>OX422213.1:366560223-369165623 GCA_949130495.1 Sambucus nigra | reverse complement strand
GGTTATAAACCGTGACAAAGCCGTGACCTTTTTTCAAAAAAATTGTCACGGTCATTGACCGTGACACGTCCGTGACAACTTTTGTCGCGGACTTGTCACGGTCAATGACCGTGACAATTCTGGGCAGAATTTAAAAAAAATCTACTGGGCAGTATGGCCACCGCCACTGCCCAGCAGTATATTTGTACCTGTTATAACAACGTTGTACCTGTTCCAAACATCATATATCCAACACAAACTAAAGATAATGCAAATATATATTCATGACAGTATAATCCAAATTTTCAAAGTAAAAATAATATACATGACGATATAATCCAAATATAATTAAAATGGACAAACTTAAAAATAATGTTACTACATGTCTTGGGTAAATGTGAGGAGGTGAGTAGGCCACACGACATACGAATTGACGCACCCACTAATATATGTCGTGCCGCATTGTTCGCGCAACCACAGTAGGGAGTTCTCCTTCCCGGGTATGACATGCGTGACGAGCACCCTGGACTCCATCCCTTGAAGCACACGTCCATGGACTATTCCACCCTCGATGATATCCGGGTCCCTCAACCCCCGCCCTATCCGCTGGCCATCAAATATGTCCAATATGAACACGCTCGGCCAACCAATCGTCGATAATGGTCTGTTGGAGGGCGTCAAATAGGGAAGTGGATCGTCGAAGTACGAACGTGTCGGTGATGAAGCAGCGAGGTCCACATCCTCGTCATCCTGCGCCTCGTCCTCCCGCACCTCCTCCTCCACCGCCTTCTCCTTCCCTTTCCCTTTACCTTTCTCTTTACGGTCTCCACCCAACGTACGCTTCATGAATGCGTACATATCTTGGACCGTCGCCTCCAAACGGGACAGCTTCGCGTCGTGTGAATCCACCGTTCGAGCCAACCCGGTGTCGCTTGTCTCCAATCCGATGATCCTAGATTTGGCCACCCGCGAGCTCACTCCCCTTGTCCTCCCCTTGCGATCAGAGCCAAGCACTTGGCTGAGTGCGTCTGTGGACAAAGATGCCTTGTCGACATCAGACTGCGACTCATGCACTTCCTTAAGCTTTGCCTGAAACGACAAAAAGCACATGATTAGTAAAATAAGTAAACTAAAAAATTATAACGTAATTAACAATAATTAAACTGTCGGATTACTTACAATCGTGGCCGCGACGCTCGGGGACACCTCCTTGTCCTTCCCCTTCTTCGTCCGAAGAGCCACATAAGTATCGAGCCTATGTGGCTTACCCCTTGGCCCACTCCCTACCCCCTGAAATAAAATAAAGTAAAGTAAAATTAGTATCGGCCCCGCAAAGTAAAATAATATCCAATAATATATTTCTGTAGTTATAGATAAATTAAATATTACCTTCATCCTATGCTCCACCTCAGCGTAAGAGGTCCGGCCGGAGTAGTGCACGTCCGTCTTTTTAGCCCGATTTTCCCTCCCCGATTGGCGAGATGCCAATTGTCGATCCTCGATCTCATTGTCAATGAACTTTTGCCATTGTGCCAATGAGATCGGATCCTTGGGCGGGACGGATCCGCGCCATTGTAAAATGGTCTCTCGTGTTTTTCCAAAGTACCGTGTCCGCATATTTTTTTTCCACGTCTTGTGTTGCTCCCTCAACTGCTCCAAGACGGAATCGCGTAGCTTTGGATCCAAGTTGAATTGTTCCTGTCCAACAAATACAATGTTAGTTGCGAATAAATATAAATATAAATGTAAATATAAATATAAATATAAATATAATTATAAATATAAATTAAAATTGAAATATTCATATAAATATTACCTGTAGTGCCGCCCAAACAGCTAACTTGAGCTCATACGGCACCTCCTTCCAACTCATAAACCCCGGGCCGATGACCGTCTTTAGCAGCTCGAGGGATCTCGCTAAAAGCTCCGACTTGTTTTCGACGGTAATCCCAAATTTTCCATATTTGGGGAGCCTAGGGGCGGAGGAGCCCTCGTCGCCTCCGCTACCACCGAACCCAGACGACGACATCATCATAAACAGCATCATCATCTTCGCCCTAACATCTGAAGGAGACATTTTTGCTGTAAAAAAAATGTTATTAGTACAGATAAAAAAAATGTTATTAGTACAGATAAAAAAATGTTTTGTCTATATTATAACGTATGTGTAAGTTCCGTCAATACCATTTCGTTTCAATTTTGTAATATTATGTTTTTTCCAAATATTTAAAGAGTTATTGAATGGGTGCCCCACCCCCGCCACACACACACGCACACCTACGCACACGCACACACACACACACACACACACACACACACACACACACACCACCCCTACCCACCCCACCCCCACCCCCTCCCCCCACCACGACCGTGACAACTACATAAAATTATGACATGAGATAATTGTAGCATAAATTTCATTATCATGGGTTTTACCTAATAGAATTAATTTCATGAATAAAATTATTATCAATTTAAATGAAAATATCAATTATTATCCAATATTTTTTAATGAAATATTTATTTTGAATGAAAATATCAATTATTTATAAAATTGATGTCTACTTTTAGTGTTGTGTATATATGTTAGTCTACTTTTGCTTTTTTTTATAAATAATCAATTAACCAAATTTCATAATAGTGAATAAGGGTTAATCCTAGCCATTGATTAAGTGTATTATTAGTAAGTACAAAAATTAAATATGGACTCTTAATCTAGGATATAAGGAGTATTTGTTAGTGAAATAATAATTTAGTGATAAAAACACACTCGAACACTACCAAGTTTTGACGACACGGGTCTCTAGAAAGAAAAACAAGCATTTCCAAATTAATATGTACTCTTTCTTGTTTAGTGTCTCGTGAATTGATAGTATGATTTTAAAAATAGTATACAAAACTAGGTGAGATTTTAGAATTACACGTCGAAATAATACATGTTGTATAATAATAATACAAGTGCATGCTTTGCAATCAAAGGTATTTATCTTTATAAGGATAAAATTATCTTAAAATGATTGGTAGGGAATGTCTATGAGGTGGATGATAATTTATTTGATATTTTATTTTATTTCTTTTGGTTAGGTTATTAAGACTTTATTTGAATTGATATCTTAGTAATTATTATTTAATATTTATTTTGAGCAATTATCTTATAGTAGGATTATTATCCTAGAAACAATTCTAATATTCCATGAAGGAAAACTTTTATTGGATGGTTGAAAAGACAATAGTTTGAATTCATTTTCATTTATTCCCTTAGTGCTACAACAATAATTTGAATTCATTTCATATGATTTCCCACCCCACCCCACCCCTCCACCACCCCCACCCCCACCACACACCACCACACACACACACACCCCACCCACCCCACCCCACCCCCTGCCCCCCTCTACCACCACACACCACCACACACACACACACACACCCCACCCCACCCCACCCCCTCCCCCACCACACACCACCACACACACACACACCCCACCCCACCCCCTGCCCCACCCCTCCACCACCCCCTCCCCCACCACACACCACCACACACACACACACACACACCCCACCCCACCCCTCCCCCACCACACACCACCACACACACACACACACACACACACACACACACCACCCCACCCTCCACCACCCCCTCCCCCACCCTGCCCCACCCTGCCCCACCCCCTGCCCCCCTCCACCACCCCCTCCCTCACCCTGCTCCACCCCGCCCCACCCCCCACCCCCTGCCCCCCTCCACGCACACACATACACACATATATATATACACATACACACATAAATATACACACAAATATATATATAAATGAAAGAGAGAGAGAGAGAGAGAAAATGGACCTGAAAGTTGAGAGAGAGATAGAGAGAGAGCAGCGTCGAGAGAGAGAGAGAGAGAGAAATGGAGGGAACGGCGCGGGAGGGAAAAAAGAAGGGGGATAGGGTTTTTGCTGCGAACATTGTCACGGTCGTGTCAAGGTCTTTGACCGTGACACGAATTGTCACGGTCATTGACCGTGACAAGTCCGTGATAATTAAACTTGTCACGGACTTGTCACGGTCAATGACCGTGACAATTCGTTGTCACGGTCGTGTCAAGGTCAATGACCGTGACATAAAACGCGTGTTTTTTTGTCACGGTCAATGACCTTGACAAGGATGGCCGGCTGAAAGGTGACAATTTGCCCATTTTTGTGTAGTGAATGAAAGTAAAGAGGACACGGGGGTATAAAGATTACTTGAGAAAGAAATAGCAAAGCTGCCAAACTCAAAACGTAGAGACTGTAGAAATGACAAGAAGGCTGGAAGCTAGAAAGAGAGAGCTTGGGCGCGAAGAAGAAGAAGAAGAGAGAGAGAGTTCAAAAATCTCTTAAATACCTTAGTAATGAGTGGGACCATTAACCAAGGCAGGGCACAACCCACAAGGAAGGCATCATTAGGGCACAAAGCCCCAAGCAAAGTATGCAGCTGCCATGCCTTGGGAACTGGAACAACAATGAGTATCTGCCCAGGTGTCACTCACCTAACTGATCATACACGCATCTCAATTACAACACTATCCCTCAGCCATCTCAACAGCACCTTTGGCTAAGGGTTGGGGGGTGATTGATATACCCAGATATACCCTCCACTCGGACGACCCCTAAAGGGGCCGACCCTTCATCATGTTCCGGACGACCCCTCAGGGGCCGACCCTTCATCAGGCTCCGGACGACCCCTCAGGGGGCCGACCCTTCATCATGTTCTTGACGACCCCTCAGGGGGCCGACCCTCATCAGGTTCCAGACGACCCCTCAGGGGGCCGACCCTTCATCATGTTCCAAACGACCCCTCAGGGGGTCGAACCTTCATCAGGCTCCGGACGACCCTCCGAGGGTACGACAGTACGAGGCCTAAATTAGGCCAGACTCACTACTGGAAGGAACTTTGCCCTCGACCTCGGCTCATAGGCCGAGGGTGACATCATCACAGCGCGTGGTTTGGGAGACGCGTGGAACAGTGCGCGTGAGGCTCACATGGCACATGGGAGACCGTTATAACAAAATCACACCCTCACGTGAGGGAATATTATGTCATCATTTGGCATCTACAAGTGTCAATAGAAGATTGGCTAGATCATAATTCACATGCATACTTGGGAGGTACACTACACCCCCCAAGACATATATATACTTGTCACCTACAACCCTACAAGGGGAGATCGATCAACTTATTGTAACCCTAGCTAAAACTCTACTTGTACACATAGTAGAGAGAGAGAGGAGCTTATATGAATTGTATCCAATGCCATTAATGCCCATACTTAGTGGATCACACACTCACAGTGGATGTAGGTCAGATTGGCTGAACCACTATATATCATTGTCTTATTTACTCTTATACTCACCTCCTTCTACATACTTATACACTTATACATCTCTATGGCTGCCATGGTTACCACTGTTTGAGCTCATTATCACTATCCGGTGGTGCTAAATCTCAGCATCATCACTCAAAATAACATTCAATGCCCTTTCCAATGGTCTACCCCGTGAAGAAATCAGCCTTACGGTACAGACGAAAGACTCGTGTTACTTTGAAAACTCACTGGGCGCTTTCGATTCCCATTTGACCAAAGTCCACTCTCCGAATCAAGTGAAGCTCTTTGGAACATTTAATTTACTCTCACAATTTTTCCAATGATCCTCCCAGTGTGCTATTCAGAATTACGGTTTGGACAAACGGTCCATCGTCATTCGACAATCTTCTGTCCAATAGACTGATGAACTCTTTCGAGTACCATTTGACCCAAAGTCAAATCTCGGACCTATGAGCGTCCAAGGTATTCTTATAGGTCTACGAATTACCTTTCTAATGGTATGCTCCGTGCAGGATTTAGACTTACAAATTGTATTTTACGATCAGTTTTTCAAGAAATTAGCATGAGATGGCAAGTCCATCTCCCTGCCTATCGGTAGTGTATATAGGGTTACTTGTCGATAGGTAGGACAAGGATAAAGCCGATCAGCATTCCCCCTACCCTATATAAGTAGAGCATGATCTCACTTCGAAAGGTAGCTCAGAACCATCGATTTTTAGTGATCTCATCAACATTCTTCTACAATCACCAAAGTTTCCTTGTGTGAAATTATTTTCCACCATTCATTCCCATCACTCTCACACCAAATTTAAACAAAATATGCTTATCTCGCATCTGACATTCATCCCAACTTGCAAGGAATCTCATCAACAATCAATGATCAAGCTTTAAGTCTCCAAAGTTTGTCCAAACATCCTTATCTCTCTTTAAATTCATTTTAATCTCGCATTAGTTATGTAAATTTTTAATTTGTCTTTTATCTATAGATCATATACATTAATATCTCATCATTTATTAGTTATATTTCACGTAATTTATTTCTATAAGAAAATAAAAGAAAGAAAAAGGGGGTTGCACCTATAAATTTCAACCGGATTTTTCATCACATTTTATCAAAACTAAAAATATATTTTATACACACACACATAATAAACTCTTGTTTGAATTTATAGGGAAAACCCCACCCTTGTGTTGCATGCGATATACGTGGACTTTGATGCCTTCATAGGCTATGTAGGCGTCTTGGGCTAAAACCTGAGACTCGAGTCCTATTTTTATCTTTTCATCATTTTCCTATTTTATCCATATATTATTCATACATATCATACTCCTGATTTTTACTTTCATCTTATCCAACACATATTATCGTTTCATCATAAAGATCAATATCTCGATAAGCACACACATAATTGTTTCTAATTATTATTTTAGGAGCATTCATATAGATGACCCCACTCCACCTTTTCCATGATGCGAGTCGAGCGTTTAAGATATCCTCTTATATATACATGCGCACACACTTAACAGAGAAATTAAGGAAAATAGTAACATAGTCCAATGAGAGATCGAAAATGCGGGATGGGTGCCTACCACCTTCCCATTCCATAACTTAGCCCCCAAGCCTCTGAATTATTGGGATCGTAAGCATCAGTTTGTCTTCGTAAGCATCAGCTAGGAAACTCTATCTCTTTACATCACACCAAAACTGACGAGGGATGAATGACCCCCTCATGTAGCTAGGGGTGCGGGACCTTTATCCTCCCTCTTTTCCCTTGAAAGCGCCTGGGGAGGGGGACGATCTTAGGGTGGACATACTGGCAACTCCACTTGGGATTTATTTCAGAGGGCTACACTTTGTTTGTATAGGTGTTATCATTTTCTTCTTGTGTTCATATGCACCTACCTCTATGTTCCCTTTTCTCCTCTATTATTTCTTTCATATATCTACCTCTTGTTTACATCACTACTCAATCACTTTTCACTTGACACACTGGTAAAAAATCTCCTTGTACACCTCACACTACCTACAGTTGTATATAGGTTCACTTATATCCACATTTTTCGTACACCAGTTGGAATATCCATGCTTAGGTGTAACTAATACACACCTCCATTTACCACACTTATATATATCCATTATCACTTATACTTATCACACACCACTTGTATTTAATACATGCTTAGATTCACTACCACACGCTCACTTATAGGTCATCACACATCATTCACTCTCACATATCCGTTCTTAGTGTAATATTTATGCTCCATAATCGATTTACTTTTTACTTGTACTTTCTTCCTTGTTAGCATAGTGCTCATCATGCCAATAAAATAAGCTCTCCATAATATACTAATTAAGAATCATGCATTTTGCACTCTACATCACCAATATCATTGATATACTGAAAAACAAATTGTCTTGTATTAGGGATTTACTTTGTGATGGGTGTTGGTTTGGCAGGTCAGAGTTATCTTAAGAAATATGAATCTCACCTTCCATTGTCCACGTACCTTCAACGCATATCGAATGGTTCTCTCGCATCACACCGCTTGACCGAAGCCATGACGAGACGTATATAGCAGGGAACTCATTCGCGTACGTCGAGTATATCAACTTCGGTCCCCACGAGGTTTGTAGTGAGTCAATTAATGTACAATAAAGTATATCAAATGGCTTGTCCACGCGTATCGATTGCCCTCAAAAGCAAGACGTATATCGTGGACGTCATGCCAAAGGAGGGAACCTTTCCACTAACCCAAAAATTGCATACCCTCATATAAGAAACGTCCTAAGGCACTCATATTTAGGTTGCCGTTTATTACACAAAACTCAACCGAAATGTTAGGTATGCGTGCTACCTAAATTTTCGCTCAATTTTGTCTTTTTCCAAAATGGGACCCTGTCCATGAGCTTGACAACAAGTCAAACCATGTTTTACATATTTTTCAAACCCATTTTTACTAGGCTCAGGTTCCTTTCGTCATTTTTTTTCCTTTAGGTAAACCTAATAAATGTGAAAACATAAACCTAATAATAATCATGCTAAAACACTTCTCTTGTTTTTCCTTCTTCCTTACCAAAAGTTTTGAACACTTTTTCCTTCTCTTTTATCAAAATACCAAAAACATTTTCCCCATCTTTTATAAAGATACTAAAAACATTTTTGTCCTCCCCCTTTCAAAAAATATCCAAAACATTCTCCTCTTTTGCTATAAAGTTTCCTCCTTTTCTCTTTCAAAAAAATTAATTCAAATCATTTTCTTTCTCAGGTCGATCTCATACCCGACCCTTGGCCTAGCTCCCTATTGGATTTCATCTTCTATTGAACTACACCGAAGCTCCGTTAGTTGTCCCACAACTTCCTTTGAGTTTAAAATCCACCTTCGCTAACACTCTATGGAGAATGCAAACCAAGTACTGAATGTGCAACCTGATTTGATGACAATCTTACTCTAACTTACTGCCAAGATTGACAACCTTCAAATTGAGGTTTAAGAGATGTAGTGAAACCAGGTCCCTATCTTCTCTCGTGCTATGGGTCTGCCCGTACCTTAACCTATTAACGTTCTAAAAGAATATTAGCACGCTCTATGTGACCCACCTGCCAATGGGCCACCACCAACCCATCTCCCTATAGCGAATATTGCCTAACCATGGGCTAACCTGCCCGAACCCATCTTACCCATATTTTCACCTAAACCCCTTAAATTTAGCCCGTATTTTCTCCTAGACCCTACTTGTTTTGCCAATCAAGCTCTGCCACTTCTTATAAGAGCATGCATTGTCGTTCATACTCATTCTCGGGGAAAAGATATTGAATTACCAGCAGTACTAAACCAGCTCCTAGAGTTTGGGCTAAAATCACCCTCTAAAATGAACATTGACTGCCAAAAGTTCAGCATCCGATTCATGAAATCCTAAAAGTGGGCTCGAGAGTCAGATAATTAGGTGGTACTTATCAATAATGTATGTTTAAACGATGCAGTTCAGATAACGGTAGTCTTGTTCCAATAGACCGATGAGATTTGACATATATCCAAGTTACTTGATGCCTTGAAACTACAAGGGATCTTGGCCTCTTCACTTATGCATCTCCCTGTTGAATGGTAGGATCTATATGAAGAAGCTATGGAAGTTATGGAATGCATTGACTTCTCATGGCAAGAAAAAATTGTTACCACTGGATGTGGAGATAAGTTTGATAAGTTCGTTAAACTTGTCACGATCCTATCACGGTCTTTGACCGTGAAAAGTTTTTTCACAATTAAAGACTGCGAAAAATAGGTGACAAACTCTAAAAAATTGTCACGATCAATGACCATCGCAAATCTGGGAAGAATTTTAAAAAAAAATCTGCTAGGCAGTTTGTCCACTGCCACTGCCCAGCAGTATATTGGTACCTGTTATAGCAAAATTATACCTGTTCAAACACTAAATATCCAAATAAAATAGAAATAATGCACCAAATCATTGCATATATAATTCCATATCCAAATAAAATAAATATACAATCCATATCCAAATCAAAACAATTCAAATATAATCAAAGTGTCCAAATAAAAATAGATGTAAATAATGTCAAGCCATAAAGTCTATGGAAGGTTTGATGAGGAAGGAAGGCCACATGATATACGCATTGAGACACCCCTCAATATGCGTCACACCGCATTGTCCGCGAAACCACAATAAGAAGTTCTCATTTGTGGTTATCACATGCATGACGAGCACCTTAACCTCGATGTTTTTAAGGATACATCCATGTACTGGAATACCCGGGACGGTATTCGGGTTCCTCAACCCCCTTTTTATTCACTGGCCATCATATATATCGCGTAAAAACATGCTCGACCAACCGATTGTTGACATAGGCCGCTTGATGGGAGCCAAGTAGGGGACTGGATCATCAAGTAGTGAGTCCAAGCGTATCGGCGATGAAGTAACGACGTCCACGTCCACGTCCTCATCTTCATCCACCTCCTCCTCCACTATCTTCTCCTTCCATTGACCTTGACCTTTCTACCCAATTGACGCTTTATGAATGCGTACATATCTAGGACAAATGCCTCTAACTTTGATAGCTTCGCGTCATGCGTTCCCACATAACGAGCCAACCCCGTGTTGCTCGTCTCCATTCCGATGATCCTTAATTTTCCCACCCGCGAGTTCACCCCTAGTCCTCCCCTTGTGATAAGTGTCGAGCACTTGGATGAGTGCGTCCATGGACAAAGATGCCTTGTTGGCATCAGAATGCGACTCATGCACTTCCTTATGCTCTGCTACACGATTAGTTAATGAAGTAAGTAAAAAAATTATAACGTAATTAACAAAAATTTAACTGTCGGATTACTTACAATTGTGGGAGCGATGTTAAGGGACACCTCCTTATCCTCGCCCTTCTTCATCCAAATTTACACATAGGCATCGAGCCTATGTGGCCTACCCCAAGGCCACCCCCCATCCCCTGAAATAAAATAATGTAAAATTAGTAAGTAATGCAAAGTAAAATAATGTAGAATAACTTATGTGGCCTACCCCATAAGTGGCCTACCCCAAATTTAGAATAATGTAAAATAATATAGAATAACTTATGTGGACTACCCCAAATTTCCACATAGGCATCGAGCCTATGTGGCCTACCCCAGGGCCACCCCCCGTCCCCTGAAATAAAATAATGCAAAATTAGTAAGTAATGCAAAGTAAAATAATGTAGAATAATGTAGAATAACTTATTTATATAATTATTGAGAAATAAAAACTTACCATCCTTCTCTGCATAAGACATCCGATCGGAGTAGTGCACATTCGTCTTTTTCGACCAGTTTACCCTCCCCGATTGGCGAGATACCAATTGTCCTCCTCAATCTCATTGTCGATGAACTTTCACCACTTTGCCGATGTGATCTGCTCCTTTGATGGGATGGTCTCACGCAATCTGAGAATAAAATCCCGGGTCTTCCCAAAGTACCACATCTTATGTTGTTCCCTCAGTTGATGTAACATGGAATCGTAGAGGTGTGGGGGCAAGCCGAATTGTTCCTTTCAGACAAATACAAAACAAAAAGAAAGTAAGTGTTAGTTTCTAATAAATATATATATATATATATATATATATATATATATATATATAAATTGAAATTGAAATTGAAATATAAACACAAATATAAATATAATACATGTATTGTCACCCAAACAGCTAACTTGATCTCATTTGGCACCTCCCTCCATCTAGTGTACCCGGGCCGATAATCGTCTTCACCTAACTTGACGGATCTAGTCAATGTTCCCATTTTGTTCTCACCGATTGATCCCAATTTGCTCCATATTGGTAGCCTAGGGGTCGAGAAGCCCTCGTCACCTCCACTATCGCCAAGCCCTAAAGAAGACATTTTCTATAAAAAAAAATGTTGTTATTAGTACAATTATAAATGAATTAGAAGAATAGAAAGCACTAACCATATTATAACAAAACACTAGCAACTTTTAATTAATGCACTAAACTGATTAAGTACAAATGAATTCAAAGCATTAAACTGATGTCCGATAATAATAAAACACTAGAATAACAAACCCACTAAACATGGACTTTTAATTAATTCTTAAGAATAAAATCTAAATATTACATGTAGTAAATTGATCAAGTACAAATGAATTAAAAGCATTAAACTAATGTTCGATAATTGGAATACTTATTACAAATCTGAGAATTGTTTCAAATTCGTGTTACCATAAAAAATGGATTGATATTCGGTAGGAGCAGCTGAGTCATCCACACTACTATTTAGACTCTTTGGCGCGTCTAGGACGATTGACCACGACTCGTTGTTGTTATACTTCTAGTAAAACACGTGCTTGACCTTTTGAGATGCAGAAAGAAACAGTTCATCGCTCATGTGTTCGTTGCTCTTCAACTTGGATAAGTAAACCTTGATCAAATTAGTGCCGGGATCAACTGTACAAGCATTTTTATCCTAAACTCTTACCCAATCACCATAAAATACAACCTCTTTGAAGCTTACATAGTCCAATTTAAATATATTTCGAATTACACCATAGTAAGTCATTTCAGCTTCAACGAGGTTTTTATCTTTCCCGCTCGCTCGAACGAAAGTAAGAGCCTTGTACGAAATGCCCAAGTTCTCTACATTTTTACTTTCCTAGTACACCCTTGCATCAAATACGGGATCGTTCAATCAATAATTATTGTACTCTTATGCCATGAACAAGGGTCCAGTGGCTAGATGAGCAAGCCGTAATGTCGCATCACCCGTCTTTAAGATTTGAGAATATAGATAAATTAATTAGGTTAGTGGTAAAGTTTTATTGTAATGTAACATTATATAATATCCATTTTCATTATAATTACCTCGTGTGATAACCACTGCCTAAATTCAATGTATGATTGTGCCATTGTTTTTCGTCTTTTATTGTCCTCGCAGGCTTCATATTTTCTGCATAACTGTTCAAAAATTAATCATGTATAAAATAATCTAAAATGATGTAAAACTTACTTTTTCCATTATTCGACATCTTCATGTGTGTCAAATAGATAGCGAGCTACTTGTTCATGTTGCAAACTCGTTAATTTCACTCGTTTTCCCATTACATGGCCACCCTCATCGACAAACTTATCAATGTCATCAACGTTGGTCGAGTCAAGCATATATTATCTAGTATAGAATGTTGACTCCACGGTTATGTATTCCTCTACAATTGATCCTGCAATGTATCGTGCAGTCTTGACGTTATCTTTAAAAACTTGCATCAATCTTTCAAATGGATACATCCAGCGATATCTAACTGGACCGCAAAAAAGTACCTCGTCACATAGGTTTACCAATAAGTGAACACTTATGTTAAATAATGATGGGGGAAGGTACTTTTCCAACACACAAATCGCTTCGGTAACCGCCAATTTTGTGGCCATTATGTGTTCTCGATTGACTACCTTCTCACATAAAATTGAGAAGCATATTCTAATTTTCATAATAGCCCTCCGCAAATCTTGGTGCTTGGAGAAACAGTTCTTAAGGGGAACCAATTGCATGATCACATGACAATTGTGTAACTTGCACTAATGTAAATCATGGGTAGCATAATTCACAATCCTTTGCAAGTTGGACGAAAAATTAGATGTAACCTTCAAATTATATATTATGTCTAAAAGCACCTTCTTTTCCTCACTCGTCAAAGTAAATGCACCAGAGAGAATTATTGTCCTTCCCCTACTATCTTATTTTAACCATATTTTTGGCTTAAGTTTCAACGATATAAGGTCTTTTCAGGCATTTTCTCCATCCTTCGAATGAATCCCCCCAAGGCATGTTCCCACAATATGCTGAGTGATGTTTTTCTCTGCATGTATCACATCCAATACATGGAGCACCGGGTTATTCTTCCAATAAGGGACATAAAATAAAATTGACCTCCTAGACCATGGCTTTCTTATCTCAGTTTCATTGTCAGTTGGGGTCTTATGCTTGACATTCTTACATTTAAGATTCTTACCTGGAATAATAGGGCCGCAATCATAAGATTTACTTTCAATTTCTGAACCTGGAATTTTTCCCGATGGTAGCCTATGTTCAATCCCAGCCAATAAAAAAATGGAACCTTTCTCTAATCTGAAACTATGATCTGGGGGTAAAAACCACATATGGCAATGGTATACATCTTTTGATCTAGAAGGGAGAATAAGAGATTTATTATCCTCTCCACAAATAGGACACCCCAAATAACCATGTACTACACAACCGGATAATGTCCCATAAGCTAGAAAATCATGAATTTATCACATCAACATAGCTTTAACATAGCTTTCATCGTAAACTCTTCTTTTCTAAAAGAGTCAAATGCTTGTCCACCTTCTTCCTACAACTCATTTAATTCTTCTACCAAAGGAGCCAGGTAGAGATCGATGTCATCACTTGTTTCCATTGGCCCATGTATCAACAAAGACATCATTGAAAATTCATGTCTAATGAAGTGTGATTAAGGGAGGGTGAGTGGGGCTAGGATCACTGGCCATACACTCTTATTGGTTTTTAAATTTCCAAATGGATTGAAACCATCTGTGGATATTGCCAAATGAATGTTATGCTGTTCTCAAGAAAAAATAGGATACTCATAACTCATCCTCCTCCAAGCTGTAGAATCAGTAGGATGATGCATGAGATTATCCCCTACTTCTTCCCTAGCATGCCAGATCTCTGCCTCCGCTATCCATGGTACTGTGAAAAACCTCTTTAATCTAGGCCCAATGGGAAAATATGCTAACACTTTTTAGGCACTTTTGAGGTTGTGTCTTCCTTGCCAGTAGATTGGACATATCTAGGTTCATCGCATACTGGACACCGATCGATATTTTCATACTCCTTTCGATATAGTATGTAGTCATACACAAAAGCACGAATCTATTTATACTTCATTCCTAAACCTATCAAACTATTGTTCATAACAGGATAGCTATTTGAAAGCGTATTCTTCTTGGGTAGCAAGCCCTTCACCCAATTCAGAATTCTTATCACGCTATTTTCAGATAAACCGTATTGGATCTTCAAACTATGCAAACCAACCATGGCATGTAAAGTTATTTGGTCTTTCTCATAGCCATAGTATAACGGTTAGGTCTCCTTAAATTTTGAACTTTGGTACTCATCGTCAAGGTTTATCACGATATCTTCATGAGCACCTGAACCTTGTACATCGTCAGTAACCTCATTCTCTTCCACTTCATGAACTTTGTACGCGTCATCAACTAAATCCTCTAACATATTATGATCTGTGTCGGCCCCTTGTATGTCTATCCTACTTGTTCAAGGTTGTTGTGGAGGTTTCTTGTGGACAAAAGGAACTTTCGATTCCCCGTGAAAACTCATAAATCGATAACTATCTTTCATACCCCATCTTAAAAAATGTAGTTCAACTATTTTTCGCTCAAACACCTTACCATTATTGCACCTAGCAAACGGACATGGAAACTCTTCATCATTATGACATCTTTTTGTGTATTTCAAAAATTCATTAGCAGCTCTGCGAAACACATCCCCTAATCTATTTGTCTCACCCATCCACTCTTTGTATTTGGGATATCCCATCACAACTACTCCACACAATCACCTATTATATGTAAGAAGCTTATATTCATGGATTAGTATAAACAAAAGTGTGAACATTTATTTCCCATTAGTATAAATAATCACATATTACTTCTTATATAAAATTTATAGTATGTTTCATTTAATTATGTCTTATTTATATTCCATTTTTAAATTTGAAATTCAACTTTAATTTATAATTGTAGATATCACATTCTAGGACCCTTTAAGTCTCCCCTTAGACCCCTAGCACTTCCCCTTTCCACCGCAAACCTAGGTCGCACTCCGAGTATCGATCTAGAGGTCATCAGAAGTCCCCGGGCCCTGAGTTGACCCCAATTAACTTCACCATCAGATAAAAAGCTCTTTGAATATTCGAAGGGCATTGAAACCCCGTTCCAACGGTCCACCCCGTGTGCAAAATAGCATAATTGTTCGGACGAACGATCAGTTTTCCCATGAAAATTGATCTGGAGGCCACCAGGCGCTCTTAGATTTTGTTTGACTAAAGTCAACTCTTCAGCTCGAATGAGACTAAATGAATCTCCAAAGGGCACTGACTACTCTTTCTAACGATCCACCCCATGCACAATTCTGACCTACGGTACGGATGAACGATCCATTTTATTCTCAGAGGTCACCGGATGCTTTTAGTACCCAGTTGACAAGGGTCAAGTTTCCAAACCAAGCGAAACTCTTTGGAATGTATAAGTACATCTCCTAACCTTTTCAATAGTCCTCCCCGTGCGCGAATTTGACTTACTAGGAAGAAGAACAATCCATTTGCGTCCGATGATCTCCCGTCCAAAGGACCGGTGTGCGCTTCTGAGCCATATTTGGCCCAAATTCGACTCCCAGACCCGGGAGCGGTCCAAATACTCTCAAAGGTATCTGAAGTACCTTTCTAACGGTATTCCCCGTACGCGATTGGGATCAACGGTTTGTGTGCTATGGTCAGTTTTTTAAAAAGTACGCACGAGATGGACAATTGGGAGGTCCTGAACCCTGCCTATGAGCACAGTGTCAAGGGTTACATTCCGATAGGCACACCCTGGGGTAGGACGATCGGTACTCCCCCTTTTCCCTATAAATATGTGCCATGACCTCATTCCCATGAAAGAGAAGAAATCCATCATCATAAGTGATCTCTACAACATTCTCCTGAAACCAGCAAAGTTCCATATGATAAGTACCATTCAAGCCTAAATTCACATCCTTTTCACGCCTGATTGGGAAAATATCCTTATCTCTCATCAACATTCAATGGATTCCATCCAAGATCTAAGCTCAAGCTCCAAGGAAGGTCCAATTCCTTCTCCATCTCTTTTAAATCTCTTATTTTTTGCATTAGTTACATTAGATTAATAATCTTGTTTCACTTTAATTCATACATATTAACATACACACATTTATTAGTATATTTCATATACTTTATTTTTCATAAAAATCCCCCAAAAAAATAAAAGAAGTTTACACTCGTAAATCCGGAACGGAATTATCCATCACACTTTTTCCAAAACCAAAATCTCATTTTCTACACGTATACACATAATAAAATTCGGTTCGAATCTATTGGATAAACACCACCCTTATTCTACATTCGAACTGCATGGACTTTGATGCCTTTATAGGCCATGTAGGCATCTCGGATTAAAATCCGAGACTCGAGTCAATTTTCCCACTTTCCAATTTTTCTTATTTTCTAAATTTCTCAAATCCCGCATTTTCATACATACATATATAGTATGCTTGTTAGCATTTCATTCAACACATATTATCGTTTCCCAACAGCGATAAATATTGCGATGAACGCTCATATTCTGTCTTCTACATTTATTATTATTTTGGTAATATTCCTATGGATGAACTTACCCCACCTTTTTCATGGTATGGGTCGAACGATTTCAGTCTCCATTATATAAACACATACACACATTTCACGGGGATAAAGTAAAATATTAACATTTTCCCATGAGATCCCTAAAGGCTGGGATGGGTGACTAACACCTTCCCATTCCGTAACTTATCGCCAGATCTCCGATCTATTGGTTTCGTATGAATCAATTTTTCCTTGATGCAGCTCTCTTGAAGTGACAAAATGTTCTTTTGCCTGTTTTGTGAAAAATAGGTTTCCAACTACATCTCTTTACATTCACCCCACACTGACGATGATCGAAGCACCTTTCGAAGAGAAGGGTGTTAGACCATGGCACAGTTCTTCCTCGAGGTATCCTCCTCCTCACCCCCCCCCCCCCCCCGAACGAACGCCACGTCCCAAGATGGCCACAGTGGCGACTTTGCAGGAGACTATTTTTTAAGAGGGCTAGACTCTGATTAGATGGATGCTTTATTTTCTTGTGTATCCCCCTATTTGAATGTTCCCCTTTATTATTCATATGTACATAATGCTTATGCTACAATTCACACACTTATAGAAGACTCTCCATGTACACTTCACACCACGTGCACCTAGGATCACGTATATCCCCATGTTGCACACATCACTTAGAAATCCATGCTTAGGTGTCACTAGCACACACCTTCACTTGCATATATCCATGCATACTTATAACACACTCACTTCTAGATAATTACACATCACTCATACATCACTTATCCATACTTAGTATAGCTTTACTATTGGTACATGTACCTTGCTCCCTGTTTGGCATGATCAAGAAAAAGATGCTCTCTCCATAAGATACTAATAAAAGAATCATGCTTGATTCACACGGCATCACCAAAGGGCATTTCTATCGACCAATTTTTTTCCCGTAACTGGGAAGTCACTTCACGATGGGCTCCGGTCTGGCAAGTCATAATTAGCCTAAGGGATATGACTATCACCTTCCATTGGCCAAGTACCTTCGACGTATATCGAACGATTCCCGCCGCATCGTACCACTTGAGCGAAGTCATGACGGGAGGTATATCACAGGAAACTCATTCACGTATGTCGAGTATATTTAATTCGCTCTCACACGTACCATCCCCACGAGGTATATAGTGAGGCAATTCACGTACACTCAGGTATATCAAATGGCATGTCCACATGTATCGATTTCCCTCAAAAGCAAGACATATATTGTGGAAGTCACTCCAAAGCGTGGAACCCTTTCCAATTAACCCAACCAACAACATACCCACATATAGGTGTCAAGCCTAGGAAAATAAGTTAGATTATCGGTTTCGACCTGAACATCTACCGAAATTCCTAGTCGGCCTGTTGCCTAAATTTTTGCGAAATTTTTAACGGGACCCTGCCCCTAAGCCTGGTTACAAGTCCAGCTATAGCTTTATATATGTTGTAAACCCAATTTTTCTAGGCCCGGGTACCATCCGACATTTCATTTTTCATTTAGGTAAACTTAATACAAGTGAGAACCTAATAAACATAATAATCATGCTGAGACTTGTCTCTCATCTTTTCATCTCTTTACCAAAATGTCCAAAACCATTTATCCCTCTTCAGTAAAAAAATACTAAGAATAGTTTTCCTCCTTTTCCCTCAAAACAGGAAAAGAATACATTATCGTCTTCATCTTTTCCAAAAATGTCAAAAATATTTTCCTCTATTTTTTTTCTTTTCCGAAAGTAAATTCCAATTTTTCTCCTTCTCAAGTCAATTGCATAACCTTGGCCTGGCTCCCTATTGGCTTCGGTCTTCAGTCAAATCGCCCCAAAGTTCTATCAGTCCCCTTACTTCCTTCAAGTTCGAGACTCACACACCTTCCATGGAGAACACGGATCAATTGTCGAATGTATAGCCGGATTTGTTGACGGTTCTGGTTCAGCTCACTGCCAAAATTAACAACCTTCAAATCGAGGTTCATGAGATGCAAAGAAACTGGGTTCCTATCCTCGAAGATCCTGAGGTCATCTTCCCTCGTGCCATGGGTCTGCCCGCACCCGAGCCTATTTTGGTTCCTGAAGAATACCACCATGTTCCACGTACTCCTCCTACTAATGGGACGCCACCATCCCAGTTTCTTATGCCAAACCTTGCTCAGGCCTGGGCTAATTTACATGTAACTGTTGATCCGAAAGAGGAAGAACTAAATAAGGTCAAGGAAAACCTCAAGATACTAACCAAGAAATTCGACCAGGTGAGAATCTCTGGGAACTAAACGGACTACACCCACATGTATCCATATCCTAAAGACAGGTTACCAGAAAAATTCAAGATGCCCAATATTGAGAAGTTTGGAGGTAGTGGACCCCCAATCGTTCATCTCCATAGCTAACACCGAGCCATGACTCTCCTAGGTGCTTCCAAAGAAATAATGTCTCAGATGTTCTAGCAAACTTTGAAACATATCTCCCTCCGTTGGTTCCTATCCCCTGAAGAATACAGAATCCGTAGTTAGGAAGATGTTGCCCGTGAGTTCATGTCACAATACAAGTACAAAGAGGAGCTAGAGGTTACCTTCCGTGACTTAGAGATACTTAAACAGAACCCTGGGGAATCAGTCAGCAACTTCATACCAGTGTGGAGAGAAAAAGAAGATACTATGACCAATCGACCTTACGAAGAAGAACAAGTCATCATTGTGAAGAAAAACTTCCTACCCCATATTCGAGCAACAATGGGAGGATAGTACTACCCTCACTTTCGAGCCCTTCGAGAAGTAGGAGCATAAATTGAAGAAGGTCTTCCCAAGACAGAAGTTGAACCGAAGAAAACCTCTAGATATTTTGTTCCTCAAAAGTGTGAAAAGCCTTCTAGTACCACACTTTTTACTATCAACAACATCTCTCAGCCTGCCGCTTCATGGGCACCAAAAAATAGCTCAAATACAATCTGAAAGGAATATACATATCTCCATGCTCCTGTCTCCAAAGTCTACTAGTCCCTCTTGAACCAAAACCTAATCAAAACCTTGGACCCTCGTTTATTACCAAATCCACTTTCAAAAACTTTCAAACCAGATGCCCATTGTGACTTTCACCAAATTGTTGGCCATATCACTGACCTATGTTTCCATCTCTGAAACACAATCCAAAGCCTGATTGACCGAGGTATCATTGCCCCACCAGCTAACCCTAAACCAAACACTACCCATAATCCACTCCTAAATCATGCAAATGATAACTTCGTAGAAGAAGACTCAGAACTTGACCCATCCACCCAAATCATGATAAGTAAATCACCAGTCATACCTATATACTCTTCTAAATCTCTCCAAATTTGTTCGTATTTCCTCTTACACCAAACTAGCTTTGTCGATCAAACCTTATCACTCCTCACCAGAGCATGCATCACTGTCTGTAGGAGGGGCTTAATGATAAGCCTCTCATTAAATTATTAAATGAGATTAGAGATGATTAATATTGACAAAAGTCCATGTGTTTATGCGACTGAGGTATTATTATGCGCGTTGGACATATCACGCGTATTTGTGTGTTATTTACATATTAACTAGACAATATTCTAGTATTGAGAGTTTTGACATATGTTATGGGACACATGCCACTTAAAATAGGACATGTGTCACCACGAGTTAATTGACATGTGGCGACCCACTTGGGTTGGTTTTGCTATAAATAAGCCTCACCCCCATACATTTGAAGGAGATCTTCTTGGAAGAGGAGGGTGATTTTCTTATCTTATGAGGTTTTAGAGAGAGTTTTGAGATGAGTTCTTTGAGAAGAGTGGTAACACCTCCCATCTCTTCAAAAAACCACCACAGTGAGTTTTCCGGCGAATAGTACGAGCCCACGAACTACGCTGACTTTGATTCCGAGCATAACGGATACGTAGGCGCAACCGAAGTTGCTCAAGTCAAACACGTGCTAAAATCGAGTATTTCCCCTAAATTAGACTACTCTCTTACATTTGGCGACTCTGCTGGGGAGGTATTCATGATTTTTATTGTGTAACGCCTCATTCGTGGTCGGAAACGTGGACGGAGATGGAGAAAAGAGGTTGGCAGAAGTAATTCTCCTCTTCAACATTCTATGAGAGGGATTAAACCTCGTTTCAGATAAGAAACCTGATTTATGCATCTTACTATCTTAAATGTTTCTTTACATTAAAAAAAAAAAAGCATGTGGTATACATACATTAATATGTTAGCTGTGATTTTTCATAACATATGCGTATATTGATTACTTTGATTGTAAGGTATAAACCACTATACCTACTGTTAATCACAAAACACGATTTTGCTTGGTTAATAGAATATTATTATTTCAGGAGAAATGCTGAAGTTTTCTGATATATTGAGTTGTAGTTGCTTTTAAAAACTCGAGGGAAGTGGAAGTATAACTTCTCAGATATTTTTATATATTATTTTATAGCTCTTACACGTTTAGAGACTGTTGGCATTTATGAGGGCCTTTCATAAATAGACGTTGAAATACACCAAACATGTCACTAAAGTATGGCTAATGTCCTGCTAAAAGATTAATCTGACATAAATAGTACACCTAACATGTCACTAGGGCATGGCTTATGGGCTGAGAGTAGTCAAATATATGTCTAGTCAGTCATAAAGTTGTACTGATAGCACGGAAACGTCTCACTCATTTTAAGAAGGTTACTGGCGTGACAGAATAGAGTTTGTCCAATAGTTGTAGAAGTATTTGATAAACTGTACAAAATATACAAAGGAAAACTCTGTTACGTGTTACATGTCAGACTATAAAACAAAATAACGAAGATGTTGATTATTGAGTCAGACAAATGTTATAGCATGGTTGAACAGGAAGAAGCTCCGGTTGAAATTTGTTTGGCAGAATTAAAAAAAAAAGTGAGAATCGTCGTTAGAACTTGGAACCGTGGGATCTTGAAAAAATAAACCTTCGTGGGAGCTTCAAAAAACTGGCAAACCTCGGTCAGAAACCGATGGAGCTTGCTCCGAGGAAACTCGAACTGGTGGGAGACCTTTACTGCTACCCAAATCAACCAACCACCGTGGGAACTTAAAATCCCACGAACCTTGACAAACCATGGTTAAAAAAAAAAAAAAAAAAAAAAAATGATAAACCACCGTGGGATCTTGAATTCAGACGAAATTCAATAAAATAAAAAGCTCCACCGTGAGAGCTAGCTGATTAGACTAAGGGATTTGAAACCTACTGCTTCCCTGAGATGCAAAATCTGACTTACCGTAGTCGTATCAACCCAAATCGACACACCTGAGTATCCATTGACCCACCATATACAAAGAACAAACAACTATTGCAAAAAAAACGAAATCATCATCGGAGCGATGGAACTTGGATGAACTTTTGGCGTTTTAGCACTTCGAGAAATCTCTGTCATTTGAGAAATGATTTGATACTTGAGGAACCCAATATTGAAAGGGGCGCACCTAAGATTCGATTGAGTTTGTGTCAAACGAGTTACCACGGATTTCAGTAGGAGTGAACAAAACACCGTGGGATCTTGAGATGTAATGAGCCGCCGTGGGAGCTACAAACTGACGAACCATCAGTTTGAACCAGCGTGGGATTTGGAAATACTAAAATAACCGTGGGAGCTTCAAATACGGTGAACCTCCATAGAAAAACACCGTGGGATCTTGACAATGACGAATCACCGTGGGAGCTTAAAAAAAATAGAGGCACCGGCGTTAACTTGATCTGAAAACCCGTGGGAACTTAAAACCCGGCGTTAATTTCGTTTCATGTGGGTAGAATTTTGTTATATAAAACCTTTGGCCCTGCATTGTCAGATTACGTGATGTCATTGGATTGGTTCTCACGTTCTTGTTAATAGATTGTTAAGATCTCACGAATTAATGAAATAACCTAGGGCCCCGTGTTAGACAGTCTATACAAGATAACCCCTTTGGGCCCCACGCTGATACATAAATCAAATTGTTGGTTGATTGAGTGATGGATAAGGGACAATTCTCATTAATGCTTGCACGTTAAAAAGACAAAATATATTCCATCTTATATATTTTTTTTTCTGCCAACTGCTGAAAGCAAATGATATATTTTATTTTTTTTTGGTGAGAACAAAAAACATAAAGAAAAGCAAATGGTATTTAATTTTAGCTCAAACGCTAAAATGTTGTCTTAAAAAATTTTCTGTTGATATCTTAAATATGCGATTTGACTGTACATTAAAAAGTACACGTTGCCCTACACTATTTTCTGTTGGGTAGAGATATTTTGTAAGTTATGTGGCTTAAAATTCGATCATTAAATTGAATAATTCTATATTCATTAGCCACGTATTTACTTTCTAAGATTGGAGGCAACAATATATTTTATTATTTTGAGTTTATTCTATAATATGAAAAAAAAATATATACGATCGAGGGACATATCTGAATATTGTATGCCATCGCATAAATAGTTACAAGAAACTATTCCGTGAGTTTAGAATATATTGAATATGGTGCACCGGTCTTGAATTTATTTACGATACATGTGGAGATTTTGTTTGCGATGAACCATGTCACATGAGATACAACTATTGTGGTTTGCTAGTATGATCTTTCGCATGATATATCTATATGTTATGCTATAACATAAAGCTCAAAGTGAGTTAGAGGAAGCGTAATGAATCTTCATCTAAATACCGAGTTTTCATAAAACATTTTGTAAATGTTATTTACAGCTGGAGATCATGTTGAAACGTGACTAAAATATTACGAAACATTTTGAGTATGTTTCACAATTCAGAATTCACCCTGGATATTTTACACTCTTGAGCTTGATAGGGCATGTGCTTAAACGACATTAAATTGAGCACGATACACCTATGAGAATCGGTGATTATGATTCATTTGCACAAATATTCCTAGACTTTATTTATTTATTTTATTTTATTACATTAAATAAAACAAATAAAGGGGGCATGATGAGAACTGTACTTGGATATTTACTGAGCTTTACTAACATTTGCAATATTGTATAATTAGGTCAGAAAGATATTATTTTGCAGAGCTTCTGAATGAGCAGATATTGAGCGATACAAATATCAAGTCATTGTTGAAAGATATGGTAGTTTGAGTTACACCCCATGAAATGTAATAATTAGATTGCTTTCATTTTTCTCGGATGGGAATTGTAAATGATATATGTAATTTATTTTATTTTATCTTGAGATAAAAATAAAATAAAGGGGGCAAATAGATATTATGATGTAACATAGCTTGTAGTGCAAGGCTTCTTCGACATCCTCCGCGACAAGGTTGGATTGATGAACCTTCAGAGTATAGTAACATCCAAGCAGGTCATTACAAAGGCTTCTTCAGTTTCTTTCGCAAAGAGTTCAAACGGGTTAATCACTTGTCACTCAGAAATCGACAAAGTCATAGTCATCCTTCATATATGACATCATATTACGAGAACTTTGCGAGCATTGAGATAAGTCTTCTATAAAGGTGTATCAAAATTGTCGGTAGCTGAACCACGATCGTTATGACTTAACTCGTCCGAAGAAGTTGGTCATGGAAGCAAACAGACGAAGGACCACGCTTAGTTTGTCAGGTACGGGATCCTGTCCTAAAAAGAGATATAGAAGAATGAGTTTACAAAAAAAATCTTAACAAGCGTTTTCGTTGTTAAGTCACCGTTATAGGTGGAGTTTATGAAAATCTTAACAAGTGTTTTTCATTGTTAAGTCACCGTTATGGGTGTCACCGTTATTGGTGAAGTTTTACAAAAATCTTGACAAGCGTTTTCGTTGTCAAGTCACCGTTATAAGGTGGAGATTATATAAAAATCTTAACAAGCATTTTCGTTGTTAAGTCACCGTTATAAGGTGGAGACTATATATATAAAAATCTTAACAAGCGTTTTCGTTGTTAAGTCACCGTTATAAGGTGAAGATTATATAAAAATCTTGACAAGCGTTTTCGTTGTTAAGTCACCGTTATAAGGATTATATAAAAATCTTGACAAGCGTTTTCGTTGTTAAGTCACCATTATAAGGTGGAGATTATATAAAAATCTTAACAAGCGTTTTCGTTGTTAAGTCACTGTTATAAGGTGGAGACTATATATAAAAATCTTAACAAGCGTTTTCGTTGTTAAGTCACCGTTATAAGGTGGAGATTATATAAAAATCTTAACAAGCGTTTTCGTTGTTAAGTCACCGTTATAAGGTGGAGATTATATAAAAAAATCTTAACAAGTGTGTTTTCATTGTTAAGTCACCTCTAACGGTGGAGTTTGCGAAAAAAAACTTAACAAGTGTGTTTTCATTGTTAAGTCACCTCTAACGGTGGAGTTTGCGAAAAACCTTAACAAGTGTGTTTTCATTGTTAAGTCACCTCTAACGGTGGAGTTTGCGAAAAACCTTAACAAGTGTGTTTTCATTGTTAAGTCACCTCTAACGGTGGAGTTTGCGAAAAAACTTAACAAGTGTGTTTTCATTGTTAAGTCACCTCTAACGGTGGAGTTTGCGAAAAAAACTTAACAAGTGTGTTTTCATTGTTAAGTCACCTCTAACGGTGGAGTTTGCGAAAAACCTTAACAAGTGTGTTTTCATTGTTAAGTCACCTCTAACGGTGGAGTTTGCGAAAAAACCTTAACAAGTGTGTTTTCATTGTTAAGTCACCTCTAACGGTGGAGTTTGCGAAAAAACTTAACAAGTGTGTTTTCATTATTAAGTCACCTCTAACGGTGGAGTTTGCAAAAAAACCTTAACAAGTGTGTTTTCATTGATTAAGTCACCTCTAACGGTGGAGTTTTCTAAAAACCTTAACAAGTGTGTTTTCATTGTTAAGTCACCTCTAACGGTGGAGTTTGCGAAAAAACTTAACAAGTGTGTTTTCATTGTTAAGTCACCTCTAACGGTGGAGTTTGCGAAAAAAACTTAACAAGTGTGTTTTCATTGTTAAGTCACCTCTAACGGTGGAGTTTGCGAAAAAACTTAACAAGTGTGTTTTCCTTGTTAAGTCACCTCTAACGGTGGAGTTTGCGAAAAACCTTAACAAGTGTGTTTTCATTGTTAAGTCACCTCTAACGGTGGAGTTTGCGAAAAAACTTAACAAGTGTGTTTTCATTGTTAAGTCACCTCTAACGGTGGAGTTTGCGAAAAACCTTAACAAGTGTGTTTTCATTGTTAAGTCACCTCTAACGGTGGAGTTTGCGAAAAAACTTAACAAGTGTGTTTTCATTGTTAAGTCACCTCTAACGGTGGAGTTTGCGAAAAAACTTAACAAGTGTGTTTTCATTATTAAGTCACCTCTAACGGTGGAGTTTGCGAAAAAAACTTAACAAGTGTGTTTTCATTGTTAAGTCACCTCTAACGGTGGAGTTTGCGAAAAACCTTAACAAGTGTGTTTTCATTGTTAAGTCACCTCTAACGGTGGAGTTTGCGAAAAAACTTAACAAGTGTGTTTTCATTGTTAAGTCACCTCTAACGGTGGAGTTTACGAGAAACCTTGACAAGTGTGTTCTCACCATTAAGTCACTTCGTAGGTGTGAGTTTGCGAAATACATTAAAAAGTGGTAATTTGAGCAAGTCAATATTATGTACACGCACAAGAAACCTCATCGAGAATGAAATGAATCAAAAACATGTGCATACACTAAAAGATTAATCGAGAACAATGAAGTAGTTATTATGTAAACCATAATAATACTTTCACCAAGCTTGGTTGAGAATAACGAAAGAGAATGCTAAGGTAGTTATTATGTGTTCATGATATTACTCTTTATCAAAGCAGAGTTACAAACAATCGCAATAAAAATGTGGATGCCTGATCATTTAAATAGGAATGGGGGCAACACTCGGTGTATATCATTCGTACGAAAATAATGATAAACGAGGTCCTTCGGAATAACCTATGAGATCAAAGCTGCAAAATGGGATTTAAGATATGAGATATAAAATTGATGTATATCATATAACTGAGATATGAAATATGACATTGCATTATATCATAAAATGTGATATATGAGGTAAAAGTACATCATCAAGATGAAATGAGATATGAGATTATTACCCACGATCCACAGGTCGATCGAAAATATGAAAACTCACTAAAATTATTTCGTACATACAGTCGATATATTTCAGACATGTATCAATATATCAACTATATGTACGAGGGGGCAAATGTAGGAGGGGCTTAATGATAAGCCTCTCATTAAATTATTAAATGAGATTAGAGATGATTAATATTGACAAAAGTCCATGTGTTTATGCGACTGAGGTATTATTATGCGCGTTGGACATATCACGCGTATTTGTGTGTTATTTACATATTAACTAGACAATATTCTAGTATTGAGAGTTTTGACATATGTTATGGGACACATGCCACTTAAAATAGGACATGTGTCACCACGAGTTAATTGACATGTGGCGACCCACTTGGGTTGGTTTTGCTATAAATAAGCCTCACCCCCATACATTTGAAGGAGATCTTCTTGGAAGAGGAGGGTGATTTTCTTATCTTATGAGGTTTTAGAGAGAGTTTTGAGATGAGTTCTTTGAGAAGAGTGGTAACACCTCCCATCTCTTCAAAAAACCACCACAGTGAGTTTTCCGGCGAATAGTACGAGCCCACGAACTACGCTGACTTTGATTCCGAGCATAACGGATACGTAGGCGCAACCGAAGTTGCTCAAGTCAAACACGTGCTAAAATCGAGTATTTCCCCTAAATTAGACTACTCTCTTACACTGTCCATACCCATTATGGAGGTAAAGATATGGAATTATCAGAAGTGATGAACCAACTCCTAGAGTTCGGGTTGAAATTGCCCTCTCGGATGACCATCAACTATTATAGATTCAGTAGGTTGTTCTTATCAGCTCGAAAATGGGCCCGATAGTCAGACAATTGGGTGGTGCCAGTCGATGAAGTCAGTCTAGATGACCTGGTCCAGATCATGGAAGATTTGTTTCGACAGACTTGTGATATTTGTAGCATATCTGAGATGTTCGACGCTTTAAAATTACAAGGGAACCTGGTCCCTTTAGTCTTGCATTTCCCCACCGAATGGGAAGAATTATATGAAGAGGACATAGAAGTTATATAGTGTATTTACTTTTCATGGAATGATAATATCATTGACACCGGATGGGGGTGATTTCGAAGATTCAGATGAAGAGATAGATTCAAGAAAGACTAATTTAATAGCCAACCTATGCGGATTGATATCATTAAAGGAACTACTAGGAGAGATCAAACTGGTAGTTATGCAATCGGATATCGATGAAGAAACAGGGTTTTTGTTTTTCCCCTCTTTCGTGAACCACATAACCAAGTCAGGGAGACATTGCCAGAACCCAAACTTACAACTATCAGCAAGCAATAAAAGGGAAGTAGTGAACCTATGCCGGAAATGGCTCTTGGAGAAAGTAAGGTCCTTGATCAACTAAAGAAAACTTAAGATAAACTCATTCTATGGGGACTTTTTATATCTTCCCAAATGCACCGAAATTCCCTAATCAAGCTACTCACAGGACCCACAGTTCTGTCGTCGACCACATCAGAAGAAGTAGTGAATGTAATTAGATCCTTAACCTCTACTCAAATTATCTCCATTTCCAAAGAGGAAATCCCTAAGACTGGTCCCAACCACAATCATGCTCTTAATATCTCTATTGAAGTCACGGGGAAAACCGTTCCCCTCTCTCTCGTTGATAATGGATCAGCTCTGAATATGTGCCCACTAAGAACACTAAATTATTTGGGATTAAAAGTGAGTGACCTTGTTCTAACCTCTGCTACCGTACGTGCCTACGACAACCCCCATCGATAAGTAATCGGATATATCAAGCTTGTAATAGGGCATGGACTTGAAAATCCTGTTGTTGAATTCCAAGTCATCGATATCCCAGCCTATTTCAATCTGTTGCTCGGACGACCATGCCTCTACAGCATCAAAGGGGTGTCTTCTTCCCTTTGTCAGAAATTAAAATTCTTTATCAGTGGACAAGTTATCACCATCTTGGAAGACGGAAATCTGATACTTGAGATAGAACATAGGGTGAACGATATGCTACTATTAGGCTTTCAAGTCGAACCACTCCTACTCCTAGTAGGGGGCGACTTCAAAGACAAAATTTGTCTAGAATATGATCCCCATGGAAACGTCAATGTAATACAAATATTCAATAACATGTACTTCATGCCAGGACTCGGTTTAAGGAAAAGACAAAAAAGGATAACTAAACCTATTATGTTGAAGGATGCCTTTCCTCTGTATGGCTTGGGCTATCAACCATCAGAATAAGAACTCAGATTGATCCGTCAACCTCGACTGAAGAAAAAGTTAGAATGCGCCAGAACTGTCTCGGGAGATTCCCTAAATGGAAGATTCATCAGAGATGGTGAAGATTCCCCTTTTGAGGCTTCCCTGAACCTTGGTATGACCCTTTAGACAAGTGGATGAAACCAGGAATGGAAATATTTTTTCAAGACAGCTACCCGGGGGATGAAAGTTCCCATCACTGTGTACAACCACTCACTGAAGAGACTCTAGCTAATACCATGGCAACTGAGGGTAGTGACTCCGAGGATTCTTTTAACTTGTAGACACTGGGGCTGGCACTCTGCATGATCCTCTCAGGTACTACATCATCTAATCTCCTCTACCTCATCAAAGATGCTGATGCACCCCTTCTCAACTGGTATGCTGCACCTATACCACCTGCTGATATTTAACCTAACCCTACTGTTTATCCCCTTTCGACTTTAATTTTTTCCTCTCACGCTAATGTAATCGATACCTCCTTTGATGAGGTTCTCAATGTTATCTTTCCTATCAACAAAATAAATGAAGATTTTGAGTATCTTGTTGTTCCTTACATTAATTGCCTTGATTTAAGTCAAACTCTTGATGGTGATGAATTTGTAAATGAACAATTCTTAAGTGATCTAAATAAGGTTAATAACAAACAACATAACCTCATTCAAGTTAATGAAGATGAAACTATTTTTATTAATCTCGATTATAGTAGCCAAATGCGTGAGATTAGGATAGGGGCTACCCTTGATGAGCATGAGCGCGCGCAACTCGAAGAACTACTAAAGGAATTCATGAATGTCTTCGCATAGTCCTACGATGATATGCCCGCATTAACCCTGAGATAGCATAGCATGATATTCCAACTCTCCCATAATGTAAACCAGTCAAATAGAAGTTGTGAAGTCTCCGCACTAAATGGTCACTCAAAGTAAAAGAAGAAGTAGTCTAGCAATTGAACGTGTTCTTCATTAGAGTAATTGAATATCCTATATGGCTAGCCAATATCGTACCCGTGCCAAAATTAGGAGGGAAGGTCCGCATGTGTGTCGACTACCGAGACTTGAACAAGGCCTCTCCGAAGGATGATTACCCGCTACCCAACACTGATACGATTATTGATAATAGATCCATTAATGCTCCCAAGTCATTAGTTGACGGGTTTATTGGATATAACCAAATCAAGATGAACCCTGATCATCAAGAGAAAATCACATTCATCACCCCTTGGGGAACCTTTTGCTACACTGCCATGCCATTTGGTCTAAAAAACGCAGGGCTTAGCTATCAAAGGTCCTCCACAACCATTATTCATGATATGATACATAAGGAAGTCAAGGTCTATATATATGACATGATTATCAAGTCCAAGACTAGAGAAGGTCATGTTCCGCTCTCCGAAAATTCTTTGAACGACTGCGATAATACCAAATGCGTCTTAACCCATAAAAATGTGTCTTTGGTGCTACCAAAGGAAAACTCTTGGGATTTATGATCAGTGAGAAATGGATAAACGAAGATCCTGCTAAGCTGAAATCCATACTTGAGATGCCACCTCCCCAAACGGGGAAAGAAGTTTGAGAATTCCTTGGGAAATTACAGTACATTAGTCGATTCATAAACCAATTGACTTTCATATGTGAACCCATCTTCAAACTCCTAAGAAAAGATTCAACCAAAGTCTCGAGTAAAGATTTCCAAGAAGCCTTTGAACGAATTAAGTAATATCTAACCTCACCTCCGATGCTCATTCTATTGTATCCTTGTCTTCCCTAACTCCTATACCAAACCATGACTGATACTGTAGCCGGGGATTTGCTAGACCAATACTTTGAAGAAGCCCACAAGGAGAAAGCCATTTACTATGCCAGTCAAAAATTAGCCGACTACGAAGTTAACTACACAACCTTGGAAAAAGCATGTGTCTCTCTTGTCTGGGTTACCCAAAAGTTACGGCATTACGTGCTCGCCTTTCCCATAAGATGCGTATCCCAAATTGATTCCATCAAGTACCTACTTGAGAAGCTCTCCGTATACAGCCAAATGGCAAGTTGGTTGATGCTTCTAGCCGAGTTTGATATCACTTATGTCACCACAAATCTGTAAAAGGAATAACCATCTCTCACTACCTTGCTGACTACCCGATGGAAGGAGCCAATGTATAGATTTTTGAATTCCCAGATGAGAATATCATTTACGCTTCCTATGAAGATCTTCGATGGCAAATGTTCTTTTACAGCTCTGCCAAAAAAAAGGGATATGGCATTGGAATCGTCCTAATTGCACTTGATGACTCCCATACTCCCATTGCCATCAAATTGGATTTCCCCTGCACTAACAACATGACTGAATACGAGGCATGCACGATAGGCCTCAAAGTTTCCCTCGAAAAAGGAATTCTATACCTTTATGTCTATGGGGATTCAGCCCCCATCATTGGTCAAATACTCAGGTAATGGAAAGTCAAGGATTAGAAACTCTTACCCTTCCATGCCAACCTTGAAAAACAGCTTCCCAATTCTAAGAAATCACCTTCCAGTATCTGCCTAAGCAAAAATAACCTGCCTGACGCCCTTTCCCCCTTACCCTCCATGATTGACATGCCCGAAGGAATATACATGGCCTCTTTCCTTGTCAAAAAAATAAGACAAACCAACCCACTGCTACCACATCGAGCTCAGGTAAGAGGAAGAACCCGAAATAGTCAGTTGCTGGTACTATGATATTTGGCACCTACTCAAACATGGTAGGTACCCCAAGGATCTAACAACAAAGACCGAACAACTCTTTGCAGACTAGTCGCCCAGTACATTATTTGTAATAAAGCATTGTTTAAGAGAAACTTCAATGGAACCCTTCTACACTGCATCGCAGGGATTGACATTGAAGAAATGATGTAGAAAATCCCCAACGGGGAATGCGTACCCCATATGAACCTCCATATGCTCTCCAAAAAGGTCATCCGATAAGGTTACTACTAGACTACCATGGTTCAGGATTGCACAACCTATATTCGAAGATGCCTCAAATTCCAACTCTTCACCATCCTACAACACTTGCCTCCGCGAGAATTGTACAATATGACCTCTCCCTGGCCATTTTCCACATGGGGCATTGACATCATAGGGAAAGTTACACTAAAAGCATCCATTGGGCATGAGTTCATCCTAATCGCTATTGACAACTTCACCAAATGGGTTAAAGTTGAGTCATATGCAGTTCTGAATGATAAGAAAGTGGCCAAATTCATCAAGAAGAACATCGTCTGTCGATATGGGGTTCCACACGAGCTGGTATCAAACAATGGGCTACACTTTGAAGCATAGGCTACAAAAGTGATTGACGAATATGGAATTCAAAAATACATATCCTCTCCATACCGACCTCAAACCAACGGAGCGATTGAGGTAGCTAATAATAATATCAAAGCTATCATCAGCAAGATGACCGAGAGTTGTCAAGATTGGGCCGATAGGATCCCTTACACCCTCTGGGTCTATCGTACTTCAATACTAACCTCTACTGGGGCTACCCCTTACACCCTCTGGGTCTATCGTACTTCAATACTAACCATCATGGAAGCAGTCCTACCCATGGAGTTGGAAATACCTTCGTTACATGTCATGCTTGAAAAAAAGGTTAGCGAAGAAGACCGATACCAAAGCCGTCTTAACGAGCTATCCTTCCTAGATGAAATGAGGCTGAAAGCTCCATATCACATAAAATGGTACATCTCCATATCGCATGATCATTCACCAATAGATTCAAGGACCGCGGTCTCTGAGAAGGTGATTTAGCCCTCAAAGAAATAGTAGAGCCCATCTGGGACCCCATAGGGAAATTCAAGCCTAATTGGAGCGGCCCATACAATGTGAAGAAGATCCTGTCGGGCGGCACCGCTGTGTTCACTGACCTTGACAGAGAAGAAATAGCGCATCTGGTCAACATGGACCACCTCAAGAAATTCTACACCTTGTTCAAAATCTTGGCGCGCTACGACTCTTCTCATCTCCATTGTATTCTTTAAAAAAATCTCTTCATTTCCCCCTACCCAGAACTATGTGGGCCTAATCCTTTAAAAACATTTTCAAAAATGAATTTAAATTTTTTTTCAAAACCCTCAGAGGTACGTAGGCAGCTTATCACTTCACATGAACACGACCCCTTTCTTTTCACAAAATACTATCCTTTTCTTATCCCTGGGAACGACAGTTCATTTTAACATGTATGTGAACAAAAGGATTATGTACGCTTTATCAATAAGTATAGATATTTCAGAATGTAAAAAGTCATCAAGAGGCACAACTAGATGATTAAAAACTTATTTATTTATTTTTTTTGAAATTTTGGTACAATTACACCGCTGTAAGGAGTCAAATGGCTTCCCTTACCATCCATTACCTACTTTTGTAAAAACAAACCACCACTACTCCAAATAACCATAATAACCATAAACAAAACCAAACTCCATAAAGAAGCTTCACTAAGTCTACTCATAGCTGCTAGAAGAACTGCCTCCATATCCCACATCTTGGGGTCCCCAAACCTCCCCTGACTCGAGGGAATGCCACTGATACTCAATTGAACGATAAGCCTCGACTAGCCTCGAAAAAACCACAAAAACTCCCTCCAAAGCATTAAAAAAGGGAAGCCACCTTTGAACGGTATCCACAACTAGCAACTTGGAGACCACTCTCCTCCACAGCCATTTCATATAGCCCCCTGAGACATGACAAACCCACCCAACAGATTGAGAGGGATGAGTCTACGAACGTAGGTTCTCCCATAAAGATCCCAACCACATGCGCATACGCTCCGTCAGGCCCTCCACGGGAAAAAACTTCAGTGTCCGCAGGGCATAATTTGCTCCTAATCATATTGACGCAGAAGTCGCTAGGGAAAGTACAAAGGGGTCTACCTGAGGCTAACCAGTCGGATGTACTGATACTCTACGAGCTCCAAAATGGGTAAGAGTTCTCCCCACTATGGCACAGACCAGTGCAGGCCTAAAGATCCATGTTTTACAAACCAGTTCTCCCAACTCTCAATGTCCATCCTACGCTAATGAAATAGCACTAGAAGAAGTTTGGAACCACCAGCAAGAGATACTGAGGTGGAATCACCATGCAAAATCTCACAGACAACCACAAAAACAACATCACAGGGCTCCTTCTCATAAATTCAGAACGACCCTCCCGCCAGGCATCCAGGCCATTTGAGGTCTCTGTCAGTATCACCATCGCAGGATTACGACAGTATGACATCTAAAAAATGATAGTAACCAGTTGGGGGTCAACCAGTGTCCCCCCAGTTACCAATAGAACTTTCAAAATAAGGCCTAAGATGATGGCCCTGGCATATCCAGCATCATCCACATTTTGCGAATCCACTGACCGCAAAATCATCGAAAGATAAATCATTCCTCCCGTAGCCAATGACCGATCCACCAAGGCCTTCATATACTCAAAAAATTCAAAAAGCTCATTTTTCCTAATTTCTCTCAAAATAAATACTTTCAAAAGGGATGCTCTTTTTCAACCTAGCCATCGAAGACATTTTTTACTCAAACATATTCAAAAATTTCCAAAAATGCACTTCTCAAAATAAAAACTCAGCAGCAAATTAAAAGTGCATGTAGAGTAAGCCACTAAATCATGATAATAAAACAAAATGTGCATATCCTTTTGCATTTTTGAGTCTCTTTTTCAGGTGCAAGGCCGCTACATCAAGCATGCAAATGCTAAGCTCCCACAATCAGCAATGAATCTATAAGAAATCCCGAAGAGAAAGAACCAGAATTGAATGTCACCTCCTCTTACCCATCGGCGTCTCTCCAAGGTACCAGACGAACCCAAACTCACTCTCCATCAACTGTCGTAGCTATACATTCCCCCCATTTAACCCAGTGTGCTAGATGGCCACCCACGGAGATAAAAAGGTCAGCTACGAATTCCCCTGCAAGAGCATAAGGAAAAATTGGTCTCAAAGAAAGAAAAATTTTCCCTGCTTCTCGTCATCATCACTGACCTTTCCCCTGCTTGAGGTACCCCAAAAGACCGTTCTAATGATGATTGACACACCACCTTCTATGCCTGTCGGCACACCCATTAAAATTTTGTACAAAAAGTTTGAAAAATACTAGAAAATCTCGAATAATTCTAAAAAAAAATCTAAAATTTCTAAATCCATTCTAGCACCTTCTTCACCAAGGAAAACATTTTTTACCCCCAGCAGAATTCCAGACAATCATTCTCCCGAACAATGTCTCCAAAAGACACTCCACATTTTCCTCAGCTACAAATCCTCAGATCACTCACTCTTTCCTAATATCCAATGAGAACAAATAAACCCCAGTGGAGTCCCCAAATTTCTTGAAGCAAATGTACACCTCAGTTAGGTCAGAATTGACCTCGGCCCTCGATCGCCACCTCTTTTAGGTCAGAATTGACCTCGGTCTTGGATCCTCAACTTAGTTAGGTTATAATTGACCTGGGCCCTTGGTGGTCACCTCTTTTAGGTCTTAATTGACCTCGGACTTGGATCGTCACCTCAATTAGGTCAAAATTTACCTTGGTCCTCGATCATCACTGAAAAATGCCTTACTAAAGCCATTTATTGAAAATAAACTATTTAAGTAACTCCGAGTTATTTTTTGAAGAAACTCTTTTCTTAAATCAAAAAGGATTAATCACAAGATGTGTTTAATAAAACAGTATGTACGAGATCTTTTTCAAGATTTGGGTAACAAGTTTAAAAGATAGTTTAAACAAGTTTTAATCACAGCACAACCAAGACTGAGATGAGAAAATGTAGAAAGATTCTGTTCACAAATTTTTTACGTGGTAAAACCTCACCAATTGAGGAAACATCCACGACTCCCTCTACGGAGTAAAATGAAAAATCAACTAAAACAAATTTATGAGTTACAAACTATATAACTAACATGCAAACAACTCAGACCTATATAAGTTTAGGAATGTACCCTCTGGTGTCCTTATAACTTCTCTGCAGTTCTGATTGTAGATGTAGTTCTCTCAGTTTGTCAACTTCTGATTTGTTCCAGCACTTTACGTCGACTTATGATCACAAGATCTTATTACCAACACTTTTCGTGTTGTAGGGTGTAAGTGTTTGTGAAGGTGCTTTCTAACACATGCATGCACACACACACACTTATTAAGTACAAAAAGTCCTAATAAATTACAGTTACACTATATGCTGTGATTTTTTCTTTTCTTTCTTCTTAAAAAACTTAGAACTTATTTGACCTTTCAATTAAACCCAGAATCTACGGATATCTTGCTAGGAAGACAGACAAGGTCTTAATCAATCTCAAAATTTAGAGAAACTTTTCGAGATTGGAAACCTCCAAGTGAGATTCCAAACTAGGTCAAAAGTTTAGTTTTACAAGAACAAGAAACAGAAAGCATTTATTGTTGCTTTCAAAGTCAGAAAACGTTTTAGAGAAAATAATCAACAATATATTTCTCAAGATGAGAAATAAAGAATAAACTAAGTGTAATGTAACATGAATAACTCAGATCTGAGATTTCTATGAAATCAGAAACTAGATCTAAGTAAAAGTCTAAGTTGGAAACAAGATCTCACGAACAAAAGGTTACAGCAACAAAAATAGCTCAACTCAAACTCTCAAACACTCAAGAACACTCAGGGTAATGTTTCTGGGTATGGTGTTTGGGTTAGGTTTGAAGAAGATTTAGACGAATGAAGTTAGGGTTTCTAACTCTCTCTCTTCTCTTTCTGTTTTTCTCTCTTCTCTATCTTCTCTCTCTTCTCTCTTAATTTCTCAAAAGAAATTAAATGGCAAAAGTCTTCGAAGTCTGAGGGAAGGGTCCTTTTTATAGGAGGAGGAGAAGGTTCGAGATATCTGTTCAAAACCAAGGGCTGAGATCGAGTCAATTTAAATTGACTTGAATCTAAGGGCTCACATAAGGCGGTGCTTAAACGAACGCTGATTGGTTTAAAAAGTTACACGGGGATCCATCAAGGCAACATGCAGACCATTGATAAGAAATGATCCAAGGGCTGATAACACACGCGGCTATTGTCTCAGTGAAGAAACACACCTCTAACCAATTAGAGGCAGACATGTGTTGGCCAGTTAAGGGATGTAAAACGCGCATCTAAACTAATTACAAAGATTACCCTGAAGTCTCTGGCGCTTTTGGATTCTACCCAAGGTAACATTAGGCCATAGTATACAACAAATGATATTAAGAGATTGACCCCAAAACTTTTTAAATCAAGTTTTAATTATTAAAACATGTTTAAAAAATGTTTAAAAAATCCCAAAAAATTATTAAAAAACAAATTGAGGGATTTAAACACACTCAACACATGTACACTCATTATTATGAAGTATGACATGTATGAATTGAATTCTACTGTGTGTGAGATTTGGCAATAGTCTCTTGATCACTACAAGTAAGAGAGATGAATAGGCAATCCAACTTCTGAGGCTCTTTGGTTTTTAGGATGGACACAATTTTTTCACAATTTCCAAACTAGATGAGCACTTATACAATATAGACTCAAGTGAGTCAAAGGTATAAGGGCTTCAATCTCCCCCTTTGGAAATATGAGACAAAATCTCCTTTGAGTCAACTAGGACTCGTAGGACAACAAAAAATAAGAAAAACTTAGTCCTATCAAAATTCTATTTACCCAATACCTAGAAATCAAAAAGTACATAACTCAACTATTTACAATATAATACCCTATTACAACTGTTGAGAGAAACTGAACAATAAGAACCTGCAATAATTCACTAAGATCAAGCTGTTTAGAATATGTAAGAATTGAATAGACTCAAATTTCTCCCCCATTTTGTCTCAAATGGACAAAGGGAAAAACTTGGATAAGCAGCAAAGGTACTAATCAGAACAAACCATACCAATAGATTTTCGTAATGAAATGAATCTACTATAATCTAGAGGTTTGGTAAACATATCTGCGAGTTGTAGATCAGTAGGAAGATAATTAATTTCTAATTCCTTAGTTTCAACTAATTCGCATATAAAATGATGTCTTATTTTTATATGCTTTGTTCGCGAGTGTTGAACAAGATTTTTAGAAATATTAATCGCACTTTGATTATCGCAATAGAGATGCAATTGGTTTTCTTGAATACCATAATCACTTAGCATTTGCGTAAGCCACAATAATTGAGCACAACATCTACCAGCGGCTATGTATTCAGATTCAGCAGTTAAGAGTGATGTGCAGTTTTGTTTTTTACTACTCCATCCTACCAAGTTATTACCAATATAATAACATGCTCCTGAAGTGCTTTTACTATCATCAGTACATCCAGCCCAGTCAGCATCAGTGTACCCAATAATAGTGCTTGGTGTGTCATTAGTGTACCAAAGTCCTAAATTCATAGTGCCTTTAACATATTTAATTATACGTTTAACAGAATTCAAATGGCTCTCTTTAGGGTTGTTTTGATAACGAGCACATACACACACAGCATACATGATATCAGGATGCGAGGCAGTAAGATAGAGTAGTGTGCCAATCATACTATGATATAGAGTAGGATCTATAGATTTTCTATTTTCATCTTTTGATAGTTTTACCATAGTACTCATAGGTGTGTTAGCATCTTTAGCACTCTCGAGGCCGAATTTCTTAACAATCTCTAAAGCGTACTTAGATTGCGAAACAAATAATCCCTCTGGATTTTATTTGACTTGGATACCTAGGAAGAACTGCAACTCCCCCATAAGGGACATCTGAAATTCCTTACACATAATTTCAGAAAAGGATTTTACTTCTGAGGTAGAAGTTTATCCAAATATAATATCGTCTACATATACTTGAGCAATAGTAATGTGTTTGTCAAAATGTTTGACAAATAGAGTTTGGTCATTTCCACCTCTTTTGAAACCTTTATCCAAAAGAAAACTGGAAAGACGCTCATACCAAGCTCTAGGAGCTTGTTTAAGGCCATATAAAGCCTTTTTCAGACGAAATACATGATTTGGATAGTTAGGGTCAATAAACCCTTTAGGTTGTTCTACATAGGTTTCCTCAGCCAGTATTCCATTAAGGAACGCAGATTTGACATCCATTTGATATAATGTAAAACGCATGTGACAAGCTATAGCGAAAAACAGACGAACTGATTCTAAACGAGTAACAGGGGCAAAGGTCTCGTTAAAATCAATTCCTTCTATTTGGGAGTATCCTTGAGCAACTAATCTAGCTTTATTTCTAATTATTATCCCATTTTCATCAGTTTTATTTTTGAAAATCCAACGAGTAAAAACAACCTTTTTGTGATCAGGACGTGGAACAAGATACCATACATCATGAATGACAAATTGTAAAAGTTCATCCTGCATAGCAGAAATCCAGTGAGAGTCATCCAATGCCTCATTTACATTCTTTGGTTCCACAAGGGAAACAAAACATGCATAATGTGCACAATTTCTAAGTTGGGATCTTGTACTCACTGGCTCACTAGGGTTGCCAACTATGTTGTTTATGGGATGATCTTTAGAAACCCAGTTAGGTACTTCAGGTGTCTCAATAGGTAATGAATTATCTATTTCAGAAGGGTCATTTTCTAAAATATTTGAAGACTCTTCTTCAATAGGTAATTCAGCAGTCTTGCTTTCTATAGTAGTGTCACTAACAATTACATTTTTGGATTCCATCATGGTTTTAGTGCGAAGATTATACACTCGAAAAGCTCTACTGTTAGGCGAGTATCCTAGAAATATGGCTTTATCTCCCCGGCTCTCAAATTTAGATAAGTGTTCCCTATCTTTGCATACATAACAAGTACTGCCAAAGGTTCTAAGATATTTGAGATTAGACTTTTTATTTTACCAAAGTTCATAAGGAGTTTGTTTGGAATTCTTTCTAAGATAGACCCTATTAATGATGTGACACGCAGTACGAATAGATTCTATCCAAAAATATTTAGGTAAATTCTTGGCATGTAACATGACACGTGCCATCTCTTGCAAGGTACGATTCTTTCTCTCGGAGATTCCATTTTATTGAGGAGTCTTAGGAGCACTGAACTCGTGTTTGTAACCATTATAGTCACAGTATTCTATAATGCCAGTGTCTTTGAATTCACCACCTCTATCACTACAGATTCTATTTACTTGAGTGTCCTTTTCATTTTCAATCCTAAGAAGAATTTTTAGGAAGGTTTGAAAAGTGTCAGACTTTTGTTTTAAGAAGGCTACCCAAGCAAATCTGGTGAAGTCATCAACCATAACTAAGATATAACTGTGTCCACAAAGGCTAACAGTTTGGGAAGGACCCATTAGGTCCATATGTATGAGTTCTAAGGGATTAGAGGTGAGAATATCTTTGACTTTCTTATGAGGGGCCTTAACAATTTTACCTTCTTGACAGGAACCACAAACAATATTATGAATGGGTTTAATTTTTGGAATTCCTCTTACTATGCCTTGAGTAGACAATTTACTAAGATTATCGTAATTTATGTGACCCATTCTGTTATGCCATATCTCGTTGTCATCCATTCTGGAAACATTACAAATTTCAGAATTGTTCTTGACAGTGTAGCAATTGTCAGGAGTTCTAAATCCAGTAATTATGCATTCACCTTTTTCATTTAAAATCTTATAATTGTTCTTTGAAAAGGTAGCAGTATGGTTTGAGTCACAAAATTGCGAAATACTAAGTAAGTTGGCCTTTAGACCTTTAACTAGAAGAACATTTTTAAGAATAGGAAGCCCATCTTCTTGGAGAGTTCCTTTGCCTATGATTTGAGATGAAACTCCATCACCAAAAATGACTTTACCACCAGCAAAGCTGGTTTTGTTTAAAAGTTTAGATTCATCTCCAGTCATGTGCTTAGAACATCCAGAGTCTAAATACCAACCAGATGACGTGTGTTCGTCTTTTAAAGCAGTAACAACAATATTACACTTCATCTGAGTTAATAGATCATCTTTTCTAATTCGAATTGCTCTAGTTTTCATCTTGCGCTTATTAGCACTCAACTGATAAAATTTGCTAGCATTAGATTTTTACTGAAAAATGTTTTGCGCATGATTTTGAATTTTGTGAAAGACTTGAGCATTTGGTTTAGGAAAGGGCTTAGGATTCCTTCTAGGAAATGTTCTTTTAGGTTTGGTCTTTCTCTTTCTATAGTTAGAGTTTTTATCTGGCTGTCTAGGAAGTATATAATTGTTTCGACTCCTCCTAGAATAGTTAAAGTTCTGGTAAGTACGAGGATTATAGATAGGTTTGATAAGTCTCCTAGCATAGCAACCATCGAAAGAGTGACCATATATGTCATAGTAGGAGCAATAAAGATTGCTCAAGATGGGGGTCTCCTTAGGAAAGCCTCCAAACAGAGGTTTTGAAAAGTTTCCAGTCTGAACTTTATTCCTGGGTAGTACAGGTTTGAAGGTAGGTTCACTCTTTCTGATAAAAGGGCAGACGTATTTAGCCTTAGGTGAAATTTTATGCTTAGAGCAACTTGATTCCCCAATGTTGAAGTTTTTATGTTTTAAATCAAACTCAATTTTTTGGGAATGAAAATCTGGGCATGTTTCAATAGGTCTTTTGCCTCCTGACACAAACTTGATAGGTTCGAAAGGTTTTGTTTGTGTTTTCAAATTGGGACAAAATCCTATACCAGTTCGATCATCAGACTTGGTTTTAGATTCAGCAACAAATTCATCAAAACAGTTAGAATTATTTTCAAATTTTGTAAATTTTTTGAAAATAGTTGCTATCTTTTCTTTGGTTTGTTCCAATTCTAACAATGTCCCTTTATATTTTTTCTCCAGAATTTCATTTGTTTCAGTCAAATTTTTCACTTTTTCATCAAAAACTTTAATTTCACTTTCATGAGTTAAACATTGGGTAGTGTACTCTTCAGCATTCAGTTTAACCATCTGGCTTAGATCTTCCAATTTCTTAGTAAGATCTTTAACAGTCTTTTCTAGTCTAGCGCTTTTCTTGAGAGTCTTAGTGTAAAGTGTGTAAATGTCTGGGAGGTCTTCATTGTCCGAATCACTAAGTGTGGTGTGTGAAGTGACCCCTAAGGCTTCATTCTTAGAACTCACACACCCATTAGCATCGTTATTATCGCATTCCCTTTTACTCACACACCCCGAGGTAGAACATGCAACATTCTCAGTAATCAAAGCATCTAAACCAGTAATAACCACATTCGAAGTATCAGTCATAGAATTATTTGGTTCATCCTCATTAACAAACATAGGCATGCCATCATTATAAATAATCTTGGCAAAGAAGGACATGCAAGGATCAAAAGCATCTAATGACTCAGGTTCCTCATTTTCAGAGTCACTTGAATCATCCCATGTTTTGCAGATGTTAGCTCTAGTGTGTTTGTTTTGAGTGTTCAAATTAACTCTACAGTCTTGTGCAATGTGTCCCAGTTTACCACATCTATAGCATTCAGTCTTCTTAAGGTCTCTATTAGGTCTGATATGAGAGTCCTTGTGATTTTTGTCATTGATTTTCTCATGAGGTCTGTGACTAGAGGGAGTTGGATAATTTGACTTTCCTTGTTTATTTGCCACTTTGTTTCTAAACTTAATGATTTTCTTGAACTGTTTTGTCATTAAGGCAATCTGATTGTCCAAACTCTCTATATCGCAGTCCTCATCAGATTCATCATTGGAAGCATTAAACTCAGGCTTAATCAATTTAGAAGAGAAGCTTAGATTGGAGCTAGTCTATTTCCTATGTGATTGGATTAATTGTTTCTTAAATTCCAGTTCCATTTCCACAGTTCTTAATTTACTACTGAGTATTTCAGGAGTGAGATTTATATCACACATTTCCTCAATAGGATATCTTTTGTTATCAAACTTCTGTGGTAATGATCTTAGAATTTTAGATAAAATTTCTTGTCTATCATAGGTTATCCCATTAGCATGCAGTTTGGTCACAATATCAGTCAGGTTCATATAGAAGTCATCAAATGATTCAATCTCAGACATAATTAAAGAGTTATACTGTTGGATAAACATTTGGGTTTTAGCAGCCTTAACTCTAGTGTCTCCTTCATGAGCAGTGACTAAGGTGTGCCAAGATTCCTTAGAAGTGGTACAGGATGAGAATGTTTTGAACTCATGTTCATTTATAGACATAAATATAGCATTCTTTCCTTTGTTATTATTTCGAGAAACTTGTTTCTCTTCTTGAATGAACTCACTTCTTTCTTAACTCTCTCATTACTTCCTTCATTGGCTGGTTTAGTAGGAAAATTATAACCATTTTCAACAATGTCCCAGACATCATCTCCCAAATTTCCTTGAATGAAAGCAATCATCCTTACTTTCCAGTAAGCAAAATTGGTTCCATCAAAGATTGGAGGTCTGGTCAAGTTACCAAATCTTTCATTTTTCTCATCCATATTTGATTTTCAGAAAACAATTTCAGAAACACAAGATCTCTTTTAAAGCAGTTTTACCACGATCTGATACCAATTGAAAAATGCGTTACTAAAGACGTTTATTGAAAATAAACTATTTAAGTAACTCCGAGTTGTTTTTTGAAGAAACTCTTTTCTTAAATCAAAAAGGATTAATCACAAGATGTGTTTAATAAAACAGTATATACGAGATCTTTTTCAAGATTTGGGTAACAAGTTTAAAAGATAGTTTAAACAAGTTTTAAACACAGCACAACCAAGACTGAGATGAGAAAATGTAGAAAGATTCTGTTCACAAATTTTTTACGTGGTAAAACCTCACCAATTGAGGAAACATCCACGACTCCCTCTACAGAGTAAAATGAAAAATCCACTAAAACAAATTTATGAGTTACAAACTATATAACTAACATGCAAACAACTCAGACCTACATAAGTTTAGGAATGTACCCTCTGGTGTCCTTATAACTTCTCTGCAGTTCTGATTGTAGATGTAGTTCTCTCAGTTTGTCAACTTCTGATTTGTTCCAGCACTTTACGTCGACTTATGATCACAAGATCTTATTACCAACACTTTTCGGGTTGTAGGGTGTAAGTGTTTGTGAAGGTGCTTTCTAACACATTCATTCACACACACACACTTATTAAGTACAAACAGTCCTAACAAATTACAGTTACACTATATGTTGTGATCTTTTCTTTTCTTTCTTCTTACAAAACTTAGAACTTATTTGACCTTTCAATTAAACCCAGAATCCACGGATACCTTGCTAGGAAGACATACAAGGTCTTAATCAATCTCAAAATTTAGAGAAACTTTTCGAGATTGAAAACCTCCAAGTGAGATTCCAAACTAGGTCAAAATTTTAGTTTTACAAGAACAAGAAACAGAAAGCATTTATTGTTGATTTCAAAGTCAGAAAACGTTTTAGAGAAAATAATCAACAATATATTTCTCAAGATGAGAAATAAAGAATAAACTAAGTGTAATGTAACATGAATAACTCAGATCTGAGATTTCTATGAAATCAAAAACTAGATCTAAGTAAAAGTCTAAGTTGGAAACAAGATCTCACGAACACAAGGTTACAGCAACAAAAATAGCTCAACTCAAACTCTCAAACACTCAAGAACACTCAGGGTAATGTTTCTGGGTATGGTGTTTGGGTTAGGTTTGAAGAAGATTTAGACTAATGAAGTTAGGGTTTCTAACTCTCTCTCTTCTCTCTCTGTTTTTCTCTCTTCTCTGTCTTCTCTCTCTTCTCTCTTAATTTCTCAAAAGAAACTAAATGGCAAAAGTCTTCGAAGTCTGAGGGAAGGGTCCTTTTTATAGGAGGAGGAGAAGGTTCGAGATATCTGTTCGAAACCAAGGGCTGAGATCGAGTCAATTTAAATTGACTTGAATCTAAGGGCTCACACAAGGCGGTGCTTAAACGAACGCTGATTGGTTTAAAAAGTTACACGAGGATCCATCAAGGCAACATGCAGACCATTGATAAGAAATGATCCAAGGGCTGATAACACACGCGGATATTGTCTTAGTGAAGAAACACACCTACAACCAATCAGAGGCAGACAGGTGTTGGCCAGTTAATCGATGTAAAACGCGCGTCCAAACTAATTACAAAGAATACCCTGAAGTCTCTGGCGCTTTTGGATTATACCCAAGGTAACATTAGGCCATAATATACAACAAATGATATTAAGAGATTGACCCCAAAACTTTTTAAATCAAGTTTTAATTATTAAAACATGTGTAAAAAATGTTTAAAAAATCCCAAAAAATTATTAAAAAATAAATTGAGGGATTTAAACACACTCAACACATGTACACTCATTATAATGAAATATGACATTCATGAATTGAATTCTAAGTGTGTGCGAGTTGGCAATAGTCTCTTGATCATTACAAGAAAGAGAGATGAATAGGCAATCCAACTTCTGAGGCTCTTTGGTTTCTAGGATGGACACAATTTTGTCATAATTTCCAAACTAGATGAGCATTTATACAATACAGACTCAAGTGAGTCAAAGGTATAAGGGCTTCAATCACCTCTCTTAGGTCAAAATTAACCTTGGTGCTGGATCATCACCTTAGTCAGGTCAGAATTAATCTCGATACTGAATTGTCACCTCTTTTAGGTCAGAATTGACCTTAGTCTTGGATCGATAGCTCAATTGGGACAGAATTGACCTCGATCCTCAGTCATCATCTATTTTAGGTTAGAATTAATATCGATCTTGGGTCTTCACCTTAGTTAGGTCAGAATTGACCTCAGTCCTTGGTTATCACCTATTTTAGGTCAGAATTAACCTCGATCTTAGACTATCACCTCAGTTAGGTTTGAATTGACCTTGGTCCTCGATCATCACCTCTTTTAGGTCAGAATTGACCTCGGACTTAGATCGTTACCTCAGTTAGGTCAGAATTTATCTCGATCCTCAATCGTCACCTCTTTTAGGTAAAAATTGACCTCGGTCTTAGATCATTAGCTCAGTTAGGTTAAAATTGTCCTCGGTCCATAGTCATCACCTCTTTTAGGTCATAATTGACCTCGATCTTGGATCGTCACCTCAGTTTGGTCAGAATTAACCTTAGTCCTCAATCCTCACCTCTCTTAGGTAAAAATTGACCTTAGTCCTGGTTCGTCACCTCAATTAGTTCAGAATTGACCTCGGTCCTCAGTCGTCATCTTTTCTAGGTCAGAATTGACCTTAGTCTTAGATCACCATCTCAATTAGGTCAGAATTGACCTTGATCCTCGGTCGTCACCTCTTTTAGGTCAGGATTGACCTCGGTCTTAGATCATCACCTCAGTTAGTTCAGAATTGACCTTGGTCCTTAGTCATCACCTCTTTTAGGTCAGAACTGACCTCAATCTTGGATCGTCACCTCAGTTAGGTCAGAATTGACTTCGATCCTCATTTATCACCTCTTTTAGGTCATAATAGACCTAGGTCTTAGATCGTCACCTCAGTTAGGTCAGAAATGACCTCGGTCATCAACCTTCACCTCTGTCAGGTCCAAATTGACCTTAGTCTTGGATCATCAGCTTAGTTAGGTTAGAATTGACCTTGATTCTCAGTCATCACCTCTTTTAGGTCAGAATTGACCTCGGTCTTGGATCATCACCTCGGTTAGGTCAGAATTGACCTCAGTCCTCGATTATCACCTCAGTTAAGTCAGAATTAACCTCAATCTTGGATCGTCACCTCAGTTATGTCTGAATTGACCACGATCATCAGTCGTCACCTCTTTTAGGTCAGAATTGACCTCGATCCTCGGTCATCACCTCTTTTAGATCAGAATTAACCTCGATCTTAGATCTTCACCTTAGTTAGGTCAGAATTGAACTCAATCCTTGGTCGTCACCTCTTTTAGGTTAAAATTGACCTCGGTCTTGGATCGTCACCTCTCTAAGGTCAGAATTGACCTCGCTCTTCGATCATCACCTCTGTTAGGTCAGAATTGACCTCAGTCCTCGGTCATTACCTCTTTTAGGTCAGAATTGGCCTTGATTTTGGGTTGTTACCTTAGTTAGGTCATAATTGACCTCGATCTTTGGTCGTCACCTCTTTTAGGTCATAATTGACCTCGATCTTGGATCATCACCTCAGTTTGGTCAGAATTGACCTCGGTCCTCAGTCGTCATCTCTTTCAGGTCAGAATCGACGTCGGTCCTCGTTCGTCACCTCTTTTAGTTCAAAATTGACCTCGATCTTGGATCGTCACCTCAGTTGGGTCAGAATTAACCTTAATCCTCGATCGACACCTATGTTAGGTCATAATTGAACCCGACCCTCTGAATCGGTCATCCACATCCCTTAGGTCCACAGAACTGACCTCCATCCTTCATGTGGTGTCTATCGATGTCCATCACTGGTTCTAAGCTCGCCCATCGAGGGGCTCTGCAGACACCACATTCTAGGACCCCCTAAGTCTCCCCTTATACCCCTAGGACTTCCGCTTTCCACCGCAATCCTAGGGCGCACTCCGAGTACCGTTATATAGGCCATCGGGTGCCCCCAAGCCCCGATTTCACCCCAACCATCTTCACCATCAGAGAGAAATCTCTTTGAATCATTAAAGGGCATTGAAACCTCTTTCCAATGGTCTCCCCCATGCACGAGCAGTATAATCGTTAGGATGAACAATCTGTTTTCCTTCGAAAATCAATCCGGAGGCTACTAGACGCACTCGAACTCCGTTTGAACAAAGTCAACTCTTCATCTTGAATGAGACTTAATGAACCTTTTAAGGGCACTGAATACCCTTTCTAACAATCTTCCTCATGCGCGATTCGGACCTACAATATGGGCGAACGATCCGTTTTACTTCGAGAGGTCACTGAACAATTTTCGGCCCCGAATGACTAAGGTAAACTATCTGAACCAAGTGAAACTCTTTGTAATGTCAAATTACATCTCCTAACCTTTCCAATGGTCTACCCCGTGCGAGATTCTGACTTACCATGTGGACGAACGATCCGTTTGTGTCCGACGATCTCCCGTCCAAAAGACCGATGTGCATTTTTTAGCCACATTTGACCCAAATTCAACTCTCAGACCTGGGAGCAGTCCCAAGTACTCTCAAAGGTCTATGGATTACCTTTTTAACGGCATTCCCAGTGCATGATTTGAATCAATGGTTTGTGCAATACGGTTATTTTTTCAGAAAAATGCGCACGAGACTTCCAACTGGATGGCTTTGAACCCTGCCTATCGGTATAGTGTCAAGGGTTACCTATCGATAGGCACACCCTGAGTTAGGCCGATCGGCACCCCACTTTTTCCCTATAAATAGGGGCCATGACCGCACTCCCAAGAAAGAGAATAAATCCATCAGAATCAGTGATCTCAGCAACATTCTCTCGAAATCAGTAAAGTTCCATATGAGAAGTTCCATTCAAGCCTAAATACCCATCCTTTTCACACCCAAATTGGAAAATATCATTATCTCTCATCAACATTCATCAACATTCAAAGGATTCCATCCAAGATCCAAGATCAATCTCCAAGGAAGGTCCAATTCCTTCTCCCTCTCTTTTAAATCTCTTATTTTTTGCATAAGTTACATTAGATTCATAATCTAGTTTCACTTTATTTCATACATATTAACATCAACACTTTTATTAGTATATTGCACATAGATTACAAAACCAAATTAAAGAGGGTTACACTCTTTAATTCCGAATGGAATTATCCATCACACTTTTTCCAAAACCAAAAACACATTTTCTACACGTAAACACATAATAAATTTTCATTTGAATATATGGGATGAACCCCACCCCTATTCTACATTCGAAATATGTGGACTTTGATGCCTTTATAGGCTATATAGGGCTCTCGGATTAAGATCCGAGACTCGAGCCCAATTTTCCCACTTTTAAATTTTTCTTATTTTCTAAATTTCTCAAATCCCTCATTTTCATACATACATATATAATATGTTTATTCGCGTTTCATCCAACACATATTATCGTTTCCCAATAATGATCAATATCACGATGAACACTCATATTCTATCTTCTATATTTATTATTATTTTGGGAATATTCATGTGGATGACCTCACCACACCTTTTTCATGGTATGGGTTGAACGATTCCAATCTCCATTATATAAACACATACACACACTTCACGCAGATAAAGGAAAATATTAACATTTGCCTATTAGAGACCGAAAGGGCAGGATGGCTACCTAACACCTTCTCATTTCGTAACTTAGACCTCGGACCTCCGATCTACTGGTTCGTATGCATCAGTTTGTCCTTGATGTCGCTCTCGCTCCCTCGAAGTGGCAACATTTTATTTTGCCTATTTTGTACAAAATGGGCTGGAAAATCCATCTCTTTACATTCACCCCACGCCGATGACGTCTGAAGCACCTTTCGAAGAGAAGGGTGTGAGACCGTGGCACAATTCTTCCTCAAAGGATCATCCTCCTTCCCCCATCCCCGAACGAACATAGCGCCTCGGGATGGCCACAATAATATTTATTCCTATTTCCTCCATCTCCTCTAAAGGTTGAGGGTTCATATCCCAGTTAAGACCACATATTTTTATAATATACTTAACAGCTCATGCAAATTGTTCCAATATGCGAAAAATTCGGCAGAATATCCCCATAGTTGTCCAAGTACACGATGTATATTTGTAAGTGTGAGTGTTTTTTCCTTGGATAATTGAAATAACACTCAACATCGCATCATCTAGTATTTACCTAGAGAACAATAAGATACGACTGCAGAACTTCCTCCAAATATAACAAGTTTAAGCCACTAAGAATATTATTATATAGAATTTATGCAGTACCAAACTATCTGAATCGGACAATTCAGGAGATCTCATTATAGGGGTAATGACTCATGAACGGGTCTAAGGGCTATTGAATGCGTACGCATAAGAACTAGAAGGCTAGTATCTATGCACACTATGCGTAATTTCAAGTATGCTTCATTTAATTATGATAATTCTGCGGTCGTTCCATTCTCGAACGGGTCATGACATAAAGTAATTTTAGAAAAAAGTTCAAAACTCCCCCTCCCCCCATTTTGACAATAATTCAGTGGTCGTGCCACTTCCAAAATTAACCAACCCAACAAAGTAAGACAATATAATTATTTAAGGATTTATTAGTGTGAATTAAATTAAGTATTTAAAAAAAATTAACAACCAACTTCCATATCCAACCACATCCGTCCAATATAATCCAACAACAGCAAGAAACCAAAAATGTGTATCCCATACTCCTGCTCATTCATCTACTCTATTAATTCAACATTAACAATTTCAAACCTCAATAAAAATATAGAAACAATATTTATAATGTCAAATTAATTTTATTCTCTAAACAATAAGATTCAATAAATATTAACAATACATGTTAATTCAATCCCAACTAACATCACCCAATCAACATTAACAATTAATTTCAAGTCCTAAATCAAAATTAACAATTAATTTCAATTCCTAAACTAAACCTTAATTTCAAGTCCTAAATTAACAATTTATTTCAAGTCCTAAACATAAACAATTAATTTCAACACACACACACACACACCCCACACACCCTCAACCCCCACCACCCCCTGCCCCTCCACTCCCCCATTCCGTCCTTTCCACTCTTCATGAAGGTTGACATATTTTTACCATTTTTGCAACTCCACATTGCCATTGTTAGCTTTGTTGTGGTTTCTCCTCGCGTATTTTTTCGAGGAATGTCTCTCACATAAGTTCTTAACATTCGTATAGTTTTCAGGGGAAAGTATTTTTTGTACATATCATGTTCTTAACTCAACCAATTAATCCCTAATACACAAAACAACATGATTCTCTATTAATCATAACTTTTTGAAATCTTTCATCCTACCGAAAAAAATTTAGTCGAATCTTCTTTGTCGAACAACGTTGTGTGCATTTGTTTTTTTTATTTTTTTTAGTTTTCCTCTTTATGAATATGAGTTATCATAGATATTCACCGATGTTTGGTTTATAAGAGTTTTTTCAAATTTTCCTATACACATAGGTGGTTTAAATGATTTTTCAATTCATTAGTGCGGGTATGATAAAGATGGGGGTTGTATAAATGGAAGTGTGGGTTAAGATTAAAACACCCATTAGATATTTTTTGTGCTTTTGTCTTTACTATTATTAATTCGTTGCAATTTCTTAGTTTAGATAAATTATACTATCACGTATCAGATAAATGTAACTGGAGTATTTTCACATATATATTTATGAACTCATCAGCTTTCCCGTTTTCTCAAATGTTCAAGTTTGATTAACAAAGGTCATTTTATAATCTATAGAAACATTTAATTCTAGGTCCCTAACTTGATATAATTCCCCCCAAATAGTGGATGGTAAAATTAAATTATGAAAGAGTACATAAGTAATGTTAGCTGAGGCTATAAATAAAAGGAAAGTACCATTAAATATACAAATTTGACATTTTGTTTCAAAGTACTTAAATGGACAAAAAATCCTATCTTGATATTTGGTTGATTTTGAGTGTGCAACATATGTTTATATTACCCATTCTCTTTTTTTTCTTATTTAGGGATTCATTGCCGCTAAATTTGATTATTCTATTTCAGATTAAGCTTTATTGACATTAAATTTGATTAATCTGTTTAAGATGAAGCTTTATTTCCACTAAATTTTATTATTTTATTTCAGATTATGCTTCAATCAGGGGGTTGCTTGGTTCTTGATGGGTTCCCATAATTTTTTTTCCATTGAGTGTTAGATTTATCTTTAATCACATTATACACTTTGGTTTCCACACTAATATGGTAATACTATAGCCAATGTATCAATGAGTTGAATGAGTGTGTAAATAACTTTTTTCCAAGTAATTAATTTGACAAATATGATTTGGTTGAATATAGTGATAGTATTATAATCTATGAGGTGGCCTCCCTATTGGTTATCTAGAAATTCAAATATACATAACGGCTCATAGTAGGTAAAGAGATCTCCTGAGTCTTTTTGCTTCATTTGGTACCTTTGTTGGTTATGCTTTCAATTAATACCAGCATAAATTGTTTACTTCAACTAGAATACAAATTTTCTAAAATAAGTTTCCCGGATTTCTAGAACGGGGAAGGGTAAATATCATGTTATGCACTAAATCAATTAATCCCCAACACCATCTTTTGGGTACTTAAATTATTAATTTCCAATTCAGACTGGCCAACCAAGCCAAATAGTATGAGAGGCATGCCCAACCCAACTCTTCAAAGAAGTTATAAAAAGTATTTGTCATGTGGAAAAACACGAAAACTTATCACATTCATATTGATAAGATAAAGTTGCTTACCTGTAATCTGAGACGAGATATTCAAGAGTCACCACACGAGATAATAACAAGCTGGGAGAGTTTCCTAAACAACTCAACCACTACTGTTTTACATCATTATAAATACATCCCACACCCCAAGCCCAAGAGGGATGTAATTTCAAAACTTTAAGAGAACTTAATTAAATACAATGACCTTTTTGTGGTCGTATGCAATCTATCGAACCACCTATATTCTTTTGTTGTGTGATTTGCATCGTATATTCATTATTTTATTACTTTCGGAATCCTTTTAATTATGATTAATTTACACTCATAATTGGTACGGTCTGTGGGAATGATTTTTCATTCTATGAAAGCAATCCTCACAAAGAACATCTATGATGTCTCACTAACCAAACAGTGCACCCCAGCCAAAAGACTTGCGAGTTGATTTGACTCCACTAAGGATTAAGTCTAAGGTTCTCCAATATGGGAACCTAAGGTTCTGACCCTAATGACAACCTTCAAAGGAAAGCCACGGGTAGCCTAGGTCTATATAAATTTCATGTATGGTTGACGCATACGAAGCAACACTTCAGCAGCATAAGGAGGTATCTCGCATCCAACGGCGAATAGAAGAGATGGAGAGAGAACTCTGCTAGAACTGAAAGCATCGACCACAGACTCTAATCCTTTAGGCGTGCAAGACTAGGAAGGACCACCAGCCGTTATCAAGAGCATTCAGGTCATGGAAGTTATCAAGACAGGTGCCACAAGGACGACGAGCGCCACAGAGATGACATAAGGAATTTGGTTCGAAGGGAATTGGACCAACACCCCACTCATAGGGGCCAAGTCAACCAAGGAGCTAGCGAGGAGAGCCCTCATCACCCAGATGAATTATCCCTTCTCAAAAAACATCGAAGATGAGGAACCCCCTAAGAAGTTTGTAACACCCAAGTTTAAGGTCTATGATGGAAATATTGAAACTATTGACCATATTCAATAGTACAAGAAGGTTATGACTTTGTAGATCCATAATATCACATTTTACCTTCTAGGTTGGCTGACGTTGTCCAAAATTGGTTAGAGAATCTCCTTCATAAGTTCATCAAGAGTTTCAAAGTTCTCGTTGAATCCTTCACTGCTCATTTCATCACCATCATCTCTTATCCCAAATGAATGGATTCACTTCTCATAATGGAAAAAAAACACATGAGTCCCTGTGCGAATATGCCAAACACTACTGGGAAGTCTTCAATGAGGTGGAAGATTGCTTGGAGCAAGTTATCGTAGAATCCTTCAAAATAGGTCTACCCATTACATCAATACTGTATCAATCCCTTACCAAGAAGGAAACTGAAATCATTGACGATCTCATGTCACTCATCTAGAAATATGCTAAGGCGGAGGACGTGGTCCACACCGGTTAAATTGAGACTAGTCGTACTAAGGTAAACAAAGGGGGCGATAAGGAGAACACCTCCAAAAAAGGGAGTAAAAAGAACAATAGTGCATTGAATGTGGGCAGAACTGGATCCTCTAAAGCCTTTCAAACCGTCAATATAGTTTTTAAGGAACCGATATAAAAGATCCTAGATAAAATCGAAGATCAATAGTTCATCAAGTGGCCAAAGATCTGACAACAAATAACAATGTGCTTTGATGTTCATTCCACAAAGAGTATGGTCAAAATACCAAAAACTATAAGGTGCTCAAAGCTCATCTGGAGGAATTAGCCCAAGTTGGGCATCTTAACGAGTATATTAAGAAGAAGTCTGACTAGGACGCATCCAATGGTGACCAAAAATAAGATAATATCCAAGATAATGACATGGGGCATGAGTTCACCCTCATATACAAAGCGTTCGACCTTAAGCAGATCAAAAGCAGTGTTGCTCGGGTGGAATTCGATAAAGTTACAGCTATGATAGAATCTTTCCATATTGAACTCACTTAAAGCCAGGCTGGCAAGCGCCGGCGACCATAAGATGTTGAATATAACAAGAACATCGTGTTCACGGAGGAGGACTTGGTTGGGGTACGAATGCCACACCATGATGCACTAGTAATAACTCTCAAATTCATGAATTGGGATGTGGGAAAGCTACTAGTGAACCAGGGGAGCTCTTAAGAGGTGATGTACCTATAGATCTTTCATAAACTCAAGCTTGAGATGTCAGGACTTAAGGAGACAACTGTTCCTCTAGTCATCTTTGTGGGAAAGATGACTATATTTTTAGGAAAGGTGGTCCTTCTAGTAAGGGCTGGGAATATTTTAAAACTCATAAAGTTTTTAGTTGTTGACATTGAGTCTCATTACCATACAATTTTAGGCAGGGGTGGCTTCATTCCATGAGGGTTCTCCTTTCCACCTACCACTAGAAGCTCAAGTGTATCATGAACGGAGGGATAATGGATATCAGAGGTGACCAAGCAGCTGCTCAGAAGTGATTTATAGCCGCCATTAGGCCAAAATAAGAAGAAAAGATAGAGAAAAAAGTTATTCTAGAGGTTCGAAGGCAGCCCAGGATGGGGATACTCCATCCAAATAAAAACTACGACACGGTTGACCAAGGGTGGAAGAGATTATGATCTATCTCACTAACAGGGTCTTCGAAGACTTGGAGGAGTTTATTTTTATAAAGCTAAGACAGAAAGAAAGTTTTTGATCGGGATAAGTATGATAAACCTTGAAAATGAGGAGTTAATCTCCTTCCTAAAATAAAACTTTGATGTATTCACGTGGGAACCATATGATATGCCGAGATTGTTCCTACTGTTGTTTTTCATCAACTCCATATGGATCCAACATTCAAGTCGATCATATAGAAGCCTTACCAAACAGCACCAGAAAAGGAAAAAAGCAGTGGAGAATGAAGTAGGGAAACTTCTGGAGGTAAGGTCCATCATAGAACCTCAATATCCAAAGTGGCTCTCAAATCTGGTCATGGTCCAAAAGAGAAATAGGGGCTAGAGAGTCTGCATAGATTTAACTAATCTCAATGGGGTTTATCATAAGGACAGCTTACCCCTAGAGAAGATAGACTAGTTGGTCAATGCCATAGAAGCTCATGAGCGAATGAGTTTCCTTGATGATTACCCGGTGTATTAAATCCCTCTGTTCGACCCTGAACAAGATATGACTTCATTCATAATGCTAGTTGGTCTATATTACTACAAGGTCATACCGTTTGGCCTCAAGAATGCAAGAGATATATATTAAGGGTAAGTCACCAAGATATTCCAACACCAAATACGGGAGACCATAGAGGTGTACGTTGATGATATGCTCATAACGAGCAAGAATAATAACGACCATCTCCAAGACCTGCCTAACACTTTCAAAATCCTCAAGCTCTATTGAATGATACTTAATGCCAGCAAGTGTTCATTTGGGGGTCTAGTTAGGAAAATATTTAGGTTATTTGGTCAGTAAGAGGTGGATTAAGGCTAATCCAGATCAGATAAAAGCTATTTGTAGGGTCCAACCGCCAAAAACATTACATGAGGTCCAAAATCTCACTAAAATGTTCGCAGTACTCAACAATTTCATTTCAAAGTCATCTTAGTGTTGTCGACCATCTTTCCAATTGACCAGGAAGGAGAAGGGCCTCAACTGGAATAACGAGTGCTTCAAATTTCTAGAGGAGATCAAATCCTACCTCAGTAAACCTCCTAGACTACAAGAGAGAGGTAAAGAAATTTCATGTTTATTACACCATCAAGACACTCTTGGATGCCGAGCCACGCTAATTGCCTCTAGAAAAACTGATTTACATATTAGTGATCGCTTCACAAAAGCTAAAGCATTATTTTAAATCCCATTATATCATTGTGATTACTTCTTTCCCGCTTAAAGTTGTCCTTTATAAGACTGACCTTTCAGAAAAGTTGTCAAAGTGGACGGTAGAGGAGGGGATGTTCGATGTACACTTTTAACCAAGGATGACAACTAAGAGGCCAGTTCTAGATGACTTCATTCTAGAATTCTTTTGAGAAGTCCCTATCGACTAGAAGTTGGTCGATCAATCAGAGATGCATGAACATGACCATGGCAAAAGATGGATGTTGTATATTGATGGTGCCTCCAATTTAAAAGGGGCGGGTATGGGCATTGTGCTTGTTTCTCTAAAAAACACTATGATTGATCAAGGGATCATACTGGGATTTGATGCCTCCAATAACGAGACTGAGTATGAATCTTTCATCGTCGAACTTTACAACGCGTAATTTCTTGGGGCTAGAAGACTCAACGTTTATTCAGACTCTAAATTAGTTTTTAATCATATCATTTGGGATTTCAATGCCAAGGATAATAATATGGTATCCTACCTCGCAATCATACGTGATCTAGTTACAAAAATTTGAGGAAGTTCATATTCAATAATTCCCCCAAGGGCACAACACTCTTATCGATGCTCTAGCAACACTAAGCTTAGCAGTGGACTCAGATCTCAGGAGAACCATCGAAGTGGAATTCCTCGCCAAGCCCAGTATTAACAAGACAATAAACCCCAAGCATTTCCTCTGCATCGAGAAAGCTCACAGTTGAAAAGACAACATCATTGCATATTTGTAGAATGAGACACTGTCGACCGATAAGAAATTAGCTTATCAGGTCAGAGTCAAAGATACACATTTTTACTTAGACTCTTGGGGAAAACTTTACAAAAGATCTTTCACAGGCTCCTACCTCTAGTGCGTACATTCAAATGACATCAAGCTAGTTCTTTATGAAGTTCATGATGAAATATATAGAAGTCATGTAGGAGGAAGGTCCCTCTTATTTTGAGAAATCAAAGAAGGCTACTGGTGGCCATATATGCTGAAAGTTGAAAATGTATATGTTTGAAAATGCTAGAAGTACTAGAAGTTCTTTCCCATAGTCCATTAACCAGTTATCGATATGAGGCCTTTGACCAACCCATGGACATTTACACAATAGGGTTTGGATATCATGGGACCGCCATCTACCGCATTTTGGAATCGTATGTACTTGATGGTAGACATGGACTATTTCACCAAGTGGATAGAGGTAGAATCACTGGACAATATTAGAGATGCCGATACAAAAAGGTTTATCTGGAGATATATCATAACACACTTTAGGGTATAAAGAGCCATTATAACTGAAAATGGCATAAGATTTGAGAGTGGTCCTTTCCAGAATTTTTACGATGATCATGAAATCAAGCACCACTTTAGTTCAGTAGTGTACCCTCATAGCAATAGTCAAGTAGAAGACTTCAACAAAATGATGCTTGATTGCCTTAAAAAGAGGCTGGAAAGAGCGAAAGACACTTTAGTGGATGAGCTTCCTCATATTCTCTGGGCCAATGGTACCATGCCCAGGAGATCAAACGGGAAAACACTATTCATACTTACCTACATAATGAAATCTATCATACCACTTGGTTCTAGCCTCCCGACTACAAGAACAAAGATGGCTGACTAAGGACTGAATGATGATTCCCTTCGCATATAACTTGACCTGACCACCGAACGAAGTGAGCAAGACATGATTAAGCTAGCCTCATATCAATAATAATCAGAAAAGTAATAAAATAAGGGGTTAATCTGAGGAAATTTAGAGTAGGAGATTATGTCCTAAGGAAAGTCCTCGACAACATTGTAAAATTGTCAGACGAGAAGTTGGGGGCAAACTGGGAGGGACCATTCAAAGTGTTCAGAGATGATCTATAGGGATCCTATCACTTAAAAACTATAGAGGCTAGAGATATACCCAGAGCATGGAATTCGTATAATATCAAGAAGTTTTACTTTTAGTCTTCTTATTTCTCAAGCACATTAGTTTAAACAAATTTTCATTTCAAACTTATGTTGCTCACATTTTTTTTTTGTTATAAATAAATAGACGCCATTTTCTCCATATTTTTCTCATAACTATTAAGGCATTCAGTTGATTTACATTATTTCCCTTAGAGTTGGCATTTAATCTTTAAAATATGTCGATAAGATGATTAGTCTTTAACTTAATTACAATGGCCATTTTGCTTAGTACAACAGTCAAGTCCTCAAATCCTTGTCAACCAACACAGGCGACCTCGTGACTTGCCTGGGCAAGATAAAAGCCTTAAGAGTGGTGCCTAGGAAATAAATCAACTTTGATTGGTCGACTAAAATTATGAATGGGTGGATCTCCCATAGACCATGTGCATTTTATCCATTGTCTTTTCTAGGCCTAATGGAGTATGACGGAATGACCTAAAAGGTAAGAAGTTTGAAAAAACACATGCAAGGCATAATGGATAGGAAAAATGCATAAAAATTGGTGTCAGGTTGATTCATTCAATATAGACTAATTACAAAAAGTACCCAATGCATAAAAATTACAAATATCTGCAATAATTTATGGTCAGTGAGTCAGAAGTTCCTCTATTTGCTTCCTCCGACCATCGTCAGGGTTATGCATATATTCATCATCACTATCATGACCTTTCAGGTAGCTTTCAACAAGTTGAAGAGGAATGGTGTCTAAAGGGATCCATGTCTCATCACTCCCAAAAGGAGATCGGATGTACTCAGGGTAATCAACTTAGTACACAAACAAGAGCTGAGAGTCTTGAGGTTCCTTAACAACTTTAAGGGAATTCATCCAATCGTGCTTGTAGGAAATGTCTTGAGGTTCCTAAAACCTCGTTGGGGCATCTTACCAACCCCCATTATATCCTGTTGACCAAGCCTCTTGATAGCCCATCTTAAATAAATATCGAAGCTTTTTGTTATCATGGCTTATCCCCATTAGCATGGCATTGATCCTTTGAGCTCGCTCTTCGAATTTAGAAAGTTTCTTCTTCTAGTCATGGATTTTTTACTAGAATTGAGCATCGACCTCACTCACATCCTTGGATTCAACCAGTTGGGATTTCAAGTCATTTATTTCTTTTGTATGAAAGCACTCACATCTTCCAAGTCTTTAAGGTCGTCCTTCATCTTCGCAACAAGGGTAGATTGGTTCTTGTAGGCCTCGGTCCTCTTTCTTAAAGCCTTACAGGCAGACAAAAATGCTTGGCGGGATTTCTTGCTAGCATCTCGCCTAAGCGCATTATTTAAGTTACTGGAAGAAGAGATTTCCTCGACAACAGGCTACAATATCAAAGAAAACTAGGCCATAGATTATCAGAAAATGCATAAATTAGCGCACTTAAGCAAATGAAAATACTTCTTTCATTAACAAAATAAGGGGTAGGCAGAGTTATTAAAATCTAAGGAACAAAAAAAAGTACAATGCACGAGTAAAATAAGAAAAAACACTAGAACTATTGTCTTCACTTTTTCACCCGCTCTTCTATCTCATCCTTTTTCCCCTTGGATCCCATCTCCTTCTATTTAGGCGCCACCTCTTTAGTCTACTCGACAGGACGGTTGGTGGAAGGCTCTTCAACATATATCCGAAACTAAAAAACTCAGATTCAGTGGTGACTCCAGATTTAGTCAAGGCCTAATCCTAGCCTTTTTTTAAGCTCACCTTCCCAGCGTAAGCAATCTGGACCCTGGCATCAGCGTATGCCTCATCCTAGCCTTTTTCAAAGATAAAATCCTTGTAGAGAGGAACTCAATCCATCTCCATATTCAATCGAGAATTCTCATTTGATAGGAAACTGTTCTCCCCCTTTAATAGATTATTCTAAGTCTTGAGTGAGTCCATGGCCTTGATGGTGATATTCTCCTCTTTTTCATGCACCTCATTATCCTGGACTGTGGCCTCCTCAAGCATCTGGAGGGCCTCAGACACTTCATCATTTAATCTTGACTAGTCAATAAGACCATCCAGAAGACTACTAAATTATTTCACAAACTTCCAAATAAGAAAAATATCAAGTGTTAGAAAATATGACAAATAGCACTCAAGCAAATAAACATACAACAAATAAGGAAAAGGCATTTACAAGGAAAGAGTTTGGGATGCTTGGAAAGAATTATAGTCAGGTCCTAGTATCTTCAATCGCTCGTAATCACCCACGAGCACTGTCCCCCTCGATAAGCCTGGTCAAGGATTGGATTGTGGGCCATAGACAGGGCCTCAAAGATGTTGAAAAGAGAAGGGGAAACATTGTTCTTCTTTGAAGAGTTCATAAGGGTCTTCTTCTCTTTCTCCTACTTTTTCTTCTCTTCCTTATTCTTGGATACTAAGATTGTGTCACTAGACCTAGAGGATTCGCCCTTTACCTTCTTATGGGACTTGGTTCTAACAGAGAGGATGACATCATTATTGTCGTTATTAGTAATCAAAAGGAATATCTTCTTGGTAAGAGACAATAAATCTTCCTACTCTTACTAGATTCAACCAACGTCCAACAATTGAAAGGAAAAAGTTTCCTCATCAGGAAGAGGAAGATTGGAATTTCATCTACCGGGCAAGCAATAAAGTTGTCGGTAGTATTTGTGTAATCGAGTTAAAAGGTTGCCAACCTGGGGTGCTCACTGTCAGGAAGGTATACTCTCACCCTCCAAGATTTTTGTATATTAGCAATGTTGATATCTTGAAGGGAGGGCTCCTTATTTTTCTTGGAAGCTATTCAAAGACAAAAGAGAAGAGCAATTAGCAAATAACATATTATAAACAAAATATGTGTGAATAAATGAACAAGCGTTAAAACATGCGATCATACCAATAGCCTTTATTGGGAGAAGTGGATGTTGCTAAATTCTAGAAAATGAACCCTTGATACCAATAGCCTTTGTTCAAATCAGAGAGACTTATGACCAACACCCTCTCAGTATTCCCTGCATTTAAGTAAAGAAGGAAATCAGAAGTATTATATTAGGTGTAATAATACCTGATCTCTGGGATGCTCAGGTTATTCCCATAGAGCTCGTATATATGATCAATCCCATTGACTATTCGCTAAGTATTGGGGGCACACTGATCAAGGACCACCCCAAAAATTTATAAAAACTCAAAAACTAAAGAATTTGGTGGAAATGTCAACCCCCTTAGACCATAGCCAACGTTTTTTTTTTGGAGTTTGGGGGAAATGCCAACCCCCAATGGTAGGGAATTTGCCAAACCATGTATATTTTTTGTGTTGTATGATTGGCATCTTATATTCATTCTTTTGTTGCTTTATGAAATCCTTTTGATTTTTATTAATTTTCACTCACACGACAACATCGTGCTTCTTTAGTTTGCATAATTATTTGAAATGGTTCATCATACCCAAAAAACATTTAGTCGATTCTTCTTTGTGCAACAACATTGTCTGCATTTGTTATTTTATTCAGTTTCCCTCTAGGAATATGAATTTTGAGAGATATTTGTCTATGTTTGATTGTTTAAGACTTACTTATAATTTTCCCATACCCTTGGGTGGTTTAAATGATTTTTAAACACATTAGCGCTGGTATAATAAAGATGGGTGATGTATAAATGAATGTGTGGGTTTAGATAAATACTACTACTGCTGTTGTTGCTCCTCCTCCTCCTCCTCCTCCTCCTCCTCCTCCTCCTCCTCCTCCTACTACTACTACTACTACTACTACTACTACTATTACTACTACTACTACTACTACTACTACTACTACTACTACTACTACTACTACTACTACTACTACTACTACTAATAATAATAATAATAATAATAATAATAATAATAATAATAATAATAATAATAATAATAATAATAATAATAATAATAATAATAATAATAATAATAATACTCCTACCACTAGTACAACCAACACTACTACTACCACCACCACCACCACCACCACTACTACCACCACCACTACTACTACTACTACTACTACTACTACTACTACTACTACTACTACTACTACTACTACTACTACTACGACGATGACTACTACGAATACCACCACTACCACCACCACCACCACCTATTACTACTACTACTACTACTACTACGGCTACTGCTAGTCCTACTACTACTACTATTACTATTGCTGCTACTGCTACTTGGTTACAATTGAATAGTTTAGATCACTTATATCATCTTTTTCAGATAAATAGAACTAAAATATTTTCAGATGTATATTTATGAACTCATCAGCACTCCTTTATTTTTAAAATGTTCACGTTTAATTAACAAAGGTCATTTTATTATCTGCAGAAAAATGTAATACCTTAATTGATATAATTCCCCCAAGTAGTGGATGGTAACATTAGATTATAAAAGAGTATGTAAGTAAGGTTAGGTTAGGCTAGGGTTAAAAGGATAGTACCATTAAATCTACAAATTTTAAAGCAATTAAATGAGCAAAGAAACTTATCTTCCAATTGGGTTGATTTTCATTGTGCAACATATGTTTATCTTACTCATTCTCTCGTCATCATCCTTGGCTTAATCCCATCATATGGGTTAGGTCACATGGATTTTCTTTCTTCATTCCAATCTATTATAAGCAATATTATCATTCAAATTTAATACCTTAATATCTCTTTTTATAATTTCTTCCCAAGATAGCTTAGGAGGGACCCTTTGTCTTTTACCCTCTATTTTTAACAGTCTTCCTCTTGTTATAGGTGCATCTAATGGTCTACGCAACACATGTCTGTACGATTTAAATCTATTTTCTCTTAATTTATCACTATTAAGAAATACTCCTAACTTGTCTCTCACAAACTGATTTTTAATCTTGTTCGTTCTAGTAATTCCTATCATCCATCAACGCATCCTCATCGTAATAACATGAATATTTTGATCATATTTTTTCTTTAAAGTACAACACTCCGCTCTATAGATGGTCACTGGCCTAACATCAATTCTATAATTTTTTCTTTTTAATTTATTAGTTATCCACTTATCACATAACACCCCACTCGATTGTCTCCATTTCATCCATTAAGTTTCTATCCTTCTCGTAAGATCCTCATCAATATCCCCGTTACTCTAGCAACAATTATTAGTTTGATTTATCACTTTTTCTTCAATCTTTCACATTATACTATCAAACGACACATTATTAAATTTACATTCCACATATTCAGTTTTATTTCTACTGATTTTCACTCCCTTAGACTCTAAGACATTTCTCCAAGTATCTACTCTCATTTCTAAGGCCTCCCTTGAAATTTCTATTAAAACTATATCATCCACAAACAACATACACCATGGGACATCTAATTGTATGTCCTCATTAATTTTGTCCAATACTATGGCAAATAAGTAAGGACTTAAAGCCAATCTTTGATACATGATCACTTTAATTGTAAAATCATTAGTTTCTCAACAAATAATTCTTACCCTATTCTTTATGTTATCGTACATATCTTTAATAACTTTAATATAACTAAAAGGGAATTTTTTCTCCTTAAAGACCCCCATTTTATATCATTAAGTACTCTATCATATGCCTTATCTAAGTCTATAAAGACCATATGTAAATTTTTATTTTTACTTTTACATTTTTCCATTAATTTCCTTAATAAGTAAATTTGCACTATCATAAATCCAAATTAGTTGTCCGAAATAGTTAATTCATTTCGTAAACTTTGTTCTATAACTAAATTGTATTATTCTGTTTCAGATAAAGCACCATTGCCTGTAAATTTGATTATTCTATTTTAGATTCAGCTTCAATGTGTGGGTTACTTTGTACATTATGTGTTCCCAGAATTCTTATTACAATAAATGGCACATTCATCTTTAATCATATTATACATCTTGTTTAGAACACATAGTAATACACAATGATTGTGAAAATAAACCATTTTTAAAGTTTTGGAGAGGTGGACCTATTTTGCAAGTATGTTTAAACATAAAAATGTTTGACATTGCAATGTGTTCTACATATGGGCTATATATAAGTAAGTCATTTTAAATTCCAATAGTGGCGGGCATGAGGTATGATGTATTAGACTATGAAAAATTACAAGAGTGTCACCTCAATCCTGAAGTATAATTATCGCTCACTAAAACCTAGAGCTCCCTAGCAAGACATCTCTATTTCCAAACTTTTAAGGACAAAACAAGCCCATTCACACACTCAAGCTCAGTTCTCAACTCTTTCGTTAAAGTCATAAATGGATGTCTCACTTCTCAACACTCAAATACATGTTATCTTTCATCTTTCAATTGCCCATATGTGTAGATGAATTTAATTGACATTTGGTCTATTGAAACATTGCCACATGAAGCAATCAATTGCTAAAGGAGTGTAATGTCTGTTAATATGGTGTGAAGGTAAATGTTAGTCATTTGCTTATGGAGGAAGAACCTATGAGTCAACTAAAAAAATTGAAGGTGGTCAGTGAGTTTAATGACATCTTTGTAAAACCCCGTATTTTTATGATATTAAATAATTATGAGATTTATTATTATTGTTGGATTAATTAAATTAAAAATTTGAGGAAATTGATTATAAATTTATCCGAATTAAAAATAAATATTAACTAGCGTGCCAAGTGTTAATACTTATTGTTGAGAATATTGGAATATTACTATATGAGTATGTAATATGGAACTATGAGTTTTTTATAAATTATTGAGAATGGAAAATACGACAGTTTGGTACATTAAGTCAGGACGCACGTGTGAGTCGTGTCGAGACTAATTTAATGGGTTAAAGAAGTAAATTATTTTTAAGTAACTCGTATGGTAATTTCGTTGAGTCCGTAAGGGTTGAGATAGTCCGAAAACTCTACCCGGGTATTTTATTTGGACTCCGAGATGTTTTTAGGCCTAACCGGCATTCCGTAGGGGTATTTTTGTCCTTTAAATTTTTGGGAATTATTACGGACGAAAATTAGGGAATTAAATATAGAGGAACGTGGGTTAGAGGGGAGTTATTAGTTCTAAACCTACGAGAGAGAAAAGAGAAAGACACAAAGGAAGGAAGAAGAAGCCATAGGAGTTCTTGGTGCATAACTCAAGAACACACACCAAAAATCCCACCAAAGTGTAGATCGTGAGATGAGGAACACACCAATACCAACATCACGAGGAGATTAGACCTTCGAAACTGAGGCAAGTGTTTAATCCTTGCAAAATTATAGTAGCAATCATGTTCATGTTAGTATAGATATGTAATACTCAATTATGGTTCATAAATTTTGATGAAATTGGAGAACTAAGGACATTAACTAAAATCTTATATCTAATTAGGATGAATCCTTCATGTAGATTGGCTGGAAATCTTGAATTGATGAATTATTTATGAGGGACAAATCTGATTTTGAGTTCTTATATAGAAATTTGAAGAAGTAGGGTTTGTTTGAATAATTTTGGGGATTTTCATAATTTATTAAGGTTTATGCATGATTAAATGATTTTAGTTTGTTAGATATTATCCCAACATGTTTAATTATCGATGGGAAGTAATTTCTGGGAGTTTGGGACAAATATGTAGAGGTTTTAAGTTGAGAAAGATTGGAAAAATGCAGCGGGTAGCATAATGGAGACGACGACGTCTCGTTCGAACGAGATGCATAGTCGTTTGAACGACATGTTAATTCGTTCGAACGAAACCAGTTCTGGTTCGAATGACAGTCCCAGAAAAATTCCAGAAATCCCTATTTTCCCCCTAAATCGTGTTACACAGTTAGTTGAGTGAGGTAAACTGTCATTTACTGATATTAGCTTAGTGCATAATTATTTGGGAAGCATTCCTAAGATGAAACCTTAAGTCTTGGATAGGTGAATTAACTTTGGAAATTTCGAGAGAGTGGAGAATCGAATTAATTACATTAAGTAGTAATGAGAAGTATACTACGTGTAGAAATGTATTTATGGGTTGGGTGAATACTAGGGGAGTGCCTATGATTTTATTATTATTATTATTATTATTATTATTATTATTATTATTATTATTATTATGTGTATAGCATACCTACGCTGCTTGCTATCAGGAGGAGATTGTCACGCAGTGTACAGTCTTATCCTGGGTGACCCAATGGGGGATATTTGACTTGTACCCAGAGCATATGAACTTGAATACGTGCTATCTGAGACATAGGATAGTTTCGACGGCTGAATGGGAGCATAGTTATGTACGTGACCCATTTGGATGGTGAGTATGCTCGCCTCCAATATTTGTGTTATGAGATCTATGGTTCATGAGAGACGCCGAATCAATTGTCCTTTACGCGGTGAGTGATGCATCGGGACACGATAGCAGAATATGCATTATGTTAAGTGGTCCTAACCAAGGGGTGTAGGATATATATATATATATATATATGGATGATGTGACTATATGTATGTATATATAAATATACTTTTGAATAACTCTATTGTGTGGAATTAGCAAATTTATAAATGTTGGTAAGTAAAGTAATTTCAGTGGATAAAAGATCTTCTATCTGAATAGTAAACGTAAAATATGGTTAATTAGCATAAAAGAATATTATTAGCATATTGTATGGGCAATACGGGTTACTCTTTGCGATACATTTAGAAGTTTAAGTCTATGATATAGTTAGGAACTGTGACACCCCACCCAATTAAATATCGGATGATCAGTTCTTTATAAAATTTAAACCAGAATGTTCGGTTGGTTCATTCTTAGCATCACTGTCGAAAACATAAATCCAATTAATTACCTAACATTTAATTAAGCTAGTGTCAAAACATTTGCCAAATAAACATTAAACCAATTGATTTAATAAATTCTGAACATGTAAATATAAACCATACACAAGAATTAAATGCTGACTGAATCAAATACTGAATAGATAAGACTGGATAAAACCTTCCAATTTACAGTTATAAACCAATCCATAATAAATACTCAAACCAACTGAGAAGAACTACAAGGTAAACTGAGTATAGCCCTGCTAATGAAAATGGGCGACACATGCCCTACCTGAAACATATGAACTAGGAACTGAAAGAAATGAGAGAAGCGTCTAATCTCAAATAACCCGCAACTTCCACAACAGCTGCAACTCGGCAACCCATCCAAGTATCTAGAATCGGTGACCTTTTGGATGATCACCTGATATAATACATATATATAGCATGAGAGAGAAGAGATGCAGGAAACGGGTCAGAGCTCGATGTGTAAAAATATTTTTTTAGCAAGTATTTAAAACTGCATTAAAGCAAGAATTATATGCATGTTAGCTCGAACTCTCATATGAGATTCTCACCTCTCGACTAATGTGCACACCTAACGTACATCTAATCCAACCTAGCCATCTGACACACTTCTAACTAGGTGAAAGGCTTATCCATCTAACTACCCCTCATCGTATTATTCTGATTTTAGATCTCAACATTTATCGTTTTAAACAAGTGTTATCACACTAAAGTCAAGTATTCACTATTTACATTACTGAAGATTTTACTATTTTAATTATCTGATATTTTCTCATTTTAGATATATCAAAATCATATATATATATATATATATATATATATATATCTTTCACTATTATGTATGTGCATTAAATCAATCTTAATAGCCTATAAATATCGCATTGTAAGTATAACACAAGTATATATAAATATTCACCACTCATTATATATATACCAACACAGCACCCCAAGGATATACCTGTAGTGAATTGCATACTCTGCTATCATGTCCAGGTACCTCTCGTACTCAAATAAGGACTATCAGTTTGGAAGTCTCCCACGAACCATATACACAAAACACACATAACGGAGGGGAACATAGCTCACATACCAATGGGTCACGCACATACCTACGCTCCCATAGTTATCAAATTACCAACTCACAAGTAAGTCTTCACATTCCTATCTTCTGAGATACAAGTCAAAATCCCCACAGGATAAGACTGTCTCTACACCACCTCCCGTGATAGCAAGCAGCTAGGTATGTCATACACATAATACTAACAAGTAATAGGTATTCACACAACCCATCCAATCAAAAAGTATACACAACCAAGTGTCATATTCCATACGTAGTATTTTTATCACCAAATACTATCAACATATTTTAATTTACGATATTCCCTCCCTCGTAATATATTTCTAAGGATAATAAGTCACCCGAAAATCCTTAATACAAAATCACAATCAGTCCCACTATTAACCACTAATTTTTATTCTTATAAGTTCTATTTCTTTAGGACTAATATCGATTGTATTTATCACTCAATACTCTCGACGTATTTACAATTATAATTATCTCTCTCTCTAATCTCCAAGGTAATATCACCGTCCAGAATATTTGAAATCATTACCCCTAAATAACTCCCAATAATTCTGCACTATTTTGGGTTCATTGAAAACTAATTTTCCTCACTCAAATCAACCATTTACTAACAAAGGGGCAAAATAGGTAATTTCTTAAAAATAGCAATCTCGCTCGAACTAGAAGGGATCTCGCTCAAACGACTTCAAGTGTCACTCGAATGACTTTGCGAGACATCCCTATCTCGCGCGAACGACTTTGCGCGAGATCGCGCGAGATGTCACTATTCGTCTTCTTTCCAAGAATTCTACATTTTTCCCGCCATTTATGAACCTAAAACCTCTAAGATTCAACACCCAACACCTCATCATCAATACCCATCAACCCATAACAGATTATATGTCATTCCTAACATCCTAGGATCCTTAATTCATCATTAATCATCATAATTACATAAAACTCCCAATTTAATTCATATGAACCCTAGTTTCCAAAATTTCAATTAAAGAATCCAACCAACACAGATTCGTTCATCCATATATGATTCAATTTCGTAGTTTCACCTCTACATACATGAAGGAATATCAACAACTAATTTGTCAAGTCTCTAATCATCATTTAACTCCAATTTTCACCCAATTAACACGTAAATCAAGGATTAAATCCACCTACACTAACTTGAGTATGATTATTGTTAAAGAAAGCAAGTAATAAACACTTGCCTCGATTTCGAAGGTCTCATCTGCTAATGGTGTTGGTATGGATGCGTTCCTCGCATTTCGATCTACACGATGGTGGTGGTGGTTGTGCAAGGTGGTGAAAACAGCTTCTCCTCCCTTGGAAATTGCTCTCCCTCACCCACTGTGGCTCTCTCTTGATTTTGGTTTAACCTAACCTTAATTATCCCCAATTAGCTGATATAATATATCTCTAATTTTCTTCCATTTAATTCCTCTAAAAATTCAAATTACAAAACTACCCCTACCAGGTGTCGGCTTGGCCTAAAAATGTCCCGAAGTCCAAATAAAATGGTCGGGTAGAGTTTTCTGACTATCTCGACCCCTCCAGACTCAACGGCGCTCTCGAAATGATCATACGAGTTACTTAAAATAATTTACCTTTTTATTCCACTTAATTAGTCTTGACACAACTCACACCCGCGTCCCCGACTTAATATATTAAACTGTCGTATTTCTCTATCACGACAAATTATATAAAAATCATCATTCCATATTACTTATTCTCACAGTAATATTAATAATTACCAACTTCTCGTCATGCTAGTAAATATTCAAATTTAATCCGGATTAATAATTAATTCTCACATTTTAATTTAATTAATCCCACAATAATAATAAATCACATAATTATTTAAGTCTTCGAAAATATGGGGTATTACATACTTTCGGCCTAATAACGGAATTTCGTCCCGAAATTCAGAAAATAAGGCATTTCTGGTAAGGAAAAACTCTAGGTATTTATCTCACATCTCATGAATCTACGTAGTACCGCCCATACAGTACATTATCGAATACCCTTAATAATGAACACCTCATAGATTAATTACTCTCTAAGACTTACCATTTGTGTTTCACCACCTAACTTATATATAGTTACTATTATCCTCCTACTACTCGCACTAGTAGGTTAATTGATATTTAGCTATATAGAAATTTGTCTTTCACACGATACATACTATAAATGTTAACACATTTTCGCCATACTGCCTCCGCAAAGGACTATGGAACCTAAGCATGTACGCTACCGGCTCAAACTTAACAATAATAGGAAAAGATCCCACATCACTCGATACCAATTTCCTCATTCCAACATGCAATAATGCAACTCCCAGTCATTTCCACCCTAGTTGATGGGCCCTAAAATTCCTCTGAACCTAGTAGATTATTGTCCTGCCTTCTATCCAATAAGCACAAGGATAACAAGGATTTATAAATAACACCTCGAATGGAATTCTTTCGATAATAAGTTGAGGGAAGTCGTCTTACGTTAACTCCACCCGGGGGAGATATTACACTAAACCTTCCCATAATTGGAGATACAACATACCTCACAATGTGCAACTAAAACTCTCAAACTTACCGTCCGCCTACGAGTGTGTTAGGCTGAATATGTTCGCATCTTGATATCCAGGGCCTCCCGAAACTCTTCCTAATAATTGAGTCATAATTATCTTGACTCTTTCGGACAAAAACTCTATTTGTACCCCCTATAACCTTACTATCCTAGGAATAATGGTTAGGGTTTACTGTTATACCTTATGATTTGTCCTAACTTTGCATAACATGAGCTACTTTAATTACCCGGCCCACTTTCACCCATATAGGGTCGTGATCCCATTGCGAAGTAATTAACTAGATCTGTAATTGTCCAGGGATTCACTCTTCCATTACTACCAAGGAATTCCTAATGCTGAAGGAACTCTATTATTTCCTGATGGTCCACTTTCAATTGGAGCTCAGAAACGTCTTTCTTTGCTTAATCCATCACTACTATGGCTTATCGATATGCATTTTACCTTTCCTATAACCACATCCATATCTATGGCTCAGGCGACAGTGTCATCACTACATGTCGCAAGTCATTCCCTCTCTCTCTCTAAGATTCAGATTCTTATAAAACATCTTCTCTCCATGTCCTATCAAGTAAGTCTCAACTTTCACGAGTTAAACTTTATCGGATTCCTCCTATACCATCCTCGTGGAAATTTTGGTAATTAACGGTCCAAACTGCCCTAGCCCATCAAATAGATAAATCCTGAAGTCACACTCTTCTACATTCAGTTACCTCTCACAATACGCATTTTCTCACAATCTTTCACTTAAGGAAGAAAAATTTATTCCCCAAATATCTAGGGCGCCCATACACCCTATGCTTTGTGCATTACAACACCACTATACTAGCCGTGTTATAAATATCAATTTATGCCCCCACATACTTGGCATAACTATATGGTAGGGTCCTACTTAGTCACCCTACCCTTTTCCACCTAATCATATCTTAGGTTGTCCCACCGGTCTGCTTGTGGTGTCAACGATTTGTAACATTATCACATGTTAATATTATAGGCCCTATCGGCCTTAGTTGTAATTTAACCATTATCTCACGATTATAACTACGTATATGGGTAATCATTACGATACTAAATCCATGTACTAAAGACAAACTTTTCCCAGCTTCCAACGTTCGTTAAGTTTCATGCGTAGGATGTCTCGCAAAGCGAAATCCAAACAAGGAACCCTCCCGATACACTACTACCTAACACTACTGGTCGTTGGGATTCGTCAAGTCCTTAATCCATAACATATGTCCCTGAATTCCCATCTATGATCATAAAAGTCTACTCGTCCACTCTCATGTTACTAAAGACAGTATAAAACGCAAGGCTCTCACTATCACGAGTTATTAGCGCTATATAATTAACGAGCTATATCTCTTCGCTCTACAATAATTCAATATACCCTGAATCACATCAGTAAAACATCCCTGCTCACCGGGATCAACATAGTAAGATAACATACTCACTCAAGTCTACAATACAATACAACACATGTGCAATCTCAACCATTTTTCAGGTGATGCCTCGCCAAAACCATATATTTAAAATTTGAAATTTTTAGTACAATAGTCTTATCACACAATTTATTATTGTTCAAACCCTCGATAACCAGTAACCATTCAATATAATAATAATATCCTCTACTATCATAACGCTCAATGGAGCACGAATCGTTACATAATACCATATACAAATTTCTTTTAGTGTCCACACTTATTCCTCCCCGCAGGTGGCACGAAAATCTCGCTACCAAATGGTAGTCATTTACATAATAAGATTGATGTCGCCAGTGTATCCACTAAGCCGGATGCACACTCGAACCCTTAGTGTTAACTATTCACATATGTTGTGACACACCCAAGTCACTGGAACTCATCATTTGTTCACAAGGATAAAACAAAGTGTCATCAGTCTTGCCTGATCGTAGTGTCCCCATACACGCTTTTCGTGACCCATAATTATCTACAATCGTTATACCTTTCGAATTCCATTCATTAAATTCTCCCTTCCTTTTTGGTGGGTAAATTATACTATTTTACAGCTCATCCGCCCGACATCGATACATTGGCCCCATATCTCTAGGCCTCAAATATGGCCTTATTGGCCTTCCCTTTATTTCCTGGGCCTCGTTAAGCCCAAAATACTATGCTACAGTTATTGAGGAGTACATTGCTCCTTCCTAGATCCACTACTCTCGTGTTTTTAATTCCTGGGCCTAATTCTCCTGACCCGATTTCTACACTTGATATTTCACTTCTCCAATTGTTATGCCTTACAGGCATGGTTTATTATTCCCGATACTATCAATTTCCCTTTGCATATGAACACATTCAATGCTGGTAACCCTTATCTTTACATACAGGGTAATTTCCTTTTCCCTGGTCCTCCTGGACTTGTTAGGATGTCCTTCTCTTGGACCTGGTAGTCTTAACTCCTAGTTGTTATTTTCTTTGTTCCTTGGGCTCTACAGGGCATATAAAACACATGATCGACCCGCTGGTCTTGACCGAATCCATCACCATTACGTTAAGATTTAATCATATCATTTAGATAGGTTTCCCCTCACTAGGTATACTTTCTGGTGATGTTTTACTAACACTATTGAATTCAACCGTGCCCTTCTCTTAGGTATTACAACTCAACTGGCTCCTTTTCTTCTGGGGCGTTGACATACTCTAGTAAACATATACTTTGATGACATTGACACTAGTCACCTTATTCACACCTCCTATTCACGCTAGGGCATTCTACCCACGTGTCCATCTACAACTTACGGACCCTTTTTATCGTCCGTGAAATCTACTTCGGTTGCGAAGTTCGCTTACAAAATTAACTCATCTTTTATGGTCGGTCTCTACCTGACCTACTAGTGATAAGTTCAACATCTCTTCCATATCTCTGTCTACCCAGAAGATGGAAAATTTTAAATGGTCAATCCGCACCCAATATCTCGATTTGTTTGACTATTTTTACTCTTCGATGTTCTCAAAGGTAGAAAAATATTTCTTATGAATTTAAAATTTTGAGTGTTGCTGCACTCTACTTTAGATTATCGACTTTGGATTAGCTCCCTCCATTGGACCATCATACTTATATATTACTGTTGGTGACTTCTACCATGATCACCGTTCCCTGAATGCTTCACAACTTCCAATTATTTTCCTCTCCCTGCAGCCCCGCTAACGGCCTTCGCTGGTCGTCCCATATTGCTTAGAGTACGAAGTCCAATCCCTCTCGCATATGAATTGACTTCACTAAGCTAAATCACAGGAGAGCGCAAATCGCATATGTAGTGGAATACAACAATTCTAGAATAGGGCTCTACATCAAAGAATGTTAAGCTGAAACGTAATAAGCCCTACAGATCCTAAAGGACACTAGAACCTAATGCTCTGATACCACATGTGACACCACTCCCAATTAAATATCGGGTGATCAGTCCTTTATAAAATTTAAAATATAATGTTCGGTTGGTTCATTCTTAGCATCATTGTCGAAAACTTAAATCCAATTGATTACCTAACATTTAATTAAGCTATTGTCAAAACATTTTCTAATTAAACTTTAAACCAATTAATTTAATAAATTCTGAACATGTAAATATAAACCATACACAAGAATTAAATGCTGACTGAATCAAATACTGAATAGATAAGACTGGATAAAACCTTCCAGTTTACAGTTACAAACCAATCTATAATAAATACTCAAACCAACTGAGAAGAACTACAAGGTAAACCGAGTACAGCTTTGCTAATGAAAATGGGCGACACATGCTCTAACTGAAACATCTGAACTAGGAACTAAAAGAAATGAGAGAAGTGTCTAATCTCAAATAACTCGCAACTTCTACAACAATTGCAGCTCGGTAACCCATCCAAGTATCTAAAATCGGTGACCCAGTGGCTGAGCACTAGATATAATACATATATATAGCATGAGAGAGAAGAGATGTAAGAAATGGGTCAGAGCCCGATGTGTAAAAATATTTGTTTTAGCAAGTATTTAAAACTTCACTAAAGCAAGTATTATATGCATGTTAGTTCGAACTCTCACATGAGATTCTCACCTCTCGACTAGTGTGCACGCCTAACGTACATCTAATCCAATCTAGCCATCTGGCACACTTCTAACTAGGTGAAAGGCTTATCCATCTAACTACCCGTCGTACTATTATTCCGATTTTAGATCTCAACATTTATCATTTTAAACAAGTGTTATTACACTAAAGTCAAGTATTCACTATTTTAGATCTCAACATTTATCTGGAGGAATACTCCTCACAACAATTCGAATACCGAAATAAATAAGTACCAAGTCTGCATTACTAAATTAATTCCAACCCAAATCTGAAATAACTGAATAGATAAAATGTCTATGGGAAATAGGGAGACATGCCCAACAAATGAGGAAATCTGATAATGGAGTCAAGGTCGAGAATAGAGGCGTCTACTGTCAAGGTTCTGTAACTTCCACAGCAGCTACAGCACGTCACTTGAATAGAACTCCTATGCATGGTGTCCTTGTGGCTGGGCACCTAAAAGGTTTTTACAAAAATAGATTTGAAAGCAAACGGGTCAAAGCCCGATTGTGAAAACAATTTAAAAATTTTGCAAGTGTTTAATATCATTAAACAGTGAATATAAAGTACATGATAGTGTGTGCACTCACATGAGTTCCTCACCTCTCAACTAATTGCGCACTCCTATCGCACCCGTACCCATTCTAGTTGCTCCCGTATCTAACTAGTCCGATACTAAAATCTAACATTTATATACGATATTCAATTCAATTACCAACAACTTTTTCTTAACAGAGTATTATAACTTGCTATACAGTTTCCCATATTAGTACTACTAATTTCTAGAGATCTTTCATTTTCACTTGACAAATTGTTGCTATTATTAATACACACATTTATTCATGACAATACATTTCAATTAACAATATATTATTCTCATCATAAATATACAATACTAGCACCCCGAGACTAAGCTGCGGTGCACACATACTCTGTTATCCAATCCCGGTACATCACGTACATAAGGACCACGTATTCCGAATCTCTCGGGAATCGTTTCATTAAACAACAACCACAAACAATGGAGGCGAACATAGTTCACATCACATGGGTCACGCACAAACCTACGCTCCCATGATCAACAGACTTATTAACTTCTCAATAAGTCCTTCTTTGACCTATGTCCTCGAGGTACCAATCTAAATCCCCCCCGTAGGCACACAAAGATTAGATGGACCTGATCGAATGCCGACCTCCCATGATAGCAAGTACGGTAGGTATGTTATACACAGAATACTACATATACTAAGCATTCACACATCTTAGATAACACAATATTTCATTAGTGGTATACTTCTCGTTCTTATACCAACATTTAGTGTTATACAACTCACAAGTCCCCGATTTACAAGTATTTAAGTTATCAACTCTTCTCACGTCGTGATTAGTTACTTGCTTCCCAATCCACAAATGTCATCCAGTTTAATACACTATTCTAAGTTTTACTCCTCAATGTACCCCAATCTCCCAACTATACTCACTAGTTAATAAGGGAAGGTTATCTCACCATTTAAATAAGTCTACGGGATACTAAAAATAAATTCAGGCCAAAAAGGCCATTCTGTCAACTAGTTAGAAATCTCGTTCAAATGAGGTCGTTCGAACGAACTACCAACTCGTTAGAAGGGATACTGTCATCTCGTGAGAAGTTCGTTCGAACGATATCGTTCGAACGACCTGGGCAGGTCTTCTAACGAGATGGCAGTTTCAGCCTAGAAATTCCCAAGTCTGTTTTTCTCAATTCTTCTCTTCTCTAAATACACCCTAAGACCATCTAATTTATGTTCAAATGTTTTTAAACTATTTCTAATCATCCTAGATCATCCCTTAACGTATTTTAGGGGTCAAATCTTACAAATCATCAAGGAATTAATATAAATCTCCAAATATTTCCCAAACCCTATGAACATGAACTCATAATTTTCTTATGGTCAATTAATCATCATAAATCCATTTTTAAATCATCATATATAACTCTTATAATATTAAATCAGTCCATCATCATTCTACATGCAAATCCTATCCCAAATTCAAAGTTTCTCCAACAAATTTCATGGGTTTTCTTCAAAAATTTCAATATAAGATAATTCCTACACTAAACATGGAAGACATATTCAATGCACTAAAAATATCAAATCACTTGACTTAGATTTTTCTTCAGAATTGATGTTAGTGAATGAAGGTTGCTTCTCTACTTTCTCTACGGATGTTTTTCCCAAGGTTGAAGATGGTGGTTGGAGGTTTCTTTTTGGAACTTCTTCAAACTCTCCTATAACTCCTGTAGCCCTCTAACTCACCTAAGGCTGATAATGGGCTTAGTGGGTTCATAAATAATATCAAATAAACCTCTAAAATTCGTGGGTTTTCATTCCCATATTTTTAAAATTACCAAAATACCCTTTTAAGTTGCCGTCATGGCCCAAAAATTCCCCGGGACCCAAACTAAACCCCCGGCTAGTGTTTTCTAACTATTTCGACCCTTCCGTACACGTTGGTGCACTCGAAATGACCATACGGTTGATAAAAATATAATTCACTTTTTAATTCAAATAATTACATTCCTGACGCGACTGACACGCGCGTTCCAACTAAATTTCCCAAATTATCGTATTTCAGTCTCGCGATAATTTTAATATTTTCAATATTCATATATTGCCATATATACACATCATAATCAAATACCAACCCACATCTTGTTAGTATTTATATCCAGATTAATTCTCAATTAATTCGCATTTAATTTAAGTAATCCCTTAAATAAATATCAATGAAATTACGGGGTATTACACTCCAAGGTAATCTCACCATCCCGAATATTTGAAATCATTACCCCTAAATAACTCCCAATAATTTTGCACTATTTTGGGTTCTTCGAACACTAATTTTCCTCACTCAAATCAACCATTTACTAACATAGGGGCAAAATACGTAATTTCTTAAAAATTTATAATCTCGCTCGAACCAGAAGGGATCTCGCTCAAACGACTCCAAGTGTCGCTCGAACGACTTCGCGCGAGATCGCGCGAGATGTCACTGTTCGTCTTCTTTCCCAGAATTCTACTTTTTTCCCACCATTTATGAACCTAAAACCTCTAAGATTAAACACCCAATACCTCATCATCAATACCCATCAACCCATAACAAATTATAAGTCATTCCCAACATCCTAGGATCCTTAATTCGTCATTAATCAGCATAACTACATAAAACCCCCAATTTAATTCATATGAACTCTAGTTTTCATAATTTCAATTAAAGAATCCAACCAACACAGATTCGTTCATCCATATAAAATTCAATTTCATAGTTTCACCTTTACATACATGAAGGAATATCAACAACTAATTTGTCCAGTCTCTAATCATCATTTAACTCCAATTTTCACCCAATTAACATGTAAATCAAGGATTAAATCCACCTACACTAACATGAGTATGATTACTGTTAAAGAAAGCAAGTAATAAACACTTGCCTCGATTTCGAATGTCTAATCCGTTGATGTTGTTGGTATGGATGCGTTCCTCACATTTCGATCTACACGATGGTGGTGGTGGTTGTGCAAGGTGGTGAAAACAGCTTCTCCTCCTTTGAAAATTACTCTCCCTCACCCACTATAGCTCTCTCTTGATTTTGGTTTAACCTAACCTTAATTGTCCCCAATTAGCTGATATAATATATCTCTAATTTTCGTCCATTTAATTCCTCCAAAAATTCAAATTACAAAACTACCCCTTCGGGGTGCCGGCTTGGCCTAAAAATGTCCCGAAGTCCAAATAAAATGCCCGGGTAGAGTTTTCTGACTATCTCGACCCCTCCGGACTCAACGACGCACTCAAAATGATCATATGAGTTGCTTAAAATAAATTTACCTTTTTATTCTACTTAATTAGTCCTGACACGACTCACACGTGTGTCCATGGCTTAATATGTTAAACTGTCGTATTTCTCTATCACGACAAATTATATAAAAATCGTCATTCCATATTACTTATTCTCACAGTAATATTAATAATTACTTACTTCTCGTCATGCTAGTAAATATTCAAATTTAATTCGAATTAATAATTAATTCTCACATTTTAATTTAATTAATCCAATAATAATAATAAATCACATAATTATATAAGTCTTCGAAAATACGGGGTATTATAGGAACATTATGGATAACTAGGTTCGGATAGACGTACGTTAGGCGTGCAGAATAGTGGAGATGTGAGAATCTCATGTGAGAGTTCAAAACTAACATGCACTTAATAATTTCATCATTGTAGTTTTAAATACTTGCTAAAACAAATTTTTTTATAACTCGGGCTCTGACCCGTTTCTTGCTACTTTTTTCTCTTTTTCTATATATATATATATATCAGGTGCCCAGTCACAGGGGTACCAGTCTTAGATGCGTGGATCATTTAGCGAGCTGCAGCAGCAGTTGTGGGAGTTGCAGGTCTTTGCACTTAGATGCTTCTATCATTTCTCTCCACTTTTTTCAGATACTTTATTTAGGGCATGTTATGCCCCTTTCCTCGTCATTTAGTAGAGATTGTACTCAGTTTTGTTCAGGATTTTATTTTCATTTCACTTGAGGATACGATGGTTTCCTGGTTTGTGACTTTGAACTGAAATATTTTATTCAGTCCGAATTATTTCAGTATTTGACTCAGGTCCAATATTTATTTTTTCCTGGTGGAATGTGAGTAGCTTATATATTAAAGGATGAAAGTTTATTCTCAGATTAGTTGGGTATAATCAAATGGAAAATGTTTTGGCACTTAGCTTAATTATTTATTAGGTGATTAATAATAAAAATTTATTTTTTGACAGTGATGCTAAGAATGAACCAACTGGACACTTTGATTTAATTTAATAAATGACTGATCACTCGGTTTTTAATTAGGCGGGGTGTCACAATCTTTTAATGCAACTTTATATGAAGTATAAGATGACTCGTGTTGACATTGTACAAATGTAAATGATGAGATCTAAAACTCCGTTCTTTTAAAAAGTTGTACGGTAAGTATTAAAGTAATTATGGCCCTTTTGGTTCTGTATTCAGAAAACTCGATTTAAACACTGTTTTTAAATACAGTTTTAGAATGCAGTTTTTAGTGTTTATAAATATAGGTACGCGCTTGGTAAACTTGTTTCTAAATATAATTTTTTGAAAATTGGCAAACATGTATATTTACATTATATATGTGTGTGTGCGTGTGTATGTGTATAAACACATACATAAAACTTTCATACATACATGATACATGAATGTATACATACATACATACATACATACATACATACATACATACATACATACATTATAAATGCATCAATATATCATGTGTTTTTATGTATATTTACTGAAGTATGTTAGGGAGTTTCACTATATGATGATATTTCATATATAATTCACAATAAAATTATTTCCATACATGAATTAATAATATTTTTTTAATATATATATATTATATGTACATTTTATATTATTCCATACATGTATAAAATTATATATAAGTATCATGTATCTATTGATAATATTATTTAACATATGGATCTTAGTATATTATATAATTTAATGAAATATAAATATACATAATATTGTATACATCTACATATATACTTTTTATTTATAAGAATTACATACATATTAATCTATTATGTTGGTATATTATATATTAAGTTATAAATGAATTAAAATATTAAGAATGAATAATTCTGAGTTAAAAAGTAAAAAATAAAAGTTAGAAAACACCATTTTGCTATTTTCTGAAAAACTTGATTATAACACATAAATATTACAATTCAATATTTAAAAACAAGCAGTGGTGGACCCAGGATTTTCGCACTATGGGTGAGGGATTTTATTACAAATGTCGGGGGCCGAGGGGCAGGAGGCCCCGAGGTATATTTTTAAGGGTTAGTTTTACTTGTTTTGCAATTTTTAAACCTAAAAAATTTGTAATTAATATTCACTAATTTTTGGACCCTACGTAATAAACTAGCATTTTTTAACAACAACAACAAATGAACTATAAACATAATTGCCTAAATCTGAAATATTATTTCAAATTAGATTTTAAACTACTAATTACAATTAAAGTTTTATTCAAATTTCAGCAACAACAATAAATTTTGGGGGGAAATTAAAATTTCAACAACAAAAATAAATTTTGGGGAAAAATTAAAATTTTAGGAACAACTACTTCTTACGCAACAACAAAAAATTAAATTTGTAGCAACAATTATTTCATCAGCGTGACAACCCGGTATCCGAAATAAGGGGTGGACAGCCCGATACTCCGATAATACAGGAATCATGGATAAATATCATCCTCAGCATCGTGACAACATAAAGAGAATACGGGATAACCACACAATATTTCAGAAAATGGGTCATCAAAAAAAAATTGTTTAGCAATTTAAATAAAACATCATTGACAACCCATAATAGAAAAGAAAGGTGGAAACTCCCACAAGCATATATATATACCAACCATAATAAGGGAAGGACCGAATGAAATGTCGATCAATAGAATTCATACAATAAACAATAAGTTCCATGTGTTACATAATACATCCATTATACAATTACAACCATTTGGGCCACACGCCCGAATAAGGACTGATCATAACTAGAAAACAATGAGGAAAGCGTCTACACAAAATGTCCCGTGATCTCCGCAAAATGTCACGGCTCCTCAAAAGACACTGAAATAGGAAGGTCATTACGGGCGACCTTGCAGTGGAACACCTGAGCGGATATAATATATATATATATATATATATATATGCACAACAAGAAAGAAGAACCGGTGAGAGCCCGGTTTTATGTGATCACCAGATAAATGACAAGTAGGACAATGATGAACAGATAAGCATGGATGATAGAAATGATATTATAGCATGGAAACAATGAAATAAATTAAGACAAGTTAATAATTATAAGGGAAGAATCGATTATATATGCAATTAAGAATACTTATCAACCGTTTTATCTTTCATCCTTTTCGTTTTATCACCTTTCCATTCCTTATCAGGAATACAATTATTATCATGTGCTCTTTATGGCACTAATATCAATTGTATGCTCTTTGTGGCATATACTTTGCTCTTTGTGGCATTAATGTTCCATCGAGTCCAACTCGATAATTAGAATAGTTATAAGTATATAAATATAACGATTCTAGGACCACCCATTCGGGTTTTCCCACTATGCACGCCCCTAAATAACCATCATCTTCCAGGGCCTATCATAAGACAACCTGGGATCCTATCGAAACGTCGGGAAGCGGCCATATGCCTGCGGGGTAGTCAAGACCACACTCGGAATCTCCTACCCATCGCAGAAAAATATAAAACAAGCGCTCATATGGCCTAGGACTGTATCCACCCTGCATTCATTAGCCAGGGGGCTTCACCTCACGCACGAACTTCCCTTAAGATGGTATTTAGAGAGGTGTGTATCATCCATTTTATTAAATTTCATTACATGATTTAGTAAATTATCATTTACTTTATCCATTTTACATTTTATCAAATGCATTAAGGTTATCCGAAACTATATGTATTTCGTAACATCATAGCAACCTCAATAAATAGTTAGACTCCCAAGTTATTTTCCAAAGCCTCCTTTTTGGCTTCATAATAGACCATCAAATCAAACCTAGCTCACAATAACTCCTAAAGTCTCCAAATTGGAATCTAAGATCTCCTAGATTATTATAAAACTACACGAGAGAAGTAATGCCTGAACATTACATTAACCCCCCCCCCCTTGAAATGAACCCTAGATGAACCCCTTCGAGTCTAGGGTGTCGACCAAACTCAACTAATACTCTAAGACCCTATATTTACTTCATTTAAGAAGGTCCTTAAGTCTCTATGAAGAGAAAATATTTGAAAAATGAAAATAAAATTTTAGGGAAGAGAATAGGGGACCGGTCGACCGGTCCCAAGACCGCGATCGACCGCGTCTTAAGATTTTGCCTAGGAAGAAAAGAAGAAAGTTCACTTCTACAGGGCCGGTCGACCGGTCAGGGGACCGCGATCGACCGTGCCATAAATTTATGCCTTTGCAAGGAAGCAGTTTGCCCTCTCCCAAAGGCCCGGTCGACCGGTCTGAGAACCGCGGTCGACCGGTCTTTGCATACCTAGACCAAACCAAATCTTCCTATTTCAAGCTAATACCAAAGCCAACTCATTTATTGACACCAACATAACATAAATGCTACTAACTACTACCACAATCATCAATAATCATCCAAATTATTTTTCAATGATTCAAAACCAACAAATACAAAAAGAAACCCTAAACTAGTGAAACCATGATCAATACACCATTATCACTACAAATCATTTTTCTTAAACCACAAATAGAAAGTAGAAAACTTGCCTCAATTTAGAAAATGCAGATTTTCCTTGTGTGGAAACAAGAATCCTCCCTCAATCTTCAATCTCTTCTTTTTTCTCTACTCTTTCACTTCCTCTCTCAAGCTCTCTCTCTAGGCTTAGGAAATGAAATTTGGGAAAAATAGAAGGCTTAGTAAGACTAAGTCGTGGCATTAGTCCAAATCCCAACTTAATTAACCAATATTGCGATAAAATAACACGCAACTGTATTTTAAGGTATAACCAGTCAAAAGTGCCAAAAACCTCAAAATACAATATGGCACAATATTTGACTATCTCGCACGTTCCGGACTCAACTACGGCATCCAAATTATCATTTGGACAAATTATAATTCATTTTAAGTTCCAGTCTCATTATTAAGCAAAATATCATTTTAATTCTTATGATATTATAAAACATAACATGGCAATATTCACCTATAGTTACGGTAAATATGCAACCTCATAGTAAATTTTAACTTTTCTACATTAATTTAATACTCAATCCATATCTCAACATTTTATATTTAATTACCATACCTAGTAAATAAATATAAAATATGTTATCATAAGCGAGGGTTATTACATACTCCCCCCCTTATGAGGGAATTTTGTCCCCAAAATTCAAACGTACCTTATAAGAAGAGATGTGGATACTTCTCCCGCATGTCGTCCACACGCTCCCACGTTAATTATTTCGCATTGTGATGACTCCATTGGACTCTCACCAAGGGCACCACACGGGACCTCAACTTGCGCTCCCCATACTCAAGAATAGCAACCGATTGTTCTTCATACGAAACATCGGGTTGCAAGTCAATATCCTCGAAAGGAATGTGCCAAAGGGCACTTTAGCATCTCTTATACTTCTTCAAAGAGGAGACATGGAATACATCGTGGATTTGTTGTAAAGGCTCTGGTAAGGCAAGTTGGTACACCACGGGATCGACTTTCGCAATAACTGGGAAAGGTCCAACAAAACGTGGCGCAAGCTTCCCTTTCTTCCCAAAACGCTTAATGCCCTTTATTGGTGACACTCGCACCAAGACTTGATCTATAATTTCCAACTCCACGTGTCTTCTACCCACATCGGCATAGCTCTTTTGACGGTCTTAGGCTATCCAAATGTGATTTCGAATGAGTTCAATCTTTGAAGAAGTGTCTTGGATCATTTCAGGTCCAAGAAATTTGTTATCACCCACTTCCAACCAACAAGCGGGCGACCTACATGGCCGACCATAAACAGCTTCATAGGGCGCCATTCCAATGGTGAATTGGTATGAGTTGTTATAAGCAAACTCAACCAATGGGAGGTATTGTTCCCAACCACCCTTGAAATCAAGCATGCACATACGGAGCATATCCTCCAACATCTGGTTTACCCTTTCAGTTTGGCTCTCTGTTTGAGGATGATAAGAAGAGCTTAACTTCAATTCAGTCCCCATCGCCTCTTGGAAACTTCGCCAAAAGTGGGACACAAATATTTTATCTCGGTCGGAAATAATATCTAAAGGCACCCCGTGAAGTCTAACGATCTCCTCGATGAACAATTGGGCATATCGAGCGGTATCAAAATCCGTACGCACGGGCAAAAAGTGTGCCGCCTTAGTCAAACGGTCGACAATCACCCATATTGAATCATGACCCCTCTGTGATTTAGGTAAGCCCATAATAAAGTCCATCGAAATACTTTCCCATTTCCACATTAGAATCTCCAACGGTTGCAACAAACCTGTCGGTCGCTGATGGTCGATTTTAACCAGCTGACAAGTAGTGCATTGGGATACACACTTCGAGATATCCCTCTTCATGCCAGGCCACCAATACTGACGGCGCATGTCTTGGTACATCTTGTCCCCACCCGGATGTACCGTAAATTTTGACCCGTGAGATTCCGCCATCACCGCTCGTCTCAAGTCCCCTTCTTCCGGAATAATAAGTCTTCCATGGAAGCGTAGTCCACCCTCAGAACTAATCGAGTAGGACTCCGCTCCCTCGGACAATAATCGGTGTATATGGTCTTGGAAACTCTTATCTCTTCCCTGGGCTTCCACAATTATTGCCACAATTGTAGGAGTAACGGTCATTACTGACATGAATGCTCTCACCACCGCATCCTCCTGACTGAGCTCCTTCCACTTAGCTTTCCATACATCAGCTAAGCCTCCATCGGGTTTCCTACTCAAGGCATCCGCTACTACGTTCGCCTTTCCCGGATGGTAATGGATATCAAATTGATAGTCTTTCACGAACTCCAACCAATGACGCTGACGCATATTCAAATCCTTCTGGGAAAATAAATACTGTAGAGATTTGTGATCCGTGAAAAGACTAAACTTCTCCCCCCAAGAGATAATGCCTCCATATCTTCAAGGCAAAGATAATTGCGTCGAACTCTAAGTCATGCACCGAATAATTTCTTTCGTGAGGCTTTATCTTACGGGAAGCATAAGCAATAGACCGTCTTTCTTGCTGAAGAACACCTACTAACCCTTGAAGAGATGCATCGGTGAAGACTAGATATTCCAATCCCGGTTTTGGCAATGCAAGGACTGGAGCCAAAGTCAACCTATCTTTGAGCTGATCAAATGCAGCCTGACAAGAATTGTCCCAAACAAATCTCACTCCCTTTCGGGTCAAATTCGTCAAAGGTCTAGCGATTTTAGAAAAGCCCTTAATGAATCGATGATAATAACCCGCTAAGCCCAGCAAACTACGAACCTCGGTAGGTGTCGTGGGCTGACCCCACTCCCTCACCGCAATCACCTTACTAGGATCCACCGATATACCCTGGGATGACACCACATGACCCAGAAATTGAACTTCCTTCAACCAAAAGCCACATTTCTCAAACTTCGCATACAATTGGTGATCCCTCAATCTCTGCAGGACCAACCGTAAGTGGGTAGCATGGTCAGATTCTGTCTGAGTATAGACTAAAATCTCATCGATGAATACAATAACAAATTGGTCCAGGAAATCCCAAAATACCCTATTCATGGGATCCATAAATATAGCAGGGGCATTGGTTAGTCCAAAGGGCATAACCAAGAATTCATAGGATCCGTATCGGGTCAGAAATGCAGTCTTGGATACATCTTGATCCCGTATCCTCAATTGATGATACCCCGTCCTCAAATCGATCTTAGAGAAGTACGATGCTCCCCTAAGTTGGTCAAATAGATCATCAATGCGAGGTAAAGGGTATTTATTCCGGATGGTGACTTTATTCAACTCCCTATAGTCCACACATAACCAGAGAGAGCCGTCTCTTTTCTTCACAAACAATACCGGAGCACCCCATGGAGAAGTACTGCGCCTAATGAATCCCTGCTCTAATAACTGCTGGATTTGATCTCTTAACTCCATTATCTCCACAGGAGCCATGCGATATGGAGCTTTAGCAATCGGTCGAGTCCCCGGCATTAAATCAATCACAAACTCAATCGTTCGACTTGGAGGTAATCCTGGTATTTCCTGGAAAACATCTTCAAAATCTCTAACAATCGGAAGAGAATTCAGGGGAACAACTACATCCCTAGATGTATCCTCCGCAATACAATATAAATAAGCACTTGTACCCCCTTCCATACAAGGCATAACAACCAATAACATTTCTTGTCCCAAAATTGTGAAAACTATGCTCTTCCCGAAATAATTTACTATCGCGCGGTACTTCACTAGCCAATCGATACCCAATATTACATCATACCCGACCATGTCAAGGACGAGTAAATCGGCCTCAAAGAAAAAGTTACCAATATTAATCCCTATGTTTTTACAAACAAAGAAAACCAATGAACCATCACCCATAGAGGATTCAACGCTAGTGAAAGTACTCTCTGTAGATTTTATGAAATCTGTAGTTTGAGCAAAACTCCTAGAAATGAAAGAGTGTGTAGCGCCCGTATCAAATAGTGCCCGACCCATACGTCCTTGGATGAGAAACTTACCCTCGATCGCTGGCGGTGCCGGAGGGGATGGAGGGAGCATAGCCTCCTGAATATGATAGACCCGTCCATACTGTAATTGCCCCTGTTGTGGAGGAGCAATAGGATGTAATACCCCGTAATTTTAAATGACTTTTAAAATGGGTTATATTTTAAATTAATGGATTAATTGAATTTTATTATTAATTAATTCATTCGGGTTTTATCCGGACGGTGGATATTAAAATGGATGATTCTGAATATTACTTAAATATATTTAGGTAATATATGAATGTGATGTCATTGATATGACTGTGTGATATAAATTCGGTAATTTATATTTTTAGTCAGACGCGGTATGGGACATGTCGGGACAAGTTTATTAAATTAAAAAGGAAATTTATTTTCTATAGACCTTATAGTCATTTTGACTGCGCCGTTGCGTCCGTAAGGTTCGAAATAGTCAGAAAAGTCTATTTGGATGTTAATTTTGAGTCTCGGGTCATTTGCAAATGAATAGACAACCCGAAAGGGCATTTTGGTCATTTTTCTAGGGGGATGAATAGTGATTTCGGATTGGGTACTATTATAAGTATTGGTAGATTAAGTGTATGGGGGTTATTCATCTCCTCTTCACAAAGTAGAGAAGTCATCTTCCTAGAGAGAGTGAAAGAGTGCTTGGGAAGGGAAAAGCTTACTTGGGAAGGAGAAGAACAAGAACCAAGGTTCACCACAACCAACCACCACCGGAGTTTGACCGGAGAAGGGACAACCAACTGAGATATACTACACCAAAGGATCAGACCTACAGTAAAGTCAAGTGTTTGATAATTGCAACTTAAGTTCGTATATTGTCCATGTTAGAATAATTATGAAAAGAGATGATTTTCTTGTTTGGAAGACATAATGGAGTTATTATATGGATTTATAGAAACTGAAATAATTTGGGAAGTAAACTTATATTGTAGGATGATAGTAATCCACGAAATGATCATGTATATGTTGAAGAAAAATCTGAAAAACCATTGAAGTGTTCTTGAAGTTAATATGTTGATGATTTTCTGGAAATAAGGAGAGAAACATGCTTTTAATCCAATCCCTTGATGATTCTAGGATGTTTAGAGTATTGGAAATCGTTCATATATTTTGATATATCATGTAGAAATAATTATAACTCATTTTGGAGGTTAATATGAAGGTTTGAATGAGTAAAAATGGTGAAACCCGTAGTTGCAGAAAATGCAGAAAACCAGGCTTGGACCTGAGGGATCGATCGACCTCCCGAGAATATGTAAAGTTGCTTCTTTTTTAAATGTTGATTCTTATCCCGAAACTTTTGCGGATCTTTGGTGATTATTATTTGGATATTATGGGACTTAGAAAATATCAGTAAACCCTTGATAATATCTGAATTAATTTGATTTGGATTCAAGTGATTAAAATGTTGAAAATTATATCGAATGGAATTTCGGTTGCTAGATTCATTTGTTAAAATTCTAAATGGAGATGTATGAGGATTAAAGATAGGACCAGTAGGGGTGATTGAATATAACACCTGGGTATCCTTAAGTTTACAAGAGGGTTTAATCCTAAGTGAAAGAAGATGTGTTTATAAGAGATTCGAAACTATCGGTTTTAACCTTAATTAAAAGGAGAACTAAACTCGTAGTAATTCGGGAGAAATTATGTTATGGACCAGTAGGATATTAGTGACTTCTTACTGAATATATGTTGAGGAAAAACCTATTTGAATCTTGTGTATTGAGGGAGGGTAGCCTTAGGGTTACAATTTGAACATCAAGGACTGAGTTTAAGCTCATTATTGATTTCGCAAAGGTATGAGGTTATCCTGATCGCATAGTTGAAGTTGTCGGACCTCCTCGATCGACAAAGTTAAGTAGTAGTGTATTGGAGGGGTTCCTTGTTTGGATTTCTCTTTACGAGACGCTCCGCGCATGAACCTTAACGATGTCGGGAGTGGAGAGATGTTATAGGATGCGAGGATAAATAAATTATAAGAGCGTAGTGGTATGGCTCCTGGATAGAGATGGGAGTTTGGAATACATTTGGTTGAAAGAGGGTATGAGGTTATCCCGATCGCGTATTTAAAGTTGCCGAACCTCCTCGATCGACAAAGTTAAGTAGTAGTGTATTGGAGGGGTTCCTTGTTTGGATTTCGCTTTGCGAGATGCTCCGCGCATTAACCTTAACGACGTCGGGAGTGGAGAGATGTTATAGGATGCGAGGATAATTAATTTATGAAGTAAAGATATGATATGTTAATACGTGGGATTTAAAAGAGATATAATGCTACGTATGGGAAATATCTTAGGGTAGTGATAATTACCTTATTGATATTATATTATAGGTATGATAATACCTATTTGATTGATTGATGATTTATGTGTATGACATACCTAGCTTACTTGCTCTCGGTGGGAGGTTTGCGCGTGAGGGCAGTCATATCCTGATGAATCCATGGGATCTTTGATTTGTCGCTCGAGAACATAAGTCTATGAAAGACTTATCGGGGAGTTGATAAGTCCGCTGACTGTGGGTACGTAGGTATGTGCGTGACCCATGGATATGGGAACTATGTTCGCCTCCAATTTGTTTGTTGTTATTTGTGGTTCGTGGAATCTTACCGAACCTGTAGTCCCCTATTCGGCGACCTGCGATGATGGGACATGATAACAGAGTAATTCATTGCACCACAGCTGTGATTCGGGGTGCCGTATTATATATGAATATATATATAATGGATTAAATGATTAAATGGATATATTGTGGTTAAATCTATCTACGGTGATAATTGTATATAACGGTGAATAGAGAAAGATAATTGAATTAAGTCAATAAATGTTTATGCTTATAGAATTGAAAAGCTTAACTCATGTTAATGAGAACGATTCATATTGATGAGTAATTATTCATGTTAATGAGAAACTAATCATATAAAGGAGAAATGTAAATGAATAATAATGTGACGTATGGTATGGGACATACGGGGATTATGATGTGGGAATGGAATTATAATATGGAGACTAGAAAAGAGGAACCATTAACTAGGAGGTTAATAGGAAACGTTAAGTGTGCACTCTAGTTGAGAGGTGAGAATTGCAAGTGAGAGTTGGATCTAACATGTACATAATAAATGCTTTATTGCACTTGTTAAATACTTGTTGTTTTAAAAATCATCTACACATTCGGGCTCTGACCCGTTTCCTTGCATATTTTCTCCTCTATTGTATCTCTATATCAGGTGTCCAGCAACAGGGACGCCAACCTTAGCGGATGATGTTGAATTATGGGGCTATGGAGTTTGTGCATAGACGCCTTCCATCTTTTGATTCACAGTATTCCTAGTTAGGGCATGTCTCCCAAAGGATTCAGTTATCTTTTCTATCGAGGTCAAATACTATTGTATTCGGAACTATTTAATACATTTAACATTGTTGGGGTTATTGTAAAGGATTTATATCATTTGGGAATGTTTATTCCAATTGCATTTAAATTCTTTTATCTGTTATCAGTATTGTAGAATAAAATGTGTTGTGTTATTCTTAAACTAGAAATGGTTTTGTTGAAATTTCAAATTTGGAAAGTTTTTTTTAACACCAGCTTAATTGAGTATTGGGTGAGTTATAAATGTTTTCGACGGTGATGCTAAGAATGAGCCAACTGCATATTCTGTTTTAATTTGGTATGGGACTGGCCACCCGGTATTTAATTAGGCGGGTTGTTACAGGTGGTATCAGAGCATCAGGTTCTAGCGTCCTTTAGGATCTGTACGGCTTACTGTGTTTTCAGCTTAGCGTTCTTTGATGTAGAGCCCTATGAGTAGGATTATTTCTTTTCTATTTACGCCTACAAAGGTACGATTTATACCCCAAATAGACGTACTTTTGTTGCTATTTCTGGACAATATGGGTCTTATGCGCTTAATTGTTTAATATGCAGGCTGAATGTACGTTGCGGTATTCAAACGCCTATTTCAAGGCAATTGTGCATTTTATGGAGCTAAATACCCTTATCTTGTACCCCAATTACCAACCCCGTAATATTACCTGAGCCTAAACTTGTCCCTAAACTGTCACCCAAGACCCGTGTGTGTTGGTTTGTTCCCTTTTTATTTTATTTTAATTTTTTAGATTTTTAGTTTAAGTCATTTTAATTTTAGGATTATTTTAGAATTTTTTAGGTTTTATTTCCTATTTTTATATTTTTTATTTCTATTTTTATTAATATAATTTTATTTTATTTTATTAAGTTTTTAGTTTTAGTTTTTATCTTATTTTATTTTATTTTTTTTAGGATTAGTTTTTAGGAATTTAGTTTTATTACATTTTATTTTTTTTAGGACTTTAGTTTTTAAGTTTAATAGATTTACATTGTTATTTCTTTTTAGTTTTATTTTTATTGAGTCTTGATTTTAATTTTTAGTATAGGAATTTAATTTTTAGTTTTTAGTTTTTATAAGTTTTATTTTATTACTTTGATTTTATTTTTATTTTTAGTTCTATTTTATTAGGGTCCAAACTAATACACACACACACCACATACCCCCACTTATCCTAAACCTCCCTAACCCTCACCCTACTTTTCTATACCCTCACCCACACAACCATACCCCACTTCATCTTCTTCCTACCTCACCCACTCTTTCTCTCACCTACTCCACCATTGCCAACCACCATCAAACCATCCTAATCCCTAAAACCAACCTTCTTCATTTCCATCCTCTGCCGTCGGACCACAGCAGCGACGCTCCCACTCCGTCGCCGGAACCAACCCCAGCCTCCCCAACCCGAGACCTCCCCTGGCAGCCCCGTCGCGAGCCCCCCTCTCTCTCTTCCTCATGTCTCTTCCGGCGACCTAACCCCCTAAAAACCTACCTCCCTCTCCTCTCTCTTCGCGATTACCCCTCTAACGGCGACTCACGCTCCGGCCGGCGAGCTTCCTGTCCTAAACCCGAAGACCCATATCCGGGTCTGCCCCGTTTCAAACCCGAAACCACCTTTAAACCCGATCAGCCCCACTGCCAAGCCAAACTCACAAACCCAGTTCAATCCCATACCCATTTGAAACCCAAAAAAAGACCCATTTCACCTTGTTCAACCCAAATCCCATTTCAATACCCCCATATCAAAACCCATTTCCCTTTTCTTTGAACCTCCACATGTAAGCCACGATTTTGCCACCTGCCAAAATAAGACCAACAATTTTCCATGTGCCCATTTAATTCCTTTACCCCCATTTTACCTATTATACCCCCTAACTAACCACTTTAAGCCATTTTCCTAAAATACCCTTCAAAACAAATCAGATTTTATCCTCACCACCCTCACCCTCATGCCCTCACTCAAAACACATGCACCTCTAGCCAATTTCCAATTATACCCCTTTGCTCCAATTGCATATAAAAGAAGACCTCAAGGCCATTTGATGAAGAGCTTGGTAGAGAGAAAATTCTAGAGAGAGATAGTTTAGTTTAGAAAATAAATTTTTGTAAATAGTTTTTCATTTTTTATTTTTAGATATTTGTGAGATTAAATATTGTTAGAGAATTAATTGAGTGGATAGTTGATTTCATATCATTTGGAAGATCAATTAAGAGGTGTATGCTTCAATTTCAAGGATTGGAGTTCAACATAATCAAAGAGATTTGGTTTGATTGTTCTCTTCCCTTCTTTTATTATTTTATGCCTTTGAATATTAATTTGTCATATTTTATACCATGTTAGGCTAAAACCCCTTTCAAGGGGTGGGGTGAAACCCTTATTTGATATTATTTTAGTTTAATTAGTTTGCTTACTTGAAATATCCCTTTGAATGTTAATTTTGATCCCTCACCCTTAGATTTACGCCCCGAGAGAGGGTAAATGATTTTCGAGAGAGAATCGAAATTCTAGTGATAATACCCATTTTAGATTCGAACTAGAGATAGGGGTTTCTTAAGTGGGGTATTATCATTTGAATTTCAACTCTAAATTTAATTTCTAAGATTGACATAAATTCTAATTGATCGATCCTAGCGGGTGATTAATTAAAAGGAGTGTAGATCTAATTTTATAGAGTTGTGGGGTGTTAAACTTAACTTTCTAAAAGATTACTATTCTAATTACACTTGCAACGAGAGTTGGTTTGTAATTTTAATATTAATTTGGGAGAACTCAAATAATTAAATTAATTAATTAGAATAATTAAAATTTGTGGTGTAATCCCACTCCTTGATTGTTCTCACAATTATTTACCTCACTTTATCTTTTATATTAGTATTAGACTTTATTTTCATTTTAGTTACTTTCTAGTTTGTTATTATCATTTTACATTTAGTTTATTTTAGTTTAGATCTCACCTCACCCTTTTGTTTTAATATTGAAAAAGCTAAAAAAAAAATAGAAAATTGAAAAAGCACAAAAAGAAAATAAAAAGTGAATTACATGTGAATTTGTTCCATTTGCTTTACTCCCTAGAAAGTGGATTGATACCCTTACTTACCTCTACACTTGAGTTTATTATTATTTATAGGTATTTGAGGTTTTGATTAACTTGGCTTCAAACAACGACCACACGCAAAAAGTCACGTTATCAAATAGCGCCGTTGCCATTCTTGGGATTGTGAAGCTCGGAGCGGATTCCATTTTGTGATTCACTTGTAGTGTACTTTTTTTTCATTTTAGTACCATTTTTTCATTTTATTAGAAGGCTTGTATTTAGGATTATTCTATCATTTCTTGTATTGCGGTGCTTAGAGACACCATTTATTTTCCATTTAAATTTGTAATAATTAAAGACAAGCGTGATAGGGAAACCGGACAAGGTAGAGAGAGGGCGTCCATTGGCGAGGATTTAGAAGCCTCTCTACCTTGGGTCGGTAGGACTCCCGGGGACGACTAAGATAGGCGTGATCTCCCCCCGGTCGACTCAAAGTTTTCGGCACCCCACGGCGTAAAAATCGTGGGAGGTACATTTCTCAAACACTCGCGCCTCTCCTGTTAGCGAGTCAATTCTTTTGTGTGCTCTTGTGTGCTCTTATGTGATTTTATTCTCGCATTTATTTTCGAATGGTGTGATGAATTAATTAACTAAGACCTACACCCAGTCACTCACGAGAAGGGATTTCATCACCCGACTCACTCGCTTACCATTGTGTGCTACCCTAGCCATCATTAAATTTAAAATCAATCAACTAGGTAGCCCACTAGGAGAAAATTTTTGTAAAGGCGATCACTCAGATAATTCCGTGATTTTTATCGCCCGCGGACTTAATTAAAATTTGACTACCCTCTCACTAAATTTAAAGATAAAATTTGGCTATGTGCTAGTTAGGAATTTTTCTTGACTTGTGTGTGTGTCCAATTCCATTTTTCGGTAGTCGATTTTGGTTAGTCCGTCCAATTCAAAGAGTCCATATTTTTTCCCCACCTTTTCTTCCAAAAAAAAAAAAATCCAAAAATCCAAAAATATTTTTGTTCCTTTATTTTTCAAAAAAATCCAAAAATATTTTCTTCCTTTATTTTTCACAAAAATCCAAAAATATTTTCTTTCTTTCATTTTACAAAAATCCAAAAATATTTTCTTTTTCTCATTTTTAGAAAATCCCAAAAATATTTTCTTTCCTTTTGAAAAAATTTCAAAAAATCAAAAAAATATTTCTCCCCTCATGGCCGAGGAACGTCCTTTACGGGACTACTTTGGTCATTTTCCATTGACACGTGACACGTGTGAGAGTGGTCCCGAGCGGTCTCTTTATGATATTCTTCACGATTTCACCTCTCTCACGAGTACCGTTGGTACTCTTGACCCATCCGTGCATGCACCACCTATTCCATCAACCTCGGTGTCAAGTGTCACCGTGCCTCCTCCTTTGTTGTGCACCCACTGTTCTAATGCCGATCACATGTCCCATGTGTTCCCTTACATGTCATATCCATACAAACCCACCATGGAACATGTGTATCCATATGACACTGTTTCGGAACCCACCTCGGCCTACTACCCTGCTATACCTAATCCCGAGTTGTGTGAGTCCCCGAGCTATTCGTGGAGGCCTGATCATCCTTCCATGCAATACGTATCCCAACCCGATGTTGTGGATCCTCACACGTTCCAACAGTCGTCATGGCAAACTTGTGCACCCAGTCACGATCAGTTTCCTCACTACGCACCCCATGAGTATCAACCATCTGTCCATCACGAGAGCAATCCTTTCGTGTATGATGCACTTGGCCCCACCCCACCCACTTCATATGAGTATTCTCCATACACTCACGATTATAGCGAGTTGTGTCCACCTCACCCACCACCACCACCCATCATTCCACCAACACCTTCATCCACATCCACTCTCGAAACCCTCTTGCAAAAGTTAATCCTTGAGCAAGAGCAAGCCATTCAAACTCAATCTCTACAAAGGCTTGAACAACGTTTAAATGAATTGGTGTGTGAGCGAGAGTCGGATATTTCCATGACCCCACCCATCGTTGCCACCGAGTGTGACGATGATGTGTCCCCTTGTGACACAGAATTTGAGTGTGACCAACCCTACCACCCCGAGAATCTTGAAGTTGAGACCATTCCATGGTCCGGGTCCCAAGTCGACAATTGTGTTGACATACCTTTCATTAGTGAGCCTGATCCAATCCCACCCTGTCCATATGAACCCCACTTTGAGGTTCCCATTCACCTTTCCACTCCCGAAATATCCAAAAATATGCCCGAGCTTTTACCTTATGCCCCAATCGCCTATGTCTCTGACACGACCATATCTTTTAGGTTAGCTCCGGCTACGAGTGCTCACCATTTTCCCGAGATAGAATCCGTGATAGTTCCTAACTATCCGGATATGGATGATGTCCCACCATGCATGGCTCATTCTGAGCCCGATATTTCTATCGATTCCTCTATCTCTGATCTTGGTGCCTCGTCTTACCCACCCACCCCATTTACCAATGCTAGTCTTGTGGAGAAGTTGACAACTCCATCTTTAGAAACCACACTCCCTTGTGAGTATTCCTTTACTCCTCCCAATGAGTGTGTGTCTCCCACGCTTGAGTTGGATCATCTTCCTCCACCGTTTATCCCACCCGATACACCATTTGTCCCACCCGACCCACCCATTATATCTTCTACCCCACCACCTGGTTTGGATCTTGATTTTGCACATTTCCAGTTTCCATCTACAGTTTTAGATCCTAACCTAAAACCATCCACCTTCCACGAGAGTTATGGTGATACTCTCCACTTCCGTGACACCGAGTTTGTTCCTCCATGCACACCACTTCCTTGTGGTGTTGATTTTTCTCAACAACTCCCTGGCGTGTCACGGCGCGACCATTACCATCGCCCATTCATAGAATGGTCGTATGATTTTTATGAGCCTCACCCCATTCCTATGTCCAAACCATATTTCCTCCCTCACCAATTAGAGCACTATGCTTATAGGGCCCTTGTTGCCCTCACCTTTCGGCTCAATAAAGCCCGTGACCGATACCTCTTCACCCTTACCTTAATCCCCACCCACCCATGGTCCACCGATGCTTTGCATCGCGTGATGCACTTTGCCATATAGGTGCATTGACCATTTTAGCCTCTATCCAGCAAGACTGACGCTTCAGTCTTGTTTGGGGGTGATTCTCATCACCCGATTTTTCTGCCACCCTGCTCTTTCATAAAGCTTATCTTTAGGGTGAGAATGGTTCGGTCTGGCTGAAGACATTAAACTTTGCGCTATCGGGAGGCAGCCCGCGTTTCTTGTACTAGTCTCATCTTGTTTGGGGGTGGTGTTTCACATCACCCTATGCTTTATCATGCTTATAGACTTGTACATCTTTTATTCAAGTTTATTCTTGGCTACATCTATCCACTTCATTAGCGGTTCATTCTGGTAATCTCTTTCCTACCTTATGCTCTCAATTTTAAAAATCATTTTACTTAAACATCGAGGACGATGTTCCTTTTTGTTTGGGGGTGGGGAATTTTATCAAAATCGTGCCTCTTTTGAAAATTTTTGAATTTTTGAACCTGATTTTTAAAATTTCGCGCAGTTTCTTTCATCTCACTCATTGATGTGAATTTTCAATCATCCATCTTTTAAAGTCTAGGAATCAAGCTAGAGAATATTTTCTCTAATAGCTTATGTAGGCATTTTTCACCATGAATTTCTAGACTCAACAAAAATTTGTGCACTTATCACGTCATTACGTTTAGAGTTGAAGAGTACTATAATTCTAAAGAGAACCTTAAGGATCACTAGTAGAGACTTTAGCTTGTGAGATTTGTGCCTTTCACCCTTTCAGAGTGTTTTACGCAATCTCCGAGTCACAAGTTGATTCAACTTCTTTTGGGTCCGCACTTAAATTGTTGTATGATCTCATTTTCTTTCTTAAAATTTTGGTTGATCACTGAGAATGACATCATTTTCGAGGTGTAAGAAACACGTGTCTTGAAATTTGTCCCGAATACTATATTTTCATCCATACACTTACCACCTTTCCATATATCATTTTCCATTCACTTCACCCATTACATTCCCCCCATACATTACCCATTCACTTCACTCATTACATTCCCATGTTCTTCCATATTCCCCTCACCATCATTCCCCACTCATTTCATATATCATACATCATCATTTTCAAATAAAAGAGTGTGATTTCAAATGTAAATGTCTTCAGTGTTAGTTTGAAAAGTGAGAAAAAAAAAGAAAAATCGAAAAAAAAGAGAGAAAAGAAAAGAAAAGAAAGAGAGTTTGTAGTTAGTAGTTAGTTTTGAAATAATGACATTTGTGCCTAATGTGTATACACTCTTCTTTCGCATCCATTTTTCATCCATTTCACATCGCATATCCACCATCCATCCATCATACCATCATCCCATCCTATCCTACCTCATCGCATCCCACATATCCCATTTCATTTACCCCCTCACCCATATACATACATATTCCCCTTAGTGTTCGGGCGAATGAAAGTCAACGTGGTGAATAACTCGACATTCTCACTATAGTGATTAGCATTCCTTTCATGAGATCAATTTTCTTTCTAATTGTTCGCTCTTTCTTATACGTGTGTGAGACGTTTGAACTTGCTTACATTTACTCATCTCCTCACACACAAGAGCGATACACTTACCCATATCTTGAGAATTCGTTTGAGAGAGATATATCCGTGAGATTTGAAGTTGAAGCGTTGATTTCGATAAGGCAATCTGGGAATTACTCTTATGATACTCGACCCGTTTTGACTGATTCACACTACACACGTTGAGTTCTAGGAAGGATGTGCCTTGAGTATTTACTTAGCTAAACTTTTTACAAATTCTAGCTTGTATTTCTCAAATCATTTTCTCATGTGATGGATTGTGCGATTATTCTACATCTAATAAGAGATTGACTGCCTTTCAATAAATTTTTGCAAATAAGAATTTTGTGGGTATATTCCCTGCAAACCCTCACGAGACACAACTCGTCCTGTAGGGCAACCTATAGGTTTAAAGGCTTGTTGCACATGCTAAGTGCAATCGCAAGTGCCCGCGAAAGTGGTACACTTTTGGTTACTTATCTTTCTCTTTCTCTCTATCTTATTGCTCGAGGACTAGCAACGCTCTGTTTGGGGGTGGTGTGATAAGCACCCAAAACTGTACAATTTATACCCCAAATAGACGTACTTTTGTTGCTATTTCTCGACAATATGGGTCTTATGCGCTTAATTGTTTAATATGCAGGCTGAATGTACGTTGCGGTATTCAAACGCCTATTTCAAGGCAATTGTGCATTTTATGGAGCTAAATACCCTTATCTTGTACCCCAATTACCAACCCCGTAATATTACCCGAGCCTAAACTTGTCCCTAAACTATCACCCAAGACCCGTGTGTGTTGGTTTGTTCCCTTTTTATTTTATTTTAATTTTTTAGATTTTTAGTTTAAGTCATTTTAATTTTAGGATTATTTTAGAATTTTTTAGGTTTTATTTCCTATTTTTATATTTTTTATTTCTATTTTTATTAATATAATTTTATTTTATTTTATTAAGTTTTTAGTTTTAGTTTTTATCTTATTTTATTTTATTTTTTTTAGGATTAGTTTTTAGGAATTTAGTTTTATTACATTTTATTTTTTTTAGGACTTTAGTTTTTAAGTTTAATAGATTTACATTGTTATTTCTTTTTAGTTTTATTTTTATTGAGTCTTGATTTTAATTTTTAGTATAAGAATTTAATTTTTAGTTTTTATAAGTTTTATTTTATTACTTTGATTTTATTTTTATTTTTAGTTTTATTTTATTAGGGTCCAAACTAATACACACACACACCACATACCCCCACTTATCCTAAACCTCCCTAACCCTCACCCTACTTTTCTATACCCTCACCCACACAACCATACCCCACTTCATCTTCTTCCTACCTCACCCACTCTTTCTCTCACCTACTCCACCATTGCCAACCACCATCAAACCATCCTAATCCCTTAAACCAACCTTCTTCATTTCCATCCTCTGCCGTCGGACCACAGCAACGACGCTCCCACTCCGTCGCCGGAACCAACCCCAGCCTCCCCAACCCGAGACCTCCCCTGGCAGCCCCGTCGCGAGCCCCCCTCTCTCTCTTCCTCATGTCTCTTCCGGCGACCTAACCCCCTAAAAACCTACCTCCCTCTCCTCTCTCTTCGCGATTACCCCCCTAACGGCGACTCACGCTCCGGCCGGCGAGCTTCCTGTCCTAAACCCGAAGACCCATATCCGGGTCTGCCCCGTTTCAAACCCGAAACCACCTTTAAACCCGATCAGCCCCACTGCCAAGCCAAACTCACAAACCCAGTTCAATCCCATACCCATTTGAAACCCAAAAAAAGACCCATTTCACCTTGTTCAACCCAAATCCCATTTCAATACCCCCATATCAAAACCCATTTCCCTTTTCTTTGAACCTCCACATGTAAGCCACGATTTTGCCACCTGCCAAAATAAGACCAACAATTGTCCATGTGCCCATTTAATTCCTTTACCCCCATTTTACCTATTATACCCCCTAACTAACCACTTTAAGCCATTTTCCTAAAATACCCTTCAAAACAAATCAGATTTTATCCTCACCACCCTCACCCCCATGCCCTCACTCAAAACACATGCACCTCTAGCCAATTTCCAATTATACCCCTTTGCTCCAATTGCATATAAAAGAAGACCTCAAGGCCATTTGATGAAGAGCTTGGTAGAGAGAAAATTCTAGAGAGAGATAGTTTAGTTTAGAAAATAAATTTTTGTAAATAGTTTTTCATTTTTTATTTTTAGATATTTGTGAGATTAAATATTGTTAGAGAATTAATTGAGTGGATAGTTGATTTCATATCATTTGGAAGATCAATTAAGAGGTGTATGCTTCAATTTCAAGGATTGGAGTTCAACATAATCAAAGAGATTTGGTTTGATTGTTCTCTTCCCTTCTTTTATTATTTTATGCCTTTGAATATTAATTTGTCATATTTTATACCATGTTAGGCTAAAACCCCTTTCAAGGGGTGGGGTGAAACCCTTATTTGATATTATTTTAGTTTAATTAGTTTGCTTACTTGAAATATCCCTTTGAATGTTAATTTTGATCCCTCACCCTTAGATTTACGCCTCGAGAGAGGGTAAATGATTTTCGAGAGAGAATCGAAATTCTAGTGATAATACCCATTTTAGATTCGAACTAGAGATAGTGGTTTCTTAAGTGGGGTATTATCATTTGAATTTCAACTCTAAATTTAATTTCTAAGATTGACATAAATTCTAATTGATCGATCCTAGCGGGTGATTAATTAAAAGAAGTGTAGATCTAATTTTATAGAGTTGTGGGGTGTTAAACTTAACTTTCTAAAAGATTACTATTTTAATTACACTTGCAACGAGAGTTGGTTTGTAATTTTAATATTAATTTGGGAGAACTCAAATAATTAAATTAATTAATTAGAATAATTAAAATTTGTGGTGTAATCCCACTCCTTGATTGTTCTCACAATTATTTACCTCACTTTATCTTTTATATTAGTATTAGACTTTATTTTCATTTTAGTTACTTTCTAGTTTGTTATTATCATTTTACATTTAGTTTATTTTAGTTTAGATCTCACCTAACCCTTTTGTTTTAATATTGAAAAAGCTAAAAAAAAATAGAAAATTGAAAAAGCACAAAAAGAAAATAAAAAGTGAATTACATGTGAATTTGTTCCATTTTCTTTACTCCCTAGAAAGTGGATTGATACCCTTACTTACCTCTACACTTGAGTTTATTATTATTTGTAGGTATTTGAGGTTTTGATTAACTTGGCTTCAAACAACGACCACACGCAAAAAGTCAAGTTATCAACTGCGTCCGAAGTTGCTGCATTTGTCGCTCAGGCAGTCAATGCGGCTTTAGCTGCTATTCAGCAGGCTCCAGCACTGGTACCGGTTGTGCCACCCACGCAAGGGCAAGTGTTTCCTAATGCATGGGAACGAGCGAGGGATGCCTTTCAGAAAGCGCACCCACCTGAGTTTCAGGGAGGATCAGATGTTGTGACTGCTAGCCAATGGAAGAAAGATATCCAACGACACTTGAGAATGATTGAATGCACTGAGGTTCAACGTCAAATACTAGACCCATTCAAGCTAGTAGGGGCAGCTTTGCAATGGTGGGAAGCTACGATCACTATGGAGGAGAGGGACACAATGACTATCCAAGACTTTTGGATACGGTTTGATGGGAAGTATTTTCCTTCCGCCATCCAGACAGAGATGAGGCGGAAGCTACTTGATTTGAAATAGGGAGAGAAAACTATGGCGGAATATGAGGAAGAGTTTACGCGATTAACTAATTTGGTACCAGCTGAAGTTCCTACTGAGGAGAGGAGAGTCCTAATGTTCACTGATGGGTTGAACTATAAAATTCGACAATATTTATTGGGAAATCTTTCATTACGTACGTATGGCAGACGAGGGCCATTGGACGGATATCGGAGATCTTACTTAGAAGGTTATGAAGTATATTCGAGTATGATGACCGTAGTCGAGGTCACCCCTATTATGGAAAAATTGAGGAGAGTCATCAGTAGAAGTTCTTGAAATGCGTGAATTGTGTATGTTCCCTAATGAAGGCAATATATTGAAAGGCTTGGGTATATAGTGGAGTGTGGTTAACTAGAACTGAAAATTTGGGGTAAAATTTTTCTTGACTCATCGGAGCAAAGTTATAATATTGGGATTCAACAACCATCACCCGCAAATGAGGGTATGTTTCCTATCTAAGGAAGTATGAGGCGTATTGATTTTTGTAGTGATTGATATTGTGTGGACAAAAGGGTTGTTAAACTTAGCCTATGGCATCGTTATTTACGTAGACTCACTGAGGGGTGTGGGACACCTATATATTACTTGTTATCACGTGGGTTTGATTTTTATGGGATTACTTACCTTTTGCATGTCCGAGCATGATGTGACTATCGGCATGAATTGACTTGTGGTATACGAGAGCATATGTCTACATCTTGTCTTCTATAAGTGAGTAGATGCGTAGACTCTATTTGAAATTTAAAAAAAAATAAATCAAAAAAATAAAAATAAAAAAAAAATAAATCAAATTTTTGTTTTAAATCGATAAACCTGATTTTTTATAAACCAAATTTTTATACACTATTGACTAAGGACCTTAGGAGTTTCGATGACCGACTACTTTAGGAAGTAGTGTATCGGGGTGGTTCCTTGTTTGGATTTCGCTTGCGAGATACCCCACGCATGAAACTAATAACCGTTGGGAGTCGAAATAAGTTAGGTCTTTGGGAAACGAGTTTATAACCTTTGCGAAAACTTTTAATATTGAAAGCGGTACGAGAGGGTGTATGGGCGCCCTGGATGATTGAATTGTACTCTTTTTCATAATTGTGAAAAAGGTAAGAAATTGTGACTTCAGGATTTATTTGTTCACTACGAGAGGATCATTTTCCCAAAGTTCGTCACGAGGACGGTATAGGGAAGATTAGGTAAAGTCTAAATTTGATTCAGTTGAAACTATATGGTGAGGCTTGGCGTATAACATCGATAGGGATTTTGTTAATGTATTGTATGGGCGGTACATCTTGGATTTCTTGCGATGTGAGATTTATACTCGGAGTTGACCTTACCGGTATGACTTATATTCCTGAATTTTGGGACGAAATTCTGTTATAAGGGGGGAAGTATGTAATACCCCGTAATTTTAAATGACTTTTAAAATGGGTTATATTTTAAATTAATGGATTAATTGGATTTTATTATTAATTAATTCATTCGGGTTTTATCCGGACGGTGGATATTAAAATGGATGATACTGAATATTACTTAAAGATATTTAGGTAATATATGAATGTGATGTCATTGATATGACTGTGTGATAAAAATTCGATAATTTATATTTTTAGTCAGACGCGGTATGGGACGTGTCGGGACAAGTTTATTAAATTAAAAAGGAAATTTATTTTCTATAGACCTTATAGTCATTTCGACTGCGCCGTTGCGTCCGGAAGGTTCGAAATAGTCAGAAAAGTCTATTTGGATGTAAATTTTGAGTCTCGGGTCATTTGGAAATGAATAGACAACCCGAAAGGGCATTTTGGTCATTTTTCTAGGGGGGTGAATAGTGATTTCGGATTTGGTATTATTATAAGTATTGGTAGATTAAGTGTATGGGGGTTATTCATCTCCTCTTCACAAAGTAGAGAAGTCATCTTCCTAGAGAGAGTGAAAGAGTGCTTGGGAAGGGAAAAGCCTACTTAGGAAGGAGAAGAACAAGAACCAAGGTTCACCCCCACCAACCACCACCAGAGTTTGACCGGAGAAGGGACAACCAACTGAGATATACTACACCAAAGGATCAGACCTATAGTAAAAGCGAGTGTTTGATAATTGCAACTTAAGTTCTTATATTGTCCATGTTAGAATAATTATGAAAAGAGATGATTTTCTTGTTTGGAAGACATAATGGAGTTGTTATATGGATTTATAGAAACTGAAATAACTTGGGAAGTAAACTTATATTGTAGGATGATAGTAATCCACGAAATGATCATGTATACGTTGAAGAAAAATCTGAAAAACCATTGAAGTGTTCTTGAAGTTAATATGTTGATGATTTTCTGGAAATAAGGAGAGAAACATGCTTTTAATCCAATCCCTTGATGATTCTAGGATGTTTAGAGTATTGGAAATCGTTCATATATGTTGATATATCATGTAGAAATAATTATAACTCATTTTGGAGGTTAATATGAAGGTTTGAATGAGTAAAAATGGTGAAACCCGTAGTTGCAGAAAATGCAGAAAACCAGGCTTGGACCTGAGGGATCGATCGATCGACCCCTGCCTTCGATCGATTGACCTCCCCAGAATATGTAAAGTTGCTTCTTTTTTAAATGTTGATTCTTATCCCGAAACTTTTGTGGATCTTTGGTGATTATTATTTGGATATTATGGGACTTAGAAAATATCAGTAAACCCTTGATAATATCTGAATTAATTTGATTTGGATTCAAGTGATTAAAATGTTGAAAATGATATCCAATGGAATTTCGGTTGCTAGATTCATTTGTTAATATTATAAATGGAGATGTATGAGGATTAAAGATAGGACCAGTAGGGGTGATTGAATATAACACCTGGGTATCCTTAAGTTTACAAGAGGGTTTAATCCTAAGTGAAAGAAGATGTGTTTATAAGAGATTCGAAACTATCGGTTTTAACCTTAATTAAAAGGAGAACTAAACTCGTAGTAATTCGGGAGAAGTGATGTTATGGACCAGTAGGATATTAGTGACTTCTTACTGAATATATGTTGAGGAAAAAACTATTTTAATCTTGTGTATTTAGGGAGGGTAGCCTTAGGGTTACAATTTGAACATCAAGGACTGAGTTTAAGCTCATTATTGATTTTACAAAGGTATGAGGTTATCTTGATCGCATAGTTGAACTTGTCGGACCTCCTCGATCGACAAAGTTAAGTAGTAGTGTATTGGAGGGGTTCCTTGTTTGGATTTCGCTTTGCGAGACGCTCCGCGCAAGAACCTTAACGATGTCGGGAGTGGAGAGATGTTATAGAGGATAAATAAATTATAAGAGCGTAGTGGTATGGCTCCTGGATAGAGATGGGAGTTTGGAATACATTTGGTTAAAAGAGGGTATGAGGTTATCCCGATCGCGTATTTAAAGTTGTCGGACCTCCTCGATCAACAAAGTTAAGTAGTAGTGTATTGGAGGGGTTCTTTGTTTGGATTTCGCTTTGCGAGACGCTCCGCGCATGAACCTTAACGACGTCGGGAGTGGAGAGATGTTATAGGATGCGAGGATAATTAATTTATGAAGTAAAGATATGATATGTTAATACGTGGGATTTAAAAGAGATATAATGCTACGTATGGGAAATATCTTAGGGTAGTGATAATTACCTTATTGATATTATATTATAGGTATGATAATACCTATTTGATTGATTGATGATTTATGTGTATGACATACCTAGCTTACTTGCTATCGGTGGGAAGTTTGCGCGTGAGGGCAGTCATATCCTGATGAATCCATGGGATCTTTGATTTGTCGCTCGAGAACATAGGTCTATGAAAGACTTATCGGGGAGTTGATAAGTCCGCTGACTGTGGGTACGTAGGTATGTGCGTGATCCATGGATACGAGAACTATATTCGCCTCCAATTTGTTTATTGTTGTTTGTGGTTCGTGGAATCTTACCGAACCTGTAGTCCCCTATTCGGCGACCTGCGATGATGGGACATGATAGTAGAGTAATGCATTGCACCACAGCTGTGACTCGGGTTGCCGTATTATATATGAATATATATATATAATGGATTAAATGATTAAATGGATATATTGTGGTTAAATCTATCTACGGTGACAATTGTAGATAACGGTGAATAGAGAAAGATAATGGAATTAAGTTAATAAATGTTTATGCTTATAGAATTGAAAAGCTTAACTCATGTTAATGAGAAACGATTCATATTGATGAGTAATGATTCATGTTAATGAGAAACTAATCATATAAAGGAGAAATGTAAATGAATAATAATGTGACGTATGGTATGGGACATACGGGGATTATGATGTGGGAATGGAATTATAATATGGAGACTAGAAAAGAGGAACCATTAACTAGGAGGTTAATAGGAAACGTTAAGTGTGCACTTTAGTTGAGAGGTGAGAATTGCAAGTGAGAGTTGGATCTAACATGTACATAATAAATGCTTTATTGCACTTGTTAAATACTTGCTATTTTAAAAATCATCTACACATTCGGGCTCTGACCCGTTTCCTTGCATATTTTCTCTTCTATTGTATCTCTATATCAGGTGTCCAGCAACAGGGACGCCAACCTTAGCGGATGATGTTGAATTATGGAGCTATGGAGTTTGTGCATAGACGCCTTCCATCTTTTGATTCACAGTATTCTTAGTTAGGGCATGTCGCCCAAAGGATTCAGTTATCTTTTCTATCGAGGTCAAATACTATTGTATTCAGAACTATTTAATACATTTAACATTGTTGGGATTATTATTAAGGATTTATATTATTTGGGAATGTTTATTCCAATTGCATTTAAATTCTTTTGTGTGTTATCAGTATTGTAGAATAAAATGTGTTGTGTTATTCTTAAACTAGAAATGGTTTTGTTGAAATTTAAAATTTGGAAAGTTTTTTTTAACACCAGCTTAATTGAGTATTGGGTGAGTTATAAATGTTTTCAACAGTGATGCTAAGAATGAGCCAACTGTATATTCTGTTTTAATTTGGTATGGGACTGGCCACCCGGTATTTAATTAAGCGGGGTGTTACATCGGATTAGGCGCCTGGGGCGGAAACTGTACATACGGCTGTTATGGAGCCCTAGGAAGATGCCCTCCAACCAACTGAGGACACGTTCTCTTATAATGGTCCAACTCCCCGCACTGAAAACATTTTTTCGCCGCATTCTCCTGGTTCATTCCTTAATTGTTTCTGAACTGCCCCGCACCTCGGCCCTGCTGGCCTCTGCCTCCATTCCCACCTCTACCTCCTTGTTGTTGTGGTGGTCCACCCTGACCCGGCCTGTTGTTATTACCACCCGAATTAGACCCACTAAAGCGTTGCCGTTTAAACAAATCCCCTTGCTGGGGGTCCCGTTCTCTCTGCTTACTCCTCGAAGATTGGGATGAAGAAGATGTTCCCCCTCCAATCCCATTACCTCAGGTTTTCCCACTTTCCCCATCGCTGAAACCTTCTTATTATTTTGCACAAATAATCTATGCTCCTGACAGTGAAGTAGAGCAGCATTCATCACATCCCCAAAGGTTAATAAAGCCGGATTTCCCAACAAATGTTGTTTTATTCGCCAATGTAAACCTCCCACAAATTTGGAGATTCTCTTCGCTTCTGGAGTCACTTCATCCGGAACAAAACTTGTCAGCCAGGTGAACTCCTCTTCATACTCTACCACGGATCTCTCCCCCTGAACTACATCTTGAAGCTTCCTTTGCATCTCCCTTTGAACTGTAGGAGGGAAGTACTTTCCATCAAACAAGGCCCAAAAATCAGTGATTGACATCGTATCCCTTTGCTCGGGAGTAGTCATCGACTCCCACCAATGTAAGGCCGATCCGATAAGCTTGAAAGTAACAAGGATTTTGTTTTCTCCTCACTACATTCTATCATTCGAAGATGGCGTTGCATGTCTTTCTTCCACTGATTTGCCTTTATAACATCAGATCCTTCATCGAATTTTGGGGGATGGCCCTTTAGGAAAGACTCTCTAACCCTTTCCCACTGAGAAGGTCCCGTAGGAACTTGTGCCTCTTGCCCCCATGGTTGAGCTTGTGGCATTTGTTGTACCACTACAGTCATCGTTGCGTTAACAGCTTGGGCCACTATGTTTGCCACATCAGCGGCACTGATATTCCCCGGTGGTGGCGGTGGAGGACCAACCTCATCTTCCACAATTCTATTACGTCGAGCGGGACATCCTCTCTTAGGAGGCATCTGAAATAGAGAAGAGATAGAGTTAGAATATTACATAAAATGATCTATCTGGCAGAAGATCGCAAACATAAGCAACAAAACAGTCCTAACATTAAGCTCTATGTCAAAGAACGCTACGGTAGAACGTGCCAAGTTCGCATAGATCCTAAAGACTCTAGAACCTGATGCTCTGATACCATCTGTGACAACCCGGTATTCGAAATAAGGGGTGGCCAGCCCGATACTCCGATAATACAGGAATCATGGATAAATATCATCCTCAGCATCGTGACAACATAAAGAGAATACGGGATAACCACACAATATTTCAGAAAATGGGTCATCAAAAAAAATTGTTTAGCAATTTAAATAAAACATCATTGACAACCCATAATAGAAAAGAAAGGTGGAAACTCCCACAAGCATATATATATACCAACCATAATAAGGGAAGGACCGAATGAAATGTCGGTCAATAGAATTTATACAATAAATAATAAGTTTCATGTGTTACATAATACATCCATTATACAATTACAACCATTTGGGCCACACGCCCGAATAAGGACTAATCATAACTAGAAAACAATGAGGAAAGCGTCTACACAAAATATCCCCGTGATCTCCGCAAAATGTCACGGCTCCTCAAAAGACACTGAAACAGGAAGGTCATTACGGGCGACCTTGCGGTGGAACACCTGAGCGGATATAATATATATATATATATATATATATGCACAACAAGAAAGAAGAACCGATCAGTGCCCGATTTTATGTGATCACCAGATAAATGACAAGTAGGACAATGATGAACAGATAAGCATGGATGATAGAAATGATATTCTAGCATGGAAACAATGAAATAAATTAAGACAAGTTAATAATTATAAGTGAAGAATCGATTATATATGCAATTAAGAATACTTATCAACCGTTTTCATCTTTCATCCTTTTCGTTTTATCTCCTTTCCATTCCTTATCAGGAATTAAATTGTTATCATGTGCTCTATATGGCACTAATCTCAATTGTATGCTCTTTGTGGCATATACTTTGCTCTTTGTGGCATTAATGTTCCATCGAGTCCAACTCGATAATTAGAATAGTTATAAGTATATAAATATAACGATTCTAGGACCGCCCGTCCGGGTTTTCCCACTGTGCGCGCTCCTAAATAACCATCATCTTCCGGGGCCTATCATAAGACAACCTTTGATCCTATCGAAACGTCGGGAAGCAGCCATATGCCTGCGGGGTAGTCAAGACCACACCCAGAATCTCCTACACATCGCAGAAAAATATAAAACAAGTGCCCATATGGCCTAGGACTATATCCACCCTGCATTCATTAGCCAGGGGGCTTCACCTCACGCACGGACTTCCTTTAAGATGGTATTTAGAGAGGTGTGTATCATCCATTTTATTAACTTCCATTACATGATTTAGTAAATTATCATTTACTTTATCCATTTTACATTTTATCAAATGCATTAAGGTTATCCAGAACTATATGTATTTCGTAACATCATAGCAACCTCAATAAATAGTTAGACTCCCAAGTTATTTTCCAAAGCCTCCTTTTTGGCTTCATAATAGACCATCAAATCAAACCTAGCTCACAATAACTCCTAAAGTCTCCAAATTGGAATCTAAGATCTCCTAGAATATTATAAAACTACACGAGAGAAGTAATGCCAGAACATTACATTAACCCCCCCCCCCCCTGAAATGAACCCTAGATGAACACCTTCGAGTCTAGGGTGTCGACCAAACTCAACTAATACCCTAAGACCCTATATTTACTTCATTTAAGAAGGTCCTTAAGTCTCTATGAAGAGAAAAGATTTGAAAAATGAAAATAAAATTTTAGGGAAGAGAACAGGGGACCGGTCGACCGCGTCTTAAGATTTTGCCTAGGAAGAAAAGCAGAAAGTTCACTTCGGCAGGGCCGGTCGACCGGTCAGGGGACCGCGGTGGACCACGCCATAAATTTTATGCCTTTGAAAGGAAGCAGTTTGCCCTCTCCCGAAGGCCCGGTCGACCGGTCTGAGAACCGCGGTCGACCGGTCTTTGCAGACCTAGACCAAACCAAATCTTCCTATTTCAAGATAATCCCAAAGCCAACTCATTTATTGCCACCAACATAACATAAATGCTACTAACTACTACCACAATCATCAATAATCATCCAAATTATTTTTCAATGATTCAAAACCAATAAATACACAAAGAAACCCTAAACTAGTGAAACCATGATCAATACACCATTATCACTACAAATCATTTTTCTTAAACTACAAATCTCTTCTATTTTCTCTACTCTTTCACTTCCTCTCTCAAGCTCTCTCTCTAGGCTTAGGAAATGAAATTTGGGAAAAATAGAAGACTTAGTAAGACTAAGTCGTGGCATTAGTCCATATCCCAACTTAATTAACCAATATTGCGATAAAATAACACGCAACTGTATTTTAAGGTATAACCAGTCAAAAGTGCCAAAATCCTCAAAATACAATATGGCACAATATTTGACTATCTCGGACGTTTCGATCTCAACTACGGACTCCAAATTATCATTTGGACAAATTATAATTCATTTTAAGTTCCGGTCTCATTATTAAGCCAAATATCATTTTAATTCTTATGATATTATAAAACATAACATGGCAATATTCACCTATAGTTACGGTAAATATGCAACCTCATAGTAAATTTTAACTTTTCGACATTAATTTAATACTCAATCCATATCTCAACATTTTATATTTAATTACCATACCTAGTAAATAAATATAAATATGTTCTCATAAGCGAGGGTTATTACAATTAGAAACAATAATAAACAAAAATTTCAACAATGAGTTATTTTTTAGCAACAATAATCAATTAAAATTTTAGCAAAAAATTAACTAACGTATAATTTGAGCAACATACTTAAAAAAAATTAAAACATATTCAAAATATTAAAACATACTAAAAAAGTTAAAATGTAATCAAAAAATATAATATATCAACAACAACCCGAAAGTCTGTAGGCAGGGGCGGACAAAAATACGCGTAGCCGGAAGTGGGCAAACCCAAAAATAATTGGCGTCGGACACAAAAAACATCACTTCCAAAGTGGTGAATCTTCCTGGTAATTTCTGTTGCCGTGTGGCCGCCTGAAAGAGGAGAGGAGAGGGAGAGAAAGAGGAGTTAATAAAGCTGCTGCCATTTTTTTTTGTTATTGTATCTATCTTAGGTTTTAAAAATTTAAATTATTTAAATAATCACCCACAATGTTTTAGAAACAAACACATGTCTAAAAAAAATTAATAAAACCAATAATAGAAATTTTAGAGAAACTTGTGGTTGTGACAACCCTCATTCGGGATGGGGTGGTTCTGCCCCGAAAATAGGTGTGCCAAAAGCAATTTTTTATCAGAATTGTATTTAAAAACAAAAAATTATAGTTGCAAACCAAACAGGCCCTAGATAAATCTTTACTCCATTTGAACATGTGTATTTTGTTAATAAGTGGTGGTTGTGTTTTTTTCCAGACATTTAACTGAAAGATTCATGTAGGATATATATGTTCATGCATGCAATCACTTTATATATATTGGATATTTTAACTTCTCAAGGGTTTGCCAATGTCTTTATTTTGCGTCATCACAAAGCATCATTGTTATAACCTCTTTTATAATATTAGTTATAACTAGGTGTAAACCCACAGAATGCGCCCCAAAATGAAACAGAGAGATTCAGTAAAAATACTCACAAATGAATCTCATGTCTAACACAAAAGTATTAAATCAAAACTTAAAATAACCATTAAATTCTTTTTAGTAAATTAGAAAGTGCAGGTTTTGTCATTGATGCACTCATGTGCAAGTAAAACAGAGGCATATTTTTGGTAAAGTGCAGGTTTTGTCAATGATGCACTCGTTTGCAAGTAGAAAACATAGGCATATATTAAACATACTTTAAACCCAACCAATATTCACATAGCTATAAGCTCCCTCCAAAAAAGTGAAAATGTAAATAATTGTATAAAATCCATTATAAACCACAAATTAATCATGATGAAACAATAAAGTTAGGGGGGAAATTATCACCAATAAATAATCATTTAAAATTATTAAGAGCAATTTTACATGAGTGGAAAGAATTTCATATTTTTTTGTCATGAGAAATTTGTTTGTGTGATATGACAATACTTGAATTGAATAACAAATAACACAGTAACAAAAAACACCAACAATTTCAAGTTATTTACAATACATATAAAAGATAATAAATCTATAAGATGATGTTGTAATAACAGACACAACAAATTTTTAACAAATCAAAAGAACACTAAGATTGACCCCTCACTTTAACACTCGATCACACTTTTGCAACCTAATAATTGAGTACGGTTTGGTTACAAAAAATTAACTAGTGTGCTAATGTTCACTTTTGGGCAATTTTGTTTCTAAACAATGGATGAGTTACTCTGGTCATGCAATCTGAACTATGTTGCGGGGTATATAGGCAGAGCACGTATATTAATATATGATTAAAAAGTCGATCAATGTATACTTACACGTATTTCCGCTTTGGTCATTAGAAAAACACATCTAAATATAACCTGATAACCTGAAAATCCAAAAGAAATTCAATAAAATTAGGAAATATATAATCTGATATAAGAATATAATTGATAATTGAAACACTAAAATCCAAATAGTAAACCCAAAACTCCTTATTCATATTTACAGAAGAAATACTTTATGGATTAAAAGGAAAATGGGAAATAAGAACAAACTCTCATGGAATTTTTTTAAGACAGAAAAAATATGGCAAATAATACAAATAAATTTGAAGTACCTCGCTCACTTTTGATGAAGAATGGTTTCGGGGATGAAGTTGGATAGTGGTCACCTACAGTAAATGAAATGAGATGAAAAAAAGCCCTCGAAATTAGAAACCATATACAGTGTAAACATAAATATTCATTAGTGTTGATGTAAAAAACTAGATCGCTCTAATTATTCAATCACAGATAAATAAAATGAGACAAAGATTTTAAAGTGGTTCAGCCTTATAAGAATGGCCTACGTCCACTGTTATGTTATTGCTGAATGTTGGGAATTCTCGATTACAAGTTCAATCAAGAAATTCCTCTCCCCCCAAAATGAGGATGATACCAGGTATTTATAGCCCTTAGGCTGTACATGAATGGGTCGATACATTAAATGAGAATACATATGAAAGGGTAATAGATTTAATGCAGCGTGTGCGTCAAGATGATGAACATTCAATGAATAGTTGAACTGTTGACATTCTGGCAATTAATACTACGGCCGAGATGCAGCTCGGACCGCCTTAGTTGCTCGTTGATCAGGGGTTCCTCGGAGCGTTAGAGTACCTCGGAGTGTTACAGTTCCTCGGTATATCCTCGTTGTTCGGGGAGAACATAAGTTGGTCGAGGAAATGAACTTCCTCGTTGTTATTATGCCACGTAGATTGACAAGTGTCTTCGTATGATTCGTCCACATCAGCATATTAATTTTGGTATCAACAGAAGCCCCCAATGTTTCATATTTCGAACTTTGAGGAGTATGGAACATTCTTTCTTGGTTTATGGTAATATTGAATGATCTTCCTGGGTCTTAGGAGCATCGTATTTGAATTTATTTCCAAATTCAAAGAATCCGCCTTTTTCGAACTTTTAAGAGCGCTTCGATCTTAGTGCTCTTTTTGTCCTTTTAGCCGCCGAAAGTTCAATAGTTTCTTTTTTGTAATCATTTCCTTCGCCGCTTCCCAAGGCAAAGTATTTAAACTTCTTAGGTAACCATACCGTCTTCGTCTTTTTCCAATTTCCTGCATTCAAGCTTTCTATTCTCTCCTTCTCTCTTGTGCGTTCATCCTAGTTTCGTTCGTTGTCAACATACCTCCTTTCTTCCTGTAAGATCTTCTTCCTTTCTTCTGTATCTCTTTTATTCAGTATGGTTTATATTGTGGAGTCTGTTGAGAAATTTCGTTCCGATTTTTCCATTCCTTCTTGGGTAACTCTGGAGGTTCTTTCTGAGCCTTTAGATTATTTTCGATTGGCTGAGGGGCATTGGTTCCCCAGTCTATTCATAGCTGAATGTGGATTTTCTTTTCCACCAAACCCATTGTGTCTTGAGTTTTATCAGTATTTTGATCTTGTCCCTGCAAAAATAGCCCCCAATTCATGGAGAATAATTAATGGTGTGCACAAATTAAATCTAACTCATGGGACTCGTATAGGGATCCTTGAAATTATGTATTGCTATAAATGGGCCACTTTAGATAATATTTATTACTTAAAAACTAGGTTTCTGAATAGGGCTCTTGTAGTTAACCTCCCTGACTCAAATAGAGATTATTTTGAACATGGGTTGGTTATTAAAAATTGGCAATATGCCCCTTTAGTTGGAGATGGAGTATACAACGGTCCCAGATGCCCCCCATATGGCAATGGGATAGGTTTATTTTTTATTTTATTTTACTTATGAAGTTATGCTTTTATCATGTTTGACAAAATGTATGACTGATATTTCATTATGTGTTTGTTTGCAGTTGATAGTAAAAGAAAAACTCCAAAAGAATCAGAGGTTAATATTAAGCATCTGAAACTTATCTGGGGTTTGCATAAGAACGTTGCAGACGAGCACATCAGGTCTGAATCATATCTGCTACAGTATAAGAGTTACACAACCTCTTATACTGCTCGTCCTGTTGAACCAGCTTCAACTCCAGAGGATTCTTCTTCAGATTCTCATCTTCCTTTAAGTCAAAGAATGGGCAAGAAAAGAGCTCCTCCTGCTCTTTTTGATGACATTACTTCTGCTGTTGGGGCTAAGAAAAGCAAAACTGATGTCCCAGAGGGGACTAAGAAGGTGGATGCTGCACCCTCCAAAGCTGCCGAGAAGCCCCCAGTGGCTCCGAGCAAGAAAGTTGCTCCTATGGAAGTGATTACTATCTCTCCGACCAAGAGTTCTTCCTTGGTTGAAGCTGCTGAAGTCCCTTTGAGAAGATTGAGGAAATCATCCTCAGTCAATTTGGCTGAAACTGTCCCTTCTCTACCTGCTGGTGGTGTTGGTATCCCAACCATCATTCCTCCGAGCTCTGCAATGAGCTCGGTAAAAACTTGGATCATACTCGAGGTCCAAGGAATCGAGGAAAAAAATTTTAGGGATATGCTGACGTCCCTAGCTACTCGTCATCTTGCTTCGGTAAATTTCTCACATTCTGAATTTTCTTTCTTTCTCTGAATGCTTGCATTTTGTATTGATTTTACTGTTTTTCTCATCTTTCAGCTGGTGAACTGTTTCAATAATATCGTGAAGAAAGATGAAGCTATTAAAGCTTCAAGCTCCTCGTCAGGTGTAGAGGATGCTCTGCTGGGTTTGACCCAATCCTTGAAGGAATCTTGCCAACAGTATAGTAAGGACAAGGCTGTTTGGGAGAAAAAGTTATCTGCAGTTGAGGCCGAGAAGGTGAAGATGGCTGAAATCTCCAAGAATTTGGAGGATAAAGTAAAAGGTTTAGAGGTCGAACATCAGAAGTATGATGTCAAGCTCAAGAACTTTGGAGAGCTTGAAGATAAGTTGAAGAAGGCATAGGAAGAGTTGTCTGCCCTACGAGATATCAAGGTCCAAAAGGAAGAATTGGATGCGAAGCTCTCCTCGGAGAAATTGAGAAGAAAACTCGTAGTTAAAAAATCCCTCAGCTTTGGCTGGGAAAAAGGATGGGATAAGGGGATTGCTGCCATGACATCCCAAGTTCAATATGGGAAGTTGAAATACTTCCGAGATGGCTGGGTAGCTGCCCTTCAGGAATTGAAGATCGAGGATGATTCCGATCTATTCCAGTTGCACCTCCCTGGCCCTCCTCCACCGATTGTGGAAGAAGAAGAAGATGAGTCTGCCTCTGATGAATCTTCTATGGCTATAGGTGATCAAGTCCCTGCCTCTCTTCCTGCTGCCAACGAGGACGTTTCTTCCATGCCTCCTCCTTCTGAGAAAATTTTGACTCTTGCTGTTCAAGCTGTTATCACCTCCGAGCAACCAAGCTCCTCGTCCCAGCCTCCCGAGAAAGTCTTGGGAGACAAGGAAAAGGTGTGAAGTTGTTCGGTATCATTTCTATCTTTTATTATCACTTGTAATCACACAATGTAATATTTTGATCATCTAATAAAATACATTTTTGTTCATCTCTGTTGTTGATGATTTGTTTTTGTTGATTGTTGTCTTTTTCTCATCCTTAGTTTGTTGCTAGAATGGAACTGATATCTGCACATGATACTAAGCTGATGCAGCAATGTCACGAATATTATAAGGCTGGTCATACAGACCTTAGTACATCAGAAATTGCTGATATCCTTGGCCATGATGCCTCAGAACAGGCAATTGAGGCTTATCGATACTTGAAAGATTTACTCGACCGAGCTATGGCCAACAATGTAGCCTACTACGACTTGATTGAGGAACTTCATTATTCCTTAGAAGATCTCCAAGGTCAGCACAATGAATCAATGGCTTTGTTGCACAAAGAATATGAAAATAGATATCAACAGCTTTCTTCTGACACAGGCCATAAAAAGATCCTGACTGGATACGATGTTAGGGAAAGAACTTTAAAAGGTGAAGTTGAAGCTTGCAGGCAGATTGCTGAGTTGCTGGAACAGGAGAACAATAATTTGCAGAAAAAGCTGGCACAGTATGAATCTGCAGCATCATCTTCCACTGCTTTAGTGTAAGTTACCGATGAAGGTTTCTCGTTCTTAGAAGTTGACAATGCCAAATTAAGGCAAGAGCTGGACAACTTAAGAAAATCTGTCATTCCTGCGATTGCTCGGGGACGAGGAAGAGGTTCTCACGGACGAGGAAGAGCTGTTCAAAATATTGCCGAGGAGCAAAGTTCTCCAGTTGCTGCTCGGAGTCGATAAAGAGTTCTTAGCCGCAATGTTGTAGAAGATCGTACTCAGTCGACGTTAGAAACTCAAGCATTCCAATTGAACGCAAAAGACCGAGCTCTGTCTGAAATGTCCAAGAAAAATCTATCCTTGGAGGATCAACTTACTGCGATGAAGTCTGCTCTGGATAATAAGGATGTTTTTGCTAGGAGCCTTCACGAACAACTGGATAGATTAACCTTCCAATTCCATAAACAGCCCAGGGAATTTTGGATGGCAGGATACAATGAAGCCCTTGTTCATTTAGATGCTCGGATTGAACATGACAATAATGAAGGTTATAAGCAGGGGTGGTTGAACGCCTTGGGTGTACTGAAATTGGAGCAAGGGCATTTTTTATGGGATTATCATGCTCTAGGGTTACTAGATTTGCCTGTGCCACCTTTCAAATTGGACATGGAATGGATCCCAGCTCGTTCCATTCCTCGGAGTTTAATTTCAAAATATCTCGGCGATTATAGTCTTCATTCTCAGATTTAATTATCTCATCCAGAGCATCTCTTGGATACACCTTCTGTGATGAACGTCAGAATGCTCAGAGATATTAATTTCATCAATTTTCCTCTTTGCTTAGAAGATCCTCCTGCCGGCGAGGAACCTGTTTCAAAAGCTAAAGGAAAGAAACCAATAGAATAGGGTTTTCATTGTAATAATTAGCACATATGTATAGCTTGTAATACATTTTTATCTTAATGAAAGAATTTCATTTTCTGTTTGCAAATTTGTATTGCGATTATCTTGTGTTTATCAAACATTTTTACATTTGTGTATATGTATCTGTTAAAAAGATAACAATATGATGCTGTTCATCAACCAACTTAGTAATTATAAGTATCAATGCTGTTCAATCACTTAATAATAAAGTAATGAGTATAAAATGTTTAAACTGTTTCCAGCCAACCAAGGTTGTTAAATTGTGCTTGTCGACCAACTACAGTTGATGGGTTTTTATCCCCGACCAACCATACTTGGCAAACTTTTTCCTAAAATGTATCCGACCAACCATGGTCGATAATTTATCCTCGTCGACCAAGTATAGTTGATCACCGACCAACTATACTTGGTTCAGTCTGGAATTCTTTGTATTTTCTGGAATGGTTTTACCTTCCGACCAACTTGTTGGCTTATTTTCAAATCAAATGATATTGTTATTCCCTCAACCGTAGTTGATTATTGAATTATCAGGTTCTTTCGAACTATCTTGTCCACTAGTTATCTTACCAACCTTAGTTGGTCACACTAGTGTACGCCTCCTAACCAAAGGAGTATATTTTTTGGTTCTTTCGAACTTTCTGTCCACTAGTTATCTTACCAACCTTAGTTGGTCACGCTAGTGTACGCCTCCTAACCAAAGGAGTATATTTTTTGGTTCTTTCGAACTTTCTGTCCACTAGTTATCTTACCAACCTTAGTTGGTCACGCTAGTGTACGCCTCCTAATCAAAGGAGTATATTTTTTTGGTTCTTTCGAACTATTGTCTTCTTTTTGCTGTCGAGCAGCGTAGTGTACAACACTAGTATTCCCCAAAAAACTTTCAAACAAAGGAGAGGAAAATGGTGAAAACATCATCGTTTTATTCATATTGATGAACCCGTTGTACATTTTACATCATTGATAATACTTGCGAAGGTGTTCAGCATTCCAAGCATTCTTGAATTCTTCTCCTTCTAAAGTTGCTATTCGATAAGTTCCTGGTCGAACAACTTCTGTAACTCGGTAAGGCCCATGCCAGTTTGCCTCCAATTTATTGTGTTTCTGAATTACCTTCTTTAGCACATAATCTCCTTCTTTTAAATCGCATTTCCTCACCCTTTTGTTGTAGAAAAGAGCTGTTCGTTGTTGATAAGCAGCATTCCTAATGGCTGCCTCTTCTCTGACCTCCTCGAGCATATTCAAATCCAGTCTTCTCATCAAGTCGTTGACTGGGGAACTGAAATTCAGCACTCTGTGTGTTGGGAGACCTAACTCGGCAGGTATTACAGCCTCACTTCCAAATGCCAGCATATATGGTGATTCTCCAGTTGCTGCTCGGGGAGTTGTTCGGTAAGCCCACAATACTGATTGTAGCTCGTTAATCCAGTTAGCTTTAGCTTCACTTAGCCTTTTCTTCAAACCATTTAGCAGTGTTCTATTCGTCACTTCAGTCTGTCCATTGCTTTGAGGATGGCCTGGTGCTGAATAGACCTTCAAAATGTTCGACTGATGACAATAAGCAGCAAATTCCTCATTATCAAATTGGGTTCCATGGTCTGTGATGAAGGCATGAGGGAGACCATATCGACAGATGATATTCTTCCAAACGAACTGGTATACCTTCTCGTACGTCATATCGATGAGGGGTTCAGCTTCTACCCACTTAGTAAAATAGTCTACTGCGACGACGGGGTATTTGAATCTTCCTCGGGTGGTCGACAATGGTCCCACCAAATCAATTCCCCACATGGCGAATGGCCAAGGGGAAGTTATGGGTGTCAACAATGCTTGTGGAGTTCGTCGAATAGAGGAGAAGCGTTGGCACTTGTCACATTTCTTAGCATAGGCTATACAATCAGCCCTCATCGTTGGCCAGTAGTATCCTTGAGTCATTACCCTTTGTAAAAGTGTTCGACCTGCTACATGAGCTCCACAAGACCCTTCATGGATTTCTTCCATCAATTCTTTCACCTCGGAGGGACGTACACATATCTGCAAACCTGCCATAATTCCTCGTCTATACAAAATACCATTAGTTAACACATACCGAGCAACTTTATACTTCAATTTCTTGGCAGCGAGCTTATCCTCCGGCAATCCTCCTTCTTCAATATATGCCCTGATGGGATCCATCCAAGATAGTTCTAAATCAAGGGTAATTACATTCATTGTCAGATCTTCATCTATGCTCCGACTTTCCAATACTTCAATTGGTATCGTTCTTCGCAGCTCGGTGCGAGTAGCTGATGCTAGTCGGGCCAGTGCGTCTGCTTGTGCATTCTCCATCCTCGGTATTCTCACCAATTGAATGGAATCAAATTCTGTCAGTAACTCCATCACCTTTGCATGATATTTGATCATTAACTCTCCTTTAACCGCATATATTCCCGTCACCTGATTCACAATTAATTGAGAATCACTGAATACCATCACTTGTTGTGCTTCCATAACCTTTGCTAAGTTTAACCCCGCTATCATAGCCTCATACTCAGCTTCATTATTAGAGGCTTTGAATTGGAATCGTAAAGCATATTCCATGTCAATCTCATCTGGGGTGCTCAAAACAATTCTTGCGCCGCATCCTGCTGTGCAAGATGAGCCATCTACATATAATCTCCATATGGGTAACCCGTCTTCAAAATCCTTATCTGACAGGATTCCTCGGTGAAATATTTGTTGCTTCTTTTCATCCTCCCTTGACACTTTTCGCTCCTCGTCGATCATTTCTTCTCGCTCCTTTACCAACCGGAGCTGATCTGAGTTTGAAGTTGATGATCCTTCTACATCCATAAGTCCTTTTACCAACCGGAGTTGGTCCGGATTTATGTCTGTTGATCCTGTAACATCCACAGGTTGGTCAGCGAGCAACTTTTGTTCCTCGGGGGTATCAGGGTATGTAAACTCTGCTATAAAATCTGCTACAACCTGCCCCTTCAATGATGATCTGGGCTCATACACAATATCATATTCACCGAGTTCTATCGCCCAGTACATCAGCCTCCCTGATTTTTCTAGCTTGTGAAGGGCTTGTCTCAATGGCATGTCGGTATACACAATGATGGTATGGGCCTAGAAATATGGCCTCATTCTTCTACTTGCTTCAATTAATGCCAATGCCAATTTTTCTAACTTCAGGTACCTGATCTCTGCACCTCGGAAAGCTTTACTTGTGTAATAAATTGGTTTCTGGACTCCATTTTCTAATCTGATCAATGCCGAGCTAACTGCATTCTCTGATACTGCTAGATATAAGTACAACTTCTCTCCTGTTATTGGCCTAGACAACAATGGAGGTGCTCCCAAATACTTTTTCAAGTCTTGAAAGGCCTTCTCACATTCATCAGTCCACTCAAAAGTTTTTCGAAGTGTTTTGAAGAATGGGAGGCATTTGTCAGTTGCTCGGGATACAAATCTGTTGAGCGCTGCAACTCGTCCTGTAAGACTCTGTACTTCTTTCTTTGTTGTTGGAGATCGCAACCCTAAAAGAGCTTTGATCTTATCTGGATTTGCTTCAATGCCTCGCTGATTGACAATGTATCCGAGAAACATTCCTTCTCGTACTCCAAATGTGCACTTCGTCGGGTTGAGCTTCATCTGGTATTTATCCAGTTGATCAAATGTTTGAGCTAAGTCAACTAGATGATCTGCAGCTTTCTTGCTTTTTGTTAGCATATCATCGACATAGACTTCCATGTTGCAACTGATTTGTTCGGTGAAAACCTTGTTCATCAGCCGCTGGTATGTCGCTCCTGCATTTTTCAAACCAAAAGGCATAACATTATAGCAATAAGTTCCCCTAGGGGTAATAAAAGAAGTACTTTCCCTGTCTTCAGGTTTCATTTTGATCTGGTTGTAGCCAGAGTAAGCATCCATGAAGCTGAGCAGCTCATGTCCTGAGGTAGCATCCACCAGTTGGTCAATTCTGGGCAATGGAAAATGATCTTTTGGGCATGCCTTGTTGAGATCAGTGAAATCAACACACATTCTCCATTTATTGTTCTTCTTCTTTACCATCACCACATTTGCCAGCCAATCTGGATATTTCACATCTTCAATGAATTGGGATTTCTGGAGCTTCTCGACCTCCTCTTGTATGGCTTGATTCTTCTCGGGGCTAAATACCCTTCTTCTCTGCTTCACAGGCTTGATCTCCCTATTCACATTGAGTTCATGACATAAGAAGCTTGGATCTATTCCTGGCATGTCCTCGTGACTCCATGCGAAAGTTTTCTTCCTATTTCTCAAGAACATTATTAACTCTTGTTTTATTGAAGCATCCAACGACGAACCTATCTGGGTTACTCGTTCAGGGTGCTCCTCGTCCAGAATAACATTTTCTGTAGATTCTACCACCTGTCCTTTTACAAGTTGGGATTCATCCCTGGGATCAAGAGTTTCAATTTCTGTACCTTCCTCCACCTGGTAGGTAATAGTCTTTTTCCTTGATTCTTCAGGCTCCTCTTGCTCGGCAGATGTATAATAGCATTCCCGAGCTATTTTTTGATCGCCTTTCACAACTCCTACTCCGAAGTTTGTTGGGAATTTTAAGCATTGATGCACTGTAGATGGAACTGCTTCGAACTTCTTCAAACCAACTCTTCCCATGATGATGTTGTAGGCTGACTGCACATTCTTATCCATCACAAAGAAGCGTATTCTTTCTGTTCGACAAGCGGGCCAAGTTCCAATAAATATGTCCAACTTGATCGTCCCAAGTGGAAAAACTTTCTCGCCAGCAAAACCCAGAAGGGGTCTGTGATAAGGTTCCAATTGAGATAGTTTCAAATTCAAACTATCAAAACATGAATAGTACATGATGTCTGCCGAACTACCATTGTCCACCAACACCCTTGAAATCACCACATCTTTCATCCTCATTTTGATCACCAATGGATCGTCGTGAGGGTAAAGAACACCGGCCAAATCATTTTTTGAAAAACCAATAACTAGCTTCTCTTTATTTACCTTCCTCGGTCGATCATCCTCGGCAAGATTTATTCATTGAATATATGAGCAGGCTTGGGCCTCTCCGAGATAGGCCTTTCTTTCTGCAGTAAGGTCTCCCCCTCCAGCATCTCCTCCTGTTATAACATTACAATCAATTGACCCAAAACGTATGGAAAATACCTCTCGTTCAGGCTGTCTTGGCTTCTTTGGAAGATCGGGGTCTTCATCTGGATCATCTTCATGATTTCTTTTCTTTTTCTCCTCCGTCCGACGAGGAGATCTGGAACGATCTCTGGTTCTATCATCATTCTTCCTTTCACCTCTGCGATCTACATACTTTGACAACTTTCCTCTTCGGATGAGCGTTTCAATCTCGTTCTGAAGGGCTATGCAATTTTTGGTCGTATGGCCATGATCTTTATGGAACTCGCAATATTTTGCCCTATTCCTCAATTCAGGATTGGTCCTCAGTTTATCTGGCCACTTGATTTCTTCGTTATTCTTGATTTCTTCTAAAACATGATTAATACCCATCTTCAATGGAGTATAATTATCATATTTCTTCAGGACTTCCCATGACGTCCTATTATTCTTGGAGTGCTTATCACCACCATTACCTTTTTGCTCTTTCTTCTTAGATTTTTCAATCTCCACCTTGGTTTCTTTATCCATATTCTTCTTCGCAGCCATAGCCTCCTCGGCATTCATGATTTTGGCTGCTTTTTCCATCAACTCCGACATAGTTTTAGGTGGATCTTTGGCCAAAGTATAATATAACTTGTTAGGTAACAATCCACTCATCAAAGCAGTGATCGCTGTCTTTTCTTCGTAATCTATGACTTCCAACTTCTCATTATTGAAACGAGTTATGTAATCTCTGGTACTTTCACCAGACTTTTGTCTAACACTTAACAAGTGTGCTACTCGTTTTACTGGCTTTGCTCCAAAACAGAAATTGCCAATAAACAACTCGGCTAACTGAATAAACGTCGAAATCTTACCCCGAGGAAGATTATTGTACCATATATGTGCAGATCCGGTAAGAGTTCCCGAAAATGCTCTACACCTCATCTCGTCGGGGACAGCATATATGTCGGCAGCAACCTGGTATTGTTCTATATGAAGAACATGATCTGTCTTTCCATCATATTTAGGTGTCACTACAGGTGCTTTAAATTTCGATGGTGTAGGAAAATTCACAATGGCCTGCACAAAAGGTGTCCCTTGAACAAAAGTTCTCTGTAAGGGATTCCTTTCTTTAGCCATTTCTCCAAGTATATCCTCCAATCGCTGTATGGAACCCTTCCATGCTTCATTTCCTTCCTCGGGCTGTTTAGTCCGAGCAATTGATTGTTCTGACGTAGCTTCCTGAGATCTATCTCGACGAGTAACTAGTCTTGATTGTGCTGATCCTTCTCTCAAACCTGATGGTGGTCGAAAGCTTCTCGATGGGGCTCTAGGCGGACTTATGTTTCTCCTTGGTCCTAACCGACTGAAAGGAGATGCCCTGCTTAATCTTTCCAGGACGCTAGTTCTCTCCGGAGAGAGGGTGATATGTTGATCTGTATCCGTAGCCCGTATCGATGAAGTTCGCCCAGGTTGATAAGAAAAATCATTAGATTCTTCATTACGATATGACTCAGTACGCCTGGATCGCGATTGCCCACGATCACTCCTTTGCCTTGAATGGGTAGGTGCACCGCCGTGAAGAGTTTGAATGAGTTGCCTCATTGTTTCTTGCATGGCGGTTTGTCCTTCAGCCAGATTCGTCATAATTCCAGCCAGATCTGGAGGTGCAGATGGATTTGGAGGATTTCCAACATTTCCAGCATTTCAATTACTGGATTCTGGATTATCTTCCATTGATGATAAATGATTTTTGGTGAAAAACGATAGCAACAGTCGTTTCCCACAGACGGCGCCAATCTGTTGATGTAAAAAACTAGATCGCTCTAATTATTCCATCACAGATAAATAAAATGAGACAAAGATTTTAAAGTGGGTCAGCCTTATAAGAATGGCCTACGTCCACTGTTATGTTATTGCTGAATGTTGGGAATTATCGATTACAAGTTCAATCAAGAAATTCCTCTCCCCCCAAAATGAGGATGATACCAGGTATTTATAGCCCTTAGGCTGTACATGAATGGGTCGATACATTAAATGAGAATACATATGAAAGGGTAATACATTTAATGCAGCGTGTGCGTCAAGATGATGAACATTCAATGAATAGTTGAACTGTTGACATTCTGGCAATTAATACTACGGCCGAGATGCAGCTCGGACCGCCTTAGTTGCTCGTTGATCAGGGGTTCCTCGGAGCGTTAGAGTACCTCGGAGTGTTACAGTTCCTCGGTATATCCTCGTTGCTCGGGGAGAACATAAGTTGGTCGAGGAAATGAACTTCCTCGTTGTTATTGTGCCACGTAGATTGACAAGTGTCTTCGTATGATTCGTCCACATCAGCATATTAATTTTGGTATCAACAATTAGCATTCAAAAAAAATAAACAAACTTGATTATGATTCCACCCACCTGGTAATCTTGTCAAAACAATTTCCTACTCCAAACTTCTCCATCGAAAATATATAATCCTTTAGCCATACATAAAAACTCAGCTCTCAAATCATTTTCGGCCAAAGGAAAAAAGTGAGAGAGAAAAAAAAAGCCAGTAATTATGTTATCTAAGGAGACTCGAGATAGAGGGAGAGGTAAAGAAAGAAGGGACGATTGAATTTTCTCAAGCACCCCAGGGGCATATTCGGATTCAATGCTGGAGATGAAGGGTCACTTGGCAAGAAAAATACTCCAAACACTGAATGGCAGCAGAAGGTGGGCTGGGCCGATTTGAATTCAATGCATTTGCTGATCAACTACAAATGGCGTGACAGCTGAAAATGAATGTGCAAATGACGTGGGTTTTCCAGAGTTTAGGGGAGTTCAATGCTTGTAAAGCATTTTATATTAGTATAAAGATAAGCTGGCTGAAATTAAGAATAAGTTGGCTGAAATCTCAAAGAATGGTTACCATGAGATATCAATCCTCATCTCATAGCTTCTATGGAGAGGATTCTAAATGCTTTGTATAGCATTTTAAGGTATTATAGAGACAAGTTTATATTATAGGGGGTTTTGGGAAAAGGTCCTCATAGTGCTCAAAGTGTATAAAAATAGGACACTCCATATAATTTTATAAATTTAGTCCCTGTAACTAAAAATACCATGAAAATGGTGAAAAATAGTGCCGCTGGCGCGGACCAAAAAAATAAAGGTATTGTACCACAGGGACTAGATTTATAAATGTTATTGTACCACAGGGACTAGATTTATAAACTTGAAAAACATTGTCCTAAAAATCTAAATATAGAAAGGAACATGACCTTTACCTTAATTCTCTATATATTAAAACTAGGACAGAGTGGATTATCTTAGTTGAGAAACATAAATTGAGGTCTTTTGTACTGAATTGAGTGTTTTAACTAATGTCATTCCAATAAGCAACACTAGGGAGTATTTGAAACAAAGTAACAGTTTGGGATGCTGCTTGTATTTTACTCAAATGTATTCTTTTTTTTTATCAAATCAGCGAAACTTTATTCAAAACAAACTTACTTTACACGTAATGCCTTTATTTGCAAGCCGTACCATAAAGTAACCGTTCCCGTCTAGGGATGGCAACGGGGCGGGTTTGGGGCGGGTTTTCAAAAATCCTAACCCGCCCCATTTAATAAACGGGGCGGGGCGGGTTAGGATTTTTGAAAATTAACTCCTAACCCGCCCCATTTAATAAACGGGGCGGGTCGGGGCTCCTACGGGTTGCGTTAATTTTAAAAATAGTAAAATTAAAAATATTACATTATAGTCTTAGAGTTATACAATGGCTCGTATTCCAATAAGTGAGACAATCCCCCAATTGTCAATTCATATTTTCACTTAAATCTTTTACAAAATTAACATACATATAAAGATTTTTTTTTAGTGTGTGAGTGTGTGTGTGTATATATATATATAATTTAATTATAATTAACATACATATAAAGGATATTTATATAAGCATAAGTTAAACGGGGCGGGGCAGGGCGTGGCGGTTTTATTTCAGCTAACTCCTAACCCGCCCCATTTAATAAACGGATTTTTTTCTTAAACCCATACCCGCTCCTAATTCATTAATCGGGTTTTAAAACCCGCCCCATTAGGGGTGGGGCGGGGCGGGACTCCTACGGTTCGGGTTAAATTGCCATCCCTATTCCCGTCACTGGTAAAGACTGGCCCCAAAAAAGACGAGATGGTAAAGTAAAAACAAGAAAAAAAATGTATGTGACACTGCAGCTCCAGCTCCAGCATCAACACACTGATTTGCTTCGCCGAAGCATAAACAAAGAGTAATAAACAAAGAGTAATATACAAGACTAAAAGAACTTTTGCCAATGGTGAGTTGACTGGTGGAGTGGATACCTTATGCCAAGTCAAAGCCAAATTCCGATCTTTGCTGTGTAAACAACAACTAACATCATATGTGGCAAAAATATATGGGATGATGCGTGATAACCTGGAAAAAAAAAATTATCCGTAGCTTGGTTTGTGCATTCGAGCACTACCTACTAATTTACTGAATCAAGTTTTGTAAGAAAAAATGATATTTGATAACTAGCATATAACTAATTTTATCTCAGGAAGAGATGAGTGAGAAAGAGAATCCCCCCTCCTGCCAAAACCCTACTGAACCAACTCCATCCGACTAAACCTCCAAACCATAACCAACCCTCACCCCCCGCAACTGACACTATAATGTTACTATGCAAACCTAGGATAAACATGCCCACCACCAAGACTCTGCTTGTTTCGCACAAGGACAGGGTGCTGAACACATCAAGAGACACGTATCTATCTAGCATTCATAGGGCCTCCTCTGATACGCAAACTCAATAAGCAATGTCTTCACATGTATTAATTGAATCTTGGGATAAGGAACTTAATCAAACAAACTACGATTCTGAAGATGAAACTGAGGATGGATAAAGTCTTCCAATCAACACATTGATCGTTGAAATCGGAACTCTAGAATTATCAGAGGCCCGTGAAAAATGAAAGAATTCGCTCATCATTAAATTGTTGGGGAAATTCTTGACATTTCAACGACTCGTACTCCGCTTAGCGAGGCTATGGAAACGAAAAGCCAGCACTTTTATTACGGATTTTGGCAATAACTTTTGAGTAGTTCTACACTTAGGGTGGAATTTTGGTCCCAAAAAAATGATTTTGGTTTCATATATTAAAATATCAGAAACCAGTCTTACCGAAATCGAAATTATCGCAAAAAAGTTGGTTGGTTTTGGTTTAATATTTAAAAAATCGATTTACCGAAATTACCGTAACGAATTTACTGAAACCAGAAAAAATCGTACCGAAATTACCGTATCGTACCGAATTTACCAAAACCAGAAAAAGTTGATTTTGATTTTAGTTTTAATATTTAAAAAAGTTGGTTGGTTTTGTTTTTGGTTTTTTAGGACTTTTAGTGTTGTTTACCGAAACCAGAAAAAACCGAAATCAGAAACCAGAAAAAGTCAGAATTTACCGAAATCAGAAAAAAACCAGAATTTATCGAAACCAGAAAAAAAACAAATTTACCGAAAAAACCGAAATACCAGTCGTTTGGTTTTGGTATTGATTTTGGTGTAGCAGGTGGTAAACTGGTACGGTTTGATTTTACCATCTAGAGTTTGGTTTTGGTATTGGTATCTACTATTTACCGACCAAACCGCACCGCTTACACCCCTATCTACAATGGTCGAATTTTTGATAGAATTTTGATGGACAAACTAATGTGACGGATATTTATTGGTTGGTTTTTGGTTTCTAGGTCCCACTGACGTGGACCCCCAAATCCAACCACTAAAATCCTACCACGTCAATTTGTCCATCAAATTTCAGTCAAAAATTCGGGTACAATGGCATTTTTTATAACTTTTTCTTGGTTAACGGATCTTTGTATGATGATTACTTCACTTTTCTTGCGGGTGGGCCCTGGTTCTTAGAAGATCACTACTTATCGGTGCAAAGGTGGCGGAAGAATTTTCGACCCTCCTCAAACACATGAGTTTATGGATCCAAATCCATGAACTCCTTATTGAATACTATGATCGGGAAATCCTTTGTCTAATTGCAAAACGTTGGGGAAGCCATTAAAAATTGACTTGCATACGAAATCCATTGCCTCAAAAAATCAAAATTGGACGAATTTTACGTAGTATAATTTTTTAGCTCAAAATCGGCATTTGTTTTCAATGACGCGTTGTTGGACACACTAAGGACAACCGCAAAAAATAATGTTCGAAATTTTTGCACAACCCAATGCATGGCATTAGTAAAATGACAACCTTGAAGAACGGCAAGTGGTCAAACGTCGACCTCATCAAAATTCTCAACCGGCCGCCAGCAAAAATGGTGGAGCCATTGGCATGGCCGACCCTAGCCATGTGCCAAATGGGCAATGACACAGTGCCCATTTTAGAATATGCACCTATATATGCATATTTTAGGGTTCCAAAAATATTTTATGTATATTAAAAATATAAATTTTTAAAATAAGTTTAATTTTTTAGGTACCCGAAAATCTCACCCAACTAAAATATTATTTTTAGAAGGAATCTAAATTCATTTTCATATAGGACACTCTCAATCTTAGGACCGGCCCTGCCATTGGTACACTTAAAAAGCTTCGCCGGGCATAGCCGTCGCTAGGACAATACGGTTGCATGGGTAATCTGTTGTAAAAGGCAAAGAGAGGTACCCTTGGAATTACAGAATTGGGCCTACAACTTAAGCCAGCACTCGATGGTCTCAGAAATTTATGGAGCCCACGGCTGCAGTCAAATCTAATCGTAAGGATATAGCACCAAGGGATAATTATCCCACCGTTCTTCTGTTGAAAATTAAACTTGTTTTGGAATTAAAATAATTGGGCTTTATTAGTTTGTATTTTTGGGTTAATGTTTGGGTTATCTAATTAGTTAGTATTGGGCCTCCATAAAATTAGATCCATTAATAGTGATATTTTCCAAGAACATTCTAGATCCCTCTTGTGTATTTTGGAGAGTGTAAGAAATAGTAGATTAGTGGAGATAGATGTAGAAGGTTCTAGAGATTCAATCTTGACCCTTGATGTAAATTTAATCTCCACCATTCATTTGAGTTGGAGGATAGTATAAATAGGGGTGATGTCTCCACATTTTGTATCAAGTAAAATTTAGTGAGTTCTAATAAAAGAGTTACTTTCACCAAATAGTTCTCCACTACTTTTTTTCATATATTTTGCTCCCTCTCCTAAATATATAAACAACCTCTTCCAGCAAAGTGGTATCAGAGTCAAAGTTCTAAAATGGCTAATGGTATGGTTCCTTTCCAAATCCATCAACTCACCAAAGATAACTACAACCATTGGAGTATCAACATGAAGGTGTTACTCGCTTCTAAAGATGTTTGGGAGATCGTTGAACAAGGATAAAATGAGCCTCAATATGAAGTCACTTTATCCCAAGCTCAAAAGGATAGATTAAAATAAGCAAGGAGGACAGATCAAAAGGCTCTCACTCTCATTCACTAAGCATTGGATGAAGGTACCTTTGAGAAAATTGTGTTTGCCACAACCGCCAAAGAAGCATGGGAGACTCTACAAAATTCTCATAAGGGGATTGAGAAGTTAAAGAAGGTTCGTCTCCAAACACTTAGAGGTGAGTTCAAGTCTTTACATATGAAAGATTCCGAGTTACTTTCAGATTATTTTGCTAGAGTTTTGGCTATTGTCAATCAACTGAAAACTAATGGTGAAAATATGAGTGACACACGGGAAGTAGAAAAAATCCTCCGCTCTTTAAGTTCCAAGTTTGACTATGTTGTTGTTGCAATTGAAGAATCTAAAGATATAGATTCTATGGGAATTGATGAACTCATGGTTCCTTAAAAGCACATGAAGAGAGACTTAACAGGAAAAGTCAGGAGACTTTAGAGCAAGATCTTCGAACAAAGCTTACTCTAAAAGAAGGAAGAGAATACAACAACGAACGGAGCCAAAGAGGAAGAGGCAGAGGTCAATTTCGAGGAAGAGGCGATGTGAAGTTTTTCAACAATGAAAGGTAAAACTCATATCTAGCAAGAGGACGTGGAAGAGGGGGAAACACAAGACCAAGGTACGAAAAATCTCAAATTAAGTGTTATAATTGTCAAAAATTCGGCCATGATGCTTCGGAATGTAGAAGTAATTCTAATACTGTGGAGGAGAAGGCTAACTATGTTGAAAAGGAAAAGCACGAGGATTCGACATTGTCATTAGCATATAAAGGAGAACATAATGGAGAAAGAAAGACGTGGTATCTTGACACGGGAGCAAGCAACCATATGTGTGGCAAAAATGACATGTTTGTAGAACTTGATGAATCGGTAAAGGGCAATGTTACTTTTGGCGATGAATCAAAAGTGCTGGTGAAAGGAAAATGTAAGATATTGATTCGTATGAAAAATGGGAAGCACCAATTTATTTCAATTGTCTACTATGTGCCAAACATGAAAACAAATATCTTGAGTCTAGGCCAACTCTTAGAGAAAGGTTATGATATCCACATGAAAGATCATAGTCTTTCTTTAAGAGACCAAAGAATGAATTTAATTGCTAAAGTACATATGGCAAGAAATAGAATGTTTTTGCTAAACGTTCAAAGTGAAGGTGCAATGTGTTTAAATGCATGCTTTAAAGACATGTCTTGGCTTTGGCACTTAAGGTTTGGGCATCTAAATTTTGGTGGCTTAAAATTGTTTCATAACAAAAGAATGGTTAATGGGTTGCCTTCCATTAATCATCTAGATCAATTGTGTGAAGGATGCTTACTCGGAAAACATTCTAGAATGAGTTTTCCAAAGGAGTCAATTACAAGAGCAAAGAAGCCCCTAGAACTCATTCATACCGATGTGTGTGCCTATTACTCCTTGTTCTTTTGGTAAACATAGATACTTTCTTCTTTTCATTGATGATTTTAGTAGAAAGACATGGGTTTATTTCTTAAAAGAAAAATCAGAAGTATTTTGTTATTTTAAGAAATTTAAAGCACTTGTGGAAAAAGAAAGTGGTTATGAAATAAAATCTATAAGATCCGATAGAGGAGGCGAATTCACTTCTAAAGATTTTGAAAAGTTTTGTGAAGAAAATGGGATACGCCGTTCTTTAACGGTTGCATACTCACCTCAACAAAATGGAGTTGCTGAAAGAAAAAATAGATCCATTTTAAATATGACTCGAAGCATGTTGAAAAGTAAAAGAATGCCAAAAGAATTTTGGGACGAAACTGTGGATTGTGCCGTTTATCTGTCAAATAGAAGCCCCACTAGAAGTGTGTGGAATACAACTCCAAAAGAAGCATGGAGCGGGAGAAAACCCAGAATTTCTCATTTGAGAGTATTTGGGAGCATTGCATATGCTCACGTGCTGGATCAAAAGTGGACAAAGCTTGATGACAAGAGTGAAAAATACGTATTTATTGGCTACGATTCACGCTCCAAAGGCTACAAGTTGTACAATCCAATCAGTGGAAAAGTCATCACGAGTAGAGATGTCAAGTTTGATGAAGAAGGCTCGTGGAACTGGGATGCCCAGGAGGAAAACTATGACTTTCTTCCTTTATTTGAAGAAGAAGATGAAGATAGAAGCAATGGAGATGTAGAAGAGCCTGTTACGCCACCTCCATCACCACCATCATCCACTCATGGAGATCCATCATCATCATCATCAAGTCAAAGTTCACATGAAAGAGCCCCACGGTTGAGAAGCATGGATGAAATATATGAGGTAATTGAAAATCAAAATGATATAACTCTCTTTTGTCTTTTTGCCGATTGTGAACCTATAGGTTTTGAAGAGGCAATATAAAGCAAGAGATGGTAGGCTGCAATGGATGATGAGATAAAAGGGATTGAGAAGAATGACACATGGGAGTTGACAAGTCTTCCCAAAGGTCACAAAGCTATTGGAGTCAAATGGGTGTATAAAGCCAAAAAGAATGCTAAAGGAGAAGTGGAGCGGTACAAAGCAAGACTAGTTGCCAAAGGATTCAAGCAACGGTATGGAATTGACTATGAAGAGGTATTTGCTCCAGTTGCTCGTCTTGAAACTATAAGATTAATTATCTCTTTAGTAGCTCAAAATAGATGGAACATCCATCAAATGGATGTGAAGTCTACTTTCTTAAATGGTCATCTTGAAGAAGAAGTATATGTAGAGCAACCCATGGGGTATGTTGTGAAAGGCAACGAAGTTAAGGTGTTAAAATTGAACAAGGCATTATATGGCCTAAAACAAGCACCAAGGTCATGGAATAGTATAATTGATCAATATCTTCACAGGAAATGATGCAAAGATGATCGAGGAGTTTAAGAAGGTGATGACAAAAGAATTCGAGATGATCGATATTGGGCTCATGTCCCACTATCTGGGCATACAAGTAAAGCAAGAGAAAGAAGGAATATTTATTTCTCAAGAAAGCTACGCAAAGGAAGTTCTCAAGAAATTCAAGATGAATGAATGTCAGCCCGTAAGCACTCCCGTGGAATGTGGAACCAAGTTGTCAAAGTATGGAGAAGGAGAAATAGTGGATCCAACATATTTTAAGAGCCTCGTTGGAAGCTTGCGATACTTAACATGCACAAGGCCCGATATCCTCTTTGGAGTTGTACTTATCAGTCGTTATATGGAAACTCCAACAACAACACACTTAAAGGCTGCAAGAAGGATCCTTTGCTATGTCAAAGGTACGATTGACTATAGATTATTTTATTCAGCCTCTAACAATTTCAAGCTTGTTGGCTACAGTGATAGTGACTGGGGAGGTGATTTAGATGACCAAAAAAGCACAAGTGGGTTCGAATTCTACATGGGAGACGTTGTATTCACATGGAATTCAAAGAAGCAACCTATTGTCACTCTTTCCACTTGTGAAGCTGAATACGTCGCCACAACAAATTGTGTGTGTCATGCAATTTGGTTGAAGAATTTATTGAAAGAGCTTAACATACCTGAAGATACGGTTGAGATATGCGTCGATAACAAATCGGCGATTGCATTAGCAAAGAATCCAGTTTTCCATGACAGAAGCAAGCACATCGACACAAGGTACTACTACCTTCGTGAATGTGTAAAAAAGAAGGAGGTACAATTGAAGTACATAAAGTCTCATGATCAAGTTTTCGACATCTTTACCAAGGCACTTAAGCATGAAGTGTTCCACAAGCTACGAAGACTACTTGGAGTTGCAAAACCAAGTTTAAGAGGGGGTGTTGAAAATTAAACTTGTTTTGGAATTAAAATAATTGGGCTTTATTAGTTTGTATTTTTGGGTTAATGTTTGGGTTATCTAATTAGTTAGTATTGGGCCTCTACAAAATTAGATCCATTAAGAGTGATATTTTCCAAAAACATTCTAGATCCCTCTTGTGTATTTTGGAGAGTGTAAGAAATAGTAGATTCGTGGAGATAGATGTAGAAGGTTATAGAGATTCAATCTTGACCCTTGATGTAAATTTAATCTCCACCATTCATTTGAGTTGGAGGATAGTATAAATAGGGGTGATGTCTCCAAATTTTGTATCAAGCAAAATTTATTGAGTTCTAATAAAAGAGTTACTTTCACCAAATAGTTCTCCACTACTTTTTTCATATATTTTTCTCCCTCTCCCAAATATATAAACAACCTCTTCCAACATCTTCCGTCTAACCAAAATCCAGTAAAACATGTAGTCCAATTGGTGGTAAATGATTTCGGCGCCAATGAGATAGACTCACCAAATATACATCCTACAAACCCATAGACTCACCAAATATACATCCTAATGACCCAATACGTGGCAACGTCGAATAAAAACTAACAAGTGACATGCATGTGATTCCTACAAGCATGTCGGTTTTTAAAGACAACAGTGACCCCCTCTCTCACATCAAATTCATTCTTCCCTCGACCCTCTCCAGCCTCTGCACCCAGTACACCTGACTCCCTACCCCCCACTGATCATGGACGGCCACAACTCCATCCCAGAACCTTTACAACTCTCTTTGACCCCATCAGAGTCTCCCATATTCGACCAATTCCTCTTCCCACCACCAAGACCAATATTGCCACTCCCACTCTTTTTGAAACATCCCTACCACCCGACTTTGAATTTATCGCCACGAAACCCGTCGTCGCATCTCTGACAGGCAAGCTCCACTAGTATAAACCTGGAACATCTTCACTACCCTGACCTCAGAATGCATTTAGACACACACCGAGTAATCCAACGTGGACCCAACGACCTAATTATTCAAGATAAGTGAGAAGAACCACACCTCTTCCATTATCAACTCCAACGCCACGCCGTTCATATAGAAATCGAATAGCATCGCGTCAGGTCTCGCACAGTCCTAGCCTCCATTTTCGCTTTCCATGCGCATCCGATACCAAATGGGGCTCAGTTACTGATCAACCCTCTTATCCTAAATGGATATGTGTACATAAGAGCGCAGTCTGATGACATCCTGTGTACCACTTCACTTAATGAGAATCCTGTTATGGAATGCTAGGTGCACGGGGCGCTCGAAATTTTGGCTTGAGCTTATAAATTTTGTGACGCGACACGGGCCCCACCTTCTAGTTATTTTGGATACTCGCATGGATGCCAGAAGATCCGTTATGGAAATCGGCCATCTCCCATTCCAAAACCACATAATTTCACCCGATTTGGGCCAATCAGGCGGAATCTAGGTATTGTGGATGGAACGACAGATTACAATTAATGAAGTGGCGATCTCCCCAGGGCTCATTCATGTAATGGTGCACCATGATATTGATGCAGGCCTACGGTGTTCACGGCAGTTTACATGCCCTCCCACCTTCCAGCTCAAGCTCAGGTATGGCACGCTTTGCATACTTTATCCAACACTGTCAACAATCCTTGGGTTCTTCTCGGGGACTTTAAATACTATTTTAGGCTTGTATGAAAAGTTAGGTGGTCAAATTTTTCACCCCACCCGGGCTAAAGATCTTCGGCACTTTATAATGACACATAATATTTTTTGACTTAGCCTTTTGTGGACCTGCTTTTACTTGGAAAGCTAATACGTCGTTCGGGCATCATATACGCGAATAGTTGGATCGAGGACTCACAAATAGACAGTGGTGGGATTTATATCCCAATACTTGTGTAAGTCATCTCCCAAATGCGGGCTCTGACCACTGACCGCTATTACATGATAGTATGCCCCCGCAAACAAAACAGTTCAACAGAATGGGCTGAGTATCCATCCTTTCATGAGATGCTCTATTCCCAATGGACTCGTCCAATCGAAGCACCACCCGCCACCTACTTCTTGCGTAAATACCAATTTTTTCGACAAGCGGAGGTTGCATGGAAAAAAAAGTCTTTGATAACATGGCGCACAAGATTTACCTTCTTCAGCAACAACTTCTGCACACTCGTGAACTGATTGAGTGACAGCCAAACCCAAAATTGCCCAATAAAGAAAATGAGATACAAGCTGACTTGGCTACCTATCTTGCACAGGAAGCCTTATACTGGAAGAATAAACACAAGCTTAAATGGAATCAAGATGGTGACAATAAATAAATAAAAATTTACGCAAGCGTCTGCCATCGCTGTTGTATTAACCATATTTAAGCGATTTTTAATCCCCAAACTCGGTGGCCTAAAACTCCTGCCACAATCAACACCTAGTTTCACTTGTTTTACAAAACCCTCATTTAGACTATCGATCATCCCCGACCAACTGGAAGTTATTCGCTTTGTAGGATAGAGGAGGCAAAAAAAAATCAACTTACCAAATCCTCTCACAGAGCTAGGAATTTGATCCACCCTTAAATGAATGGGCTGGAATAAAAGTCCGTGGCCTGATGGCTTAATGACTGAATTCTATCTGAACCATTGGAAAAAGATCATAGAGATGGTGTGCACTCTCATTTTTGACTTCTTCACATTCGGGGTAATTCCACATGACCTGAATCACACATTATTAATCTTTATTCCCAAGCGTCAGAATCTAAGTCAAGTTTCTCATTATCGTACAATACGTCTGTGCAATGTAATATGTAAAATCATTTCATCCATCTTGGTAGCGCGTATGGGGACCCTTTTGAAGTTGTTGGTCTCAACCTACCAGGAGGCTTTTGTGGCACGTCACCACATCCAAGATAACATACTCATCGCGCATAAAATGCTCCATATGATGCGAAAATCCAAATCCAAAAAAGGGAGTTGTGCCATTAAAATCAACTTATCTAAAGCACTTGATCAGATGGAGTGGTCGTTTATTCGTTGGGTGCTAAAGCAGTATGATTTTTTGACCCCCTAGATTAATTACATTTTTGCATGCATAATAACCCCTACCTTTCAAACAATGATTAATGGGAACTTATGGGTTCGATTTCCATCTTCTCAGGGACTTCGCCCGAGGGACCCCTCTTCTTTTCATTTAAAGACTAAATGCCCTCCTTAAAACAGTTGACTATGAATGTTGTCAGAAAATGATGATAGCCCTCAGGCCATCCGTAACTAGACCAAGGATTCCAGTACTGGCATTAGTTGATGACTGTATTTTCTTCTTACAACCAATCTCTCCTACCATTACGCATTTTTGTATGATCCTGGAAGAATCTTTCCTGTTTTTAGGGCAATCGATTAATCGAAACAAATCAATGATTACCTTAAACTGTTCAACCCCGTGACAAGTTATGCGAACAACGTGAACTATGTTAGGTTTCCATCACAACTCTCGCTATGAAAAATATCTTCACCTCCCTCTTATTAAGGGGCGGGTCACACACAATCTACTTTTAGATCTCATAGTTGATCTTGACACCCACTTATAGATGTGGTTCTCTCACTTTCTCTCTTACACGGGCTGGGCTACGCTCATTAGTGTTGTTTGCATATCTCTCCCAACCTATAGTATGTCAGTATTTCCTTTACCTAAGAGCATTCTCAGTACCCTCACTAAGAAAATTAAATCCCTATTCTGGAATGCCACCACGTCGTCGCATCGTACACCCACCATCCCTTGGTCCACCATTACCCTTCCTAAGCAATATGAAGGCCTTGGAATAAAAAATTTGCACATCCTTAACATTTCCTTCATGCTTAAGATTTTATGAAAGTTGTTCATCGAGCCGGATAACCATAATTAACCATAAATATTACACACATTTCACGTTAGGAGAGGCACAAAGCCCTCATAATGCATCCTAGTTTTGGATGTGAGTTGTGTTACTCATACCCCTACACCAGCAAGGTATCAAATGGTGCATTGGATCGGGAAATATATCAGAACAACGCTTTCCCTCCTTAACCTCCATAATTTGTAACACTCCGCTCTCCCACTTTATCTGCAATCATCATTTGAATCTATCAGCACTTACTCCATATCTTCCGACCGACTTTATGCTCTATATTTAAGAGATATGTATCTTACCCATGGAAGATCGAGACTTACCTTACTGGTGGTCGAAAAACTCAGAAACATTTACGGTGAAAGATACTTACAAATGGCTGATCCAGCACTCTATCAAGCAGCACATCCCGTCTCTGCCATGGATTTGTCAATGGCAGTGGCTTGCTGCCTAAACTGAAAGTATCCCTATGGTTCCTGGTTCACCAAATCTTTCCAACTGCTGATCGGCTCCACTATTACCATAAATTTCCCTCGATTACTGCCCTTTATGTGGCCTCATGAACTCCAATGCTCACATCCACATAGACTGTCCGACGTTCTTCCAAGCATGTAGGCTACTTGAGGAGATGGACTACTCTTCAATTTCCATCCTTAGGAAGTTATCAGTATGTTGCGGTACACATCCACCAACTAACTAGGCAGTTTGACCGTTTTCTTACTTTGAGCATTTTGCCTCGCACGCAATGATGCCCTCTTACAATATAAACCAATTATGATGTCTCATTTACTCCATACGACATCTGAAATAACTTATCCAATTTCACCACGCCTGTGATATACAGCGAACCATGTCTGAGATGTTATTCAAGTAGTTTCTTATTGCTTAGGCTCCACCAATCCATCATTTCTATAAATGCAATATTGACATCGTAAAATCCCGCGTCACAATCCTTGCTTGTATTGGCAGTCTTATCTGAAATTCCTAGGGCCAGTACCTTTTAGGCTTTACTCATAATATTGTCTATGTGTCATCATTGACTGCTGAACTTTGGGCTTTGGAAACGAGACTTGAGCTAGCATTTCACATGGGCATAAAATGTATTGAAATAGAAACAGACTTTCAGACTGCATTCCATATGATCACCAAGAAATCAGCCCACCACCAAGCCCACATGGATTTAACCCAAGCCATCCATGAAGCCGTCACCAAATTCCACCACGTCACGTTCAACCTCTGTTTCCATGAAGCCAATGCCTATGTCAATACCCTTGCTGCTACGTCTGTGTTTAGTTCATTTTTTGCCACTATTTTCTTGCTTGTACCTCACTTTTTAGGTTATTTCTTAAATTATGATCAGTGTCGTGTCATGTCAGTTAGGTCTCCCGCTATGGACATTACTTGTAAAATACCTTAGTTTTAATGCAATTTCGATTTTTTGGCAAAAAAAAAACGAGCATAAGATTCTTTTTCTCCACAACACAAGTCCAATTGTCTTTATAAACAAATTATATAATTTAGGCTCTAGAATATCCAGAGCAAGCTTACTCAAGGGGACAACATCTCATATACTAGAAAATGATGTTGTTAAGGAGATGTTGGTTACTGAAGGAAATTTCTTTAAAATGTTGAAAATCTAATCCCGTTAGTTCAAAACTTGTCATTATGTTGTTTCTTCTTCTTCTTTTCTACAGCCCATACATTTACAAATTATTATCTATTGTTTAAGAACTAATTTATGCACAAAATTTAAGTTTTTAATCTATATGTTCCTCTTTAGGAGATGCTCTGTACTTTTATAGCTTTGTTATGTTATATTTAGTATAATAAATTTTATCTTTTGGATAAATTCTATTTGGTAAAGGATGCAACTTTCAGTGTTCAATTGTGGTAGGGGATATATATTATTGAATTGGTTAGCAAATATTTCATTTGGTTAATTTCAGTGTACCATTTCTCTGCATCACAAGTGTTTCAAAAAATACCACCTTTGACTGGAAAACATAAAGAGACACCAACTTTAATCAGAGCCCTAAATCGTTATGATCATCTCCCTTCTCGGTGTTATTCATCTTCTTTTGTTATAACCAATTTGAATATATGGATAACCAATTTTTTATATGAATATTAGTATTGTTGTTGTTTTAGTATTTTTTTTATTTCTTAACTGTGTGAATAATCCTATAAAAAAGAAAACTTTGCCCAAATGTTTTAAATTGTTTTCACATTTCTGTTGTAGAATACATTTTATGACTTAAATTAATATTTGATTGGTATAATTGTGTTCATCCAAGGTCCAATAGAGACTAATAGTATTATCGTTGGAGTATTTTTTTTTAAATAGAGTGGATAATCCTATAAATAAAAGGAACTTTCATCAAAAAATTAAAAATGTTTACATATTTGTGTTGTAAAAAATCTTTATGACTTAAATTTTTTACACATTCAATAATTTGAAAATATTCCTGAGTGAGTGACTTCAGACACGGGCATTCCGCTATATATATATATATATATATATATATACTCACAAGTTGAGTATATTTATTTTATGATTTATTGTTGTGTTACCCTCCACTCAAACTAGTTAGCGTAGAAACATGTTTACGAAGGAAACATATTTGGACAACCATTTTAAGTGTGTTAATAAAATTAAGAGAATAAGATAATCAATAACTTCAATACTAAGAACACAAAGTATAGAACAAAAATATATGTCCAAGAAAGATAAAAGATTTGTATTTTCTTTTTTATGATTGTGTTGAGCCATGAGATCCTAAATCTGCTAAATTTATGCAACAATAAACAAATCTAAATATAATTGAAATTGGACATGAAGTCCAAATGACATTTGAGATCTTTCACCATATGCTTACTTCTAAATGTAGAATACAAATCCAGTTTTAACGTGTCATAGAACTAATAAGTTAAATGCACCAGTGTTAAAATCTACCTTGGTAAAAAGTTGATTAAAATTAAGTTGAAATTATCTGATAATGGATCAATTTATATCATCACCTTAATTTTGCAAGGACGAATGAATCTAAAGGGTGGCTGAAATAAGATACTAGTCGGCAAAAATCAAAATCAAAATCAAATCACAGGTAGTGGATAGTTAATTAATGTAATTATCAAAACTAGTACCTTGACAAAGTCTCATAATATCCAACTCTTTGAAATCAGAAATGAGTAAGGGTTGTTTAGTTATAGAAAAATGAGAGTGTTTTCTAGAAAATGTTTTCTATCCAGGTAGAAAATTAGATAATGTGTTCAAATAAGGCATTTTTTCAAATTGAAACATAATTTTCTATTTTTCTAATTTTCCACAAATCTGAAAAACATCTTTTTTATGTTTCTATTTTTTTTTTGGTTTTAAAAGAGGCGCCCATTTTAAAAGTGGGAAACGTATATTCATATTTATCACTCAATATACATGGAGATCCATTTCTCTTAGCACATTTCTTTTATCTCATTTCTCTCATCACATATTTAAACATCTCATTACTATCATCTAGGGTTTGATCACAATTTTGATAAGTCCAATCACTCACCATATCTTGCACAAAAGGTATCTAGGGTTTGTAATTATTGGTTGATTGGTTGATTTTATGAATTTGTTATTTTTTAGTTTTTGAACAAAATTTTCAGTTTTTGAATATTAGCATGTAGAAAATGATTTCATATTTTTAACAAATGAGCGTGTTTTCTAGTTTTCCAAAATTTTTCACTAAAAAGGTGAAAATGAAGATGAAAATTGAAAACGGAAAACATAAAAGTGTTTTTCGCAACTAAACAGACCGTATTGTTTCAATGATTTTCAGCTTGAATACTTAAAGTTAATTACAATGAAAAAGTGAAGCATATACAAAAATTCAATTACAAAGTTATAATCCTTATTATACGTTTAATACAATATTATTAGAGATTTAAATAACATTTAATACGCTTTCACATGTCGTTTAAACTCAATAAAACTCTTAAACTTAGAACATTAATGCCTATGAAACAGAGCTCCTATACTTTCTGTCATCCAAAATTTATTAAACCCTTTATGTATCTCCATATTCTCATCTTAAAAGCATCCTCTCTCTCTCTCTCTCTCTCTCTCTCTCTTCCCTATCGTAACATTTCTCTCTCTTCCCTATCGTAACATTTCTTCTCCCCTATCGTAGCATTTCTTCTTCCTCTGTCTATATTTTTATAGTTTGGGGTTGTTTTGAGTTTTGTGATATGATGAATAAGAAGATAAAAAGGGTTGTTTTTGATCCATGGCCTTGTGGCGGGGTTGTTTTGAGTTTTTTGATATGATGAATAAGAAGATAAATACATGGCCTTATGATGTGTATGAGGATGCAAAAACAAAATTCAAGCACGAATTTTTGATCCAAGATTATCAATAGTTGTATAAGGTAATTTCTTTTTTTTTTTGTATTTTGATTTGAAGATCGAGGGTTTCTTTGTTAGGGTATTTTTGTGGATTTGTATGTAATTGGATTAGTTGATTTTTGTAATACCTTTTTGTTGTTTGTATTTTTTGTATATTTTTCTGGCGGGTTTAATATGTTTTCTTCAAATATGTATCATTGATGGGGTTATTCTATGGTTATCTGAACAAAATTTATGTGGATTTCTTGATGAAATTTTTTCTTTGCGTATTCAAGTCGTTAATAAATACTTTTAAGGCTTGATCTATTTCTTCTATACTCGATGAATTATATATTTATCATCTATGGGTTATTGCTATTTTTTTAAAAACAATGACAAAATCAAGTACACAATCTTTTCGCAAAAAAAGGTTGTTTTATTTTTGAATAAATCTAGGGAGACCCACAAAAAACTCATTTCGTAAACCCACTACATTAAAAGCTTATACCTTATTGTTGTGGGTCCCGCCAGGGCATCAAAATGTGCATTAAAAACTTGTACCCATTTTTGTCTTATTCAGTGGGTTTACCAAATGGTTTTTTTTTGTGGGTCTCCCTAGCTTTACTCTTTATTTTTTGGTGTATTAAGGATGATTGTATGAAATACATTGGAAAAAAAACTCTGATAAATCCGAAAAAAATATAAAAATATTTTAAATTATAAAAATATCATTTAAAAATTCTGAAAAACACCCCAAAACTATTGTTAGTTTATTTTTAAAAAAAATAGGAAAAAAATATAAATCAAGTCAAAAAAAGTTACTAAAAAAAATATTGTTTACAGTTTCTACAATTTTTATTAACATAAGTTACTAAAAATCGGCTTTTATTTACAGTTTTAAAACAATACCTTTTATTTACAGTTTTAGAAAACAATTTTTATTTACAGTTTTAGTAACATTAGTTACTAAAAAACAACTTTATTTAGAGTTTTAAAAAATATTTTTTATTTACAGTTATAGAAAAATAAGTTAATGAAATAATTTTTTTTATTTATTGTTTTAGAAATGTAATAACCCTCTCTTCTGACAGCCCATTTTATATTTATTTACACTGTGTAGTAATTAATTATAATATGATAGATGTTGAGTAAATATTAATTTGTTATGTCAAGGTCAATATTTACTAAAATGTTGTATAGTTACCTCGTGAGTAGATAAAATGTTCATGTGGCGATTTATAATGTCATAAGGATTTAAAATGACATTTTGGTTTATTATGAAATCGGAAGTAAAATGAGTTATAAAATTCCCAAATGATAATTTGGATAGTGTAGTTAGTCCCGGTAGGTGTGAGACAGTCAAAATAAGTGCCATATTGCATTTTGGCATTTCGGGCACTTTTGACTGGTTTTGGCTTAAATAGTGTAGTCGCGTATTGTTTTATCGCGTATTATTCATTTCAGTTGGGCATTTTAGACTAATGCCCCGATTTAGTCTTGTTGGCCTTACTATTTTTCCCTCATTTCTCTTAAAACACAATTGAGCCCTAGAGAGAGTAGAGAGAGAGAGAGAGATAACTTGGGAGAAAAGAGAGATTGGAGCTTGGATTGTTGCTTCCTTCTTCATCAAATCAGATTCTTACACTTGAGGCAAGTAATCTACTTGCAAATTTATGATTTAAGTAGAATAATTAGTCTTGATATTTATGGATTTGTTATGATTTAGAAATGTTAGGGTTTTGGTTGGATTTTTGGGTATTAACCACTAGAAATGGATTTGGATGATAAATGATGTTTAAGGTTGGTAGTTAGATGTATTTAGGATGTCGAAATTGCAGCAAATGATTTCGGTTGGGCTTGGTTTTGGAGTTGGTTAAATTTGGAGTTCAAGACTCCATAGCCATTCTTGGCTATTCTGCAAGGGCGAATCGATTCGCATAGTTGCAGTTCCCAGGTCTATGTACCCGAATCGATTCGAATTAAGGCGGAATCGATTCGGCTGTATGCAGAAAGTTGATTTTGTCTTCCGAATCGATTCTCTATAAGGGCGAATCGATTCGGCAGGGCGAATCGATTCGGCCCTTGGGGCGAATCGATTCGGTTCCAGCAGTTTTGGGGTCTTTTTTCTTTTAATTTTCATCCTTATTTTTTTAGGATTAGGACCTAGGAAACTTCTTTAAAGAAGTAAACTTAGAGTTCTAAAGTATTTATGGAGTTGGTCGTTACCTTGGACTAGAAATGGGTTCATCTGGGGTTTACTTCGGGGAGGTTTAAAGAAATGTTAAGGCATTTCTTCTTTTATTCAAACTTTTAGAAGTTTGGAAGTTAAATGCCCAAACTTGGAGACTTATGGGCTTATCAAAATTTATATGAACATGGGGAATTTTCTAGGATCATTATGATCATTTGGAGACCTAGCCTGGAATTGAGATTTGAGGAAAAATAAATGATAATATTCGATGGGAATTAGGTTCGCATAAATGAACCCATAGGTGTTAAAGATGATAGGTTCAACTAGAATGAACCCCATTGTTTAATGATGTTAGGTTTAAATAAAAAGAACCAATCTCATGATTAATGGAAATGGATTTGGTAATGAATACGATGATAAAATGAAAATGTTAGTTTACTGTTACACACCTCTCTAAATGACATCATAAGGGAAGTTCGCTCGTGAGGTGAAGCCCCCTGGCTAATGAATGCAGGGTGGATATAGTCCTAGGCCATGGGAGCGCTTATTGTTATATTTTCTGCGATGGGTAGGAGATTCCGGGTGTGGTCTTGACTATCCCGCAGGCTCATGGCCGCTTCCCGACGTATTGCGATAGGTGCCCAGGTTGTCTTATGTTAGGCCCTGGAAGATGATGGTCATTCAGGGGCGCGCACAGTGGGGAAACCAGGACGGGCGGTCTTAGATATCGTTATATGTATATGAATATAACCATATTTTCATCAAGTTGGACTTGATGGTTGATAAACGCCACAAAGAGCGTATGAAATGCCATAAAGAGCATAGATATGTGCCATAAAGAGCATGGGAATAATATATGTGCCATAAAGAGCACTTGATGTATTCCTAATAAGGAATGGAAAGATAATATGGGAAGTTTTAATTAACGCATAGAAGTTATAACTCCTTGATTAAACCGAAAATGGTTTTATTCCTAATAAGGAATGTCAGAAGGAAATGGAAATTGTATTATTAAGAAAGGATTTTAAATTAAAGTGCTTTACTTTCAATTCTTGCTTATAATTTTAGATAGCATGTCATATTATCATCCTCATAATTCATGTATAACTATTCATTTCTATCATGCTTTTTATTCTTCTGGTAATCATATAGAACCCGGCCCTGGCCGGTTTACTTTCCTTGTTGTATATATATATTATTGTATCCGCTCAGGTGCTCCACCGCAAGGACGCCCGACTTGACTTTCCTAAGTTCCCTTCACTTTCGACGAGCTGTAAGATTTTGCGGGTTATTAAAGGACTTTGTATTAGACGCTTTCATTCTTGTTATTCTAGATATGATCGGGTCTTGTCACTCGGGCGTGTGGCCCAAACATTTGTATTTGATTAATGGATGTACTATGTAAGATATTTAAATTATTGTACGTCGTTATATGTAGCTGTGGACCGACAGCTTATTCGGTCCATTTGTGTACTTTCGTCCTAGTTGTACTATATATTATCTTTTGGAATTCCACTTGCTCGTCAGATTGGGTTGTTAATTTAAATTTTTATAACCGCATTTTTAAATTTTACACTTTTTGGCAACCCGTTTTCTGATTTATTCGGTGGTTTTCCCGTATACTCAGTTTATGTTGGTGATGCTGAGAATGATACCCATCCATGATTCCTGTTACGTTTGAGTATCGCGCTGGCCACCCCTTATCTCGGATTGCGGGTTGTCACAGATGGTATCAGAGCATCAGGTTCTAGAGTACTAGGATCTGTGTGGACTTGTCTCGTTCTACCGTGGCGTTCTTTGATATAGGGCCTTATGTTAGGACTTCTTGTTGTTGATGTTTGCGATCTTCTGCAAGATAGATTGCTTTAACTAGCATTCTAATACTATTGTTTTTCTATCTCAGATGCCGCCTAAGAGAGGTCACCCAGCGAGACGTATTAAGGTCGTAAAGAAGGAAGTAGGTCCTCCATTGCCACTACAAGGGACCGTTAATGTTGTGGATGTAGCAAACATAGTGGCTCAAGCGGTTAATGCCGCCATGACCGCAGTGGTCCGACAATTTCCATGGGCTCCAGGTGTTCAAGCTCCTACGGGACTTACTCAGTGGGAAAGGGTTAGGGAGTCCTTTTTAAAGGGCAATCCCCCGGAATTCGAGGGAGGCACGGATGCAGTTAAATCCAATCAATGGAAGAAAGACATGCAACTCCACCTTCGAATGATAGAATGCAGTGAGGATAAGAAACAAGTCCTTACCACCTTTAAGCTTGTCGGATCTGCGTTACACTGGTGGTAGACGATGACCACACCAGAGCAAAGAGACACAATGTCAATCACTGAGTTCTGGGCTTTGTTTGATCTTAAGTATTTTCCTCCCGCGGTTCAGAGGGAGATGAAGAGGAAGTTGCAAGATGTAGTGCAAGGGGAGAGGTCTGTAGCGGAGTATGAAGAGGAGTTCGCCCGTGTAATACCCCGTACTTTTGTCTATATTTATTTTTGGGGATTAATTAATTAAATGCGTATTAATTGGAAATTAATCCGGGTTATAAATACTAATGTGATACGAGTTAGTATTTGATTATGTGCATATATGATTATATATGAACTTGGTATTATAAAATTTGTCGTGAGATTTATATACGGCAATTTGGGAATTTTGTTGAGACGCGTGGGACCGCCGCGTCACGGTATAATATTTTGTTAATAAAAGTGAATTTAAAATCTATAATCCGTATGGTCATTTTGAGTGCGCCAACGCGTCCGGAAGGGTCGAGATAGTCAGAAAACACTAGCCGGGGGTATAGTTTGGGTCCCGGGGTAATTTTAGACCATACCGGTAACTTAAAGGGTATTTTAGTAATTTGGTATTTTTGGGTAATTAAAAGTGACGAAAATTGAGAGTTGTAATCTGATAAGGATTGACCCCAACCAACCCTTATTAACCCAACAAGCTACGGAGGTTTATTAAAATTAGGTTTCATAAGTTTCCCCAAAGCAAACCCTAGCCACCATAGCCTTTTGGAGAAAAAAGCTTGGAGAAGGAGAGAGAGAGAGAGATTCTGCAGAAATTCTACACCGAATCCACACCAAATTCAGAAATCAAACCAAGGCAAGTGACTTTATTTCCATTTAATTACTGAGAATGTCTTTTCCATGTTAGAAATTGAAGAATCTTAATTGTTCTTGAAAGATTAAAAGAAAACCCATGAAATGTGAAGTTATTATTGAATGTTGGGATAGGTTTGCATGTAGAAACATTATTGGGAGATTTAATTTCGGATATTTCATATCTAGGTGATGTATAAACGAATTAAAATCTGGGAATTTATGATGAGAAAAAGTTAGGGTTTATGTTCTTGAAGAAATTGGGAATTAGTGTAGAAATTGTGATTTAATGATGTTTAGATGATATCAAACCCTTTAATGATGTTAGTATAACCCCTTAACATGTTTGAGGATGTTTAGAGAACTCAATATATTGTGGAAACGAATTTTAGAAGAGGTTTGAGTAGTAAAAATGGTGAAAAACGATTTTTGGGAAATTCTGGGCCGAAACTGGCATCTCGTTAGAAGCAGCCCCCAGGTCGTTCGAACGAGCTCGTTCGAACGAGCTTCTAACGAGTTGACCAGTCGTTATTAACGAGTAGGATTTTCGTTCGATATCTCGTTCGAACGAGATATCGTTAGAAGGGTCAGTTCGTTCGAACGAACTGGGATCTCGTTCGAACAGCCTCGTTCGAACGAGACTTCTAACGACCTGACAGTCCAAACTCGTTCGAAGCCTCGTTCGAACGAGACTTCTAACGAGTTGACAGTTTGACTTTTTTGGAATGTTTTGACTTTTGGAGTTCCGGGAGATGGTTCAAGGGTAGAGTTAGCATCCCTTTGATGATATAGTGACTTATTTGGGACTTTTGGGTTGTTGGGATGAGTAAATCATATACGAGAGTTATATTCAATGAATCATTTGGGTTGAGACGTGAGTGACTACTACGATGTGAGGATGAATTATAGCGCGTATAATTATGAACCGAAATAAAATAAGTTGTGATAATTAGTTAGTACAAGAATGCGATATGTACTACGATTAAAATACGGCATTACTAAGATGTGTGTTTACTTAGTATTAGTATATGGATTGTTTGTATGACATACCTACCATACTTGCTATTACGGGAGGTTTCGTTCGCTTAGGACCCTCTAATCCTTGTGTGCCTACGGGGGGGATATAGACTGCTACCTTGATGAACATAGGTCATAGAAAGACTTATTGTGATATTAATAAGTCCGCTGACCATGGGAGCGTAGGTATGTGCGTGACCCATGTGATGGTGACTATGTTCGCCTCCATTATTTGTGATGTTGTTATCGGTAAACTATTCCTGAGAGATTCGAAATATGTAATCCTTATGTACGTGATGTACCGGGATGGATAGCAGAGTATGTGTGCACTACAGCTTAGATTGCGGGGTGCTTGTATCGTATATTTATGTGGTGAATAATATACATTAAATTAATGGAAATCCTCATGTTAATGTTGTAAAAATATTCCGGTATTGCTTCGAGTTATATAATGAGTTAACTGATAGTTATATCATTGGCATATTTAGTAACTGTGTTCACATTAAACCTCTATTTAATTACGAGAGTTGTTATGTTATATGGAACCGAGTAAATGGGTAGAACCTTTGGTAGTCTAGCTAGTTATGTTGTCAGTTAGCTAGTAGTATGGGTAGTTATAGATGGGTACTTACGTTATGAGTGCACAGTTAGTCGAGAGGTGAGAATTTAATGTGAGTGCACGTCCTAACATGTACTTTGCATTTAATGTTTTAAATGTTTTTAAAGCACTTGCAGGTTTTTAAAATGACTTCCACTTTCGGGCTCTGACCCATTTGCTTTCAAATATATTTTCTTGTAAAACCATTTTAGGTGCCCAGCCACAAGGACACCAAGCATAGGATTCTCATTCAGGTGACGTGCTGTAGCTGGTTGTGGAAGCTACAGGGATTTGCTCATAGACGCTTCCATCTTTTGGGATTCCAGAGTCACTATCTATCAGTTGTAGGGCATGTTGCCCATTTCTTTAGAGACCTCTTTTACATTTCAATTTTCAGACTCTAGCATGTATTGCTCAGTATTCAGTTTTAGTTATTTATTTCAGTTTACTTATCAGTTGTGGGATTGGTATTGAGGAGTTTTTCCTCCAGGTTTTATTTACATATTGTGATGGTTATTCTTTTTACTTCAGTATGGTGAATGGTGTCATTTAGTTATTCATTACTCTTGTTACATGTTAATCAGATTTAATAAAACTTGGCACTTACTTTTTAAATACTAGGTGGTTAGAAATAATAAAAAAATGTTTTCGACAGTGATGCTATTAACTGAGCCAACTTGGCATTTTGAATTAATTTTATAAAGGAGTAGCTACCCGGTGTTTAATTAGTCGGGGTGTCACAGGTGGTATCAGAGCATCAGGTTCTAGTGTCCTTTAGGATCTGTACGGCTATTATGTTTCCGCTACGTTTTCTTTGATATAGAGCCCTATATTTTAGGACTGTTGTACTCTTATTGTGTACGTTTCGTTCTTCAGCTATATTAAGTTTATAAACCGTGAACTTATAAACTTTGTTCTTGTTTCAGATGCCTCCACGACGTGCACGACGAGTTCCCAGGAATGCTACGCCCGAACCCCAGCCCGCTCCAGTTCAGGGCATGTTGAACGCCGCTGAGGTTGCTGCTATAGTAGCCCAAGCGGTAAATGCCGCGATTGCCGTGATTCAGCAGGCACCACCTCAGGCGCCGGTTGCCGCGCCAGTCCAGGTTAATGCATTCCCGTCTGCTTGGGAACGTGTACGTGACGCTTTTCAGAAAGCGCATCCACCAGAGTTTGCTGGAAGCTCAGATGTGGTTATCTCGAGCCAATGGAGGAAGGACATGCAGAGGCATTTGAGGATGCATGAGTGCACTGATGTTCAGAAACAGGTGCTAGCTACTTTCAAGCTAGTTGGATCTGCGCTACAGTGGTGGGAGTCTATTACCACCGCGGAGGAGAGGGATACCCTCACGATTCAGGAGTTCTGGGTGAGGTTCGACCGCAAGTACTTTCCATCCGCAGTTCATACAGAGATGAGGAGGAAGCTGATGAGTTTGAAGCAGGAGGGCAAGACAGTGGCCGAGTATGAGGCCGAGTTCACTAACCTGTTGAATATCGTTCCAGACGAGATTCCAACAGAGAAGAAGAAGATAGAGAAGTTCACTGATGGGTTGAATTGGAGGATCCGCCAGCATCTGCTAGGGAACCTATCGTTGGCCACATATTCTGATGTGGTTAACGCTGCGTTATTGCACTGCCAGGACCACCGTTTTCACATGGCCGAGGGCAAGCGGTCGGGAGAGTCTAGCCATCAGGGCAGGACCGGAGGACATGGTGCCAGCGGGGCACAATCGGGTCAGGGGCAGAGACAGACTAAGCAGGGCTCCCAGCAGGGGGATAACAAGAGGTTCCGGTCAGGGAACTACAGGCAGGGACAGGGAGGTTTCCGCCAGGGCCATCAGGGTCCAAACGGCCAGCAGGGCCAACAGGGACAGAATGGGCAGCAGTTCCATCAGGGCCAGCAAGGCCAAGGGAGGAATGGTAACGGCCACCAGGGCCGGGGACAGCAGGGGCAGAGGGGAGGGAACTTCCCAGGGAAGTGCTTTACTTGTGGCAAGACTGGCCATAAGAAGCAGGATTGTCCTGATAGGGGCAGGGCCCCACAGCAGCAGCAGCAGGGTGCTCGCCAGGAGCCGCAGAGACCTATGTTTCCCGCAGCTCTTCCTGCACCGCCACAGATGGCAGCATTGCCACCCATTCCAGCAGTCCCAGCTCAGCAGGGGCAGCTACAGTATGGACGTGTCTACAACGTTCACCAGGCTGCAGTTCCACAGGCACCGCCCGCGATCGAGGGTACGTTTCCTATCCATGGCACTATGGGTCGGGTGTTATTTGATACGGGTGCTACACATTGTTTTATAGCTACACACTTCGCGAAAGATTTAGGATTGTTAGCTACGGCTGAGAGCACAGTGACGTGTGTCGACTCACCATTGGGGAGTGGGTCACTTATTTTCTTTATATGCCGGGGAGTGGGGGTAGCGGTTGGTGGTTTGGTATTGCCTGCGGACATGTTAGTGTTAGACATGCATGTTCACGATGTGATCATCGGTATGGATTGGCTCGTATCATATAGGGCCATGATTGATTGCTTCAGCGGGAGCATTGTTTTTGCCATTCCGGGGCAGGAGATGTTTATAGTGGCGATGCCTCGCCCAGAGGGAGGATCGACCGCTCATCTGTATTACATAGAGGAGGATACCTCTAAGGAGGTTGTGATTCCTTTAGATTCGATCCCGGTTGTCAGGGAGTATTCGGATGTGTTTCAGGAGATACCAGGCTTACCGCCCAGTTGAGAGATAGACTTCGTTATTGATTTGCTACCAGGTACGAGACCTATAGCACGTGCACCGTACCGTATGGCTCCGGCTGAAATGCGAGAGTTACGGGATCAGATAGAGCAGCTGTTAGGGCAGGGCTTTATTCGTACGAGTACCTCACCTTGGGGCGCTCCAGTCTTGTTTGTTAAGAAGAGGGACGGTTCACTGAGGTTGTGTGTGGACTACCGAGAGTTGAATAAGGTCACGATACGGAATAAGTACCCGTTGCCTCGAATCGATGACTTATTCGACCAGTTGAGAGGAGCTTCTTTCTTCTCAAAGATTGACTTGAGGTCGGGATACCATCAGTTGCGTATCAGGGAGGAGGATGTCTCGAAGACTGCGTTCCTATCGAGATATGGTTCTTATGAGTTTCGGGTTATGCCTTTCGGCTTGACCAACGCTCCAGCAGTGTTTATGGACTTGATGAACAGGGTATTCAGAGATTTCCTCGATCAGTTTGTCATTGTCTTCATTGATGACATTCTGGTTTACTCTCAGACAGAGGAGGAGCACGCCGAGCATTTGAGGCAGGTCTTGCAGACACTTCGTCAGAACGAACTGTATGCAAAATATGAGAAGTGCGGGTTTTGGCTGAAGGAGGTCCAGTTCTTGGGTCATATTATTTCCGATCAGGGAATATCTGTCGATCCGGGAAAGGTATCAGCGGTGAGGGAGTGGGGACAGCCCACGACACCAACGGAGATTCGTAGTTTCTTGGGTTTAGCAGGATACTACAGGAGGTTTATTCGGGGTTTCTCGGAGATAGCAGGTCCGTTGACACATCTTACTCGTAAGGGTGTGCCATACATCTGGAGTGATGCCTGTCAGTTGGCATTCGATGAGTTGAAGGACAAATTGACCTCAGCACCTGTGTTAGCATTGCCAAGACCGGGAGTTGAGTATTTGGTTTACACCGACGCGTCCTTGCAAGGGCTTGGAGGTGTATTGCAGCAGGAGAAACATGCCATAGCTTATGCTTCCCGTAAGCTTAAGCCTCATGAGAAGAATTACCCCACACATGATTTGGAGTTGGCGGCAGTGGTATTTGCCTTACGGATTTGGAGGCACTATCTTTTGGGAGAGAAGTTTCAGCTGTTCACGGACCACAAGTCACTACAGTATCTGTTCACGCAGAAGGAATTAAATATGCGGCAGCGTAGGTGGCTTGAATTTGTGAAAGACTACCAGTTCGACATTCAGTACCACCCGGGTAAGGCTAACGTGGTAGCAGACGCGTTGAGCCGCAGGCCAGCAGATGAGGTGGCAGAGGTGTGGAAAGCGAAGTGGAAGGAATTGGGACACCAGGATGCAGTGGCCCGATCTTTCATGTCTGTGATGACCGTTACACCGCAGATTGTCACAAAGGTAGTACGGGCACAGGCTAATGATTCGTTCTGTCAGGAGCAGATAGTTCGGTTGCTAGCAGAGGGAGCCGAGTCCTATACCGTTAGCTCAGACGGGGGATTACGCTTCAATGGGAGATTGGTAGTTCCAGAAGGAGAGGAATTGCGACACGATGTTATGGCAGAGTCGCACGGCTCACGGTACATCCCGGAGGGGACAAAATGTACCAAGACATGAGACGGCAGTATTGGTGGAGCGGTATAAAGAAAGATATCGCTGAGTTTGTCTCGAAATGCGCCACTTGTCAGCTTGTAAAAGTGGATCATCAGAGACTAGCAGGATTGCTACAGCCGTTGGAGGTTCCGGTATGGATGTGGGAGAGCATATCCATGGATTTTGTCACGGGGTTGCCTACGTCGCAGAGGGGTCACGACTCCGTTTGGGTAATTGTGGACAGGTTGTCCAAGGTCGCTCACTTCTTACCCGTTAGGACTGATTACACTGCGGGACAGTATGCCCAGCTCTTCATTTCAGAGATTGTGAGACTTCACGGTGTGCCCCTGAATATCGTGTCTGACAGAGACAAGATATTTGTTTCGCGGTTTTGGGAAAGTTTCCAGGAGGCCATGGGCACAGAATTGCGGTTGAGTACGGCTTATCATCCGCAGACCGATGGGCAGACAGAACGCACCAATCAGATGTTGGAGGATATGCTACGCATGTGCATTATTGACTTCGGGGGTGGATGGGAGCAGTACCTTCCACTGGTGGAGTTTGCTTACAGCAACTCCTATCAGTTCACGATTGGCATGGCTCCGTTTGAGGCATTGTACGGTAGGCCTTGTCGTTCCCCAGCATGTTGGTTGGAAGTGGGGGACAACAAACTACTTGGGCCAGAAGTGATCCAGGATACTTCGGCAAGGATTGAGTTGATTCGAAGTCGCATTCGGGTAGCTCAAGACAGGCAGAAGAGTTATGCTGATGCAAAGAGGTTTTTCAGGGAGTTCCAAGTGGGGGACCAGGTTTTGCTCAGGGTATCTCCTATGAAGGGGATTATGCGTTTCGGGAAGAAGGGGAAGTTGGCACCGAGGTATGTGGGGCCGTTTCCTATTATTGAGCGGATTGGACCGGTTGCGTATAGACTCGGGTTACCGGAGCATTTGCATCGTTCACGACGTGTTCCATATTTCCTCGCTGAGGAAATACCTTAGGGATGATTTGGCTCATTCTCACATTGCTGTGGAGGACATCGATCTCCAGCCGGATAGCTCTTATGAGGAAGGGCCGATTGCTATTTTGGACCGAAGCGAGAGGAAACTACGGTCAAAGATAGTCCCGTTAGTACGTGTTCAGTGGCGACATCACAATATCGAGGAGTCCACATGGGAGCGCGAGGATGAGATGCGCGAACGTTATCCAGAGCTGTTTTTAGCAGGTACTTTCTAGTTTCGAATTTCGGGACGAAATTCAGTTATTAGGGGGGGAGTATGTAATACCCCGTACTTTTGTCTATATTTATTTTTGGGGATTAATTAATTAAATGCGTATTAATTGGAAATTAATCCGGGTTATAAATACTAATGTGATACGAGTTAGTATTTGATTATGTGCATATATGATTATATATGAACTTGGTATTATAAAATTTGTCGTGAGATTTATATACGGCAATTTGGGAATTTTGTTGAGACGCGTGGGACCGCCGCGTCACGGTATAATATTTTGTTAATAAAAGTGAATTTAAAATCTATAATCCGTATGGTCGTTTTGAGTGCGCCAACGCGTCCGGAAGGGTCGAGATAGTCAGAAAACACTAGCCGGGGGTATAGTTTGGGTCCCGGGGTAATTTTAGACCATACCGGTAACTTAAAGGGTATTTTAGTAATTTGGTATTTTTGGGTAATTAAAAGTGACGAAAATTGAGAGTTGTAATCTGATAAGGATTGACCCCAACCAACCCTTATTAACCCAACAAGCTACGGAGGTTTATTAAAATTAGGTTTCATAAGTTTCCCCAAAGCAAACCCTAGCCACCATAGCCTTTTGGAGAAAAAAGCTTGGAGAAGGAGAGAGAGAGAGAGATTCTGCAGAAATTCTACACCGAATCCACACCAAATTCAGAAATCAAACCAAGGCAAGTGACTTTATTTCCATTTAATTACTGAGAATGTCTTTTCCATGTTAGAAATTGAAGAATCTTAATTGTTCTTGAAAGATTAAAAGAAAACCCATGAAATGTGAAGTTATTATTGAATGTTGGGATAGGTTTGCATGTAGAAACATTATTGGGAGATTTAATTTCGGATATTTCATATCTAGGTGATGTATAAACGAATTAAAATCTGGGAATTTATGATGAGAAAAAGTTAGGGTTTATGTTCTTGAAGAAATTGGGAATTAGTGTAGAAATTGTGATTTAATGATGTTTAGATGATATCAAACCCTTTAATGATGTTAGTATAACCCCTTAACATGTTTGAGGATGTTTAGAGAACTCAATATATTGTGGGAACGAATTTTAGAAGAGGTTTGAGTAGTAAAAATGGTGAAAAACGATTTTTGGGAAATTCTGGGCCGAAACTGGCATCTCGTTAGAAGCAGCCCCCAGGTCGTTCGAACGAGCTCGTTCGAACGAGCTTCTAACGAGTTGACCAGTCGTTATTAACGAGTAGGATTTTCGTTCGATATCTCGTTCGAACGAGATATCGTTAGAAGGGTCAGTTCGTTCGAACGAACTGGGATCTCGTTCGAACAGCCTCGTTCGAACGAGACTTCTAACGACCTGACAGTCCAAACTCGTTCGAAGCCTCGTTCGAACGAGACTTCTAACGAGTTGACAGTTTGACTTTTTTGGACTGTTTTGACTTTTGGAGTTCCGGGAGATGGTTCAAGGGTAGAGTTAGCATCCCTTTGATGATATAGTGACTTATTTGGGACTTTTGGGTTGTTGGGATGAGTAAATCATATACGAGAGTTATATTCAATGAATCATTTGGGTTGAGACGTGAGTGACTACTACGATGTGAGGATGAATTATAGCGCGTATAATTATGAACCGAAATAAAATAAGTTGTGATAATTAGTTAGTACAAGAATGCGATATGTACTACGATTAAAATACGGCATTACTAAGATGTGTGTTTACTTAGTATTAGTATATGGATTGTTTGTATGACATACCTACCATACTTGCTATTACGGGAGGTTTCGTTCGCTTAGGACCCTCTAATCCTTGTGTGCCTACGGGGGGGATATAGACTGCTACCTTGATGAACATAGGTCATAGAAAGACTTATTGTGATATTAATAAGTCCGCTGACCATGGGAGCGTAGGTATGTGCGTGACCCATGTGATGGTGACTATGTTCGCCTCCATTATTTGTGATGTTGTTATCGGTAAACTATTCCTGAGAGATTCGGAATATGTAATCCTTATGTACGTGATGTACCGGGATGGATAGCAGAGTATGTGTGCACTACAGCTTAGATTGCGGGGTGCTTGTATCGTATATTTATGTGGTGAATAATATACATTAAATTAATGGAAATCCTCATGTTAATGTTGTAAAAATATTCCGGTATTGCTTCGAGTTATATAATGAGTTAACTGATAGTTATATCATTGGCATATTTAGTAACTGTGTTCACATTAAACCTCTATTTAATTACGAGAGTTGTTATGTTATATGGAACCGAGTAAATGGGTAGAACCTTTGGTAGTCTAGCTAGTTATGTTGTCAGTTAGCTAGTAGTATGGGTAGTTATAGATGGGTACTTACGTTAGGAGTGCACAGTTAGTCGAGAGGTGAGAATTTAATGTGAGTGCACGTCCTAACATGTACTTTGCATTTAATGTTTTAAATGTTTTTAAAGCACTTGCAGGTTTTTAAAATGACTTCCACTTTCGGGCTCTGACCCATTTGCTTTCAAATATATTTTCTTGTAAAACCATTTTAGGTGCCCATCCACAAGGACACCAAGCATAGGATTCTCATTCAGGTGACGTGTTGTAGCTGGTTGTGGAAGCTACAGGGATTTGCTCATAGACGCTTCCATCTTTTGGGATTTCAGAGTCACTATCTATCAGTTGTAGGGCATGTTGCCCATTTCTTTAGAGACCTCTTTTACATTTCAGTTTTCAGACTCTAGCATGTATTGCTCAGTATTCAGTTTTAGTTATTTATTTCAGTTTACTTATCAGTTGTGGGATTGGTATTGAGGAGTTTTTCCTCCAGGTTTTATTTACATATTGTGATGGTTATTCTTTTTACTTCAGTATGGTGAATGGTGTCATTTAGTTATTCATTACTCTTGTTGCATGTTAATCAGATTTAATAAAATTTGGCACTTACTTTTTAAATACTAGGTGGTTAGAAATAATAAAAAAATGTTTTCGACAGTGATGCTATTAACTGAGCCAACTTGGCATTTTGAATTAATTTTATAAAGGAGTAGCTACCCGGTGTTTAATTAGTCGGGGTGTCACAGCCCGGTTAGCAAGTTTTATACCAGAGGAGGTGACTCCGGAAGAGAGGAAGATCTCGAAGTTTATGGGAGGTCTAAACTGGAGAATCCGAAAACACTTTTTGGGTAACCCAGCTTTCCAGACTTTTGGTGAGGTTATGAATGCAGCCTTACTCCATTGCCAGGAGCATCGATTATATATGCAGGGTAGCAATAAAGCTACTGAAATGAGGCAAGTAGGGAAGCTTGGAGGGTTTATTTCGAGTGGCAATAATATGCACGGAAAAGGTGCTTGGCAACAGGCAGGTCGGGGTGGCCCTGGTGGTAGAGGTCATCCGGGCCGAGGCTTTTCCCAGTTGAGGAATAACAGAGGTCGAGGTCAGGAGGATATGAAGGGACGGTTCTTCCAATGTGGGGAGGCAGGTCATTACAAGAAGGAGTGTCCGCAGATGATTGGGGGTCAGTTTCCTAGGGCTCTGCAGCAGCCCTGTGTTCAGTTTCCACCTCCGGTACCTATTATGGTTGTTCCCCCGCAGCAGGGACAACTACAGTATGGGCGTGTTTGTCATAATCAGGAGGCTATGCTTCCTCCAGCTCTGCCGGCACCGCCCGTTATTGAGGATAAGTTTTACTTAGAGATACGTGAGTTATATGTTATTCAATGCGGGCGTTATGCGCTCATTTGTTTTATGAGCTCTTCTCAGACTACGGATTTAATAATATCTTCTGAGAGCATTTTTCATTAGTATCGAGTTCTATGGGTAATGGTTCGTTCATTTCTTTTGTTCATATGTATGTAGGAATTTCTCTTATTAAATTGTGCTTGAGGCCGATTTACTCGTCCTTAACATGGTCGAGTATGATGTGATATTGGTATATGATTGCTATGCCTTATCTCCACGACCAAAAAGTTGAGTGGTAGCGTATAGGAGGGGTTCCTTGTCTGGATTCCACTTCTGCGGGACGCTACACGCGTGAACCTTAACAACGTTGGGAGTGGAGATATACCACCTTTCCTTTCTCTTATCTTATGTGTATTACGCTCTATCTCCATGATCAACCAGTTAAGTAGGCATGTGTCGGAGGGGTTCCTTGTTTGGATTTCGCTTTGCGAGACACTCCGCCGCATGAACACTTAACGATATTGTGAGTGGAGATATGCTATTCTTTCCTTTACTTTTATTTTGTTTTATTAAATTATTGTTGAAAGTGGGATTGGAAAGTTTAGCCGAGAATCACGTAGAAGAGTGATTGACGGCTATTAAAGTGCGACATAGAAGCGCCACATATAGTTTTCTCCTCTGATCGATGTGAGGGAGACCGAGGTGCGGAGTCGAATTGAGACTTCGGGTTATGCCTTGATAAGAAGGCTATTTAATGAGATGTATATATGTTATAGGGCATATAACTATAAGGTTTTACGAAGAGTGAGCGTTGGACTGTTAAATTTTTAGTTATTTAATTGATAGTGTGTAACTGTAGAATCTTTTCGGTCCCGAACATGTGCCTTAGACCTGTACCCCTCGATGACTGACAACGCGAGGTAGTAGTGTAACGGGAGGGTTCCTTGTTTGGATTTCGCTTCGGCGAGACGTCCCACGCACGAAACCGAGCAAATGTCGATAGTTGAGAAAGGTCTTGGGCACTAGGGATATACTTAGCAATAGGTTTCTACGACTTAGATAGGGTATATGTAGATAGGCTTTAGGATTGTTTGGACGTAGGGTCTTTAAGTACGGGACGTAAGTTTAGGAGGGTTGTTGGGAGTTGACCATGACTAAGTCATGCGTAACCTCTAAAAAGGGATTGGTTCCATGATACGAGAAGTGGGAGGCTTTCGAGAAGTTGGTAGTCAAGGCCGAAGGAGATGAGGCCTCTCATAGTAGAGTGTTACAGAGGTAACGAAAGGGTGAATTGATTCGCACCCCTGAGCCATGTAGTAAGCTCGAAGGTAGATTCAAATAGCAAGTCTCTGCCATGATGGGGAGTGATAATACCGGAGTATCAATTTATTGTGGATGTGCCTCACAAGTTTAAACTTATGAGGAGTATTATCCCCTATTTAAGTTGAAGTCCATCTTGGGGGTGATCGCTGTATAGGAAGGGAGATGCTACTTCCTGTGCAGAATTTAGTCTTTCGTGCGAACAATATTTCATTGCAAGATGTCGTAGGAGGAAACAGGGGCGGTTAAAACCATAAATAAGCTGCTGATTTAGGAAACAAAACTCTACTCTTTTGACATTGAGGATGGGGTGCGTTCCAATAAGAATTTTTTTTTGTCCCGAACGAAAGGGACTTAAGTAAAGCAGATATGGAGAAATCACGCGGTTCTAACGTTTCGGTGCATCAAGGTAATGACGAAATGTGCTAAGTTGTACGTCGCTAGTATTATTGGCTGGGTATAGTAAGGTTGTTGTACTGCATGGGGTGCCCTTGATTGTAGTCCTGACTGAAATAAGACTTCCGTTTCTCATTCTTGGCAAGTTTCCAAGAAGTCCTTGGAATCGAATTATGGTTAATCACTTCCTGTCATTTTTCCAGATGGCCAGACCAATAGAATAAACCATATGTTGGGGTATATACTCCTTATATGCATGCTTAACTTTAAGAGTAGTCGGGAACAATGTCTTCCGCTCGTTTAATTCGCTGGTAAGAATTTTTGTCGATTCACTATTTGGACGACGCTTTAGAAGAAGCCTTGTATGGTAGGCCATGTTGATTCCCCACTTGTTGGTTAGAAGTGCGAGATGATGAGTCTCTCGTATAACCAAGATCGACGAAAAGAGCTCAGTCAATGCGGGAAGAAGGCATCTGGAGTTTGAGGTCATTAGACCAAGTGTTGTGGTGAGTATCGCATGTGAAGGGCATTACGCGTTTCGAGGAGAAAAGGAAAACTTGCACCGCATGATGTTGTACCTTTCCTAGAAATGTTACGGTGGGTCCGGTAACCTATTAGCTCGCTTTATCGAAACATTTTGCGGCAAGTTCATAATTTATTCCTTGTCTCTCATGCAAGGGAGTACGAGAGATACGACGGTGCCTTTAGGCACATTCCTTTTGAAGTAGATGCAACGTGACGGTTCTTATTAGATGTAGTCGATTGCTACCTTAGAGCGTAGAGTTACGTTTGGGATCGCAGGTAGTACCTTGGGGGGGATGAGTTCTATATAGTCAGCATAGTGTCGAGAAATCGACGTAGGGTCGCGAGGATGACTTGCGGGAATAGTATCCGCACTTATTCTTGCGAGGTATATCTGAATTTTGGGGGCAAAATTCCCTCTTAGGGGGGGAGTATGTAATAACCCTCTCTTCTGACAGCCCATTTTATATTTATTTACACTGTGTAGTAATTAATTATAATATGATAGATGTTGAGTAAATATTAATTTGTTATGTCAAGGTCAATATTTACTAAAATGTTGTATAGTTACCTCGTGAGTAGATAAAATGTTCATGTGGCGATTTATAATGTCATAAGGATTTAAAATGACATTTTGGTTTATTATGAAACCGAAAGTAAAATGAGTTATAAAATTCACAAATGATAATTTGGATAGTGTAGTTAGTCCCGGTAGGTGTGAGACAGTCAAAATAAGTGCCATATTGCATTTTGGCATTTCGGGCACTTTTGACTGGTTTTGGCTTAAATAGTGTAGTCGCGTATTTTTTTATCGCGTATTATTCATTTCAGTTGGGCATTTTAGACTAATGCCCCGATTTAGTCTTGTTGGCCTTACTATTTTTCCCTCATTTCTCTTAAAACACAATTGAGCCCTAGAGAGAGTAGAGAGAGAGATAGAGAACTTGGGAGAAAAGAGAGATTGGAGCTTGGATTGTTGCTTCCTTCTTCATCAAATCAGATTCTTACACTTGAGGCAAGTAATCTACTTGCAAATTTATGATTTAAGTAGAATAATTAGTCTTGATATTTATGGATTTGTTATGATTTAGAAATGTTAGGGTTTTGGTTGGATTTTTGGGTATTAACCACTAGAAATGGATTTGGATGATAAATGATGTTTAAGGTTGGTAGTTAGATGTATTTAGGATGTAGAAATTGCAGCAAATGATTTCGGTTGGGCTTGGTTTTGGATTTGGTTAAATTTGGAGTTCAAGACTCCATAGCCATTCTTGGCTATTCCGTAGGGGCGAATCGATTCGCATAGTTGCAGTTCCCAGGTCTATGTACCCGAATCAATTCGGATTAAGGCCGAATCAATTCGGCTGTATGCAGAAAGTTGATTTTGTCTTCCGAACCGATTCGCTATAAGGGCGAATCGATTCGGTTCCAGCAGTTTTGGGGTCTTTTTCCTTTTAATTTTCATCCTTATTTTTTTAGGATTAGGACCTAGGAAACTTCTTTAAAGAAGTAAACTTAGAGTTCTAGAGTATTTATGGAGTTGGTCGTTACCCTGGACTAGAAATGGGTTCATCTGGGGTTTACTTCGGGGAGGTTTAAAGAAATGTTAAGGCATTTCTTCTTTTATTCAAACTTTTAGAAGTTTGGAAGTTAAATGCCCAAACTTGGAGACTTATGGGCTTATCAAAATTTATATGAACATGGGGAATTTTCTAGGATCATTATGATCATTTGGAGACCTAGCCTGGAATTGAGATTTGAGGAAAAATAAATGATAATATTCGATGGGAATTATGTTCGCATAAATGAACCCATAGGTGTTAAAGATGATAGGTTCAACTAGAATGAACCCCATTGTTTAATGATGTTAGGTTTAAATAAAAAGAACCAATCTCATGATTAATGGAAATGGATTTGGTAATGAATACGATGATAAAATGAAAATGTTAATTTACTGTTACACACCTCTCTAAATGACGTCATAAGGGAAGTTCGCTCGTGAGGTGAAGCCCCCTGGCTAATGAATGCAGGGTGGATATAGTCCTAGGCCATGGGAGCGCTTATTGTTATATTTTCTGCGATGGGTAGGAGATTCCGGGTGTGGTCTTGACTATCCCGCAGGCTCATGGCCGCTTCCCGACGTATTGCGATAGGTGCCCAGGTTGTCTTATGTTAGGCCCTGGAAGATGATGGTCATTCAGGGGCGCGCACAGTGGGGAAACCCGGACGGGCGGTCTTAGATATCGTTATATGTATATGAATATAACCATATTTTCATCAAGTTGGACTTGATGGTTGATAAACGCCACAAAGAGCGTATGAAATTCCATAAAGAGCATAGATATGTGCCATAAAGAGCACGGGAATAGTATATGTGCCATAAAGAGCACTTGATGTAAATGATATTCCTAATAAGGAATGGAAAGATAATATGGGAAGTTTTAATTAACGCATAGAAGTTATAACTCCTTGATTAAACCGAAAATGGTTTTATTCCTAATAAGGAATGTCAGAAGGAAATGGAAATTGTATTATTAAGAAATGATTTTAAATTAAAGTGCTTTACTTTCAATTCTTGCTTATAATTTTAGATAGCATGTCAGATTATCATCCTCATAATTCATGTATAACTATTCATTTCTATCATGCTTTTTATTCTTCTGGTAATCATATAGAACCCGACCCTGACCGGTTTACTTTCCTTGTTGTATATATATATTATTGTATCCGCTCATGTGCTCCACCGCAAGGACGCCCGACTTGACTTTCCTAAGTTCCCTTCACTTTCGACGAGCTGTAAGATTTTGCGGGTTATTACAGGACGTTGTATTAGACGCTTTCATTCTTGTTATTCTAGATATGATCGGGTCTTGTCACTCGGGCGTGTGGCCCAAACATTTGTATTTGATTAATGGATGTACTATGTAAGATATTTAAATTGTTGTACGTCGTTATATGTAGCTGTGGACCGACAGCTTATTCGGTCCATTTGTGTACTTTCGTCCTAGTTGTACTATATATTATCTTTTGGAATTCCACTTGCTCGTCAGATTGGGTTGTTAGTTTAAATTTTTATAACCGCATTTTTAAATTTTACACTTTTTGGCAACCCGTTTTCTGATTTATTGGGTGGTTTTCCCGTATACTCAGTTTATATAGGTGATGCTGAGAATGATACCCATCCATGATTCCTGTTACGTTTGAGTATCGGGCTGGCCACCCCTTATCTCGGATTGCGGGTTGTCACAAGAAAAAAATGTTTATTTACAGTTTTAGATAAAAAATTTATTTACGGTTTTAGAAAATTAAGTTTTAAAAAATAAATTTTATTTATAGATTTAGAAAAACAGTTCTTATTTAGAAAAAAAGTTTTTAAAAAAACTATACAGGTTTTTTGACCAAAAAATAATTAAAAAAAGTTTTTTTGGAAAATATTTTAAATTATGTAAATAAAAACTATATTTAGAAACAAAAATATTATCTTACATTTTTTTTTGGTAAATTATTTTTTTACTTGATTTTTAATTTATTTTTACAAAATAGTTTTTATTTTCTTGATTCATAATATTCGCCCCCAAAAAAATTATTGTTGTTTTTTCCTAAAAAAAAGGTGTGGTAAAATTCGTTTTTAGTGGTTTTCAGAATTTTTAATTGATATTTTTTCTACTTAAATTGTTTTACTATAATTTTAAATATTTTTTTATATTATTTTCAAATCTATAAGAGTTTTTTTAAATATATTTCATACTTTCTAAATGTTTACCCTCTTATATTTTTTTTACAAGTTTTCCTTATTTTTATATGTGTTTTAATTTATATTTATTTTCATGATTTTCCGATTTAGAGATATTTTCGCTAATTTTAAAAAAATTAACAGTTTTTTTGATATTTTTTAGTTTTTAAAATATTTTCTTATGATTTATTACGTCATTTTTATTTTTAATACTTTTATATTGTTTTGGATTTAAATGGGGGTAACATTGTCTTTTTTGAAAATTTTGACAGCAACTAATGGATTTTACTATTCAGACAAAAGGAAATAAAAAAAGTGGGGTGTAAACACAAATATCGTTATAAAATGTAGGGTGGCATGTTAAAAGAACTCTTTATTTTTTTCATAAATTTGCTTTTTATTTTATTTATGTTTCAAATGTAATCTTATACTTGAGTATTCTTACATTTGAAAATAATTATCGATGAAAATAAAAATATTTAATGTGAATTTTACGTTTTAAGCATATTCCGTTGTATGTATATAAATAGGTATATGTTTAAGTAGTGAATAGTTTTTTTCTTGCTTCATCCGGTTGGTTCTAAGCAGAGAGGGCAATCACCTTGGAAATTGTGTTGGAAGATTTGAAATTTGGCTTGCGAGAAGAATCTTTTTTGAATTTTCATCTTTTTAGTTCAACTCTCAATTGACAACTTTTTTTTGCAGTTTGATTCAATAAGGAATGACCATTTTGATTGTCTACTGCTATGAATTTGAGTTCTATCATATATACGAAGATAGATTTGATATTAACATAGTTTCTAATTGTGGGATTTTATCCCTTTTTTGTGCAAGTTATTTTATCTTTTATGATAGTATTAGAAGAGTTAATGATACTTTAATACTTACTATTATTTTTTCTCTCATCTTAAATATTGTGTGCTTTGGAAATAAAAAAATGGATAAATTAAAAGTCGCTTGAAAACTTAAAAAATCTCTCTCTTTCTGAATAAAGTTAATATTTACAATTTGCAATGAATTTTCTACATTTGGTACAATAATATTTAATTATTTATCTTTAAAATATTGAACAAAGTTTGTATAATATTATTTTAGTTGCATATAAAGTTGCTAACAATATAACATTTTTAGTTTATTTTAAACATGCAACAAATGAAAATATGGAGTATGAGTATACTGACTTTAAAATTATATGATATATACTAATTTTTTGAAATATATTTATATTTATTTATTATACATCGTTCGTGCATCGCACGGAATGTATGCTGGTGTTAATTTTATTAATATAGCCATAGAAACAACAAGGTTCACTTTTCAAACTTCGTTGACTATCCAAGATATGAACTTCAAATTTATTGGACACTTGGCATTAAGTTTTTTTTTCCAGTGCTTAACTTTAATAAATAAATTAAATTGAAATGATATCCCAATATGTGGATTCTTTTTTCTTGAATAAGTAAGATATTAGGGTTCTAGTGTTTAACTTTTTATAAAGATGTTATAAGACATTCAAATTTTAAAGGATATTGTAAAGTATTTCAACGCTCTTGAAATAATTTGTTGAACTAAGTAACCAACCCAAAATGGGCTTATTAACCACACAAAAAAGTAACTCAATACAAGATATTAACTAGAAAACATAATCACCTTTTTATGGTTTTAGAGGGTATTGTGTCTTTACATGTCCAAATTAGAACAAGGTACTTATCTATTTTTCTTCGGTGTCATAGGGTCCTTGCTAGTTCTCGTGTTTATTATTTTTTGATAAGTTTTTGGCCTCCCCTCTCCTTGTCTATGCAAGTGTTCGAGGAGGAAAAGAGATATACTAACTCAATTTATTCAAAAATCGATATTATTCTTATAAATGGAGCGAACAACAAATATTAAACTCACTTGTCCCCAGACTTTAAATCTTCACACCAAGTTGTAGATGATTATTTCCATAATATAGCACAGTCTCTCCCTATTTCACATAGGGGACTGATTTTGGTAGTCATCATGATGAACACATTCAAAACTTTACACCTTCTAAAAGTTACTCCTTTTATTGATTTGAGGGTGGAAAACACTAGCAATAAATCTTTCCACCATCTTAGAGCATCCACAATGGGGATCACCCACGAAGGATAAATTTCAAACCCAAAATGATCATTTACCTTTTGTCTAAAGGAGGGCTGAAAATGGTGGACAGTTCCTACGAACTTCTGAAGTTCATAGCAATTCGTATAAACAAATGAAGTTCGTATGAATTCCTACGAACTGTAGAAGTTCGAAGGATCCCCAATGGCTCTATAACGGTAACATTTGAGTCTGTTTAAGAAACGACATAAGCCTCAACCTTCTTCCACCTTGTTCTTCAACCTACTTCATTCACCATTAAACTCAAGCTTAAATCATCCCAAATTATATCTCTAAAATTTCTCCACTACCTTACTTTGCTTATTATTTAGCAACAAATCAGTCCTACAATCCTTGCATATAGATTATCTATCAATTAAATTTACATAATGGATGGAAGAAAATGGAAAAAATATTTGAATATCGAAAAATCTAAGAAACACCGCTCAACATCAACGACAATTCCTACACGAGCCCCGATGACTGAAACACCCAATCTTGTATATAAGAATTACACCCGTAATTTTTATCAATAGCGACACGAGAGTCTGATGGGGAGACCCCGATTATAATTGGAAATAAGTTCGAATTTCAGGATTACTATGAGAGCGCAATGAAATTATACAAAATGATTCGAAAAAATAAACCGTTGATAAGGAAATTATCGACGGTGTTGATTTATGTCGAACCTATTTTTGAAGGTGATACCGAATTTCAATCAATGTATTTTGACGACGATGATCGAATGTTAGTGGGACATGATGCATACTTCCAACTACCATATGTTGAAATTGCATTCACTCCATTCGACTTCATGGTGCTTTTCAATAATTATTTCTTACTAACTGCTTAAGTAAACATTATTTTTATTTATATTCATAAATTAAATGTGTTAAAATAATTATTATATTACTTGCATAAATGACAAGTAGTTATAATTTATGTACAGGCATCTCGATTGGGCAAGGGATGCATATTCAAAACTTGTCAAATGATAAATACATAAATTTTTCAAACACCATAAATGAATTTTTCCCACAAATTCATACGAAGATTTTCAGGTGTGGAAATTCCTCTTTCTGACCTTAAAAAATACATTGAAAAATTTGTGAAGGTAGGTAATCTACTTGATTACGTGTGGCCAGTCATTGATCAATCATTTTGGTTCTACGTTATTGATAGTTTATTCTTTTCAAATGAAAATTCCACTTCATACCTCGGTATTATCATTATTTTGAGGACTTTATGATGATTGGTAATTATGATTGGAGTTCGGCTATTTATGCCCGTATTATCTTGTCAATGGATAAAGCTAGTTGATGACCATTAACCAGTGTTGAATGCATGTGGCAAGTAATTGAGGTACATTTATAAAAGATCTTATTTAAACGTTTAATAATTTTATGTTTCCTTAAAATAATAGTTAACATCTTCTAATCAGTTTCATGTATTTACATATGTTGTAGTACTTACATCACGAGTACACGGCGACAACATGCCTAATTCTTGATGATCCGTCCGTATATATCTGGACCCAAATATTTCGTTGGTCAAAGTCAAATAGAAAATGGAAAAAGGGCACTCAACGATTTAATATCTCAAGCTCCCAACATCAACTTGCGATGAGGTCACCCGAATCCAGCATTTGGCAGTCGTACGAGACTTTAATGTATCGTCGCAATCATATCATCGGATATGCTCATTATTTATCCGATTTGCATATTATTTTTTGGGATTCCTTATTTAAGGGTTTTTGGTACTTGGGTGACCAGGGCATCCGCCAAGTGACGGACTAGATATATATAATAGACAACCCCCACCCCTCATAATTTGGGCTCAATTGAAGAACAAGACTTCCAAGCCACCTTTGCCCATAATTGGACGACCATACATAATTATATATCCACTGTGTCATAAGAAGAGTATAATGCCTATTGGAAGGCAGTTACATAGGGGTCGTTACAACCACCAATTGCACGATACGTGTATGTAGATTTGGTTGGAGTTAGTTTTATGGCACCATCAATGTTGCGCATCCCACGGGCCCCAACATCGATTAATCAACCATTTGAGTATCAGAGGCAATTTGTGTGGGGTTTTCCTACACAGATACATGCGCTGAGTCAAGATTAGATGGTAGACATCGGCCTCCCCTAGGGGGCTTCATATTCACAGAGTGTGCGCGACCGGAGTTCCCAACCAACACTCTTCCAACTCAGTCACTGTCACAGTTAGAATGACATGATACATACATCGACGCAACAAATAATATAAGTGGTCTCCGTCATTGAATATTAACTAAAACTCGGGAGTGTGAGGATATCATCAGAGAATGTGATGATCGAATTGAGGAGTTGGAGTGACAACTTTTTGCCTTAAATGTGCGTGGTGTTGGGCCTAGTTACAACCGTGAAAATGTTTGCATACCATACCTAGTCCCACCATCTGACCCATACACAACATATGAATCGCTATAACATTGGGGTAATCTGATTAGGGATGATCCGATGATTGAACACACATGGATTTGGATGTGAATTTTGAATTTGGCCAGGGGTAACAGTGACTTTTATTGTACCCTTAAAAATGTTATCAATGGATGGATACATTGTGTATTAATATCTATACATATATTTTTTCAATTAGATTTCAAATTAATATCATGCGCTGAATGAGAAGGCAAAAATTATTAATTACCAAGTAATTGAGATGCTTTATTGTCATAATTTATTAACTTATAAATTGTATTACACGTTTCTTAAAAAGCCCACGTCTTACACGGGCCAAATTTTATAGCTCCACTTGTTTTACAATCACATTCATTGTATTAGCATTTTTTATGGTTAAAATACATTAGCTTATATTAGGATTGTACAATCTGGTATCAGTTAGCACAACGACACATCCTATCTTTATTTTTTGTGCAAGTGTACCCTCTGTGAATGTTCTGTAGTAAAGGCCCACCCTTATTGTTCCCGTAGGATCCTCCAACATCAAAGACGTATTACCCTGAGGAATCATTACAAATTTATTCACTACACCAACCACCTGTATATAATAAAATAACAGTTTGTGAATAAAAGAAATACATAAACTTAATCAATGTGATGGGTGTGGTTGGCCTATAAATGTTGATAAAATTAATTCTTGAATGCAACCCTAGATCTAAATACCGATTTTGCATTACAGTATACCATAATTGCAATGAGTAATCCATGGTAATACAATATCGATTGATAGGTTGACTTGTTTATATGCATAGATGAAAGGAGCAAGTCATAGAATGATAAATAGAAAAAACTAAACAATGCACATAATAATAAATTAATAGTTTATAGTCTTCAGAGGCAAACAATAATAATAGTGTGTGGCACACTATTTTAGTAAAGGTGTGCACAGGGCACACTTTTTTACACTTTGTTTTACACTTTGTCTTTTTTTTATACCAGGCACACTATTTTAGTAATTGTAATGTAGTAAAATAAAATTAAAGAGGATAACTGCATTACGATACTGGCACACTGGGTTACTGGCACACTCTTTCGATTCAGTGGGACAATTTTTAAAAAATGAAATGATAAGGTATGTAGTGACACTTTTAAAAAAATGAAATGGAGATATGATATTTTTATTAAAATGTTGATTTTATAAATACTAAACTAGTAATTGGTTAATAATAACTTCAACTGAATTGCATATTATTTTCAATTGAATACCAATTTATTACACATGGAATGAGTACATAAAATTTATTACACGTGGAATGAGAACAACCAATTTATTACGCATGGTAAAAATAACTCAGAATTTATTAACTCATACAATTTAGATAGTCTAACGGAGGTAAAGGGCATCCTAAAATTCATTAAATAGATGCGAAGGCTTTCCATGGATATCTCTACATCATGGGACATCCTCACACAAGCTTTCCACGCCTCTTCATTACGTACAATGAGTGTGAAGGTCGATGCATTTCAATCACATCCACTAGTCATAACTGTTAACCGATAAAGGTCTAATTTAGATTTTAACATGAGCTATCGATATTCAAAAGGTGTAGATGATGAAAACAGGGAGAAAAGCCTAGTAAATTATGGATTAGGTCATCACTATCAAGCATAATGAAATCTTGTATTATAATGCATAATATGATTATTGATGATGAACATAGAGACTTTTCATGGAAAAATGAATACGAATAGAGTGATGACACACCTGAAATAATGAGGGGCCAAACTAATTTCTACGACTACCTCGTGAGGGATGCTAAGATAAGAGACGTAACTAAACATCAACAATTACGAGATGATCTTGTGGAGCACATTTGGAAAAGACACAGTGATGAAATGGTGGGTTGATGAATTCAGATTTTTTGTGTTTATAAGCATGTCTATTCGCTTTCTTAGTTCCTTTGTTTATTTTGTTCTTGTATGATTGTCATTTTGATACTCAATGTTTTCTTATATTTAATATAAAGTTGGAATCGACACCTTGATTTTAACATAAATTAGTAAACAACAGTTGCACCGTTCAAGAAATGAACGGTGACATTACATTTATTGAAACAAAAAAAAAAAAATGATCAAACAATACAACTGTAAAATATCCTACTCATTGATTGAACCAGATGGACTAGACTCGGGGCTTGATGAACCGGTAGAGTTCGACTGTAGTGGGGAAATCTCTACGAGGTCATTGAACCTTTTGAGATAGAACTACTGTTATACGACATTTATTTTTCTCATATACCCCATGATGTATTACTTCTCTCGGCCTAGATGCATGAGATGATCTTATTTTTTTATGAGTTGATCAACTAGCTTCATTTCAATGAATGAATCAATTTAAGAGTCAAATTTCATGGCATGACTCTGCTTCCACTCTTACCTACTTTTAAACATTTCATTGAATTATTCACAATGTTTGAGTCCCACAGTGTTACAATCCAAGTTGTTAGAATATGCACATTGACAAGCACATTTTTGTCCCCCTTCATACCTGGGGTCTGGAAGATACGTCCCGGAGACTCGGACTTCCCTCCGCGTCTATGCGCGTAAAGATGTCATTGTTCCCCACTGTGTTTTGCAAGTTAAATTTTACCAAATCTTTCAAAATTTGGTAGCAATTATCAAACATGAATTGTTTGTTGGTTTCAACAGGGTACACCTCATGGGCTTGTGTAATCGCATTGTACTCGTTCATGTCGCTTCCCATATTATTGAGTTGATGAGAATGCTTTTCAATATATGACATTACACGATGCGATATATGATTGTAACCTATTGAGAGTATGGATATTGTATGATGAACCGTAATTCCAGGCGTGTTGTTGTACTCATTCGTAATCGTATCCCAAAATGTCTGAAATGTTATCGAGTAACCTTCAATACTTCGACTAGTATACTTTTCAAAAATAGTACATAAAATCTCATCCTCGGAGGGAGTCATGCTAGTTTGACGAGAACTAATAGTGTTAGTCAGTTGAGAGGAAGACATTATAGAGGGAATTAAATAAAAATACTAGATGGAAATAATGAAATATCAGAGGACAATTGAAATGGAAGAAATTTGGGTGGGATTGAAAAATGGGAGAAATTGGGGTAGGATTGAAAAATGCAAAAAGGTTGTATTTATAAGAAAACGACCGTTTAATTTTACTATTGCAGTAAATATTTCCTACGAACTTCTTTTGTTCATAGGAGCTCCAATGAACATCTGAAGTTCGTAGGAATTCTTACGAACAAAAGAAGTTCGTAGGAAGTATTTACTGATTCACAAGCCATTCAGTAAATCTAGAGAACCTCTGCCATTTTTCATGCAAAGTTTGTTGGCTTTTGCCCAACACTGAAGACGTTTTAGTTTGTAACTTTAACAGTCCGTTTGTCTTTTAGCTCCACCATTTTGGATGCTCTTATGACTTAAACGAATTAAGACTCCATACTATAAGTTAGTAAAGTAAATCCAACTTTTGAATAATGTAAACTTCTAACTTTATAAGGTGAATTAGTTTTTCGCCATGATGATATTAACCTTTTAATACTTAGTGCTTTATTTTAGGGTGTTTTTATATAAACTCGTAATACATATACATCCCCCAACAAGCCATTTTTAAATCTTAAATTATGAAAGTTGTTAAAAGACTTAAACACCCCTTTTAAAAGCCACTGATTATAAGCCTTAACTAGAACAATTGTGTGTTAAGCAAAGACAGTAACCCAATAATCGAATATTAAAAAAAAGACACATAAATCCAAATAGAAATCAAATTAGCAAACCATTCAATCCAATCCGAAGACTCCCAATAACAGAGTATAAAAAAAAAAGACACATCAATCCAATACAAATCAGATTAGTAAACCATTCAATTCAGTCCTAAGATTCATAAATGAACATAACATTCAAAATATGTTACATTTAATAATTGTTTGAGTTATATACCCTGATACCAATTTTTGTTTCATGGATATGGGAGTTATATGGATACCCAACACTATTGTCTCAACAAAACAAGATTATTCACATTCTTGCAAAGGTTTGGTTTAAGAACATGAAGCACGAGAAAAAACCAGAAGAGAAGTATTTACAAGACCTCATCTTCATTTGCTATTTGTATTTGGCTTAGGTGGTTGTTTTTATATGGTTATGAGAAAGGATAAGAAGGTAGCATTTTTTAAGGAAGATACGGTTGGTTGTGTGTGTAATACCCCATACTTTTATGGATATTTAAATTATATAAGTGGTGTAATTTAATAAATTAAAAGTTTCAAGTGAAAGAAAAATTTGAAGTGTGGGTTAAATATTAATTGGAGAGTTTTGGATTTTTTTTATGTGTGTTATATTTACTTACGGGAATAAGTAAATGAAGTTGGATTATTTTATAGTAGGTGGCGATTGTGCAAAGCGACAAGAACTAATATTTTATTCGAAAAGTGCGTATGAAGTCGTATTGGATTTAAAAGGTGAATTTCTAATAAGTGAATCGGATGGGAATTTCGAGCGCATGGTTGGTCTCGAAAGGGATGAGATAGTCAGAATAGAGTACCCGGGGGGTAATGTTTGGGTTTCGAGGACTTTTTTGGATTAGTAGGGACTCACAATTGTGTATACGAGTCAATTTTGGGTTTAATAAGGGATAACCCTTATTTCTCTCTTGTAAGGGCACGGGAGAAAGAGAAAGCAAAGAAGGAAAAAATAAAAGAGATAAAGGAAAAAAGGAAAGAAAGGAAGAAGAAAAGGAAGAAAAGAGGATGCTCAGGCCAAGATCCGACGGATTCTCGGCACGAGGTTATTGGATTTATCCAACGAGGCAAGTGTTTTACTTGCTTTAATTCTTTTAGTGTGTTTATAATCCATATTATAGTTGGTATGAAAACTATATGACTTGGGTTGGGATTCTTGGATAAAAAATGGGTTTTTAAGAATTCATTTCATAGAAATTGTTGTGATATTAACTCCATATGAAATCTAAGCTAAAATTCATGTTAAGGGGTAAATTATAGTGAGAAATTGGAAGAAAAGAAAGTTAAGGTTTAAGAAAGAAAAGGGTTGATTTTCTTGTTTAAAATTATTTGAATCCCAAATTGATTGTTGTGTTGGAGATAAATAAGTGTGGATATAAGTATATTAATGATGGGTAAGGTGGGAAGCCATGAAAATCGAGGTTGATGTGTATTAGTGTGAGAGTAAGGGTTGGAGAAGAAGAGGACATCGTGGGGAAATAGGCACTCTTATCAGGTGTGAATCGACGCGCTGGTATGCGAATCGATTCGGTTGAGGATAGTAGCAAAGTAGAACCATTTCAAATCGATTCGGGTCAAGGCGAATCGATTCGGATCCTACAGAATTGATTTGGCCCTGACAGTTTTAAGAGATATTTCGTTGGGTTTTAAGTATGAAAATTGAGATTTATTTCGAGGACATAAGTAATAGGGAATCCTAAATAGGGTGTGAGGACCTCTAGATGATTAAATGAGAGATACGTGACCCTTGGGTTAGTGAGGATAAAATTCGGGGTACAAATTGGAAGAGTGTTTGAGATGAGCGACACTCTGTAAATTATTTCGGCGGGTTTAGATGTATATTTAGGCATGTGGAATATATATATGTCGATTATATGTGAGTTAATTCGAATGTGCGAGTAAGATGAAATTAGAATATTAGTTAGACGTGGTAAGCTAATATTCAGATGAAATAAATCTGATATTTGTACCATAGGTAAGTGAATACTTATGGAATTATTATAAGTTGCATGAATAATTATAAATTAATACGAATTGGTATAATTGGATTTTAGGCTAATGCCATGAGATGGAGGCATAAATAGCCAGATTTGTTGTTATATATATATATATATATATATATATATATATATATATATATATATATATATATATATATATATATATATATACGAGTATAGAGACATTATATATATGAAGTAATTTTAAATATATCTATGTGTGATTGATATATTTATGTGCAACATATCCCTCTAGTGCTATCATTGGAGGTTGCGCGGTGTGGGTGAATCCCTTGGCTTGAGGAGCAGGGTGAGTATAGTCCCCAGGTCATAGAGTTCAGTTATTTAAGTAAGTGTGACTCTTCATACTGGGTGAGACGTCTTAGGTATGATTCGATCTCACTTTCAGATGAGGAACTATGATCGCTTCCCATACGCTTGTGTTTTATTTAGGGTAGGGTGATGAGATACCGACCTGACTTCCCAGACGGATGTGTGAAAAATCCCCTGGAGGATTATAGCATTCTAGACACTGTATCCATTGAGTTATAACTCTGAGGGATGGTTGTTATACTTATATAGAGTGTGATATATAAGTATAGATATAATTGATGTGTATAGTATATTATGTATATATATATATGAGTTGTGAAAACATATATATAAGGACAAAATAAAGAATGAAAGGTGATATAATTTCTTGATCATTCGGGAGTATAAAATCCGGAATATAAAATGTGTGATATACATATGTAAGATAAAAATATTATATACAAGATAAATAACACTAAAATGTAAATAGTGTAATAACTAGTGAGAGTTATTTATAATCAATGGATGAATTATAAGTGAGAATAATATAATGCAAACGGACGAAAGATTAAGATATTACATACGTGAGTTGTTGAGATAGCGTATGGTGTTAAATGATTTGGGGAGATACTAGTTAGGACGAGTAGCATAACTAGGGTATTTAAAATACATGTGATTAGGTGTGTACTGTTAGATGAGAGGTGAGGGGTATCTCATGTGAGTGCGATGCCAGTTTAACTATGGAGAATATCATATTTTGAATATTAAAGTATTTTAAACACTTGCTAAATATTTTCAAAACGAATTGGCCTCTGACCCACTTTCAAATATTTTCAAAAACCTTTTAGGTGTCCAGACATAGGGACGCCTGGATGAAAATTCTTTCAAGTCAGGCGTAGCTGCTGCAGTTGTGGATGTTGTCAGGAATTGATTTAGACGCTTCCATCTTTGTAATCTAGACATGAGGTATTGTAATTTATATTCGAGCATGTTGCCCAACTGATGCCATTTACTTTATTTCCAGCAATTTTATTCTTACACTCATTCGATATGGTTGTATAAATGTTTACCGAGAGTTATCAATTATTTATTTATGTGTATTACCGTGTGAATGGATTTACTTGTGCGATTAAGTTAAAAATATTAGAAAGTTTAAAATTTTCACACCGGGCCTAATAGGTTATTAGTAATTAATTATTTTTCGACAGTGATGCTTAGAATGAACCACATGAGATTCCTATCTTAATTTGATATAGGACTGATGAACCGGTATTTTATTGGGCGGGGTGTCACAGTGTGGAAATTGTTTTTGAAATGTCAAAGCTTTCATTTTCATTTCGGCGTGATAAATGGGTTTAATCCCATCAATGTGGGTTTAAGAAAAATGGGGTTTGTAAATTAAAAAATAGGGCTTATATAAAAACACCCTTATTTTACAAGGCATCGGTTAGCATAGTTGGTGAGGAACAAAAGTGCTACGATGCTAAGGAATTATATGGATTGACAAACGCACACCAATTATTAATTATTTCAAATCAATTAAAAAAAATTTGATCTTTGTGATAACTTAATTTTGATGTGTGTCGTTGTCTTCAAAAGTCAAGTTTCCAAATCCCTTGAAAACCTACAATCACAATATAAACTTGCATAGTGGTAAGTAAGGATGTCAATCCAACTTTCAAGAGTGAGAGAACATAAATGTGAAGATAAACGTAAATTTCACTTATTTTTTATCTTTAAAAAAAATTCAAAGGTTAATTATGCTACTCGACTAGTGAACAAAATATGAACGAAATCAAATATTAAAATAAGAGAAAAGTGAGGTAAATGAATGTGAGAACAAATAAGGGATGGAACTACACCACATATTCTAGTTATTCTAATTAATCAATTTACTCATTTATAATCTCCCAAGTTAGTATTGAAATTACAAGTCAACTCTCATCACAAGTGCAATTTTAACACTAACCTTTTAAAAAATTAAACTTAAAACCCCCACAACTCTTAGATTATAGACTTAAACTCCTTTTAATAAATCATCTGCTAGGATCGATTTACAAAAATTCATTTAAGCTATAGAAAATATAATTTAGAGTTAAAATTCAAGGAATAATATCACACTTGAGAAAATCCTATCTCTAGTTCGATTCTAAAATGGGTATTATATATTGAATGTCAATTTTCTCTCAAAAAATTATTTACCCTCTCTCGAGGCATAAATTAAAAGGTGAGAATTTCAAATAATCAAACTAATTAACTACAAAAACAATAAACATGGGTCGATCTCATCCCTTGAAAGAGGATTCTAGCCTAACATGATATGAAACATCTTAATCTAATAAATAAAGACATTAAAATATATGTGTATAGACACAAATTTCTAATTGAGTCTTAATGTAGTGTTGGCTCAATTTTAGACAAAAATACTTGAGTCATAGGATAGAGTTCTTTAGCATCCACCAAGCCTATGGCGTGTTTGTTGAAGACGTAGTGGCCAGATTTGTAAAGCTTCATCATTGTCGAGTTTCAATTGCCATGTTTCTACGTCAACGCAATTGATTCCATTGTATCCAAAAGATATGAATGCATTTTTATATATATAAGGAGACTTGGAATAATTTTATAATGGGTGTATTTTATTTTCAGAAAAAGTGTTTAGAACTTTGAATAAAGGTTTTTGGGTTTAATATGTAAAATTGCACATTCTGAAATTTCGTTCGAAATTGTCATTCGAATTAGAATTTCATTCGAACGAGTTTGCGAACGAGTTTTCCCTTTTTGGCCACTGACTTTTCGTTAGAAAAGTCGTTCGAACAAAATGTCATTCGAACGAAAATCTCGTTCGGACGAGATTTCTGGCGGGAATTTTTTTTGGCAGTTTCCTCCATGTTCCCACTCTTTTATTCCCACTAACTTTTTCCCAAATTTTATATGTGCGGGAACCAACCTTTTTTAGATAACTTTTGACAAAATTTGAGAGTGAAATATTGAGAGAGAATTTCCAAAATCAAAAGTTCATGTTTTTGTGTTTTCAAGTCTTCATGACTTAATTTCTACCAAAACACATACACCCATCAGTTTATGTTTATTTCAGGTTCTTAAATATATATATATATATATATATATATATATATATATATATATATATATATATATATATATATATATATATATATATATCTTCCTTGGAGTTTGTTTGGCACCGGGTTCTATTCTACCGTTTGAAGAGTTGTTTGGTTTGATTCTACATCCCTCGAAGAAGAAGAAGTTTTTGTGTTGCTGCAGCATTCTCACATGGTGAAAGGCACCATGTGTGGTTGATGGTTGCTTGGTCTCAATTAGTGGACTCCAAGGTTCCGGTGGACTCCGAGATTATTCGCTAGGCAGAGGTGTTTACGAGAAGGAGCATCAAGTCTTGGATGGAATCAAGTTGGTGGTGTAAGTCTACATGTCTTGTAATTTGTAATTCCATACTTAGTGAATTTCTTATGCCAGGGCCGTCTGAGGTTTTTCCCGTTGTGGATTTTCCTCGTACATCGTCGTGTAGTGGATTGTTTATTTTATATTTTGCAAAATTCACCTTAGATGCATGCTTAGGTAAAAAGATAAAATTTGGTTTAAATCTCTACTTGTTTAATTTGGTGCTAAAATTAAATTGAGTGCTATTTAAGTTAATTTAATTCAAGTCGGTAATTTAATTTGTTAAATTTGATTTAACCTAATTTGGTAATATTGAAAATATTGTGTAGGCAAATTTAAGGACTTGTGTTAAATTAATTTTGGGCTAATAGTAAATTTATCATAGTTAACTTCAAACGTTACTTTTATTTGTGAGAAAATCCAAAAATTGGTATGTATAAATTTTGTGTGTGTGTGTCTGTGTGTGTTCACAATAATTCACTTATTTAGGTTTAATTTTAATTTTGTTTTTAGAGATTAAAATTTGTGTTTAATTTAATTTTCCATCTTTTAAAGAAAAGAAAATTAAATAAATTTTGGAAAATTAAATTTTGTTACTAACCATCTATATTCCGCACTTATAGGAAATTAAAGGGAAAGTTTTTAAAACTTCACGTTTACAATAAGAGTAGATAAAAGAGCATTCAAATAAAATCTCTTTGAATTGCAATTGAACTCAAATACTGGAACTTGAAGAATACAACCCTCAATTTGAATGGTCAAACAAATATCAAATGGAAGCCCTCACACTCAAATTGAATCTCACTATAATTTATTTTTCCCTCTAAGATAATCAAAAGGAGGAAATGTAAAAAACAAAATAATTTTCCAATTATAAAAATACTATATACTTTCTTCTCTAGAATTCTTTAAAAAAAATCTCAAAAGGATAAAAAAATTACAAAATAAAAAAGAAGAAGAAACTATATACAATATGTACAATGGGTGAATTCTAAATGAACTCTCAAATAATGAGAGAAATGTGCTAAGATATACAAATCCTCTCATTATAAATTTGTACATAAGAACTCGTTCCAAATTAATAAATTCTACAATATCACTTTATATTGAGATATTTTCTAAAATTGCAAATAATTTCCATAAAAGGATGGATAAGAATTTATTTCCAAAGAGATAATTTCTAATAGATCACTCTATATTAAAATATTTTCTAAAATTGCAAATAGTCTATATAGAGGGATGGAGAAGAACTATCCTAAATTCAAAAAATAAATGAAGGTTTATTTTCAAATGAATCTTTAATCTCTTTTATAGGAAGATGCATGTGGCTAGGGGTAATATTGAAATTGTAAAATATTATGTCTAAAATCTGTATTTTGGGTAATTGAGGTAAGGGTAAATTAGGAAATGCACACATGTGCATGTGTTTTGTGATGTAATGAGTGGGGTGGGGGGGGGGGGGGGGGGGGAGTTGGGGGTATTTTAGGAAAAAATAGAGAACATATAACACATGTGTTATTCTTTTATTCTTGGTTTTATTTGGTGAATGGGATTCGAGCAGATTTGGGTAAAAGCTTTAGTGGGTTTTAAAAGATGTATGGATAAATGGGTATAATAGATGGTTTTAAATGAGTTTGGGTTTGGATTAATAGAACCGGGTTTGGGCAGATCTAATGAAAGTGGGTCATTTGGTGGGTTGGGTGGAAATGGGTATGGGTGTTTGTGGGGCTAGTATGGATGGGCAGAAATGGGTTGGATGCAGTCATGAGATGAAGTCAAGTCAGTTGGTTGGGTTTGGTCATGGGTCAGAGTGGATATATGAGGCTACGGGTTATGGATTTATCCGGGTTATTGGTGTAAGGATCGATTGAGGAGGAAGGTGGTGGGTTTTAGGTAGAGTTAGTGGGGGTTTGTGGTGGAGTTTTAATGGAGGTGTAAGGAGTGTTAATGCGGGAGAGAGAGAGAGAGAGAGAGAGAGAGAGAGAGAAAGAGAGAGAGAGAGAATAGGGTGATGTTTTAATGGAGGAAAAGAAAGAGATAGAATGAAAATGGTGGGAGGTTAAAGATCGTGAGAGGGGAGAGAAAATCAAAATCTTATTTTATTTAGTTGGGTTTTTTTGAACAAGTGAGGTATGAGAGGTTATTGCATGTGTAGGGTGTATGAGAAAATGGTGTAGGTAAAGGGGTGTATATGAGCGTAGGGGAGTAATGTGTATGTGTATAAGTACTTTATTATATACATATATATATATATATATATATATATATATATATATATATATATATATATATATATATATATATATATATATGAGAGGAGGGTGTTGTACTGCTCCAAAATATCAACGGTTGGGAGCGAATTTTTTTGGACGATCTAAGGGTCTCAGATTGTGCCATGTCACCATTTACCCATTGTGACATGGCAAAGTGGGGGAGAAAACACGGGAGACCTTTAACACAAACCCTACCATCACCCGATGCACCCCTCGCTCATTCTCTCCCTCTCTCATCCATCTTCCCCCGTTTCTCTCTCACACAATACAAGTAATCTCCCTCATTCCCTAACACACAATACATACACACGCAACTACAAACACACACACACACACACGCACCTACAAACACACACACACACACATGCACACACACACACACACACACACACACACACACACACACACGATTTAGGGTTTCGATTTTGTTTTAGATTTAGGGATTCGATTTTTTTTAGATTTGTTTTTGTTTTAGATCTGTTGACATGTATGCTTATATTTTGGGATCTAATTAGTTTTTGTTTTTGTTATCTAGGGCTTCTATTTTTGGTCATTGTATTTTGATTTTTGTTAAGATCTATGTCGATTTTGTTCACTTTGTTTTAGATCTGTTAATTTTTATTTTTTGTTATTTATTTTTTTCTTTTCCAGGTGACCTAATTATACTTGAACATCCCAAACCGGTATACTCCTTTCCTTTTTATTGATTGTCTATTTATTTATTTTAGGTTAGTTTTTTTATTGATGGATAAATCTATATTTATTTTTAAATAGTCCCTTTGAAGATTCTGAGTTAATAAGGTCTAAAACTTTAATTCATTTCCTATGCACTGGAGTGCAACTTCTCTACTATATTCAAATAAACCTTTTATAAACATCCATTGTCCAGTCTTATATAAAACTTTAGGGTCTAACATCCCAATGCCTCTGTTGGCAAAATTTTGATACTTTATTAGGATCACTTTAGGGTCTAACATACCAATGCCTCTGTTGGTAAAATTCTGATACTTGATTAGGATCAAGTAATTCATCTAATTGATGTTTGTTGGTTTGAATACTTCATTTGCTATACTTGGTTTGATTTTGTAAAACTAACAATACTTTTAATGTTATTGGTGTTTGTTGGTTTGAATCTTGCAAGTGATAAACAGGTGTTTGTTGGTTCGAATCTGTTTAAGATGTTGTTGGTGTATATATATTACGTTTATTTTTTTTTTGTTCGTTCGAATCTGTTTCAGATGTTTTTGGTGTATATATATTACATGTATTTAGGTTTTACCCATGCTAATTTGGTGTTTTTAATAGTGTGAAGGATTGATCCAATATGGTTTTAATTCAGGACCCAATTAGCCAAGAAAAACGGTATTTGGAGATGAGGAAGAATGTCTGCATGCTTCTTAGTTATTTGATCATATGACCCACTTGATCAGGAAATTTTTTTATTTACTTAGATGAATATCTCTGTTATTTTGTTAACCGTGTTAAATTTTTGAAGTAATTTCTCATCGCACATTGTTACCCATCTATTAGATTTCTTTATTAATATATTGTGTATTGACACACAATTGTACCCAACATAATTGTTGACATAAATCTTAGAAGTTGGGTAATTTTTCCTTAAAATGATTTGGTCCTGTATGTTTGATTAAACGAGGGACAAAATAAACTAAAAAGTGACACATAAAGTGGGCGTGCCATAGTCATTGGACAGTCTCGAAGAATCGGTCATGCAATACCCATGTAGTGTGTACTATGAAAGTATAAAGGGGGCGTGTAATTTGACATGGGTTGCAATAGCATGGGCAAACTTTTGATAATGGTGGTTTAGTTTTTTTTTCTTACTATTATCTATCCTTTTCGTCATTTTCTCTTTAACTTTGTAGTTATGTTTGAGAGGATCTCCATGAAATGTGTGTCTCTGAAGAGATATTGTATTGAGGAACGGGATGACTAATGCTGATAATGTAGATAATATCAAAGTTGTATTTCTGGAAATGAATATTTCATAAGGTCTAATAGGATTAAAGAGGCCAGCACTAAATTAGTTTGTGAATTAACAAGTCTTATTAGGTGAACCTGATAGCAAGAACATAACTTTACTTATTCTTATCGTAATATCGTGTTGACTTGCATTTTGTTAGGTCTACTTTTATCTGTATACTGCCATATTCTTATGTGTATGCTGCCATATATGTACTCCATGTTTGTTTTACGTGATTTGTATTATGTATATAGCTGTTTTTATTGAATAAAATTGTTTATTATGTACTCATTATCGATGGAGAACAGTTATTGAGGACCATATTCTAGACACAAGTATGACTACCCCCTCGCTCCTCTGTTTTTCTTGATAGTTAACTTTATAACTTCTCTAACTTAACCACAATGAAGTACTCCATGAGTATGCCTTCCCTCCCTCTATTTTCTCCTATTTCCATAGATGCTGTAATACTCCGTATTTTTATGGCTTTTAAATTTGGGGATTTATTAAATTTAATTGAGAATTAATTTAATATTAATCCGAAATTTTATTTTAAATATTTACTAGCGTGACGAGAGTTAGTAATTATTGGGAATTTGGTGAAAATTACTACATGAGTAAAGTAATATATAAGATTGATTTATTAAAATTGTCATGAGTGAATGAAATGGCAAATATGAAAATTTAAGTCGGGACGCGCCTGTGTCGTGTCGGGACTAAATTATTATTATAAAAGTGAATAAATTATGTGTCATGCATATGATAATTTCGAGTGCTCCAAAGTTTTCGAAAGGGTCGAGATAGTCAAAAAAGTGTACCCGGGTGTTTAGTTTGGGTCTCGAGACGTTTTTAGGCCTATTTGACATCCCGGGAGGGTATTATAGGTATTTTGTGTTTTTGGGTGATTAAACCCACGAATTTCCCTTAAATATATCAGCTAATAGGAGTTGTCTTTTAGGGTTAACAAACACATAACATAAGAACGACCATTAGAGGATAAGGTAAAGATATTTCCAAGAAATCCAAGGTCTAGAACTCACTCGATTGCACCGCCACCACCACCAAAACATAGATCGTAAGATGAGGAACGTAGCCATATCCTCTTCATCATCAAATCAGATATTAAAATCCCATGAAAATATCTATCTTGCTTTGTTTTTAGTTAATGTTTCACCCATGTTAAATTAGGATTGTTAAAAACATGTTTCATGGAAGAATTTGATGACTTAGAGAATTTAAATCACGTGCTTTAGAGGAAATAGATTTATTCTGGACATCTCAGCATATGTAGATGATTACCCACGAAATTATAATGTTTTAGAAGTAGGAAATCTGGAAAATAATTGGAAGAATGGAAGTTTTATGAAAAAATTAGGGTTCTTGATAATTTTGTTAATTTACTCCATTAATTCAATACCTTTGATGACTAGTAGTAATTTTGACTCGTAGGAAATCATGTATCTAGGTATATATGACTAGTACTAATTTTGTTTAGGATTTTGGGAATCGTTCATGGAGTTTTGGGTGAGGTTGGAGAAGGAAACCCGTAGATAACAATGGCAGAATTCAGAATAACTGCTTGATCGATCGATCGACCAAGATCATCGATCGATCGACGATCGATCGGCCCCTCCTAAAAAACTGCATGTTTTTCCCCTTTTTGTTTAATCCAGATAAAATACGTAGGAACCCTTGAATGTCCTTTAAATAGTATAATAGGACATGAAGAGGACCAGTAGGGTCTCAGTAGACTCCGTTGAACGAAATTTAATGCAAAATGAAATTATGGGTTAACAGGGGGTTTCGTCACACATTAAAAATTGTGCATACCTTCACTATAGAATTTAGAGACTCGTGAAAGACTTAGACCAGAAGGTTAGAAATGGTGTACCTATTGAAATTATATTTTAGTAATAAGAAATACTTCGAGAGATGAGAAGTAAGTATGAAATAAATTATAAGTGAGAATAAAAGAGATGAATCCGTTATGCGAGATAATTAAGTAAAATTTGTGCTAAGAATGGATAATAATAATTATGGGTCATGGGTGAACCTAATTTGGAAAATGTGAATATCTATATATATGACCGTGTGACTGTGTACATATATTAAGTATTATGTTTGTGAATAATCATGTCCGCGCTACTTGCTATCACGGAGGTTATCGTGTCGGGACAGTCTTATCTCGATGGGACCTTTATGGGGGGGGGGGGTATTTACTTATACCCTAGAACATAGGATTCCTGGGTACAGGCTATCTGAGAACTATAGTCAAACGGTCCTAAGAGACGCGAGGGGTATGTGCTGACCTCTTAGTGACTTGGAACTATGATTCGCCTCCATTTTGCATGTATTGTGTTAATACAGTTCGAGAGTGATTCCGAACTAGTGTTTCCCTTAGTACGAGTAATACGGGGACTTGATAGCAGAGTATGCCAGCACCATAGATTTTATGTGGGGTGCCGGTAGTATATATATTATATGAGTGACTAAAATATATATATACTTATATATATGGAAACTTTCTACTATGTGTATAAGTAGTTAAGTAATGGATAAATTCTCCAGCTTTATAACAAGCGTTCATGAATTTTGTAACGGTACTGAGTGGTTCTAAGTAACGCAAGAAAATGGAAGAGATTAATTTTCTAAAACTAAATATCATAGCCTTAGTAGTTCTCGGGATAAAACTTTATGGAAAATAAGTTATATAGACTTGTGAGATCAGTAGTACGCTAGGTGTGCACACTAGATGAGAGGTGAGAATTGTCAAGAGAGTTTTGCATACTAATATGGTTGTCACATTAGCCAGTACGCATTTTGAATACTTGCTAAACTATTTTAAAATTGTTTTACACTCGGGCTCTGACCCGTTTTCTTTCATTTCTCTCTCTCTTGTATATATATATGTATGTATTACAGGTGCCGAGCCACAAGGGCGTCATGCATAGGTTCTTTGGATTGGACGTGCTGCAACTTATGTGGAAGTTGCAGGCCCTTGCTTTAGACAACCTCTTCATTGATTCCGTTCCTATTTTAGTTCTTCATAGTTAGGGCATGTGTCTCCCAATTTCCTATTCCGTTTGGATTTTTTCAGAGATTTATGTTTATTTATATTTCCAGTATTCAGTACTCTTTGAGAGTTAACTATTGTCAGGATGATTTCATTTATGGTTCTTAAAATTGGTTTGGTTTATCTAGATGGTTTAAGTTCTTGAGTGTTAATTGCCATTCTTAAAATTTATGTGATTCTTAAACTGTTGTTTATTATTAAGGGTTTTCATATTGGAATTTAATAAAATGAAAATAAGACTTTAAATTGTTTTGACACTTAGCTTAATTATTTAGGGTGTTTAAATTGGAAATAATTATTTTGCGACAGTGATGGTAAGAATGAACCAACCGTTCACCTAGATTTTAATTTAATAAAATAATGATCACCCAGTATTTAATTAGGCGGGGTGTCACAGATGCTCGCTTTGTTTTACTTTTTTTTACAGTCACTCACTTCTACTGGAATTCTCTTACTATCACTCGCTCATGTTGGAATCTACAGATTGTGATGAGCCAGTAGGCTTACTCTCTTACGTTCATTCCATTCACTTTAGTTTCTTTTCTCATTTCCTCTCTTTTTATGCTCCCTCTCTCGCGGCTCTGTGATCAACGATCGACCAATCTCTCGACTGCTGTTGTGTAATTTTTTGTGTGACTTCCTTTCCAACCAGGTTCGTAGTCATTTTTATGTTTATATGTGAATTTCTTCTTCAATTAAGATCAATTTAGGGTTTTGATTAATTTATAAATTTACTTTTTTTTTCATTTTGATTTCAGTTATGTTATTTTTCCGAATGTGAATATCTATTTCGATCAGTTAATTTTGTTTTATATGTGTTTATATGTATGCTTTTGTTTCGAGACCGGATTTTTTCAGTTTGTTATTTGTTTTAGATTTGTTCATTTTCTTTTTCTTCAAATTTAAGCTTATGTGTTCTTATAATTTTTCCTTTAAAGATGAAATTCATTTTTTCTTCTTTTATTTTGCAGATTGACAATCAGTGTTGAAGGGAGCTTTGGAAGCTAACTTGATTTGTAATTAGAAACTAATAAGTGTAAATGGGAAACAATTTTTTTCCTGCTACAATTTTACATATTTGTTCTTATCTATTTTTTTGTTTTTTTTTTCAATTTCATTATTTGAATGTTTTTATGACATCAATAGTTTTAGATATATAGAAAATGCGTTCAGCTACGTGAGGAAATGTAATTTTATATAAAATAGTAATATGAATCTAATTCAATTCAGGAAATGTAATTTCATACAGAGTGCCATTTTCAACAGTAACAGGTGTATTGTGTATAGTGGTACAGTGGCAACATTGTATTCTGTACTAAAATTTTGTTTTTTTCATTCAATTTGGACTATCATATTAGATGACTATGCCAACTTATTTTTTGTCCCTATATGTGCATTACCAATTTATGTAGCATTATTTTATTTATTGATTGATATCAATTTTTTTATACTCTGATAGCAGGGTGGGCAAGTCTATAGAGAAAATACTATGCTATCTAAATTGCAAGAAACCTAAATACTTCCTTTGGTTCGGGGTGGTTCGTTCATGCCTCTGTGAAGGTGTTTGGTTGAGACTTTCTTAGCTATCAAGATTCGGTATTCGAGTTCAATAGCTTTTCTTGATTAAAGAGGTATTTTTGGAATTGAGTAGTTATATAAACTTAGGTTTTGGTATTTTTAGATTGTTTGCTTTATTCTTTGCTAGAAAATCGATTGTTCTGAATAATTGTTACTGTGCACACACATTTCCATCAATGGTTGTTGTTTTATGAAAATAATTTGGGCAACAACAACAAACGAACACAACCACCATGGACATTTTCACAATGGCTACACCAACTGTTCGACAAAATTTTCAAGTGAAATTTCAACCCATTTTGAGTAATTCACACCCCACGTTCAGTTATTTTGTATCTACATTTTTCAGTTTGTATGTGTCCTTTAGATAGTTATAGCTTTGTGATTGGTTATGACTTAATGTATTAGTTATTCTTTTATCTCCAATGTGTAATTCACAAACCTAACTTTTGTTTTTACATTGCATGCTACACTCCATCATCACCTCCGACTCCCTATCTCACACGTGCACAAGTACACTCCTTCAATCTCTTACACATTCACACACACACACACACACACACACACACACACATACACACACACACACACACACACACACACACACACACACACACACACACACACACATACACACACGCACACATAGATGTATGATTTTCACACACACATTCACACAAATATGAGTTTGATATTAGGCAATTCACAAACCTAGCTTCGTGGCAGGTAGTTAAGCCATGTATTATAAGTTAGGACTTAAATGGAGTATCAAATTACATGAAATTTTATAAACACACCAAGATTGGTTATTAATTTACTTGGTCCTATTTTTAATTAGAATAAGCTTTACTCGATGATGTAAAACTTTTCAACTCATTTAAATTGCATATATATCGCATATATTCATACTCATATATGCATATGCATATGTGCATACTCATATGTGCATATGCATATATGCAGCATATGTGCATCTGCATATATGCATCTGCATATAATCATTCTCTATGGCATCAAGCTTCAATATTGAAAGTTATTTGTTGTTCTCATGGAAGTCCTAAACTGTTTTTTCATAGTGGAGTTACAGTTATTTGTCCTTAACTTCTTCATTTCTCTTTTATTATGAGTTTAGTTGGGCATAATTACTTTTGTATTTCAGTGTCTTTGTAATATGGTATGCATTTACAAGAATTTGAAACGATTTTCCATTTGGATTTTGTTAATTTGATTGTTTCTAATATTTTTTATTCCTATTATTCTAACCTTACAGATCGATCACCAAGTGCACAAGTTGTCAATGAAACTTGCTTTGCAGAAATCTCAGAATTCTGAACTCAAAGGTGCACTAGGTAATCTTTTTTTTTTCAAACTAAAGCATATGTTTAACAAGCTTAGTTTCTTTTTTTTGTTCTAAAAGAAGTTATCCATTATTTAGGGGACATACAATAGCCCCGCAACATCATTTGATTTGAAGGGTATGTTTGTATGTTTGAGTTATTAAATACATTTTTTGAAACCAAAGTAGATGAATCATTACATGACTCATGTATATCATACCTAAATGACTACTCATGTAACATGAGCAGTCACTTTGTTAATGCTTACATATTGATTTTTTTTAGGTCTGATATATTAGGGAGTCTTCTAATTGCAAGATTTCATTTAATATTTGCTCACCGAGGTCACCATTTAGTGCGCCAAAGATCGACATTTTTGTTTTGTTAAATTATTTTTTCTTTTACTTTTTCTATTGTTAAATTAAGAGATAACATTCGTTAAGATATACTATTTAACGACTCTCAGTTTTCTTCGTTCAACATCATATGTATGCAATTAGGTCGTGCTAAGGCCATTTTTATTCATAAATGATGCATGATCAAATTGTTTAAAATTGTACATACCAGTATATCATACGCATCTTTACTTCAAATGCATTTTGGAACCGATTCATTTGCAACCGATTGACTAACCATATTTTTTGTTTTGTATCAGATCGCATTTTGACAACTACGGACAATCATTATAATGGAACACGTGGGACGACCTCCATTGATATTGTGATATTTTTAAAGAAATTTTTTCATTGAATTATTTGTTTGATGAATTTGGACTTTTTTTATTATTGTTGGATTGGTTGTTATCCCCTGAGGACGGTGGATAGTCCAATAAAGAAAGGAGATTATGTTCATTTTTTTTAAATTGACACTTTGTTAATTCGAGTCACACTGTGAAATTCATTGATGAATATTGTATATTTTATGTTACATGGGAATTTGTTTGATGAATTTAGACTATTTCATTATTGTTGGACTATTTATTGTTTGTTAAGCAGGGTGAATATTCTTATAAACAAAGGAAATTATGGCCATTTTTTTTAAAATTAGGCTTTATTTTGTTGGGGAACAAAATTTTTCTGTTTTGCAAATACGTACTTGATAAATTTTTACCGTTTTGCAATTATGTACTTTGAAATTTTGTTATTTGGCGATTACGTACTTCGAAAAAATTTGTCGTGCCTTCAGGTACGGGCTTTTCGCTAGTGTATATATATATATATATATATATATATATATAGCACAAAAATAAATAAAAATATATAAAAACTAAAACAGACACATATGAAACATAAAAGACTCATAATAAAATAATAATAACAAAATAAAAATACAAATAAAAATAAAAATAAAAATGAAAATGAAAATGACAATGAAAATGAAATGAAAAAAAGAATATAAAATAAAGAACACTAAAAGTGAAATATATAATAAAGCACACACACACCCCTAAATATATAGACACTGGCATAATGACATGCGCGTGTTATATGATATTTACATAAAATCATAAAATACTCAAAGTAAAAATAAAGACGCCAAAATAAAAGAAAAAGAAAAAAAGAAAAAAAGACATAACCTGAATATATATATATATATATATATATATATATATATATATATATATATATATATATTAAAAATAAAAATAATAATACCATACATATACTGAGCAATTATAGGACAAGCTAGGGGTGGTCTAGACTTGGTTATGGGATAGGTTTAGACATATTTAATCACATCAATGTCATATTTGCCTTGATTTGAAGCTTTTAAAATAAAAAATGACATTTGACCTTCAAGAAACACATATACATGAGAAGGGCAATTTTATCGAGAATTAACAATTAAAAATCCTCTATTTGGGGTATTATTTTAACAATTTTGGGTGTATCACTTTGTACCATTTTAAACCAAAATTTTATGAAAATAATTTGTTCGATTTACTTTGTATCATGTGTGATTTGTAAGGAATAGTAAAATAACAAATCACACAACACGACGATGTACGAAGAAAATGCAAATGGGAATAACATCGGATGACCCAACCATGCAAAATTCACTATTACACATGAATTACAGGAGGAAGACAGATGGCTCACTCAACCGAATCGCTCCTTCAAGCCTTGATGATATATTCTCTCCTTGATCCTTCCTCACAGATACAAGTAGGAATCCACCACTAACTTCCACATCGAGTGCTCTTCATGTGTCTCGATATCCACTGACATGGGCAAGCAAATCATGAACGTAACACAGAGTCCATCGCGTCAAACTATAACATGGGTAGAGTTCAGTTCGAATTAGAGAATTCAAAGTAGGGAGCTTGATATTAAGAGAGGTAACCATTGATACTAGTAATCTAATTGAGGGAAATCAAGGCTTTAAATTGGATGTCCCATATGTGGTAACAGAAGTATCAAAATTTGAATGTTATTACTTAAATGACTTAAAAGGATATGAACTTACTCATGCTTAGAATATAAAATATCTTAAGAAATACTTCTAATGACGTAATATAATATTGAAATGAAATGAAATGAAAATAACCCTTTTTGCTACATATGATGTTTTAATATAAGTGATCCATAAGAGTTATAAGGCTTAAATCCTTAGCATTAGGTTTAAACTAAGGTCCGAGGCTCTAGTATGAGTTATAAGGATTTAATATTTGGATTTAAGTTTAATAAAATCCTGAGGACCCAATATGAGTTACAAAACATCAATCCTTAGATCTAAGTTTAAAATCATGTTTGAGGGACTAATACAGTTTGTAAGTCCTTCACCCTTATCTCTTAATAAAATGATTGAGGTCCAATAGACCTCAGTTAATTGACTCCTAGAGTTGTAAGGCATTAATCCTTGACTCCCAAAGTCTCTAAGGTCTTAAACTACATAACAAGGGGTTGAAGGCTTTCATCCTTAGATCGAAGGTCCAATGACTCCAAAAATACTAAAGGAATTTTCTAGGCTCTCATCATTGATTCCACATTACCTAACTAATGTCTAAGGACCTGAAAGCAATCATATGTGTTACCAATAATTTTCAATCACCATCACTGGATCTGAGCAGATTTGATTTAATAATCTTCCCCGAGGACAAATCTATATCTTTGAATAATTCGCCAACCTATTCGTTAGTAACTTTTTCTTTGTATCTAAACCCAATGTTCATTTACTAAGTTTTGACCAACGACCAGGGGAAACTACTCATGATATGTTACACGTTTTAATAGTGAGAAGAAAAATATGGTAAATTATAAAGAAAATAATGATATTATTCCTTTAATAAGCAGTATGTCCCCTGAGAAGTTGTATAATGCGCTGGACAAAGATCCCCCTAAGACCATGATAGAGTTGATGGATAAAGCTTGAAAAATCATGAACGCCGAGGAGGCTATGGTTGCAAAGCAAGTCCCAGGTGCTAAAGCTGACAATAATAAAAACTTTGACAAGAAGAATCAAAAGGAAAAAAATGCCAAGAAGCCTAAGAAGTATAACGAGTATACTCCTCTCACTGTTGTCGTGCATGACATCTTGGAGGAAGTTAGAGGAAGCATGGGTCTCAAATGGCCCTAAAAGTTAAAGTCCCATCCTAATAGGATGTAAGGAAAAATTTCCAATTGAGCCAATTTGTATATATTGGCTTAATTTTGAACAAAACTCTCTGATTCATAGGATAAAAGTTATATTTGTGACTTTTCAAGCCTATGACATTTTTGTTGAAGACGTAACGGCCAAGTCAAAGAGATCACATCGTCATGCCGTGTTTCATTCCTCATTTTTCTCATCAACGTTCCAAGGATATCTTAAATCTGAATACATATTTTATTATTGTTCCTTGGAAATTTAATATTGGCTGTTAGAATTTGGTTGAATTGTTTTTAAAATCTCTTTCTATTTTCTTGTTGAAAAATATTTTTTTCTTCGAGGTCATTTCGATCAAATGAGATTTGAAGATCGTTCGAACGACTTCAAATGAGGTTACCTTTAAGTATACCCCGACTTCTTGTTAGAAGTCTCATTTCTATCTTGTTCGAACGAGATGTTTATGTCGTTCGAACGAGACTGGTCCATATTCGAACGACCAAAGAAGTTTTTCAGAAAATGCAATTTTTCTTGCCACTTTTCTTCCCAACTTCTTAGTACTTTTTCCCAACCATTTTATATAGTGAGAGAGATTAATTTTTATAGCTACTTTTCCACTTTCTGAGTGTTAAAGACCATTAGAAAAGTCCAAGAAGGTTTTGTCTACGATTCATGGTTTAATCCTTCAAACAAAACACAAGTTTACACCTAATTTGTTTTTATCCAAGTTTCAACATACATATATATTTTGAGATTATTTTTTGCCCCGATTTTATTCTCTACAATATTGAGGATTATTTTTTGTGGAGGATTCTATGTGAGTGATGCTTGCATTTCCCCATCGCTGGACTCCGAGATGTAGGTATAATCCTACATTACCACTAGGCAGAGATTGAAGGAACGAAGGGTCAAGTCTTGTGAGGGCGTCGAGTCGTTGTGTAAGCATTCTATCATGTCCTTTTGTAATTTCGTACTTAATGGACTTGTGGTTGGGCCATTCGAGATTTTTTCTGTTATGGGTTTTTCTTATTTATCATAACGTTATGATTGTTTATTTTATCTTGATATTCGCTTAGATGCACGCTTAGTTAAAATAATGGTTTATCCACGAAAATGGTTTCATTGGTGCTTACTTAATTTCTGGTAGTTTAGTTTGATTTAATTAAATTTTGAATTATGTTTTGTTAAATTTGGTTTATATTAATTTAAATTTGAATTAATTATTGTTTAAGAGAAAATTTAATTTTGAGAAATCAAATTTAAGAATTTTGGAACCATCATCTATATTAGCCCTTCTCAAATTGGCATTAGGTGCACCAAATTATCGAGCTAGATCCTTCTAGGTTTGAATGTGTAAAATTTATTATTTTAGAGTTTTTCTATTTTTAATGGTTATAACTATGCGTATTGAAAAGCGCATATGAGGTCAGCACTTAAGTTATTAGACGAGCTGATTTGGCAAGCGATTGTTAGAGGGTGGTCCCCACTAACATGTTTAGAAGGAGAAGTTCATGTTCCTAAACACGTAGAAAAATGGAGTGAGGATGAGCAGAAGATATCAAACTATAATTCACATGGTTTAAATGCTTTTTTTAGTGCAGTCACACTGGAGGAGTTCCACGGTATTATGACATGCGAAACATCCAAAGAGGCTTGGGACACGCTCCAACTCACCCATGAAGTTACTAGTGTTGTTAAGGCTTCTAAACTCCAAAATCTCACAAATCAATTTGAAACCATTAAAATGGATGAGAGTGAAAACTTAGATGAGTTCTATGATAGATTGTCCAATATTATGAACTCGTCTTTTAACTTGGGAGAGAAGATACCCGACAACGTGTCATATAGAAAATTTTGGGGTCATTGCCCAAAAGGTTTAATCCAGAAATGACCGTTTTGAATTTTTTTGGAACATTAAAATCTATGAAACTTGAAGAGCTTTTAGGTGACTTATAAACCTATGAAATTGACATGTTTAGCTCCAGTGATGTGAAGAAGGAGAATAGGGTCATAACTTTAAATGCTCGGAAGGAGGAAACACCTAATTCGGATGATGAGTCTGACATCGAATCGGATGATATGGCTATGTTTGGTAAGAATTTTGGAAAAAATTTAAGTTTATAAAGAGAAATTTAAAAATAATTATAAGAATTTCAGAAGTCGAAGTATAACAAAGTCGATAAATTCCCTAAAAATCATAATGATGATATTAAGAGGGACGATTTGAATATTTTTTTGGTTGTAAGGGTTATGGCCATAGGGAAGTCGAGTGTCCCACTAAACTAAGGAAGGAAGGAAAGAAACCAATTGCATATAAAGCCACCCTTAGTGATAATAAACCAGAAGAAGGACCCAATTCCCCCATTTAGCGCAACTTTACCATGTACATGGCTAGTCACGTGAGCATCGATGATGAATCTTCCCAAGATGATATTTTTTTTGCATGACACTTCTGAGGCCATTATTTATAAATCCCAAGTGTGTGATGGTAAAGTGAGTGGAGACGAGAGTAATAATGAAGAAGATCAAGAAGATAGTGAACTCCAAGTTTCCTTCCATGAGTTATATATGGAATCGTTGAAATTAAAAAGGGCAAACATGAAGTTGGAAGATGGGATAAAAGAACGTGTCATAGGTAATAATGAAAGTGTTTTAATTGAAGATCTTAGCGCATGTGAAAGGACTCTTTTGAAGAAGCTAGATAATGTTAAAGGTGAGAAAGATAGTCTCCAAGGTTTAATGGAGGCTATAAAGAAAGATCTTTCTGAGTTTGAAGAGACTAGGAGTTTACTTGAGTCTAGGATAGTGGGGCTTGAAGTTAGATTGGAAGACTCGAGTGGGGGAAAGTTTGATTTGGAGTTTAGGTCCTAAAAATTGTATAAGATGTTAGGCATCATCCAAATAAAAAATGACAAGTGTGGTATTGGCTTCGATACTCAAAATGCTTCCGCTAATAAAACCAAAACTATACATTTGAGTGGATCAACTAGGAATGCTAGAAAAGATCAACCCTTAGGTAATACTTCTCACCGTGCTTTCACTTGCACACATTATGGTAGGATGGGTCACCGTAAGAGGTTTTGTTTCTATCTTATAAACACTCCTAGGAAGTTCGAGGGTAGAGTCACTAATGTCACTGAAACCCACCAGCGACACGCTACAACTATGTGGGTTAGGATATCCCATTTTGAGGCTTTACATGATAGACTTTATGATTAGCATTTACTTGCACATGCTACTTCCCATGCTAGATCTAAAGGTTGATTGCATTAACTTTATGTTCATACACTAGTTGTGCTTTATGATATATTCTAACTAGTAGTATGTGTTTTAAATCTTTTGTATTTTGATTTTTAGTTTGTTGGGTCTTATTAAAAATACATAAAGATTTTGTTTATCCTTTGAGTTGTCTTTATTTTAAAATTTTGAAAACTCAAAAAGATTTTTTTGTTGTGTATTTCAGTTTGACACATTATATGTGTCATGTCCTTATGTTTAAATCCTATATCACTCTCCTTATCCATATGTCTAGAACTTCTGGTTATGACTTTCAATTCTTAAATTGTTCTTTATCATGCTTGTATGGTATAGTTTGACACTTATTTGCTCAATGGATTCTCTGTGTATATGTCTCTACACACATATGCACGAGTTCTTCTGAACGTCAACTTCACATGTATATTTGACCTTTGTGAGATGTTCTCCCATCACTTTTGTCATCTACATATTTTGTGACTATGGGGGATTTGTACATGTAAGAATTGTTGTCCGTGAGCCTTATTTGAATTGTATTGAAAATAGATGAGGGTGAACGGGAAAGGGCTATAAAAGGAGCAAATCTTCTTTGCGGGAAATCTATCATTTGCAAGATCCTATTGAAAAGATTAAAGGCAATAAAAATATGAAAATTGCTAAAGGCCGATATAGTTAAGTTTGTTTGATCTCTTAAAAGAAATAACTTTAAAATAATTGAGAAAAGGAAGGAAAAGAAAATTTGTAATATATTTACCTTTTGAGGGTGTTTAGTTGAAGATGACGGGTTTTCACAATGAATCCTATTTATGCTTATTTTTTCATGACGCTATTGATTTGTAGAATCATCAAAATTCTAGGCTTGCGTATATTGTGCTTGTTTGTTCTATAAGTTCATTTTATGTTGTCACGTGAGTCTAAATCTAAGTTGATAAAGTTTTACGATCAAATAAAACTCCTCGAAAATTTTTAAGTGATTGGGTCATAATTCTTTTGTATTTAGTTCACAGACCTTCACTTCATTTTCCATATGTTTATTTAGACACATTCATGCCATATAAGTGTGAAAAACTCAACATGTTTAGTGTCTTGTGTGGCGTTATATATATATATATATGTGTGTGTATGTGTGTGTGTGTGTGTGTGTGCGCGCGCCCGCGAACGCGCTTATGCTTCATTGATATCTTTTGCATATTTATATATATGATATTATTCTTTTTTAGTGTTTTCTTTTACATCTAGTCGTTGTACGATATTGGTTCATGTAGTTATCTATCTCGTTGCGACTTTTCATTGGTATCCCATGCTTAGTTTAGTACAGTCTAGTTGGTATCATTTTCCATCGAATCATAATTTGTATTTATTACTCTTTATATGAATTAGTTGTTCTTGTGTTGACAAAATTGCTTTGTTATTTCTTGTATCACTATACACCAATGCATAATATACTTAGTTTTTACTTTATGCTTATCCCTTGTTTTATTTAGGAGGAGAATTAGTTTAATTGAGGAGATCCTAATTGACTTATGCATCTTGATCTTTGTCTATTCCTGAAAAAAAAATGGGGAGTGGTACCTAACTCTCATTTGTGGAGATCTAACTTAGGGGAAGACGTCTTGTCTTAGGTAGGCATTGTTAGACAAAGGAGGAGGATTTAATTATGCAATTTATATTCTTTTATTCTCTATGAATTTATGGTATGTTTAAGTGTGAAAGTTTGCAATCATGCAAGAAAGTTTTTAATACAAGTAAATCTAGTCAGAGTATGTGTCGGTCAAGCATTCGTACTTTTTCCTTTTGAGTTGGGATTGGGATTAGGATTGAGTTTTTTAGATGACTTTGACGACATGGCTTTATTTTTTTTTGTTTTGTCCCGGAATAGCCAAAGGGGGAGATTTTTAAGGACACATTTCCAATCGAGTCGATTTGTATATATTGGCCTAATTTTGGACAAAACTCTTTGTCACAAGATAGAATTTGTGTTTATGAACTTTCAATCCTATGACATTTTTGTTGAAGATGTAGCAGCCAAGTCAAAGAGATCACATCGTCATATCGTGTTTTATGCCTCATTTTCATCATCAACTTTTCAAGGATCTCTCGGGTATGAACACATATTTTATTGTTTAGCCTTGGAAATTTAATATTGGGTGTTAGAATTTGTTAAATTCTTTTTAAAATCTCATTATATTTTTTGTAGAAAAATATTTTACTTTCTAAATCGTTAGAACGACTTTAGAGTGACGTTTGAATGAGATTTGGACTTCATTCGATTGACTTCTAACAAGGTTCCCTTTAAGTCTTCCATGACTTCTCGTTAAATGTCTTGTTTTTATCTCGTTTGAACGAGATGTTAATGTCGTTCAAACGAGATTGGTCCATGTTCAAATGATCAGAGAAGTTTTTCAAAAACGCAGTTTTTCTTCTCAACTTCCCACTACTGTTTCCAAAACTTTTTATGTAGTGAGGGAGATTAGTTTTTGCAGAGACTTTTCCATCTTCTCAGTGTGAGAAACCTTTAGAGAAGTCCAAGAAAGTTTTATCTATGATTTATGGTTTGATCCTTCAAACAAAACACAATTTTATGCACAATTTGTTTTGATCCATGTTTCAACATACATATATGTTTTGAGAATAAATTTAGCACCAGGTTTATTCTCTACATTATTGAGGATTGTTTCTCAGGAATTCTTTTCACATCACTGAAGTTTCATCGATCTATGTGAGCTCTCTCTCTCTCTCTATATAAAATAATTTAATTTCTCTTTGATAGGGTTTTGATTATATCTTTAAGTCCCGCTTTTACCAAAGCTAACGACATAATGAATTATTTATCCTGGCGTGGATCCCCATTGATCGGTCCCTCCGGCTATACTGTTTATCACTTATGACTCTCTATGGTTAGGAGATTTTAATGAATTCTCCAGCCATAGTTGTTCTTTTGATCCGTTGGAATCATAAAATTTAAATATGTTTTGGAATCTGTTAGATCCATTTTCATAATCTAATGAGAAAAATCAACACAATTTTGAAGAGATCGTTGCAGTTTATTACGTGATTCTTATTTTCCATCCATTGAGGGTTTTAAAATAATATCAGGTCAAGTAGATTTTGATGGGTTTGGGATCATTGTCATAAAACATATCATCTATTCAAAGAAATCTTTTACATATTGGGAAAAAAATAACACTGGTAATCTGACAAAATCAACATTATTGATCAATAGTCCTTTATTGCGTGCGTTGTATTGGTCATTTTATGTTGTGTATTGCCCTACTTGTCATTTATTGCTTGTTTTACAGTGGTTAATTTCTTAACATTTTTCAAAAAAAAAAATTCCATACGGTCTCTCTGTAAATTTCACACCACAAATTACTTTACATTTTGATCGTTTTCAACACAAACTCTCTGCAAGTTGTTAATTTTTGGTCCGTAGATTTAATTTTAGGGCTTGTAGTTTTCATATCAGGGTGGTTTTCAGTTCCGTCATTTGAAATCATTTTGGGGTTTGCGATTTAGTGATTTGATTTTTTTGATTTTGAATTGATATAGGATTTCATTGTTGCAATTTTATTTTTGATTATTTCCTTGTGATTTACTGATTATTGCTAATTATTGATTGCTGACATTTAGGATTAAGCAAATTTGTAGCGATTGGTGTTAGTCACAGTTTATTTCCTATTGCTTTTTCTTGGTACCACATTGAATAACAAAATATTTAATGATCATTACTGTTGAAGAGTTGTGTATTATGAGGGTAACATTTCAAGGCAACACATTATTGCAAAGCTGCAATTACCTAGGTGTGTCATTTCTTTGATTACAATTTTTTAGTGCTTCGTTATTATTTTTACTTACATGCAGTTTTACATATTTTTGTTTATGACGGTAGAATATTTACTGGAGTTTGTTCTTTAATAACTTTATCGTTCATTTTAAGAGCTAGATTTATTATTATTTTATCATACAAAGAGGTGCAGTGTATTTTTTCAGCGTATTTGTGCTTATTTTTAGCACATTATTTTAGTGAATTAATTTGTATGAGTTTTTAATTAATTAAACTATTAGGTAAGTGATTAATTTTTTGGCTCTACCATTGCCAGTTCCCAAGTTTAGTTGTGAAACGAGGTGGGTTAGTGTCAAGTTGACAGCCGACTGTAAAATTTATATCAAATCTTGATGATGGATTCTCTAGTTAAAAGAATAATCGTAATTAAAAATAACATACACAAATTTAGATTTGGTATATGGAATTTAGGAACACTAACTGGAATCTGCAAAGAACTTATGGATACCTTTAAACGGAGAAAAATCAATATAGCATGCCTACAAGAAACTAAATGGAAGGATGAAAAGGCTAAACAGATAGGTGAAGGTTATAAATTATTTTATTCGGGAGCGAAAGATAATCGTAGTAATGGGGTAGGTATTGTTTTTTTACCACTACATAAAAGATAAATTAGTGAATGTTAACAAATTGGGAGTTAGATTAATGAACATTAAGATTGTCTTAGATAAAACAATTTTGAATGATATAAGTGTTTATGCGCCCCAATGATCTTTAGATGAACATGTAAAGAAATTATTTTGGAAATTATTGGTTGAAATATAACAAGAAATTACTACGTATGAAAAAATATTTATAGGAGGTGACTTGAATGGACATGTACAAGTATAATGGGATGGGTATCCAAGGATACACGGAGATTGTGGTTTTGGTAAGAGAAATGAAGGAGGGGAAACTATCTCAGAATTTGCTAAGGCCTGCGATCTAGTGTTAACAAACACATTTTAAAAAAAGGGGAAGAACATTTAATAACATTTAAAAGTGGAGAGAATAAAACTCAAATAGATAATTGCTTACTTAGAAGAATAAACTTGAACACATGTAAAGACTGTACAGTTATACTGGGTGAAATCTTAACAAATTAACATTGCCTATTAGTAATAGATTTAGCCATTAAAGGATTAAATACTAAAAAGATAATATAGGTTATCAAAATATAAAATGGAAGGATTTAAAAGGATGCAAAGAGATAGAATTTAGGTATAAGTTCCTATTAAATAGAAGTGGAATTGGGACAACAATGTTTAAAAAATTTGGTCAAGAATAAATAATGAGATTGAGAAAATAGGTAAGCATATTTTAGGTGAGACTAAAGGAAAAAAATCATCAAACAAGAGACTTAAGGGTGGAATGAGGAGGTGCAACATATAATAAAAAAGAAACGAGTAAGTTTTAACGAATGGCAAAAGGATAAAAACCAAGAATACTTAGAAAGGTATAGGAAACTAAAAAGTAAAGTTTTAAAGAGTGGCAAAAGAGCAAAAATCAAGAATACATAGAAAGGTATAAGAAACTAAAAAGTGAAGTAAAAAATATTATTAGAAATGCGTAAAAAAATGCATTAGATAATATTTATAGTAAATTAAGTGAAAGGATGGTGAAAAGGAGATATATAAATTGGTAAACAATAAAGATAAATTGATAAGGGATATGCATTCAATTATGTGTATTAAAGACATAACTTAAAATATATTAATTAACGATAAAGAAATTCTAGATAGATGGGAAGAGTATTTAAAAGGATTATTGAATGAAAAATATCCCCAAAAGATGTTGAAAACACAGAACTTAATATAAGAATGGTATGCTCGATTACTAAAAACTAAGTAGATATATTAATAAAAAAAATGGGAAGGAATAAAACGATTGGCCTGGATAAAATACTGATAAAACTGTAGAGAACTCTTGGAAGTGTAGGGGTAGAATGGTTAACATGTTCATTTAATTAAATTTTAAAAGAAGAAAACATGCCAGATGAGTGGAGGAAAGGCATCATAATACCTTTTGCATAAAAACAAAGGGGATATAGAAAACTAAGGTAATTATAGAGGTATCAAACTGATAAATCATACTATGAAAATATGGGAAAATGTTATAGAACAAAGATTATGAAATGAGTAAACTATTTCGGACAATCAATTTAGGTTTATGCCAGGGAAATCCACCATGGAAGCTGTGGGTACCTTCTTCGTCTTTTAGGCCCATGAGAGTAGCCAGACAAAGCCCAATTAAAAATAAGAGGTGTCCGACCCAATTATGGGATGCTCTAAATGACAGTTAGAATTGAGGATTTGACCCAGTCTATCCCCAAAAATCTCGGAGGAGATATTCAGGGGATAGTGGGTTAATGGGGTGGTTATCAGCGCCCCTCTTTCATTTACGGAATATATATTGTACCCTTTGCCCGGGGCAAAGGGAAGAAATACAATGGTAGACCTTTTCGTGGATGTAGATAGTTTGCCGAACCACGTACATCTTTGTCTTGTGTGATTGCGATCTTTGTTTTTTTTCTTTTCCTGGTGATCCTCTTTCATTATTATTTGTGTTGAGATTTTTGTCACCACAATTGGATCCGTATGTGGGAAATTTTTGTTTTTCCTTTAAGAAAGCCTTCTCCAGCTAGGACCTGTAATGTCCGATCACAGTAGAAATGCTCCTCAAGTGGGGGATATTCAAGAGCATCCCATCCCTCTTAGGGTAAGGCCCGAAGTCCATCATTAAAACCCGAAGTTCCGTCGAGAGAGGCTGATCTCCAAAGAAAGCCATGGGCCAGTTAGGTCCACACAGATTTCCAAGTTGATAGACGCCTATGAGTCCAGGCTCCAAGAATAGGAGGAGGTTACTCTAAAATAGGAACCTCAAAATGCTCGCCTCAAAAGGCGACTGGAAAAAATGGAAAGGGATCTCCGTTGTAACACGAGGCAACGCCATATTCGGAATCCTAACCCTTAGGGGAGAAAATCTCGCAGCTAAGGAAAGAGCTCGGGGAATGGGTCACAAAGATTTGAAAGGCACAAGTCGAATGACGATCAGTCTGAGCAGTAATAACCAGCTCGCCGCTACAAGAGCCCTAGCCGAAGGAACGATGATATACGAAGCTTGGTTCAAAGAGAAATGGACCAACACCCATCTCATCGGGGTGCCAGATCAACAAGAGAGATGACCAGGCGAGCTCTTAGAAGTCAGATGAAGTCCCCTTTTTCAATGGAGATTGAGGAAGAGAAGGCCCCAAAGAAGTTTACGGTGCCCAGATTCAATATTTACGATGGCAAGACTGATCCCATTAATTATGTCAGACAATATAGGTAGGCCATGACCATATGGAACCATAACGATGCACTCATGTGCCAAATTTTTCCAGCAGGCCTGCACGATGTCGCCCAAAAATGGTTCGAGAAGCTCCCTCACAGATCCATCAAGAACTTCAAGTCTCTAGCCGAGCTGTTCACAGCTGACTTCACTACAAGCAACTATCATCCGAAGAGGATGGACGTTTTGCTGACAAGGAAGAAAAAACCTCAAGAGAACCTTAGAGACTACGCGAAGAGATATTGGGAGGCGTTCAACGAAGTCGAGGATTGCTCAGAGAAGTTCATTGTAGCATCATTCAACAGGTTGATCGTCTTGTCATTTGGGACACGGATCCCTCCTTCACCTCAAAAAATCATGTTCCCATCATTCTTGGGTGCCAATTCATAGCTACGTCTAACGAATTGACCAATACTAGAAATGGGCAGATACAACTCACTTTTGGGAATATAACTTTAGAAACAAATATCTTCAACATAGACCAACAAGCAGGGGAAGAGGATAATCTTCACGAGGTGAGCTTAATTGATGAGATCGTAGAAGAGCACATTGAGGAAAATTACTATGATGACGCCTTAGAATCTTGCCTAGCTTCTAGTAATGAGAGTGAGGTGTAATACCCCGTAATTTTTAATGACTTTTAAAATGAGTTAAATTAAAATTTAATGGGATCAATTGGAATTAATTATAAATTAATTAATTGGGATTAATCCGGATTTTATATTACTTGTGGATATTGAAATATATGATTTTGAATATTACTTAGTGATACTTAAGTAATATATGATTATGATGTTATTTATATTGCGCTGAGTTACTTAGACGGTAATTATGAAACTTAAGTCGGGACGCGGTATGGGACGTGTCGAGACTAATTTAGATAAATAGAAAGTAAATATTAGTTTATATCAACCTTATGGTCATTTCAAGTGCGCCTTTACATTCGGAAGGGTCGAAATAGTCAGAAAAGTCTATTCAGGTGTTGGATTTGGGTCACGATTCAATTAGGAGATTAAAGCACACCCCGAAGGGGCATTTTAGTCATTTTATTTGGGAGATGAATAGTAATTTAGGGATTTGTCTTATTATAAAGGTGATGGATTAGAGGAACGTAGGTTCATTTCATTTTAACACAAAACACTTGAGAGGTATTAGTGTGAGAGAAAGTGAAGAGTTTCTTGGGAGGAGAAGAGGTTGCTTGGGAAGGAGGAGAGACTTTTGGGGAAAGCCAAAGGGGATTAACCACCTTCTACCACCAGCAGCACCACCAAAAAGTCACCAAAAAATAAGGAAAAGATTCTAAACCATCATCACCAAAGGTTCAAACTTACATAATTAAGGCAAGTGTAATTCTTGCTTTATTTTATTGCTTACAATATCCATGCTAGATAGGTTAAGTAAGAAGTATGAACTTATATTATTTAAGGATGAATTATAGCGTTTCTGGAATTCGTTCTTAATATGAAAATTAGATAGAATAAATCTCTTTTTGTTTAAATGATTTAATTCATGAATTTTGGGTTTCAAATGATTGAAGAAGTCTGAGTTATTATGATTTTTGGAGAAATAAGAACCTATGAGAATTCTGGGAATAATAGGATTTAATCCAAACTATTTGATGATTTTAGTTTGTTTGATTATTAGAATCTGATCATATATCTTACTACATCAATTGAGATTAATGAGGAGAAGTTTTGGATTGATTTGTGTTGGTTTTGTTGAGAAAGAAAATTGATAAAACGCATGAAAAAAATTAATGAAAAGTACAAACATTATAAGATAATTTTAGGTCTGTTGTAAGAGGAAGTTGGCAATGTGCCCACTAGTTTTTGTATAAAATCACGTTCTGCACAACTTTTTAGTTTTAAGTGTTTTCAAAATCGGAGAAGAAAAGCCTCAAAATTGTAATTTTAGATTTATGGCAGAATGTACCTTTATCGAAAAAAATAATTGAAAAATGGTAATTTGTCCTATGGTGAGATTTTATTAATTTTGGTATGTTACCAAGGAGCGAAAGAGTTGGGTTACTATTGAAAAAATATTTGGATTTGAGGATTAAATTTTTGTGAGAGATATCTACATAATTATATTACGATTTAGAGGAGAATAATCGTTATATCAAGTAAGGGTAATATTGATGATATATTTGCGGGTACTTGGGTCGGAAAAAATATTATGTGAGTGATAACTACATAAAAAAATATGATGATAATCATGATTACAAGTGTGGATAGTATTCAATAAATATGACGGGTACTTGTGATAGGATGAATTCCTAATATGATATAGGTAGTGTAAGTACCTAATTTTATATAGGTAGATGATAATGACTGTTTGATTGATTGATAATTTATGTGTATGACATACCTAGCTTACTTGCTATCGACGGGAGGTTTGCGCGTGAGGGCAGTCATATCCTGATGAATCCATGGAATTTTTGACTTGTCACTCGAGAACATATGACTTAGGTTGATTTTCATTAGTGAGAATAACAGATAGAACGGTCATTTGGGTGCGTAGGTATATGCGTAGCCTAAAGGCTTAGGACTTTGTTCGCCTCCATTATTTGTGATTTGATATTTGTGATTCGAGGGATCTCTACCGAACCTATGGTTCCCTATACAATGACGAGATGTATTGGGACAAGATAGCATAGTAATACAGCACCGCGCCTGTGTCTCGGGGTGCTGTATAGTATATATATATAATATAGTGAATGTATATATATACATGTGATGATATCTACTATGTGGTTAAAGTAGAAATGTAACATAGTTATGTATGAGAACACTCAATTAAATTGAATTAATAAGGGACCTATCCATGTTGAATCTAAATGGATATATATGTTTATAACATCATTATATGTATTGTGGTGTTAATACGTGGGAATAATTTGGGCTATAAAGAATGGATACATGTGGTTAATCTAGTTAGCGTGGGAAATATAACTAGGATGGTATAGAGGTACGTTCGGTGTGCACTCTAGATGAGAGGTTAGAATCTCAAGAGAGAGTCCGATAATCTAACATGTATATTATAAGTGATAAATATTGCAATTTTTCACTTGATGTTTTCAAAACTATTTTCACCATCGAGCTCTGACCCGTTTCTTTGCATATTATATTTTCTCTCTTGTATCTTCTATATCAGGTGTCCAGCTGCAGGGATACCATCCATAGAGGATTATGATATGGAGCTATGGAGTATTGTTTAGACACCTTCATTTATTTGATTTATACTCTATAGTGATCTTTCATTTAGGGCATGTTGCCCTAGAGGATTTCAGCTACTTCTTTTCTACTTGAGTCAGGATTTTATACTCATGTCGTTGTGTTACATTTACTATTGTTGGGATTTATGTATTGAGTCCGAATTTAAATCTCAAAAAGTTGAAGTTAAGAACTGTCGACCTAAGTGAGGCCACTGTTCCTTTGGTTGGCTTCACTGGAAAGATAACCATCCCCTTGGGAAAGATCTTCCTGCCGGTGAGGGCAGGAAATATATCAAAGATGATTGAATTTCTTGTGGTTGATATGGTTTCACTATACCAAGTTGAGGATGGATGCACGCGATGAAGGACGTCTCATCGACCTATCGTCAGAAGTTGAAATGTGTGACAGAGCGAGGAGTAATTAAAATTCATGGAGATTAAGCAATGGAAAGGAAGTGCCTCATAATGGCCATACGCCCCAAACAGGAGAGGAAAGTGGAGGAAGTGAGAAACAAAGATGAAGAGCAGGAGAGGCTGATGCCCTCCAAATAGCAGTTAAGATATGGTAGTCCAGGAGTGGAGGAGGCCAGGCTCTTCCCTTCTGAGAGGGTCGTTGAAGACCTAAAAGAAGTCGCATCCGGGAGTGGCTCGATTGAGAGAATGTTTTTTATTGGAGCCTCCCTTACTAATCGCGAGAAGAAGGACTTGGTCACCCTCCTTAGGAGAAATTTGGACGTTTTAGCATGAGAGCCCTACGAGCTGCCCAAAATTGATCCGAGCATTACCTGCCACAGATTACACGTGGATCCAGACTTCAAGCCAGTTATGCATAAGCCTCATCGAATAGCTCCAAAGAAGGCCAAAGCAGTAGAGAAATAAGTGGAGAAGTTACTGGATGCAGGATCCATACGAGAAGTTTAGTTCCTTAAATGGTTATCCAACGCAGTGGTAGTCCCTAAGAACAACGGGAAGTAGAGAGCATGTATCGACTTCAATGATCTCAATAGGGCCTGCCCCAAGGATAGCTTCCCCCTTTCGAAGATCGAACAACTGGTGGATGCCACAATAACTCATAAGAGAATCATGTTCTTAGATGCATATTCTGGATATCACCAGGTCCCTTTGCACGAGCCAGATCAAGATAAGACCGCCTTCATCACCAATATTGGTTTATTTTGTTACAGAGCTATGCCCTTTGGACTTAAGAATGCAGGAGCAACTTATCAATAGTTGGATACCAAGATATTTAAAGCCCAAATGGGAGACACCATGGAAGTATATATCGATGATATGCTCATCAAGAGAAAGCTCAAAGACGACCACCTCTCTGACCTAGAAAGGACCTTTGAAATCCTTAGGAAGTACTGAATGAAACTTGACACAAGTAAGTGTTTATTCCGTGTCCAGTCAATAAATTACTTGGGTACTTGGTTAGCGAGAGAGGTATAAAAGATAATCCTGACCAAATCGATGCTATCAGTAGGGTGAAGTCACCTCAAACTATGAGAGACGTACACAAGCTCAATGGAATGCTCGCCGTCCTAAATCGCTTCATCTCTAAATCTTTAGAAAAAAGCCAATCGTTCTTCCAACTACTGAAAAAAATTATGAGTGTGGTGTGGAACGAGGGTTGCTCGAAGGCCTTAGAAGAGATTAAGGCCTATATCAGCAAGCCCCCTATGCTTGTAATCCCTAGAGAAAATGATCCCTTATATATCTACCTTGTAGTATCATATCATGTTATGAGCTCCGCCTTGGTATGTGAGAAAGATGGGAGCCAACGTCCAATCTATTATGCAAACAAGACTCTCTTAGATGCCGAGAAGTGGTACCTGCCATTGGAGAATCTCACCTTTGCACTTGTGGTAGCCTTGAGAAAATTGAAGCACTATTTTGAGGCACACTTCATCTTCGTAGTTACTTTACACCCCCTTAAAGCTGTACTGAGGAAAGTAGACCTCTTAGGCCAATTTTCGAAATGGCCAATCGATCTTGAAAGATTTGACTTTCATTTTCAACCAAGTACTGCTATCAAGGGGTAGGTCCTCACCGATTTCATTACTGGGTTCACAGGATAATAACCCTATGATCTCCCGAAAACAATCATCCAAGAGAAGTCCCACAATAAATAGGCATCTGGAAGTTATATGTTGATGGAGCCTCTAATTCCAGGGGCAGGTGTAGGCATCATGCTAGTTACCCCCGAGAACACAGTGCTCGAGTAAGGAATGAGGCTTTGATCTGAAGCCTCGAATAATGAGGAAGAGTAAGAGGCATTGATCACGGGTCTATGGAAGGAAAAGTTTCTTAGAGCAAGGCATCTTCAAGTGTTCGACGATTCACAACTGGTATCCAACCAAATAAGTGGCGATTTTAATGCAAAAGATAAAAGGATGGCAGCATACCTAGCCACTGTAAAGGGATTAATGGTCGACTTTGATCGCGTTAGCATTCTGTAATTCCCCAGGGGATAAAACAACCATGTCGATGCCCTAGTAGCTCTAAGCTCAGCAATTGACTGTGACTTAAGGAGAACAATTCAAATCGATTTCCTTACACAACCGAGCATCAACCAGATAATCGAATTGCCAAGTCTCGAGCATGTTCTCCATATAGAGAAAGCTCCCAGCTGGATGGTCCCCATAGTAGATTACTTACAAAGTGATGTATTGCCAAGTGATAAGAAGACTTCCCATCAGATAAGAGTCAAACCTGCCTGCTTTCACTTATCTACTGAGGGAAAACTATACAAAAGATTCTTCACGAGCCTATACCTCTAGTGTGTTCATCCACAGGACGTCGAGCAAGTCCTACACGAGATGTATGAGGGAATTTATGGAAGTCATGCGGGAGGAAGGTCGCTTGCCTTTCGAGAAATTAAGGAAGGATACTGGTGGCCATACATGCAAAAAGACGCTGGAGTATATGTCCGAAAATGCGAAAAGTGACAAATGCACTCACCTATGGTCCACCAACCAGCAAATGTTCTGAAATCTCTTACCACACCATGGCCTTTTGCCCAGTGGGGTCAAGACATCGTAGGCCATCTGCCCACTGCAGTCGGCAATCGAAAATATCTATTAGTCGCCACATCTTACTTCACCAAATGGATAGAGGCAGAACCACTTATGAACATTCGAGACACAGATATGATGAGGTTCATATGGAGAATATCATTACTCACTTCGGGATACCTAGAACAATCATCACCGACAATGGAACCCAGTTCGAGAGTGGCCTTTTCGAAAGCTTTTACAGAGACCATGGAATCAGACACTACGTCAACTCCTTGGCATACCCTCAGAGTAATGGTCAAGCCGAGGCTTCCTACAAAGTAGTGATCGATGGAATAAAGAAGTGTCTGGAGCGATCTAATAGTGCATAGGTGAACGAACTACCCACAACCTCTGGGCCTATCACACTACCTCGAGGAGAGCAATCGGAGAGACACCATTTGCACTCACGTATGGAATGGAGGCAATTATTCCATTAGAAGCTGGTATCCCTACCATGAGGTCCACCCTGATCAATCAAGGCCAGAAAGATGGAGTGTTGCTTGCTGAACTTGATTTTATCGATGAGCGGTGAGAATTGGCTCTGGTAAAACTAGCTTCCTACCAGTAGTAGCTAGCCAAATAATATAATCAAAAACTCAATCCAAGGACATTCCAAGTTTTGGACTATGTCCTAAGGAAAATCCTTGGCAGTGCTGTGAAGCCATCAGATGATAAGTTAGGGACAAACTGGGAGGGACCATTCAAGGTGATAAGGGATGACCTACAAGGAGTCTATCACTTGGAAATGCTAGAGGGCAGGGAGATACCAAGATCTTGGAATATGGACAACTTGAAGAAATTCTACTTTTAGATCTCTCTATTTATGCACAATTAAGGCAAATTGGGCAAATTGCAAATTTTTATTTTACAACTTAATGTTGCTCTCTGTTCCTAACTCTGATTAATAAAACTCGATTGGCCTTGGAATTCTATGATTATTGGCTTTCTTAGATATATCTTAGCATATGCATCCTTTCCAAAGTTACAGGTTTCACTCTTAATATGCATGCGTAAGATCACAGGTTATGGTAAGTTGGTCAACTTACTTCAGTCGAACGATCCTATATGTAGTCCCCAATTATTGCACCATATTGGGCAAGCATTAACGGGGTTAACATATAATAACCCTCCTCAGGCCTTTGTTACTAACACAATTGGCCTCCTAGTTTACCCTTGATAATACATAAAGTAATACAAGGGATCCTTAGGCAAATTGGCTAACCCATGTTGGTCGCCAACACAGTTTGGCTAAAAAACCTTGCTCGAATGGATTCTCCGTTTACCAGGTATATCCTCGACATTGCCCTACTTAGTCCAGAGGCAGTGTGATGAAACATCCTAAACGGTAAAGTGAGGCAGAATGGTATAACTTAAGTCTACTGGACTGGGGGGGATATTCATTTGATAATTAGCTCTATCTAAGTCATAGTTAGTCGGCTAGAAGATAACTAGAGATGAGGCCAGCAAAGACAAAAAAGAAATAACATACGTTTAGTCGCCAATTGCTCAAAACATAAATATTTCATTACCCCACTAAATGTACAAACAGTTACATGTATCGAAATAAATCAAATCCTAAAGAGCACCAGGTCGTTGGGAAAGGTAATCATCTGCCCGTGCTCTTCGGCCATCATCTGGGTGAGGGATAAATTCCTCCTCGATATCGTTCGAGCTCGGTTCCAGCAGTTATCTTTGGATTCCGTCTATCGGCATCCAGCGGTCATATCTTTTGAATGGATTTGAGATCAAGGATGAGGGCGTAATATCGTGCCTGTACCAAATGACGGAGTTCTTGGGCACTTGTAATTCCATAAGGGCACTTAGCCACCCTCTTATAAAGTTTATCTCCTCGACCTCCATCGACTTCGTGGGAGCATATGTACAACCTTTGTTGTAACAATCTTCCCACACCTGTCGAGGGCTATTTTTGAATAAATGCCTTATTCTGGTGCCCGACAATAATCACATAAGCCCGACGCACATCTACTTTAAGTTCGGCAATCTCCCTTTGAGAACTGCCAACTTTAGCTTTAGCTCACTGCCTCGTTGACGATGAAGAGCCTCGAATAATTGATGGGGCAATACTCGGCGCATTCTCCCTTAAGCGGGAAATCTCCCTCTTCAAGTCATCATTTTCCTGCTGAAGCATCTCTCAAACCAAGTCAATTTCAAACACCACTAAGAGCTTCACCTTAAGAGCATTCACCTCTTCTTGAACAGAGGCACTAATCTCTCTCATCTCCTCAAGTCTATCTTTCAAATTGGCAACCAACTTGGACTGGTCTTTGTAGTCCTAGTTCCTTGATCTGACAAACTTGTAGATTTTTACAAAGGCACGGTGAACTTGATCGCTCACGTGAGTACCAAGAATTTGGCCAGGGCGTAAACATATCAGCAGGCGAAAATATCCAAAATTTCTTCATTTGATTAAGATCGACACAAGTCGGGAACAAGTACATTGATCAGAAAGAAGAAAAGGAAGGAACACAAAAATATAAGGGAAATCCTAGGAGACCAGTTGGCAACCTTGACCTTCTCAGAGGAGGTCGACTCTTTTCCTTTATCAGCATCGATCTCACTCATCCCAGTTCCACCTACACCTCCCTCAGCCAGAGAAAGGCCCACTCTTTGATCAACAGAAGCATCAACAGTGACTTGTCTCTCACCAATTCAAACATCTGGAACCCGTTCATCAGCAATAGGAGTACGCACATCTTCTATAACTCGCTTGGGACCTGGATTGTGCTCGTCGAAGAGAGGGGAATCAGTAGCTACCCCAACAGTAAGCAGAGCCCTGTCCCAACCTTTTTTGAAGTTGGACCGACTGATGTAACCAATTTAAACTTTAGTGTCCTCGTATGCCGCCGCCCATCCATCGTTGTAAGCACTCTTCTTAATGGAGGAGGCTTAAGACTTCATCTTTCCCACCTCCCTGATGAGCACCTTGTTCTCTTCGGTAACTTCCAGCTTGCTCATCACAACCAGGCCAAACGACTCCCGTAACTCCCGAAGATCCTTGGTTGCTACTTCCCTCTCTTTATCAAAAGAGGCCTTAGCCTCTATATGGGCACGCTCAGAAGACTTATTAGCCTCACTAATAACTTTTAAGCTCACCTCAAGCTCAGAATTCCTCTTCACTAGCCCATCGCTGTTGCGATCGAGAATGATGTAGTCAGACAAAAACTGCAAAAAGAGGTAGAATATGAGTAAAAATAATATAAGAGGAACTACAATAAACAGAGGAAATAATTAACATACTTAACAACGTAAGCCCTTAACTTGCCTTCAGGGATAACTGGTCAATTCCCATTTTTGATGACCGCTCACGGTCCATTGCCAGAATTGCTCTCTCAAGCATCGTATGGGCGAGCTGAGGGGTTAAAAATATAGAGGCTCCCTCAGTTGGGACAGACACAGGGACCTAAATAGCCTGTGCCTTTTTCATCCTTGCCTCCTCTCTTCTCATCTCTTTTTCTCTCTCTCCTTCTTCTCAAGCTCCTTTTTCTTTCTCTCTTCTTCTCTTTTTCACTCATTCTCTCTCCCCAACTTATCATTTTTCTTCTTCCCCTCTTCTTCCTGTGCTGCGATCTGGGAACCACTAGTAGTATCCCTAGACCCAGGCTTCTGTATCTTTAGCCTACACGACAACAAAATATCATCATCATTATCATTAATGATTAGATTTTTCCTCTTTGGGGGAGCTATGTCCTCCCTACTCGAGCTCTCTAAACCTGATTTCGAGCTGAAGGTTCCCTCGACTAACCTTCCACCACCTGAACCCTCCTCGCTGGACTCCCCCTCACTAGATCCCGCCTCACCACTACCTCTAGTAGCACCAGACTCTGAACTTCTCTCCTCATCTTCGTCTAGGTCGATAGGTTAAAGAGCACCTTCTTCCTCATCTTCTTCCCTTGAGATGTCAAGCTGAGGAATAGAGTCAACTGGGGGAGCGATAAAGCTGGAAGTAGTGTTCTTATATTACAGTAAGAAGGCATCCAATCTCGAATGTTCGCCTTTTGAAATGGATTCTTGTATATTCTAAGCCTTAAGCAACTTAGCACGAATCTCTTAGAGAGCAGGCTCCTGATTCTTGGACTTTTATGTAAAGAAAAAAGGACAGTATTAAAGAAAAAACACATTGTAGTAGCAATGGAAAGACAAAGAGATTAAAAAATAACCTATATATTCCTCCCCATAGGTAGGAATTCGAGGTCCCATGTACCTCGAACCTCCCACCTGAGGTGGGAACTGCCAATTCCTAGCTATGAACCCTTCAGTCCAATAATATTTATGGGAATCAAGTAGGTTAACTACCAATACCCTATCTAGAGTCCTCATTTTCAGATAAAAAAGACCAGAACTGGTAAGAGAAAATGAGTAACAAAAATAAATTTCAAATAAGCGTAACCTAATGCCATAGAGTTGATTTATTCTATGAATACCATTGACAATCTTCCAAACATTTGGAGAATATTGGGATGGGACTATATTAAAATATTAAAAGAAATGTAAGAAGATACGATTTGGTGGAAAAGTTAAACCCCCTAGGACAGTAGAAGAACATGAATCCAGTGCCCATCCTCAACGTCTCGAACGTTATGAGGAATGGGGGAACTCTTAATATCCACCCGGTTGAGGATATTGTATCATTTCCTTATTCAGCTACTGACTTGTTGTCTATCTTCGCCATAGACAAACCCTAATCACGGCAGAAAAGAAAGAAAGGCAGAAAAAGAAGAGGATTGGAAACTTACACAACAAAGGTCAGCCTGAGACGATGTGAAGCCACTGGTAAATGAAGATGAGGGACAGAAATTAGCTTTAAGACCTTGAAGAACAAGCTTAAGTACGAGAAGAATCTTGGAGAGAAAGAGATGATTTAAGAAGGAAGAGTTTGAAGCGACGTTGATGATCATTCAACCAAAAAATCTAAACCTTCCAATGATAGTGCACTCTGATCGAAGAAGATTTGTTGCCTGAATCTTCTGTAAAAAGCCATTTCGCAATGAAAATTTTTTATGGTTCACAACAATTCCATCTAAAAGGAACTGGAGTCAATGTTTAAAAATTTTTAGCCCAATTTATGGCACTAAAATTTTAGGGGCAATTATGGGTACCTTCTTCGTCTTTTAGGCCCATGAGAGTCGCCAGACAAAGCCCAATTAAAAATAAGAGGTGTCCGACCCAAATTATGGGATGCTATAAATGACAGTTGGAATTAAGGATTTAACCCAGTCTATCCTAAAAAATCTCAGAGGAGATATTCAGGGGATAGTGAGCTAACGGGGTGGTTATCAGCTCCCCTCTCTCTTTTACGGAATATATATTGTACCCCTGGCCCTAGGCAAAGGGTAGATAGAAAAACTTCTCTTGAGAGATACTTAATACAATGGTAGACCTCTTTGTGGACGTAGGGAGTTTACCAAACCACGTAGATCTTTGTGTTGTGTGATTGTGATCTTTGTTGTTCTTCTTTTCCTCGTGATCGTCTTTTATTATTATTTGTGTTGAGATTTTTGTCACCACAGAAGCTATTTACCTATTAAGACAGTTAATGGAGAAATGTAGAAGTAATAATAAAAATTGACACATGGTCTTTATAAACTTAGAAAAAGCATATGATAGAGTACCTAGGGATATAATTTAGTAGGCTTTGATAAGCTCGAAGTTCACCCTCTTAACTTAGAGCAACTAATCTCGGCTAGTCTCATAGCCGAGGTGACCAAAAGCTTACAACAACCATAAGGAAGGTCAGTCGATGTTGTAACAACCTCATACCAACCTCGGCGGGTCAACAACCGAGGTTATCAAGGTCTCATAGGCCCAATTATCTACCAACATCATCATCGGCCCCAACCGACATTACGGTCGTCAAGCCGAGATCAGCAAGTCTCATGGGCTCAAACATCTATTAACATCATCATCGGCCCAAGACGACGTGGTGGCTACCTCATACCTGACCTTGGTCATCCCTACTGACAGAGGTCATCCAGGACACAAAGCAACTACATCTGACTCCATCAACCTCGTACTTGTCCAGATCGAGGTTGCACCACTCAAGGACATAGGGCCAAGAATTTATAAGAACATGCAAGGTTGTGAACACGTGGATAAATATGTTATAACCAAATCATTCCCTCCACGTGAGGGAATATTGAGGTCATCATTATATATATGAGATCAGCCAAGTGTCATTAGAATAATGGTTCAATTTTCATTCACAAGCTGATTGCATGCTTAGGGGGTACATTACGCCCTCCAAGCACTATATATAGAGGTCATCCTCTACCTTGTAAAGGGATCCATAATTACAACCCTAGCTGAAACTCTGTCATTTTACACAGTAGAGAGAGAGAAAGCTTGAGAGATTGTATCCATGGCCATGAGTGCCTTCTTCTAGTGATATTACTCACACACTCACAGTGGACGTAGGCCAGATTGGCTGAACCACTTACATTCAAGTGTTCATCATCTTCCCCTCACCTCTTTGTACTATACAAACAATCTTATGTTGCCATTGTTATTGTCAGTTTGAGCTTGTCAACACCTCATCTGGTGTTGTTGTTTATAGCATCATCATTTTGGCGCCATATGTGGGAACGAGAAGATTCATCTCTTCCTTTTTTGCATCTTAACCTCATCGGAGACTCTGGTGGTGAACCAGGCCTCACCCTACGTGTGAAGTTGTATCACCATTAAAAGAGGTCCTTTAAGGTACCAAGCTCTCTAATATTTTCATTGCATACTCTCTAGTATTACCATATGGAACCAGAGTTACCAGATGACCCAGTTCCATGCTGGAACCACCCTAGTCTGAGATGGCTGAGGTGGCAGTAGCCTTGAAGTCCTTGGCTACAACCCAGAAAGTGATGCAGGAGAAATTTGCCCAGCTAAGCCAAAATATATTAAGACCACCTGGGGTCTCACCGCCTGAGGCCAGGGGACCACCGCAGGCACCGCGAAAGGACCAACCTACACCTCAGCGGACGAGGGACGTTGCTGACCCTAGGCATTTACGTCTGGGGAGACCAGGAAACCCTTGTCCTGAGGATAGTTACGATGACATTGAAGTAGAGGAGGATCCAACTGACTGTTGGGAGCCATATGAGGTTTCAAATAACAGAATACGTCCTATACAGCAGAGCCAAGGTTGGTGATGCCCAGCAAAGAGGATCAACTTTTGATCACTTGAGTAGAGGGTCGGACTTTAAAAGGCTTGGTCTAGTTAATGATCTGAGGCAGAGGTTATCCAGGTCGAGAAGTACAGCTGGCTCACAGAAGGAAGATGGTGAACATCGACCTCGCCATGGCCGACCCCAACATGGCCAAGACTTTGGCCAAGAGGCCAACAACCGATGTTGTGCAGCAGCTGGGGAACCCCCAGTTCTCCCCTTGGAGGTGGCTAGGGATAACCTTGGTCAGGACGAAATTGATAAACCATGGAATAAATCCATTCAACGATTGGAAGAGAAGATAGGGAACCTCATAAAATGTTGAGCCCCACTACAAAGGGGATTCTAAGAGGGTTCCCCATTTGTGGCAAGGATTGTTAACTTTCCAACCCCTGCCAAATTTAAACCACCAATGGTGTCGTCCAAGTATAATGGAAGTACCAACCCCGTACATCATATTGAGATTTATCAGTCTGCAGTAGACATTTATTCAATCCCTGATGAGATGAGGTGTAGAGATTTCTTAAGTACTTTAACGGGAACTGCGCATATTTGGTTCACTTCCCTTCCTAAAAATTATGTGGAGAACTTTAAGGAATTGGCCGAGCGGTTTATACACAACTTCTTTTTTGGGGTAAAACCTCAGAAGAAGACAACCCATCTGCTCTATGCAAAGCAAGGCAAGAATGAGAGCCTCAGAGACTACATTGCAAGATTCAACAAGGAAAAATTGGAGGTTGAATATTATGAGCACGACACCAAAAATGGTGATTTATGAGTGATGTTAGCAGTCACAAATGACCTTTATAACTGCTATTTATCATCATAATTTAGGGTAACTCCTAACAGTAGTCACAAATTTTTATAACCTCTACGGGGGTTATGACTGGTGACCCCAATTTGTAACTGCTAGTTGTAACCATTAACAGCAGTCAGAAATATAAGATTCGTAACTGCTGTCAGCAGTTACGAATATTACATTCGTAACTACTGACAATAGTTACGAATCTTATATTTCTGACTGCTTTTAGCAGTTACAAAATTGATAATATTGACAAATTTATGACAACTATTAGCAGTTATGAAATTAAATTTGTTAAATGTGATAAGAACTATTACAAATATATTTATATTTTTACAAAATGATGAAATAATGAAAGTAAAATAAATATCATGATAACAAGTCTAAAAATTCTTACAACATTTCATTTATATTTCTGATATTCCAAATATCTAGTACACATAAAACTTTTTTAAACTTAATTTAACATCAAACAACCCATTCGAGGGCGCCAAGTACAAAATGAACATAGAATAAAAAATAAACTAAAAAAATAACGACCCAACACTTCGATGACATGAAATGTCATGAACATGTAACAAATCATTCTAAATCTAGACCAGGAGTCACCATGCGGTCGATACGCTTCGTGAAGTCTAGGTATATCAGCCGTGGGGGGTATTGATGTGGTGACATCCTCTCTCATGTACTCAGAGTACGCCTGTTGAGCAAGTTCAATCGACTCAAATTTTGTGAATATGGCGCCTCAGTATCCATTGACTTGTGATTGTGTTGCTTACCACGAAGTGTAAACACCTATATTTAGGACTTTGAATACTACGTATGCCGGGTATGCCATGTGTATGACTGCAAACAATAAAATGTAACTATGTTAATTACAATAAAAAATGTGGGCCACAATAACAAAACTTAATATCAAAATAGATCAGTGATTATTAAAAAAATAGGGACTGAAACTATAAATAAAATATTTGTTTTCTCATGTCTAAAATATATATTACAATAGGTCCTAAATTTACAAAGCCCCTATCAAAAAATACATAACAACAACAAAAGTACCACAAGGAGACACAATACACTTCACACGAGAGTTGCAAGGTAATTATCCAAGAATTTCCTCAGTAAATCCAAGCCCTTTTACAATTTCCCATTTCTCTTGAGTCCTTTGAACCGACAAGGTTTTCAATTTTCCTATTAGTAGAGTTGAAAATCTTATTATTCCATTCCTTCTAAATGAAATAGGCCAAAATAACTAAAATAAGCTTTCTAAATTATTCTGGAATTATGTTGCTAATTGTGGATAAGACTGATTTCCTCCTTGATAGTAGTAGTAGGTCTTCTCACCCCCAATTTATTGTAACATCTATCCCACACTTTTTTTAAAAGGGGAAATTTTATCAGAATAAAAGAGTGACAACCCTCTCTACATAGATTATATCAAAGAAAGAAAGAAAGAACTATCAACATCTAACTTTAATGTATGGACATGCAGTGGAACTAAGCTTGATATCTCCTCTAATCTGAATTAAAGTAAGCTTGGTATATGAAAAGACTTAGCATTTTTTATTTAGAAGTCTTTACTTTGATAGCAGATCAGCCACAACATTTTCTTCTCTAAAGCAATTAGAACAAGAGAAGTTAATTTTATCTGACAGGGACAAAATCCCCTTAACAACTAGTCTAATTCTCTAAGGGACACTCAAACGTTTCAGCTTCAGACAGTCAATGAGCAACCTAGAATCTAATTAAACTTCAACATTAAAGACTCCCCTTTCTATACATTGAATGAGGCCATCTCTAATAACATAATTTCTACCAAATTGTTAGACTCCTCCTTGTAATAAGAAGACAAACTCCAAATGAAATGACCTTGTTGATCTCTCAGAATTGCACCTATTCTTACATCACCTTGAAAATCACAAGCACCATCTTTATTTAATTTCCCTGGATGTCTTTGAGGCTTTATCCAATACACAATTGAACATAATGTATTTTGAATACTTCTTGACTTAAATGCTAAATAACTGGGAAGCCTCTTTTCGAATGGAATTCAAAGAACCTTTAAAGGAAAGTCTGACCTAAATATTTCACTCTAGAGGTAATTTTTGTAAAATCCATTTTCTTCCCCTCATATAAGGCCTTGTTTATGTTCATCCAGATGTTCGATAAAGTACAAGTAGGCAAGATTTTGTGGATCCATTTTGAAAGATGAGAATTACCTATAATCATCCACCATTTGATAAAGATCCCATTAATTGATTGATGAAAGAATGCATATCCAAAAATTGAAGTAACTAATTTCCAGACCTAGGCAACTATAGGACCTATTGCAAATAAATGTTGAATAGTCTCTACATACTTTAAGCGGTAGGGACATCTAGAGGCTAACTTCACATCAATTTTTTGTATATTTGATCAATATGCACACAATTAGACAACATTTTCCAAGAAAACATAGAAATGCTTCGGGGGATGTGAGGATCCCAGATACATTTATGACAAATTGAAGGAAATTAATGAGTCCTGACCACCACATAAGCATATGCAAAAGAAAATGAACCTGAACAAGTTTCTTTCCAAATTAGGACTTTTAATCCCACAATTGATTAGCCTAGGGACACAAAAATATCAAGTGATCATAGAAGAAACAGTTCATTCTCCTCCTACCAGTACTCAAGAAAAAGGTATTCAAATTGGCCAAGAAGATTTCAAGAAAAGCAATCAGTGCATCTAAAAGCCAAACTCATTCAATATGGAGAAGTATCAATCATGAAAAATGATAAATTCCAAGAAAGAATCTGAAATCACATTGACAAAATCAAGTATGGAGACCTTACTAATGAAGAATTGAAGATTATGAATATGTGCAGCCTCTCCCAAAAGGGGTTTGATATCCCAGAATTTTGTAAATAGGATCACTACAAGTTTTATCACTCAGATAACAAAGCAGTGGTTAACTCAGTGCCCATGTTGAACGAACTACCAAACTTTACCTATTGGATTGATCTCAAATGGAAGAATAATGTCCAACAAGAAAGTCTCAATAACAATGTAACTGACCAAGAACAGCAGCTCGAGTCCCTTTGTTAAAAAACTTTTAAAAAGTCTAAGATCATCCCTTTTGGTCCACTATTCAAAAGGAAAACTAGATTTGTAGGTAAGAAAAACTCTCTTAATTCCTCCTCAAAGTTTCAATGATTAATTTTATTTGTTAGAATGTGAGAGGTGTGGGGAACAAAGCCACCAACAAAAGAATCAAGAGATTACTAAAAGTCTATAAACTTAATGTTATAACTTTAATTGATCCAAAAGTGGAGTCAAGTTTCATTCAGAAGTACCAATTGAAATGGTAATTCTCCAACAATTTATACAACTGTTCCAACAAGATTTGGTTCCTATAAAACACTGATATCCAAGTGTCAATAATCAAAGATGAAGAATATTTACTTTTTCTTAAAATTGATATTCCTTTCTTGAATAAACCTGCCATTTTGGTGTTAGTTAAAAAAAACTGTATTGTACACATACAGTACAAATCAAAGTCTGAATAGTTTTCAACCTAAAAATTTAATCATGTGCAACACTATTCATTAGTATAAGTAAGAATTCCCAACATATACATGCAACCTAACTAAGATAAATAAAGGGATATACCTGAGATTTTGAGAAAAATGGTAACACCTTAAACTTAAATGAGTAAATGCCTTAGCTATTAATAACAATAAATAGTATAAATGATAGCCAAAATCCCTGGAGAGTTCATACTAAAACAAAATTTAAAATCATAGATGAAGCAAGTACTAAAAAGTTAACAATTTGTTCAAATTTCTCTAGACAAATTAATCTGGATCACTTGAGGGAAAGACAAAGCAACGGCCAAACCACCCAAGATTTCTCAACATCTTTAATAGTGTCCGCCCCATGACTTCGACGATACAATGGATGATTCTGTTCTCCTGGATCAATACTACTAACGTAAACCTTACGTAAAAATATCAGTAGTTGATGGCCATGCACCACTGTTCCAGCAGCAGCTGAAGCAACAACTTGTCCACTTGCAATCTTCCTTTAATTTGAAAAATCTAATAAATTGACATATGGATCATGTGGAGGATCCGTTAAATCTCCAAAGTCTAGCTCAGTTGAATCTCTAAATTTCGGCTCAATTGACGGGGGGTAGGAGTGTAATCGTGGGGACTTGGATGCGGGACTGGAGTACAATTATGAGGACTTGGATGTGGGACAAGAGTATAATTGCAAGGACTTGGATACGAGACAGGAGTGTAATTGCGAGGACTTGGTATTTTGAGTCCATTCGATTCAAAAGAACTTAAAAGCATGGTAACGGATGATTGGAGAAATGCCACATGTTTTTCTTCTCGTGTCTTTGATCTAGTCAATTGTGATACCATAGGAGAAATTGCCTTAAGTTTACTTTTGGACACGGGTCCAACACCACGAGTTGCCTCCTAGTGTCTTTTCCTCTAAAGGCACTCAATGCATCTATATCAATACTGTTTTGGCTTGAAGAACCTTGACTACTTCTCAGCTCACTCAATTTTTGCTGTAAAATTATTTATGAATTCATTAAAACCATTTAACGACTAAACATGAAGGAATTTAATTATTACAGCTGAGATTACGAAACTCACCATATCATCGGCTACCTTTGGGTGAAACTCCCCAGTTTTTTGCCTACGACTTTCGAGATACACTTCCGAAAAATCAGCAGGTAGTTTATTTTTAAGCACCTAAAAATTAATTTTCCATCAAATATTTGAGTAAGACATATAATATATTTACACATTAAAATAAGAAAGGGTGTACACCATCTCCTCGGTTTTCTCAGCATATGACATCTGACCAAGACAATGGAAGTCAGTCTTTTATCCCTGTTCACCCGGCCTTGGTGTCTTTGTTTCAATTTTGCCTCAGATGCTTCGCACAAGACGAATTCATTCCACTCACAGACAAGGATATGCTCTTTCTCCGGTACTCGATCCTTTAGGGACTCTATCCCATCATTGTCCAAACCCTTAAAATAAGTCGAGTGGAGATTACTTCTAAAAGTTTTCAATTGAATACCAATGGATTTCATGGCCCCTCCTTCTGATCGGTCGAAAGATTTAACTCTTTCATGAGCGTATCCCACAAGTCGTCTTTTTTTACTTGCTCAACCGTATCCCAACTCTCATATTTTAAGCCAATACAATATTTTAATAAAGACAAGGCTAGAGCTTTAAAAGGATTCTTACCACCTATTGTTAAACTAAATAGGTTAAGGGAAACGTCAGCACGGGAATCAATGGCAGAATGTTCATCATGACTTGAACTTTCTGGCCTAGATGATGGAAATGTATTCTCGAACACCATTTTCTGCATTTATATATTTATGCATTAGTCCATATGTTAATACAAGAGTAAGGAAATAATATAAAAAAATATAATATAAGTTATACCTTTTCAACATATTCTAAAAGTTTTGATAATTCGACCATGTCATAAGTTTCATACTTCATCATTTCACGTAAAGTTTTTATTGGCCATATCTGCGGAAGGGTGTTGATAATTGCACTTCTGACACGAAACATGTTAGGACGTGTGCCTTCTCTCCTAAGCCGATAATAAATGTTAACTTTGTTATTCATATATTTTCTCACAGTAGAGTCTGAACGCATCCTTATCCTCTTCAGTTCTATCCATAAAGGATGGATTTTTATTTCTTCGAGTTCTAAAAACTCTACTAACTACATTGCATTAGTTGGATTGTGTTTTATGAAAACCCTTTCAACTGCTTCATCCCAACCTTGAGGTAGTGTGCGTAGTATTGATTGAAATAAATATGCTTTAGGTATATTCCACTCATGATCTCGCAAGTAATTGCATTATTTGATTTTTCGATAGCCGTGCCGATAAATTGATGTGTTCTCTATAAAAGACATGTTTTGAAAATCGTTGCATGTATATACAATATATAACATCATGAAAAAGTAATAATAAACTTGTGAACAAAAGGCACTACGAATACATGATACGAAATAATTGAAACATGCTATTATATATAATTTTCAAGTCAACATTTAAAGCAACACAACATGCTACAATGAAACATCTACTCCTCTAATGTGTTTAATAATTTCTTTAATTCTGCGTTGTCGTCCAGAGTAGACTGAATCTCGATAGGTGCCTCTATGTCATCTACCGATGTAGTCAAGGACTTATGAGAATGTAAACCAATAGACCATGGATCGTTGTTGGGGATCTTTGCATAAAACACTAGCTTCAAGTTTTGGAATGCACACAGGAATGGCTCATCATTCACATTATCTTTACTCTTCAACTTGGATAAATCAACCTTCACCATGTGGGTGTCAGGGTCGATCATACATGCATTCTTGTCCTCCACTCTCACCCAATCACAGTAAAATACAGGTATGCTAAAAGATGTATAATCTAATAGCACAATTTATTTTATAATCCCACAATACGTCATCTCAGCTTCTATCAAGTTTTTATCCTTCGCTCTTACCCTGAAATGAGTTAAATCTTTATATGATATGCCGCTATTTTATTTCCCAATGAGTTTTAGCTCGAGTGTGCTTGAAGAGAACACAAAACCATTGACACGATATTGTCCAAACTCCTTGGCTACAAAACTAGGCCCATTTGTTAGACGTGAAAGCCTCGTCGATACTTCGCCAGCTTTCAATAACTGAAACCAAGAAAGTATTTGCATTGTGAATATGTTGCAAAGATAGTAAATAAAAGTGAGGTATTACTGTAGTCACCTCAGAAGCTACCCAATGCCTAAAGTCATTGTCTGTGCCCGCGCCTCCCTTCTTCCTCTTAGCATGCCCGCGCTCATTATATTGCCTAGGTTAAAATAATAAAAATATTAATTTATAATGAATAGAACATCAAACATATTAGATTATTCTACAAAACATATTAAATAAACTCAAATTTTCCATTTATCTATGTCTTCATGCACCTCGAATACATATCGATCCACCTGGTTATATTGTGTACTTGTGAGCTTCACTACCTTACCTTTCCCCAGGTCCTCCTCTTCTGCAAACTATTCTAATTCATCAATAAATCATTCACGACCTCCAATGTTTGGGTTAGGCATATATTCCTTTGCATACAAGGAAACCTCTTCCACAATGTACTCCTCAGCAATGGACCCCTCAACGTACCATGTATTCTTAACGTAATATTTAAAAGTTTTCATTAATCGTTTGAACGGATGCATCCATCAGTCCATTCGAATATCCTTGTGTTCCGAACATAGTGTCCAAACAACAGAGGAACAAGTTGCATTATCACATGCCAATCGTGAGACTTGAACCTTTTCAAATCTTTTGTTGCGTCGTAGACGATCCTGCATAAGTGGGATGAGAAATTAAAAGGGACCTTCAAGCCCTTTAATGTTTCTAAGATCATATTTCTTTCTTCAATGCTCAAAGTATAAGATGCAACTGACATATACTTTTTTCCAGTGTTTGGATCTTCTTTCAAACATAATGGTCCTCTAATCTTCAAATCACGAAGATCTTCACGGGCTTTTTCTCCATCCTTGGAATGAGAACCACCAGTGCATGTTCCTACGAGATGCTCAATAATATTTTTCTCATCGTGCATTATGTCTATCACATGTCTCACAGCATGTTCCTTCCAATATGGCAAATCAAACATTATTGATATCCTCAACCACGCCGTCTTCACATCAATATTCTTTCTTTTATGCTTTTGGGACAAAATTATGGGGTGTTTCCCCCTCAACTTTTGATCATCCTTTAATGAACTTTCTTCAATTTCCAAACCAAAAAGTCTTGATGTGCCTTTTGGGAGAAAATTTCTCCGTATTGACCAGAATTTGTAACTTTAGGGCAAAAATCTCCGATGATTATGATAAAAAAAAGTTTTTAACTTTTCTTAAGCCAGTTGGCTTCAGTCTCCTCTCCACATATAGGGAAACCCAGGTAACCAAGTACATTGCACCCATATAAGGTCCCATAAGCAGGAAAATCATGAATTTCCCATATCAACATAGCTCTCAAAGTGAATTCCTCCTTTTTGTATGAGTCAAAAGATCTCACACCTTTAACCCATAACGCATTCAATTCATCTATTAGTGGCACTAAGAAAACATCAATGTCACTACCCGGTGCTTTTGGACATGGTATCAATAATGACAAAATTGAAAACTCCTTTCTCATGCTCAACGACGGGGGAAAATTTAAAGGCCCCGCAAACACAGGCCATATACTCTTATATGTGCTCAATTTTCCAAACGAGTTAAACCCATCGGTTGATATTTTGAGGTGAACGTTGCCTATTTCTTTAGCAAAGTACGGATATCATTGATTTTCATATTTACACATAGATGAATCAATCGGATATCGCACGAGATTCTCACCCACCTCCGCTCGACCATGCTAAGTCATTGCCTCTTCTATCCAAAGTATAGTGTAAAGTCTCTTCAATCGAGGACCTAAAGGGAAAATGCTTTAACACCTTCTTAGGTATTTGCGTATCTACTTCCAACAAATATTTATTATGTACTATCATCTTTTGTTCATATCTAAGTTCCTTACATACAAGACAAGCCCGTTTGTCCTTGTGCTCCTTATAGTATAAAACGTTGTCATACTTGCAGCAATGAATTGATTTGTATTTCATACCCAAACCTTTCAAATTACCCTTCATGATTGAATAATTGATTGGCAATGTATTTTCTTTGGTGAGCAAATCTTTTGCCCAAAGGAGTATTATCATCACACTTTTTCCCGACAAGCCAAATTTTCTCTTTAAGTTATGCAACCCAACCATGGCAGATAACATTATGTGGTCGGGGTTGGAGTTATGGTATAATGGTGCTGCGGCTCCTTCTTTTAACCGTATATATTTCCTAAATTGGTCTGTATCACTGTCAACATGATCCTCACAGCATAAACCATTCCCTCTACTATCTTGCTTTTCTTGTGTTGCATGCATTTCGTACGTATCATTTATGAGATCATTTAACCTAGCATGTACTAACGGGTCACCATTTGTGTGAACCGTTTCATTGAAAACTATTTCTTCTGGAATATACTTAAATTCCCTCTCCCCGTGGAAATGCCAAAATGTGTAGTCAGCTTGCATACCCCAATGAAACAAATGTACTTTTTCATCTACCCCTTTCAAATGTTTACCATTTTTACAACGATTGCACGGGCATGGGATAATATCAGTTTCGAGATTCTTCATTGTATAATTCACAAAGTCTTTAACCCCATTAACGTATACTTTCCCCACTCTACAACTTTCACACATCCACTCTTTATATTGTGGAAACCCTATTAATTCTACAATAGAAACAAATAGAAACTCGATAAATTATAAAACTAAATGAATATTCATATATGCTTAGCACAAGTATTTTAGTTATTACATGAATGGGTTCCATATTCCCCCAAATTAAAGAAAACACTAGAATTGAAGGAAACTTAGCGCTTCCCATTAAAGTTAGCATACCTATTGAGGAAACAAACATTAAGTGTTACAAAATCAAACATTATGTGCTATGAAATCAACCAGAATTACATCCTCAAATTGTTCAAAACTAAAAAAAAATCATGTAATATGTTTAAAACATACAAAAATGTATTTTTTTACATATATAAAAACAGATTCAATATGTATTTCTTCCACCTCCCCCCCCACACATGTAAGGCACAATTGTGTAATTCTTCACCGACTCGGGATTCCAACTCATTTTGTGCGACACAGTGACGTATCTGCATTGGTTCATGTTTGGGGTCCACTAATTCATTCAAAACACAAACTAATGTTGACACGACACGATTTCAAAACACGAACTAATGTATCACAAAAATGGAGCTGAAATTTTGAATCGGCATAGAATTACACGATTTCATATTGGTGTTGGAACACATTATTTTTCATCTGTAATTATTAAACCACTAACAATATAAAGAAGAAATGAATGTTAACAAATATTCTAATTCATTAATAATTACAGAATTCACTAATAATATAAAGAAGAAACAGTTGATGAAAACAACACAGACATTAAAAGCTCACAAACAAATACTCAATAGGTAAAAAACAAATACCCAGATGTACAGTCATTAAAAATCGATAAAAAACAAACACCCAGATGCACAGTCACAAAATTCGTACCTTAACCCAGATGCACCCAAAATTCGTTTTCATTTCACAAATAAAAAACCGAAACAATGAAAACTATGAAACAATGAAAACAACAATGGCGGGTAGTCACATAAATAATTAAGGAAATAATGAAAACTACGAAACAATTTTCGGGGTACTCACAATAATGGCAGGTACTCACAAAACTTCACAGCAACAAATGGTTCTTCTCACAAAACTTCACAGCAACAAATGCTTTCTTCTCACAAAACTTCACAACATGAAATGAAGGAGAGAGGGGTGGGAGTGTGAAAGAGAGAGAGGAGAGAGAAGAGGAAAACAAAGGTTAGGTAAAAAAATTTTGTGACTGCCAATAGCGGTTAGAAACTAAATATTAGGCCAAACTTTGTGACTGCTAGAAGCGGTTACAAATTTATAACTGCCAATAGCAGTCACAAAATTACTATTAGACTAAAATTTGTGACTGCTGAGAGCAGTTACAAATTAATGACTATCGATAGCAGTCACAAATTTAGTATTAGACCAAAGTTTGTGACTCTTCTTAGCAGTTATAATTTTGCGTTTGTAAGAGTCATAACTTAGCCCTACTGATAAATCTGTGACTGCTTGTGACAGTTATAAATTTGTGACTGCTTATAGGAGTCACAAATTAATTATATGGTGACATTTGTGACTCCCATTAGAGATGACAAACTAATTGAGTCAAATTTTTTATTACCCATTGATTTTATCACCCCTAATGGGAGTTACAAATAATTTTGTGACTGCTCCCACGAGTGACAAGTTTGCCACCCCCATTGGCAGTCACAGAGCTACAGTCACGAAATTAGCATTTTGGTGTAGTGGAGGAGAGCATAGCCATGACAACCCTTATTGGAGGACTTCAGAATGGAAAGCTACTTTGGAAGATTGCTTAAGACCCTCCCAAGTCTATAGCTGAGCTGTTAGCAACAGCTGGAAAGGTCATGAACACAGAAGAAGCGATGGCTGCAAAGTATGAGGATGAGAATGGAGGCAGCAGTGAAAAATTTCAAAGGAAGAATGATGGAAAGAAGAGGGATGCAGACGATAAGTTTGCACACTAAACTCCTATAACTGTGAGTTGTGAACACATCCTCAATGAAATAAAGAATGACAGGTCCCTGAGATGGTCGGAGAAGCTAAAGGCTCCTCCACATAAGAGAAACAAGAATCTATGGTGCGAGTTACACCAAGACCACGGTCATCTGACCAACAAGTGTTTCACCCTGAAAGATGAGATTGAGAAGATGTTGAAGTTTGGAAAGCTCAGGATGTATGTGGATGGTAGAGCTTCTAAGGGAGGAAGATACGACCCTAAAAAGAAGAGAAATGACATGTGCCGGGAATATGCCCCTACCAGAAGAGATGAAGACTCAGATGATGATGATGATGACCCTGACCTCCCACCAGAAGACGAAAATATCCCAATGAAGAGGGTCGACATGATTTCTTTTGGTGTGAACACCATCTGTGGAGGACTAGAAGGGGGTGGCTTAGAGGTATCCGATCGTAAAGCTCACGTGACAGAGGCTAAGTCAGTGACCAAAGTCGAGGTTGTGAACTTGGCATTTTTAGAGGTAAAACATGAGAAGAGAAAGAAGGTAGATATAGATACTCTCATAGTTGGCTTCTCACGACTTGATTTCAAAGGCATCTTAGCTTCGCACGATGACTCTCTGGTAATCAGCACAAGGGTGCATGGGTGTGAGGTGTAGAGAATCCTCATCGATGGGGGAAGTTCAGGACACGTATGTTTTGGCCCTGTTTCAAGAGTTTAAGCCTTAGCAGAGCTAGGATTGTCCCTTACCATCATCCTTTGATTGGATTCAGCGATAAAAAGGTTCATCCATTGGGTATGTATGAGATGGATGTGAGAATGAGAGATGAGTGGACTAAAAGATTGACCATAAAAATCAATTTCTTTATGGTGGATGAGAATGTCTTCTCAGCTTATAACCTCATCATAGGAAGAGTAGCCCTAAAGGAATTTGAGGTCATGCCTTCAATGGTCCACCAAATGCTAAAATTCTCGACTCCCTATGGAGTAGGGGAAGTGAAAGGTTACCAAACATTAGCAAAAGGTTACCAAACATCAGCACATGAATGCTACTTCAACTCTACAGAAGAGAGAGAGGTTTATAAGGAGGCAATAACCACGTACAACATCGATACACTTGATCCTAAAGATGAGACAAAGCTTAAGAAGGGAGAGGCCATGGAAGAGGTAGAATCCATTGTCCTTAATGAGGATGAGCCAGAAAAGACCATCAAAATTGGCAAAGCCCTAAGACTTGAGATCAAGGAAGAGATGGTGAAGCTTTTGATGAAGAGACAAAGCATTTTTGTCGGGAACCATATAGACATGCCAGGTATTGACCCTGAGATTATATACCACAAACTCAATGTTATAGAAGACACTAAGCCCATCAAGCAGAGAAGAAGAGTATACTCAAGAGAGAAGTATGATGTCCTCAGAGAATAGGTTAGAAAGATTAAAGAGGACAAGTTCATCAGGGAGGTCATATACCCCGAATGATTGTCCAACGCAATTATAGTGCCAAAGTCAAATAGGAAATGGAGGATGTGCATAGATTTCACTGATTTGAACAAGTCTTGTCTTAAAGACAGTTTCCCCTCCCTCATATAGATCAGATGGTGGATACCACAGCAGAATATGAGCTCATGAGCTTCATGGATGCATATTTAGGGTATAATCAAATCTTCATGAATGCAGAAGACTTAAAGAAGACAACATTCATCATGGATAAGGGGACCTATTGCAACAAGGTCATGCCTTTTGGACTGAAGAATATAGGGTATACCTATCAATATTTTTTTAAATAAGATGTTCGAAGATCAGATAGGCAAGTCCATGGAATTTTATGTGGAAGACATGCTAACAAAGATCCTGAAGGTCGACATTCACGTGGTCAACCTTGAAAAAACTTTCTACACCATGGACAGATACATGATGAAGCTCAACCCAGCCAAGTGTGTCTTCGGGGTAGGAGCAGGAAAGTGTTTGGGATTCATCGTCAATCATAGGGGAATATAGGCTAACCTGAAAAAATTAAGACCTTGTTAGAAATGAAGACACCCAGATCTGTCAAAGATGTTCAGAGGTTAACCAGAAGAGTTACTACCCTTAACAGGTTCATCTTAAGAGCTATAGACAAGTGCTTTCCTTTTTTCAAAGTACTTGGAAAGGCCTTAGAATAGGATGAGGAGTGTGAAAAATCTTTTAAGGAGATCAATTCCTACCTCAGCTCTCCCCTACTCCTATCTCGGCCCATTCTGGGGGAGAAGTTGTATGTATATCTAGCTATTTTAGAATCATTCATTAGTGCAACCATAGTAAGAGAAGATGATGGAGTGCGGAGGCCAATATTCTTAAATAGTAAAGCTCTTCAAAGGTCTGAAAAGAGGAACCCTCGGATTGAAAAATTAGCATATGATCTGATACATACTTCTAGGAAGATGAAGCCATACTTTTAAGCCCACTCTATGATCGTCCTCACTGATTCCCCACTCAGACAGGTCCTATATAAGCCTGAGAAATCAGGCAGGCCGATGACCTAGGCCATCGAATTAGGGGAATATGACATTGTTTATCAAACTAGGGTTTCCATCAAGGAGGAGGCACTTGCATACTTTTTAGTAGAGTTTACCTCGAAAGAGGTTAAGATTGAAATTAGTCAAAGGACTGCAGATGAACCAAATAGAAATATCTTCCAAGATTCGGATGAGGTTGGGTTAAGCAGGCCGAAGAAAAAAGTAGTTGAGAATGAGGAAGACATGTATGTCTTCAAGCAAGGTACACTGACAGAGGGAAACTTCTCTTCAAATAAAGATATTTGGAACCTCTTCATTGATAGGACATCTTGTGAAAGCAGAAATAGAGCGGGGGGCTGATAGTGTCAGCACCAGATGATACCGACATTGAATATGCACTAAGGCTTAACTTCAAAGCTTTGAACAATGAGTCAGATATGAGGCATTGATAACAGGTCTCTCCTTGGCAAAATCCCTTAGTTTTAGCCGACTCCTAGTCCATAATAACTCAAGGTTAGTTGTCAGCCAAATCTTGGGAGTGTATAAGGCCAAAGATGAAAGGATGGACAAATACCTAAAGAGGGTGAGAATGATCCTAGATATCTTCAAGGAAGTGAAGATGAAGAGGGTACCTCGACAAGATAATGACTGAGATGAAGCACTTGCAAGGTTGGCCTAAGTAACAAGGATGGATATAAGAAGAACAGTACCCGTTGAGATTCAGCTCAAACCGACCATTGAAAAAGAAGAGGTTACCAAAGACCCTCAATTTGAATATAGGAGCCTCATGGATGGACCCTCTTATCAGATATATCATACAGGGAGAGCGGCCTCAAAGTTAGAAAGGAGAAAGTTGAGGTTCAGGGCTGACAAGTTCTCAATTATAGGAGATATTTTGTATAAGAAGGGGTTCCTACTCCCTCTCCTCAGATGTGTCCACCCTTCAGAGGTTCCACACATCTTACAAGATGTGCACGAAGGCTTTTGTTTAAGTCATATAAGAGGGAGGCCACTGGCTAAGAGGATAATTACTCAGGGGTACTGGTGGCCGACCTTAGCCAAAGATGTAACTACTTATGTGAAGAAATGCGATAAGTGCCACAGATTCTCCACCATCCCTCATCAACCTATGATGTTAATTATCTCACCTTGGCCATTTGAAGTATGGGGTATTGACTTGGTAGGACCCTTGCCAAGAGCTGCGAACAACTATCGATTCTTAGTAATATCAATTGATTACTTTTCCAAATGGGTAGAGGCTGAGCCAATGATCACAATTATAGAACAGAAGACCTTCCAGTTCATATGGAATAACATCATATGCAGGTATGGTCTCCCAAACACCCTCATCTCAGATAATGGAAACCAATTCAAGAATGCTTTCATAGAAAAATACTTTGAAAGAGCGGGGATCAAGCAGTTCTTCTCTTCTCCTGGCCGACCCCAAGCAAATGGTCAGATCGAGGTTAGGAATCGAAAAATCCTTGATGGGATAAAGAAGAGGTTGGAAGAGGCCAAAGGGAGATGGACAGAGGAGGTATATTCCATATTATGGGCTTACAGGGCGGCTATAAGGACACCAATGGGAGAGACCCCATTTAAGTTATCCCGTGGCTTAGAATTTGTCATCCCTATAGAGGTAGGACTTCGCACTCATAGAGTTCAGACCTATGATGTTTAGAGGAACGCATAAGAGGGAAGACTTTATCTGGATTTGATTGAAGAAAGAAGAGAAGATGGGAAGATTAGACATGCAGCCTACCAGCAGAGAACTGCGAGGTTCTACAACCAAAGGGTGAAATCAAGGCCTATAGTTGTGGGAGATCTAGTCCTAAAGAAGACATTGCAAAAGGAAAATAATCTCCATCCAAACTGGCACGGTCCTTACAGAGTAGTTGATGAGGTTGTGCCTGGTACTTATCGATTGGAAAACCTTGAAGGAGAACCTTTATCCAACCCTTAGAATGCTGACCACTTGAAGAAATATTACATATGATGTTGTAGTTGTTCTTAGCCTTTTGTAATACATGTACCAGTTTATACAAAGAATGTTAATGAAAAGGCGACAATTTATGTGCCAATACTTTATTGCATTATGTTTAAACATCATTAGTTTGGTGCAAATTATGAGGGTAAACACCATAATTTGGTGACCTCGGACCTTAAACATCATTAGTTTGGTGAAAATTATGAGGGTAAACATCATTATATGGTGACCTCGGACCTTAAACATCATTAGTTTGGTGAAAATTATGAGGTTAAACATCATTATATAGTGACCTCAAACCTTGAACATCATTAGTTTGGTGAAAATTATGAGGGTAAAATTTATTATATGGTGATCTCAGACCTTAAACATCACTAGTTTCGTGAAAATTATAAGGTTAAACATCATTATATGGTGACCTCAGACCTTGAACATCATTAGTTTAATGAAAATTATGAGGGTAAATATCATTATATAGTGACCTCAAACCTTAAACATCATTAGTTTGGTGAAAATTATGAGGGTAAACATCATTATATGGTGACATCGTGCCTTAAACATCATTAGTTTGGTGGAAATTATGAGGGTAAACACCATAATTTGGTGACCTCAAACTTTAAACATCATTAGTTTGGTGAAAATTATGAGGGTAAACATCATTATACGGTGACCTTAGACTTTAAACAACGTTAGTTTGGTGAAAATTATGAGGGTAAACATCATTATATGGTGACTCAAACCTTAAACATCATTAGTTTGGTGAAAATAATGAGGGTACACATCATTATTTAGTGACCTCAAACCTTAAACATCATTAGTTTGGTGAAAATTATGAGGGTAAGCATCATTATATGGTGACCTCAGACCTTAAACATAATTACTTTGGTGAAAATTATGAGGGCAAACATCATTATATGGTTACCTCAGACCTTAAACATCATTAGTTTGGTGAAAATTATGAGGGTAAAATATCATTATATGATGACCTCAGACCTTGAACATCATTAGTTTGGTGAAAATTATGAGGGTAAACATCATTATATGGTGACCTCGGACCTTAAACATCATTAGTTTGGTGAAAATTATCAGGGTAAACATCACTATATGGTGACCTCTGACCTTAAACATCATTAGTTTAGTGATAATTATGAGGGTAAACATCATTATATGGTTACCTCAGACCTTAAACATCATTAGTTTGGTGAAAATTATGAGGGTAAAATATCATTATATGATGACCTCAGACCTTGAACATCATTAGTTTGGTGAAAATTATGAGGGTAAACATCATTATATGGTGACCTCGGACCTTAAACATCATTAGTTTGGTGAAAATTATCAGGGTAAACATCACTATATGGTGACCTCTGACCTTAAACATCATTAGTTTAGTGATAATTATGAGGGTAAACATCATTATATGGTGACCTCAGACCTTAAGCATCATTAGTTTAGTGAAAATTATGAGGTAAACATCATAAGAAGGTAACCTCGGACATTAAAAATAACATTTAAGAGAAGACGTTCATACATAACATTGAAAGAAGCAATATAATTTGAAGAATATGGGATTAACGATTATCATTGAATAACATTCAAAGTTACAAATTAGAAGTACCAAGATGCCATCATAGTACAAAAAATCTAAGGGGTACATACAAGAAAGGAAACAAAAATTACAACTTAAAAGCTTCATAAGAAAAGGCCTAAGTCTCTACAGCTACAGTCGTGTCTTTGTGGACGATGTAGGTCACCTCAGCCCCATTATCTTGAGGATTAGCATCTTCAGTCTCGATGACTTCTAGGGGAGCAGTCTCAGCAGGTGCATCATCGACCTCCTCAACCTCTTGCAAGGCCTGAGCAAACTGGGGTTCACCAAAGCCTAGACCCTCAAAGTCCGAGGCAGTCAGACTCCCTGACTCTTTATCCTTAGAGTCTGTCCATTTGCTAGTTACTTTGATACCTCTTTCAAGGTATTTAAAGCCAAAACTGATGAATTCATCAAAGACCTTATAGTCTTCAATAATCCTCTTTGTAGCATCCTCTAAAATAGCCTTGACTGCAGTATCCACCTTAGTCTGAAGGGTGTCATCTTTAGCCTTCAGAGCTACATCGTGGTCCTTCTTGAGCTTGGCAATGTCCCTGTCCCTCTACTGGATAAACCCCTTCAGATTGTCAACCTCCTTTAGCTCTTCTTTCATCTTTTTAACCTTTTCATTCAAAGAGGCTTGTACCTTCTCAGCTTCTTAACCCTTATCTACGAGGGGCATCTTCTTTAGGGTCCATTCAATAAAATGGTGCATAGACAAGATACCCTATAGTATAAGGTCAGATGTATAAGCACATGAGCTATAATATGTAAAATATTTGACTTTACACTTAAGGAGAGTAAATCAATAGAAACTAATACATAAATTAATCCGTGGATAGTAAACTCGACCAACAAGGGGACGTCCAAGGAGCATGAGAACTGCTTATCCTCTTCAATCATTACTGTGATGATAGCATTAGCAGCCTTCAGACTACGAGTAATAAGGCTATCACTGATGTTCAACTGAGCAAGACGAGCAGACAGGGCATCATCTCTAGAGATGTGAATGGCACGTTCCCCTTTGAGTCTTGCCCGGCTTCTGATGCACCGGGTCAATTATGGTCTTCCTCTTCTTGGTAACATTGTCCTGGGATATACTGATGTTCTTCTGGGTGGTAGCCGGGGGCACATTTTTTCCACTCCTCTTTTATATCATCTTAACAAGGCCTGGGGTAGAAATTTCCCAAAGCTCGTCTGAAATGCCTTCAAGGCGCTCTACAAAAAAGAAGTATCTGAGTTAGTAAGTCTGACATATAAAAGGTAATAGGTACAACTTATGAAAAATTAGGACACACGAAGCTCTACCAAAGGACTACGACCCAAGCCTGTCTGAGAGAGGTAGTAGGGGGTCATCAGATGTTCATATTTTACTAGACCACCCTGATCCCACTGATCGCGAAGATCCTCAACTTTTTGAAGATTATCCTGGCTAAGTCCAGGGTTGGATTTAACAACAAGGGAGACCTTCCCCTATCTCAGAGGGGTCCTTGGGATCAACATTCCAGAATCCTCATATGGCCCAAATTCCTATGGCCCAGAAGAAAAGAAATACCAAGGTTTTCAGTTATGGTTTGAAGTCTGGGTAACCAATAGCATTTTGTTTTCTAATTTCCTAGCTAAGAAGTGGTAATAGCTAGGGTGGTTTTCGACAGAGGAGGGAATGTAACAACCTGTGAAAACCCTAACTGGAAGGTCTGAGTGGTGGACAACCCTTCAAAGGATGATGGACCGAATCATAACCCTCCAGGCATTGGGGGATAATTATGAAGGGGATAGATTTATGTGGCAAAGAATAGATCTGATGGGAGGGTGGATAGGAAGACAAAAGCCCAACTTGAACATCTGCTCATAGAAGCAGATCTCTCCATCTGGACCGTCAAAGGCCCTATCTCCCCTCAGAGGTTTATTAAGCTTGATGGAAGAGTTTATCGAATAGAGGTGCCTAAAAGCTAGAAGGTCGTACTCGCTAACAAATATCTTAACCTCATCCACCGCAGATGTATCTATATCACTCTCCTGACCATCATCATCATCCCAAATAGTATCGACCTGAGCAGGTAAAGGGACACCACCAAGAAACATTTGAGAAAATTCAGCCCCGGTGGCGGTCGACAGAGCAATGACATCAATGATGGGGGGAATGGCCACATTTGGCCCTATAATTTTAACATCAGAAGAATGTTGTGAGGTACTAGCACCATGGTGAGATGATGCATGGCTCAAAACCTTAGCTTCCTCAGGGACCTCACCATGTCTAGGGGAGTAATCCATTGCCTCTTGAAAAGAGTCTACAGACATGGGGTCTGAGGAGGACGACTCAGAATCAGACATTGATGTTGGCTCCATAGCAACCTCTGCAGGCATAGGAGGTTTGGATGGCTCAGGGTAGATAGCCTCCAGAGGTATAGGAAAGATAGTTCTAAGAGGAAATGGCTCATCCCTACGAGCTTCCTCTTGGGCTGGTTGTATCTGCCTGATTTTCTCAAAGGTCTTCTCATGAAGAAATGGGAACTCTTCTATGAGTTAGTACAAGGGTCTGAGCGTAGAAGAGACGACACAACACTTGGATTTAAAATTATAAATAGATAAACTACTTGGGCTACTCGAACTAAAAGATCAAAAAGGGGGAGTTGAAAGGTTTCGAATGAAGAACACCAAGAACCTTTAAGAGCAGGGTCGTTAGAAAATGTGATCGAAAGTTCACCAAAAACCTAAAAAGGGATTGTTTATGGCTGAAAAAACCTCAAAGAAACATAGAGTAATACTAAAACCACTCAACCAACACTATCATATCCCTACAGCCACCTAACTAAGGAAAAAATCCTCGTCGGAAAATAAAAAACTTTGCCAAAAATTTTGAAATGAAAAACAACGACTCCAAATAGAAAAGAAGGGTAAAAAATATACCTGGAAAGTTGGGAAGGAGAGAATAAGAGAATTTGAAGCAAAAGAAACCTTCAAATGCAGTCAACAAGGAAAATCGAAGGAAATGGAAGTCACAGTTGCAGAGAGAGAACTCAGGCGGGAAAATAGAAGAAGAAAAAAGAATGAGGAGGGAGAATAGGGATTTTAAACTTAAAATAATGATGGGGAGCGAGTCCCAATGCCCCATCATTGCCCTAGGAAGCGTAAAAGGCAGGATAGAATCACATTATCTTGGGGAGCACACTTCCCTTCAACAAGTGACATGTGTCAAGAGAATTTTAGCACTTAAGGAAACACAGCCTTAGCCTTGCATACCCCGCAATCACCAACTCACATAGGTAACTAAGGGCTGGGGGGTGATTGATATGCTCGAAGTTCACCCTCTTAACTTAGAGCAACTAACCTCGGCCAGTATCACAACCAAACTGACCAAAAGCTTATGACAACCATCAGTAAGGTTGTCTCTGATAAGGTCAGCCCCAACCGACATTGTAACAACCTCATACCAACCTCGGGGGGTCAACACCTTAGGCCAGCAAGGTCTCATGGGCCCAATCATCTACCAACATCATCATCGACCCTAGTTGGCATTGCGATTGTCAATCCGAGATCATCATGTCTCATGGGCTCAAACATCTACCAACGTCATCATCGACCAAAGCCGACGTGCCGACTACCTCATACCTAACCTCGGTCGGCCTTACTGGTAGAGGTCATCAAGGACACAAAGCAACAACATTTGACTCCATCAACCTCGTACGTATCCAGGTTGAGGTTTCACCATTCAAAGACACTGGGCTAAAAATTTACAAGTACATGCATGGTTGGGAACACGTGGACAAATTTGTTATAATCGAATCATTCCCTCTACGTGAGGGAATATTAAGGTCATCATTGTCTATATGAGATCATCGAGGTGTCATTCTCATACTGGTTCAATTCTCATACATATGCTGATTACATGCTTGGGGGTACATTATGCCCCCCCAGGCACTATATATAGAGGCCATCCTCTACCTTGTAAAGGGATTCATAATTACAACCCTAGATCAAACTCTGTCATTTTACACAGTAGAGAGAGAGAGAGAGAGAGAGAGAGAGAGAGCTTGAGAGATTGTATCCATGGCCATTAGTGCCTTCTTTTAGTGATATTACTCACACACTCATAGTGTACGTAGGCCAGATTGGCTAAACCGCTAACATTCAAATGTTTATCCTCTTCCCCTTACCTCCTTCTACTATATAAACACTATTGTACTGCCATTATTATTGTTAGTTTGATCTTATCAACACCTCATTTGGTGGTGATGTTTATAGCATCATCAGGCTTTATGGAGAAAAAGAATCCATATGAGTTATATTAAAGTTATTGAAGATATGTATGATAACACAAAGACTAAAGTAAGAACTATTTATGGAGAAACTAATGATTTTATGATTAAAGTAGATGTACCCCAAGGATCGACTTTATATCCTTGCTTATTTGTTGTAGTATTGGATAAGATTAGTAAGTACATACAAGAAGATGCCCCATAGTGTGTGTTGTTTGCAGATGATATTGTTTTAGTAGACACTTCAAAGGAGGCCTTAGCAATGAGAGTACATATTTGGAAAAATACTTCAGAGTTTAAGGGACTAAAAATCAATAGAAATAAAACTGAATTATGGAATGTAAATTTAAACATTAAGGGACTAATATCATAATGTTAAAGATTGAAGAAAAATGATAAAACAAACTAATATATTTTGTTATTTAGGTTCAGTGATACAAAGTAATGGGGATATTGTTGAGGATGTTACGAGTTGAATATCATCGGGTTGGCTTAAATAGAGACAAGCAAGCAGGGTGTTATGAGACAAGAGGACAACTAATAAATTAAAAGGAAAATTTTACATAACAGTTATTAGGCCAATGACCCTCTATAGAGCGTAGCGTTGGGATTTAAAGAAAAAATATGAATAAAGTCTCCATATTAGTGAGATGTGGATGCTCTCATGGATAATTGGAATTACTAGAAAGAAAAAGATTAAAAATTATTATGTAAGAGAAAAATTATGAGTTGCTCCCATTAGCAAAAAAATAAGAGAACGTAAACTTAGATGGTACAGACATATGTTGCAAAGGCCAGTAGATGCACCTATAACAAGAGGAAGATTAATAGGAATAGAGGGTAAAAGAGAAAGGGACTACCCTAAGCTATCTATGGAGGAAATTATTAGGAGAGATCTTAAGGAATTAAACTTGAATGATAATATTGCTTCATGTGATTAAGGCAAGGATGATGATGATGATGATGATGATGATGATGATTGAGGATTGTTTCTTATGAAGGGTTCCATTTCGTTGGTTCTCATACAGTGGACTCCGTACGAGTGACAGTAGTAGTACCCTATCGGTGGACTCCGAGACGTAGGTGGACTCCTGCATTGTCACTAAGAATAGGGTAAATGAACGAAGTGCATCAACACTTGTAAGGGCATCGAGTCATTATGTAAGTATTATGTCGTGTCTTTTTATAATTTTGTACTTAGTGGACTTGTGTATGGACCATTCGAAGTTTTTCCCATTGTGGGTTTTCTTCGTACATCGCGGCGCTGTAATTATTCATTTTATCTTGATAATCGCCTAGATGCATGCTTAGATTAAAACGATAAAATTGGTTTACCCACAAAATAGTTTAATTAGTGCTTACTTAATTTTGAGTAATTTAGTTTAATTTAATTTAATTTTTAATTAGGTTTGTTAAATTTTGCTTACATTAATTTAAATTTGAATTAACTCTAGTTTAAGAGAAAATATAATTTGAAGAAATCAAAATTTAAGAATTTCGGAACCATCATCCATATTAGCCCTTCCCATAAGAGAGACAAGTCCAAGTACTTTGAATTTGACAAAGATTATGGGCAAACTACGGATAACTATATTGCCTTGAAAAATGAAATTGAAAATTTGATCTGGCGTGGCTAGCTGTCTAAGTTCATCGATAGGTAAGGGAACGAAACTCTAGGAGATGATCAGAATCTCCTTGCAAAGGAAGGGATGATAAAAAAAAAAGAGGCAGAGATAATGACTCAAAAGAGGACCCAAACCTACTGAAGAAACCCCAGGAGCCTAAAATTGAGGTAAAGATTATATCTTTTTCCTTTCATTTTATTGTTGGTTGAGATGTTGATGGTGGTGATGAAATATGTAAAAGAAAAACCTTTTTAAATGAAGTCAAAGCATGTTCTTATATCTGACATAACAACATATCTGATGATTTTAATGGTCATCCAAGGAAAGTAAAAAAAGATAAGATGGTGATCAGCTTCTCTAAGAATGATCCTGTCAGGGGTACTCTATCCTCATGATGAACCTTTGGTCATCACGGAGAGAGTACACGAAGCAAGGGCGACTAGAATCCTAGTCGATAATGTTAGTTCAATCGATGTCATGTTCTATAATTTTTTTCAAGGGTTAGGATTACGCAACATCAAATTGGAACCCTATCACAAGCTTCTAATAGGTTTCTCGGGAGAAAAGGTACTCTCTTTGGGAACTATCAAACTGGAGCTTCTATCGGCACTTGTCCTACTAGTAGGATAGAAAGGATTCATTTCTTTATCCTAAAAAATAATGTCTAATCAATTTATAATATGATCCTCGACAGATTTGGTTTGAAAAGGTCAAAGAAGTTTCGTCTACTGTTCACCAGTGTTTAAATTCCTCACTCATTATATGGTCGGCATTGTCACAGGAAATCAGATTAAAGCAAATAAATGCTACTATACTTCAACCGACTCGGAGGAAATAAATACACTCACCGCCACCTACTAGATGGAGACCCAACATCCCCGCGAGGAGGATGGTTTAGTTAAAGGACTGGTTGTGGAAGCTATAAAAGTGATTATCATAGATGACGATTGCCTATAAAGAACTACGCAAATTGGTTCATCTCTGGAACCATCCCTCAAATAAGAATTAACAAAATTCCTTAAAGTGCAAAATATTGTATTTTCTTGGAGTCATGAAGACATGCCAGACATTGACCCATAATTCATATGCCATGGACTGAATATCACTAAGGAGGCCATGCCGATCAAGAAAAAGAGATGTGTGCTTAGTCTCGAGAAGAATATGGATATCCAATAAGAGGTAGACAAGCTCTAGAAAGTGAAGTTCATCAAAGATGTCAAGTACCCCGATTGGTTGGATAACGTAGTGATGGTGAAAAAGAAAAATGATAAGAGGTTTATGTTTTTGGATTTTACGGATCTCAACAAGGCATGTCCAAAAGACCACTTTCCTCTACCTAGAATAGACCAGTTGGTTAATGTCAAAGTTGGGCATGAACTTCTTAACTTTATGGACACCTATTCAAGGTACAACCAAATCATGATGAAGCCAGAAGACAAGGAGAAGACCTCATTCATCACCAGTCGAGGAACTTACTGCTACAATATCTTGCCATTTGGGCTAAAAAATTCTAAAGAAATATACTAGAGGTTGGTGAATAAGGTTTCTAAAGAATAAATTATCAAGAACATGGTAGTGTACTTGGATGACATTCTTACTAAGAGAAAGAAAGTAGCCAACCACAATAGGGATCTCAATCAAACATTTGATCGATTAAAAAAACACTAAATGAAGCTCAATTTGACCAAATGTGTGTTCGACATAAAAGAAGGAATATTCTTAGGGTTCATAGTAAATCAAAGAGGAATCGAGGCCACTCTATACAAGATCAAAGCGCTAATTGATATACAGTCTCCCTTATGCAAGAAGGATATACAAAAGTTGATATAAAGAATATCTTCCCTAAATAGGTTTATCCTTCGAGCTACTGACAAATGCTTACCTTTCTTCAAAGTATTAAGGAAAATATTTGAGTGGAATGAAGAATGTGATTAATATACCCTAGAATTTTTGAGGTACTTGGGATCGCCACTATTTCTCTACCCACCACTCAGGTGAGAGAAATTATACTTGTACCTAACAGTTTTTGAGTTCGTGATTGGCTCGACACTCATCTGACTAGAAATGATGGTACAAAAACTAGTTTACTGCATCAGTAAGTCCTTCTAAGGAGCATAAATTCAATACACACACATGGAGAAACTTTATTTGGCCCTTATTAATGCTTCACAAAGAATGAAAGTATATTTTCATCACATATTTATTGTAGTCTATACAGGCCTTCCATGTGCCAGGCCATCCATAATCCAAAAGAAATTAGAGAGATTGATGGCTTGGGCTGTGGAACTTCGAGAATATCATATACACTATAAGCCCAGGATAGCACTAAAAGGACAAGTGGTGGAATAATTCATAGGAGAATTAATTTATAAAGAAAAGTTTACCGATCAGGATATGACTAAAGAGATACCAGTCGAGAAGACTTCCTCGAAAGAGAGCTCAATACCAAACCCATCTGAACAGACTTCTCTGAAAGGTTAATCCAAAATAAAAATAAAAACTAAAAACATCCACTGCACGAAAGGTAGCTGATCAATAATTAGAACATAGCCAAAAGGTGTTTAAATAAGGAACCTTGAGCGAAAGAAACTTTGACGATTAGCTGCCTATATGGAAGATGTACATAAATTGATTTTCATGTCTAACTGATTGTGGTGTAGGATTGATAATTCATACTCGTGATGCTATATATGTGGAATATGTGCTCCATTTTCCATTCTAAGCCTCCAATAACAAAGAGGAGTATGAAGCATTGATTGCAAGTTTCAATTTAGCTCAGTAATTGGGTGCCGAACATATCATAGCTCATAGTGATTACCAACTGATCATCAATCAGGTACTGGAGATTTATGGTGTCAAAGGAGGGTTAATAATGAGATATTTATCCAAAACTTAAACTACTATCTCTAAATTTATGGTAGTCTGAAAATTGAGCTTGAGTAGATGCATTTGATCGACTGGCTTCGACGAACATAACAAAACTAAAGAGAACCATTCATGTGGAAATCCTGGAAAACAGAAGCATTGATAAAGAAATTATTAACATATTATCAATTGATTTGGATCCCTCATAGATGGATCCCATCAAGGTATGTAGCTAAAATGATAGGGGGAGAAATGATCAATATACTCTATCCTATGACTCAAACGTTTTTGTCCGGAATTGAGCCAAAACTACAAAGGATTCAATTGGAAATTTGTGTCCTTACAAATATCCCCCTTTGGCTATTCCGAGACAAAAACTATACAAAAATCCTAAAGGATCGTAAAGCTCTACTAGACTAATAAAAAGTCCCACCCAAAATAAAATTACAATGCTTGACACAAACAACCCAAAGGATCACAATCTTTGCCGGTGAAAGTTTCCACTTATAATATGATTACTGCACACTTAAGCAGACACATTACACGCATAGGGAATACCAATATATTTAATGCAAGTGAACTAAGTACTCCCACTAAATTAATTCTCCCCTTTATCAAACAAACCTACTTAGAAACACGTACCCCCCTAAGATAAATCTCCTTAAACTAAGGTGTGATAATAATAGGATTAGATCATTTCCCCCCCTATCATTCTCCCCCTTTTTGTTCAGGAATAGACAAAGGCTTTAAGAATCGAATGATGACTTATTTCCCCCAAATAAAGCATATACACCCTCTAAACTAAGCAAGAGATAAAAGAATGGGATAACAAGCTAAAACATGTAATTGTGCATATAGTGATGAGAACGTTAAAGCATATGGGCAACAAAGATTCAACTAATGTAAGAAATAACATCGGATACCAACTAGGATGCACTAAAATGATATCAATATGATATATAAATTATTAAGCATGTGATATCAACAAAGAATGCAATAAGATGGATATCAAGTACGAATTAAAACATATATGGATTAGAAATCAAGGCAAAGACTACACAAAAATATCAAATATATGTATACATAATATATACCAAAGAGACTCAAGTACACATATATAGATATAAACACACAAATGACACACACAAAATATAATAGGAGTCTTTCACACTCGTATGGAAAAAATGTGTCATATGGAAACGGAAGTGTTGGGGTGTGAACTAGTAACGATTAAATTTAGACCCATTCACTTAAAACATGTTCACGGAGTTCTCAATTGATTGCAAACTTCATCACATTTGAATATAACCTCTTATGACAATATAGAATGAGCTCAATGAACAAACATACACAATGCATACAAGCCTAGCATATTGATGATTCTACTAACCAATAGAGTCATGACATGAGATACGCAACTAGGATAAACAGACATTGTGCAAACCGTTGATATACCATCCAATCTCCCTCAATAAGCATTTATATTAAATTTGAAATGAATATATCAATCAAACATAGGCCTTGGCAATTGTTTTTCTTTTAATGCCATTTTTCTGTTTTTTAGGCCTTTGGACCATGTATTTCTTTTAGGTCCATTCCAAACGGTGGCTTACAATCGCTAAGGATTATTATTCCTTTCGGAGTCCTTCCCCGTGCACAAGTAAATTTATCATGTTTTCATTGTTTCACACAAATCTCACGTGCAACGGATTTTGACATGCACTAGTCCTCCTAAGTCACAAATATGTAGATGACAAGATTGGAAGGAGAACATCTCACATAGCTCAAATATACATATGAAGTTAAAATTTCAAAAGAGCTCGTGCATGTGTGAATAGAGGCATATAAAAATAGAATCCATTTTAACAACACAAAATTCAACTACTCCATGTAAGTATGGAAAAGAATATAATAAGGTTTGACAATCTAAATCAAAAGTTCTAGCCACATGAGAGCGTTAAAGGAGGGATTCAAACACAAGTATATGCCACTTAAAGTGTGTCAAACCAAAATACACACAAAATAAATCTTTTTGAGTTTTTGACATTTTTAACCAAAAATAAAAATATATACTCAAAAGGATAAACAAAAATCATTTGTATTTTTCATCAAGCTTAAATGAAACAAATAAAACATAAATGAGAAACAAAAATATTATTGTATTTTTCATTTAATGCAGACAGAATGAAGAAATAAAATACAAAAGATAAACAAAAATTATTATTCTAGCATGTAATTAAACATGGGGCATAAACTAGAACATGATTAAACAAGCATACATTTAGCATGTGAATATAGCATGACGCACAAAAGCTAAAGTATGCAAGCACTAACACATTCATCCTTTAGATTTAGTAAGGGAGGATGCATGTGAAAGTAAATGAGAATCAAAAATCCTATTTTACAAGGCAACCAAGTCGGATTTCCTAACCCAAATTAATAACGAATGACTATCTTGGGGTGTAAGAATTTTAAATACAGTGGTTGCTTTACGTTGGGATTTTCTAGAAATTCATTTAAGATCAAAACGAAATTTCCTAAGATGACCTTTTCGGCCACAATGTGTACAAGTGAAAACATGTCGAAAAGATGTACTTATGGAGTGATCTCTAAAAGCTTTCCAAGTAGATTCTTCAAAAACGTTGGTTTTGGCCTTATGAGTAGATTCATTACAAGTATTGAAGCCTAAATCAGAAGTGTCATTTTTAATTTGGACCGTTCCTAATATTTTATCTAATTTTTTTGAACGACACCCCAAATCAAATTTGACATTACTAGAGTCTTTTAATTTATTTTGCAGTTCTAAAATGTTAGACTCTAATAAAACATATCGCTCTTCAAAAGAAAGAAGCTCATTTTTCAAGGATTCCATTAAGCCCTTAAGGCTATCTCTCTCGCCTTCTATATATTCAAGCTTCTCTAGAAGAGCTTTCTCTCGTGTCCTAAGGTCTTCAACCAACATCCTATCATCAACGACCTTCACACTCTCTCTTAAACTAGATTCTAACTTCAAATTAGCTCTTTTCAATTTAATAGATTCTTTATAAAGTTCTTGAAAGGCATTTTGAAGTTCACTCACATTAACCTCTTCTTCATTTTCACTCTCTCTTTCTTCTCCACTCTCACTATCATCACAAACAAGGGAATCATAAACAATGACCTTGGAAGTGTCATGTGTTAAAGTTTCATCAATCGATGAGTTGTCACTATCACTCACATAACTAGCCATAAAAGCCACAAAATTAGGTTTAGTGGGGGAATCGGGTCCCTCTTCCTTATCACTATCACTAAGGGTCGCATTATATGCAATGGGTTATTTACCCTCTTTCCTTAGTTTAGTGGGGCACTCAGAAGCCCTATGGCCATAACCCTCACAACCAAAACACCTATTTGACTCATCCCTATTTAAATTTTCATTAATAGGTTTAGGGATCTTCTCGAATTTGTCATGCTTAGAAGTTTCAAATTTCTTATAATCATTTTTAAATTTATCTTTGTTAAATTTAAGAAAATTTCTAAATTTACGAGCAAACAAAGCCATGTCTTCCGAGTCACTATCACTCTCGCTCTCTACTACTTGTTTGACCTCTTTTCGAGCTTTTAAAGCAATGCCCTTTTCAATTTTCTTTTCAGTTTTTGAGGGAAGCATCTCTAGTTCATAGGTTTGTAAATCACTTACAAGCTCTTCTAATTTCGTAGAGGCTAAAGTTGGTAAAGAATTTAAAACGGTCACTTTTAGAATAAATCTATCGGGAAGGGATCTTAAAATTTTCTTTACAACTCGGTTATCGGGTATTTTCTCTCCTAAATTAAAAGATGAATTGACAATATCGTAAAGTCTAGCATAAACTTCATCAAAAGTTTCATTATCGTTCATTTTGATGGTTTCAAATTGAGTGGTGAGGTTTTGGAGTTTCGAAGCTTTAACGACACTAGTACCTTCATGAGTTAGTTGTAAAATATCCCAAGCTTCTTTAGTGATCTCACACGTCATAATACATCGGAATTCATCCGGTGTGACAACGCTAAACAAGGCATTTAAACCTCGGGAATTAAAATTAGAAAGTTTGAACTCATTCTCAGTCCATCTATCGGCCGGTTTGGGAACACGTTCATTTTCAACTAAATGAGTTGGTGGGGACCACCCGTTAATAATAGACATCCAAACTCTCGTCGATAGATTTTAATTTTAATTTCAAATTAAGCACAAGTGAAAATTAATTAAACACTTTGTAGTTTTGGCTCAATTACAGACAAAAACGTTTGAGTCATAGGATAAAGTATATTGATCATCTTTCAAACCTATGACGTGTTTGTTGAAGATGTAGAGGCCAAGTGTATAAAGCTTCATCAAAATTCCGTGGTTTATGTGCCTCATTTCAACATCATCAATAGTTATTCCATGCTCCCAAGGTATGAATGCATTTATGTATATATAGGAGCTTGGAACAAGTTTATATTGGGTGTTAGTTTTTTTAAAACTGTTTTTTGTTTTCATATGTTCTCGATTAAAACTTATATATAAAGTATATAATGTTGCTGGGCTTAAAAAGAATTTTTTGAACAATCTGTGAGTTCGTTCAAAGTGTCGTTCGAATGAGATTGTCGTTCGAACCACAAGTCGTTCGAACGAGATTGCCAACGACTTCCCATTATGGCATACTGGAACTTCGTTCGAAATGTCATTCGAACGAGATGGTCGTTCTAACGAGATTTCTAACAAGGTTTTAATGAGTTCATACTGGAACTTCGTTAGAAGACTCGTTCGAACGAGAATGTCGTTCGAACGAGATTTGGCGGGAACAAGTTTTTGGCAGTTTTATGCAGTTTTGCCCACTTTCCCACTTGGTTTTACACTACTTTTTGCTAAATATCAATGTGCGGGAAACCATTTTTCTAATCTATCTTTTTCATATCCTTTGAACTCTTAGAGAGTGTTTTGAGAGAAAAATTATTAAGAGAAAAAGATCAAGTTTTGAGTGATAATTTTCAAAGTAAAATTCATCTACCACTCTAGTTTTCACCCATAGTTTTATTCATCCAAGTTCATATATATATATATATACATCTTGCTCGGAGTTTGGCACCTAGTTTATCTTTACACCGAATTGAAGAGAGTATTTGGGTTTGCTTCTAAATCCCACAAAGAAGAAGTTGTTTACGTTGATTTACCCTCTCGGAGAAAGGCTCCTAGTTCGGGTGATGGTGACTATATAAAGTCCTATCGGTGGATTCCGAGACTGCGGTGGAGCTCCAAGGTTATCCACTAGGAAGAGGTGTCTACAAGAAGAAGCATCGAGTCTTGAGAGGAATCGAGTCACTTGATGTAAGTATTTGTAAAACCGTATCTAGTGGATTTATGGCTAGGGCCGTCTGAGGTTGTTTCCCGTCTTGGGTTTTTCCTCGTACATCGCGGCGTACTGATTTCTTGTTTTATTTTATCTTGCAATATCACTTAGAACGCATGCTTAGGTAAAGAAGATAAAATTGGTTTAAATCACTTTTAATTTAATTTGGTGCATAATTAAATTTGGGTAATGTTTACTTAATTCAAGTCATTTGTTCAAAATGGTTTATCCTAATTTGTTTAAATGAAAAAATATGACTTAGGCAAATTCTAGGACTTAGATTAATTAATTGGTTTAAGAGAAATTAACATCAGTGTGTGTGTTTAATTAATTTTCACTTGTGCTTAATTTTAATTTGAAATATAAATTAAAATTTGTTTGTTTTAGTTGAACCATCACTTTTACGCTTCCGCATTCTTCAAATAGGAATCCACCGATCAGACTTTATGTGATCACCGTCACCCGAACTAGGAGCCTTTCTCCAAGAGGGTAAATCAACGTAAACAACTTCTTCTTTGTTGGATTTAGAAGCAAACCCAAACACTCTCTTCAATTCGGTGTAGAGATAAACCCGGTGCCAAACTCCAAGCAAGATGTATATATATATGAACTTGGATGAATAAAACTATGGGTGAAAACTAGAGTGGTAGATGAATTTTACTTTGAAAATTATCACTCAAAACTTGATCTTTTTCTCTTTATAATTTTTCTCTCAAAACACTCTCTAAGAGTTCAAAGGATATGAAAAAGATAGATTAGAAAAATGGTTTCCCGTACATTGATATTCAGCAAAAAGTAGTGGGGTAAAACCAAGTGGGAAAGTGGGCAAAACTGCTTAAAACTGCCAAAAACCTGTTCCCGCCAAATCTCGTTCGAGCGACATTTCGTTCGAACGACATTCTCGTTTGAACGAGTCTTCTAACGAAGTTCCAGTATGAACTCGTTAGAAGCTCATTAGAAATCTCATTAAAACGGCCATCTCGTTCGAACGACATTTCAAACGAAGTTCCAGTATGCCATAATGAAAAGTTGTTGGCAATCTCGTTCGAACGACACTTAAAACGAACTCACAGATTGTTCAAAAAATTATTTTTAAGCCCAACAACATTATATACTTTATATATAAGTTTTAATGGAGAACATCTGAAAACAACACACAGTTTTAAAAAAACTAGCACCCAATATAAACTTGTTCCAAGCTCCTATATATACATAAATGCATTCATACCTTGGGAGCATGGAATCACTGTTGATGATGTTGAAACGAGGCACATAAACCACGGCATTTTGATGAAGCTTTATACACTTGGTCACTACGTCTTCAACGAACACGTCATAGGCTTAAAAGATGATCAATATAGTCTATCCTATGACTCAAATGTTTTTTTCTGGAATCGAGCCAAAACCACAAAAGAATCAATTGGAAATTTATGTCCTTACATAAAATTCATACTTCTAGAAGACCCAAAGAAATCTAGAAAATTACGATATAAGTTAGCCACCTTTGTTTTGAAGGGATGAGTCTTATACAATAGGGGATTTATTGTGTCCTTACTTAGATATGTTCACCCTTCTGAAGTGCAAGACATGATCAAGGAGGTTCATAAAGGTTTATATAGAGATAATTTGACAAGATGAGCATTGGTAAGGCGAGTGGCTATGCAAGGATATTACTAGCCAACGATGAAATAAGACTGTGCTTCGTATGCTCAGAAATATGACAAGTGCCAAAAGTTTTCCATAATTAATAGGAGACCGGGGGCCGCTTTGACACCAATCACATCCTCATGTCATTTTTCCATATAGGTGATTGACTCGGTCAGCCCTTTATCGAAGATAAGAAGACAATTTAAATATTTAGTCATTATTATAGACTACTTCACTAAATGGGTGGAAACCGATCCATTAGTTAAAATGTCTTATGAAAGAGTCTTCCAGTTCATATGGAAGAACATCATATGCCATTATGGTATGTTGTATTCCTTTATCTCAGACCATGGAACACCATTTGATAAGTAGGAATTTTAGGACTATTGTATCTTGTCCGAAATCCAAAAGCTATATTCTGCACCCAGGCATCCTCAATGTAGTGGCCAAACATAAGTAACCAATAAAAAATTACTTGATGGTTTGAAGAAGAGTCTAGATGATCCAAAGGGAATTATATCAATGAATTGCACAACGTGCTTTGGGCTTATACGACCATACCGGGGATAACTTCTAGAGAAACTCCTCACAAGTTGGCATTTGGAACAAAAGTTGTGGTCCCTATGGAGATCGGCTTACCCATTCACAGAGGCCTCAACTTTGACTCCCATAAAAGTGATCTTATGAGAATACTAGACTTAGACTTGGTGTAATAAGTGAGGGAAAATGCAACACTCCTTATAGTTGCCTACCAACAACGTACTACCCCATTCTACAACAGAAAACTAAAGCTGATGAACTTAAAAGAGGAATACTAAGTTCTAAAGAAAGTTCTCTAGAAAGAAAATAAGATGGAAGGTAATTGGTATGGTCCATACCACATTTCTGTTGTTGTCCGACCAGGTACCTATCGACTCAAAACACTGGAAGGAGAACATTTCAAGAATCCCTGGAATGTCGAGCACTTTCGAAATTATTACCAATGATTATGAATTGAATTTTTTGACAAATGTGTAGCAACTCTTGTGAGGACAAATTTTATATAGTTCCTACTTTGTATTGAGTATGTCATATTCCGTTACACCGTCAAATAATGTTCAAGATCTCATACGCAACAGACGGATCCGAATATCAACGCTCTTTAACATTCAAGCCTCCACGAGATGAATTTTGGTAAGACTGTGTTTTTGGATACTTAACGGTTCATTTAAGAGTATTGACATATTTTTCAAAAATATTTTCTAAGTGTTGAGGCATCATTTTTCATCAAAAGAAAATTTTCTAAGTGTTGAGGTTGATATTTTTTGACGAAACAAAAAAATTATTTTTTAATTATTTTCGTTCGAGCGACAACAATGAGTAGTTTAAGCGACGACCTATGTCGCGCGAAGCTCATTCAAACGACGCGTGTAAACGTTCGAGAGAGATGGTCTTTTCATTTGAGCGACGCGTCGCCTTAATATTTTTATAAATAGCGTGTTAAACAGTTCGTATTTATTCAGAAGACCTGAGAATTTTAGTTTACGAAAACTGCTTTGGCACAAACGTTTGTGTTCTCACTTTTGAGAGTTTTAGTTTTGTTTTCAATTCATAAAACATCCCAATCTTTATATAAATTGTTTTGGAACCCAAGATACAATTTTGGTGAAGTTATTTCTCTTATAGAGAGGGTAAATCTACGGCTGAAAACTGCGTGTCAATTGACAGTTCTCGAGGGTGTTCCTGGTGGATTTGGACTGCGTGTTCTTGTGGACTGTTGCGGTTGTTCCATTGCTGACTCTAGACTACTTGTCTATGTGATTGTTCTGATGAGTGATCATTACAGATTTCATTGTAAGTATTATAGTGAAATAAAAGGTTTTACCCAAAAGGTTTTTTTTCCTGAAATCTGTGAGTTAGCAATTTTATTTGTTCTGGTTTGAGACACACACACACACGTAGTTGCATGTTTAGGGGATGAATTAATTTGGTTTGAAAATTGACACTGATTAAATAAGCTTAACTTAGAAATTTGCAAATTCGGCTTAATCTCTATCACACGACATTTACAAATTGGTATCAGGCAAGTTACAATAACTTATTGTGTATTCCCATTTCCACAAGATTGTGTGATATTGATTTTTTTTTAAAGTCTGTTTTGTGAAAAATCTTAATTTTTTCGATGGAGCACTTATGTAATCGGATGCCCCCCTCTAATGGCACAAGTCATAGTTTTTACTATATAAATAGTTTGAATTTGACATTTGCGAAAAGAATTGATTTTTTGGAAAATGAAAATTGTCGTTTTAAATTCGCTATGGATATTTTGCAAACGGTTCAAAATCAAAGATATTTTTATCATGATAAATTTATTTCTTTGGACCATAACTTTAATGCGTTAAATTGTCCAAAAAGGAGAGTGATGATAGAGTCCTATTTTTAGAAAAATAATTGGAGGACTTTAAAAATTCTAGGATTTGTGTTTGTGCCAAAGAGGATAAAAATATTTTAATCGATGAGTTTGTGGTACGTGAGAAGACTCTTAGGGATAAGTGTGCGTATTTTAAGAGAGAACTCGATAACCTTCTAGGAATAATTGAAAATATTGAGGATGAATTCCTAAAATTAGAAGAGTGTAATTTTTTGCTTGAGTAAAAAATTTGGGACATAAAAATAATTTGACAGACTCTAGTAGCGTTAGTAGCAATGGTAGTGACTCGTCGTGTTATCCTCTTTCGAGTGTTAAATCCAAGACCATTATTTGTTTTAGAGTGTCAACCTATCCTAAGGACGTTAGATAGGGTCAACCCATAGGTGTCGTTCCACCCGTTTACACATGTTCACATTGTGCTAGGAAAGGTTACCTTAGGCATTTTTGTTTTGATTTTCGAAAAGGTAGTAGGAAGTTTAAATCTAGTGTTCCCTTGGTTCCCAAAACCCCTATGCGTCGTTGCACACCTATTTAGGTTAGGAAATCACTTTTAGAAGCACTAGATGTTAGACTAGTTGATTATCGATTGTTTGCACATGGTTCTTCTCTTGCTATATCATATAGATGATTGTGTTCGCATGTTTGTCATACGCTAGTTGTTCTTCGTGATATATTCTTGCTAGTGTTATGACTTGTGTACTTTTTGTATTAGTTATTTATTTTTGAGAAAACTTTTGAAAAATACAAAAAGATTTTATTTTGATAAAATTTTTTGGAAAAAGATTTTTGAATTTTATTTTGCACCATTTATGAATGGACAGTTAGGATGACCAAGTCATAATTTCATTCCATATCCATGTGATTGTTTGAGAGAGTTTTGATATGCGTCATCATTTCATTTTTTGTGCTTTACAATATTTGGAGTCATTGAGATGTGATTTTTTGTTACTACCTATATGTTTTACTCATGAGTTCCTTTATTGCACACTTACACGGATTTGTTTGATTATTCTACTTGTCTATCACATACTGTTCAGGGTGTTGTCATCTCAATTCTATCTTTAAAACTAACCATATGGGATAAAACTTGACAATGAAGTAGTGCATGTAAGAACTATTGTTCGTGCGGAATTTATTTAATTTAAAAAATGATGAGTGCATGAGAAACGGCTGCAAGAGTACAAAATTAACTCGTCGTGAAATCCACCATTTGAAAAGAGCCTGAAAAAATTAAAAGGTAATAAAAAGATATCTATGCCAAAAAGGGGCCACCTCAAAAGAAAAATAAATGCATAATTATTTATGAGGGAGTTTGGATGAAAAATATATCAACGGGTTTGCACATCCTGACAGTGTCATGAAAAATCATTACATAGTTTTAGACGTCATTGGTGTGGGAATCGTTCTTGGCTTTGATGAGTTGATGGATTGAGTCAATGTCATTTCAATTCAATACTTTTGATATCTAAGGATGATTTTCAGATTCATTCGTTAGGAGTACACATATTCATCGTGCGCATATGTTATGCGTGATTTCATTGATTTTCCTATTGAATATATTCACACCCATTCATTACGTTTCCATGATTTGGTTGTCTTAATGTAAATTCATGGTGTGTGATTTTTGTTAAATTACTTTTACATTTTTGTATGAAAAATTAAATTTCTAAAATAGTCTGTGGAAGCTTTTGGGTTACTCCTTTGCATGAGTGTAGTTTAATTCATGTTTTCTATGCATAGTTATCATGAGACTCCATATTTGTTTTTTGATTTATTCGTTTCCTTTTCTATTTCGGTCAAATAAAAAGGGAGGGAACGATTTATGGGGGAGTTCTTGCATTATAGGGGATATTTGATTATTTATGATTGATTTATTATTATATCATTTCAACCTCGATGCGTCACGAAGGTATTTTCTTTATCTCATGTGTGTAAGTCCAAAATTGGAGATCATTTAGTTTAGTACTTTTTTAGTTTTGAGTTCATAGGAGGGTATTATATTTGTAAAGGCATTGTAATTTGATAATTCAGATGTTTTCATTTTGTACCGGCATAGACATAAGGGGAGATTTATAAGGACATATTTTATATAGTTTGTACTTTGCATTGAGTACGCCATATACCGTTACACTGTCAAAGAATGTTCAAGATCTAATATGCAACAAGACGAATTCGAATATCAGTGTTCTTCAACAATTCAAGCCTTCACGAGATGTATTTTGGTAACACTATGTTTTTGGGTACTTAACGGTTCCTTTAAGAGTATTGGGATATTTTTCTAAAATATTTTCTAAGTGTTCGTTTTTCGTCAAAATAAAATTTTTTAAGTGTTGAGGCGGACATTTTTTTACGAAACAAAAAATTTATTTTTTAATCATTTTCGTTCGAGCGACAACCGTGAGTCATTCAAGCGACAGCCTATGTCGTGCAAAGCTCGTTCGATCGATGCGTGTCATCGTTCGAGCAATATTGTATTTTTGTTTGAGTGACGCTCCACCTTAACATTTTTATAAATAGCGTGTTAAACAGTTCATTTTTCTTCAAAAGACCTAAGAATTTTAGTTTAAGAAAAATTCTTTGGCATAAACATTTGTCTTCTCACTTTTGAAAGTTTTAGTTTTGTTTTCAATTCACAAAGCATCCTAATCTTTATGTGAATTATTTTAGAGCCCAATATAAAACTTTGGTGAAGTTATTTCTCTTATAGTGAGGGTAAATCTATGGCTGACGACTGCGTGTTGATTGGGAGTGCTCGAGGATGTTCCTGGCTGATTTGGACTGCGTGTCCTTATGGACTGCTATGTTTATTCCATTGCTGACTCTAGACTAAGTGACTATGTGATTTTTCTAAGGAGTGATCATTGCGAATTTCATTGTAATTATTATAGTCAAATGAATGGTTTTACCCGAAAGGGTTCCTGAAATCTGTAAATTCATAATTTTATTTTTGATTGTTTGACAAACACACACGTAGTTCATGTTTAGGGGATGAATTAATTTGGTTTAAAAATTAACACTGATTAAACAAGGTTAACTTGAAAATTTGCAAATTCGGTTTAATTGCCATCACACAGAATTTACAACTCTTTTCAGTATTAGTGAGAAATTATCAGTTTATCATCAATCGACTTCCTTTTTCTGTTTTTTTGGGGAGTAGGAGATGTAGAAAATTAAATCTCAAAAAAGAAATTAATCATCATATAAGCGGGAAGATCAACCAATCTTCATCAAACTCTTCATCGAAGTTCATCTATGACTTTGTTTTTGATAAGCCATAAATAAGAAGTTCCAAATTCTAATATTTCTAAAACTTCCTATATGACTTTAAAATCAAGAACAAAAAGTTTTACCAGACTAAATCTAGGTAAAATCCTATAACATTTGGTCGTCCATGGTAACTAATACGAACACTTAGTCGAAAACGACAAGATCCGTTTCGACAATTACAAATGTGTTAGTAAAACCTAAGGCTTGACAACTTAGGTTTGTCAAAATTGGTAACTAGACAAGCAGATTAGTCAGCTAATTACCAACCACATAATCATAATACTAAGCTACTAGTACGCCTCAACCATACAAATAAATCATAGATAATGACTTATATTTTATTAAAAAAAAAGAGAATTTGCAAGTTATGGTTTATTAATTACAAGATCAAGCAGAAAATACGTTTCATTGAGTTGTACACTTTCCAAAGGCATTATCCATCCCCGCAGGAGGAAAATCTAGAGAAAATGGAAGAACAGTAGATCCCAAGTCCCTAAGCCTATCCTTTTGAAGATAAGATTATACACCAAGTGCAAAGGTCAGACATAAATGTCTTCCCCGTGAAGGTCAAAATCACTAAGGTATTTTCTAGCATGGCTTATGGGATAGCATCGGTCGAAATCAAGTTAATATCCATCTTGAATGGAGGAGTAGGATGATCTAAACAACTAAGATAATTCCAACGCCATAAAGTATCCTCATTCACCACCTTTAGAACTGTCAAGGCATTTAGCCAACCCCATTTATATCCTTCTCACTTGCTTGCTCTAAATCGTAGCCCATGTGTGCTAGAGTTTCATAATGGTTATTCATCTAAATAGTACGACGTTGCTTATGAAATTGGAAGGTAAGGCAGTCAACCTTCTCGTTTAACTTTAAAATACTAGCAGACTTATTCTTTATCAACTTGGCCTCGTCGACCAAAGTGTTCTTCGTCCTTTCCTCCTTTATTGTAGGTCAAGCAACCATCACCTGTTTGGATGGCTGGCTACCTTTGGATTTCTTCAAGTTTTTGATCTCATCCATCAACCTAGCATTTTCTTGCTATAGAAAGGAAACACTCGCATTTTGGTCAGCACCTAATGATTTCTTCAAACCTTCTAATTCATTCCTCAATAAATTATTATCTTTCTCTAGCAAACCAGAAACCTTTTGAGCACTGGTCATCTCACACTTCATTACAAATTCCTTCTTATTGAAAGCCGAAGAAACATCCTACGACTTTTTATCAAAACCTTTTTCACATTCTTAATCGAGTGAATTTTTCCTCATAATCAGTATGTAGGTTAGCAAGTTATGCTTTGTGATCCTCTTGCATCTTGAGAATCATTTCATAGTATAAGTCATTGGTCTCCACAACTTGGCTGAACAACCTATGCAGATGAAGATAAGTTTGTTTGATTTGGTTAGAGGCATCTAAGCTGACCAAATCTTCTATATCTTTTTCCTCAAAAAATTCATGACCTACCCTAAAAAAGATGAACACTTCTTCTATATAGATCACTCTCAACAACTTCTATAATAGACCTCATAGATTTAAATTGAAAGGCAGCATATACGAGTATAAAATTTCAAATGAAAGATACAACGAATATCAATATCCTGAAGGGAAGATAAAGGGTAATTTTATAAAAATATGTAGAAAGGAGTACATCAAAGAAAACTAGTCCAAAATACAAGAAAATCGAGCATTAAAAAAATGAAAATAAGAAATAGGAAGCAGTCCTAATGGGGATACACCTTCTCCTTCTCTCGAGCCACTTCCTCCTCAGGATGAATTCCCACCACTACCATTTCAGAAACCATTGAAGACATAGTTGGTCCTTCGTCATTGTCCATTTCTTCATTAATGATCGGGGGAATACCGGGGTTGACTTTTCATAAAAGTTCAGAGTTTGGATCAGTGTCGACCTTATAGAGAGTAACATCCCATCCTTCTTTAAAGGATGACTTCTTCAGAAATTCCACATGCACAGTCACAGTTGAGAAGGACTTATTCCAACCTTGGGTATAGAAATCCTCCTTTTCCTTCTTATATTTGGCCTTCTGGCTCTGGTATTTCCCCTCCACACTAGTAGTTGTCTTCTCGGCCTGGCCATCCTTCTTGGTAATATCTTCGATAGCATACAAGGCATCCTTATTATAATGCTCGCCTTTGTCCATTAGGCCCTTCCATTTTTCCTGATCTTTTATATGTGCCTTTTTTAAGGCATCCAAAAAATCCTTCAAGCCATTGAAAGCAACTTCAACGTCAAACGAAGACTCCCTTAGTTGGTTATCTTTCCTCAAGATTTGGCCATAGTCCACCCACAACTATAAAAGTTCAGAGGGACACAAAATCAGTCAATTAAAGCATTAAAAGTACAAATAAGACATATTATCAAAATTTGAGATATTTACCAAGGGCAGATTATGATTGACCCTTTCTAGCAAGCTTGCCCATGAAAGAGCAATTATAGTAGACTCGTTAGTAGGCAATACTCCAGAGCTTATCAAACCTATGGACAGACAAGGGTTTGCTACTACATAACAACACCTATAGAAGCCTGATTAGCTTGGGATTTTTTGATCAACTCCTGTCGATCGAAAGGTCCCTCCTTTAGACTTTTATATTGAGGCTCCTGAGTTTTCTCCTCTTTAGGCACCACTACCACTGGGTGTTTTCATCCTTCTTCTCAACTGAGGGAGGATACTTGGCCCCAGTAAGAAAATTGGGGATTTTCCTCTTAACCATTTTCTTAGAGGAGGAAAGAGTGACTCATACAGTTATTATGCCTAAAGATTCGAAGGCGGAGGATGTTCCTCCAAAAGTAATGTTCCCTTCTTCTTCTAAAGGATATTTTGATGCGGCAATAGATGAATACAAATCCAGGTCATCTAAATCAATGAGAGGTACAGTAATATCCTTTATAGGCCGAGCAATAAAATGTGTAATTGTGCTTTGATAATCTAACAATTTAGAGGCCGAGCGCGGGTGAGATTATCTTATCCTTTATTGGATAGACTAAACGTAGTTTAAATCAACAAAATTTACTTATGAATCAAGGAGGAAATCTTTCTTCCTTCTTCATATAAAATATAGGCATAAAAGTATTGATTACCATACTAATGATAAAAAATGAACCAAACATAAAATATGCAAATGTTGGGGATACCGATCTACCACGCCCTTCTTGAGGGCATCTTTGCCCATTGTATTATGCACCCTTGGGAAGAGAAGCATAATGCCAGTTCTTAACTACTATTCTATAATACCAATAATCTTTATTGGAGTGAGGTATGTGATTATGAATAAATATTGTGTATTTATCCCCTTAGTTGAGAAGTTTTTATCACCCGCGTAACGTAAAATCTATTAATTTCTTTCAGAATTAGTTCTAGTGATCTTTTTTATGCATTGCATCGAGTTTTGTGTTTTTCTCAGACATTTTGCAGGAAATTTATTCAAGAAAATAAGGGAGAAGACTCAAAATCGAGAAAGAAAGATGAAAAGCAAGAAAAATAAAGTTGAGGGGTAATTTCATAATTTTGCACTCGGAACTGGACACGAACTCCCATGAAGAAGTTGAAGTTCTTGGTATCATGAGCGTACAGGAAGAAATAGTACCCAAATCCAAGCCACGAGTGAAAAGTTATGAAGGTTTGAAGTTGGGAAGAAATCATAAAAAAAGAAGCAAAAAGAGAAGAAAAGACAAAAAAAATTTCATGTTCGAAAGTTCCAAGCAAAACTGGAGAAGCAAATCGGTTCGCCCCAGTAAAGCATAGATATCCGAACCGGTTCGGCGGGCCGAAATTCAAATTTTTTTATTTCGCAAATAAAGTTATGCATGGATGAATGACTAGATAATACGTGATATATTCAGTTATTTCAGATAGCAGAGGGTAGAGACTTGTTGGAGAGGAGTTTTGAAGAGCTCTTGTACCCAAGAACTCTAGGGTTTTACTTTCTTCAATAAATATTCAAGTTCTCAGGTATTAATTCAATCTTTTCTTCTTTAAAAGTTTGTTTTTTTCATATCTATTCTTTCAAGTTAATTTCTCCTTGCATGCTTTTGGTATTTCTAATATTCCAATCACTGTTTGCATGTTTAAGTCAGTTTTCTTCATGATTATGAATCCATATATATTAGATTATATGTTTTTCATTAGATTCAACATGTCCAGCTAAGTTTTTAAGGGTTGGGGTGCATGACCCCCCCCCCCCCCCCAGTGTAATTCATCAACACGGGGAATAGAATTTTGAATTAAAATCTTAGATGAATCGTGTTGCATAACTATTGTAACCGTCATAGAACTTTTGATCTCGTTTGCCCTAGGTAACTGAGATGCTTAAGAATGCGACGCGCGTGGTAAATAATGCGACACCGCTTTACTCATCCTTTGCTTACATACTGTGCGGCCTACGATCCCTCATATATGTAATACTTGGGAGTACTAAAGACCGGGCTAATTTAAAATTCTAATTCCGAATCTAATATCCTACAAAGCTAATTACTAGGGTGTGGAGGAGTGTAACCCGACCTATTATTCTTATTTCATATTTAACTCATGAAACCATTTGTACTTTGCCTTCCATTTAATTAGTGTAATTGCATTTCATTCGTTCTAGTTTTATTAGTTCATAATTCTCAATTTTTCATTTAGTTGTAGTTGTTCCGTTTATCCAAATCACCTTTTCCTTCTTTTTAGAGTAAAAGCTAGGTTATCCTTATCTTTCTAAAGTTGTCATGACTTCGTTCGTCCTATTTCCCTGAGGATCGATACCCGACTTATCGGATTATTACTTGAGCGACAGGCTTGCACTTGAGCCTAAATAGCATGCACATTAGACACATTTGTGGTCGCATCAAGTTTTTGGTGCCGTTGCCGGGGATTCTAGGTAGACTTAGGTTAGATCGAGTCAATGTAAAAATTTGACCAAAAATCCAAAAACATAACAAAAAAATTCAAAAAAAATAAAAATAAAAATTCATCTCTCAAAAACCTTTAATGCAAAATCTTGAACATACTCAAAATCCTCACAATACTCCAACCAGAATCCACGAAATCCCGATTGTTCAGTATGACTCTGAAAGCCCTCACACACCTCGCGTTCCACAATTCTGGGTTCCACTTCCTACTCCTGAGCACTCCATAGGTATTTACACTTTGAGTCAATCCTCGAGTCACACGTCTAGGACACCGAGTGAGTACACAGAGTCATTTGAAGAGAGCGCAAGCGTGATGTCTGACACGACGAGTTTCGGTACTGGAGAGGGAGATTTACCCTATCGTCCCATGAAATATTTACTTTTGCCTGAGCGGACTGTCACCCCTGGTTGTATTTTACTTCCATATAATGCCGATCAGTTCCACTTTCGCAATAGGATGATCCAGATTCTCCCTACGTTTCACGGCATCGATTCGAAGAAACCATACCTGCATATCCGTAAGTTCGAAGAGGCGTGTGACACATTTGGCGATCAGGATTGAACGCAGGATACCATTCGCCTGAAGCGTTTCCCTTTTTCCTTAAAGGATAAAGCCAAGACCTGGCTATGGTCTTTACCCCCGAACTCCATAATATCTCAAAATTCTATCCATAGCACAAGACCAACTCTACCAAAACTCAAATCTAAGGTTTCAGATGACACGATAATGAGTCCTTTGACAGGTGTTGGGAACGTTTATAAGAGTAAGTAAGAACATTCCCTCATCATGGTTTTGTCAAACACCTAGTGATCTCTTTCTTCCGTAATGGGTTGACAGTAGCTTCCAAACAACTTGTGCAAACAATGTGTGAAAGACATTTTTGGGATTTAAACTCCAGTAATGTCGAGGCGTATCTTAAGTATGTTGCAGAGACTACTCAAGCATGGGACACATCTAATCCTACCTAAGCCCGGCCTAGATAAACATGTATCACTCCGACTACATCTAGTCTATACCATTTGGATAGTAATACCATAATAGATCATCGATTCGATCAGTTTCAGAGAGATTTGAAAGAGTGGTTTGATGGTCGGTTGATAGATATCTCGGGATCCAGCCGTGGATCGAAAGAAAAAGTGTGTGCAATCTGTGAGGCGGGCCATTCCATAAAGGCATGACCAACAATTTCCTCCTACAAGTCCATGCACAACGAGCAAGTGGATGCTATAAGAGGATTCAAGGGGAATTTTAATGCCTCGCATGGGAACTCTTACAACCTGTCATGGAGAAACCATTCTGGTTTTAACTACGGATAACCACAAGCTGCGATGAACCCACATTCACAGGTTATCCCACCTCCACCACCTCCTCAATACCAACAAGCACCACCACCTACAACTCCATATGTATCTCCACTATAGAGGAATCTCGAGGATACAATAAACCAATTCATAAATTCTCAAAGTGCAAACAATGCTAGATATGAACGCATGTTTGCCGACATGAATGTGAACATCTCCAAGTTGCAATCACCGTTGAGTATCCAAGAGAAGGGCAAGTTTCCTGTCCAGGGCCAAAGACCTCCCCAAGGTCAACCTCATGTTAACTCCACCTCTACAGAACAACAGGAGCATTTCCAAGAGGTAACCACTCTTTGTAGTGGGAGAGTTGTTGATTTATCACCTCCCCCACACGACACTTTAAAATACAAGGAGAATTCGTCCGACACGAAAGAAGAAAAATATATCCCCTTGAAGGAGAGTGAAAAGGAAAACACTAATAAGCCCGAGGTAGTATTAAAGCCACCCTCCGCTATGCCATTTCCTCAAAGATTGGTTCCTGCCCATAAAATGACCATAAGTGATGAAGTGATCTAAGTACTTCAGAACGTGAAATTGAACTTACCTTTCCTCGATGCAATAAGGAAAATTTAAGCCTATGCAAAAGTCATAAAAGACTTATTGACTATCAAGAGGAGGATGAAAGTAAAGAAAAGTGTGTTCCTAGCATAGAATATGATCTCAGTTCTTCTTAACGATCTCCCACCAAAATATAAAGATTCGGGTGCACCCACCATTTCCTGCACCATTAGAGAGAATAAATTCAAAAAGTCCTTACTTGACTTGGGAGAGAGTGTCAATATCCTCCCCTACTCAATTTATATACAACTTGATCTGGGTGACCTTAAGCCCACAACGATCACTCTCCAATTAGCGGATCGAACCGTGAAGATACCGAGGGGTATAGTTGAGGACGTGATAGTCGAAGTGGACACTTTCAACTTCCCGATAGATTTTATCATTTGGGACACGGAGCCCTCCTTCACCTCAAAAAATCATGATTCCATCATTCTACTTCCTGATAGATTTTATCATTTGGCTAATGCATTGACCAATACTAGAAATGGGCAGATACAACTCACTTTTGGGAATATGTCTTTAGAAACAAATATCTTCAACATAGCCCAACAATCAAGGGAAGAGGATAATCTTCACGAGGTGAGCTTAATTGATGATATAGTAGAAGAGCACTTTAAGGAAAATTACTGTGGAGACGCCTTACCCCGTAATTTTTAATGACTTTTAAAATGAGTTAAATTAAAAGTTAATGGGATTAATTGGAATTAATTATAAATTAATTAATTAGGATTAATCCGGATTTTATATTACTTGTGGATATTAAAATATATGAATTTGAATATTACTTAGTGATACTTAAGTAATATGTGAATATGATGTTATTTATATTGTGCTGAGTTACTTATACGGTAATTATGAAACTTAAGTCGGGATGCGGTATGGGACGTGTCGAGACTAATTTAGATAAATAGAAAGTAAACATTAGTTTATATCAACCTTATGGTCATTTTGAGTGCGCCTTTGCATCCGGAAGGGTTGAAATAGTCCGAAAAGTCTATTCAGGTGGTGGATTTGGGTCACGAGTCAATTAGGAGATTAAAGGACACCCCGAAGGGGCATTTTAGTCATTTTATTTGGGAGATGAATAGTAATTTAGGGATTTGTCTTATTATAAAGGTGATGGATTAGAGTAACATAGGTTCATTTCATTTGATCACAAAACACTTGAGAGGTATAAGTGTGAGAGAAAGTGAAGAGTTTCTTAGGAGGAGAAGAGGTTGCTTGGGAAGGAGGAAAGACTTTTGGGGCAAGCCAAAGGGGATTAACCACCTTCTACCACCAGCAGCACCACCGAAGAGTCACCAAAAAATAAGGAAAGGATTCTAAACCATCATCACCAAAGGTTCAAACCTACATAATTAAGGCAAGTGTAATTCTTGCTTTATTTTATTGCTTACATTATCCATACTAGATGGGTTAAGTAAGAAGTATGAACTTACATGATTTAAGGATGAACTATAGAGTTTTTGGAATTCGTTCTTGATATGAAAATTAGATAGAATACATCTCTTTTTGTTTAAATTATTTAATTCACGAATTTTGGGTTTCAAATGATTGAAGAAGTCTGAGTTATTATGATTTTTGGAGAAATAAGAACCTATGAGAATTCTGGGAATAATAGGATTTAATCCAAACTATTTGATGATTTTAGTTTGTTTGATTATTAGAATCTGTTCATATATCTTACTATATCAATTGAGATTAATTAGGAGAAGTTTTGGATTGATTTGTGTTGGTTTTGTTGAGAAAGAAAATCGATAAAACGCATGATTTTTTTTTAATGAAAACGACAAACATTATAAGATAATTTTAGGTCTGTTATAAGAGGAAATTGGCAATGTGCCCACTTGTTTTTGCATAAAATCACGTTCTGCACAACTTTTCAGTTTTAAGTGTTTTCAAAATCGGAGAACAAAAGCCTCAAAATTGTAATTTTATATTTATGGCACAATGTACCTTTATCGAAAAAAATAATTGGAAAACGGTAATTTGCCCTATGGTGAGATTTTATTAATTTTGGTACGTTAACAAGGAGTGCAAGAGTTAGGTTAATATTGAAAAATTATTTGGATTTGAAGATTAAATTTTTGTGAGAGATATCTACATATTTATATTACGATTTAGAGGAGAATAATCGTTATATCAAGTAAGGGTAATATTGATGATATATTTATGGGTACATGGGTCGGAGAAAATATTATGTGAGTGATAACTACATAAAAAAAATATGATGATAATCATGATTAAAAGTGTAGATAGTATTCAATAAATATGACCGGTAATTGTGATAAGATGAATTCCTAATATGATATAGGTAGTGTAAGTACCTAATTTTATATAGGTAGATGATAATGACTATTTGATTGATTGATAATTTATGTGTATGACATACCTAGCTTACTTTCTATCGACGGGATGTTTGCGCATGAGGGCAGTCATATCCTGATGAATCCATGAGATTTTTTACTTGTCGCTCGAGAACATAGGACTTAGGTTGATTTCCATTAGTGAGAATAATGGATAGAACGGTCATTTGGATGCGTAGGTATGTGCGTAGCCCAAAGGCTTAGGACTTTGTTCGCCTCCATTATTTGTGATTTGATATTTGTGGTTCGAGGGACCTCTACCGAGCATATGGTTCCCTATACAATGATGAGATGTATTAGGACAAGATAGCAGAGTAATGCAGCAATGAGCCTGTGTCTCGGGGTGGAGTATATATATATATATATATATATATATATATATATATATATATATATATATATATATATAATATAGTGAATGTATATGTATACATGTGATATCTACTATGTGGCTAAAGTACAAATGTAACATAGTTATGTAGGAGAACACTTAATTAAATTGAATTAATAAGGGGCTTATCCATGTTGAATCTAAATGGATATATATATTTATAAAATCATATATATATAATATAGTGAATGTATATGTATACATGTGATATCTACTATGTGGCTAAAGTACAAATGTAACATAGTTATGTACGAGAACACTTAATTAAATTGAATTAATAAGGGGCTTATCCATGTTGAATCTAAATGGATATATATATTTATAAAATCATTATATGTATTATAGGGTTAATACGTGGGAATAATTTAGGCTATAAAGAACGGATACATGTGGTTAATCTAGTTAGCGTGGGAAATATAACTAGGATGGTATAGAGGTACGTTAGGTGCGCACTCTAGATGAGAGGTTAGAATCTCAAGAGAGAGTCCGATAATCTAACATGTATCTTATAAGTGATAAATATTGCAATTATTCACTTGTTGTTTTCAAAACTATTTTCACCATCCAGCTCTGACCCGTTTCCTTGCATATTCTCTTTTCTCTCTTGTATCTTCTATATCAGGTGTCTAGCTACAGGGATACCATCCATAGAGGATTATGATGGTTGACGAGCTATGGAGTATTGTTTAGACACCTTCATTTATGTGATTCATACTCTGTAGTGATCTTTCATTTAGGGCATGTCGCCCTAGAGGATTTCAGCTATTTCTTTTCTACTTGAGTCAGGATTTTATACTCATGTCGTTGCGTTACATTTACTATTGTTGGGATTTATGTATTGAGTCAAAATTTAAATCTCAAAAAGCTGAAGTTAAGAACTGTCGACCTAAGTGAGGCCACTGTTCCTTTGGTTGGCTTCGCTGGAAAGATAACCATCCCCTTGGGAAAGATCTTCCTGCCGGTGAGGGCAGGAAATTTCTCAAAGATGATTGAATTTCTTCTGGTTGATATTGTTTCAGTATTCCAAGTCGAGGATGGATGCACGCGATGAAGGCCGTCTCATCGACCTATCGTCGAAAGTTGAAATGTGTGACAGAACGAGGAGTAATTAAAATTCATGGAGATCAAGCAATGGAAAGGAAGTGCCTCATAAAAGCCATATGCCCCAAACAGGAGAGGAAAGTGGAGGAAGTGAGAAACAAAGATGAAGAACAGGAGATGATGATGCCCTCTAAATAGCAGTTAAGATATGGTAGTCCAAGAGTGGAGGAAACCAGGCTCTTCCCTTCTGAGAGAATGTTTTTTATTGGAACCTCCCTTAGTAATAGCGAGAAGAAGGACTTGGTCACCCTCCTTCGGAAAAATTTGGACATTTTATCATGAGAGCCCTACGAGCTGCCCAAAATTGATTCGAGCATTACCTGCCACAGATTACACGTGGATCCAGACTTTAAGCCAGTTATGCATAAGGCTCGTCGAATAGCTCCAAAGAAGGCCAAAGTAGTAGAGAAAGAAGTGGAGAACTTACTGGATGCAGGATCCATACGGGAAGTTTAGTTCCTTAAATGGTTATCCAATGAAATGGTAGTCCCTAAGAACAACGGGAAGTAGAGAGCCTGTATCGACTTCACTGATCTCAATAGGGCCTGCCCCAAGGATAGCTTCCCCCTTCCGAAGATCGAACAGCTGGTGGAAGACACAATAACTTATAAGAGAATCGGCTTCTTAGATGCATATTCTAGATATCACCACGTCCCTCTGCACAAGCCTGATCAAGATAAGACCACCTTCATCACTAATATTGGTTTATTTTGTTACATAGTTATGCCCTTTGGACTTAAGAATGCAGGAGCAACTTATCAACAGTTGGCTACCAAGATATTTAAAGCCCAAATGGGATACGCCGTGGAAGTGTATATCGACGATATGCTCATCAAGAGAAAGCTCAAAGTCGACCACCTATCTGACCTAGAAAGGACCTTTGAAATCCTCAGGAAGTACCGAATGAAACTTAACGCAATTAAGTGTTCATTCCGTGTCCAGTCAGGAAAATTACTTGGGTACTTGGTTAGCGAGAGAGGTATAGAGTATAATCCTGAACAAATCGATGCTATCAGTAGGGTGCAGTCACCTCAAACTATGAGAGACGTACAAAAGCTCATAGTAATGCTCGCCGCCCTAAATCGTTTCATCTCTAAATCTTTAGAAAAAAAGCCAATCGTTCTTCCAATTATAGAAAAAAACTAAGAGCGTGGTGTCGAATGAGGATTGCTCGAGGGCCTTAGAAGAGCTTAATGCCTACATCATCAAGTCCCCTTTGCTCGTAATACCTATAGCAAATGATCCCTTATATATCTACCTTGCAGTATCAGATCGTGATATGAGCTCTGCCTTGGTATGTGAGAAAGTGGGGAGCCAGTGTCCAATCTATTATGCAAACAAGACTCTCTTATATGCCGAGCAGTGGTACCTGCCATTGGAGAAGCTCACCTTTGCACTTGTGGTAGCCTTGAGAAAACTGAAGCACTATTTTGAGGCACACTTCATCTTCGTAGTTACTTTACACCCCCTCAAAGATGTACTGAGGAAGGTAGACCTCTCAGACTGACTTTCAAAATGGTCGATCGATCTTGAAAGATTTGACTTTCATTTTCAACCAAGGACTACTATCAAGGGGCAGTTCCTCACCGATTTCATTACTGAGTTCACAGGATAACAACCCTATGATCGCCCGAGAACAATCATCCAAGAGAATTCCCATAATAAACAGGCATCTGGAAGTTATATGTTGATGGAGCCTCTAATTCCAGGTGGCAGGTGTAGGCATCGTGCTAGTTACCCCCGACAACACAGTGCTCGAGTAAGGAATCAGGCTTGGATTTGAAGCCTTAAATAATGAGGAAGAGTACGAGGCATTGATCGCAGGTCTATGGAAGGAAAAGTTTCTTAGAGCAAGGCATCTTCAAGTGTTCGACGATTCACAACTGGTATCCAACCAAATAAGTTGTGATTTTAATGCAAACGATGAAAGGATGGTAGAATACCTCGCCACTATAAAGGGATTAATGGATGACTTTGATCGTATTATCATTCTGTAATTCCCCAGGGGATAAAACAACCATGTCGATGCCCTAGCAGCTCTAAGCTCAGCAATTGACTCTGACTTGAGGAGAACAATTCAAATCGATTTCCTTGCACAACCGAGCATCAACCAGATAATCGAATTGCCAAACCTCGAGCATGTTCTCCATATAGAGAAAGTTCCCAGCTGGATGGTCCCCATAGTAGATTACTTACAAAATGATGTACTGCCAAGTGATAAGAAGACTGCCCATCAGATAAGAGCCAAAGTTGCCCTCTTTCACTTATCTACTGAGGGAAAACTATACAACAGATTCTTCACGGGCCCATACCTTTAGTGTGTTCATCCACAGGATGTCGAGCAAGTCCTACAAGAAATATATGACGGAATTTGTGGAAGTTAGGCAGGAGGAAGGTCGCTTGCCTTTCGAGAAATTAAGGAAGGATACTGGTGGCCGTACATGAAAAAAGACGCTGGAGTATATGTCCGAAAACGCGAAAAGTGCCAAATGAACTCACCCATGGTCCACCAACCAGTAAATGATCTGAAATATCTTACCAGCCCATGGCCTTTTGCCCAGTGGGGTCAAGACATCATAGGCCATCTTCCCACTGCAGCCGGTAATCGAAAATATCTATTATTCGTCATAGCTTACTTCACCAAATGGATAGATGCAGAACCACTTGAGAACTTTCGAGACGCAGATATGATGAGGTTCATATGGAGAAATATCATTACTCACTTCGGGATACCTAGAACAATCATCATTGATAGTGGAACCCAGTTCGAGAGTGGCCTTTTCCAAAGCTTTTACAGCGACCATGGAATTAGACACTACTTCAGCTCCTTGGCATACCCTCACAGAAATGTTCAAGCCGAGGATTCCTACAAAATAGTGATCGATGGAATAAAGAAGCTCCCGAAGCGAGCCAAGGGTTCATGGGTGAGCGAACTACCCACAACCTCTGGGCCTATCGCACTACCTCGAAGCGAGCAATCGGAGAGACACCAATTGCACTCATGTATGGAATGGAGGCAATTATTCCATTAAAAGATGGTATCCCTACCATGAGGTCCACCCTGATCAAACAAGGCCTAAAAGATGGAGCGTTGCTTGCTGAGCTTGATTTTATCGATGAGCGGTGAGAATTGGCTCTGGTAAAACTGGCTTCCTACCAGCAGTAGTTAGCCAAATAATATAATCAAAAACTCAATCCAAGGACATTCCAAGTTTGAGACTATGTCCTAAGGAAAGTCCTTGGCAGTGTTGTGAAGCCATTAGATGAAAAGTTAGGGCCAAACTAGGAGGGACCATTCAAGGTGATAAGGGATAACCTACAAGGAGTCTACCACTTGGAAATGCTGGAGGGCAGGGAGATACCAAGAGCTTGGAATGTGGCCAACCTGAATAAATTCTACTTTTAGATCTCTCTATTTATGCACAATTAAGGCAAATTGGGCAAATTGCAAATTTTTATTTTACAACTTAATGTTGCTCTCTGTTCCTAACTCTGATTAATAAAACTCGATTGGCCTTGGCATTATATGATTATTGGCTTTTTCAGATATATCTTAGCATATGCATCCTTTCCAAAGTTACAGGTATCACTCTTAATATGCGCATGTAATATCATAGGTTATGGTAAGTTGGTCAACTTACTCCAGTCGAACGATCCTATATGTAGTCCCCAATTATTGCACAATATTGGGCAAGAATTAACAGGGTTAACATATAATAACCCTCCTCAGGCCTTTGTTACTAACACAATTGGCCTCCTAGTTTGCCCCCGATAATACATAAAGTCACACAATTGGCTAACCCATGTTGGTCGCCAACACAGTTTGGCTCAAAAACCCTGCTCGAATGGATTCTCCGTTTACCAGGTATATCCTCGACATTTCCCTACTTAGTCCTGAGGCAGTGTGACGACACAACCTAAAAGGTAAAGTGAGGCAGAATGGTATAACTTAAGTCTACTGGAATGGGGGGAGATTCATTTGATAATTAGCTCTATCTAAGTCATAGTTAGTCGGCTAGAAGATAACTAGAGATGAGGCCAGCAAAACCAAAAAAGAAATAACACACGTTTAGTCGCCAATTGCTCAAAACATAAATATTTCATTACACCACTATATGTACAAGCAGTTACATGTATCGAAATAAATCAAATCCTAAAGAGGACCAGGTCACTGGGCAAGGTAATCATCTGCCCGTGCTCTTCGACCGTCATCTGGGTGAGGGATAAATTACTCCTCAATGTCGTTCGAGCTCAGCTCCAGCAATTATCTCGGGATTACGTCTATCGGCATCCAGCAGTCATGTCTTCCGAATGGATTTGAGATCAAGGATGAGGGCATAATCTCATGCCTGTACCAAAGGACGGAGTTCCTGGGCACTTGTAATTCCCTAAGGGCACTTAGCCACCCTCTTATAAAGTTTAGCTCCTCGACCTCCATCGACTTCGTGGGAGCATATGTACAACCTTGGTTGTAACAATCTTCCCACACCTGTTGAGGGACATTTTTGAATAAATGCCTCATTCTGGTGCCCAATAATAATCACATAAGCCCGATGCACATCTACTTTAAGTTTGACAATCTCCCTTTGAGAACTGCCAACGTTAGCTTCAGTTCACTGCCTCATTGACGATAAAGAGCCTCGAATAATTGATGGGGTAATACTCGGCGCATTCTCCCTTAAGCGGGCAATCTCCATCTTCAAGTCATCATTTTCTTGCTGAAGGATCTCTCAAACCCTGTCAATTTCAAACACCTCTAGGAACTTCGCCTTAAGAGAATTCACCTCTCCTTGAATAGAGGAGCCAATCTCTCTCATTTCCTCAAGTCTCTCTTTCAAATTGGCAACCAGCTCGGATTGGTATTTGTAGTCCTAGTTCCTTGATCTGAGAGACTTGTAGATTTTTACAAAGGCACGGTGAACTTGATCACTCACGTTAGTACCAAGAATTTGTCCTAGGCGAGAGGTAACAGGAAAATACTCGTCAAGGTCAATAAACTACAAATCATAAAGACATAAAGAGTAAACATATCAGCAGGTGAAAAAATCCAAAATTTCTTCATTTCATTAAGATCGACACAAGTCGGGTACAATTACATTGATCATAAAGAAGAAAAGACAGGAACACAAAAATACAAGGGAAATCCTAGGAGACCAGTTGGCAACCTCAATCTGCTCAGAGGAGGTCGGCTCTTTTCCTTTGTCAGCATCGATCTCACTCATCCCAGTTCCACCTACACCTCCCTCAGCCAGAGAAAGGCCCACTCTTTTATCAAAAGAAGCATCAACAGCGATGGGGCCCTCACCAATTCAAGTAGATGGAACCCGTTCATCAGCAATAGGAGTAGGCACATCTTCTATAACTCGCTTGGGACCTGGGTTGTGCTCGTCGAAGAGAGGGGAATCAGTAGCTACCCCAGCAGTAAGAAGAGCCCTGTCCCAACCTTTTTTGAAGTTGGACCGACTGATATAACCAATTTAAACTTTAGTGTCCTTGTATGCCGCCGCCCATCCATCGTTGTAAGCGCTCTCCTTGATGGAGGAGGCTTCAGACTTCAGCTTTCCCACCTCATCGACGAGCACCTTGTTCTCATCGGTAACTGCCAGCTTGCTCATCACAACCAGGCCAAAAGACTCCCGTAACTCCTGAAGATCCTTGGTTACTACTTCCCTTTCTTTATCAAAAGAGGCCTTAGCCTCTATATGATCACGCTCAGAAGACTTATGAGCCTCACTGACAACTTTTAAGCTCATCCCAAGCTCAGAATTCCTCTTCACTAGCCCATCGCGGTTGCAATCGAGAATGATGTAGTCAGACAAAAACTGCAAAAAGAGGTAGAATATGAGTAAAAAGAATATAAGAGGAACTACAATAAACAGAGTAAATAATTAACATACATAACAACGCAAGCCCCTGACTTGCCTTCAGGTCTAACTGGTCAATTCCCATTTTTGATGACCGCTCACGGTCCATTGCCAAAATTGCTCTCTCAAGCATCGTATGGGCGAGCTGAGGGGTTAAAAATACAGAGGCTCCCTCAGTTGGGATAAACACAGGGACCAAAATAGCCTGTGCCGTTTTCATCCTTGCCTTCTCTCTTCTCATCTCTTCTTCTCTCTCTCCTTCTTCTCAACCTCCTTTTTCTTTCTCTCTTCTTCTCTTTTTCTCTCATTCTCTCTCCTCAACTTATCATTTTTCTTCTTCCCCTCTTTTTCCTGTGCTTCGATCTGGGAACCACTAGTAGTATCCCTAGACCCAGGCTTCTGTATCTTTAGCCTACACGACAATATAATATCATCATCATTATCATTAATGATTAGATTTTTCCTATTTGGGGGAGCTATGTCCTCCCTTCTCGAGCTCTCTGAACCTGATTTCGACTTGAAGGTTCCCTCGAATGACCTTCCACCACCTGAACCCTCCTCGCTGGACTCCCCCTCACTAGATCCTACCTCACCACCACCTCTAGCAGCACCAAACTCTGAACTTCTCTCCTCATCTTCATTTAGGTCGATAGGTTGAAGAGCTCCTTCTTCCTCATCTTATTCCCCTGAGATGTCAAGCTGAGGAATAGAGTCAACTGGGGGAGCGATGAAGCTTGAGGTAGTGTTCTTATATTACATAAGAAGGCATCCAATCTCGAATGTTCACCTTTTGCAATGGATTCTTTTATATTCCAAGCCTTAAGTAACTTAGCACGGATCTCTTAGAGATCAGGCTCCTGATTCTTGGACTTTGATGTAAAGAAAAAACGAAAGTATTAAAGAAAAAACACATTGTAGTAGCAATGGAAAGACAAATAGATTGAACAATAGCCTATATATTCCTTCCCATAGGTAGGAATTCGAGGTCCCATGTACCTCGAACCTCCCACCTGAGGAGGGAACTGCCAATTACTAGCTATGAACCCTTTAGTCCAATAATCTTTATGGGAATCAGGTAGGTCAACTACCAATACCCTATCCAGAGTCCTCATTTTAAAATAAAGAAGACCAGAACTTGTACGAGAAAAGGAGTAACAAAAAAAAATTTCAAATAAGTCTAACCTAATGTCATAGAGTTGATTTATTCTATGAACACCATTGACAATCTTCCAAATGTTTGGAGAACATTGGAATGGGACTATATTAAAATATTGAAAGAAATGTAAGAAGATACAATTTGGGGGAAAAGTTAATCCCCCCAGGACAGTAAAAGAACATGAATCCAGTGCCCATCCTCAACGTCTCGAACGTTACGAGGAATGGGGGCACACTTAATATAAACCCGATTGGGGATATTGTATCATTACCTTATTCATCTAGTGACTTGTTGTCTATCTTCGCCATAGAGAAAACCTAATCACGACAGAAAAGAATGAAAGGCAGAAAAAGAAGAGGATTGGAAACTTACACAACAAAAGTCATCCTGAGACGATGTGAAGCCACTGGTAAATGAAGATGAGGGACGGAAATTAGCTTAAAGACGATGAAGAACAAGCTTAAGGATGAGAAGAAGCTTGGATAGAAAGAGACGATTTGAGAAGGAAGAGTTTGAAGCGACGTTGATGATCATTTAACCTAACAATCTAAACCTTCCAATGATAGTGCACTCTGATCGAAGAAGATTTGCTGCCTGAATCTTTTGTAAAAAGACATTTCGCACCCCAAATTTTTTTATGATTCACAACAATTCCATCTGGAAGGAACCGGAGTCAATGTTTAAAAATTTTTAGCCCAATTTGTGACCCTAAAATTTTAGGGGCAATTGTGGGTACCTTCTTCGTCTTGTAGGCCCATGAGAGTAGCTGGACAAAGCCCAATTAAAAATAAGAGGTGTCCGACCCAAATTATGGGATGATATAAATGACAGTTAGAATTAAGGATTTGACCCAGTCTATCTTAAAAAATCTCAGAGAAGATATTCAGGGGATAGTGGGCTAATGGGGTGGTTATCAACGCCCCTCTCTCTTTTACGGAATATATATTGTACCCCTGGCCCTGGGCAAAGGGCAGATAGAAAAACTTCTCTTGAGAGATACTTAATACAATGGTAGACCTCTTCGTGGACGTAGGCAGTTTACCGAACCACGTACATCTTTGTGTTGTGTGATTGTGATCTTTGTTATTCTTCTTTTCCTCGTGATTGTCTTTTATTATTATTTGTGTTAAGATTTGTGTCACCACAGAAGCTATTTACCTATTAAGACAGTTAATGGAGAAATGTAGAAGTAATAATAAAAATTTACACATGGTATTTATAAACTTAGAAAAAGCATATGATAGAGTACCTAGGGATATAATTTGGTAGGCTTTGATATGCCCGAAGTTCACCCTCTTAACTTAGAGCAACTAACCTCGGCCAGTCTCATAGCCAAGGTGACCAAAAGCATATGACAACCATCAGTAAGGTCATCACTCATAAGGTCAGCCCCAGTAGATGTTGTAACAACCTCATACCAACCTCGGCGGGTCAACAACCGAGGTCAGCGAGGTCTCATAGGCCCAATCATCTACCAACATCATCATCGGACCCAACCGACATTGCGGTCATCAAGCCGAGATCAGCAAGTCTCATAGGATCAAACATCTACCAACATCATCATCGGCCTAAGACGACGTGGCGACTACCTCATACCTGGCCTTGATCATCCCTACTGACAGAGGTCATCAAGGACACAAAGCAAATACATCTGACTCCATCAACCTCGTACTTATCTAGATCGAGGTTGCACCAGTCAAGGACAAAGGGCTGAGAATTTACAAGCACATGCAAGGTTTGGAACACGTCGATAAATCTGTTATAACCAAATCATTCCCTCCACATGATGGAATATTGAGGTCATCATTGTCTATATGAGATCAGCTAGGTGTCATTCTAATATTGGTTCAATTTTCATGCACATGCTGATTGCATGCTTAGGGGGTACATTACGCCCTCCAAGCACTATATATAGAGGTCATCCTCTACCTTGTAAAGGGATCCAGAATTACAACCCTAGCTGAAACTCTGTCATTTTACACAATACAGAGAGAGAAATCTTGAGAGATTGTATCCATGGCCATTAGTGCTTTCTTTTAGTGATATTACTCACACACTCACAATGGACGTGGGCCAGATTGGCTGAACCACTTACATTCAAGTGTTCATCATCTTCCCCTCACCTCCTTCTACTATACAAACACTCTTATGTTGCCATTTTTATTATTAGTTTGATCTTGTCAACACCTCATCTGGTGGTGATGTTTATATCATCATCATTTTGGCGTCGTCTGTGGGAACGAGAAGATTCATCTCTTCCTTTTTGCATCTTAACCTCCCCGGAGACTGTGGTGGTGAACCAGGCCTCACCCTACGTGTGAAGTTTAATCACCATTGAAAGAGGCCCTTTAAGGTACCAATATCTCTAATATTTTCATTGCATACTCTCTAGTATTACCATATGGAACGAGAGTTACCATAGGACCCAGTTCCATCCATGAACCACCCCAGTCCGAGATGGATGAGGTGGCAATAGCCTTGAAGTCCTTGGCTACAGCCCAGCAAGTGATGCAGGAGAAATTTGCCCAGCTAAGCCAAAATATAATAAGACCACCTGGGGTCTCACCGCCTGAGGCCAGGGGACCATCGCAGGCACTGCAAAAGGACTAACCTACACCTCAGCGGACGAGGGACGTTGTTGAACCTAGGCATTTATGTCTGGGGAGGCCAGGAAACCCTTCTCTTGAGGATAGGTATGATGACATTGAAGTAGAGGAAGATCCAACACACTGTTGGGAGCTATATGATGTTTCAAAAAACACAATACGTCCTATACAGCAGAGCCAAGGTTTCGGAGCAAGACGAGCCGAGGTTGGTGATGCCCAGCAAAGAGGATCAGCTTTTGATCGCTTGAGTAGAGTGTCGGCCTTTAAAAGGCTTAGTCTAGTTAATGATCTGAGGCAGAGGTTATCCAGGTCGAGAAGTGCAGCTGGCTCATAGAGGGAAGATGGTGAACATCAGCCTCGCCATGGCCGACCCCAACATGGACAAGACTTTGGCCAAGATGCCAACAACCGATGATGTGCAGCAGCTGGGGAACCCTCGGTTCACCCCTTGGAGGTGGCTAGGGACCTCGGTCAGGCCGACATTGCTAAACCATGGAATAAATCCATTCAACGGTTGGAAGAGAAGATAGGGAACCTCATAAAATGCCGAGCCCCACTAGAAAGGGGATTCTCATAGGGTTCCCCATTTGTGGCAATGATTGTTAACTTTACAACCCCTGCGAAATTTAAACCACCAATGGTGTCACCCAAGTATAATGGAAGTACCAACCCCATACATCATATTAAGCTGTTTTAGTCTGCAGCAGATATTTATTCAATCCCTGATGAGATGAGGTGTCGAACTTTCTTAAGCACTTTAACGGGAGCTACGCATATTTGGTTCACTTCCCTTCCTAAAAATTATGTGGAGAACTTTAGGGAATTGACCGAGCGGTTTATACACAACTTCTGTTTTGGGGTAAAACCTCAGAAGAAGACAAACCATCTGCTCTATGCAAAGCAAAGCAATAATGGGAGCCTCAGAGACTACATTTCAAGATTCAACAGGAAAAAATTGGAGGTTGAATATTATGAGCACTACACCAAAAAGGGTGATTTATGAGTGATGTTAGCAGTCATAAATGGCCTTTATAACTGCTATTTATCGTCATAATTTAGGGTAACTCCTAACATCACTCATGAATTTTTATAACCCCTACGGGGGTTATGACTGATGACCCCAATTTTTAGCTGCTAGTTGTAACTGCTAATAGCAGTCACAAATATAAGATTCGTAACTGCTGTCAGCAGTTATGAATATTACATTCATAACTGCTGACAACAGTTACGAATCTTATATTTGTGGATGCTTTTAGCAGTTACAAAATTGATAATAGTGACAAATTTATGACTGCTATTAGCAATTACGAAATTAAATTTGTTAAATGTGATAAGAACTATTACAAATATTTTTATATTTTTACAAAATGGTGAATTAATGAAAGTAAAATAAATATCATGATAACAAGTCTAAAAATTCTTACAACATTTCATTTATATTTATGATATTCCAAATATCTAGTACACATCAACCAACCCCTTCGAGGGTGCCAAGTACAAATTGAACATAGAATAAAAAATAAACTAAAAAAATAACGACACAACACTTTGATGACATGAAATGTCATGAACATGTAACAAATCATTCTAAATCTAGACCAGGAGTCACCACGCGGTGGATATGCTTCGTGAAGTCTAGGTATATCAGCCGTGGGGGGTATTGATGTGGTGGAATCCTCCCTCATGTACTAAGAGTACGCCTGTTGAGCAAGTTCAATGGAGTCAAATTTTGTGAAAACGGCGCCTCGGTATCCATTGACTTGTGATTGTGTTGCTTGCCACGAAGTGTAAACACCTGGATTTAGGACTTTGAATAGTATTTATGCTGGGTATGCCATGTGTATGCCTACAAACAATAAAATTTAACTATGTTAGTTACAATAAAAAATGTGGGGTACAATATCAAAACTGAATATTAAAATAGATCAGTGATTATTCAAAACTAGGGACTAAAACTATAAATAATATGTTTGTTGTCCCATGTCTAAAATATATATTACAATAGGTCCTAAATTTACAAAACCCTATCAGGAAATACATAACAACGTCAAAGGGGACCACAAGGAGAGAGAATACACTTCACACGAGCGTTGCAAATTAATTATCCAAGAATTTCCTCAGTAAATCCAAGCCCTTTTACAAATTCCCATTTTTTTTTAGTCCTTTGCATCCACAAGGTTTTCAATTTACCTATTAGTAGAGTTGAAAATCCTATTATTCCATTCCTTCTAAATGAAATAGGCCGGAATAGCTAAAACAAGATTTCTATTATTCTGGAAATTATGTTGCTAATTGTGGATAAAACTGATTTCCTCCTTGATAGTAGTTGTAGGTCTTCTCACCCCCAATTTATTGTAACATCTATCCCACACTTTTTTTTAAAAGGGGAAATTTTATCAGAATAAAAGAGTGACAACCCTCTCTACATAGATTACATCAAAGAAAGAAAGAAAGAAAGAAAGAACTATCAACATCTAACTTTAATGTATGGACATCAAGTGGAACTAAGCTTGATATCTCCTCTAATATGAATTAAAGTAAGCTTGATATATGAATAGACTTAATTTTTTTTATTTAGAAGTCTTTACTTTGATAACATATCAGCAATGAAATTTTCTTCTCTAAAGCAATGAGAACAAGAGAAGTTACTTTTATCTGACAGGGACAAAATCTCCTTAACAACTGGTATAATTCTCTAAGGGCACTCAAACGCTTCAACTTCAGATAGTCAATGAGCAACCTAGAACCTAATTCAACTTCAACATTTAAGACTCCCCTTTCTATGCATTTAATGAGGCCATCTCTAATAACATAATCTTCTACCAAATTTTTAGACTCCTCCTTGTAATAAGAAGACAAACTCCAAATGAAACGACCTTGTTGATCTCTCAGAATTGCACCTATTCTTACATCAATGACTAGATCACAAGCACCATCTGTATTTAATTTTCCTGGATGTCTTTGAAGATTTATCCAATACACAATTAAACATAATGGCTTTTGAATACTTCTTGACTTAAAATGCTAAATAACTGGGAAACCTCTTTAGGAATGGAATTTAAATAACCTTTAAAGGAAAGTCTGACCTAAATCTTTCACTCTAGAGGTAATTTCTGTAAAATAAGGTTGTTCATTTTCTTCCCCTTATATAAGGCCTTGTTTATGTTCATCCAGATGTTCGATAAAGTACAAGTAGGCAAGATTTTGTGGATCCATTTTGAAAGATGAGAATTACCTATAATCATCCACCATTTGATAAAGATCCCATTAATTGATTGATGAAAAAATGCATATCCAAAAATTGAAGCAACTAATTTCCAGACCTAGGCAGTTATAGGACCTATTGCAAATAAATGTTGAATAGTCTCTACATACTTTAAGTAGTAGGGACATCTAGAGGTTAACTTCACATCAAATTTTTGTATATTTGATCAATAGGCAGACAATTAGACAACATTTTCCAAGCAAACATAGATATGTTTCGGGGGATGTGAGGATCCCAAATAAATTTATGACAACTTGAAGTAAATTAACAGGTCCTGAGCACCACATAAGCATATGCAAAAGAAAATGAACCTGAACAAGTTTTTTTCCAAATTAGGACTTTCAATCCCACAATTGATTAGCATAGGGACACAAAAAGATCAAGTGATCACAGAAGAAACAGTTCATTCTCCTCCTACCAGTACTCAAGAAAAGGGTATTCAAATTGGCCAAGAAGATTTCAAGAAAAGCATCAGTGCATCTAAAAGCCAAACTCATTCAATATGGAGCAATATCAATCATGAAAAATGATCAATTCCAAGAAAGAATCTGAAATCACATTGACAAAATCAAGTATGGAGACCTTACTAATGAAGAATTGAAGATTATGAATATGTGCAGCCTCTCCCAAAGGGGGTCTGATATCCCAGAATTTTGTAAATAGGATCACTACAAGTCTTATCACTCAGATAACAAAGCAATGGTTAACTCAGTGTCCATGTTGAACGAACTACCAAACTTTACCTATTGGATTGATCTCAAATGGAAGAAGAATGTCCAACAAGAAATTCCCAATAACAAAGTAAATGACCAAGAACAGCAGCTCAAGTCTTTTTTTTCAAAAACTTTTAAAAAGTCTAAGATCATCCTTTTTTATCCACTGTTCAAAAGGAAAACCAGATTTGTAGGTAAAAAAAACTGTCTTAATTCCTCCTCAAAGTTTCAATGATTAATTTCATTTGTTAGAATGTGAGAGGTGTGGGGAACAAGGCCACCAACAAAAGAATCAAGAGATTACTAAAAGTCTATAAACTTCATGCTATAGCTTTAATTGAGCAAAAAGTGGAGTCAATTTCCATTCGGAAGTACCAATTGAAATGGCAATTCTCCAACAATTTATACAACTGTTCCAACAAGATTTGGTTCCTATAAAACACTAATATCCCAGTGTCAATAATAAAAGATGACGAATATTTACTTTTTCTTAAAATTGATATTCCTTTCTTGAATAAACCTGCCATTTTGGTGTTAGTTAAAAAAAAGGTAATGTACATATACAGTACAAATTAAAGTCTGAATAGTTTTCAACCTAAGAATTTAATTACTTGCAACACTATTCATTAGAATAAGTAAGAATTCCTAACATATACATGCAACCTAACTAAGATTAATAAACATATATACCTGAGAGTTTGATAAAAATGGTTACCCCTTAAACTTAAATGAGTAAATGCCTCAGCTATTAATAACAATAAATAGTACAAATGATAGCCAAAATACCTAAAGAGTTCATGCTAAAACAAAATTTAAAATCATAGATGAATCAAGTACTAAAAAGTTAACAATTTGTTCAAATTTATCTAGACAAATTAATCTGAATCACTTGAGGGAAAGACAAAGCAACGGCCAAACCACCCAAGATTTCTCAACATCCTTAATAGTGTCCGCCCCATGACTTCGATGATACAACGGATGATTATGTTCTCCTGGATCAACACTACTAACGTAAACCTTACGTTCAAATATCAGCAGTTGATGGCCATGCACAACTGTTCCAGTAGCAGCTGAAGCAATAACTTGTCCACTTGCAATCTTCCTTTGATTTGAAAAATCTAATAAATTGACATATGGATCATGTGGAGGATCAGTTAAATTTCCAAAGTCTAGCTCAGTTGAATCTCTAAAGTTTGGCTCAGTTGACGGGCGGTAGGAGTGTAATCGTAGGGACTTGTATGCAGGACTGGAGTGCAATTTTGATGACTTAGATGCGGGATATGAGTGTAATTGCGAGGACTTGGTATTTCGAGTCCATTCGATTCAAAAGCACTTAAAATCATGGTAACGGATGATTTGAGAAATGACATATCCTTATTATGTTTTTCTTCTCGTGTCTTTGCTCTAGTCAACTGTGATACTATAGGATAAATTGACTTAAGTTTACTTTTGGACACGGGTCCAACACCACAAGTTGACCCCTAGTGTGTTTTCCTCTAAAGGCAGTCATTGCATCTATATAAATATTGTTTTGGCTTAAAGAACCATGACTACTTCTCAGCTCACTCAATTTTTGCTGCAAAATTATTTATGGATTGATTAAAACGATTTAACAACTAAACTTGAAGGAATTTAATTATTACAACTGAGATTACGAAACTCACCATATCATCGGCTACCTTTGGGTGAAACTCCCCAGTTTTTTGCCTACGAATTTCGAGATACACTTCCGAACGATCAACAGGTAGTTTATTTTTAAGGACCTACAAATTAATTTGCCATCAACTATTTGAGTAAGACATATAATATATATACACATTAAAATAAGAAATCGTGTATACCATCTCCTCGATTTTCTCAGTATATGACATCCGACCAAGATAATGGACGTCAGTCTTTTAGCCCTATTCACCTGGCCTCGGTGTCTTTGTTTCAATTTTGCCTCAGATGCTTCGCACAAGACGAATTCATTCCACTCACAGACAGGGATATGCTCTTTCTCCGGTACTCGATCCTTTAGAGACTCTATCCCATCATTATACAATCCCTTAAAATAAGTCGAGCGGAGGTTACTTCTAAAAGTTTTCAATTGAATACCAATGGATTTCATGGACCCCTCCTTCTGATCGGTCGAATGATTTAACTCTTTCATGAGCGTATACCACAAGTCGTCTTTTTTTACATACTCAACTGTATCCCAACTTTCATATTTTAAGCCAATACAATATTTTAACAAAGACAAGGCTCGAGCTTTAAAAGGTTTCTTACCACCTATTGGCAAACCAAATAGGTAAAGGGAAACATCAGCACGAGAATCAATGGCAGAATGTTCATCATGACTTGAACTTTCTAGCCTAGATGATGGAAATGTATTCTCGAACACCATTTTCTGCATTTATATATTTATGCATTAGTCCATATGTTAATACAAGAGTAAGGAAATAATAAAAAAAAATATAATATAAGTTATACCTTTTCAACATATTCTAAAAGTTTTGATAATTCGACCATGTCATAAGTTTCATACTTCATCATTTCACGTAAAGTTTGTATTGGCCATGTTTGCGGAAGTGTGTTGATAATTGCATTTCTAACACTAAACATGTTAGGACATGTGCCTTCTCTCCTAAGTCGATAATAGATGTTAACTTTGTTATTCATATGTTTTCTCACAGTAGAGTCTGAACGCATCCTTATCATCTTCAGTTCTATCCACAAAGGATGGATTTTTCTTTCTTCGAGTTCTAAAAACTCTACTAACTGCATCGCATTACTTGGATTGTGTTTTATGAAAGCCCTTTCAACTGCTTCATCCCAACCTTGAGGTAGTGTGCGTAGTATTGATTGAAATAAATATGCTTCAGGTATATTCCACCCATGATCTCGCAAGTAATTGCATTGTTTGATTTTTTGATAGCTGTGGCGAGAAATTGATGTGCTCTCTATAAAAGACCTGTTTTGAAAATCATTACATGTATATACAATATATGACATCCTAAAAAAAGTAATAATAAACTTGTGAACAAAAGGCACTACGAATACATGATACGAAATAATTGAAACATGCTATTATAAATAATTTTCAAGTCAATATTTAAAACAACACAACATGCTACAATTAAACATCTACTCCTCTAATGTGTTTAATAATTTCTCTAATTCTGCGTTATCATCTAGAATAGACTGAATCTCGATAGGTGCCTCTATGTCGTCTACCGATGTAGTCAAGGACTTAGGAGAATGTAAAATAATAGACCATGGATCGTTGTTGGTGCTCTTTGCATAAAACATTTCCTTCAAGTTTTGGAATGCACACACGAATGGCTCATCATTCACATTATCTCTACACTTCAACTTGGACAAATCAACCTTCACCATATGGGTGTCAGGGTCGATCATACATGCATTCTTATCCTCCACTCTCACCCAATCATAGTAAAATACGGGTATGCTGAAAGATGTATAATCTAATAACACAATTTGTCTTATAATCCCACTATACGTCATCTCAGCTTCTATCAAGTTTTTATCTTTCACTCTTACCCTAAAATGAGTTAATTCTTTATATGACATGCCGTTATTTTATTTCCCAATGAGTTTTAGCTCGTGTGTGCTTGAATAGAACACAAAACCATGGACACGATATTGTCCAAACTCCTTGGCTACAAAACTAGACCCATTTGTTGGACGTGCAAGCCTCATCGATACTTCACCAGCTTTCAATAACTGAAACCAAGAAAGTATTTGCATTGTGAATATGTTGCAAAGATAGTAAATAAAAGTGAGGTATTACTGTAGTCACCTCAGAAGTTACCCAATGCCTAAAGTCATTGTCTGTGCCCGCGCCTCCCTTCTTCCTCTTAGCATGCCCGCACTCATTATATTGCCTAGGTTAAAACAATAAAAATATTAATTTCTAATGAATATAACATCAAACATATTACATTATTTTACAAAACATATTAAATAAACTCAAATTTTGCATTTATCTATGTCTTAATGCGTCTCGAATACATATCGATCCACCTGGTTATATTGTGTACTTGTTAGCTTCACTACCTTACCTTTCCCCAGGACCTCCTCATCTGCAAACTCTTCTAATTCATCAATAAAGCATTCATGACCTCCAATGTTTGGGTTAGGCATATATTCCTTTGCATACAAGGAATCCTCTTCCATAATGTACTCCACATCAATGGACCCCTCAACATACCGTGTATTCTTAACGTAATCTTTAAAAGTTTTCATTAATCGTTCGAACGGATACATCCATCGGTCCCTTCGAAGATCCTTGTGTTCCGAAAATAGTGTCCAAACAACAGAGGGAAAAGTAGCATTATCACATGCCAATCGTGAGACTTGAACTTTTTCGAATCTTTTGTTGCATCGCAGACAATCCTGCGTAAGTTGAATGAGAAATTAAAAGGGACCTTCAAGCCCTTTAATGTTTCTAAGAGCATATTTCTTTCTTCAATGCTCAAAGGATAAGATGCAACTGGCATATGCTTTTTTCCAGTGTTTGGATCTTCTTTCAACCATAATGATCCTCTAATCTTCAAATCACGAAGATCTTCACGGGCTTTTTCTCCATCCTTGGAATGAGAACCAACAATGCATGTTCCTACGAGATGCTCAATAATATTTTTCTCATCGTGCATTATGTCTATCACATGTCGCACATGATGTTCCTTCCAATATAGAAAATCAAACATTATTGATCTCCTCGACCACGCCGTCTTCACATCAACATTCTTTCGTTTATGCTTTTGGGTCAAAATTATGGGGTGTTTCCCCCTTAACTTTTGATCAGCCTTTAATGACCTTTCTTTAATTTCCAAACCAGAAAGTCTTGATGTGCCTTTTGGGAGAAAATTTCTCCGTATTGACCTGAATTTGTGACTTTAGGGCAAAAATCTCCAATGATTATGATAAAAAAAGTTCACCACTTTTCTTAAGCCAGTTGGCTTCAGTCTCCTCTCCACATATAGGACAACCCAGGTAACCATATACATTGCACCTAGATAAGGTCCCATAAGCAGGAAAATCATGAATTTCCGATATCAACATAGCTCTCAAAGTGAATTCCTCCTTTTTGTATGAGTCAAAAGCTCTCACACCTTCAACCCATAACGCATTCAATTCATCTATTAGTGGCGCTAAGAAAACATCAATGTCACTACCCGGTGCTTTTGGACCTGGTATCAACAACGACAAAATTGAAAACTCCTTTCTCATGCACAACGACGGGGGAAAATTTAAAGGCCCTGCAAACACAAGCCATATACTCTTATATGTGCTCAATTTTCCAAACGAGTTAAACCCATCGGTTGATATTTTGAGGCGAACATTGCGTATTTCTTTAGCAAAGTTCGGGTATCATTGATTTGCAGATTTACACACAGATGAATCAATCGGATATTGCATGAGATTCTCACCCACCTCCAGTCGACCATGTTAAGTCATTGCCTCTGCTATCCAAGGTATAGTGTAAAGTCTCTTCAATCGAGGACCTAAAGGGAAATACTTTAACACCTTATTAGGTATTTGCGTATCTACTTCCAACAAATGTTTATTATGTACTATCATATTTTGTTCATATCTAGGTTCCTTACATACAGGACAAGCTCGTTTGTCCTTGTGCTCCTTATAGTATAAAACGTAGTCATACTTGCAGCAATCAAATGATTTGTATTTCATACCCAAACCTTTAAAATTACGCTTCATGATCGGATAATTGACTGGAAATGTATTTTCTTTGGGGAGCAAATCTTTTGCCCAAAGGAGTATTATCATCACACTTTTTCTCGACAAGCCAAATTTGCTCTTTAAGTTGTGCAACCCAACCATGGCGTATAACATTATGTGGTTAGGGTTGGAGTTATGGTATAATGGTGCTGAGGCTCCTACTTTTAACCATATATATTCCCTATATTGTTCTGTATCATTACCAATATGATCCTCACAGCATAAACCATTCCCTCTACTATCTTGCTTTTCTTGTGTTGCATGCACTTCGTACGTATCATTTATGAGATAATTTAACCTAGCATGTACTAACGGGTCACCATTTGTGTGAACCATTTCATTGAAAACTATTTCTTCTGGAATATACTTAAATTTCCTCTCCCCGTGGAAATGCCAAAATGTGTAGTCAGTGATCGAGTCGAAAAACCGAGCGTCCGTGTAATACACTAGTCGTTGTTATCGGCTTCCAACCTCAATACAAAAAAAAACCTAAACTTTTAACTACACTTTTATGGAGTATAGTAGTAAGTCTGGGTATCAAATCCACAGGGAATGTTTTATAGAATTTAATTGATTTATTACTTCTAAAATAAAAATGAAAAAGATGATGATTGGGAAAATTTCTATTACAAAATTACTTAAGAAAAACAAACTGAAAAGTGCAAAAGAAATTAGATCTGACAAATGGGAGAAAATAGGGTAGGGTACAATCCCTCAATCCTTAACAAATTATCCTTTTGAATACTAGAATTATAAATCAAAATTCTTGATTAAATCCAGTCCTTATCATCACTAAGCATTACATATATGAGATTCAAGACCGCATCATATGAAATCAAAGATCAATATAAGGCGGTGAACGACAAATTATACATACAAAGCATTCTTAAACATCCCAAGTACCTAGGGCAAGAGAGATTAAAAGATATGACAATGCATATATGATTTTCATTCACGATTCAACCAATTTTTTCATTTATTTCCTAATTTTCCATACAAATAATTTGTATTAGGATTGAGTTCATGTACCCCAACCCTTGAGAAATTAGCTACTCATGATTGGATAAAAAAAAACAAATTCATACACAACATTAAGGATCTACAAGACATTATAAATAAATTGCAAAGAATAAAACAAGAGAATGGAAATGATATTACTTGAATTCAGCAACAAGAATGGAATTGGGATTCAGAAATTCTTACAAAATAGGATTCATGAAAACTCTTGAAGAAATTGGAAAATTTGCTCTCAAAATCTAACCCTAAAATTCAATCTAGCACTTCTAACCTACTCCTAACCTAGCCTCTCTCTAGCAACTCCCCTTCAAATGATGTAGGTCATGGGCTTTTATAGCACAAAATCTCGAAATTAACAGCCAATAGTGCTTGTGGAACAAGTTTTCCAAGAGTTGCACTGCATTAAATGCATAATTAATGACAGAAATCCGCACATCCAGACTCTTCATTATCGCGCAACTTCAAAACATCGTAAGTTCTTCACCGTAGCTCGGATTGAGGTGCCGTGTTTTCTAGTATTCTTGTAATTTAGAGCTCTTCAACTTTCTAGTTGGCCCCACCTCCGGAATAAGGCTAAAAAATTACGAAAATGCCCTTCAACTCTCCATTTCTTGGTTTCTTTCACTGTTTTGAGTTCTCTCCTTCGCACTAACTTGCGTGAAATACCTGTAAAACACATGAGAAATACACAAAACAAGAAATAATTGCCAAAAAAGGTTAGTAGAATACATTTGAGACAAATCCAAGCTACTTACACTGCACGGGATCATAAAAATACTGAAATTAAGGGGATAAATGTAAAGAATATGTGCCTAAACACACCCCCTAACTTAGAACTTTGCGCGTCCCGAGCAATGTAAATGAAATTAGACAAAATTTTACTCTTGAAAATTCTTTTATTAAAATAAAATTCCACTTTCGCAGGCAAGCGATTGCATTTAGCGTATGCAACAAGCCTTTAAACCCCTAGGTTACCCTAGTAGGACGAGTTTTGTCTCGTGAGGGTTTGCAGTGAATATACCCACAAAATTCTTTATTGACTCAAATAAATATCAAAATACTTAAAAATTGTACAATTTAAAATTTTCGAAAAATACTCACCATAAACTCATATTCAACTGTTTCAAACCGTAGTGTGTGTGTGCAAAGCCATCAATTAAACCTCAAATTTCCACCGATTGAGCATTACGTTACTTTCCGAAAATTCGTTTTGATTCAAATTCTTACGGATTCACTCACAAACGAATCACTCGGATTGTGGCTATTTTCTCTCAGTATGCATGATATAAAGAGTAAATATAATGGACACAAATTCACGCATACAAAATTGAAAATAAGGAAATTTATGGTGAAACGATCTCATCATCGGAGTACAGTTACTAGGAAACGGGAAACATCATCTCTAGTTCACACCACTTAATCTCTCTTATTATCTTTTCATGTCTTAGCTCTCCATGCAGTAATTAATTTCGCCATTCGGACTCGGTTAGGACTTTTCGGGTTAAAAGTGTAAATGGTATAATTGGGAATGGATGGAATGTTGGAATTGGAAAATGTCCTTATGATGTCCATTTGTGCTTTTTCGGGCATTTGCTCATTTTTCTCTTTCCCTTTCTTTTTCAATTTTCATTTTTTTTTTCACTATTTTTTTTTCTTGCCCCTTTTTCTTGCACTTTTCGGACTTAATGAATATTCCATTTTCGCAATTCCGGGCTATTTAGTTTTTTTGGGTTATCAAACGAAAGGAAAATATTTTATTAGGCTCAACTTGGGTTGCAAAAGTGATAATTTTTCACATCTTTTTATGGCCAATATTTTTGGGTAACAAACGAGGGCCTACTTCATTGTCCGAATTGCTAATCACATTACTATATGCATCTCGAGATTAATTAAGTTGAGAGATATATTTAGCACGAATTTCGAGACAACATTTCACACATTTCCCATAACCGATCAAAACAAAGGATTGAGATCATCAACGACTTATTAAAACGCTGAAAAGAACTTTGAGTTAATCATAAACTCGGATTGATTTAAAAACTCATAAAAAATTGAAAGGCTCAAAATCTCACCGGGTTGGACTAATCTCCACACTTATTCGTTAAGTCGTCAATTTTCTTTCAATTTCCATCTTCGGTCAATTTTGGCTTAGTGCAATATGATTGTTAACAATTTGAGACTTTAAATAGAATAAAGGTGATATTTTTGAAAAATTTAAATTCCAATTTTTATTTATTTTGAAGAAAAATATTTTTGGTTTTTTTTCAAATTATTATTATTATTATTATTTTTTTATAAATAAAAAATATACTTGGAACAAACATGTGATCGAATCAATGAATCTAAACAATAAATGGGAAGAATATCCCACACCCCCTAACTTAAATGTTGCATTGTCCTCAACGCAAATCAAGAACACAACATAAAGAGAGAAAAAGAAAGATATTACCCAAATGGAGCGATCCTCGATAAGTACGAGTCCAATGAATCTACAAAACATGTTAGAACCAAGCATAGAAAAAATAATAACAAAAACTTTAACTAATGACACTACACTATTAAAAACGAAAAAGAAAAAGAAAAAGAAAAAAAACTAATTATGTACAACCTACAATTTGAACGGCTAATAAATCATACACTAGAAGTCGAAAAATTTGAGGGTCCACCCAAAATACAATTTGACTTTGAGGGATTAATGGTGTACCCTCATTAGGATGCATGCCTCCCGAAAAGTAAGAATTCCGTTTGAAAAACGTAAGGCATGTGTGAGATGGAGAAAATGAACCATCACCAATTAAAAAATTTAACGGGATGATGGGGGGTTTGGGTGCTAGGTGGGACAAGTACAATTGAGATCCAAGAAAAATATAATCACCTCCCAAATATTTTTCAAGTAGTATGGGGAGAGGGGCACACAAAAAGGAACAGTCCATATTAGAAAATAATTCTAGCAAAGTGTCTTTGTCGGTAAAAGGTGTAAACGTTTCAGAATTTTCAACTGACTCATAGGAATCTAGCGGTACTTCTAATGGTTCAATAACCGTGAACGAAAATGGTGATGAAATAAACTCAATCTCAAGTGATTCATCATCACTTGGAGATTGAATTTCAAGGGAGCAAGACTCACTTTCAATGAGATGTTCTTCAAAAATTTGAGGTGACACACAAGTCTCAACCTCCTCATTGTTTTCCAAAATAGAACGCATCTCATCGCAAAATGAGAGTATTTTCGTAACAAGACCAACATCCATTGCACTTTGGGTGGAAAGAAAATCGAGTACTTGTTTGATTAGAAAACGCATTCTTTCTTCCAAAGTAGGATTCATTGGCTCTATGACCTCGGAAGAAAAATCGTCATTGGATTCGAATAATGCATCCAACTCTTTCTCCCAAAAACGATTTTTTCCCGATATTTGTTTTCAAGCCTTTCATTTTCATGAATTAAAAGCCACTCACCCATTTTAATAGGTCGAGGCGGAGATTCTTGAAAATAAAAAGATTGAAAACTATTCCCATATGAACCATTATAATTACCGAACTCACTATAAAAAGAAATGATTACCGAATGATTTGTAAATGGACAATCCACGTAAAGAGGTGTGCGGTTAAGGATTCAACGTTTCTTCGCGCTCAATTGTGCAAGGCTACAAAAAAGGTAAAAAAAAATACAAAAGAAAGAAAAAAAAATCTTTCGAAATAGTAAATCAATTATAATCTATAACAAAACATTCCCCGGCAACGGCGCCATTTTGATCGAGTCGAAAAACCGAGCGTCCGTGTAATACGCTAGTCGTTGTTATCGGCTTCCAACCTCAATACAAAAAAAAACCTAAACTTTTAACTACACTTTTATGGAGTATAGTAGTAAGTCTGGGTATCGAATCCACAGGGAATGTTTTATAGAATTTAATTGATTTATTACTTCTAAAATAAAAATGAAAAAGATGATGATTGGGAAAATTTCTATTACAAAATTACTTAAGAAAAACAAACTGAAAAGTGCAAAAGAAATTAGATCTGACAAATGGGAGAAAATAGGGTAGGGTACAATCCCTCAATCCTTAACAAATTATCCTTTTGAATACTAGAATTATAAATCAAAATTCTTGATTAAATCCAGTCCTTATCATCACTAAGCATTACATATATGAGATTCAAGACCGCATCATATGAAATCAAAGATCAATATAAGGCGGTGAACGACAAATTATACATACAAAGCATTCTTAAACATCCCAAGTACCTAGGGCAATAGAGATTAAAAGATATGACAATGCATATATGATTTTCATTCACGATTCAACCAATTTTTTCATTTATTTCCTAATTTTCCATACAAATAATTTGTATTAGGATTGAGTTCATGTACCCCAACCCTTGAGAAATTAGCTACTCATGATTGGATAAAAAAAAACAAATTCATACACAACATTAAGGATCTACAAGACATTATAAATAAATTGCAAAGAATAAAACAAGAGAATGGAAATGATATTACTTGAATTCAGCAACAAGAATGGAATTGGGATTCAGAAATTCTTACAAAATAGGATTCATGAAAACTCTTGAAGAAATTGGAAAATTTGCTCTCAAAATCTAACCCTAAAATTCAATCTAGCACTTCTAACCTACTCCTAACCTAGCCTCTCTCTAGCAACTCCCCTTCAAATGATGTAGGTCATGGGCTTTTATAGCACAAAATCTCGAAATTAACAGCCAATAGTGCTTGTGGAACAAGTTTTCCAAGAGTTGCACTGCATTAAATGCATAATTAATGACAGAAATCCGCACATCCAGACTCTTCATTATCGCGCAACTTCAAAACATCGTAACTTCTTCACCGTAGCTCGGATTGAGGTGCCGTTTTTTCCAGTATTCTTGTAATTTAGATCTCTTCAACTCTCTATTTGTCCCCACCTCCGGAATAAGGCTGAAAAATTACGAAAATGCCCTTCAACTCTCCATTTCTTGATTTCTTTCACTGTTTTGAGTTCTCCTTCGCACTAACTTGCGTGAAATACCTGTAAAACACATGAGAAATACCCAAAACAAGAAATAATTGCGAAAAAAGGTTAGTAGAATACATTTGAGACAAATCCAAGCTACTTACACTGTACGGGATCATAAAAATACTGAAATTAAGGGGATAAATGTAAAGAATATGTGCCTAAACAGTCAGCTTGCATACGCCAATGAAACAAATGTACTTTTACATCTACCGCTTTCAAACGTTTACCATTTTTACAACGATTGCACGGGTATGGGATAATATCAGTTTCGAGATTCTTCATTGCATAATTCACAAAGTCTTTAACTCCATTAATGTATACTTTCCCCACTCTACAACTTTCACCCATCGACTCTTTATATTGTGGAAACCATATTAATTCTACGATACAAACAAATAGAAACTCAGTAAATTATAAAACTAAATGAATATTCATATATGCTTCGCAAAAGTATTTTAGTTATTACATGAATGGTTTCCATATTCCCCCAAATTAAAGAAAACTCTAGAATTGAAGAAAACAAAGCGCTTCCCATTAAAGTTAGCATACCTATTGAGGAAACAAACATTAAGTGTTACGAAATCAAACATTATGTGTTATGAAATCAACCACAATTACATCCTCAAATTGTTCAAAACTCAAACAAAATCATGTAATATGTTTAAAACATACAAAAATGTATTTTTTTACAAATATAAAAACAGATTCAATATGTATTTCTTCCAGACCCCCCCCCCCCCCCACACACACACATGTAAGGCACATGTGTGTAATTCTTCATCGCCTCGGGATTCCGACTCATTTTGTGCGACATAGTGACGTATCTGCATTGGTTCATGTTTGGGGTCCACTAATTCATTCAAAACACGAACTAATGTTAACATGACACGATTTCAAAACACAAACTAATGTATCGCAAAAAGGGAGCTGAAATTTTGAATCGGCATAGAATTACACAATTTCATATTGGTGTTGGACACATTATTTTGCATAGTGAATTCTGTAATTATTAAACCACTAATGATATAAAGAAGAAACGAAAGTTAACAAATATTCTAATTCATTAATAATTACATTATTCACTAATAATATAAAGAAGAAACAGTTGATGAAAACAACACAGACATTAAAAGCTCACAAACAAATACTTAAAAGGTAAAAAATAAATACCCAGATGCACAGTCATTAAAAATCGATAAAAAAACAAACACCCAGATGCACAGTCACAAAATTTGTACCTTAACCCAGATGCACCCAAAATTCGTTTTCATTTCACAAATAAAAAACCGAAACAATGAAAACTATGAAACAATGAAAACAATAATGGCGGGTAGTCACATAAATAATTAAGGGAACAATGAAAACTACGAAACAATTTTTCGGGGTACTCACAACAATGGCAGGTACTCACAAAACTTCATAGCAACAAATGGTTCTTCTCACAAAACTTCACAGCAACAAATGCTTTCTTCTCACAAAACTTTACAACATGAAATGAAGGAGAGAGGGGCAGGAGTGTGAAAGACAGAGAGGAGAGAGAAGAGGAAAATAAAAGTTAGGTAAAAAAATTTATGACTGCCAATAGTGGTTACAATCTAAATATTAGGCCAAAATTTGTGACTGCTAGAAGCGGTTACAAATTTATAACTGCCAATAGCAGTCACAAAATGAGTATTAGACTAAAATTTATGACTGCTGAGAGCAGTTACAAATATATGACTATCGATAGCAGTCACAAATTTAGTATTAAACCAAAGTTTGTGACTCTTCTTAGCAGTTATAATTTTGTGACTGCTTGTAAGAGTCATAACTTCGTCCTACTGATAAATTTGTGGTTGCTTGTGATAGTTATAAATTTGGGACTGCTTATAGGAGTCACAAATTAATTATATGGTAACATTTGTGACTCCTATTAGCGGTGACAAACTAATTGACTCAAATTTTTTATTACCCATTGATTTTATCACCCCTAATGGGAGTTACAAATAATTTTATGACTGCTCCCAGGAGAGACAAGTTTGTCACCCCCATTGGCAGTCACAAATCGACAGTCACAAAATTAGCATTTTGGTGTAGTGGAGGAGAGCATAGCCATGACAACCCTCATTGGAGGACTTCAGAATGGAAAGATACTTTGGAAGCTTGATTAAGACCCTCCCAAGTCTATAGCTGAGCTGTTAGCAACAGCTAGAAAGGTCATGAACGCAGAAGAAGCGATGGCTGCAAAGTATGAGGATGAGAATGGAAGCAACAATGGGAAATTTCAAAGCAAGAAGTATGGAAAGAAGAGGGCTACAGACGATAAGTCTGCACACTATACTCCTCTAACTGTGAGTTGCGAACACATCCCCAATGAAATAAAGAATGACAGGTCCCTGAGATGGTCGAAGAAGCTGAAGGCTCCTCCACATAAGAGAAACAAGAATATATGGTGCGAGTTACAACAAGACCACGGTCATCTGACCAACAAGTGTTTCTCCCTGAAAGATGAGATTAAGAAGATGTTGAAGTTTAGAAAGCTCATAAAGTATGTGGATGGTAGAGCATCTAAAGGAGGAAGATATGACCCTAAAAAGAATAGAAATGACATGTGCCGAGAATATGCCCCTACCAGAAGAGATGAAGACTCAGATGATGATGATGATGACCCTGACCTCCCATCGGAAGACGACAATGTCCCAGTGAAGAGGTTCGACATAATTTCTTTTGGTGTGAACACCATATGTGGAGGACTAGCAGGGGGTGGCTTAGAGGTAGCCGATCGCAAAGCTCACGTGGCAGAGGCTAAGTCAGTGACCAAAGTCGAGGTTGTGAACTTGGCATTTTCAGAGGTAATACATGAGAAGAGAAAGAAGGTAGGTATAGATACTCTCATAGTTGGCTTCTCACGACTTGATTTCAAAGGCATCTTAGCTTCGCACGATGACCCTTTGGTAATCACCACAAGGGTGCATGGGTGTGAGTTGTATAGAATCCTCATTGATGGGGGAAGTTCAGCACACATAATGTTTTGGCCCTGTTTCAAGAGCCTATGCCTTATCAGAGCTAAGATTGTCCCTTACCATCATCCTTTGATTGGATTCAGAGGTAAGAAGGTTCATACATTGGGTATGTATGAGATGGATGTGAGAATGAGAGATGAGTGGCCTAAAAGGTTGACCAGAAAAATCAATTTCTTTGTGGTGGATGAGAACTTCTTCTTAGCTTATAACCTCATCATAGGAAGAGTAACCCTAAAGGAATTTGACGTCATGCCTTCAATGGTTCACCAAATGCTAAAATTCTTGACTCCCTATGGAGTAGGGGAAGTGAAAGGTTACCAAACATTAGCAAAAGGTTACCAAACATCAGCACTTGAATGCTACTTTAACTCTGCAGAAGAGAGAGAGGCTCATAAGAAGGCAATAACCACGTACAACATCAATACACTTGATCCTAGAGATGAGACAAAGCTTAAGAAGGGAGAGGCCATGGAAGAGGTAGAATCCATTGTCCTTAATGAGGATGAGCCAAAAAAAACCATCAAAATTGGCAAAGCCCTAAGACTTGAGATCAAGGAAGAGATGGTGAAGCTTTTGATGAAGAGACAAAGCATTTTTGTCGGGAGCCATACAGACATGCCAGGTATTGACCCTGAGATTATGTACCTCAAACTCAATGTTATAGAAGACGCCAAGCCCATCAAGAAGAGAAGAAGAGTATACTCAAGAGAGAAGTATGATGTCATCAGAGAAGAGGTTAGAAAGCTTGAAGAGGACAAGTTCATCAGGGAGGTCATATACCCTGAATAATTGTCCAACGCAATCATAGTGCCAAAAGCAAATGGGAAATGGAAGATGTGCGTAGATTTCACTGATTTGAACAAGTCTTGTTTGAAATAGAGTTTCCCCTCCCTCGTATAGATCAGATGGTGGATACCACAGTAGGATATGAGCTCATGAGCTTCATGGATGCATATTCAAGGTATAATCATATCTTCATGAATGCAGAAGACTTAAAGAAGACAACATTCATCATGGACAAGGGGATCTATTGCTACAAGGTCATGCCCTTTGGCCTGAAGAATATAGGGGATACCCATCAACGTCTTGTAAATAAGACGTTCGAAGATCAGATAGGCAAGTCCATGGAAATTTATGTGGAAGACATGCTAACGAAGAGCCTGAAGGTCGACATTAACATGGACGACCTTGAAAAAACTTTCTACACTATGGACAGAAAGAGGATGAAGCTCAACCCAGCCAAGTGTGTCTTCGGGGTAGGAGAATGAAAGTGTCTGGGATTCATCATCAATCACAGAAGAATTGAGTCTAACCTGAAAAGATCAAGACCTTGCTAGAAATGAAGACACTCAAATCTGTCAAAGACATTCAGAGGTTAACCGGAAGAGTTGCTTCCCTTAACAGGTTCGTCTCAAGAGCTACAGACAAGTGTATTTTTTTTAAAGTACTCAGAAAGGCCTTAGAATGGGATGAGGAGTGTGACAAATCTTTTAAGGAGATCAAGTCCTACCTAGGCTCTCCCATACTCCCATCTCAGCCCATTCTGGGGGAGAAGTTGTATGTAGATCTAGCTATTTTAGAATCATCCATTAGTGCAACCATAGTAAGAGAAGATGATGGAGTGCAGAGGCCAATATTCTTAAATAGTAAAGCTCTTCAAAGGACTGAACATAAGCACCCTCGAATTAGAAAATTAGCATATGATCTGATACATACTTCCAAGAAGAAGAAGACATACTTTCAATCCCACTCTATGATCGTCCTCACTGATTCCCCACTCAGACGAGTCCTACATAAGCCTGAGAAATTAGGCAGGCTGATGACTTAGGCCATCAAATTAGGGGAATATGACATTATTTATCAAATCAGGGTTTCCATCAAGGAGAAAGTACTTAGAGTTTACCTCGGAACGGGTTAAGATTGAAATTAGTCAGAGGACTGCAGATGAACCAAATAGAAATGTCTTCTAAGATTCGAACGAGGTTGGGACAAGCAGGCCCGAGAAAAAAAGTAGTTGAGAATGAGGAAGACATGTACGTCTTCGAGCAAGGTACCCTGACAGAGGGAGACTTTTCTTCAAATAAAGATGTTTGGAACCTCTTCATTGATGGGTCATCTTGTGAAAGCAGAAAGAGAGTGGGCCTAATAGTGTCAGCACCAGATGATACCGACATTGAATATGCACTAAGGTTTAACTTCAAAGGTTTGAACAATAATTCAGATATGAGTCATTGATAGCAGGTCTCTCCTTGGCAAAATCCCTTAGTTTTGGTCGACTCCTTATCCACAGTAACTCAAGGTTAGTTGTCAACCAAATCTTGGGAGTGTATAAGGCAAAAGATGAAAGGATGGACAAATACCTGAAGAGGGTGAGAATGATGCTATAAATCTTCAAGGAAGTGAAGATGAAGAGGGTACCTCGATAAGACAATGGCTGAGCTGAAGCACTTGCAAGGTTGGCCTAAGCAACAAGGATGGATATAAGAAGAACAGTACCCGTTGAGATTCAGATCAAACCAACCATTGAAGAAGAAGGGGTTGCCAAATACCCTCAATTTGAATATGGGGGCCTCATGGATGGACCCTCTTATCAGATATATCATACAGGGAGAGTGGCCTCAAAGTTATAAAGGAGAAAGTTGAGGATCAGGGATACCAAGTTCTCAATTATAGGAGATGTTTTGTATAAGAAGGGGTTCCTACTCCCTCTCCTCAGATGTGTCCACCCTTCAGAGATTCCACACATCTTACAAGATGTACACGAAGGCTATTGTTCAAGTCATATAGGAGGGAGGCCACTGGCTAAGAGGATAATTACTCAGGGGTACTGGTGGCCGACCTTAGCCAAAGATGCAAATACTTATGTGAAGAAATGCGATAAGTTATAGAGATTCTCCACCATCCAGCATCAACCTATGATACCAATTATCTCGCCTTGGCCATTTGCAGTTTGGGGTATTGACTTGGTAGGACCCTTGATAAGAGCTATGAACAACTATCGATTCTTAGTAATAGCAATTGATTACTTCCCCAAATGGGTAGAGGCTGAGCCAATGATCACAATTACAGAGAAGAAGACCTTCTAATTCATCTGGAAGAACATCATATGTAGGTATGGTCTCCCAAACACCCTCATCTCAGATAATGGAAACCAATTCAAGAATGCTTCCGTAGAAAAATACTGTGAAAGTGTGGAGATCAAGTAGTTCTTCTCTTCTCCTGGACGACCCCAAGCAAATGGTCAGATCGAGGTTATGAATCAAAAAATCCTTGATGGGATAAAGAATAGGTTGGAAGAGGCCAAAAGGAGATGGACAGAGGAGGTATATTCCATATTATGGGCTTACAGGACGATTGTAAGGACACCAATGGGATAGACCCCATTTATGTTAGCCCGTGGCTCAGAAGTTGTCATCCCTATAGGGGTAGGACTTCCCATTCATAGAGTTCAGACCTATGACGCTCAGAGGAATGGAGAAGAGGGAAGACTTTATCTAGATTTGATTGAAGAAAGAAGAGAAGATGGGAAGATTAGACATGCAGCCTATCGGAAGAGCCAAAGGGTGAAATCAAGGCCTATAGTTGTGGAAGACCTAGTCCTAAAGAAGACATTGCGAAAGGCAAATAATCTCTATCCAAACTGGCACGGTCCTTAAAGAGTAGTTGATGAGGTTGTGCCTGGTACCTGTCGACTGGAAAACCTTGAAGGAGAACCTTTATCCAACCCTTAGAATGCTGACCACTTGAAGAAATATTAAATATGATTTTGCAGTTGTTCTTAGCCTTTTGTAATACATGTACCAGTTTATGCAAAGGATGTTAATGAAAAGGCGACAATTTATGTGCCAATACTTTATTGCATTATGTTTAAACATCATTAGTTTGGTGAAAATAATGAGGGATAACATCATTATATGGTGACCTCGGACCTTAAACATCAATAGTTTAGTGAAAATTATTAGGTTAAACATCATTATATGGTGACCTCAGACCTTGAACATCATTAGTTTGGTGAAAATTATGAGGGTAAACTTTATTATATGGTGACCTCAGACCTTAAACATCACTAGTTTGGTGAAAATTATAAGGTTAAACATCATTATATGGTGATCTCAGACCTTGAACATCATTAGTTTAATGAAAATTATGAGGGTAAACATCATTATATGATGACCTCAGACCTTAAACATGACTAGTTTGGTGAAAATTATGAGGGTAAATATCATTATATGGTGACCTCAAACCTTAAACATCATTAGTTTGGTGAAAATTATGAGGGTAAACATCATTATATGGTGACCTCATGCCTTAAACATCATTAGTTTGGTGGAAATTATGAGGGTAAACACCATAATTTGGTGACCTCAAACTTTAAACATCATTAGTTCGGTGAAAATTATAAGGGTAAACATCATTATACGGTGACCTCAGACTTTAAACAACGTTAGTTTGGTGAAAATTATGAGGGTAAACATCATTATATGGTGACTCAGACCTTAAACATCATTAGTTTGGTGAAAATAATGAGGGTAAACATCATTATATAGTGACCTCAAACCTTAAACATCATCAGTTTGCTGAAAATTATGAGGGTAAACATCATTATATGGTGACCTCAGACCTTAAACATCATTACTTTAATGAAAATTATGAGGGTAAACATCATTATATGGTGACCTCAGACCTTATACATCATTAGTTTGGTGAAAATTATGAGGGTAAAATATCATTATATGATGACCTCATACCTTGAACATCATTAGTTTGGTGAAAATTATGAGGGTAAACATTATTATATGGTGACCTCAAACCTTCAACATCATTAGTTTGGTGAAAATTATGAGGGTAAACATCACTATATGGTGACCTCTGACCTTAAACATCATTAGTTTGGTGATAATTATGAGGGTAAACATCATTATATGGTGTCCTCAAACCTTAAACATCATTGGTTTGGTGAAAATTATGAGGTAAACATCATAAGAAGGTAACCTCGGACTTTAAAAAAACATTTAAGAGAAGACGTTCATACATAACATTGAAAGAAGCAATATAATTTGAAGAAGATGGGATTAATGATTATGATTGAATAACATTCAAAGTTACAAATTAGAAGTACCAAGATGCCATCATAGTACAAAAAATCTAAGGGGTACAGAAAAGAAAGGAAACAAAAATTACAACTGAAAAGCTTCACAAGAAAAGGCCTAAGTCTCTGCAGCTATAGTCGTGTCTTTGTGGCCGACGTTGGTCACCTCAACCCCATCATCTTGAGGATTAACATCTTCAGTCTCGGTGACTTCCAGGGGAGCAGTCTTAGCAGGTGCATTATCGACCTCCTCAACCTCTTGCAAGGCCTTGGCAAACTAGGGGTCACCAAAGCCTAGACCCTCAAAGTCTGAGGCAGTCAGACTCCCTGAATCTTTATCCTTAGAGGCTGTCCATTTGCTAGTTACTTTGATACCTATTTTAAGGTATTTAAAGCCAAAACTGATGAATTTATCAGAGACCTTATAGTCTTCAATAATCTTCTCTGAAGTATCCTCTAAAATAGCCTTGACTGCAGTATCCACCTTAGTCTGAAGGGCATTATCTTTAGCCTTCAGAGCTACATCGTAGTCCTTCTTGAGCTTGGCAATGTCCCTATCCCTCTACTAGATAACCCCCTTCAGCTTGTCAACCTCCTTTAGCTCTTCCTACAGCCTTTTAACCTCTGCATTCAAAGAGGCTTGTACCTTCTCAGCTTATTAACCCTTATCTATGAGAGCCATCTTCTTTAGGGTCCAGTTAACAAAATAGTGCATAGACAAGATACCCTACAGTATAAGGTCAGATGTATAAGCACATAAGCTATAATATGTAAAATATTTGACTTTACACTTAAGGGGAGCAAATAAATAGAAACTAATACCTGAATTGATCAGTGGAGAGTAAACTCGGCTAGTAATGGGACGTCTAAGGAGCATGATAAATGCTTATCCTCTTCAGTCATTATTGTGATGATAGTATCAGCAGCCTTTAGACTACGACCAATAAGGCTATCACTGATCTTCAACTAAGAAAGACAAGAAGACGGGGCATCATCTGTAGATATGTGAATGGCACGGTCCCCTTTGAGTCTTGACCGACCTCTGATGCACCAAGTCAGCTGTGGTCTTCCTCTTCTTGGTAACATCATCATGGGATATGTCAACGTTCTTCTGGGTGGTAGCAGGGGGTACATTTTTCCACTCCTCTTTTAAATCAGATTGACAAGGCCTCAGCCAGACATTTCCCAAAGCTCGCCTGAAATGCCTTCAAGGCGCTCTGTAAAAAAGAAGTATCTGAGTTAGTAAGTCTAAAATATAAAAGGTAAGAGGTACAACTTATGAAAAATTAGGACATACGAAGCTCTATCAAAGGACTACCACCCAAGCTTGTCTGAGAGAGGTAGTAGGGGGTCATCAGATGTTTATATTTTACTAAACCACCCTGCTCCCCCTGATCGCGAAGATCCTCAACTTTTTAAAGATTATCCTGGCTAAGTCCAGGGTCAGATTTAACAGTAAGGGAGACTTTCCCCCATCTCAGAGGTGTCCTTAGGACCGAGATTCTAGAATCCTCATGTGGACCAAATTCATAGGCCCCAGAAGTAAAGAAATATCGAGGTTTCCAGTTATGGTTTAAAGTTTGGGTAACCAACAACATTTTCTTCTCTAATTTCCTAGCTAAGAAGTGGTAATAGCTAGGGTGGTTTTTAGCAGAGGAGGGCACATAACAACTTGTGAAAACCCTAACTGGAAGGTTTGAGTGGTGGACAACCCTCTAAAGGATGATGGACCCAATCATAACCCTCTAGGCATTGGGGGATAATTGCGAAGGGGCTAAATTTATATGGAAAAGAATAGCTCTGATGGAAGGGTGGATAGGAAGACAGAAGCCTAACTTGAACATCTGCTCATAGAAGCAGATCTCTCCATCTCGACCATCAAAGCCTCTCTCTCCCCTCAGATGTTTATTAAATTTGATGGAAGAGTTTATCGAATAGAGGTGCCTAAAAGCTAGAAGGTCATACTCTTTAACAAAGATCTTAACCTCGGCCGCCTCAGATGTATCTATATCACTCTCCTGACCATCATCATCATCCCCAGGAGTATCGACCTGAGCAGGTGAAGGGACACCACCAGGAAACCTCTGAGAAAATTTAGCCCCGATGGCGGTCGATAGAGGAATGGCACCAATGATGGGGGGAATTGCCACATTTGACCCTATAATTTCAATATCAGAAGAATGTTGTGAGGTACTAGAACCATTGTGAGATGAGTCATGGCTCAAAACCTTAGCTTACTCATGGACCTTACCCTGTCTAGGAGAGTAATCCATAGCCTCTTGAAAAGAGTCTACAGACATGGGGTCTAAGGAGGACAACTCAGAATCATACATTGGTGTTGTGTCCACAACAGCCTCTGCAGGCATAGGAGGTTCGGATGGCTCAAGGTAGATAACCTTTAGAGGTGGAGCAAAGATAGGTCTAAGAGGAAATGGCTTAGCCCCACGAGCTTCCTCTTGGGCTAGATCTGTCTGCCTGATTTTCTCAAAGGTCTTCTCATGAAGAGATGGGAAATCTTCTATGAGTTAGTACAACGGTATGAGCATAGAAGAGACAACAAAACACTTGGATTCAAAATTATAAATAGATAAATTACTTAGGCTACTCAAACTAAAAGATCAAAAAGGGGGAGTTGAAAGGTTTCAAACGAAGAACACAAAGAACCTTTAAGAGCAGGGTCGTCAGAGAATGTGATCGAAAGTTCATCGAAAACCTAAAAAGGGGTTGTTTCTGGCTAAAAAAACCTCTGAGCATACTAGAGTAATCCTAAAACCACTCAACCACCACTATCATATCCCTACAGCCACCTAACTAAGGGAAAAATCCTCGCCGAAAAATAGAACACTTCGCCAAAAATTTTGAAATGAAAAACAACGACTCCAAATAGAAAAGAAGGGTAAAAAATATACCTGGAAAGTTGGGAAGGAGAGAAGAAGAGACTTTGAAGCAAAAGAAACCTTCAAATGCAGTCAACAAGGAAAATCGAAGGAAATGGAAGTCACAGTTGCAGAGAGAGAACTCGGGCGGGAAAATAGAAGAAGAAAAAAGAATGAGGAGAGAGAATAAGGCTTTTAAACTTAAAATAATGATGGGGAGCGAGTCCCAATGCCCCATCATTGCCCTAGGAACCGTAAAAGGCAGGCTAGAATCGCATCATCTTGGGGAACTCGATTCCGTTTAGCAAGTGACATGTGTCAAGAGAATATTGGCACATAAGGAAACACAACCTTGTCCATGCATACCCCTCAATCACCTACTCATATAGCTAACTAAGGGTTAGGGGGTGATTGATATGCCCGAAGTGCACCCTGTTAACTTAGAGCAACTAACATCGGCTAGTCTCACAGCCAAAGTGACCAAAAGCTTATGACAACTATCAGTAAGGTCGTCCCTCATCATAAGGTCATCCCCAACCGACGTTGTAACAACCTCATACCAACCTCGGCGGGTCAACATCCGAGGTCAGTAAGGTCTCATGGGCCCAATCATCTACCAACATCATCATCGACCCTATTTGACATTGCGATTGTCAATCTGAGATCATCATGTCTCATGGGCTCAAACATCTACAAACATCATCATCGGCCCAAGCTGACGTGGCGGTTACCTCATACCTGACCTCGGTCGGTCCTACTGGTAGAGGTCATCAAGGACATAAAGCAACTACATTTAACTCCATCAACCTCGTACGTATCCAGGCCGAGGTTGCACCATTCAAGGACAAAGGGTCGAGAACTTATAAGTACATGCAAGGTTGGGAACACGTGGACAAATCTGTTATAACCGAATCATTCCCTCCACGTGAGGGAATATTGAGGTCATCATTATCTATATGAGATCAGCCAGGTGTCATTGTTATACTGGTTCAATTCTCATATACATGCTGATTGCATGATTGGGGGTACATTATGCCCCCCAAGCACTATATATAGAGGTCATCCTCTACCTTGTAAAGGGATTCATAATTACAACCCTAGATGAAACTCTATCATTTTACACAGTAGAGAGAGAGAGAGAGAGAGAGAGAGAGAGAGAGATCTTGAGAGATTGTATCCATGGCCATTAGTGCCTTCTTCTAGTGATATTACTCACACACTCATAGTGGACGTAGGCCAGATTGGCTAAACCACTTACATTCAAATGTTTATCCTCTTCCCCTTACCTCCTTATACTATACAAACCCTATTGTACTGCCATTGTTATTGTTAGTTTGATCTTGTCAACACCTCATTTGGTGGTGATGTTTATAGCATCATCTGGCTTTAAGGAGGAAAAGAATCCATATGAGTTATATTAAAGTTATTGAAGATATGTATGATAACACAAAGACTAAAGTAAGAACTATTTGTGGAGAAACTAATGATTTTATGATTAAAGTAGGTTTACCCCAAGGATCGACTTTATATCCTTGCTTATTTGTTGTAGTATTGGATGACATTAGTAAGTACATACAAGAAGATGTCCCATAGTGTGTGTTATTTACAGATGATATTGTTTTAGTAGACACTTCAAAGGAGGCCTTAGCAATGAGAGTAGATATTTGGAAAAATACTTCAGAGTTTAAGGGACTAAAAATCAATAGAAATAAAACTAAATTATGGAATGTAAATTTAAACATTAAGCGACTAATATCATAATTTTAAAGATTGAATAAAAATGATAAAACAAACTAATAAATTTTGTTATTTAGGCTCAGTGATAGAAAGTAATGGGGATATTGATGAGGATGTTACGAGTAGAATATCAACGGGTTGGCTGAAATAGAGACAAGCAAGCGGGGTGTTATGCCACAAGAGGACAACTAATAAATTAAAAGGAAAATTTTACATAACAGTTATTAGGGCAATGACCCTCTATGGGGCGTAGTGTTGGGATTTAAAGAAAAAATATGAATAAAGTCTCCATATTAGTGAGATGTGGATGCTCCGATGGATAATTGGAATTACTAGAAAGAACAAGATTAAAAATTATTATGTAAGAGAAAAATTACGAGTTGCTCCCATTAGCAATAAAATAAGAGAAAGTAAACTTAGATGGTACGGACATGTGTTGTAAAGGCCAGTAGATGCACCTATAACAAGAGGAAGATTAATACGAATAGAGGATAAAAGAGAAAGGGACTACCCTAAACTATCAATGGAGGAAATTATTAGGAGAGATCTTAAGGAATTAAACTTGAACGATAATATTGCTTCATGTGATTAAGGCAAAGATGATGATGATGATGATGATTGAGGATTGTTTCTTACGGAGGATTCCGTTTCGTGGGTTCTCATACAGTGGACTCTGTACGAGTGACAGTAGTAGTGCCCTATCGGCGGACTCCGAGACGTAGGTGGACTCCTGCATTGTCACTAAGAATAGGTTAAATGAATGAAGTGCATCAACACTTGCAAGGGCATCGATTCATTATGTAAGTATTATGTCGTGTCTTTTTATAATTCCGTACTTAGTGGACTTGTGGATGGACCATTCGAAGTTTTTCCCATTGTGGGTTTTCTTCGTACATCGCGGCACTGTAATTATTTATTTTATCTTGATATTCGCCTAGATGCATGCTTAGATTTAAACGATAAAATTGGTTTACCCGCAAAATAGTTTAATTAGTGCTTACTTAATTTTGTGTAATTTAGTTTAATTTAATTTAATTTTTAATTAGGTTAATTAAATTTGGTTTACATTAATTTAAATTTGAATTAACTCTTATTTAAGAGAAAATATAATTTTAAGAAATCAAAATTTAAGAATTTCGGAACCATCATCCATATTAGCCCTTCCCATAAGAGAGACAAGTCCAGGTACTTTGAATTTGACAAAGATTGTGGGCAAACTACGGATAGCTGTATTGCCTCGAAAAATGAAATTGAAAATTTGATCTGGCGTGGCTAGCTGTCTAAGGTCATCGATAGGTAAGAGGAACTAAACTCTAGGAGACGATCAGAATCTCCTTGCAAAGGAAGGGATGATAAAAAAAAGAGGCAGAGATAATGACTCAAAAGAGGACCCAAACCTACTGAAGAAACCCCAGGAGCCTAAAATTGAGGTAAAGATTATATATTTTGCCTTTCATTTTATTTTTGGTTGAGATGTTGATGGTGGTGATGAAATATCTAAAAGAAAAGCCTATTTAAATGAAGTCAAAGCATGTTCTTATATCCGACATAACAACATATCTGATGATTTTAATGGTCATCCAAGGAAAGTAAACAAAGATAAGATGGTGATCAGCTTCTTTAAGAATGATCCTGTCAGGGGTACTCTATACTCATGATGAACCTTTGGTCATCACAGAGAGAGTACATGAAGCAAAGGTGACCAGAATCCTAGTAGATAATGTTAGTTCAATCGATGTCATGTTCTATCATTTTTTTCAAGGGTTATAATTGCGCAACATCAAATTGGAACCCAATCACAAGCTCCAGTAGGTTTTTCGGGAGAGAAAGTACTCCCTTTGGGAATCGTTAAACTGGTGGTTCTTATCGGCACTTGGCCTGCTAGCAAGAGAGAAAGGATTCATTACTTTATCCTATAAAAGAATGTCTAATCAATTTATAATATGATCCTCGACAGGGTTGGTTTGAAAAGGTCAAAGAAGTTTCTTCTACTGTTCACCGGTGTTTAAATTCCTCACTCATTAAATGGTCGGCATTGTCACAGGAAATTATATTAAAGCAAGTAAATGCTACTATACTTCTACCGACTCAGAGGAAATAAGTACACTCACCGCCACCTACTAGATGGAGACCCAAGATCCCCGCAAGGAGGATGGTTTAGTTAAAGGACTGGTTGTGGAAGCTACAAAAATGATTATCATAGATGACGATTGCCTAGAAAGAACTACACAAATCGGTTCATCTCTGGAACCATCCCTCAAACAAGAATTAACAAAATTCCATAAATAGCAAAATATTGTATTTTCTTGGAGTTATGAAGACATGCCAGACATTGACCCATAATTCATATGGCATGGACTGAATATCACTAAGGAGGCCATACCAATCAACAAAAAGAGATTTGTGCTTAGTCTCGAGAAGAATATGGATATCCAATAAGAGGTAGACAAGCTCTAGAAAGTGAAGTTCATCGAAGATGTCAAGTACCCCGATTGGTTGGATAACGTAGTGATGGTGAAAAAGAAAAATGATAAGAGGCTTATGTTTGTGGATTTTACGGATCTCAATAAGGCATGTCCAAAAGACCACTTTCCTCTGCCTAGAATAGACCAATTGGTTAATGTCAAAATCGGGCATGAACTTCTCAGCTTAATGGACACCTATTTAAGGTACAACCAAATCCTGGTGAAGCCAGAAGACAAGGAGAAGACCTCATTCATCACCAGTCGAGGAACTTACTGCTACAACGTCTTACCATTTGGGCTAAAAAACTCTAAAGAAATATACCAGAGGCTGGTGAACAAGGTATCTAAAGAATAAATTAGCAAGAACATGGTAGTGTACTTGGAAGACATGCTTACTAAGAGAAAGAAAGCAGCCAACCACAATAGGGATCTCGATCAAAAATTTGATCGATTAAAAAAACAGCAAATGAGGCTCAATTTGACCAAATGTATGTTCGACATACAAGAAGGAATATTCTTAGGGTTCATAGTAAATCAAAGAGGAATCAAGGCCACTCTAGACAATATCAAAGCGCTAATTAATATACAGTCTCACTTATACAAGAAGGATATACAAAAGTAAACATAAAGAATATCTTCCCTAAACATGTTTATCCTTCGAGCTACTCACAAATGCTTACCTTTTTTCAAAGTATTAAGGAAAATATTTGAGTGGAATGAAGAATTTGATAAAGATACCGTAGAATTTTTGAGTTACTTGGGATCTCCACTATTTCTCAACCCACCACCCAAGTGAGAGAAATTATACTTGTACCTAGCAGTTTATGAGTTCGTGATTAGCTCGGCACTCATCCGACTAGAAACGACGGTACAAAAACCAGTTTACTGCACCAGTAAGTCCTTCTAAGGAGCGTAATTTCAATACCCACACATGGAGAAACTTTATTTAGCCCTTATTAATGCTTCACAAAGAATGAAACTATATTTTCAACACATATTTATTGTAGTCTATACAGGCCTACCATGTGCTAGGCCATCCATAAGCCAAAAGAAATTAGAGAGATTGATGGCTTGGGTTGTGGAACTTCGAGAATATCATATACACTATAAGCCCAGGATAGCACTGAAAGAACAGGTGGTGGAAGAATTCATAGAAGAATTGATTTATAAAGAAAAGTTTACCAATCAGGATATGACTAAAGAGATACCAGTCGAGAAGAATTCCTCGAAAGAGAGATCAATACCAAACCCATCAGAACAGATTTCTCTGAAAGGTTGATCCAAAATAAAAAAAAAACTGAAAACATCCACTGCACGAGAGGTAGCTGATCAGTACTTAGAACAGAGCCAAAAGGTGTTTAAATAAGGAACCTTGAGCGAAGGAAACTTTAACGATTAGCTGCCTATATGGAAGATGTATAGAAATGGATTTCATGTGTAACTGGTAGTGGTGTAGGATTGATAATTCATACTCGTGATGATATATATGTGGAATATGTGCTCGATTTTCCATTCTACGCCTCCAACAACAAAGAGGAGTATGAAGCATTGATTGAAGGTTTCAATTTAGCTCAATAATTCGGTGACGAACATATCATAGCTCATAGTGATTCCCAACTGATCGTCAATCAGGTACTAAAGAGTTATGGAGTCAAAGGAGAGTTAATAATGAGATATCTGTCCAAAACTTAAACTACTATCTCTAAATTTATAGTAGTCTGAAAATTGAGCTTGAGTAGATGCATTTGATCGATTGGCTTCGATGAACATAACAAAACTAAAGAGAACCATTCATGTGGAAATCCTGGAAAATAGAAGCATTGATAAAGAAAGTATTAACTTATTATCAATTGATTTAGATCCCTCATAGATGGATCCCATCAAGGTATATATCTAAAAGGCATACTTCTAGAAGACCCAAATGAATCCAGAAAATTACGATATAAGTTAGCCACCTTTGTTTTGAAGGGATGAGTCTTATACAATAGGGGATTCATTTTATCCTTACTTTGATGTGTTCACCTTTCTGAAGTGCAAGACATGATCAAGGAGGTTCATAAAGGTTCATGCAGAGCTAATTTGACAGGATGATCATTGGTAAGACGAGTGGCTATGCAAGGATATTACTAGCCAACGATGAAAGAAGACTGTGCTTTGTATGCTAAGAAATAGGACAAGTGCCAAAAGTTTTCCATAATTAATAGGAGACTGAGGGTCGCTTTGACACCAATCACATCCTCATGTCATTTTTCCATATAGGTGATTGACTTGGTTAGCCCTTTATCAAAGATAAGAAGATGGTTTAAATATTTAGGCATTATTATAGACTACTTCACTAAATGGGTGGAAACCGATCCATTAGTTGAAATGCCTTATAAAGAGTCTTCCAGTTCATATGGAAGAACATCATATGCCATTATGGTATGTTCTCCAATTGATAAGTAGGAATTTGAGGACTATTGTATCTTGTCCAAAATCCAAAAGCTATATTCTGCACCCAGGCATCATCAATGTAATGGCCAAACATAAGTAACCAATAAAACATTGCTTGATGGTTTAAACAAAAGGCTAGATGATCCAAAGGGAATTAGATCAATGAATTACACAACATGCTTTGGGCTTATACGACTATACCGGGGACAACTTCTAGCGAAACTCCTCACATGTTGGCATTTGGAACAAAAGTTGTGGTCCCTGTGGAGATCGGCTTACCCACTCATAGAGGCCTCAACTTTGACTCCCCTAAAAGTGATCTTACGAGAATACTAGACTTAGACTTGGTGGAATAAGTTAAGTAAAATGCAACACTCCTTATAGTTACCTACTAACAACGTACTGCCCGATTCTACAACAGAAAACTAAAGCTGATGAACTTAAAAGAGGAAGACTACGTTCTAAAGAAAGTTTCTAAAAACAAAATAAGATGGAAGGTAATTGGCATGGTCCATACCACATTTCTGTTGTTGTCCGACCAGGTACCTATCAACTCAAAACAGTAGAAGGAGAACATTTCAAGAATCCCTGGAATGTCGAGCACTTTCAAAATTATTACCAATGATTATGAATTGAAGGACATATTTTGTATAGTTCCTACTTTGTATTGAGTATGTCATATTCCGTTACACCGTCAAATAATGTTCAAGATCTCATACGCAACAGACGGATCTGAATATCAATGTTCTTCAACATTCAAGCCTCCACGAGATGAATTTTGGTAAGACTGTGTTTTTGGATACTTAACGGATCGTTTAAGAGTATTGATATATTTTTCTAAAATATTTTCTAAGTGTTGAGGCATCATTTTTCATCAAAAGAAATTTTTCTAAGTGTTAAGGCGGATATTTTTTGACGAAACAAAAAAATTATTTTCTAATTATTTTCGTTTGAACGACAACAGTGAGTAGTTTAAGCGACATCCTATGTCGCGCGAAGCTCGTTCAAGCGACGCGTGTAAACGTTCGAGAGAGATGGTCTTTTCATTTGAGCGACGCGTCGCCTTAATATTTTTATAAATAGTGTGTTAAAGAGTTCGTATTTATTCAGAAGACCAGATAATTTTAGTTTACGAAAACTGCTTTGGCACAAGCGTTTGTCTTCTCACTTTTGAGAGTTTTAGTTTTGTTTTCAATTCACAAAACATTCCAATCTTTATGTAAATTTTTTTGGAACCCAAGATACAATTTTGGTGAAGTTATTTCTCTTATAGAGAGGGTAAACCTATGGCTGAAAACTGCGTGTCAATTGGGAGTCCTCGAGGGTGTTCCCGATTGATTTGGACTGCGTGTTCTTGTGGACTGTTACGGTTGTTCCATTGCTGACTCTAGACTACGTGTCTATGTGATTGTTGTGATGAGTGATCATTACGGATTTCATTGTAAGTATTATAGTCAAATAAAAGGTTTTACCCGAAAGGGATTTTTTCCTGAAATCTGTGAGTTAGCAATTTTATTTGTTATGGTTTGAGACACATACACACACACGTAGTTGCATGTTTAGGGGATGAATTAATTTGGTTTGAAAATTAACACTGATTAAATAAGCTTAACTTAGAAATTTTTACGAATTCGGTTTATCTCTATCACACGGCATTTACAAATTGGTATCACAGCAAGTTACACTAACTTATTGTGTATTCATATTTCCACAAAATTGTGTGATATTGATTTTTTTTTGAAAAGTCTGTTTTGTGAAAAATCGCAATTTTTTCGATGGAGCACTTATGTAATCGGATGCCCCCCTCTGATGGCACAAGTCATAGTTTTGACGACATAAATAGTTTGAATTTGACGTTTGCGAAAAGAATTGATTTTTTGGAAAATAAAAATTGTTGTTTTAAATCCGCTATGGATATTTTGCAAACGGTTCAAAATCAAAGAGATTTTTATCATGATAAATTTGTTTCTTTGGACCATAACTTTAATGCGTTAAAATTGTCCAAAAAGGAGAGTGATGATAGAGTCCTATTTTTAGAAAACTAATTGGAGGACTTTAAAAATTCTAGGATTTGTGTTTGTGCTAAAGAGGATAAAAATATTTTAATCGATGACTTTGTGACACGTGAGAAGACTCTTAGGGATAAGTGTGCGTATTTTAAGAGAGAACTCGATAACCTTATAGGAATAATTGAAAATTTAGAGGACGAATTCCTAAAATTAGAAGAGTGTAATTCTTTGCTTGAGTAAAAAACTTAGGACATAAAAAATAATTTGACAGACTCGAGTAGTGTTGGTAGCAATGGTAGTGGCTCGTCTTGTTCTCCTCTTTCGAGTGTTAAAGCCAATACCATTATTTGTTTTAGAGGGTAAACCTATCCTAAGGACGCTAGAGAGGGTCAACCCATAGGTGTCGTTCCACCCGTTTACACATGTTCACATTGGGCTAGGAAAGGTTACCTTAGGCGTTTTTGTTTTTATTTTTGAAAAGGTAGTAGGAAGTTTAAATCTAGTGTTCCCTTGGTTCCCAAAACCCCTATGCGTCGTTGCACACCTATTTGGGTTAGGAAATCACTTTTAGAAGCACTAGATGTTAGACTAGTTGATTCTCGGTTGTTTGCACATGGTTCTTCTCTTGCTATATCATATAGATCATTGTGTTCGCATGTTTTTCATACGCTAGTTGTTCTTCGTGATATATTCTTGCTAGTGTTATGACTAGTGTACTTTTTGTATTAGTTTTTTATTTTTGAGAAAACTTTTGAAAAATACAAAAAGATTTTATTTTGATAAAATTTTTTGGAAAAAGATTTTTGTATTTTGTTTTGCGCCATTTATGAATGGACAGTTAGGATGACCAAGTCATAGTTTCATTCCATATCCATGTGATTGTTTAATAGAGTTTTGATATGCGTCATCATTTCATTTTTTGTGCTTTACAATGTTTGGAGTCATTGAGATGTGATTTGTCGTTACTACCTATATGTTTTACTCATGAGTTCCTTTATTGCACACTTGCACGGATTTGTTTGATTATTCTGCTTGTCTATCACATACTGTTCAGGGTGTTGTCATCTCACTTCTATCTTTAAAACTAACCATATGCGATAAAACTTGACAATGAAGTAGTGCATGTAAGAACTGTTGTTCGTGAGGAATTTATTTAATTTAAAAAATGATGAGTGCACGAGAAACGACTACAAGAGTACAAAATTAACTCGCCGTGAAAGCCACCATTTGAAAAGAGCCTAAAAAAATTAAAAGGTAATAAAAAGATATATATGCCAAAAAGGGGCCACCTCAAAAGAAAAATAAATGCATAATTATTTGTGAGGGAGTTTGGATGAAAAATATATCAACGGCTTTGCACATCCTGACAGTGTCATAAAAAAGCATTACATAGTTTTAGACGTCATTGGTGTGGGAATCGTTCTTAACTTTGATGAGTTGATGGATTGAGTCAATGTCATTTAAATTCAACACTTTTGACATCAAGGGACGATATTGAGATTCATTCGTTAGGATTACACATATTCATCGTGCGCATATGTTATGCGTGATTTTATTGATTTTCCTATTGAATATATTCACACCCATTCATTACGTTTCCATGATTTGGTTGTCTTAATGTAAATTCATGGTGTGTGATTTTTGTTAAATTACTTTTGCAATTTTGTATGAAAAATTAAAATTTCTAAATTAGTCTGTGGAAGCTTTTGGGTTACTCCTTTGCATGAGTGTAGTTTAATTCATGTTTGCTATGCATAGTTATCGTGACACTCCATATTTGTTTTTTGATTTTTTCGTTTCCTTGTCTATTTCGGTCAAATAAAAAGGGAGGTAACTAATTATGGGAGAGTTCTTGCATTATAGGGGAGATTTGATTATTGATGATATATTTATTATTATATCATTTCAAACTCGATTCGTCACGAAGGTATTTGCTTTATCTCATGTGTGTAAGTACAAAATTGGAGATCATTATTTTGCACATTAGTTTAGTACCTTTTTAGTTTTGGGTTCATAGAAGGGTATTATATTTGTAAACACATTTTCATTTGATAATTCAGATGTTTTCATTCTGTACCAGCATATACATAAGGGGAGATTTATAAGGACATATTTTATATAGTTTGTACTTTGTATTGAGTATGCCATATACCGTTACACTGTCAAAGAATGTTCAAGATCTCATATGCAACAAGACGAATTCGAATATCAATGTTCTTCAACATTCAAGCCTACACGAGATGTATTTTGGTAAGACTATGTTTTTGGGAACTTAACGGTTCATTTAATAGTATTGAGATATTTTTTTAAAATATTTTCTAAGTGTTCGTTTTTCATCAAAAGAAATTTGTTTAAGTGTTGAGGCGGACTTTTTTTACGAAACAAAAAATTTATTTTTTAATCATTTTCGTTCGAGCGACAACCGTGAGTCGTTAAAGCGACAGCCTATGTTGTGCACAGCTCGTTCGATCGACGTGTGTCATCGTTCGAGCAATATGGTCTTTTCGTTTGAGTGACGCGCCACCTTAACATTTTTATAAATAGCGTGTTAAACAGTTCATTTTTCTTCAAAAGAGCTAAGAATTTTAGTTTAAGAAAAGTGTTTAGGCAAAAACATTTGTCTTCTCACTTTTGAGAGTTTTAGCTTTGTTTTCAATTCACAAAGCATCCTAATCTTTTTGTGAATTATTTTGGAGCCCAAGATATAACTTTGGTGAAGTTATTTCTCTTGTAGAGAGGGTAAATCTATGGTTGACGTCTGCGTGTTGATTGGGAGTGCACGAGGGTATTCCTGGCTGATTTGGACTGCGTGTTCTTGTGGACTGCTATGTTTATTCCATTGCTGACTCTAGACTGAGTGCCTATGTGATGTTTATAAGGAGTGATCATTACGAATTTCATTGTAATTATTATAGTCAAATGAAATCTGTAAGTTCACAATTTTATTTTTGATTGTTTGACAAACACACACGTAGTTCATGTTTAGGGGATGAATTAATTTGGTTTGAAAATTAACACTGATTAAATAAGGTTAACTTGAAAATTTGCAAATTCGGTTTAATTTCCATCACACAGAATTTACAACTCTTTTCAGTATTAATGAGAAATTATTAGTTTATCATCAATCGACTTCCTTTTTTTTTTTTTTTTGGGGAGTAGGAGATGTAGAAAATTAAATCTAAAAAAAGAAATTAATCATCTTATAACCGAGAAGATCAATCAATCTTCATCAAACTCTCATCGAAGTTCATCTATGACTTTGTTTTTGACAAGCCATAAATAAGAAGTTCCAAATTCTAAAATTTCTAAAACTTCCTATATGACTTTAAAGTCAAGAACAAGAAGTTTTGCCAGACTAAATCTAGGTAAAATCCTATAACATTTGGTCGTCCATGGTAACTAATACGAACACTTAGTCGAAAATGACAAGATCCATTTCGACAATTACAATTGTGTTAGTAAAACCTAAGGCCTGACAACTTAGGTTTGTCCAAATTGGTAACTAGACAAGCAGATTAGTCAGCTAATTACCAACCACATAATCATAATACTAAGCTACTAGTACGCCTTAACCATACAAATAAATCATAAATAATGACTTATATTTTATTTAAAAAAAGAGAGATTGCAAGTTATGGTTTATTAATTACAAGATCAAGCAGAAAATACGTTTCATTGAGTTGTACACTTTCCAAAGGTATTATCCATCCCTGCAGGAGGAACATCTAGAGAAAATGGAAGAACAATAGATCCCAATTCCCTAAGCCTCTCCTTTTGAAGCTAGGATTATACACCAAGTGAAAAGGTCGGACATAAGTGTCTTCCCAGCGAAGGTCAAAATCACTAAGGTATTTTCTAGCATGGCTTATGGGGATAGCATCGGTCGAAATCAAGTTAATATCCAGGTTGAATGGAGGAGTAGGATGATTTAGACAACTAAGGTCATTCCAACCCCATAAAGTATCCTCCTTCACCACCTTTAGAACTGTCAAAGCATTTAGCCAACCCCATTTATATCCTTCTCACTTGCTTGCTCTAAATCGTAGCCCATGTGTGCTAGAGTTTCATAATGGTTATTCATCTAAATAGTACGAGGTTGCTTATGAAATTGGAAGGTAAGGCAGTCAACCTTCTCTTTTAACTTTAAAATACTAGCATACTTATTCTTTATGAACTTGGCCTCGTCGACCAAAGTTTTCTTTGTCCTTTCCTCCTTTATTGTAGGTCGAGCAACCATCGTCTGTTTGGATGGCTGGCTAGCTTTGGATTTCTTCAAGTTTTTTATCTCATCCATCAACCTAGCATTTTCTTGCTATAGAAAGGAAACACTCGCATTTTGGTCAGCACCTAATGATTTATTCAAACCTTCTAATTCTTTCCTCAATAAATTATTATCTTTCTCTAGCAAACCAGAAACCTTTCGAGCACTGGTTTACTCACACTTCATTATAAATTCCTTCTTATTAAAAGAAGAAGAAACATCCTACAACTTTTTATCAAAACCTTTTTCACATTCTTAATCGAGCGAATTTTGCCTCATAATCAGTATGTAGGGTTGCAACTGATGCTTTGTGATGCTCTTGCATCTTGAGAATCATTTCATACTATAAGTCATTGGTATCCACAACTTGGCTGAACAACATTTGCAGATGAAGATAAGTTTGTTTGATTTGGTTAGAGGCATCGAAGCTGAGCAACTCTTTTAGATCTTTTTCCTCTAAAAATTCATGACTAAAAAAGTTGAACACTTCTTCTATATAGATCACTCTCAGCAACTGCTATAATAAACCTAGTAGATTTAAATTGAAAGGTAGCATATACGAGTATAAAATTTCAAATAAAAGATACAACAAACGTCAATATCCTGAAGGGAAGATAAAGGGTAATATTATAAAAATATGTCGAAATGAGTACATCAAATAAAACTGTACCAAAATACAAGAAAATCGAGCATTAAATAAATGAAAATAAGAAACAGGAAGTAGTCCTAAGGGGGATACACCTTCTTCTTCTCTCGAGCCACTTCCTCCTCAGGATGAATTACCACCACTACCATTTCAGAAACCATTGAAGACATAGTTGGTCCTTCCTCATTGACCATTTCTTCATTAATAATGGGAGGAGTACCAGGGTTGAATTTTCATAAAAGCTCAGAGTTTGGAGCAGTGTCGACCTTATAGAGAGTAACATCCCATCCTTCTTTAAATGATGACTTCTTCAGAAATTCTTCCTGCACAATCACAGTTGAGAAGGACTTATTCCAACCTTGGGTATAGAAATCCTCCTTTTCCTTCTTATATTTGGCCTTCTGGCACTAGTATTTCCCCTCCACACTAGTAGTTGTCTTCTCGGCCTGGCCATCCTTCTTGGAAATATCTTCGATACCATACAAGGCATCCTTCTTATCATACTCGACTTTTTCCATTAAGCCCTTCCATTTTTCCTGATCTATTATATGTGCCTTCTTTAAGGCATCTAAATAATCCTTCAAGCCTTTGAAAGCAACTTCAACGTCAAACGAAGACTCCCTTAGTTGGTCATCTTTCCTCAAGATTTGGCCATAGTCCACCCAAAACTATAAAAGTTCAGAGGAACACAAAATCAGTCAATTAAAGCATTAAAAGTACCAATAAAAGACATATTATCAAAATTTGAGATACTTACCATGGGCAGATTATGATTAACCCTTTCTAGCAACCTTGCCCATAAAAGAGCAATTATAGTAGACTCGTTAATAGGGAATACTCCAGAGCCTATCAAACCTCTGGACAGACAAGGGTTTGCTACTACATAACAATACCCATAGAAGCCTGATTAGCTTGGGATTTTTCATCAACTCCTGTCGATCGAAAGGTTCCTCCTTTAGACTTTTATATTGAGGCTCCTGAGTTTTCTCCTCTTTAGGAACCACTACCACTGGGTGTTTGCATCCATCTTCTCAACTGAGGGAGGAGACTTGGCCCCAGTATGCAAATTGGGGATTTTCCTCTTAACCATTTTCTCAGGGGAGGAAAGAGTGACTCGTACAATTATTATGCCTAAAGATTCGAAGGAGGAGGATGTTCCTCCAAAATTAATGTTCCCTTTCGTCTTGTAAAGGAGATTTTGATGCGGCAATAGATGAATATGAAGTCAGCTCATCTAAATCAATGAGAGGTACAATAATATCTTTTATTGGCCGATAAATAAAATATATAATTATGCTTTAATAATCTAACAATTTAAAGGCCGAGCGCAAGTGAGATTATCTTATCCTTTATTGGATAGACTAAACGTAGTTTAAATCAACAAAATTTACTATGAATCAAGGGGGAAATCTTTCTTCCTTCTTCATATAAAATATAGGCATAAAAGTATTGATTAACATACCAATGATAAAAAAATAAGCCAAACATAAAATATGCAAATGTTGGGGATGCCGATCTACCACGCCCTTCTTGAGGGAATCTTTCCCATTTTTTTATGCACCCTCGGGAAGAGGAGCATAATGCTAGTTCTTAACTACTATTATATAATCCCAATAATATTTATTGGAGTGAGGTATGTGATTATGAATAAATATTGTGTATTTATCCCCTTAGTTGAGAAGTTTTTATCACCCGTGTAACGTAAAATCCATTGAATTCTTTCAGAATTAGTTCTACTAATCCTTTCTATGCACGGCATCGAGTTTTGTGTGTTTATCATACATTTTATAGGAAATTTATTCAAGAAGAGAAGGGAGAAGACTCAAAATCGATAAAGAAAGATGAAAATCAAGAGAAGGAAAGTTGAGTGGCAATTTCATAATTTTTCACTCAGAATTGGACACGAACTCCCATGAAGAAGTTCAAGTTCTTGGTATCATGAGCGTACAGGAAGAAATAGTACCCAAATCCAAGACACGAGTGAAAAGTTATGAAGGTTTGAAGTTGGGAAGAAATCATAAAAAAAGAAGCAAAAAGAGAAGAAAAGACAGAAAAATTTTCATGTTCGAAAGTTCCAAGTAAAACTGGAAAAGCAAACCGGTTCGCCCCAGTAAAGCATAGATATCCGAACCAGTTCGGCGGGCCGAAATTCTAATTTTTTTTATTTCGCAAATAGAGTTGTGCAATGATGAATGACTAGATAAGACGTGAGATATTCAGTTATTTTAGATAGCAGACGGTAGAGACTTAGTTGGAGAGGAGTTTTAGAGAGTTCTTGTACCTAAGAACTCTAGTGTTTTATTTTCTTCAATAAATATTCAAGTTCTCAGCTATTCATTCAATCTTTTCTTCTTTAAAAGTTTGTTTCTTTCATCTCTATTCTTTCAAGTTAATTTCTCCTTGCATGCTTTTGGTATTTCCTGATATTCCAATCAATGTTTGCATGTTTAAGTCAGTTTTATTCATGATTATGAATCCATATATATTAGATTCTATGTTTTTCATTAGATTCAACATGTCCAGCTAAGTTTTTAATTTTTGGGGTGTATGAACCCACCCGGTGTAATTCATCAACATGGGGAATAGAATTTTGAATTAAAATCTAGATGAATCGTGTTGCATAACTATTGTAACCGTCATAGAACTTTTGATCTCGTTTGTCCTAGGTAACCGGATTCTTAAGAATGCGACGCGCATGGTAGCTAATGCGACACCGCTTTACTCATCCTTTGCTTACATACTGTGCGGGCTACGATCCCTCATATGTGTAATACTTGAGAGTACTAAAGACCGGGTTAATTTAAAATTCAAATTCCGAATCTAATATCCTACGAAGTTAATTACTAGGGTGTGGAGGAGTGTAACCCAACCTATTATTCTTATTTCGTATTTAACTCGTGAAACCATTTGTACTTTGCCTTCCATTTAATTAGTGTAATTTCATTTCATTCGTTCTAGTTTTATTAGTTCATAATTCTCAATTTTTCATTTACTTGTAGTTGTTCCGTTTATCCAAATCACCTTTTCCTTATTTTTAGAGTCAAAGCTAAGTTATCCTTATCTTTCTAACGTTGTCACGACTTCGTTCGTGCTGTTTCCCTGAGGATCAATACTCGACTTATCGGATTATTACTTGAGCGACAGACTTGCACTTGAACCTAAATAGCATGCACACTAGACACATTTGTGATCGCGTCAAGTTTTTGGTGCTGTTGCCGGGAATTCTAGGTAGACTTTGTTAGATTGAGTCAATGTAAAACTTTGACCAAAAATCCAGAAACATTACAAAAAAATTCAAAAAAAATAAAAATAAAAATTCATCTCTCAAAAGCCTTTAATGCAAAATCTTGAACATACTCAAACTCCTCACAATACTCCAACCAGAATCCACGAAAACCCGATTGTTCAGTATGACTCTAAAAGACCTCACACACCTCGCGTTCCATAATTCTGGGTTCCACTTCCTACTCCTGAGCACTCCATAGGTAGTTACACCCTGAGTCAATCCTCGAGTCACACATCTAGGACATCGAGTCATTTGAAGAGAGCGCAGGCGTCATGTCTGACACGACGAGTTTCAGTACTGGAGAGGGAGATTTACCCTATCGTCCCATGAAAGATCTACTTTTTCCAGAGCGAACTGTGACCCATGGTTGTATTTTACTTTCGTATAATGCCGGTCAGTTCCACTTTCGCAATGGGATAAACTAGATTCTCCCTGCGTTTCACGGCATGGATTCAAAGAAACCATACCTGCATATCCGTGAGTTCGATGAGGCGTGTGACACATTTAGCGATTAATCTTGAACACAGGATACCATTCGCCTAAAGCTTTTCCCTTTTTCCTTAAAGGATAAAGCCAAGACCTAGCTATGGTCTTTACCCCCGAACTCCATAACTGCCTGGAGAGATATGCAGTCTAAGTTTATCTCAAAATTCTATCCATAGCACAAGACCAACTCTACCAAAACTCAAATCCAAGGTTTCTGACAACACGATAATGAGTCCTTTGACAGGTGTTGGGAACGTTTCTAAGAGTAAGTAAGCACATTTCCTCATCATGGTTTTGTCAAACACCTAATGATCTCTTTCTTCCATAATGGGTTGACAGTAGCTTCCAAACAACTTGTGCAAATAATGTGTTAAATACCCTTTTGGGATTTAAACTCCAGTAATGATGAGGCCTATCTTAAGTATGTTGTAGAGACTACTCAAGCATGGGACACATCTGATACTACCTAAGCCCGCCCTAGATAAACATCTATCACTCTGACTACATCTGGTCTATACCATTTGGATAGTAATACCATAATAGATCGTCGATTCGATCAGTTTCAGAGAGATGTGAAAAAGTGGTTTGATGGTCGGTTAATAGATATCTCGGGATCCAGTAGTGGATCGAAAGAAAAAGTGTGTGCAATCTGTGAGGCGGGCCATTCTATAAAGTCATGGCCAACAATTTTCGCCTACAAGGCCATGCACAACGAGCAGGTGGATGCTATAAGAGGATTTAAGGGGAATTTTAATGCCTCGCATGGGAGCTCTTACAACCTGTCGTGGAGAAACCATCCTGGTTTTAACTACGGATAACCACAAGATGCGATGAACCCACATTCACAAGTTATCCCACCTCCACCACCTCCTCAATACCAACAAGCACCACCACCTCCAGCTCCATATGTATATCCACCACGAAGGAATCTCGAGTATACAATAAACCAGTTCATAAATTCTCGAAGTGCAAACAATGCTAGATATGAACGCATGTTTGACGACATGAATGTGAACATCTCCAAGTTGCAATCCTCGTTGAGTATCCAAGAGAAGGGCAAGTTTCCTGCCCAGGGCCAAAGACCTCCCCAAGGTCAACCTCGTCTTAACTCCACCTCTACAGAACAACAGGAGCATTGCCAAGCGGTAACCACTCTTCGTAGTGGGAGAGTTGTTGATTTATCACCTCCCCCACACGACACTTTAAAACACAAGGAGAATTCGCCCGACACGAAAGAAGACAAAGATATCCCCTTTTAAATTGAGTTAAATTAAAATGAGTTGTAATACTCGTAATTTTTAATTACTTTTAAAATGAGTTAAATTAAAAGTTAATGGGATTAATTGGAATTAATTATAAATTAATTAATTGGGATTAATCCGGATTTTATATTACTTGTGGATATTGAAATATATGATTTTGAATATTAATTAGTGATACTTCAGTAATATATGAATATGATGTTATTTATATTGCGCTGAGTTACTTATACGGTAATTATGAAACTTAAGTCGGGACGCGGTATGGGACGTGTCGAGACTAATTTAGATAAATAGAAAGTAAACATAAGTTTATATCAACCTTATAGTCATTTCGAGTGCGCCTTTGCATCCGAAAGGGTTGAAATAGTCAGAAAAGTCTATTCGGGTGTTGGATTTGGGTCACGAGTCAATTCGGAGATTAAAGGACACCCCGAAGGGGCATTTTAGTCATTTTATTTGGGAGACGAATAGTAATTTAGGGATTTGTCTTATTATAAAGGTGATGGATTAGAGGAACGTACGTTCATTTCATTTGATCACAAAACACTTGAGAGGTATTAGTGTGAGAGAAAGTGAAGAGTTTATTGGGAGGAGAAGAGGTTGCTTGGGAAGGAGGAAAGACTTTTGGGGCAAGCCAAAGGGGATTAACCACCTTCTACCACCAGCACCACCATCGAAAAGTCATCGAAAAATAAGGAAAGGATTCTAAACTTTCATCACCAAAGGTTCAAGCCTACTTAATTAAGGCAAGTGTAATTCTTGTTTTATTTTATTGCTTACAATAGCCATGCTAGATAGGTTAAGTAAGAAGTATGAACTTACATGATTGAAGAATGAACTATATAGTTTTTGGAATTCGTTCTTGATATGAAAATTAGATAGAATAGATCTCTTTCTATTTAAATGATTTAATTCACGAATTTTGGGTTTCAAATGATTGAAGAAGTCTGAGTTATTATGATTTTTGGAGAAATAATAAACTATGAGAATTCTGGGAATAATAGGATTTAATCCAAACTATTTGATGATTTTAGTTTGTCTGATTATTAGAAGCTGATCATATATCTTACTATATCAATTGAGATTAATTAGGAGAAGTTTTGGATTGATTTGTATTGGTTTTGTTGAGAAAGAAAATCGATAAAACACGTGAAAAAAAAAATTATTGAAAAGGACAAACATTATAAGATAATTTTAGGTCTGTTGTAAGAGGAAATTGGCAATGTGCACTCTAGTTTTTGTATAAAATCACGTTCTGCACAACTTTTTAGTTTTAAGTGTTTTCAAAATCGGAGAAGAAAAGCCTCAAAATTGTAATTTTATATTTATGGCAGAATGTACCTTTATCGAAAAAAATAATTGGAAAATGGTAATTTGTCCTATCGTGAGATTTTATTAATTTTGGTACGTTAACAAGGAGCGAAAGAGTTGGGTTAATATTGAAAAATTATTTGGATTTTAGGATTAAATTTTTGGGAGAGATATCTACATAATTATATTACGATTTAGAAGAGAATAATCGTTATATCAAGTAAGGGTAATATTGATGATATATTTACGGGTACTTGGGTCGGAGAAAATATTATGTGAGTGATAACTACATAAAAAAAATATGATGATAATCATGATTACAAGTGTGGATAGTATTCAATAAATATGACGGGTACTTGTGATAGGATGAATTCCTAATATGATATAGGTAGTGTAAGTACCTAATTTTATATAGGTAGATGATAATGACTATTTGATTGATTGATAATTTATGTGTATGACATACCTAACTTACTTGTTATCGACGGGAGGTTTGCGCGTGAGGGCAGTCATATCCTAATGAATCTATGGGATTTTTTATTTGTCTCTCAAGAACATAGGACTTAGGTTGATTTCCATTAGTGAGAATAATGGATAGAACAATCATTTGGGTGCGTAGGTATGTGCGTAGCCCAAAGGCTTAGGACTTTGTTCGCCTCCATTATTTGTGATTTGATATTTTTGGTTCGACGGATCTCTACCGAACCTATGGTTCCCTATACAATTACGAGATGTATTGGGACAAGATAGCAGAGTAATGCAGCACAGCGCCTGTGTCTCGGGGTGCAGTATAGTATATATATATATATATAGAGAGAGAGATATACATAGTGAATGTATATATATATATATATATACATGTGATGATATCTACTATGTGGCTAAAGTAGAAATGTAACATAGTTATGTACGAGAACACTTAATTAAATTGAATTAATAAGGGACTTATACATGTTGAATCTAAATGGATATATATGTTTATAACATCAATATTTGTATTATAGGGTTAATACGTGGGAATAATTTGGGCTATAAAGAACGGATACATGTGGTTAATCTAGTTAGTGTGGGAAATATAACTAGGATGGCATAGAGGTACGTTAGGTGTACACTCTAGATGAGATGTTAGAATCTCAAGAGAGTGTCCGATAATCTAACATGTATATTATAAGTGATAAATATTGCAATTATTCACTTGTTGTTTTCAAAACTATTTTCACCATCGAGCTATGACCCATTTCCTTGCATATTCTCTTTTCTCTCTTGTATCTTCTATATCAGGTGTTCAGCTACAGGGATGCCATCCATAGAGGATTATGATGGTTGACGAGCTGTGGAGATATGGAGCTATGGAGTATTGTTTAGACACCTTCATTTATTTGATTCATATTCTGTAGTGATCTTTCATTTAGGGCATGTCGCCCTAGAGGATTTCAGATGTTTCTTTTCTACTTGAGTCAGGATTTTATACTCATGTCGTTGTGTTACATTTACTATTGTTGGGATTTATGTATTGAGATATTTTGTGGAAAGTTTATTCCAGTTGCATTTAAATTCTGTTGTGATATCTATTCAGTTTATTATTGTTGTGGAATGGAATGTGTAGAATTGTTCGAAATGGTAAAATGATTTTTTTATTGGAAAGTTTTTAACACTAGATGAATTGCGTATTAGGTGATAGGAAAATATTTTTGATAGTGATGCTAAGAATGAACCAATTGTATATTCTGATTTAATTGGGTATGGGACTGATCACCCGGTATTTAATTAGGCGGGGTGTTACAGGTGGTATCAGAGCTAGGTTCTAGTGTCCTTTAGGGTCTGTACGGCTTATCGTTCTTCAGCTTACCGTTCTTTAATGTAGAGCCCTATCATTAGATTTGTTGCATTTCAAAGTGATTGTCGGCGTGGATTAACTTGTTGTATACGAGGCCAAGATTGACTGTTATAGCTAGCGTATAGTCTTTGACAAAAGAGTGAATAAGTGGACTTTTATATAAATAAATAAAACCTGTTGGGAAGTTATATACTATAGACTAAGGACCTGAGGAGTTTTGATGAATGACTATGTTAGGTAGTTGCGTATCGGGGGGTTCCTTGTTTGGATTTTGCTCTGCGAGATACCCCACGCATGAAACTAACAAACTTTGGGAGTCGAAGTAAGTTGGGTCTTTAGGATATGAGTGTATCACCTTTACTATTATATATATTAATCAAAGAGTTATGAGTTGTAGCATGATTTGAGGCTAATAGAGTCGTCAAATGTGAATGTGGAAATAATGGTGATACGGATTATATTATAAGTAGTCAATTAATTAAGGGTAACCTTACAGAGGAATTACATTCATTCAAATCTTATGATGGAATGTACACACATAGGGTGTATGGGTGCCCTGGATAATTGGATTGTAGTATTTTCCATAATTGTGACACGATAGGTATTCTTGTGGTTAATGAAAGTAGAAGTTGTGACTTCAGGATTTAGTTATTTGATGATTTAGGATCCCTACTCCCCAAATTTGCCACGAGGATGGTATAGGAAGGATTAGGTAAAGTTAAACTCGAAACAGTTGAAACTAAATGGTAAGGCTTGGTGTATAACATCAGTGGGGGTATTCGGTAATGTACTCTATGGGCAGTATGATAGAGATTGCATGAGATGTGAGATTAATACCCAGAGTTGCCCTTACTAGGTACGATTTATTTTTCCAAATTTCGAGACGAAATTCTGTTATAAGTGGAGAAGTATGTTGATGATGCTGAAATCTAGCACCACCAAATAAGTGATGATGAGCTCAAACAGTAGTAATCATGGCCGCCATAGAGATGTATATGTATGTGTGTAGAAGGAGATGAGTATAAGAGGAATAAGACAATGATGTATAGTGGTTCAACCAATTTGGTCTACATCCACTGTGAGTGTGTGATCCACTAAGTATGGGCACTAATGGCCTTGGATACAATGCACATAAGCTCACTTTCTCTCTCTACTGGGTGTATAAGCAGAGTTTTTGCTAGGGTTACAATTATTGATCCCTCCCCCTGTAGGGTTGTGGGTGACAAGTATATATAGGTCTTGGGGGGTGTAATGTACCCCCCAAGTATGCATGGTGCATGTGAATGATGATTTAGCCAATCTACCGTTGACACCTGTAGATGCCAAATGTTGATATAATATTCCCTCACGCGAGGGGGTGATTCAGTTATAACGGTCTTCCACATGTCTTGTGAGCCTTACGCGTACTGTTCCACGTGTCCCCTAAACCACCCGTTGTGATGATGTCAGCCTCGGCCTATAAAATGAGGCCGAGGGCAAAGTCCCTTCTGATAGTGAGTCAGGCCCAATTTAGGCCTCGTACTGTCATACCTTGAGAGGGTCTTCTGGAGCCTGATGAAGGGTCAGCCCCCTGAGGGGTCGTTTGGGGCCTGATGAAGGGTCAGCCACCTGAGGGGTCGTCTGGGGCCTGATGAAGGGTTGGTCCCCTGAGGGGTCGTCTGGAGCCTGATGAAGGGTCATCCCCTGAGGGATCGTCTAGAACCTGATGAAGGGTCGGCCCCAAAGGGTCATCTGGTATTGATGATGAGGTCATCCTGACCCCATCCAGGTGTAGGGCATCCTCGGCCTGGTCGTGTGTATATATGGGTATATCAATCACCCCCAGTCCTTAGCTATAGATGCAATTGAGATGGCTGAGGGATAGCATTGCGTTTGATACAAGTGTATGGTCTGCTTGATGGGTGACACTTGTTAATATGGTAATCATTTGTCATTCCAGTTTCGAAGGTATGACGGTTGCACACTGCCTGGGACTTTGTGCCCTAATGATGCCCTCCTTGTGGGCTGTGCCTTGCATTGGTTAATGGGCCCATTCATCAATAAGATATTTAAGAAATTTTTGAAATCTCTCTCTTCTTCTTCATCATGCCTGAACTCTCTCTCTCTCTAGCATCCAACCTTCTTGCCATTTCTGCAGTTTTGAACCTTCAAGCTGGGCAGCTTCACTATTTTTCCTCAGGTAACACCTCGACCCTAGTGCCCTACTTATCTTCATTTCTGTTTGTTTTCCTGTTTTAAGCTCGTAGGGTTAGATTCTTCTTAGGTTGTTCCATAGCTTTTCCGGTGTAACCTCTGGTAAGCTGTTCTTGAGTTGTTCCTGATAAAAACCCTTCAATTCCTTGGTTTTGATCAAAAAGTCCACCCTGGTCAATTGTGAGATTGTTAGTTAGCTTAGCCAAATTCTTCCAAGTGTAGGGTCTTCCCCTTAATGCTTAGGAGGATTTACAGCTTAGTAGAGGAGTTTCCATCCTTGAGAGATAAGTTCTTCGCAGAGATTAGGCGACTAGAATAAGAAGAAGAGAAAAGACGAGGGGCCAACCCTAATTGGGTACGACCCATTTTTCCCATTCCTCTAGCCACAATACAACCCTCTGAGTCTTTTGGGTCGTCCTGTCGTTCGGTCGAGAGTTATTCAAGTGAGATGGATGAGAGAACGTCATTGCCAACTGACGCTGGACCTTCTAGGAGAATAGAGACGTCTAATCTAAGCCCAGGCTGATAAGCCGAGGGTATGGTTGCTTCCGAGGCTGTCCCTATGACAACCCTATCCCCACACGCTTTCCAGATGGCCTTTTCCTAGGGGCCTCTGACAGGTGATAAGGCCGAGGGAGAGGGGACTGACGATGATGAGGACTCAGATGACCCAGTTGACACATCTCATGCCTCATCCTATATTTCCTCAGTCAGGGATCGTGACCTCCTTCTGTGGAGGCATGTATATGGTGTTCCCCCCAACATATCTATAGGGTTCCCTCTGAGTCTGAGAGGGTCTTTGAGGGTGAAAAGGGAGAGATAGCGATATACGAACAAATATTTAAGGCCGGTGTCAGACTCCCTCTATATCATGCCGTCGTAGATATCTTGTCCTCCCTCGGTGTAGCCCCCTCTCAGCTCCCTCCCAATTTCTGGAGGATGATCCTCAGCTACGTCTCCCTATGGAAAAATGACTTTACTGACGAGCCTTCCTCTGACATGTTCTTGACTTGCTATAATATCACTTCCTCATCCAAACAGCCCGGGTACTATCATCTGGGGGGGAGGAAGTTCGACAAAAAACTTCTCCACGTGGCACAAACCTCCAACCATGATTGGAAGAATAGATTCTTCTTTGTCTCTGGAGAGTGGGAATTTTCCGTTGAGGCACAACCTTTAGCCGATGGTCCGAGGGTCCCCAAAAGATGGTCTAACCCTTCAATGAAGGCCAGGTCAGACCCCAAACTTAGTCTGGAAGAGAAAGACATAATTGAATATCTGAGAAGACGAGGGAGAGGGGGTGAACTTCCAAAGTTTGAAGATCTGATGACCCCTCGGTTCCTCAAGGAAGCTGGTCTGAGGGTCGGCCCCCTGACAGAACTATGTGAGTTATATTATTTTTTGCCCATTCTTTACTTTTTTTCAAGTATTTCATCTATCTCTGCATTTTTCTAACGTGTTGTCCTCCTTTTAGGTCTTCCTACTGGTATATTTGACCACCTTTGGGAAATAAATGCCCCTCATTTGCTGTCAGGATTGGCCAAGAAGAAAGGCAAGGAGCCTCAATAAACTCCGAGGAAGATGCAAAAAGTGGGGTCGATACCTGCTGAGCCGACCCCCGACAGATAGAAGAGGAAAGAGCCTGAGGTCCCTATCGACCCTTGACCAGATTCACAGACGAGGGCAAGGGTCGAGGCGTCTGAGGGGACCGCCTCTTTTTCCAGCATAGGGGCCTTCTGGTCCTAGAACTTGGCGCTTCTGAAGGCTGAGCCATCTTCCCTTATCGCGAACCTGAGGGAGGCCAAGGCATACATGTTTTCTTCCCCCTCGGCTGCTGACTATGAATTTTTATCCAAGATGCCTCCAGCAAAAGTGTATGACTATGGTCTGCACGCCCTAGCTCAGGTATTTGTTCTCACTTCATTCCAATAGTTGCACTCTTTCACCAACTATTTTCTTGGCCTCTTGACATCTGTTTATTATTTATGTACAGTCTGTATGTGCCTTTACCCCGGCCACCAAGTGGATGGAGGAGAATCAGGAAAAATTTCATGAGGCCGAGAGTGCCATTCAACGTGAGGTTGATCTGCAGACTGAGTTGGAGACTGTAAGAGCTACACTGGAGAGTTCCAGGACTGAACATGCCAGGGTCCTGGACGAGCTGATGAGGTAGCATGATGGATATTTATAGGCCAAGGATCTGCTCATAAAGGGGAAGGACGAGGCCTTGACCAAAATGGAGGTTCAACACAAGGCCCATCTTGAGGCGGTTGTCAAAAAAGTCAAGGCCGATGCAGTGGAGGCCTTCAAAATATCGGACGAGTTTTAAGGCTTCGGTCTTGAATACTTAGAGAGGGGGATCAGGACGGCCTGTCGGTGGGTCATCCTCAAGTTTGGCGATATCGTCTCTTCGGTCCGTCCCTCCATCGAAGCAGTCCAACTGGACAACCCCTTGGTTGCCGAGGCCTTAGCCCAGGTGGAATCTTAAGTTCATGTTAAGGGTGCTGGCACGTTTGAAGATCAGCCAATTGTGGTCGTCTAAGAAACCCCCATCATCAATGTTGAGTCACTACCCTCCGACGCTGCTCAATAGGGTGGCTGTCTGTAGCCCATACCCTCTTCATGTAATTAATGTTTTTTTACTCTTCTTTTGTTGAACAAACATGACATTGTAATATTATCTCTATGATATCGTCTCTCTTTGCTGTCTTCCATATTCGTTTCTTGTGTATCGTGAATTTCTTATGTTAACAATATCACTAACCCCTCCCTCGTCTTTCTTGAGGGTGAATGAGGGGTCATCCCCTGCGTTGGCCCTCATTATAGCCGAGGGTTTTTAATTAATTTTAATTGATGCTCCAGTCCTCCCTCGTCTTTCCTGAGGGAAATGGTGCGGTCGTCCCCATCATTGACCCTCATTATAGCCGAGGGTTCTAATTACCAAATTAATGGTTTTTAATAAAGTCGTCCCTCGTCTTTCCTGAGGGCAATGGTGGGGTCGTCCCCTCCATTGTCCCTCATTATAGCCAAGGGGTCTAATTACCAAATTAATGGTTTTAAAGTCCTCCCTCATCTTTCTTGAGGGCAATGGTGGGGTCGTCTCCACCATTGACCCTCATTATAGTCGAGGGTTCTAATTACCAAAGTCCTCCCTCGACTTTCTTGAAGGCAATGGCGGGGTCGTCCCCACCATTGACCCTCATTATAGCCGAGGGTTCTAATTACTGAATTAATGGTTTTTAATAAAGTCGTCCCTCATCTTTCCTGAGGGCAATGGTGGGTTAGTCCCCTCCGTTGACCCTTATTATAGCCGAGGGGTCTAATTACCAAATTAATGGTTTTAAAGTCCTCCCTCGTCTTTCTTGAGGGCAATGGTGGGTCGTCCCCACCATTGACCCTCATTATAGCCGAGGGTTCTAATTACCAAATTAATGGTTTTTAATAAAGTCGTCCCTCGTCTTTCCTGAGGGCAATGGTGGGGTCGTCCCCTCCATTTACCCTCATTATAGCCGAGGGGTCTAATTACCAAATTAATGGTTTTAAAGTCCTCCCTCGTCTTTCTTGAGGGCAATGGTGGGGTCGTCCCCACCATTGACCCTCATTATAGCCGAGGGTCATTCCCCAAAGATGATCCCATTCGTATTAGAACTGTCAAACACAAGATGAGAGGAAACACTGATTTTTCTCATTAATTTTCCAAAGTGTTCTACTGGAACAACACTCATTACAACTGTCGTCCGATAGGAATTTACAAAATTACGGATAGTATTTCTTCAAATGATCTGCATTCCAGGGGTTGGAAAAGGGTTCCCCCTCTAGGTTTTCTAATCTATAGGTCCGAGGAACGACTTCATCAATGACCCTATATGGGTCGTGCCAATTTGGATGGAGCTTGTTGGGCTTCTGCCAAGTCTTTTTGAGGACCAAATCCCCCACTGCAATTGGCCTCTGCCTCACCCTCTGGTTGTAGAACCTTGCAGTCCTCTGCTGGTAGGCGGCTTGCCTTATCTCAGCATCTTCCCTCCTTTCCTCGATCAGGTCTAAGTCGAGTCTCCTCTCCTCTGTATTTCTCTGGGGGTCATACATTTGGACCCTATGAGTAGGAAACCCAATATCAGTGGGGATGACGGCTTATGTGCCATAAGCTAGCATAAATGGGGTCTCTCCGGTATAGGTCTTTGTTGTCGTCCTATAGGCCCACAATACAACATATAACTCTTCAACCCATCTTCCTTTTGCCTCCTCAAGTCTCTTATTGATCCCGTCTAGGATTATCCTATTTGTAACTTATGTTTGTCCATTAGCCTGAGGTCAGCCTGGTGTAGAGAAGAATTGCTTGATACTCACCCTTTCACAGTACTTCTGTAGAGATGTTTTCTTGAATTGAGTCCCGTTATTCGAGATGAGGGTGTTTGGGAGACCATATCTGCATATAATATTCCTCCATATGAACTGGAAGGTCTTCTGCTCTGTGACCATTACCATCGTCTCCGCCTCTACCCATTTTGAAAATTAGTCAATGGCCAGGATGAGGAACCGATAGTTATTGATGGCCCTAGGCTAGGGTCCTACTAGGTCAATCCCCCACACTGCAAATGGCCATGGGGATGTAATGGAGGTAAGAGGATGATGGGGTCGGTGTGGGATGGTGGAAAATCTTTGCCATTTGTCGCACTTTTTTACATATGCCGCGGCATCTTTCCCCAAGGTCGGCCACCAGTACCCTTGGGTGATCACCCTCTTTGCTAAGGATCTTCCCCCAATGTGGATTGAACATGATCCTTCGTGCATGTCTTGTAAAATGGAAGGGACTTCAGATGGGTGCACACACCTAAGTAAGGGGAGTAAAAACCCCATTTTTATATAAGGTGTCCCCAATGACAGTGAATTTTGCAGCTCTGTATCTCAACTTCTTCCTTTCTTGCCTTGCTTTTGGTACCCCTCTTTAATGTATCTGATCAGAGGGTCCATCCATGAGGCTTCCTTATCAATATTCAGGCAAGTGCGAAGTGTTCCCTCAGCATCTTCAATAGTTGGTCGAAGAAAAATTCCCACTGGGATTGTCCTCCTGATATCCGTCCTAGTCGCCGAGGCCAGCCTAGCAAGGGCGTCAGCTCGACCATTATCGAGCCTAGGTATCCTCTTCAATTTTACTTCTCTAAAGCTCTTCAGTAATGACCTCACCTTCTCAAGGTACCTAGCCATCTTCTCATCCTTGGCCTCGTAGGCTCCTAATATCTGATTCACTACTAGTCTCGAATCACTATGAACCAAAATCTTGCTGACACTAAGGGACTTGGCCAAGGAGCGTCCTGTTATCAGGGCCTCATATTCGGACTCTTTATTGGCGGCTTTAAAGTTGAACCTCTGTGCGTACTCAATATCTGTGCCATTAGGTGCTGATATTACTAGTCCAAACCCACTTCTTGTGTCACAGGAGGACCCGTCCACGAAGAGGCTCCACACAACATCTTTTGAAAAATTTCCCTCGATGAGGGACCCCTGTCTAAAGAGATATATTCTCTCTTCGTTTTTGGCCACTTTCCTTCTAGCGGTGCTTGTCTCAGCCTTATCTGCAGGTGTGTTGGTGAGCCTACCTTGTTGGGTATCTGTCTTCCCGAGGCTCTCACCCTCGACTTCATCATCTTCCCAAGTAAACTCGGCCACGAAATCTGCTAATGCTTGCCCCTTAATGGCCATCCTAGGCTGATACACAATGTCAAACTCCCCTGTCTCTATAGCCCAGGCCATTAGCCTCCTTGATTTTTCAGGCTTGTGCAAGACCTTCTTAAGAGGAGAGTCAGTGAGGATGATCATTATATGGGACTGGTCAGTGAGGATGATCATTGTATGGGACTGGAAGTATGGCTTTATCTTTCTTGATGCATGGATCAAGGCATAGGCCAACTTCTCCATCCTTGGATATCTTTGCTCTTCCCCCTGGAGTGCCTTACTGTTGAAATGCACAGGCTTCTGTACCCCATCTTCGTCTCTCACAATGGCTGCACTGATGGCTGACTCTGAGACGGCGAGGTACACATAATGTTGTTCACCCTGCACGGGTCGTGACAACAGCAAGGGAGACCCTAGGTATGATTTTAACTCTTTGAAAGCCTCATCACACTCTTCACTCCATTCAAAGGATTTTCTGAGAATTTTGAAGAATGGTAGACACCTGTCTGTGGCCCTAGACACGAACTTGTTCAAGGCAACAACTCTCCCTGTGAGTCTCTGAACGTCTTTAATGGACTTGGGGGTCTTCATCTCTACAAGGGCCTTTATCTTTTCAGGATTGGCCTCGATGCCTCTTTGGTTGACAATAAACCCTAAGAACTTCCCTGCTCCGACCCCGAAGACACACTTGGTCGGGTTGAGCTTCATCTGGTATTTTTCCATCGTATTAAAGGTCTTCTCAAGGTCTACCACATGATCCTCTATCTTCAAACTCTTATTGAGCATGTAATCTACATAGACCTCCATAGACTTCATGATTTGGTCTTCGAACATTTTATTTATGCGGCGCTAATACGTTGCCCTCGCATTTTTTAGGCCAAAGGGCATGACCCTATAATAGTATGTCCCCTTGTCGGTAATGAAGGATGTCTTCTCCGAGTCTTCGGGGTTCATGAAGATCTGGTTGTACCCTGAATAGGCATCCATGAAGCTTATGAGCTCATGGCCTGCGGTAGCATCTATCATCTGATCAATGCGGGGGAGAGGGGAGCTGTCTTTGAGACAATGCTTGTTGAGGTCTGTGAAGTCTACACACATTATCCACTTTTCGTTGGCTTTTGGGACAATGACAGCGTTGGATATCCATTCAGGGTAGATGACCTCCCTGATAAGCTCAGCATCTTCCAGCTTCTTGACCTCATCCCTAATGACCTGATACTTTTCTCGAGAATAAATTCTCCTCTTCTGCTTAACTGGATTTGCACCCTCTACCACGTTGAGCTTCTGGCTCATAACTTCGGGGTCGATCCCTGGCATATCTGTGTGACTCCATGCAAAGACGCTCTGTCTTCTCTTCAACAGTTTAATGAGGTCTTCCTTGATATTTGGCTTCAGAGACTTGTCGACTTGGACGGTTTTTTCTGGGTCATCCTCATTGAGGATGATGTATTCTACCTCTTCTGCGGCCTCTCCTTTCTTTAGCTTTGTCTTATCCCTGGGGTCTAGGGTATCAATATTGTAAGTGGTCGTAGCCTTCTTGTGTGCCTCTCTTTCTTCAGCGGAGTTATAATAACATTCTCGCGCTATCTTCTGGTCTCCCTGAACTTCCCCCACCCCGTAAGGGGTTGGAAATTTAACCATCGGATGGACCTAGACGGTACAGCTTCGAACCCCTTGAGGGCTACCCGCCCCAGTATAATATTGTAGGCTAAAAAGACATATTCATCCATCACAAAGAAGCTGACCTTCTTTGTAAGCCATCTCGGCCACTCGTCCCCCATCCTGACATCAGCCTCATACACTCCGAGGGGATGAACCTTTTGTCCACTGAACCCAATCAATGGGTGATGGTATGGGACGATTCTAGCATGGATGAGACCTAAAGCTTTGAAGCATAGCCAAAACATCACATCTGCAGATGAGCCCCCATCTACCAGGATCCTCGGCACCTCGCACCCGTGCACCCTGGTAGTGATGACGAGAGGGTCATCATCTGGGCCTAAGAGTCCTTTAAAGTCCATTCTTGATAATCCCACTATCAGTGTATCCATGTCGACCTTCTTTCTCTTTTCTGACTTCGTCTCTAGAGAGTTTGAGTGTACTATCTTCATCACTGCCTTAGCCTCAGCCACATGGGCCTTCTTGTCAGCGACCTCTGACCCTTCTCTTGCTAGACCCTCGGAGATCATTCCCACTCCGAATGAGATCATATTAAGCCTCTTGACAGGGCCTTGGTCCTCCCTCGGCGGGAGGTCAGGGTCGTCCTCATCATCAGAAGGGTCGTCCCCCTTTTTTTTAGGACCTTCTCTACATGCATCACCTCGCTTTTTTCTGGGGTCGTCCCCTCGTCCCCCCTTGAAGGCACCTTTGTCGACGTACTTTCTGAGCTTCCCTTCTTTCAGCATCTTCTCAATATCATCTTTCAGAGAAAAGTATTTGTCTCTTATGTGGCCATGATCTTGGTGAAATTTTCACCATAGGTTTTTATTCCTCTTGTTGGGGGATGCCCTCAACTTCTCAGGCCACTTCAGAGACCGGTCACTCTTTATCTCATTGAAAATATGTTCACAGCTGACCGTTAGAGGGGTATAACCAGCGAACTTGTCGTCCATAGACCTTTTCTTCCCCTCTTTGTTCTTCTTGGAGTACTTACCCCCACTGGCGCCTCCTTTTTCGTCTTCGTATTTTGCGGCTATCGCCTCTTCGACGTTCATCACATTTCCTGCTATTGACAGCAATTTAGCCATCGTCCTCGGAGGGTCTTCAGCGAGCTTCCATAACAACTTCCCCTTTTGGAGTCCTCCAATCAGGGTTGTCATAGCTATGCTCTCCTTATATTCTTCCACTTCCAACTTCTCTTTGTTGAATCTGGCTATGTAGTCCCTTAGACTCTCATTCTTCCCTTCCTTCACATAGAGCGGGTGGGTGGTCTTCTTCTGTGGCCTCATCCCGAAGCAAAAGTTATGGATGAACCGGTTTGCCAACTGCTTAAAGTTTTCAATGGAGTTTTTTGGGAGAGATGTGTACCAGACTTGTGCAGCCCCAGTCAGGGTACCAGAGAAGGCATGACACCTCATCTCATCTGAGATAGAGTATATGTCTGTTGCTGACTGATACTGAAGCCCTTATACCTTTGACTCACTTGAGTCTATATTGTATTAGTGCTCATCTAGTTTGGAAATTATGACAAAATTATGTCCATCCTAGAAACCAAAGAGCCTCAGAAGTTGGATTGCCTATTCATCTCTCTTTCTTGCTTTGATCAAGAGCCTATTGCCAACACTCACACACAGTAAAATTCATTTTTTTCATATCATATTGCATAATTATGTGTGTACATGTGTTGAGTGTGTTTAAATCCCTAAGTTTGATTTTTAATATTTTTTTGGGATTTTTTAAACATTTTTAAAACCATGTTTTATTAATTAAAACTTGATTTATAAGTTTTTGGGGTCAAACTCTAAATATACTTTGTTGAGTTTTATGGCCTAATGTTACCTTGGGTAGAAACCGAAAGCGGCATAAACATGAGGGTTTGGTTTTAATTATTTTAGACCCGCGTTTCAGATCCTGTATTTGCCTTACATCTGTCTGCCTCTGATTGGTTGGAAGTGTGTTTCTTTACTGAGATAACAACGCGTGTGTTATCAACCCTTGGATCATTTGTTATCAATGGTCTGCATGTCGTCTTGATGAATCCCTGTGTAACCTTCTAAACCAATCAGCTTTCGTTTAACCACCGCCTTGTTTGAGCCCTTAGATTCAAGTCAATTTAAATTGACTTAATCCAGGCCCTTGGTTTTGAGTCAACATCTCGAACCTTCTCCTCTCACTATAAAAAGGCCTTTATTCTCAGACTTCGAAGACTTTTGCCATTTCATTGTTTCTGAGAGAAGAGAGAGTAGAGAGAGAAGAGAGAAGAGAGAAGAGAGAATAGAGAAGAGAGAAACCAAAGAGAGAAAGAAAGTTAGAAACCCTAACTTCATTCGTCTAAATCCTCTTCAAACCTAACCCAAACACTTCTTTAAAACACCATATCCAAAAACACTACCCTGAGTGTTCTTGAGTGTTTGAGAGTTTGAGTTGAGTTATTTTTGTTGCTGTAACCTTGTGTTCGTGAGATCTTGTTTCCAACTTAGACTTTTACTTAGATCTTGTTTCTGAATTCATAGAAATCTCAGATCTGGGTTCTTCATGTTACATTACACTTAGTTTCATTCTTTATTTCTCATCCTGAGAAATATATTGTTGATTATTTTCTATAAAACATTTTCTTACTTCGAAATCAACAATAAATGCTTTCTGTTTCTTGTTCTTGTAAAACTAAACCTTTGACCTAGTTTGGAATCTCACTTGGAGGTTTTCAATCTCAAAAATTTTTTGTTTTAAATTCTGAGATTGATTAAGACCTTGTTTGTCTTCCTAGCAAGGTATCCGTGGATTCTGGGAATGATTTAAAGGTCAAATAAGGTTCAAAGTTTTGTAAGAAAAGAGAAAAAGAAAAGATCACAGCATATAGTGTTATTGTAATTTGTTAGGACTGTTTGTACTTAATAAGTGTGTGTGTGTGTGTGTGCATGCATGTGTTAGAAAGCACCTCCACAAACACTTACACCCTACAAGACGAAAAGTGTTAGTAATAAGATCTTGTGAACATAAGTCGACGTAAAGTGCTGGAACAAATCAAAAGTTAACAACCTGGGAGAACTACATCTACAATCAGAACTGCAGAGAAGTATAAGGACACCAGAGGGTACATTCCTAAACTTATATAGGACTGAGTTGTTTGCATGTTAGTTATATAGTTTGTAACTCATATATTTGTTTTAGTGGATTTTTCATTTTATTCTTTAGAGGGAGTCGTGGATGTTTCCTCAATTGGTGAGGTTTTACCACGTAAATAATTGTGAACATAAGCCTTCTACATTTTCTCATCTCATTCTTGGTTGTGATGTGTTTAAAACTTGTTTAAACTATCTTTTAAACTTGTTACCCAAATCTTGAATAAGATCTCGTACATACTATTTTATTAAACACTTCTTGTGATTAATCCTTTTTTATTTAAGAAAAGAGTTTCTTCAAAAAACAACTCGGAGTTACTTAAATAGTTTATTTTCAATAAACGGCTTTAGTAACGCATTTTTCAATTGGTATCAGAGCTTGGTAAAACTGCTTTTAAGGAGATCCTGTGTTTCTGAAATTGTTTTCTGAAAATCAAATATGGACGAGAAAAATGAAAGATTTGGTAACTTGACCAGACCTCCAATCTTTGATGGAACCAATTTTGCTTACTGGAAAGTAAGGATGATTGCTTTCATTCAAGGAACTTTGGGTGATGATGTCTGGGACATTGTTGAAAATGGTTATACTTTTCCTACTAAACCAACCAACAAAGGAAGTAATGAGAGCGTTAAGAAAGCTCTAAGTGAGTTCACTCAAGAAGAGAAACAAGTTTCTCGAAATAATAATAAAGGAAAGAATGCTATATTTATGTCTATAGATGAACATGAATTCAAAAGAATCTCATCCTGTACCACTTCTAAGGAAGCTTGGGACACCTTAGTCACTGCTCATGAAGGAGACACTAGAGTTAAGGCTGCTAAAACACAAATTCTTATTCAATAGTATAACTCTTTAATTATGTCTAAGACTGAATCATTTGATGACTTCTATATGAACCTGACTGATATTGTGACCAAACTGCATGCTAATGGGATAACCTATGATATACAAGAAATTGTATCTAAAATTCTGAGATCATTACCACAGAAGTTTGATAATAAAAGATATGTTATTGAGGAAATGTGTGATATAAATCTCACTCCTGAATTACTCAGTAGTAAATTAAGAACTATGGAAATGGAACTGGAATTTAAGAAACAATTAACCCAATTCCATAGGAAATAGAATAGTTCTAATCTTAGCTTCTCTTCTAAATTGATTAAGCCTGAGTTGAATACTTCCAATGATGAATCTGATGAGGACTGCGATATAGAGAGTTTGGACAATCAGATTGCCTTAATGACAAAATAGTTCAAGAAAATCATTAAGTTTAGAAACAAAGTGGCAAATAAACAAGGCAAGTCAAATTATCAAACTCCTTCTAGTCACAGACCTCATGAGAAAAATAATGACAAAATCATAAGGACTCTCACGCTAGACCTAATAGAGACCTTAAGAAGACTGAATGCTATAGATGTGGTAAACTGGGGCACATTGCACAAGACTATTGTGACACCCCGACTAATTAAATACCGGGTAGCTACTCCTTTATTAAATTAAATCAAAATGCCAAGTTGGCTCAGTTAATAGCATCACTGTCGAAAACATTTTATTATTACTAACCACCTAGTATTTAAAAAGTAAGTTGTTAAATTTTAATCTAAGTCTGATTAACATGCAACAAGTGTAATGAAGAATAATAACACCATTCACCATAACGAAGTAAATAGAATGACCATCACATAATGTAAATAAAGTCTGGAGGAAAACTCCTCACTACAAATCCACAAACTGAAATAATTAAACTGAATACTGAATTAATACATGCCAAAGTCTGAAAAACTGAAATGGAAATATGTCTCTAATAGAAATGGGCAACATTCCCTACAACTGATAGATACTGAATCTGGAATCAAAATGATAGAAGCGTCTAAAAGCAAACCCCTGTAGCTTCCACAAACAGCTACAGCTCGTCACCTGAATGAGTATCCAGATTCAAACATGCATTTAATGTTTTAATAACTTTAAAACATTAAATGCAAAATACATGTTAGGACGTGCACTCACATGAAATTCTCACCTCTCGACTACATGTGCACTCCTAACGTACCGTACCCATCTACATGACATACACATCTAACAAAAATGTAAGAAGTTCTACCCCTTACTACTCGATTCCCATATTAACTTCTAGCGTTAACAATCTAAAACAGAGGTTTTACACAAACTCAGATTTTGCAATGTAATACAATTCACTATCAGTTAACCCGTTATGTTTTCTCAAAACATTACCATAATTATATTCACAATATTAACATGAAAGTTCCCATTAATTAAGTGTATATTATTCACATCATAAATATACAATACAAGCACCCTGAGAGCTAAGCTGCGGTGCACACATACTCTGTTATCCATCCCGGTACATCACGTACATAAGGATCACATATTCCGAATCTCTCAGGAATAGTTCTCAGATAACAACATCACAAATAATGGAGGCGAACACAGTCACATCACATGGGTCACGCACATACCTGCGCTCCCACGATCAGTAGACTTATTAACATCCCAATAAGTCCTTCTCTGACCTATGTTCATCAAGGTAACCAGTCTGAATCCGGGCAACACAAGGATTAGAGGGCCCTAAGCGAACGCAAACCTCCCGTGATAGCAAGTATGGTAGGTATGTCATACACACAAATCATATATCAATACTAAGTAAACACGCATCTTAGTAATCACCTTAGTTTAATTGTAGTACATATCGCATTCGCATACCAACTTAATATATATACAACTTATATAATCCCGGTCCATGATTATACGCGCCATAGTTTATTCTCACGTCGTAGTAGGCACTCACGTCTCAATCCATAATGTTCATTTGATTCGTTCCACAATTATATAACTTACTCCTCGAAGTATCCCAAATGTCCCAAGTATACCAATATATCATCAAATGAATGTTATCTCTATCCTCGAACAAGTTTACGGGACTCCCAAAATCAAAACAGGCCAAAAGACCTAAACTGCCAACTCGTTCGAAGTCTCGTTCGAACGAGGCTGTTCGAACGAGATTCAGTTCGTTCGAACGAACTGCCTTCTAACGAGATCTCGTTCGAACGAAGGTATCGAACAAAATTTCCTCTCGTTAGAAGCAACTGGTCAACTCGTTAGAAGCTCGTTCGAACGAGCTCGTTCGAACGACCTGGGGAGGTCTTCTAACGAACGACCAGTTTCGAGCCCAGATTTTCCCTAGTTTCGTTTTTCACCATTTTTGTCTCTTCAAAACTCATCTAAGCATCAAACCAACGATTGTTTAAGGTCTCTAATCATCCCTAAACGTACCTAGGTCACATACTAACATATTTTAAGGAATCAATTCATCCTAAACGTCATTAAATCCTCAAGTCTCTACACTTTTTCCCCAAATTTTCAAGAATATAAACCCTAGAATTTATAATCATTAATTTACCCAATTAAATCCGTTTTTGTTTCTTGCAAGATATAACAACATCAGATTAGTCCTCTAAATACGATTCTACATGCAATCCTTTCCTCAAAATATAGTATTCTAACTCCAAACTCATGGGTTTTTCATTAACTTTCAAGAACAAATGTAGATCTTAGAATAATCTAACATGGAAGAAACATTCTCTGAATTAAACGGAATTAAATCACTTGCCTCGAGTGTCTCTGAATTTGGTGTTGATTTGCTGAAGTTATCTCTCTCTCTCTCTGTCTGCAGAATTCCCTCTCTACAAGCTTTCTTCTCCAAAGGTGGCTATGGTGGCTAGGGTTTTTTTAGGGAAAGTTTTGGAAACCTAATCTAATAACCCCCGTAGCTTATTGGGTCATTAAGGGTTGGTTAGTGGGTTTAGTGGGTCAATTCCCAATCAGATAAAAACTCTTAATTTTCGTCACTTTTAAATCCCAAAAATACAATATTACCAAACTACCCTTATTAGATGCCGGCATGGCCTAAAAATACCCCGGGACCCAAACTAAACCCCCGGCTAGTGTTTTCTGACTATCTCGACCCTTCCGGACGCGTTGGCGCACTCAAAACGACCATACGGATAATAGAAATAAAATTTACTTTTATAATTAAAATAATACAACATGACGCGGTGGTCACACGCGTCTCAACAAAATTCCCAAATTGCCGTATTTAAATCTCCCGACAATTTTCATAATTCCAAATTTATATATAATCATATATGCACGTATAATCAAATACCAACTCGCATCTCGCTAGTATTTTAACCCGGATTAATTACCAATTAATACTCATTTCATTCAATTAATCCTAAAAATAAATATCACAGAAAATACGGGGTATTACATACTTCCCCCCTAATAACTGAATTTCGTCCCAAAATTCGGAACTAGAAAATACCTGGTAAGAATAACTCTGGATAACGTTCGCGCATCTCATCCTCGCGCTCCCATGTGGACTCCTCGACATTATGATGTCGCCACTGAACACGCACTAACGGAACTATCTTTGACCGCCGTTTCCGCTCACTTCGGTCTAGAATAGCGATCGGCCCCTCCTCGTAGGAGCTATCAGGCTGGAGATTAATGTCCTCCAAAGCAATATGAGAATGAGCCAAATTATCTCTCAGATATTTCCTTAGCGAGGAAATATGAAATACATCGTGAATCCGAGGCAAATGCTCCGGTAATCCAAGCCTATACGCAACCGGTCCAATCCGCTCAATGATAGGAAATGGTCCCACATATCTTGGTGCCAACTTCCCTTTCTTCCCGAAACGCATAATCCCATTCATAGGAGATACTCTGAGCAAAACTTGATCCCCCACTTAGAACTCCCTGAAGAACCTCTTCTCATCAGCATAGCTCTTCTGCCGATCCTGAGCTACCCGAATGCGACTCCGAATCAATTCTATCCTCGCCAAAGTATCCTGAATCACTTCCGACCCAAGTAGTTTGTTGTCCCCCACCTCCAATCAACATGACGAGGAACGACAAGGTCTACCGTATAACGCCTCAAATGGAGCAATGCCAATAGTGAACTGGTAGGAGTTGTTGTAAGCAAACTCTACCAGTGGAAGATACTGCTCCCATCCACCCCCAAAATCAATGATACTCATCTGTAGCATGTCTTCCAACATCTGGTTTGTACGCTCCGTTTGCCCGTCGGTCTGCGGGTGATACGCCGTACTCAACCGCAATTCCGTCCCCATGGCCTCCTGAAAACTCTCCCAAAACCGTGAAACAAATATCTTGTCTCGGTCAGACACGATATTTAGGGGCACACCATGAAGTCTCACTATCTAAGAAATAAAGAGCTGGGCATACTGCCCCGCAGTGTAGTCTGTCCTTACGAGTAGAAAATGAGCGACTTTGGTCAACCTATCCACAATTACCCAAATGGAGTCGTGACCTCTCTGTGACGTAGGCAATCCCGTGATAAAGTCCATGGATATGCTCTCCCACATCCACATCGGGACCTCCAACTGCTGTAGTAGTCCTGCCGGTCTCTGATGATCCACTTTTACTAGCTGACAAGTGGCGCATTTAGAAACAAACTCGGCAATATCCCTCTTCATCCCGCTCCACCAATAGTGACGTCTCATGTCTTGGTACATTTTGTCCCCACCGGGATGTACCGCGAACCGTGAGCCGTGCGATTCTGCCATCACCTCGTGCCGCAATTCCTCCCCTTCCGGAACTACCAATCTCCCATTGAAGCGTAATCCCCCGTCTGAGCTAACGGTATAGGATTCGGCTCCCTCTGCTAATAATCAAACTATCTGCTCCTGACAGAACGAGTCATTTACCTGTGCCCTCACTACCTTCGTGACAATATGCGGTGTAACAGTCATCACAGACATGAATGATCGGGCCACTGCATCCTGGTGTACCAATTCCTTCCACTTGGTCTTCCACACCTCTGCCACTTCATCTGCTGGCCTACGGCTCAACGCGTCTGCTACCACGTTATCCTTTCCTGGGTGGTACTGGATATCAAACTGATAGTCCTTTACAAACTCAAGCCACCTACGCTGTCGCATATTCAACTCCTTCTGCGTGAATAGGTATTGTAGGGACTTGTGGTCCGTGAACAATCGGAACTTCTCTCCCAACAGGTAATGTCTCCAAATACGTAGGGCAAATACGAATGCCGCCAACTCCAAGTCATGAGTGGGGTAGTTCTTCTCATGAGGCTTTAGCTTACGGGATGCATAAGCTATGGCCTGACTCTCCTGCTGCAATACACCTCCTAGTCCTTGCAAGGACGCATCGGTGTAGACTAGATACTCAACTCCTGGTCTCGGCAATGCTAACACAGGTGCTGAGGTCAACTTATCCTTCAACTCATCGAATGCCAAGTGACAGGCATCACTCCAAATGTACGACACACCTTTACGAGTCAGATGTGTCAAAGGGCCCGCTATCTTCGAGAATCCTCGAATGAACCTCCTGTAGTATCCTGCTAGGCCTAAGAAACTACGGATATATGTCGGTGTCGTGGGCTGTCCCCACTCCCTCACCGCGGATACCTTCCCCGGATCAACAGATATTCCCCGGTCGGAAATAATATGTCCCAAAAACTGGACCTCCTTCAGCCAAAACCCGCATTTCTCATATTTTGCATACAACTCGTTCTGACCTAGTGTCTGCAAAACTTGCCTCAAATGCTCAGCGTGCTCCTCCTCTGTCTGGGAGTAAACCAAAATATCATCAATGAAGACAATGACAAACTGATCTAGTAAGTCCCTGAACACCCTGTTCATCAAATCCATAAACACAGCTGGAGCATTGGTCAAGCCAAAAGGCATAACTCGAAAATCGTAAGAACCATATCTCGACAAGAACGCAGTCTTCGAGACGTCCTCTTCCCTGATACGCAACTGATGGTATCCTGATCTCAAATCAATCTTCGAGAAGAAGGAAGCTCCTCTCAACTGGTCGAATAGGTCATCGATTCGAGGCAACGGATATTTATTCCGTATCGTGACCTTATTCAACTCCCTGTAGTCCACACACAATCTCAGTGAACCGTCTCTCTTATTCACGAACAACACAGGGGCACCCCACGGTGAAGTACTCCTCCGAATGAACCCCTGACCCAACAACTGCTCAATCTGATCCCGTAACTCCCTCATCTCAGCTGGATCCATACGGTACGGTGCGCGTGCTATAGGTCTCGTACCCGGCAATAAGTCTATAACAAAGTCTATCTCTCAACTGGGGGGTAGGCCTGGTATCTCCTGAAACACATCAGAATACTCCCTGACAACTGGGATCGAATCTAAAGGAATCAAAACCTCCTTAGAGGTATCCTCCTCTAGGTAATACAAATGAGCAGTCGATCCTCCCTCTGGGTGAGGCATCGCCACTACAAACATCTCTTGCCCCGGAATGGCAAAAAAAATGCTCCCACCGAAGCAATCAATCATGGCTCTATAGTCAGCGAGCCAATCCATACCGATAATCACATCGTGAACATGCATATCTAATACCAACATGTCTGCATGTAATACCAAACCACCAATATCTACCCCCACTCCCCGACATATAAAGAATATAAGTGACCCATTCCCCAATGATGAGTCGACACACGTCACTATGCTCTCCGCGGTGGCTAACAACCCTAACGCCTTCGCGAAATGTGTGGCTGTAAAACAATGTGTAGCCCCCGTATCAAACAATACCCGACCCATAGTGCCATGGATAGAAAACGTACCCTCAATCGCGGGCGGTGCCTGTGGAACTGCTGCCTGGTGGACGTTATAGACACGTCCATACTGTAGCTGCTCCTGTTGAGCTGGGACTGCTGGAATGGGTGGCAATGCTGCCATCTGTGGCGGTGCGGGGAGAGCGGCGGGAAATATAGGCCTCTGCGGCTCCTGGCGAGCACCCTGCTGCTGCTGCTGTGGGGCCCTGCCCCTATCAGGACAATCCTGTCGTTTATGGCCAGTCTTGCCACAAACGAAACACTTCCCTAGGAAGTTCCCTCCTCTCTTCCCCTGCTGTCCCCGGCCCTGGTGGCCGTTACCGTTCCTCCCTTGGCCCTGCTAGCCCTGCTGAAACTGCTGCCCATTCTGCCCCTGTTGGCCCTGATGGCCGTTTGGACCCTGATGGCCCTGACGGAAACCTCCCTGCCCGTGCCTGTAATTTCCTGATCTGAACCTCTTCTGATCCCCCTGCTGGGAACCCTGCTCACTCTGTCTCTGCCCCTGAACAGATTGTGCCCCACCGGCACCATGTCCTCCAGTCCTGCCCTGATGGCTAGACTCTCCCGATCTCTTGCCCTCAGCCATATGAAAGCGATGATCCTGGCAGTGTAACAAAGCAGCGTTGACCACATCAGAATAAGTGGCCAACGAAAGGTTCCCTAACATATGCTAACGGATCCTCCATGTCAATCAGTCGGTGAATTTCTCAATCTTCTTCTTTTCTGTCGGTATCTCATTCGAAATGATATTCAACAGATTCGGGAACTCGGCCTCATACTCGGCCACGTTCTTACCCTCCTGCTTCAAAATCATCAATTTCCTCCTCATTTCTGTATGAACAGCGGACGGAAAGTACTTGCGGTCAAACCGCACCCAGAAGTCCTGCATAGTGAGAGTATCCCTCTCCTCCACGGTGGTAATAGACTCCCACCACTGCAGTGCAGATCCAACTAGCTTGAAAGTAGCTGGCACCTACTTCTGAACATCCGTGCACTCATACATTCTCAAGTGCCTCTGCATATCCTTCCTCCACTGGCTCGAGACTACCACATCTGAGCTACCTGCAAACTCTGGTGGATGCGCTTTCTGAAAAGCGTCACGTACACGTTCCCAAGCAGACGGGAATGCATTTGCCTGTACTGGGGCGGCAACCAGCGCCTAAGGTGGTGCCTGCTGAACTACGGCAATTGCGGCATTTACCTCTTGGGCTACAATGGCTGCAACCTCAACGGCGTTCATCATGCCCTGAACCGGTGCGGGCTATGGTTCTGGCGTCGTATCCCTGGGAACTCGTCGTGCACGTCGTGGAGGCATCTGAAATAAGAATGAAGTTTATAAGTTCATAGTTATAAACTTAATATAGCTGAAGAACGTAGCATAAACAAGAGAATACAACAGTCCTAAAATATAGGGCTCTATATCAAAGGAAGCTCAGCGGAAAACATAATAAGCCGTTCAGATCCTAAGGACACTAGAACCTGATGCTCTGATACCACCTGTGACACCCCGACTAATTAAATACCGGGTAGCTACTCCTTTATTAAATTAAATCAAAATGCCAAGTTGGCTCAGTTAATAGCATCACTGTCGAAAACATTTTATTATTACTAACCACCTAGTATTTAAAAAGTAAGTTGTCAAATTTTAATCTAAGTCTGATTAACATGCAACAAGTGTAATGAAGAATAATAACACCATTCACCATAACGAAGTAAATAGAATGACCATCACATAATGTAAATAAAGTCTGGAGGAAAACTCCTCACTACAAATCCACAAACTGAAATAATTAAACTGAATACTGAATTAATACATGCCAAAGTCTGAAAAACTGAAATGGAAATATGTCTCTAATAGAAATGGGCAACATGCCCTACAACTGATAGATACTGAATCTGGAATCCAAATGATAGAAGCGCCTAAAAGCAAACCCCTGTAGCTTCCACAAATAGCTACAACTCGTCACCTGAATGAGTATCCTATGCATGGTGTCCTTGTGGCTGGGCAACTAAAATGGTTTTACAAGAAAAATAGATTTGAAAACAAATGGGTCAGAGCCCAAAAGTGGAAATCATTTTAAAAACTCCAAGTGTTTTAATAACTTTAAAACATTAAATGCAAAATATATGTTAGGACGTGCGCTCACATGAAATTCTCACCTCTCGACTACATGTGCACTCCTAACGTACCGTACCCATCTACATGACATACACATCTAACCAAACCGTAATAAGTTCTACTCCTTACTACTCGATTCCCATATTAACTTCTAGCGTTAACAATCTAAAACAGAGGCTTTACATAAACTCAGATTTCGCAATGTAATACAATTCACTATCAGTTAACCCGTTATGTTTTCTCAAAACATTACCATAATTATATTCACAATATTAACATTAAAGTTCCCATTAATTAAGTGTATATTATTCACATCATAAATATACAATACAAGCACCCCGAGAGCTAAGCTACAGTGCACACATACTCTGCTATCCATCCCGGTACATCACGTACATAAGGATCACATATTCCGAATCTCTCAGGAATAGTTCTCAGATAACAACATCACAAATAATGGAGGCGAACACAGTCACATCACATGGGTCACGCACATACCTGCGCTCCCACGATCAGCAAACTTATTAACATCCCAATAAGTCCTTCTCTGACCTATGTTCATCGAGGTAACCAGTCTAAATCCGGGCAACACAAGGATTAGAGGGCCCTAAGCGAACGCAAACCTCCCGTGATAGCAAGTATGGTAGGTATGTCATACACACAAATCATATATCAATACTAAGTAAACACGCATCTTAGTAATCACTTTAGTTTAATTGTAGTACATATCGCATTCGCGTACCAACTTAATATATATACAACTTATATAATCCCGGTCCATGATTATACGCGCCATAGTTTATTCTCACGTCGTAGTAGGCACTCACGTCTCAATCCATAATGTTCATTTGATTCGTTCCACAATTATATAATTTACTCCTTGAAGTATCCCAAATGTCCCAAGTATACCAATATATCATCAAATGAATGTTATCTCTATCCTCGAACAAGTTTACGGGACTCCCAAAATCAAAACAGGCCAAAAGACCTAAACTGCCAACTCGTTCGAAGTCTCGTTCGAACGAGGCTGTTCGAACGAGATTCAGTTCGTTCGAACGAACTGCCTTCTAACGAGATCTCGTTCGAACGAAGGTATCGAACGAAATTTCCTCTCGTTAGAAGCGACTAGTCAACTCGTTAGAAGCTCGTTCGAACGACCTGGGGAGGTCTTCTAACGAACGACCAGTTTCGAGCCCAGATTTTCCCTAGTTTCGTTTTTCACCATTTTTGTCTCTTCAAAACTCATCTAAGCATCAAACCAACGATTGTTTAAGGTCTCTAATCATCCCTAAACGTACCTAGGTCACATACTAACATATTTTAAGGAATCAATTCATCCTAAACATCATTAAATCCTCAAGTCTCTACACTTTTTCCCCAAATTTTCAAGAATATAAACCCTAGAATTTATAATAATTAATTTACCCAATTAAATCCGTTTTTGTTTCTTGAAAGGTATAACAACATCAGATTAGTCCTCTAAATACGATTCTACATGCAATCCTTTCCTCAAATATAGTATTCTAACTCCAAACTCATGGGTTTTTCATTAACTTTCAAGAACAAATGTAAATCTTAGAATAATCTAACATGGAAGAAACATTCTCTGAATTAAACGGAATTAAATCACTTGCCTCGAGTGTCTCTAAATTTGGTGTTGATTTGATGAAGTTATCTCTCTCTCTCTCTCTCTGCAGAATTCCCTCTCTACAAGCTTTCTTCTCCAAAGGTGGCTATGGTGGCTAGGGTTTTCTTAGGGAAAGTTTTGGAAACCTAATCTAATAACCCCCGTATCTTATTGGGTCATTAAGGGTTGGTTAGTGGGTTTAGTGGGTCAATTCCCAATTAGATAAAAACTCTTAATTTTCGTCACTTTTAAATCCCAAATATACAATATTACCAAACTACCCTTATTAGATGCCAGTATGGCCTAAAAATACCCCGGGACCCAAACTAAACCCCCGGCTAGTGTTTTCTGACTATCTCGACCCTTCCGGACGCGTTGGCGCACTCAAAACGACCATACGGATAACAGAAATAAAATTTACTTCTATAATTAAAATAATACAACATGACGCGGCGGTCACACGCATCTCAACAAAATTCCCAAATTGCCGTATTTAAATCTCCCGACAATTTTCATAATTCCAAATTTATATATAATCATATATGCACGTATAATCAAATACCAACTCGCATCTCGCTAGTATTTTAACCCGGATTAATTACCAATTAATACTCATTTAATTCAATTAATCCTAAAAATAAATATCACAGAAAATACGGGGTATTACAACTGTAGAGTTAATTTGAACACTCAAAACAACACACTAGAGCTAACATCAGCAAAACATGGGATGATTCAAGTGACTCTGAAAATGAGGAACCTGAGCCATCAGATGCTTTTGATCATTTCATGTCTTTCTTTGCCAAGATTATTTATAATGATGACATGCCTATGTTTGTTAATGAGGATGAACCAAATAATTCCATGACTGATACTTCGAATGTGGTTATTACTGGTTTAGATGCTTTGATTACTAAGAATGTTGCATGTTCTACCTCGGGGTGTGTGAGTCAAAGGGATAGCGATAATGCCGATGTCAATGGGTGTGTGAGTTTAACAAATGAATCGTTAGGGGTCACTCCACACACCACACTTAGTGACTCGGACAATGAAGACCTCCCAGACATTCACACACTTTACACTAAGACTCTCAAGAAAAGCGCTAGACTAGAAAAGACTGTTAATGATCTTACCAAGAAATTGGAAGATCTATGCCTGATGGTTAAACTGAATGCTGAAGAGTACACTACCCAATGTTTAACTCATGGAAGTGAAATTAAAGTTTTTGATGAAAAACTGAAAAATTTGACTGAAACAAATGAAATTCTGGAGAAAAAGTACAAAGGGACATTGTTAGAATTGGAACAAACCAATGAAAAGACAGCAACAGTTTTCAAAAAATTTACAAAATTTGAAAATAATCCTAACTGTTTTGATGAATTTGTTGCTGAATCTAAAACCAATTCTGATGATCGAACTGGTATAGGATTTTGTCCCAACTTGAAAACACAAACAAAACATTTTGAACCTATCAAGTTTGTGTCAGGAGTCAAAAGACCTATTGAAACATGCCCAGACTTTCATTCTCTAAAAACCGAGTTTGATTCAAAAAATCAAAGTTTTAACATTGGGGAATCAAGTTGCTCTAAGAATGAAAGTTCACCTAAGGCTAAATACGTCTGTCCTTCTATTAGGAAGAGTGAGTCTGCATTCAAGACTGTCACACCTAGGAATAGAGTTCAGCCTCAAAACTCTATAAAACCTTTATTTAGAGACTTTCCTAAGGAGACCCCCAACTTGAGCAATCTTTATTGCTCCTACTGTGACATATATGGTCACTCTTTTGATGGTTGCTATGTTAGGAGACTTGTTAAACCTATCTATAATCTTCGTACTTACCAGAACTTTAACTATTCTAGGAGGAGTCGAAACAGTTATATACTTCCTAGACAGCCAGATAAAAACTCTAACTATAGAAAGAGAAAGACCAGACCTAAAAGAACATTTCCTAGAAGGAATACTAAGCACTTTCCTAAACCAAATGCTCAAGTCTTTCACAAAATTCAAAATCATGCGCAAAACATTTTTCAGCAAAAATCTAATGCTCGCAAATTTTATCAGTTGAGAGCTAATAAGCGCAAGATGAAAACTAGAGCAATTTGGATTAGAAAAGATGATCTATTACCTCAGATGAAGGGTAATATTGTTGTTACTGCTTTAAAAGCCGAACACACATCATCTGGTTGGTATTTAGACTCCGGATGTTCTAAGCACATGACAGGAGATGAATCTAAACTTTTAAACAAAACCAGATTTGCTGGTGGTAAAGTCATTTTTGGTGATGGAGTTTCATCTCAAATCATAGGCAAAGGAACTCTCCAAGAAGATGGGCTTCCTATTCTTAAATATGTTCTTCTAGTTAAAGGTCTAAAGGCCAACTTACTTAGTATTTCTCAATTTTGTGACTCAGATCATACTGTTACCTTTTCAAAGAACAATTGCAAGATTTTAAATGAAAAAGGTGAATGCATAATTACTGGATTCAGAACTCCTGACAACTGCTACACTGTCAAGAATAATTCTAAAATTTGTAATGTTGCCAGAATGGATGACAATGAGATATAGCATAACAGAATGGGTCACATAAATTACGATAATCTTAGTAAATTGTCTACTCACGATATAGTAAGAGGAATTCCAAAAATTAAACCCGTTCATAATATTGTTTGTGGTTCCTGTCAAGAAGGTAAAATTGTTAAGACCCCTCATAAGAAAGTCAAAGATATTATCACCTCTAATCCCTTAGAACTCATCCATATGGACCTAATGGGTCCTTCCCAAACTGTTAGCCTTTGTGGACACAGTTATATCTTAGTTATGGTTGATGACTTCACCAGATTTACTTGGGTAGCCTTTTTAAAACAAAAGTCTGACACTTTTCAAACCTTCCTAAAAATTCTTCTTAGGATTGAAAATGAAAAGGACACTCAAGTAAATAAAATTCGTAGTGATAGAGGTGGTGAATTCAAAGACACTGGTATTGTAGAATACTGTGACTATAATGGTTACAAACACGAGTTCAGTGAACCTAAGACTCCTCAACAAAATGGAATCGCCGAGAGAAAGAATCGTACCTTGCAAGAGATGGCACGTGTTATGTTACATGCCAAGAATTTACCTAAATATTTTTGGGTAGAATCTATTCGTACTGCGTGTCACATCATTAATAGGGTCTATCTTAGAAAGAATTCCAAACAAACCCCTTATGAACTTTGGTACAATAAGAAGCCTAATCTCAAATACCTTAGAACCTTTGGCAGTACTTGTTATGTATGCAAAGATAGGGAACACTTATCTAAATTTGAGAGCCGGGGAGATAAAGCCATATTTCTAGGATACTCACCTAACAGTAGAGCTTATCGAGTGTATAATCTTCACACTAAAACCATGATGGAATCCATAAATGTAATAGTTAGTGACACTACTGTAGAAATCAAGACTGGTGAATTACCTATTGAAGAAGAGTCTTCAAATATTTTAGAAAATGACCCTTCTGAAATAGATAATTCATTACGTATTGAGACACCTGAAGTACCTAACTGGGTTTCTAAAGATCATCCCATAAACAACATAGTTGTCAACCCTAGTGAGCCAGTGCGTACAAGATCCCAACTTAGAAATTATGCACATTATGCATGTTTTGTTTCCCTTGTGGAACCAAAGAATGTAAATGAGGCATTGAATGACTCTCACTGGATTTCTGCTATGCAGGATGAACTTTTACAATTTGTCATTCATGATGTATGGTATCTTGTTCCACATCCTGATCACAAAAAGGTTGTTGGTACTCGTTGGATTTTCAAAAATAAAACTGATGAAAATGGGATAATAATTAGAAATAAAGCTAGATTAGTTTCTCAAGGATACTCCCAAATAGAAGGAATTGATTTTAACGAGACCTTTGCCCCTGTTACTCGTTTAGAATCAGTTCGTCTGCTTTTTGCTATAGCCTATCACATGCGTTTTACATTATATCAAATGGATGTCAAATCTGCGTTCCTTAATAGAATATTGGCTGAGGAAACCTATGTAGAACAACCTAAAGGGTTCATTGACCCTAAATATCCAAATCATGTATTTCGTCTTAAAAAGGCTTTATATGGCCTTAAACAAGCTCTTAGAGCTTGGTATGAGCGCCTTTCCAGTTTTTTTTTTGGATAAAGGTTTCAAAAGAGGTGGAAATGACCAAACTCTATTTGTCAAATATTTTGACAAACACATTACTATTGCACAAGTATATGTAGACGATATTATATTTGGATCAACTTCTTCCTCATAAGTAAAATCCTTTTCTGAAATTATGAGTAAGGAATTTCAGATGTCCCTTATGGGGGAGTTGCAGTTCTTCCTAGGTCTCCAAGTCAAACAAAATCCAGAAGGACTATTTGTTTCGCAATCTAAGTACGCTTTAGAGATTGTTAAGAAATTCGGCCTTGAGAGTGCTAAAAATGCTAAAACGCCCATGAGTACTACGCTAAAACTTTTTAAAGATGAAAATGGAACATCTATAGATCCTACTTTGTATCGTAGTATGATAGGCACTTTACTATACCTTACTGCCTCGTGTCCTGATATTATGTATGCTGTGTGTGTTTGTGCTCGATATCAAAGTAACCCTAAAGAGAGCCACTTGAATGCTGTTAAACGTATCATTAAATATGTAAATGGCACTCTAAATCTAGGACTTTGGTACACTAATGACACACCAAGCACTATAATTGGGTACACTGATGCTGACTGGGCTGGGTGTACTGATGATAGTAAAAGCACTTCAGGAGCATGTTATTATATAGGTAATAACTTGGTAGGATGGAGTAGTAAAAAACAAAACTACACATCACTCTCAATAGCTGAATCTGAATACATAGCCGCTGGCAGCTGTTGTGCTCAATTAATGTGGCTTAAACAAATGCTAAGTGATTATGGTATTCAAGAAAATCAATTGCATCTCTATTGTGATAATCAAAGTGCGATTAATATTTCTAAAAAGCATGTTCAACACTCGCGAACAAAGCATATTAAAATAAGACATCATTTTATACGTGAATTGGTTGAATCTAAGGAATTAGAAATCAATTATCTTCCTACTGATCTACAACTCGCAGATATGTTTACCAAACCTCTAGATTATAATAGATTCATTTTATTACGAAAATCTATTGGTATGGTTTATGCTGATTAATCTTTTTGCTGTTTATCCAAGTTTTTCCTTTGTCCATTTGAGACAGAATGGGGGAGAAATTTGAGTCTATTCAATTCTTATATATTCTAAACAGCTTGATCTTAGTGAATTATTGCAAGTTCTTATTGTACAGTTACTCTCAACAGTTGTAATAGGGTATTCAAATATACTTGGTTGAGTTATGTACTTTTTGATTTCTAGGAATTGGGTAGATAGAATTTTGATAGGAATAAGTTTTTCTTACTTTTTTGTTGCCCTACGAGTCCTAGTAGACTCAAAGGAGATTTTGTCTCATATTTCCAAAGGGGGAGATTGAAGCCCTTATACCTTTGACTCACTTGAGTCTATATTGTATAAGTGCTCATCTAGTTTGGAAATTGTGACAAAATTCTGTCCATCCTAGAAACCAAAGAGCCTCAGAAGTTGGATTGCCTATTCATCTCTCTTTCTTGCTTTGATCAAGAGCCTATTGCCAACACTCACACACAGTAGAATTCATTTTTTGCATATCATATTGCATAATTATGTGTGTACATGTGTTGAGTGTGTTTAAATCCCTAAGTTTGATTTTTAATAATTTTTTGGGATTTTTTAAACATTTTTAAAACCATGTTTTATTAATTAAAACTTGATTTATAAGTTTTTGGGGTCAAAATCTAAATATACTTTGTTGAGTTTTATGGCCTAATGTTACCTTGGGTAGAAACCGAAAGCGGCATAAACATGAGGGTTTGGTTTTAATTATTTTAGACACGCGTTTCAGATCCTGTATTTGCCCTACATATGTCTGCCTCTGATTGGTTGGAAGTGTGTTTCTTTACTGAGATAACAACGCGTTGTAACACCCCGCCCGCCCGGGGAGAGCGAACGGAGCGCTAATGCGATAAAATAAATCCAAATCCACAAGTGACAAGGTATAGAGCATCTAAATAAACCAACAATAATATAAATCCACTAATCTCAATTCTTCAAATAAATACAACAAGTCTCTCGAATTAAAATTACAACTAACTCGAAAATAAAATACAAATCTCCAAAGCTCTATACATCAAAATAATACAAATCTTTCCCAAATAATCCTCGCTAAAATCAATCTCAATAGCGCCCCAAAATCCGCGCTAACCTGCCACTAAAAGAAAATATGGGGAAGTACACAATACGACAGGAATTATGTTCAACAAATACGGATTAACAACGAATAAAACGTAACAACACGAGTACGAATATTCAAATCAAATGCAAATCTCAATAGCATTTTATCAATATAATTTCTCAACAACACTTTAACCGAGTCACCAGGCCTCACCACATCCGTATATGCTTTATCAAGCCATAGCCCGGGAAATAGGAATTTTGGCGGGTGCCCAACATCCGTGCCATATTAAAATCTCATGACAACATGCTCATCAACAATATAATGATACCACATGAATCAAAATAATTTCAACAATTATTTTTTAGATTTCAATGAATTTATCAATTCAAATATGAGTTCAATTAACAAGAATTCAAAGAGAATGACACTCGCGAGATTTAAGGAGCATATTGTGTAAAACCCAATATCTCAAACCATGATGAGAAACCAACGATCACATCCTCAAGATCAACACAAAAGATATACAAAAGCTTCTCCAAGAACCTCCAACAAAATTGCCCCAAGAACACCTCTAATCTAAGGTTGGAACTCACAAATCTCAAGGGCCAATGTGTATATAAAAAGAAGAGGAATATAAAATATATTTGCTGCCAAAATTTGTGCCAAAAGTATGTTAAAAGGGTTCCCCGTGACTTCCTTTTATAATGCAAAGAAATGAAGAGTTGGAATCCAAAAAGACTCCTTTAAATAAGGCAAAGAAATGAAGAGTTGGAAGTCAAAACAACTCTTGAAAATTACTTAATGTTCGCCGACTTAGGATTCCAAGAGTTAAAAACATTAATAATCATTTTAAAATCCGTTTTAACTCCGATTTCGAAATCGTTTGAAATTCCCGCCTTTAAAAATAATAACCAACATATTTGAGCAATATAAATAATTTTATCAAAAACTTTTTTTTCCTCCATTTTCCAGAAATTAATTAAAATAGCCCAAAATTACGCGGGTTGTTACACTTCCCCACTAATAATGGAATTTCGCCCTCGAAATTCTCCGAATGCCTAACTCTCAAAAATAAGGTTAACAATCTCCAAAAATAATTTCGTCTCCAAAAAAAATTCCTCACATCTAATCTCGAAACTTATCACGAATATCACCTAAAATTTGCTATCTCCAAAAATTGCTAACCACGCAATGACCCCAAAACCCAAGCCCCGAGGGTTGACGTATACCTAAGCTCTGATACCATTTGTAACACCCCGCCCGCCCGGGGAGAGCGAACGGAGCGCTAATGCGATAAAATAAATCCAAATCCACAAGTGACAAGGTATAGAGCATCTAAATAAACCAACAATAATATAAATCCACTAATCTCAATTCTTCAAATAAATACAACAAGTCTCTCGAATTAAAATTACAACTAACTCGAAAATAAAATACAAATCTCCAAAGCTCTATACATCAAATAATACAAATCTTTCCCAAATAATCCGCGCTAAAATCAATCTCCATAGCGCCCCAAAATCCGCGCTAACCTGCCACTAAAAGAAAATATGGGGAAGTACACAATACGACAGGAATTATGCTCAACAAATACGGATTAACAACGAATAAAAAGTAACAACACGAGTACGAATATTCAAATCACATGCAAATCTCAATAGCATTTTTTTATCAATATAATTTCTCAACAACACTTTAACCGGGTCACCAGGCCTCACCACATCCGTATATGCCTTATCAAGCCATAGCCCGGGAAACAGGAATTTTGGCGGGTGCCCAACATCCGTGCCATATTAAAATCTCATGACAACGTGATCATCAACAATATAATGATACCACATGAATCAAAATAATTTCAACAATTATTTTTCAGATTTCAATGAATTTATCAATTCAAATATGAGTTCAATTAACAAGAATTCAAATAGAATGACACTCGCGAGATTTAAGGACATATTGTGTAAAACCCCATGCCTCAAACCATGATGAGAAATCAACGATCACATCCTCAAGATCAACACAAAAGATCTACAAAAGCTTCTGCAAGAACCTCCAACAAAATAGCCCCAAGAACACCTCTAATCTAAGGTTGGAACTCACAAATCTCAAGGGCCAATGTGTATATAAAAAGAAGAGGAATATAAAATATATTTGCTGCCAAAATTTGTGCCAAAAGTATGTTAAAAGGGTTGCCCACTACTTCCTTTTATAATGCAAAGAAATGAAGAGTTGGAATCCAAAAGACTCCTTTAAATAAGGCAAAGAAATGAAGAGTTGGAAGTCAAAACAACTCTTGAAAATTACTTAATGTTCGCCGACTTAGGATTCCAAGAGTTAACAACATTAAAAATCATTTTAAAATCCGTTTTAACTCCGATTTCGAAACCGTTCGAAATTCCCGCCTTTAAAAATAATTACCAACATATTTGAGTAATAAAAGTAATTTTATCAAAAACTTTATTTTCCTCCATTTTCCAGAAATTAATTAAAATAGCCCAAAATTACGCGGGTTGTTACACTTCCCCACTAACAATGGAATTTCGCCCTCAAAATTCCCCGAATGCCTAACTCTGAAAAATAAGGTTAACAATCTCCAAAAATAATTTCGTCTCCAAAAAAAATTCCTCACATCTAATCTCGAAACTTATCACGAATATCACCTAAAATTTGCTATCTCCAAAAATTGCTAACCACGCAATGAACCCAAAACCCAAGCCCCGAGGGTTGACGTATACCTAAGCTCTGATACCATTTGTAACACCCCGCCCGCCCGGGGAGAGCGAACGGAGCGCTAATGCGATAAAATAAATCCAAATCCACAAGTGACAAGGTATAGAGCATCTAAATAAACCAACAATAATATAAATCCACTAATCTCAATTCTTCAAATAAATACAACAAGTCTCTCGAATTAAAATTACAACTAACTCGGAAATAAAATACAAATCTCCAAAGCTCTATACATCAAATAATACAAATCTTTCCCAAATAATCCGCGCTAAAATCAATCTCCATAGCGCCCCAAAATCCGCGCTAACCTGCCACTAAAAGAAAATATGGGGAAGTACACAATACGACAGGAATTATGCTCAACAAATACGGATTAACAACGAATAAAAAGTAACAACACGAGTACGAATATTCAAATCACATGCAAATCTCAATAGCATTTTTTTATCAATATAATTTCTCAACAACACTTTAACCGGGTCACCAGGCCTCACCACATCCGTATATGCCTTATCAAGCCATAGCCCGGGAAACAGGAATTTTGGCGAGTGCCCAACATCCGTGCCATATTAAAATCTCATGACAACGTGATCATCAACAATATAATGATACCACATGAATCAAAATAATTTCAACAATTATTTTTCAGATTTCAATGAATTTATCAATTCAAATATGAGTTCAATTAACAAGAATTCAAATAGAATGACACTCGCGAGATTTAAGGACATATTGTGTAAAACCCCATACCTCAAACCATGATGAGAAATCAACGATCACATCCTCAAGATCAACACAAAAGATCTACAAAAGCTTCTGCAAGAACCTCCAACAAAATAGCCCCAAGAACACCTCTAATCTAAGGTTGGAACTCACAAATCTCAAGGGCCAATGTGTATATAAAAAGAAGAGGAATATAAAATATATTTTCTGCCAAAATTTGTGCCAAAAGTATGTTAAAAGGGTTGCCCACGACTTCCTTTTATAATGCAAAGAAATGAAGAGTTGGAATCCAAAAGACTCCTTTAAATAAGGCAAAGAAATGAAGAGTTGGAAGTCAAAACAACTCTTGAAAATTACTTAATGTTCGCCGACTTAGGATTCCAAGAGTTAACAACATTAAAAATCATTTTAAAATCCGTTTTAACTCCGATTTCGAAACCGTTCGAAATTCCCGCCTTTAAAAATAATTACCAACATATTTGAGTAATAAAAGTAATTTTATCAAAAACTTTATTTTCCTCCATTTTCCAGAAATTAATTAAAATAGCCCAAAATTACGCTGGTTGTTACACTTCCCCACTAACAATGGAATTTCGCCCTCAAAATTCGCCGAATGCCTAACTCTGAAAAATAAGGTTAACAATCTCCAAAAATAATTTCGTCTCCAAAAAAAATTCCTCACATCTAATCTCGAAACTTATCACGAATATCACCTAAAATTTGCTATCTCCAAAAATTGCTAACCACGCAATGAACCCAAAACCCAAGCCCCGAGGGTTGACGTATACCTAAGCTCTGATACCATTTGTAACACCCCGCCCGCCTGGGGAGAGCGAACGGAGCGCTAATGCGATAAAATAAATCCAAATCCACAAGTGACAAGGTATAGAGCATCTAAATAAACCAACAATAATATAAATCCACTAATCTCAATTCTTCAAATAAATACAACAAGTCTCTCGAATTAAAATTACAACTAACTCAAAAATAAAATACAAATCTCCAAAGCTCTATACATTAAAATTATAACAAGTCTCTCGAATTTAAATTACAACTAACTCGGGCGGGCGGGGTGTTACACGCGTGTGTTATCAACCCTTGGATCATTTGTTATCAATGGTCTGCATGTCGTCTTGATGAATCCCTGTGTAACCTTCTAAACCAATCAGCTTTCGTTTAACCACCGCCTTGCTTGAGCCCTTAGATTCAAGTCAATTTAAATTGACTTAATCCAGGTCCTTGGTTTTGAGCCAGCATCTCGAACCTTCTCCTCTCACTATAAAAAAACCTTTATTCTCAGACTTCGAAGACTTTTGCCATTTCATTGTTTCTGAGAGAAGAGAGAGTAGAGAGAGAAGAGATAAGAGAGAAGAGAGAAACCAGAGAGAGAAAGAAAGTTAGAAACCCTAACTTCATTCGTTTAAATCCTCTTCAAACCTAACCCAAACACTTCTTTAAAACACCATATCCAAAAACACTACCCTCAGTGTTCTTGAGTGTTTGAGAGTTTGAGTTGAGTTATTTTTGTTGTTGTAACCTTGTGTTCGTGAGATCTTGTTTCCAACTTAGACTTTTATTTAGATCTAGTTTTTGACTTCATAAAAATATCAGATCTGGGTTATTCATGTTACATTACACTTAGTTTCATTCTTTATTTCTCATCTTGAGAAATATATTGTTGATTATTTTCTCTAAAACGTTTTCTTACTTTGAAATCAATAATAAATGCTTTCTGTTTCTTATTCCTGTAAAACTAAACCTTTGACCTAGTTTGGAATCTCACTTGGAGGTTTTCAATCTCAAAAAGTTTTTGTTTTAAATTCTGAGATTGATTAAAACCTTGTCTGTCTTCCTAGCAAGGTATCTGTGGATTCTAGGAATGATTTAAAGGTCAAATAAGGTTTAAAGTTTTGTAAGAAAAGAGAAAAAGAAAAGATCACAGCATATAGTGTTATTGTAATTTGTTAGGACTGTTTGTACTTAATAAGTGTGTGTGTGTGTGTGCATGCATGTGTTAGAAAGCACCTCCACAAACAATTACACCCTACAACACGAAAAGTGTTGGTAATAAGATCTTGTGAACATAAGTCGACGTAAAGTACTGGAACAAATCAGAAGTTAACAAACTGGGAGTACTACATCTACAATCAGAACTGCAGAGAAGTTTAAGGACACCAAAGGGTACATTCCTAAACTTATATAGGACTGAGTTGTTTGCATGTTAGTTATATAGTTTGTAACTCATATATTTGTTTTAGTGGATTTTTCATTTTACTCCGTAGAAGGAGTCGTGGATGTTTCCTCAATTGGTGAGGTTTTACCACGTAAAAAATTGTGAACAGAAGCCTTCTACATTTTCTCATCTCATTCTTGGTTGTGTTGTGTTTAAAACTTGTTTAAACTATCTTTTAAACTTGTTGCCCAAATCTTGAATAAGATCTCGTACATACTATTTTATTAAACACTTCTTGTGATTAATCCTTTTTTATTTAAGAAAAGAGTTTCTTCAAAAAACAACTCGGAGTTACTTAAATAGTTTATTTTCAATAAACGGCTTTAGTAACGCATTTTTCAGATACATATCAATATGGTGGACAGGGTTGGTGCTCCCGTCATATCTTGGGGTGACCACAGGTGGCTTGAACTTTGATGGCGTAGGGAAGTTGACTATCTTCGCCACAAAGGGTGAGCCTATGGTGTATCCCCTCTAAAGAGGGTCTCGACTTTTTAGTATATTGCCAATCTTATCCTCCAATTGCTGTATCGATTCATTCCAGGGCCTCATAGCGTCGGCTTGGCCGATGTTATCCCCTGCCGCCTCTTTGAGATAGACGGAGGATTCTGCCGCGGCTGGCCTGTGTCGGCTATTTACTTCCCCCTGGCTGTTGTCCCATCCTAGGGGCCGGCCCCCGTGGGGTCGATCATCTGCTGCCTCCCTTCTGGACCTCACGGCACTCCTTGATCTGGACAATTTTTCTCGCATGTCATTTACTGGGCCCAGCCTCTCAAAGGCCGACCCCTTGCTCAAGCGATCAAAAGCAGAGCCTCTTGGGCGATCATCAGGATTTGGTCTCCCGCACTTCCCTCTACTCTCCTGAAGAGGTCGTATAGTGTTGTTGGAGACTTCATATGGTTCCCAGCATTCTATGGGGGCCTCCTCTCCCTCCAGATCGTCATACATGTCCGCAGGGCAAGGATTTCCTTGCCTCCCCAGGCGTAGACGTCGGGGGTCAGCAACATCCCTACGCCGCTGAGGGGGTGGCAGGTCTTTGCGTGGTGCTTGGGGTGGTCCCCTGGCCTCATGCTTCCCTAGAGCCGCTGTCGGAGTAATCATCTCAGGTGAGACCCCTGGTGGCCTTAGTATGTTCTGGCTTAGACCTGTGAACTGCTCCTGCATGATCCACTATCTTGCTGCCAGAGACTTCAAGGTTGCCGCCACATCATCCATCTCAGACTGAGGTGGTGGCTGATTGGAACTGGGTCCTACTCCACTATCAGGTAGAGGAAGTGGTGGTGGTGGCATCTTCGGTGCCATGTGTTTAAATTATGAAAAACTGAACTGAAAAAAGGACTGGTGAGCTTGAGAACCTTGGTGGGTCTCTTTCAATGGTGAAACATCTCCTCACAGGGGGAGAGCTGGTTCACCACCAGAGTACCCAGCGAGGTCAAGCTGTACACAGGAAGAGATGTCTTTTCGTTCCCACAGACGGTGCCAAACTGATGATGCTGAAACCTAGCACCACTAGATAAGTGATGATGAGCTCAAACAGTAGTAATCATGGCATCCATAGAGATGTATATGTATGTGTGTATAAGGAGATGAGTATAAGAGGAATAAGACAATGATGTATAGTGATTCAACCAATTTGGCCTACATCCACTGTGAGTGTGTGATCCACTAAGTATGGGCACTAATGGCCTTGGATACAATGCACATAAGCTCACCTTCTCTCTCTACTGGGTTTATAAGCAGAGTTTTTGCTAGGGTTACAATTATCGATCCCTCCCCCTGTAGGGTTATGGGTGACAAGTATATATAGGTCTTGGGGGGTGTAGTGTACCCCCCAAGTATGCATGGTGCATGTGAATGATGATTTAGCCAATCTACTGTTGACACCTGTAGATGCCAAATGATGATATAATATTTCCTCACGTGAGGGGGTGATTCGGTTATAACGGTCTTCCACGTGTCCTGTGATCCTCACGTGCACTGTTCCACGCGTCCCCCAAACCACGCGCTGTGATGATGTCACCCTCGGCCTGTAAAACGAGGCCGAGGGCAAAGTCCCTTCTGATAGTGAGTCAAGCCCAATTTAGGCCTCGTACTGTCATACCCTCGGAGGGTCGTCTGGAGCCTGATGAAGGGTCGCCCCCCTGAGGGGTCGTCTGGGGCCTGATGAAGGTTCGGCCCCTGAGGGGTCGTCTGGAACCTGATGAAGGGTCAGCCCCAAAGGGTCGTCTGGTATTGATGATGAGGTCATCCTGACCCCATCCAGGTGTAGGGCGTCCTCGGCCTGGTCGTGTGTATATATGGGTATATCATATGTAATACCCCGTAATTTTTAATGACTTTTAAAATGAGTTAAATTAAAAGTTAATGGGATTAATTGGAATTAATTATAAATCAATTAATTGGGATTAATCCGAAATTTATATTACTTGTGGATATTGCAATATATTATTTTAAATATTACTTGGTGATACTTAAGTAATATATGAATATGATGTTATTTATATTGCCCTGAGTTACTTATACGGTAATTATGAAACTTAAGTCGGGACGCGGTATGGGACGTGTCGGGACTAATTTAGATAAATAGAAAGTAAACATTATTTTATATCAACCTTATGGTCATTTTGAGTGCGCCTTTGCATCCGGAAGGGTCAAAATATTCAGAAAAGTCTATTCGGGTGTTGGATTTGGGGCTCGGGTCAATTAGGAGATGAAAGGAAACTCCTAAGGGGATTTTAGTCATTATATTAGGGAGATGAATAGTAATTTCGGGATTTTTCTTATTATAAATGACACACTCCAACCCAGTTACTTATAATTAAGTTTGAAAGTCAAAGAGAGTCAAATCATAATTACCTAAATCAAACCATAAACACGAGAATCTTCATTCAATTATTAACATGCATCAATAAAACTAAAATCCCTTCACTTTTATTAAGGTAATTGTGCTTATTCTAACTTACCGAAAAGATAAGTAGTCTTAAATTACCCCATTTATGTTTGACCAAATCATGGTTTTATGCTAACCCCACCGAACTCCTAGATTTGGCAGTGATATCACAATACCTGAAAAACATAAACATAGGAAACATGAGAAAAATAGCTCAGCAAATGCATCACTACAACACTATTGCATAAAATTAAATGCAATAAATGATATCCCCGTGATGATATATACATACTTATCCAGTCCATTCATAAAGAATTTCAAATTATATACTTATCCAGCTCATTTATAAAGAATGACCAACTTATCTGAATCATGATTCACATATCCTGTCTGCAATAGACAATTCTCCCCCATTCCTGGTCGAGGAGTAACCCCTTATCTTTAATAGAAAAATCTCCCCCATTCCTGGTCGAGGAGTAACCCCTTGTCTTTAATAGACAAATCTCCCCCATTCCGGGTCGGGGAGTAACCTCCCATTTCGGTAAACTGAAATGAACAAATGCATAATCAATAATATTCTGATCATATCCGTAACCATGTATAATACCTCTTACCAGTGAGTGATATTCAGATCTTATCCATAACTATGCGTAATGCATCTTACCCATGAGTGATATTCACCTCGTATCCATAACCATGTGTAATACAACTTACCCTTGAGTGATATTTAGATCATCTCCATAGCCATGTAAAATACATCTTTTTACAGTGAGTACACTCACCTTGGCCACTTCGTGTGTTTTTCCCTGCCTTTGTCAGGCACCTGTTCAACCGGTTCTTCTTTCCTCTCACATATAAAGTCTTAAAATATTTGTATCATCATAAGGATATTAACAATCCAAATAATAACTTAACCTTTACCATACTCATAAGCATCATATCATCCCATTCTAATCATTTATCATAAATGAAGTCTCATCCAATTTCATGTTAAAATATTTAACATATCCAATCCATAGTCCAAACATACTTTAATTTCTTCTTCGTAATTTGATTCTTATCAAATTAGGTTCCCAATATAAAAGACAACACATCATTTCAAGTTTCCTAGAGAAAGATTTGTCCATTTATTTATTACAAATCAAATATGCCCTATAGACTCTTTCATCGTTCATTCAACTTCGAAGAATTTTCATAATTTTTTTACATCATAACTTCCTTTGATATTTCACCCAACATCCATAAACATATGGAACAATATAAAATTAAAGTTTCATAATTTTTAAGGTTCATTTCCTATGTCAAGCAAAACATCGAACACCTGGTGTGCATACTTACACCTTTGGAGCAAATTTGATATATAAATTTCAAACTATCACCAAAGATTCACTTCTTGGTATTTTCACATAATATTCAGAGATTTTATACATATATGAGTCTATTTTCATATCCAAAAGGAATTATTCAATTCCAATAAATATACAAAAAGTTAGAGGAGTTTGAATACACATGGTTTCCAATCGAATCAATATACATGATTTACACGTTCAACCTTGCTTAAACCCATATCTATCCATAGATATACCTCAAAACACAGAAGTTTAGTAAACAAATGATTATTTATATCATTTTAAATCAATAATTCCAACAATATACAAGATTTACAAGTAGAATTACCTTAGGGATGTTTTCGTAATTTCCTATGGATTTTTCTCCCATTTTTCCTCGCCTTTCTCTTCTTAAACTTCCCGTTTCTCTCTCTTCAGGCCAAAATCTCTAATGGATGAGTTTGGATGAAGAAGAAGGTTATTTCAAGGGGCTTAAGTCGGCCAATCTTGCCCCCCTTCCAACCAATGAAATTCATCCATATGTTATACATATATGACAAAATACCACTTAACAAATGGACAGATTTGCCCCTGCTTCGTAATTTCAGCATAACGTCTTGATCGAACCTCTGTTTTATACACCGTTTATTGTGTTACGAACTTAACTCATATATTTACAACTATCTAGTTTTCACCTAAACTCAATTATTATATTATAGTGGCCAAAACTAGTCCTCAACTCGAACATTCCCACCGAAGACTTCACAAATTTGTGTTGGTGACTAATTCAATATTTCATAAGTTATGAAGGTAGGATTAGACTAAACATAATAACTTAACATTATATATTCTAATAACACATTATCCCCATCCTATAAGGTAAGCATGATTTAAACATGGTTTATCATAAACACAATAGCTTAACATTATATATTCTAATAACACATTATCCCCATCCCATAAGGTAAGCAGGATTTAAACATGGTTTATCAAAATCATATCCGGGTCGTCACAATAAAGGTGATGGATTAGAGTAACATAGGTTCATTTCATTTGATCACAAAACACTTGGGAGGTATTAGTGTGAGATAAAGTGACGAGTTTCTTGGGAGGAGAAGAGGTTGCTTGGGAAGGAGGAAAGACTTTTGGGGCAAGCCAGGGGGATTAACCACCTTCTACGACCAGCACCAGCACAACCACCAAAAAGTCATCGGAAAATAAGAAAAGGATTCTAAAACGTCATCACCAAAGGTTCAAACCTACATAATTAAGGAAAGGGTAATTCTTACTTTATTTTATTGCTTACAATATCCATGCTAGATAGGTTAACTAAGAAGTATGAACTTACATGATTTAAGGATGAACTATAGAGTTTTTGAAATTTTTTCTTAATATGAAAATTAGATAGAATAAATCTCTTTCTGTTTAAATGATTTAATCCACCAATTTTGGGTTTCAAATGATAGAAGAAGTCTGAGTTATTGTGATTTTTTGAGAAATAAGAACCTATGAGAAATCTGGGAATAATAAGATTTAATCCAAACTATTTGATGATTTTAGTTTGTTTGATTATTAGAATCTGATCATATATCTTTCTATATCAATTGAGATTAATTAGGAGAAGTTTGGGATTGATTTGTGTTCGTTTTGATGAGAAAGAAAATGGATAAAACGCATTAAAAAATTGTTGAAATGGACGAACAATATATGATAATTTTAGGTCTGTTTTGAGAGGAAATTGACAGTGTGCACGAGAGTTTTAGAATAAAACCACGTTCTGCACAACTTTTCAGTTTTAAGTTTTTTGAAAATCTGAGAAGAAAAGCCTCATAATTGTAATTTTATATTTCTGGCAGAATGTACCTTTATCGAAAAAAATAATTGGAAAATTGTAATTTGTCCTATGGTGAGATTTTATTAATTTTGGTACGTTAACAAGGAGCGAGGGGCTTGCGTTGATGTTGAAAAATTATATGGATTTGAGGATTAAATTTTTGTGAGAGATATCTAAATAATTATATTATGATTTAGAGCAGAATAATTGTTATATCAAGTAAAGGTAATATTGATAATATATTTACGGGTACTTGGGTCGGAGAAAATATTATGTGAGTGATAACTACATAAAAAATATGATGATAATTGTTGATGTAAAAAATTAGATCGTATCTAATTATTCAATCACAGATAAATAAATGAGACAAAGAAATTTTAAAGTGGTTCAGCCTTATAAGAATGGCCTACGTCCACTGTTATGTTATTGCTGACTGTTTGGGAATTCTCGATTACAAGTTCTATCAAGAAATTTCGGTCCCCTTACAATGAGGATTGTACATTGTATTTATAGCCCTGAGGCTGCAATATGAAAGGGTAATACATTAAATGATGTACATGTGAAAGGGTAATACATTCAATGCCCCTTAAGCGTATACATCTGAATGATAACCATTTAATGAACAGTTAAACTATTGGTTATCCTGCTATTAATGCTTTATTCGAGGTGCAGCTCGGACTGCCTAAGTTGCTCGGACCGCCTAAGCTGCTCGGCATTCAAGAGTTCCTTGTAGATTTCTTGCTCCTCAGAGCGTCTGAGTTCCTCGGGGAAGCAGTGTTCCTCGTTGTAGTATGGTTCCTCGGAGCGTTTGACTTCCTCGGAAGTGTTCGTTGTTGCCACGTAGATTGCCACGTGTCTTCGTTCAATTGGGCCATGTCAACAGACTAAATTTGGTATCAACAGAAGCCCCCAATGTTTCATAGTTCAAAATTTGAGGAGTATGGAACATTCTTTCTTGGAATATGGCAGTTTTAAATGGTCCTTCAAATTCGTAGAATCAAGCTTTTTTGAATTTTTATAACCTCCTCGATCTCCGCGTGCATTTTGTCCTTCTAGCCACCAGTAGCGTAATCGTTTCTTTTTTTAATCATTAACTTTACCGTTTCCCAAGGCAGAGTATTTAAGCGTCACAGACAATCCCATTGTCTTCTACTTTTTCATATTTGTATCTTAGAATTTTCCATTGTCTTACTCTCTTGTGCGTTCATCCTTTCCATCGTTCGTTGTCAACAGATCCACTCTTTTTCTGTAAGATCTTCTTCCTTCTTCTTCATTTCCTTCTTTCATCATGGTTTACCAGTAGAATCGATTGATAAATTTCGCTCTGATTTCTCTATTCCCTCCTGGGTTATTTTGGAAGAACTTTCTGAGCCTTTTGACTATTTCCGTTTGGCTGGGACATTGGTTCCCCAGTCTCTTTGTTGCTGAGTGTGGATTTTCTTTTCCTCCAAACCCTCTATGTCTGGAATTCTGTCAATACTTTGACGTGGTTCCTGCAAGAATAGCGCCCAATACATGGAGAATAGTTAATGGGGTTCATAGACTAAATCAAATTCATGGAACTCGCATAGGAATTCCAGAAATCATGTTGTGTTATAGATGGGTTGTTGGGGATAATACTTTTTATTTAAAAACTAGATTTTTAAATATGGCTTTAGTGGTCAACCTCTCGAATGCCAATAGGGACTATTTTGAGCACGGGGTTATTATAGAAAATTGGCAACATGCTCCTTTATCTGGATATGAAGGTTATCAGGGTCCCAGATGCCCTCCCTATGGCAATGGGATAGGTTATTTTTATTTTATTTTATTTATTTTCAAAATTATGCTTCTTCTATGTTTGATAAAATATACCACTGATATTTTAATGTTTATTTATTTGCAGTTGACAGTAAAAGAAAGTGTCCAAAAGAGGCAGACGTTAATATAAGGCACTTAAAACTTATCTAGAGTTTGCATCAAACTGTTGCTGACGAGCACATTAGGTCATCTTCATATCTGCTGCAGTACAAGAGCTACACCACTTCTTTAACTGCTCGTCCGGTAATAAGTGAAGTAGAACCAGTACCATCTTCTACCAGTTCTTCGCCTGAGTCACACGTTCCTTTAAGTGAAAGGATGAAGAAAAGAAGACCTCCCACCCTTTTTGAGAAACCTGCCTCTGGTGTTGGAGAGGCAAAAAGAAGTAAAATTGACGTCCCAGGAGAGGGGACGAAGAAAATTGATGCACCTTCCTCGGTTGCTCCTGTGAATGTTGTCGAGAAGCCCCCAGTGGCCCCGAGCAAGGCTGCTGCTCTAGGAGAAGTGATTGTCATATCACCGACCAAGAGTTCCTCCTTGGTCAAAACTACTCCTGTTCCCCCGAGGAAGCTGAAGAAGAGATCCTCGGTCAATTTGGCTGAAACCATCTCTCAGCCCCCAACTACTGGAACTGGTGTTCCAACTTTTGTTCCCCCGCACTCTTCCATGAGCTCGGTGAAGACTTGGATCATTCCCGAGATCCAAGGTATTGAAGAGAACCTTTCTCGGGACATGGTCACCTCATTGGTTGCTCGCCATATTGCTTATGTAAGTGTTATTACTTTGAACTTTTCATCTTTCCCTTGTTATATCTGTCTCTGACTTGCTTTCATTTTCTTTTCACAGTTGGTGAGCTGCTTTAATACAATTTTGAAGAAAAGTGAAGCTATTAAAGCTTCAAGCTCCTCATCTGGGGTGGAGGAAGCTCTGGTGGGCCTGACGAAGTCTTTGGAAGATTCTCGTCAAAAGTATGATACTGACAAGGCTTCTTGGGAGAAGAAACTTACCTCCACCGAGCAGGAGAAGGCTCAGGTTGTTGAAGTCTCCAAGGGGTTGGAGAAAAAAGTGAATGCTTTGGAGAAGAATAATAAAGATCTTGAAGGGAAGCTAAAAGATGCTGGAGAGCTTGAGAATAAGCTCAACGTTGTTGAGGAAGAACTAATCCAACTTCGCGAAGTAAGTCACCAGAAGGAAGAAGTTGAGAATAAACTGAAGACTGCTGAAAATCTTTTGTCCGAGAAGCTTTCCTTGGAGAAGTTAAAGAGGAAATTGGCTGTGAAGAAGTCTTTCAGCGCCGGATGGGACAAAGGGTGGAACAAGGGTTTAGCTGCCATGATGTCGTAAGTAGAATATGGAAGCCTTAAATACTTTAGAGATGGGTGGGTCGCTGCTCTACAGGAGATGAAGGTGGATGAAAATTCCGAACTCTTTCAGCGACACATCCCTGGTCCCCCTCCAACTCCCGAAGACAAAGAAGAGGACAAAGCTGCCTCCAAAGAGTCTTCCATGGTGACGGGAGATCAAGTTTCTCATCCCCCAACTATCCAGCCCGCTGACGAGGAAATTCAGCAAGTCGGTACTTCCTCCGAGCAACCTCCAGCACTTCCTCAGCTATTATCTGCTCCATCCAAGCAATCTACCTCCTCGTCCCAGCCTCCCGAGAAAGTTTTGGGAGACAAGGAAAAGGTGTAGAGTTGTTCGGACTTCTATCTATTTTATTTTTCTTTGACAAATGTAATCCTAAACATGTAATTCTGAACCTTGTACTTCTGACCTTTGTGATATAATAAAACTTGAATTTTGGTGTATGCATACTGTTGTTTCTATCCTTCATGCTTTGTTTGTACTATTATTGATTATTGCTTTTCTTCCTCTGCTAGTTTCTGTCCAGGATGGAATTATTATCTGCTCACGATACAAAGCTGTTGAGGCAATGCAATGATTATTTTAAGGCTGGTCACACATATCTGAGTGCAGCACAAATCGTCGACATCCTCGGCCAAGATGCTTCAGAACAGGCAATTGAAGCCTACCAATACTTGAAGTGTCTGCTTGATCGTGCGGTAGCCAATAATGTAGCTTATTATGATATAATTGAGGATCTTCGAGGCACTCTTGAAGACCTTCATCAACAATATAAGGAATCCACTGCCCTCTTGCATGAGGGGTACGAGAAGAAATATCAACAAATCATTGTCGATAAGGGATACGATAAACTTTTTGTTTGCTACGATGTGAGGGAGAGAACTCTGAGGGCTGAGGTCGAGGAGTGCAGACAAATAGCCGAGTTATTGGAGCAAGAGAATAACAATTTACAAAGAGAAATATCTCAATTAAAATATGTTGCCTCCACCTTAAATTCTTTGATCCCAGTGATTGATGAGGGATTCTCGTTCTTGGAGGTCGAGAACGCCAACTTGAGGGATGAGTTGGAAACCTTGAAGAGAGCTGGCCCTTCCACATCTTCTCGGGGATGAGCAAGAGCTCCTCGAGGATGAGAAAGAGCTGCTCGAATTCCTGTCGAGGAACAGAGGACTCAATATACCTTAGAGAACCAAGCCTTCCAACTGATGGCAAAGAACCAGGCGTTGGCTGAAATGTCAAAGAAGATCAAGGGTCTGGACGAGCAGCTTTCTGCGCAGAAGTCTACCTTGGAGAATAAAGAACTCTTCATCAAAAATCTCCACGAACAGCTGGAAAGATCGACATATCAATCCCACAAACAGCCCAGGGAGTTCTGGATGGCTGGTTACAACGAGGCTCTCTACCACTTGGACGATCATATCCAGAATGCCAATAATGAGGGCTACAAATAGGGCTGGTTGAATGCCTTAGGTGTGCTACAACTGGAACAGGGTCATTACCTGTGGGATTACCATAATCCTGGGTTGCTCGACCTTCCAGTGCCACCATTCAAGCTCGACATGAGTTGGATCCCTGCTCGGGCCATCCCTCAGTGCTTAATTTCCAAATATCTCGGCGACTACAATCTCCATTCAAATGTCGAGATATCTCGTCCCGAGCACCTCCTAGATCGACCATCCGTGATGAATATCAGGATGTTAAAAGATCTCAACTTCATAAATTCTCCTCTTGCTTTAAATGATCCGCCTGCTGGCGAGGAACCTGTTTCAAAAGAAGAGGGGAAAAAACCAATAGAATAGGAATATTGATGTAATAAATTTGTATACATTTCATTATCAATGTAATTTTTTTTGGATTTAATAAAAGACTTTCATTTTTTTCTTGTAATTATAAAACACTTTTCATTTGTGCATGCGTATCTGTTAAAAAGATAACAATATTGTATTATTTGTCGACCAGCTTATTGTCGAGTAGTTTGAATTTGTGGTAATCATTTGGCAAAAATGATGTTTTGTTTCTCGACCAACTTAGTAATAATTTAAAAAGTTACGAGTATAAAAAAAATTTCTCGATCACTTTCTCGTATTCATAAAATGTTTCCGACCAACCAAGGTCGGTAAACTTTCCTTTTCGACCAACTACAGTTAGTGGGTTTTTATCCCCGACCAGCCATAGTTAGTGGATTTTTTTTCTTGACGAGCAACTTTGGCACTTTTTGGAATAGTTGTACCTCCCGACCAACCATAGTTGGCTTTTTTGAGAATATATTTACTTCCTAACCAACATAAGTTGGCATTTTTAGGAATATTTTTACTTCCCGAGGAAAACATAGTTTTACTTCCCGTAGGAATACAAGTTTTACTTCCCGTAGGAATACATTTACTTCCTAACCAACATAAGTTGGCATTTTTAGGAATACAAGTTTTACTTCCTGGAGGAATACAAGTTTTACTTCCCGGAGGAATACATTTACTTCCTAACCAACATAAGTTGGCATACAAGTTTTACTTCCCGGAGGAATACATTTACTTCCTAACCAACATAAGTTGGCATTTTTAGGAATACAAGTTTTACTTCCCGGAGGAATACAAGCTTTACTTCCCGTAGGAATACAAGTTTTACTTCCCATAGGAGTACAAGTTTTACTTCCCGGAGGAATACAAGTTTTACTTCCCAGAGGAATACAAGTTTTACTTCCCGTAGGAATACAAGTTTTACTTCCTGGAGGAATACATTTGTTTCTCGACCAACCTTAGTTGGCATTTTCGAGAATAGATTTGAGTAGTCCGAGTTTTGCCGAGTAGTGTGTAGCACTAGTATTCCCCGAAAAACTTTCAATAAAAGGAGAGAGTTTGGCAGAATATCTTCATTTTATTCATACTGACGGAACTGCGTTACATGAGAATATTCATCACTGATAATACTTGCGCAGGTGCTCCGCGTTCCATGCATTCTTAAACTCCTCCCCCTTTAAAGTTGCTATTCGGTAAGTTCCTGGTCGAACAACTTCTGTAACTCGGTATGGTCCATGCCAGTTTGCCTCCAGTTTATTATGTTTTTGAATCACTTTCTTCAGCACATAGTCTCCTTCTTTCAGGTCGCACTTCTTCACTCTCTTGTTGTAGAACAAAGTTGTTCGTTGCTGGTAAGCAGCATTTCTAATGGCTGCTTCTTCTCTAACTTCCTCGAGCATGTCTAAATCCAACCTTCTCATTAAGTCGCTGACAGGGGAATTAAAATTCAATACCCTGTGTGTTGGGAGGCCCAACTCGGCAGGTATAACAGCTTCACTTCCAAATGCCAGCATATATGGTGATTCCCCTATTGCTACTCGGGGAGTAGTTCGGTAAGCCAATAGTACTGATTGAGCTCGTTGATCCAATTTTCTTTCGCATCATCTAGTCTTTTCTTCAATCCATTCAACATCGTTTTGTTTATCACTTCAGTTTGTCCATTGCTTTGAGGATGGCCTGGTGCTGAGTGGATCTTCAAAATGTTTGACTGGTGACAATAGGTAGCGAACTCCTCGTTATAAAATTGTGTTCCATGGTCTGTGATGAAGGCATGAGGAAGACCATATCGACAAATGATGTTCTTCTAAATAAATTGGTACACCTTGTCGTACGTCATATCAATGAGAGGCTCAGCTTCTACCCACTTAGTAAAATAATCCACTACGACGACGAGGTATTTGAATCTTCCTCTGGTCGTTGGCAGTGGCCCGACCAAATATATTCCCCACATGGAAAATGGCCAAGGGGAAGTGATGGGTGTCAACAATGCTTGTGGAGTTCTTCGGATAGAGGAAAAGCGCTGGCACTTGTCACATTTCTTGGCATTGGCTATACAATCAGCCCTCATCATCGGCCAGTAGTATCCCTGGGTCATCACCCTTTGCAAAAGCGTCCGACCTACTACATGGGCTCCACAGGATCCTTCATGGATCTCTTCAATCAATTCTTTCACCTCGGAAGGATGTACACATCTTCTCAAACCTGCCATAATTCCTCATCTATATAGAATACCATTAGTTAATACATACCGAGCAGTTTTAAACTTCAATTTCTTGGCTGCGAGCTTGTCAATTGGTAATTCTCCCTCCTCAATATATGCTCTGATGGTATCCATCCAAGATGGTCCTAAATCAAGGGTAATAAAGTTCATCGTCAGATCTTCATCTATACTCTGACCAGCTAAAACTTCAATTGGGATTGTTCTCCGGATCTCGGTACGAGTAGCTGATACTAATCGAGCTAAGGCGTCTGCTCTTGCATTCTCTATTCTTGGTATTCTGACCAGCTGAATAGCAATAAATTCTGATACCAACTCCATCACCTTCGCCTGATACTTGATCATTAATTATACTTTGGCTCCATATATTCCCAACATTTGATTCACAATCAATTGAGAATCACTGAAGACAATAACCTGCTGCGCCTCCATAATTTTTGCCAGATTAAGACCTGCAATTATGGCCTCATACTCAGCCTTATTATTGGAAGATTTGAATTGGAAACGTAGGGCGTATTCCATGTCGACCTCGTCCGGAGTGCTCAAAACTATCCATACGCCACATCCTGTAGTGCAAGATGAGCCATCTACATATAGCCTCCATATAGGTAACTCATCTTCAAATTTCTGATCTGTCAGAAATCCTCGGTGGAAAATTTGTTGCTTCCTTTCATCCTCCCCTGATATTTCTTGCTCTTCGTCGACCATCTTTTCTTGCCCTTTTACCAACCTGAGTTGGTCTTAGCTCGAATTTGATGATCCTATAACATCCACTGGTTGATTAGCGAGCAACTTTTGCTCCTCGGGGGTATCAGGATAGGTGAACTCTGCTATAAAATCTGCTACAGCTTGCCCTTTTAGCGATGATCTGGGTTCATAGACTATATCGTATTCACCGAGCTCTATTTCCCAGTACATCAATCTCCCTTATTTTTCTGGTTTATGAAGGGCTTGCCTCAAAGGCATATCAGTATATACGACTATAGTATGAGCCTGGAAGTATGGCCTCATTCTTCTACTCGCCTCAATCAGCGCCAGTGCTAATTTTTCTAGTTTTGGATATCTGATCTATGCTCCTCGGAAGGCCTTACTCGTATAATAAATTGGTTTTTGCACTCCATTCTCCACTCTGATCAACGCCTAACTAACTGCATTCTCGGACACTGCCAGATATAAGTATAATTTTTCTCCCATCACTGGCCTGGATAGCAATGGAGGTTCTCCCAAGTATTTCTTCAAGTCTTGAAAAGCCTTCTCACATTCATCATTCCACTCAAAAGTCTTTCGGAGTGTCTTGAAGAATGGGAGACATCGATCAGTTGCTCGTGATACAAATTTGTTGAGTGCTGCTACTCGTCCTGTAAGAATTTGCACCTCTTTCTTCGTCGTTGGAGATCGCAGTCCTAATAGAGCTTTGATCTTTTCAGGATTTGCCTCAATGCCTCGTTGATTGACAATGTACCCGAGAAACATGCCTTCTCGTACTCCAAATATGCACTTCGTCGGGTTCAGCTTCATTTGATATTTATCCAGTTGATCAAAAGTCTGACTTAAGTCAACTAGATGATCGACCTCTTTCTTGCTCTTTGTCAGCATATCGTCAACATAGACTTCCATATTGCAACTGATTTGTTCAGCAAAAACCTTGTTCATCAGCCGCTGATATGTTGCACCTACATTTTTCAAACCAAAAGGCATAACATTATAACAATAAGTTCCCCTAAGGGTAATGAAAGAAGTACTCTCCTTGTCTTCAGGTTTCATTTTAATCTGATTGTAACCAGAATAAGCATCCATGAAGCTCAGCAACTCGTGTCCTGAGGTAGCATCCACCAGTTGATCAATTCGGGGCAGTGGAAAGTGATCCTTTGGGCATGCTTTGTTGAGGTCGGTGAAGTCTGCACACATCCTCTATTTGTTGTTTTTCTTCTTTACCATCACCACATTGTCTAACCAGTCTGGGTATTTAACATCTTCAATGAAACAGGCTTTCTGGAGCTTCTCGACTTCCTCTTTTATAGCTTGGTTCTTCTCGGGACTGAATACTCTTCTTCTCTACTTCACAGGCTTGATCTCCTTATTCACATTGAGTTCGTGACATAAGAAATTTGGATCTATTCCGGGCATATCCTCATGACTCCACGCAAAAGTTTGCTTTCTGCTTCTTAGGAAAGTTATCAATTCCTGTTTTAGTGAGGCTTCCAACGACGAACCTACTTGAGTAGTTCGCTCAGGATGCTCGTCATCCAGAATGATGTTTTTAGTAGCTTCCACCACTTGACCCTTCACGAGTTGCGACTCATCTCTAGGATCCAATGTTTCAATTTCTGTACCTTCATCCACTTGATAGGTAGTAGTCTTTTTCCTTGATTCCTCCAGTTCCTCTTTCTCGGCGGATGAATAATAGCATTCCCGAGCTACTTTCTGATCACCTTTCACAACTCCTACTCCAAAATTTGTTGGAAATTTTAGGCACTGATGTAGTGTAGATGGTACAGCCTCGAATTTCTTCAATCCTACTCTTCCCATGATGATATTGTATGATGATTGAACATTCTTATCCATCACAAAGAAGCGTATTCTTTCTGTTCGACAAGCAGGCCACGTACCAATGAATATATCCAATTTGATCGTCCCAAGTGGAAATACTTTCTCGCCAGCAAAATCTAGGAGGGGTCTATGATAAGGCTCCAGTTGAGATAGCTTTAGATTTAAACTGTCGAAGCACGAGTAGAACATGATGTCTGCCGAGCTACCATTGTCTACCAGTACTCCTGAAATCATTACCTCCTTCATTCTCATCTTGATCACCAATGGGTCATCATGAGGATATAGAACACCTTCAAGGTCATTCTTTGAGAAACTAATGACCAATTTCTCATTGTTCACCTTTCTCGGGCGATCCTCCTCAGCTAGATTTATTCGTTGAATGTACGAGCAAGCTTGAGCCTCACAGAGGTAAGATTTTCTCTCTGCAGTAAGGTCTCCTCCTCCTGCATCTCCACCTGTAATAACATTACAGTCAAATGACCCAAAGCGTATTGAAAATACCTCTCGTTCTGGCTATCTTGGTCTCTTAGGAAGATCGGGGTCTTCTTTTGGATCAACTTAATGGTGTCTTTTCTTGTTCTCCTCTGCTCGACGAGGAGATCTAGACCTCTCTCTTATTCGGTCATTGTTTATTCTTTCGCTTCCACGATCAACATACTTCGCCAGTTTTCCTCGTCTGATGAGTGTTTCAATCTCATTCTGAAGAGCTATGCAATTCTTGGTCATATGGCCATGATCTTTGTGAAACTCGCAATATTTTACTTTATTCCTCCTGTCAGGGTCTGCCTTCATTTTCTCTGGCCAATTTAATTCCTCGTTGTTCTTGATTTCTTCTAGAACATGGTTGATGTCTTTCTTCAGAGGAGTATAATTATAAAAAAAATTCATTACTTCCCATGTCGACCTAGTTTTTGAGTATTTGTCACTACCATTGTTCTTATGCTCTTTCTTCTTAGCTTTATCACCTTCCACCTTGGTTTTTTTGGCATCCATATTCTTCTTCGCAGTCATAGCCTCCTTGGCATTCATAATCTTGGACGCTTTTCCCATTAGGTTTGACATGGTCCTAGGCAGATCTTTGGCCAAAGTGTAAGACAACTTGTTTGGCAGTAGTCCACTCATCAAGGAGGTAATCGATGTCTTCTCCTCATAATCAATGACTTCGAGTTTCTCGTTATTAAAACGAGTTATATAATCTCTGGTACTCTCACCAGTTTTTTGTCTAACACTTAACAAATGCGCTACTCGTTTAACTGGCTTTGCCCCAAAATAGAAATTCCCATTGAATAACTCGGCCAGTTGAAGAAAAGTTGAGATCTTACCCCGAGGAAGATTATTATACCATATTTGAGAAGATCCGGTAAGAGTTCCCGAGAATGCTCTGCATCTCATCTCATTTGGAACAGCATAGATGTCGGCTGCAGCTTGGTATTGTTCTATATGAAGGACAGGGTCAGTCTTTCCATCATATTTGGGAGTCACAACAGGTGTTTTGAACTTTGATGGTGTTGGAAAATATACAATGGCCTGGACAAAAGGTGTTCCTCGAACAAAAGTTCGTTGTAGAGGGTTCTTGGCTTTAGCCATTTCCCCTAATATATCCTCCATCCTCTGAATAGAGCCTTTCCATGCATCATTTCCTTCCTCAGGCCTGTTGGTTCGAACAACTAATCGCGTTGAAGTGGCTTCCTAGGATTTATCTTGACGAGCAGCTGGTCGCGACTGGGCAGATCCTTCCCTTAAATCTGATGGTCGTCGAAAACTTCTCGATGCGACTTTAAGAGGACTTCTACTCCTTTTAGGTCCTAATTGATCAAAAGGTGATACCCTGCTTAACCTCTCTAGCGCACTAGTCCTTTCTGGAGAGAGAGTGATACGTTGTTCAGTATCTATGGCTCGCACTGACGAAGTTCGTCCAGGTTGATAAGAAAAATATTCAGATTCCTCATTGCGATATGAATCGGTACGCCTAGGACGCGAAGAAGGTACACGGGTATTTCTTTGAATACTTCGTAGTCCTGAATGGGTTGGTGCACCGCCATGGAGGGTTTGTATGAGTTATCGCATAGTTTCTTGCATGACGGTCTAGCCCTGAGCCAGATTTGTCATTATTCCGGCCAGATCTGGAATATTTGGTGGAGCAAATGGATTTAGAGGGTTTCCAGCATTTCGATTACTGGATTCTGGAATATCAGCCATTTGTGATGAATTGTTTTCGATGAAAAATGATATTACCAGTCGCTTCCCGCAGACGGCGCCAATCTGTTGATGTAAAAAATTAGATCGTATCTAATTATTCAATCACAGATAAATAAATGAGACAAAGAAATTTTAAAGTGGTTCAGCCTTATAAGAATGGCCTACGTCCACTGTTATGTTATTGCTGACGTTTGGGAATTCTCGATTACAAGTTCTATCACGAAATTCCGGTCCCCTTACAATGAGGATTGTACATTGTATTTATAGCCCTGAGGCTGTAATGTGAAAGGGTAATACATTAAATGATGTACATGTCAAAGAGTAATACATTCAATGCCCCTTAAGCGTATACATCTGAATGATAAGCATTTAATGAATAGTTAAACTGTTGGTTATCCTGCTATTAATGCTTTGTTCGAGGTGCAGCTCGGACCGCCTAAGTTTCTCAGACCGCCTAAGCTGCTCGATATTCAAGAGTTCCTCGTAGAGTTCTTGCTCCTCGGAGCGTCTGAGTTCCTCGGGGAAGCAGTGTTCCTCGTTGTAGTATGGTTCCTCGGAGCGTCTGAGTTCCTTAGAAGGGTTTGTTGTTGCCACGTAGATTGCCACGTGTCTTCATTCAATTGGGCCATGTCAGCAGACTAAATTTGGTATCAACAATAATCATGATTACACGTGTGGATAGTATTCAATAAATACGATGGGTACTTGTGATAGGATGAATTCCTAATATGATATAGGTAGTGTAAGAACCGAATTTTATATAGGTAGATGATAATACCTATTTGATTCATTGATAATTTATGTGTATGACATACCTAGCTTACTTTCTATCAACGGGAGGTTCGCGCGTGAGGGAAGTCATATCCTGATGAATCCGTGGGATTTTTGACTTGTCGCTCGAGAACGTAGGACTTAGGTTAATTACCATTAGTGAAAACAATGGTATAGAACGGTCATTTGGGTGCGTAGGTATGTGCGTAGCCCAAAGGCTTAGGACTATTTTCGCCTCCATTATTTGTGATTTGATATTTGTGGTTCGAGGGATCTCGAATGAACCTATGGTCCCATATACAATGACAAGATGTATTGGGAGAAGATAGCAGAGTAATGCAGAACCGTAGTTGTGTCTCGGGGTGCAGTATAGTTTATATATAATATAGTGAATGTATATATATACATGTGATGATATCTACTATGTGGCTAAAGTAGAAATGTAAGATAGCTATGTATGAGAACACTTAATTGAATTGAATTAATAAGTGACTTATCCATGTTGAATCTAAATGGATATATGTGTTTATAACATCATTATATGTATTACAGGGTTAATACGTGGGAATAATTTGGGCTATAAAGAATGGATACATGTGGTTAATCTCATTAGCATGGGAACTATAACTAGGATGGTACAGAGGTACATTAGGTGTGCAATCTAGATGAGAGGTGAGAATCTCAAGAGAGAGTCCGATAATCTAACATGTATATTATAAGTGATAAATATTGTAATTATTCACTTGTTGTATTGAAAACTATTTTTACCATCGGGCTCTGACCCGTTTCCTTGAATATTCTCCTTTCTCCCTTGTATCTTCTATATCAGGTGTCCAGTCGCAGGGACACCAGCCATAGAGGATTATGATGGTTGACGAGCTATGGAGCTATGGAGTATTGTTTAGACGCCTTCATTTATTTGATTCATACTCTGTAGTGATCTTTCATTTAGGGCATGTCGCCCTAGAGGATTTCAGATGTTTCTTTTCTACTTGAGTCAGGATTTTATACTCGTGTCATTGTGTTACATTTACTATTGTTTGGATTTATGTATTGAGATATTTTCTGGAAAGTTTATTCCAGTTTCATTTAAATTCTATTGTGATATCTATTCAATTTATTGTAGTTGTGGAATGGAATGTGTAGAATTATTCGAAATGGTAAAATGAAATTTTTATTGGAAAGTTTTTAACACCAGCTTAATTGAGTATTAGGTGATAGGAAAATATTTTCAACAGTGATGCTAATAATGAACCAATACTATATTCTCATTTAATTGGGTATGGGACTGATCACCCGATATTTAATTAGGTGGGGTGTTACATGAGGGAGCTTATACCGAGTTCGAGAGGGAGATAGAGGAGTTGAGAGGCTTACTTGATGAGAGAGAGTCAGACGAGGATGTGAGAGATGTTAATTGGGTTTCTCGATTCGAAGAGTTACCGATAAGGGAGGCACGCATGGTGCCCTCTAACGACACATTCCCGACCCTCTAGTTGAAGAAACTACCCTCCAATGTTAAATATGATTTCCTAGGAGAGAGTGAGGCATTTCATGTTATTGTTTCCTCTTGCTTAGATGAAGAGCAGGAGGGTAAACTATTAAAAAATTTGAGGAAGCACCAAAGTTCTTGATAAGCACCCAAAACTGTACATTTTATACCCCGAATAGACGTACTTTAGTTGCTAATTCTCGGAAATTTGGGTCTTATGCGCTTTATTGTCTATTTTGTAGGTCGAATGCACGTTACGGTGTTAAAACGCATATTTCAAAACAATTATGCAGATTATGGAGCTAATTACCAATCCCATACCCTAGCCTACCCTAACCTACCCAAAAGTCTAAAAAAAAGGAATCAAGTGAATTATATCCATTATCCTCTCATGTTTAGCATGTTCACACCTTAGATTAGGATTGACATCCTTACTTACCACTCTATACTTGAGTTTTTTATATATTTGTAGGTAATTGAGATTTTGATTGAAGATATTTTACAACAACGACGCACACCAAAAAGTAATTCATCAAATGGCGTCGTTGCCGGTCTTTGGAGCTTGACGTGCTTGAGAGGATTCCCAAATTTTGTGGTTCACTTGTATTGCATTTTCCAATTTTAGTACCATTTTTTTAGAAGGTTTGTATTTAGGATTTTATTACCTTGCTTGTATTGCGGTGCATAGAGACACCATTTTATTTTTATTTTAAATTTGTAATAATTGAAGAAACCGTGATAGGGAAACTGAACAAGGTAGAGAGAGGGCATCCAAAGGCGAGGATTTAGAAGCCTCTCTACCTTGGGTGGTCGGACACCCGGGGCATACTGAGATTGGTGTATTCTCCCCCCAGTCGACTCAATAATTTCGGCACCCCACGGCCTAAAAACTGTGGGAGGTACATCTCTTATACCCTCGCGCCCTCTTGTTAGCGAGTTCATACCTTGTGTTCTCCTCTGTTCTCTTGTGTGATTTAATTCGTGCATTTAATTTTGAATGGAATGATGAATTAAATTGACTAAGACCTACGCCCGTTCACTCACGAGAAGGGATTTCATCACCCGACTCAATCACTTATCCTTTGTGTGCTACCCTAGCCATCACTAATTTAAAATCAATCAACTAGATAGCCCCATAGGATACAGTGTTCGGAGGCCCCTTTTTGATCATTTTGACTTGTAGGATAACCCGTAGAGTCCTCTCCACCGGGCAAACCCTCAAACGGTTCTCTTTGCGGCACGAAAGTGTCCAGGGGAACTGGGTTTTAAGTGCGGTCGCCCAGTAAAACGGGTTTGTGTTGCCCCCAGCATTGTACCGACCGATCGTTTCGTCGTAGTAGCTTTGTGGTGAATCTCTATGGCAAGCCTCTTATCATTGTGTGATTTAAGTAGGAACACACATTTTTCAAAAGGCGATCACTTATATAAATTTCGTGATTTTTATCGCCCGCGGATTTCATTAAAATTTGACTACCCCTTTCATCAATTTTCAAGATGAAAATTGGTTATGTGCTAGTAAGGATTTTTCCTTCACTTGTGTGTGCCCACTTCCTCTTCCGGTAGTCCGTTTTAGTGAATTCGTCCAAATTCTTAGAGTCCAAATTTCCCCCCACCCTTTTTTCTTCCAAAAAATCCAAAAATATTTTCTTCTATTATTTTTAGAAAAAACTCAAAAATATTTTCTTTCTTTCCAAAACAAAAGCAAAAATCCAAAAATATTTTCTTTTCAAAAACAAATCAAAAAAAAAACAAATCCCTCTTTGCATGCCCACCTGGCAACGAGTTAATCATCGATTAATTCGTTCCCGTAGTATTTCTCCCGTCTCTTCCACATTAGGAGAACCCAGTGTTCCCCTTGCATTTTCCATTCCACCGATCACTTTGAGTTGTCCCCGAGTTGACATCTCAATTCACACCATTCATCCACCCACCATGGCTGAAGAGTGTGCCTTAAGGGACTACTGTGCCCCGATAACGGCTACCCCACCCTCTTGCATAGTTCTTTCACCCACCCCGGCGGATCAATTCGAAATTCGTCCGGCGACCATTTCCATGTTTCCCAATTTCCATGATCTTCAACGTGAGTCTCCATACACTCACTTGCGAAAATTTCTCACGGTTTGCTCGACTTTCAAAAATCAAAACTTAGATGATGAAAATGTTCATCTTCGCTTGTTTAGATTTTCTCTCCATGATAAAGCATACATGTGGCTACATTCCTTGTCACCGGATTCTATCCATACATGGGAAGAACTTGTAAAGAAGTTTATGTCAAAGTTGGATCCCATAAGTAAGACTAATGAGATGCGTCAAGCCATTCAGGATTTTCACCAAAAGCCAACCAAGCAATTTTGTGAAGCATGGGGCCGTTTTCAAGACTATATCAATAGTTACCCACATCATGGTCTCGAGAAGAGTCGCCTCGTTCATAGTTTTTACAATGGTCTCATTCCGTCCACTCGCACCATGATTAAGTCCATGCACAAAGGCAAATTCATGCACTTAACTCCCACTATCGCCTACAATTTTCTCCTTGAATTAGGTGATGACTCCCAAGATTGGGAGGGCACAAATGAATTTTCGAGATTCGAGCCACCACGAGTAGGTGGCACGTATGAGGTAAAAAATGATCCTGATTTTAAAACCTTGCTCCATGGCTTAAACACTTTGACTAAGACAGTTGATGCTCTTAGTTGTTCTATGTAACAAAAATGTTTCTCTTTCTAAACAAGTGATGAACGTCAACGAGTCTAGTCCTTCTTGTCATGTCTGTTTAAGTCATGATCATTTATCTCATGTGTGCCCCCTTATTCAAGATAATCTCGAACCCACTCTAGCCCAAGCATGTGCCTTTGATACCACTAGGAAACCCGCACCACTTTCATTTACTTACAATACGAATAATAGGAGCCATCCCTATTTTTCTTATAAGTACGACAATCACCTTGCTCCATCACAACCACAACAACATGTTGGTGGTCCACCAGGGTTTCACCAAAACCCACAAAGGCAACATCGCCCTCCTATCCAACACAACCATGCTCCACACCACCAACAACACCATCCATCATCCTTTGTCCCCCAAGGAGGACCGTCCTATCCCACTCATCAAATTATCCCTGTCCTACCTCCGTCCTACGAGTATTCACAGACACTTAGTTCTAACTGAGAGTTGGTCCCCCGGACCCCTTCTGTCCTTCCACCCCAATCATACACCTCCTCTATCGAGAATCTTCTCACTCAATTTATCACGACTCAATAACAAACCATGCAAGCACAGACTCAAGCCATCTAAAGGCTTGAGCAACGTCTTAATCAGTTTGAGTCCGAGCGAGAGAAGGGTCGTTTTCCTAGTCAACCCATTCCTAACCCTAAAGGGAATGGAAAGGAGTAAGCTTATGAGGTTGGATCCACTTCCACTCCACCCACATACCAAGCGGACATGAAAGCGGTGAGTACTCTACGATCCGGTAAACAGGTTGACAATGGTGTTGATGCTCCCTGTGACGTTCCAATCCCACCCACCCAGCACTGCCCATTAGAACCTCTTCCTCAGGTCCCACCACCCCATAAATCCACCGACAAGAATGCCTCTAAACCTACTGAGGCCACCATTGCTTTTGTCCCTAAATCCCCCTTCCTTCATAGGTTGGCCCCAATAAAGAAAACTCAACAATTTGATGAGATCAAGCAAGTTTTTCATAATGTTCACATAAACATTCCATTCCTCACCGCGATTCAACAAGTTCCGTCTTATGCAAAATTCTTGAAGGACTTGTGCACTGTCAAGCGACGGATGAATGTTCCTCATGATGCCTTTGTCACTGAGCAAGCCACGTCCCTCATCCATGAAAATGGTATTGTTAAATATAAAGACCCTAGTCGTCCCACTGTCTCTTGCATGTTAGGAGATAATTTCACTACTCGGGCTTTGCTTGATCTTGAAGATGGTGTTAATTTGCTATCTTACGCTCTCTACCTTGAGTTAGGTTTACAAAACATGAAACCTACACGGGTCACTCTTCAACTTGCAGACCGTTCTGTAAAAAGTACCTAAAAGAATCGTTGAAGATGTTTTAGTGAAAGTGTTTGACTTTTACTACCCTGTGGATTTCATCATCTTAGACACACCTGCTCCCGACCCAACCAATATTCCTATCATTTTAGGTCACCCCTTTTTGGCAACTGCTAATGCCATCATCAATTATCGAGATGTGTCAATGAATCTTTCTTTTGGCAACATGATCGTCGAAGTCAATATTTTCCACCTCATGCAACAACCGATCGATGTTGATTCTATTGATGGGGTTTGCATGATTGACTCCTTAGTCCAAGAGATGTTGGATACCACCTACCCAGAAGATCCTATCCACCAATTTTTGGCTCACTTTGGGTCCGACTTTGATATTGATTCCTCCATTTCTGAGGTAAATACCTTGTTATATTCTACACCTTTGTTAGACACTTCCACTTGGGCTCCTCCATTTGAGCCTCTCCTTGTCGATACTCTTTTTTTTGTGGATGACCCAGTCAACCCCTGTCCCGATATCCTCCCGAACTCTGTTTCTGCGTCGGAGTTCGATGCCTCTCCTGAGCCACTGCCTAGTTTGGATCTTAAGCCATTACCCATTGAGTCGAAATATACTTTCTTAGGCCCAAACCAACATCACCCCGTCATTATTGCTTTTGACTTGACAACGGATCAAGAAGAGAACTTGGTCAACACTCTCACTCAACATAGCACTGGTTTAGGGTGGACGATTTCCGACATTCACGATGCCAGCCCCAATGTCTGTAGCCATCGCATTCATTTAGAGGAGAATGCCAAGACTTCTCGTGAGCCACAATGTCGACTCAATCCAATAATGAAAGAGGTCATTCGAGTTGAAATTTTAAAATTGCTTGATGCTGGTATTATCTATCCCATTTCAGATAGCCAATGGTTCAGTCCCAATCATGTGGTGCCTAAAAAGTCTGGAGTCACCGTTGTAAAAAATAGTGATGATGAGATTTTGCCTACCAGCATAGAAATCGACTAGCGTGTTTGTATTGATTATAGAAAGCTCAATGTTGTCACTCATAAAGAACACTTCCCTCTCCCATACATTGACCAGATGCTTGAACGCTTGGCAGGCTATGCTTACTACTGCTTCCTTGATCGATATTCAGGGTATAACCAAATACCCATTGCCCTTGAAGACTAAGAAAAAACTACCTTTACTTGTCCATTTGGAACATTTGCGTACTCTCGTATGCCCTTTGGCCTTTGCAATTCACCTGCGACTTTTCAAAGGTGTATGACAAGTATTTTCAGTGACATGGTAGAGCGTTTTCTCGAAGTCTTTATGGACGATTTTTCTGTGTTTGGTTCATCCTTTGAACAATTCCTATCTCACCTCACTATGGTCCTTCCACGTTGTTAAGAAAAGAAGTTGGTCCTAAATTGGGGAAAATGCCTTTTTATGGTAAAAAGGGTATTATTTTAGGTTATGTTGTCTCCAACTCCGGTATTGAGGTCGATAAAGAAAAAGTCAACTTGATTTCCTCACTCCCCATTCCTAAGTCTGTTAAGGACATTCGCTCCTTCTTAGGACATGCAGGCTTCTACCAGCGCTTCATTCAGGACTTTTCTAAAATTACGCGACCTTTGACAACCCTTTCATCTAAATATATTCGTTTTGTCTTTAATGAATCATGTGTTGCTGCCTTTGAGCCCCTAAAAGCTGACCTCACTTCCGCTCCTATCATGCAACCTCCTAATTGGTCTCTCCCATTTGAGCTCATGTGTGATGCTTCTGATTTTTCACTTGGTGTCGTGCTTGGCCATAGAGTTGACAAGCACCCACTTGTCATCTATTATGCTAGCAAAACCCTGCATGATGCTCAACTTCATTACACGACCACCGAAAAGGAGTTGTTAGCAGTTGTGTTTACTCTTGATAAATTTTGCTTATATTTCATAGGTTCCCCTATCATCGTGTATACTGGCCATGATGCCCTTAAGCACCTTCTTTATAAGAAGGATTCCAAACTATAATTGATACGGTGGATTCTCTTACTCTAAGAGTTTAACCTTGAAATTCGAGATAAGAAAGGTTGTGAAAATGTTATTGCTGACCATCTCTCTCGTATTACTGTCACGTCTGACTGTGATCATGTTCCTATTTCTGAGTCATTTCCCGATGAACAACTTTTTTCCATCTCCACTTCACCTTGATAAGCTGATATTGTCAACTTTCTTGTTATCGATCAACTTCCTAATCATTGGTCGACGAAAGATCATTCCAAATTCATGGTGAATGTGAAGTTTTACTCTTGGGATGACCCGTTTCTCTACAAGTATTGCCCCGATCAAGTCATTCGTCGTTGTGTTCCCAAATGTGAACAACTCATTATTATGCCCTTCTGCCATAATAGTGCTTGTGGAGGCCACTTTGGCTCAAAGAAAACTGCCGCAAAAATTTTGCAAAGTGGTTTCTATTGGCCTGCCCTTTTCCGCGATGCCCATCTATATTGCCAGGATTGTTCCAATTGCCAACACTCTGGACGTCTCTCTTGTTGTCATATGATGCCTCTCACACCCATCCTCATTATTGAAATTTTTTATGTGCGGGGTATCGATTTCATGGGACCATTTCCCTCCTCTCATGGTTTTCAGTATATTCTAGTTACTGTTGACTATGTTTCCAAGTGGATCGAAGCAATTACTTTCCGTACCAATGACCATCGAGTTGTGGTCCAATTTCTCAAAGAGCATGTCTTCACGCGTTTTGGAACCCCCAAAGCTATCATTAGTGATGGGGGTAAACATTTTTGTAATCGAGTCTTTGAACACCTTGTCAAAAAGTATGGTGTTACCCACAAGGTTGGTCTCTCTTGCCACCCACAGACTAGTGGTCAAGTTGAGGTCTCCAACCGTGAGATCAAACAAATTTTTGAAAAAACCATCAATTCTAATAGGAAAGATTGGTCCTTATCGATGAATGTGAACGATGCATTGTAGGCATATCATACTGCTTACAAGACTCCAATTGGCATGTCTCCTTATCGCTTGGTCTTCGGCAAGCCTTGCCACCTTCCTATCGAGCTTGAACATCATGCTTATTGGGCCATGAAGCCCTTAATTTCGATATTGATGAGGCGTGTATCCATATAAAGGTGCAACTTAATGAATTGGAGGAAATAAAAAATGATGCCTATGATTTGTCCAAGAAGTATAAGGACAAGATGAAGTGGATCCATGACCAAAGCATCATGCGCAAAGAATTCCACCCTGGTCAAAAAGTTTTGTTGTATAATTCTCAGTTGCATCTCTTTACCGAGAAATTGAAAACTAGGTAGTCTGTACCCTTCATTGTTGAGTCGGTTACTCCTTATGGTGCCATCACCGTGCAAAATTCCAAGGATGGTAGCCTCTTTCAGGTCAATGGTCAACACTTGATGCCCTTCTTGGAGCTAGGCTCCACTTACATAGAACAGATTGACCTTGTTGACCCCATTTATGAAGACTGACCGTTCAGTCTTATTTCGGGGTGATTCTTATCCCCCGATTTTTCTGCCACCCCGTTCTCTCCTCGTTTATCATCTCTTTTTGGGTGAGATTTCTTCGTTCTAGATGAAGACGTTAAACTTAGCGCTACCGGGAGGCAACCCTCTTTTTCTGAGTATGAGTCTTATCCTGTTTGGGGGTGGTGTTTCACACCATCCAATGTTCTATCATGATAATAGCCTTGTACATATTTTGCTATCTCACTCATTTATTCAGGTTTCATCCCGGCTACATCTTTTCACTTCTTAGCGGTTGATTCTGGTACTCTTTTTCCTCCCTTATGCTCTCAATTTTAAAAATCATTTTACTTAACATCTAGGACGATGTTCCTTTTTGTTTGGGGTGGGGAATTTTATCAAAATCGTACCTCTTTTGAAAAATTTTGAGTTTTAAACCTGACTTTTAAAAATTTCGTGCAGTTTCTTTCATCTCATTCAGTGACATGAATTTTTTATCATCCATCTTTTTAAATCTAGGAATCAAGCTAGAGAATATTTTTTTCTAAATAGCTTATGTAATACGTATCAAGGCATGTTGCACCATGAATTTCTAGACTCAACAAAATTTGCGCACTTATCACGTCACTACGGTTTAGAGTTGAAGAGTACTATAATTCTCAAGAGAGCCTTAAGGATCACTAGTAGAGACTTTAACTTGTGAGATTTGTGCCTTTCACCCTTTCAGAGTGTTTTACGTAATCTCTGAGTCACAAGTTGATTCAACTTCTTTTGGGTCCACACTTTAATTGTTGCATGATCTCATTATCTTCACTAAAATTTTGGCTTGATCACTGAGAACGACATCACGTTCATGTTGTAAGAAACGTGTGTCTTGAAATTTGTCTCGAATACTATATTCTCATTCATACACATACCATTTACCATTCACTTCACCCATATTCTTCCATATTCCCATACACTTCACTCATCACACTCCCATGCTTTTCCATATCACATTTCCATTCACTCACCCATTATATTTCCATATTCTCCTCATTCATATACATACCCCATTCCATTCATATATCATCCATTATTTTCAGAAAAGAGTGTTGATTTAAAATGTTAAATGTCTTCAGTGTCGGTTTGAAAAGCGAGAGAAAAATAAAAAATAAAAAAAATAAAAAAAGAGAGAAAAGAAAAGAAATAGAGTTGTAGTTAGTTCTTGTGTAATAAAGACATTTGTGCCTAAAGTGCTATACACTCTCTCACATCGCATCCATCTTTTATCCATCACACATCCATCACTCATTATTCATCCATACATCACCATCCAACCTCATATCCCATCCTTCTCATTTCATTTACCCATCACGCATATACATCCATATGTTCCCTTAGGTGTTTGGGCAAATGAAAGTCAACGTGGTGAATAACTAGACGTTCTCACTATAGTGATTAGCATTCTTTCATGAGATCATTTTTCTTTCTATTTGTTCATTCTTCCTTATGTGTGTGTGTGAGACGTTTGAACTTGATTACATTTACTCACCTCCTCACACACAAGAGCGATACACTAACCCTTAGCACGAGAGTTCGTTTGAGAGAGAGATATCCGATGAGATTTGAAGTTGAAGCATTGATTCCGAAAAGGCAATCTAGGAATTACTCTTGTGATACTCGACCCATTTTGACGGGTTCACACTACACACATTGAGTTTTAGGAAGGATGTGCCTTGTGTATTTACTTAGCTAAACTTTTTACACATTCTAGCTTATATTTCTCAAATTATTTCGCTTGTGATGGATTGTGCAATTATTCTACGTCTAATAAGAGATTTACTACCTTTCAATAAATCTTTTTGTAAATAAAGAATTTTGTGGGTATATTCCCTGCAAACCCTCACGAGACACAACTCGTCCTGTAGGGCAACCTATAGGTTTAAAGGCTTGTTGCACATACTAAGTGCAATCGCAAGTGCCCGCGAAAGTGGTGCACTTTTGGTTCCTTGTCTTTCTCTTTCTCTTTCTCTTTCTCTTTCTCTCTATCTTATTGCTCTAAGACTAGCAATGCTCTATTTGGGGGTGGTGTGATAAGCACCCAAAACTGTACATTTTATACCCCGAATAGACATACTTTAGTTGCTAATTCTCGGCAATTTGGGTCTTATGCGCTTTATTGTCTATTTTGTAGGTCGAATGCATGTTGCGGTGTTAAAATGCGTATTTCAAAACAATTGTCTAGATTATGGAGCTAATTACCAATCCCATAGCCCTAGCCTACCCTAACCTAGCCTAAACCCTGTCCAGAACCGTGTGTGTTTAGGTTGTCCCATTTTATTTGTGTCATTTTATTTTTAGGGTTTATTTTATTATTTTATTGAGTCACGTATATATTTTAGTATTTTTTTATATTTTTAGCGCGTCATGTATTAATTTTCATATTTTCTTTTATTTTTATTTTTAGTTAGTCTATTATTATTATTATTTCATTTTCTATTTTTATTTTTTCTTAGTTCTAATTTTTATAATTTTTATTTTAGTTATGTTTAGTTTTTTTTTTGTATAGTGTGTCGTGTCGTGTCATTTTTATTTTGATTGATTTTTATTTTTTTTAGTTTAATTAAATTTTTTATTTTATTTTATTTTATTTTATTTTTATTTTTAGTTTAATCTTTTAGGGGTCATGAGTTAAACACACACACCCTCTCACACCTAATTACCCTACAACCCACTCACACACAAAACACTCCCTCACCCACACCTCACCTAAATATACCCTCACACACACAACCCTCACCCAACTCATCTTTAACCTCAAACACTTTCTCTCTCCTCTCATCTAAACTCACTAACTCACCAACAAACACAAACCCATCTGTCACATTCCCCTAATCCACTGCCATCTCCGGTTGAAGCCCAAAAAAAGAAAAATGCAACCCGATACCTCGAGCCATTTCGGCAACCCCATCACCGGCACCCCCCAACCTCATCCTCCAACCGACGATCTCCCAACAAACCTACCGATGGTGCCCTCGATTCTGCCTCAGCGGCGACCCAACTACCACCCAAATCACCTCCATTCAACCCACTTCCTTACCATCTCTAGTCAGAGCCAAAAGAAACTCGAGCCCCCGAATCAGGCTACCTAACCCGCCATACCTCTCCGGCACACCCCCCTTAGGTTGATACCCACCTCCTTCAAACCGCCGCGACGTCCCATTTCCTTTCCCCTGGCAACCCGTCGGCTACCCTCTCCAAAACCGCCCACTGTAATACCCCGTATTTTTATGCTTTCTAAATTTGGGAATTTATTAAATTTGATGTGAGTTATTAATTTAATATAAATCCGGAAATTTATTATTTTTAATTCCTAACGTGACGAGAGTTAGTAATTATTGGAAACTTGTTGAATATTACTAATGAGCAAAGTAATATATAAAATTGGTTCTATTAAATGTCATGAGTGAATAAAATGACAATTTTGTAAATTTAAGTCGGGACGCGCCCGTGTCATGTTAGGACTAAATTTTGATTAATAAAAGTGAATAAATTATAAGTCACCCGTATGGTCATTTCGAGTGCGTCAAAGTGTCCGGAAGGGTCGAGATAGTCAAAATAATGTACCCGGGGGTTTAGTTTGGGTCTCGGGGCGTTTTTAGGCTTAATTAACACCGTGGGAGGGCGTTTTAGGCATTTTGTATTTTTGGGCTTGGAAACCTACGAATTTTCTAGGTTATATCAGATGCTTAGGGTTTTCTTCTAGGGTTAAAACAACCAAAAACAAAATACGGCCATTGGAGAAGGAAAGGAAGAGCTTACCAAGGAGTTCTAGGCCAATAATCCCTCCGTTTGCACCGCCAAACGTTAGATCGTGCAACAAGGATCACCACCACACTGATTTCATCCACAAATCAGAAACAAAAAATTCCCAGGCAAGTATTTATCTTGCTTAATTTAGTTAATGCTTCATTCATATTAGTTTAGGGTTGATTAGGATGAGTTTTTATGAAAGAAAGCCTATGTTGTAGGTTAGAAATCGCATGTTGTAGAGATATAAATATCATTCTGGAAAATCCCTTCACATGTAGAGGTTGAACCACGAATTTACATTGGGTTAGAAGTACAAATTCTGGAAAAAGAATGAGAAGAATTAAGTTAAAGAAATTTTTAAGGTTCATGAGAAGTATATAAATTTTGGCCCTTTTAATCCATGATACTTGATGAAAACTCGCATGTCTTACGTAGAATATTGTTCATTTGGGTTTATAATGATTGTGGTATAAATTTCTGGGAGTTTGGGAGTTAAAAACTTGGATTTGGATGATTTTGGATGATAATTGCCGTAACTGGTATTCTGCAGTTTTCGCCATACCTGCTTGATCGATCGATCGACGGTTCGACCGATAGACCCCTTTCTATCGATCGATCGACCCCTCCTGGGAAAAACTAGATTTTTTATTGTGTTGACTTAATCCGAGTAAATGCGTAATAAACCTTGATTAATGTTACTAGGACATAATGAAATATAAAAAGGACCAGTAGGGTAAAGGTAAACCCCGTTAAATGAAACTTTAATGAAATGGGAAGACGAAGGGTAGACGGGAAAATATTCAGACCTAAGAAATCGAACGTGCGTAGACTTAATAATCGAAATGTCTGGGAGTTGGATTAGAAGGTAAGTGAGGGCCTACTGAAATTGTACTTAGGTAAAGAGAATACTTCGAGAGATGAGAAGTGAGTTGGAATACATTAAATTTCAAAAAATAGAATGAATAAGTTCGTTATAAGAAATAATCGAATAAAATGTACTAAGAATGGGACAATACAATGTTGGGCCGTGGGCGTACCTAACTTATGAATGTGAATAGCTATATATCTATATGATTCTGTGATTGTTCATATATTTTATATATGTGTAAAAATCATGCCCGCGCTACTTGTTATCCCTGAGGTTACCGCGCTGGGACAATCTTATCTCGATGGGACCTTTATGGGGGATATTGACTCATACCCTAGAAGATAGGAATCCTTGTGTAATAACCCGTGTAATCATTACACCAAAAATGCTAAGCTGGCACGCTGTGGCAAGGAGATTCTGGCACGGTTTAAAACCGTGCCAGAATTTGGCACGGTTTTAGCATAAACTGGCACGGTTTAAAACAGAGCCAAAATATAGCACAGTTTTAAACCGTGCTAAATATGGGTACGCTTAATTAAAAAAATAAACCCCCCAATTTTTAGTCGGGACCAAACTCATTCTCACCTAACTCTTTCTCTCCTCAACCTCAATCTAACCTAAGCGTCTCTCTCTCTCCCCGATTTGTCATCCTCCACGCCCCAATCCATCATCCTTCACGCCTCCATCCATAAAACCACGGATCCTCCATCATCACCGTGGCGCAGGCAGAATGGGTCACCGAAATCGAGTTCGTTCTGACGGAGGAAGGGTCACGGTCACCACGTGGCCCAGGCTGAATCGTTGATACCGAGATCGAAGATAAGGGTCGAATCCTAGCAAGTCGATGGAGGGTGGAGATTCTAAGGTGGACAGGTGAGGCCATTACCAAAGGTTCGATCTGAGTTTGTTTCTTGCCAAAGGTGCACGTTACCAATACCCCCATTGTCAGTCTCTCTCTCTCTCAAATGGGAATGAATTATTTATTTTTATTCTTAGTTAATTTTTGCTTTTCTCTTATTACTAAAAAAATCAGTATTTGTTTTAGCTTAGGTGTTGTGGTCATCATTGAAAATTGTTGTAATTTTGGTGTAGATAAAATTGGTCTTGTTGTGATTTGTGCCCATTTTAGTTAATTTAGAAATTTGTTTTTTCATATAAAAACAGTATTTGTATTGTGAATTGTAATATTTATGAAAATAAGAGCTTCTTCATGTTTAGTTTTATCTCTTTGTATCACCCCTTGCGTTATATGAAATTCAAGGAGCTCTACCTTGGTGTGTGTGCTGGGAATTGTGGAAAGAGCCATGTGTGTGTGTGAACTAGATTTGTTTCTTTATTCTAATTGGATGAGATGTCAATTTTGTTCAATTTATGAGTATCATGATATGTGCATTATTGAAAATACGACTAGCAGATTGTGAGCACATGCTCTCACGTGGACTGTTGTTTTCTTGATATACAATTTGAAAGGAAGAACATTAAAGAAAACAATTGTGGTTGTGTGGATCCTTTATGGGTTGTTCATGTTTAATTATATTCATTCTTATCAAATTTAAGCATATAATGACATCTACAACATTGAGAATGAGTTTATCACATATTGAGGACATCTTACTGCACTCAATTATAATTTTTTGTGAAGGAGGAATCATAATTAAGGTTTATTATTACAGGAACCTTCATCTGCTCAGTATATATTGTAGCAATACACAATAGCCTCGGGGGGGGGGGGGAATCTTCAAAACTCAATTCACAACACTTATGTGATGGGAAAGGTGAGGATGCCAGCCTTTGATATCGAGACAACAACAAAAATGATAAAGAACATAAATTCCTCAATGGAGGTATCAACATATGTCTACATTTTTTAAATCATGATAATAATTATATCAATACATATTGTTAAAAATGAGTAGTAGGTATGAATACATAATGCCTTTTTGGATTTATCGGGATGACTAAATGCATAATTATATGAATACAAAATGTGAATCTATTTCCTGATAGTTTTGAAGCAGCATTTAGTCATCCCGGCATCTTTTATCACCTGTCTTCTTTTTTCCACGTGGTTGATAAGAACGGGAACGTAAACTAGTGTTCTCTATTATCACATGTCTATGTCTAACCAAGTTTCCCTGATAAATTTTTTTTTTCTATAGATGTTACTCACCTTGCGCTACCTCAATTGGATATAGTGAAGACCAGCACCGAGCAAGGCAGCCCTCGCGGAGAGCGGGATATTATTCCACTCGAACTAATATCCTCTCACCCCGGGAATCCAAAATCTATCAAGGCAGGCCCCATTGATTCGTGGCACATGGATCACATGCCCAGCAGCGAGCCTAACGATGTTAAACTCAAGCCACAAATAGGCATAGAGGTGATAGCAACATCAAAATCTATTTGTTTCGTTTTATATACACATTCATTTTTATCGTAGTCATTGATTGTGTAGCCATTGATCGTTATTGATTGTGTAGCCAATCATGATTGGCTACACAATCAATAACTATCAGTGTCTACACAATCAATGGCTATGATCAAAATGAATGTGTATATTACATAAGATGTGTATAATACCTTCGTACCATATATATAGTCGCTACATGTAAATTGATTGTGTATATTACATGTAGCTATGATCAAAATGATTTAAGAATTTCCTGAGTTTAAGCCAGGTTATCACTCGTGAGTTTAAGAATTTCATATGGAATGATTTGTGTTACAAGTAGCCTTATCAGTATGAATAATTTGTTTCGCCTTACTTACAGGGGGGTATATGTATGTTGCGACCTGAGCTACAAAGAGGAAGAATTTGAAGTTGTTGACGTGCCGTTAGAGTCTGTAGGCTTTGTTGAAATCGACACACCGATTCTACAGGTTTGTAAATTTCTTAATTTTTATGTTCGATTGATTCATTTTGTGGTTATAGTTATCTGATTAAAAGAGCTAGAAAGATTAGAGAACATACATGTCTAATAAAAAAAATCATTTCCTTTTTTAGACAAATGAAAATGCTAATAATTGTAATGCAAACTTGAAAATATCTAGATTAGGCTCAAAAGCATCTCGCACGGGATCAATGTAACTTGTAGAAACTGATCGCATAGTCATAGGTCTTCCGGTTTGAGAATATGATAATAATTTCAAAATATGTAGATTAGGCTTGAAAACAAGCACTTTGAGGGTGAAAACCCAAACCATCCCCTAAACGACCCCGTAGGAGGCACGAACACCTCGCACGGGACCAATGTAACTTGTAGGAACTGATCGCGTAGTCCCAGGTCTCCCGATTTGAGAGTATGATGATAATTTGCAAAAATCACACTTTGACTTAAAAACAAGACGTTAAAGGGTGAAAACCCATACCACCCCCCAAATGGCGCCGTAGGAGGCACGAACACCTTGCATGGGACCAATGTAACTTATAGGAACGGACCGCGTAGTCCCGGGTCTCCCGGTTTGAGAATACAACGATAATTTGCAAAAATCAACACTTAAACTTAAAAACAGGCCGTTAAAGGGTGAAAACCCAAACCAGCTCCCAAACGACCCCGTAGGAGGCACGAACACCTCGGATGGGACCAATGTAACATATAGGAACTAACCGCGTAGTCCCGAATCTTCCGGTTTGCGAATAAAAATCAACACTTAAACTTTAAAAAAAGCAGTTAGAGGGTGAAAACCCAAACCAACCCCCAAACGACCCCATAGGAGGCACGAACACCTCGTACGGGATCAATGTAACTTTTAAGAACTGATCGCGTAGTCTCGGGTCACCTGATTTGAGAATATGTCGATAATTTGCAAAAATCACACTTAAACTTAAAAATAAGCCGTTAGAGGATGAAAATCCAAACCAGCCCCCAAACGACCCCGTAGGAGGCACGAACACCTCACACGGGACCAATGTAACTTGTAGAAACTGACCGCGTAGTCCCGGGTCTTCCGGTTTGCGAATAAAAATCAACACTTAAACTAAAAAACAGGTCGTTAAAGGGTGAAAACCCAAACAAGCCCCCAAACAACCCCGTAGGAGGCACGAACACCTCGTACGGGACCAATGTAACTTGTAGGAACTGATCGCGTAGTCTCGGGTCTTCCAATTTGAGAATATGTCGATAATTTGCAAAAATCATGCTTAGACTTAAAAAAAAGCCGTTAAAGGGTGAAACCCCAAACCAGCCCCCAAACGACCCCATAGGAGGCAGGAACACCTCGAACGGGACCAATGTAACTTGTAGGATATGACCGCGTAGTCTCGGGTCTCCCGGCTTGAGAATATGACGATAATTTGCAAAAATCACACCTAAACTTACAAACAAGCTGTTTGAGGGTGAAAACCCAAACTAACCCCCAAACGATACCGTAGGAGGTAAGAACACCTCGCACGGGACCAATGTAACTTGTAGGAACTGACCGCATAATCTCGGGTCTCCTCGTTTGAGAATAAAAATCAACTCATAGACTTAAAAATAAGTCGTTAAAGGATGAAAACCCAAACGACCTCGTAGGAGGCACGAACACCTTGCACAGGACCAATGTAACTTGTAGGAACTGACCGCGTAGTCTCAGGTCTCCCGGTTTGAGAATATGACAATAATTTGCAAAAATCACACTTAAACATAAAAAAAAGCCGTTAGAGGGTGAAAACCCAAACATGCCCCCAAACGACCCCGTAGGAGGCACGAACACCTCGCACGGGACCAATGTAACTTGTAGAAATTGACCGCATAGTCCCGGGTCTCCCGGTTTGAGAATACGACGATAATTTGCAAAAATCAACACTTAAACTTAAAAATAGGTCGTTAAAGGGTGAAAACCCAAACCAGCCCCCAAACGACCCCGTAGGAGACACGAACACATCGCACGAGACCAATGTAACTTGTTGGAACTGATTGCGTAGTTCTGGGTCTCTCGGTTTGAGAATAAAAATCAACACTTAAACTTAAAAATAAGCCGTTAGAGGGTGAAAACCCAAACCAGCCCCCAAACGACCCCATAAGAGGCACGAACACCTCGCACAGGACCAATGTAACATGTAGGAACTGACCGCGTAGTCTCGGGTCTCCCGGTTTGAGAATATGATGATAATTTGCAAAAACACACTTAAACTTAAAAATAAGCCGTTAGAGTATGAAAATCCAAACCCGCCCCCAAACGACCCCATAGGAGGTACGAACACCTCGCACGGGACCAATGTAACATGTAAGAACTGACCGCGTAGTCTCGGGTCTCCCCATTTCATAATACGATGATAATTTGCAAAAATCACACTTTGACTTGAAAACAGGCGATTAGAGGGTGAAAACCCAAACCAGCCATCAAACGACCCTGTAGGAGGCACGAACACCTCACACGGGACCAATGTATCTTGTAGGAACTGACCGCGTAGTCCCGAGTCTTCTGGTTTGAGAATACGACGATAATTTGTAGAAATCAACCCTTAAACTTAAAAACAGGCCGTTAAAGGGTGAAAACTCAAACCAGCCCCCAAACGACCCCGTAGGAGGCACGAACACCTCGCACGGGACCAATGTAACGTGTAGGAACTGACCGCGTAGTCTCGGGTCTTCCGGTTTGGGAATAAAAATCAACACTTAAACATAAAAACAGGTCGTTAAAGGGTGAAAACCCAAACCAGCCCCCAAACGACCCCGTAGGAGGCACGAACACCTCGCACAGGACCAATGTAACTTGTAGGAACTGACCGCGTAGTCCCGAGTCTTCCGGTTTGCGAATAAAAATCAACACTTAAACTTAAAAAAAAGCAGTTAGAGGGTGAAAACCCAAACTAGTCCCCAAACGACCCCGTAGGGGGCACGAACACCTCATACGGGACCAATGTAACTTGTAGGAACTGATCGCATAGTCTCGGGTCTTCCGATTTGAGAATATGTCGATAATTTACAAAAATCATGCTTAGACTTAAAAACAAGAAGTTAAAGGGTGAAAACCCTAACTAGCCCCCAAACGGCCTCGTAAGAGGCACGAACACCTCGCACGGAACCAATGTAACTTTTAGGAACAGACCGCGTAGTCCCGAGTCTCCCGGTTTAAGAGTATGACGATAATTTGCAAAAATCACACTTAGACTTGAAAACAAGCCGTTAAAGGGTGAAAACCCAAACCAGCCCCCAAACGACCCCGTAGGAGGCACGAACACCTCGCGCGGGACAAATATAACTTGTAGGAACTGACCGCGTAGTCTCGGATCTTCCGGTTTGCGAATAAAAATCAACACTTAAACTTAAAAACAAGCCGTTAGAGGGTGAAAACCCAAGCCAACCCCCAAACGACCCCGTAGGAGGCACGAACACCTCGAACAGGACCAATGTAACTTGTAGGAACTGACCGTGTAGTCTCGGGTCTCCCGATTTGAGAATATTATGATAATTTTAAAAAATCACACCTAAACTTAAAAACAAGTCGTTAGAGGGTGAAACCCAAACCAACCCCCAAACGATCCCATAGGAGGTAGGAGCACCTCGCACGGGACCAATGTAACTTGTAGGAACTGACCGCGTAGTCGCAGGTCTCCCCGTTTGAAAATATGATGATAATTTGCAAAAATCAACACTTTAACTTAAAAACAGGCCGTTAAAGGGTGAAAACCTAAACCAGCCCCCAAGTGGACTCGTAAGAGGCACGAACACCTCGCACGGGACCAATGTAACTTGTAGGAACTGACCGCGTAGTTCCGAGTCTCCCGGTTTGAGAATAAAAATTAACACTTAAACTTAAAAACAAGCCGTTAGAGGGTGAAAACCCAAACCAGCCCCCCAAACGACCCCGTAGGAGGCACGAACACCTCGCACAGGACCAATGTGACATGTAGGAACTGACCGCGTAGTCCCGGGTCTCCCAGTTTGAGAATATGACGATAATTTGCAAAAATCACACTTAAACTTAAAAAGAAGCTGTTAGAGGGTGAAAACCCAAACCAGCCCCCAAACGACCCCGTAGGAGGCACGAACACCTCGCACGGGACCAATGTAACTTGTAGAAACTGACCGCGTAGTCCCGAGTCTCCCGGTTTGAGAATACGACGATAATTTGTAAAAATTAACACTTAAACTTAAAAATAGGCCGTTAAAGGGTGAAAACCCAAACCAGCCCCCAAACGACCCCATAAGAGGCACGAACACCTCGCACGGGACCAATGTAACTTGTAGGAACTGACCGCGTAGTTTCGGGTCTCTCGGTTTGAGAATAAAAATCAACACTTAAACTTAAAAATAAGTCGTTAGAGGGTGAAAATCCAAACCAGCCCCCAAACTACCCCGTACGAGGCACGAACACCTCGCACGGGACCAATGTAACTTGTAGGAACTGACCGCGTAGTTTTGGGTCTCTCAGTTTGAGAATAAAAATCAACACTTAAACTTAAAAATAAGTCGTTAGAGGGTGAAAATCCAAACCATCACCCAAACGACCCCGTAGGAGGCACGAACACCTCGCACGGGACCAATGTAACTTATAGGAACAGACCGCGTAGTCTCGGGTCTCCCGACTTGAGAATATGATGATAATTTGCAAAAATCACACTTAGACTTATAAATAAGCCGTTAGAGGGTGAAAACCCATACCAGCCCCCAAACGACCTCGTAGGAGGCACGAACACCTCGCACGGGACCAATGTAACTGGTAGGAACTGATCGCGTTGTCCCGGGTCTCCCGGTTTGAGAATATGATGATAATTTACAAAAATCAACACTTAGACTTAAAAACAGGCCGTTAAAGGGTGAAAACCCAAACCAGCCCCATACGGACTCGTAAGAGGCACGAACACCTCGCACGGGACCAAAGTAACTTGTAGGAACTGACCGCGTAGTTTCGAGTCTCCCAGTTTGAGAATAAAAATCAACACTTAAACTTAAAAACAAGCCGTTAGAGGGTGAAAATCCAAACCAGCCCACAAACGACCCCGTAGGAGGCACAAACACGTCGCACGGCACCAATGTAACGTGTAGGAACTGACCGCGTAGTCCCGGGTCTCCCCATTTAAGAATATAATGATAATTTGCAAAAATCATACTTGGACTTAAAAACAAGCCGTTAGAGGGTGAAAACCCAAACCAGCCCCCAAACGACCCCATAGGTGGCACGAACACCTCGCACGGGACCAATGTAACTTGTAGGAACTGACCGCGTAGTCTCGGGTCTCCCCGTTTGAGAATATGATGATAATTTGCAAAAATCAACACTTAAACTTAAAAACAAGTCGTTAAAGGGTGAAAACTCAAATCAACTCTTAAACAGGTCGTTGAGAATATAATAATAATTGTGACTCGTATATGCAATTTTTCTGCTTGAATACGATTTTTTTTAAAATGACTTGGTTACTAATATCGTATCTTTTTTGTGTCTTATTTTTTTGTAGGATGACATTTGATCGCTAGATTTTATCCACTTGGAACGCACGAAGAAGTCAATGCTTTACAACAAGGTGATTAATCATTTAGTGTTGTTAATATTTAGGATTCTATTTTTTGTGTTATGGCCGAGCAGGCTTTAGTAGTTTTATTTTTTGTGTTATGGCCATACTGGCTATAGTAGTTTTATTGTCGACTTTTATGGTCGTGCGGGCTTTATATGGATAGATTTTATGTTACGAGGTTTTGGAATGCTCAAAAAATAGAGGAAACTCTGCCCAATTTTTTTTTGATCTGGTAACTATTAGCTTTTGTAATTTTTTGAAGTTTGTATGCACATTAGTTTATCAATAACATGCGATATTCATAATTTATGAATTTTCTTGATTTTTTTTACAAATAATAAATATTTATCCTATCAGATTTGGAATTTGCAGATTTTCCAGATTTGTTTCCTATTATTATTATTTTTTTTTATTACTTGAAAAATCTGGCACGATTTTAAACCGTGCCAAAATCGTGCCAATTTATAAAAATGAGAACGCTTATAAAGCAATCTGGCACGCTTTGTAACCGTGCCAAAAGCGTGCCAGAAAATAGACAATTTGGCACGGTTTCGGCATGTGCCAAAAGCGTGCCAGATTTAACATCTAGCACGGTTTAAAAGCATGTCAAAAGCGTGCCGATAAAAAAACTGGCACAATTTAAAAGAGTGCCAAAAGCGTGCCAGTTTGGAAAATCTGGCACGGTTTTAAACCGCGCCAGAAAAACTGGCACGCCTGATTCTGGCACGGTTTTGAACCGTGCCAGATTGCGTCTGGCACTATTTTAAATCGTGCCAGTTTCCTATTTTTGCTGTAGTGAATTCTGGGCTATTTTAATTAATTTCTGGAAAATGGAGGAAAATAAAGTTTTAGATAAAATTATTTTTATTGCTCAAATATGTTGAATATTATTTTTTAAGGCGAGAATCTGAAACCGTTTCGAAAACAGAGTTAAAACAGATTTTTAAATGTTTTTAACTCTTGGAATTCTAAGTCGGCGAACTGTCAATTTTTGGGCATGATCGATCGATCGAAGCCTGGGAGTCGATCGATCGACCTCCCTAGATTTCGTGAACAACAAGTAATTTTCAAGAGTTGTTTTAGCTTCCAACTCTTCATTTCTTTGCATTATAAAAGGAAGTCGTGGGCAACCCTTTTTAACCTACTTTTGGCACAACTTTTGGTAGCAAATATATTTTATATTCCTCTCCTTTTTAATAATACTTTGGCCCTTGAGATTTGTGAGTTCCAACCTTAGATTAGAGGTGTTCTTGGGGCTATTTTATTGGAGGTTCTTGGAGGAGATTTTGTAGATCTTTTGTGTTGATCTTGAGGATGTGATCATTGGTTTCTCATCATGGTTTGAGGTATGGGGTTTTACACAATATGCTCCTTAAATCTCACGAGTGTCATTCTCTTTGAATTCTTGTTAATTGAACTCATATTTGAATTGATAAATTAATTGAAATCTGGAAATTAATTGTTGAAATTATTTTGATTCATGTGGTATCATTATATTATTGTTGAGCACGTTGTCATGAGATTTTAATATGGCACGGATGTTGTGAACCCGCCAAAATACCTATTCTCGGGCTATGACTTGATAAAGCATATGCGAATGGGGTGAGGCCTGGTAACCCATTAATGTGTTGTTGAGAAATTATATTGATAAATGCTTTGAGATTTGCATTTTGATTTGAATATTCGTACTCGTGTTGTTACGTTTTATTCATCGCTAACATATATTTGTTGATCATCTTTCTTGTCGTATTATGTACTTCCCCATATTTTCTTTTAGTGGCAAGTTAGCGCGGATTTTGGGGTGCTATGGAGATTAATTTTAGCGAGGATTGTTTGTGAAAGATTTGTATTATTTTGATGTATAGATCTTTGGAGATTTGTATTTTATTTTCGAGTTAGTTGTTGTATGTAATTCGAGAGATTTGGTATTTAATTTGAAGAGATTGAGATTAGTAGTTTCTCTTTTGTTGTTGTGGGACTTAGATGCTCTATACCTTGTCACTTGTGGATTTGGATTTATTTTATCGCATTAGCGCTCCGTTCGCTCTCCCCGGGCGGGCGGAGTGTTACAAATGGTATCAGAGCTTAGGTATACGGCAACCCTCGGGGCTTGGGTTTTGGGTTCATTGCGTGGATAACAATATTGGAGATAGAAAATTTTAGGTGATATTCGTGATAAGTTTCGAGATTAGAGGTGAGGAATTATTTTTGGAGACGAAATTATTTTTGGAGATTGTTAGCCTGATTTTTGAGAGTTAGGCATTCGGCGAATTTCGAGGGCGAAATTCCATTGTTAGTGGGGAAGTGTAATAACCCGCATAATTTTGGGCTATTTTAATTAATTTCTGGAAAATGGAGGAAAATAAAGTTTTAGATAAAATTATTTTTATTACTCAAATATGTTGAATATTATTTTTTTAAGGTGAGAATTTGAAACGGTTTCGAAAACGGAGTTAAAACAGATTTTAAAATGATTTTAAAATGTTTTTAACTTTTGGAATTCTAAGTCGGCGAACTGTCAATTTTTGGGCACGATCGATCGATCGAAGCCTGGGAGTCGATCGATCGACCTCCCCAGATTTCGTGAACAAAAAGTAATTTTCAAGAGTTGTTTTGGCTTCCAAGTCTTCATTTCTTTGCATTATAAAAGGAAGTCGTGGGCAACCCTTTTTAATCTACTTTTGGCACAACTTTTGGCAGCAAATATATTTTATATTCCTCTTCTTTGTAATTATACTTTGGCCCTTGAGATTTGTGAGTTCCAACCTTAAATTAGAGGTGTTCTTGGGGCTATTTTGTTGGAGGTTCTTGGAGGAGCATTTGTAGATCTTTTGTGTTGATCTTGAGGATGTGATCATTGGTTTCTCATCATGGTTTGAGGTATGGGGTTTTACACAATATGCTCCTTAAATCTCGCGAGTGTCATTCTCTTTGAATTCTTGTTAACTGAACTCATATTTGAATTGATAAATTCATTGAAATCTGGAAAATAATTGTTGAAATTATTTTGATTCATGTGGTATCATTATATTATTGTTGAGCACGTTGTCATGAGATTTTAATATGGCACGGATGTTGTGAACCCGCCAAAATACCTATTCCCGAGCTATGGCTTGATAAAGCATATGCGAATGGGGTGAGGCCTGGTGACCCATTGATGTGTTGTTGAGAAAATATATTGATAAATGCTTTGAGATTTGCATTTTGATTTGAATATTCGTACTCGTGTTGTTACGTTTTATGTATCGCTAACATATATTTGTTGAGCATCTTTCTTGTCGTATTGTGTACTTCCCCATATTTTCTTTTAGTGGCAGGTTAGCGCGGATTTTGGGGTGCTATGGAGATTGATTTTAGCGAGGATTGTTTGAGAAAGATTTGTATTATATTGATGTATAGAGCTTTGCAGATTTGTATTTTATTTTCGAGTTTGTTGTTATATGTAATTCGAGAGATTTGGTATTTAATTTGAAGAGATTGAGATTAGTAGTTTCTCTTTTTTTATTGTGGGACTTAGATACTCTATACCTTATCACTTGAGGATTTGGATTTATTTTATCGCATTAGCGCTCCGTTCGCTCTCCCCGGGCGGGCGGGGTGTTACACCTTGGTACAGGCTATCGGATCGATTGTCAGACGGTCCTAAGAGACGTGAGGGTATGTGCTGACCTCTTAGAGACTTGGAAACTATGCTTCGCCTCAATATTGTATGTATTTTATGTTAATACAGTTCGAGAGTGATTCGGAACTTGTATTTCCCTTAGTACGAGTGATACGGGGACTAGATAGCAGAGTATGCCCGCACCATAATTGTTATGTGGGGTGCCGTTAGAATATATATATATATATATATATATATATATATATATATATATATATATATATATATATATATATATATATATATATATATATATATATATATATATATATATATATATATATATATATATATATATATATATATATATATATATATAAATCTGGAATTTGGGAACTACCTACTGTGTCTATGGTAAGTAAGAAATGAATAATTAATTCAACTTGGGTATAAGTGTTTGAAAAGCATGATATATTACTGAGAAACTTTATTATTATATAAGGATTAATTGAGAACTTTGCTTTTAAAGAAAATTTAACCTCTTAAACATTTGAATTTGTCGGTTTGAAATCTCACGAGCAACTTAAGATAAGATAATTTAAATTTTTGGGAAGATTAGTGCGATAGGTGTGCACACTAAAAGAGAGGTGAGACGTTCTCAAGAGAGTGTCGTTACTAATATGTTGTTGCATTAGCCAGTAAACATTTTAAATACTTGCTAAACTAAAATTTTAAACTGTTTAACCATCGGGCTCTGACCCGTTTACTGTTATCTCTCCTCTCTTGTATATATATGTATATATTACAGGTGCTCAGCCACAGGGGCGTCTTGCATAGGGTCCTTTGGAAGGAACGCGCTGCAGCTTAGGTGGGAGTTGCAGGCCTCTTGCTTAGACGATCTCATTTTTTTATTCCACTCCTAGCATTATTTTATCCAGTTGGGCATGTGTCGCCCTTTTCCATTATTCAGTTGCTTTATTGGATATTGTGATTTGTTTATTTCCAGTATTTACACTTTGGAATTTATTATTGTCAAGATGTTTTTCCTTTAAGTTTTAAATGTTGGAATCAATCAGTTGGATGTTTAATTGTTTGGTTTATATGTTCCAAAATAGTTGTTGTGTGATTCTTTAACTATGAATTATGTAAAGTTTTAAATGTTGGTTTTTAAAATAAAATTTGGAAATTAATGTCTAAAATGGTTTTGACACTTAGATTAATTATTTAAGGTGTTTAATTGGAAAAGTTATTTTTACGACAGTGATGCTAAGAATGAACCAACCGTTCACCTTGATTATAATTTAATAAAAGACTGATCACCCGATTTTTAATTAGGCGGGGTGTAACACCCACCTCCGTCCTTATACCTGCAGCCAGATCTGTCCAACCCATTACCATTTCCGCCTCTACCTAACCCACTTCGGGATTCAAACCCATTTTCCATTCCAAATTACAAAACCCAATTGACCCACTTTAAACCAAAACCCATTCTTCCAAATAAAAAGCCACGACATGCCAAAACAAAAGCAACAAATAAACTCAATTCCCACATGTGCCGTTTGAAAATCCCAACTAACCAACTTAACCCCAATTCCAAAATTACCCTCATTCTCCCCACTATCATGACCTCACACCCAAACCACACGCACCCTCCATTAATTCCTAAATTAGCCCTCACCCACACCTTATACAACCTCTTGCACCTTTATCCACCCAATTTTACCCCTAGCTCCATGCCTACTATATATTGAAGATAGAAGACTCCATTTGAAGAGAAAAAAAATATCAAATTAGGGTTTTAGAGAGCTAGAAGAGAGAGAAATTTTTAGTTTCAATTTTTTTCTTTACCAAAAAAATTATTGAGAGATTTTAATTGAAGATTCTATTTCAAGTTGAAGGCAAAATTGGGTTGATTAATTCTTCTCTTTTTAATCATTCTATGCTATTATTTGGTTTAAATTATTCTTGGATTATGACTATGGTTGGCTAATCACTCCATTAAAGGAGTTAAATGAAGCCCCATATACTCAATTGAATGTATTAATTAATTTAGTTTACTTTGTTTCATTTAGTTAATTTTCTTTTCATTCCTACATGAGTTTATGCATTGAGAAATGATAAACTATCCCTGGGAAAGGATTAAAGTCTAATATACTCTTAATTTTTGGATTCAAACTAGAGATAGAATGACCCACTAATTAGAGTATATTATATTTTAGTATACTCATACATTAAATTTTTGTTGGATTCATGACTTATTATATGAATCTACTCTAGCGAGTGATTTATATATTTTTTTCTAAATCAATTATTCAATTGAGTTGTGGGGATGAAAATTGGACTAACTAAATGTATATTAGTTTGTTTTGTCAAATTATGAGAATCAATTGACAAAATAAATTAATATTTGGAAAATTAGTAAACTAGAATAATTAACACATTTAATTGATAAAGTGGAGGTTAAGTTTCATTCCTTGCATATTTCTCAAATTTAAGTTAATCTCAATTCTCATTACTTAGTTCTTATTTGGCAAACTAGTTAGTTTGTTAATTTCATCTCTTATATTAGTTTAGTGTTACTTCACATTCTCACCTAAAAAGTGTTTTAATATTTGAAAAACATAAAAAAAATAATTGGAAAAAACCCAAAAGTCTAAAAAAAAAAGGAACAAGTGAATTATATTCATTATCCTCTCATGTTTAGCATGTTCACACCTTAGATTAGGATTGACATCCTTACTTACCACTCTACACTTGAGTTTGTTATATATTTGTAGGTAATTGAGATTTTGATTGAAGAGCTTTTACAATAATGATGCACACTAAAAAGTAATTCATTAGTGCTTTGGGTTGGTATATAGCTGATTTAAAGGGGATAAGCCCTTTAATTTGCACCCATAGGATTCACCTCGAGGAGGATATTAAGCCCTCGAGAGAAATGCAAAGACGGATAAACCCCACAATGAAAGATGTGGTGAGGACTGAAATTATAAAGTTATTGGATGCCGAGATTATCTACCCAATCTTGGATAGCAAGTGGGTGAGCCCCCATTCAAGTCTTCTCGAAAAAATTGGGTATAACAGTTATTGAAAATGCCAAGGGAGAGCTAGTTCCCCAACGTACCACTATTAGGTGGCACGTTTGCATTGATTACGAGAAACTTAATGCGGGAACTAGGAAAGACCATTTTCCCTTGCCATTTATCGATCAAATGCTTGAAAGAGTAGCGGGCCACCCTTATTATTGCTTCCTAGATGGTTATTCCGGATATAACCAAATTGAGGTAGATATACTTGATCAAGAAAAGACAACCTTCACTTGTCTAGTTGGAACTTTTGCCTACAAACGTATCCCATTCGGCTTGTGTAATGCACTGGTGACCTTTGAAAGGTACATGTTGAGCTTATTCAGTGATATGGTTGAGAGAGGGCTAGAGGTGTTTATGGACGACTTTAGTGTTTTTGACACCACTTTTGACTTATGTCTAGCCAATCTTGAGAAAGTACTAGCCCGATGTGTGGAAAAGGACCTAGTGCTGAATTGGAAGAAATGTCATTTCATGGTGACTGAGGGTATAGTTCTTGGCCACATCGTGTCATCCCAAGGGATCGAGGTTGATAGAGAAAAAATAGGTGTCATAGCTGGCCTACCCCCACTAAAATCTCTTAAGGACGTGCGCTCTTTCTTGGGCCACGCGGGGTTTTATAAAAGGCTCATTAAGGACTTTGGTGCCATCGCTAGACCCTTAAGGAACCTTATCATGAAGGACACCCCTTTCGATTGGACGGAAGCATGTCAAAGTGCTTTTGAGAAATTGAAAAACATGCTTGTGTCCGCTCCCATCATGCAAGCTCCGGATTGGTCCTTACCATTTAAGCTTATGTGTGATGCTAGTGATTATGCAATAGGGGTTGTTTTAGGCCAAAGAAAAGATAATAAGGCTCATGCCATCTACTACGCTAGCCGGACTCTTACCAGACCACAACTCAACTAATCCACTACGGAGAAGGAACTGCTAGCGGTAGTTTTGCTCTTAACAAGTTTCGGTCCTATCTTATCGGTTTCCCCATCACTTGTTTCACCGACCACGTGACTTTAAAATATCTCCTTGCAAAGAAAGACGCAAAGCCGCGCCTCATAAGGTGGATCCTACTCCTACAAGAGTTTAATGTCTCCATCAAAGATAAAAAAGGAGTAGAAAATGTCATCGCCGATCACTTATCACGGTTTTCGTCCGACGTACCTAGTGATCCTACACCCATAGACGAGTATTTTCCGGATGAGCAGTTATTTGCCGCCTCTTCTTTGCCCTGGTTTGCGGATATAGTGAACTATCTTATCACGGGAGACGTCCCTCCCGATTGGACACCGCAAGATAAAAAGAGGTTCATCACTTGGTTGCGCATGTTTTCTATAATAATCTATTCGTTTTTAAATATTGCGTCTACCAAATCATCCGAAGATGCATACCAGATGACGAAATTCTAAAAGTCATCCAATTCTGTCATTTGAAAGCATGTGGAGGCCACTTTTTCGTAAAAAAGACAGCCGCTAAGATTCTCCAAAGCAGATTGTATTGGCCCATAATGTTCCGGGATGTAAACAATTATTGTAAATCTTGCGACAGGTGTCATTGAATGGGGGAAATTACCCGACGAGACATGATGCCATTTACCCCTATTCTCATCTGAGGTTTTTAACTGTTGGGGTATTGAATTCATGGGCCCTTTCCCCCCGTTATTTGGATACCTATACGTCCTATTCGCGGTAGACTATGTTTCTAAGTGGGTGGATGCTATAGCTACCAAGACTAATAATAATAAAGTGGTGATAAATTTCCTGCATGAACACATACTTTCTCGCTTCGGTGCACCTAAAGAGATAATCAGTGATAATAGCACGCACTTTTGCAATAAGCCATTTGAGAAACTTATAAAAAAGTATGGTGTCATTCACAAGGTTGGAACGACATATCACCCACAAATTAATGGGCAGGCGGAATTGGCGAATTGTGAAATCAAACACATACTAGAGAAGACCGTCAATCCTGACTGGAAAGATTGGTCTGTTCAATTGAATAATTCACTATGGGCCTACTGTACTGCATACAAGAAGCAACTCGGAATGTCCGCATTCCGCTTTATATATGGAAAACCTTTCCATCTGCCCATGGAGTTAGAGCAGAAAGCTTATTGGGCAATTAAGAGGGTAAATTATGATATGGATAAAGCCAGTGAAGCCCGCAAGCTTCAACTGAATGAGTTAGAGCAGATACGAAATGATGCGTATGAGAATGCCAAGATTTCAAAAGAATGGATGAAACTCACGCATGATAAAATTATTCGATGAAAAAAGTTTCAACTGGGACAAAAGGTACTCCTTTATAACTCCCGGCTTCATCTATTTTCGGGTAAATTGCAGTCCCGTTGGACTAGCCCATTCTTTGTTAGAATCGTGTTTACCCATGGAGCAGTAGAATTAGAAGATCTAAAAGGGGGAACACGTTCAAAGTCAATGGACAATGCCTAAAGCCATATGTTGAGGTGTGAGTAGAAGAGATCAACACCATTTGGTTATCGTACCCCGTTTACGGGGTAAAGTGAGCTAAATTCGAGAGGTCGTCGCACCCCCGATGCGTATGGGGTGAATCTCGTGTATAGTATGTTTGTATAGGCTAGGTTAGTTAGAACTGGTTAGGGTCCAAGTAGAGTCCAAGGATAAGCACAAACGTACATTTAAGAAGAACTCCATGCGGGGAAAGGTGAGTTTTTGATGTTTTGTAAGGTCAGGTGCTGAGAGGAGTGTTTTGAAAAAATTTGGAAAAATGAGATTTTTTGAGTTCCGACACTTAGTTTTTTTTTCAGGATGTCAAAGTTCTGGGGGTGCTGGAAGTACGAACCGGTTTTCCCTTTATTTACTATAGGGACATAACCGGTTCGCCCCTGGGATTGATTAAAAAATTAATTTATCCGAACCGGTTCGCCCTAGGCCCGAACCGGTTCGTCGAGTCAGGTGCAGAAATCGGTAGTCCCAATGGACATCTTCCCCCCTTTCTAATACATTCCTTTTTTCCCAAACACTACCCCCAGCCTTTCCCTCCAAATCTGTCTCCCCTATTTCCCTCCAAATTCTTCCCTCCAATTCCCCCCATCCCACCTATAAATACACACCCTTTACCCCCACTTCCATCACACCTACATATCCATCTCTCTCACACCTCTATACTCTCCAAAAATCCTATCTCCCCATTCACCCACTCCAATGGCCAACGAAGAATTACTTGTCAAATACGATTCCACCGATCTCCTTCATGACAGCGATCATGGATTTTGCTCACTTCAAGAAAGCCGATGGGTGGAGTAATTGTTTCTCATGTTCTCGCACTGTCCGCATTGAGCGCGCCATAAATTGGGAGGGCCTTCCCTAAGTCGTGAACTCCCTTTTCCTCCGCTAACGGTGGCATCAATTTCTAGCCAATCCCTGCAAGGACGTGTGGATGGATGAGGTACGGGCTTTTTACAGCACCCTCATCCACACTTCTGAAAATGCATATCAAGCTTATGTGGACGGGGTAACCATCCCATTTTCTCTCACCATGGTCGCGCAAATCATGGGCGTCGACAATGTTCCATTTCCACCCAACTTTGACTATCTTACTTATGGAAACCCAATCCCGAAGCACCAATGCATCGAGCGTATATCACCCAACCATATTTGGGACCGCGACACTTTTGCGATTGGCAACCTAGATGAGACCAGCTGGTTCACTTTTACTATTACTTGTGGGGCTATTCTCCAAACCTCCAACAATTCCACCATGGAAATTTCCTCTACCACCTCCTTGGTAACCCGAGTACCATCAATCTCCCGTGCATCTTTTACTCAAAAATCATTGTTTCCGCCATGGACAAAAAAGGCAAAACTGCTCTACCATATGCTCGGTTCATCACCTCCCTCCTAAAGACCATCAAAATTCAACCAACGGCATCGTAACCCCGTCTTCCCAAGCCTATTGGACTGAAGTCCATCACTCAGAGCGTGCACCAAATGGAGGTGGTGCGTCCACCACCGATGGTCGAAGATGTTGAAATGTGGGATGAGGAGGAAGAGTACAACGAGGAGGAGGATCCCGACTATGATCCGGAAGGGGACGACTACAATGGGCGGATAGCTCGACTCGAGGGGAGATTTGATGGGTTCGTGAACGACTACCGTCGCGATACCTCTATGATGATCAGCCTCCAAGAGGAATTATATCGGTTGCAAGTGGGCCCCAATGTCTCTCTCCCCACCTATTTTTACGATCCATATGGCCCCAACGCTCCCGGCCCATCCAACCCACCCGTCCCTTAGGTTGCTTGTTTTGTATTGGTTATGTAATGGTTTTCTCTTTTCCTTTGTCCATAGATCTATTTGGTTGCATTATCTATAATTGGAATTTGGTTTGTTTCAATGGTGTGTTTTGTGTTTTCTTTCCATTTTTGCATTTTTGTACGTTGATTCCTTGCTTATTTCCTCTCCTTACTTTAATTTTTATTTTATCGTCTATTTTCCCTCGGGACGATGCAAATGCCTAAGTTAGGGGGGGGGGGGGGGGTACGCTATGCTTTTATCAATCACAAGGTCCAAAAAAATGCCAAAAATGTTTTTAAAAAAAATTCAAAAATATTTTTCTACAAAATAAATAAAAACTTGAGTTTAAACTTTTCAAAAATATCACCTTCATTTTATTTAAAGTCTCGAATTTGAAAAAAAATCAATCACACAAAGCCAAAAGTGATTAAAAATGGAAATTGAGCATGAATTGACGACTTAATGAATAAATGTGGAGATTAACAAACCCGGTGAGATTTCGAGCCTAACATCTTTTGTGAGTTCTTAAATCAATCTGAGTTAACTGTTAACTCAAAGTTCATTTTAGCGGTTAGAATAAGTCTACGGGATCTCAATTCCTTCAATTTGATCGATTATGGGAAATGGAAGGTTGTCTTGAAAAATGCTCTAAATAGATCTCTAAATTTAATTAATCTGGAGACGCACATGGTAAAGCAATTCGTAGTTTGGACAATGAAGTAGGCCCTCGTTTGTCATCCAAAAATATTGTCCAGAAAAAGTTATGAAAATTTTTCCCTTTGCAACCCAATTTGAGCCGAATAAGTTTTTCCCTTTCGTTTAACAACCCGAAAAACCCAATTAGCCCGGAATTTTGAAAATAAAAAATTTCATCAATAAATTCCAAAAAGTGAACAAAAAGGGGCAAGAAAAGAAAATTATAATAATGCTCAACAAAAATAGCAAGAAAAAGAAAAAAAATGTTTAAAAATAGAAAAAATAGAAAAAATAGAAAAAGAAGAGAAAAATGAGCAAAAGCTCGAAAAAAGTACTAATGGGCACACTAAAAAAAATTCAATTCTGAAGTTCCCAACCATTCCCATTTGACCCAATACACTTTATACCCCGAAAAAGTCATAACCGAGCTTGAATTGCGAAATTGGTTACCGCGTGGAGAGTTCAGGCAAGATACTAGAGGAGATCAAAGGTGTGAATTAGAGATAATATTTTTGAATTTCCAATAATCGTAATCCGTTGACGAGATCCCTCCACCTCAAATAATCCGTCCTTCATATTCATGTGCGTGAAATTGCGTTCCATTACATTTACTCCTACAAATCACACACACCGAGAGAAATTATCACATTCTGAGTGATTCGTTTGTGAGAGCATCCCGTGAGCACTTGAATCAAAACGAATTTTCGAAAGTAACGGAATGACCAATCAATGGAAATCTAAGGTTTAAATTTTGGCTTCACACGTATAAGAAAAATTGAGACTTACGAATACAAATTTATGGTGACTATTTTCCGAAAAGTTTAAGTTATACAATTTTTGTGGATTTTGAATTTCTTTGAGTCAATAAGGAATTTTGTGGGTATATTCACTGCAAAACCTCACGAGACATAACTCGTCTTACTAGGGTAACCTTGGGGTTTAAAGGCTTGTTCCATGCGCTAAATGCAATCACTTACCCTCGAAAGTGGTATGTTATCCATGTCCCGTGTTGGTTAGTTATTTAAACATGCCTAAATTCTTTTACAATGCTCAGGACGATCAAAGTTCTAAGTTAGGGGGGTTTGAATAGGCATAAATATTATGTATTTATCCCCTTAGTTGAGAAGTTTTTATCACCCCGTGTAACGTAAAATCCATTGATTTCTTTCAGAATTAGTGCTACTGACCTTTTCTATGCAGTGCATTGATTTTTGGGTTTTTCTCATACATTTTGCAGGAAATTCATTCAAGAAAAGAATGGAGAAAACTCAAAATCGAGAAACAAAGATGAAAAGGAAGAGAAGCAAAGTTTAGGGGCAATTTCGTATTTTTCACTCAAAACTGGACACGGACTCCCTAAAGAAGTTAAAGTTCTTGGTATCATGAGCGTACAGGAAGAAACGGTGCCCAAATCCAAGCCACGAGTGAAAAGTTATGAAGGTTTGAAGTTGGGAAGAAATCATAAAAAAAGAAGAAAAGACTTGGAAAAAATTTCACGTTCGAAAGGTCCTGGAAAAACTGGAAAAGCGAACCGGTTTCGCCCCAGTAAAGCATAGATATTCGAACCGGTTCGACGAGCCGAAATTCTATTTTTTTTTATTTCGCAAATAGAGTTGTGCATGAATGAATGACTAAATAAGACGTGAGATATTCAGTTATTTTAGATAGGAGACGGTAGAGACTTAGTTGGAGAGGAGTTTTAGAGAGCTCTTGTACCCAAAAACTCTAGGGTTTTATTTTCTTCAATAAATATTCAAGTTCTCAGCTATTAATTCAATCTTTTCTTCTTTAAAAGTTTGTTTCTTTCATCTCTATTCTTTCAAGTTAATTTCTCCTTGCATGCTTTTGGTATTTCCTAATATTCCAATCATTGTTTGCATGTTTAAGTCAGTTTTCTTCATGATTATGAATCCATATATATTAGATTCTATGTTTTTCATTAGATTCAACATGTCCAGCTAAGTTTTTAATTGTTGGGGTGCATGAACCCCACCCGGTGTAATTCATCAACATGGGGAATAGAATTTTGAATTAAAATCTTAGATGAACCGTGTTGCATAACTATTGTAACCGTCATAGAACTTTTGATCTCGTTTACCCTAGGTAACCGGGATGCTTAAGAATGCGACGCGCGTGGTAGCTAATGCGACATCGCTTTACTCATCCTTTGCTTACATACTGTGCGGGCTATGATCCCTCATATGTGTAATACTTGAGAGTACTAAAGACCGGGTTAATTTAAAATTCTAATTCTGAATCTAATATCCTACGAAGTTAATTACTAGGGTGTGGAGGAGTGTAACCTGACCTATTATTCTTATTTCGTATTTAACTCGTGAAACCATTTGTACTTTGCCTTCCATTTAATTAGTGTAATTGCATTTCATTCGTTCTAGTTTTATTAGTTCATAATTCTCAATTTTTCATTTAGTTATAGTTGTTCCATTTATCCAAATCACCATTTCCTTCTTTTTAGAGTCAAAGCTAGGTTATCATTATCTTTCCAACGTCATCACGACTTCATTCGTCTTGTTTCCCTGAGGATCGATACCTGACTTATCGGATTATTACTTGAGCGATAAGCTTGCACTTGAGCCTAAATAGCACGCACACTAGACACATTTGTGGTCACGTCAACATGTTCTCCACTGAAGCCCTATTAGAGTATCTCGTCTTCAGGTGGTAAATATTGTCAATAATGGTCCCCCAACTATAACAATACATCAATTATGTTATTCTTATTCGGGTTCCATATAACTCATTAATGCGGTTGACCCCATTTATAACTCTCCAACTATTTAGTGCCACTTGAGCAGGCACCACAACGAAATATTGGCAAAATTCTAGAAATAAATGATTTGATGGGAAAGTTATGCCACACTCATCTATAAATATTATGGGAAGCCAATGACCCTGACCCAAAACACATAAGTCATAAGGGCCCGTCACTAACTCTATTGTTACCCAATCAAGAATTTTACATTTTACCTTAAAATCTCCCAAAGAACTTTCATCCACAATGTAAACCATCTTAAAAACTCACAAAGGAAAATATGAGAAGGAAAAACTACTTATAGTGACAACAACCAGTCGAATTATTTCCTTAAACAACAAAATAAGAGCTCTATAATGGAAGAAAGAGTTCGAGCTGCAAGGTGAAGTGATATTGAGGGGGAGGAGACTCTTTATAGGTAGAGAGACCATTCTGGATCTCTGAAATTTGAAATGATTAAGTTTATCAAATGTTTCAAATATCGATGATGTCTCATATCCCCAGGTGTTCAAACGACCAATATACTCTTAGCGGTTCGCTGTTTTTCAAGTTATTTATAAAATTACCACTTCCTTAGTGTGATTGATTAAAAATGACAAGTCCTTGTGGTCGGTATCTAGCCAACACTTTCCCAAGGGGTTGAGCATCTTGGAAGATGAATGTTCCATCCTTTCAATATCCCCTAAAGTACGAAGTATTGGGGTTTGTGTTGTAGCCTAAAATTATTATGCCGAGTGGACCAACACTTTAGTGAGACCTGTCAATATTGTCATTGGAACCTCAACAATAGGTAAACCCGGTCGGCTTAGGTATCCTTCTGTCGGCCTCCGAACCGACCACAGCTAGGAAGATGCACAATCAGTAAGGTGGATATACGCACGTGGTATATTCATCAGTCCATGCATATGCACGTGAATAATCTCCAATTTTATATTATCGCGTAAAGATGTAAATTTCTAGTGTATAAAGGCATTCCGTCTATTTAACTTTTAGCTAATATAAATACACCACTACCTCTCTTAAATGAAGGAGAACTTTTTCATTCAAAACCCTACAAATTGATACTAAGAGACTTGTATTAAACCCTACACTGATAGTGACCATAACTCGTGGCCGTAGGCACCATTTTTGGATTGAACCATGTAAAAATCTTATGTTTCTTTTCATTTTCTCTATTTTCTTTAACTTTGATTATAAGTTTGGGTCAACTAAAGCTAAGACCATTCTTAATATATATACAACCCAAATTTAAACATAACAACATAATCCCCATTTTTCCCCTATGAGATGACATCTGTATTAATGGACAACAAGTTGGTTGGTGGATGTGTCTTTTTAAATTTATCCACCGATGGTGGGCTTGGTCTACAAGGGAAAAAAAGTTAGTCTTCACATTAAAACTGACGAGAAAATTGTGAACGTGATGATGTTTCCATTCATTCACGTTCCCCACCCCTCCTCCTCTTCCTCCCCCTCGTTTCTCAACTCACCAACAAAGTTTTTCTCGATATAAGTTCAGGTTCAATGTCAAATTTATTCTCAGGATCAAATAAATTTAAAGTCTGATCAAAGTCAACATGCTATGATCCAAGGATATGGGTGGCAATAGGAATACTAATGAGAATGTTGTCTTTAATATGTCCAAATATCTGTACTTTATCGAGTAGAGGGGTTTCCCAATGGAGTGAAAGGAAACATGACATTAACTGACCTGGGTGGTCAGATCCAACGTTCCCCTTGATTCACTAGATTTTCAAGAGATCAACAAAATTGACACAATAAAGACAGGTATTTTTCTTCTTGTGCTCGGTTACAACATATAACAAATAAAGGAGTCAACAATTAAGGCTCAAATATGAAAATCAAATCAAGATAAGAGCAATAATGACCTAGAGGTCTATCCCTCCTAGTGCACCTAGGCCCATTGTAAGTTTCATCCCTCTTAAGGATTGAGGCAAATTCTTAATTTTTAATAAAAATTTTGTATCCCTAATAATCTTTTTTTATTAACTAAAGACATTAAAAATAAATCACAAGATCAAGATTTCACGTAGTACACCCCATCAATTATCATTACAAATGAATAATGGCAGAGGGTTTAATTAATCCCTAAGTTGCTGCACTGAGTTCATTGAGATGACAATTTCGTTTAAGGTTCTCCATATATTGGGGACATATTGAGCCGGAAATTCCTAAATATTCAATCAATCGTGAGAATATAGTATATATGGGAAATGTGATCTCAATTTTAGCAATCATTTGAGAAAATATGAAAGTGCCATTTGCCACATCCAATGAATAGGTTGCATAATTTGGAAACTCAATGATCACCTAATTTGGAATCAACTACCCCTTATAACTAGCAAATGTATTCTTGTTTATGGTGTAAAATACCTATTTGATAAAGAAAGAGAAAGAAAACGTTGACAAGTATTACACCTAGAAAGGAAATAACAAGAGCTTTAAGAAAAATACTTTTATATACAGTGTGTAAATATTTTGATTAATGGGTTAGGCCCATTGAAGGTCCCAATGACAGGTTGAACCCATATAAAGCTACCAAGAGATATGCCAATAAAGTTATCAAATAAGAACTAACTTAGTTGATAATATATCACTAATGGATAAGGAGAGTCTAAATTGTCTCACATGTACACGGAGGATGAATTCTAGAGAACATATATTTATTTTCCCTATAAAATTAGTTTCCACCTCTAAGATGGGCACGTTGAGTGTTACATATACTAATACTCGGTCCAATTATAATCTCAACGTTAAAAAATAACATTAACACCTCGTGGATATAGAAAAGTTTTCGAATCAAGTACATCATCATGTCTTTTGTGTGTACGCACGATATATTTTTCATTGCATATATTATTTGACTTGCAAATTGTTGTATTTAGTGCGTGGATTTATCCCACGTACACCACCTTAAATATTTTATACTAACCTATGTTTATTACTATGTGAGGGTTATAAGTAACATAATTACTTTATTAAATTATTGCAATGTTATACGTTCTTTTATTGTATTTCATTATGTTACTAGTTATCACCCCTTTATCAAAAGTCACTAGGAAATAATGAATTAGTTAACATGCACAGGTTATTCACTTTGAATTTCGATAGTACTAAAAAAACACTAATTAGGAAAATAAAAATTATATCAATGAAATGAATTTCCTAATTATTATTCTCTTATTCTAAAACCGCACTACAAAATATTATATTCGACAATGTTAGAGTATGCCAAAACTTTTTAAATTTTGGTAAATCCTTTTACAAACACCACAACTACTCTTATAAATATTAATACAACTTAACCTCGACTCCATAATGTCATATTTGACTTAACCTCCACTTTCTTAATACCTTTGACATAACTCCCAAATTTTTAATACCATTCCAATTTTGTTAATACATTCGTATATCCTAATTAGACTTAACTCCCAAATCATATTTTTGACCAAAATACCATCTCATTTCATCTTCTTCAGCAAATCAACACCCTAATTTTTCATCTAACCTTAAAACCACCACCACCACCTCCTCCTCTTCCACTTCTGTCTCTATTCTCCCTACTCATTCCATTACCAATCGTGTATCTAAAAAATATCAATATGACATGCACAATCGGAAACTATTTTGTAAACTCATGACTAGAGTCCAGACCATATCAAAGCGTTCGATGAATAGATTTGGAATGATAATTTAGTGAGTGGATTAGTGAATTGATTTCATATGTTTTTTCCCTTATGTCAGTTTTTGAATCAAAGTCCAGATTTTCTTCTATTCGCATATTTGGTTTGATTGATTCATCAAATAGTGTTTTATTGAAATCAAGTTCTAAATTTGGTTTTCAAATCAATTTCCAGATTTGCCTTTCAGTTTGAAAAGCAATGGATTTAAAAATTCGTGGAATCGATTTTTTGGATATAATATTTTTTCAATTTGGAATCTTAAAATGATCTCATAATGGATTTAGATGAGCTGGTCTCTAAAATTTCATTCCTTGAAGGTTTTGAGATCGAAACCTGACATAGCCAGAGAAGGATCAATAGTGATGGGGTATCCTAATTAGGAGGAGAATGAGGTGGTGGTTTTAGGATTGGATGAAAAAACAGGGTTTTGATTTGGGAAAGAATGATTGGTCAATAAAATGATTTGGGGATTAAGTCTAATTAGAAATAAGGAGTTTTTAACGAAGTTGTAACCGTGTTAAAAATTTGGGACTTATGTAAAAAAGGATTAAGAATTAACTTAAATATGAAATTAAAAAAAAAGGTATTAAATAAAAAAATCTATATCAATAAGTATTGTTTTTAATCTAACTATTGCATCACGTGTGCACCTGCAATTAGTCTAATATCAATGAAATTGAGTGGGACAAGTTAAAGAAGTGAAAAGTACTTTTAGGTCCTTTGCAAATAAATTTTAAACACTAAAGAAATTTTAACAAATTTTAAACACTTAGGTTCACTAATTCTGTTCTTGTAAAAGTTCACGCTAGTGACATATAACAAGTATACCTAATAGTAAATTGTTCTTAAATATTTAAAAAATATTTGCGAGGGACTTAATTGTAAATTGCCCATTAAAAAACAGGATGAAAATGTACAATAATTAAAGAATGGGGTGACAAATTAAATATGAACAAATTACTCGAGACTAAAATTGAAATAATCCTTGACTGAAATGGTTAAATGTAAATCACATACAAGTTGAAAAGTTCCAAAGAGATGTCCACCTTGATTTTTGATTTCTTAGAGTTAACTTGGACCGCATAAAAGAAAATTGAAAAACAATGTAGTATGAGAGATATTTATATCCATTCGATCCAGTTAGACACCTATATGGATTGACAGATGACAGGTGGCCCAATGAGAAACCAGAAAGCAAGAACATTAGCCAATCACAATAAAAAATTGGATTCCCCTATATCCCCCCATTGCATTACATGTACTGGTGGTTTGCCACTCCTCATCGCTCACAAGTACAACAACTATTCCCTCTCTTACCTTACCATTCTCGGATACAACAACATCAAGTGTGAGAATGGCCTCTAAGGCATTGATGAGCTGTGGTATAGCCGCCGTTTGCCCATCAGTTCTGTCTTCTTCAAAGTCCAAATTTGCAGCTGCAATGCCAGCTTCTAGCTTTGGCAACATCGCCACATCCCGCTTCACCATGACTGCTGACTGGATGCCCGGTGAACCCCGCCCACCCTACCTTGATGGCTCAGCACCCGGGTAATAATAACAAGCTATATATACATATGCTTATGCTACAAATTTATGTTTTTGAGTTTACATAAATTTGACTTTACTTAAGTCAGTACTATGCCTTCGGGGTATGGGGGGTGGAGGTAGTAATTTAATTCTGGTACGTTTATTGTAATTTATTTTTTTTTTTTTGTTCGTATAGTATTGTGTGTTTAATAGTTATCATATATAACTACTAGACATCCTAAGAAATTTGTGATATTAAATATTTGATACGTTTATAAATAATGGTTTTGTGTGTTTTCAGAGATTTTGGATTTGACCCACTAGGTTTTGGTGAAGTCCCAGAGAACCTTGAGAGATACAAGGAGTCCGAGCTCATTCACTGCAGATGGGCCATGCTTGCTGTTGTGAGTTTCTTTTTCAATTACACTTTTCCTTCCATCATCAAAGAGGTTATGTATGTCTTACAAGAAATTAACACTGCCAAGTTGACTGCTAATTTTATTAATTTGAATTTTGAAGTAAAGCTGTTTTAATCTATGGTTAGGACTGCAAATCGTTGAATTCAAAAGAAAAGAAAGTCTGAAAGTTCATGTTCATGCTATACACGTCATTTACCTAAAAGAAAGGCTCATGACCTAAGTCACTAGAAATAATTCCATGCTCATGGGAACGACTTATTTGAGATAGATTATTTTCAGTTTTATTCTAAAAAAATTACTGATTAAAATGTAAAGTAATTTCTACATAGAACTAACTATACACTTCAATTTGGAGTCCCCTAAAGATTTAATGATCACCCACAAATACATACTTAGAGGCCAGTTCTATTTTGTAACGATAAATGTCATGACAATTGCTTTGCGACGTAGACAATCACATTTGTCATGGGTCCTTACTGTTCAAATGGAAGCTCATTAATTATAACAAACGAATTCTTTGTTGCGTGGGATGGAGAAGCACAATTTTTTTCTGACATGGGGTCTTGTATTTACATAAAATATGCAGCCAGGGATCCTATTACCGGAGGCCCTTGGTTTGGGCAACTGGGTGAAGGCACAGGAGTGGGCAGCAGTCCCCGGAGGACAAGCCACCTACCTTGGCAACCCAGTTCCATGGGGCACCCTCCCCACCATTTTGGCCATCGAATTCCTCTCCATTGCTTTTGTAGAGCACCAAAGGAGCATGGAGAAGGACCCCGAAAAGAAGAAGTACCCTGGTGGAGCGTTCGATCCTTTAGGCTACTCCAAGGACCCTGCTAAGTTCGCAGAGTACAAGGTCAAAGAGATAAAAAATGGTTAGACCCCCCCCCCAACCTTTTCCTTGTACATTTCAAAATCTACAACATCTATTTTTATTTGATCTCATATGGTTGGATTTCCGATGAATGTGCAGGTCGTCTTGCGTTGCTGGCATTCGTGGGTTTCTGTGTTCAACAATCAGCTTATCCGGGAACAGGGCCATTGGAGAACTTGGCAACTCACTTGGCTGACCCGTGGCACAACAACATTGGAGATGTTATCATACCCAAGGGCCTTTTGCCTTGAAACATCATTGGTCATGCAATGGAATACACGCACATTATTTTGGAAAACTCATTTAAATCAACAATGTGTAATTTAAGCCACCTTGTGTATCTTTTGGTCATCCCATGTAACTTTAAAGACTTATACCAACGTGTCTTGCTAGTACTCCCCTTCGGTCTTGAATGTATTGTTTTTTAGCTCTTTATGGATCATAAATTAAGGGTGTTTTTATTCACATCGAGATTTTTTATTAACACACCCCACCCTTATTAACCCCGCATAAATGGGCTTATAACCATTTAACCCATTCCATACTTGTTGGTGTGTATATAAATTTGTGCAAATTTCATACAAAATGTAAAACCCTAGTCTCTCACAAAACCTCCATCTCTGATTTCCGGCTAAGTAATTTCTCCAACAAACAGCATTTGCAATTGAGTTGGTCTCTTGACAAATATGTGTTTGGGTTCGTAAAGTTCCCTCACTACAAGGAAGATAGCTTTTTGCGACGTATTAAATGCGTCGCCTTTGTTTCTAGTTCATCGCAAATGTCTTGTCGCGACGCACAACATTCGTCGTAATTTTCGTCGTAAAAAGCTAGTCGCTACAGTTCTGTTACGATGAAATGTAGTTGCGTCGCAAATGATATTTTGCGACGTGTCAATTCATCGTTATAAACATATTAAAATCGTCGCTAAATCATTTCAATCACTTAATTTGGCCTTTTTCGACAAATATATTCGTCGCTATTTGTAATTTATTCATCGCTAAGGATGGTTCTTTTGATGAGATAGCGATGAATATGATTCATCTCACAATATTTTTTGCGATGAATACTGGTTTGTTACGACGAATTCATTCGTCGCAAATGATATTTTGCGACGTGACAATTAATCGTTATAAATATATGAAAATCGTCGCTAAATCATTTCAATCACTTAATTTGGCCTTTTTCGACAAATACATTCGTCGCTATTTGTAATTTATTCATCGCTAAAGTTGGTTCTTTTGATGAGATAGCGATGAATATGATTCATCGCACAATATTTTCTTTAAACGAAAAGAAAATTAAATTAAAAATATGATTACGTCAACGTGGAAGATTCTGTATATGTTAAAATTAATTTGATACATAAACGTAGTTAATGTATTTATCATAAAATAAGAATAACAATCAATTCATCTCCATGCCAAATCATATTAGTAAATGAGAGCATATTAAAAGAGAAAGAAAATATTCAACTCTAATTAAAGTAAAATCTTGGTCTACTTGATAACACAAAAGTAAACTAACAAAAACTAAAAGAGGTTTTTTAAGGGAAAAAATTCATAATCTAAGAAGATCCATCCATTGGGCCAATATGAGCCTCCGCCCATGCTTGAAAAGCCATAAACTTCTGAATCATTGCACCCTGACTCTCCACAATGTCATTCAAACGAAATACTTCAGATTTTAAAGCCTCATTCTCTGCATTATTATTTTCTTTGTACCGTGATCCAAATGTATCGGGTCGGGGACCAAAACCAAATCCTATAACATACCCCGACCTCTTTCTAAGGACTTGCTCACAGACTTGTGCCTCTGTCATTTCTGGATTGCTATGGTGCAATTCGACCATTGTATTCTACAAACGAAAAAACATATTATAGTGAAAGAATAAGGTAATAGGAGACTAATAAATTTACATTTGGTAAAACGATATACACTTGCATTTGAAAGTTAAAACGTTTATCAGATTTTAATAAAGATGGATAAAAATCTCACAATATCATAAGTTTAGTAGACTTTTAGCAAGTTGATCCAAAATTATAGAAAGACAAAAAATCTCACACACACATCTATCATAGGTCCCCTACAAACTCTAAACTGGAAGAATAAATTAACATATACAAAGTACGGTATATATTATGGCAAGAGGACAAAAGGAATTCGCAGTTAAACATAGTACTGTTCAAACAAATTTTTTACCCACTTCCTCATCCATTAAAGTCTTAATTTACCAACAATCAAAATATTTGTCATTTTAGGTATGTTTATAAGCAAATTTATTTTTGGTATCTTCTTATATATTTTCAAAGCTTAGGCTAAATATTAACAATATATAAATCTAATAAGTAATAGTACCCAATGTTATAAAAAAAGGAAAAAAATAAGATGGTGCTAGAAATGTTATAGGGAAACTAAAGTCATAAATATTTAAAATAATAAATAAATATACTTGCATAGGCAGTTTCAGCCTCTGTGTTGATCCACCCTCTGTCACTGTTGTAATGTGTGTCATGAAAAGGTCAATACGCCCCTTTGGTGTCTCTTTTATCTGACCATCATCCTGCAATAAAAAATAAGCAAGAAAACCCATATAACAGTTATATAAAAAAAATATTATCCAAAAGTTAAAAATATTTTCCATTCATCACAAATACAAAATTATATTTTGGACCCACCACTGATCCAAAGGGTTTGAGTAGTGAATTACGACATTACCTCCTCGTATGCGTGTTGCACAAATGATTTTGATCCACCCCGATGATTAAATCGAACTTTTTTGCGACTTTCAACACATTTACGTGAACGAGTCTGAAATAGTACAACATATGTCTTTTTAAGACACTTTTAATGGAATAAAATTGGAAACAAAACTAAATAAAGTATATTTGTCATATACCATAAATTTCGGACTGCTCCAAAGTGTTCATAGAAAATCCCAATCTTCTTTTGAAGAAACCTTTCGATGTGGGTGATCCCGCACCTCTTCCAAATTGAACTTCTTGAAATGTTTCTTAAGACGGTAGAGATGATCATTATATCGAGAGGACATTCTATTGAATACATATCTCGAAACAACCTGGTTTGATATGTCTATATCAAATTTTTTCTGCAAAATTGGTCTACACAAATATGTTAACATGGACACACAGCCTGAGATAAATGAAAAAATGAGATCCATCCTAATTCACCTCACATAGATGAAATAAAGGTTTTGACACTACAAAAAGCTCAATAATATTCCCAATTGGGAAGTTCAATTCCCACTAAACTCCCTTCAGTACATAAAACAATAATATTTTCATCATAACGAAAAATTGGGATAGTGGTGTCTATCTTGATTCATGGTCTGTTGCGTTTGTTATAATAACTACTCAAAATTATCGTTACATGATGAGAATGCAAAACATGTTTAAGACTTGAAGAAGATAATTCATCAACTTCATCCAACGCTTCGTCATGAACATAACCATTGAGAAATGCCACTTTAAAATGTGGGTTTTAAAACATGAATAATTAAGCTACTGTTTAAAATAAAACAAGATTAAATACCGAGGGAACATACCAGCAGCCTATTAACTAATTCATCCCTCTCATCATCAGTTATCTCAGACCAATTGTCTGCCTGTAGAGGCGCATAATTCCGCACTATAACACCAATCTCAACAACAAATGCCTTGCGATTAAACCCGGAGGGTCTGCCATGTGCAAAGTTCACACGAATCTTGGTCCTAGTTGCTGCAAATATTTTTTCAGCAACCAAATTTCGAGCAATTCCACGAACTCTCTTTGGGGCAGTGGTTACTGAAAAAAACACAATACATTACATACGCAAAACGATTGATACAATAAAAAAAGACGTGCACATAATAAAAATATTAGGTAGCAATACCATTTCATCAGTTGACGGTGCCCTAGAGTGATTGATTTCCCTAGATATGCGTCCTCTCGCTATACCAGGTGCCATGCCAATTTACTGCAACAAAGTTCTAGCAAGTAGTATTTGAACACCATGTGTGTATATTTCATCTCGTAATGTGAATTTCAAATAAAACCATGAAAAAGTTATTAACATATGTGTGTATATATTTCATGAATTCAGCAAACCACATACGCAAAGCACACCTCAAAACTTTCGAAATGAAAATAAAGAAGTGGAAGTTTATCCTTTGCTAAACACGGGTGGCTCAATCAACTACCAACAAAATACTAACAAAGTAAAACACAGATAGCAAAGCATATGCAAAATGGAAGCAAACACTACGGGTCTTCTATCAATCACTATCATCATCGATGCTCGCTTGACTTTCTTGACCATCACTGTAATATTCTTATAACGTGTCATCTTCATCTCCAATGTCATCATCAAATAAAATATCATCATTGTCAGGCAAAGTAGGTGTCATAATTATCTCATCAGCGCCATCATTTGGTCTAACCAATTGTACTACGTCGAGATTTGCCTCTTGAACAGAACACTGAATATCAGAAGAATCATCCTCTTGGTATGCATCGTCAATTATACTATCAACATTATCTTCTTTTGGGACATCCCAAATATGTCTGTGTTGCACTTTCTGTACTACTTTCCAATTGGGTCCGAACTTGTAATCATCCAAGTAAAATACTTGAGACACTTGTGTTGCTAGCACAAAAGGATCATTCTCGTACCATGTATTACTTATATTAATAGAAGTAATGTGATTATCCACTTGTAGTCTCTTCTTCTTTGGATTAGTATCATACCACTCACATTGAAATATAACAGTGTGATACCCCATTATGTAGTTTAATTCAATAACGTTACATAACCGTCCATAAAAATCGATAACTTCATCTTCATGCTCCCCTGGTACAACTACCCCATTGTTTTGAGTTGTACGACGATTATCACGGTCTTTTTTATGGAATCGTACCCCATTAACAATGCACCCAGTATATGTAATCACACAAACATCAGGACCACATGCCAATGAATAAATTTCATCCGTAGCCTCAGGAGATCCTTTATGACGCAAATTATTTATCTATTATAGATAAAAGGTTAAAGTTATCATCAATCAATAAATTCTATAATGGTTAATTATCAATTACATCATCATAATAAACTGTCAAACTATATGTACTTACACGACTTTTAAACCACTTTGAAAATTATTGTGTATGCCTTTGATATAAGTCTTTCGTAGATTCCATCTCTAATAGTGCCATATGTTCGCTACATATTCAAAGTCGAACATTTTTATTTTAGAAAACAACAATGAAAATATAATTAGCTTATGATATAATAACATGATACTTACTCTCTATATGATTTTATCTCCGTGCAGTTGTTTAAGATGTACCAAGAAATCTTGTTTATATCTCCATGTGGTAACATTATGAGCTGTCTTCCACCAAAGGGTCGAACAAGCTGAGAGAAAATACATAGTGAGCCTTTGTGTTGCTCTGGCAATGCATCATTGTTACGATCTTCTCGATTAAATTTGGTTTCTATCCCGTGAAGGTACATTGAACAAAATGTTAATGATTCTTTAGCGATGTATGACTCTGCGATGGAGCCTTCGGGTCGAGCCTTATTGTTGACATTCCCTTTAACATTCCTAGATTTCTATTAAAATAAAAGAATGTCAAATGGATAAAATGAAAGAAAGAATCACTCAAATTGAAAATATAAACTAATATAATTACAAAGTACCTCTCAAATGGAAACATCCATCGGGAATTCACTAGTCCACCAAGAATAGCCTCACGTAGTAAATGCACGGCCAAATGGATCATAACATCAAAGAAAGCTGGAGGAAAGATCCTTTCGAGTTTACACAGTATAATAACAATATTTTGTTCTAATTTCTCTAGGTCCTTTACAAGCAACATCTTAGCACATAATTGTTGAAAGAAGTTGGATAACTCAACCAAAGTCGCACAAATATCTTTGGGCAAGTACCGAAGTATTCCAACAGGAAGAAGTCGTTGCAACATAACATGACAATCATGACTTTTTAATCCCGATATCTTCCCGTCCTTTATACTCACATTTCTTGATATGTTGGTTGCATATCCATCGGGAAATTTAACAGATTTCAAAAATGTGCAAAACTCCTTTTTCTCATCCGACGACAATGTATATGATGCACGCGGCTTCAACCATTTGTTATCGTTCTCTTTCATGGGCAACTCCCTCCTTATGTTCATGTCAGCTAGATTTAATCGATCTTTATCTTTATCTTTATTTTTACCTTCAATACTCAACAATGTTCCAAGAACTCTATCACATATATTCTTTTCAATATGCATGACGTCAAGATTATGTCGTAACTTCAACTTTGCCCAGTACTCCAACTCAAAGAAAATACTTTTCTTTGTCCAATTTAATTCCTCGGGGGTACGCTTTATCTTCCTATCCTTATTGTTTGGATTTTTACCAGGCTTTAATATTTTCACCCGACTCAATTGCTCTAATATGTCATCCCCAGAAAACTTCCTCGGTGCAACTCCCATTTTTTGCTTCCCATTATATAGTCTACTTTTTCGCCACGAATGATTTTGAGGCAAATATCGTCGATGACCCATATAACATATCTTATTTCTTATACGTTGTGATGACGTATCCTCGTTACATACTGGGCATCCTTTATATCCTTTTGTTCTCCAACTAGATAATGTACCATATGCGGGGAAATCATTTATAGTCCACAATACAGATGCATGCAAACGAAAATAGGTTTAACTGTACGCATCCCAAGTTTCCACACTAACATCCCATAACTCTTTCAACTCATCAATAAGAGGTCTTAAGTAGACATCCATGTCTTTTTCGGGTGCGTTAGGGCCAGGAATTAGGGGTGGCCGTGGGCCGGGCCTGGGCAGGCCCCGGCCGGGCTCGGGCCGGGCTTGAAAAATTAAGTGTTATCCCAAGCCCGCTCGGGCCTAGATCGGGCCTTATTATGTAATCCCAAGCCCACCCAGATTTGAAAGCTCTTTACCCAGGCCCGCCCGATCGGGCCCTATTATGTTAATTAAAAGTTTTTTTTTAAATTTAAATACCTATTTTTTTATTTAAAGACCAATTTTTTTAATTAAAAATCTGTTTTAAAGTCCATATATTACAAAGTCCATATATGAAGTTTCTCACTTTACATGAAAAGACTTGGTATACGTTTTTATATTTATAGAAGTCCCCCCCCCCCCACATATATATATATATATATATATATATATATATATATATATATATATATATATATATATATATATATATATATATATATATATATATATATATATATATTTCGGGCCTCGGGCCGGGCCGGGCCTCATCGGGCTTAAGAACTCATGCCCAAGCCCGCCCGAAAAAAAATCGGGCCTATAAAATTTTGCCAAGCCCGCTTTGCGGGCCTATTTACCTTACCCAGACCCTATTTTTTTATTGGGCGGGCTTGGCGGGCCTCGGGCCTATGGCCACCCCTACCAGGAATCAACAATGTCATCATAAAAAATGGTTCCTTCATACACTTCCACAATTGCATATTGTAGACGACAAGTATTACAGGCCATATGCTATATGAGTTGCTCATGTTTCCAAAAGGATTAAAACCGTCTGAGGCAAGACCCAAACTAACATTAAGAGGGTCTTGTGCAAACCAAGGGTATTGCTGATCAAAATCTTTCCATGCCAAGGCGTCAGCAGGATGCCTCAAGACACCCTCACTATCAACGCGTTTCTCCTTGTGCCACCTCATGTCAACAGTAATATATCTTGACATAAATAACCTCTGCAGCCTCGGTTTTAGTGGAAAATAACGCAATATCTTATGAGGGACATTTTTCCCCTTCTTATCATTATACATGAATCTCGGTTCATCGCATATTGGGCATTTATCAGCATTTTGATGCTCCTTCCAGAATAATGCACAATCGTATTTGCATGCATCAATTTTTTCGTAACCTAATCCCAAATCCCGCAACCTTTTCTTCGCATTATAATGAGAGGTCGGAATACTTGCCTCGGGAAAAGCATCTTTTAACAATTGGACCAACATATCAAATGATTTATTACTCCAACCATTAAGAACTTTCACATGCATCAACTTTACAAGGAATTGGAATGAAGTGAAATTCTTACGACCTGGATAGAGCTCTTCTTCAACGTCACCAAGCAAGTCGTTAAATCGAGAAGGATCCCTTTCTACATTGATCGGCCCATGCTCATTTTCAGCTTGCTCTGGGAAGATATTTAGGTCAAATGCATCATTTAACATTCCAAACAAATCATCATCTTCCTCTTTATTTTCCAAACTTTCTGATGCTTGTGCATTCAAATTATGACGAACTGTAAAACTGTAGGAGATGCCACGAACCAACAAATATTTTTCAACAGTAAGTAAATCATGAATATATATTTCCTGACAATCTCGACATGGACATCTGGAAGTATTATTTCCATCTAAGCTATTTTTTTTGCCTCAATAAATGACTTAACAACGTCCTTGTAGTTTTTTTATAACCTACCGGGCAAGAACATCCAACTATTACTCATATTGAACTTCCTGTTTATATCAAACACAAATTTTCATTCACTAAATAAACAAGTATCATGACATGTTATTCATAGACTTTGAATAGAATCGATAAATCATGGAATTAAAAAACGTACCGATGAGAAACGTATTTTCTTTCTTCCTATTAAAACCTTCGATTCACCTAAGCAAAAGACATGTTAGTATGATACATACAAGATATATGAAACCGTGATAATAATAAAATAATATATATAAAATGGTCCTCAAACTGAGACCTCACTTGAGCCTGTCCCATATGCCATACATATATTACTGTACATATAATATATATGTATATATGTATGTATGTATAGTAATATAATATATTATGTAATACTGTTACATACATTATGTAACTTATGTACGTAAGTATAGTTATGTAACTTATGTAACTTTTGTACTTATATAACTTATGTAACTTATGTACATATGTATAGTAATATAATATATTATGTAATACAGTTACATACATTATGTAACTTATGTTATGTAACTTATGTAACTTACATATATACATATATATATTACTGTACTACTGTACTACATACATACACTACATACATAACATACATATATATACTACATACATGTCATACATATATATACTACATACATATACTACATACATATACTACATACTATATATGTAACATAACTGTAACTTGTTATCTATATAATATGGGACAATGGTGTTATGAATAGTAACTCATGCATGGCATTTTATGTGTTGCATTCTTGCATGCATACACATGCATGCATACATGCATTATTATTTTTTATTTTTTTATTAAAATATTTTTTTTATATAAATATTTTTTTTAAAAAAAATTTAAAAAAAATATAATTTTTTTTTATGTTTTTTTTTTAAAAAAAGGCGGGTTATTATGCGTTGGGTTTTATCACGGGGGAAAATTTATCGTCGTGCCCTCGGACACGGGCATCCGCTAGTATATATATAACATAACTGTAACTTACATACAGTCTGCAGTGACGGAGGCAATGTGTTGCTTGGGGGGTGCACGTGCCCCACTCAGCATTTAAAAAAAACTAATAATATCTAACCTAATACTGACAGAATATCACATATAAAATATCTCCTACATAGTTGGACAGTTTGAATAAGTCTTCCATGTAAAACATGCATGGTCTATAATATTGGCAACTGGCATCCATGTATAACAGCAATATAGGACTTAACATAATAGAACAACATAGGACTTAGTCTTGTTTACTGTTTGTAAGCAGTTCTCCTGCTGCTATTTTCATGCAACACGTGAGCTGGGTATTCTATATAAATAGTCACCATGGATGTATATATTAACTTGAATATATAGAAAGCACTGTTATGCTTAAACTTTCTTCGTTGTATGGGAAAAAAAACTTTCTTCGTTGCATTTCCAATAACACAATTGTGGATCGATTCTAACAGATGAAAAATCATAAAGGGATATTATAGTTTGCCTGTTTTATATTTTAATTAGTACTTACAATGATAAATTCATATTTTGGACTCTTATTAGCAATGAAGTATTATGTTTTGGTTTGTTCTGTTTTATTACTATAAATGTTTGAATATTTATCTTTTTAGCAATAAACTATTAATGTGTGAATAACCTTCAATTTTTTTTTCGGGGGCGGCAACCCCCGAACCCCCATACTTTTTCTTCTTGTGCCCCACCCATCACATATTCCCAGCTCCGCCATACAGCTACATACATTATACATATATATGTGTGTTATACATGTTACTGTCACTTATATATATATGTAAGTAATAGTAACATGTATAATACTAACAGTAACATGTATAATACTTACATGTTATATATATATACATGTTATAACAGTAACATGTATAATACTTACTATGTATTATACATGTTATATATATACATGTTATATATATATATATATAACAGTATCTATAATATACAGTAATATTATATATATACTGTTAGTGTAATATATATATATTACAGTATTACAGTATATTACAGAAATATATTACTGTAATATATATATAACCGTATATATATATATATTGTTATCTATATATCTATATTACAGATATATATCTATATTAGTGTTATCTGAAGCATTATATGAGCAAGCCCTTCAACATTTGCTCTAGCACTACGAGGATTTGATCTAAAAGATGACACACATAAGTCATGATCCATAATTCTCTTGCAAACACTTTCTATCAAACTAACATCTTCCACAGTAACAGAGGAACACGAAAGATGAAATACCTGATGAGAAAATCCGTTGAGAGAGATGAAGAAGCTGCCGAGAGAGATGGAGAGAGGCGAGTGAGAGGGCAATAAAGATGGAGAGAGGCGGGTGAGAATTGGAAGGGAAGAGATGTGTGAGGAACAAGGGAGAGACGTGGGGGGTTTGGAATAGGGGAGAAACGTGAGGTGAGGGGAGTGGGTTTAGTAGAATTAAAAACTTAATTAATTTTTTAAAACTCATATGGGTCTTTTGCAATGAAATAATTAATAATTTTGATTTTTTTATGAGAAAAAATTCAATTCATCGTAATAAGTCAAATAAAATGTGGGAAAGTAGGCGGCAATTTTTGGTACCAAATATTTTGCCATGAATTTACAATTTCCTCGCAATAGGTATTATTTTTGCGATTTATTTAATTCATCGTAAATGATTAAATTCTTTCTCATAACTATTGCAACGAAGATAATAATTTCTCGTAAAAACACATTTATAACGAGAAATAAAATACGTCGCAAAAATAATTAGTCGCTAAATATCCTTTTTCTTGTAGTAATAAAAAAAAAGGTTATAAGTAGGGCCGCCAATATGGGTAAAAGAGGAGGAATCAGCCCACTAAGAACCCAAAACAATACTACTTGGGTCTCATCTTTTGTTTGTCGGTTTGAAATGGATTTAATGACGATCTCTTTCGGTTTCAGGAGGGTTATTAGCTGGTCAAAGACGAGTCATGAGGGCAGAGAACGGAGTTGTTTATAACTGTGTGACTCTCTCTCTGCAATAACTCTCACCAGTTTCTGGGCATTTTGACTTATGCAAAAAATGCAGAAGGGGGGAAAGGGAAGGGTCAACCCAAGCCGCCCTTGTTAAATCTCGACCCAAATCCGCCTGCTACATGTCGTGACCCATTTTTGAACCATCCAAATCTGACCCAAACCATTTTTTATCCGTCCGCATTCGCCCATTACTGTTGGTTCTAGTTATAAGCATACCTTCAAAGATAATCAACTCACCTATAGTCATCGAGTAAATGTGTGAGTCTTGAATCATTACGATGGTAAAATGACTAAAATTTTCCCATGAGAAGTTTGGTACATCTTGGGAAGTTAGTGATGTTATTGGCATTTGTGATCAGAATCTCTGTTGATAGGGGCGGAGGCACTTGAGAGAGAGAGAGGGGAAGTGCCCACCCCAAGTAAGCTATATTTTTATTTTGTTTTTTAAAGTGCTCCATCTTTATATGCTAAAACTTAGACCCACTAATCCCCATCTATTTATGACCCCTTTATAAATTGTTTTCCCCGTAGGGTTAAGGTTTAACCCAATTGAATTACATTTTTCTTATAAACTGCGTTATAATTTGGGAATAATCTTTTTTAATTTTATTGGAATGCTATCTTTTTTAATCTTTTTCAGTATAGTAGTTGAGTTTTGACTTATAAAATAAAATATATGCGAAAAATCTAAAATTACACCCCCTACCGCCCCCGAATCCCCACACTTGCAACTACTTCAAGTGCCCCGCCCAAGGAAAAAACTTGGCTTCACCAGTGATTGTAGAGATGTTAGTTAAGAGTTCCAATTTTCTATTTAAGCTTGTCCAGTGTTCAAACACTTGTTGAAATATTTCGATGGGTTATTTTTCAACTTGGACTTGGTGAAAGCAACTTGGACATGTGGAAATAATTGAACGTACCTGACATGGTATTTGATATTGTATTTCCAATAAATATATCGGTTCCAACAGTAAGTGACAAACTACTTTGTTGATTAAACTGCATAAGTGCCATCGTCGGTTGCGATTTGTTAACGGTTAGTTCATAGAACTGTTTTAATTATCGGGGTGGTTTAAATGGGTTATTCAAGTCTTTTTACACCTTTATCTCTATTATTACTTAAAAAGAGGAAAGTTCCTCTTCAAATTTCAAAGTACTAAACTATCCTCATTAAATTAATATTTTTTATGATACCCTTAATATTAGTCTCACACATTCATTAAATTAAAATCGTTCCATGAATCTTAACTTGATACGTTCTCTCTCATAATACATTCATCTAACAAAATTTTCAAATACATTCATCTTGAAACCCTATAAATCAAAAGTCAGCTGCCCAAGTTCCTACATCTTCCCATCAGATTCATATTAAATAGTTTCTTCGTTGCTGTTGTTTCTTGTCCAAAAAACAAGGTCAATACTCCTAATTTTCTCTCTAATTTTTTACTTCTTTTTCATTTGCCATCAAAAGTATGCATTTTTTAATTTGAAAGCAAATACATAAATTTTGTAATTATATCTATCTCATTCGTGAATATTGTCTCTCTTTTGTGCTCAGATTTTGTATTTCCAATTTTATTGTTCTTCTATTCATGTTTTATAATAATTCTAAATTCAATGTTAATTTCAGAAAAATTATATATATTTTTAAGTTAAAGAATTACCAAGTTCACACCTTATTAGATTATTATTTTTTATGCATTCATATGTATTTCTCAGTTGGACATATTTGTATTCATGTTTATTTCTTAAAGATTCTAAAAATTCTTAAAACACTCCAATTACTTTTTAAAAGACAAACTTTCGCTTTGCTCTAAATATCAAACAAATATTTTTTATTTGTTAATTTTTTTTCAATAAAAAATAGTATTTTAAACTGTTTTTTAAAACATTTTTTTATTTTTTAAAATTAAAAAATTACTGTTTTTATAAAAACTATTAAAAAAATGTTATTATGACACTTTTATAGAAGTTTTTTTTAAGATAGATTTAAAAACTGTTTTTTTTTTCTCAAAAAAAATAATTTCTACATAAAATTGGGAAAAAAATTAACAAATAAAAAACTATTTTTTAAATTGAAAATTGTTTTTATAACCGAGTACGACTCAAATAAAAGCAACTCGACACAGCACGACACGACAATTTTTTTTAATCAAACATTAATAGGATCCTAATAAAAGTGATACGACGCAACATGAAATATTATTTTTTTACAAAACACGAACACGGCCCAAGGAAAAGTGTCACGCCATAATATATGTTATTTTTTTAATCAAACACGAACCCAACAAAATAAAAATGACACGGCACGCTTCAAAATCTTATTTTCACCTATAAAAGTAATATGACACAACACGAAATCTCATTTTTTACCAAATACTAACACAACCCACTTAAAACGTAGCACGACAAGTGGGCCGTGTTCGCATTTAGTAAAAAATGGGATTTTGTGTCGTGCCATGTCACTTTCATATGTGTCATATTCATTTTACGTAAAATTAAGATTTTGAGGTGTGTCGTGCCATGTCGTGTTAATTTTATTTTGGTCGCGTATTATAAAAACATTTTAAATAAAATGTAAAAAAAAAACAATTTTAAACAATTTTTTAAGTGCCTAAAGATTTTATTTAAAAAAAATTAAGATTCTAATAGTTACTATTTTTGAACTACTGACTTTTTATTTTTATAAAAGAATTTTTGTAACAATTTTCTTAAAATATTCCCATGCTTGGATTTTAGTTAAAATAATTTTTTTCAAATAAAATCTTTAGGCACTTAAAAAATTGTTTAAAACGTTTTTTTTTGTACATTTTATTTAAAATGTTTTATAATATCGCCTATTCATACCGTTGGCGCATACCAAGATACTAAAAAAATGGTCCCCGCCTATGCGTACCGCTGGCGCGGATCATTTTTTTAAATAGTAAAAAGATTATTTTTGAAATTCCTCTGTGTTGGAATTTTTTACACTGTATGGTTCAATGTATTTATTTTGTCTCTCTACATACATATATTCTTCTTATTAAGTCTTACGTCGGTTCAGGTTGTAACTCCTCAACTAAGAAAAACATAACTTCCAAGAACAACCAAATAAGTGAGCAAAATGAGTCCAAATTACCTTACTGAAGCTGCAATTACATGCCTTGGTTGAATTATATTTGTCAACTCAAACACACACTCTAAATTGTATGTTTAGCATCTTTAGATACATAGTGTTCAAAGAATTTCAGTTTGTTCTTCCCTGCTCTTAATATTTAGTACCGAGTGTCACTTATTTAGTTCATAGTTTATGGATACTTATGGAATACAATGCACTTATTCAAGTACCATAATTTTTTTTAAATTTTTTAAAATTAATTCACAATTGTTGTTTTCAATTCATTTTATTGCTAAGTAAATTGTTTTAATTTATTGAAAACTTAGGTTTGGCTATACTTAATAACTGGATGGATTCTCTTTGTTATTTTGTAATTTCTATTCAATGAACAAGAATGCAATTTCTCTGTCTCAGGTAATTTATCTTTGAAAGTTATTGTATTGATATGTTAAGACTGATAATCCATCCATCATATTATGTAAATGTAATGACTAAAAAGAACTAATGCTCTGTTTAACTTCATAGTGATGATTAAGTAATTAAACATTTGGGTATCAATTCCTCACTTAGCGATTTCCTTCTAAGGATTGACAATGGGACGGAAGCATCAACACATGATGAGGGGCCCGAATAGTCTCTCATTGTCGTTATCTTTCCATCATTAAATATAAATGCCAACTCACCAAACTTCTTGACAGATCGAACAATTCTTGCAATAACAAACGAGCACGTAGACTCACTCAATGATATGATGATTGATATGTTACTCGAAGAATTGAAGACATTAAATAACCTTGATGAAGTTGTGGATGACACGCACAACTATTACTAAGAAGAATTTTTAAATTCTTTGATACCGAATGGATTGCCACCACACACATTGAAATTTAAACATAATTGTCCAATCATTCTTCTATGCAATATAAATCCATCAATTGGATTATGTAACGGAACGAGAATGTTGTACAAAGGTTCTTCGGATAATGTCATCCATGTTCGTCACTCATAAAGTTAAAGAGGAAGAAGAACCTTTGAATCCTAACAAACATCAAAAGCAAAATATTTAAGCATTAAATTTTCAGTTTTTAGGATTATACAGTGTTTTTATCAAATGTTATCTTTCAATAACTGCGATTTGGAATTTGCTTGCTGAAGTTTTTTTTAACTTCTTTTTTTTAATGATATTTTTTTATAAATCATTTCAAGCTAATTTCATTATGATATATTTATTCGGATTATATATACATACATGTTTGTGTGTATTTCTTCCTGCTTTTGAGTAGAGAGTTCTGAGTTCGTTTATGATAGATTAAGAGTATTCACAGGAATATCTTGTATAGTTTACAGTTGAATGGAGGTTTGATTTTTAGGGTAATGATTGATGCTTCATACTAGGTACTTTATGTTATATTCGAACAAAACAAATTCTACATAATATATCGCAAGTATTTTTATTACTTTCTCATTCACAGATTTGAAGTGGAAGATTAATATCTGGAAACGGCCATACGTGCATCGCACGTGGGCACAACTAGTATTGTTTAAATATGTCAACATTATTCATGAGGTCTGCAAAAAGAAACCATGGGCGGGGGTAAGAAAACTCTAAACTAATTTATAATGTTATTTTTAGGCAAATATCGTTTTATGACCTAAAAGCTTATAATTCATAATTAACTAAAATTGATGAATTGCCATAAATGTTAAAAAAACATGCATTATGACCCGACCAGTGGCGCGGGGAGTGTATCACTGGGAGGGGCACGTGCCCCACTCAGGATTATAAAAAAAATTAAATCAAAATTAAAAATATCTAACCTAAATCTGATCAGCCAGCACAATACACACACACCCAAATACAATCTCCAAGAGACTCCAACTTCTAGTCTCTTCCGCGGCTCCATCTTCCTCCTCTTTCCAGCCCCTTGCTCCGGCCTCCTCCTCTGTTTAAGCTCCGGTGATGAAGGTATACAATTTTTGTTCTGCAATTTTTGTTCTGAAAGTTAATCAAGTGTTGTAAATTGCTCTGAAATTTGATCAAGCTCCAGTGATGAAGGTTTTTTTGCTTACTTTTTTTTCAGTTGTAAATTGTTCTTGTGTACATTGTAAAGCAGGTGTTGTTGTTAATTAATGGATGATTTATTGTGGGTTCTTATTACTTTTTTGGGCTTGAGAGTTTGATGGTTAGATTTTCTTTAGAATGTTATCATTATTAATGTTACTTTGAGGTTTGCTTGAGAGTGTTGTTGTTAATCAAATATTGTTGTTAATGTTAGTTTGACAATTTTTTCATTGTTATTATTTTATTTGTTATGATTTATTTGTTTTTAGGGATTTGCAATTTGTGGTGTAGAATTTTTGCATTGAACATTTTTTTCTTTGACTGGATCGGAGCTAAGGAGTTATTTGCCATGTGTTTATCTCTTTTAGTGGAGTGGAGCTATTGTTTTTAGGGATTTGCAATATGTTTATTGTATTCGATGTTGTTTGATTGGAGTTATAATTGTTTAAAAGTACAAATATTAATTAAATATTTGTTAAAACATAAAAGTAATCTTAATTTTTTTAGGGCTACAGCCCCTAAACCCCCGTCATTGGGGTGTGCCCCACCCATGCTAAATTCCTGGACCCGACTATGTACTGCAAATGGCCTTTAATTAGCCAATTAATGCGTCAACCTTCCAATCACGCGACTGACTCTGAGCATGTGCGAGGTGAGCAGCCGCGGTGGGCCCCCACTAACCTATTTGTTTAATATTATATGTAAAGGATCAAAACTGTTAATATAAAAATATATATAAAGGGTTTATTTACAACTTTTTCACAAAGACTTTTAAATTTTAATAAATTCAAAGACCGACATTGCCAACTAAATTTTACTTATGTTTTAAAAGAACTTATATATTTTTTTTATGTTATGTAGATAGTTAGTTCTCATCGTTAAGCATGAGATTGATTAATAAATGCATTCCCGTTAGCAATTTTCTCAATTTCTCTTAATAAATTGGTTAATTGCATGTACCCCTTTTTTCATTATTAAACAATTACATACCTTATTCGCAATTTAAACCAAAACTTTAAAAAATTAAAACGTCAAGAAATTGGATGCATTATCGACTTTCTACAATTATATTTTTACCTTAAAAGAATATAAGTTTAAAATTTCTTATAGTTGCAGAAGAACAATTAAGAATTACGAAAAATATGAAAGAAATTTGGAAAATACTGAAAACACTTTAAAAAAATTCAAAAATAGTTAAAACATTTGAAATATAAAATATATTTTTGAAATTTCAAAAATTATAGAAATTCTAAAAATATATTTAAAAAAGTAATTAAATACTTTAAAAAATATGGAAGTGATAGATAAATATTTACAATATTTGAAAATTACAGAAAATATATTTTACATATTCAAAAAATAAAAAAATAAAACATTGAAAAAATATGGTAAATACAAAAAACTAGCTAAAAATTTTGGAAAAGCTTGAGAAATGTTTTTAAGAACTCTACAAATGATAAAAAAAAAATTACATTTGAGCTTACTGTTTTTTTTTTAATTTAGAGAAAACATTGAAATAATCAAGAAGATATTAAAAATGAATAAAAATCTGGAAAAACTAATAACTATTAAAAGCAGTAGGAGAAAGATGAAAAAAACTGAAATTTTATTGAATTTATAAAAGACTAGATTAAATAAAAAAACAGAGACAATTTAAAATATAGAATTCGAAAAAACTCAACCAAAACATAATAATTTTTTTATAAAAATTTAAAATTGTGAGATAGAATTAATAAGTTTAAGGAAAAAAAATTCAACCCCAAATCTAAATCTAGATTAATTACAGCCTCAATTGTAGATTTGGATTTGTTCATCCCCAATCAACATAGACAAAAAATAAACATAAATTTCAGCCCAAATCAATCAATTCATCAATCTATATATGAAAATTTCAAACTCCAGAAAAAGAAAATATTCGTACGTGTGTATTTTTCTCGTGTATGCATGTGTGTGTGGATGTGTGATAAAGAGAGGTTGTATTAATAGATTATGTTTACTTTTTAACCTTAGCGATGATGTTATGCATAAAAATAAAAATTTATATGGGATTGAAAACAAATACCCTCTTATGCACGATACGTGACCAATTTTTCTTCCAAATATTTAACATTCTTAGGGTTTGAGGGTAGCTTAAATTGTTTCTAATAAGTTGCAGGGGTAAAGTACAAAAAATAAAAGTAAGGGTGATGAAGTGAAAATGAGGAAAGAGTTGATGAATAAGTGTATTTAACGCAAAAAACAATGTTGAGTCTGAGATATAACTTATTTTTATTCCGAAAGCAATAAATTCATAATTCTTTCTGGACACTTATTAAATACTAATAAACCCTAAGTTATCTAATCCACCAAATAATAATGTACATGTTTATATAAAAAATGATGTTGAATTAGAGATTCAACACAATTTTTATTCCCAACACAATAAATTGATTGTTAATTCAATCGGATACATGTTGGCTCTACTGCGAAGTTATTTTTACGTTTTCCAAAATAATGTATAACTAATGAAACATAAATATAAATTTTGGTAGTAATACTACATCATAAAACAAAAAGTATTACAAAATATATATTAAGTGGATATCCACTAGTAATCCACAGTGATTAAGGGGTCTATTTAGTTACCTTATTTTGTACTATAAATAGGGATCATACTTCTTGAGTATACAATAACAATTAAATAAAAAGCTCTCTCCCTCTAAATTCTTTCTTTGTCCCTTTTATTTTACAACATGTGATCAACACGAGTGCTCCAATATATTTTTCATCGTCGACTTCCATCACCCACCAATCATACTGTCTTTATTTCACCAATGTTTTCATCATAAATCAAATCTACTTGGGCTGAAATTTTAGGTATTTTGATGGTTTCATACTTTCCTTAGTTTCAAACTTCAAAATAATGGTTTATACAATTGTCATCCGAATTTTAATATTTCAACTATTATGGTAAGTTTCATAACTCTAAAAGGTACTTATAATTCTTTATACTTCTAATTTTATTCATATTAATCCCATAATTTTAGTTATTCAAAAAATTTTACCTATTCAAATTTTAAATATTTAATTATGTAATCATCATTTAAATAATGGAATTAGAAGTTTTCTATTTCTAATTAGGACTCGACGTTCCTCATTTTAATTCAAAGTTGAGACCCAAAGTTCCCTTTGTAATTAAAATTGAATTTTTACGATTTTAAATTTGGGACCTAAAGTTCCCATATATTATTTTAATTTGGGCCCAAAGTTTTCAATTCATTTAAAATTGAGACTAAAAGTTCTCAATTACTATTTATAGTTTGGACCTAAAGTTCCACATAATTTTACCCCTTATCAAACTTGAAGTTTGTATATAATTAGGCAAAGACATCAAAATTCCTAAATATTTAATGCTGGGATATGAATTTCCCATAATTGTTTACAATGGGGACTTGAAGTTCTCCAATAATTATTCAGATTTAAAAATGCACTTTTCTCTATCTTTTGGACCTGAAGTTTTAAAATTATTTTTGGCCTAAATTGTCAAAGTCACAATCAAACCTAAAACTTTGATTGTCTAATTGGATGGGTATTGGCCAAGAGTCCCCAAATTATATTTATAATATTAAGATCCATTATCATTATTGTGACCAGAAATTCACTGATTATTATTTGTAATTGGATATAGTTTCTCCTAATTAACTGTGAAAATATGAGGCCTGGAGTTCTCATGATATTTTTAAAACATTTGGACCTGAAGTCCCAACAAAAATATACCATAAATTAAAACTTTATGTGGTATGAATTTTTGAAAGTTCTCAATAATTATTCATAATTTGGACTTATGCTCCAAATATCTCATTTTTTTGTTAGAATTAGTTTTAAAATAAATTGGATATTAGACAAGGTCTTTTCAAATTCTTAACTTTTCATTCTCGTTAATAAATGAAATACCTTTTTATATAATATTTTAATGGTTAAATGTCCCTTAAACAATCCTATTAATTGTTTTAGCATTAAACAGTTGTCTCTTGACCTTTCACTTCAGTTGAGTATTAAATTACATTTTTAATGGTATTTAATTTTAACTCATTTTTATATTCCAATCATTTAATACACATTAAAGTCTTGGGAGTGTGTAAAGACTGTGAAAATAAGCCCCCTATTTTGAAGGTAAATTTTATTATAGTTAGCCAAAGTTGATAAAAATATTTTATAGTAGTTTAAAAGATTCTCTATCATTTTTACCCATATCTAAACATGAAAGCTATGATATAAAAGAGGAGAAACTTTAATGTACCTTGACATTAATAATATTGAATCTGAAGTTAAACTATTTGTGTAGATCCATAAGTTCTCGCACACAAACGATAAAACTTGAAAGTTTATATTCTTTGTATTTTGCATCAGACGCTTTGTGAGTTATTTTTATTGATAACCTGCACTCCTAAGTTTTATTTTTGTAGTTTATACGAAGTCAAAGTTCTAAACTTTAATTGGTGAATTTTTTCTCCTTTAACTCTACATCCTGATTTAATATCCGCATATATAATGTTTTTTGTGCTTAATTCATTAAGATTAAATTATGATTTGTACTGATCTAAAGTAATAAAAAAATGCATGATTTTTAGACATATATTTCTTCAGATTTTTTTCATACATAATTCATATCCTCTGATATGAAATTCTTTTGAGATTATTATGTATTCAAAGATTCATTATTACAAAACTCAAAGTTTTTTATTATCCATCATATTCTTTAAATATATGATAATTATTTGATACAAATATTTTTAAATACTTTTATTTTTTAAAGTTTGATCAACAAAAGCTTGATCGTAAAATATTTTATTGTATTGTTAAGCATCTATATATTTAGACTCAGTTTATACACCTCGTAACCAATCTTGACTCTTAAAAGTAACAATTGTGAACGATCATTATATGATGATATTTGTCTAGCCAACAATGAACAACTCACACTATTATGAAAAATAAGAAGTTTTTTCAGACTTGTTATGTAATACAGTAAAGGTTTCAACCATAGTTGAACTTAAGGATCCAGTAGATCCTATGTAATGTTGTTATTTAGTACCCTCTCATACATATGCGATGAGTTATATGAGAGTAATTCCGGAAGAAATTTATTTTGTTTTACAGGCATCACAATACATGGGTGCCATATTAAAATAAATAATGAAAAGTAATTTTTGTATTACTTCTAGTGTTGGAAGCCAGAAGCTCACACTAGCAAATAATCATTTTATTATTTTATAGAATTGCATTTTGTGATGAGCCTGAAGCTTTATGCTCCAATTAGGTGATATTATACAATAACCATTTTGATCACCTCATTATCATAAGCCTTTAAAATTGCGAATGATATCTTGTTATTTTTTTATAAAATACTTATGATTTTAATTAATGTTTATATTTACTATCAGAAGGGTATAAATATGGTGTTTATGATTCATTCTGTATTTAACCATTGATAAATATAGTCTTTATCGTGTATTCGTAATTTTATTTTAATGAAACACTCTTCCCACCGTTAGGGGGAGGATATAGTGTACATGAAATACAAATTATTCTAAAGAATTGTCCTTTCTTGAAGAAGGACGAGAATTATCTTGGAATAATTTCACTTTGCCTCATATAATTATTTATGCGAGTCAATGCAAAGTTGAATTGAGAAATGATATTACATTACTTGGACTAATTGAAAATGTGCTCGTTAAAATCATTGTCCCACAAGGAAAAAATAAATTCGTTTGAAAGCAAATGAATTTATTTCACACGAGAAGCGTGGCAAACCTATAGGTTCTAACTACTTGACTATCTAGTAGTGGAGGCCAAATAAAATTATGCCCAAATAATGCTCTGAAGAAGTTATACATAAAGCTCAAAAAGAGGTTATGAACAAATGATCTACTTTCTCTAAAATCCCTGAATAGGTTATTGTCTATGAAAAGATATAAGTCCCTGAAATGACTATAAAGCCTTTGAAGTAGGAAAATATACCTAATATTAAAGAAATCTCTATCTTTTATACAAACTGAAGAGAAAAGTGGGATCGACCAAGATGATCATCGATGATATAATTATTTATGTTGTAGCTACACAAAAATCAAAGGGCAGTGATATTACAAATTCACGTACTATAACTAAATGTCAACAGATAATATATTGGCCAAAATGAAAAAAATGATATGATGGCACAATCAGAGCCTCTAAATAAACGTGTTTTATTTGAACTTATATTTGAAATCCTAAAGATGTTAAACTTGATGGTTACAGATGAGTGTTTATAAGAACGCGGAGTGATGAACTCGTTAAAAAAGTGCACAACTTATGGTACGAGGTTTCGTAAAGAAACCGAAATTGATTATATATGAACATGACATCTCATTACCAACATAAATATTTTTTAGATATCTGACTAACTTAACAATTTTTGAAATATCTTATATGTGATACTCGTGAATATTATAATTGCTTATATATATATACAGGACTTAGAAAAATAATACATATAAAAATCCTAGAAGGATTTTCTTTTCCTGAAGAAAAGATAAGAAGTACATACTCAATTCGAATAAGACGTTCACTGTACAAATTAAATCAATTTGAAAGGATAGGTACAACCATCTTAACTCGTCTAAGGAGGGGTATGGAAACAATTACATATGTCAATGTGCCATCATAAAAAATTTCTTCAAAGGATTTTCTCTTAAACATCTCAATTGAATTGCAATATCCAAATAAGGAATTAAAAAATGAATGACCTTGGGATAACTAGTTATTGCCTCGACCTGCAGATCGAGCACAAACACAGATTCATTAGTCAAATGGATTGAAAAGTCCTATAATTCTTTAGGCATATTGAGCACACCATTTTGTATGCCCATGGTCTCCGGTCTTTGGATATTAAAATATCCATTATATCCTAAAGAGGATGATAAATGTAAATATGGTCCAGATAAATTTGGTGCAAAAGTACCACACTTCTACGTTATTATTATGTTTTTATAGACAACACAATGTAAAAGACTGGATATAGTATTAACAATCAATCTCTTTGGAAGAAATAATTATCATTGACGTGAAATCATCGGACTAATATCAACATTATGTGATACATTCATGGAATTACTAGGGTAATACTTTTTAAATTTAACGATTCACGTCTAGTTAGTTATATGGATGCAGGTTACCTCTGGGATCCTGTAAGAGAAAATTTTATAATTATTTATTTTTATTTTAATTTGGCTTATCTTATTACCCCCCCCCCCCCCCCCCCCACTGCAACTTCATAAGTACTTCCACATATTCGAAGAGAAGAAGTTGATGACTTTTGAAAGATTAAATATCATTCGTCACAAGAACATTCAGAAGAGTTATAAGGTGGTTTGAGAAAGACTTTAAATATCCAGGGGTTATTTTTAAAGAGTTTGAATATAAAAGTTCTCAAAATTTTTTAAAATGATATTTAATTTTTTTTGTAAAACTTGCTAACTCTTAGAACAAGAATTGGTATTGTAACACCCCATATTTCTGAGTAATTAGAATTTAATCAATTCGGTTATTTTAAATTACACGTGTGTGGTAAATTTATTGAATTAGATATCATGTATTCATTAAAATATTAATCAGGAGAGATAATGAATAATATTTACGGAATAAAGATATTAATTGAGTAGTAAATAACTTTTGATAATTATTATACGTCGTAGCGAGTGATATCAACTTGGATGTATTATATCTTTAATCGGGTGTCGTGTGTAGACTATATGAGGTCGAGATAGAAAATTTATGTAGAGTGACTCGGATGATGATTTCTAGGTCAATGTTGATTCCGAATGGGTCAAATTAGGAAGAATAATGTACCCGATTGAATTGATTGGGTCCCGAGAAAATTTTAGACCAAACCGGCACCACGTAAGGGCGTTTCGATCATTTGGAGTCTAGGGGTAGAAGGAACTCCAAAAATTAGAGTGTTATATCATCCCCTTTGAGTTAGAGGCTAGGGTTACAAGACCTGAGAGATATGAGGCCATAAGAGAGGAAGAGGAGAAGAAACCTAGGCCATCCATAACTTTTCGCACCACCAACGTTGTCGAATTTGTGATCGGAGTAACGAAAGATCAACCTCATTATCTCAAAACAAAAATCAGACCTACTTTATCAAGGAAAATGTTTATCTTGCATTATTTTAAGCACGTTATAATACCTATGGGGTGTAGGGGTTCAAATTCATGATTTAAATGGTTTTGTTGGGATTTGGATGGGTGAAATTTATGATTCGAGGTGGGAATCCATGTAGAATATATCCCTATAGATGACACAAAATCAGATAATATGTGATGAATAACTTGAAATAAATCTGGATATATTGATGAACATGCATTAAGAACATCATAAACTAGGGTTTCGATAAATTGTGGGTTTTGATATATTCTTTGGTAGATTTCTTATAGTCTTGATGTGTTATTTACATTATAAAGTGTCCCTAGACATATGTTTGATGATTGGGTATGTTGGATAAGAGTTTAGGAAATATCCATGCATATTTGAGATAGTATAAGTTATGAAAACTTATAATAACAACGAAGGGGGGACTGTCAGGTGGGACGAACCGGTTCGCCTGCTATACCGACCCGATTCGGCTCCCTAGTTTTGTTAAGTTTGATTATTTATGATATACTTCTGTATAAAACTGATTACGAGAAACTTTGGTGATGGTTTAGTAATGATATACAGACTTAGAGAAGGTTAGTAGACATAGTTAAGGCCCGATTTAATCTTAATGAATGTAAAATGGGTACTAAGATCGACAAGAGTTAACGGGTTTGATTGTGTATCCAGAATTTATGAATTGGGTTACGGGAAGAGTAAACGATGACCTAAGGTAAATACCAATAGTATAGTGATATGATGGCCATTGAATAAGTTAAGGGATAGTCGGGACCCTTCGGGTAGTGAGTGTAATCGGGGAATACAAAAATAATACGATGTGTGATTATTTAGTACGTTGAGTATTCTAGAGATATAAATACTACATACGGGATATATTATAGGTTGTGTGTGTGTGTATATATATATATATATATATATATATATATATATATATATATATATATATATATATATATATATATAGGTTATGTGAATACCTATTATGTGATTTGTTATGTGTGTGAACATACCTAAACTGCCTGCTATGGGAGGTTCTGCATAGAGGGCGATCCCACCTTGGTGATTCCATCGAGGTCTGGATGTGTGCCCCAAAACATAGAACTTAAGGCGAATCACTATGTGTTGTGTATTAGTGGGACTGGAAGGTCATTTGGGTACATTAGGTATGTGCTTAGCCCAAAGGCTTTGAACTATGTTCGCCTCTATTGTGTGTTATTTGATTTGGGGTTTGAGGAGACATTCCAAACCGATAATCCCTGATTTGGTACGAGAGGTACATGAACTTGATAGCAGAGTATGCATGCATTGCGATGTCCATTCTAGGGGATGTTATCATTGTATACATTCTAGTGTGATAAATATATACACATGTGATTATTCTACTTGTTGTGATGGTAGAAAACATAAATAGTGTATATATAAAATCAATATAAGTACGAGAAACTTAATTAATAGTATGCACTATAGATGAGAGGTGAGGAGCTCAAGGAAGTGTACACTGGACTAACATGTGTATCTAATAACTTCTTTTATAACTACAATTTAAATACTTGCTAAATATTTTTCAAATGGTTTTGGGCTTTGACCCGTGTCAACTATTTTCCAAAACATTTTAGGTTTCCAACAATAGGGATGCCAAGCTTGATGACTCATTCGAGGGATGCATATCTGCAGCATTATGGAGGCTTGCCAGACTTTGAGTGCACACTTAAGTTATTCTTAAACTAGTTTTTTTATTCAATATTTCATTTGGGATGTTGCCCCTTCCAGTTGATATATTTATTTAGTTTTATTTATCAAACTATGTATTTGGATTTAGATTTATTTTCATAGACTTATGGTTTGGATATTACTTTAGAACCGATGGTTTATTAGGTACTTATTTATATCTATCTATCTATCTATCTATCTATCTATCTATCTATCTATCTATCTATCTATCTATCTATCTATCTATCTATCTATCTATCTATCTATCTATCTATCTATCTATCTATCTATCATGTGATGATTTAGACTCTCATAATTGTTGTGGATGAGTTATTATATTTGTATGTTTTCGCATGTTGTTATGTTATTGAAATAAAGTTTTTTGGCACCGACTTAATTTGACATAGGTGGTTAGTAACTTAAAAAGTTTTCGACAGTGATGCTGAGAATGAACCAAATGCGATTCCTATTTATTTTGATAAAGGATTGATCAACCGTGATTAAAATAGGTAGGGTGTCATGGGCATGCTATTCAAATGAGTTGTATAGCATTGTTAGAACGAGGTTCCATCATTCGAACAAAATCTGAAACGTCGCCTTTTGGTGAGTTTTGAAATGTCATAAGAAGTTTCATTGGATGTCGCTGAAATGAGATTGGTCATGTCGTTTGAACGACTTTTCCACATTCGAACGAGATCTGAAGCGAAGCCTTTTGGCAAGATCTGGAATGTAGTTCAAAGTTTTGTTGGAAACACGATCAAACGAGATTGGGTACATCATTTGATCCAGGTACTAATTCATTCGAACGAGTACGCGTGTTTTATTTTTTAAAACATAACTTTCCAAATATTTAATCCCTATCTCTTTGCAACAACCTTCCCTCTAAATAGAGATGCAAGATTAGACTTTTCCCCAAGAATTTTTATAATTCTTTTTATGATCAAACTCTATACTTTTTCATTCAGACCCCTTGAATATTTAAGTATCACATTTTCAAATAAACAAGAACAAATTTCAAGTTCATGAACCCTTGTATAGATTTTCTCTATTGATGAATTATAGAGACGGAGCCCTACTATTGAAGAAGAAAGGAGTTATGATTCCTTAGTTTGACCGGTAAATACCAAGGCAAAAACTACATGTTGTGGATGGTGCTGAACTATGTCGTATTTGTTAAAGATTTGAAGACATCTCCACGTTATACTTAATGGATATCTAAGTAGTTTGTAAGGCGTCTTATGTTTGTTAAATTATTTAATAGTGAAAAAATTAAAGGTGTTTCCCGTAAGGGATTTTTCCTCAAATTCTTCTTCTTAGTGGTTAGTTTGGAATTTATCTTCATAACTTTGTTGCATCTTCACTACGTTAAATCAAGATAAAATTTTCTAAAAAGTGAATTTATGCATTTGTCATAAGGTACGACTAACCGGTATAACCTTGCTTTCTCAAATTGGTATCGGAGAAGATTACACTAAGTTTTTTTGTGATCTCTAGATTGGGGTTTATGGATAATTTGAATAATAGACTATCTGTTTTCGATGGGTTTACTTATGCTTATTGGAAATCTTGAATGAGATCAGCTTTGAAAGAGATTTACGAGCGTGTTTATGAAAAAGGGTAGGCACAACTTACTTTAACTAATGGCGATGCCATATGTCATAAACCTATCACCTCATGGTCAAAGGATGGACTAAAATGTAGTAAATTTAAATCAAATGGTTTAAGTGTAATTTTCGAAGCCGTCACCCCCTGACGAGTTTCTCCACGTCATGATGTGAACTATGTCTAAGGAAGCGTGGCATATTCTTAAATTTATACTCGAGGGTACCAACGCTTTGAAAGATCATAAGCTTCGAAATCTCACCACACGATTCGATACTATTACTATGCTAGATACTGAGTCATTTGATATATTTTATGCACTATTGCCTGATATCGTTAACTGTAGTTCTAATTCGGGTGAATGAATTCCAGAGAAGAGACTCGGGAAAAATATTTTGATATCCCTTCCGTTATGATTTATTCCTAAGGTCACTATCCTTAATTCTTTGGTAATTTTAGATGGGCTTAGGTTAGAAGAACTCATAGGAGACCTTCAAACTTATATGTTTCCCAAAATTATTAAACCAAAGAAAAAGGAAATTTCTTTGAAAGTACAATAAAAAAGAAAGAGGATGTCTCTTCTGACTCTGACTATGATTTTGATCTAGAAGATCTTTCCTTTTTTACAAAAAATGAGAAAAAAATTCTAAAGCTATGAAAAGAAAATACTTCCAAAGAAAACAATTTTGAGAAAGATAAAAAGTATAAAGTGGTCACGAAAAATTTTGAAAAAGTAAAAGGAGGGTACCCTAAGAAAGATGAGGAAAGATGCTATAAGTGCGAGGGTAAGGGTCACAAAGCTCATAAGTGTGCTACAATATCAAAGAGATAAGGCAAGGGCAAAGATGCCTTAAATGCCATGCTTACTAATAGAAATGACGAGTCAGTGGATTTTGAGGAAGAATTACCATCTGGATGTAACTTCACTATTTTTTTGACCAGTCATGTTAGTAGATCGAGTACACCTCATGTCAATGAGGAAGTTACTAAACATAATGACCTCGACAGTGTGTCTAGTCATTCCAGAGAAATTGAGGGGGATGAAGTTTTGAGGGAGAAAGTGACCTTCGATGCGCTTACATAGAGCTTTTCGTCGAGTCATTTAAAATAAAAAAATCAAAATAAGAGTTTGGCTCTTAGGGTTGTAGGTTTAGAGAAGTAGAAAAGAGAGTTGAGAGATAATGAGTCCTTAGTGAGACTGTATTCAAGAGAGAGAGTCATTTTAGTGGAGAGGGAAAATGGTGACTTGACCAACAAAGTGGCTAGTCTTACAAGATATCTATAAATTTCATTGGAGACTAGTAAGAAACATGAATCCCTTGTATCCCAACTCAAGAAAGATATCAAATATTCCTGGGAGGCCAAGGTTACTATAGAGGATACATCAAAGAAGGTTGGAAAGATTTTCCTCTGTCCTTCTTTCAATTTTAGGGAGAGGCAAGGAACAGGTTACGATGGTGCATCCACTTCCTATGCTGCACTGGAACTGATTCCTAACTTTATGGTAGATCCTTATGGGCCTCGACATAAACCATAAAATAAATTTTAGCCTAAACAAATGAACCAAGGTAGACCCAAACAAGTCTAAGTTTGCACCTATTGCAAAAGAAGAGGCCACCTTAGGGAATTTTGGTACAAGTTGGGGAGAACAATATGTACACATACTCACGATCACAACTATAGTGACTTTTCTAGTCTTAGAGAGCAAGTTAAGTACATTGTCACCACTTCTCATAGCTTAATGGGAGAATTTTAATGGATGTATGTGCCTCTTGAGAACACTTACAACGCTATGACCAGAGCCAAAAACGATAAGGGCAAATAAAAGGTTACCTCCACTTGGGTACCTAAGTAAGACGACAAAGCCCTTATTGTTCACGTTGCTCATAATGTTCAAAATACTTCCCAATTGTATTTTAATAGTGGGCGCTCTAGGCACATGACTGGTGACAAGTCGTATTTTACTGACCTTGTGGATTGTGAGGAAGGGAAAGTCACTTTTGGAGATAAGATTAGGTCTAGTATTTCAGGATGTAGTCGTGTTGAGATACCCATAATTCCTGAACTAGTTAATGTGTTGTACGTCGAAGGGTTGAAAGAAAACTTGATTAGCATAATCAAACTTTATGATGCAAACTTTGTAATAAAGTTTGATCGGTCCGAGTGTAACGTAAATGATAAATCCAGTGAACTATTACTTCAAGGAGTGAGGACCAATGATGATTGTTATGGTATCATTCTCAATTTTTCCATTGTGTACAATAGTGACACGTCTCCTTTGTGAAACTTTGGCATAAACGTCTAGGTCATGTTAACTTTAGAAACATTGAGATATTAGTGAAAAAAGACCTAGTTCGTGGATTAACATCGGTTAGGAAACCAACTTCCTCAGTTTGTGGTCCTTGCCAATAAGGAGAACAAATTCAAAGTCCCCATAGAAAGTTGAATACCATTACTACTTCTCGTGTGTTAGAGTTGTTACATATGTATTTTATGGATCCTAGTTGTACGGAGAGCATAGGTGGTAAGAGATACATTTCATGATGGTTGATGACTTTTTGATATTCTCTATCATGGGAATTCTTATAAAAAAAGTCTGATAAGGTTGAGTTCCTAAAAACTAAGTGTCGTGTCTCATAAAACCAACACAATATCACTATTATTCGGATGTGTAGTGAGAAGTACACTGAATTTCAAAAATTCAGAGTGGATAGATATTATGATGAAGCGGGCATCAGACACGAGTTTTTGACCGTTCGTACTCCTTAGAAAAATGGGACAGTCGAGAGGAATAATCGAATGATTCAAGAAATGGCGATATCCAAGCTTCTTGGGAAAACGTGCCTGACATTTTTGGGCGCAGATGCGATTAATACTGCATGCCATATAGTGAATTGGGTATATCTTCTTCCACATGTGTTACACACTCTGTATGAGTTGTGGATAGGGAAAACACCCAACCTATTTTATTTCTATGTCTTTAGGATTACTTGATACATCTTGAGAGATAGAGATCACTTAGGGAAGTTTGACTCCTAAAGTGATGAGGGGATATTTTTAGGTTATTCATCGTCTAGTAGGGCTTATAGGGTGTTTAACCTTACAAGATCTAAGGTTATAGAGTCAATAAACATCATAATTAGAGACGTTGAGCCGCCAATGTCTAATGACCATGACCTAGAGTATGAGGACGATACATCCTTAGTGTAGATTCCATCCTTCAACATACTCCCCCAGTAGACCCCATGACACCCTATCGAGTTTCGTTATATTGGTGATACACACTAGGTGGCAAGAATCACGCTCAACTTGAGAATATGGTTAGCTACCTTTGCTACACCTCCTTAGTCGAGCCCAAGAGTGTGAATGAAGAACTCAAGGTTGAATATTGGATATTCGCTATACAAGATGCGTTGCTTCAGTTTTGAAAGAACGATGTCTGGGAGTTAGTCCCCTAACCTTGTGAGAATAATGTGATTGGTACCAAGTGGATCTATAAGAACAAAATAGATGAGAATGGTACCATAGTTCGCATAAATATAAGTTGGTCACTTAAGGCTACATGCAAATTGATGGTGTAGACTTAAAAAAAACATTCCCTCCTGTTGCTAGGCTTGAGTTCGTTCGCTTAGTACTAGACATAACATGTCATATACATTTCAAGTTATATCAAATGGATGTCAAGAGTGCCTTCCTTAACGACATTTTATAGGAGGAAGGTTATATGGAACAAACAAAGGGGTTTGAAGACTCAAAGAACCCGAGACATGTCTTTTATCTTAAGAAGGTCCTGTATAGTTTGAAGGATGCACCCCGTTCTTGGTACGAGATGCTCACTTGCTATCTCTTAACATGTGGGTTCAAAAGAGGGGGTGAATAAGACATTGTTTGTGAGGAGAGAGTGTGGTGCTATACTTTTTTCCCAAGTGTATGTGGAAGATTTAGTATATGGATTCACATGCTCTCGACATGCTCACACTTTTGAAAAGAAGATGAAGAATGAGTTTGAGATGAGCATGGTTGGTGAGCTCACATTCTTCTTAGGTCTCCAGGTGCATCAACTGGAGGATGGAATTCTTATATCTTAATCCAAATATGCTAGGGACCTAATGAAGAATGTTGGTTTAGACTCCCCTAAGATCTCATGCACCCCTATGAGTACATCGATTAGACTTAACAAAGACACTTTAGGCAAGGGCGTAGGGCAAACCCTTTATAGGAGCATGATAGGTAGTATTATCTACTAGACCACAAGTTGTTCCAACATTGCCTTTAATGCTGGAGTTTGTGCACAATACCAAGATTCCCCTAAAAAGTCTCACTTTCTCACACTTAAACGTATAATCATATATGTGAATGGCACTATTTCCTATAGTATCTTGTATTCCTTTTATATCGATGACCATTTGACCTCCTATTCGGATGACGATTGGGTCGGGGAGGTTGATGGTTGTAGGGGCATCTCGGGTGGGTGTTTTTACTTTGGGAGTGATCTTGTCTCTTGGTTGAGAAAGAAGCAAAAATAAACATCTTTGTCCATAACGGAGGCTATGCAACTCTTATGGATGAAACAAATATTGAATATTATGGGATTTCCCAAGGCACAGTGACTATTATGATAATACGAGTGCAATTCATATATCCCATACTCCGGTCCAACACTCCCACACAAAGAAAATTAGAATATGTGAGCATTTTATTCATGATCTCATTGATGAGAAAGTCATGTCCTTGAGCTTTGTGAGAACCGAACGTCAATTAGCCAATATTTTCATCATACATTTATATGCACTTAGATTCGAGAATCTTAGAATATCTTTTGCTATTTGTACTATTGATTGAGTTCCGGAAATTTGTCTTGTATAAGTTTATTTTTATGCATATATCTCTTATCCCTATTGCTACATTCTATTTCTATGTATTTTTATGCTTTATTTAAAAAAAAGTTTGAAAACCCCAAAAATATTTTTGGTTTTCAAGAAAAAGTCAAAAAATTCCAAAAAGATTTTATTTTTGAAATAGAAAAAAAGATTTTTGTATTTTCATTTATCATCATATTTGGATGTACATTTAAGATATTTGGATCACCCATACATTTCATCCATTCATATGACTTTTTCGTGGTGTTTAAGATATGGCTTTGTTTCTTTAGTGTGCTTAATAATGTGTGGATAGCCTTTCGTTAATCATTAATGATTACTTTCTTCATGCTAGACTCTTTATCACCTTTATTGCACACGTGAACACACTTTTTGATCATTGTACTTACGTATCATATGTCGAATACGGCGTTCTCATCTCAATCATGCTTAATAACGAACCAAATGTAAATAGAGATAAATTGTGCTTGTAAGAACCATTGCTTGGATTTCATTTTCCAAAAAAATATTGTTACATATTAAGTAGTGGAAAAGGGGCTATGAAAGAGCAAAATTCTCTTTGAGTTAAGACACCATTTGAAAAAAGAGTCCAAAACATTAACAACACACAAAAACAGAAGTGCTAAGGCAATTATTATTTTACGTTAATGCTTTGCTACATGTGAGCATTAAGATATCTTCTAAATTGAGAGTGATAATTTATATATGTGAGATTTTGAAGGTGTTATAAAGTAGAAGATTAATGCATTTGCACAATGGACTCTCTTAAAAAGCATTAAATAGTTTGACATTATTAATTTGAGAAGCATTTAAATTCCTGGGATATGGCATAAGTCGATTCAATTTTATTCAAGTTGAACTTTTTTTTACATATAAGGTTGAAATTGAGTTCTTTCATTAGAAATAGCTTATGACTTTGTGCATCTATTTTTAATGCCTTTGTTCATTTGCCCATGGATAATGTTCACACAATTACATTTCACTTTCACGATTCAGATATCTTAGTATTATTCCATGGTGTATTGTATTTGTATTTTATACCTTATTTTTATACTTGAAATTTTTTAAAGATTTTCAAAAATAGTTGGTATGATATTTGGAATTTCAACGCATGTTCTTTAATTATTTGCTATGTGATGCTAACACTTCTTAAATAGTTTTTCTTAATCTTTGTCTATTATGTACCAAAAGGGGGACAATAAATTGAGGGGGAGCTTATTTAAAATTGTAAACTCGTACCCGTCACAGAATTTCTTCTGTCTCATATATATAGGTCATTCTGCCTTGATGATGCTTTCATGGACCACACATAATGAAGATTTTTCAGTTGATGCATTTATATTTCTTGATTTAGGAGGGCATCCGTTGTATTAGTCTTAGGGGTCAATTTTGCTTCGGTTTGTGATTTGTACATGAATAGACAAAGGGGGAGATTTGTAAGAGTAAGTTTTATAATTGATCATTTTTATTTTAATTTGCTTATCTTGTTACACCCAACTGAACTTTCATGACTACTTCTATGGACTCGAAGACAAGAAGTTGATGACCTTTTAAAGATTGAAGATCATTCATCATACTAACATTAAGAAGAGTTATTAGGTGGCATGGTATAGACTTTAAATATCCAAGCGTTATTTTTAAAGAGTTTCCATTTAAATTTTTTCAAAATGTTTTAAACTGATTTTTAAAGATTTTTTTTGAAAAACTCACTAACTCGTTAGAACGAGAGTTTGTATTTCGTTCTAACGAGTTGTGTAGCAGCATTTGAATGAGGATCTTTCATGCGAAAGAAATCTGGAATGTCGCCTTTTGTCCAGTTCTAGAATGTTGTTCGAAGTTTCATTGGTTATCGTTCAAACAAGATTGGGCATGTCGTTAGAATGAGTGTCCCACGTTTGAATGAGATTTGATACGGCGCCTTTTTCCAAGCTCTGGAATGTCGTCTGAAGTTTCATTGGAAAGACGATCGAATGACATGGTTTAAATGATTCGAATGAGGTACCAGTTCGTTTTTACAAGTACACATTTTGTTTTTTTATAACATATCTTATCAAATCTTTAATCCCTATCACATTGTAACAACTTTCCCTATATATAAAGATGCGGGATTATACTTTTGTCCAAGCTTTTTTAGAGTTCTTTTCGTGATCAAACTCTTTACTTTTTCATCTAAACCCCTTGGATCTTTAAGGATTACTTTTCCAAATCAAGAAAAACAAAATCAAAGTTCTAAAAACCTTGTAGAGATTTTCTCTACTACTAATTTATAGACTTGAGGCTCTAGTTCTAAAGAATAAAGGAATTGCATATTCCTGAGGCTGATCGGTGGATACCGAGGTAAGATCTACTTATTTTGGGTAATGATAGAATGCATCATTTACTGTTAAAGATGTGAAGACTCTACCACGTTATACTTAGTGGATCTCTATGTAGTCTTTATAACTTTGTTGCATGTTCACTAAATAAAATCAAGATAAATTTTCTAAAATGTGAATTTTTACGTTGTGGATAAGATACGACTTATATAACCCTACTTTCTCAGATCCTCATAAGGAACGATCAAAGTACTTATGAGTTGCCTAAAGACGACATATGCTCCTATTACTACTTATGATGGCACTCATGCTTTTATAGCCTAAACTCAACGATGCCACATTGAGGGAAATGTGACCATCACATTTAACTTCTTTTACATACATGAACTCCAAAAGAGTTATGCATTTAAAGAAATATAGATCTGCTAAAATGGCATGTTCACCCAAAGTCTTATGAAAGTCGAGCGTTTCAACAAAAATAAGATTAAAGTAACAACCTATAAAATCTATTCACCAAGTCAAAAGAACATTTCATAAGGTTATATATGTGATAAAAATACATCGACTCAATCATCAGAGAAATGACATAATCCGGAAGGGTATTTAATCTAGGGGAGAATTGGAGAACAAGATATTTTGGGATATATGCATGTCGTACTCTTTTTCATTTAACTAGATGTTTTCCCATCTTGATTTTCCTATTACAGATTTTAATGAGGCAACATCAAGGGCGTCCAACACTGATTCAATGATCACAAAAGTTGTACTCTTATTTATTCACTTTATGTTTCCCACTATTTTTTTTTCTTAGTAAGGTTTTAATGAGGCAACAGTCATTGATTGGTGGAAATAGTATACATCCAAGTTAGAGCGTTATAAAATATGTATTTAGCGGATACCCACTTTCATTTCACAATTAATAAGGAGTATCTAGAGATACCATCCTTTGTACTATAAATAGGGGCATATCTCTTGAGTATATAATACCAATGAAATGAAAAGCTCTCTCCATCTAAATTCTATATCTATGCCTTTTTATTATACAACAAATAGGACATTGTTTTGAAATAGAACAACATGATAATACAAGTTAAGTGAGTTTCCTAATTGTTTTAGAAGCCTAAAGGTGCTTTTATAAGTACAATAGAGAATCAAAATTATTAAAGTCCAAAACATGACCAAATAATTTACTTACACTATGCTAGATTTATTATCTTTCATTTGATTTTTTTAGATTATTAATGCATAAACAAACTTTTCCCCACATGATATCTTGATAGAAAGACTTAGATCAATTTTTCCTTATATTCATCTTTACTAATTAGTCCACTCCGATCTTCGTTAAATTTGGGCATGATGCAAAAATGCCAAAAGTGTCAGCCCCACTAAAGTAACCACCAAATGCATACATTGATGTTTTTCTAAACACTGTTACACCAAAAAAAATCATATCACAAGGATTTGAACAAATTTGTGGTGGTCATGTGTGCATGATAAATGACTAAGTATTTATAGAAATATAGTATGAACGTTTAGAACTTAAAATAATGTTCATTATGGATATAGGACCTTCAAATTTATATTTGTGGAAATATTTATTTTATTTTGATTTTATTTTTTTAAAAATATCAATTTTATAGTTAACTAAAAATTGTTTCTATTACGCTTTTAGGACAATCAACTATTATTTTATTAAAATGGTCCCTATCTCTTTTGTCCTCAATTAACAAAATAGATTATGCCTTTTTAGGACATGTAATAATGTTGGTTATGCATAAATGACACTCAATATTTTTTTATGTAAAAATATTCCCTATTTTTTGTAAGTTGATGTTAATTAAAAAAATAACAATCATACCTTATATTAGAAACTGTAAAACAATATTTGTCTTCTAACCGCCAGACCATTTCATCTTCGATCACCGAATTTTGTTGACTTCGATCATTAGAGGGCTTTCGATCGCTAATGCTCCGATCGATGAATAGTAAATACAAATTGCAATAAAAAAAGCAAAAAATATGTTGATTTTTAATATCTCAAACACCACAAAATTTGTTTCACCATTTGTAATTGTACCTTCTTGCCAATCTTCAAACTTGTGAACAGCAAATTAAATTTTCAAATATTTCACTGTAAAATTAAATTTGCAGAGTCAAGTGCAATGATATTTTTTCATAATTTGAAATTGCAAATTTTAATTTGCCGTGCAAAATCCTTTGAATCTTAAAAATAAAAATCATGTCCTTACTATCTCCTTATCTTGAAACCTCTCATTCACAATAAAAATAATTTTTGCAGGACATAACCTACTCACATTTTTCACTTATCACATATAAGAAGGGAAATAGATGAAATAAATCCAAACACAAAAATATATTAGAACATTTGAATCGAAACTTCTTCGGTTTGCCCTTTTTTTAGAATGAAATATTTATTTATTTCATTAATGGATGACAAATGAAGGTGTTGTTAAAATGAACATACATATATGGATATGTACTAGGAAAAATGTATGTTATCATCGTGTTAAAGGAAAATAAATTTTACTTATTAAATAATTTCGTGGAAGGGGAGTGAATGAGAGACTCATATAATAGATATGGAACATAGTTGGTTGTGGGTTTAAGTGAGGATGAGTCTCTGGTTTAGTTATGTTTAATCACCAAAACTTTGAATCTTTGTCGAATCTTATAGATTTGGAACTTCTCATTCTTAACTTTTTCGGGGTTTCATTGTTTGAAACGAAGAGAGGTGGGTCTGAATAGGAGGTCTCTGCTATAAAGAGTCAATGCTAGAGGTTACTACTACCAATCCTAAAGTTGTATCGGATGTTGTCATCATGAGAGGAAGTTTTGCAAGTTTCTATTTCTTGGTTTTCTAAACTAAAGTGAGGGAATGAGGTAATATAAGGTATATGTTAGTAGGGTGATTAAAAAGTGAGGAGTATTTTACGGAGTGAAATATTTTGGGGACTACTTTTATAGAAATAATGTTGAGTATTCTATTTATATAAAAGCATTGTTGATAATTCATTTTTATTTAAAAGCCACAAAAAATTTAAGTGGAAAACTTCTATTATAGTTTTAGGATAGTCAACTTATTTTATAAAAATCGTACATATTTTTTTATCCTAAATATTAATTTTAAAAATAGTGTTTTTACAAGTTGTTATTTCTTTACAAATCTAGTTCCCATTTTCTTCCTTAAAATGTGATGTTTTCTTAAAAAATATGTCAGTGTTACAGTTTATTCAAATATTAGACAATAATGTCATCGTACTTTCGGTCATTAGAGTAAAATCACCGTTGCTCCTTCGTCAAAATGAAAAATTAAATTTCCATTGTCATTTCGTTTTTAGTCGTTTTTAATATATACATCCTCCATTTTTCATTTTTACAAGAAAATGATTACGCTGAATACTTTTTTTAGTATTACAATGTGGAATTAGATTGTTACATTAACACTGCAATTTTAATTTTGTAGTGAAAAAAATACAAATATAATTTATAAACTTGCGTTTAATGGAGATTATATGATGATAAAGAGTGGTTAAGTGGTATTATATACAAAACATCAAAATTCATATATAAAATATAAAAAATTTGATGTTGTAAAATTAATTTTGTAATCTGGCGAAGTAGTAGTGGTGGTAGGAATTTTGATTACATGACGTCTGGTGACATTCGTAGTCTAGTGTTCAAAAATAAAACAAGATTTAGATTTATTTTAATAAAACACCTCATTCTAAGCAAAAAAAATAGGTGCTCGATTAAAAATGGGGAAAATACAAATTTGTCTTTGAAATTTGGGGTGATTATAGATTTTGGCAACAAGTTTTAAATTTTATGGCGTTAACCTTGAAGTTTAAAAATTGATTCAATTATATCCACTGTTACATTATTATTACGAATTGCGATGGAGGAGTTGAATTTGCACTCCATTTAGATTTTTCATTTATTAGAATGATGTAACAACCCCCCATTTTTCATGTACTAGTCCGCCAGGCTAATACGCTGAAAATGGGTCTCGTAAAAAAATCTATATCATTCTCAAAATCAAACCATAAAGTAAAAACTGAAAGTAAACCATCACACATGTGATGAAACTAAAATGACAATAATCTCATAAATAATAAAGTCGCAAACCATCCAATATAAAAATATTCTATACATCCCAACTCCGAATCAAATTAATTGAAATAATAAATCCAGGCTTATGCCTATACAAACTCTAAAATGGAAATAACTATAACTGAAATAAGTAACAACATATGATATAATCAAAGAGGTTGAAATTTGTTATGCAAGGTGGGACTGCAAGATTGAACTCTTTTTAGCTTAATTGATCCCATCTATGTAATCTTGGACAACTTTTTTATAATTTTTGACTCAGAGCTTAAAGCTACAAGAAATAACTTTAATATCAGCAATAAATAATAATGTGATTGATTTACGATACATGCCATCCGTCAGCTCTCACATGTAATAAATACCTCACCCCTTATCTAAGTATAGTACTATGCGCATATCCCAACCCAAGGCACGATTATACTAACAAGGCTTTATACTATCTCAATATATAATCAATAAACATTAATTATGCAACATGCATATAACTAATTACACAAGTAAAAATGCAACCCAAGTACTAACCCTCTCAATGTCACGCATGAGGAAAATACAAGTAAATCACATAATGTATTTAACCGTGACATAGGGTTCATTATCAATTGTCCATAACGAGACTACATTAATTCTTTTTCATTCATTATTACATCACACAAAGGCCACTACATTTTGTGTTCTTTCTTGCCTTATATCAGTGAGTCTGTAGGCATCCACCACCTAAAGGATTTAACCAAAACACACAAATAGATAATGGGGCGATCACTGCGCAGTAACACCACCAAAGGGCCCATACCATATCCAGTCGATGGATCAAGTCATCCCTCCTTCTTTCATCAAGAAGCAATGAATGCCGACTATATGATCTAATATAATGACCTCCACTACTACCTGCTCACTCAGCCTAGTGAGTGGTACATAGTCTCAATGTGTAACGCAATGCCCCAACTGATAGATTCACCATGAGTGAATGTATGTTCACATTATTATAGAGTACATATAAATATACAATATACAATATACAATATATGTAAATACCTAAGAGGATATCGCTTCTCTTAGGCGTCTACCCGATATAACCAAATTCCCACACTAGAGGAATCAAAATACACTAAGATTTTCACATTCACAAACCTAAAATATCAATCCCAATAAAGACCAAGTCTCTCTTGGCGCCTTTTTAGGGTCTCTAGTGTCGAGTCCCGGAAGAGGAGCATTGGGCACAACAAATAAAATCACAACAATATTTGACGGAGGGATCAAATCATTACTAATACAATGCCAAATAAAAAGTATGTCCGAAAACCCAATCGAATCAGCAAAATTGCCAAACTAGGCCAAACTGGATGCATTGATCGGCCGACCAGTGTCGATCAATCGACGGGCCCTGTGCGTAAATAACTTTATTCTTTGTGAAATTTACTTCCCCAAAATCTCCATTAATTAATCACAGAGCTCCGAAATAGTAGCTAATCAATATCATGACCAACTCTAAGTATGGAGACATGATTATAGTGATTTCTATACATTATAATTAGTCTAAAACACTAATTTAAAGGGTTAATCTTTCAAAACATTATAATCAGTCTAAAACACTAATTTAAATGGTTAATCCTTCAAAACTATAATTTTATCAAAAACATTAAAGGGTTTCAATTCCCTTTCAATTCTAGAATCAATCTTCAAATTAACACATGGATTCATCCTAAAAATGAGATTAAGTCCTAAAGCAGGAGTTCTAACATGGTTCTCAATCATTAATCATCATCAATTTCAGATTTGTATATTAAAACGTCAACTTTCTACATAAGGTTAATTAGTTACTAATCCTAATTATCCCATAATTTTATGATTAAGATAAACGAATCGGTCCTATAATCCCAACAATAAAAAAGAAAAACATGAATTCTAAATTAATTACAGATTATCTATTAATATTGCAAGATATTTCTTGCCTTAGGTTTGAAGAATGAAGAACTCCCACTTGAATCATTTGCTTTTCTCCTCTCCAAACCTTGTGTAATTCTCCCAAGGTAATAGGGCTGTTAGGGTTTATTTTAGTTAATATATTATCACTAATTAAAGATTCCTAATCTCCTTAAACACTCTACTTTTCGCACACATCTTAATGAGGCCTAATTTTTAACACCTAAATGAGCCTAAAAGACTATCGAGAATAGTCCAAAAATCACCCTAAGGGCATACCTTCCCCAAGCCAAATTTAAGATGATTAAAACAAAAAAACGGGAATCCATATCACATCGAAGTCCCCTCAAGTTAGATATAGCTCAAACCTCGCAGTAAAATCTCATGACATAAAATAAAACAACGAATTATTTTTTTTTTCGCGTAATCGCACATAAACTCCATAATTAATTATGCTTATTAATTAAGATAGCATGCGACACAAACGATTCACATAACATGCACATTAAATTCTCATCTAAGTATGCCATTGTTACTTACTAATTCTCTCAAGTAGTTATTAGTTCCCGTTTAGTAATTTCTTCTCACAGTCAATCAATAAGATAATGCCAAAAAATATGGGATATTACAAATGACAAATCAAATGCTGACGCGTTGATTATAAAAATAATTAATAAAATTGAAAATTGAAAATACCCACATATACAAGAAACAAAATAAAAATTTATTAATGTAATATTTATTTGAAAATATTAATTAAATATACCCATTTAAACTAAAATAATAAATCAAATTATTCAAAAAATATTGACATACCACCAACCGCCTGCCACCCACCACACTCCTCCTTCCACATCGCACACACACACAGACACGAATACACATCCATACATACACAAAATGTACACTAGCTTTGCATACACAAACATACCCAAACAACCATACATATACATATACATATATACCCATAATAAATGCACAAACCAACTCAGAACACACATATAATACCCACATACATATCCACATAAATACATGAATTAGTATATATATATATATGGGGATTGATGTATATATACACCGATCTCTGTATATATACATGGATACAAATATGTGTATATGGATATACATATTACTTATTTAACTTATAAAAATGACATAAAGACACACACACACACACACACACACACACACACACACACACACATATATATATATATATATATATATATATATATATATATATATATATATATATATATATATATATATGTGTGTGTGTGTGTGTGTGTGTGTGTGTGTGTGTGTGTGTGTGTGCGCGCGCGCGGGGGGGGGGGGGGTGTGGAGAGAAAGAGGTAGAGAGACATTGAAAGACAACAAAAGTAGATGTGGTTGGGGGGAGGGGGAAACTGACTAAACGGAGGTGATGAGAGGGGAGGGAGACGTTGGGAGGATGGAGAGGGGAGGGGGGAAGAGGAGGGGTGGGAAAGTCACGAGCAGGTGGGGATGTGAGAAAGTTGAAGTTTTATTTCATTCTATTTTTTCTTTATGTTGTTTGATTTTATATTATTGATTTTTTTATTCTTAAAAGATATTATTTAAGAGGTGTTACATGTCAAACTCTTATTGGAACACATAATGTTTTAGCCACCTAAGATACTGAGTCGACCATTTGTTAAAAATCTTAACGACAAATGTCACAGTAAGTCTAATTGAATCGATTTTCTAAATTCAATGTTGATATTGCAACTATTGAAACATCGGGTCCAAAATCGAAAAATACCCGAAACTTCAATGTTAAATTTGTATTTTTCCCTAAAAATGACAAATTATTTTTTTAAGTAAATTTTTTAATTGAAGACATATAAATAAGGACTACTTTTATATGAAAGCATTCCCCAGTAGTCCCTCTCTACCCCGAAAGCCCCTACGATCATTCCCCAAATTCTAACGGGTCAAAATAACATTTAAACAAGATCTGGGCGAGCTAGTAAACTGAACCGATTCTCTTGGAAGATCAAACCAGTTCAATCAAGTGTACCAATTTGCTCCCCTAGCGAGCCAGTTCAGTTTTCTAGGATGCAAGTCATCTTATTCCTTGGGTTTTGTTCCTTAAAACCCTCTAATGGAGGTCCCATGCATCCAAAACCTTAAATCAACACGCCACATAAATATATTAACATCCAAGAAGTATTTTAACATCAAATTAAAGTCGAATCCCCCATCGAAACACAAGTATTCCTGATTCTTCATTAATCCAATCTACTCAAAATTAATTAAACCTTGACTTTTATTGATTTCTAACAACATATCAACACTCTCATGTTCATTCCCACAAACCCAGAGTTTAATTATGAATTTCTCATCCATTCATCATTAATCAATCTTAATTGAAAACAAAGATTTAATCATACTTTATATCTTCTTCAATTGATTAACAAAGTTCACATATTTAATCTTAGATTTAGTTTTCAATTAATTATTAATGTAATTAACTACGAAATTGAAATCTAAAGAAAGTAAATACTTGCCTTTAAGGATTTGAATCTGAAGTCTCACCCATATGAATGATTTGAATACTTATTTCTCTTCTCCAAGGTCTTCTCTCCCTTTTTCCTCCTTTTTATCTTCTCTTAAACTCTCTCTTAAACACAACTATGCTGAGATTGAAAAGTTGGTTGTCATCCACCTCCTCAACTCTTAGATACTTCGTAATCACATCCTAATTCCGTTTTTAGGTTAAACCCTCATATGGTTCCTTCTATGTCTAAAAATCCCCTAGAACCCAATTATAATACCAGAGTACCTATTCTAGACTATTTCAACCCAATCCAGATCATTGGTGCACTAAAAAAGGTAATTTGAATCACCTAACTTCAAATACACATGTATCTCATTAATCGATCTTGACACGTAAGTGTAGTACGCGTCACCCATAAAATATATGAATACATCGATGTAACTCTCTATCGAGATAATAAAAATCACATATCTATTTACTTATCACATGCAAGTAAATTACAATAATAAAAATTATTAATCCTTAACTCACTAATTAATATTTGTCGAAATTCAATTTAATTAATAATTATAAGCACACAAAAATTATATAATCGTAAAAGAAAGCGATATGAAATTATCCCCCTTAATAACAGAATTTCATCCCTGAAATTCGAAAGTACCTACCACAAAGAGCTTTAGATACTTTTCCCGCATGTCATCCCCTCACTCCCACGTGGATTTGGCGACATCGTGGTGTCCCCACTGTAAACGTACTAATGGTACCACCTTTGACCAAAGCTTCTACTCGCTATGACCCAAAATGCAGCAGGTCTCTCCTCATAAGAAATATTCGGTTGTAGGTAAATCTCCTCTAATGCTATATGCTGATAAGACACGTCATCCTTGAGATACCTCTTCAATGACGACACATGAAACACATCATGAATCCACTACAAATGCTTTGGTGAGGCGATCCTATACACAACTGACCCTACCCTCTCGATAATGGGAAAATTCCCTACATACCTACGTGCCAACTTCCCTTCTTTCAAGAACCGCATCACTCCTTTTATGGGAGATACCCAAAGAAATACTTAATCACCAGTGTAAAGCTCTAAAAGCCTTCGGTTTGCATCGATGTAACTCTTCTGTCGGTCCTAAGCTACCTGAGTATGACTCATGATCAACTCAATCTTTGCTAAAGTCTCCTAAATCATGTCTAGCCCGAGAAGCTTATTGCCCCCCACCTCTAATCAACAAGAGGGCGAACGAAAAAGTATCATGTACAAAGCCTCAAACGGTGCCATGACAATAGTAAGTTAGTAATCATTGTTATACGCAAACTCTACCAAAGGTAAAAACTACTCCCATGTGCCCTTAAAGTCTATAATACACATCCTCAACATATCTTCTAATAGTTGATTCACCCTCTTCATCGGCGCTTTGGTTTGCGGGTAATATGTCATGCTCAAATGCAACTCTGTCCTCATTGCCTCCTAAAAAATCTACCATAAATGGGACATAGTGATCTTATCTATATCCAAAAAATGTTAAGCGACACCACGTGAATCTCATTATCTTTGCTATAAAAACTTGGGCATATTGTCCTATCATATAAGCTACCCGAACAAGCAAGAAACGATTTACCTTTTTCAACCAATCCATAATAACCTAAATGGATTCATGACCCATATGCAATTTTGGTAACTCCGCGATGAAGTCTATCAAAATACTCTCCCATTTCCATATCGAAATCTCCAAAGGCTACAAAACTATTATTTGTCTCAAAAAATTAACCTTCACCATATGACAAGTGGTGCACTTGGAGACAAACTCTGTTATGTCCCACTTCATATCAACCCACTAGTAATGCACCAAGAATCATAACCTATGCGCCTCCTCCATAACCGCGTGTCGTAGGTCCTCGTCATCTGGGGCAAGTAACCTCCCATTGAAGCATAAGACACCCTTCGAACTGACTAAGTAAGACTTATCTCTACCTGCCAATGATTATTTAATCAACTCTTAACAAGAAGGATTCCCTACCTAAGACTTCATAACCTTAAAAATGTTCTCGGGTATAACGGTCATCATGGCTATATAAGCCCGAACTAACTCATCCTCCTGACGAAGCTCAGTCCACTTCGCCTTTAAGACTGTTGCTAATGGCCCTGTCGACATATGTCATAATGCATCTTCTGTAATGCCCCAACATGGGTTTGGGTTACTGTTGGGTTAACCCGCACCGAGTCAAGGTGCTAAAAGGGGAAGGGTAAAGTCCAGTTTTATTATTTAACAAGGGTTAAAGTACCGATTTTCATTTGAGAAATAGTTACCACCTTAGGTAGTTAGGCTTACTAACAACGTTTATTTTGTGAAAACTCGTTGAATATAATAATTCTTAATAAATAAGAAATAAACCGTGATTATCCCTGTATTATTACATTACTTGGCCAATGGCCCAAATAAAATGATTTAAAATATTCCAAATCAAATGCTATTAAAAATACAAGTTTAAAATATGATGGCCGAGTATCTAACGATGACTATTACCCTCAAGAGCCTTATCGGTGTCCTTGCCAACATTCCTACTCCATGTACCTGGGGGTGAGGGTTTTAACATAAAAGCAACGGTGAATGAACGCTCAACAGGGTGGGAATTACTAAGCTACACGTTTTCTAGGAAAATATTATACATATAACATGTATTTTAAACAATTCCGAAAAGGTTTATTAACTTAGCCAGTATTAATGCAACTACTATGCAATGCACCCAAACAACGTGCTCACACTCACACTTAACCATTTTATGCCACCTTTTTACAAGGTCTAGAGACTATTTATTATTATTTTAATCCTTAGTCTCCATTTTATTCCTTTTTATTATGTTGTCTTACTTACATTCCTTAAGCAAGACAAAATTGATTTCATTTTTATTATTTTTTTATTAATATCATCCAATTATCTGCATACTTTAATGGGCTCTATACCATTGGCTATGTTACTGTATGCTCTGGCCAGTGATTTTGGGTTTTTCACCCTAGGGCTTTGGGCCCTTCTTAATTATTTCTTGGTCTCGTCCGAGTCCATATTAGTGTGTTTAATTTTTTTTACCAATGTCCACATTATTCCTTTACATTCATCGTTTTCATGCCATTTCATACATTTATCAAATTTTTCACAAAACCAACCGAGAAGGTCAAATGAGGAAGTGCAATCACTAGGACCCTCTTATTTTACCAAAATTACCTTTTTTATCCTCAGTTTATCAAGACCTTGCGAAAAATGCTTTTTTCCCATTATGGCATCACCAATCACCATTTCATGTTAAAAAAAACCACACTTTATCATTTTTCTCTGAGAAAATCTAAATTCTTTACATTCTTTTTCCAAGGAATACATTTAATGTCATAAAGACCATCTTTCTCTAATATGTCTACTAACCTCATACACATATGTTGTATTAAATATCATTTTTTCTTTAATTCACCATGATTTTACACCGTATGTAGGGCTAATATTTTCAACTTCTTTCTTTCATTAAGAAATCCATTTTAATTACAAATATCATGTTTATATGTGCCTTTTCAACATACTACAATATTTCACACATTTTTTTAGAGGATTTAAAGCCTAGACATCCTTAAATATGCAACCAAACATGATTTTATCATGTAAATACATTTTTATGCTTATTTCCTCATATTTAAGATTAAAATTACCATTTTTTCTTAAAAAAATCCATTTATACTTAGTTTTCTTAAAATTCCATTTTTTCAAGAAAAGTTTAAATAAACAAACTAGAAAATATTATTTAAAAAATAAACCCTCCTAGCACGCATCCTAATAACTTTTAATCTTGAAAACACTTGGAGGAGAATCCTACCTTGTATTTGAAGAGGAGAAACTAAAGGGAATAACTTGAAAGCTCCTAAAAACTCCAAAGCACCAAGAAATCTTCAACTTCTTCAGGAGAGCTCCAATAATGGCTTCTTCTACCCAACTTCTTCTTCAAATAGTCTTGAAATGGGTGTTTTAGCCTTGGAATAGCTTGAAAAATGCTTCGAATGGAAGGGAAAAGCTTGGAAAATGGGTTGCGAATGGAATAATGTGGCTTAGAGAGAGAGAGAGAGATCCAAAAATCTGATGAGAAATGGCCTCTTCATCCCCCTCACCTTTATTTAAACCAACAAATTCTTAACCCATTTACCAAGAGTTAAACCCACGTTTTGATATGAGACATTGGGAGCTCGACAAATCATCAAATTCAACTCTCCACGTCATGACAGCACATTAAAATGTGCAGAAAATCCAAAATTTCGTTCGGTCATTCGAGTGACTTGGACCTTGTTCAAACAAGATCCCTTCAAGTTTGAATAAAATTTCCAATGAGGGATCTAATGAGGATAAATTATGGCATAAAAAGGAAAAAGGCACCAGCTCATTCGAGCAGGAAACTAATTCTCGTTCGAATGAAAACGTACCTTATTCTATTGAGGGCATTCCAATAAGATTCTAGAGAATGATGGAAATCGAACAGGTCCTAGTCGTGAGAGGGTAACTAGAACCTCATTCAAATGACATGACCTCTTAATTTGAATGACGTGACCATTCATTGGAACGATAACAAAAATTCCACGTAGTAACTTTAAGCCTGTGAATCCCAAATTAAATTTCACAAAGGCCACAAGGATAGCTCAAATGCAACATCTATCCATAAAATACAGTTCATGGCCTAAGGGCATACAATTTATAAGGAATGAAGTACAAATCTCGATCACGGGTGTTACATCTGCCACTACGTTAGCCTTCCTCGGATCGTACTAAATGTGAAACTGATAATCCTTTACGAATTCAAGCTACATACGCAACCTCATATTCAGCTCCTTCTGTGTGAAAACGTATTGCACTGACTTGTCATCCGTGAATAATCGAAACTTCTACCCCAGTAGATAGTTCTTCCAAATCCTCAAGGAAAAAATAAATTCTGCTAACTCCAAATTGTACATGAGATAGTTCTTCTCATGGGGCTTAAGCTTGCGAGATGCATAAGCTACAACCCTCTCCTCCTGCTTAGAACTGCGCCAAGTCCTCGTAAGGACGCATCGATAAAAATAAAGTACTCCACTCCTCCCCTAGGCAATACGAGTACTGGTGATGAAGTTAACTTGTACTTTAGCTCATCAAAGGCTAACTAAAACTAATCATAAAAAATAAACGGTATTCCCCTTATGAGTCTTATTCAATAAGGGTGAAATCTTCGAAGATCCTCTGATAAACTAATGGTAATACCATCCTAACCCTAAAAAATTATGAAACTCGATCATTATCGTGGGATGGACCCACCCCTTCATCATTGACACCTTACTTGAATCCACATAAATCCCTCTCTCGGCGGCTGTGACAAAAAAACTGCACCTCTCACAACCAGAATCCACACTTCTCAAACTTAAAATACAACTGGTGGTCCCGTGAAGTCTAGAGACAACCATATGAAAATGCTTTGTGTGCTCATCCTCTGTCCCAGAATAAACAAAGATTTCATCTGTGAAAACAATGATATAATGATCCAAGCTATCTCTGAACACCCTGTTCATGAGATCCATGAAATTTTTTGGCACATTAGTTAGCCTAAATGACATAACCCTGAACTCATAAGACCCGTATCTCATTAAAATGCAGTCTTAGGTACATACTACTCCCTAATACAAAACTGATGGTAACCTAGTCTCATATAAATCTTAGAGAAGCAGGATGCTCCCCCCAGATGATTGAACAAGTCATCAATATGCGACAATGGATACTTGTTCCAAATTCTGACCTTACTCAACTCCCGATAGTCGATACATAATCTTAATGACCAAACCTTCATATTCACAAACAGAACTGGGGCACCCCAAGGTGATGTATGTGACACCCCGACTAATTAAATACCGGGTAGCTACTCCTTTATTCAAATTAATACAAAATGCCAAGTTGGTTCAGTACATAGCATCACTGTCGAAAACATTTTAATAATTACTAGCCACCTAATATTTAAAAAGTGAGTTGTCAATTTTAATTAAATCCGATTAACATGACATCCATTAAAATTATAAAATACTGATACCACAATCACACTACAGTTACAAATAAATAACGATGTAATAAACTAAATCTGGAGGAATACACCTCACAACAATCCCAATGCTGAAATGAACAAATACAAGCCTGAATAATTAATTTAATTACAACCCAAAATCTGAAATAACTGAATAGATAAAGTGTCTCTAAAAGAAATGGGGCGACATGCCCAACAGATGAGAAAATATGATAATATAGAGTCAAGGTCGAAAGTGGAGGCGTCTACTATCAAGGTTCTGTAACTTCCACAAAAACTACAGTACGTCACCGGAAGGGAACTCCTATGCTTGGTGTCCTTGTGGCTGGGAATCTAAAAAGGTTTTTACAAAAATAGATTTGAAAGCAAACGGGTCAGAGCCCCATTGTGAAAATAGTTTAAGATAGTAAGTGTTTAATATCATTAAACAGTGAATATAAAGTACATGATAGTGTGTGCACTCACATGAGTTCCTCATCTCTCAACTAATTGTGCACTCCTATCGTACCCGTACCCATTCTAGTTATTCTCATATCTAACTAGTCCAATACAAACTCTAACATTACTATATGATTCACAATTTAATTCCGGCTTCTTCATTTAAATAGAGAGTTTTACTTTTCTTCACAGTTTCCCATATTAGTAATACTAATTACTAGAGATCTTCCATTTTATCTTTACAAAACGTTGTTATTATTTATACTCACATCTATACATGACAGTTCATTTCAATTAACAGTATATTATTGTCATCATTAATATACAATATTAGCACCCCGAGACTAAGCTACGGTGCACACATACTCTGCTCACTACACCAAAATGGCCAAATTGTCACCTTTCAGTCGGTCACCCTTGTCAAGGTCATTGACCGTGACAAAAAAACACGCGTTTTATGTCACGGTCATTGACCTTGACACGACCGTGACAAAGAATTGTCACGGTCATTGACCGTGACAAGGCCGTGACAAATTTACTTGTCACGGTCAATGACCGTGACAATTCTTTAAATACTTGTCACGGTCAATGACCTTGACACGACCGTGAGAATGTTTGCAGCAAAAATCCTATCCCCCTTCTTTTTTCCCTACCGCCGTTCCCTGCCTCTCTCTCTCTCTCGACGCTGCTCTCTCTCTCTCTCTACTTTCAGGTCGATTTTCTCTCTCTCTCTCTCTCTCTCTCTTCCATTTATATATATGTTTGTGTGTATATATATGTGTGTATGTGTGTATGTATGTGTGTGTGTGTGTGCGTGTGTGGGGTGTGGGGCAGGGTGGGGATAGGGTGGAGGTAGGGGGTTAAAAATGTAAATAAATATGTAATTTTCTATAAATTTCCAAAAATAATATCCAAAAATGTAAAGGTAAATAATATCCAAAAATAATATCCAAAAATGTAAAGGTAAATAATATCCAAAAATAATATCCAAAAATGTAAATGTAAATAATATCCAAAAATGTAAATGTAAATAATATCCAAAAATAATATCCAAAAATATTGGATAACAATTTATTTTCATTCAAAATAAATAATTGATAATAGTTGGATAATAATTGGATAATAATTGATATTTTCATTCAAAATAAATATTTCATTCAAAAATATTGGATAATAATTGATATTTTCATTTAAATTGATAATAATTTTATTCATGAAATTAATTCAATTAGGTAAAACCCTAGATAATTTTTTAACAGAATTTGATAATATTATATAAAGTTGAGTAAATTCACAAAATGTTGCCAATTGTATGTTTTTAGGAATATCATTAGTTACTTTCGTGCCCAATTATGTAGAATCCATACACATGCATGTTGTTAGAAAGTCTTAAATTTAATTCTCACTTTAATTTGTAGAATCTCTGTACTTGGTTGGATTTATCCCTTTATGATAATGAAATTTATGCTCCAATTATAATTATCTCATGTCATAATTTTATTGATAAACAATAAATGTAGTTGTCACGGTCGTGGTGGGGGGAGGGGGTGGTGGGGGTGGGGTGTGTGTGTGTGTGTGTGTGTGTGTGTGCGTAGGTGTGTGCGTGGCGGGGGGTGGCGTATGTGTATATGTGTGTGTATGGTGGTGTGTGGTGGGGGAGGGGGGTAGTGGGGGTGGGGGACGGGGGTAGTGGTGGTGGGGTGGGGTGGGGGGAGGGGGGAAGGGTGGAATTTTCTAACTAAAAATATGATAATATTTTGTTATAATTTGTTAAAACTATGTAAACCTTAGTATGAATGCAAGGTTAGTGATAGTTAGAATTGTGTAAATGTTAGAAAAGTTCTAGAATTCATATGTTAAATTTAATTATATAAATATTTAAAATACCCCAATTGTCACGGTCGTGGTGGGGGGAGGGGGTGGGGTGTGTGTTTGTGCGCGTAGGTGTGTGCGTGTGTGCGTGGCGGGGGGAGGGGGGCAAGGGGTGTGGTGGGGGTGGGGGTGGGGTGTGGGGGGTGTGGAGGGCCAATTTTAACAATTGTATATCTTTAATTAAGAAATTGTTTAGCTTTAATTGTAATTTTAATTGTATAGTTTTAGATGAAAGTAAATTAATAATTAGTGTCAATGTCATATGAAAGTAGGATTGTCCCTCATTGTAAATTAGTAAATTAATAATTGTATACTTTAATTATTAGTTTAATTGATGAAATGTTGGGTTGGTTAGTTTTAAAAGTGGCATGACGTGTGCGTTTGTGTGGTGGGGGTGGGGTAGGGGTGTGTGTATGTGTACTATTAACATTTTTTTTATCTGTACTAATAACATTTTTTTATAGCAAAAATGTCTCCTTCAGATATTAAGGCGAAGATGGTGATGTTGTTTATGATGATGTCGTCTGGGCTCGGTGGTAGCGGAGGCGACGAGGGATCCTCCGCCCCTAGGCTCCCCAAATATGGAAAATTTGGGATTACCGTCGAGAACAAGTCGGAGTTATTAGCGAGATCCCTCAAGCTTCTAAAGACGGTCATCGGCCCGGGGTTTATGAGTTGGAAGGAGGTGCCATATGAGCTCAAGTTAGCTGTTTGGGCGGCACTACAGGTAATATATTTATATTTATATGAATATTTCAATTTCAATTTCAATTTCAATTTCAATTTCATATTTATATTTATATTTATATTTATATTTATTCACAACTAACATTGTATTTGTTGGACAGGAACAATTCAACTTGGATCCAAAGCTACGCGATTCCGTCTTGGAGCAGTTGAGGGAGCAACACAAGACGTGGAAGAAAAATATGCGGACACGGTACTTTGGGAAAACACGAGAGTCCATTATACAATGGCGCGGATCCGTCCCGCCCAAGGAGCCGATCTCATTGGTACAATGGCAAAAGTTCATTGACAATGAGATCGAGGATCGACAATTGGCATCTCGCCAATCGGGGAGGGAAAATCGGGCAAAAAAGACGGACGTGCACTACTCCGTCCAGACCTCTTACGCCGAGGTGGAGCATAGGATGCAGGTAAGATTTAATTTATCTATAACTACAGAAATATATTATTCTTCATTATTTTACTTTGCGGGGTCGATACTAATTTTACTTTACTTTATTTTATTTCAGGGGGTAGGGAGTGGGCGAGGGGGTAAGCCACATAGGCTCGATACTTATGTGGCTCTTCGGACGAAGAAGGGGAAGGACAAGGAGGTGTCCCCGAGCGTCACGACCACGATTGTAAGTAATCCGACAGTTTAATTTTTGTTAATTACGTTATAATTTTTTAGTTTACTTATTTTACTAATCATGTGCTTTTTGTCGTTTTAGGCAAAGCTTAAGGAAGTTCATGAGTCGCAGTCTGATGCCGACAAGGCATCTTTGTCCACAGACGCACTCAGCCAAGTGCTTAGCTCTGATCGCAAGGGGAGGACAAGGGGAGTGAGCTCACGGGTGGCCAAATCTAGGATCATCGGATTGGAGACGAGCGACACCGGGTTGGCTCGAACGGTGGATTCACACGACGCGAAGCTGTCCCGTTTGGAGGCGACGGTCCAAGATATGTACGCATTCTTGAAGCGTACGTTGGGCGGATACCGTAAAGGGAAAGGGAAAGGGAAGGAGAAGGCGGTGGAGGAGGAGGTGCGGGAGGACAAGGCGCAGGATGACGAGGATGTGGACCTCGCTGCTTCATCACCGACACGTTCGTACTTCGATGATCCACTTCCCTATTTGGCGTCCTTCAGTAGACCATTGTCGACACTTGGTTGGCCGAGCGTGTTCATATTAGACGTATTTGATGGCCAGCGGATAGGGCGGGGGTTGAGGGAACCGAATATCGTCGAGGGTGGAATAGTCCATGGACGTGTGCTTCAAGAGATGGAGTCCAGGTGCTCGTCACGCATGTCATACCCGGGAAGGAGAACTCCCTATTGTGGTTGAGCGAACAATGCAGCATGACGTATATTGGTGGGTGCGTCAATTCGTATGTCGTGTGGCCTACTCACCTCCTCAGTTTTATCCAAGACATGTAGTAACATTATTTTTAAGTTTGTCCATTTTAATTATATTTGGATTATATCGTCATGTATATTATTTCTATTTTGAATATTTGGATTATATCGTCATGAATATATATTTGCATTATCTTTAGTTTGTTTGGATATATGATGTTTGGAACAGGTACAACGTTGCTATAATAGGTACAAATATACTGCTGGGCAGTGGCAGTGGCCATACTGCCCAGCAGATTTTTTTTAAATTCTGCCCAGAATTGTCACGGTCATTGACCGTGACACGTCCGTGACCAAAAGTTATCATCGACGTGTCACAGTCAATGGCCGTGACAATTTTTTTTAAAAGGGTCACGGCTTTGTCACGGTTATAAACCGTGACAAACGTGTCACGGTCATTGACCACGACACGACCGTGACACAAAATGCGAGTTTTGTGTCAAGATCAATGACCGTGACACGACCGTGACAAAAAAAGTTGTCTCGCCTCCAAATGTCACGGTCATTGACCTTGACAAGTTGGATTTGTCAAGGTCAATGACCTTGACAATTCAGCAGATTTGGTGTAGTGGCTATCCAATCCCGGTACATCACGTACATAAGGACCGTCCATTCCGAATCTCTCAGGAATCGCTCTCAAATAGCAACAATCACACATAATGGAGGCGAACATAGTTCACATCACATGGGTCACGCACATACCTACGCTCCCATGATCAGCAGACTTATTAACTTCTCAATAAGTCTTTCTCTGACCTATGTCCTCGAGGTACCAATCTATATCCCCCCCGTAGGCACACAAAGATTAGATGGCCCTGATCGAACGCCGACCTCCCATGATAGCAAGTATGGTAGGTATGTTATACACATATAACTACATATACTAAGCATTCGCACATCTTAGATATCTCAAAATATTAATAGAGGTATACATCTCGTTCTTATACCAACATTTAGTATTATACGTTTACAAGTCCCCGGTTTATGTACATTAAGGTTGTCAATTATTCTCACGTCGTAATTAGGTACTCATGTCCTAATCCACAAATGTCCTCCGGTTTACTACAAGAATCTAAGTTTTACTCCTCAACGTACTCAAATCTCACAATTATACCCACTAGTCAATAAGGGAAGGTGATTACTCCATTAAATAAATCTACGGGACATTTGAAATAAAAATTAGGCCTAAAGGCCATTCTGCCAACTCGTTAAAAGTCTCGTTCGAACGAGGTCATTCGAACGAGTGTCATTCGAACGAAAGGCTTCGAACGAACTACCAACTCGTTAGAAGGGATACTGTCATCTCGTTAGAGTTCGAACGACCTGGGCAGGTCTTCTAACGAGATGACAGAATACGCCCAGAAAATCCCAAACTCATTTTTTCTTTATTCTTCGCTTCTCTAAATCCACCCTAAGACTATCCAACTAAGTTTTAATGCTGGTAGACCATTTTTAGTCACCCTAGATCATTCCTAAACATGCTTTTGGGTTCAAATCTCACAAATTAACATGCCAAAATCATAAATCCCCAATTCTTGTTCCAAACCCTATGAATTTGAACCTAGAATTTAATTTCATAAAAAGACTCCTTATTAATCCGTTTTCAGATCATCAAAAGTTATGTTTTGTATATTAAATTCATCCATAATCATCTACATATAAATTACTACCCAAAACCACAAGTTTCACAATTATTTCATTGGATGTTCTTCATCAAAATTTCCAAGACATAAAATGTTTTCTACACTACACATGGAGGAAATATTCATTGCAAATAACGAAATCAAAACACTTGCCTTAGATTTGTTTCTTCTGAATTGATGTTGGTGAACGAATGTTGATTTCTCCCCTTTCTCTACAGAATTTTCCCAAGGATAGTGATGGTGGTTAGAGGTTCTTTTGGAACCTCTTCAAACTCCCCTTTTAACTCCCGTAGCCCACTAACTTACCCAATGCTGATAATGGACTTAATGGGTTCATTAGTAATATATTATTTAACACTAAAATTCGTGGGTTTTTATTTCCATATTTTTAAAATTACCAAAATACCCTTCTAGGTTGCCGATCTGGCCTAAAAATGCCCCGGGACCCAAACTAAACCCCCGGCTAGTGTTTTCTGACTATTTTGACCCTTCCGGACACGTTGGTGCACTCAAAATGACCATTCGATTGATAAAAATATAATTCACTTTTTAATTTAAATAATTTCGTTCCTGACGCGACTGACATGCGCGTCCCAACTAAGTTTTCCAAATTGTCGCATTTTTGCGTCGTGACAATTTAAATATTTTCAATACTCATGAAATATTAAATTTTAATATCATAATCAAATACTAACTCACATCTCGCTAGTATTTATATCCGGATTAATTTCCAATTAATTCTCATTTAATTTAATTAATCCCTTAAATAAAAATCAATAAAATTACGGGGTGTTACATACTTCCCCCCTAATAACAGAATTTCGTCCAGAAATTCTGAACTAAAGAGTACCTGGTAAAAATAACTCTGGATAACGCTCGTGCATCTCATCCTCGCGCTCCCATGTGGACTCCTCGGCATTATGATGCCACCATTGAACACGTACTAATGGTACTATCTTTGACCTCAGTTTTCGCTCGCTTTGGTCCAAAATAGCAATCGGCCCCTCCTCGTTGGAACTATCAGGCGGAATATCGATGTCCTCTAAAGCAATACTAGTATGGGACAAATCGTCTCTAAGATATTTCCTTAGTGAGGAAATATGGAACACATCATGAATCCTATGCAAGTGCTCCGGTAACCCAAGTCTACACGCAACTGGCCCAATCCGTTCGATGATAGGGAATGTTTCCACATATCTTGGTGCCAGTTTCCCCTTCTTCCCAAATCGCATTATCCCCTTAATAGGAGATACTCTGAGTAACACCTGGTCCCCCACCTTGAATTCTCTAAACAACCTCTTGGCATCAGCATAACTCTTCTGCCGATCCTGATCTACCCGAATACGGCTCCGTATCATCTCTATCCTTACCGAAGTGTTCGAAATCACTTCTGGCCCAAGGAGCTTGTTATCCCCCACCTCTAACGAACATGATGGGGAACGACAAGGTCTACCATACAACGCCTCAAATGGAGCCATGCCAATGGTGAACTAGTAGGAGTTATTATAATCAAACTCTACCAGTGGAAGGTACTGCTCCCAACCAGCTCCAAAATCTAGGATGCACATACGCAACATGTCCTCCAACATCTGATTTGTCCGCTCTGTTTGCCCATCAGTATGTGGGTGATATGCCGTACTCAGCCACAACTCTGTACCCATGGCCTCCTGGAAACTCTCCCAAAATCGTGAAAAAAATATCTTGTCTCGATCATACACGATATTTAGAGGCACCCTGTGAAGTCTCACTATCTCTGTAATGAAAATCTGGGCATACTGTCCCGTAGTGTAATCTGTCCTTATGGGTAGAAAATGAGCAACTTTGGTCAACCGGTCTACAATTACCCATATGGAGTCATGACCCCTCTGTGATGTAGGTAACCCCGTGATAAAGTCCATGGATATGCTCTCTCATATCCACATCGATACCTCTAATGGTTGTATAAGTCCTGCCGATTTCTGATGGTCCACCTTTACTAGCTGATAAGTGGCGCATTTAGAAACTAACACGACGATATCTCTCTTCATCCCACTCCATCAGTACTATCGTCTCATGTCTTGGTACATCTTATCCCCACCAGGGTGTACCGCGAACTATGAGCCGTGCGACTCTGTCATTACCTCGTGTCACAAGTATTCCCCTTCTAGAACGACCAGTCTCCCATTGAATCATAATCCCCCATCTGAGCTAACGGTATAGGACTCAGCTCCCTCTGCTAGTAATCGAACTATCTTCTCCTGACAGAATGAGTCATTTGCATGGGCCTTTAATACTCTCGTAACAATCTGAGGTGTAATAGTCATCACAGACATGAACGATCGGTCCACTGCATCCTGGTGTCCCAACTCCTTCCACTTAGCTTTCCATACCTCGGCCACCTCATCTACTGGCCTACGGCTCAATGCGTCTGCTACCACGTCAGCCTTCCCTGGGTGATACTGGATATCGAACTGATAATCCTTCACAAACTCAAGCCACCGACGTTGACGCATATTCATCTCCTTCGGCGTGAAGAGGTATTGTAGAGACTTGTGGTCTGTGAATAACCAAAATTTCTCCCCCAGGAGATAGTGTCTCCAAATCCGAAGAGCGAATACGACTGCCACTAACTCCAAGTCGTGTGTGGGGTAATTCTTCTCGTGAGGCTTAAGCTTACGGGAAGCATACGCTATGGCCTGACTCTCCTATTGCAGCACACCTCCAAGTCCTTGTAAGGATGCATCGGTGTAGACTAGATACTCAACTCCCGGTCTGGGTAATGCTAACACAGGCGCTGAGGTTAACTTGTCCTTCAACTCATTAAATTCCAACTGATAGACATCGCTCCAGATGAATGGCATACCTTTGTGAGTCAGATGTGTCAAAGGACCTGCTATCTTTGAGAAACCCCGAATAAACCTCCTGTAGTATCCTACTAAGCCCAAGAAACTACGAATCTCAGTCGGTGTCGTGGGCTGTCCCTACTCCCTCACCACGGATACCTTCCCCGGATCAACAGATATCCCCCGGTCTGAAATGATATGCCCCAAAAACTAAACCTCCTTCAGCCAAAATCCACATTTCTCGTAATTTGCATATAGCCCATTCTGATGTAGCGTCTGCAAAACCTGCCTCAAATGCTCGATGTGCTCCTCTTTTGTGTGGGAGTAAACTAGAATGTCATCAATAAAGATAATGACGAACTGGTCTAGGAACTCTCTGAACACCCTATTCATTAAGTCCATAAACACGGATGGAGCGTTAGTCCAGCCAAAAGGCATAACCTGAAATTCATAGTAACCATACCTCGTCAAGAAAGCAGTTTTTGAGATGTCTTGTTCCCTGATACGCAACTGATGGTATCCTGATCGCAAATTAATCTTTGAGAAGAAGCAAGATCCTCTCAACTGGTCAAATAAGTCATCGATTCAAGGCAACGGATACTTATTCCATATCGTGACTTTATTCAACTCCCGGTAATCTACACATAATCTTAACGATCCATCCCTCTTCTTTACGAATAACACAGGGGCACCCCACGGCGAAGTACTCCTTCGGATAAACCCTTGACCTAACAACTGCTCTATCTGATCCCTTAGCTCTCTCATCTTCGCTGGAGCCATACAGTAAGGTGCGCGGGCAATGGGCCGAGTACCCGGTATCAAATCAATAACAAAATCTATCTCTCTACTAGGAGGTAATCCAAGTATATCCTGAAATACATCAGCAAACTCACTAACAACGGGAATCGAATCAAGTGATATTACCACTTCCTTAGAGGTCTCCTCCTCTATGTAATACAAGTGTGTGGATGATCCTCCCACGGGGCGAGGCATCGCCACTAAAAATATCTCCTGAACGAGAATGGTAAAAAATAATACTCCTACTGAAACAATCAATCATGGCTCAGTACGCAACTAGCCAATCCATACCAGCAATCGCATCATACTCTGTCATCTCTAATACTATCATATCAGCGGATAAAGTAAATCTACCTATCTCTATACCCACACCTCTACAAACAAGGGAAATCACGGAACCCCTACTCAACGGTGAATCTACGCAAGTAATCGTGCTCTCTGTAGTGTCTAACAACCCCAAAGTGCATGCAAATCTCGTGGCAATGAAACAATGTGTGGCCCCCGTATCATATAAAATACGCCCCATAGTCCCCTGAATAGAGAACATACCCTCAATAGCAGGTGGATCCTGTGGGACTGCGACATGCTGGAGTTGATAAACTCGCCCATACTGTAGCTGTCCCTACTGGACTGGGACTGCTAGGATGGGTGGCAAAGCTGGCATCTGTGGTGCTGCTGGGAGGGAGATGGGAAACATATGTCTCTGGGGCTCATGTCGAGCTCCCTGCTGCTGCTGTTGTGGGGCCCTGCCCCTATCAGGACACTCCTGGCACTTGTGGCCAATCTTGCCACAAATGAAACATTTCCCTGAAAAGTTTCCCCCTTTTTGACCTTGCTGCCCACGGCCCTGGTGGCCGTTGCCATTCCTCCCCTGACCGCTCTGGCCCTGATGAAACTGGTGCTGTTGGCCATGCTGGCCGTGCTGTCCTTGTGGGCCGTGCTGACCCTGCTTACCCTAACGAAAACCTCCTTAGCCATTTCTGAAACCCCCAGATCTGAACCTCTTAAAATCCCCCTGCTGGGAACCCTGATCTCCCTGTCTATGCTGACCCTGAGCAGACTGTGCCCCGCTGGCACCATTTCCCCCTGTCCTGCCCTGATGGCTAGACTCTCCTGATCGCTTACTCTCTGACATGTGGAAGCGGTGGTCCTGGTAGTGAAGCAGTGCTGCGTTAACCACATCAGAATAAGTGGCCAACGAGAGATTTCCCAACAAGTGCTGACGGATCCTCCAAGTCAACCCATCCATGAACTTCTGAATCTTCTTCTCCTCAGTCGGAATCTCATCGGGAACAATGTTCAAGAGATTAGTGAATTCGTCCTCATACTTGGCCACGGTCCTCCCCTCCTGCTTAAGGTTCATTAACTTCCTCCTCATTTCAGTGTGAACGGCTGACGAAAAATATTTGCGGTCGAACCGCACCCAGAACTCCTGAATAGAAAGGGCGTCTCTCTCCTCCGTGGTGGTAATGGACTCCCACCACTGTAACGCTGATCCTACTAGCTTAAAAGTATCCAGTATCTGCTTCTGTACCTCCGTGCACTCATACATCCTCAAATGTCTTTGAATGTCCTTCTTCCACTGGATGGACACAACAACATCGGAGCTACTTGCAAACTTCGGAGGGTGTGCTTTCTGAAAAGCATCACGAACACGTTCCCAAACAGACGGGAATGCATGAGCCTGAACTGGCGCTACTACTGGCGCCTGGGGTAGTTCCTGCTGCACAACTGCGAGGGCGGCATTTATCGCTTAGGCTACAATAGCAACAACCTCTGCGGCATTCACGGTGCCCTGGACTGGTGTAGGATGTGGCTCGGGTTGAGCATCCCTAGGAACTCGCTGTGCACGTCAAGGAGGTATCTGAAATGAGAGTAAAGTCTTATAAGTTCGCAGTTATTATCTCAAAATAGTTGAAGAGCGAAGCATACACAAAAGAATAAAACAATCCTAAAATATAGGGCTCTACATCAAAGAAAGCTCAGCGAAAACATAATAAGCCATACAGATCCTAAGGACACTAGAACCTGATGCTCTGAAACCACCTATGACACCCCGACTAATTAAATACCGGGTAGATACTCCTTTATTCAAATTAATACAAAATGCCAAGTTGGTTCAGTACATAGCATCACTGTCGAAAACATTTTAATAATTACTAGCCACCTAATATTTAAAAAGTGAGTTGTCAATTTTAATTAAATCCGATTAACATGACATCCATTTAAATTATAAAATACTGATACCACAATCACACTACAGTTACAAATAAATAACGATGTAATGAACTAAATCTGGAGGAATACACCTCACAACAATCCCAATGCTGAAATGAACAAATACAAGCCTGAATCATTAATTTAATTACAACCCAAAATCTGAAATAACTGAATAGATAAAGTGTCTCTAAAAGAAATGGGGCGACATGCCCAACATATGAGAAAATATGATAATATAGAGTCAAGGTCGAAAGTGGAGGCGTCTGCTGTCAAGGTCCTGTAACTTCCACAGCAACTACAGTACGTCACCGGAAGGGAACTCCTATGCTTGGTGTCCTTGTGGATGAACACCTAAAAAGGTTTTTACAAAAATAGATTTGAAAGCAAATGGGTCAGAACCCGATTATGAAAACAGTTTAAAATAGCAAGTGTTTAATATCATTAAACAGTGAATATAAAGTACATGATAGTGTGTGCACTCACATGAGTTCCTCACCTCTCAACTAATTGTGCACTCCTATCGTACCCGTACCCATTCTAGTTATTCTCATATCTAACTAGTTCAATACAAAATCTAACATTACTATAGGATTCACAATTTAATTTCGGCATCTTCATTTAAATAGAGAGTTTTACTTTTCTTCACAGTTTCCCATATTAGTAATACTAATTACTAGACATCTTCCATTTTATCTTTAGAAAACGTTGTTATTATTTATACTCACATCTATACATGACAGTTCATTTCAATTAACATTATATTATTCTCATCATTAATATACAATACTAGCACCCCGAGACTAAGCTGCGGCGCACACATACTCTGCTATCCAATCCCGGTACATCACGTACATAAGGACCACGCATTCCGAATCTCTCAGGAATCGTTCTCAAATAGCAACAATCACACATAATGGAGGCGAACATAGTTCACATCACATGGGTCACGCACATACCTACGCTCCCATGATCAGAAGACTTATTAACTTCTCAATAAGTCTTTATCTGACCTATGTCCTCGAGGTACCAATCTAAATCCCCCCCGTAGGCACACAAAGATTAGATGGCCCTGATCAAACGCCGACCTCCCATGATAGCAAGTATGGTAGGTATGTTATACACAGATAACAACATATAATAAGCATTCGCACATCTTAGATATCTCAAAATATTAATAGAGGTATACATCTCGTTCTTATACCAACATTTAGTATTATACGTTTACAAGTCCCCAGTTTATGTACATTAAGGTTGTCAATTCTTCTCAAGTCATAATTAGGTACTCATGTCCTAATCCACAAATGTCCTCCGGTTTACTACAAGAATCTAAGTTTTACTCCTCAACGTACTCAAATCTCACAATTATACCCACTAGTCAATAAGGGAAGGTGATTACTCCATTAAATAAATCTACGGGACATTTGAAATAAAAATCAGGCCTAAAAGGCCATTCTGTCAACTCGTTAGAATTCTCGTTCGAACGAGGTCGTTCGAATGAGTGTCGTTCGAACGAAAGGCTTCGAACGAACTACCAACTCGTTAGAAGGGATACTTTCATCTCGTTAGAAGCTCGTTCGAACGAGGTCGTTCGAACGACCTGGGCAGGTCTTCTAACGAGATGGCAGAATACGCCCAGAAAATCCCAAACTCGTTTTTTCTTTATTCTCCTCTTCTCTAAATCCACCCTAAGACTATCCAACTACGTTTTAATGCTGGTAGACCATTTTTAGTCACCCTAGATCATTCCTAAACATGCTTTTGGGGTCAAATCTCACAAATTAACATGCAAAAATCATAAATCCCCAATTCTTGTTCCAAACCCTATGAACTTGAACCCATAATTTAATTTTATAAAAAGACTCCTTATTAATCCGTTTTCAGATCATCAAAAGTTGTGTTTTGTATATTAAATTTGTCCATAATCATTTACATATAAATTCCTACCAAGGTTCTAAAAAACGCGGGGCGTGATTGAGGCTTGGAGGCCAAGCCTTAAGCCTTAGAAGCCTAGGCGGGCCTAGGCGTAAAAAGGCGTTTAGGCCTTCTTAATATATTTTAATATTTTTTAACCATAACAAGGCTATTAAAATAAAAAAATTGCACATATCATAAAAATATGTCTGAATGTATGCAAATTAAAATACTATATGATTATTTTGGAAAAGATAATGGTCCGGTTTGTAAACAAATTCTTTAAAAGGCGACATCGTTTTACTAAGGCATTGTTGTTTTTAGAAAAAAGTGCACCGTAAGGGTTTTACCAATAATAAGGCGTGAAAAGCGTAAGGCGAGGCGTTTCTCCTAAGCCTTAAGCCTAGGCGGAGCCTAGGCGGGTTTTTTAGAACAGTGATTCCTACCCAAAACCACAAGTTTCACAATAATTTCATTGGATGTTCTACATCAAAATTTCCAAGACATAAAAAGTTTTCTACACTACACATGGAGGAAATATTCATTGCAAATAACGACATCAAAACACTTGCCTTAGATTTGTTTCTTCTGAATTGATGTTGGTGAACGAAGGCTGATTTCTCCCCTTTCTCTACAGAATTTTCCCAACGATAGTGATGGTGGTTGGAGGTTTCTTTTGGAACCTCTTCAAACTCCCCCTTTAACTCCCGTAGCCCACTAACTTACCTAATGCTGATAATGGACTTAATGGGTTCATTAGTAATATATTATTTAACCCTAAAATTCGTGGGTTTTTATTCCCATATTTTTAAAATTACCAAAATACCCTTCTAGGTTGTCGGTCTGGCCTAAAAATGCCCCGGGACCCAAACTAAACCCCCGACTACTATTTTCTGACTATTTCGACCCTTCCGGACATGTTGGCGCACTGAAAATGACCATTCAGTTGATAAAAATATAATTCACTTTTTAATTTAAATAATTTCGTTCCTGACGCGACTGACATGCGCGTCCCAACTAAGTTTTCCAAATTATCGCATTTCTGCCTCGTGACAATTTACATATTTTCAATACTCATGAAATATTAAATTTTAATATCATAATCAAATACTAACTCACATCTCGCTAGTATTTATATCCGAATTAATTCCTAATTAATTCTCATTTAATTTAATTAATCCCTTAAATAAAAATCAATAAAATTACGGGGTATTACAATGTACTTCTGCGAATAAAACCCTTCCCCAAAAGCTGCTGAATCTGATCCCTCAACTACCATATCTCTAAAGGAGCTATACGATATGACACTCACGCTATCGGCCTAGTCTCTGGTGCTAAGTCGATCACGATCGAATCTAATGAGATGAATATACCCTCTGAAGTCTACTCGTCAATATAAAATAAGTCCATGCTCGACCCTACCTATGGACGAGGCATCGCCATAAGAAACATATCCTATCCTAGAATAGTAAACACGATTGTCCTACTGTAATAGTCCACCATCGATCTATACGTCACTAACTAGTTCATATCCAGAAAAATGTCATACCAATCCATCTCTAAAAAGAATAGATTCTCTACTAAGCATAACTTCCCCACGCCCCCACCCGCTCCTCTGCAGATAGAATACATGAGAGCTTGATATCTAACGGTGAATCTATGGTCATAAAGATATTTGTCTCTATATCCACTAAATTGTCACATGTGATAATCTAGTACTAATAAAAGAATGTGACGCATTCGTGTCAAACTTCACTCCATATGTCCATGGATAGGAAATGTACCCTCAATTACTAGGAGTGATAGCGATAACACTGGACCACGTAGCTTATACACATGCCCGAACTATAACTGCCCTTGCGGAGGCGACAATGCTGGAACTACTGTTGGGGCTGGAAGCTATAGTAACTGCTACTCTGATTGGGCCATCAGCTGCTGACCCCTAGCCCTATTTGGGCATGCATGACTCATGTGGCCGTACTTGCCACATACAAAATATCCCCCTTAAAATATGGCATCCTCTGGCCCTGCTGGACCAGGCAAGGCTACCCTTATCTTTGGCTCCACTAGCACTGATAACCCCAGTACTACTAGCCTTCACTATGCTTACCTTGACCTACTAGACTTGAAGAGCATGTTACGGGCCCTGATGGCCCTGCCTGAAACTACCATTAGCCAGGTTAAATCTCTTATTAGAGTCCCCTTGATGGGAACCCCACTCATGTTGTTTACTATGTTGCTAAGGTGCCCCACTAGCACTGTTGCCCCCAGTCTTGACTTTCTGGCTCGACTCTCCTGTCATCTTAGCTCCCCTCAGATGGAATCAATTATCCTGGTAGTGGAGAAACACGATATTAACAACCTCAGTATAAGTCCTCATTATCGGGTTTCCCAATATATTATGGTAAATCCTCTAAGTAAGTCCGCCTATGAATGTGAGAAGCTTCTTCTCATCAGTGCTCACCTCATCTGGCATAATTTTTTCCAAGAGATTTAACTCCTTGTCAACCATAGTCCAACCCTCCTGCGAGAGATCCAAAAATATCCTCTGCATCTCTATTTTAACTATCGATGGAATGAACTTTTGTCAATCCTCACCCATAACTCTTGTATAGTCATCCAATCGGTCTCCTCCATTGTGGTAATCGACACCCACCAATGAAGAGCTATTCCCATTATCTTGAATGTATCTAGTATCTTTTTTGAGTGTCGCTGAACTCAACCATACGCAAATGCCTATGGATGTACTTATTGTATTAGATATCTTCTACGATATCTGCACTCCCATGGAACTCCGGTGCATGGCCCTTTTGGTAGTGCATATATCTTCACTCACTTGTTCACTCCTACAGTGACGACACATGGTGAGTCAAAACTGGAGCTGCCACTAGTAGTTGTGGCTGTTCCTAGGTAAAGTGTTGTGTCGAGTCAGTCATAATAGAATTAACTACTTGTGTTACTATAGCTGCGACCTTTGCTGCAGTCACAATCTCCTGAGTGGTCTATGGATCCGGTTAAGCCTCCCCCTCTGCGTCCCTCCTTGATGCACGTGCTGATCTACCTTTCCTAGTGTTTGGCATATGATAACAAACCAAAATTGTATGAGATTCACTTCAATTATATATAATATCAAAAGAATATAAATGCATAATATGAAATAACAGTCCTAAGCATAGGTCTCTATATCAAAGAAACACAACGATGATAACGTAGCAAGTTCACACAAATCACTACACCAAAATGGGCAAATTGTCACCTTTCAGCCGGCCAGCCTTGTCAAGGTCATTGACCGTGACAAAAAAACACGCGTTTTATGTCACGGTCATTGACCTTGACACGACCGTGACAACGAATTGTCACGGTCATTGACCGAGACACGACTGTGACAATTCAATTTGTCACGGTCGTGTCACGGTCAATGACCGTGACAATTCGTGTCACGGTCAAAGACCTTGACACGACCGTGACAACTTTTCCAGCAAAAACCCTACCCCCCTTCTTTTTTCCCTCCCGCGCCCTTCCCTCCCTCTCTCTCTCTCTCTCTCGACGATGCTCTCTCTCTCTCTCTCTCAGGTCCAATTTCTCTCTCTCTCTCTCTTCCATTTATATATATATATTTGTCTGTATATTTATGTGTGTATGTGTATATATATATGTGTGTATGTGTGTGCGTGTGTGGGGGGTGGGGCAGGGGGTGGGGGGTGGGGTAGGGTGGGGGTGGGGGTGGGGCGGGGTGGGGCAGGGTGGGGCACGGGGTGGGGCACGGGGCAGGGTGGGGGTGGGGGTGGAGCGGGGTGGGGCAGGGTGGGGGAGGGGGTGGGGAGGGTGGGGCGGGGGTGGGGGAGGGGGGCAGGGGGTGGGGCAGGGTGTGGTGGAGGGGGGCAGGGTGGGGTGGAAATTTGGCTAATACACGAGAAACTGATAATCGTAAATATTATGAATAAAAATGGTACTTTCTTGGAGACTATAAATTATTATGTACAAACTTTGGTTCTAGACCTATGTTGTTGGATTTGGATGTTGGGTGTTGATTAGTTGGTATTATTGGGAAGATTGGGTTAAGTTGAAGCATATGTTGTTGGAGTTGAAAATTATATGTTAATTCATTATTACTATTGGGGGATACAGTGTTGAAAAATATTGGGGTGGGGCGGGGTGGGGCAGGGTGGGTGAGGGGGTTTATTATCGATGGGACTTAATTTGTTGAATGATAATATTTGTATTAGATACTTGCGTGGTTTTACCTAACTTGAATGAATTAATAAATGTTTCAGTAAAGGTTGAAGTGGACAAAGAACGTGTGAATTGATTAATATCCATAATGTAAATAAAAGGTAAAGTAAGTGTGTAAATGGGTGGTTGAGCAAGCTAAGAGGTCTAACCCATATTTAATACATAGGTGTGTTATGAAAGGTTTTCAAAGGGTAATTAAGTATTTTCAAATAATGACCCCGAAACATAGAAATTCAATCTCAACCAATTTAATTTCAATCTCTACAAATTTATGCATGTATTCAAGGGATTTATGAAGGATTAATATTAAAATTCAATTCCTATACATAATCTAAAAATTATAACTCGGATTCAACTAGAAATAAACCAAACCAAAGTTAGTTAAATAAACCAAAGGATTAATATTAAAATTCAACTCTATTAGTTAAATTATAAATGTAATAGAATTAATCCATATAAATCACATAGGCTCGATACAAATATTCTAATTAACTTGCCTCAAATTTGATGAATAACAAGGGCTAAAAGTATTGTTCATTTAATTCAATTAGGTAAAACCCATGATAATGAAATTTATGCTACAATTATAATTATCTCATGTCATAATTTTATTGATAAACAATATATGTAGTTGTCACGGTCGTGGTGGGGGGAGGGGGAGGGGGTGGGGTGGGTAGGGGTGGGGTGTGTGTGTGTGTGTGTGCGTGTGTGTGTGGAGGGGGGAGGGGGCAGGGGTGGGGCACCCATTTAATAACTCTTTAAATATTTGGAAAAAACATAATATTACAAAATTGAAACGAAATGGTATTGACGGACTTACACATACGTTATAATATAGACGGAACATTTTTTTATCTGTACTAATAACATTTTTTTTATCTGTACTAATAACATTTTTTTTACAGCAAAAATGTCTCCTTCAGATGTTAGGGCGAAGATGATGATGATGCTGTTTATGATGATGTCGTCGTCTGGGTTCGGTGGTAGCGGAGACGACGAGGGCTCCTCTGCCCCTAGGCTCCCCAAATATGGAAAATTTGGGATTACCGTCGAAAACAAGTCGGAGCTTTTAGCGAGATCCCTCTAGCTGCTAAAGACGGTCATCGGCCCGGGGTTTATGAGTTGGAAGGAGGTGCCGTATGAGCTCAAGTTAGCTGTTTGGGCGGCACTACAGGTAATATTTATATGAATATTTCAATTTCAATTTATATTTATATTTATATTTATATTTATATTTATATTTATATTTATATTTATATTTATATTTATATTTATATTTATATTTATATTTATATTTATATTTATATTTATATTTATATTTATATTTATATTTATATTTATATTTATATTTATATTTATATTTATTCGCAACTAACATTGTATTTGTTGGACAGGAACAATTCAACTTGTATCCAAAGCTACGCGATTCCGTCTTGGAGCAGTTGAGGGAGCAACACAAGACGTGGAAAAAAAATATGCGGACACGGTACTTTGGAAAAACACGAGAGACCATTTTACAATGGCGCGGATCCGTCCCGCCCAAGGATCCGATCTCATTGGCACAATGGCAAAAGTTCATTGACAATGAGATCGAGGATCGACAATTGGCATCTCGCCAATCGGGGAGGGAAAATCGGGCTAAAAAGACGGACGTGCACTACTCCGGCCGGACCTCTTACGCTGAGGTGGAGCATAGGATGAAGGTAATATTTAATTTATCTATAACTACAGAAATATATTATTGGATATTATTTTACTTTGCGGGGCCGATACTAATTTTACTTTACTTTATTTTATTTCAGGGGGTAGGGAGTGGGCGAGGGGGTAAGCCACATAGGCTCGATACTTATGTGGCTCTTCGGACGAAGAAGGGGAAGGACAAGGAGGTGTCCCCGAGCGTCGCGGCCACGATTGTAAGTAATCCGACAGTTTAATTATTGTTAATTACGTTATAATTTTTTAGTTTACTTATTTTACTAATCATGTGCTTTTTGTCGTTTCAGGCAAAGCTTAAGGAAGTGCATGAGTCGCAGTCTGATGCCGACAAGGCATCTTTGTCCACAGACGCACTCAGCCAAGTGCTTGGCTCTGATCGCAAGGGGAGTGAGCTCGCGGGTGGCCAAATCTAGGATCATCGGATTGGAGACGAGCGACACCGGGTTGGCTCGAACGGTGGATTCACACGACGCGAAGCTGTCCTGTTTGGAGGCGACGGTCCAAGATATGTACGCATTCATGAAGCGTACGTTGGGTGGAGACCGTAAATAGAAAGGTAAAGGGAAAGGGAAGGAGAAGGCGGTGGAGGAGGAGGTGCGGGAGGACGAGGCGCAGGATGACGAGGATGTGGACCTCGCTGCTTCATCACCGACACGTTCGTACTTCGACGATCCACTTCCCTATTTGACGCCCTCCAACAGACCATTATCGACAATTGGTTGGCCGAGCGTGTTCATATTGGACATATTTGATGGCCAGCGGATAGGGCGGGGGTTGAGGGACCCGAATATCGTCGAAGGTGGAATAGTCCATGGACGTGTGCTTCAACAGAAGGAGTCCAGGGTGCTCGTCACGCATGTCATAACCGGGAAGGAGAACTCCCTATTGTGGTTGCGCGAACAATGCGGCACGACGTATATTAGTGGGTGCGTCAATTCGTATGTCGTGTGGCCTACTCACCTCCTCAGTTTTATCCAAGACATGTAGTAACATTATTTTCTAGTTTGTCCATTTTAATTATATTTGGATTATATCGTCATGTATATTATTTTTACTTTGAAGATTTGGATTATACTGTCATGAATATATATTTGCATTATCTTTAGTTTGTGTTGGATATATGATGTTTGGAACAGGTACAAATATACTGCTGGGCAGTGGCAGTGGCCATACTGCCCAGCATATTTTTTTTAAATTCTGCCCAGAATTGTCACGGTCAATGCCCGTGACAATTTTTTTTAAAAAGGGTCACGGCTTTGTCACGGTTATAAACCGTGACAAGCGTGTCACGGTCATTGACCTTGACACGACCGTGACACAAAACGCGAGTTTTTTGTCAAGGTCAATGACCGTGACACGACCGTGACAAAAAAAGTTGTCTCGCCTCGAAATGTCACGGTCATTGACCTTGACAAGGTGAATTTGTCAAGGTCAATGACCTTGACAAATGGGCAGATTTGGTGTAGTGAATCCTAAGGAAACTAGCACCTAATGATCTGATAGCAATTGTAACAACCGGTTTATTCTAATATCGGGTGCCTAATCCTCTATTAAAATAAAACATGTATTCATTATGGTTTCATTCTCAGCATCACTATCGCAATACACAATATAAATATAAACAAAAAAACCATATATCTAAATGAAGAGAATGAATCAACATGCATAAATAAATAAATGTGAAACGAATAAACCATCAGTTATTAATAGTAATCATCCAACTAAAATAAAGAATAAATAATGAAATAACATCCCTGATATAAAGTGAAGTCCTATCCAACTACGAGAAACATGCCCAAAAGGAAAATACGGGAATAAAAGAGAATCATATCTAGATAGAAAGAGATAGGCGACTAACTCAAACTCGAGCATCCACAACTACTGCAATGACAAGAAAGATCTAACCCTGATGTCCCTATTGCTATTGCATACCTGGGGTTTTTAAAATAAAACAAGTAAACTATGACACCTCGCCTAATTAAATACCGGGTGATCAGTCATTTATTGAATTAAAAATTAAGGTGAACGATTGGTTCATTCTTAGCATCACTTTCGCAAAAAATATTTCCAGTTTAAACACCCTAAATAATTAAGCTAAGTGTCAAAACAATTTAAACCTTATTTATATTTTATTTAATTCCATTTTGAAAACCTTTTGAATAATTAAAAGTTTAAGAATCGTATAAATGTTAAAGATGGCAATTAACAGACAAGAATTAAATAATTCAGATAAACCAATACCAAGTCTAAAAACTTCAAATGAAATCATCTTGACAGGAATTACATCCCAAAGAGTACAAAATACTGAAAATAAATGAACATAAATCTCTGACAAATCCAACTGAATAGGGAAACGGGCAACACATGCCCTAACTAATCAGAACAAAAATGAGAGTAGAGTGAATAACGAGGTCGTCTAAGCAATGCCCTGCAACTCCCACATAAGCTGCAGCGCGTCCGTTTCAAGGAATCTAAGCATGACGCCCCTCTAGCTGGGCACCTGTATGATATACATATGTATACAAGAGAAAATAAATAATAGGAAATGGGTCAGAGCCCGAGTATAAAACAGTTTAAAGATAGTTTAGCAAGTATTTAAAATGCTTACCGGCTAATGAAACAACCATGCTAGTATGCGACACTCTCTTGAGAAATTCTCACCTCTCATCTGGTGTGCACGCCTACTGTACTATTAAGCTCAAAAGTTTATTTTAACTTAACTTTTGCATAAAGTTTCATTTCGATAAATACCATGGGTAAGATAATTAATTTCTGAAAATTAAGCTCTCTTATATAGCTTATGTTATTTAAAATAACCCAGTGATGTCACAAAAATTCCCAAACACTTATAATAAAGTTGGACTATTTATTCATTACTTAACTACTTTTATGCACAATAGACACTTCCCATACTTAAGTATATACATATATATTAGTCACTCATATAATATATATACTATCGGCATCCTGTATAAAATCTATGGTGCTGGATTACTCTGCTATCAAGTCCCCGTATCACTCGTACTAAGGGAGATACTAGTTTGGAATCAATCTCGAACCGTATTAACACAAAACACATACAAATGGAGGCAAAGCATAGTTCCAAGTCACTAAGAGGTCAGCACATACCCTCACGTCTCTTAGGACCGTCTGACTATCAATCAGATAGCCTGAACCAAGGAATCCTATGTTCTAGGGTACAAGTCAATATCCCCCATAAAGGCCCAATCGAGATAAGACTGTCCCGGTGCGGAAACCCCAGTGATAACAAGTAGCTTGGGTATGATTTTTACACAGATATATAATAGGCACAATCAAACAGTCATATATATATAAATATTCACATTTTTAAATAAGGCGCTCCCACGACCCATAATTATAATTATCTGTTCTTAGCACATTTTACTCGATTATCTCGCATAGCGATTTCGTCACATTTATTCTCAAATATAATTTAATTCATACTTACTCCTCATTTCTCGAAGTATTCTACCTTCCTAAATATAATTTCGGTAGGCATACTCTCACTTACCTTCTGGTCGAACTCCCTTACGGTCTCAATCTTTTACTAAACGAATGCATGATTTCTTATATGTATGAATAACCCTCGTTAACCCAAAATCACATCCTACATTAAGTTTCACTCAATGGGGTCTATGTCTACCCTACTGGTCTTAACTATATCCCATTATGTTCTAACAATAGTACTCAAGGGTTCCTACGCATTTAACCGAATTAAAAAAATAGAAGAAAAATACGCAGTTTTCCAGGAGGTATCAATCGATCGAGGAAAGGAAGTCGATCAATCGATCGTCGATCAAGATCGATCGATCAAGAAGTTATGACGAATCCTGTTATTGTCCAGTTACGGGTTTACCTCTCCAACCTGAACCAAATCTCCATTAATAGACCCCAAACTCCAAAACAACATTACTACAAGTACTATATACCTAACTACATGATTTTATACGTAAAATATGTCCGAATTCATCAAGTATAACGATTTAATGGGGTAAAAAATGACATAAACTTCAAGAACCCTACTTTTTCTATAAATTCCATTCTTCCAATTCTTTTCCAGATTACTTGCTTCTAAATCCATTCAATTTCGTTACTTATCCTCTACATGTGATTTAAATGTCCAGGATATGTCTACTTCCTTTACAACATATGATTTTAAGTCTCAAAATTATTGGTTTCCTCCATGAAACATGTTCTAAACAACCCTAGACTAATATGATTGAAACATTAACTAAACTAAAGCAAGATAGATACTTGCCTGGAATTTGAGTTTCTGATTTATGGACGAAAGAGATATGGTTACATTCCTTATCACGCAATCTACGCTTTGGTGGTGGTGGTGGTGGTGGTGGTGCAAACGGGTGAGTCTTTGGCCTTGAGTTGCTTGGAAAGCTCTCCAACTTCTTCTCTAATGGTCATTATTTGATTTTGTCTTTGTTAACCCTAGAAGACAACTCTTAAAGGCTGATATATCCTTAAGAAATTCGTGTGTTTAATTACCCAAAAAACAAAATGACCATAATACCCTCCCGGGATGCCAATTAGGCCTAAAAATGCCCCGAGACCCAAACTAAACCATCGGGTACACTTTTCTGACTATCTCAACCCTTCCGAACATGTTAGCGCACTCGAAATGACCATATAGACGATTTATAATTTATTCACTTATAATAATAATAATTTAGTCCCGACACGACACAGGCGCGTCCTGACTTAATTTCCATAATTTTCATATTATTTTCTCGTGATAATTTTAATAAATTCAATTCTACATATTACTCTACTCAATAAGTAATATTAATCAAATCAACAATTTTTCCAATAATTACTAACTCTCGTCACGCTAGTAAATATATAAAATAAATTTTCGGATTAATATTAAATTAATCTATCTTAATTAAATTTAATAAATCCCTAAATTTAAAATCCATAAAAATACGGGGTATTATATACTTCCCCCCTAATAACGAAATTTTGTCCCGAAATTCAAAAAAGAAGGCCTATCTGGTAAAATAATTATGGATACCTTATCAGTCGGCAAACTATCTACATAGTAAGGCGCTGAATCACTATAGCCCCCGACTCACAGCAAGCTTGTTTAACACTCTCATTAAATACACTTCACATTGTGCTCCTATACGACAACATTCGCATAAGACACACCTATACGTTATTAATTCCCATTATTTCAATATCATTGGGAGGCTGCACCTCACTACATGACAACTACTCAGAATTATCTAAACACAAAACTCCCATTCTGAGAGAAACCATACGAACATATGACCACCCTTGTTCGCCTAAAATAGTCGTGGAATTCCACCATAGTCATTAGAATCTAACTCAACCAATACAAAATTTTGATTATCCGCCCATCTCTTAACATTCAGAGTGAGAAAAGTTAAGGTTTTTCCACACCAAAACCTCAATAAGTATCTTGTTCACAATAAACAGGTATGAGTGATACCATGGAACCCTACCATTAGGTAATATCCACCCCCAATTATCGTACTATACTCCACTTGTTAGCTAGAACCATTGTGGAATAGAAACTATCACAATGAATCCAAAATTATTTTCACACTGCTCCACTAATGGTTAATCACCGCTCGCATACTCCCCGGGTTATGGGTGATACAAACTTGCTCAAAACTAAACATTGTCCCTGTTGCTTCCTGAAATCCCATATTGAAGGTGATATTCAAAAATCTCAACGTAATTTCGAAAAATATCGTATAGGACCACGTACCGGTGCGATCCTTCCTTTCAAAGGAAGACTGGGGCACACTAGCTAATATTGTAAATGACCCCAAAGGAATGTCAATCACTTCCTTCTTGGGCATCTTGTTCCACACGTTCGAAGGAACTCTTGATCTTACCTTGAGGTCGTCAACTCATCCAAGAAACTTTACTGACTTTACCGGCCTCTTTCATTATAGGAATTGTCGATAGCCACAAAATTCTCTGGTTTGTTCCAACCTATTTATATTTATGAGTAGGGCCCACCGAGACTACTCACTATGTCCCACTCGACATCGACTTGTATTTGTAATGTCTCACATTAAGTGACACTTAATACTCCCCTTCTTTCCTCTGCGTATACTGAAAGTTTGGACCCATGCACTTTTCTCCACGATGTGCACTTCCAGACCTTTTATACCATACTAATATCTTCACTCTTTGTACGCATCAGTCGCTCTCAACATTTGACTAATTACAACCTCGCCCGAGTGTTCTCCATAATAATTACATTGTACCCTTATCAAGGAATACCCCTTTTCGAATGGCTTCCCACGACCTTCCAACCAAATTCGGGTGTGCTACTCTAATCGCACATGTATATATGGACTATCGTTCTTCACGCGATGATTAATCCATTCTGCCACTTCCACTTCGTTATGTTAGTCCCACAAACATATATTCTACACGTCAATTCCCACATCCCTACAACTCGGACGATTCAAACATCAGCTAACCAGGATGCCCACACACCCTATAAACCGTGCATACTAGCGTAAACATCACATAAAATTCACACATAACACCCAATTATTTCTTTTCCTTATGCTCACAATGTGATTACAACACTTGGGTACTCTCAATCACCCTAGAAATTGAAATCTTAAATCCTCCTTATCATCGTTCCGCCCCTCAATTCGTGGTGATAAGACAAAACTTTCAATGCTTTCTTTCCACATAATCGTCGCCACTGGCCTTAATTCATAATTCAACTTCCAATTTACAGATATAATTACCTTCTCCTACTATGATCGAGGTACCAAACTCATAGACTAATAACAAAACATCTTCCTACTTCCAACCTTACTCTAAGTTTCATGCGTGGGATGTCTCGCAAAGAGGAAATCCAAACAAGGAACCACCCCGATACACTACTACCTAGAATTATCAGTTATCAAAATCCGTTAGGTCCTCTGTCCATAACTTGTACCCCTTTATTCCGTCTCTTGACAGAAAAAGTTACATCTCCTCCCGTAATTACACTTAATAAAGAACATTTCGCTAATTGTACAATCGTTCAGTATTGGTGGAAATCACATTCCCTAAACCTTGAATACATACAATCGGGGTTCTCGAAATCCTGTTCCTAATCAGTTGGGTGTAACTCTCAACTCCCATATCTCTAAAGGATAGATATATCAACGCGCTCTTCCTATCACCAAGTCCTGAGCGCTAAACACCATAATGAGTTAAATATTTTCGCTCAACAGTAAACCCAATACATACTAAATCATAACAACAAAGTCCCTACACACACCGGGATCAAATATCTCGAGCCCACTATCCCCTACTAAATCTCTAGAATAGATAATATAAGTGAAAGTCCGACCCCTCGCAGGTGAGGCCTCGCCAGAAAAAAACATGTTGCACTAATGCAACCTTTTCGATAGCCTTGCAATAACTGCCTACTATTGTACGAACCATTACTATAAAGTTGTAACCAAGACAATATCATACTCCTATATCACATCACTAAAATGAGTAATCTTAATAAAGTAGATAACACTATTGATACACCCATTCATCCTCCGCAGATAGCACGAAGGATAATCCCACTACACTAGGGAAAATATTCACATAATAATAATGTTTATAGTTATACACATTAAACTCGTCTCGCATGCTAATCTAGCAATGAACAAAATACAGCGACTCGCTCGTGTCACATAAAACCCGACTCATCCTCCGAGGATAAAACTCATACTTCTACCTTGACAATCGTCTGCACAAATGGTCCCCGGACGTAACACGTCTGTCCAAACAAAAATAAAAACTACTTTAATCGTTGTCCTTTACTAGGCATCCTTTTAGTCCCTTTACTCACTTCGGGAAAACATCAACGCATGTGAATCACTCTCTACAAAATACCTCTACACATAATCCACTGATCACCTATCATACTAACCATATTATGATTGTCCTTCTCTTAGACTTTGGTAGGCTCGATTCCTGATGGCTACCCACGTTGTTCCCTTAGTTATTTTGGCCCTAAGGAACATGCTACAGGCTACAGTAGTCCTTACTGAATTCACCATCGCTCGGTAAGAATTCAGTTATCCGATTCATTTAAATGGGTCCCCTGATGTGTATCCACACCCCCTTGTTGTGCTACACTAACATCGTTGCATCCAGTCTTATTCTTGACTAAATTCTTCGATTCTTTTAGCTTCCCACAAAAAGAAGCATTATCATCTCCATTGACAAAGCACGACATTGTCAACGTCTGAATTGACCGTCCAATAAAATTCCCTTTTAAGTGTTATTAACTATATTTACGAGTCGATCTCTGATCGAGCGCAAACCGTGCGTCGTGTAGTACGCAAATCGTTGTTATCGTTTCGATGACTCAATGTTAAAAACCTAAACTACAACTACACTTGACAAGTAAGCACAACGGTAAGTCGGGTATTGTAAGAAATCCACAGGGAGTGATTAAATTTTAGATGTTAATTGCTTTAAAACTTCAGGAATAAAAGTATAAAATAAATAAAAGAAAAGGTGATGGGTGGTTATGGTGGAAAAAGAAAAGAATAAGTTACGCTACACAAAAGTAAAGCGAGGATCGGAATCGCATCCTACCAAATGGATCGAAACAACTACTAATCAAGATTCCGGCTTGAAAGAAATTTAATCGAGCATTTTCAATTAAGCATAACCATCACACAATAAGGAATTCAATCCAAAGTTGCGAGATTAAACATTTAACGAAAAATGGTCACACGCGGATTAAATTCGGATTATCGCTATAAACACTAAAGTTGCATGACAAATAAAGTTAAACGCATAATAATCCAACTTTAATACACGCGGTTTCAATTAAATGCAATTTTACACGAAACCCTAACTTTCGAGGTTCAAACCCGTAAATGGCGGAACACAATCCCGACCCTATTTATCTAAGGGTACAACATGAACTAAACTAATCAACAACTAATTAAACTATAAAAGCAATAAATAAATAACTACAATTAATTAACAAAGCATGAATTAATGGAAGCAAGTAAAGAAAGCAAGAGAAAAAGGAAAGACAACTCAAATTAATAAACTTACATACATCAAAGTGGGCAAAACACCCAAAGTGGTGGAGTAGGGCAAAGCTCCATACAAACCCTAAACTAATGTAAAATGTAAGATATCTCTTCAAAATGAAGAGAAATAGTATTTATACAAAATAAATCCCATGGAAAAATTGTAAATAAAAGGGGAGAAAAACAATATCAGCAGGGCCGAATCGATTCGGCATTGGGCCGAATCGATTCGGTTGGAGAATATCTCGAGACTGCCAGAGGGGCGAATCGATTCGGGATGTGCGAATCGATTCGGAATGGGGGAGAATCGATTCGGCAAGGCCAAATCGATTCGAAAACAGAGGAACTGGCATACTGTCTCCAACCGAATCGATTCGCAAGGGGCGAATCGATTCGGACCTACAGGTCTTGAATTTTCCCCCTGTTTTTGGTTGGTTTGAAATTCTCTTCCGCTCAAAAACCCATAACTTCTTCGTTCGGACTCGAAATCGTGCACCGTTTGTGTCCACGCGAAGCTTGTTCAGAGGGATTCAACTTCCGTGAAGACATTGGGCCAGTTACCCAAATTGTGAAATGACTAAATTGCCCTTGCGCGTGCGATTGTGTACGGAACTTCGCCGGAATGCATCCAACTTCATACTTAGCACTTGTAATCCCTACAAAAGCCCAAATATATCTCATATAGCATGTTATCATATTAAATGGAGGTTGTCTGATTATCGAGCATAAATATAGGAATTAAGGTACCTGAGGGGGCTAATAACGCGTACGTTAACGGGTGAAATACGAAATATTTATGCCGTATCAATCTCCCACTTAGAGTCCTCTCCTTCAATTGTATCTACATCCTCTGATACAAGATTTGTTAGCGATTTAGATTCATATTCACAAATGGACCTCTGTCAGGTCCTCCTGTGATGAGTTCAGAGCAACATTCACATTTTATCCTTAACAACTGATGAAATAACGTGCGATTAAACTGTACCTAAGGTCCTTTCATTGATGCAACATTACACTACTAACGGTGGTGGTTGACTCCCACTACTTTAACTTTTCTCCGATGAGTCAAGAAAAATTTTACCCCAAATTTTCACTTCCAGTTAACCACACTCCGCCATATACCCATTCCTTTGAATGTATTACCTTCATTGGGTGACACACACAATTCTCGCATTTCTAGAATTTCCGCTGATAATCCTCCTTAATTTGCCATTTGACCCTCTCCCAAGCATTCTATGCTAGGTGAGTCTAATCTTGCACCTATTTCGACTATAGCAGCATTTGGAAATCTTAGGCTGTGCCCTAGCCGTCTTCATAGTCCTGAATTCTCGTGACATAATAGGGGTGACCTTAACTACGGTCATCCTCCTCGAATATACTTTACAACCTCAATTAAGCCTTGCCTCCTGATGTCCGCCTAATGGCCCTCGTCTGATATCCTTCATCGCTCGGCACATGCACACATCCGAACGCAAATAGAATTCACTAATGTACATACGTTATAGCAGGAGAACGGAATCTCACCATAGAAATCAACAATCCTAAAATTAGGACTCTATATCAAAGACGCTAAGCTGGAAATGAGATAAGCCGTATAGATCCTAAAGGACACTAGAACCTGATGCTATGATACCACCTATGACACCCCGCCTAATTAAATACCGGGTGATCAGTCCTTTATTGAATTAAAAATCAAGGTGAACGGTTGGTTCATTCTTAGCATCACCGTCGCAAAATAAATTTCCGGTTTAGACACCCTAAATAATTAAGCTATTTGTCAAAACAATTTAAACCTTATTTCTATTTTATTTAATTCCATTTTGAAAAACTTTTAAATAATTAAAAGTTTAAGAATCGTATAAATGTTAAAGATGGCAATTAACACACGAGAATTTAACCATTCAGATAAACCAATACGAAGTCTAAAAACTACAAATGAAATTATCTTGACACGAATTACATCCCAGAGAGTACCAAATACCGAAAATAAATGAACATAAATCTCTGACAAATCCAACTGAATAGGGAAATGGGTGACACATGCCCTAACTAATCAAAACTAAAATGAGAGTAGAGTCAATAATGAGGTCGTCTAAGAAATGGCCTGCAACTCAACAATGAGGTCGTCTAAGAAATGGCCTGCAACTCCCACATAAGCTGCAGCGCGTTCGTTCCAAGGAATCTAAGCATGACGCCCCTACGGATGGGCACCTATAAGATATACATATATATTCAAGAGAAAAGAAATAACAGGAAACGGGTCAGAGCCCGAGTGTAAAATAGTTTAGCAAGTATTTAAAATCCTTACCGGCCAATGAAACAACCATGTTAGTATGCGACACTCTCTTGAGAAATTCTCGCCTCTCATCTAGTGTGCACGCCTACCGTACTATTAAGCTCAAAAGTTTATTTTAACTTAACTTTCCCATAAGGTTTCATTCCGATAAATATTATGGCTAAGATAATTAATTTCTGAAAATTAAGCTCTCTTATATAGCTTATGTTATTTAAAATAACCTAGTGACATCACAAAAATTCCCAAACACTTATAATAAAGTTGGAGTATTTATTCATTACTTAACTACTTTTATGCACAGTAGAAAGTTCCCATACTTAAGTGTATATATATATATATATATATATATATATACATATTAGTCACTCATATAATATATATACTATCGGCACCCTACATAAAATCTATGGTGCTGGCATAGTCTGCTATCAAATCCCCGTATCACTCGTACTAAGGGAGATACTAGTTCGGAATCACTCTCAAACTGTATTAACATAAAACACATAAAAATAGAGGCGAAGTATAGTTCCAAGTCACTAAGAGGTCAGCACATACCCTCACGTCTCTTAGGACCGTCTGATTATCAATCAGATAGCTTGTACTAAGGAATCCTATGTTCTAGGGTACACATCAATGTCCCCCATAAATCCCCAATCGAGATAAGACTATCCCGGTGCGAAACCCCCATAATAGCAAGTAGCTCGGGTATGATTTTTTCACAGATATATACTAAGCACAATCACACAGTTATATATATATATATATATATAAATATTCACATTTCTAAATTAGGTTCGCCCACGATCCATAATTATAATTATCCGTTCTTAGCACATTTTATTCGATTATCTCGCATAGCGATTTCGTCACTTGTATTTTTAAATGTAATTTAATCTATACTTACTCCTCATTTATCTAAGTATTCTACCTTCCTAAATATAATTTTAGTAGGCATACTCTCACTCACCTTTTGGTCTAACTCCCTTACGGTCTCGATCTTTTATTAAATGCACGCATGATTTCTTATACGTATGAATAACCCTCGTTAACCCAAAATCTCATCCTACATTAAGTTTCACTAAACGGGGTCTATCTAGACCCTACTGGTCTTCTCTATATCCCATTATGTTCTAACAATAGTACTCAAGGGTTCCTACGCATTTTAACCAGATTAAACAAACAGAAGAAAAATACGCAATTTTCCAGGAGGTATCGATCAATCGAGTAAAGGGGGTCGGTCGATCGATCGATCGATGTTCTTGATCGATCGATCGATCAAGCAGTTATGATGAATCCTGTTATTGTACAGTTACGGCTTTACCTCTCCAACCTGAATCAAATCTCCATTAACAATCCCCAAACTCCCAAACAACATTACTACAAGTACTATATACCTAACTATATGATTTTCTACGTAAAATATGTCAGAATTCATCAAGTATAACGGTTTCATATGGTAAAAAATGACATAAACTTCAGGAACCCTAATTTTTCTTTAAATTACATTCTTCCAATTCTTTTCCATATTACTTGCTTCTAAATACATACAATTTTGCAGCTTATCCTCTACATGTGATTTAGATGTCAAGGATATGTCTACTTCCTTTTCAACATATGATTTTAAGTCTCAAAATTATTAGTTTCCTCCATGAAACATGTTCTAAACAACCCTAGACTAACATGATTGAAACATTAACTAAAATAAAGCAAGATAGATACTTTCCTGGAATTTGAGTTTCTGATTTGTGGACGAAAGAGGTATGGTTGCATTCCTTGTCACGCGATCTAAACTTTGGTGATGGTGGCAGTGCAAACGGTTGAGTCTTTGGCCTTGAGTTTCTTGGAAAGCTCTCCAACTTCTTCTCTAATGGCCATTCTTTGATTTTGTGTTTGTTAAACCTAGAAGACAACTCCCGGGATGCTAATTAGGCCTAAAAATGCCCCTAGACCCAAACTAAATACCCGGGTACACTTTTCTGACTATCTCGACCCTTACGGACATGTTTGCGCACTCGAAATGACCATACGGGAGATTTGTAATTTATTCACTTATAATAATAATAATTTAGTCCCGACACGACACAGGCGCGTCCTGACTTAATTTCCATAATTGTCATATTATTTCCTCGGGACAATTTTAATAAATTCAATTCTACATATTACTCTACTCAATAAGTAATATTAATCAAATCAATAATTTTTCCAATAATTACTAACTCTCGTCACACTAGTAAATATTTAAAACAAATTTCCGGATTAATATTAAATTAATCTATCTTAATTAAATTTAATAAATCCCTAAATTTAAAAGACATAGAAATACGGGGTATTACATAAACAATATTTCCCGCGGGTATTTCCCGCGGGTCAAAGATCAAAAAAGTTTGAAATTATTTTGCAAGTAATTAAATGCTTTAAATCAATAATACACGTACTTTCAAAACTTATTTACCGATTGCATTCACATGAGATAAAACCTCACCTCTCATTTACAGTGTGCACCTAAAATATTCATTTTATTATCCTAATCACACTACCCAGTCTAGCTAGGACAATAACCTCTATCCAAGCCCAATCCCACTAATAGTCACCTTTAGCTAATTATATGCTACCCTCAATAGGTACATGTTGATTGATAATATCGTAGTGACACACATGCTATAATTAAGTATTCACATAATATAATACCATAGCTACACTCGTACTATAAATAGATATACACATTATATGATAGAAACATACATACATATCGCTCGCTATACATGCATAACTGTATCCCTGGATTATGGACCTCGCGGATACATCTCCCATTGGCTAGCAGGCTCCAGGCATATCACGCATGACACCGAACCACTGGGTCAAAATCTCACCACCGAACCCAAACGTAACACAAACAGATGGTGGAGGTCATAAACATACATTAGGGGTCACAACTATACCACATCGCACCCAACCGGTGTCCATACCAACATTTATCCTCACATAGGGATAGTGGTTATGCAACAGTACTATGACCTGCGAAATCAGTCCGACACCTGTTGGTTAATGCCGGGATGGATTGCCCACTATACGCAAAGTCCTAACGATAGTACTACCGAGTGGTATGTTTAATATAAATAAGAATCAATCACACACACATATATATAAGTCAACCTGATACATTCATACATGTGTGTGTATATATATATATATATATATATATATATTGTAATACCCCGTATTTTTATGACTTTTAATTTTGGAGATTTATTAAATTTAATTAGAGATATTAATTTAATATTAATCTGGAAAATTATTTAAATACTTACTAGCGTGATGAGAGTTAGTAATTATTGGAATTTTGATGTAAGTTACTTTATGAATAAAGTAAGTGGTGTAATTGAATTTAGTAAAATTATCACGAGAATCTAATTTGATAATTTTAGAAATTTATCGGAACGCGCTTGTGTCGTGTCGGGATTAAATTCGAATTATTAAAAGTGAATAAATTATAAGTCACCCTATGGTCATTTTGAGTGCGTCAATGTGTACGAAAGGGTCGAGATAGTCAAAATAATGTACTCGGGGTTTTAGTTTGGGTCTCGGGGCATTTTTAGGCCTAACTAACATCTCGGGAGGGCGTTTTAGACATTTTATATTTTTGGGCATGGAAACCCACAATTTTTCTAAGGTTATATCAGATGGTAGGAGTCATCTTCTAGGGTTAGAATAACCATAAACCAAAGACGGCCATTGGAGAGGAAGAGGAGATCTTTCCAAGGGGTTCTAGGCCAAGAACTCCACCGTTTGCACCGCCGTCACCGCCAAACTTTAGAACGCTCAACGAGGATCACAATCACACCAATCTTTCCACAAATCCGAGCCAAATATTTCTAGGAAAGTATCTATCTTGCTCTAATTCAGTTAATGCTTCAATAATGTTAGTCTAGGGTTGATTATGACTAGTTCTTATGAAAGAAAACATGTATGGGAGACTCTAATTTGCATGTTGTAGAGGTAAAAGACATATTATGGAAATCGAATTCACATGTAGAGGTTGAACCATGAATTTGCATTAAGTTAGGTATATAAAATATGGGAAAGGAATGGGAAGAAGCTAAATAAATAAAATCTTAGGGTTCTTGATATTTTTATGGATTGTGGCCCTTTTAATTCGTTATACTTGATGAAAATTTGCATGTCTTACGTAGAATATCGATTATTTGGGGATATAACACTCGTAGTATAAATTGTTGGGAGTTTGGAAGTCAAATAAGTTGGTTTGGATGACTTTGGAAGAAGATTCCCGTAACTGGTATTTTTGTAGTTTCGCCATAACTGCTTGATCGATCGATCGACCTACGAGCATCGATGGATCGATGGATTGATCGATCGATCGAGCCCCTGCCATAGATCGATCAACCCCTCCTGGCAGACTCATACTTCCCTTTTTAAATGTTTGATTTCTATTTAAATGAGTAGTAATCTTTGGACATCCTTATTACAACACCTTGGGAGATCAAGAGGGCCAGTAGGACTTCATAAAAATGGAGCATCTCATGTAAGACTAAATTAGGGTTAACGGGGAGTAAATTGTAGTTAAGAAATAGTGGGAACATGTTTTTAAAGGGTGAGACTCGTAAGGAAGTTACGTTGTAAAATAAAAGAGTACCTACTGAAATTACGCTTGGGGAGATAGGAATTCACGAGTGTTACGTAGTAAGTTGGAATAATCCCATAAATAAGAATAAAAGAGACAAACCGTTATACGGGATAATCTAGTAATGTGCAATAAGAATAAATATCATAAGTATGGGTCGTGGGTGTGCCTAAATTAGAATTGGGAATAGTAGTATACATATATGACTGTGATTGTGAATATACTATATACGTGTAAAAATCATGCCCGCGCTACTTTCTATGACTGAGCTTACCGCGCTGGGATAGTCTTATCTCGATGGGACCTTTATGGGGGATATTGACTTGTACCCTGGAACATAGGATTCCTTGGTACAGGCTATCGGATCAATAGTCAGACGGTCCTAAGAGACGTGAGGGTATGTGCTGATCTCTTAGTGACTTGGAACTATGCTTCGCCTCAATTTGTATGTGTTTTGTGTTAATACAATTCGAGAGTGATTCCGAACTAGTATTTCCCTTACACCATAAATTTTACGTGGGGTGCCGATAGTATAAATATATTATATGAGTGATTAATATATATATATATAAACTTGAATTTTAGGAACTATCTACTGTGACTAAAGGTAAGTAAGTAATGAATAATTATTTCAACTTCGATATACGTGTTTGAAAAGTTTGAGGCAATACTGATAAACTTTATAATCAAATGAGGCTTATGTGAGAACTTTGCTTTCAAAAATTTATTTCCTTAACACTAGAAATTGTCGGCTTGAAACCTTGTGAGTAACTTAAGATAAGCTAAACTGTTGGAATTAGTAGTGTGGTAGGTGTGCACATTAGAAGAGAGGTGAGAATTTCTCAAGAGAGTACCGCACACTAGTATGATAGTTGCATTAGCCGGTAAGCATTTTAAATAATTGCTAAACTAAATTTTAAACTGTTTTACAATCAGGCTCTGAACCGTTTCCTATTTTCTCTTCTCTCTTGTATATATATGTATATATTACAGGTTCCCAGCCACATGGGCGTCTTGCATAGGATCCTTTGGAAGGAACGTGCTACAGCTTTGGTGGGAGTTGTAGGCCTTTTTCTTAGACGACCTCATTATTGATTTCACTTCTAGTGCTATTTCATCCTGTTGGGCATGTGTCGCCTTATTTCCATTATTCAGTTGGTTTTATTAGAGATTGTGATTCGTTTATTTCCAGTATTTATACTTTGGGATTGTTACTGTCAGGATGTTTTTCCTTTAAAGATTTAATGTTGGAATTATTTAGTTGAATGCTTAAATTGCTTGGATTATATCTTCCAGTCCAATTGTTGTGTGATTTTTAAACCATGGATTATGAAAGGTTTTAAATAATGGTTTTAAATTAAATTTAGAAATTGATGTCTAAAAATGGTTTTGTCACTTAGCTTAATTATTTAAGGTGTTTAATTTGAAAAGTTATTTTGCGACAGTGATGCTAAGAATGAACTAACCATTCACCTTGTTTATATTTTATAAAGGACTGATCAACCGATATTTAATTAGGCGGGGTGTCACAGGTGGTATCAGAGCATTAGGTTCAAGTGTCCTTTAGGATCTATACGACTTATTTCGCTTTCAGCTTAGCGTTCTTACTATAGAGTCCTATTTTTAGGATTGTTGTATTCTAGCTTTTACGATTACGTCTTCAGCTATTTTAAATTTGATAATAACTGTAGACTAATAAAAATTTCTTTACATTTCAGATGCCTCCGAGACGCGCACCGAAAGATGGGCATGCCCAATCTGAGCAGCCAGCAGCTCCGGCTCAGGGAATGATGAACGCAACCGAGGTAGCCGCTATCGTTGCTCAGGCGGTGAATGCTGCGCCAGCGGTAGTGAAGCAGGATCCACCCCAGGTTCAGGCAGTGGCGCCAGTACCGGGACAACTTCCTTCTACATGGGAGCGAGTTAGGGATGCCTTACAGAAGGCGCATCCCCCAGAGTTTGCGGTCAGTTCAGATATCATTGTAGCTAGCCAATGGAAGAAAGATATCCAGAGGCATCTGTACATGTACGAGTGCACGGACGTGCCGAAACAGCTGTTGGCTTCCTTCAAGCTAGTGATAGCCTCTTTGCATTGTTAGGAATCCACCACCTCCTTGGAGGAGAGGGATATTATCACTATTCAGTCATTTTGGGCGTGGTTTGATAGCAAATACTTTCCATCCACCGTGCAGACTGAGATGAGGCGGAAGTTACTAAATTTGAAATAGGAAAATTCGACTGTTGCTGAGTACGTAGAGGAGTTCACAAGGCTTCTCACTATAGTGCCAGATGAGGCACCCACTGAGGAGAAGAAAATACTGTTGTTTGTGGACGGGTTGGCTTGGAGGATCCGTTAACACCTCATAGGCAATCTGTCATTGAGTACCTACACGGACCTACTCAATGCTGCTTTGTTACACTGCTAGGATCACCGCTTCCACCTACAGGGAAGCAAGCGAGCAGGAGAGTCCAGCCAGCAGGGCAGGAGAGGGGGTAGTGGTGCTAGTGGAGCACCGACATCTCAGGGGCAGACTCGTCAGCATGAGCAGAGTTCCCATCAGGGGGACCCTGCCAAGCGGTTTCGATCAGGTGACTCCAGGAAGGTATTTGGGGGATTTAAGCAGGGCCAGTAGGGCCAATCTAATCAGCAGGGCTAGCAAGGCCAACAGGGCCAATGGCGGGGTGGTAACGGCCAGCAGGGCCGTAATCAGCAGGGACAGAGGGGAGGAAATTTCAGGGGCCGATGCTTCGGGTGTGGTAAAAATGGCCATAGGCGCTATGATTGTCCAAAAGGAGATAGGGCCCCACAGCAGGAGGGATCCCATAATGAGCCACAGAGGCCACTTTTTCCATCCACCCTCCCAGTACTAGCTCAGGCACCAGCCCTACCAGCCTTTCCAGCAGGTCCAGTGCAGCAGGGGTAGTTACAGTACGGACGTGTCTATAACGTCCACCAGGAAGCAGCTCCTCAGGTGCCACCCGTGATTGAGGGTACGTTTCCTATCCATGGTACTATGGGTAGGGTTTTATTTGATACTGGGGAGACACACTATTTTATAGCTACTCACTTTGCGAAGGCCTTAGGGTTATTAGCCACAGTAGAGAGCACTGTGACATGCGTAGACTCACCACTAGGAAATAAATCATTAATTTTCTTTATATGTCGAGGTGTGGGAGTAGAGATTGGTAGCTTAATCTTACCAGCAAACATGTTAGTCTTAGATATGCATAAGCACGACATTATTATTGGTATGGATTGGCTCGCAGTGTGTAGAGCCATGATAGATTGTTTTGGTGGGAGTATTGTCTTTGCCATTTCGGGGTAGAAGATGTTTGTAGTGGCAATGCCTCGCCCAGAGGAAGGCTCTACCGCTCATTTGTATTACATAGAGGAGGATACCTCTAAGGAGGCCGTGATTCCCTTAGACTCGATCCCAGTTGTTCGTGAGTATTCTTATGTATTTCAGGAGATACCAGGCCTACCCCCCAGTCGAGAGATAGATTTTGTCATAGATTTGTTACCGGATACTCGATCGATAGCACGCGCTCCATACCGTATGGCTCCAGCAGAAATGCAAGAGTTACGAGATCAGATAGAGCAGCTGTTAGGTCAGGGTTTCATTCGTAGGAGTACCTCATCTTGGGGCGCTCCAGTTTTGTTTGTGAAGAAGATATATGGTTCACTGAGGCTATGTGTGGACTACCGGGAGCTGAACAAGGTCACGATACGGAACAAATATCCGTTGCCTGGAATCGATGATCTGTTCGAACAGCTGAGGGGAGCAACATTCTTTTCGAAGATAGATTTGAGGTTAGGATACCATCAACTACGTATTAGGGATCAGGATGTTTCGAAGACTGCTTTCTTGACGAGATATGGGTCCTATGAGTTCAAAGTGATGCCATTTGGACTCATAAATGCTCCATCCGTATTCATGGACTTGATGAACCGAGTATTCAGAGGGTTCTTCGATCAGTTTGTTATTATCTTCATAGATGACATCCCGATATATTCACACACTGAGGAAGAACATGCTGAGCACTTGAGGTAGGTTCTTCAGACTCTACGAGAGCATCAGCTGTATGCTAAGTACGAGAAGTGCGGATTCTCGTTACGGGAAGTGCAATTCTTGGCACATGTTGTTTCTCAACTAGGGATAGCGGTTGACCCGAGTAAAGTGTCAACAGTGAGGGAGTGGGGACAACCCACGACATCGACAAAAGTGCGTAGTTTCTTGGGGTTAGACGGGTACTACAGGAGATTCATTCGAGGGTTCTCTAAGATAGCGGGTCCATTGACAAACCTGACTCGCAAGGGGGTACGATATGTTGGGGATGATACTTGTCAATTGGCTTTCGATGAGCTGAAAGACAAGCTGACTTCGACACCAATCCTTGCTTTACCGAAGACGGGCGTGGAGTATCTGGTTTACACCGACGCCTCCTTACGGGGGCTCGGGGGAGTACTTCAGCAGGAAGAGAAGGCTATAGCTTTTCCCTCCCGCAAGCTTAAGCCGCACGAGAGGAATTACCCCACTCACGACCTGGAGTTAGTAGCGGTCGTCTTTGCATTGAGGATATGGAGACACTATTTATTGGGGGAGAAATTCTGCTTATTCACAGATCACAAGTCACTGCAGTACCTATTCACTCAGCGAGAACTGAATATGCATCAGTGCAGGTAGTTAGAGTTTGTGAAAGACTATTAGTTCCACATATAGTACCATCCGGGGAAGGCCAACGTAGTTACTGATGCGTTGAGCCGTAGATCGATAGATTTGAAATTTAGGAAGGCCAACGTAGTTGCTGATGCGTTGAGCTGTAGACCGGTAGATTTGAAATTTGGGAAGGCCGACGTAGTTGCTAATGAGTTATTAATATATATATACTTGAAATTTGGGAATTATCTACTATGACTAAAGGTAGGTAAGTAATGAATAATTATTTCAACTTCGATATACGTGTTTGAAAAGTTTGAGGCAATACTGAGAAACTTTATAATCAAATGAGGCTTATGTGAGAACTTTGCTTTTAAAAATTTATTTCCTTAACACTAGAAGTTGTCGGCTTGAAACCTTGTGAGTAACTTAAGATAAGATAAACTGTTGGGATTAGTAGTGCGGTAGGTGTGCACATTAGAAGAGAGGTGAGAATTTCTCAAGAGAGTGCCGCACACTAATATGATTGTTGCATTAGCCGGTAAGCATTTTAAATAATTGTTAATGTTTGAATTATTTAGTTGAATGCTTAAATTGCTTGGATTATATCTTCCAGCCCAATTGTTGTGTGATTTTTAAACCATGGATTATGAAAGGTTTTAAATATTGGTTTTAAATTAAATTTAGAAATTGAGGTCTAAAAATGGTTTTGTCACTTAGCTTAATTATTTAGGGTGTTTAATTTGAAAAGTTATTTTGCGATAGTGATGCTAAGAATGAACCAACCGTTCACCTTGATTATAATTTAATAAAGGACTAATCACCCGGTATTTAATTAGGCGGGGTGTCACACACACACACACACATATAATACTGATCTCGTACGCAATCCCACAGCATACTAGTCCCCCAAATCCCAAAGTCCGAAATGACTTTTCGATTATGCGCATAAGTGTTCACTCACTTGAAATCCCAGTTCCCGTCACATGGACGTATCTATCCGTTGGCCTATCCCACATACCAAACCCTGAAAATCATTTCCCAGTAGTCCCTCTCTACCCTGGAAGCCCTTACAAAACTCCCCCAAACTCTAACGAGTCAAAATAACATTTAAACAAAATTTGAGCAGGCAATCAAACCAAATCGGTTATCTTGGTAGACCAAATTGGTTCTACAAGTGAATCGATTTGCTCTCCGAGTGAACCAGTTCGGTTTGCTAGGCTGCTACTCATCTTCTTACTCGGGTTTTCTCATCTAAAACCCTGCAATGGAGGTCTAATGCCTCCTAAAACCTTAAATGAACAATCCACATAATTATATTAACATCCTAAAAGTATTTTAATATCAAATTAAAGTAGAATTTTAATACAAATTTCTCATCCTATCATCATTAATCGATTTTAATTAAATTAAGAGGTTTAATTATACTATACATCTTCTTCAATTGATTAACAAAATTCATTCTTTAATCTCATATTTAGTTTCTAATTAATTACGAATGTAATTAACTACAAAATTGCAATCTAAAGTAAGTAAATACTCGCCTTTTAGGATTTGAATTCGAAGATTCACGCATATGAATTATTTGAATCCTTCCTTCTCTTCTCCAAGGTCTTCTCATCCTTTTTTCTTTCTTTGTCATTTTTCTTAAACAAAATTATGAAGAGATTGAAAAGTGGGTTGTGATACACCTCCTTAACCTTTAAATACCTCCTAATCACACTCTAATCTCGTTTTTAGGTTAAACCCTAGGTGTAAGAAGACCGGTATACCTCCATATGTGTCTTGCTACATCTAAAAAGCCCTCGAAACCCAATTATAACACTCGGGTACCTATTCTAGACTATTTCGACGCATTTCGGATCACTAATGCACTCAAAAAGGTCATTTGAGTCATCCAACTACAAATACACCCATATCTCATTAATCGGGCCCGACCGGAGCGTGCAACACGTATCGTCCATAAAATATACAAATCCGTCGATGTAACTCTCTATTGACATAATATAATAAACTGTCGTTTTTCACTCATACGCTGTACATAATAAATGACATATCTATTTACTTATCACACACAAGTAAATAATAATAAATATTAATCCCTAACTCTCTAATTAATATTTACCGAAACTAAATTTAATTTCTTCCCAATTAAATTAATAATTATAAGAAAAAGAAAATTAAATAATCATAAAGTACATGGTATTACACATGTTTTCCTTTTATGCTTTCTTGTTGGTTAAGGTTGAGATTTTTCTAGTTAGTTTGGCTTTAGTTGGGGCTGTTGGGGTGTGAAGTGGTGAACCTTTGAACCTTAGTGGCGTCCTTACTTGCATGTGTCACTGCCTTCATCGTTTTTCTTTGATATTGAAGTCTGATTGTTTAGGTGCTTGATGTTGTTGGAAGGATATGATTTTTTTGGCTTGTTGCTTTGGGTATATCTACTCTGATGTTTCTTTTGGATATTTTTTTCCAAGATTCAATTGTTGTATGGTTTGTAGGATTTTAGGTGGATGGCGTTGAAGTTTAGGACGGTTTTGAGGTGTGTGGACTGTTTATTTGAGTTGTTGGTGGTTTATTCTTCATCATTTTTATTTCAGCTTGGGTTGAGATTGTGTTCTTCATCAGGATGGGAGGGTAGAGATTTTTGGTTCTGATTTGGGATGAGAGTTTTGTGGATAAAAATGGTTTATCTTTATTTTTCATTTGTATTTTTAGTGGCAGACAAGGTTTTCGCCCTCTAGGATAGTGATTGGATGGTTTGGCGATAACTACGCATGTAATTATGAATGGGTGCTTAGTCTGGTGTGATCTAGGCCATACATGTGTTGGTGTGGTTTATAGGGTTGGGTTATAAGGCCATCTCCAACAAGCATTTCTATATTGCAAATTTTCTACTTTAGAAAGAGAAAAAGGAAAAAATCTGCTCCAACAATACTCCTTATCTGATGGAGAACGTGAGATGGCTGCTGAGTCATATAGGGAATTTCAAGTTGTATTTCTACATGTAGAAAGCCTTGAGCGGTTAGACTATATGACATGTAACACAAGCAAGTAACCAAATACCCACATTTTTAAGGTTGAAACCGCTGGATCAGTTTAAATTAAAGATTTTTCTTAAAAAATGACTCCACATCATATTGAAAGAATTAACTGATGGAGAAACACAACAGAGAAAGTGTTGCATCAAATTAGGAGATGTGCCAAGTAGATAAGAAAATCCGTCTAACTGTTGATTATAAATAGATTTGGAAAGAAAGACATTGGAGATGGCCTAAGCATCCGAGTTTTTGTTTGATGTTAACTTAGTTAGGCTTGTTGTTTCATTTGGGATTTGTTTTCTTGTTTAGTTGTTGGTTAGGTCTGTTGGGCCATTTCATTTGGGCTTTGTTTTTTTGTTTGTTTGTATGGTGTTTGGGCTTATTGTGTAGTCTTTCTTGGGCTTTAGTCTTTGGTTTAATATATTATATTTTACCGAAAAAAAATAATGGAAGTATTAAATGTTCTTGTCCATATTCATCTTTTCTAGTCCGTATTTATTCTCTATATTCATTAATTGATTAACAACGTTTTTCTTAATTAATGGCTGAGTTAAGAGACTATTAAAATCGACTTGTTTTCACACCTTAGACATAATTATTGGGCCTCCCTAAGGTTAAAGCAATTTTTCTGACTTCATCATGCCGACAATTTTTCCTGTAAATCCTAACATTGCCACCATCATTAACAAAAATAAACAAATTAGTGCTCTTTAGTCTAGGATGTAGTTGAAGTTCTCATGAAATGTTTAAAGAAACCAACCTTAAAAGGCCTAATTTGTTCTGAAATCCATATCCAGAACATATTTCACCCAAAGACGGAATCTCCCATATCCAAAGAAAGCATGCAGAGTTCAGTTGAACCAACGTACATTATATAGTCATAGGCTCCAAAAACTTGTTCAATTTACCATTTTTTTACATGAAATTTATTGCACTCACCATATTTGGTAAAATAACACTAACAATGGCAAACTGTTATATTTAATAAAAAAAGAGAAATTTGAAAAAAAAAACATAACTGTTCCAAATACAAATTACCTTCAAATTATATTTAGTGTCGTAAAAATCCTGTTCAAAAATTTCCTTAAATCACAAAAATCATGATTAATAACAGTTGGGGGCCTTTGGACCAAAATATATAATTGACAGTTTTGAGAAAATAACAATTCCTTTTCCTTTTTTGCAAAAAAATGGTTGTTGGGGCCTTTAAACTATAGAAGTAAATTTCCTTTTCAATTCTAATTTCCACAGAAACTCAGGAGTGTATGTATATATATCTCATATGGCTGTGCATAAATAAGTGTGTATATAGTAAAATTACCAAAAAATTCCATTCATTACAAATGTAAGAACCAATTCGAAGATTACCATAAAGGCCTACTTGTTGTACCGGCTTGATGAACTGAACCAAGTTATACCCCCCCTCAAAATTATATTGCCAAAAAATAATATTACCATTAGCTACCAAAAAAAATTGTATTTGGACTGACTAAAACCAAGAGATTTTTTTGCATTACTTTTTCGGGAGATAGTTCATGCCCATTCCAAAATACATAAGTCTGCATGACATCCAAGCGTCCATTATAAGATGAGGACACATATACATCACACCCGACCAAATGACTAATAAACATTGAAATAAATATATAAATACCAATAAAACAATTGACAATGAATAAAAATACCAAGAGAAAAAAGAGATGGCTTTGTGAACACAACCCTTTGAATGATATATTACCTATATGGATGTCATATTAACCCTGAATTACAACCACAAAAAAGCTTTAATAATAGTTTGGATATAACCTACAAACTCCACATTAACCAAAGTATATTTAAATGTTTATACTTTGGAAAAAACTATAATAATTCCATTTCTTTTGAGAGAGTCCATTAACATAAACGTAAAACAAATTTTTGGGCCAATGAAGGAGTAAAAAGATAAACATAAAATAAAATGTCCCGACTCCCTCACATGTTCTCGCAAAGATAATAGAAATTTAAAAATGTGTGTTCTTAAAGTATGGGAGTTATTCAATGAGGGCATTGAGCAATTCAATCCCATAATTCACTAAACACCACAATCTAAAACAGAAGCATAAAAAATGATTATGGTAAAAAACTATTTCAATTAATTAAAAAAAACTTAAAGAAAGAAAGATGAACTGAGATTAAAGTTCCCCATTGTCAACAGAGTTACTATGCCTTTCCACTAAACTAAGAAACTCAATGATTAGAGGGTTATGGTGCTATTACATATTTATAGTGATAATATATAAACCTTACCTTAAATCAAGTAAAACACTACGATAAAATTAAGAATTCTACCATCTTTAGACAACATAGTAATTGAAAGTTTATGTTCTTTATACCGTTCAATAATTTCCATCTACTACCACTACAAAAAACTTGATTTTGAGACAATGCTCCAACCGTCTCAAAAGGTACTCTACTCATCTTAAATACTTTTTGGAACGGCATTTGGGATGTCTCAAGGGGGTCTAGATCCTATTTTCAATACTTTTTAAGATGGCAATAGTCATCCCCAAAGGATTTTTTGAGATGAAAACTAAGTTGTCTCAAAAGATTATCGTTTATGGGGCCCTTTTGAGATGGAAAAGAAAACTTCTTTTAATTTTTTTAAGACGACAACAGTAGTCCCCAAAAGTTTTTTTTGATATGATAACTATGCCGTCTCTAAATCTCATCATTTATGGGAACCTTTTTAGATGACAAGAAAATCGCCTTTAATAATTTTGCCGCTAAAATTAAAATTACATCCATTCCAAAATAGATTCTATATAATCATAAACAAACACCTTAAAAACAATATGTAACATCTTTGGCACCCCATTTCAACATATATAAATATAATTTCTCATTCAACTATAATTAATGTTCATATAAGTTAAATATTTCTACACAATAAACAATTCTAACATTGTGTCCACCAACCTAAATCTCTATACATAATTTCACTCGTCTCATTAGAAAAGATACATTAAAATCCATCTACTCCTAAGATAAAATGATGTAAGCAAAGTAAACTCACGATCTTGAAGCATATGACCTCCAATAAAATGATTTCAGTGATTTTCTTTGTCCACAAAAGGATTCTACCTGCAATAAGAATTATTTAGTGTCAATTAGTTTAAAAAAGAAATCTTTGTAATTGCTCCAATAGATGAAAATCTTTAAAAATATTATCAAATTAGTATATCTTCTTATTAGTTACCTTTAAAAATACTTAATATTTAAAAAAAAATGAGCAGAGTATCCTTTGTTTGTTCATAAAAACCAACTTGTTTAAACATATAAATTAATTAAAACCCACTATAACAATATTATGTGAAACTAGGTGTAAACCCGCGCGATGCGCGGGGTAAGGTATCGGTGGTAGTTGATCTATGGTTGAGTTAAAAAAGCATTCAACAATAACTAACTTTCCACCCGAGTATACCTTATTTACGTACATAAAGAAGATATAACAAATTAAAAATGGGCTTCTCGTTGGTGAGTGGTTCTCACAACCAAAACACACCCAATGGGGACAACAAACGTAGCAATTACAATGCCCAAGATACTATAATAAAAACTCTCCAGTCTCGATACAGTTATTTATATCCAAAACCCGTACAAGATAAATTGTAACATATATGCTAAAGAATTGCATTAATTTTTATGTTGAAAGAACATATTAACATAAAAATATATACATACTAATAAATAGAAGGTGCGGAGTAAAAAATTCCACATAAATATTTATTGAAATATAATGGAATAATTTTGAACACCATATTGCGTCTCTTTGCATATCTATATATGCCGCTTCTCCTTCAGTGCCACTATAGCTCGAGATAGACGCAAGGCCACAGAAGTCGCCGCATTCCACCAAATATGAAGGCAGGGCTCCGAAATTTTCTATCACAAAGTTCGTTATAGATAGACAACCTTATATCAAACGACTTTATCGTAATATATTAGTTCAGAATTTTGATACAAAAAAGTAGGTAGAACTTTTTGATTTACCTTGTAATTGGGCAATGATTCCCGTGAATCTATTTGTAATTTCCTAGTTGCAGATATCAAGTCCATTAATCCCTGTTTTGAGCAGTAGTTTGAAGAGTAAATCGGGTAAGAGTTAAAAAGTAAATGTTATTCACTTAATACATACATTGTGTGAACTATAACCATTATGAGGAATAACATGATAATAACATCAATAACTTGTACAGATGGCAAACTATTTACAGTTACTAAAGGCAGGGAGAAGCTGCTGTAATTTTACTTCTTATATGAGGGATTGCATCATGCCATAATGTGGGTGTGTAAGGGAACATCTGAGAGTAAGAGAGCCTATCAGTTCCAATATTTTTTTTGTCAAGTTGGCAGGAGACTCTTATGTACGTAGATTAATAACGATAATGTCCAAATTAAAGGGATGGAATGTCAACGGTTCAAAAGGAATGTTTGATTTATTGGTTTAAAATCAGAATATAAAAAGTTGAAACTAACAGCTATAAAATTGAATTGTTTGAAGTGACCGTAATTAGTCTTCTTGGAGTAGCTTTTGTTACGTGTTTTATATAGAATTGTTCTTATGATCCTAAGTTACGTCAAATCTTGACAATTTGTTGGACTAAATCGACGTATATGGGATGATCCCTTTGTTGGGATTGCTTGTTCCACTCATGAGGTTTACTTTCAGTTCAGAATTGATGTATAATGGGATATTGAGAAGTTTTAGGATTTTATATATGACTTGAATAGTATCAGAGCATATGTATATATTATCAGTAGATTCATATTCAACGTATGTATAGGGTAAGGTCAGTTCCAACATTTTCTTATGGAGTTGGCAGGAGACTACTATGTCGGGCAGATTCATAATGAAAATGTCCAAATTAAAGGGATGGAATGCCAATGGTTCAAAGATAATGCTTTATTTTTTAGTTCATAATCAAAATATAAAAACTTCAACGTAACAACTGTGAAGGAAAATTATAGTTTTTTCTACTTATAAAAGCAGAATACAAAAATAAAAGCTTTATGTAAGTTTGAAATCAAGATTCTCCTGATGAACTATTTTCTCGAACACTAAATGCATTAAATAAATTTAACGGGTAAATAGCATCTTCTATCTTCCTGAGTGTGTAGCACAATTATAAAAGATCTTGGGAAATGTTTACTGGAAAAATGAATTCAATAGTATCAGAGCATATGTATATATTGGGGGCCACTTAGATACTAATTATGTAATTGGATGGGTAGTCTAACTCCTAATAGCATTAATTTTGAGGTAGAAGATTCAATGGTTAGGAGTTTCTAGTTATTGTTTATGATGATAAAGCTTTACCGTTTATAGGTCAGTATATGATAATTGTATATATACAGGCCTCAATGCAGTTATCTTCAATAGTTTTCATATCTAAATCATCTTTTCAACACGTAATATCCTTATTTTAGAACACAACCTCTAACCATAATAACTATAAACTTTAATAAATCTACTCGTCGATTAGAGACGTTTTTAGGTCAGCATGTGAGAATTGTAAATATACATGCCTCATTGCAGTTATCTTTAATAGTTTTCATTTCTAAAACATCTTTCCAACACTTAATGTCCTTAATTTAGAACATAACCTCTAACCAAGCTCGTCTATAATTTTTTCTCAATCTGGTACCCTCAATATTTAAGTAGACAAATTGATTAAACAATATGGTACTGTCAATTAGTATGATAATATATGTACAAACTGAGGGTGCCAATTCGACATAGATTTAGCGACATTTTCTTATGATACCACATCTGGAAATGGGACATTGTTGAATCTGACATTATTCTTCCCAACCAATATTTCATAGGAAAAAGCAATGGGACCCAAAAAAACTATATATATATATATATATATGTGTGCACAAACTATTAAATGAGATAACATATACATACAGTAGTGATTGTGTTCTCCACTCTCTAAAAAGAGAACAAACAGAACATCGAATCTCACAATTCAGATAAAAAGAAGGAAACCAACAACAAAAAAGGAAACAGAATATATATGCAAACTTACGAATAGAACAGGGGCGGCCTCTGTTGTTCTTTTTTATACTCGCGTGTTGATATATGGGGACGTTGGAGGCACTCAAGAGTTAAGACCTCTTATGTGAGTTGCCATTTTTTTCTAAGAAGTGATAGTTGCCAAGACAAACAAAAAATCAGCTAGATATATCTTCAAACACCTAATAACAAAAAACATAGATACAAAATTAGGAAGAGATAAGGATTTTTGTAACCTTGACGGAATGGATTGCGTAAGCTAAGAAGTTTTCAACATTTATCAACATCAAAATTCATAACCCATGCGCCCAAAACACCCCAAATTAGGCATTCAACACTAAATCCCATAAAAAACCTCTACAAACCACATCCAAGATGGAATCCAAGAAACAGGAAAGCCAATCACTAAGAGACGCCTTCCCATTTCTAGATTCTTCCTTGTAATCTTCTTTGATTTCCCATGCTCCTGCGACTTCTTAAACAACATGAAATTATAAACCCCTAGCGATCCATTTGTCTCCTATGGACTCACACCTGCAATTAAGCACGATCACTGAATTCATAATCACATCAATGGGGTGAATTTCCAAATTTTCCATTACCTTGAGTCAACATCATTCACAAAATCAAAAGCGTAATTGAGAATAAAAAATATGAAATAAAGAGAGAGAATATAAAGGTTTGATTTTGGGGTCAAGGCAGCGGTAGTACCAGGTTTATTTGCAAGATCCGAATGAAATCCCCCTTAAAGGGAAAGAATAGATCATTAACTAATCCTTAAAGATTTTCACCATTCATAACCTCACAAAGTGGCATAAAGGAGAGGCATGTTTGCTTTTGTGGTGGAAATGAAGCAATATTCGTGTGGCAAAAGCAAATGTTTTAGTTTTTAGGGTAGAGGAATGGAAAATGTAATTGAATTGAGAATGAGGAGAGATCCTCTTAGACTGGTGGCTTATTCAAGCAGGTAGATGAAAGGTCGAGACTGATGTGGACAGAGCTGTATAGAGCTATTATGCATCTTAGAAATTAGTAAGGGAGACTTACTTACGTGGATACTTGCGTTGAGAAGGGACAGTAAATGCTTGTAAAGCATTTATAGTAGTATAGAGATATGATATCAAGTTGAACAATATAGTGGACACTCAGGTCGCATATAATCTGATAGAGGAACAACATGGACGAAAAAGAATGTCTGCTGACTGCATTTCTTTTATGGGACTCCTTGCCGACCGTTGCTATTATGGTATATCATATGTTGAAAAGAAAGAAGTCTGCACCATTCTAAGAGAGAATCCTAATTTTTGGACGTATAGACCCTTGTTTGAATTAATGGTCCATGTAGCCGCAGATGACGTTCGATTTCTCCCTTACATTTACCATAAAATGATAAAGAAGTTGAATGAGAGATCCTTATGGAAACTTGTTTGTGGTTCTCTATATTGTCGATGTTTCCGCATCAGTGACAATGAATGCGAAGATTGGCCATCAATTCCTTCGATTCCAGATAACTTCACTATGGGAGGGAATCCTCCAGAAGAGGAGATCTTGTCAGTTCTCAACATTTCTCCTTGTAAAATGGGATGTGTTATTGGTAGAAAAGGATCTTCCATCTTGTCAATCAAGGAATCTTTCAATGTAGAAATCCTAATTGGTGGAGCAAAGGAGCCACCTGATACGGTATTTATTTTAGCACCTGTGAAGCAAGTTAAGAAAGCAGAAGCCATACTGAGAGGGAGGATGCCAGGAAACACATATTGATTCTTTTGCATTTAATGCATTGTGGCTTCCAACTAAGATTTACTGAAACAAACGTGGCTCTCTTATCCTAAATTTATAAAAAAAAATGATAGTATCAGATACCAAAATGAAACTTGTCACTATTGGAAAAGTGGTGTTGGTATTGGAATTAAGTTACCCCCAATTTTAAAATATTGTAGTACTCATAAGTTAAGAAAGAAGAAGCCATATTAAGAGGGAGAATGGGAATGCAGTTTGAACAAAAAAAAAGATATAGTAATTAAGTTGAATAAAATGTCCGCATATGGATGTATATGTGTGTATAACCGGAAAATGCCTTCCAAGATTGCAACCGTTTTAGTCTAAGTTGGGAGAGGAGAATATATGATAGTATGGTATGTTTAACATATATGGATCAGGAATAGTATTTAATAGAAATGAGTTCAGTTTGTGAAATGAGGTAATGAATGAATGATTGCAGAATGTATTAGTGTATTTAAATGATAATAATGTATGAAAGGATTAATTTAGATTTCCTATTGAAAAGAGAAAAATTTAGAGTAAGAAAGAAAATTAAGAACCTGAGAGAAATGACAAATATAAAATTAATTAGTGGGTAGTCATTGAATCAACCAAGCATAGGCAAAAACATGGAATGAATTATCAATGTCTTTATGGAAAATAATAGAAGTAATTAAATGAGAAAAATGTATGTAGTGAGTAAGAAGCATTTCCAAATGGAGTCGTATATTTGTAAATGTGGACTGCATTAAGGTTAAAGAACTGAGATGGGGCAATTGTAATGCATAGGGCAAGGGAGAATTTTTTTTTATGTAATTCATTAGATTCAAAATGGAAACAAAGTAAGTGTTGTCAATGTATATGGTATTGTTACGATATGGTTGGAGTGTGAACAAACCGAGTTTGAAATATATAATCATCAATATTTGTTGATGCGAGATGATTAAATATGCAATGATCATGAAATTCAGAAATAAGATGAGAAAAGAGAAATGATAAGTATTTGTTTTATGAATAAATTGGGAATTATTATATCTTACCAGGCCAAAAATTCTTTAGTTGGTGGAACGTCCGAATTTATATAAACTTTCGTTGCATTTCTTACCAAGAGAGAAAAATCTCATATGAAATAAACATGATATGGATGTGATATTGTTGGATTTAAAGTCGTTCAATGTTATAAATACAACACTTAATTCATTTCACTATACATTTCAAATTTATATGTTTAATTTGGGCGAAATAATGGAGCAATCAAGATTATTGAAAATTATTTTTATATAAGTTCGACTCTTCCATAATATGCCTAGCTTGTAATTCAATGTAAAATTATAGTATCCCATTCTAAAATTTCGATCTTATAATCTAACATATAAAATGACAACGACAATTATACTCGCAAAGCGTTCTTAAACATCTCAAGTACCTAGGGCAAGAGAGATCAAAAGATTGACAATGTTTGTATAATTTTCATTCACGATTCAATCAGTATTTTAATTTACCCTCTATTTTCTACGTAAATAATTTTCCTCGGATTGAGTTCATGTACCCCAGCCCTTGGGAATTTAGCTAGACATGATTTGATTAAAGAACAAATTCATACACATAATTAGTCTCCTAAAGTTACCAACATGGATGGCATGTTATGAAGCAAACATAAGCTATTAAGGATTTTGTAGAGGTAATCAAAGGGGGAAACACTCAATGAAGATTTTTGATTGTCACTGGCTCAAAGAAAACTGTCGTGAGTAATGGTCAACAGAAATCTAGTGACCAACTACTTTTTTATTTGGGATTAACTGTATTTTGTGTCATGCACATTGTTGGGGAAAAGTGGTAGCTAATCATTTCAGGGTTAGAACTAAAAACATATTTAACTGTGCTTGTCTCACACCTATTTGTTGATATAAAAAAATCTAAAAAAATTACCAAAAATATATAAAAGTTGCATGTCAGTATTAACAAAACTATAAATACCATTTTGAGAGAGAACTTGTTTGATTTTAACAGTGTATGTAAAAGACTTCATAAAGCTGGAATTTACCTGGAAAAAAAATAGAAAACATTGCATTAGCAACAAAATATACATATTTATAACAGTTTCATACCCTCAATACATCAAACTATAAATTTAGATTATCAAAGTGTCCTTTCACATTCATGTTTGTGAGTACTGATTTAACAGTACATTTTGACACTTGCCTAAAATAGAGAGTTCTAACACCCTAACAAACTAAATAATAACGGAACTACCCGCCCTCTTAACACCAAATTGTACATTAGTCAACAAACACATGATACAATAATGGAAGTCTCCACCCAATCGTACATCACCGGACAAACACCTGATACGTAATACTACCCCATATCCAACTTAAGGGCTGTCTAAAATAGAGAGTTCTATCACCCTAACCAACTAAAAAATAATAAAATTCCCCACCCTCGTAGTGACAAATCGTACATCATCGGACATATGCGAGATACGTAATATCCATAATAACATGAGTATCCACCCTCGCAATGACAAAATGTACATCACCCGATAAACGTGCTATACGTAGTAAAACTCCATATCCATATCCATCTTAACTCAAGAATTTCTCCCCCAAAAAATAAAACTTTCAAGTGAATATAATTTCTCAAGGGAATGATAATAGAGTAAAAAAAACTATGAAATGGCTAAAGAATGGAAACATGAGAGATAAAAATATATTTGGGGGTTATTACATTATTATCATGATTGAAGCAGGACGACAACTTGTAAAAAATAGACACCACCACATTTGCTTACAACACACCGCAAAATCCAATGATGATACAAGTGATTACCCCAAGAACACAACCCGAAACCAACTTATTCTTCTGGTAATTATGAAAAAACATCAACAATCAATATGATATCAAGAATGGAATATCGAAATTGATGCTCAAGTATACTACACAGATAATACATGCACACATATTTACATACATGTATCATGTGTATATATAGATGTCCATAATACAAAATAGTGAAAAATGGTTCCTTATGATCTGTCTATAAAACTATAAGGGGAGAGAGCCATGTAAAACCGAAAAAAACATAAAAACCCACCTATAAAGTAAAATGTTCAAATTAGATATTGAAGAAACCAATTTCATAAAGAATCATGATCAATTAATACAGACTGAAAACAAACTCCCAAATTCTTCAAACAACAATCAATTTCCATCAAAACAAAAATGAAAGGAAAGAAGAATCTGAGATGAAAGCTCTTCTTGAAAACAATCCATCATTCAGAACTTTAATTTCACGTGTAAATCCCCAAAACTACAGAATTCTACCATACATAAATTAATACCAATTGGATCATTTCCATCAAAGTTTCAAAAGAGGCAAATATAACCTAATCACTCGTTAATGCAAACTTACCGTATAAATATATAAGAGAAATTTGAGAAGTTTCACGCCCGTGAACAAATAATTAGTGTTCCCTAAATAGAACTTAGGGTTTTAGAACTAAACCTGAGCCTTATTTGAATGTCTACTCAGCAAGCTGAGATCACATAGTCGATCTGAACTTCTACATATATATTAGCAGAAATTAGCATCGAGTGAAGATCCTCCGCAACAAAAGCAACATTGAAAGGAAAATTAATAGAAATTCGATTACCTTTCCAAATAGCGATGTATTGCTTCAAAACGCCTTCCATTCCATTCAATTCGAATTTTGGTACTTTGGGGATGTGGAACACTTTCAACGGAATCTTGACTTTAACCCTAGATCTGATCTGGGCGAGTTATTTTCCGTCATCTTTAAAATATATGAGCTCGGTTTCTCAGAAGGGCGATGAAAGTTGGAGTGAAGGAATGGGAGAAGAAATTGGCGACGGGGCTCTTAAATATTTGGAGTGTTGGAAGTTGGAGATATATCGGAGAAATGAAGTGAGAGACAATAGCCTACGTGGATATCTTAGAAATATGACAGAATTAAATGCTTTGCCTACGTGGATAGGCTAGTTGAAGAAGAGTCTTAATGCCTTGTTTTTCATTTTATAGTAATAAAAGATGTACTATCAAATGATATGATATAAAAAAATGCATTTTTAACTTGATATACCTACTGGTTTCTCACCATCTAAATCCAAGTCATTGTATGGAGTATTGACATATTCTCGTTGATCATTACATGTTGAAATTTTTTGGTCAGACTATAATCCACCATGAATACATTTGTAATTTCAAAAGCTCAACATTATTCTTTCTCCTTGCAAAAACTTAACACCATTCATTCTCCCTTCTGGACTTGTTATTACTGCACAAAAAATATAATACAATACTAATTTATGCTATAAATTATTGATGTAAAATTAATCAAGGTTGCCCCCCAAAAAATTACATAATCAAGGTTGGCCTAAAAAAATTAATTCGTTAAGTTTAGTGAAAAAAATTATGAATAGGCTCCATTATACATATTAACTTAAAAGAAAGATCATTTATGTATAACTTTGATTTGAGTAAAATTTAAAATTTTGTATGAATGAAGGAAAAGTGAAAGAATATTCTTCTGGTCATTCTCATTGCCAAGTTCGAGGAAAACATCCTCATCGAATTCACTACGTGAGCTATTATGAATTAATATGTGAGTTATAGTGATTTATTTATTTTTCAACCATTTGAATGCTAGTCACCCCCACCTTTGAAAAAATGTATAACTTTTAATAAAAAGGTCAGAACAGACCCTATTCATGTATAACCCGAGATCTAATTAAGAGTGAGGCCAATAACCCTCATTTATGTGAAAGGCATTTTGGTTATGAATAAGGTGTGTCTGATACCATTTGTAAATTTAATAAGGTAATATGTTTCATTTATTGTTTCTTTAGAAGCATATACTCGCAGAACCGTCGTACTAGTGATGATGGAGTATGGTTGTAAACTTCTAATTCCTAATATATAAGTAAGTAGTTGTAAACTTCCAATTCCTAATGTAAAAGTAATTGGAAATGACCCTTCGTTGATTATGCCATTGTCCCTCTCAACTTGAGTCATTTATGAATTTTGTGTTAATTGATCTTGTTTATCTTCCTTCTAACCAATTTGGTATAAATTTGGGTTTTGAAGAATTAGTTTTAAGTTAGTGTATAGTTTGAGTTAATTAATAGTGATAAATGTATAACCACAATCTTTCCTCATTTAATAATTGATTATCCCTTTGTTAATGAGCCAAAATAAGAAAAAAAATAAGGATGTTTTTGACGATTTTAAGACCGTCATTTAAAGCTCCGACCTCACGATTCAAAGATTTTTTGGTTGTCTGTCCTTTTCAAGAGAACAAGGAATCACTATACATTACCATGGCCAAAAGAGCTACTGCAGATAGTTTCGCACCTGGTATCCAAATATGTTCTTCCTTAGAAGAAGGCATGCATAAAATAACATGGTACTTTGTCTCTAGTATCCCAATGTGCTCATTATGTCGTGTCTATTAGTTTCATCTCAAAATCAGTATTATTATCTTATAATCTACACCATTACATAATTTTAATTCCCCCAAAACACACATCAACAAATTATTATACAAAAAATATAATAATAATTAATAAAAAGTGATAAACTTATTATACACGAGAATAAAATAATTCTCTAAAACGTAAAAATAATGTTGGCTACATGGGATTTTGGAAGAACATACTTTGATACTTGGTAGTTTACTAGGTATAAGGCCATATGTTATCAAATAATGATTTACCCAGAATAATAGTTTAGCGGCTATAAGACAAAAGTGCCAAACCAACTAAATACACTAAGGGCATTGTGCCAATGTGGTGCCCTACATCCATTTAACACGTGAAATAAAAAAACATTGCAAGTTTATGCTTACAATCCCCTAGGCATTACAGAAAAAAATATATATCAAAATCCACTATTAAGTACCTAAAAGATCGACAACAAAAAACAATGCCACACTTACCAAGGTACAAAAGCTATGGCTTCAATTTCAATCTCGACATTCTGAATCATACCATTGACCTCTGGAAGCTTCAACTATAAAGAACCAATCTCAGAATCCTTAATATCCATCTTCGACATGGATAATGTGTGTTCTTTTTACAAATCCATCTTCGATAGTGACATAATTTAAATATAGTATTCGTCTTATGTAAGGACATTTTTCTCATGTATAACATGTTACATTTGTATGTGTCGTACGCCGCTACATTTGGCACATCACTTCACGATATCACATGATGACCTCTATCCGAATTCTTGGAATTAAGAATTCATAATCTCCATCATGTGTCCCACATCTTCCTCAACGACTTCACGTTCCATGATTTTAGGGACATTATGCAAGTGGTACGCAAGAGAAGTCAAAACAGTGAAAGAGGGAAAGATATGAAAGTCCAAGGGCATTTTTGTAATTTTATAGCCATCGTCCAGAGGTCTGGTCAACTGGAAAGTTGAAGATATCGCCGCAATGAAGATACTGGAAGAAACGACACCGTAATTCGAGCTACGGTGAAGAAGTTATGGCCCTTTGAAAATGGAGAATATTTTAAGAAAAAGACGTGGAAAAATGCTAAGTATTTCAGCCTCATGTTCCAGAGATTTTCTGCAAACCGAAATCCAAACCTGTAAACTAATAGAGTTTCAAGAAATTAAAACTCTTTTTTGGTTTCCTATAAAAGCCAACTTCGGGGGAGTTATTTGATAAGACTTGGAGAGATGAATTTGAGAGTCCAAATACATCTAGTCTTCACCTTTTTGAGTTCCCAAACTCATGTTTTGATTCACATATCATTGCCAAACCTTTGTGAATACTTTTGTAACCCAATAACATAACCTTGTGTTTGTTCAACCTTTGTGGAGAAGCCGTCTTTCTTCTTCATTGATGCTCACCTGGAGTTCCCGAGGGAGATTCCAGCCGCCGACTACAGAACCGACACCCGTGGGTATTTCTGTGTCACACTGTATTTTTACTGTAATCCGTGTAATCGTATCTTACAAAATTATAGTGAAAATAAAAGGTTTTGCCCCTTTAGGGGATTTTTTCTCACATGTGTGTGTTTGGATGTTCTTGCATGATTTCATCTCATTCAACCACATTTAGATGCATGTTTGGGATTTAATTTGGGAAAACTGAATTTAATTTAATAATTTCCTTATTTGAACGCACGCGCACTTCTTTCAAATTGGCATCAAAGCGGGTTATACTAATTTATCGCGTGATCCTGATTTTCAAGGATTTTTTTTATACAATTTGACTTCTCACGTCTTCAAATTGGTATCAGAGCCTGTTGCACTAAGTTATTGTGTTTTAGTCCTGATTTTGCACAAAAATGGCTTTTTGTGATTTTGATGATTTTCGATGTCAACTTTTTGAAAAGGTTAATTGAAAAATTCACACGAACTCTTGTTTTAAATCTTCTATTGAAAACGAATCTGAGAGGTGTCCTTGCTATGAGGGTGTTGGTCACACGGTAGATGAGTGTACCATAAATTTAAGGAAAAAATTAAATAAATCGATTTCTCGTGTTTCTACCCTTAGTGATTGTGATTCGAAAGAAGAAGTTTTTTATGCTTCTAGGAGAGAGATTCCCACCCATGTGATTAGTGATGATAGTGAGGGTGATGGGAGTGAGGATGAAAGTGTAGATGAGCATCACTTGAAAACTGCTTTCAATGAACTTTATATTGAATCTTTGAAAACGAAGAGAGAAAATTTGAAGTTCAAAGTTCAATTGAAAGAGTGTGCCTTAAAAAGTAATGATTTTTTGGTTGAAGAACTTAGGGCACATGAGCAAATTTTGAAAGAGAAGCTTGAGTATGTCGAGGGTGAGAGAGATAGTCGTAGAGGGTTGATGGAGACTATAAAAAGGAGCTTTTAGAGTTTGAGGCTTCTAGACGTGTACTTGAATCTAGGATAGGTGAACTTGAGGTGAAATTGAAAGATTCAAGTAAGGTGAAATTTGATTTGGAGTCTAGGTCGGAAAAACTTGATAAGATTTTAGGCACCGTCGAGATCAAAACGGATAGGGGCGGGATTCGTCTTAAAAAATATGTTGCACCCTTTCCCACACGTGTGAGAGAGCCTCCTAGGATTGTTAAGAAAGAGGCACCTAAGTTTGTTAGGAAATAGCCCCCTATGATCATCGTGAGAGAGACTCCTAGGATCATTAGGAGAGAGCCACCTAGGCAAATTCACAGAACGCCACCTAGGAATTTGAGGAGAGCACCGCCTAGGAATTTAAGGAGAAGGCCACCATTTGGTAACATTCACCGCCCGGTTTACACTTGCACACATTGCGATAAGCAAGGTCATCTTAGGCATTTCTATTACAAACTTTTGAAAGGACCTGGGAAGTTTAAAGAGAGAGTCAGACCAATTCCTAAACGCCACACACCTCGTTACACATCGATTTGGGTTAGGAAATTAGATTTACAGGCTTATGGTCTTTTTGTTCATGACTCTCGTTTGCTTGCACATGATTCTTCTCTTCCCATATCATATATATGATTGTGTTTGCATGTTTGTCATACGCTAGTTATGTTTTTTTTATATTTATGTTTTCTAGAGTTATGACATGTATCATTTTGTATGTTTTCCTCTTTTTGAAAAATTTTGAAAAAAAATACAAAAAGATTTTATTTTGATAAATATTTGAAAAATCCAAAAAGATTTTTGTATTTTGTTTGCATCATTTATGGATGAACACTTAGGATGACCGAGTCACAACATCATTCCATTTTTTTTCATGTGACTATTTGATAGTGTTTTAAGACAATAGGTCAATTCATCCTTGTGCTTTATAATGTTTGGATTCATTGAGATGTAATTAAGTGTTACTTCCTGCATGTTTGTCTCACGATTTTCTTTATTGCACACATGCACGGATTTGTTTGATTATTGTGCTTGTCCTATCATATGTTGGTTGGGGTGTTTTCAATTCAATCATGTCCTTAAAACAAATCAAGCGCGATAAAACTTGATAAGATAGGTGTGCATGTAAGAGCTGTTTTGTGAGTTTGTGTGCGTTATATGAAAAACGGGGAAGGGCTGCGAAAGGTTCATTTTTCCTTTGCGAATACTAAGCCACCGTTAAATTGAACCTAAAAAAATTGAGGAATGTTATTATCCGGGGTCCAAAGAGGTTTAAAAAAGCCCGAAAAAATTTAAAGGTAATAAAAAGAAATTCATGCCAATTATGGGCCAATTAGGTATTTTCACCAATTCTCCAATGTTTGAGAATTTAGATTACCTCTAAAAGAAAATATATATAAGGGAGTTTGGATGGAGAATTAAAACGGGTTTGCACGTCCTTGAAATTCTTGAAAATACGCTAAATTGTTTTGGATGTTATTGGGGTGGAAATCATTTTGACTTTGATTTGTTGATTTGCATAAGACAGTGTCATCTAAATTCAACAATCTTTACACCTAAGGATACTTTTGATGTTCATTCGATAGGGGTACACATATGCATCGTGCACATATGATTGATTGAGTTGATTTACCTATCGAATATGTTCACACCCATTCATTCCATTTCCATGGCTTGGTTGTTTTAGTTTAAATCCATGGTGTGACTTTTGTATCTTATTTTTGAAAAATCAAAAATATTTTGTGAAGATTTTTTGAGTACATCTTTGCAAGAGCGCGTTTGCCATCTGATTGATGCCTTATTTCGAATACGGTGACTCCCCGACTTTGCTTGTTTGATTTATTCTTCTCATTTGTCTATTTAGGGACATAAGAAAAAGGGGAAGAAATAATTATCATATTATTGGGGAGTTTGAATTTTGGGGGAGTTTTTGAGATTTGACTTATGCTTTCATCATAAATATGTATCTATATTTATCTCATTTCAAACTCGATACGTCACTTGGTATTTTTCTTTATCTCATGTGTGTAGGTACTACACTGATGATCATATGCTGCACACCCGATGAGAAAAGATTTGAGATTTTGATGATTTGAAGAACAAACGTTGAAGCCTTATTCATTTGTATCTTTCCAGTTTTGGGCTCATGGGAGGGTAGATTTGTATAAGCAATTTGGTATTTGATAATTCAGATATTTTTATGTATGTACCGGCATAGACATAGGGGGAGATTTGTAAGGACGTTTTTCTCATGTCCAACATGTTACATTTGTATATGTTGTACGCCACTACATTTGGCACGTCACTTCACGATAACACATGACGACCTTCATCCAAATTCTGGGAATCAAGCATTCATAATTTCCATTATGTGTCCCACATCTGCCTCAACGACTTCACGTTCCATGATTTTAGGATTCTTATGCAAGTGGTATGCAAGAGAAGTCAAAACAGTGAAAGAAGGAAAGATATGGAAGTTCAAAGGCATTTTGGTAATTTTACATCCACCGTCCAGAGGTTTGGTCAACTGGAAAGTTGAAGAGCTCGCCACAACGAAGACACTAGAAGAAATGGCACCTTAATTTGAGCCATGGTGAAGAAGTTATGGCCTTCAGCCCCATATTTCAGTGATTTTCTGCGAACCGAAAGCCAAACCGGTTCGGGGGGGGGGGGGGGTGAACCGGTTCGCGGTACACCCAAACTGGTCCGAGGTACCTATACGCTGGCAGAGTTTCAAAAAATTAAAACTCTTTTTTGGTTTCCTATAAAATCCAACTTCGGGGGAGTTATTTGATAAGACTTGGAGAGACGAATTTGAGAGTCCAAATACATCTAGTCTTCACCTTTTTGAGTTCCCAAACTCATGTTTTGATTAACATATCATTGCCAAACCTTTGTGAATCCTTTTGTAACCCCAGAACACAACCTTGTGTTTTTTTTGAAATTTGTGGAGAAGCCGTCTTTCTTCTTCATTGCTGCTCACCTGGAGTTTCCAAGGGAGATTCCAGCCGCTGACTACAGAACCGACGCCTGCGGGTATTTCTGTATCACAATGTATTTTTACTGTAATCTGTGTAATCATATCTTACAAAATTATAGTGAAAATAAAAGGTTTTGCCCCTTTGGGGGATTTTTCCTCACATGTGTGTGTTTGAATGTTCTTGCATGATTTCATCTTATTCAATCACACCTAAATGCATGTTTAGGATTTAATTTGGGAAAACTAAATTTAATTTAATAATTTCCTTATTTGAACGCACGCGCACTCCTTTCATCTTACTTGAGCTAATATAAATTGGTGGGGACCTCATTTCATAACAGCACGTCAAAAGAGGTTGATCATTGGATATTATCCGTTTGCATTTTCACATATTTCCCCGAGTAATTTATTTCAAAAGCTTTAGATTTTATTCCTAAAAAATACATCAAGAAAAAATTTATAAGGATAAAAAAATTGTACTAATAAACTTGATGTAAATCAGAGCACGAATGTACCCCGTGATGAAGCTTGCGGGGAACAAATTTGTTATTTTGGCCCCCTCTCTTCTTTCTCGCACTATTAAATGTATGATTGTCTAGTTTATATTATTTTTCACGTTTATACATCATAAAAAAAACACTCCTGGTCACAAGTATAGTTTGAAATTTGAAAATGGAAATAATTTAAATGAAAAAAATAATATTTTTATCGAAAAAATAGTTGCACTAGATGGACGTAGAGAAAAGATTCATATCCTGGAATGCATTACAATAATTATGCACAATACACATAAAATCCTCATGCCCCAAGTAAATTATGAAGTAATATATCAATTGCAAATTGATTCTATCTGAGTAAACTTGATTTGAAATTAAAATTTAAATAGGTGGTTATTATAAAACTCCTCAAGGGGAACATACAAAAATAACATGAAAAATAATCTAACTACATAAAAATAAAAATAATGGGGATATCCATTGACTCTTGGAATTATCAAATTCAAAAAAACATGGGAGGGAAAAAAGGAATGATAGGCCATTTTCCTTCATAAAAAAAATGAAAGTTAAACCCATTGATGGGAACTGCAACTAGGTTCATCATTAAAGAACCATTGTGCTCCATTGTTTTCAAACAGATTTGCAACATGGAGTGTCATGTGTATAAATTTTTTCTCAAATTCCTAGCATATTGAGAAACCATCAAGGTACCTAGGATTTCTCCCCATATAATATAAGCTTATTCGTGTCATTAATTCAGAATGTTATCTGCTGTTTTAGGATTAATGAGTTTATAGGGGAAAAATAGGATGCTTAAAATACAGTGGGAATTATTAATACTCATGTGAAAACTGAATAAATGATATTGTGCCCATCTAATTTCCAATAAAGACCCAATTTCTCCTAGATTAAATAGACAAAAATAACAACGAAAATAAGAGAGCAGGAACATATTACAAAGATATATAGTATTTGTGAAGATAATGAGCTTGAGTATCTGTTATAAGAAGAATTTATTAGACATTCAATAACTTATTATTTATTATATGTATGACCAGTGTAGACACCACATTATAGGACTCCGTAAGTCTCTCCTTAGATCTGTAGCACCTCCCTATTTCACTACAAGCCCTAGGTTATACACCGAGTACCTATCTAGAGGCCATCGGGCGCTCCCGAGCCCCCTTTGACTTTGGTCAACTCTATCATTAGAGAAAATCTCAATGAATCTTCAAAGGGAGCTGAATCCCCTTTCCAACGGTCCACCCTATGCATGAATCAGAATAATAATTTGGACAAATGGACCATTTTACTATCTAAATCGATCTAAAGGCCATCGTGCACTCCCGGGCAATAATTTAACCTCAGCCAACTTCATCGTCAGAGTAAAAACTCTTTGAATCTTCAAAAGGCACGGGAATACCTTTCCAACGCTCTGCCCCGTGCATAAAATGACATAACCATTCGGACGAACGTTTCATTTTCCCTCAAAAACTTATCTAGAGGCCACCGAGCACTCCCGAGCTCCAGTTGACCAGGGTAAACTCTTCATCTCATATGAGACTGAATGAATCTTTGAAGGAAACTGAATACCCTTTCCAATGGTCCATCATGTGTGCTAATCGACCTTACGGTACAGATGAATGACCCATTTTACACTGAAAGGTCACTAGGCGCTTCTGGGCCCCGATTGACCAAAGTCAACTTTGCAAACCGAGTGAATCTATTTGGAAAATACCTCGCATAACCTTTCCAACGGTCCACTCCATGCACAATTCTGACTTATCATTCGGATGAACGATTCATTTTCGTCCAAAGATCTCCCGTCCAAAGGATCAATGAGCTCTTCCGAGCCCTGTTTAATCCAAAGTCAATTCCTGGACCTGGGAGAGACTCAGAGGACTCTTTAAGGCTTTGAATTACCTTTCTAATGGTATGCCACTTGTTCAATTTGGATCAATGGATTGCGTTCTACGACCGTTTTTCGAGAAAATCTACACGAGACTCCTAATTGACATGTCCATTTCCTTGCCTATCGATAGTGCGCCTATAATTACCTGCCAATTGGCAGGGCTGGGGCTATGTCGATCAGCACCCCCTTACACTATAAATAGAGGGCATGACCTCACTCCTAAAAACACACCTCATATCCGTCAATATCAGTGATCTCGGGAACATTCTCTTGCAATCAACGAAGTTTACTTATGTGAAATTCCATTCCATCTTACATTCCCGTCCTTTTCATACCAATTTGGCAAAATCTTATTCTCCCACATCTGACATTCATCTCAACATTCCAAGGAGCTCATCTAAGATCAAGATCAAGATTCAATTCTTCAAACTAGGTCCAAAATCCTTCTCTCTCCCTTTAAATTTCTTATTTTTACATTAGTTACATAAATTCTTAATCTAGATTTTACTTTAATTCATACACATTAACATCTCGCCTTTTGATTATTTATATTGCATATACTTTATTTTCTATAAAAAAAAATGAAAAGAAACAAAAATAGGGTTACACCTATAAATTCTAATGGGATTATTTATCACAATTTCTCAAAACTGAAACAGATTTTCTGCCCACATACATAGAATAAATTCCCGTTCGAATCTATGGGATAAACCCCACCCTTATGCCACATGCGAACTACATGGACTTTGATGCCTTTATAGGCCACGTAGGCGTTTTGGGTTAAAACTCGAGTCCCATTTTCCAAAATTTCCAATTTTTTAATTTTCCAAATACCCAATTTCCTCATTTGTCTCCTTTTCATATATACATTGTTTTAGTTATATTTTTTTCATTCTTATTGGACTTTTATCCAACATATATTATCATTTCATTATAATCACCAATATCGCGATAAGCGCATAAATCATATTTTCTATATATTATTTTGGGAACATTCCTATGGAAGACCTCACTCTACCCTTTCCAAGGTATGAGTTGGGCGATTCTGATCTCCATGATATGTACACACACATACACTTCACAGAGAAATAAAGGAAAATAGTACATAAGCCTATGAGAGACTGAAAGGGAAGGATGGGTTCCTAATACCTTCCTATTCCGTAACTTAGCCCCCGGATCTTCAAACTATTGGTTTCATAAGCATCGGTTTGCCTTTGATGCTACTCTCTCGAGGCAGCGACATGTTCTTTTTCCTATTTTATGAAAAATAGGCTGGAGACTCCATCTCTTTACATTCACTCCACACCGATGACGATCGAAGAGTTCCTAGAGTGAGAGGGTGTGAGACCTTCACCCCTCCCCCCGGGGGAAGGAGATGATTTCGGGATAGCCACAGTGGCGACTCCGCTAGGGACGATTTTCGTAAGAGGTCTAGACTCTGTTTGCATTGGTGTTATTATTTAATGCTTCTGTGCATATGCATCTACATGTATGTTCCCTTTTTTAGCCTCTATTATTTATTTTACATATATACCTCATGCTTATATCACTACTCACTCACACACTTGTAAGTACTCTCCATGTACGCTTCACACTACTTACATATAGGATCACTTATATCAACAAGTTGGACACACCATTTATAATATCCATCCTTAGGTGTCACTAACACACACCTCCGCTTGTCACGCTTGTATACATCCATGCTCACTCACACAACTCACACACCACTTATAGTTGATCCATGATTAGGTTCACTATCACACACTCACTTGTAGATATTCACAAATCAGTCACCCTCACATATCCATGCTTAGTGTAATCCTCATGCACCATGTTAGATTTAGTTTTTGTACTTGTAAATTCTCCCTTATTAGTATAGTGCTCATCATGATAAATGAAGATACTCTCTCCATAATATAAAAATCAAGAATCATGCAGTTTGTAGACTAAATCATCAAAGAGCATGGCTATTGACCAAATTTTGTCCCGTAACTGGGGGGTCATTTCATGATGGGCACTAGTCCAGAAGGTCGTAGTTAGCTTAAGAGATATGACTCTCACCTTCCATTGGCCAAGTACCTTTGAGGTATATTGAACGGTTCCCCTCGTATCGTACCGCTTGATCGAAGTCATGGAAGGAGGTATATCGCAGGGAACTCGTTCACATACGTCGAGTATATTGATTCAATCTCACACGTATTGTCCCCACAAGCTATATAGTGAGATAATTCACGTAGACTCAGGTATATCAAATGGATTGTACACACGTACCGATTGCCCTCAAAAGAAAGATGTATATTATGGAAGTCATGCCAAAGGGGGGATCCCTTCCAATCGACCCAAGAATTGCATACCCTCATATAGGTGTCAAACCTAGGGCACTCATATTTAGTTTGCCAGTTTCTACCCGAACTCTGTCGAAATGATTGGTCGGCAAGTCTCCTAAACTTTCACGCAATTTCATCCTTTTAAAAATGGGACCTTATCCACGAGACTGGCAACACATCCAACCATGTTTTTTTACATATTTTTCAAAGCAAGAAGTGAAATAGTTTTTCAAACGAGTTCCGTACGACCTTTCTTTTTGCATTTAGGTAAACCTAATACAAGTGAGAACATAATAATAATAATAATAATAATAATAATAATAATAATAATAATAATAATAATAATAATAATAATAATAATAATAATTGTTGATACCAAAATTAATATGCTGATGTGGACTAATAATACGAAGACACGTGTCAATCTACGTGGCACAATAGCAACGAGGAAGTTCATTTCCCCGACCAACCCATGTCCTCTCCGAGCAACGAGGATATACCGAGGAACTTCAGCACTCCGAGGTACTCTAGCGCTCCGAGGAACTCCTGAGCAACGAGCAACTAAGGCGGTCCGAGCTGCATCTCGGCCGTAGTATTAATTGCCAAAATATCAACAGTTCAACTATTCATTGAATGTTTATCGTATTGAAGCGCACGCTACATTAAATGTATTACCCTTTCACATGTATATCATTTAATGTACCAACCCATTCATGTACAACCTAAGGGCTATAAATACCTTGTATCACCCTCATTCAAGGGGACGGGAATTTCTTGATAGAACCTTGTAATCGAGAATTCCCAAACACTCAGCAATAACATAACAGTGGACGTAGGCCATTCTTATAAGGCTGAACCACTTTAAAAATCTCTGTCTCATTTTATTTATCTGTGATTGAATAATTAGAGCAATCTAATTTTTTACATCAACAGATTGGCGCCGTCTGTGGGAAACGACTGTTGCTATCGTTTTTCACTAAAAATCATTTATCATTAATGGAAGATAATCCAGAATCCAGCAATCGAAATGCTGGAAATACTGGAAATCCTCCAAATCCATCTGCGCCTCCAGATCTGGCTGGAATTATGACGAATCTGGCTGAAGGACAAATCGCCATGCAAGAAACAATGAGGCAACTCATTCAAACTCTTCACGGCGGTGCACCTACCCATTCAAGGCAAAGGAGTGATCGTGGGCAATCGTGATCCAGGCGTACTGGGTCATATCGTAATGAAGAATCTAATGATTTTTCTTATCAACCTGGGCGAACTTCATCGATACGGGCTACGAATACAGATCAACATATCACCCTCTCTCCGGAGAGAACTAGCGCCCTGGAAAGATTAAGCAGAGCATCTCCTTTCAGTCGGTTAGGACCAAGGAGAAATATGAGTCCACCTAGAGCCCCATCGAGAAGCTTTCGACCACCATCAGGTTTGAGAGAAGGATCAGCACAATCAAGACCAGTTACTCGTCGAGATAGATCTCAGGAAGCTACGTCAGAACAATCAATTGCTCGGACTAAGCAGTCCGAGGAAGGAAATGAAGCATGGAAGGGTTCCATTCAACGATTGGAGGATAGACTTGGAGAAATGGTTAAAGAAAGGAATCCCTTACAGAGAACTTTTGTTCAAGGGACACCTTTTGTGCAGGCCATTGTGAATTTTCCTACACCATCGAAATTTAAAGCACCTGTAGTGACCGCTAAATATGATGGAAAGACAGATCCTGTCCTTCATATAGAACAATACCAAGCTGCTTCCGACATATATGCTGTCCCCGACGAGATGAGGTGTAGAGCATTTTCGGAAACTCTTACCGGATCTGCACAGATATGGTACAATAATCTTCCTCGGAATAAGATTTCGACTTTTATTCAGTTAGCCGAGTTGTTCATTGGCAATTTCTGTTTTGGAGCAAAGCCAGTAAAGCGAGTAGCACACTTGTTAAGTGTTAGACAAAAGTCTGGTGAAAGTACTAGAGATTACATAACTCGTTTCAATAACGAGAAGCTGGAAGTCATAGATTATGAAGAAAAGACAGCAATCACTGCTTTGATGAGTGGTTTGTTGCCTAACAAGTTATACTATACTTTGGCCAAAGATCCACCTAAAACTATGTCGGAGTTGATGGCAAAAGCGGCCAAAATCATGAATGCCGAGGAGGCTATGGCTGCGAAGAAGAATATGGATAAAGAAACCAAGGTTGAGGTTGACAAATCTAAGAAGAAAGAGCAAAAAGGTAATGGTGGTGACAAGCATTCCAAGAATAATAGGACGTCATGGGAAGTCCTGAAGAAATATGATAACTATACTCCATTGAAGATGGGTATTAATCATGTTTTAGAAGAAATCAAGAATAACGAAGAAATCAAGTGGCCAGATAAACTGAGGACCAATCCTGAACTGAGGAATAGGGCCAAATATTGCGAATTCCATAAAGATCATGGCCATATGACCAAAAATTGCATAGCCCTTCAGAACGAGATTGAAACGCTCATTCGAAGAGGAAAGTTGTCAAAGTATGTAGATCGCAGAGGTGAAAGGAAGAATGATGATAGAACTAGAGATCGTTCCAGATCTCCTCGTCGGATGGAGGAGAAAAAGAAAAGAAATCATGAAGATGATCCAGATGAAGACCCCGATCTTCCAAAAAAGCCAAGGCAGCCTGAACGAGAGGTATTTTCCATACGTTTTGGGTCATTTGATTGTAATGTTATTACAGGAGGAGATGCTGGTGGGGGAGACCTTACTGCAGAAAGAAAGGCCTATCTCGGAGAGGCTCAAGCCTGCTCATATATTCAACGAATAAATCTTGCCGAGGAAGATCGTCCGAGGAAGGTAAATAAAGAGAAGCTAGTTATTGGTTTTTCAAAAAACGATTTGGCAGGTGTTCTTTACCCTCACGACGATCCTCTGGTGATCAAAATGAGGATGAAAGATGTGGTGATTTCAAGGGTGTTGGTGGACAACGGTAGTTCGGCAGACATCATGTACTATTCATGTTTTGATAGCTTGAATTTGAAATTATCTCAATTGGAACCTTATCACAGACCCCTTCTGGGTTTTGCTGGTGAGAAAGTTTTTCCACTTGGGACGATCAAGTTGGACATATTCATTGGAACTTGGCCTGTTTGTCAAACAGAAAGAATACGCTTCTTTGTGATGGATAAGAATGTGCAGTCAGCCTACAACATCATCATGGGAAGAGTTGGTTTGAAGAAATTCGAAGCAGTTCCATCTACAGTGCATCAATGTTTAAAATTCCCAACAAACTTCGGAGTAGGAGTTGTGAAAGGTGATAAAAAAGTAGCTCGGGAATGCTATTATTCGTCTGCCGAGCAAGAAGAATTTGAAGAGTCAAGGAAAAAGACTACTACCTACCAAGTGGATGAAGGTACAGAAATTGAAACTCTTGATCCTAGGGATGAATCTCAACTTGTAAAAGGACAGGTGGTGGAATCTACGGAAAATGTTATTCTGGACGACGAGCATCCTGAACGAATAACCCAGATAGGTTCGTCGTTGGATGTGTCAATAAAACAAGAGTTGATAACTTTCTTGAGAAACAGGAAGAATACTTTCGCATGGAGTCATGAAGACATGCTAGGAATAGATCCAAACTTCTTATGTCATGAGCTCAATGTGAATAAGGAGATCAAGCCTGTGAAGCAAAGAAGAAGAGTGTTTAGTCCCGAGAAGAATCAAGCCATACAAGAGGAGGTCGAGAAGCTCCAGAAAGCCCAATTCATTGAAGATGTGAAATATCCAGACTGGTTGGCAAATGTGGTGATGGTAAAGAAGAAGAACAATAAATGGAGAATGTGTGTTGATTTCACTGATCTCAACAAGGCATGCCCAAAAGACCATTTTCCATTGCCCAGAATTGACCAGCTAGTGGATGCTACCTCGGGACATGAGCTGCTCAGCTTCATGGATGCATATTCTGGCTACAACCAGATCAAGATGAAGCCTGAAGACAGGGAAAGTACTTCTTTTATTACCCCAAGGGGAACTTATTGTTATAATGTCATGCCTTTTGGTTTGAAAAATGCAGCTGCAACATATCAGCGGCTGATGAACAAGGTTTTTGCCGAACAAATCAGTTGCAACATGGAAGTCTACGTCGACGATATGCTAACAAAGAGCAAGAAAGCTGCTGATCATCTAGTTGACTTAGGTCAGACTTTTGATCAACTAGATAAATACCAAATGAAGCTCAACCCGACGAAGTGCACCTTTGGAGTACGAGAAGGAATGTTCCTCGGATACATCGTCAACCAACGAGGTATTGAAGCAAATCCAGAAAAGATCAAAGCTCTTTTAGGGCTGCGATCCCCAACGACGAAGAAAGAAGTACAGAGTCTTACAGGACGAGTTGCGGCGCTCAATAGATTTGTGTCCCGAGCAACTGATAAATGCCTCCCGTTCTTCAAAACACTTCGAAAAACTTTTGAATGGACTGATGAATGTGAAAAGGCCTTTCAAGACTTGAAGAAATATTTGGGAACACCTCCATTGTTGTCCAGGCCAATAACAGGAGAGAAATTGTACTTGTATCTGGCGGTATCAGGGAATGCAGTCAGCTCGGCATTGATCAGAGTGGAGAATGGAGTCCAGAAGCCAATTTATTACACAAGTAAGGCTTTCCGAGGTGCAGAAATCAGGTACCCAAAGTTAGAAAAATTGGCATTGGCGTTAATTGAAGCAAGTACAAGAATGAGGCCATATTTCTAGGCCCATACCATCGTCGTTTATACCGATATGCCATTGAGACAAGCCCTTCATAAGCCAGAGAAGTCAGGAAGACTGATGTACTGGGCAATAGAACTCGGTGAATATGATATTATATATGAGCCCAGATCATCATTGAAAGGGCAAGCTGTAGCAGATTTTATAGCAGAGTTTACATATCCTGATATCTCCGAGGAACAAAAACTGCTCGCTGACCAACCTGTGGATGTTACAGGATCAACAGACATAAGTCCAGACCAACTCCGATTGGTAAAAGGGCTTGTGAATGAAGAAAGATCATCATCTTCGAACTTAGACCAGCTCCGGTTGGTAAAAGAGCGAGAAGAGATGGTCGACGAGGAGCAGAAAGTGTCAGAGGAGGATGAAAAGAAGCAACAAATATTTCACCGAGGAACTCTATCAGATAATAAATTTGAAGACGGGTTACCCATATGGAGGTTATATGTAGATGGCTCATCTTGCACAACAGGTTGCGACGCAAGAATTATTTTGAGCACCCCAGACGAGATTGACATGGAATATGCTTTACGATTCCAATTCAAAGCCTCTAATAATGAAGCGAAGTATGAGGCCATGATAGCAGGTCTTAATTTAGCAAAGATTATGGAAGCACAACAAGTGATGGTATTCAGTGATTCTCAATTAATTGTGAATCAGATGATGGGAATATATGCGGTTAAAGGAGAGTTAATGATCAAATATCACGCAAAGGTAATGAAGTTGTTGACAGAATTTGATGCCATTTAATTGGTGAGAATACCGAGGATGGAGAATGTACAAGCAGATGCACTGGCCCGACTAGCATCAGCTACTCGTACCGAGTTACGAAGAACCATACCGATTGAAGTATTAGAAGGTCGAAGTATAGATGAAGACATGACAATGAATGTAATTACCCTTGATTTAGGACCATCTTGGATGGATCCCATCAGGGCATATATTGAAGAGGGAGGATTGCCGGAGGACAAGCTCGCTGCCAAGAAACTGAAATATAAAGCTGCTCGGTATGTATTAACGAATGGTATTTTGTATAGATGAGGAATTATGGCAGGTTTACAGAGATGTGTATATCCCTCCGAGGTGAAAGAATTGATTGAAGAAATCCATGAAGGGTCTTGTGGAGCCCATGTAGCAGGACGAACACTTTTACAAAGGGTGATGACTCAAGGATACTACTGGCCGATGATGAGGGCTGATTGTATAGCCTATGCTAAGAAATGTGACAAGTGCCAACATTTTTCCTCTATCTGACGAAGTCCACAAGCATTATTGACACCCATAACTTCCTCTTGGACATTCACCATGTGGGGAATTGATTTGGTGGGACCATTGCCGACCACCCGAGGAAGATTCAAGTACCTCATCGTCGCAGTAGACTATTTTACTAAGTGGGTAGAAGCTGAACCCCTCATTGACATGACGTACAAAAAGGTATACCAGTTCGTTTGGAAGAATATCATCTGTCGATTTGGTCTCCCTCATGCCTTCATCACAGACCATGGAACCCAATTTGATAACGAGGAATTTGCTGCTTATTGTCATCAGTCGAACATTTTAAAGGTCCATTCAGCACCAGGCCATCCTCAAAGCAATGGACAGACTGAAGTGACGAATAGAACACTGCTAAATGGTTTGAAGAAAAGGCTAAGTGAAGCTAAAGCGAATTGGATTAATGAGCTACAGTCAGTATTGTGGGCTTACCGAACAACTCCCCGAGCAGCTACTGGAGAATCACCATATATGCTGGCATTTGGAAGTGAGGCTGTAATACCTGCCGAATTGGGTCTCCCAACACATAGAGTGCTGAATTTCAATTCTCCAGTCAGCGACTTGATGAGAAGACTGGATTTGGATATGCTCGAGGAGGTTAGAGAAGAGGCAGCTATAAGGAATGATGCTTACCAACAACGCACAGCTCTGTTCTACAACAAAAGGGTGAAGAAATGCGACTTAAAAGAGGGGGATTATGTGCTAAAGAAGGTCATTCAGAAGCATAATAAGATGGAAGCAAACTGGCATGGACCTTACCGAGTTACAGAAGTTGTTTGACTAGGAACTTACAGAATAGCAACTCTAGAGGGAGAGGAATTTAATAATGCATGGAATGCCGAACACCTGCGCAAGTATTATCAGTGATGCAAAATGTAAAGCAGTTACTTCATTATGAATAAAACGATGATGTTTTCACCATTTTCCTATCCTTTGTTTAAAAGTTTTTCGGGGAATACTAGTGTTGTACACTACGCTGCTCGACAGCAAAAAGAAGACAATAGTTTGAAAGAACCAAAAAATATACTCCTTTGGTTAGGAGGCGTACACTAGCGTGACCAACTAAGGTTGGTAAGATAACTAGTGGACAAATAGTTCGAAAGAACCAAAAAATATACTCCTTTGGTTAGGAGGCGTACACTAGCGTGACCAACTAAGGTTGGTAAGATAACTAGTGGACAACTAGTTCGAAAGAACCAAAAAATATACTCCTTTGGTTAGGAGGCGTACACTAGCGTGACCAACTAAGGTTGGTAAGATAACTAGTGGACAAATAGTTCGAAAGAACCAAAAAATATACTCCTTTGGTTTGGAGGCGTACACTAGCGTGACCAACTAAGGTTGGTAAGATAACTAGTGGACAAGATAGTTCGAAAGAACCTGATAATTCAATAATCAACTACGGTTGATGGAAGAACAATATCATTTGATCTGAAAATAGGCCAATAAGTTGGTCGGAAGGTAAAATCATTCCAGAAAATACAAAGAATTCCAAACTGAACCAAGTATAGTTGGTCGGTGATCAACTATACTTGGTCGACGAGGATAAATTATCGATCATGGTTGGTCGGATACATTTTAGGAAAAAGTTTACCAAGTATGGTTGGTCGGGGATAAAAACCCATCAACTGTAGTTGGTCGACAAGCACAATTTAACAACCTTGGTTGGTTGGAAACAGTTTAAACATTTTATACTCATTACTTTATTATTAAGTGATGGAGCAGCATTGATACTTGTAATTTTGATTACATATTGTTATCTTTTTAACAGATACATATACACAAATGTAAAAATGTTTGATAAACACAAGACAATCGCAATACAAATTTGCAAACAGAAAATGAAATTCTTTCATTAAGATAAAAATGTATTACAAGATCTACATATGTGCTAATTATTACATTGAAAAACCTATTCTATTGGTTTCTTTCCTTTAGCTTTTGAAACAGGTTCCTCGCCGGCAGGAGGATCTTCCAGGCAAAGGGGAGAGTTAATAAAGTTCAAGTCCTTCAGCATTCTGACATTCATTATTGAAGGTGTATCCAAGAGATGCTCGGGACGAGATAATTCAGTCTGAGAATGAAGACTATAGTCACCAAGATATTTTGAAATTAAACTCCGAGGAATGGAACGAGCTGGGATCCATTCCATGTCCAATTTGAAAGGTGGCACAGGCAAGTCTAGTAACCCTGGAGCATGATAATCCCATAAAAAATGCCCTTGCTCCAATTTTAATACACCCAGGGCGTTCAACCACCCCTGCTTATAACCTTCATTATTGGCGTGTTCAATACGAGCATCTAAATGAACAAAGGCTTCATTATATCCTGCCATCCAAAATTCCCTAGGCTGTTTATGGAATTGGAAGGTTAATCTATCCAATTGTTCATGAAGGTTTTTAGCAAAAAGATTCTTGGTATGTAAAGCAGACTTCGTTGCAGTGAGTTGATCTTCCAAAGATAGATTTTTCTTGGACATTTTAGATAAAGCCCGATCTTTGGCGTTTAATTGGTATGCTTGAGTTTCCAAAGTAGATTGAGTGCGAGCCTCTTCAACATTGCGGCTAAGAATTCTTGATCGACTCCGAGCAGCGACTGGAGAACTTTGCTCCTCGGCAACATTTTGAACAGCTCTTCCTCGCCCACGAGAACCTCTTCCTCGTCCCCGAGTAGTCACAGGAATAACAGATCTTCTCAGAACGTCCAACTCTTGCCTTAATTTGGCATTCTCAACTTCTAAGAATGAGAAACCTTTATCGGTAACTTGCACTAAAGCAGTGGAAGATGACGCTGCAGATTCATACTGCGCCAGCTTTTTCTGCAAATTATTATTTTCTTGTTCCAGGATCTCGGCGATCTGCCTGCAGGCCTCAACTTCACCTTTTAGGGTCCTTTCCCTAATATCATATCCAGCAATAATCTTTTTATGGCCTGTATCAGAAGACAACTGTTGATATATACTTTCATACTCCTTGTGCAACAAAGCAGTTGATTCATTGTGTTGATTCTGAAGATCTTCTAAGGAACAATGAAGTTCCTCGATCAATTCATAGTATGCCACATTATTGGCCACAGATCGATCAAGCAAATCCTTTAAGTATCGGTAAGCTTCGACTGCTTGCTCTGAGACATCATGGCCAAGGATGTCGGCAATCTCTGATACACTCAGGTCCGTATGACCAGCCTTATAATATCCATTGCATAGTTGCATCAGTTTTGTATCAGGAGCAGATATCAGTTCCATTCTGGCCATAAACTAATAAAGAGGAGACAACAGTCAACAAAAATAGATCATCAACACCAAAGAAGAACAAAGATGTATTTTATTAGATCATCAAAAGATTACATTATTTGATTACAAGTGATAATAAAAATTAGAAAAGATACCGAACAACTTCACACCTTTTCCTTGTCTCCCAAGACTTTCTCGGGAGGCTGGGACGAGGAGCTTGGTTGCTCGGTGGTAACAGCAGCTGGAATAGCAGGAGTTGAAGTTCTTTCAAAAGGAGGAGTCATGGAAGAAATGTCCTCGTTGGCAGCAGGTAGAGAGGAAGGGACTTGATCACCTATGGCCACGGAAGATTCATCAGAGACAGGCTCATCTTCTTCTTCCTCCACAATTGGTGGGGGAGGACCAGGGAGGTGTAACTGGAATAACCCAGAATCTTCTTTGATCTTCAATTCTTGCAGGGAAGCTACCCAGCCATCTCGGAAGTATTTCAACTTCCCATATTGAACTTGGGATGTCATCGCAGCAATCCCCTTGTCCCATCCTTTATCCCAGCCAGCACTGAAGGATTTTTTAACTGCGAGCTTTCTTTTCAATTTCTCCGAGGAAAGCTTCGCATCCACTTCTTGTTTTTGGCCCTTGATATCTCGCAGGGCGGACAATTCTTCCTCTGCCTTCCTCAGCTTGTCCTCAAGATCTCCAAAATTCTTGAGCTTGTCGTCATACTTCTTATGCTCGGCCTCTAAATCTTTCACTTTATTCTCCAAACTCTTGGAGATCTCAGCCATCTTCACCTTCTCGGCCTCAACTGAAGATAACTTTTTCTCCCATTCAGCTTTATCCTCGTTATATTGCTGACGAGAATCCTTCAAAGACTGGGTTAAACCCAACAGAGCATCCTCTACACCAGACGAGGAGCTAGAAGCTTTAATTGCCTCGTCCTTCTTCACAATGTTATTGAAACAATTCACCAGCTACACAAAGGAAAAAGTGACAGGTCAGTGCAAAAAGACAAGTATTCAAAGAAAGAAAGGAAATTCAGGGTGTGAGAAATTTACCGAAGCAAGATGACGAGTAGCTAGGGATGTCAGCATATCCCTAGAAATTTTTTCATCAATTCCTTGGACCTCGGGTATGATCCAAGTTTTTACCGAGCTCATTGCAGAGCTCGGAGGAATGATGGTTGGAACACCAACACCACCAGCTGGTAGAGAGGACGCAGTTTTAGCCAAATTGACTGAGGATGATTTCCTCAATCTCCTCAAAGGGACTTCAGCAGCTTCAACCAAGGAAGAACTCTTGGTCGGAGAGATAGCAATTATTTCCACAGGAGCAACCTTCTTGCTCGGAGCCACTGGGGGCTTCTCGGTAGCTTTGGAAGGTCCAGCATCCACCTTCTTAGTCCCCTCTGGGACATCAGTTTTGCTTTTCTTGGCCCCAGCAGCAGAAGAAATGTCATCAAATAGAGCAGGAGGATCTCTTTTCTTGCCCATTCTCTGACTTAAAGGAAGATGAGAATCTAAAGAAGAATCCTCTGGAATTGAAGCTGGCTCGACAGGGCGAGCGGTATAAGAGGTTGTATAACTCTTATACTGTAGCAGATATGATGCAGACCTGATGTGCTCGTCTGCAACGTTCTTATGCAAACCCCAGATTAGTTTCAGATGCTTAATATTAACCTCTGATTCTTTTGGAGTTTTTCTTTTACTATCAACTGCAAACAAATACATAATGAGATATCAGTCATACATTTTGTCAAACATGATAAAAGCATAATTTCATAAGTAAAAGAAATAAAATGAAAAATAAACCTATCACATTGCCATATGGGGGGCATCTGGGACCGTTGTATACTTCATCTCCAACTAAAGGGGCATATTTCCAATTTTTAATGACCACCCCATGTTCAAAATAATTTCTATTTGAATCAGGGAGGTTAACTACGAGAGCCCTATTCAGAAACCTAGTTTTTAAGTAATAAATATTATCTAGAGTGGCCCATTTATAGCAATACATAATTTCAGGGATCCCTATACGAGTCCCATGAGTTAGATTTAATTTGTACACCCCATTAATTATTCTCCATGAATTGGGGGCTATTTTTGCAGGGACAAGATCAAAATACTGACAAAACTCAAGACACAATGGATTTGGCGGAAAAGAAAATCCACATTCAGCAATGAATAGACTGGGGAACCAATGTCCCTCAGCCAATCGAAAATAATCTAAAGGCTCAGAAAGAACCTCCAGAGTTACCCAGGAAGGAATGGAAAAATCGAAACAAAATTTCTCAACAGACTCCACAATATAAACCATACTGAATAAAAGAGATACAAAAGAAAGGAAGAAGATCTTACAGGAAGAAAGGAGGTATGTTGACAACGAACGAAAACAAGGATGAAGGCACAAGAGAGAAGGAGAGAATAGAAAGATTGAATGCAGGAAATTGGAAAAAGAAGAAGACGGTATGGTTACCTAAGAAGTTTAAATACTTTGCCTTGGGAAGCGGCGTAGGAAATGATTACGAAAAAAAAACTATTGAACTTCCGACGGCTAAAAGGACAAAAAGGGCACTAAGATCGAAGCGTTCTTAAAAGTTCGAAAAAAGGCGGATTCTTTGAATTTAGAAATAAATTCAAATACGATGCTCCTAAAACCCAGGAAGATCATTCAATATTGCCATAAACCGAGAAAGAATGTTCCATACTCCTCAAAGTTCGAAATATGAAACATTGGGGGCTTCTGTTGATACCAAAATTAATATGCTGATGTGGACTAATAATACGAAGACACGTGTCAATCTACGTGGCACAATAGCAACGAGGAAGTTCATTTCCCCGACCAACCCATGTCCTCTCCGAACAACGAGGATATACCGAGGAAATTCAGCACTCCGAGGTACTCTAGCGCTCCGAGGAACTCCTGAGCAACGAGCAACTAAGGCGGTCCGAGTTGCATCTCGGTCGTAGTATTAATTGCCAAAATATCAACAGTTCCACTATTCATTGAATGTTTATCGTATTGACGCGCACGCTACATTAAATGTATTACCCTTTCAAATGTATATCATTTAATGTACCAACCCATTCATGTACAGCCTAAGGGCTATAAATACCTTGTATCACCCTCATTCAAGGGGACGGGAATTTCTTGATAGAACCTTGTAATCGAGAATTCCCAAACACTCAGCAATAACATAACAGTGGACGTAGGCCATTCTTATAAGGCTGAACCACTTTAAAAATCTCTGTCTCGTTTTATTTATCTGTGATTGAATAATTAGAGCAATCTAATTTTTTACATCAACAATAATAATAATAATAATAATAATAATAATAATAATAATAATAATAATAATAATAATAATAATAATCATCATCATGCTGATACCCTTTTTCTTATTTTTCCTCTTTCTTTACCAAGAGTGTCGAAAACATTTTCCCCCTCTTTTGTTAAAATACTAAAAGCATTTTCCCTTCCATATCCTCAAAATATTTTCCTCCTTTTTATCCCAAAACATTTTGTCTTCCTCTTTTCCAAAAATGTCAAAAATATTTTCCTCCCTTTTCAATAAGGTTTTCCCTTCTCTTTCAAAAATAAATTCAATTTTGTCTCCTTCTCAGGTCAACCGCATACCCAACCTTCGGCCTGGTTCCCTATCGGCTTTGGTCTTTCATCAAACCTCCCCAAGGCTCCGTCAGTTCCCTCGCTACTTCCTCCGGGTTTGGAATTCACCTTCATCCACTTTCCATGGAGAATGTTGACCAAGTATCGAATGTGCAACTGGATTTGATAACGGTTATAGTCCAAGTCACTGCCGAGATTGACAACCTTTAAACTGAGGTTCATGAGATGTAACAAAATTGGGTCCCTATTCCCAAAGAAACCGAGGTCCTCTTCCTTCGTGATATGGGTTCGCCCACACCTGAGCCTATATGGGTCCCTGAGGAATATTAGCAAGCACCACGTGTCCCTCCTACTAATGGGTTGTCTCCAGCTTAGCTCCCTATGCTGATATTGCCCAGCGAGGAGCTAACATTCCCATGATCGTTGATACGATGGAAGAAATGTTGAACAAGGTCAAGGAGGACCTTAAGATGTTGATATTATCTGAGAACTACATGGATTACACCCATATGACTCCTTATTCTAAAGCAAGGTTGCTAGAAAAGTTTAAGATGCCCAACATTGAGAAATTCGGGGGTAGTGGACCCCTAATTATTCATCTCTAAAGTTACCATCGAACCATGAGTTTTATAGGATCCTCCGAGGAAATAATGGCCCAGATGTTCCAACCGACTTTGAAGGACGATGCTCTTCGGTCCGAGTAATGATGGGAAGACAGTACTACCCCCATTTCCTAGCCCTTGGGAAGTATGAGTAGATCGTAGAAAGTCTTGCCAAGATAGAAATTATCCAAATAGTTCACTCCCGAAAATTATGAAAAATCTACTAATACAACAGTTTCAACTGTCAATAACATCTTTCATCCTGCCACTTCATGGGCACAAAAAAACTTCCCTAATCTAGTAAAAAAAGAATAGACCGAGCTTCACGCTTCATTCTCCAAAGTTTACCAAGACCTTTTAAGCTGATATATTATCAAGCCATTGCACCCTCGTCCATTACCAAACATAATTCCCATTAATTTCAAACCATATGCCCATTGAGATTTTAACCAAAGTGCCGGCCATGCCACTTATCAGTGTTTCCATCTCCGAAATGTAATCTAAGGTTTGATTGACTGGGGCATCATTACCCCACCAACCAACCCTAAACAAAACACAAACCACAATCCACTTCTAAATCATACAAATGTCATCTTCCTAGAAGAAGACTCAAAATTTGATCCATCTACCTAGATTGTACCTAGTAAATCACATATCATACCTGTATATTACACTAAACCCCTCCAAGTTTTCCCATATTTTCTCCTTCACCCTACTAGTTTTGTTGATCAGGCCCTGTCACTTCTTACTAGAGCATGCATTATTATTCACACCCATTTAGGAGGGAAAGATATGGAATTATCAGCAGTATTGAACCAACTTCTAGAGTTTGCACGGAAATTGCCCTTAGAAATGACCATTGACTGCCAGAGATTCAATACATTATTTTTGAAAGCTCGAAAATGGGCTCGAGAGTTAGATAATTGAATGGTACCTACCGATTAATTCATCTTAGATAATGTCGTCCAGATCATGTCGAACTTATTTCGACACACAAGTGAAATTTACAGTATGTCAGTGCTACTTGATACTTTGAACTACAAGGGAACTTGGTCCCTTCGCTTTTACATCTTCCCGTCAAATGGGAAAATCTATACGAAGAGGCCGTCGAGGTTGTGGAGTGCATTGACTTTTCATGGAAAGATGATGTCATTTCCACCGGATGGGGGGATAAATTTGATAGTTCAGATGAAGAGCAAGCCCAAAAAAGACTAGCCCAATAGTCAGCATATGTGGAATGATATCATTTGGGGAGCTGCTAGGAGAAATCAATAAGGTGGATGAACAACCTGAGATAGATGAGGAAACATGGTTTCTATTTTCCCCCTCTTCTATGAACCATATGACTAGATCAGGGAGGCATTATCAAGTTCTAAACCGGAAATCATAAGCAATCAATAAAGGAAAATGTGTTGAGAATCTTCCTATGCCATAAATGACCCTCGAGGAGAGAAATATCCTTGATCAGTTGGAGAAAACCCAAGCTAACATCACTCTATGAGGACTCTTTATGGCTTCCCAGCTGCACCAGAATGCCTTGATCAGACTACTTACTATTCCCACAATCCCTCATTCCACCACGCCGAAAGAAGTAGTGAATCTGGTCGGATCTCTAACCTCTACTAGAATGCTCTCATTCTCTAAAGAAGAAATCTGTAAGTTTGGTACAAATCACAACTGTGCTCTCACAATCTCCGTCGAAGTCATGAGAAAGACCATCCCACTTTTTTTTTTTTGATAATAGATCAGCTATTAATGTTTGCCCATTGAGAACCCTCAATTTATTAGGATTGAAAGTGAGAGACCTTGCTCCGACATCTACCGCGGTGCATGCTTATGATAATACTCGTCGGGAAGTTATGGGATTCATAAAGCTCACAATAGGGGCTGGCCCTATAAATCCCATCACTAAATTCCAAGTCATCGACATTCCGACTTGTTTCAATCTGTTCCTTGGATGACCATGAATCCATAGTATCAAGGGTGTGTCTTTTTATCTACATTAAAAACTGAAATTCTTCGCCAATGGGTAGGTCATCACCATCTTGGGCGATGACGATAATGCTGAGAATGCAAGAACCAGTTGTTCGATACCAGAGATATATCATGTGGAAAATTATATTCTTTCATCAGGTTTTTGAGTCGAACCGATTTTCCTCCCAGCAGGGGGATTTCCTAGATAGGGTTTATCAAGAGCATAACCCTCATGGAAATGTTAATGTGATAGATATGTTCAAAAACATGCACTTTATGCCTTGACTAGGGAGGGGATGACAACAACAGGGAATACTTGAACCCATAGTATTGAAGAAATCCTTTCCTCCTTGCGATTTAGGTTATCAACCATCTACAGAAGAACTCAGAATGCTCTGTCAACCTCGACTGAAAAGAAGGTTAGAAAGTACCAAGACTGTCTCTAGGGATTTATTGAAAAGAAGATTCATCAGAAAGGGTGAAGATTTCCCCTTTTACGTCTTTACCAAACCGTGTCATGATCATTTGGATAAGAAGATGCAACTAGGAATGGAGATCTTTTTCGAAGACATCCACTCATGGTCTGAAGGTTCCCAATATCATGTGTAACCACTCATTGAGAAGACTATAACTGCTATAAAAAATCTTGAGGGAAGTGACTCCGAGGATTCATTCAACTTACAGACACTGAGGCTGACACTTAGCATGGTCCACTCAAGCGCTAAATCATCGAATTCGTCCCTCCTGATCAAAGCTGCTAATGCATCTCCTCAATTGGCATGATATACTAGTTCCACCTGCTAAAATAAAACCCAGATATGATGTGTATTCCATTTCCTCTTTTCTTGTTATTCCTCAATATTCTGATGTAATAGAGACCTCCTTTTATGAGGTTCTCAATGTTATTTTTCCCAATAATAAAATAAACAACGATTTTGAGTATCTTGCCATGCCTTATATTAATTGTCTTAATTCTAATAAAACTCTTGATGATGATGAGTTTGCAAATGAACAATTCTTAATGATCTAAATAGGGTTAATAATAAATAACATAACTGCATTCAAGTTAATGAAGATAAAACTATTATTATTATTAATCTCGATTCTAGTAGCTAACTGTGCGAGATTAGGATAGGGTTTACCCTTAACGGGCATGAGCGCGTGTAACTCAAAGAATTACTGGAGGAGTTTGTGGATGTCTTCGCATGGTCCTACGATGACATACCTAACATTGATCCCGAGCTTGCTCAACATAAGATTCCAACACTCCCAGAATGCAAATTAGTCAAACAAAAACTATGAAAGCTCCACACCGAATAGTCACTCAAAGTTAAGGAAGAAATGGCCAAACAATTAATGTGGGTTTCATTCATATGATCGAATATCCCACATGGCTATCCAACATTGTACCCATACCAGAATCATGAAGAAAGTTTCGCATGTGCATTGATTACTGAGATTTTAACAAGGCCTCACCAAATGATGATTACTCGCTACCCAATATCTCCATGATTGCAAATAATACATCTAGCCACACTCTCAAGTCATTAGTCGATGATCTTATTGGATATAATCAAATCAAGATGCACAAGGATAATCAATAGAAAATCCCATTTATCACCCCTTAGGGAACATTCTGTTACACCATTATGCCATTCGATCTAAAAAATGTAGGGGGTACCTACCAAAGGCTGCCATAATCATCTTGGATGATCTGATACACAAAGAAGTCGAGGTCTACGTGAATGATATGATTATCAAGTCTAAAACTAGGGAAGGCCATGTTCCCTCTCTTCGAAAGTTCTTTGAGCGACTACGATAATACCAGATGCGACTAAACCCACTAAAATGTGTCTTCGGAGTTACCAAAGGAAAAACTTTGGTATTCACAGTTAGTGAGAAAAGGATAGAAGCTAATCCTTCCAAGATGAAACCCATACTCGAAATGCCACCACCCCGAACAGAGAAGGAAGTCCGAGGATTCCTTGGAAAATTGAAGCATATCAGCCGATTCATCAGCCAATTGACTTCTATTTGTGAAACCATCTTCAAACTCCTCCAAAAGGATTCAAACAAAGTTTGTAATGATGCTTTCCAAGGAGCCTTTTATCAAATCAAGAAATACCTAACCCGACCTTCAGTACTCATATCATCACAGCCTGGTCTTCCCCTACTCCTATACCTGACCATAATAGATACTACAGTTGGGGATCTTTTATCCCAATACCTTAAAGAAACCCGCACAGAAAGGTCCATCTACTATGACAACTACAAGTTGGAAGGGTATAAAGTTAACTACACTGCCTTGGAGAAAGCGTGTGTCGCCTTTGTCTAGGTCACCCAAAAATTACGGCACTACATGATCGCCTTTCCTATCAAACTTCTGTCCCAAATGGATCCTATCAAATACCTTCTCGATAAACCTACCCTATTTAGTCGAAAGTCTCAATGGTTGATGTTTTTATCCGGATTTAATATTGTGTATGTCACATAGAAAGCCAAGAAAGGAAGATCCATTTATGACTACCTTGTAGACCACCCTATGGAAGAAATCTATGTTTAGATTTCTGAGTTCCCAGATGAGAATATCCTATGTACCTCATAAGAAGACCTCCATTGGTAAATGTTCTTTGATGGCGTTGCCAATAAGAAGGGGTATGACATTAGGATACTCCTAATTTTCCCTGATGACTATCACTCTCCCATTTCCATCAAAATGGATTTTCCCTACACCAATAACATGCCCGAATATGTGGCACGCACAGTAGGCCTCAAAGTCCCTCTCAAGAAAGGAATCTGATGCCTAGATGTCTATAGGGATTTAACCCTCATCATCGGTAAAGTACTCAGAAGATGTAAAGTTAAGGACGAGAAACTCTTACCCTTCCATGCCCACCTAAAAGAGTTGGCCTCCCAATTCCATGATATAACCTTCCACTACCTCCCTCGAGAAAAAACTAAACTAGATGATGACCTTGTTAGCTTAGCCTCCATAGTTAACATGCTCGAAGGAATAACAATGTCCCCCTTCCTAGTCCAAAAGCAGGCTAAACCTACTCACTACTACCACATTAACGTCATCACGGAAGAAGATCCTGATATATCTGATTTCTTGTACCATGATACTTGGCACCTCCTCAAGTGCGATAGGTATCCCCAAAATTTTGATAAGAAAGACCGAGCAAACCTCCGCAAACTGGATGCCCAGTACATTCTCTGTGATAAATCACTGTTAAAGAGAAACTTTGATGGAACCCATTTACATTGCACCGCGAGGCTAACATTCAAAAGATGATGAAAAAAATCCACAGCGGGGAGTACGGACCCCACATGAATGACCATATTATTGCCAAGAAAATCATTTGACAGGGTTACTACTGGACTACCATGGTTTAGGATTGCACCACCTATGTTCAAAGATGCCTTAAATGCCAGCAGTTTTATAACCTCCAACACCTGCCTCCGCGGGAATTATATAAAATGATTTCTCCCTGGCCATTTTCCACATGGGGCATCGACATCATAGGGAAATTTACACCCAAGACCTCTAACAGGTATGAATTCATCTTTGTCTCCATTGACTACTTCACAAAATGGGTCAAAGTCGAGTCATAAGCAGTTCTAAATGCCCAAAAAGGTGGCCAAGTTCATCCAGAAAAATATCATCTGCTATTATGGGGTCCCGCACGAAATAATGTTAGACAACGGATTGCATTTCGATGCATAAGTCATAAAATTAGTCAACGAGTATGGGATTCAGGGACACAAATCATCTCCCTATTGACCTCAAATCAATGGTGCAGTTGAAGATGCCAATAAGAACCTCAAAGAAAGCATCAACAACATGATTGAGAGTTATCGAGATTGGGCTAATAGGATCCCGTACGCCCTCCGGGGATACCGCCCTTCAGTTCGAACAACTACTAGGGCTACCCCTTACTCTCTAGTATATATCTTGGAAGACTTCCTACCCGTTGAGCTAAAAATTCCTTCATTACATGTCTTGCTTGAATGCAAAGTCAGTTAGGAAGACTGGCATCAGAGCCATCTCGACAAATTATCCCTATTGGACAAAGGGAGACTGAATTCTCTACATCACACACAAGGGTACCATCGCATAATAACACAATCATTCAACACGAGAGTTAAGGATTGTGGTGTCCGAGAAGGGGACTTAGCCCTTAAATAAATAGTAGAACCTATTTGGGACCCTAGAGGGAAATTGAAGCCCAACTGGAGCGGGCCCTACATTATGAAGAAGATCCTATTTGGCGGCACCGCTATGCTCACCGACCTCAATGGGGAAAGATATGGTTCGTCCAGTTAACTTGGATCATCCAAGAAATTCTACCCTTAGTCCGAAATCTCAGCGTGCTATGACTCTTCTCATCTCCCTTCTAAAAATATTATTCATTTCCCTCTACTCAGAACTACTTGGGGCCTGACCATCTAAAAATCCTTTTTCTTTCGATAATGAAACTCAGAAAATTTTCCTAACCCCTAAAGGTATGTAGGAAGCTCATATACCCAATATGAGCACGACCCCCTTATTTTTCCCAAAATGCTATTATTTTCTTATCATCGAGAATGACAGTTCATTTTACCATTTACATGAACAAAGGGATTATGTATGCCTTAGTGATTGGTATAAATAATTCAAACGCAAAACTCATCAAGAGGAACAATAATATAATTGAAATTTTCTTTATTTCATTGACGAAAAATTCCGTTACAATTACATTGACATACGGAGTCAAACAACTTCTCTTGCCAACCTAACATTATTACTCCTAAAAATAACCTTCCCAAAACTATTCCTACCAGAAAATAACCAGCATCAATACAGTCTCTTCAACACATCAGATTCAGCACAATCCAATGAAGGAAACAAGCCCCACTTTAGAACCCAACTTTCTATCACCTCAACCACACACCAACCACGCCTCGAAGGCCTTCCTCTATTCAAAAAATTCCAAAAAATTCCTTTTTCCTACACAAAATAAATCCCTTCAAAAGGGAAGCTCTTTTTCAACTAAGCCTCCAAGGCCCCCTTCTACTGAAACATATTAAATTTTTCCCCAAAAAATGCATATTCTCCTACTTTTCTCAAAATAAAAACTCAACAGCAAATTAAAGTGCATGTAGAGTAAGCCACTAAATCAAGATAATAAAACAAAATATGATTTTTTTCTTTGCCATTTGAGTCTCTTTTCGGGTGCAAATGTCACCCCATCAAGTAATATGGTCGAAAACCAAGCTCCCATAGTCAACAATGAACCTGCAATAATATCTCGAAGGGAATAACCAAAATTGAATGTCACTGCATTTACCCCATAACCCTCTCTCTTAGGTACTAGAAGTACCCAAACTCCTGTGCCAACAAACTATGCAGCTACGCATCCCCCCTAATCACCCCCGTATGCTAGATGGCCGTCCCGCAGGGATAAAATGTCACCTACAAGATCCCCAGCGAAAAATCAATATTTGGAAAAGGACATAGAAGAAAAGCGATCTTAAGAGGAAAAAAATAATTTTCCCGATCGGCACTGTTCCCTCACATGCTCTAAGAAGCCCAAAGGACAGTGCCACTACCGTTTGGCACCTCCTGTACCATGCTGGTCAGCACCTCCCTGAAATTTTGTACAATAATTCCCCAATTTTTTTTGAAAAATACCCAGAAATATCCTAAAATTGCCAAATGAATTTTAGAACCTTTTCACCAAGATTTTTTTATACCACTTACTTCTCCAAGTGGAACACTTACTTCTCCAACAGAATGCTTACTTCCCCAGCGAAACACTTTCTTCCCCAGCGAAACACTTTCTTCCCCAGCGAAACACTTGCTTCCCCAGCAAAATTTTCAAACTAATTGGATATCTACCCAACAACATCTCCAAAGGACACTGTAGAAATCGATAAAATTCCTCGTCAAGGATGCATCCAATCCATGGATTGATATCTTTTCCCCGTGGAGTCTCCGAATTCCCCTAAGAAAACTATGCCTTAAAGCCTTCAGAATTTGCTTCGACCCACATAATTGGTTATCTCTACTTCAACCCTGAGAATTTGTCATCCCCACTTAAGCCCTCAAAATTAGCTTCAAACCTCATAATTGGTCTCCTCATCTTAAGGTCTTCATAATAGACCTCAAACCCCAGAATTGGTCATCTATACTTAATCCCTCAAAATAAGAACTTAGAATTTGTCATCCCCACTTCAACCCTCCGAATCAGCTTCGACCTGCATAATTGGTTGCTATAACTTAAGGTCCTCAGAATTGCTCTCGGCCTACAGAATTGGTCGCTCCCAAATTAAGCCCTCATAATTGGCTTTAACCCTCGAAATTGACCTCGGCCCGTAGAATTGGTCGCTCCCATATCAAGCCATTAGAATTGGATTCGACCGTCAGAATTTGTCGCTACAACTTAAGGTCCTCAGAATTGACCTTGGCCTGCAGAATTGGTCTCTAGAACTTAAGGTCTTTGACCTCGACCCGCAAAATTGGTTCCTCCCATCTTAAAAACTCAGAATTGGCTTTAACCCTCCGAATTGGTTGCTATAACTCAATGTCCTCAGAATAGACCTCGACCCGCAGAATTGGTCGCTCCCATCTTAAGCCCTTAGAATTTTCTTCAACCAGCAAAATTGGTCATCCCATCTTTAGCCCTCAGAATTGGTCACTCCCTACCCAACTCCTCAAAATTGACCTCGGTCCGTAGAATTGGCTATCCCCGGCATTTCCTTAGGTCCCTCGAATCATCATTGTACCCTTGAATCGCTCATCCTCATCCTTTTAGGTTCAAAAAATTAACCTCCTTCTCAAAACATCATATGGTGTCATCCGTCGAGGGGTTCTATAGACACCACATTCGAGGACCCCCTAAGTCTCTCCTTAAATCCCTAACACCTCCCCATTTCACTAAAAATCCTACGTCATACTCCGAGTACCTATCTAGAGGCCATCAGATGCTCTTGATCCCCGTTTGACTTTGGTTAACTCTATCATCAGATCAAAAAATCAATAAATCTTCGAAGGGCTCTGAATCCCCTTTCCAACGGTCCGCCCCGTGCACGAATCGACATAACGGTTCAGATGAACATACCATTTTACTATAGAAAATTGATGACCTCAATAAATTTCATCATGAGAGTGATAGATATTTCAATCTCTAAAGTTTACTGGAAACCCTTTCCAACGGTCCTCCCCATGCACAAAATGGAATAACCGTTTGAACGAATGATCCGTTTTCCCTCGAAAATTAATCCGGAGGACACCGTGCGCTCTCAAGTTCCATTTGACCAAGATAAACTATTCATCTTGAAAGATATTTTATGAATCTTTGAAGGTCACTAAATACCCTTTCCAATGGTCCGTTCCATACACGAATCAATATTATGGTACGGACGAACGACCCGTTTTACTCTGAAAGGTCACCGGTGCTTTTGCGTCCCGGTTGACTAATCTCAACTTTTCGAACTGAGCAAAGCTCTTTGGAATGCCAAAGTAACTCGCATAACCTTTCCAAAGGTTTTCCCCATGTGCAATTCTGATTTACCGTCTCATTGACGAGCACTTCCGAGCCCTTTTTGACCCAAAGTCAACTCCCGAACCCGAGAGAGGACCAAAGGAATCTTGATTGTTTTTTAATTACCTTTCTAATGGTATGCCCCGTACATTATTTGGATCAACGAATTGTATTTTATGATCATTTTTGGGAAAATTTGCACGAGACTCCCAATTGACAGGTCCATTTCCCTGGCTATCGGTAGTGTGCCTAGGGTGACCTGCCAATTAGTAGGGTTGGGTCTATGCCGATCGATAGCCCTTACCTTATAAATATTGGGCATTATCTCACTCCCCAAAACACAACTCAGATCCATCAATATCAGTGATCTTAGTAACATTCTATTGCAATCAAAGAAGTTTCCTTAGGTGAAATTCCATTTCATCTTACATTCCCAACCTTTTCATACCCAGTTTGGAAATATCTTATTCTACCACAACCAACATTCATCTCAACATTCAAGGTATCTCATCCAAGATCAAGGTCAAGCTTTAATTCTTCAAAGAAGGTCCAAAATCCTTCTCTCTCTCTCTCTCTCTCTCTCTCTCTCTCTCTCTCTCTCTCTCTCTCTCTCTCTCTCTCTAACTTTCTTGTTTATGAATTAGTTACATAATTTCTTAATCTAGCTTTTACTTTAATTCATAAACTTTAAAATATCACCTTTTCATTAGTTATATTGCACAAAGTTTATTTTCTATATAAAATCCAAAACAAACAAAAAAGAGGCTTACACCTATAAATTCCAACGGGATTATCTATAACAATTTCTCAAAACTAAAACACATTTTCTACACACACACCTATAATAAATTCCCATTCGAATCTATGGAATAAACCCCACCCTTATGTCGCATACGAACTACGTGGACGTTGATGCCTTTATAGGATGCATAGGCGTTTCGGGTTAAAACCTGAGACTCGAGTCCAATTTTCCAAAATTTTTACTTTTCCAAATTTCCTATTTTCATATTTGTCTCCTTTTCATCTATACATTATTTTCATTATAGTTGTGATTGTTATTGGCATTTTATCCAACATATAATATCGTGTCAATATAACGACTAATATCGTGATAAACGCATAAATCGTATTTTCTATATATTATTTTGGGAACATATGCCTATGGTATGAGTTGTACGATTCTGATCTCCATCATATATACACGCACACACACTTAACGAAGAAATAAAGAAAAATAGAAACATATGCCCATGAGATACCAAAAGGGTGGGATGGGTGCCTAACACCTTCCCATTTTGTAACTTAGCCCCCATACCTTCGAACTATTGGTTTCGTAAGCATCAATTTGTCTTTGATGCCTCTCTCTCGGGGCGAAAACTTGTTCTTTTTCCTATTTTACGCAATCAAATGAGAACTCCGTGAACATGTTTTAAGTGATTGGGTCTAAATTTAATTGTTACTAGTTCACACCCTAACACTTCCATTTTCATATGACACATTTATGCTATAAGAGTGTGGAAGACTCATATTATATTTTGTGTCTGTCATTTTGGTGTTTATATCTATATATGTGTACTCGTGTCTATTTGGTATATATTATGTATACATATATTTGATATTGGGTATTTTTTAGTCTTTGCCTTGCTATATAGTCCATTTATGTTTTAATTCATAATTGGTACCTATTTTGTTGTGTAGTTTGTTTGATATCACATGCTTAGTATCTTACTTGTCAAATTGGTATCATTTTTTTTGGCGCATCATCGTTGGTATCCATTAATATTTGTGTTGGATTAGTTACTTTTCTTGTTTCTCGTATGCCTTCAAGATCTAATCACTTTATGCACAATCATGTTTTACTTGCTTTTTCCATATTTATATCCCTTATGAAGTTTTAAGGGGAGAAATTGTATTTAGTTAAATTGGGGAGAAATGAGTAATTAATTAGTTCTTTTATCCTTTGTATATTCCTGAACAAAAAGGGGGAGAATGATAGGGGGAGAAATGGTATCTAATCCTATTGTAATCTTATCTAAGTTTAGGAGATCTAACTTAGGGGGAGAGCGTTATCTTCTGAGGTTGATCATAGTTGATAAAGGGGCGAATTAATTTAGGGGGAGTATTTTTTTTACTTGCATTTAATATTCTTGATATTACCTATACGTTTAATAGTTTGCTTAAGTGTGCAGGAATTCTTCTAAATGGCAACTTTCATCATCGGCAAAGATATAGATCCATGGGTTTTGAGTCAAGTTATGTATTTTTTTATTTTGGGTGGGATATGTTTTAAGTCTAGTAGAGCTTGACGGCCCTTTAGGATTTTTGTTTGGTTTTTATCCCGGAATAGACAAAGGGAGAGATTTGTAAGGACACAAGTCTCCGATTGAGTCTTAATGTTGTGTTGGCTCCATTATGGACAAAAATATTTGAGTCATAGGATAGTGTTCAAATGTATCCCTCCAAGCCTATGACGTGTTAGTTGAAGACGTAGCGGACAAGAGTATAAAGCTTCATCATATGCTGGGTTTAGTGTGCCTCGTTTCTACGTCAACAACATTGTTCCATGCTCCTAAGGTATGAATGAAATATATATATATATATATATAGATATATAGGAGCTTGGAAATTTATTGGGTGTAATTTATATTTTTTATAAATAATTTTTAACGACTTTGTTTTACTCAGAAAATATTTTTTTAGAACTTCTCATAAAGAGTTTTGGACTTAGAATGAGTATTTTATTATTTTTTGATTTTTTGACACGTCGTTCGAAACACACTGGAATCTCGTTGAAACGAGATGCCATGTCGTTTGAACGAACAGGCATCTCGTTCGAATGAGACTTCTGACGATATTCCTTTTTCCCTTCTGGAACCTCGTTAGTAAAGTCGTTCGAATGAAATGTCGTTCGAACGAGATTTGGCGGGAATAGTTTTTTGACAGTTTTTGACGATTTTCCCACTTCTTTTCCCCACTATCTTTTACCAGATTTATTAAGTGTGGGAACCAACATTTTGGAATCAACTTTTTCACATACTACAATCTCCAAGAGAGAGTTTTAGAGAGTTTAAATTCAAAATGAAAGAGTTCAAGTTTTGAGTGTTTGTTATTCAAGAAAAATCCTTAAAGTCTTTTGTTTAACCCAATTGTTTAAGTTTTCCAAGTTCCTTAATATATATACTTTGCTTAGAGTTTTGGCACCAGTTTTATCTCCAGCATTGGAAGAGCATTTGGGTTTACTTATTTATCCCATAAAGACGAAGTACGTTTTTTTTACATACCCAGTTGGAGAAAGGCTCCTTGTTCGTGTGGCGGTGACCGAGAAAAGTTCGATCAGTGGATTCCGAGACTGCGGTGGAGCTCCGTGGTTATTCGCTAGGCAGAGGTGTGTATAAGAAGGAGCGTCAGGGCTTGGACGGAGTCAAGTCGAGTGTTGTAAGTCTTACTGTCTTGTACTTGTAAAACCATACTTAGTGGATTTGAGGCTAAGCCCGTCCGAGATTTTTTTCCGTTGTGGGTTTTTCCTCATACATCGCGGCGTAGTGGTTATTTATTTATTTTATCTTTTGAAAAATTCACATTAGATGCCTGCTTAGGTAAAAAGATAAAATTGGTTTAAATCACTACTAGTTTAATTTGGTGCTAAAATTAATATGAGTAATGTTTAATTAATTTAGTTCAAGTCATTTACTTTAATTTGATAAATTTGGTTTGGTCTAATATTTCAAATTGAATATTTATTGTTAGGAAAATTTCTAGGACTTGGATTGAATTAAGGTGTTTAAGTAAAAAAATGTATTTGTTGATTAATTTAATGTCACTTTAAGATTTGTTTAATTTTAATTTGAAAGAAATTAAAATTTGGTGTTTGTGTGTGTTTAATTGAACTATCCCGCTTCCGCATCTAAAAAGAAATTGAATTACTTTCAGTAACATTTTTGAAATTGGGGGTCACCATTTCCAATATTAGCCCTCAAAGAATTTGAGTCAGCCCTCAACTGTTCATCAAATGATAAAATTCCCGACTCCTTATGGAGTAGGGGAAGTTTATGGTGATCATGTTGAGGTGCGTGAATGCTACATCAATTCGGCTAAAGAAATAGAATCACATAAGAGGTCCACTACAACTTTCAATATTAACACTCTCGACCCAAGGGATGAGACGAAGCTGAAGAAGGGAGAGGACACCGAGGAGGTAGAATTGATGATCCTCAACGAAGACAAGCCAAAAATACCCATCCAAATTGATAAATCCCTAAAAGAAGAGATCAAGGAAGAGTTGATAAAATTACTTAGGAAGAGGAAAAATATTTTTGCATGGAGTCATACAGGCATACCGGGGATTGATTCGAAGATCCTATGCCATAAATTGAATATGGATGAGGGAGCCAAACCAATCAGACAAAGGCGAATGATCTACTCCAGGGAGAAATATAAAGTCATAAGATAGGAGGTGAAGAAGTTGGAGAAAACGAAGTTTATAAGTGAGGTCATCTATCCAGAATGGTTGGCAAATGCGGTTATTGTGCCTAAGCCCAATGGCAAGTAGAGGATGTGTGTTCACTTCATTGATTTAAACAAGGCATGCCTAAAAAATAACTTCCACCTGCCGAGAATAGATCAAATGGTTAATGTCAAAGTTGGGCATGAACTGATGAGTTTTATGGATGCCTACTCAAGCTATAATTTGATATTCATGGACTTGTTCGATGTCAAAAAGACCTCATTTATCACGGAGAAGGGTACATACTGAAAAATGTTACTAAAGCCGTTTATTAAAAATAAACTATTTAAGTAACTCCGATCTGTTTTTTTAAGAAACTCTTTTCGTAAAAACCAAACTATTTGAACACAAGATGTGTTTATCAAATCAGTATGTACGAGATCTATTCAAGATTTGAATAACAGATTTATAAAGTAGTTTAAAAAACTTAAGCTCAGCACAACCAAGAATGAGATGAGGAGATGTAGAAAGATTATGTTCACGATATTTTTTACGTGGTAAAACCTCACCAATTGAGGAAACATCCACGACTCCCTCTACGGAGTAAAATGAAAAATCCACTAAAACAAATATATGAGTTACAAACTATACAACTAACATGCAAACAACTCAGACCTATATAAGTTTAGGAATGTACCCTCTTGTGTCCTTGAAACTTCTCTGCAGTTCTGATTGTAGATGTAGTTCTCCCAGTATGTTAACTTCTGATTTGTTCCAGCACTTTACGTCGACTCTTTGTTCACAAGATCTTATTACCAACATTTTTCGTGTTGTAAGGTGAAAGTGTTTATGGAAGTGCTTTCTAACACATGCATGCACACACACACACTTATTAAGTACAAACAGTCCTAACAAATTACAGTAACACTATATGCTGTGATCTTTTCTTTTTCTTTCTTCTTACAAAACTTTGAACCTTATTTGACCTTTAAATCATTCCCAGAATCCACGGATACCTTGCTAGGAAGACAGACAAGGTCTTAATCAATCTCAGAATTTAGAAAAGCTTTTCGAGATTGAAAACCTCCAAGTGAGATTCCAAACTAGGTCAAAGGTTTAGTTTTACAAGAACTAGAAACAAAAAATATTTATTGTTGATTTCAAAGTAAGCAATCGTTTTATAGAAAACAATCAAGAATATATTTCTCAAGATGAGAAATAAAGAATGAAACTACGTGTAATGTAACATGAATAACTCAGATGTGAAATTTCTATGAAATCAGAAAGTAGATCTGAGTAAACGTTTAAGTTGAAAACAAGATCTAACGAACAAGAGGTTACAGCAACAATAACAAACTCAACTCAAACTCTCAAACTCTCAAGAACACTCAGAGTAGTGTTTTGAATATGAAGGTGTTTTGAAGAAGTGTTTGAGTTTAGTTGGAAGAGGTTTAGACGAACAGGGTTAGGGTTTCTAACTCTCTCTCTTCTCTCTGTTTTCTCTCTTCTCTCTCTTCTCTCTCTATTTCTCAGAAGAAATGGAAATGGCAAAAGTCTTCGAAGTCTGAGAATAGGGTCCCTTTTATAGGGTGAAGAGAAGGTTCGAGAGTCTGGCTCAAAACCAAGGGCCAGGATTAAGTCAAGTCAAATTGACTTAGATCGAAGGGTTATAAGAACGCGGTGCTTAAACGATTTATGATTGGTTTAAAAATTATACTGGGATTCACCAAGACAACATGCAGATCGTCGATAGCTAATGATCCAAGGGCTAGGAACAAACGTGTTTTTAACTCAGTAAAGAAACAAAATTTTAGCCAATCAGACGAAGACAGGTGTTGGTCAATAACAGGATATGAAACGCGCGTCTAAAACTAATTAAAACCACACCCTCATGTTTACTCCGCTTTCGAATTCTACCCAATGTAACATAAGGCTAATATAACCAACAAATTATATTTACAAATTGACCACAAAAACTTTTAAATCAAGTTTTAATTAAGAAAACCTTATTTTAAAAATGTTTAAAAAATCCCAAAAAATTATTAAAATTCCAATTTAGGGATTTAAACACACTCAACATATGTACACACATTATTATGCAGTATGATATGCAATAAATGAATTCTACTGTGTGTGAGTGTTGGCAATTTGTTCTTGATCACTACAAGATAGAGAGATGAAGTAGCAAACCAACTTCTGAGGTTCTTTGGATTCTAGGGAGGACATAATTTTGTCACAATTTCCAAACTAGATGAGCACTTATACAATATAGACTCAAGTGAGTCAAAAGTATAAGGGCTTCAATCTCCACCTTTTGAAATATGAGACAAAATCTCCTTTGAGTCATCTAGGACTCGTAGGGCAACAAGAAAATAAGAAAAACTTATTCCTATCAAAATTCTATCTACCCAATACCTAGAAATCAAAAAGTACATAACTAAACTAAGTACATTTGAATACCCTATTACAACTGTTGAGAGTAACTGTACAAAAAGAACCTGCAATAAATCACTAAGATCAAGCTGTTTAGCATATGTAAGACTTGAATAGACTCAAATTTCTCCCCCATTTTGTCTCAAATGGACAAAGGGAAAAACTTGGATAAACAGCAAAATGATTAGTCAGCATAAACCATACCAATAGATTTTCGTAATGAAATGAATCTATTATAATCTAGAGGTTTGGTAAATATATCAGCGAGTTGTAGATCAGTAGGAAGATAATTGATTTCTAATTCCTTAGATTCAACCAATTCGCGTATAAAATGATGTCTTATTTTAATATGCTTTGTTTGCGAGTGTTGAGCAGGGTTTTTAGAAATATTAATTGCACTTTGATTATCACAATAGAGATGCAATTGGTTTTCTTGAATACGATAATCACTTAGCATTTGTTTAAGCCACATTAATTGAGCACAACAGCTGCCAACGGCTATGTATTCATATTCAGCTGTCGAGAGTGATGTGCAGTTTTTTTTACTACTCCATCCTACCAAGGTATTACCTATATAATAACATGCTCCTGATGTGCTTTTACTATCATTAGTACACCCAGCCCAGTCAGCATCAGTGTACCCAATTATAGTGCTTGGAGTGTCATTAGTGTATCAAAGTCCTAGATTTAGAGTGTCTTTTACATATTTAATGATACGTTTAACATCATTCAAGTGGCTCTCTTTAGGGTTACTTTGATATCGAGCACATACACACACAGCATACATAATATCAGGACGCGAGGCAGTAAGATATAGTAAGGTGCCTATCATACTATGATACAGAGTAGGATCTACAGATGTTCCATTTTCATCTTTAAAAAGTTTTAGCGTAGTACTCATGGGCATTTTAGCATCTTTAGCACTCTCAAGGCCAAATTTTTTTACTATCTCTAAAGCATACTTGGATTGCGATAAAAATAATCCATCTGAATTTTGTTTGACTTGAAGGCGTAAGAAAAATTGTAGCTCCCCCATAAGGGACATTTGAAATTCCTTATGCATAGTTTCAGAGAAGAATTTTACTTCTAAGGGAGAAGTTGATCCAAATATAATATCGTCAATATAAACTTGAGCAATAGTGATGTGTTTGTCAAAATGTTTGACAAAAAGAGTTTGATCATTTTCGCCTCTTTTGAAACCTTTATCTAAAAGAAAACTGGAAAGACGCTCATACCAAGCTCGAGGAGCTTGTTTAAGGCCATACAAAGCCTTTTTCAGACTAAATACATGATTTGGACGTTTAGGGTCAATGAACCCTTTAGGTTGTTCTACATAGGTTTCTTCAGCTAGTATACCATTAAGGAACGCAGATTTGACATCCATTTGGTATAGTGTAAAGTGCATGTGGCAAGCTATAGCAAAAAGTAGACGAACAGATTCTAAACGAGTAACAGGAGCAAAGGTCTCATTAAAATCTATTCCTTCTATTTGAGAGTATCCTTGAGCAACTAATCTATCTTTTTTTCTAATTATTATCCCATTTTCATCAGTCTTATTTTTGAAAATCCAACGTGTGCCAACAACCTTTTTGTGATCAGGACGTGGAACAAGATACCAAACATCATGAATGACAAATTGTAAAAGTTCTTCCTGCATAGCAGAAATCCAGTGAGAGTCATTCAATGCCTCATTTACATTCTTTGGTTCCACAAGGGAAACAAAACATGCATAATATGCATAGTTTCTGAGTTGGGATCTTGTACGCACTGGCTCACTAGGGTTACCAACTACGTTATTTATGGGATGATCTTTAGAAACCCAGTTAGGTACCTCAGGTGTCTCAATAGGTAATGAATTATCCATTGTAGAGGAGTCATTTTCTAAAATATTTGTAGACTCTTCCTCAATAGTAAATTCACCAATCTTGCTTTCTACAGTAGTGTCACTAACAATTACATTTATGGATTCCATCAAGGTTTTAGTGCGAAGATTATACACTCGATAAGCTCTACTGTTAGGCGAATATCCTAAAAAATGGCTTTATCTCCCCGGCTCTGAAATTTTGATAAGTGTTCCCTATCTTTGCATACATAACAAGTACTGTCAAAGGTTCCAAGATATTTGAGATTAGGCTTTTTATTGTACCAAAGTTCATAGGGGGTTTGTTTGGAATTCTTTCTAAGATAGACCCTATTTATAATGTGACAAGCAATACGAATAGACTCTACCCAAAAATATTTAGGTAAATTCTTAGCATGTAACATAACACGTGCCATCTCTTTAAGGGTACGATTCTTTCTCTCCGTAATACCATTCTGTTGAGGGGTCTTAGGAGCACTGAACTCGTGTTTATAACCATTATAGTCACAGTATTCTATAATAACAGTGTCTTTGAATTCACCACCTCTATCACTACGAATTCTATTCACTTGAGTATCCTTTTCATTTTCAATCCTAAGAAGAATTTTTAGGAAGGTTTGAAATGTTTCAGACTTTTGTTTTAAGAAGTCTACCCAGGTAAATCTAGTGAAGTCATCAACCATAACTAGGATGTAACTGTGTCCACAGAGACTAACAGTTTGGGAGGGACCCATTAGATCCATATGGATGAGTTCTAAAGGATTAGGGGTAAGAATGTCTTTAACTTTCTTATGAGGTGCTTTAACAATTTTACCTTCGTGACAGGAACCACAAATAAGATTAGGTATGAGTTTGATTTGAGGAACTCCCCTAACTATTTCCTGAGAAGACAATCTACTAAGGTTACCGTAATTTATATGACCCATTCTGTTATGCCACATCTCATTGTCATCCATTCTGGTAACATTACAGATTTCAGAATTGTTCATGATAGTGTAGCAATTGTCAGGAGTTCTGAATCCAGTAATTATGCATTCACCTTTTTCATTTAAAATTTTGTAATTGTTCTTTGAAAAGGTAACAGTATGATCTGAGTCCCAAAATTGCGATATGCTAAGTAGATTTGCCTTAAGACCTTTGACTAGAAGAACATCTTGTAGAATAGGAAGCCCATCTTCTTGGAGAGTTCCTTTGCCTATGATTTGAGATGAAACTCCATCACCAAAAATGACTTTACCACCAGCAAAGCTGGTTTTGTTTAAAAGTTTAGTTTCATCACCAGTCATATGCTTAGAATATCCAGAGTCTAAATACCAACCAGATGATGTGTGTCCAGCTTTTAAAGCAGTAACAACAACATTACACTTCATCTGAGGTAATAGATCATCTTTTCTAATCCAAATTTCCTTAGTTTTCATCTTGCGCTTATTAGCTCTCAATTGATAAAATTTGCGAGCTTTGGATTTTTGCTGAAAACTGTTTTGCGCATGATTTTGAATTTTGTGAAAGACTTGGGCATTTGGTTTAGGAAAGTGCTTAGTATTTCTTCTAGTAAATGTTCTTTTAGGTTTGGTCTTTCTCTTTCTATAATTAGAGTTTCTATTTGACTGTCTAGGAAGTATATAATTATTGCGGCTCCTCCTAGAATAGTTAAAGTTCTGATAGATATAAGGATTATAGGTAGGTTTAACGAGTCTCCTATAATAACAATCATCAAAAGAGTGACCATATATGTCGCAGTACGAGCAATAAAGATTGCTTAGAATTGAGGTCTCCTTAGGAAAGTCTCTAAACAAAGGTTTTGAAAAGTTTTGAGGTTGAACTCTATTCCTAGATATGACAGTCTTGTATGCAGATTCACTCTTCCTAATAGAAGGGCAGACGTATTTAGCCTTAGGTGAACTTTCATGTTTAGAGCAACTTGATTCCCCAATGTTAAAATTTTGATTTTTTGAATCAAACTCAGTTTTTAGAGAATGAAAGTATGGGCATGTTTCAGTAGGTCTTTTGATTCCTGACACAAACTTGATAGTTTCAAAATATTTTGTTTGTGTTTTCAAATTGGGGCAAAACCCTATTCCAATTCGATCATCAGAATTGGTTTTTGATTCAGCAACAAATTCATCAAAACATTTTGAATTATTTTCAAATTTTGTAAATTTTTTGAAAACAGTTGTTGTCTTTTCTTTAGTTTGCTCCAATTCTAACAATGTCCCTTTGTATTTTTTCTCCAGAATTTCATTTGTTTCTTTTAAATTTATGATTTTTTCATCAAACATTTTGATTTCGCATTTATGAGTCAAACATTGGGTAGTATACTCTTCAGCATTTAGTTTAACCATTTGGCTTAGATCTTCTAACTTATTGGTAAGTTCTTTCATAATTTTTTCTAGTCTAGTGCTTTTCTTGAGAGTTTTAGCATAAAGTGTGTGAATGTCAGGAAGGTCTTCATTGTCTGAGTCACTAAGTGTGGTGTGTGGAGTGACCCCTAAAGATTCATTTGTTAAACTCACACACCCATTGACATCATCATTATCGCTATCCCTTTGACTTACACACCCCGTAGAACATGTAACATTCTCAATAATCAAAGCATCTAAACCAGTATAAACATGATTCTCAATAGAAAGAGTAGAGTTACTAGAAATATTTTCAAACATAGGCATAGGCATATCATTATTATATATGATCTTGGCAAAAAAAAGACATGCAAGGGTCAAAAACATCAGATGACTCAGGTTCTTCCTTTTCAGAGTCACTTGAATCATCCCATGTTTTGCAAATGTTAGCTCTAGTATGTTTATTTTGAATGTTCAAGCTAACTCTACAGTCTTGTGCAATGTGCCCCAGTTTACCACATCTATAGCATTCAATCTTCTTAAGGTCTCTATTAGGTCTAATATGAGAGTCCTTGTGATTTTTGCAATGGTTTTTCTCATGAGGCCTGTGATTAGAGGAAGTTGGATAATTTGAATTGCCTTGTTTATTTGCCACTTTGTTTCTAAACTTAATAATTTTCTTAAACTGTTTAGTAATTAAGGCAATCTGATTGTCCAAACTCTCTATATTGCATTCCTCATCAGAATCATAAGTGGGGAATATAAGTTCAGGCTTAGTTAACTTAGAAGAGAAGCTAAGATTGGAACTAGTCTGTTTCCTATGGGTTTGTGTCAATTGTTTCTTAAATTCTATTTCCATTTCCACAATTCTTAGTTTACTACTGAGTAATTCAGGTGTGAGATTTTGATCACACATTTCCTCAATAGCATATCTTTTGTTATCAAATTTCTGTGGTAATGATCTTAGAATTTTAGATACAATTTCATGTCTATCATAAGTCACCCCATTAGCATGCAGTTTGGTCACAATATCAGTCAGGTTCATATAAAAGTCATCAAATGACTCAGTCTCAGACATAATTAAGGAGTTATACTGCTGAATAAGCATTTGGGTTTTATCAGCCTTAACTCTAGTGTCTCCTTCATGAGCAGTGACCAAGGTGTCCCAAGTTTCCTTAGAAGTGGTACAGGATGAGATTCTTTTGAACTCATGTTCATTTATAGACATAAATATGGCATTCTTTCCTTTATTATTATTTCGAGAAACTTGTTTCTCTTCTTGAGTGAACTCACTTAAAGCTTTCTTAACCCTCTCATTACTTCCTTCGTTGGCTGGTTTAGTAGGAAAAGTGTAACCATTTTCAACAATGTCCCAGACATCATCTCCTAGAGTTCCTCGAATGAAAGCAATCATCCTTACTTTCCAGTAAGCAAAATTGGTTCCATCAAAGATTGGAGGTCTGGTCAAGTTACCAAATCTTTCATTTTTCTCGTCCATAATTGATTTTCAGAAAATAATTTCAGAAACACAGGATCTCTTTTGAAAGAAATTTACCAAGCTCTAATACCAATTGAAAAATGTTACTAAAGCCGTTTATTAAAAATAAACTATTTAAGTAACTCCGGTCTGTTTTTTCAAGAAACTCTTTTCGTAAAAACCAAACTATTTGAACACAAGATGTGTTTAACAAATCAGTATGTACGAGATCTATTCAAGATTTGAATAACAGATTTATAAAGTAGTTTAAAAAACTTAAACTCAGCACAACCAAGAATGAGATGAGGAGATGTAGAAAGATTATGTTCACGATGTTTTTTATGTATTAAAACCTCACCAATTGAGGAAACATCCACGACTCCCTCTACGGAGTAAAATGAAAAATCCACTAAAATAAATATATGAGTTACAAACTATATAACTAACATGCAAACAACTCAGACTTATATAAGTTTATGAATGTACCCTCTTGTGTCCTTAAAACTTCTCTGCAGTTCTGATTGTAGATGTAGTTCTCCCAGTATGTTAACTTCTGATTTGTTCCAGCACTTTACGTCGACTCTTTGTTCACAAGATCTTATTACCAACACTTTTCGTGTTGTAGGGTGAAAGTGTTTGTGGAAGTGCTTTCTAACACATGCATGCACACACACACACTTATTAAGTACAAACAGTCCTAACAAATTACAGTAACACTATATGCTGTGATCTTTTCTTTTTCTTTCTTCTTACAAAACTTTGAACCTTATTTGACCTTTAAATCATTCCCAGAATCCACGGATACCTTGCTAGGAAGACAGACAAGGTCTTAATCAATCTCAGAATTTAGAAAAGCTTTTCGAGATTGAAAACCTCCAAGTGAGATTCCAAACTAGGTCAAAGGTTTAGTTTTACAAGAACTAGAAACAGAAAACATTTATTGTTGATTTCAAAGTAAGCAATCGTTTTATAGAAAATAATCAACAATATATTTCTCAAGATGAGAAATAAAGCATGAAACTACGTGTAATGTAACATGAATAACTCAGATGTGAAATTTCTATGAAATCAGAAAGTAGATCTGAGTAAACGTTTAAGTTGAAAACAAGATCTAACGAACAAGAGGTTACAGCAACAATAACAAACTCAACTCAAACTCTCAAACTCTCAAGAACACTCAGAGTAGTGTTTTGAATATGAAGGTGTTTTGAAGAAGTGTTTGAGTTTAGTTGGAAGAGGTTTAGACGAACAGGGTTAGGGTTTCTAACTCTCTCTCTTCTCTCTATTTTCTCTCTTCTCTCTCTTCTCTCTCTATTTCTCAGAAGAAATGGAAATGGCAAAAGTCTTCGAAGTCTGAGAATAGGGTCCCTTTTATAGGGTGAAGAGAAGGTTCGAGAGTCTGGCTCAAAACCAAGGGCCAGGATTAAGTCAAGTCAAATTGACTTAGATCGAAGGGTTATAAGAACGCGGTGCTTAAACAATTTATGATTGGTTTAAAAAATTATATTGGGATTCACCAAGACAACATGCAGATCATCGATAGCTAATGATCCAAGGGCTAGGAACAAACGTGTTTTTAACTCAGTAAAGAAACACAATTTCTGCCAATCAGACGAAGACATGTGTTGGTCAATAACAGGATATGAAACGCGCGTCTAAAACTAATTAAAACCACACCCTCATGTTTACTCCGCTTTCGGATTCTACCCAAGGTAGCATAAGGCTAATATAATCAACAAATTATATTTACAAATTGACCACAAAAACTTTTAAATCAAGTTTTAATTAAGAAAACCTTATTTTAAAAATGTTTAAAAAATCCCAAAAAATTATTAAAATTCCAATTTAGGGATTTAAACACACTCAACATATGTACACACATTATTATGCAGTATGATTTGCAATAAATGAATTCTACTTTGTGTGAGTGTTGGCAATTTGTTCTTGATCACTACAAGATAGAGAGATGAAGTAGCAAACCAACTTCTGGGGTTCTTTGGATTCTAGGGAGGACATAATTTTTTCACAATTTCCAAACTAGATGAGCACTTATACAATATAGACTCAAGTGATTCAAAAGTATAAGGGCTTCACATACTGCTACAAGGTCATGCCCTTCGGCCTTAAGAACACCGAGACTACATACCAGAGGCTAGTAAATAAGATGTTCGAGGATCAAATAGGTAAGATCATGGAGGCATATAATGATGACATGCTAACTGAGATTCTCATGGCCATGACGTATATGGCGACCTCAAATGTACTTTCAATGCGATGGACCATTATAAAATGAAGCTAATTCCTATAAAGTGTGTCTTTGGCATCGAAGCAGGAAAGTTTTTAGGTTTCATTGTAAATCAATGGGTGATAAAGGCTAGCCTAGAAAAAATCAAATATTTGGGGGAGATGAAGACTCCAAAAATAATAAAAGACATCCAAAGGCTGACTAGATGAGTGGAAACGCTGAATAGGTTCGTGTCCAAGGCCACAAATAAGTGTCTACCCTTATTCAAGGTGTTAATAAAAGACTTCGAGTGGAATGAGGAGTGTGAGAGAGCATTTCAGAAGTTAAAGCTTACTTGAGCTCCCCACTTTTGTTATACCGACCTGTTTAGGGAGAAAAAAATTACTTTTATCTGGTCGTATCTAAGTCAACAATTAGTGCATCCATTAGACGAGATGATGAGGGATTAAAGAAGCCAGTCTATTCCAACAGTAAGGCCCTTTAAGGGTCCGAGCAGAGGTATACGAAGATGGATAAGCTATCTTTTGCTCTTATGCATACATCCAAAAATATGAAACCATACTTCCAGGATTGCACAAATGTTTTCCTCACTGACTCTCCTCTTAGACATGTCCTCTATAAACCCGAGAAATCGGTTAGGTTAATGGTCTAGTCAATAGAGTTAGGAGAATATGACATTATCTACCAACTAAGAACAACTAGCAAGGGACCAGCTTTGGCAGATTTTGTAGCCGAGTTCACCTGGGATAAGGCCGATAATGAAGAGTTTACAGATCCAATGAAATGAGTTAAATCAAGTAAGTCCTAGTCTTGTTAGGAATGAGATGAGTACTTCAAAAGCAGTTGTAGTTGAGAATGAAGAAGAAAATTTTCTATTCAAGTATGGAGACCTGGAAAGGGGAACTTTTTTAAAGAAGGTACTATTTGGAACCTATTTGTTAATGGATCTTCATGTGAGGCAAGGAGTGGAGTTGGCTTGATAGTGTCAGTCCTAGATTAAACTGATATAAAGTATGCTTTGAGATTCAGTTTTAAGCCATCCAATAATGAATCAAAGTACTAGGCTCTTCAGTCAGGTCTCTCCCTCACTAAAGCACTGAATGTTGTCCAGTTGTTAGTTCACCGTGACTCTGGGATAATAGTAAATCAAATCCTTGGAGTATATGAGGCAAAATATGAGTCAATGGCCAGATACATGGAAAGGATGAGAGCAGCATTGAAGAACTTCAAATAGGTGAAACTAAAAAGGATCCCTCGGTTAGGCAACAACCGAGCCGATGCCTTAGCCATATTAACATTTGAAACTAAGGCAGAGATTAGAAGGTCAGTGCCTATGGATATCCTACATCGGTTAACCATTGAGGAAGAAGGCAACACAGTAGAGTTCTTCTTAAACCTTGACATAGGTGCATCCTGGATGGATCCTCTCATCCGATACACTAGAGATGGAGAACTACAAGAGTCAAATCTAGAAAGGAAGACGCTGAGATAAAAAGTATCAAAGTTCTCAGTCATTGGGAACGTTTTATACAAGAAAGGGTTCATTATCCCTCTACTCCAACGCGTTCATCCAATAAAGGTGGAATACATTCTGAAAGATATACATGAGGAATCTTGTTCCAGTTATATAGGAGTGAGATCTTTGGAAAAAAGGGTAAAAAGGGCAGTCACACAGGGGTATTGGTGGTCGACCTTGGCCAGAGATGCAACTAGCTATGTGAAGAGATGTGATAAATGCCAAAGATATACCAGTATCCCTCATCAACCTCTGACATCTATTGCTTCTCCCTATTCATTTGATAATTGGAGGATTGACTTTATAAGACCTTTACTAAGGGCAACTAGCAACTATAACTATCTTATTATGGCGATCGACCATTTCTCTAAATGGGTTGACGCAGAGGCCATGATAATCATCACCGAGACGAAGAGATTAAAATTCATTTGGAGGAAAATTATTTGTAGGTATGGTCTGCCCCACGCCCTGATCTCGAATAATGAAAAAAAAATCAGAACTTATCTTTGGAAGCCTATAGTAAGAGGGTCGGCATTAAGTAATTTTTCATAACTCCAGGCTGACCTGAAGCAAATGTCAAACTAAGGTGACAAATAGAACCATTTTAGAAAGGATCAAGAATAAACTAAAAGTGTCCAAGGGTCTGTGGACAGAAGAGGTTCATGTTTTCCCGTGGGCCTACAGGATGACGAAGAGAACGCCAATGGGGGAAACCCCATTCATGCTTGCCTGTAGATTAGAGTCGGTGATACATATAGAGATAGGACTACCAAGTAATAGAGTTCAAACATATGACCCAGAAGAAAATGTTGAAGAGTGAAGGTTAGATCTGGACCTCATTGAAGAAAGGAGAGAGGATGCGTAGGTTAGGCAGGCTGCCTATCAGCAGAGGACTGCAAAATTTTATAATAAAAGAGTGAAGGCTAGGGCACTAGCCGTCGGAGATATGGTTTTGAAGAAATCTTAGCAAAAGCTAAATAAACTCCATGAAAATTGGCATGGACCCTACAGAGTTAGAGAAGAAGTTATTCCAAGAACTTATTGGCTTGAAAATTTAGAGGGAGAGCCAATTTCTAACCCCTGGAATGCTGATCATCTAAAAAGATATTACCAATAGGACATTATAAAAGTTTTCTTTTATCATCGTATGAGACGTATTGAAAAAATTAATTAATGAAAAATTGCAAGTGTTATTTCCTATTCTTGTTGTATGAATTGGTCAAATTTATATGTTTCAACTCGTACTAAGCTATAGAAGATCATTCATATGGTGCGATAGAATTACTCACTCTCGGTGACATGAAAATTCAGACGGGGCTAACCTCATCGATGAATTTTCAATACCACTGAGAGAGGTAAATGGAATGACAACATCACCTTTGGTGGTGGAAAACACAATTAATTTGGTTCCATTGAACTTCATTAAGTTAGTGGTATGAGAGTCAAACTCTCTCGGCCAACACGACAATGTAGGACTAGACGATGCTCATCCATACACTCCCAAAACGACGAGAGGGGACTTATAGCTAAACAACATTAATTTTGTGAATTCAAATTCAAAAATAATTTCAATATGGTTCCATTAAACATCATTAAGTTGGTGGTATGAGAGTCAAAACGCCTTTGATCGAGACGATAGTGTAGGACGAGATGTTGCTCATCCATACACTCTTAAGATGATGAGAGGGGGCTTGTAGATAGACAATATGAATTTGGTAAATTCAAATTCAAAAATCATTTAATTATGGTTCCATTAAAAATCATTAAGTTAGTGGTATGAGAGTCAAAACTCTCTCGATCGAGATGACAGTTTAGGACGAGACGGTGCTCACCCATACACTCTCAAAATGACGAGAGGGCACTTATAGCTAAACATTGCTAATTTGGTGAATTAAAATTAACAAATCATTAAGTATGGTTCATTTTTTGGTGATTACTAATTTAAACTAAAATTTAGTTGATAATGCCATTTATTAGCCGAGGATGAAAAGTAGTCATAAATTGGAACGTTTGTAATGTTGTTTAAAGTCACAAGTAAGCACAACAATAAGAAGATAATTGGCAGAAAGGAGGAGATATATATTTACAAAGTTAAGCCGAGGATATAGTTACGAGTTAAAAAAATACAAATGTCATTAAACATCCACAATAAGTAAATTAGTTGTTCTAGGTTACATCCTCAAATGGCATTAGGCGACAGTCGGTTGCCCTAATAAAATGTTTAATGACTCAAGATGTTGGGTTCGTCTTAATCTCTCTAAGGGCTAACCCGTCTGCGGCATCATTCCTCTGACATCGCCATCTTTTAATCCCAGAGTTATTTCATCCTCATCGTTGGTAGTTTTAACAGTCGACTCATGTTATGTCGTCCCTTCAATCTAATTCAGAGATATCATAGCCAAAGGGTCAGAGAACCTAAAAGCCTCAAATTGTGTAGTGAGCGGTGAGATGTCGGGAAACTTTGGTGTAGCCCAATGGCAAGCTGTGTGGTCACCTCTCTCAAGATATGGAAGGTTGTATACAAGAAACTCTTATAAAGATTTAGAATCTTCCAAAACCCTTCTGTGAACCTCCTCAAGATCATTATCAATGGCCGTCTTAACCTTCTCGTTAACCTCGGTCCCATACTTCTCAATCAGGGACTTGATTGCTTCAGTATGGTTATATTTTAGCTTGTTAATGGACCATCGTGATGACTCTTCGGGTTGTCCATCTCCATCTGGTTCCTAGTTTCCAGCTTCAAGATCCGTTTCTTTAGGGTATCGTCATTTTTTATGGCCGAGAGAGCTTGTCGAATGTTGGAAATCTTTTTTTGACCCGCTGGTGGATCTTTTGTGGATATATGGCAAAACTGCATGAAAGGCAAAACATCAGTATGAGACGATATTATATATCAAAATAGAAGAATAAATGAAGACATAGTAGTTCACCTGAATGACTCTGTGGATGCAGAAATCATTTAAGAGGGATACATTTGTAGATTTTAAAAAGTGAATATCTACCTGGTTTTGAAGCCAGAGACTCAAAATCTTTCTTTTTATTCCCCATCAAGGAATCAAAGTTAATATTTAGATTCTCCAAATGATCTGAAAGGGCATCCCCGGATGAGATAAGAATGGACTATATCGGCTCGATTTCGGATGATTCGTCCTTGTTCCACTTCTGCTGATGAGAAGTGGAAGATATTCTTCGGCCTCTTTCCTCTTTTTAGACTCCTCGATTTAGTTGGGTTTGACAATGGTGGAATTTTTTTATCTAAGGTGGGGGAGTTGTCTTCTTTCCCACCTTCTTCATCAAACTTGTCAGGCTTGGAGCAACCATCATCTACACAACTTCAGGGGTGTTAGGAGGATGATCTGCAAGAATAAGGACGAGATTAGTAACAAAAATAAAAAAAAAGTAAGACATAAAAGTTATAAGAAAGATACTAACATAATTCAGTTAGGGGTACACCCCCATGCCTTCCTGCCCCAGGAAGTAGGGGTCAACTGCATAAATTGTAGAAGACCACCCTCTTTTCCATGTTTCCTAACCTTTTGCACATCCTTAGTGGTATCAATGCTCAGACCCAGATCTAACATGTCTGACATCGGAGCCTTTTCCCATCGTTGAGGAACCCTGAGCTCAGAGGCACTCTAGGAAACGTCGGGGATAAACTCCTAGGCTTCGGATATAAAGGAATAACGAGGCTTCCAGTTATGGTTAGAAGTCTAGTTCACGAGTAGAACTTTCTTCCTTGGTTTCCTGACTATGAGATGATAGTATCCAATATAAGTTTTGGGAGATGAGACAGTATAACATCCCCTAAAAACACGAACTAGAATGTCCTTACGATGAACTAACTTCCAAAGAGACACAAACTCGATAATAATCCTCCATGCGTTGGGGGAAAGTAAATCAGGGCCGAGACCTAAACTTTTTAGAATGGCTCATATAGTTGGGTTTATATGTAGCCTAAAACTGAACTTAAACATCTACTCATAGACAACAATCTCTCCCTCTTTTCCAGTAAAGTCTCTATCATCCACAGAAGGTACCCTCATGGTGATAGAGGGACCTATACCATAGAGATGTCTCCAAAATAGAAGATATACTTATGTTTTTATTCTGACAAAAGAGTTAGCATAAGAAGTGTCAAGTGTATCCTCAATTGCATCATCATTTTTATCTTGGTTTTCAGCTGCGACATTACCTAGAGCACTTTGAGCAAGTTTTTGCCTCAGAACAGTCGATAATGGCATTGTTATGACAAGGGGTGGAAATGCAACCTCTACCCTCGAATCATTTGATTCCAAGAGGACTTATAAAGAGGAATCTTACTGTATAGAAGACTCAGCATATTAAGAGGATGAGTCTCGAGAAGAGTCTTTAGTTTCTTCAGACCCATCAGAAGGGAGTCTCACACCCTCGTCATTAGAATCCACACTCTTGATGGTGAGGGAGATGGATGAATTATCGTCTTTAGAGGTAGATGACTATGATATTGAGTCACTAAGTTCTACAATGGTAGGGCGTATGATAAAGGAACAAGATAGATTGGATGAAGAGGGAACGCCTCGTCTTTACACATAGTGGCTTCCTCAGTTTTGTACCTTCGTATCTCCCTAAAACACCTCTCCCAAAGGGTGGGAAACTCCTAGATTAATTTATACAAAGGTATTAACATCCAAAACATGTTTTTGGATTTACTAAGTTGGCTACAAGCTCAAGAGAGGGACCTTAATTATTTTTAAAGATATTTTTCAAGAAAGTGCAAGAGCGAGGGAAAAAATAGGGAGAACTCCACCGAAGAAGGTGGTCGAAGACTCACTGAGATCTCTAAACTCAAACGATTGAGACCCAATAACTTATACCTAAGTGAAAGATCCCTCCTGTTACTTAAAAATATCCTAAAAACCTAAGGGCTTATCCCAAAACCACCAAACTCACTGCCAAAAAATGCAGAGATTGCTGGAATTTGAAAATACGGTAGATATACTGTATTTTCAAATTTTGGCAATCTCTGTAAGAATGTGATGACAATGATTAACTGGTTGAGGAGGAACACTTGAAAGCAAGAAATTTCTCAAAAAGGTAAAGAATAGTGAAGATCGATGGACGTTAATGGTGATTTAAGTACAAAAGGTTACAAGCAAGAAATGAAGGTTTAGGCAAAGAAGAAGGAGAAAAGAAGGAAATTTTGGTTTTTAAACCAAACTATAATTATGCACGATTCCAAAAAGAGCCATCATTTGGGCATTAAATCCTAAGCGTGTAGTCGTTATTTATTCTTAGGACGAACGCTACCTAATGGAAATCGAGACATGTGTTCTATCAAGCTGGACAAACCATTAATTAACTACCAAGTGTCACTTTGATGACCTATTAACTCAGATATAACATTAGAAGAATTACTTAATCGACACTAAGAAATATCTCGTTAAGATTTTCGTCCTCAGATACTCTTAGCCCTCAGCCTCCTCCTAATATTGGAGACTAAGGGCTAGGGGTGATTGATATGCCAAAGTGTAACCTCATCTTAGGATAACTCTTACTCATATTATTCAACCTTATAAAGCACGCATATTGTAAGGAGCCCAACACCAATAATTTCGGTCTCATCCATCGTCTTAGGCTAACACCCTCCAACAACAATGTCCTCCTTATCTGGTCTCATCTACCATACCTAGCAGTCGATATCTCATGGGTTTATGATACAACCTTATCTCAGTATAATGCCTTCTTATTTGAGACCACACTCAACAATCCGCATACCATGATGAAACATGACTTTATGGATCTCATACTCAACCCAACCGAGACCATTCTGGACGACATCTTCGCCGCACGCGAGGCAAGTTCCCATCAAAATCAATCCACGTGGATAGATAGCTATAATTGAATCTCATGTTCATTACTTCATCATGATCTACCTATGCTAGAGACAAATGGCTTAACCTCATTGGCTAGCAAATACTGTGCATGCTTCTTATATGCTTGGGGTGTGTTTTACACCACCCAGGCACTATATAATCTTGTCTTCTCCACTATTATAAGAGATAGATAATTGTAAACCCTAGCCAATACTATGTCAAAATCATAATAGAGAGAGAAAGTTGAGTGTGTTGTATCACAGGGCCATTAGAGTCCCTATTTCATAGTGAAACTCACTAACACCTGCATAATAGAGTAGACCAGATGGTCAAACCACTTATGTTATAGTTTCCTTTTCCATTGCCTCACCTCCTTCTTCATTTATATTGTTGTATTTTCACCATTGTTTCTCCTTTAAGGTTTTACTGATTTGAGCTCTTACTCAATTGTGAGGTGATATAGTACCATCAGAGGTTGATTTAACGGACCTAAATATTGAAAGGACTGATCTAGTGGATCGAGGTTGATTATACAAACCTTAGGATTAAAATGAAAATTTTAATGGGTTGAGGTTGATTCCACGGACCTAAAGATGAAAGGAACGATTTAAAGGGTAAAGGTTAATTATGAAGACCTAAGGAGTTTGAAAGGACTGATTTAGTAGGTTAATGTCAATTATACCGACCTAAGGATTGAAATGAATGATTCAATGGGTCGAGGTCGATTATGTAGGCCTAAGATTTGAAATGAGTGATTCGGCGAGTCTAAGTTGATTCCATGGACCTGAACATTGAAATGACCATTTCAAAGGGTTGAGGTCGACTCTACAGACCTAAAGAATTTGGGATGGTTATTTTAATAGGTCGAGGTCGATTATGCGGACCAAAAGAGTTTAGAATGACTGCTTCAATGGTTCAAGATCAATTCTGCAAACCTAAAGAGTTTGGAATGACCGATTCAGTGGGTTGAGGTCGATTTTATGGACCTAAGGATGGAATGACCGATTTAATAGATCGAGGTCACTTTTGTGGACTTAAGGATTGAAAGGAATAATTCAGTAAGTTGAGGTCAGTTCTACAAACCAAAAGATTAAAATGATCGCTTCAATTGGTTGAGGTCGATTCTGTAGACCTAGGGATGTTATTTATGGGGAGGGATTCTAATTAGGTGATCCACCTGGGAAGGAGTAGATTATCATGGGTATAGGCCCACTTTGGATTTTGGTTCTGCTGGGAGTATGTTGGTGATGGGGTGAGTGTGGATGAATTTGTTTATGATCTTGCTGGGGATTAATGAGGACTTGTAACTAGTTTTGTGCTTTAGAATGCATTTTTCTCGGAGTAAAGACATTCTTGACTTTGCGGGGATTTTTTTATGAATTTTTTAGGCATTTTTTGGATTTTTTTGGCATTTTTGTAACAAAATTTTGAGGGGACTGCCAATAGAATGGGCTGGTAAGGTTTCTATCGGTATAGAGTGCAGACCCCTAGGCTTCTTGGAGAAGGGGAAAGGTCACTTTCTATAAGCAGGCCCAGGAGACTACCAATCGGTATACCCCTTAGCCTCCAATAAAAGGGGGTGACCGTCTTAATTTTTTACACCTTCAAGTGATTAAATCTCTTTTATTTTTCTCTAAATGTCCATTTCGAGTCTATTTTCTTCGCAAGAACTCATGGAGAGAACTTGTGATAATAACAGAAATTGGACTAATATTGATGACTGGGAGGGCTTGGAATAGCATGTTGTGGTATTATTGACATTGGGCTATGAGAATGTGTATGACAATTTCGATCCGATGGTGGAAGACAAGGTTCTTCTGTGGGATCCTACACATCACTGTTATTCTAGGGTAAAGAACCCTAATGTTTATGTAATTATTTGTCCTTTCATTTTCCTTTTTCTTCTTTTTCTTCTTATCTTTGGGATAATGAAGTTTTTTTCTTAATTTCCAGGCAGGTTGACATAGCCTCTTCGAGCATTCGGTCTCAAGGGTCAATTAGGATGAAGGAGATTTTGGATCATCTACTCGAGGCATTTTGGTGGATGGTTGGGTCTACTGTGTCTGTCATGTTGGCAAGGGCATTGGATGAGACATTGTACTCTACGAAGGTGTTATATGCAGTGGGTGAGAGGTGGTGGGACATGACCCACACATTTCACTTGAAAGTTAGGGATATGACGATCACTCCCATGGATGTTCAGCAGCTAACAGGGTTGAAGTGTTCAGGTCGGCACATTGTGGTGGATCGAACTTTACAGGTTACAAAAATGGAAGTACGAGCTGCTTTCGGGGGATATAGGGAGAATCATGTCAGGGGATTCTGTTTGGATATCTATTTTGAATGAGACTTCTTTATCCTAATGGATTGACGATACTGATGGGCGACATGTTAGATAGGCAACCCATTTATTCATTTTGCTTCTAGTGGGGGGATTCGTGGTGCCGACGAGCGGTGCCAATGTCCATATATGGTATTTTCTCTTTTTGAGGATCATTTCATACATCCATTTATACTATTGGTGGAACATTACACTAGCTTCCCTTTATGCTTCTTTGGATGCTTTCAATCGGTGTCGTTGACAGACTTTTATAGGACCCATGTATCTCTTGGAGGTAATCTTTGTGTTCAGTTTCCCATTTGTGTTCTTGTTATCTTTTCACTTTCTTCCTTTTGACTCTTGTTGTTGCCTTTTATAGACGTGGTTTTACGAGGTGAAAAGCAAAAATGTGGGTTAGTGTGTGACGCGACTGAAAATGTGTCTCAGAAATGCGTTCACTCTAGACTCAAGTGTAAGACTGTCGCTCAAGTAATAATCCGACAAGTCGGGTATCGATCCTCAGGGAAAAAGGACAACGAAGTTGTGACGACGGAAAAGACGGAGGAATCCTAACCTTGACTCTAAAAATAAAGGGAAAATGATTTGATTTTGGGAATGATTACAACTAAATGCAAAGATGAAATTATGAAAAATGCAACTACACTAAGTTACCTAAAATATAAATAAAACTTGATTTTGAAACTTTTGACAAAGTGATGGGAAAAACTAGGACGGGAATACAATCCCCCAACCCTAGTTTAGTGCAGTGGTAATATTAATCATAAATTTATTTGATTGATCTGACCCGGAATTTAGTACTCCCAAGCATTATGTATACGAGGTTCAAGCCCGCGTCATACCTAATCTGAGGAGGAGTAAATCAGTATCGCGATAGTGACACTCAAATTGCACTCTAAATCACCACGAGTACCCAGAGGCAAACGTGATATAAAGATCTACAATGATTGTGTCATTATGCAATACGATCATAGTCAATCAATGAATTCATAGAATTAATTTTATACACATACACTAACACCTCAGGTTGGGTTCATGTACCCCGACCTTGGTAAATCTAGCCTAACATGTTGAATTTAATGAAAACAATAATTGATGTGCAGGACTTCATGATTAATCTAAGAAAAATGATAATTAGATGTAGAAACGAATTAGAAATAAAAATTACTCACTAAAATTACCCAACAATAAGTGCAACAATGAATGAAACCAATACTCACAAAAATTACTGAATCAATCTTCAATCCTTGAATTAAAACTGCAATTCTTAGCTAAACTAGGGTTTCTGGAAAAGAAGCAGGAAACCCTACTAATTCTTCGTACTAATAACAACAATCAATCGGGTCTTAAATGCCCTACAATAATATCGGAAGTCAACTGTGCTAGGAGCCTTTTTAGGAAGAGAAAAGATTTCCAGATCTCGAGGATCGGACCGGTCCGGGTCTTAGGCGGACCGGTCTGCCCCAAGGCGGATCGATTCTTTTTATTTTGGGGTCGGTCGGTCTGGGGGTGGATCGGTTCTTTTTAGTTTGGCCTCCTTCGATTTGCATGCGATCCGGGGTGTTCTGGAGTTTGGCAAGGCGGATCGGTCCGAGGTAGGTGCGGACCGGTCCGGCTATTTGACTTTCTGGCTCATCTTTGACTGCTCATAACTTTTGTTCCGGGATTCCGATTGGGGTGCCGTTTCTTCCTTTGTGCTCATGAATGAGATGTCTTCAACTTCTCTTTGGTACCTCATCCGAATTCCATGTAGAAATTATGCTTTTGCCCTTGAGACTTTTCCTTCTTTCTTTCTTGATTCTACTGATTTCCTTCCTTCGTTTCTTGACATCAAATACCTGCAAAATTATTACAAAATACCAGAAACTCGGTGTACTCATTAGGATCAGTCAGTAGCACAGTTATGAGATAAATCCAACTCAATTACGTTATTCGAGGTGCTAAAAGTATCTAAATCAAGGGATAAATTAGGATGAATTTATGCCTAATCAGTGTGCTTGAAGGCGAACGAGCTAGGAGACTTCTGCAAGATGTATGGATGAAGGAAGTTAATCCCTTTCTCAAAGAGATGTGCTAGCGGTGATGAATGCCCTGATGAGCAACTAGAATAGATTTTCTATCCATATTTCCTTTGAGTTTTTAAAACTTTGCTTCTGGGTAGGCTGTTAATTTTTTTCTAAGGAAACATGTGACCTTCTGCCCCTAGTGCATGAGTTTGGGTATGTCTAATACCTCAGAGAGTGTATTGTGACATATTATGGAGGGTAAGCCCTATACGTATTACACTTATATGATGACAGGGTATGATTATCTTATTTTTGCGACCAGTTGGTTGATATCGTTGTACATATATGATATGGAGAATATGCCTCCACCTGTGAAGGAATCGAGGAGAAGTTCCAGCATACCGAGGAAGTTGGACCATAGTACCAGAGGTGGCGCGACAGTGATCGGAGGGTAGGTTCCATTTCTTCATATTTCCACCCATTCTTATCACATTCAGATGCACAACGGGGATGTGATATCGACATCTCACCTCCCTCATGTGGCAATAGATAGGTTGGCAGGTTTTTATGAGAACTCTAAGTGGTCTCTTTTTCTTTTTTATTTCCTATTTTATTTTCCTCTCTGACCTGCTTTGATTTTGGTGCTTTTGTCTTTTTTTGTGGTCTATTCAGGTGTCGACGACCTAGTTGCGAGATATCTAGGATTGGATGGCATCGTTATCGAACTACATGAGAAAGTCATCCAGTGCCTTCTTGGTGCCACCGACCACGTCTGAGGAGAGCTCAAGTTCTGGGAGTCGGGGTCCCCTGCTTGTCTACGGGGGAAGTGTGTCCATTTAGATGGCTGAAGGTGGGAGTTTTGAGAGAGATTTTAGAGGGATTCTGGCTGCATCCTAATATATATTTTTCTTTCTTTTTTTCATTTTTTGATTGTTCATATATGAGGATGCAGTAATTCCAAACAAGTTAAATATAAGAAATATATTTTTTGGCAATATCTTGATTTAATGTCTTACTTCTACATGCAATTTAGTTTGCTGTTGAGTTTTTTTTGTTACTTGCAAATATAGAGATAAGATAAAATAAAATAAATCAAATAGGGACTCGAAGATTTACTTTTCACAAGTAAAAGAAAATTTATATTTTGAAAGTTATGTACAAAATAGAAAATAATGAATTTTTAAAAAGGAAAACTCAAAGGTTAGTTTTTCAAAAGAAACATATATTTCGGAAATGATATATACAAAAGAGGAAAGTAAATAATTTCCCAAAGGGGGGGGGGGGTATCGATCGTCATATCCCTTGGCCTGCCAACCGGCATAAGGGTTAAGTCCAAATCACTTCCTTATCTTTGATTAACACTTTCTGCATACTTTTGGAGCAGGAAGTCCAGTGAAATTTTGAATGGTTTGTCGTTTGTGGAGTTTTGTACTATAAAGGAAGCCTTTAAAGGTGTTTTCCATCACTACATCCCACTTTCTCTTCTTTATAACGTTTTCCTTTGTTCTGCAATGGTTCTTCTAGTGCCCGAAGCCTTTTTAGCCTACCTTAAAGGTTTAGAGACCATGTGCTGCTACAACATTGACTATGAAACTTTTGGTCCGCACTAGGTCTCCTTAAGGCGTAATCATCCTATGGACTGCAAGCTCTTGGAAGTTGCAGTACAATTCTGGTACCCTAAAGACCCTATTTTTTTCCAGTTTTGTTTAGATGAGGTGTGTCCCACTTACAAGAGATTCTCTACAATGTTAGGTGTCAGCCATAGTGTAGTGGTAACTATGTTATATTTATCTCATTCTCCTTGGGTGTCATTGACAAAGTTACTCCACATATCCCTTGAATTTTCTTGACCATTTTTTCATGGAGGAAACATCGTCCTCCCAACAGCCATGGATTCCGTATACTGAAGAGATTTTAATGATAACGACTTTGTCGGTGCTGTAGCCCTCGGTTTGGCTGCCATGCTTTAATTAGTGACATGCAGTCTGACTGTTGATCCTTAAGTGGCCACAATAGCATTGTGGACATCCTACCACTGTAGTCCTACGAGGGTGGTATTAACGAAATATCAAAATGGCCTAGATTCTTGGAAGGAGGGTCGAACTGTCTTCTTGCAAGGGAGCCCTATCATGCTATTTGTGTGGTTATCTGAGAGACCGCACTTGGTGACCTCCTCCTGATTACCCCCTATTGGGCGTGCACAACTTCTTTTCTAGGCCCTTATTTATCTTTGGTCCGTCGATAGAAAATTAGGTTAATCAAATTGTAGTGCACGCTTAATGCCTTCACTGGTCTATACCATGATGGGGGAACTTGCATCCAATTTTACGGTTGGGAGATTACCGATTTGTGCGGTTGGTGGGCCTTCATCAGACTTCTTTCTGTTTTCCATGGTAGTTATTGCGCCAAGTAGGATGGGAGAAAATTTTTCCTCCCCATATAACTAACTTTTTTTCAAATGGGGCCCTTATGGGAATGTCGCCGACCGTCTACACGTCTCTTATAATATATTGGAAAGGATGAGTCCATATCATGAGACTATTTGAAGTGGTTATGTAAATATGTGGTTGAGAAGATTTTAGTGGAAGTGACTGGACAAAGAGGGCTCGCGGTGTTAGACACCTTAAAAGAGGGTGTTGTGGTATCATGCAAGCTCATTAAGGCCTATCGTTGCATGGAACGCATTCGAAGCCATAATCAAGAATGGGAGTTTGGAGGCCGATGACGAGGCAGGCCCATCAGGTAGTTGAAGATGAGGTTTGAGAAGAAGGTGTAGGTTTTAGAAGTTTGTGGGTAGGGCATGTAAGGTTTTGGTAGGTATTTGGATCTTTTATGAAGCTACTAATGGTATGGGATTTTATGTTGTATGAGAGTTTGGAAGGGAGTGGCTTGTTTGACTTCCGTCACTCATACTACATGTGATAGACACATTCCTTATTTTCAATAAAAGAATAGTGATTTTGACATTTTTCGTTATGTCTTTGATGAATTTTATATTTGAACTATCTATACCAATCACTAAGGTATACATGGTCCTTTTGTTTGTTTAAGTGATAAAAGAGACCATCATTCTCGGGGGTAGAAGAGAATAGTATTTTATAAGAGATACCCATGTGTGTTTTATGGGTTACCTATGTACCTCTATGGGCTTGGAACTTTGTGAGATTTTCTTTTAAAAATGGGCGAATTAAGAGGATTAGGGTCAATATAGTTCTGAGAAGGAGGGATAAAAGAGATTTTTTAAAGAATAGACGGGGGTGATAAGAGTCGTAGTGCGATAAGAGCTCGTACTAAGGGTAAAACATTTTGAGACGGTCCAATTTGACTGGACATGCCATTTCTTCTCCGTTGAGGTTTGTGAGCATAGCGGATCCACCGAATAAGATTTTATTCATATTGTAGGGGCCACTCCATTTGGGTCTGAAATTTCCTTTGGAATCCCAAATAGGTCCTACAATTTCATTGAGGACAACATCTCCTTCTTAGACATCACAGTCTTTGACATTCTTATTGAATGATCATGCGATCCGATGATTGTACCTCTATATTTGGTATAAAGATTTCAATCCTTTTTCATTTAGGAGCGAGAGTTTTTTGTAGCAGCTTTGTAACCAGTCTTCCTCACTGACCTTGCTTTCGATCATAGCCCGTAAAGAAGGCACATTTAGTTCAAGTGGGAGAACCGCCTTCATTTCGTATACCAGAGAATAGGGAGTATCCCCAGTGGGTGTTCTGATAGAATCATGGTAACCTTAAAGTACACATGGTATCCAATCAGCCCAGTGTCTTTTTGATGATGGTTTTGAGGCTCTTATTGGTAGTTTTGACAGTGCCATAGGTTTGTGGTCATTAGGGATAAGAATTGCACCTTCGTCGACTAACTCTGTGACTTTAACCTAGAAATGGAGTCCATTATCTGACACCAACTCACAGGGAAATCCGTAGCAGCATATGATGTTCATTATGATGAACTTGGATACTTTATTCACATTCAATAACACATATAACTCATCTTCGACCCATTTTATGTTGTAATCAACGATCACTGTGATGAAATTGTGCCAATTCAAAGCTTTAGGAGTGACCTTCCCTATGATTTCTATGCCTTAAGTAGATAAGGGCTAGGGAGAGGTCACTTTGTACAAGGCTGAGGGAGGTAAGTTCTGAAGGTTGGCTAATTATTGGCCTTTAAGGCATCTCGGAAGATAAGCAGTGCTGTCTTAGACCTTGGTCGTCTAGTAGTACCCTTAATAAATGATTTTCTTGGCGAGCATGTGACCGTTCATATGGGGCCTGCATTCTCCACTGTCAATTTTCTACACTATTTATTCAATTCTAGCCCCTGCTATGCAATACACGTGGGTTCAATCAAAGTTTCTCTTAAAAATTTCTTTTTCAAAGATGATGTCTTGGGAAACTAACTTGCGAAGGGTCGCACGATCATTCTTATCCACGTCTTAAGGATACCTTCCATGTTTGAAAAATGTACCAAATTTTGTAGTATCACAATACTGCCATATCTGCATCTTCCTCTGTAACGAGCTTGATGTGGTAGGAGTGGTTGGGTGAAACTTATTTCTATTCTAAAATGGGTGCCACTATTATTCCCTCAGGCATTTCGACCATGGATACCAAGGTGTCTAGTGCATCGACTAGACTGTTCTTTAGGTGAGGAAGGTAATGAAAGGTGGCATCATTGAATTTGGTGGAAAACTCTTCTAGGTGGGCATAGAAGGATAGGAGGTTCTCTTCTTTGACTTTCCATTTCCTCAGAATTTATCCAACGATGAGGGTTGAGTCTCCATAGACGTCCATATATTCGATTACTTTAGAGAGGGTGATCCTCAACCCTACGACACATGTATTTTATTCTTTAATATTTTCGGTGCAAGAGAAATCTATATTAATGGCAATGGCGGTGTGAGAGTCACCAGGGGCGATCAGGAGTATCCCAATACCATACCCTTTCTTGTTGGTAGCTGCATCGAAGAATATATGCCACTTAAGATCCTCTTTAGAAGAGCAAAGTATATCTTTGTTTAGGAAATTGGAGATCCAAACTTCAGTCCTTTGTATGGAATGGTCAGTAAGATAATTGGAGATGGATCTCCCTTTCATAGCATTCTGTGTGATGTAGACGATGTCGAACTCGGCTAGTAACATTAGCTAGCGAGCCATGAGGTTAGACAGGGAGGGCTTCTCTAGCATGTATTTTATGGGTTCCATTTAGGACACTTGTCTAATGGGGAATAAAAGCATGTAATGTTGTATTTTTTGCATAACCCAGACTAGGGCAACACATGCCTTCTCCAAGGAAGTGTAGTTTACTTCCTACCTTGCTAGCTTAGACTAGTGCAACAAATTGCTCTCTCCTTATGAGATTAATCATTGTACTGGGCCAGTAAATCCCCTACTCCAGTATCGATGACAGTCAAGTATAGGATGAGGGAAAGACCTTGCTGCAGAGGCATGATAATGGAAGGACGGGTAAGGTATCGTTTAATCTAATCAAAGTCTTCTTTGCATGCCTCATTATAAGCATTGGTTGATCCCTTTCGGAGAAGTTTGAAAATTAATTTGCAAACAGAGGTTAGTTTTCTGATTAACCAACTAATGTATTGTAGCTTACCTAGGAATCCACACATATTTTTTTCTTTGTTCGGGGTGGTGGAATCTCGAGTATGGCTTTTATTTTATCAAGATCTACATCAATCCCTTTTTCATTGACCATGAACGCAAGGAGTTTTCCTTTAGTGATGTTGAATACACATTTCTATGGGTTGAGTCGCATTTGGTATTGTTACAGTCGCTCGAAGAATTTCCTCAAGGAAGGTATGTGACCTCTCGCATCTTGGACTTGATAATCATTTCGACGAAATCGACCAAACTTATTTGTAGATAAGGTGGTGGAGGATTTTTGTAGAGGCTCTTTGATAGCTAGCCCCGACATTCTTGAGCCCAAATGGCTTGAACGTGTAGTAGAAGGTTCCCCATGGGGTGATGAATTTGGTCTTCTCCTGGTGGTCAGAATGAATTTTAATTTGAATATTATCGACAAAACCATCAACAAATGACTTAAAGCGTGTCTAGCCCTATTATTTATGATCTTGTCGATATTGGGTAGGGTCTAATCATCCTTTGGGGATGTTTTGTTCAGATCACAATAGTTGATGCACATGAAAAATTTCCCTCCATATTTTGGCATAGGAATAATGTTTGTAAGCCATGTAGGGTATTCAACTATGCGAATGAAGCCTACGTTCAATTGTTTCACCACTTCTTCTTTGACCTTGAGGGACCATTCTATTCGAAGCTTCCTTTGTTTTTACGTGACGGGCGTGCTCTCTGTGAATGTGGGGATCTCTTGTTAAGCTATCTCTGGATTAATATAGGGCATGTAGTCGTAGGACCATATAAATACATCCACAAAATCTTTCAGAAGCTCTTCGAATAGAGCCCGCTCATGCTCATCGAAGGTGGACCCTGTCCTAATCTCGTGCAGATGGATACTAGAATCGAGATTAATAATAACAGTCTCATCATCATTAATTTGAACACGATTATGTTATTTATTTTTTCCCCTATTGATATTAATTAAGATTTGTTCATTTACTAAATCAGCATCATCAAAAGTTTAATTAAAATTAAGAAAATTAATGTAAGGTACAACAAGATACTTAAAATCCTTATTTATTTCATGAAAAGGGTTTTCAGGAAATAAAACATTGAGAATTCATCAAAGAAGGCCTCATTTACAATTATATCAAAGACAGGGGAATAAGTAATGGGCTCGGGAATCCCTTGGAGAGAGTGGATGGTGGAAATCTTTTTAGATGAGTCAGATAACGCCGCTTCCTAGCGAATCATGCAGAGGTTCAACCCCAGTGTATGAAGGTCGATTGACTCCTTAGTGTTGTGCTCCCTAGAGTTTTAAGTGCTTTTTTATGGCTTTGTTCGTCAGAGGCTCCATCTCATATTTTTGTTCTTCATCCCATACGATGTCATCCTTAAAGAAGATTTATAGTCCTAGTTTTATCTTCTTGTTATCAGGGTCATACCATGGTTTAGCGAACCTACATAAGGGGAAATCTTCACCCTCTGGTTCATCGTCCGAGCTCTCAAAATCATCACCCCAACTAGTGGTAATGGTATTATCCTACCAAAAATAGTATACACACTCAATAACTTCCACATCTTCATTATATAAGTCTTCTCACTCAGTAGGGAAGTAAAGGAATGAAGTGAATAGATGCCTCTAAAGTTTTGGGACAATAAGTAGTTCGGGGATACTGCGTATCTCCCTTTTCTAGAGGAACACATCTGACATGATATCTATAATGTCATCTAAGGTGAATTATTCTATGGCACAACCCATTCATCTAATTCTTGGGCTCACTTTTGGGATTCTATAAATAAATAGCTAAACCTCTCGTGGCCAATAATCATCTTTGTGGGAAATTTCAGCCCAAAACTTCGGAGCTGGTCTAGAACTGTAAGTAATTACATGCCTTCCCCTTCTGATAAAGTATGAATGATAACGCAGTATCAAGTGACGAGTGACAGATCTTTATCTGTGAAGCTCGTTGGTTATAGAAAAAAGGAGGGTAAAACCTTATATTTGGTGTTTTGACAGGCATAATTTGGGTAAAGGGGCCAAATTATGGGTTTCCTTCTGGGAAGATGATGTTCACCCCGATTCCATATTCTGGGAGAGGGTTATGAGTAGTGTTGGGTTTGGGATTAGCTTCTAGAATGATGATGCCCTGATTTATGAGAGTTTGGATCACATTTTTTATATGGACACATTGATCATTGGTGTATCCTGTGATTTGGTGAAAATCACCATGAGTGTCACGTGTGAAGTTCTTAGGAGTGGCAACGGTCGGGGTTTCAATGGCTTGATGAGGTTTTGAGCCATTTAGGCTTTGTAAACTTTATATAGGGGAGTGTGGAGTTCTATATACTCCTTTTCAACAGGGTGGGGATAACTTGTAGGTTCCCAGGAAGTGGCAATTTGGGATATGTTATTAATTATTGAGAACGAGGTAATAGTAGGTTTGTCATAATTGGATCACAATCTGCTCGGTCAACCAACTTGGTTCAAATTCCACTTTAGGACAACCATTCCCTTCTTTAATCTCTACACTAGCATCCTAGAGGGCTATGAAATGAGTGTAGTATTGACCTCCCATCGATGCTCAAATATGGGGCCGAAAATTATTTTTACTATACTCACTTGCTCTTCTTTTGATGGTTTGATGGCCATGGTAGAGGCTTTCTCTCTCCACCTTTCGATGAAAATATTGAAGGACTCCAGAATTATGCTTGAGTAGTTCTAAGTATATGCATGTAACATCCAATTCCTCGTTGTACTTATATTGTGACATGAATTATCAAGCCACACCCTCACAACTATAGATTATTGATTCCTCGAGTAGACGAACCACCCGAGGGAACTTTATTATAGGGATTTTTGAAATATTTGGGTCATTATCTCCCCTGAAGACCTAAGGAGGGTCATGGCACAACGATAGCTACATAGATACACAACCAGGGGTCCACTATCTCTAAACTTCTCAATGTTTGGAATTTTGAATTTCTCTGGTAGTCTGGATTTATGATATGGAGACATGTGAGTGTATTCCATGTAATTCCCCGAGATCTTTACTTGGTCAAATGTCTTTAATATCTTAAGGTCCTCTTTGACTAGTTTAGTTATTTCTCTTTATGATCCACGAGAACTGCCAGATTGGCCCTTGGTAGGGAATGATTCAAAATCCGTGGCTGAGCGAGTGGTCTCCCATTTATAGGAGGGGCATGACGGGTATGTTGATACTATTTTGGTAACTCTAAGAGGGTAGTTTAGATCAGATGGAGGCGTAACTCCTTTCGAGTACAGTAATGATAAGTTAAACATCAACACTATTGATTAACCATAGGACACACGAACACAACTCAGTGAGGATAGACTCAGATTGAACTCATAAATATCTCGTGTATAACTCAGAAGGTAATAACGAACTTAGAAGCAACTTTACTTAGAGGAAGAGATAAAATGAGCACCCTAGATACACCTTGGTAGGCAGCGAAACACCCTCACCACCCTCAATGATCTCTGTCAAATATTAAAGCTTTGTAATAAATGACAATGGCGGGTGAGTAAACTCTCTGGTTCGTAATAAATCTCTCTAGTAATAACTTCTGAATTCTCAATAAGAACATGATCTCTCCCCATAGGTGGTTGGGGTCCTTAAATAGCCCACCACACTACCCCCTAGGCAACTCAATCATTAATGCATGTGAAATAAATCCCTCATACTTTATGTCACAAACTTTAAAATACCTGATGCACTAGTTATCTACACGTCATAAATATTAAATGCCAACACAAGCCTTTTGCCTAACCACTGTGTATTATGGGGTTGTCGTCACAGGGGTGGCTCACCAATTATCTGATAGCCCCAAATACCACGATGGTTTACTCAAGTGAAGATCTGACATTGCCTAGCTGGTTGGTGACATCACATAAAGTGGATATGACATTAAGTAGAGGGGTGTTCGGGTCACAACTCAACGCCTAATGAAACTCAAGGTTGCTCCCCCCGAGGTTCCACGGCCTGGGTCCTTTTGCCATTTTACCAGGTTTATCTAAGATAGTCAGGATAAGCCCCAACGGTGCCTCACTTCTCAATCCTCCAAGCCAAATCCCTCTGAAGTTCCCACGACGAGTTCGTTCGATAGAGCATGAAAGCACCCCTAGGCTCTGCCAAGCCTGGTCTCTCGCGAGTACCGTTCGACCTTACACAAAATCATTATACTCATTACATCTTTACAATCGTTGCAGCTCATAGTCGATATAAACAAAAGATAAAACAAGACTAAATTAATCAACGGGACTAAAGGACAAGATCTCTTGATCAGCTTCTTCACTGGAAGGTCCCTCTGGGTTGCCACGCCGAGTTGCCACACTGAACTACCACGCTGAGTTGCCATGCTGAGCTGTCACGCTGAGTTGCCACGCTGAGCTATCTTAATCCCAAACACAGTTGTAAATGAGGGGATTATCTCTAATCTCAGGATTATCTTCAAGCCCCCTCTACATTTTCCCCTTCGTGGAGATATTTACTATGGAAATAAAAAATGTGTGCACGAAAACTACTCAATCCGATGAACCTTCTCTGTGTGAGAAAAAAATCTCCCCGATGTATCTGAGTCGAAGCGCTATGGATCGTCAGCGATTTGCGAAGGGCCATCACCACTTTATCCTACTACTAAATTTCAACCGTTCTATCTTTGCTTCAACGACTGATTTTGGAATTCATCCAAAACACCTGCTGACTTTCTCAAATACCCGTTTGGACTTTTTGGAAGTGAAATTCTCCCATTTGTGCTATTGTGGAGTATAGTTGTAGGCAATTATTTTGTCGTTAGGACTGCCCCGTCGTTGTGACTTGTGAAATTATCCCTTGTAACATTTCACCAAGTTCAAAAAAAGCAGAAATTCTCCCCACTATAGCTGAGTCAAAATTAAACAACGTTTGGACTTGTGGCGAGGGGACATCGAAGCTTTTTTGGACAGTTGGGAAAACTTCTTCATTGGGAGTTTATTGGATATGTCTGATGAAAAATTCTGGCGCCAAAACTCAAACTTTCTTAGGAAGGAAACCCTTTCTATTACCCATGCGTCACTTCTTAACTGGCATGGTGCTGTCTTTTTAACTTTTAAGACACTTCTCGAAGTTCCACGTGTCTGTTTGAAATGATTATAGGCATCTTTGCACGTGTGGTAGTGGGAAACTCAACAGACGGGTTTAAAAGTTTTCAAATGTCTACTTTTCAAAACTCTTCTCTTTCCTTTTTCTTCTTCAAGCTTCTATCTACTCTAGAGAGAGAAACTTTACCAGAACTCCATTGTTACTAGGATTTTAGCTAGTTTTCTTCTTCCTCTCATCTTTTATGCCACCACCTGTGGTTGTGCTCCTCCATTTTTATTCATAGCCCTTTTTTACCAAGACGTTTCTTTCATAACCACTTACTATGGGTTCTTCAAGTGTCTCAAAGGCTACCACCACCACTATTCAGCTAAGCTCTTCCTCTGCCACCCCTAGAGCCACTACCTTGGATGTGCTCGTCAAGAGAAACTAAATTTTTACAGTTGGTCTCCCATCTTTGGCAAAGATGATGAGTTTTTTTATGCATGTAAGACCTGCCATTTTTCAGCCAAGTACGACCCTTTACTACTAGGTGATGAAGATGAAGATTCGTAAAATAAGGGATTTCTTCCTCCAGAGGAGACTTTACGCTTTCGATAGGACCGTGATGACTTTCCTTACTCCCATATCGATTTCGAAGCATCTGGGGAGTCGCCAGCTCATTTTGCTGCCTGACATGCACATATGCAGAGCTCTCATACCATATCTCTTTCCAAAGTTGGTCTTCACTGAGCTAGCTAGTTTGGGGAGTTCACTCTTTCCAAGCACAATACTGCGCTCCAAGTGTTGGTTTCTAGATGGAGCGTGACAACTCACACATTCTTCGCTGCCTGGGGGTAGTTAACCATATCGTTGGAGTATGTTTGTGAGCTACTTGGATTTGAGCCTATGGGCGAGTATACATATCATGGTGAGGCCTTGGACGATGAAGAGGCTGCTGATCGGGCTGAGCTAGATCGAATTTTTTGCAGTTTCACTCGGTCTTACAATAAGGCTACTTTTACTCCTCTTATTATCTATTTTTTCGAAGCTCCTACTGCGAAGGACGTCACTCCTGTAATGGGCCAAGGTAAAGGTACATCTTTGGAACTACCAGCCTATATTCTTGTGCTTCTTTCACATTTCTTTTTGACTGGGAAATCCAACGACCAGCCCATGAGGGACCTTATAAATATTTCTATCCGTTTGTCCAGGGGTTTCAACCTTCCTTTGGCTACCAATTGCTTTGGGTTCCCTCTATACATGGCTGGATCGAACCCACCTTAACATGGCACGGTCCCTCGGTTGTTATAACTTGGCCAATTTTTCTAATATTGTTATCTTAGTAGGTTTCCTCTAAACTCATTTTCCTGTTATTATTGCAATGTCTATCTCTTATCCTGTGCACCTCTTATGCTTTCGTAAAAAATAGAGTCGAAAGGAGATAATGGGAGTTATTGATCATTTCGACTCCTTTGTAATGAGGCCATACGGAGAATCCACCTTTTCCCACACTTGGAATTTTTTTCCTTTTGCAGATAGAACAATCACTTTTGTCCCCGTTGTAGACGACCCTTCACAGGCCGTGGTACTTTTGTTCAAACCTGAGTTTCTTCCTTCTTGAACTGAATGGGGATACACTTCTGAACCTTATAACCCCGATAGATGTAGTAGGCAGTCTGGGTTTGATCAGGGGGATCCTCAACATGCGTTTAAACTAAGCAATAAAAGGGTTACTTTTGCTGAGGCTTGCACCTTCGACCTTGTAGTAGCAGTTTTGGTGTGACTTCTACCATGGATGGTCAAGTCACCCTTTCTAGTTCCCCTAGTAAAGGGTATATATCTACTTCTTACGCCACCAAGTTTCGTTTGAGGCAACTGGCCCTCATTTGCGAGATCATACAAAGTCCCCCCAGTATCACCCAGTCCTTTCTTTCTGACTTGGAGTTGGGTCTCAAAGGCAAGTCCGTTCTTAGGGTTGAGTTCCCTCTGAGTAAAACTATTAAAGTTCCTCCCCTCGAGCTACCCCTTATTACCCAATGATCCCTACTTCCATGCCCAAACCCAAGACCGTTGCAACTACCAAATAGCTTACCCCTACAACCAAAGCATCCACTGGCGAAGGGCCTTCCCAGCCACCAGCCAAGAGTGGAACTTCCACAGAATCTAAGTTTCAACCTCAACCTCAAACCCCATTGGAGGCATTCCCCATCGCCGCCATTATCCCTCCCATGTCCGCAGAGGTAAGTGAAAAGCTGAGAAGGAGGGTTCAGGCTGAGGTGGAACGGATAAATGCCAAGTTTCAATGATGCGCTCCTATCATTCCTCCTTATGTCGCCTTCCCTACCATCCTGGTTGATCCAACGAAACCAGGGTAAAAAAGTAAGAAAAGTTCAAAGGTTCCTCGAAGTGGCACTGTGGGAGTTAGAAACAAGACTCTGGGTACCAAGTCCAAGAGGAAACAAACTTCAGATGTACATCTCTCCCCATCTCCCTTTGTTCCTACTTCCTCTCCTCCTTCGCCAGTGGTTATATCCTCCCATTTTCCCTATGAATATGAGGTTTGTATGTGTGTTGTTTCTCTTATTCGCATTTTTTCTAAGGCAAGCTGCATCTGTTTAACTCTTAACCATTTTGGTGCAGGAAGTTGAAGAAGAAAGACACAGCCCCCTAGTGAGCCCTTTTGTGGGGGGAAGTTCCGGTTCTTCTCAGGTCGATGTGACTCCTCCTCGTTCCCCTATGATCAGGCTTACCTACTCCCGCCGTTCGACCTCTCAACCTACGAAGGATGCTGCTGTGGGGGGGGGGGTGAGTTCGTTGAGTCTGTGGGCATATCTTCTCAATAATAGATAACTCCCCAAGCCCCTTCTGAATTATCACGTCAACACGAGGTTCTTCTGCCCATCGACCCTGCTGCGAAAAGTGCCCTTGAGGTAACATATTATCAATTACTTGTTAGGTCTCACGTCTTTTTTCTCCTCCATCCCTTTTTCTGTTTGGCCTACTAAACTTTGATATGTTGGGATGCCCTAGGTTGAAATGGCATCTTTGTTAGCTAACATTCTTCTTCCCCCCTTGATGATGAGACCACTAGCTGCAGTTTCCCGCTTTGGTGCCATACTAAGGTAAGTAACACTTAGAGGTATTTCTCACTTCTTTTGTACGTATTCCTCATGTCTAACACTTAGCTTCATGTTTGCAGCTTTCGCCAAGTCTTGCCCCACCCTCTGCTCTTAGTGGTCTGCATGTTTCTAAGGCCAAGGTTGATGCTTCTGCCCAGTATGGTGGTTATTCTGTACCCACCCATATTGGGGCATCATTTGGAGGTCCAACGTCTTCTCCTAGTGAAAATCCCATGTTGGCCTTGGTACCTTTTATTGGCGAGGGAGCTTTATCGACCGTTGAGGCTTCTTCAGTTGTGGGTGTCTTTGAGGCTTCTGAGGAAATAAGACTGCCTCCAACAGTTCTCGCCGTTATGGACTCCTTGGTGACTCCCATTATCGCTCCCGCTACTGTTGAGGTACTTCGCTGGTTTCTCTTCGTTTATCGTTGTTTGTCTTTTATTCTTGACAATGTACCATCTAGAAAAGTCTTCTTTCCCAAACTTTCAAACTTTACCTATAACTGTGACTTAACAACGAAAACACTTGTTAAGATTTTCCATAAAATCCACCTATATTGGTGACTTAACAATGAAAATAATTGTAAAGATTTTTCATAAGCTCCACCTATAACGGTGACTTAACAACGGAAACACTTGTTAAGATTTTCCATGAACTCCACCTATATCTGTGACTTAACAATGAAAACACTTGTTAATATTTTTTCATGAGATATTGGACATTGTAGTAAGATCATTAGTATTAAAAATCATGTTTCAAACATGTCTAAACCTATATTCAAGGACTTAGATATTAAAGTGAATCCAACCTCACACAAATACTGTGATTACTGCGATGTCTATTGTCACTCCATTACTGAGTATTTACAAAAACTTATGTTCCCAACTATTTACCAAAACTTTAACTATTCTAAGCAGAGTAGGGATACATATGTTCTCCCTAATAAGACCACTCAAAACTCTCACTATAGTAAAAAATAGTAAAGACCTCGAACTAAGAAGAAATTTTTTAGAAAAACTCCTCATATCTTTCCTAAATCGAAGGCCAAAGGAAAAAATCAAGTTCGTTTGGGTTAGAAAAGATGACCTCTTACCCCAGCTCACGTGCAATGTGCTAATAACTACGTTTAAAGCTAAACGTACCTTAACTGGCTGGTATTTGGATTTTGACTGTTCTAAACACATAACCGGGGATGAGACTAAATCAGCTAATAAGACAGACTTCTTAGGTGGAAGTCTCCTTTTTGGCGATGGAGTCTTATTCCCGATCATTAGTAAGGGAAAACTTTATGAAGAGGGTCTTCCTGAGCTTAGTGATGTCTTGTTGGTAAAAGGTATTAAAGCCAATCTTCTTCGTGTGTGACAATTTTGTGACTCTAATCACACAGTTATTTTTTTAAACTAATTATAAATTTTTGAACAAAGAAGGTAACACTATTCTTTTAGGAAACATAACTCAAGATAACTTTTACACGATGTGTCCAAGTAATTAGACACATAATATCGCGTGATTGGATGATTATGATCTATAGCATAACAGATTCGGTCACACTAAATTTGATGACCTACACAGATTGAGTTCCTAAGAGATAGTTAAAGGCTTACCCAAACTGAAAAATACTTTTAACACTGTTTATAGCCCTTGCCAAGTGGGGGAAACAAGTAAATCTACTCACAAGAAAGTCAAAGATGTCATTATCTCTAAACCTCTTGAACTAATCCACATGGACGTAGTGTGTCCTTTTATAACTGTGAGTCTTTGTGGTTATAGTTACATCCTTGTGATGGTGGATGACTTTATGCGAATTACATGGGTTGCTTTTATGGAAAATAAATCGGATACCTTCTCAGAATTTCTTAAAGTTCTTTAAAAATTGAAAATGAAAAGGATATCCAAGTATCTCGTATAAGGAGTGATAGAGGTGAAGAATTAAAAGACTCTGGTGTGATGAAATACTAATTAGTAATGGTTATAAACATGAATTTAGTTCACCTAGACACCTCAACAAAACAGTATTGATGAGCGAAAGAATAGGATAATCTAAAAGATGGCTAAGGTTATATTACATGCTAAAGGATTGCCAAAATACTTTTGTGTTGAGGCAATACAGACGATGTGTCGCATTATTAACAATGTCTACCTCACAAACAAATACCAGAGAGACCTCATATGAACTGTGGTACAATAAAAAAAACTTGAAATACTTTTGAACATTCGGGAGTATTTGTTGTGTCAGCAAAGATAGAGAATATATTTCTAAATTTGATACTGGAGGTGATAAAGCCATTTTTATGGGATATTCCCAATCAAGTAGGGCTTATCGTGTTTACAACTTGCATACCAAAGTTATTATGGAATCTATTAATGTAGTTTTAATTGACACAAGCACTTAGAGTAGTGACAATCAATCAGTAATCGTTGATCAGTCTAAAAATGATTTCGAAGTCGATTCTCCTCAGATAATCGATCAACTGCCACCCGAGGTCCTTGAAATACCGACCTGGGTTTCTGAAAGCTATCCCCCAGAGAATTTTATTAGTAACCTTTTAGAGCCTATGTGAATTAGATCCCAACTCTAAAATGTGGCAAACTTTTCATGTTATGTTTCTCTTGTAGAACTAAAAAGTGTAAATGATGCCCTTAATGACTCATACTGAATTGACGCTATGAAAATGAGTTAGTTCAGATCCAGAGTCATGATGTTTGGTATTTAGTCCTAAGGCCCAAAGATAAAAATGTTATCGAGCCCCGTTAGATTTTTAAAAATAAAACTTATGAGACTATAGTAGTTATTAGAAACAAGGCAAGGTTAGTAGCACAAGGATATTATCAGTTAGAAGGAATAGATTTTGACGAGACCTTCACTCTAGTGACAAGACTCGAGTCTGTTCATCTCCTCTTAGCTATTCCCAGTCATTTTCAATTCAACCTTTTCTAAATGGACATTAAGTCTTCCTTTTCAAACGGTATTTTGTCAGAAGAGGTATACGTTGAGTAGCCTAAGGGATTTGTTGATCCCTCTCACCCTAACCATGTCTATAAATTGAAAAAGACATTTTATGGCTTCAAGAAAGCCCCTAGGGCCTCATATGAATGCCTCTCAACCTTTTTAGTTAAAAAATGGTTTGAGCGTGGCGATAATGATCGGGCCTTATTTGTCCGAAAAATTGATCACGAAGCTTTGATTGCACAAGTTTATGTGGATGATACCATTTTTTGTTCCACCTCCCTTGAATAAGTAAAGAACTTTTCTAGTATCATGCATTGAGAATTCTAGATGTCTCTAACGAGAGAGTTACAATATTTTCTTGCTCTATAAATTAAACAATGTAGTGATGGCCTGTTCATATCACAAACTAAATTTTCTACTGAATTAGTTTAAAATTTTGGTCTTGATAATACTAAACCTGCACGAACACCCATAAGCACTAACACTGAGATATCTAAAGATGAACATGGGGAAAATGTAGATCCTATATTGTATCGAATCATGATAGGGAGTCTGTTATATTTTACGACATTCAGACCTGATATTTCTTTTGTTGTATGTGTTTGTGCATGCTATCAATGCTCACATAAATAATGTCATTCATTGTGCATTAAAATAATCATAAAATATGTTAAGGGCACACTTAGTTATAGCACTTGATACACAAAAGACACTATAAGCACTATAGTTGATTACATAAAGTCTAATTGGGCAGGTTGCTCAGATGATAATAAAAGTACGTCTGGTCCCTGCTCCTATCTAGGAAATAATTTCATGAGGTGGATTGGTAAGAAACAAAAGTGCATATCCTTATCTACTGTTGAATATAAGTATATAGGAGCTTCTAGCTGTTGTGCTCAATTGTTATGTATTAAACAAATATTGTCCGATTATGGCATTAAGGAAGACAAACTTACACTATTTTGTGATAATCAAAGTGCTATAAACATATTTAATAATCTTATTCACCACTCACACTCTAAGCATATAAAAATAAGACATTATTTAATTAGAGAACTTGTTGAATCCAAAGAACTAAAAATGGAGTATTTAAACATTGAAAATTAGTTTTATGATTTATTCACAAAACCTTTGGAAAATACTCTCTTTGAATCATTAAGGAAAACCATAGGAATGATAGTTCTTGAACGATAATTCTACCACTTAGTCATATCCTCGGTATATATCTTGATCATAATTGGTTTATGAGAATTTAGGGTATGGTAGTTTAATAAATGGCAAAAGACATCTCATTTATCTACGTTACGTAGGAAACCTTGATATGACCCTAGTTATGACTTACAATTGGTAAAATAATTATGTTTTATCTCTTATATTTATTCTCCCATTGTTTATTTGAGACAAAATGGGGGAGAAAACTTGAGTACATGTCTTAATATATTTTCTTTGGTTCAACTAACATACCAATTCAAGTGTTTTATTTTAGGCATTATCATACAGATCTTATTTTACATTATTCTTTATTTAGGGCAATGTTTTGTATTATAATTGAGTTATGAAATTTATTTTTCCTTCATCTTATTTTCTAGGGGTGCAACCGGTATGGGTTTTCACCATACCGTACCCTTTTGGTCCGGAAAAAATGTTGTTGGTTTCACATAATGAAATATCGAATACCAATTTTACCGAAACCAAAAATACCGTAAAAAATTTGGTTGGCTTTGGTTTTTACATATAAAAACGATTTACCGAATTTACCATACCAAAATTACCGAATATAATGTACCAAAATACCGTACTGAACTTACCACATATTACCATATCAATTATAAAAAAAATAATATTTAAAAAATATATATCCCAAAAAATCAAGACCCTTCATTTTTTAAACTCATCTCATCCATTCATTTCGGAAGCACCTGTCACAACCCGAGGTCTTGGAGACAACGATTTATTTACTTTGGGAAGAATACATATTATTTTAATTGGAGATTAATTAAATTGGCACTTGAGGTCAAAACTTGGTGCCGTTAGAAAGTGTATCGAATGACGATTCTGAAGGTGTAGTTGTGTCCGGAAGGGTTGAGAAAGTCAAAATGACTGTACTTGGGGTCTATTTAGGTTCCGAATTAATTAGGACCGTTTGACTCGAATTAAAGTCACCGAGTCATTTAAAGTGTGTATTGTCATTTAAAGATGTGTATCTTGGGATTTAGGGCTTATTAAGCCTACGGGAGTTATTTCTCCAAAGAGAGAAAGAGAAAAAGAAAGAAAGAAAGAGCGAAGAAGAAAGAAGAAGAAAAGGGAGGAGAAAAGAGAGAGAAAGTGGAGATTTCCGGCCAATACGCGATATCAAGGCGGATTCAGACCCTACGAACCCAAGGCAAGTGATTAAACTTGCTAAATAATTGTTGTGTACCATTTACTGCATGATTTGTGGATTGAATCTTTGGGTTTTAGGTTTAGTTTATCAAAACCTAACTTTTGGGTTTAATCTTAAATTTGATATGTAGATCTTTGATTTGAGGATAGAAATTGGCTTATATATATTCTCGGATGAATATTAATGATATATTTGTGATTGGGTTGAAGAGAAATGAAGAGAAAATGATTAAAACAAATTTTGGGATTTTGGCTTACTTAAAAAGTAGCCATTTTCGAGCCTCCAGGTAGGCCGAATCGATTCGTTCCCCTAGCCGAATCGATTCGAAAATATGTAGGTGCCCAGGTCTGAGTGACCAAATCGATTCGAATCCCAGCCGAATCGATTCGGCCTGAGATAGAGTCCCAGGTCTGATGACCCGAATCGATTCGCCTTCCTGGCCGAATCGATTCGCTGGGCCGAATCGATTCGGAATTGGGCTGAATCGATTCGGAAACAGGGCTTTTGTGGGATTGTTTTTCTAAGAAGAATTTCATCCCGTTTTGTTCGAGGTTATCGATTGGGGACCTCTATAGGAGATATTTGGAGTATGTTTTGGAGATTTTTAGCGAGTTTCCCTTATAAGAAATTTCGGAGTCATATTGACTAAATTTGAGGAATACCGATTAGAAATTTTGATAGATTCTAAGTGGGGAAGCCCACTTTTATTGGGGATTTTATTTGGAGAATTATAAATGCTAATTGATGTGCATACGGATAATGAAATATCCTTATTGATGATTAATTTGGGAGATATCTCACACAATGAGAAATGTTAATTGAGGTGCATTAGGATAAAGAATATCCTTCACTTAAATAGAATTGAGAAACAATTCATTATTAGAAGCGATTTGTGAGCTTCAAGCGAGAAATAGTATAATGTATACTAAGTGGGGTTAATGTGTGACATTTGACAGTTAGTATATAAAAAGAGAGTGATATACTAAACAATGATGTTAATCAAATTGCGCCAGTGGGCGTATAATGAAAATGAAAATGATGTGGCAAGTATACCTTATATGATTGTATATCTTCATTATATGGGATGTATGTATACCCTATATGATGGTATATATGCATAGTTAGGCATACCCTCTCCTTGCTATCATTGGGAAGTTACGTGCGTAGAGGGTGAGCATCCTGGCTCAAAGAGCAGGGTCCTCAGGTCATAGTCGTCCATGTAATTATTATGTGATATACATTTATTTATTTTGGGGGTGAGAAGTCATGGGTATGTGTCATTCTCACTTGCCAGTTAGGAGCTGTAACCGCTTCTCGGGATGCCGTGTGAGTGAGTTGATCACGAGGTGGGTGTCGTTGAACCCCACCAGGTGGCCCCAGTTTGCTATGTATATGGGCTGCTGGAAGATGACAGCATGTGAGTATGCGTCCTTCGAGTTATAGCTCGGTTGGATGCTTATTATTGCTTGTGCTTGTACTTGGGTATCGAGGGAATAATGGACCTCAAGGACTAACATTGCCAGGACTAGTGTATCGGGGGGTTCCTTGTTTGGATTTCGCCTCGGCGATACGTCCCACGCACGAACCGCAGTGTAATGTTGGAAATTGGGGATAAGTTAGTCCTTAATGCTCATACTTATATATATATATATCACCTATCCCAATAATCGACAGTGCCAGGAGTAGTGTAACGGGGGGGGGGGGAGTTCCTTGTTTGGATTTTGCTTCGGCGAGACGTCACACGCATGAAACGCCGTGTACCGTTGAGAATTGGGAATATTAATTAATTAAAATTGGATAATAACTTGGGTTACATGCATCATGCATTGAGGGCATAATGAACCTCGAGGATCAATACGGTCAGGAGTGGTGTAACTGGGGGGTCCTTGTTTGGATTTTGCCTCGGCGAGACGTCCCACGCACGAAACGCAGTGCCGTGTTGATAATCGGGAGGAGTTTAGTCCTTAACTCTTGATGCTAATAACTCATATAAAAATATATATACTGTTTACATGCCAAATGAGGGCATAACTAAAATGTATGAAATTCTAATAAATGAGAATGTTGATGTGGTTATGAGATGGATCATGCAACTTTATATGTTCACCAAATGAACATTATAAAGATAACTATAACTATTACATTAAAGTTCATGTATATAATTTATAAATTCTAGAAATAAATGTAGATTGGGAGATATGTTTGATGGTTTCACTTAAATACTTCAAATTGGGTTTAAGTAGAATCCTCTTACCTAAATAGAATTGGGCATCCATTTGGATATCGCGTGCATACGTTTAGTGCGCGCTTTAGTTGAGAGGTGAGTTGAATTATTATGGAGAGTTCGATTCCACCTTAATCATGTAATAATGCATTTATAATTATTATGCATTTTAATGCACTTGCTATAAAATGTTTTTCAACTCGGGCTCTGACCCGTTTATATTTTCTCCTCCATGTATATATATACTGTGTTACTTTAGGTGTTCCTCCTTAAGGACGCCATTAATGTTCATCCATCCAGTATTCGTGGAGCTGTGGCAGTGGCGGACTGTTGCGAAACTTTACTTTAGTCGATTCCTATCTTTGCATATCTAGATTAGGAACCAGTTTGTACATTGAGTTAGTATTCAAGTATTGTAGATTAACACTTTCATATTTCATTTCTCAGATTATTGTATTGTCTGTTACCCGACAGCATATTCGGGTATTTCATTGTTGAGATTTTGTTGTACCTTGTATCACACTCTTGTATATATTTTGTAGTTTGAACTTATTATTCATCATAGTTAGATGTATATTGTTGGTTATGTGCATTATTGGTTATGTTGTTGTTGTTAAATAAAAGTTTTAAATTTTTGACAATTCGCTTTTAGTAGTTTCGGGTAATTAGCCTTATATTATTAGTATTGTCAATTGATGTTGAGACTGTGCCATCTGAGATACCTGATTTAATGTAGTATAGGGTTGGCCACGCGTTATTATTTTGAGCGGGTTGTCACAGCACCTTATACTCTTGACTTACTTGAGTCTACATTATATAAGTGCTCATCTAGTTTGGAAATTGTGACAAAATTGAGTCCCATCCCCTAGATACCAAAAAACCTCAGATTCTTCTCATGATGCCTCTATTGATTCATTTACAGGTAAAATTCTCAATCACACACACACTAGGATTGCATACATATTATTTATTGCATTATTTGCTTTTGTGTGAGTTGTGTGTGTTAATTCCCTTTTAATTAAGTTTTTATTAATTTTAGGAATTTAAAAAAAAAAAATTAATGTTTAAGAAATTAAAAGTTGGGTTTTAAAACATTTTGGGTCATTTTGTGATTATTGGTTTCATCATTTCTTATCTGAATGTTGGGTTGGGTAGTATCTGAAAGCGCTTGAGACTTCAGGGTGTGTTTGTAATTAATTTTGAAACACACATTTTTTAGTTCATCTGAGCCTTACCCCTGTCATCGTTAGAATGACCTGATTTTTGTTTGTTGATAAACTCAGAACCTGTACGCAATCTCAGCCCTTGGATCTTGTTTATCGACGTTCTGTATGCGTTTTATCCCAATCCCTGTGACACCCCTTTAGACCAATCAGAGAACGTTTAATCCACCGCTGATGTTAAACCATTGGATGAAAGTCAAATGGCGAAGACCAAATCTCAACCATTGATTTGAGTTGTTATTCTTGAACCTTACTTGCTTAGTATAAAAGGAGGTTGAGCCTCTGCGTTTCAAAAACCTATGCCAGCTTGTCTAACTGAGAGAAGAGAGAGAAACCAGAGAGAGAAAATCCTAAATCATTCAAACCCTAATCCCATTTCAAACCCTAAATTCCTTTTTAAAAATCAGTTTACACCAAACACAAAACCTGAGTGTTTGAGAGTTATTTTGGTAGTGGTTTGAAGGTTGTTCGTGGTTTGAATCCTCTGAGTTTGAGATCTTGTAACCAACTTAGATATTTTGGTTTGATCTCTATTTCTTTTTCATAGAAACAGTAGATCTTACTATTTCATCTCATATTACACTTAGATCTGCATTATTAATTTTCTCCTCTTAAGAAATTGTATTTGTTGATTATTTTTTTCCTGTAAATGTTTTTCACAACTCAAGAATCAACAAATTCTTTTCGGTTTCTAGTTCTTATGAAATAAGGCTTTTGATCTACTTCGAATCGCAATCGGTGGTTTATAATTTCAAAAACATTTTCAAAACCCTCTGAAATTGTTTAAGACCTTGGCAATCTTCCGAGAAAGGTAACCTTGGATTCTGGGTTCATTTTAAAGATCAAGAAAGTCTTTTGTTTCTAAAGAAGGGAGAAATTGAAAACCTTATCATTTAGATCTGTTTTGTAATTTGATATGACTTATTTTTATAAATAAGTGTGCGTGTGTGCATGCATGTGTTAGAACACTGTCACAAACACTTGACACACTACAACACAAGAAGTGTTGGCTATAAGATCTTGAAACGTTAAGAATCTACGTAAAGCTGGAACAAAGTGTGGAGAAGTTAGCAAGCTGAGAAAGCCACATCAACATGAGAACTGCAGAAAAGTTAGAATCAAACCAGTGGGTACATATTCTAAACTTGTATAGGTTTGTTTTGTTTACATGTTGGTTAAATAGTTTGTAACTTGTATATTTTGTTTTAGTGGATTTTTGGTTTGTGACTTAGAAGTCACCGTCGATGTTTCCTCAGTTGGGTGAGGTTTTACCTCGTTAAAACTGTGTGTACTTAATCTTTCTACAACTCCTCATATCATTCTTGGTGGTGTGATGATTTAACAGTTTTAGTTTTGTTTTTCAAAACTAGTTACATAATTTTTAACATATCTCGTACATTTTTTTATTAAACACATCTTGTGGATAATCTGTTTTGATTTATAGAAAAGAGTTTCTCCAAAAAATAGTTCAGAGTTACTTAGACAGATTAATCCTGAATTAAACAATTTAAGTAGCAGCTTTTCAATTATTATGAGAGCTTTGGAATTTTTTTTAAAGATCTTGTGTTTCTAAAATTGTTTTTTTTAAATCAAATAATGGCGAGAAATCTGAAAGATTTGGTAACTTGACCAGACCCCCTCTCTTTGATGGAAACAACTTTCCTTACTGGAAAGTAAGGGTGGCTGCTTTCATACAAGGAACCTTCGGAGATGATGTCTGGGACATTATTGAAAATGGATATGCTTATCCTACTAAACCAGACACTGAAGGAAGAAATGAGAGGATTAAGAAAGTATTATGTGAATTCACTCGAGAAGAGAGGCAAGCCTCTCTAAACAATAACAAAGGAAAGAATGTCATTTTTATGTCTATAAATGAACATGAGTTCAAAAGGATCTCATCTTGTACCACTTCTAAGGAAGCCTGGGATACACTGGTTACTACAGATAAAGGTGACACTAGAGTTAATGCTGCTAAAACACAGATGCTTATCCAGCAGTATAACTCTTTAATCATGTCAGACTCTGAATAATTTGATGCCTTTTACATGAACTTTACTGACATTGTGACCAAATTACATTCTAATGGGATAACTTACGATATACATGAAATTGTCTCGAAAATTTTAAGGTCATTACCACAGGGATTTGATAAAAAAATATAGGCTATTGAGGTAATGAGTGATCAAAATCTCACTCTTGAACTACTCAGTAGTAAACTGAGAACTGTGGAAATGGAACTAGAATTCAAGAAACAAATCCCATTGGAAAGAGACTAGCTCTAACCTGAGTTTCTCTTCTAAGCTGATAAAACCTGAGCTTAGTATTCCTAATAATGATTCTGATGAGGAATGTGATATAGATAGTTTGGATAATCAGATTGCCTTAATGTCAAAACAGTTTAAGAAGATTGTGAAATTTAGAAATAAAATGGCAACCAGACAAGGCAAGCCAAATTATCCAACTCAGTCTAATCACAAACCTCATAAGAAAGGTCAAGACAAACATCACAAGGACATTCATACGAGACCTAACAAAGACTTTAAGAATATTGAATTTTTTAAATGTGAAAAATTGGGTCATACAACACAAGATTGTAGAGTTAACTTGAACACGACCAATAAACATACTAGGGCCAACATTTACAAGACATGGGATGATTCAAGTGATTATGATAATGAGGAGCATGAGATTCTTGCATTTCTTTCTTTGCCAAGATAGTCTATAATGATGATATGCATGTGCCTAAGTATGAGAATGATTCTAGTAGCTATACTTCTATTGTTATGAATCATGTTGCTAATGGTTTAGATGCTTTAATTTCTGAGAACAATGCTAGTTCTACAGCGGGGTGTGTGAGTCAAAGGGAAAGTGATAATGACGACGTCAATGTGTGTGTGAGTTCAAGAATTGAATCCTTAGGGGTCACTTCACACACTACACTTAGTGATTCGGACACTGAAGACCTCCCTGATGTTCACACGCTTTATGCCAAAACTCTCAAGAAAATCTCTAGACTAGAGAACATAGTGAAAGACCTCACTAATAAAAAAGAAGACCTAAGTATAATGGTTAAACTTAACGCTGAAGAGTATACTACCCAATGTCTAACTCATGAAAATGAAGTCAAAATTTTTAATCAAAAATTGAAAATTTTGATAGAAACAAATGAAACTCTGGAGAAAAAATATAAAGGGACATTATTAGAATTGTAACAATCTAAGGAAAAGACAACAACTGTTTTCAAAACATTTGCTAAGTATAAAAATAATTCCAATTATTTTGATGATTTTGTTGCTGATTCAAAAACCAATTCTGAAGATCGAAATCAAATAGAATTTTGCCCAAATTCACAAACTCAAATTAAAAACTTTGAACCAATCAAGTTTGTGTCAGGTGGCAAAAGACCTATAGAAACCTATCCAGATTTTCAAGCCTTAAATGATGAGTTTGATAAAAAATAAAGTCGGATATTGGGGAATCAAGTCACTCTAAGTGTGATAGTCTACCTAAGGCTAAATACGTTTGCCCACCAATTAGGAAAAGTGATTATGCATTTCAAACTGTACTCCCTAGGAATAAAGTTCAACATCAAAATCCCATGAAACCTATGTTTAGAGACTTTCCTAAGGATATACCCTCTTAAAGAAATTTGTATTGCTCTTATTGTGACATATACGAACATTCTTTCGAAGGTTGCTACTATAAACATTTAGTTGATCCTGTGTGTAATACTCCTTTATACCAAAACCTTAACTACTCTAGGAGAAGCCGTAATAATTATGTTCTGCCTAGACAACCAGACAAAAACTCTAACAATAGAAAGAGAAAACCAGACCTAAAAGATCATTTACAAGAGGAATTCCTAGGCACTTTCCTAAACCAAATGCTCATATCCATCATAAAACTCAAATGCATGCGCAAAATATTTTTTAACAAAAATCTAATGCTCGCAAGTTTTATCAAATGAGAGCAAACAAGTGAAAAACAAAAACAAGAGCTATTTGGGTTAGAAAAGATGAGTTATTGCCCCAGAGCAAGTGTAACATTGTGATTACTGCTTCAAAAGTTGAACACACTCCTGGTTGGTGTTTAGACTCTGGGTGCTCAAAACATATGACTGTGGATGATACAAAACTTTTAAACAAAACCAGATTTGCTGGAGGAAAAGTTATTTTCGATGATGGTGTATCATCTCGAATCATTGGTAAAAGAACACTCCAAGAAGAAGGAATGTTTGTTCTTGAGAATGTTCTTCTAGTGAAAGGTCTTAAGGCTAATCTACTTAGTATCAAGCAATTTTCTGACTCAAATCATACTGTCACCTTTTCAAAGAATAATTGCAAGATTTTAAATTAAAAAGGTGAGTGTATAATTATAGGACTCAGGACTCCTGACAATTGTTATACTGTCCGGAATGGATGATAATGAAATATGGCATAATAGGATGGGTAACATAAATTATGATAGCCTTAGTAGATTATCTTCACAAGAAATAGTTAGAGAAATTCCAAAGATAAAACCTATATCTAACATTTTTTGTGGATCATGTCAGGAAGGAAAAATTGTTAAGGCACCTAATAAGAAAGTTAAAGATATCCTTACCTCGAGCTCATCCATATGGACCTAAGGGGCGCTTCTCATACTATTAGTCTATGTGGACACAGTTACATTCTAGTTATGGTAGATGACTTCACCAGGTTTACTTGGGTGGCTTTATTAAAACAAAAGTCTGACACTTTCAGAACTTTTTTGAAAATCTTACTTCGTATTGAAAATGAGAAGGACACTCAAGTAAATAGGATTCATAGTGATAGAGGAGGAGAATTCATAGATACAGGTGTTATAGAGAATTGTGACTAAAATGGTTACAAACATGAATTTAGTGCTCCTAAGACTCCTCAACAAAATGGTATTACTGAGCGAAAGAATCGTACCCTTCAAGAGATGGCACGCATTATGGTTCATGCCATGTGTTTACCTCAATATTTTTAGGTAGAATCAATTTCTACTGCGTGTCACATTATTAATAGGGTCTATCTTAGAAAGAATTCTATAAAAAACTCCATATGAACTATAGTATGGGAAGAAGCCCAATCTTAAATATCATAGAACTTTTGGTAGTACATGTTATGTTTGTAAAGACACAGAACACTTATCCAAATTTGAGACTCGTGGAGGCAAAGCTATCTTCCAAGGATATTCTCCTGACAGTAGATCATACTGTGTCTATAATCTTCTCACAAAGACTTTAATGGAATCCATAAACGTTATTTTAAGTGACACTATTATTGAGAGTAAGACTGGAGAACCAACTATTGTGGAAGAGTCTGAAAATGTTTTAGAAAATCACTCTCCAGAAATAGATGATTCCTTACCAATTGAGAAATATGAAGTACCTAACTGGGTTTCTAAAGATCATTGATAGGCCCCAAGTGTAACCTCGACCGAGATTATGGCCGACGTTGGACATGTCTTGGACACGCGATATCAGCCCTCGTCCATAGCAAGGTCGGCCCAGGCCGACACTACCACGAGCCTCTCCAAGGGACATCACAAGGATCAACAGCATTCTCGTATACCTTGGGATGGAAACCTCGGCCAGACATAGGCCGAGCTCGCAGTAAGCCGCCAGCAACCTCATCAAGACATTAGTCAATACACTAAACACTCCAGCTCAACCTCGTCTCAGGCCGACCTTGTCTATTATCTCGGCTGGGATTAGGCCGAGACCTCCATGGAATACTCGGACTGAACAAGTACCTAGACTTTCCAACCTCGGCCTATCCCAGGCTGAGGTCATACACCAGGCGCGATAACCGAGCATCTGCTGACATTTGGATAAGGGCACGTGGACACAAATCAGTTATAACAAGATTATTCCCCACACGTGGGGAGAATATTGCATCATCATTCTCTACATGTGACAGTGACAGATGGCTTTCCCATATTGGTGAGGCAATCACACACATGCACATTACATGCATGGGGGTTACATTACACCCCCCATATACTATATATAGAGGTCATCCTCTACCTTGCAAAGGAGCCAGATAGACAACCCTAGCTGAAACTCTGTCTAGATACACAGTAGAGAGAGAAACCTTGAGAGATTGTATCCATGGACATCCGTGCCTTATTACAGTGAGGTTATTCACACACACACAGTGGACGTAGGCAAATTTAGGCTGAACCACTTATATTCTTGTGATCTCTCCTCTTCTCCTCATCTCATTCTCTTACCTTTTACATAACTATGCCTCCATTGCTGTTCTTAGATTGAGCTTGAAAACACCTTATCTGGTGGTGCTAATTCTAGCATCATCATTTTGGCACCGTCTGTGGGAACAAGAGAAGCTATATCCTCCTCTTCTTCAGCTTAACCTCACCGGAGACTCTGGTGGGGAACCAGACCTCCCCCTAGCGCGGAGCTATTTCACCATTGAAAGAGGTCCTATAAGGTACTAACCTCATCTGCTACTCAAGCTCTATAGTGTTAACATATGAAACCAGAATTACCACCGCCTCTTCCGCCACCTGGGGGTGGAGGGCCTAGTTCCAGACAGGCGTCCCCCAATCCGAAATGGCGAAGGTAGTTGCAGCCTTGAGATCTTTAGCTGCAACATAACAAGATATGCAGGAGAAATTTACATAGCTCAGCCAAACTATGATGAGGTCACCTGGAATCTCACCGGATATGATCACTTCGGCGGCAGTTCATCCTCATCCTGATGCCAGGGTACCACCCCAGGCACCAATGAAGGACCAGCCTGCACCCCAGTGGAGAAGGGACGTTGCTGACCATAGGCGCTTGCGTCTGGGGAGGCAGGGAAACCCTTGCCCAGAGGACGGGTACGATGATCTAGACGCGGAAGAAGCCCCGAAAGACTGCTGGGAGCGGTATGAGGTGTCAAATAATATTGTACGACCTTTTAGGCAAAGTCAAGGTTGTGTCGACCGAAGAGGTGAAGAGGCCATACAAAGAGGCTCAGCCTTTGATAGGTTGAGCAGAGGGTCGGCCTTTGAGAGATTGGGCCCGAAGAATGACCTAAGACAGAGACTGTCGAGATCAAGGAGCGGAGCAGGATCGCAGAGAGGGAACAAGCAGGGTCGGCCAGATCAAGGCCGGCACTATGAAAAAAGAGGCAGGGAATAGGAAGAGGTCAACAGCCGACGTGTCACGGCAGGGGAACCCTCGATCCATCCCGCGGAGGTGGCAGGGGATAACCTCGGCCAAGTCGATGGCAGAAGACCTTGGAATGACTCTATCCAGCGCCTTGAGGAGAAGATAGGAGACCTCATCAAAAGCAGGGACCCATTGCAAAGGGGTTACTCAGAGGGCTCCCCATTTGTGGCTAGGATAGTGGGTTTCCCAACCCCAACTAAGTTCAAGCCTCCTATGGTGTCTCCCAAGTATGATGGCAGCACTAACCCTGTACATCATATCGAGATGTACCAGTCGACAGCAGACATCTACTCGATACCCGATGAGATGAAGTGGAGGGCCTTCTCTGGGACCTTAACGGGGGCAGCGCACAGTTGGTTCACCTCCCTTCCGAAGAACTCAATTGAGAACTTCAAAGGCTTGGCTGAATAATTCATCTATAATTTATGCTTTGGGGTGAGGCCTCAAAAGAAGACTACCCACTTGCTGTATATCAAGCAGGCCAAGGATGAGAGCCTAAGAGACTACATAGCGAGATTCCACAAAGAGAAGTTGGAGGTCGAAGATTATGAAGAGAACATAGCCATGACCGCCCTTATAGGAGGTCTTCAAAAGGGGAAGCTGTTGTGGAAACTTACGAAAGACCCCCTAGGTCTATAGCGGAGCTGTTGGCAATCGCAGGGAAAGTAATGAATGTGGAAGAGGCAATGGCAGCCAAGTATGAGGATGAGAACCGCAGTGGCAGTAGAAAGTCCCAAAGCAAGAAAGATGGGAAGAAGAGGTCGGGTGATGACAAGTTCGCTCACTATACACCTCTGACTGTAAGCTGCGAGCACATCCTCAATGAGATTAAGACTGACAGGACTCTGAGATGGCCAGAGAAACTGAAGGCCCCACCACATAAGAGGAACAAAAACCTATGGTGCGAGTTTCACCAGGATCATGGCCATGTCACGGATAGATGCTTCGCTTTAAAAGATGAGATTGAAAAGATGTTAAAATCTGGAAAGCTGAGGAAGTATGTGGATGGTAAGACTCCAAAGGGTGGAAGAGATGACCCTAAGAAAAGGAGAAATGACAGATGCCATGACAATGCCCCGGCCATAAGAGACGATGACTCAAAGGGTGATGATGAAGACGATACAGATCTTCCACCGAAAGATGATAACACCCCAATGAAGAGGGTCAGTACGATATCCTTTGGTGTTGACACCATATGTGGAGGATTTGCAGGAGGTGGCTCTGAAATAGCTGAAAGGAAGGCTCATATGGCAGAGGCCAAGTCGGTGTCCAAACTTGAGGTTGTGAACCTAACGTCTTCCGACACAGTACAGAAGAGGAAGAAGGTGGACATAGACACTCTTATAGTTGGGTTCTCTAGACTTGACTTCAAGGGTATCTTGGCCCCCCAGGATGACCTTTGGTCATAACGACAAGGGTGCATGGGTGTGAGGTGCAGAGGATCCTAGTAGACGGGGGGAGCTCGGCGGATGTGATGTTTTGGCCTTGCTTCAAGAGCTTGGGTCTTAGTAGAGCAAGGTTGATACCCTATCATTACCCTTTGATAGGCTTCAGTGGTGAAAAGGTCCACCCCTTGGGTATGTATGAGATGGACATACGGATGGGTGATGAGTGGCCTAAGAGGCTGACGAGGAAGATAGTTTTTTTCGTAATGGACGAAAATGTATTCTCGGCCTATAACCTCATCATAGGAAGAGTGTCCCTAAAAGAGTTTGAAGCTGTACCGTCGATGGTCCATCAAATGCTAAAATTCCCGACCCCCTATGGGGTAGGGGAAGTACGAGGTGACCAAATCATAGCTCGGCAATGTTACTTCAACTCGGCCGAAGAGAGGGAGGCCCATAAGAGGGCAACCACCACTTATAGCATTGATAGTCTTGATCCACGGGATGAGACAAAACTGAAGAAGGGAGAGGCCGCGGAAGAGGTAGAATCCATCGTCCTCAATGAAGACGAGCCGAAAAAAACCATCCAGGTCGGCGAAGCCCTTAATTCGTAAATTAAGGAAGAGTTGATAAACTTCCTCAGAAGGAGGCGGAGTGTCTTGTCATGGAGTCACGCAGACATGCCTGGCATCGACCCTGAGGTGATGAGTCACAAGCTCAACGTGACCAAAGATGCCAAGCCTATCAAACAGAGACAAAGAGTCTACTCCAGGGAGAAGTACGATGTCATCCGGGAAGAGGTCAAAAAGTTGGAAGAAGCCGATTTTATAAGAGAGGTTACATATCCGGAATGGTTATCTAATGCAGTCATCATGCCCAAGGCCAATGGGAAGTGGAGAATATGTGTTGATTTCACTAACCTAAACAAATCTTGCCCAAAAAATAGCTATCCCTTACCTCGGATAGATCAGATGGTGGATGCAACGGCGGGATATGATCTCATTAGCTTCATGGACGTGTATTCAGGCTACAACCAGATCTTTATGGATGCGGAAGACTTGGAAAAGACGGCCTTCATTATCGACAAAGGGATGTACTGCTACAAAGTGATGCCCTTCGGCCTGAAAAATGCAGGGGCGACATACCAATGTCTTGTTAATAAGATGTTCAAATAGTAAATAGGTAAGACTATGGAGGTGTATGTAGATGATACGCTAACAAAGAGCTTGAAAGCTTGAACTCACGTAGTAGACCTTGAGAAGACCTTCGATGTTATGGACTCATACAGAATGAAACTCAACCCAGTGAAGTGTGTCTTCGGATTAGGAGCTGGGAAGTTCCTAGGATTCATCGTTAACCATAGAGGAATTGAAGCGAACCCTGAGAAAATAAAGGCATTACTTGACATGAAGACTCCTAAGAGTATCAAGGATGTCCAAAGACTCACGGGGAGAGTGGTTTCCCTTAACAGGTTTATTTCTAGGGCAACGAACAAGTGTCTTACATTCTTTAAAGTTCTAAGAAAGGCCTTCCAATGGGATGAAGAGTGCGAAAAAGCCTTCAACCAACTCAAATCGTACTTGGGATCCCCCTTATTGCTATCTCGACCCGTCGCAGGAGAAAAGTTGTATGTGTATCTGGAAGCCTCTGAATCAGCCATCAGTGCAGCCATAATACGAGAAGACGATGGGATTCAAAGGCCTGTGTATTTTAACAGTAAAGCCCTTCAAGGGGCTGAACAAAATTACCCCCGCATGGAAAAGTTAGCATATGCCCTGATACATGCTTCAAGAAAAATGAAGCCTTACTTCCAAGCTCACTCCATGGTAGTCCTCACTGACTCCCCACTAAGACAGGTCCTGCATAAACCTGAGAAATCCGGGAGGTTGATGACCTGGGCCATCGAGTTGGGGGAGTACGATCTTGCCTACCAACCTAGGATAGCCATCAAAGGGCAAGCCCTCGTAGATTTTATTGCTGAGTTCACATGGGAAAAGGCCGAGGCAGAGAAAGGCCTGGGGGCATGGAAGAGACAAACCGTAGTGTCTTCCAAAATTAGGAAGAGACGACACCAAATGTCTTCAGAAATCAGGAAGAGACGACACCAAATGTCTTCCGAAAGGAGGCAGAGATGACACTAAGTGTCTTCCGAGATCTGGAAGAGGTCGCATCCAAAAAAGTTATGAGAAGAATTGCGAAGGACGAGGAGGATCGATATCTCTTCAAACAAGGAGTCGTGACAGAAGGAGCCTTTTCATCAGATACAGACATCTGGAGCCTCTTCGTTGATGGCTCTTCCTGCGACAGTGGAAGCGGTGCGGGGTTGATACTCTCGGCTCCAGATGGTGGGAACATTGAATACGCTCTGAGCTTCAACTTCCAGGCCTAAAAAAACGAGTCCGAATATGAGGCCATGATAGCAGGTCTCTTATTGGCAACAACTCTTTGCGTAAAGCGAATCCTACTCCACAACGACTCAAGGCTAGTTGTCAATAAAGTGTTGGGGATCTATGAGGCCAAAGATGAAAAGATGACCAAGTACTTGAAGAGGGTAAGAACGATGTTAGAATATTTTGAAGAGACAAAACTGAAGAGAGTGCCTTGACAAAGTAACAGTCACGCAGATGCATTGGCGAGGCTGGCCTCGGCGACAAAGACAGATGTTAGAAGGACCATTCTGATCGAGGTCTTGAGAAAGGCAACCATCGAGGAATAAGAGGTATGTAACCCGTGTCAGAATTTCAACCTAGGAGACTCATGGATCGACCCCCTCATCAGGTATATTAGAGGGGGAGAGCTACCTGAGTCCAAGATAGAGAGGAGAAAATTGAGATATAGGGCTGCCAAGTTCTCGATGATAGGAGACGTCTTGTACAAAAAGGGATTTCTATTGACTCTCCTCAGATGTGTGCATCCCACGAAAGTTCCCCGGGTCTTACAGGAGGTTCATGAGGGTTCTTTCTCTAGCCACATAGGGGGAAGACCCTTGGCCAAGAGAATCATCACACGGGGGTACTGGTGGCCAACTTTGTCCAAGGACGCCGCAGCTTACGTAAAGAGGTGTGATAAATGTCAAAGATTCGCCACTATTCATCATCAACCCCATCAGCCTATGACGTCAATCACCTCTCCATGGCCATTTGCAGTATGGGGGATTGACTTAGTAGGGCCCCTGCCAAGAGCTGCCAATAATTATAGATTCTTGATAGTTGCCATCGACTATTTTTCAAAGTGGGTGGAGGCAGAGCCGATGATAACGATCACAGAGCAGAAGACCTTCCAATTTATTTGGAGGAATATCATATACAGATATGGCCTCCCAAATACTCTCATCTCGGACAATGGAACCCAGTTCAAGAACTCCTCTTTAAAAAAGTATTGCCTAAGAGTAGGAATAAAGAAATTCTTCTCATCTCTTGGTCGACCTCAAGCAAATGGTCAGACCGAGGTCACAAATAGAACTATCCTGGATGGAATCAAGAAGAGGTTAGGGGATGCGAAGGGAAGATGGACCGAAGAGGTCTACGATGTGTTATGGGCCTACAGAACCCCGGTAAGGACACCAACAGGTGAAAACCCATTCATGTTGGCACATGGCTCAGAGGTCGTCATACCAACGGAAGTAGGGCTCCCAACTCATAGGATTCAGACCTATGACCCTGACAATAATGGGGAAGAGAGGAGGCTAGACCTAGATCTTATTGAAGAAAGAAGAGAGGACGCAGAGGTCCGATAAGCAGCCTACCAACAGAGGGAAGCAAAATTCTACAACCAGAGGGCGAAGTCAAGACCCATTGCAGTGGGAGACCTAGTGCTAAAGAAGACCCTATAAAAAGCAAATAAGCTTCACCCAAACTGGCGTGGCCCCTACAAAGTGACAGAAGAGGTTGTGCCTGGCACCTACAGGCTAGAAAACCTAGAAGGAGAACCTTTCGCTAACCCATGGAATGCTGATCACCTAAAGAGATATTACATATGATGTTGCATAGAGTTTTATGTAAATGTACCATCTTATTATGAAGAGGTTATTAATAAAGATCAGTTCCCATGACAGTTCTTGCTTCATTCTTAGGTCAGAGATTAATTATGAGAATAACATCTTAGGTGATGACCTCAGACCCTTATAACATCATTCAGTGGTGACGAGGTCTGAGGTCAGACACTATAATGGGATGACCTCAGACACTTAACATCATTAATTTGGTGAGATTAATTATGAGGATAACATCTTAGGTGATGACCTCAGACCCTTGCAACATCATTCAATGGTGACAAGGTCTGAGGTCAGACACCATAATGGGATGACCTCAGACCCTTAACATCATTAATTTGGTGAGATTAATTATGAGGATAACATCTTAGGTGATGACCTCAAACCCTTACAACATCATTCAGTGGTGACAAGGTCTGAGGTCAGTCACCATAATGGGATGACCTCAGACCCTTAACATCATTAATTTGGTGAGATTAATTATGAGGATAACATCTTAGGTGATGACCTCAGACCCTTACAAACATCATTCAGTGGTGACGAGGTCTGAGGTCAGACACCATAATGGGATGACCTCAGACCCTTAACATCAATAATTTGGTGAGATTAATTATGAGGATAACATCTTAGGTGATGACCTCAAACCCTTGCAACATCATTCAGTGATGACGAGGTCTGAGGTCAGACACCATAATGGGATGACCTCAGACCCTTAATATCATTAGTTTGGTGAGATTAATTATGAGGATAACATCTTAGGTGATGACCTCAGACCCTTAACATCATTAATTTGGTGAGATTAATTATGAGGATAACATCTTAGGTGATGACCTCAGACCCTTACAACATCATTCAGTGATGACGAGGTCTGAGGTCAGACACCATAATGGGATGACCTCAGACCCTTAACATCATTAATTTGGTGAGATTAATTATGAGGATAACATCTTAGGGGATGACCTCAGACCCTCATAACACCATTCAATGGTGATGAGGTCTGAGCTCAGACACCATAATCCGATGACCTCAGACCCTTAACATCATTAATTTGGTAAGATTAATTATGAGGATAACATCTTAGGGGACGACCTCAGACCCTCATAACACTATTCAGTGGTGAAGAGGTCTGAGATCAAACACCATAATCGGATGACCTCAGACCCTTAACATCATTAATTTGGTGAGATTAATTATGGGGATAACATCTGAGGTCAAACCAGTGATTAAGTTTAAACAAGATATCATTGCAACAAGACTAAGAGCGAAAACATCACATGGCATTCAATAAAAGTAAGTGAGGATGATCCTCCTCAGAGGTTGATACATTCAGAAATAATAAATGATCAAGGATTACAGAACAAGTTTCAAAATGTTATGGGTTACAAACAATGTTCAAAAATTTTCTAAGGGTTTGAGGGGGGAATGTTGATATCCTCGGCTTGGTTAGTCTCTGCAACATTGGTCACCTCGGCCATGTCATCATGATGGTATGCCCCTTCAACCTCAGTGCCGTCCAATGTGGCAGTCTCGGCAGGGGCGGTAGCCTCCTCCACCACCTCCTGAAGGGCCTGGGCAAGCTGGGGGTCGACAAAGCCAAGGTCTACAAAATCTGAGGCTTTCAGAGTACCAGCCTCCCTCTCCTTGACGTCAGCCCACTTAATAGTGGCTTTGATACCTCTTTCAAGGTATTCAAAGACGAAGCTCATAAACTCGTAAGAGGACTTGTAGTCAGAGATTATCTTCTCAGAGGCATCATCGAGGGCTGCCCTAACAGCTGAGTGGACCTTCTGCTGCAGAACATCATCCTTAGCCTTCAGAGCTACAGCATGATCCTTACCAAGCTGGGAGATGTCCTTCTCCATCCCCCTCACCTTCTTCTCAGAATCCTTCAGCTCAGACTTGAGGCGCTCAATCTCAGCGTTCAGAGTGCTCTGGACCTTATCGGCCTCTTGACCCTTTTCGATGAGGGGTAATTTCCTCAGAGTCCAGTTGGATAAGTGGTGCATAGCTGCCAGGCCCTGCATATTTTGTGATCATGAATGAGCTGAAGAACAATCAGATGTTGCACTTGGGGTGAAGAACAACCAGAAAGATCAAGTCAAACCTGAATGGATCGGTGAATCCTGAACTCAACTAGCAATGGGGTGTCCAGTGACCTGAAGAAGCGTTTGTCATCCTCACTCATTGCAGAACCGAAGGCATCTATGGCCTGAAGATTGTGGCCGACTATGCTATCAGTTATTTTTAACTGATCTAGATGAGCCGACAGGGCGTCAACTGAAGAGATGGGGATGGCAGCGTCAGCAGTCTTCTTCTTCGGCCTCTGATCCTCAGGGGCATGACCTTCTGGAGCCCTCTTCTTTGTGGCTGGGGGCTTATAGGCAGAGGGAGCTGGGGGAGGAGCGTTAAGGCCTTCTTTCTTGGCAAGTCTCGTCAAGTTGGGTGCAGCCATCTCCCAAAGATCGTCCAAAATATCCTGTGGTCGCTCTGCAAAAAATTAGTAGATCTGAGTTAGATAATCAGACATGAATAAACTCAGAGGTTAAACTTGAAACAAAAATGCTTACCAAGCTCGGCAAGGGGACTTCCACCTAGACCTGTCCCAGAGAGATAGTGGGGAGTCATCAAGTACTCGAACCTGACGAACAAACCATGTACCCCCTGATCTTGAAGGGCTTTCACCTTCTGAAGGTTCGATGGGCTCCGACAAGGGTCAGCCCTCGCACACATTGTGACTTTACCCCACCTCAGGGGCATCCTCGGCTCTAGAATAGATGAGGGAACACATGGGCCAAATTCCCATGGCCCAGAAGCAAAGAAATATCGAGGCTTCTAATTATGGTTGGAAGTCTGAGTTACTTGAAGCATTTTCTTCTCAGGCTTCCGAGCTACAAAATGGTAGTAGCTCGGATGATTTTTCGCTGAGGAAGGGACATAGAAACATACGAAGACCTGAACTGGAAGGTCTGAGTGGTGGACAACCTTCCATAAGACTATGGCCCCTGTTGATGTAAAAAACTAGATCGCTATAATTATTTAATCACAGATAAATATAAATGAGACAAAGAATTTTAAAGTGGTTCAGCCTTATAAGAATGGCCTACGTCCACTGTTATGTTATTACTGAGTGTTTGGGAATTCTCGATTACAAGTACTATCAAAAGAAATTCCGGTCCCTTTGAATGAGGGTGATACAATGTATTTATAGCCTTGAGGCTGTCATCTGAAAGGGTGATACATTAAATAATATACATATGAAAGGTTAATACATTTAATGCCCTTGGGAGTGTGTGTCAAGGATAAGCATTCAATGAACCAGTTGAACTGTTGGTTATCCAACTATTAATGCTTTGTTTGAGATGCAGCTCTAACCGCTTGAGTAGCTCGGACCGCCTAAGTTGCTCGGATCGCCTGAGCTTCCTGGTATTTAAGAGTTCCTCGGAGAGGTCTGTTCCTCGGAGCGTGTGAGTTCCTCGGAGAAGTTTGTTCCTCGGAGCATATGAGTTCCTCGGAGAGGTCTGTTCCTTGGAGCCTGTGAGTTCCTCGGAGAGGTGTGATTATCTCGAAAATGCTTGTTGTTGCCATGTAGATAGCCACGTGTCTTCGTATGATTGGTCCATATCAGTAGATTAAATTTGGTATCAACAGAAGCCCCCAATGCTTCATGCTTGATGGTTTACTTGAAAGGATGGAGTATTTATTTTGCAGTGTTGCTCGGTGCTCGTGAAATTCTTGATCTACCTTCTTGATTTGTTCAACATAAAGTGCATTATCTCCTGGACGACATATGATGCAGCTTGTAGCTTATCATAATCTTCAAGTATACTGATTGGTTTGCTAGCCGGCCAACTGCCTCCTGTGCCGAGCCACTGAATGCTAACTTCACGTGCTTTATTCTTCTGATTTATTCCTCCATGTGAGTTTGTGAAATTGAATTTGGTGCTCGACTGCATTATGTTATAAGGGTGTGCCACCAAATGAACAAAGAATTTTAATATAAGCCCCCAGATGAACAAATACTTTATCGAGCACCTTCTAGATCGCCCATCCGTAATGAATATCAAGATGCTCAAAGATCTTAACTTCATAAATTCTCCTCTTGTTTTAAATGATCCACCTTCTGGTGAGGAACCTGTTTCTAAAGCAGAGGGAGAGAAAACCAATAGAGTAGGAATCTCAATGTAATAGTTAGTACACAATTTAGCATAACAATATTGTGTGGTGGTTCATCGACCAAATTAGTAATAAAAAATTACAAGTATCAAAAATGTTGCTCGATCACTTAATAATAAAGTAATGAGTATAAAAATGTTTAAAATTTTTCCAACCAACCAAGGTCGTTAAATTGTGATTTGTCGACCAACTACAGTTAGTGGGTTTTTATCCCCGACCAGCCATACTTGGTTCAATCTGAAATACTTTCTCCTCGTCGACCAAATACAGTTAGTGGGTTTTTATCCCCGAACAACCATACTTGGTAAATTTTTGTTTTTAAAATGTGTCCGACCAATCAAGGTCGATAAATTTTCCTCGTCGACCAACTATGGTTTGTGGGTTTTTATCCCCGACCAACCATACTTGGTTTAGTTTGGAAAATTTTTCTCCTCGAGGAATATTGGGTTCTTTCGAACTATCTGGTTCTTTCGAACTATCAGGTTCTTTCGAACTATCATGTCCACAAGCTATCTTACCAATCGAAGTTGATCACGTAAGTGTACGCCTCCTAACCAAAGGAGTATATTTTGTTCTCGTCCTTTTACCAACCGAAGTTGATCGTGGCTTCGAACTATAGGGTTCTTTCGAACTATAAGGTTCTTTCGAACTATCATGTCCACAAGCTATCTTACCAACCGAAGTTGATCACGCAATTGTATGCCTCCTAACCAAAGGAGTATATTTTGTTCTCGTCCTTTTACGAACCGAAGTTGGTCGTGGCTTCGAACTATAGGGTTCTTTCGAACTATCTTGTCCACAAGCTCTTTTACCAACCGAAGTTGATCACGCAAGTGTACGCCTCCTAACCAAAGGAGTATAATTTGTTCTCGCTATTTTACCAACCGAAGTTGATCACGCTCGAACTATCAGGTTCTTTCGAACTATCTTGTCCACAAGCTCTTTTACCAACCGAAGTTGATCACGCAAGTGTACGCCTCCTAACCAAAGGATTATAATTTGTTCTCGCTATTTTACTAACCGAAGTTGATCACGCTCGAACTATCAGGTTCTTTCGAACTATCTTGTCCACAAGCTCTTTTATCAACCGAAGTTGATCACGCAAGTGTACGCCTCCTAACCAAAGGAGTATAAATTGTTGATCCTGTAACATCCACAGGTTGATCAGCGAGCAACTTTTGTTTCTCGGGAGTATTAAGATCAGTAAACTCTGCTACAGCTTGTCTTAATGGCATGTCGGTATGCATGGTATGGGCCTGGAAACATGGCCTCATTCTTCTACTTGACTTAATTAATGCCAATGCCAATTTTTCCAGCTTTGGGTATCTGATCTCTGCACCTCTTCCTTCGTCGTTGGAGATCGCAACCCTAAAAGGGCTTTAATCTTGTCTGGATTTGCTTCAACGTCTCGCTGGTTGATGATGTACCCGAGGAACATTCCTTCTCGTACTCCAAATGTGCACTTCGTCGGGTTGAATTTCATTTGATAATTTATCCAGTTGATCAAAGGTCTGATCTATGTCAACTAGATGATCAGCAGCTTTCTTGCTTTTTGTCAGCATATCGTCGACATAGACTTCCATACTGTAACTGATTTGTTCAGCAAAAACCTTGTTCATCAGCTGCTGGTATGTCGTTCCCTGTCTTCAGGTTTCATTTTGATTTGGTTGTAGTCAGAGTAAGTATCCATGAGCAGCTCGTGTCCCGAAGTAGCATCCACTGCCTTGTTGAGATCGGTGAAATCAAGACACATTCTTCATTTATTGTTTTTCTTCTGCCCAACGAGGAGATCTAGATCTCTCTCTTGCTCGGTCTTCATTTCCTCTTGTATAGCTTGATTCTTCTCGGGGCTGGATACTCTTCTTCTTCACTTTATCATCTTCCACTTTGGTTTCTTTGGTGTCCATATTCTTCTTCGCAGACATGGCCTCCTCGGCATTCATAATCTTGGACGCTTTTCTCATTAGGTCTGACATGGTTCGAGGAGGGTCTTTGGCCAAAGTGTAGTACAACTTGTTAGGCAACAACCCACTCATCAAGGCGGTGATTGCTGTCTTTTCTTCATAATCTATGACTTCCAGCTTCTCGTTATTGAAACGAGTTATGTAATCTCTAGTACTTTCACCAAATTTTTGTCTAACACTTAACAAATGCGCTACTCATTTTACTGGCTTTGCTCCAAAACAGAAATTGCCAATGAACAACTCGGCCAACTGAAAGAAAGTTGAAATCTTACCCCGAGGAAGATTGTTTTACCATATCTGGGCAGATCCAGTAAGGGTTCCCGAGAATGCTCTGCATCTCATCTCGTCGGGGACAGCATAGATGTCGGCAGCAGCTTGATATTGTTCTATGTGAAGAACAGGATATGTCTTTCCATCATATTTGGGAGTCACAACAGGAGCTTTAAACTTTGATGGTGTTGGAAAATCAACAATATCCTGGACAAAAGGTGTTCCTCGAACAAAGGTTCGTTGTAAAGGGTTCTTAGCCTTAGCCATTTCCCCTAATCTATCCTCCAGCCTTTGAATAGATCCTTTCCACGCATCATTCCCTTCCTCGGGCCTATTGGTTCGAGCAACTGATCGCGTTGAAGTGGCTTCCCAGGATTTATCTTGCTGAGTGGCTGGTCGGTTATAAGATTCATCTCGATGAGTAGCTGGTCGCGACTGGGCAGATCCTTCCCTTACATCTGGTGGTCGTCGAAAGCTCCTCGACGCTTCATTGAGAGGACTTTTGTTCCTCCTAGGGCCCAATCGATCAAAAGGAGAGGCCCTACTTAATCTTTCCACCGCGCTGGCCCTTTCCGGGGAGAGGGTGAGGCGATGTTCAGTATCCGTGGCTCGCATTGACGAAGTTCGTCCAGGTTGATAAGAAAAATCTTCAGATTCCTCATTAACACGCCTAGTTCGTGAAGAAAGCGCACGGGAATTTCTTTGGATGTTTTGTGATCCGGAATGAACTGGTGCTCCGCCATGAAGGATTTGGATGAGTTGCCGCATCGTATCTTACATGGCGGTCTGGCCTTGAGCCAGATTTGCCATTATTCCAGTCAAATCTGGAATAGTTGGTGGTGCAGATTGATTTGGAGATGTTCCGGCGTTTTTGTTGCTGGATTCAGGAATATCAGCCATTTGACAATGGATTGTTTTTGATGAAAAACGATATTACCAGTCGTTTCCCACAGACGGCGCCAATCTGTTGATGTAAAAAACTAGATCGCCCTAATTATTTAATCACAGATAAATATAAATGAGACAAAGAATTTTAAAGTGGTTCAGCCTTATAAGAATGGCCTACGTCCACTGTTATGTTATTACTGAGTGTTTGGGAATTCTCGATTACAAGTACTATCAAGAAATTCCGGTCCCTTTGAATGAGGGTGATACAATGTATTTATAGCCTTGAGGCTGTCATCTGAAAGGGTGATACATTAAATGATATACATATGAAAGGTTAATACATTTAATGCCCTTGGGAGTGTGTGTCAAGGATAAGCATTCAATGAACCAGTTGAACTGTTGGTTATCCAACTATTAATGCTTTGTTCGAGATGCAGCTCTGACCGCTTGAGTAGCTCGGACCGCCTAAGTTGCTCGGATCGCCTGAGCTTCCTGGTATTTAAGAGTTCCTCGGAGAGGTCTGTTCCTCGGAGCGTGTGAGTTCCTCGGAGAAGTTTGTTCCTCGGAGCATATGAGTTCCTCGGAGAGGTCTGTTCCTCGGAGCCTGTGAGTTCCTCGGAGAGGTGTGATTATCTCGGAAATGCTTGTTGTTGCCATGTAGATAGCCACGTGTCTTCGTATGATTGGTCCATATCAGTAGATTAAATTTGGTATCAACAGCCCCTATTATGACTCTCCAGGCATTAGGGGATAGTTGAGAGGGGGCTAAATTGATATAAGAAAGGATGGATTTGATAATAGGGTTAATGGGTAGACGAAACCCCAACTTGAACATCTGCTCGTACAGGCAGATCTCACCGTCTCGGCCATGATAAGCCCTCTCCTCCCTCAGAGGTCTCCTAAGCTTTATTGAGGGACTGATAGAACACAGATATCTGAAGTAGAGAAGGTCTACGTCAGTAATAGTACTCTCTATCTCGGCCACCTCAGAGACGTCGACATCGCTCTCAACCTTATCATCATCATCCAACTCAACGTCGGCCAGAGCAGATGTTGTTGGGTTACTCGAGAACCTCTGAGCGAACTCTGCCCCAGTGACGGCCGACATAGGGACGGCGTCAAGTATGGGTGGTATAGCCACACTTGGCTCAATAATTTCAACCTATGAGGAGGAGGCTGAGGTTCTTGAGCTATTATGGGATGAGGCTCGGCTGGAGACCTCGGCCTGATCAGGGGCCTGATCAGGCCGAGGTGTGAAGTCCATGGCCTCCTGAAAGGAATCCACAAACATGGGGTCTGAGGTAGAAGATTCAGACTCAGACATCGATATGGGATCAGCAGGAACCTCTGTCTGATAGAAAAACTCTGGGGGGTCAGGATATATCACCTTCAGAGGTGGTGGAAAGATGGGTCTAATGGGAAACTCTTGTGACCTACGAGCCTCCTCCTGTGCTCTTTCTATTTGTCTAACCTTTTCTAAAGTCTTCTCTCTAAGGGAGGGGAACTCCTCAAGAAGCTGATATAAGGGTCTGAGCATCAGGGGCTGACACTACACTTAGGAGACTTCCTAAAACTACAAACAAGTTTGGCTAGTGAAGTAAAGCAGTGAAAGATCAAACTGCCTAAATGTGGAAAGAATTGTTCGTCTGAAATAATGGTGATCTCACCGGAAAACTCAGAAACTCGTCGAAAAATGCAAAAATAAGGAGACTTACAAGAAAAATGAAGGAAAAAGTATGGCGAACGTTACCTGAGGATGAAATAGTAAGGAGGAGACGAGAAGACGCGAGAAAACCACCTTCCAAAAGCCTCAGCAAGGATCTTTCTAGAGAGAGAGGGCTGCAGGAACGAGTTTGACTGGAAGTGAGAGAAGTGAAGAAGAAATAAGGAAAATAGGGTTCAAAACCCTTAAATATACAGGCGCAATTCCCAAGGCCCATCATTGCCTTGGGATCCCCAAAGGGCGGCTAACAGCACACGCCCACCTAGCAAGCATACTTCAGCATTGGACAAGTGTCAAACAAATATTGGCTTGTAATAGACAGGCCTCGGAGGTGTGATAATCCCCTAGTCACCTTATCCCACATATGGCTAAGGGCTGGGGGGTGATTGATATGCCCCAAGTGTAACCTCAGCCCAAAAACACCAGCCTCGGCCGAGATTATGGCCGACATTGGACATGTCTTAGACACGCGATATCAGCCCTCGGCCATAGCAAGGTCGACCCAGGCCGACACTACCATGAGCCTCTCCAAGGGACATCACAAGGATCAGCAGAATTCTCGTATACCTTGGGATGGCAACCTCGGCCAGACATAGGCCGAGCTCGCAGGAAGCCACCAGCAACCTCATCAAGACATTAGTCAATACACCAAACACTCCAGCTCAACCTCGTCTCAGGACGACCTTGTCCATTATCTCGGCTAGGATTAGGCCGAGACCTCCATGGAATACTCGGACTGAAAAAGTACCTAGACTTACCAACCTCGGCCTATCCCAGGCCGAGGTCATACACCAGGTGCGATAGCCGAGCATCTGCTTACATTTGGATAAGGGCACGTGGACACAAATCAGTTATAACAAGATTATTCCCCACACGTGGGGAGAATATTGCATCATCATTCTCTACATGTGACAGTGACAGATGGCTTTCCCATATTGGTGAGGCAATCACACACATGCACATTACATGCATGGGGGGTACATTACACCCCCCAGGTACTATATATAAAGGTCATCCTCTACCTTGCGAAGGAGCCAGATAGACAACCCTAGCTGAAACTCTGTCTAGATACATAGTAGAGAGAGAAAGCTTGAGAGATTGTATCCATGGCCATCAGTGCCTTATTACAGTGAGGTTATTCACACACACACAGTGGACGTAGGCCAATTTAGGCTGAACCACTTATATTCTGGTGCTCTCTCCTCTTCTCCTCATCTCATTCTCTTACCTTTTACGTAACTATGCTGCCATTATTGTTCTTAGATTGAGCTTGAAAACACCTTATCTGGTGGTGCTAATTCTAGCATCATCAACCATCCCATAGATAACGTTGTTGGTAACCCTTGTGAGCCTGTTCGTACTAGAACTCAATTGAGAACCTATGCTCATTATGCATGTTTTGTTTCCCTAGTGGAACCAAAGAATGTAAATGAGGCATTGAATGACCCTCAATGGATTTCTTCCATGAAGGAAGAACTTCTTTAGTTTTTCATTCGTGATGTTTGGTATTTTGTACCTAGGCCTGATCATAAAAAGGTTATCGGCACACGTTAGCTATTTAAGAATAAAATTGATGAAAGTGGGATAATCATTAGAAACAAAGCCAGATTAGTGGCTCGAGGATATTCTCAAATTGAAGGAATAGAATTTAACAAGACATTTCCTCCTGCTACTCGCTTATAATATGTTCATCTTCTCTTTACCATATCCTGTTTCTTGCACTTTACGCATTACCAAATGGATGTAAAGCCAGCCTTTCTTAATGGAATCTTAACTGAAGAAACCTATGTTTAACAACCCAAAGGGTTTATGGACCCTTAGTATCCATATCAAGTTTATCGTACTAAAAAAGCTTTGTATGGTCTAAAACAAGCGCAAAGAGCCTAGTATGAGCGTCTTTCCATCTTTCTTTTAGACAAAGGTTTTAAGAGAGGCAGAAATTATCAAAACCTTTTTGTCAAATATTTTGACAACGATATTATTATATCTCAAGTATATGTCGACGATATCATTTTTGGATTAACTTCCCCTCTAGAAGTTAAATCATTTTCTGAAATTATGCATAAAGAATTTCAAATGTCCCTTATGGGGGGGTTGCAATTTTTCTTGGGTCTTCAAGTCAAATAAAATTCAGAAGGTTTATTTGTTTTGCAATCGAAATATGCTTTAGAGATTGTCAAAAAAATCGGGCTTGAAAGTGCCAAGGAAGCTAAAACTCCTATGAGTACTACGGTCAAATTATCCAAAGATGAGAGTGCAAAATCCATATATCCTAATCTTTATCATAGTATGAAAGAAAATTTACTACACCTTACTGCCTCGCGTCCTAATATTATGTACGCAGTTTGTGTGTATGACCGTTATCAAAATAATCCTAAAGAGAGCCACTTAGTTTGTGTAAAAAGAATCATTAAATACATAAAAGGCACACTAAATTTTGGACTCTGGTACACCAATGATACTCCTAGTACTATAATAGGATACACTGATGCCAATTGGGCTGGGTGTACTGATGATAGTAAGATCACATCAGGAGCGTGTTACTATATCGGTAACAATTTGGTAGGATGTAGTACTAAGAAACAAAATTGCACTTCTTTATCTACAGATGAATCTGAATACATAGTTGCTGGTAGCTGTTGTGCCCAATTACTTTGGCTTAAGAAAATGCTATATGATTATGGTATTCAAGAAGAGCAACTGCATATCTATTGTGATAATCAAAGTGTGATCAATATCTCTAAAAATCATGTTCAACACTCGCGAACAAAACATATAAAAATTAAACATCATTTTATACATGAATTACTTGATACTAAGGAATTAGAAATTAATTATCTTCTTAATGATTTGAAGCTCGCTGATATGTTTACTAAGCCTTTGGATTATAATAGATTTCATTCCTAGCGACAATCAATAGGAATGGTTTATGCTGAATAGACTCGTGTGTCTTACATATTTTTTCCTTTTATACACTTGAGACAAAATGGGGGAGAAGTTTGAGTCATATGAGTTCATGTTTTATTGTACATATGATTAAAAAGCTTGATCTTAGTCTTATTTTCAAGAATCTGTACCGTTGTGCTTCAAAAGATATTATTAGGGTATTGGTTTTTAATTAGTTGATTTATGTAATTTTCTTTTTCTAGGATATGGGTAGATAGAATTTTTGTATAGGAATAGGTTTTTATTATTTTTTTCGTATCCCTACGACTCTTAGATGACTCAAAGTATATTTTGTCTCATATTTCCAAAGGGGGAGATTGAAGCACCTTATACTCGTGACTTACTTGAGTCTACATTGTATAAGTTCTCATTTAGTTTGGAAATTGTGACAAAATTGAGTCTCGTCCCCTAGATACCAAAGAACCTCAGATTCTTCTCATGATGCCTCTATTGATTCATTTAAAGGTAAAATTCTCAATCACACACACACTAGGATTGCATACATATTAGTTATTGCATTATTTGCTTGTGTGTGAGTTGTGTGTGTTAATTCCCTTTTAAATAAGTTTTAATTAATTTTAGGAATTTTTAAATAGTTTTTAATTAATGTTTAAGAAATTAAAAGTTGGGTTTTAAAACATTTGGGTTATTTTGTGATTATTGGTTTCATCATTTATTACCTGATTGTTCGGTTGGGTGGGATCTAAAAGATCTTGAGACTTCAGGAGGTGTTTGTAATTAAGTTTGAAACACGCATTTTTAGTTCATCTGAGCCTTATAACTATCATCGTTACAACGACTTGATTTGTGTTTGTTGATAGACTCAGAACCTGTATACAATCTCAGCCCTTGGATCTTGTTTATCGATTATCTGCATGCATTTTATCCCAATCCCTGTGAAACCCCTTTAGACCAATCAGAGGACGTTTAATCCACCGTTGATGTTAAACCGTTGGATGAAAGTCAAATGGCCAAGACCAAATCTCAGCCATTGATTTGAACTGTTATTCTCGAACCTTCCTTTCTTAGTATAAAAGGAGGTTGAGCCTCTACATTTCAAAAAAATTTGCCAGGTTTTCTAACTAAGAGAGAGAGAAGAGAGAGAAACTAGGGAGAAAATCCTAAATCGTTTAAACCGTAATCTCATTTCAAATCCTTAATTCCTTTTCCAAAATCAGTTTACACCAAACACCAAACCTGAGTGTTTGAGAGTTATTTTGGTAGTGGTTTGAAGGTTGTTCGTGCTTTTAATCCTCTGAGTTTGAGATCTTGTAACCAACTTAGATATTTTGGTTTGATCTCTATTTATTTTACATAGAAACAGTAGATCTTACTATTTCATGTCATATTACAGTTAGATCAACATTATTAAGTTTCTCGTCTTGAGAAATCGTATTTGTTGATTATTTTTTTCTGTAAATGTTTTTCACAACTCAAGAATCAAAAAATTCTTTTATATTTCTAGTTCTTATGGAATAAGACTTTTGATCTAGTTGGAATCACAATCGATGATTTACAATTTCAAAAACATTTTCAAAAACCTCTGAAATTGTTTAAGACATTGGCAATCTTTCGAGCATGGTAACCTTAGATTCTGGGTTAATTTTAAAGATCAAGAAAGCCTTTTGTTTCTAAAGAAGAGAGAAGCTGAAAACCTTATCATTTAGATCTGTTATGTAATTTGATAGGACTTATTTGTATAAATAAGTGTGCGTGTGTGCATGCATGTGTTAGAACACTGTCACAAACACTTGGCACACTAAAACACAAGAAGTGTTGGCTATAAGATCTTGAAACGTTAAGAGTCGACGTAAAGATGGAACAAAGTGTGGAGAAGTCAGCAAGCTGAGAAAGCCAAATCAACATCAGAACTGCAGAAAAGTTAGAATCTAACCAGTGGGTACATATTCTAAACTTTTATAGGTCTGTTTTGATTGCATGTGTTTTAAATAGTTTGTAACTTGTATATTTTGTTTTAGTGGATTTTTGGTTTGAGACTTAGAAGTCACCGTGGATATTTCCTTAGTTGGATGAGCTTTTACCACCTTAAAAACTGTGTGTACTTAATCTTTCTACATCTCCTCATCTCATTCTTAGTGGTGTGCTGATTTAACTATTTTAGTTTTGTTTTTGAAAACTAGTTACATAATCTTGAATATATCTCGTAGATTATTTTATTAAACACATTTTGTGGATAATCTGTTTTGATTTATAGAATAGAGTTTCTCCAAAAAATAGTTTGGAGTTACTTAGACAGTTTAATCCTGAATTAAATGATTTAAATAACATCTTTTCAATTTCCCTTACCATAAAATCCACACAACCCTAAGTTCCTAACTTCAAACACAATAAATCAGCCGCCGCACAAACAATTGAACAAAAAAAAATCAAGAGCCTCTCCCTGCTTGGACAAGTTAACTCTATTTTTGTTCATTTTTTTTTATTTCTGATTAAGAATCATCTTGAGTTCTTCTTATACATAAGAAATTTTAGGGATTTACATTCTTAATAAGAATCCTCTTGCATTTTATTTATGATTAAGAATCAATTTGCATTTTTTTCTGATGGAATCAGCTTGCGTTTTTTTTTCCTGATGGAATCAACCTGCGTTGATTTTTTTTATTTCTAATTAAGAATCATGGTAGACATGATAAAACTATATATCTTCATTTAGTGATATCACATCACCCTACACGTTGGGGATAAGAAGAAGAATAAATGACATCATCTTGGATTAACCCATTAGCATTCTGAGATAGTTCTTAAAAGTATGTGAGTTGACATATATATATATATACAAAAAAAATGTAGAAATATTGTAATTTCGTGTGCATGTGAACAGAGTAATTCTGTGTGCATGTGAGATTGAAGGAAACATCTCCATCTTTCAAGCTCATGAGTAAGATTCTGCAATCTGGATCATTGGAAAATCTTGTAATCACAACGTTTCTTGCATTCATGGTCATGGAACTTAATTTTTGGGATTAATTTTTTTTGCGTTCTCTTCTCCCTTTTTTTGGATTAAAAAAGCAGCTATAGACCCTTAATAAAAAAGAAGGAGATATATTTATAAGTTATACACCCTTCATAAAAAAGAAGCAGGTTTGGATTCCCAACCCCAAACCTGTTACATTCTCCCTTTTTTTTCTTATGATTTGTTCATAGTTAGATTTTAGATTTGTGGTTTGTTCGCCTTTTTTTCCTTATGTATTTATAAGTTATTTATACAGTTTGGTTATATAGTCTTTTTTTTAATTTGTAGGTTTTAATCAATAATAGCTTTAAAAGGCAATATTTGTGCACTCATAGCAACCTCCGAGATGTTGGGAAAGAGAAAATGGAACTAAAAAATGGGAGTACGATAAAAATGAATATTTTGAGAATTATGCAAAGATTGAGAGAAAAGAGCACATTGAGTGCATATATTGTAAACAACGTTTTTGCAGATTTAGCTAACAAGTAAACTTTGGGCTCATTTTGGGGATTGCGTAGAATGGAATCATGTTGATCGTGTACGGATAAATAAAAAAATCCATGCTAAACATCAACTTGACAAGTGGTCTGTTAAAGACCACTACCCTCAGAAATGTATAAAATACGCTACGTTGCTTAAAATGTGGACAATGGGGCTTAATAACACGGATTAGAGTACCACATGGGATTATTTTTTGAGAGGGTTTATAAATAGTATCTTTCTTGTAAGATGAATTAAATAGTATCTTTTTCGTCAATACTTCCAAATGTTTCTACTCTCTTCTATACTTTTAACTTATATGGAATAAGTACATGACATGTTATGCCTTTTTTGTATTGAAATATTAAGTATTATTTTCTTGTTTGTCTTATCCCTCATTATTTGTTGGCAGCAAAAGAGTCCTTGATCCGTTTTGTGACAACCGGAATATAATTATGATAAATTATATTTAAATCATGTTTACCTTGTATGATATTAATAATGTGTTATTAGTATATCTAATTTTAAGTGATTATGTTTAGTCTAATCCTACTTTCATAAATCATGAAATGTCGAATTATTTATAAATAACAATTTTTGTTGTTTTCGATAGAAATGACCCTGTTTAAGACTAGTTTTGACCTTTATAACATAACGATTGACTTGAGGTGAAAACTATATAGTTGTAGACAAATGAGTTAGGGTTGTAACACAACAAACGGTGCATCAAAGGGATGTCCGAGTAAGAAGTTCGGCCAAATTTACGAACAAGGGGCAAATTAGTCAATTCCCTTTAAGTGGTAAATTGTCTTTTATAAAACCAAATGGTTTAATTTGATTAGTTGTCTTGGGAGGCAGCCTTGGCCGACTTAAAACCCTACCTCTAACTTATTTCTTCATCAAATTAATCCCTTGGTTCAGTTTCAAGTGTTTTTAGCTTGAGGAAAGAGAAAGAAGATGTTTAGGAAGAAAAAGTGAGGAGAAAAAGTGTAGAAATTACGTAAAAGTCCTGAAGGTAATCCTAATCTCAAATCTTGTTATTTTCTTATATTACTGATTTATATGATAGAAATCATCATTTTTTTTATAAAATTTTATCCCTTTATATATATGTATGGTTATATGCAAGTTTAAGTTAAATTGAATGTACAAGCCCTTAAAATTGCTTTGTATTGAAACCCCTTGTATTCAAAGTTGTATATCTCTTTTTGTGCTTATTGTAATTGATAAATTCAAAGTGTATATGAAATTAGACTCATATATTCATATCATATCCGAAAATTAGGATTTATCTCCTTGTGGTTAGGCCTTAATGATGATTTCAAGTTGGTACATAGTTGTTGTTTGTATATTTCATTTCGGTATGCTCTGAGTTTGATCAAGCTTTTGACATAGAAAATGAAGTCAAAAAATTATCAAACTTTAATCATGTATAATCAGTATGTGTAATAAAAATGGGTTTAAAATAATGGAAATTTATTGTGTAGAAAAAGTATGAAAATTCTTGGAAGTCGAAGGAACAATAGAGGAACTTGCAGGGCAGATTTCTTGTGTTGTAAAGAAATTGTCATAACTTGCTCTTGGAATCTTGACAAATTACACCGCCACTTGTAATGGAAAGTATATTCATATATGTTTTCATATGGATAAGGTTTAACACTTGTACTTATACAATTTAGGAATATAGGATGGTTGAGTATAGAGGACAATAAATTGAGGCCATACTGGATAACCCATAAAAGAATATTGTTATCTCCTCTTTCCAAAGAGTATTTTGAGTACATGTTTCATGTGTGTATACATTGAGAAGTATGTTTTCATATTTACTTTGGTTTAACTATAAATACCTTATGAGGTAATTCCTACGGTTGAATGTTCATAACTTTATCAGCATGTGTACCATTGTTTTGTCTTTACTCATGTTTCATGGAATGTGGCTTAAGTGGAACTATATTATTGTTGTATAGTCATGGAAAGTTACATAATGATGTTAGGATAATACTTATGATTGAGATTCAGTACTGACTTAGTTGGGTTGACAGGTGTAAGGTCTAATCAACCTAGTTCAGCTCCACCCGAAGGAAACGTGAATAAATACTTATCAACCAAGGTGAGTGTACTCACTAGAATGATGTATTTGTATATTGTTAAAATATGATCATAATGTTATTAATATAAAATTGTTCATTTCGCTTTACTGAAATGGGAGGTTACTCCTCGACCCGGAATGGGGGAGATTTGTCTATTAATGACAAGGGGTTACTCCTCGACCAGGAATGGGGGAGAATTATCTATTTAGACAGGATATGTGAATCATGATTCAAAAAAGTTGGTCATTCATTATGAATGAGCCAGATAAGTTAACACGTAATTATATGGACATGATTTATTACATTTAAATTCATGCAGTAGTATAGTAATGATGCATTCACTGGGCTATTTTTCTCATGCTTCCTATGTTCACATTTTTTCAGGTAACACGGTGTCACTGCCAAATCTAGGAGGTCAGGTTGGGTTAGCCAGGAATGGGATAAACAAAGATTTGGTTTAATGTAAATGATGTAATTAAGTTAACTTGTCCTTCAACCAAGTTTTTATGGGCATAACTACTCTGATGTTGTAAAAAGGGTTTTAGTTATATGGATTCACAATGATGACTCTGAAATTAAAACTCATGTTTATGTTTTGGTTAAATTAATCATGGTATGACTCACTTTGACTTTCAAACTCAATTATAAGTAACTGTGTTGGGGTGTGTCAGCTTTTGGTATCAGAGCCTAGGTGTTAGACGTTGTGGAGTTAAAAGAGTTTAGATTTGGCATTGAATGTTAAAAATGTGTTATGTTTGATACTAACGATTACGTTAGGAAAGATATGTATATATGTATGTTGTTATATCTTTGATCTATTTCATATATAAAAGGATGGAAGGAGGGAATGTGAATTTGGGAATAGAAGATGAGGCTTTAAATATGGCAGCAGAGGTGGAGGTTGAGCAACCTGTTCATGGAAATGTACAACCCGAGCCAGAATAACTGACAGGTATGCAAAAAATAGTACATGCTATGACTTTGATGGAAGAGCAGCAAGCTAGGTTTATGGCTCAGATGGAAGAACAATAAGCCAAGCAACTAGAGGCATAGGCAATGGCTAGGGTTTAGGAGGTGATACAACGGGAAGAAAGGAGTACTTCACATGAGAAATTTATTAAAATGAATCCACCGTCATTTGAAGGAGCAGTTGATCCAACAGAGGCTGAAGTATGGGTTAAATAGATTGAACTTATTTTTGGGGAAATGAGAATGCCTGAAAATCAATGAGTGACCTTGGCTACGTATATGCTGAAAGAAGAAGCTAAATATTGGTCGGATGCCACAAAACATTAGTTGATTACTCCAAGAGGTGGGAGTGTGATCTCATGAGATGCTTTTGTTAAATCTTTGTATGACAAATATACTCCCCCAATGTATTGAAAACAAAAGGAGAAGGAATATTTCATGTTGAATTAGGGAAGTATGACAGTTAGAGAATATGATGCTAAACTTACAGCCTTATCTCTGTTTGCTTTGAGATTTATACGGAATGAGGAACATATGTGCAGCCAATTTATAGATCGACTGGAGTTAGTCATTAAATAACTATTGTCGGCTTTAGAGAGTGTTAATTATTCATCATTGGTGAACAAAGCCCTGCTAGTAAAAAAAATGTGAATGAAGCGAGAGGGAATCGAGAACGAGGTGTAAAGAGAAGCAGATTCGATCTAAGTTATCAAAAAGGTAGTGATATATACTATTAGATACTTGGAGGGTAGAAATTCTAGCATTGTAGAGGCATGGGAGGTAGTTCGCAAAAGGGGTGAAGCAAGTGGTGGAAGAGGTTCAAGAGTTTCAGCACAAGGATATCCGAATGTGTGTTTCTTTTATGGGACATCGGGTCATATAAAGAGAAATTACCCAAAGTTACTGAATATATAATGTTTTAACTGTCATCAGAAGGGTCATCTGAGAAAGAACTATCCTATGTTAATAAGAAGGATTTCAGTTAGTAGTGTGGGGCCTCATATAGGATCCTCTCTAGGCAGTGCCACCAGGGGAAGAGTTACAGAACAAGCAACTGGATCAAGGGTAGGACGAAGAGTGTTTGCGATGACGCTTCAAGATACACATGTTATACCGGAAGTGGTTACAGGTAAACTTTATATTGCAAACAAATATTTATATTCACTCATTGATCCTGGATCTACGCATTCATTTATGGCATTACATATTATTTCATATTTGGGTAGACTATGTTCATTTCTCAATTATGCCTTACATATTTCTACCACAATGGAAAGTGTGATTCTGGTTGAGCACGTTTATAAAGATTTTGTCTTACGAATGGGCGAGCGAGATTTTTATGTTAACTTGATACCGTTGGCCATTAGATATTTTGATATTATATTGTGGATGGATTGGTTATCATCGTATCATGATTCCATTGATTGCTTTCGAAAAGAAGTTACATTTCATCTTCCCGGTGAACCCGAGTTCCAGTTTATAGGGGAAAGGAATGTTGTCCCTAATTGTCTTATCTCAGAAATTAAGAGTAGAAAGTTATTGAGTAAAGGTAGTACAGGGTATTTAGCTTATGATGTTGATATTAGTAAGGAAGAACTTAAAGTTGAAGATATACCAATAGTTAGAGAATTTTCTGATGTCTTCCCAAAGGAATTGCCAGGATTGCCACCCGATAGGGAAGTAGAGTTTTCCATTGAATTAATTCCAGGTACTATTCTGATTTCCCTTGCACCTTATATAATGGCACCAACAGAGTTGAAAGAATTGAAAGTGAAATTACTAGATCTGATAAGCAGAGGTTTCATTCGGCCTAGTGTTTCGCCGTGGGGAGCCCCAGTGTTATTTATGAAAAAGAAAGATGGGACAATGCGATTATATATTGATTATCGGCAATTGAATAACGTGACCATTAGAAACAAGTACCCTCTACCTCGTATCGATGATTTGTTTGACCAATTATAGGGGGCACATTATGTTCGAAGATTGATTTGAGATCGGGTTATCACCAATTGAAAGTAAAGGATAATGATATATCCAAAATAGCTTTTCGGAATCGATATGGGCATTGTGAGTTTTTGGTGACGCCATTTGGATCAACTAATGCTCCAGCAGTTTTTATGGATTTGATGAACCGAGTATTCCACCCTTTCATTGATTCATTTGTTATTGTATTCATAGACGATGTGTTGATTTACTCGCGTAGCATGGAGGAACACGAAAAATATTTGAGACTTCTGTTGAAGATTTTGAGAGAGAATAAATTATTTGCTAAATTTAGCAATTGTGAGTTTTGGTTGAATGAAATTGTTTTTTTAGGGCATGTTGTCTCGAGAAATGGGATATATGTTGATCCAAGGAAGGTGGAATCAATCGTTGAATGGGAAAGTCCTAAGAATGTGATAGAAATTAGGAGTTTCCTAGGTTTGGTAGGTTACTATCATAAATTCATTAAGGGATTTTCTGCAATAGCATTACCATTGACAAAGTTGACTCGTAAATAAGTGAATGCGAGAGGAGTTTTAAAGAATTAAAGAATCGGTTGGTTTCATCCCATATACTTACTATTCCATGGGGGAATGAGTCTTTTGTGATCTATACAGACACTTCATTTCAGGGGTTAGGATGTGTTCTTATGTAGAAGGGGAAGGTAATTGCATATGCTTCTAGATAATTAAAGACGCATGAACGAAACTACCCTACACACGATTTGGAGCTAGCAGCCATTATTTTTTCTTTAAAGTTGTGGAGATATTACATGCATGGAGAAACTTGTAAGATATTTATAGATCATTGTTAACGCAAAAATTCTCCATCTACGAGGACGAATCAGAAAAGGACACATGTCATCCTACGTGGTAATATTCGACACCCGAGGAGAGTTGGTCGGCATCCGAGGAGAGTTGGTCGGCACCCGAGGAGTGTTAGTCGGCACCCGAGGAGAGTTGGTCAGTACCCGAGGAAAATTAGTTGGCACCCGAGGAGAGTTGGTCGGCACCCGAGGAGAGTTGGTCAGCATACCAACCAGGAAGATCAAAGAATAACTATGCATTTAATGTGCATTAATGAAGATGACAGCGCATTTAATGAGCCTTAATGTACATTCATACTGTATTAATAGATGACAACACATAGCATACCAAGAAATTCAACAATTAGATTCATTGAATGTAGACATAAATGTCTACATACAATGAATCTCTTTATCTCCCATCACTATAAATACATGTATCCCCTTAGCCAAAAGGGAGGAGATTCGATAACGATGAGAGACCATACACAAGATACACCCTTTTTTCTCCCTCTCTCTACCATATTGTGCTATTGTAAACCCCTGGGAATAAATAACAGTAGACGTAGGCATTTCCTTATAGCCGAACCACTTTAAAAATCTCTGTCTCTCATGTGCTTGATTGGATTGCTTTTATCTATTTATCTGTGATCATAAAAATGGGATTCGGTCCAATTTTCTTCATCAACTGATTGGCGCCGTCTCTGGGAACGTGTTACAAGCATTGTTCTCCATCAAAAGCTAAGCTTTTTATTTTCTCTATGTATAATGTATTATATATTATACATACATCTGTTGATTCAATCATGATTTTTATGTTTATATACATAAATTAATTGTCCAATTTTTATTTGCAAAATATTGCATATCATGATTTTAAAATCATAACTGTTATATTAATTCTTATTTAGAAATATGAAAAATAGTGGATTTCATAAATCATAACTTTTTGCTTGATTCTCAAGTTTTAATTTTATATCATGGAATAAATATTTTAAATGATTACATATACCAATATATACGACGATGATAAGATTTGATAATTTTCATTATAAATTTTGTAAGATCGTTGATGCCTATTCAAATTCCCATCATATTTTTAATCAGAGAATGTGAAAAGGTTAAAGACAATAAAAAGTTTTCTCATGGAAATCATGACCCAAATCTATTTTCTCTCTCATCAAGTTTGAGTCTCTTTGCATTCATTTTTATGAACTATATACTTAATTTGGTTCATCTTCCATCTATGTCAATAAAGTCTCATTGACTGATTTTTTATATAAATTTGGTAATAACTTCGATCATTCAATATATTTTTATCTCTTCAAATAGGGAATAGGAAAGGATCAATATAAAAAATAATTTTATATAACCAAAAAAAATCATTACCCACCTCTTGTAAAAGAGGATCAGTAAAACAATCATGACCATATCAAGACTCTGGGTACAAATTTGATATGTTGGCCCCTCGTTCATAACATCACAGGGTTTCTTTGTCGAAATCACACGATCTAGTGGATTAGATAATTATTCATTTAATTATCATTCTTAATGCTTAAATTTTACATCGAATATTATTTTTTTTGCTCTATTGGTTCGAGATATTTTGGGACATAGCAATCTCACGAAAAATTATTCACCGCGGCTCATATGGCTGTCCGGAATCGTCCACTTACAGCCCCTATTTCTGGTCAGCCATACATATTGTTGGTCGGCATCATTTGGGGCCATATTTTATTAAAGAGAAGCTTAACCAGACCATTTTTGTTTGTCGGAGATAAGATGTGAAGATCCATCAGCAACGTTGAAATAATTTTATCCAACTACGAGGTATCTTATTATTGGTCGGAGCCCCATATTGTAGCTCGGTGGAACCAATTACAGGTCGACGATCATCTACTTCTTGATCGGCGACATCTCAGTCTTGTTCGGAGGGTTCAATTTACTGGTCGGCAACTATCCAACCATCCACTTTTTGGTCGGTGACATCTAATGTTGTTCGGTGCTGTCAATGCACCATTTTTGTTGATCGACGAAATTGTTCAGCTGGTCGAGGACCATTTGCTTCTTGGTCGACACCATATATTCTATAACTTGAGATATCCGTAAATGTTGGTCGACAACATCCATGCCGTTTGTCGGCAGCAGTAGAATCTTGGGGTATTAAAAAAATGCGAAGCACCCAGATATTTCTTTAAATACGAGTTCAGCTTGGGGACAAACAGGGGGCTTAAGTCTTTTTTAACTTGTGATCACCCCAAAAATATTTTTAAAACCAAGTGATAAATAATTTTCAAACATCAACTTATACCTGATTAGTTGTTGGAGATTACATAAATTTACAAAAAACTTTATGTCTTATTTATGGCGCATATCTAATAAAAACTTCACCATCTCACACACATTTGGCACAATACATATTATTTCATATTTTGAAATTTTTATTGCCTTATGCTGATACACATCACATATTGTTTGGCTGAATAATTATTCTCATGATAATAATTATTTGATCTAGTCTCGACAGGTGCTCGGGCAGCTTATTAAAATTTCATAGGGACAAGATTCAATCCTGAAGAAAGCTCATCCACAGTCTTAAACCTCTGGAAACTATTATTGCTCGACATCAGGCAGTTTTACCTCGACATTTCAGCCAACATATATTATTTCATTTTTTGAAATTAATATTTTTATTTCTCAAGCATATACATATCATGTATTGATTGGATGAGTAAATTATTCTCATGACTAATCAATTCAGCCTACACATATGGTAGAGCAAATTATTAATTTTTACAGGTACAAGATTCAACGCCGACGAATGCTCGGAAACAATCTGGAAACTATTATCATTGCTCAGCATTATGAAATTTCACCTCAGCAAGGAAATATATATTTTATTATTGCTTCGATTTGTGCTCAAGCACGAATTATTCTATATATCCGTTGGGATTCATATTCTATATTCATCTCTTCATGGAGCTCGGTGAAATACTTATTATCATATTCATCTCCGAGGAAAAGATACAACAGTTATTATATTTCACCCCCAACGGATAGTTGGTCGGGGCAATTCTTATTTATATTCAGGCCCAGATATCGGCTCAAGCACAAATTATTCTATCTATCCCTTGGGATTCATATTCTATATTCATCTCAACATGGAACTCGGCGAGATACTTATTATCATATTCAGCTCCGAGGAGAACTATAATATTTATTATATGTCACCCCCAACGGATAGTTGGTCGGGGTAATTCTTATTTATATGCAGGCCCAGCAAAGGTCTCAGCCATATTCTTATGTTCTGGAAAATATTATTCTTATTCCGCATTATGCAATTGTGCCTCGACAAGATACTTATTCATCTTTAAGGAGAATTACAACACTCGTTGTGTTTCACCCCCAACGGATAGTTGGTCGGATAATTCTTATTTGTATTCAGGTCGGACAACGTTCTCGGCCATATTCTTATGTTCTGGAAGATCTTATTCTTGTTCGAAATATATAATTCTACCTCGACAGATCAACGAGGCACTTTATTAATTTTAATTATTCTTTATATCTATTTGGATGCATATTTTATTCTTATTTCAGCATGGAGCTCGACAAATATTTATAATCATATATTCATCTCCAAGGAGGTCTCCAGCATTTATTATATCTTATTCCCAACAATCTGTTGGTCAGCTCCGAGGAGGTCTCCAACATTTATTATATCTTATTCCTAATAATCTGTTGGTCAGCTCCGAGGAGGTCTCCAGCATTTATTATATCTTATTCCCAACAATCTGTTGGTCAGCTCCGAGGAAGTCTCTATCATTTATTATCAAAAATGTATTCCTAAAAATGCCAACTTATGTTGGTTAGGAAGCTACTTTTATTCCTCAGGGAAGTAAAGCTACTTGTATTCCTTAGGGAAGTAAAACTTGTATTCCTCCGGGAAGTAAAGCTACTTGTATTCCTCCGGGAAGTAAAACTTGTATTCCTCCAGGAAGTAAAGATACTTGTATTCCTCCGGAAAGTAAAACTTGTATTCCTCCGGGAAGTAAAACTTGTATTCCTCCGGGAAGTAATGCTACTTGTATTCCTCCGGGAAGTAAAGCTACTTGTATTCCTCCGGGAATTAAAACTTGTATTCCTACGGGAAGTAAAGCTACTTGTATTCCTCCGGGAAGTAAAACTTGTATTCCTCCGGGAAGTAAAGCTACTTGTATTCCTCCGGGAAGTAAAACTTGTATTCCTCTGGGAAGTAAAACTATTTATTCCTCGGGAGGTAAAATTATTCCTGAAAGTGTCAAAGTTGCTCGTTAAGAAAAAATCCACCAACTCAGGTTGGTCGGAAATAAGAAGCTACCAACTACAGTTGGTCAGAAATAAAGTATGAGTATGTGAAAGCGATCAAGCAAAAAGCATTCAAAGTTCACATTCCACACTTGGGGGCTTCTATTACAGATTTATTTGTTCATTCGGTGGAACATTCTTATAACATCATGCAGTCGAGCATCAAATTCAACTCCACAAACTCACACGGTCGGGGCCCCGACTAATTATCATTCAGGAGTTGTTTTTTCTTGTTCAGGAATTATTTTTGATATTGAAGTTCAGGAGGCTACTGAAGTTTCGGAGGCTATTGAAGTTCAGGAGGTATATTGAAGTTCAGGAGGAATTTAGAATTTCAGGAGGCATATTCAGGAGTTATTATGCACATACTATTGAAGTTCAAAAGTCAAATTTAGCATCTACAGCACTGAGATCTTAACTACTACTATCCCGACCAACATTGAAGAAGAAGTTGTATGAAAATGTTTCAAAGTCCACCACTAGCTTGGTAATGATCAGATTGAAGAGTTGGGTTCAAAAGCTAGTATGTTACTCGACAAAGTATTCAGAGGATCATAAATCAGAAGAATCAAGTACGTGAAGTTAGCACTCAGTTGCTCGGCACAGGAGGAAGTTGGTCGGCTAGCAAACCAATCAACATACTTGAAGATTATGACAAGCTACAAGTTGCATACTATGGCATGGCTGCATCTGAATTCCCAGGGGTGATACATAGCACACGGAGTTCCTCAAAAGAAAGATTAGTAACCATCGATCAGCCTGCATCATACGTCGTCCAGGAGATAATTCACTTTATGTTGAACAAATCAAGAAGGTAGATCAAGAATTTCACGAGCACCGAGCAACACTGCAGAATAAATACTCCATCCTTTCAAGTAAACCACCAAGCATGGAGCATTGGGGGCTTCTGTTAATGCAAAAATTCTCCATCTATGAGGACCAATCAGAAAAGGACACATGTCATCCTACATGGTAATATTCGACACCCGAGGAGAGTTGGTCGGCATCCGAGGAGAGTTGGTCGGCACCCGAGGAGTGTTAGTCGGCACCCGAGGAGAGTTGGTCGGCATACCAACCAGGAAGATCAAAGGATAACTATGCATTTAATGTTCATTAATGAAGGTGACAGCGCATTTAATGAGCGTTAATGTACATTCATACTAAATTTAATAGATGACAACACATAGCATACCAAGCAATTCAACAATTAGATTCATTGAATGTAGACATAAATGTCTACATACAATGAATCTCTTTATCTCCCATCACTATAAATACATGTATCCCCTTAGCCAAAAGGGAGGAGATCCGACAACGATGAGAGACCATACACAAGATACACCCTTTTTCTACCTCTCTCTACCACATTGTGCTATTGTAAACCCCTGGGAATAAATAATAGTGGACGTACACTTTTCCTTATAGCCGAACCACTTTAAAAATCTTTGTCTCTCATGTGCTTGATTGGATTACTTTTATCTATTTATCTGTGATCGTAAAAATGGGATTCGGTCCAATTTTTTTCATCAACAATCATCAAAGTTTGAAATACATGTTTACACAGAAAGAGATAAATTTGAGACAGAGGCGTTGGATAGAGTTGATTAAAGACTATGACTGTACCATCCATCATCATCCTGGAAAGTCCAATGTAGTAGCAGATGCTTTGAGTAAAAAATCATCAGGGATTCTTGGTTGCATACGGTGTGCTTGTGTTGGAAATATTCTTGACTTGGCATCAATGGGGATTGAATTGAAGTTTTTAAAAAGGGAGGATTATTAGCACATGTCATAGTGAGACCTTTATTGGCAAAATGCATACGAAATTTGCAGATCAGTGATCCATTCTTTGAGAAGAAGAAACAAGATGTCTTGGATGGTAAAGAGAGTGACTTTGAGATTAAGAATCGTGAATCGTTGTGTTATAAAAATAGGATTTGTGAACTGAATGACCACCCTTAAAGAAGGATATATTAGAAGAGGCACATAGTCCTATTTACTCTATACATCCGGGAGGTACCAAAATGTATAGAGATTTGAAAGAGTATTGCTGGTAGAACAATATGAAATGTGAGATTGCAGAGTTCGTAGCTAAATGTTTAGTATGCCAACAAGTAAAGGCGAAGCATCAGAAGCCGACAAAATTATTATAGTCATTACTTATTCCGTAATGGAAGTAGGAACATTTAACGATGGACTTTGTTACAGGATTACCCCGGTCACTAAAGGGGCATGATTTAATTTGGGTGATTGTAGACCGATTGACGAAGTCGACCCATTTTCTTCCAATTAAGACCACCCACAGTGTTGACATGTATGCATGTATGTACGTTGATGAGATTATCCATTTACATGGGGCATCAGTGTCAATTATATCAGATAGAGATCCAACATTCACTTCTAAGTTTTGGCCTCATTTACAGAATTCCATTGGCATAAGTTTGAATTTCAGCACTACATTTCATCCACAAATCGATGGGCAATCTGAAAGGAAGATTCAAATATTAGAAGACATGTTACGAGCTTGTGTATTTGACTTCAAGGGTAGTTGGGATGATCATTTGCCATTGATGGAATTCTCGTATAATAATAGTTATTAGTCCACCATTGATATGGCTCTGTATGAAGCTTTATATGGGAGGAAATGTAGAAAGCCTTTGTGTTGGGATGAAGTAGGTGAAAGGAAACTTTTGGGTCCTGAATTGATAGATATGACAACAGAAAAGATTAAAATAATTATGGAAAGGATAAAGATAGCGCAAAGCAAGCAAATATTTTATGCAGATAAAAGTAAGTATTCATTGGAATTTTAGAAGGGATTTTTTGTATTCCTGCGTATTTCACCATGGAAAGGCGTCATGAGGTTGGGGAAAAGGGAAAACTAAGCCCAAGATACATTGGACCATATGAGGTGTTGGAAAGAATTGGGACCCTGTTATATAGATTAGCGTTACCTCCAGATTTATCCCATTTACATGATGTGTTTCACGTATCTATACTTCATAAGTATTTGGCGGATCCATCTCATCAGTTGAAAACTTAACCAATTGAACTGAAGGAAGACTTGTCGAACATCAAGGAACAATTGGAAATTATTGATTATACGGAGCAGGTATTGAGGAATAAAGTTATTCACTTAGTTAAAGTTATGTGTATGAGCCATGGAGTTAAATAAGAAACTTAGGAAACTAAGGATAGCATGAAGAAACAGTATCCCCATTTGTTTGGTAAGTGACCTTTATATTAAATTTTGGGGACGAAATTTTCTAGGGGGTTTGAGTTGTGACAACCCGAACATAATTATGATAAATTATATTTAAATCATGCTTAACTTGTGTGATATTAATAATGTGTTATTATTATATCTAATGTTAAGTGATTATGTTTAGTCTAGTCCTAATTTCATAAATCATGAAATGTCAAATTATTTACAAACACAAATTTTTGTTGTTTTCGATAGAAATGTCCTTGTTTAAGACTAGTTTTTACCTTTATAACATAACTATTGGCTTGAGTTGAAAACTATATAATTGTAGACATATGAATTAGGGTTTTAACACAACAAATGGTGCATCAAACTAATGTCCAAGTAAGAAGTTAGGCCAAATTTTCGAACAAGGGGCAAATCTGTCAATTCCCTTTAAGTGGTAAATTGTCTTTTATTAAACCAAATGGTTTAATTTGATTGGTTGGATTGGGAGGCAGCCTTGGCCGACTTAAAACCCTCCTTATAACTTATTTCTTCATCAAATTAACCCCTAGGTTCCGTTTCAAGTGTTGTTAACTTGAGGAAAGAGAAAGTAAAAGTTTAGGAAGAAAAAGTGAGGAGAAAAGTGTAGAAAAATCCGTAGAAGTTACGTAAAAGTCCCGAAGGTAATCCTAATCTCAAATCTTGTTATTTTAGTATATTAATGATTTATATGATATAAATCATCATTTTTTAACTAAAATTTCAGACCTTTATATATATGTATGGTTATATGCAAGTTTAAGTTAAATTGAATGTACAAACCCTTAAAATTGCTTTGTATTGAAATCCCTTTTATTCAAACTTGTATATCTATTTGTGTGATTATTATAATTGATAAATTCCAATTGTATATGAAATTATACTCATATATTCATATTATATCCAAAAATTAGGATTTATTTCCTTGTGGTTAGGCCTTAATGATGATTTCAAGTTGGTACATAGTTGCTCTTTGTATATTTCATTTTGGTATGTCCTGAGTTTGATCAAGCTTTTCACATAGAAAATGAAGTCAAAAAAATATGAAACTTTAATTATGTAATATTCAATATGTTTACTGAAAATGGGTTGAAAATCAGGTAAAGTTATACTCTAGAAAAATTATGAAAATTCTAGGAAGTCGAAGGAACAATAGAGGATCTTGTCTTGCATATTTCTTGTGTTGTAAAGAAATGGTCATAACTTGCTCTTGAAAGCTTGAGAAATTACACCGTCACTTGTACTGGAAATTGTATTCATATATGTTTTCATATGGATAAGGTTGAACACCTGTAATTGTACAATTTAGGAATATAGGATGGTTGAGTATAGAGGACAATAAATTGAGGCCATACTGGATAACCCATAAAAGAATATTGTTATCTCCTCTTTTCAAAGAGTATTTTGAGTACATGTTTCATGTGTGTATACATTGAGAAGTATGTTTTCATATTTACTTGGGTTTAGCTATAAATCCCTTATTAGGTAATTCCTACGGTTGAATGTTCATAACTTTATCAGCATGTGAACCATTATTTTGTCTTTACTCAGGTTTCATGGAATGTGGCTTAAGTGGAATTATATTATTGTTGTATAGTCATGGAAAGTTACATAATTATGTTAGGATAATACATATGATTGATAGTGAGTACTTATTTAGTTGGGTTGACAGGTGTAAGGTCTAATCAACCCAGTTCAGCTCCACCCGAAGGAAATATGAATACATACTTGTCAACCAAGTTGAGTGTACTCACTCGAATGATGTATTTGTATACTGTAATGAATATGATCATAATGTTATGAATATAAAATTGTTCATTTTGTTTTACCGAAATGGGAGGTTACTCCTCGACCCGGAATAGGGGGGATTTGTCTATTAATGACAAGGGGTTACTCCTCGACCAGGAATGGGAGAGAATTATCTATTTAGACAGGATATGTGAATCATGATTCGAAAAAGTTGGTCATTCATTATGAATGAGATAGATAAGTTAATACATAATTATATGGACATGGTTTATTGCATTTAAATTCATGCAGTAGTATAATAGTGATGCATTCACTGGGCTATTTTTCTCATTGTTCCTATGTTCACATTTTTTCAGGTAACACGATGTCACTGCCAAATCTAGGAGGTCGGGTTAGGTTAGTTAGGAATGGGAGAAACAAATATTTTGTTTAATATAAATGATGTAATTAAGTTAACTTATCCTTTAACCAGGTTTTTATGGGCATAACTACTCTGATGTTGTAAAAAGGTTTTTAGTTATATGGATTCACAATGATGACTCTGAAATTAAAACTCATGTTTATGGTTTGGTTAAATTAATCATGGTATGACTCACTTTAACTTTCAAACTTAATTATAAGTAACTGGGTTGGGGTATGTCACATTTCGTAGCTCTTTGACATAAAAAATTGTGGAATGTTTACTATGCGCCCAAGATTTGATTAGAAGCTCCACAACCATTGAAATTGAAGAATCACTCAAGACACTTGAAGGCATTAAAGCATGTATGTATTTTATATTCATAAGTTTTAAGCTGACTTATTTTGTTCACTTATTTATTTATATTTATTGATATGCATTTAGTGTTGTGCTTGTAGGTGTGATGGATGAGTTCAATGGATTGAACATTGGTTCGGATTAATCGACATTGTTCTTTTGAAAAATGAAGTATTTTGTGGTTATTTTAATGTTGTATTTAAGGCTTTTCAGTGTTCCTTTTAGTGCGTGTTAGGAGATGTTTTTAGTGTTTTTAGGTGCTGTTTTTAGTGTTTTTTAGGTATTGTTTTTAGTGCTTTTTAGGGTTGTTTTAGTGCGTTTTAGGTGTCATTTTTAGTGTATTTTAGGTGCTGATTTTAGTGAGTTTTGGGTTTGTTTTTAGTGCATTTTACGTACTATTTTTAAGACTTTTAAATGTTGTTTTTAAGGCTTTTAATGATGTTTTTTATGGTTGTTTTTAAGGATTTTAAGTGCTGTTTTTAGGGCTTTTAGTGTTGTTTTTAATATTTTTTAATATTATTTTTTTTTGTCTTGATTTAAATGTGTAGTGAAAAAATTGGAGGCAAAAGAGAAAAATGATGGTGCTTTTTATTTTGCATGATGGTGTTGTTTTATTTTATCTTTTGAATGATAGTGTCTTTTGGAGGCAAAAGAGAAGAATGAGTTACATTAAGCTTTTTCGTTTGTCTTTTGTAGTTTATGTTGCATGATGGTGTTGTTTCATTTGGATATTGTATTGTAACTTTTAATTTGGAGCTTAATGTGTATTGATATGAAATGGACACAATTAACTATGAAATTTAGTTTGTTTCTTAATGATCTTCATTTTATGTTTCAGTGCAATTTATATTATATTTTAGTTTAAAGTAATGCATTTAACCGATTAAATGAGTTTAAAATTTTACCAGAATCTTATTATCGAAATATATACTAGATTTACTGAATGCATAAATCGATTTGAAATTCTGGTATTTACTGGGAAAAAACCAAATTGAAATCGAAATTACCGAAACCGAAAAAACCCAAAAAATATCAAAAAAATTGAAAAAACAACTGGTTTGGTTTTGGGTTTTGTTTTGATGTATTGGCCGGTAAATTGGTACAATACGATTTTACCATTTAGATTGTGGTTTTGATATTGGTGAGGAATTGTTACCGACCATACTGTACCGGTTTCACCCCTATTATTTTCGGTTCTAGGATGGGATTGGGTAGAATAGATCTTTTGTATATGAAACTATGATATTTTTTTGGTTACGGGTACCAATGTACTCAAGTGAACTTTGTCTCCAATATCCAAAGGGGGATATTGAAACACACTATATGATTGTTTTTTTAGGAGTCTGTGCTTTATAGGAGTTTCAACTAGTTTGGATAGACAAAATATTTTTCTACTTTGTATGAGCCTCTCTTCGACAAAAGTACTATGAAGACTGCATTAAGTAAATCCTAAACAATTCCAAGCTTGGCATATAAGATAAAAGGTAGTTAGGAAAACATTCTAGGATCACATTTCACTTATTATGCATTTGGTGTGTTTAAAACTATTTTTAAATATTTTTTGGGAATTTTGAAACATTTAAAATTGTTTTTTTTTTATTTTAAAATTGGTTTTGAAATTTTTATGGGCTTAAGTATAATACTCATATTTCCCTTAAAACCCATTTTGATTTAAATAAAATTGGCATATGAAATATTGGGAATGAAACTGGGATTTTTTAAAAAACTAAACTCTCGCATTTGTGGGCTTGCAAGAGTGTAACACACGTGTACACAAATAGCACACATTGATCAGCGAGAATTGTTTTAATTCACACTCACATATCTGAGAGAGTTTGTCCACCGTTGATCTTTGTATATCTATGGCCTGCATGTGTATGGTTGTGATCCCAGTGTTAGTTATTTCCACCAATCAGAGTGAGGCTACCTTAACTAGCGTTAACGGTTTAAATACTTGAAGAGATGCATTCTCAACCAATATATGAAGCCATATCCAATCACTTCAATTAAAGACATTGATTTTCTAGCTTGTCTCCAAAACATTCATTTTACTTCCATATCCTTTAGGGCTTTCTGTGAGTTGTTAGAACGAGTGATTTAGGATCATGCAGTTATGTCAACTTCCTCTGATAAACTCATATATCTCATAACAACCTCACTTGGTTCAAAATCTTGTTTCTTTGTAGAAACTTGAGATTCAAACCGTGTGATATATTTCACGTCTTCATTAGATTATTTTTGTTATTTCTTATTTTTTTATAAATCATCTCTCGATTGGATGTTAGCTTAAATGTTTGTACTATTTTAGATCCACTCATCTCTATTTTAAAATCTAAAAAAAAGAATGAAAGTCTTGCATGTTTTTAGATCTCGCCCATCTTGATAAATTTTAAAGTTTGTAAAATTTTTGTGTATTGATAATTTTTTAAGATCTAAGTTTTTCAGAGATCTTAAAATCCTAGATCTGAAAATAAAGTCTTGAAACTATCTGATTTTCCATGATTTTAAAACTCCTACATCATATTAGAAGATTTTTAATTGGTAGGACTTGCTTATAAAATTTAAGTGTGTGTGATTTTCATTATTGTATGCTAGGCACAACACTATGTAATACCCAATCCCAAAAATTTAAATAAAAATATATATGGGTTATGAATAAGGAGGAGTTAGTGATAGTTCTATAAGAATTGTGGATAAAATTGAAGAAAACATAAAATAAGGAGACAAGGGGTCGTTCAAACGATAAGAGGATGTCGTTCGAACGTCATTGCTGAGTCACGGGAAGGGTCGCGAAATGCAAGGCTTCTAATGACATGCTACTGACTTATAGTAGCAGGTTACGAGAAGGATCGCGCGATCCAATCAAGGAACAGTATAGCAAAAGTCGTTCGATAGACATAGCATAAGTCATTCAAATGATATAGGGAAGTCATTCGAACGACGTTGGTCGAGCTTTTAATCTCAATTACCCTTGAGTGCTCATAATCTCATCCGTTGGATCTTTGAGATGTTGAGCCCGTATCATCCTAGAAGGGGAAAATGAGGTTTTTAGCCTTAAGTAGGGTTTTATTAAGGGTTGTTTGGGTTATTTGGGTTATTTGTTGTTAGAAGAAATGGAAGATGGGGAGAGGGAGAGGTGGGTGGTATTTCACTTCCACCCACCACCAAACCACCATTCCACCACCATTTTGTGTGATATTCCACCTTGTTCAAACCCACAATACCATGTCCAGCATTGATAAAGAAGGGATACAAATTTTGGAGGAGTATTTGGGGCATTTTTTGGAGAAGATTAAGGTGGGTTTCAATGGAGTTAAAGTGGTTCTTGCTTGGAAGCTTGAAAGAAGAACACTTTGGATCATTTTGGAGGATGCATTTGGGAACCCCATAAAGCTACCTTTGGAGGTGGGAGTTGCTCCTCCTACACCAATATTTCTACCACCGTTGGAGCCATTAGAGGTGGAAAAAACCTTACTCTTAGCACTAAGGTTCTATTTAATATGTTATAGACTTGTAGTTGATTACATGAGTAGGGTTCATTTGATTAAATGGTAAAATTGATGTGTATAAATTAAGAAATATTTTTATGAAATTAAAATGATGTTAAAATGATAATTTGTTGAAAATAGTGAATGAATAATTATCTCAAAGTTTTGAAGCATAAAAGTGGGTGTTTTAGGAAAATCGTGTCTTTTCTAGAAATATTAAGGATAAACATATCATGAAATATAATGTTTGAAGATAATGATACATTTTGGTAAATATTGGTGAATTAATGTTTCTTGCAAAAATGATGATTTTATGAAAAATAGACATTTGTTGACTTTGAAGAAATTAAATGTCTTCTACGTCTTGAAAATGCAATTTTTAGAAGTGTAATGAATTTCAAGAAAGAAAAATATGTTTCACCCATTTAATAGGATTTTAATGTTTAAAATGCATCTTCTCATGCATATAAACTAGTAGTACTTTGGTACTAAATATATAAAAAAAAGTTTAAAGAAGATTTTGAAAACATGAAATAAGAAAGATAGAAATTCTTGTCATTAAAGGTGTATGAAAGAGGGGTTAAAAATGTGATAAGGATAAAGTGTAAGGCTACATGTAAACTGAAGGAAATGGTATTTGTTATAAAAGTATTCTTAAGTGTAATTGGATTTCTTGAATGAAGAAAGTAAAGAAAGGTGTGTTTTGATAAAATGTTGATAAAAGTATTCATTAAGTGTTAATGGGTAGACATGGAAAAAATTAGTGGGTGTAACTTAGTAATGTTGTAAATTATTAACACTTATGAAATTGAAAAGGACTAAAGAGGTAAAAGTGTTTCCAATTAAGTAGAATAATACTCTAAGGTTAAAAAGGGTGTTAATGTGTTAAAACACTTAAGAACTTAGTGTGGGTGACTTAATGGTGTATTAGGGGAATTAGCACTTATGGAATGGTGTAAAAGGTGATTTGAGAAACATATGGGTAAAAAGGTAATTTTACTTAGAGTGGAACATTTTTATGAAACAAAAATGTTGAAAAAGGTGTTACACAAGTGGTCCTTAATGAATATGATTATAGGAATAAAAATCAACGCTAAAGTATGAAGGACATGAAATGTCGATTTCAATGTGTGACACAAATGGGGAGGTAAAGTTTCGAATTTTTTCTTCAACTGGGTAAAGAGGAAAATTGGGTAGTGTTAACATCTGTAAAATATTAAAACACATAAAAAGAAACTTGGGTGACACCGGGAAGAGCAAAAAGGGACCGTAGCCCTTGGATGAAAATCCCGAAAACACTGGCCATAGAATATGGTGCTCATAGTCGACCATGTGGAGCCTTTAGAAGTATGCGGTATTGGAAGACTCCAAGAAAGATAAAGGAAGTTTGAAAATTTTCAAGAAATGGGTTTTGCGTTAGAATGTGTTAATACAACCTAACTTGAATGAACAAATAAATGTTTCGATAAAGGTTAAAATGGACAAGTAAATATATAATTGATAAATGTCCATAATGTGAGGAAAACGGTAAAGTGCATTGGTAAATAGATAATTAAGCAACCTAAGTGGTCAAACCCGTAATTAATACAAGATTGTGTTGTAAAAAGGTTTCAAAGATTGAATAAGTACTTTCTTACACGACGTTTACGTGTGTTGAAAGGGTGAATTTCAACGAAAATTCTAAAGTGTATTGAATTTAATAAAAAGGGTGGTTTCGGTAAAGGAATGTGTTTGGATAAAGTAGATGTTGTGGTTTCAAGTGTTGAACTGAGTGTGTTAAATAAATTGTGAAAATGATATGGTTGAGTAAAGGAAATTCCTATAAGGTAAATTAATCTAGATAAATAAGGTTTTCGATAGTAAAACGGTTTCATGCATTAAGTCTATATATATATATACGTATGCTATATGTTTGCATGCGCGCGTAGGCATAACGTGTCGAGTCTCCTCTCTGTCTTTCGATTCTATGTTTCGTTTCCATATTACCTATTAAGCATAGGCTCACACCCTCGCTTTGTTATTGTAGGTTGGGATAGGTTTACTATTTCAGGGCAGTATACAGGTAAGTACTTTATTTATTTTTACATTGGTAGCTCTGTTTACTAGGACTTGGGGGTGCTTTCCATGGGTCCCTCACGTAGTTTATTTTGAAACTGGAATCGTATGATAAACAAGTGAAATGTTAATTGAAATAAAAACTCGACTAGAAACATTATATAGGTTGTTTCATTGCACTTCATGCCTAATGCTACAGTCAGGCCGGGTGGACCACGAGTAACCCATAAATCAAGGTCGGGGCGCTACAAATGGTATCAGCGCTATAGGTTCAAGGTTCCTTTCGGGAGTGACATGGTGAGGTCGGTATTGGATCTTTCAACATCTGTGTTGGGTAGGGCCTAGTTTCATGACAGTTTAGCTCATGTCCTCGACGGTAAAGTCAAAGAGGTTAGCATGACAAGAAAGTTAGTATCAAGTGGCACGCGATCAAGTTGATATCTATTAATATCTTCTTATTAGAATTGTAGTAACTTGCTAGAGTCCATGCAATACTATAGTGGTGACACCGTAGTTGCTAGTGCAAGGTGCTTGTGCTGAATATTCGTGACATAGAATCATTTGAGGTGTTCCTAGAAAGAAATAATGCCCATTGAGCAAGTGGCACAAGTCACATATAATCAATAGTAGAGATTATTAGGGTGTCTCGACTAGGCACTAAGGATTAGTGATTGAAAGGTATACATAACCCTTAGGTAGGGTGCTTATGAGTAGTTAACACCGATGATGTAATTAGGCTAATTTGATCCTTGGGGTGATATCACAATTGATAGTATTTTGGTGAACACATAAAGTTATTCAAGTTAATAGTGGAAGTGTCATAACCCTTCGTGTAAGATGTATCGTGAAACGACTTTGGTGATGAGAGTAGCCTTGTTAGTGCCAATAGTGAGTAGTGTTCGCTACGACCTAGCTATAAAGGTTGTGTATCGCATGTCTGGAGAATAGATAACTGAATATCATACATAAATATAGATTTTTTAGTGAGAAAGTATTAGTTCCTTTGATTGAGGACTTAGGTTGGGTGTACCTTGATTATAATGGGATATTTAGGAATAGGTTCTCGTGCGACGTCTGCAGTATGGACCTTGGTGTTTATAGGAAATACTCGACGTCCCATATCCTACCAAGATTTATATAGTTGTGTTAACTCGTAGATTGTCCCGTGGTGTGATATTCGCATAGTAAGGAAATTTAGTTTCCATAGTTGAAAAACTATTTGAGGATTTGAGTGAGGCATGCCTTGAGGTTTATAGGTTCAAAGAGAAATCTTGTATCCTTCCATAACCCGTAGTATCGTTTGTTGAGGTTCGTACATGGTGTGTAGTCATGGTCACTTGGAGGAAATATTAGATCATTATCTAGGTGTAGAGACTCGTTTGATCCGCTGAGGTAATGGCTAGGTGCGACGTAATCCTAGTGTGATAGTATTTCATAGGCATTTTGATGTTTTATAGGACAAATTGTGTGTGGTATCATTGAAGCTAAATATTGAATGTTGTGATGCCTTGAAGTTTTCTAAGTATTAAGTTGCATTATAGATAAAAGCGCGTTGAATAGTGTTTTTGCGAGAACCAAGTGGTATCAATGTGGGTATGGTAAGGTTTGTAGAGTGCACCTATGCTGATAAATGTATGGACAGTGAAATCTTATCTGGTTTTGGGACTTTTACACAAAATGTGTTTGGTGCTCTTAGGAGACCACTGAAGTCCGGTAACAAGAGGCAATAGCATTATAGTAACAATAGTGTTGAGGATCAGGTGATGATCCCAGATTTTTGGTCGTATGGCTAATGCGTCGAGTACGGCTTCCCTAATTGGCACAGACGGTAGTGTGATCCCTAAGGCAGGGCGACAGCTTGTGTCATTATATTAGTGATGCTAGATGTAATGGAATTCCTAGTATGGATGAGGTGATATCCGATTTTGGAATGTATTAGGAAATGCATTCACGGCTAAGGGTGAGGACGCCATGTGGAAACTTGAAAATGGTAATTAAGGTGGACTAGCATCAAAACCTGATTATTATATCGATGTGTCGATAGTATATGTTAGGTAAGCCTTAGTAATGTGAGGACTAGTTTTGGACACGTCTTATTAAACTGGTACGGGTTAGAAGATATAGTCCAGTGTAATATTAACCACCATTAGGGTGCTAATGACGGAGGGTTTGGTCATCCCAAATATCTCGCATGGTCAAAAGAACATGTTTAGGTGAGTACCTTTCTTGAACTAAGTGATGCCTATGGGTGTTTAGGATTTCAACCATGATACGCTAAGGTAGACAATAATCTAGGTATACTAGGTTTGTGATGTCGTTACTAGTGATTGGACAAGATCAATAACTAAGGCGTGAGGTGTCTGCTAATCACAATGATTCACTTACGCTAAGTATGTTACAAGTAGGGCCTTGTCCCCAAGGAGGGAAGTTGGGCATTTACTTCCTAAAGGACTACCAATTCGTAAATTATGTTCTTATTGTGAGAATGGATGGTTGCGATTCGAATCTCCACTGCCAGTGACCCAAGTCTGGGTAGGGGGAGGGTGTGGCTAGTGTTGGTGCTTGGTAAGAACTCTAGGAATGAGTGGCATAATTTCAAGTGCACGGTGTAGGTTCACTTACGTGATTTAGGTTCGGGTGCTTCTAGGGAAAATTCCTCGGGACTGTTTCTTGTTCCTTCTAACTCAATTGTGTTCCTTTAAATTTCGATAATCGAAATTCAGTATCCTCGCGTGTGGTGACTCTGATTGTACCATGTCATGATATGATGCAGTTTGGTCCGGGAGAGCGCGATGGACCGGGTTTGGTCAATGTCGCTTGGTAATTGGGTGTACCATATTTTTACAATTACATGAGGTTTTGAATATGGGTGGCTACGTTTTGGCCACACAGTTTGCTTGTAATATCGACATATCTTAAGACTAGTGGAATTTTGACTGGCCAACCCGGCAGTCAATGGCTTGTTTGTGAAGGGAAGGATGATGGATTGAGAATATGGTATAGTGCTGGAAATTGAGGAAAACTTAGCACGCTATGTTACTTTGCTACAATGAGTGGATTATAGTGAGACTCTAGCGATTACTCAAAGATGAGACGCCTAAGGTAATACTAGGTTCATCAGAGTGACCCAACAGAAGGAGTAAACCAGGAATATGGTAATGAATTAATGGGATTATTCCTCCTTGGATTTAGAGAATATCATTATATGGGTATTGACGAGTTCGTGCAAATTGTGTAGTTAGTATGACATGATAAGTTGTGGAACACATGGTGGACAGTCCTAAGCTAGAATTACTTTTTGGTGATGTATACGGTAATCGGTTGTATTATGATTTTCTTTGGGTGAGCATTTACTGCTAGAAAGGTTTTTCCCGTAGAGGCATGAGTATGCCTTAGGTACTAGCATAAGTGGTGCTAGGAATGGTTTGAACATGATCATCAAGTGAGTGGAGGATCCGACTCGTTATGTAAAGCTCATGGTCAATGAAATGGTTAACGTTAAAATGGAACAAGGAGAGATAAAGGTGGGTGGTCTTCTGCCTCCACCCACTATCAAACCATCTTTCCACTACCATTTTTTGTGATATTCCACCGTGTTTAAACCCACAATACCATTTCCACCATTGGTAAAAAAGGGCTACGAATTTTGAAGGAGTATTTGGGGTATTTCTTGGAGAAGATGAAGGTGGGTTTTAATGGAGATGAAGTGGGTCTTGCTTGGAAGCTTGGAAGAAGAACACTTTGGAGCATTTTGGAGGATTCTTTTGGTAACCCCTTAAGGCCACCTTTGGAAGTTGTGTTTGCTCCCCCTACACCAATATTTTTACAACCAATATAACCATTAGAGGGGGAAAAACCGTACTCTTTGTACTAAGTTTCTATTTAATATGTTGTAGCCTTGTACTTGATTACATGAGTAGGCTTCATTTGATTAAATGGTAAAAATTGATGTGTAGAAATTAATAAATATTTTTATAGAATAAAAATATTTTTAAATGGTATTTTGTTGAAAATAGTGAATGAATAGTTATCTCAAAGTTTTGAAGTACAAAAGTGGGTGTTTTAGGAAAATGGAGTATTTTCTAGAAATATTGAGGATAAACATTTCATGAAATAAAATGCTTGAAGATAATGATTTATTTTGGTAAACATTGGTGAAATAATATTTTTTGGAAAAATGATGATTTTATGAAAAATAGACATTTGTTGAGATTGAAGAAATTATATGTCTTTTATGTCTTGAAAATGAAATTTTTACAATTTTAATGAATTTCTAGAATGAAAAATTTGTTTCACCCATTTAATAGGATTTTACGGTTTAAAATCCATCTTCACATGCATATAAACTTGTAGTATTTTGGCAGTGAGTGTATAAACAAGTTTGAAGAAGATTTTAATGGGTTCAATAAGAAATAAGAAAGATATAAATTCATGTCCTTAGAGGTGTATGAAAGAGGGGTTTAAAATGTGGTAAGGATAAAGTGTAAGACTACATGTAAAATGAAGGAAATGGTATTTATTATAAAAGTAGTCTCAAGTGTAATTGGAATTCTTGAATGAAGAAAGTAAAGAAAGGTGTGTTTTCGGAAAATGTTGATAAAAGTATTCATTAAGTGTTAATGGGTAGACATGTAAAAGTTAGTGGGTGTAACTTAGTAATATTATAAAATATTAACACTTATGAAATTGAAAAGGACTAAAGGGTTAAAGGTGTTTACAATTAAGTAGAATAATAGTACAAGGCTAAAAAGGGTATTATTGTTAAAACACTTAAGAAGTTAGTGTTGATGACTTAATGGTATTTTGGGGGAATTAGCATTTAAGCAATGGAGTAAAAGGTGATTTTGAAAACAAATGGGTAAAAAGGTTATTTTACTTAAAGTGGAACATTTTTATCAAATAAAAATCTCAAAAAAGGTGTTACACAAGTTGTCCAAAATGAATATGAGTTTTGGAACAAAAATCAAGGTTAAAGTGTAAAGGACATGAATTTTCGATTTCAAAGTGTGGCACAAATGGGGTGGTAAAGTCCCGAGTTTTGGCTTCGATGGGGAAAAAGAAAAAGTGGGTAATGTGGACATCAATAAAATGTTAAAACACATATAAAGGAACTCGGATGACCCCGGGAAAAGCAATATGGTCCCGGAGCCCATGGGTGAAAAGACCTAACATACTAGCCAGAGCATATGGTGCACATAGCCGGCGGTGTGGAGCCCGTGGAAGTATGCGATATTGGAAGACTCCGAGAAAAGATAAAGGAAGTTTGGAACCTGTCAAGAAATGGATTTTGTGTTAAAATGTGTTAATACAACCTAACTTGAATGAACAAACAAATATTCCGGTAAAGGATATAATGGACAAGTATATGTATAATTGATAAATGTCCATTGTAATACCCCGTAATTCTGCTTAATTAGGAAAATACGTTTTATTTAAATTACGGGAGTAAAGTAATTTAATGTGATAATTAGGAAAATACGTTTTATTTAAATTACGGGAGTAGAGTAATTTAATGTGAGTTTTATTTAAAATTACGTGAGTAGAGTAATTTAATGTGATTAAATACGTTTTATTTAAATTACGTGAGAAGAGTAATTTAATGAGATATAATGTTAATAAAGATGAATATGACGATTAAAAATTTACTAAATGTGAGTAGTAAATTTTTAATGTTGATATGTACGTTCTAGTGACTATATGAACGTACCGGAGTTATCTCAACTGAGTGTCGCGCATAGGACAAAAATTAAGGACGAGAGTAGAAAAATATTTAAGAGACTCAAACGATAATTTAGAGTCCTCATTTGATTCCGAAAGGGTCGAATTAGTCAAAATAGTGTACCCGGGGGTACTAGTTGAGTGCCAGGTCATTTTCGGGCTAAACCGGGACCATTCGGGGGCATTTTTGTCTCTTTACAATTATGGGTAAGTAGACCTACGAATTTTAAAACCCTAGATCAGATTATAAGAGTTGAGGCTAGGGCTAGAAAGAAAGAAAACACACCATAGCCATTAGAGAAGAGGGAGAGACAATTTCCTAAGGCAAAAGATGGAATGAAGAGAAATTATAAGGAGATTTCACCATAAAGTTGTTGGGAATGAGGATTAAAGGATCAAAATCATCAACCATCATCAACAACCACGAAATCAGACCCTACAAATCATAAGGCAAGTGGTTGTTTACAAAATAATTGAGTTATAATACCCATAATTAAGCTTTAGGAAGAACATGATTTTTATGATATTCTTGGGAATAAAACAATTAATTATGATCCATGATTGATAAGGATTGCATGTAGGACGTTTTTGGATTTCCAAGTATGTTGATATCATAGAAAACTAGATGATAAATTCGAACGAAAATCTGGAATTTGGATGAAAGATATAAAGAATGCATTTTTAGGGTTCTTCAATATTAGAGAGATTTTTAGTTGATTTGGCCAAGATTTATAATGATTTTGTTGTTTTAAATCGTTAGTAATCATCCCAGAACATGTAGGAATGATTAGAAATTGTTGGTTGTAAATATGGTGGATTATCATGAAAGATAGAGAAATAAAAATGGTGAAACCCGTAGGAAGAAGATGAACTGGGTCTGTCACTGCTTGATCGATCGATCGACCCTTGAATGTTGATCGATCGAGCAGTCGATCGATCGACCATATCCCATCGATCGATCGACCCTGACTGGACTTTAGAGAATTTTGAATAAATTTCTTTTAATTACCGTCGCTTAATGGGAACCTTAGTACTAATATTTTCCCTATGAGGGGACTTCATAATTACCAGTAGGTGTACCATTAGATTTCTTCACAAATGATTGAGTGGGAAATTTGGAGAAATGGACTGACAAAAGAACGATCGATTTAGCTGTATGTTGAGATTGTGAGAATTTAATTATGGAAAGTGTGAGATTTAATTCCGGAAAGAAAATACCAGTAGGTTAAAATTAACTTAACTACTGAATTAAGGGGGGGGGGGGGTAACTAGGGCCCTTAGAGTGGCGTGAATACTCGAATAAATACAATAGTGAAATAAATTGTAATTAATGAGTATGGTGAAAATGAGTAAAATATATTACGTACGGGCATGATTTGATAGGTCGGGTGTGTACCTACTAAATTATATAAAAGTTCGGGTTAAGAGAATTTTACCTAATTTAATTATGTTAGGGTCGATGTGACATTCCGAACTAACATAAAATTATTATATGTTTGGGGTCGATGAAAAATGCCGAACCAAACTTTGAACTGGTGTCGCGATGAAAGAGTCCCGAACCAGAATATGTGTATATATTTATATCTTTAAATAGTTGGGGTCGATGGATCATTCCGGACCAACTTTCACTTGGGGTCGATGAACCATTCTGAACCAAGAGTCCTTTATGTGTAATAGAAGGATATGTTAGTGGTAACTGATATTAAATACATTATTGTGTGATAAAATGCATTCTATGTGTATAATCTACTAATTTAGAATAGTAGACAATGAAATGAAATGTAAATGTCTTAGTAATAATTTATAGCGTATTGTAATTATTACAAGAATAAGGACAACGAACAGTAAATAAGTTAACTACGGTTTTGGGTAGTATAACTAGGTAGACTCAGTATCCTCAATAGTTACGTACTATGTAAGAGAGGTGAGGAAGTTCAAAGGAGTGTGCGAAACCTTAATATGTGTAATCAATAACTTAATTGTGATAACTGCTTGCAAAATATTTTCAAATGTTTTGAGTACTAACTCTTGCTATGTAAAATTTTAAAAACCTTTTAGGTGCCCAGCCACGGGGACACCCAGCATGATTTCATTCCAGAGAATTGGGAGCTGCAGCACGTGTGGATGTTGCAAGGATTATTTAGCCGCTTCCTCTTTTTCAGTTCTAGTGCAGGATCTCGATTTTAATATTCTTAGTTGGGACATGTTGTTCTACCTTTACCATTACAGTTTATTCTAGTCATGGATTTGTAGTTGTCTTTTATTGGCCGTGGTTTTCGGCAAGACTTTACCTGCTTTCAGAGTATTTATGCAAACTGCTTACCTATTACTAGAATTTGTAATGTGGTTGTATGGTTAATTTTCTGTTTAAGAAAGATAAAATTTGGCACCCGTTTAATTTCATTTAGGTGGTTAGAAAATTAAAATGTTTTCGACGGTGATGCTAAGAATGAACCGTTTAAGAAACCTGTTCAAATTAAATTAAGGCTTGATCGCCCAAGGTTTAATTAGGCGGGGTGTCACATCCATAAAGTGAGGAAAAGAGTCAAGTGTGTGTCTAAATGGGTGGTTAAGCAACCTAAGATATTAAACACATAATTAATACAAGAATGTGTTGTAAAAGGTTTTCAACGATTAAATATATATATTCTTATACAACATTTGCATGTGTTGAAAGGGTGAATTTCAATGGAAATACTAAAGTGTATTGAAGTAAATAAAAAAGGGTGATTCCTGTAAAGGAATGTGTTTCGATAAAGTAAATATTGTGGTTTCAAGTGTTGAACCGTGTGATGAGTGAATTTTTTTGTATATTTTATACCCAAATTTATACCTTGTTAGTCCCATTTTATTTCATTTAATAATTTCTTAGGATCATTTTATTAAAAAAGGAAAAAAATACAAGAATGATTGAATTCATAATCAAAATGGCAATTCTAAGTCAAAAATGGGCACTTCGATAATTTAATAATATTCCTGTGCTAATTTGTGACAAAAGTTGCCTAGTGAATTTTTTGTAGGTAATGATGAAATTTGGTACAAATTGATGATCAACTCAAAAAAGGCGAGAAAAAACTGATTTTTACTATCGTTCAAAAAAAGTTTTTACACGTGGAATCGTAAATAAAAGTCGGGAATTTTTATCCTCCGATTTGGACGAAATTCGGCATACATGTTCATCAAGAAATATAAGACTTTTAGAGTGGGGGGAAATTTATCCCTTATCCCAATCCAAAGATTAAAGTGGTGGAGAGATAGCTACCAACACTGTTCATCCAATCGGGGAGAGTCCCACCACAACTCAAATACCTCACCATTTGTCTTATAAAAAGGACCCCTGTGATCCTAATTTTGGATAGGAAATTCGGAGAGCAACTTTGAATGATTGTAATCAATTTGAGGGCCAAGTTTTTATCATTTCTTCAGAGGATTTAAGACTAATTATGAGAGAACTTTTTCTATGTTTCATTTATTAATGAAAATCTCTTCTTATTCTTGCAATTTCTCTTTCATTACGGTAGCTTGATTCTTATATAAGGAGTAGGGTGGAGTTCATCATAGTTAGCTAATATATTCACGTTAATTTGATTGTTGTTTATTCCCTACTTGTTTTTAATTGTTATCAAAGATTCAGTATTCATTTTAAAACAACATGAAAGTGTGTTTTAAAACCTTCAAAATTATTTTGTCAATCAAGCTTTGACCTTTTAAAATAGTATTTTTTTTTTATGGATTATGCTTTCACTTTGATTGTTTTATTAGTCCATGAATAAATACATTTGCGAACTTTAAAACTTGTATTTTCTAAGGGAATGGGGATTTTAGTCGTCTATAAGAGGTGTCAAAAATATTTCGAACATAACTTTCATATTTTTCAAATTAAACGCAAAGAGAGTCGGTTTAATTTGAGTTATAACAAAGACAATGATAACGTTAAATTAGTGTGCAAAATTAGTTACGTGATAAATGGACCCCGAATCCTAATTGTTTACAAATCTCTTGTGTTACTCTCATTTATCATAGTTTCTTTTATTTAATGTAGTTCATAATTATTTTCTATCCCATTTATTCTAGTTGGATAGTTGTAATTCTTTTAAAATTAAATTGACAAATATCTGTGAGTTCGACCTGTACTTACACTCGTTATTCTATAATAGTCCGTGCAATTACGGTATTTTATAAATTGACAACATCGGGTGTGTTAAATAAAATGTGAAAATGCTAAGGGTGAGTAAAGGAAAACCCTATAAGATTAAGGTAAATTAATATGGATAAATAAGGTTTTTAAAAGTAAAATTATTTCTTGAATTAAGTATATATTTGCATGTATATATATATATATATATATATATATATATATATATATATATATATATATATATATATATATATATATATATGGTTGTATGCGCACGAAGGCGAAGGCATAATGTGTTGAGTCTCCTTTTTGCCGTTTGATTCTATGTTTCATTTGCATATCTCCCACTGGGCAAAGGCCCACATCCTCTCTTTGTTACGACAGCTTGGGAGAGTTTTCGTATTTGAGAGCGTAATACAGGTAAGTACTTTATTTATTTTTACATTAGTAGCTTTGTTTACTTAGACTTCGGGGTGCTTCCCATGGGTCCCTCGCGTAGTTTATTTTGAAACTAGAATCGTTTTCTAAACAAGTGAAACGTTAATTAAAATAAAAAATAGACGAGTAACATTAAATAGGTTATTTCATTACACTTCACACCTAAGGCTCATGTCGGACCGGATTGACCTCGAGTAACCCATAAATTCGGGTCAGGGTGTTACATGCTGTCACTTCGCATCTTCGCACACAGAACACTTATATAAAGTGCGTTATTACGTGAGAGATCAGTTTTAACTAAGTTGACGTTCGCTAAGGAGAAAAGGATACAGAGTTAGGCAAACAGACGGGGAATATCAAAATAAGGAAATACTACCATTGGAGAGTTGCCCATGTTAGGTATATTTCGAGTCTTGTACTTTTGATTTTGTATTTCTTTTTTCATTCTTATAACCTTATTCATATTAGTGGATTTTTTTGTTGTGGCATAGAGGTCAACGAGGAGGTTTTCCATAATTTCGGGTTTTACCACGTAAAAATCTCTTGTGTTATTTATAGCTTTCAGTTCTTAAATCTTCCTATACTAGTTAGGATTTAAAGACTTAATAAGTTTTTTTTAAAACTGAGTAACTAAGAATCTTAAATTAAATTCAAATTTAAACCTTTACATATCTTGTGTATATATTCAAAAGGATTTTCTTCAACGAGTTTATGCGGAGTTTACCAGAACCTTAACTTTTGTTAATATCTTAGTAAGCGATTTTCATTCCTGTGATAATACGACTGCGATCAATATGTCCGGTATTCGGTCCAACATTCTCGCACAAAGTACATTAGAATACATGAGCATTTTATTCGTGATCTTGTTGAGAAGAAGTTCGTGTCCTTGAGCTTTGTGAGCACCGAACGTCAATTAGGCGATATTTTCATGAAACCTTTAGATGCATTTAGATTTGAGGTTTTTAGGAAGTCTTTGGTTATTTTTCCCGTTGATTGAGTTTAGGTACTTTACCTAGTATAGGATATTTTTCATAATTATATATTGCATTCTTATTGTCAAATTGTATTATCATTATATTCATATATTTTTCTTTTTGATATATTTGAAAAAAATCAAAATAGATTTTCGTCTTTTATGAAAAAATTCAAAAATATTTTTCGTTTTTAAGAGAAAGTTTGAAAAATGGAAAAATATTTTATTTTGTTAAAATTTTAGAAAAAAGGCAAAAAAATTGTGTATTTTTTTATTTTTCATCGTATATAGATGAACATTTAAGATATTCGGATCACCCCTACATTCCATCCATTCACCTGACATTTCGTAGTATTTTGAGACATGGCTTTCTTTCGTTAGTGTGCTTAATAATGTATGGATAATACATCTTTGATCATTGGTGATTACATTCTAAATGTTAGACTCTTTGTCACCTTGATTGTAAGGACATAATTTTATAATTGTCTGGGGTAGAATCTAGGAATTTTCTATTTTCCCTATATCACAGTTTGTATGTGTGATACCACTACATTCGGCACGTCAAGACGATCATCCACGATGGCCTTTATCCGAATTCATGCATCCATCATCTTCACACGTGCATCATACTTCATGCGACGTGATGCTCAACTGTTTCCCATTACTCCACTACGCAATATTAGTAAAAAGATTTAATGGAGTTGTTTATTTTTGCATAAATATTTGGGAAATTTTCAGAATTTTTTTTTTCGAAGTCAGAATTATTTTTATCAAAAGCAGAACTTTTTCTAAGTGTAGAAGTGGAGTGCCTCGGTCGACGAGCTCGTTCAAACGAGCTAGCACTATCGTTCGAGTGAAATTAGCATCTCGCAACAAGTCGTTTGAACGACTCGTGTCCTTCGTTAGAGCAAGATGCTTATCTCGTTCAAGCAACGTTGTCACCACGATTTTCGTATAAATGCCAGTGTTCCTTCTACACATTTTTGAAGTCTTTTTCCAACACGATTTCTGCAAAAAACTTCCCAGAAAAATGACTTCACTTTTTAAGGTTTTACATCTTGTTTATTCACACAAACACTCCCATCTATGTATGTGAATTGTTAAACCTTCATGAGGATCGTCCTTACTCATCTGGAGTAATTTGTGGAGAATCCGTTCTCTTCTTCATTGCTGCCCACCTCAAGCTCTTGCGGGAGATTCCAGTCAAGACATAGAAATCGATGCCTGAGGGTATTTCTTTTTCTCTCTTATTTTCATTATAATCCGTGTAACCGTTTTTACAAATTGTAGTGAAAATAAAAAGGTTTTGCCCCTTTGGGGGATTTTTCCTCATTTGTGTGTTTTATGTATGATTAATTATTCTTGCATGATCATTGATTTCAATCACACCTAGATGCATATTTGAGGATTTAATTGAAAAACTGAGATTTAATTAAATAATTTCTAATTTGAACGCAAGCACACTCTTCAAATTGGTATCAGATCCAGTTACGCAATTATACCTTGTAATTTTTCTCAAAATTTTTTTAAGATATCAATTTTCTAAAAAAATTTGAATTTTAAAAAAGGGTGTGTTCAATGGAGAAATTTTATAATAAAATGCCAGTTTTTTATGGGACTAATTATACTTACTGGAAATCCCGCATGAAATCTGCTTTAAAGGCCATTGATGAAAGAGCCTGGATTTTGGTTGAAAGAGGGTGGACACCTCCCTCCATGACTGTTGAGAACGTAACTAGTTTAAAATCTGTCAATACTTGGACTGAAGAAGAATTTAAATGGTCATCTTTTAATTAAAAGGGTTTAAGTGATATTTTCGGATCAGTCACACCTGACCAGTTCCGATGCATAATGACGTGCACCATATCAAAAGAGGCATGGGATGTTTTACAACTTACCCATGAAGGAACTAATTCTGTGAAAGAGTCTTTTAACAACTCAATTTGAAACAATCACTATGCTCAAGTCTGAATGTTTTGATGAATTTTATGCTAGACTGCCTGATATTGTTAACACTAGCTTTAATCTTGGTGAACACATTCCTAATGCTAGAGTTGTTAAAAAGATTCTTATATCACTGCCTAAGTGTTTTATCCCTAAAGTCACTATGCTAAATTCTATTGGTAATTTAAACACGTTTAAATTGGAGGAACTTGTAGGAGACTTATAAACGTCTGAAATTGATATGTTTCCTAAATCTGTCAAGCCTAAAGATAAGGTAATTGCACTTAATGCCCGAGAGAGAAAGAGTGAGGGGTAGGCAAGAAAGAAAGTTGAGTCATCTTGAAAAAGGGAGATAAAAACGTCAGATTCTGAGTGTGGCCTTGATTTAGATGATTTGGCCTTGTTTGCAAAAAATTTCAAGAATATTCTCAATTTCAAGAAAAATGGCAATTTCAAAGATAAAAAGAATTTTGAGAAGAAAAATAAAAAAGATTTTAAAGACCCTCCTCTAAAAGACGGTGAGAGATGCTATGAGTGCAATGGTAAGGTCATAGAGATTTTGAGTGTGCTACCAGGAACAGACTTGCCAAAGAAAAGGGACAACTTATCCTTAATGTTAACTTAGTGACGAAGTGAGGTTGAGCCGGTGGATTCTGGAGACCAGTCACCGCATGAATGTAACTTCATTGCATTAATGGCTAGTCATGTGAGTACTTATAGGGCTCCTCACGACGATGAGGATGATGATTCACATGGACACCTTGACAGTGAGAGCGATGTGAGTGGGGGGGAGGTTGATGCAAGTGAGAGAGAGAGTTATCTCCAATGCACCTACGAAGAGTTATATACAAAGTCATTTACAGCTAAAGAGCGTAACAAAGCATTAGTTCTTAGGATCACCACTTTAGAGAAAGATTTAAGATTGTTTGGAGAGAGAGAGAGAGTTGTTGTGAGAATGAAAAAGAGAGAAAAGACAAACTTGAGAAGATAAGATGTTTTGAGTGTGATGGGACAGGGCATAAGAAATTTGAGTGTCCCATTAGACTTAGGAGAGAGGGAAAGAAAGTTGCCATGCCCGCTACCCTAAGCAATAGTGAGGATGAGAATGGAGATGAAAGTGTGATCCAAAAAGCTTTTAGAAAGTTATTTATCGAAACCATGGAAACAAGAAGGTCAAATAGGATCCTAGGTCTTCTAATTTGTGAGTTGAAGGAAGAGAATGATGAGGTAAAAAGGGGAGAATATGACCTGACCAACACGGTGTCTAGTCTGACGACACGTGTATCCCATCTCGAGGATGATCTCAAACAAGCACAGGAGCTCCAGGTCTCGTTGGAAAACACATCTGAGAAGGTTGATAATATGGTTCCCTATCCCATTTTGAATGATGTTGGAAAAGGTAATGACAGTGCATTCACTACTTTTAATGTGCCGAGCCTATATCCACTTTGGTGAGTGAGTCTCATAGGTGCCCGTCTAGGAAAGCTCATCCTAAAATTCTTGATAAATTAATTCCTAAATCGGTTTATGTTTGCTCCCACTATAATAAGCGAGGACATCTTAGGGAGTTTTGTTCTAAGTTGGGTTTTGTGCCATATCATGCCACTTCACATGTCCCTGCACATGCACCCATTAATAATACTTTTCTTGCACATAATGATAGAGAGTTTGCACATATTCGCGAGTAAGTGAAGTTTTTTATCAAGATCACACATGATCTTACAGAGTTGGTTCAAAAGATGTCACCATCTTCGAAAACTCCACCGCTCTTCTCGGTTGAGATCTTGACATGTTTTCTAGCATAGGGTGGTTTACATGATGTCTCTTTTGCCTATTGCAAGCATGTACCATTAGTTTGTTTTATTTTCTTATTTTTAAATTTTTTGAAAAAAATCCAAAAATATTTTCTTTTTATAAAAATTTTAGAAAAGCACAAAAACATTTTGTATTTTATTTGCACCTTTAATGGATGAGCATTTAAGATAGCCGAGTCACAAATTTCATTCCATTTATTCATGTGAGTGTTTGATAGTGATTTGAGACGCTACATCATTGCATTCATGTGCTTTACATTGTTTGGAGTCTTTGAGATGTGATTAATGATATCTTTCTACATGTTTGGCTCCATATCTCCTTTATTGCACACATGCACGGTTTTATTTTATTATTGTACTTCTATCACATATTGGCTTGAGTGTTTCCATATCAATTATGGCTATACAACGAACCTTAAGCGATAAAACTTCACAAGATTGGAATGCATGTAAAAAAATGTTCGGTGAGATTTTATTTCCTTAAAATGGTGAAGGGCCACGAAAGATCCATATCTATCCTTTACGATTAAGCCGCCGTTAAATCGAACCTAAAAAATTGAGGAATTTTATTATTCGGGGTCCAAAGAGGTTAAAAGAGCCCGAAAAAATTTAAAGGCAATAAAAAGCAATACACGCCATATATATGCCATTAGGTTTCACCATCAATTCTTCAAAGTTTGAGAATTTAGATCACCCTTATTCAAAATATGAATCTGAGTGAGTTTGGTTGGAGAATTTAAACGGTTTTGCACTTCCTTGAAAGTCCTGAAAAAGCATTAAATCGTTTTGGACATTATTGGTGTGAAAATCATTTTGAGTTTTGATTTGTTGATTTGATTGAGTCAATGTCTCATATTTCCATCTTTTTACACCTAAGGAAGATGTTGAGTTCATTCGTTAGGAGTATCCAATATTCATCGTGAACATATGTCATGTTTGTATGCATTGATTTTCCTATCGAATTTTATCACACCCCTACATTTACGCCATCATTGACTTGGTCATTTTTGTGTGTGTTCATGGTGTGATTCTTTGTTGTATATTATTTGTGAAAAACTTTGAAAATTCAAAAATTTGAAGTTTATTACCTTGTGATATTTTTCATATTTATGCTTCTCATATCTGTCTATTTGGGGACATTATAAAAAGAAGGATAATGAGTTATGGGGAGTATTTTTGTTGATTTATCAATGATTTGCTTAAGCTTAATTGATCTTTGATTTTAGCATATCATTATATTTCAAATTGTTGCATGTCACGGGTATTTGCTTTTTCTAATGTGTGTGGGTACAAAGTTGATATCTATTGGATTGCACACCCTGATGAGAAAAGCTTTGGGAGTTTCTGAAGAGCTTAAAATTTGAAGATGCTGAAGTTTGATTGAAGACATGTCATTTAGTATTCTCAATTTAAGGGTTTAATGGGGATATTATATTGTATGTCATTTTTTTTTCTAGAGTTTGCATAATTCGGATTTTTTATGTATGAATCGGCATAGACATAGGGGGAGATTTGTAAGGACATAATTTTATAAATATCCGGGCCAGAATATAGGAATTTTCTATTTTCCCTAGATCACAGTTTGTATGTATGATACCGCTACATTCGGCACATCAACAAGATCATCCACGACGGCCGTTATCCGAATCCATGCACCCATCATCTTCATGCGTGCATCACGCGACATGCTGCTCAACTGTTTCCCACTACTCCACTACGCAATATTGGTAAAAAGATTCAATGGAGTTGTTTATTTTTGCATAAATATTTGGGAAATTTTTTAGAAAATATTTTTTAAAAAGTCTGAATTGTTTTTATCAAAAGCAGAATTTTTTCTAAGTGTAGAAGTGGAGTGCCTCAGGCGACGAGCTCATTCAAACGAGCTAGCACTGTCATTCGAGCAAAATCAGCATCTCGCATGAAGTCGTTCGAATGACATGTGTCCTTCGTTCGAGCGACGCCGCCGCCTCGATTTTTGTATAAATACCAGTGTTCCTTCTACAGGTTTTTCAAGTCTTTTTTCGACACGATTTCTACAAAAAAAACTGCCCAGAAAACACACTTCACTTTTTAAGGTTTTACACCTTGTTTATTCACATAAACACTGCCATCTATGTATGTGAATTGTTAAACCTTCATGAAGATTGTTCTTACTCATTTGGAGTAATTTGTGGAGAATCCGTTCTCTTCTTCATTGCTTCCCACCTCGAGTTCTTGCGGGAGATTCCAGCCGAGACTTAGAAACAGACGCCTAAGGGTATTTCTTTATCGCTCTTATTTTCAATGTAATCCGTGTAACCATTTTTACAAATTATAGTGAAAATAAAAATGTTTTTCCCCTTTGGGGGATTTTTCCTCATTTGTGTGTTTCATGTGTGATTAATTGTTCTTGCATGATCATATTGATTTCAATCACACCTAGATGCATGTTTTAGGATTTAATAGAAAAATTGAGATTCAATTAAATAATTTCTAATTTGAATGCAAGCACACTCTTTATTGATTGCACACTTGCATAGACTTTTTGAACATCATGTTTGCTTAACATGTGTCGAATACGATATTCTCATCTCAATCCTTCTTAATAACAAAGAAAATGTAAAAATAGATAAGTTTTGCTTGTAAGAACCATTGTTCGGATTTCATTTTTTGGAAAATATTTATATATGTTAAGCAATGGAAAGGGACTACGAAAGATAAAAATTCTCTTTGCATTTAAAGCCATAATTTGCAAAAAAATAGCCTAAAAAGATTAATGGCACACAAAAAGAGAAGTTCCAAGGCCCTTTATTTTGTATTCATTGATGCTTTGCTATATATGATCATTATGATTTCTTCAAAATATTTGAGAGTGAATACTCATATATGTGAGATTTTGAGGAAGTTATAAGGCATGAGATTAATTGTGAGAAACGTGTGTGCTCGCGTTCAAATGATCAAACCATATATAAAACCCTTTTAACACAAACAAACCCTAAACATGCAGCAGTATGTGATTGAATAAATAGATAATCTACGCAAGAACATTCAAACACATGCAATTAAGGAAAAATCCCCCTCAGGGGCAAAACCATTTATTTTTACTATAATTTGTAAGAAAACGGCTTACAATCGGATTACAATGAAAATACAAGTTGACTAAGAATTACCCTCGGGTATCGGATTCTGTAGTCGCGGCTGGAATTATCCCTTTCCAGTAGGGCTGCAATGAAGAAGAAGAACGGTCTCCTCCACAAGGGTTGAACAAACCAAAGTTGTGTTCTTGGGTTGTAAAAGGATTCACAAAGGTTTGGCAATGATGTGTGAATCAAAACATGAGTCTTGGGACTCAAAAATATGAAGACTAGATGTATTTGGACTCTCAAATTCGTCTCCTAAAGTCTTGCAAAACAACTCCCCCGAAGTTGGTATTTATAGGAAAAAATATGAAGAGTCCCACGTTCTTAAAACTCTAAAATTCTATCCAGTGTACAAAAAAAACAGCATTCTTTAAGGAATTTTCTCTATCTTCAAAAGGTCATAACTCCTTCACCGTAGCTCGGATTGAGGTGCCGTTTTTTCAGTATCTTCGTTGCGGCGAGCTCTTCAACTTTCTAGTTGACCAGACCTCCGACCTATGGATGTGAAATTACGAAAATGCCCTTGAACTCTCCTATTGTGCCTTTTTTTTCACTGTTTTGACTTCCCTTGCGTACCACTTGCATTAAGTCCCTAAAATCTTGGAAGGTGAAGTCATTGAGGCAGATGTGGGACATATTAGTGGAGATAATGCATGCTTGATTCCCGGAATTCGGATAGAGGTCGTCATGTGAGATCGTGAGGAGACGTGCCAAATGTAGCGGCGTACGACATAAATAAATGAAACATTTCGGACATGTGAAAAATGTCCTTACAAATCTCCCCCTATGTCTATGCCGGTACATACATAAAAAATCCGAATTATCAAACATGAAATTGCCTATACAAATCTACCCTCCCATGAACCCAAAACTGGAAAAGGTACAAATGAATAGTCTTCATCGTTTGTTCTTTAATTCTTCAGGAATCTCAAAACTTTTCTCATCAGGGTGTGCAACATATAGATCTGCAATCTTCATACCTACACACATGAGACAAAGCAAATACCACGTGACATATCGAGTTTGAAATGAGATAACATGGATATCAATATATGATAAAAATATAAGCAACATCTCAAAAACTCCCCCAGAATTCAAACTCCCCCATAATATGATAATTCTTTCTCCCCCTTTTTATGATGTCCCCAAATGGACAAATTAGAGAAATAAATCAAATAAGCAAGTGCGGGGTGTCACTAGGATAAAAACACACCATGAATAAACAGAAAGCAACCAAGTCAATGATAGCGTAAATGAAGTGGTGTGATCAAATTCGATAGGAAAATCAATGCATACAAACATGACATATGTGCATGATGAATATTGGATATTCCTAGCGAATGAACTCAAATGCTTCCTTTGGTGTAAAAGAGTGACAGTATAAGATATTGACTCAATCAAATCAACAAATCAAAGCTCAAAATGATTTTCACACCAATAACGTCCAAAATGATTTTGTGCTTTTTCAGGACTTTCAACGAAGTGCAAACCCGTTTAGATTCTCCAACCAAACTCCCTCAGAGATTGTATTGAATAGAGGCATTCTAAATTCTCAAACTTTGGAGAATTGATGGTGAAACCTAAGTGGCCCAAATTTGGCATGAATTGCTTTTTATTGCCTTTAAATTTTTTCGGGCTCTTTTAACCTCTTTGGACCTCGGATATTAAAATTCCTCCATTTTTTAGGTCCTTTTTAACGGTGGCTTTTGCGCAAAGGATAGATGATTACCTTTCGCAGCCCCTCCCCGTTATACAAAAACACACAGTCTCACCAAAACGGTTTTGACATGCATTCCAATCTTGTCAAGTTTTATCGCATATTGTACATTGTATAGACATGATTGAGATGAAAACACGCAAGCCAACATGAGATAGACAAGTGCAATAATCAAATATAGCCGTGCATGTGTGCAATAAAGGATATAGGAGTCAAACATGTAGGAAGATATCACTAATTACATCTCAAAGACTCCAATCAATGTAAAGCACATGGATGAAATGATGTACCCTCTCAAATCTCTATCAAACAGTCACATGGATAAATGGAATGAAGTTGTGACTTGGCTATCTTACATGCTCATCCATAAAAGAAGCAAAATACAAAAATCTTTTTGGATTTTTTCAAAAATTTGGAAAGAAAAAAAAAATAAAAGTTTTTTGTGCTTTTCTCAAAAATTTTCTTAAAGAAAAATCTTTTTGTATTTTTTTTCACAATAAATATAAAAAGCAAAAGGAATAAAACAAAGCTGTACAACAAAGTAATGGTACATATAAAACATACTAGCAATAGGAAGCATATGATATGAACATGAAGAAGTATCCTATTCTAGACATAGACCAACCCCTCAGTCAACTGTGCAAATCCCTAAAGATTTCCTAAGACTCTCAAATCTAAGGGCATCTAAAGGTTTCGTGAAAATATCGGCTAACTGACGGTCGGTAGGAACAAAACTCAGGGATACGACTTTCTCTTCAACTAACTGACGAATAAAGTGCTCACGTATCCTGATGTGTTTTGTGCGCGAATGCTGAACTGGATTGCGGGATATGTGTATCGCGCTCGTGTTATCACAGGAAATGGTCATGGTGTCCTGTGATATCCCATAATCCTCCAGCATTTGCTTCATCCACAAGAGTTGTGTGCAACAACTCTCGGCGGCTATGTACTCAGCCTCCGCAGTGGACAAAGAGATGGAATTTTGCTTCTTGCTCAGCCAGGAGACAAGAGCAGAACCAAAATAGAAACACCCATCAGAAGTGCTCCTACATCCATCTACATCCCCAGCCCAATCGGCATCCGAGTATGCGGACAGACGGTCATCGGTATCAAAGGAATACCAAATCCCATATGAGAGAGTCCCACTTACGTATTTAATAATACGTTTTAGAGCAAGTAAATGTGACTCTTTTGGGGATGCCTGATAACGCGCATAGACTCCAACACTAATGGCGATGTCGGGACGATTGGCAGTCAAGTAGAGGAGACTACCTATCATACTCCGATATAAGGTTTGCTCTACGTCCTTGCCTGAAGTGTCCTTACTAAGCTTGGTAGTGGTACTCATAGGTGTACGTGCATGCTTAGCGGAGTCTAAACCAAATTTCTTCACTAGGTCTCTAGCATACTTGGATTGGGAGATGAACATCCCATCCTCTAGCTGACAAACCTGGAGACCAAGGAAGAATGTAAGCTCATCAACCATGCTCATCTCAAAATCACTTTTCATCTCCTCCTCAAAGTGGTGAGCATGCTGGGAGCATGTGGATCCAAAGACTATATCGTCCACATAGACCTGGGCAACCAAAATAGCACCATCATCTCTCCTGACAAACAACGTCATATCTATTCCCCCTCTCTTGAAGCCATGAGCTAAGAGATAGGAAGTAAGCCTCTCGTACCAAGCACAGGGTGCTTGCTTCAAACCATACAAGGCTTTCCTCAGATAGTAGACGTGCTCAGGGTGCTGAGGGTCTTCAAACCCTTTTGGTTGTTCCACATAAACCTCCTCCTGTAGAATGCTATTCAAAAAGGCACTCTTGACATCCATCTGATACACCTTGAAGCGCAGATGACATGCGATGGCGAGCAGAAGACGGACGGACTCAAGCCTCGCAACAGGAGCAAATGTCTCCCCAAAGTCTACACCCTCTATCTGTGTGTAGCCTTGAGCGACCAACCTAGCCTTATTTTGGATTATGGTACCATTTTCATCCATTTTGTTCTTAAAAATCCACCGGGTACCTATCACATTAATCTCACTAGGTCGGGGGACAAGTTCCCAGACATCATTCTTTTTAAACTGAAGCAACTCATCCTGCATAGCAGATATCCAGTGTTCATCCTTGAGTGCTTCTTTATGGTTCTTGGGCTCGACTTTGGACGTGTAGCAAAGATGGCTAACAACGTTCTCTAGCTGAGCACGAGTCTTGACCCCTAGAGTGGGATCACCAACAATGGCAGAAGGGTCATGACTCTTGCGAACCCAAGCAGGTGTGTCCCCTAACACAGGAGTAGGGTCCACAGAGTGTGAGAGAGGAACAGGTAAATCACTGTCAGAACAATCCTCATCCTCACACTGAAGGTTAGGATCAATAACCGTCGGAGGTTCGTCATCTTGCACGGTGACGTTTATTGATTCCATAATCTTAGAGCTCTTCAGGTTAAAAACCCGGTACGCTCTGCTATTCGATGAATATCCTAGAAATATTCCCTCGTCGCTTCGGGAGTCAAACTTTCCTAATTGCTCTTTATCCCGTAGGATGTAGCATTTACTCCCAAAGACACGGAAATATGCCAGGTTGGGCTTCTTCCCAGTCCACAACTCATAAGGAGTGTGAAGTGTGTGTGGACGCAGATACACCCTATTCACCGTGTGGCATGCAGTAGACACTGCCTCTGCCCAAAATCTCCTAGAAACTTTACGACCTAGAAGCATAGATCTAGCCATTTCTTGGATCGTTCTATTCTTTCTCTCAACAATCCCATTTTGCTGAGGAGTTCTCACAGCAGAAAACTCATGTTTGATCCCAAGGCTATCACAGTACAAATCAACCTTTGCTTCCTTGAATTCAGTGTCGTTGTCACTACGTATTCTGTTAATAGTGACACCGTGTTGATTTTGCAGGACACGGCACTTGGTCATTAAGAAATCTACAGCATCGGATTTCTCTCTCAAAAAACCTACAATGGAGTATCTGGAGAAATCAACTACCATCACGAGGATGTACCTCTTACCACCTAGACTCTCAGTACGAGTGGGACCCATAAGATTTATGTGAATCAACTCCAGAACACGAGAGGTGGTAATGGAATGTAACTTCCTATGAGGACTACGAATTTGTTTTCCCAACTGACAGGGTCCACAAACGGTCGAAGTTGACTTTCCAAGAGATGGTAAGCACGTACTAGGTCCTTTTTAGATAAACGATTGAGATCTCTAACGTTCACGTGACCTAGACGTTGGTGCCACAGATCCATAGGAGTGATCGTGGAGCTGTTGCAGACAAGTGAGGATGTGGGCTCAGTCCCATAGAAATTATCCTCGGTCCTCACCCCTTGCATCAAAAGTTTACCGGCTTGATTGTAGACTTTACACGCGTCCCGGTCAAACTTTACTGCAAAGTTAGTGTCGCACAGCTGGCTAATGCTGAGAAGGTTTGCTTTCAAACCTTTGACGTACAAAACATTTTCTAGCTTAGGAAAACCAGGTAACTCGATAGTACCTCGTCCTATAATGCTAGACTTACTCCCATCTCCAAAGGTGACTCTGCCATCTTGATAATCCTCAAGAGTAGTAAAAAATGAGGCATCACCTGTCATGTGTCTGGAGCACCCACTATCAAAATACCACTGTGAGGTATTATGTGCTTTGAGAGCAACATGAACAACAAAGGCCTTTTTATCTTTCTTAGGCACCCAAGCAGAGATGACCTTTTGTTTGCCTTTGTTGGTTTTAGCTGGAATGTAAGAAGCATTCACTAACGGCGAAGACATCCGTCGGAATTCTTTCATCATACTCTGAGTCGTGGTAGCTAAGAACTCAACTCGCTCTCTCAGACTAGAAAACTCATCAGTATGTCGTGGTGTAGCAGTAGTACGTCGTGTCTGACCCATGCTATAGCAAGTTTCCCTAAGGTGGCCTTTTCTTTTGCAATAAGTACAAAAGAGCTCAGTCAAAGGCGGACCTTGGTTTGCTTTTCTTGGTCGAACTCTCCTTCGAGGTTTTTTACGGTGACCATAAGGAGTTGTAGTAAACTCAGGAACTGGTCCAGGTGCATTTTGCGATGTGGAAGCACCATCATATCCAATTCCTTGACGATCACCAAAACCTAAAGCGGGGCCGAGGAGCATCTTTCCCATCTTCCCAAATCTGTCCCCGATTTGTACCTTGACTTCCCGTGCTTTCTCAAGATCATGAGTCAGCTGGGCAACAAGGGCTTCAAGTTTCTTCCGAGTCTCCACGGAGGAATGGAGCTGACTCGTAAGACTAGCCACTTGCTTAATCAAGTCCCCTCTCTCTTTCTCTAGAGTACTCTCTCTCTCTCTAAACAAATTCTCATTCTCGACACAGGTAGATTCTCTCTCTCTCAGGGCGGTGCAGGTGGAGAACTCTCTTTCTCTCGCTTTCCTTAAATCTTCCTCTAGGCAACTGATCTTAAGAACTAACGCTTTGTTACGCTTTTTAGTTTTAAAAGACTCAGAATATAACTCAGCGTAGGCGCGTTGTATATCACTCTCGCTCTCACTTGTGTCATCCTCCCCCTCACTCACATCGATCTCACTGTCGAGGTGTCCCTGTGAAGCATCATCCTCATCGTCGTGAGGAGAACTAGGAGTGCTCACTTGGCTGGCCATAAATGCGGTGAAGTTACACTCATGCGGTGACTCATCTCCAGAATCCACCGTCTCGACCTCACTGTCGTCACTAAGGGTGGCATTAAGGACAGCTTTCCCTTTCTCTCTATTCAGACGATTGGCACACTCAAAAGCTCTATGACCCCTACCATCACACTCAAAACATCTCTCACTTTCTTTCAGAGAAGGATTTTTGGAAACTTTTTCATTTTTCTTTTCAAACTTATTTTTCTCAAATTTCTTTTTATCTTTAAAATTGTCATTTTTCTTAAATTTGAGAATCCTCTTGAAATTTTTTGCGAAAAGAGCCAAATCATCTAAGTCAAAATCGCACTCAGAATCTGACGTGTCAGTCTCTCTCTTTCTAGATGACTCTACCCTCTTTCTAGCTGACCCCTCACTCCTTCTCTCTTGGACTTTAAGAGCCATTCCCTTATCTTTAGATTTAGAATTTTTAGGGAACATATCAATTTCATAAGTTTGCAAATCTCCTACAAGTTCTTCCAATTTTAGCGTATTTAAATTACCCATAGAATTTAGCACAGTGACTTTAGGGATAAAACGCTTAGGCAAAGAACGAAGAATCTTTTTAACAACTCTAGCATTCGGAATATGTTCACCAAGATTAAAACTAGTATTCACAATGTCAGAAAGTCTAGCATAAAATTCATCAAAGCATTCAGAATCATGCATGGTGATTGTTTCAAATTGAGTTGTCAAGTTTTGCAACTTAGACTCTTTCACAGCATTAGTTCCTTCATGGGTGAGTTATAAAACATCCCATGCCTCTTTTGAGGTGGTACACGTCATTATGCGTTTGAACTCATCAGGTGTGATAGACCCAGAAATAGCACTTAGACCCTTAGCATTAAAAGATGACCATTTAATTTCTTCATCAGACCAAGAAATGTCAGGTTTCAAGTTGGTCACATTATCAACAGTCACGGTGGGAGGAGTCCACCCTCGTTCAACCAAAATCCAGACACGTTCATCAATGGCTTTTAAAGCCGACCTCATACGGGCTTTCCAATAAGCATAATTTGTCCCGTCAAAAATAGGCATTTTATAATATGACTTCTCCATTTGAACACGCACTTTTTCAAAAATCAATTTTTTCAGAAAATTGATATCTTAGAAAAATTTTGTGAAAAAAAAAAAGGAATACGCGATAGATTAGCGTAACCTGCTCTGATACCAATTTGAGAAACGTGTGTTCTCGCGTTCAAATGATCAAACCATATATAAAACCCTTTTAACACAAACAAACCCTAAACATGCAGCAGTATGTGATTGAATAAATAGATAATCTACGCAAGAACATTCAAACACATGCAATTAAGGAAAAATCCCCCTCAGGGGCAAACCCATTTATTTTCACTATAATTTGTAAGAAAACGGCTTACAATCGGATTACAATGAAAATACAAGTTGACTAAGAATTACCCTCGGGTATCGGATTCTGTAGTCGCGGCTGGAATTATCCCTTTCCAGTAGGGCTGCAATGAAGAAGAAGAACGGTCTCCTCCACAAGGGTTGAACAAACCAAAGTTGTGTTCTTGGGTTGCAAAAGGATTCACAAAGGTTTGACAATGATGTGTGAATCAAAACATGAGTCTTGGGACTCAAAAATATGAAGACTAGATGTATTTGGACTCTCAAATTCGTCTCCTAAAGTCTTGCAAAACAACTCCCCCGAAGTTGGTATTTATAAGAAAAAATATGAAGAGTCCCACGTTCTTAAAACTCTAAAATTCTATCCAGCGTACAAAAAAAACAGCATTCTTTAAGGAATTTTCTCTATCTTCAAAAGGTCATAACTCCTTCACCGTAGCTCGGATTGAGGTGCCGTTTTTTCAGTATCTTCGTTGCGGCGAGCTCTTCAACTTTCTAGTTGACCAGACCTCCGAACTATGGATGTGAAATTACGAAAATGCCCTTGAACTCTCCTATTGTGCCTTTTTTTCACTGTTTTGACTTCCCTTGCGTACCACTTGCATTAAGTCCCTAAAATCTTGGAACGTGAAGTCATTGAGGCAGATGTGGGACATATTAGTGGAGATAATGCATGCTTGATTCCCGGAATTCGGATAGAGGCCATCATGTGAGATCGTGAGGAGACGTGCCAAATGTAGCGGCGTACGACATAAATAAATGAAACATTTCGGACATGTGAAAAATGTCCTTACAAATTGGTTTGCACAACGAACTCTCTTGAAAAGCATTGAATAGTTTGGCATTATTGTTTTGATAATCGTTCAAATTTATAGCATATTACATAAGTTGAGTAAATTTTATTTGAGTTCAACATTTTATACATAACGTTGAAATTGAGTTCTTTATTTAGAAGTAACCCAAGACTTCGTGCACATATGTTATGAATGCTTATGTTGATTTGTCTAGGGAAAATGTTCAGACAACAACATTCCATTCTCACGATTTGAATATTTTAGTGTGATTCCATGGTGACTATGTGTTTTTGTACATATATTTACTTTGTATACTTTATACTTAAAAATTTGAAAATTTGAAAAATACTTGTTTGATAAGGGGAGAACACATTATGCATTTTGGATTATCATTACATGTGTTTATTGATTATCTTTGTGATGATATCTTTACTTCTTCATGTGATGATTCTTATTCATATTTAGATTCTACTACTTTGTCTAATACAGACAAAAAGGGGGACACAAAATTAAGGGGGAGTTTTTTTATCTTATAAAACTTGTACGCATTATGATATTTTTTTTGTCTCATGTGTATAGGTTTTTTCAGCTTGATGGTGATTTCTTGGATCGCACAAGATGAAGACTTTTCAGGAGAAGACTTATTCATTTATGCATTTATGTTTCTTTATTAGGAATGGCATTAGTTGTATTAGTCTTCAGCGTCAATTTGGCTTCAGTTTGCATTTTGTACCGGAATAGCCAAAGGGGGATATTTGTAAGAGAAAGTTTTATAATTCCTCAATTCTGTTTTTACTTGGCTTATCCTGTTACACTTCATTACACCTTCATGACTACATCTATGTATTCTAAGACAAAGAGTTGATGATATTTGCAAGATTGAAGATCGCTCGTCATAACAAAATTCAGAAGAGTTATGCAGAATTTTGGTAAATTCTTTATTTATCCCGGGGATATTTCAAAAGAAAAAGTTTGCTTTAAAAGTTTTCAAAATGCTTTTATTTTTTTTTAAAAAGAATTATTGAAATCTTGATATCTCGTTCGAGATTGACATGTCGTTCGAACAAGTTTACATAGTGTCGTTAGAACGAGATTCCTTCGTTCAAACGAAATCTTGTACGACACCTTTTGGTGAGTTCTAGAATGTCGTTTGAAGTTTCATTGAATATCATTCAAACTATATTGGGTATGTAATTAGAACAAGATTCCCATGTTCTAACGAGATCTAAAGCGATGCCTTTTGGTAGTCTCTAGAATATCATTTGATGTTTCATTGGAAACATGTTCGAACAAAAAAGTGTAAGTCATTCAAACGAGGTACAAGGTCATTCGAACGGGTGGACAAGTTTTTATTTTTAAACAAATCTAATCCAAATCTATAATGCCTAACTGTTTGCAACGAACTTCCATATATAGAGAGATACAGGATTAGACTTTTTTCTAAGCCATTTTAGAGATCATTTTTTATCAAATTTTCATTCAAATCACTTGGATCTTCAGAGATCACTTTACCAAATCAAGTAGAACAAATTCCTTGTTCAAACACTCATGTAGAGATTTTCTATAGTGTTGATTTGTGGAGTTGAGGATTTACTACTGGAAAAAAAGGTTGATCGATGGATACCGAGGAAGACCACATCATGTGCATGGTGACAGACTGTGTCATATCTGTAGAAGACTTGACGAACTGTGTGTTATACTTAGTGAGATAAGAAGTATGTAAGTCATCTAATGTCTATTAATTCTGATATAGTACATAAATCAAAAGGTTTTACCCAAAAGAGATTTTTCCTTACTTCTTCGCATGCTTGTTTGGTTTGTCTTATTTAATTCGGACTTCATGATTACATGCACACTAAATTAAATCAAGATAAAATTTGTTAAAATTTTAATTTGTGTGTGTTTGTCATAAGATACGAATAAATCTATAAAATCTACATTCTCATTAAGTTCTCTTTCAACCCTTCGACATACAAAACATTATCTAGCTTAGGAAATTCGGGTATCTTAACACAACCTCAACCTAAAATGCTACACCTACTCCTATCTACAAAGGTGACTTTCTCTTCCTTACGATCCACAAGGTTGGTAAAAAATGACTTTCCACCGGTTATGTGCCTAGAGCACCCATTATCAAAATACTATTAGGTAGTATCTTGAACCATGAGAACAACGTGAACAACAAGATATTTGTCAACATGCTTAGGTATTCAAGTAGAGGTAATCTTTTGTTTGCCCTTATCATTGACGCCTCTAGTCATAGCATTAGAAGGAGCCTAAAAAGGCATAGACATCCTTTGAAATTCTTCCATTAATCTTTGAGAAGTGGCGACTAGGAACTGTAATACCCCATAATTTTAATGACTTTTAAAATGGGTTACATTTTAAATTAATGGATTAATTGGATTTTATTATTAATTAATTCATTTGGGTTTTATCCAAATTGTGGATATTAAAATGGATGATTATGTATATTAGTTAAAGATATTTAGGTAATATATGAGTGTGATGCTATTGATATTGTTGTAAGTTGTTAATTCGGTAATTTAAATTTTTAGTCGGACGTGGTATGGGACGTGTCGGGACTAAATTGTGAGATTACATAAAAAGTTATTTTTTACATCAACCTTATAGTCATTTCGAGTGCGTCGTTGTATCCGGAAGGGTTGAAATAGTCAGAAAAGTCCATTTGGATGTTGGTTTTGGGTCTCGGGTCATTTGGAAATGAAAAGACAACCCAAAAGGGCATTTTAGTCATTTTTACAAGGGGGATAAATAGTGATTACGGATTTTGTCTTATTATAAATATTTGGAGATTAGTTGAACGTGGGTTCATTCATCTCTTCTACACAAAACTTGAGAGGTCACCTTGTGAGAGAGTGAAAGGTTGCCTGGGAAGAGAAAAGCTTGATTGGAAAGCAGGAGAACCAAAGGTCACCACCACCAACTACCACCGGAAGTTGGTCAGAGAAAGGGAGAACCACATGTGTTATTCAACCCCAAATGATCAGATCTTCATTAGAGGCAAGTGCTTGATAATTGCAATCTAAGTTTGTATATTGTCCATGTTAGGATAGTTATAAAAATATGATATTTTTACATGTTAGGAAGATAATGAAGAGTTGTTAATGGATTTCTGAAAAATGGAAGTTTATAGGAATCAAACTCATGTTGTAGGTAGATAGTAATCCATGAAATATCATAAATTTGTTGAAGAAATTATGAGAATCAATGGTGTGTTCTTGAAGATATCTTTTCTGGAAAAATAGGATGAATATATGCTTTTAATTCAAACTCTTGATGATTCTAGGATGTTTAGAGCATTAGAAATCATTCACATATGTTTCTATATCATGTAGTAAGGATTATATGGAATTTGGGTTATTAATATGAAGGTTTGAATGATCAAAAGTGATGAAACCCATAGTAGAAGAAATGCATAAAACTGGGTTGTTATCTGGGCGATCGATCGATCGACCCCCTGTCTTCGATCGATCGACCTCCCCAGAATCTTTGAAGTTGTTTCTTTATAATGCTTGTTCTTATCCCTAACCTTTTATAAGTCTTTGGTGATAATTAATTGGATATAATGGGACTTAGGGAGTGTTGATGTAAAAAACTAGATTACTCTAATTATTTAATCACGGATAAATAAATAAGACGAAATATTTTAAAGTGGTTCAACCTTATATGAATGGCCTACGTCCACTGTTATGTTATTGCTGAGTGTTTAGGAATTCTCGATTACAAGTGCTATCAAGAAATTCCGGTCCCCTTGAATGAGGGTGATACAATGTATTTATAGCCTTGAGGCTATCATCTGAAAGGGTGATACATTCAATGATATACATATGAAAGGGTAATTCATTTAATGTTCTTCTAACGTGTGCGTCAAGGATAAGCATTCAATGAATAGTTGAACAGTTGATTATATGGCAATCAATGCTGGGGTCGAGATGCAGCTCGAACCGCCTTAGTTGCTCGTCGTTCAAGAGCTCCTCGGAGCGCTAGGGTTCCTCGGAGCACTGGAGTTCCTCGGAGTGAACATAACTTGGTCGTGGAAATTGAACTTCCTCGTTGTTATTGTGCCACGTAGATTGACACGTGTCTTCTTATTATTCGTCCATATCAGCATACTAATTTTGGTATCAACAGAAGCCCCCAATGTTTCATATTTCGAACTTTGAGGAGTATGGAACATTCTTTTTCGGTATATGGCAATATTAAATGACCTTCCTGGGTTTTAGGAGCATTTTCTTTGTATTTGAATTTCTTCCAAATTCACAGAATCCGCCTTTTCGAATTTTTATGAGCGCTTCGATCTTCGTGCACTTTTTGTCCTTTTAGCCGCCGGTGGCGTGTTAGTTTCTTTTGCGTAATCATTTCTTGTGCCGATTCCCAAGGCAAAGTATTTAAACTTCTTAGGTAACCATACCGTCTTCTACCTTTTCCAATTTTTTGCTTTCAAGTTTTCCATAGCCTTTCTTTCTCTTGTGCGTTCATCCTTGTTTTCGTTCGTTGTCAACAGATCTCCCTTTTTTCCCTGTAAGCTCTTCTTCCTTCTTCTTTTATTCATCATGGTTTACATTATCGAATCTGTTGAGAAATTTCGTTCTGATTTCTCTATTCCATCTTGGGTGACTTTGGAGGTTCTTTCTGAGCCTTCAAATTACTTTCGTTTGGCTGAGGGACATTGGTTCCCCAGCCTCTTTATTGCTGAATGTGGATTTTCTTTTCCACTAAACCCTTTATGTTTAGAGTTTTGTCATCACTTCGATGTTCTGGAGCTTGCATCAGAAGGTTGCAAACGATCACATCAGGTATGCTTCATACTTCTTGCAGTATAGGAGCTATACGTCGTCCTTTACTGCTCATCCCGTAGTTAGCATCAGTGAACCTTTGCCAACTTCTGAAGATTCTTCACCAGAATCTCACATTCCTTTGAGTCAGAAGATGGGCAAGAGAAGAGTTCCTGTTATCTTCGAGGAGGCCTCCTCTGCTGGTGATGGAAAAAGAACCAAAACTAATGTCCCAAAGGGGACAAAGAAAATGGATGATGCTCCTGCTGTTGCTGTTCAGAAGTTGCTGAGAAGCCCCCAGTGGCTCCTGTGCAGAAGGATGCACCTGTTGAAGTAATCACTATCTCACCAACCAAAAGTTCTTCTTTGGTTGAGGTTGTTGAAAAGGCACCGAGGAGATTGAAGAAATCCTCCCCGGTCAGTTTTTCTGGAGCCATTCCCCAGCTCCCAGCTGGTGGAGATGGAGTCCCAATTATTGTTCCCCCGAGCTCTACGATAAGCTCGGCAAAATCCTTGACCATCCCCGAGGTGCAAGGTAATGAAGACAACCTTACTCGGGATATGGTTACTTCTCTGGCTTCTCGTCATCTTGCTTCAGTAAGTATCTCTACTTTGAGCTTATCATATTTTCCTTTGTCATTTCCCACATTTGTTTCTGACTCTGGTTTCCTTTGTTGTTTACAGTTGACAAACTGCTTTAATATAATCCTCAAAAAGGATGAAGCAATCAAAGCTCCTTGTTCTTCATCCACTGTGGATGGAGCTCTGGAAGAAGCTTCCAAATCTCTGAGTGAATCCCGTCAGAAGTATGACGAGGATAAAGTTGAATGGGAGAAGAAGTTGGCTGCGTCTGATGCAGAGAAGGTACAGCTGGGAAATAAGGTGAAGGACTTGGAGAGAGAGAACAAAAACTATGCCAAAAAGCTTACAGGCTTTGGGGAGCTCAAGAATAAATTGAAATCAGCTGAAGAAGAGCTGACCCTCCTGCGAGAAGTAAATCGCCAGAAGGAGGAGGTGGAGGCTAAGTTGAAAGCCACCGAGGATCTTCTGACCGAGAAGCTCTCCTTGGAGAAAATGAAGAGAAAAATAGCTGTGAAGAAGTCCTTTCGAACTGGTTGGGAGAAAGGATGGGATAGGGGGTAGCAGCAATGATGGCCTAGGTGAAGTATGGAAGTTTGAAATACTTCTATGATGGTTGGGTTGCTGCCTTGCAGGAATTGAAGGTGAGCGAGGACTCCGAGCTATTTCAACAACATCTCCCCGGTCCTCTTCCAGTTATTGAAGACGAGTATGAAGACGAAGCTGCATCTGAAGAATCTTCAATGACAATGGGTGATCAAATCCTTGCTCCACAACCCAACCAGACAGCCACCGAGGAGATTTCATCCTTGCCTGTTCCTCCAGAACAAGTCCCAGTTTCTGCCACTCAAATCATTGTTCCCACCGAGCAACCAAGCTCCTCGTCCCAACTTCCCGAGAAAGTCTTGAGGGACAAGGAAAAGGTGTGAAGTTGTTCGGTATTCACCTTCTGTTTTTTTTCTTTTTACTTGTACTTTGTACTCCAGATCTTTGTAACTTTGCTTTATGATCTAATAAAACTTGAGTTCTTTTCTTCCATATAATTGTCTCTTCTCCATCTGCGCTCTGTCTTGATCTTCTTTTTGATGATTACTTTTTCTTTCTTTGTTAGTTTCTGGCCAGGATGGAACTGATATCTACCAATGATACAAAATTGATGCAGCAATGCCATGAATATTATAAGGCTGGTCATACAGACCTGAGTGTATCAGAAATTGCTGATATCCTTGGCCATGATGCTTCAGAGCAGGCAGTTGAGGCTTATCGGTACCTGAAGGATTTACTTGACCGAGCTGTGGCCATTAATGTGGCATACTACGAATTGATCGACGAGCTTCATTGTACCCTAGAAGATCTTCAGAATCAGCACAATGAATCAACTGCCCTGTTGCATGAGGGGTATGAGGATAGGTATCAACAGCTTTCTTCTGAGACAGGCCATAAAAAGATCATTGCTGGGTACGATGTCAGGGAGAGAACCCTGAAGGGTGAACTTGAAGCGTGTAGACAGATTGCTGAGCTGCTGGAACAAGAAAACAACAATTTGCAGAAGAAGCTAGCACAGTATAAGTCTGCAGCCTCCTCTTCAACAGCTGTAATCCCAGTGACTTATGAGGGATTTTCCTTCCTAGAGGTTGAAAAGGCCAAATTAAGGCAAGAGTTGGACACCTTAAAAAGGTCTGGTACCTCTACTGTTGCTCGGGGGCCAGGAAGAGGTTCTCGTGGGCGAGGAAGAGTTGTTCAAAATGTTATCGAGGAGCAAAGTTCTCCACCTGCTCGGGGTCGATCAAGAGCTCTCAGCCGTAATATTGAAGAAGCTCGTACTCAATAGACGTTGGAAACTCAAGCGTTCCAATTGAATGAAAAAGATCGGGCTTTGTCTAAAATGTCCAAGAAAAACCTAACTTTGGAAGATCAACTTACTATGACGAAGTCTGCTTTACATACTAAAGACATTTTCGCCAAAAACCTTCACGAATAATTGGATAGACTAACTTTCCAATTCCATAAACAGCCCAGGGAATTTTGGATGGCTGGATACAACGAGGCTCTAGTTCATTTAGATGCTCGTATCCAGAATGCCAACAATGAGGGCTATAAACAAGGCTGATTGAATGCCTTATGTGTGTTAAAGCTCGAACAGGGACATTATTTGTGGGATTACTACGAGCCTGGAGTGCTTGACTTGCCTGTGCCACCTTTTAAGTTGGACATGGAATGGATACCAGCTCGCGCTATTCCTCGGAGCTTAATTGCGAATTATCTTGGTGACTACAATTTGCATTCCCAGTTTGAAGTGTCTCGTCCTGAGCATCTTCTAGATCGTCCCTCTGTAATGAACGTTAGAATGCTCCGAGATTTTAACTTTATTAATTCTCCTCTTTGCCTGGAAGATCCTCCTGCCGGCGAGGAGCCTGTCTCAAAAGCAGAGGGAAAGAAACCAATAGAGTAGGGATCTTAATGTAATAGTTAGTACATATATGTAACCTATAATTTATTTTGAATTTTAATGAAAGAATTTCATTTTCTGTTTGCAAATCTGTATTGCTATTGTCTTGTTCCTGTTAAACACTTTATATTTGTGCTTGCATAACAATATTGTATGGTTCATCGACCAAATTAGTAATAAAAAATTACAAATATCAGAAATGTTGCTCGATCACTTAATAGTAAAGTAATGAGTAAAATAAATGCTTAAAATTTTTCTAAACAACCAAGGTTGTTAGATTATGCTTGTCGACCAACTATGATTAGTGGGTTTTTATCCCCGACCAACCATACTTGGTAACTTTTTGTCTTTAAAATGTGTTCGACCAACCAAGGTCGATAAATTATCCTCGTCGACCAACTACAATTAGTGGGTTTTTATCCCCGACCAATTATACTTGGTTCAGTTTGGAATATTTTGTTTTTCAAAGAACTTATTGTATTTTCTGTAATAATATTACCTCCCGATCAACATAAGTTGGCATCTGAGAGCATTTTTTGTTTTCAAACCAACCTAGATTGGCATTTTTAAGAATGTTGTTCTTGCCCTTTTACCAACCGGAGTTGGTCATGGGTTTGAACTATCATGTCCACTAACTCTTTTATCAACCGAAGTTGATCACATTAGTGTACGCCTCATGTCCAAAGGAGTATAATTTGTTCTCACTATTTTACCAACCGAAGTTGATCACGCTCGAACTATCATGTCCGCTAGTTATTTTATCAACCGGGGTTGATCACGCTAGTGTACGCCTCCTAACCAAAGGAGTATATTTTGTTCTCGCTATTTTACCAACCGAAGTTGATCACGCTCGAACTATCATATCCACTAGTTATTTTATCAACCGGAGTTGATCACGCTAGTGTACGCCTCCTAACCAAAGGAGTATATTTTGTTCTCGCTATTTTACCAACCGAAGTTGATCACACTCGAACTATCATATCCACTAGTTATTTTATCAACCGGAGTTGATCACGCTAGTGTACGCCTCCTAACCAAAGGAGTATATTTTGTTCTCACTATTTTACCAACCGAAGTTGATCACGCTCGAACTATCATGTCCACTAGTTATTTTATCAACCGGAGTTGATCACGCTAGTGTACGCCTCCTAACCAAAGGAGTATATTTTGTTCTCGCTATTTTACCAACCGAAGTTGATCACGCTCGAACTATCAATGTTGCTTTTATTGCTGAACAGCGTAGTGTTGTACACTAGTATTCCCCAAAAAACTTGTAATAAAAGAAAGAAGATGGTGAAACATCATCATTTTATTCATAATGAAGGAACTGCTTTACATTTTACATCACTGATAATACTTGCGTAGGTGTTCAGCATTCCATGCATTCTTAAATTCCTCTCCTTCTAGAGTTGCTATTCTATAAGCTCCTGGTCGAACAACTTCTGTAACTCGGTAAGGTCCATGCCAGTTTGCTTCTAGCTTATTGTGCTTCTGAATGACCTTCTTTAGCACGTAATCCCCTTCTTATAAGTCACATTTATTCACCCTCTTGTTGTAGAACAGAGTTGTTCGTTGTTGGTAAGCAGCATTCCTAATGGCTGCCTCTTCTCTAACCTCCTCGAGCATATCCAAATCCATTCTTCTCATTAAGTCGCTGACTGGGGAATTGAAATTCCGCACTCTGTGTGTTGGAAGACCCAACTCGGCAGGTATTACTGCCTCACTTCCAAATGCCAGCATATATGGGGATTCTCCAGTTGCTGCTCGAGGAGTTGTTCGGTAAGCCCACAATACTGACTGTAGCTCATTAATCCAATTAGCTTTAGCTTCACTTAGCCTCTTCTTCAAACCATTTAGTAGTGTTCTGTTTGTCACCTCAGTCTGCCCATTGCTTTGAGGATGACCTGGTGTTGAATGGGTCTTCAAAATGTTTGATTGTTGACAATAGGCAGCAAACTCCTCGTTGTCGAATTGTGTTCCATGGTCTGTGATGAAGGCATGAGGGAGACCATATCGGCAGATGATATTCTTCCAGACAAACTGGTATACTTTCTCGTATGTCATATCAATAAGCGGCTCAGCTTCTACCCACTTAGTAAAATAATCCACTGCAACAACGAGGTACTTAAATCTTCCTCGGGTCGTTGGCAATGGTCCAACCAAATCAATTCCCCACATAGCAAATGGCCAAGGGGAAGTTACGGGTGTCAACAATGCTTGTGGAGTTCGTCGGATGGAGGAAAACCGTTGACACTTATCATATTTCTTGGCATAGGCTATACAATCAGCCCTCATCGTCGGCCAATAGTACCCCTGCGTCATCACCCTTTGCAAAAGTGTCCGACCTGCTACATGAGCTCCACATGACCCTTCATGTATCTCTTCAATTAATTCTTTCACCTCAGAGGGATGTACACATCTCTGTAAACCTGCTATAATTCCTCGTCTATATAAAACACCATTAGTTAGTACATACCGAGCAACTTTATACTTCAATTTCTTGGCAGCGAGATTGTTCTCCAGTAATTCTCCATCCTCAATATATATCCTGATGGGATCCATCCAAGATGGACCTAAATCAAGGGTAATAATATTCATCGTCAGGTCTTCATCTATGCTCCGACTTTCTAATATTTCAATTGGTATTGTTCTTCGCAGCTCGGTACGAGTAGCTGATGCTAGTCGGGCCAATGCGTCTGCTTGTGCATTTTCTATTCTTGGTATTCTGATCAACTGAATGGCATCAAATTCTGCCAGCAACTCCATCACCTTGGCATAATACTTGGCCATTAACTCTCCTTTAACTGCATATATTCCCAACATCTTATTCACAATTAACTGAGAATCACTGAATACCCTCAGTTGTTGTGCTTCCATAATCTTTGCTAAATTAAGACCTGCTATCATGGCCTCATACTCAGCCTCATTATTGGAGGCTTTGAATTGGAATCGCAGGGCATATTCCATGTCAATTTCGTCTGGGGTTTTCAAAACAATTCATGCTCCACAACCTGTTGTGCAAGATGACCCATCCACATATAGTCTCCATATAGGTAACTCGTCTTCAAATTTCTTATCTGACAAAGTTCCTCGGTGAAATATCTGCTGTTTCCTTTCATCTTCCCCTGATATTTTTTGCTCTTCGTCGACCATCTCTTCTCGCCCTTTTACCAACCGGGGTTGGTCTGGGTTTGAATTTGATGACCTTTCTACATCCATAAATCCTTTTACCAACCGGAGTTGGTCTGGACTTGTGTCTGTTGGTCCTGTAACATCCACAGGTTGGTCCGCGAGTATCTTTTGTTCCTCGGGAGTGTCAGGATACGTAATCTCTGCTATAAAATCTGCAACAGCTTGCCCTTTTAATGACGATCTGGGTTCATACACAATATCATATTCACCGAGCTCTATTGCCCAGTACATCAGTCTCCCCGATTTTTCTAGCTTATGAAGGGCTTGTCTTAGTGGCATGTCGGTATACATGATGATGGTATGGGCCTGGTAATATGGCCTCATTCTTCTACTTGCTTCAATTAACGCCAATGCCAATTTTTTCAGTTTTGGGTACCTCATCTCTGCACCTCGGAAAGCCTTACTTGTGTAATAAATTGGCTTTTGGAATCCATTCTCCAATCTGATCAATGCCGAGCTGACTGCGTTCTCTGATACTGCCAGGTATAAGTACAACTTTTCTCCCATTACTGGCCTGGACAACAGTGGGGGTGCTCCCAAGTATTTCTTCAAATCTTGAAAGGCTTTTTCACATTCTTCATTCCACTCGAAGGTTTTTCGAAGTGTTTTGAAGAATGGTAGGCATCTATCAGTTTCTCGGGATACAAATCTGTTGAGCGCTGCAACTCGTCCTGTAAGACTCTGTACTTCTTTCTTCGTCGTTGGAGATCGCAGCCCTAAAAGAGCTTTGATCTTTTCTGGATTCGCCTCAATGCCTCGTTGGTTGACGATGTACCCGAGGAACATTCCTTCTCGTACTCCAAATGTGCACTTCGTCGGGTTAAGCTTCATTTGGTATTTATCTAGTTGATCAAAGGTCTGACTCAAATCAACTAGATGATCAACAGCTTTCTTGCTCTTTGTTAGCATATCATCGACATAGACTTCCATATTGCAACTGATTTGTTCGGCAAAAACCTTGTTCATCAGCCGCTGGTATGTCGCTCCTGCATTTTTTAAACCAAAAGGCATAACATTATAACAATAAGTACCCCTAGGGGTAATAAAAGAAGTACTTTCCCTGTCTTCAGGTTTCATTTTGATCTGGTTATAGCCAGAATAAGCATCCATGAAGCTGAGCAGCTCGTGTCCCGAGGTAGCATCCACTAGTTGATCAATTCTGGGCAATGGAAAGTGATCCTTTGGGCATGCCCTGTTGAGATCGGTGAAATCAACACACATTCTCCATTTATTTTTTTTCTTCTTTACCATCACTACATTTGCCAACCAATCTGGATATTTCACATCTTCAATGAATTGGGCTTTCTGGAGCTTCTCGACTTCTTCTTGTATAGCTTGATTCTTCTCGGGGCTAAATACCCTTTTTCTCTGTTTTACAGGCTTGATCTCCTTGTTCACATTGAGCTCATGACATAAGAAGTTTGGATCTATTCCTGGCATGTCTTCATGACTCCACGCAAAAGTTTTCTTCCTATTTTTCACGAAAGTTATCAACTCTTGTTTTATTGACGCATCCAACGATGAACCTATCTGGGTTACTCGTTCAGGGTGCTCGTCGTCCAAAATGACATTGTCTGTAGACTCCACCACCTGTCCTTTTACAAGTTGGGATTCATATCTAAGATCAAGAGTTTCAATTTCTGTACCTTCATCCACCTGATAGGTAGTAGTCTTTCTCCTTGACTCTTCGGGTTCCTCTTGCTCGGCAGATGAATAATAGCATTCCCGAGCTACTTTTTGATCACCTTTCACAACTCCTACTCCGAAGTTTGTTGGGAATTTTAAGCATTGATGTACTGTAGATGGAACCGCTTCGAATTTCTTCAAACCAACTCTTCCCATGATGATGTTGTAGGCTGACTGCACATTCTTATCCATCACAAAGAAGCGTATTCTCTCTGTTCGACAAGCAGGCCAAGTTCCTATAAATATATCCAACTTGATCGTCCAAAGTGGAAAAACTTTCTCGCCGGCAAAACCCAGAAGGGGTCTGTGATAAGGTTCCAATTGAGATAATTTCAAATTTAAACTGTCAAAACATGAATAGTACATGATGTCTGCCGAGCTACCATTATCTACCAGAACCCTTGAAATCACTACTTCTTTCATCCTCATTTTGATCACCAAAGGGTCGTCGTGAGGATAAAGAACACCTGCCAGGTCGTTTTTCGAAAAGCCAATGACAAGCTTATCTTTGTTTACCTTCCTCGGACGATCCTCCTCCGCCAAATTTATTCGCTGAATGTATGAGCAAGCTTGGGCCTCTCCGAGGTAAGCCTTTCTTTCTGCAGTAAGGTCTCCTCCTCCTGCATCTCCTCCTATAATGACATTACAATCAAATGACCCAAAATGTATGGAAAATACCTCTCGTTCCGGCTGCCTTGGTTTCTTGGGGAGGTCGGGGTCATCATCTGGATCATCTTCATGATTTCTCTTCTTTTTCTCCTCTACTCGAGGGGATCTAGACCTCTCTATAGTTCGATCATTATTTTTTCTTTCACCTCCCCGATCAACATACTTTGCTAGCTTTCCTCTTCGGATGAGTGTTTCAATCTCGTTCTGAAGAGCTATGCAATTTTTGGTCATATGACCATGATCGTTATGAAACTCGCAATATTTATCCCTATTCCTCGAATCAGGGTTTGATCTTAGCTTCTTCGGCCATTTTACCTCCTCGTTATTCTTGATTTCTTCCAAGACATGATTAATACCCATTTTCAAAGGAGTATAATTGTCGTATTTCTTCAGGACTTCCCATGACGTCTTATTGTTCTTGGAATGCTTGTCGCCACCATTGCCCTTATGCTCTTTCTTCTTAGACTTATCGACTTCCACCTTAGTTTCTTTATCCATATTCTTCTTCGCAGCCATAGCCTCCTCGGCATTCATGATTTTGGCCGCTTTTTCCATCAATTCTGACATATTTGTAGGTGGATCTTTAGCCAAGGTGTAATACAACTTGTTAGGCAGCAACCCACTCATCAATGCAGTGATTGCTGTCTTTTCTTCATAATCTATGACTTCTAGCTTCTCGTTATTGAAACGAGTTATGTAATCTCTAGTACTCTCACCAGATTTTTGTCTAACACTTAACAAGTGTGCTACTCGTTTTACTGGCTTTGCTCCAAAACAGAAATTACCAATGAACAACTCAGCCAACTGAAAGAAAGTTGAAATCTTACCCCGAGGAAGATTGTTATACCATATCTGGGCAGATCCAGTGAGAGTTCCCGAGAATGCTCTGCATCTTATTTCGTCGAGGACAACATAGATGTCGGCAGCAGCTAAATATTGCTCTATGTGAAGAACAGGATCTGTCTTTCCATCATATTTAGGAGTCACCACGGGTGCTTTAAATTTTGACGGTGTAGGAAAATCCACAATGGCCTTTACGAAAGGTGTCCCTTGAACAAAAGTTCGTTGTAGGGGGTTCCTCGCATTAGCTATTTCTCCCAATCTATCCTCCAACCGTTGAATGGAACCTTTCCACGCGTCATTTCCCTCCTCGGGCCTATTTGTTCAAGCAATTGATTGTTCTAAAGTGGCATCCTGAGATCTCTCTTGACGAGCAACTGGTCTTGATTGTGTTGATCATTCTCTTAGATCTGATGGTTGTCGAAAACTCCTCGATATGGCTTTAGGTGGACTTTTATTCCTCCTAGGGCCTAATCGACTAAAGGGAGACACCCTGCTCAGTCTTTCCATGGCACTGGTCCTCTCGGGAGAGAGAGTAACACGTTGCTCAGTATCTGTGGCCCTTATCGATGAAGTTTGTCCAGGTTGATAAAAGAAATCATCAGATTCTTCATTACGATACGTCTCTGTCCGCCTGGATTGTGAAGAAGGTGCACGGGTATTTCTCTGGATGTTTCGTGATCCAGGATGAGTTGGTATACCGCCATGGAGAGTTTGGATGAGTTGCCTCATTATTTCTTGCATGGCGGTTTGTCCTTGAGCCAGATTCGTCATAATTCCGGCCAAATCTGGAGGTGCAGAAGGATTTGGAGGATGTCCAGCATTTCCAGCATTTCGATTGCTGGATTCTGGATTATCTGCCATTGATGATGACTGATTTTTGGTGAAAAATGATAATAACAGTCGTTTCCCACAGACGGCGCCAATCTGTTGATGTAAAAAACTAGATTACTCTAATTATTTAATCACAGATAAATAAATAAATAAGACAAAAGATTTTAAAGTGGTTCAGCCTTATATGAATGGCCTACGTCCACTGTTATGTTATTGATGAGTGTTTAGGAATTCTCGATTACAAGTGCTATCAAGAAATTCTGGTCCCCTTGAATGAGGGTGATACAATGTATTTATAGCCTTGAGGCTATCATCTGAAAGGGTGATACATTTAATGATATACATATGAAAGGGTAATTCATTTAACGCTCTTCTAACGTGTGCGTCAAGGATAAGCATTCAATGAATAGTTGAACAGTTGATTATATGGCAATCAATGCTGGGGTCGAGATGGAGCTCGAACCGCCTTAGTTGCTCGTCGTTCAAGAGCTCCTCGGAGCGCTAGGGTTCCTCAGAGCACTGGAGTTCCTCGGAGTGAACATAACTTGGTCGTGCAAAATGAACTTCCTCGTTGTTATTGTGCCACGTAGATTAACACGTGTCTTCTTATTATTCGTCCATATCAGCATACTAATTTTGGTATCAACAGGGAGGTTCAGTAAGCCCTAGTTAAGAATTGAATTGATTTTATTGGGATTTAATTGATTAGAATTATGACAATTAAATTGAAAGAAATTTCGGTTGCTAGATTCATGTATTGGATCCTAAATTGTATGCATGAGGATTAAGGACAGGTCCAGTAGGGGAGATTTAATATAACACCTGGGTAGCCTTAGGGTTACAATTTGAACATCAAGGATTGAGTTTAAGATCATTATTTATTGCACAAGGACTGAGTGTAGCACAAGCGCTTAGTGGTATGGCTCCTGGATTGAGATGGAAGTTCAGACCACAATTGGTTAAAAAGGGGGATGACGTTATCCCGGTTGCGTATTTGAAGTTGACGGGCCTCCATGACCGACAAAGTTAAGCAGTAGTGTATTGGAGGGGTTCCTTGTTTAGATTTCGCTTTGCGAGACGCTCTGCGCATGAACCTTAACGACGTCGGGAGTGGAGAGATGTTATAGGATGCGAGGATGTTGATTTTGTTGATAAGTCATATAGTGTGAATGAAACATTATAGACTATGAGCCATGTGATGATGGTATTCAATCCTAGTTGATAGAAGATGTGTTTACGAGAGATTAGAAACTGTCGGTTATAACCTTAATTAAAGGGGAGTTCAATCCGTGGTAATTCGGGAGATAAGATGATATGGACCAGTAGGATATTAGTGATTTCTTACTGAATAAAATGTTGAGGAAAAACCTATTTGAAACTTGAGTAATGAGTGAGGCTCGGGGATAATTAAATTAAGAAGTGAAGCCATAATATTTTAATACGTAGGATTTTAAGAGATATAATGCTATGTATGAGAATTATCTTAGGGTAATGTGAGTACCTTGTTGATATTATATTATAGGTAGATGATAATGCCTATTTGATTGATTGATGATTTATGTGTATGACATACCTAGCTTACTTGCTATCGATGGGGAGGTTTGCGCGTGAGGGCAGTCATATCCTGATGAATCCATGGGATCTTTGATTTGTCGCTCGAGAACATAGGTCTATGAAAGACTTATCAGGGAGTTGATAAGTCCGCTGACTATGGGAACGTAGGTATGTGCGTGTCCCGTGGGTATGAGAACTATGTTCGCCTCCAATTTATGTGTTGTTGTTTGTGGTTCGAGGAATCCTTACCGAACTTTATCCCCCTATTCGGCGACCAGCGATATTGGGACATGATAGCAGACTAATGCATTGCACCGCAGCTGTGATTCGGGGTGCCGTATTATTTATGTGTGTGTGTATATATATATATATATATATATATATATATATATATATATATATATATATATATAATAAAATAAATGTGTGGTTTGATTAATCTATTGTGTGATAATTGTAGATAACAGTGAATTGAGAAAAAGACTTAAACTAAGTTAATAAATGTTTATTCTTATAGATTTGAAAATATTAATTCATATTAATGAGAAATGATTCATGATAATGGGAAACGTATATCAATGATTATACTACGTATGGTTTGGAACATACGGGGTTATGATATGGGATGGAATCATATTATGGAAATTTGTGAAGAGGAACCATTAACTAGGAGGTTAATAGGAAACGTTAAGTGTGCACTCTAGATGAGAGGTGAGAATAGCAAGTGAGAGTTGGATACTAACATGTACATAATAAATGCTTTATTGCACTTGTTAAATACTTGTTGTTTTCAAAATCATTTTCACATCGGGCTCTGACCCATTTCCTTGCATATTTTCTTTTCTATTGTACCTTCTATATCAGGTGTCCTGCAGTAGGGATGCCAACCTTATCGGATTATGACGAGCTATGAAGCTATGGAGTATTACTTAGACGCCTATCTTCATTTGATTCACATTATGTAGTGATCTTTTATTCAGGGTATGTCGCCCAAAGAAATTCAGTTATTTCTTTTCTATCTGAGTCAAATACTCTTGTACTAGTGTCATTTTAATACATTTATTATTGATGGGATTACTGTATTGAGAAATTATTTGGGAATGTTTATTCCAATTGCATTTAAATTCTTTTGTGTTATCTTTTCAATTATTAGTGTTGTAGAATAATATGTGTTGTGTTATTCGTAAACTAAAAATGGATTTTAGTGAAATTAAAATTTGGAAAGTTTTTAACACCTGCTTAATTGGGTATTGGGTGATTAGTAAATGTTTTCGACAGTGTTGCTAAGAATGAGCCAACTGTATATTCTGTTTTAATTTGGTATGGGATTGGCCACCCGGTATTTAATTAGGCAGGGTGTTACAGGTGGTATCAAAGCATCAGGTTCTAGTGTCCTTTAGGATATGTATGGCTTCCTGTGTTTTAAGCTTAACGTTCTTTGATGTGGAGCCCTATGTTTAGGATTGTTGATTTCTCTGGTAAGATTCCATATATATTAGTGAATCTTATTTTCATTCGGACGGGTTCGTATAAGAAGTATGGCAGATGAGGTCCATTGGACTGATAGCGGAGATCGTACTTAGGAGGTTATGAAGTATGTTCGAGTATGATGACCGTAGTCGAGGTCACCCCTATTATGGAAAAATTGAGGAGAGTCATCAGTAGAAGTTCTTAAAATGCGGGAATTGTGTGTGTTACCTAACGAAGGCAATATATTCAAAGGCTTGGGCATATAGTGGAGTGTGGTGAACTAGAACTGAAAATTTGGGATAAAAATTTTCTTGACTCATCGGAGAAAAGTTATAATAGTGGTAGTTAACAACCACCACCCGCGAATGAGGGTATGTTTTCTATCTAAGGAGTTATGAGGGGCATGTTGATTTTTGTTAGTAATTAATATTGTGTGGGCAAAAGGGTTAAACCTATAGCACTGTTTTTTACGTAGACTCGCCGAGGGGTGTGGGACACCTATTATTTTCATGTCATCACGTGGGTCTGATTTTTATCACGGAATTACTTACTTTAGGCATGTCCGATCAAAATGTGACAATCGGCGTGGATTGATTTGTGGTATATGAGAGCGTATAGCCAGCATCTTTTCTTTAATAAGAGAGTAGATAAGTAGACTTTTATTTGAAATCGATAAAACCTGTAGAGGGGTTATAAACTATTGACAAAGGACCTGAGGAGTTTTGATGACCGACTACTTTAGGTAGTGGAGATTTTTCTTGCGAGACACCCCACGCATGAAACTAATAACCGTGGGGAGTCGAAATAAGTTAGGTCTTTAAGATATGAGTTTATAACCTTTGCGATAATTATAATAATGAAAGTTGTACGATAGGGTGTATAGGTGCCCTGGATGGTTGGATTGTAGTAGTTTTCAAAATTGTGAAATAGTAAGTAGTTGTGACTTCAGGATTTATTTATTTAATAAGTGAGGATCATTTTTCCCAAACTTTGTCATGAGGACGGTATAGGGAAGATTGAATAAAGTTTAAATTCGATTCTATTGGAACTATATGGTGAGACTTAGTGTAACATCGATGCGGATTTTCGTTAACATACTGTATGGGCGGTATGGCATAGATTACTTGCAATGTGAGATTTATACTCAGAGTTGACCTTACCAGTAAGATTTATCTTTTTGAATTTCGGGACGAAATTTTGTTATAAGGGGGGAAGTATGTAATACCCCGTAATTTTAATGACTTTTAAAATGGGTTACATTTTAAATTAATGGATTAATTGGATTTTATTAGTAATTAATTCATTTGGGTTTTATCCGAATTGTGGATATTAAAATGGATGATTCTGTATATTACTTAAATATATTTAGGTAATACATGAATGTGATGCTATTGATATTGCTGTGAGTTGTTAATTCAGTAATTTAAATTTTTAGTCGGACGCAGTATGGGACGTGTCGGGACTAAATTGTGAGATTAAATAAGAAACTTATTTTAACATTAATCATATAGTCATTTCGAGTGCGTCGTTGTATTCGAAAGGGTTGAAATAGTCAGATTAGTCTATTTGGATGTTGGTTTTGGGTCTTGGGTCATTTGGAAATGAAAAGACAACCCAGAAGGGCATTTTAGTCATTTTTACAAGGGGGGTGAATAGTGATTTCGGATTTTATCTTATTATAAATATTTGGAGATTAGTTGGAAGGGGGTTCATTCATCTCTTCTACAAAAAACTTGAGAGGTCACCTTGTGAGAGAGTGAAAGGTTGCTTGGGAAGAGAAAAGCTTGCTTGGAAAGGAGGAGAACTAAAGAACCTAAGGTCACCACCACCAACTACCACCGAAAGTTGGTCGGAGAAAGGGAGAACCACCTGTGTTATTCAACCCCAAAGGATCAGATCTTCATTAGAGGCAAGTGTTTGATAATTGCAATCTAAGTTTGTATATTGTCCATGTTAGGATAGTTATAAAAAGATGAGATTTTTACATGTTAGGAAGATAATGAAGAGTTGTTAATGGATTTCTGAAAAATGGAAGTTTATAGGAATCAAACTCATATTGTAAGTAGATAGTAATCCATAAAATATCATAAATCTGTTGAAGAAATTCTGAGAATCAATGGTGTGTTCTTGAAGATATCTTTTCTGGAAAAATAGTATGAATATATGCTTTTAATTCAAACTCTTGATGATTCTATGATGTTTAGAGCATTAGAAATCATTCACATATGTTTCTATATCATGTAGTATGGATTATATGGAATTTGGGTTGTTAATATGAAGGTTTGAATGATCAAAAGTGATAAAACCCGTAGTAGAAGAAATGCAAAAAACTGGGCTGTTATTTGGGCGATCGATCGATCGACCCCCTGTCTTCGATCGATCGACCTCCCCAGAATCTTTGAAGTTGTTTATTTATAATGCTTGTTCTTATCCCTAACCTTTTATAAGTCTTTGGTGATAATTAATTTGATATAATGGGACTTAGGGAGGTTCTGTAAGCCCTAGTTAAGAATTGAATTGATTTGGTTGGGATTTAATTGATTAGAATTATGATATAAATTAAAAGAAATTTCGGTTGCTAGATTCATGTGTTGGATCCTAAATTATTTGCATGAGGATTAAGGATAGGTCCATGGGTAGCCTTAGGGTTACAATTTGAACATCAAGGATTGAGTTTAAGATCATTATTTATTGCACAAGGACTGAGTGTAGCACAAGCGCTTAGTGGTATGGCTCCTGGATTGAGATGGAAGTTCAGACCACAATTGGTTAAAAAGGGGGATGACGTTATCCCGGTTGCGTATTTGAAGTTGACGGGCCTCCATGACCGACAAAGTTAAGCAGTAGTGTATTGGAGGGGTTCCTTGTTTAGATTTCGCTTTGCGAGACGCTCTGCGCATGAACCTTAACGACGTCGGGAGTGGAGAGATGTTATAGGATGCGAGGATGTTGATTTTGTTGATAAGTCATATAGTGTGAATGAAACATTATAGACTATGAGCCATGTGATGATGGTATTCAATCCTAGTTAATAGAAGATGTGTTTACGAGAGATTAGAAACTGTCGGTTATAACCTTAATTAAAGGGGAGTTCAATCCGTGGTAATTCGGGAGATAAGATGATATGGACCAGTAGGATATTAGTGATTTCTTACTGAATAAAATGTTGAGGAAAAACCTATTTGAACCTTGAGTAATGAGTGAGGCTCGGGGATAATTAAATTAAGAAGTGAAGCCATAATATTTTAATACGTAGGATTTTAAGAGATATAATGCTATGTATGAGAATTATCTTAGGGTAATGTGAGTACCTTGTTGATATTATATTATAGGTAGATGATAATGCCTATTTGATTGATTGATGATTTATGTGTATGACATACCTAGCTTACTTTCTATCGATGGGGAGGTTTGCGCGTGAGGGCAGTCATATCCTGATGAATCCATGGGATCTTTGATTTGTCGCTCGAGAACATAGGTTTATGAAAGACTTATCGGGGAGTTGATAAGTCCGCTGACTATGGGAACGTAGGTATGTGCGTGTCCCGTGGGTATGAGAACTATGTTCGCCTCCAATTTATGTGTTGTTGTTTGTGGTTCGAGGAATCCTTACCGAACTTTAGTCCCCTATTCGGCGACCAGCGATATTGGGACATGATAGCAGACTAATGCATTGCACCGCAGCTGTGACTCGGGGTGCCATATTATTTATGTGTGTGTGTATATATATATATATATAATGAAATAAATGTGTGGTTTGATTAATCTATTGTGTGATAATTGTAGATAACAGTGAATTGAGAAAAAGACTTAAACTAAGTTAATAAATGTTTATTCTTATAGATTTGAAAAGATTAATTCATATTAATGAGAAATGATTCATTATAATGGGAAATGTATATGAATGCCTATACTTCGTATGGTTTGGAACATACGGGGTTATGATATGGGATGGAATCATATTATGGAAATTTGTGAAGAGGAACCATTAACTAGGAGGTTAATAGGAAACGTTAAGTGTGCACCCTAGATGAGAGGTGAGAATAGCAAGTGAGAGTAGGATACTAACATGTACATAATAAATGCTTTATTGCACTTGTTAAATACTTGCTATTTTCAAAATCATTTTCAGATCGGTCTCTGACCCATTTCCTTGCATATTTTCTTTTCTATTGTACCTTCTATATCAGGTGTCCAGCAGCAGGGATGCCAACTTTAGAGGATTATGATGAGCTATGGAGCTATGGAGTATTTATTAGACGCCTATCTTCATTTGATTCACATTCTGTAGTGTTATTTTATTCAGGGCACGTCACCCAAAGAAATTCAGTTATTTCTTTTCTATCTGAGTCAAATACTCTTGTACTAGTGTCATTTTAATACATTTATTATTGATGGGATTACTGTATTGTGAAATTATTTGGGAATGTTTATTCCAATTGCATTTAAATTCTTTTGTGTTATCTGTTCAGTTATTAGTGTTGTAGAATAATATGTGTTGTGTTATTCGTAAACTAAAAATGGATTTTATTGAAATTAAAATTTGGAAAGTTTTTAACACCAACCTAATTGAGTATTGGGTGATTAGTAAATGTTTTCGACAGTGATGCTAAGAATGAGACAACTGTATATTCTGTTTGAATTTGGTATGGGACTGTCCACCCGGTATTTAATTAGGCGGGGTGTTATAGGAACCCAACTTGATTCGTAAGAAAATATATGTTCCTATAGCAGTGCACGGGAGTATGTGTACGCGAAGTTCTTCTTAACTTGTAGCAAAATTCCCTAAGGTGGCCTCTCCTTCTGTAATGGGTGCAAAATAGACTTATTTGGGTATACCTTAATTAACTCATTTATGTTGAACTCTATTTGGCAGGTTAGGTCGAGGCCCATATAGATCCATCACAAACTTAGGAACTTGTTCCAGTGCGGCTTAAAAATTGGATGCAGCATTGCAACATATTTCTTACCTCTCCCTAAAACTAAAAAAAAAGATCGAGGAACATTTATCCCACCTTATTCAATGTATTCTCTACAGTAACCTTGAACTCCCAGACACGTTTGAGTTTATTGAGTTGGGATACAAGGGCTTCAAGTTTCTCACGATTCTCTAATAAAGCTTGAAGATCTCTCATAAGACTAGCCACTTTGTTGGCCAAGTGACCACTTTCCCTGTCCACTAAAGTAACTCTCTCTCCCAAAGAAATTCTCATCGAGCTCTCACTCTCTCTCAACTCTTTCTCTAACTATAACACCCTAAGCACCAATTTTTTTTATTTTTTGTTTTAAAGGACTCGATGTTAAACTTGGCATAGGCTCGATGAAGGACACTTTCTCCCTCACTCAAATCGTCATCTCCCTCACTCTATTAGGAATGCCCAGACATACTGTTGAGGTCATCATGTTTAGAAACGTCATCATTGCATAAGACGTACGCAATGTCCTAACATTAATGGCTATAAACACAATGAAGTTACTTCCATGAGGTGATTCGTCCCCGAAATCCACTGACTCGACCTTGCTATCGCTAAGAGTGGCATTGTAGGTGGATTTGCCTTTTTCCTATGTCTTTAGTCTCGTAGCACACTCCTAATCTTTGTGACCCTTACCCTCGCACTCAAAACATCTCTCCTCGTCTTTCATAGGGTACTCTCCTAGCGCATTTTAAAAATATTTCTAGCTCGATTTAAAATCTTTACTTTTCTAAAAACTTTTATTTTCTTTAGAAGAAGTTTCTTTTCTTAGTTGAGAATTTTTTTGCAAAAAAGGCAAGATCATCGATATCAAAATAAAATTCGGTGTCAGAAAAGACCTCTTCTTTCTTTTTAGATTGGGATTTTAAGGCAATTCCTTTTTCTTTCGGGTTTTGAGTTTTGGGAAACATATCGATTTCATAAATTATAAGGTATCCTATGAGTTCTTCTAACCTAAACGTATTTAAATTCCCAATGAAATATTGACATCAACTTTAGGAATAAAACAGGATGGTAGAGATCTCAAAATCATTATCACAACTCTCTTCTCAGGAATTCTCTCACCCAAATTAAAACAAGAATTGACTATATCAGATAATCTAGCATAAAATTCATCAAAATTCTAAGATTCTAGCATAGTGATATTTTCAAATTGTGTGATGAGATTTTATATCTTAGAAGCTTTCAAAGCATTGGTACGCTCATGAGTGAGTTAAAGAGTATTCCATGATTTCTTTGGCGTAGGGGTGTGATACATCACGAATATTGCATATTTGCGCCCTTTATCTTTACGCATTCTATCACTTTTACGTTATTAATGTCTATATTTATGCTCGTTAATCAGACAACCGCGAATTTGGACATGTATATGTTTTGTAGGGGTTAATTGTGCTTTTGTAGGTATTGGAATGCTAAAAGTGAGGTTTGGTTGCATTTTCGAGAACTTTCGTCGTCGAATGCTACTTCAAGGGAAATTTGGTCTTTTCAAACTCATTGTTTTTTATGGAATGAAGTTACCAACATGTAGATCATTAAATTAGCTTTCCGTGGCCACTGACCGTGCGTCATTCTGACTCCGTATATGGAAGTTATGTCCATTTCTGGAAGGTTTCGGTATTTTCTTCTACTTCAAGGGAATTTTGGTAATTTCATACTCCGTATTTTGGAGGGTTTCAAAACATAATCATGTATAGAATTGAATTAGCTTCGCGTCGGTTCTGACCACGCCTCATTTCGATTCCGTATGAGGGAGTTATATATGTTTCCGTGCAACGCGTCAAAATTGGTTCAAAGAGGAAAAGTGGGCAGCCCAAGGCAAATTCCAAAAGTGCGGTCGACCGGTCCCAAAATAGAGGTCGACCGGTCCCATCAGATATGGACAAAAATTGACTTATTTTGAGTTTTTTGGCTTGGTTTTATTGGGGGTTTGTTTTGGGGTATAAATAGAATGTTGTAGGCATTTTTTTGAAGATATATTTCATTTTTGGTTAGAGAACTTTGGGGATTTTTTGGAGCTTCCCTCTCCTCATTTCCATGGGTGTTTTGCCCACTTTGTAAGTTAATATTACTATTCATTATCTTCAAGCTTTGTACTTAGTTGTTTTAGCTTAATTTATTTATTGTTCTTTACTTTCTTGCCTAGATAAATAAGTTTAGTTTATTTATTTCTTGTTTTGTTTATTAATTAGTTATTTAATAAGATTAATCATATGTAGTGAGTAGTTACATAGAGTTTGGGTCATGTGTCCGCCATTGATGGGCGTTGAGCTCCGAAAATTAGGTTTTATATAAAATTACATTTAATTGAAACCTCGCATATTAAAGTCGAATTATTATGCGTTTAACTTTCTTTGTCACGCAACATTAGTGTTTATAGCGGTAATCCGAATCTAAGATGCTTGTGACCATTTTCTGTTAAATGTTTATTCTCGCAACTTTGGGTTAAATTCCTTATTGTGTGATGTTTATACTTAATTGAAAATGCTCGATTAAATGTTTTTAAACCGAAATTCTAATTATTAGTTATTTAGCCCATGGTGGGGACACGATCCCGTTTCTTGTTTTATTAATTCTAGTTTAGACTTAACTTCTTAATCTTGCCCTTTTCTTTATTTTCAACCTATCACCTTTTACACTTTTATTTTAGGATTATTAAATCCTATAAATTCTAGCAACTCGTCTATGTGGATTTTCGATACCCGTCTTACCGCTATACTTGTATCGTAAGTGCAGTCGTAATTTAGATTTTTGTATTAAGGTGGTGAACAGAAAATAACGATTAGCGTTCTGACGCGACGCTACTTTTCACCCTTGATCAAAATGGCGCCGTTGCTGGGGAGTTGTTTGTTTTAGAATTTATTTGATTTAGTATTTCATAATATTCTCTTTCTGTTTGTATTTTTTGGCTAATCTTTTTGTAGGACTTCTACATTTGAGCACCTAGAAACGCTCGAATTTTTCCCGCGCGCACCTACTTTGTGGAATTCGCCACTTGAGAAATTTTTAGGGTAAGCATGTCTTATTCCAATTCTTTCGGTAATCATTGTTATAATTCTCAAAAATCTCGCAAGCCTATGACTTTCGATCAATACTTAGAATCCCCAAAATTTGCAAATTCACATATTACTTTGGGTGAGTATAACCAAAGTCAAAATTTGGGTTATTGGAATTTCGATGATGATAATGATAATGATTTTGGGCCTTTACCTCCTTATAATAGGAATTTTGAAACGAATTCAAATAGTTTTCAAAATTCCTATAATAATGAGTTTTCGTTTAAGTCCGATGGTAATTTTCAAAGTTTCCATTTTCATGGATCTGCACCTATACCTATGACATTCGGTGAGGGTTTGCATATGTATGAAAATGAGAAAATTGAAAATCGTTATCGGGAAGAAAATCGTTCGTGGGAACATTAGTTGGATTTATTATTTGAGTCCGATGACGATTTTGCTTCTGAGACTTTCGAGGTCGAGGAATGTTTTGAACCAAATGAGGTACTTGTACCTACTTTGGAACAAGCCATTCTAGACTTTGCCCATTGCGTAATAGATATTGAAAGCGAGGATGATAATGACATAATATCTATTTGCAATGAAATGATTTCTTCTTTGTCCCCCAAAGAAGAACATTTCATTGAAAATTATATTATTTCATTCGAAACTCAAACTTCATGCGATGATGATTCATCTCATGAGTTTGAATTTCATTCATCCCCATTTTCATTCTTTATTATCCCACCGGAACAAGTACCCGATGATTCGGTTTCAAACTTTAATGTTTTAAACCCTATCGCCGATGATGAGTACTTGCTCGAGTCGCCCTCCACGATTGCATCTTTGCCTTTGTGTGCGCCGCCTCCCATACCAACTTCAAAATCTTTGGGAGAATTTTTGACTTTTCTCGGTCCCCACTTGTTTTTGTCACCCGTTCAATCCGAACACCCCATCGTCCCTCCAAAACTTTTAATTGGAGATGGTTCCTTTCTTATGCCTTACACATGCCTTCCGTTTTTCAAACGGAATCCATATTTTTCAGAAGGCATGCTTGTATGTGAGGGTACATCGGTTATCCTCCAAATTCAAATTGTTTTTACGGTGGACCCTCATCTATTGAGACTTCTAGTGTATAGTTAGTGTGAAGCCTAAATAGTAGGTTGTATATAGTTAGCTTTTTATTCTTTCTTTTTATTTTAGTTTAGTGTAATTAGTTAACTTTTTATTATTTGTTCTTTCCATGCTCGGTACTAATTTGTTTTGTAGATTCTTTGGACTTGTTCTTATGGGGATCGCTCCAATTTTGGGTAATATCGCTCTTTTCCTCTCTTTAACTTGGTTCTTAATTCACATTGAGGACAATGTCAAGTTTTAAGTTAGGGGGTGTGGGATATTCTATCCATTTCTTTGTTTAGTCCATGCTTTTGCTCACATGTTAGTTACTTAGTATGCTTTGCTTAGAAAAATTAAAAATTTCAAAAAAAATTCTTTCTTTTTTCTCCTTTTTGGGGCATTTTGCCTTTGTTTCCGATGATAAATTTCAATAATTGCCCGATCCAATAGACAACCCAATGATGCAGTTCTCAATTTTAGAAGTTATTAGACTTTATTCTCACTTATTTATATTATGAATAACTTCATGAATTAAACTTTAATCCCATGAGCACATGCACTTTTATGGTTATATTAATTTGGTTGAAGATTTTTATAACTCGGTAATCTTTTGTTGCATTGTATATACTTACACCGAGTAATCTTTGTACCTTTCGTCGTTTGTGAGTGTTATACACTATTCTTTTCTCATTGAAAACGTTGAATTCATTGGTAATCTCTCTATTCTTTCATTTGACCGTTCATTAATTGAGTTCATACTTGAAATGTGTTACTTGATCATGATTTTCATATATTGTTTTGATTCGAGAATTGCGTAAACTTTGTGAAATGATCATAGGCCCTCTTTATTATATCACCCATATTAGCCTTGACCTCACCCTTATATGTTTACCCTCATTTACCCCTTTGAGCCTAAATATAGCCTTTCGTTTCATAACCCCAATCCCATAACCAACTCTAAATTGGAGTTATAAACCATACATACACTTTCCATACCTTTGTTTGGAATGTTATATGGAATTGAATGATGTTTTTATGATGTCGGTTGAAATTTAGGCATGTGAGAGTGAGAAAAGTAAAGAAAAGAAAGAAGTGAAAAAGAGAAGAAAAAAAGAAGTGAAAAGCAAAATAAAACAAAAGAGAAAAAGAAGAAAAGAAAAAGAAAGAGAAATTTGTATATGTTGTGTATATAGTTCAATAAGATTTTATTACTCTCCCCATTATTATATTCAGTGCCTTTTATGGAACTTGTTTTCTAATTTTTTATATTGCCCACATTTTTTCCATTATCCCGAGTTTTCATCCTGAACACTTTGAATCCGTACATACATTCCGTTCATTTCATACCCTAGCCATACCTACATTATAACCCTATGAAAGTCCTATGTGATCTTAAGTAGATGTAATTCAAAGTTTTAAATAGTTTTGATAATCTGTGAAAATACATTTCGCCCCCTTTAATAAGCGGTATCCTTTCATTGAGATTACATTTTTCATTTTATATATAGTGTTCTTCATCTGTGACATGTGTGCGGCCTAGTTTCCATTTACATTTGCTCCTTATGCCCGCATGTCACGTGTGTTACCTCCTTCTTTCAAGTGAATTCATTTGATGAGTGTAATGCCCGTGAGGATTGACTTTTATGCATGCTTTGATATTTATTATCCGAGTTATTTAAGTTTTTCGCCAAATCATACTTTGCATATGCTCACTCCCCTCCCACATGTTAGAGTTTCAATTCATTAAGGTGCATTCGATAATGTTAATAACTACGGACTTTTCACGCGAATTCGTTTGCTATGCTAATAACATGTTGAAATCTTATGCGCATTGATGAGTTTGTTGCATGCTTGATTGGGCATATTTTGAGGAAACCAAGTGATGTTTGTGGGTACCATCCCTGAAAGACCTCACGAGACGACACTCGTCCACTACGGTAACCTAGGGGTTTAACGGCTTATTGCATAGGCTAAATGTAATCGTGTTCCCTACGAAAGTGGCAATTATATTTCGATGCATATATACGTTTTGTATTTCCTTCTGTGGACTGGTTTTGTTTGCTTCATCACTAGGGACTAGCAATGTCTAAGTTAGGGGGTGTGATACATCACGAATATTGCATATTTGAGCCCTTTATCTTTATGCATTCTAGCACTTTTACGTTCTTAATGTCTATATTTATGCTCGTTAACCAAAAAACCTCGGATTTGGACATATATATGTTTTGCAGGGGTTAATTATGCTTTTGTAGGTATTGGAACGCTAAAAGTGACGTTCGGTTGCATTTTGGAGAACTTTCGTCATCGAATGCTACTTCAAAGGCAATTTGGTGTTTTCAAACTCACTATTTTTTATGGAATGAAGTTACAAACATGTTAATCATCAAATGATCTTTTCGTGGCCACTGACCGTGCGTCATTCTGACTCCGTATATGGAAGTTATGCCCATTTCCGAAAGGTTTCGGTATTTTCTTCAACTTCAAGAGCATTTTGGTAATTTCATACTTCATATTTTGGAGGTTTTCAAAACAGAATCATGTAGATAATTGAATTCGATTCCGTATGAGGGAGTTATATATGTTTCCGTGCAACGCATCAAAATTGGTTCAAAGAGGAAAAGTGGGCAGCCCAAGGCAAATTCCAAAAGTGCGGTCGACCGGTACCAAAACAGAGGTCGACCGGTCCCATCAGATATGGACGAAAATTGACTTATTTTGAGTTTTTTGGCTTGGTTTTATTGGGGGTTTGTTTTGGGGTATAAATAGAATGTTGTAGGCATTTTTTTGAAGATATATTTCATTTTAGGTTAGAGAACTTTGGGGATTTTTTGGAGCTTCCCTCTCCTCATTTCCATGGGTGTTTTTCCAACTTTGTAAGTTAATATTACTATTCATTATCTTCAAGCTTTGATACCAATTTGATAAATTATTCATATTACTATTATATAAATTATTCATATAATCCAAAAATAAAAAGATCACATAATAAATTAGTGTAACCGACTCTGATACCAATTTGATAAAGCAAGGGTTATATGGATTCACTTGTATCTTAGGTTGCACACACAAAGATCCAATTTTCAACCAAATTTTATTTTGATTAGAATTAGTTGTGGAGGGAAGATAAAGTCCAAATAAGATATGCCAAACTAAGAAATCAAATCAACCCAAATAGATGAAGAATTAAGGAAATATGCCTTTCGAGCAAAACAATTATTTCAGCATTGTATCAGTATTGATAGACACAAGATGACTTACATTCTACTTAGATATACATTAAGTATAACTCGATATTGGTCTTTAAGTCTGCAATAGAAAGTGATGCAGTCCAGCACCACCTATAGAAGGTAGTTCTTCCTTTGGTATCCATCGATCAACCTCGGGATATGAAATCCTTTCTTTTGCAGTAGTAGAGTCGCATCTCCACAAAAGTCAATCACAAAGTAAACTATACTAGGGTTTGATGTAGTGTATGGAAAGTGGGTTTCACACACTCAATAAATCATATTAGGGATATATGATTAAGAAAACAAAAGTGTTTCTATGAAACTAAAAGAAGAAAACTTTTACAGTTGGTATAGTAATTGATTTTCACCAAAAGGGTTATGAAAAAATCCCAAAAGAATGTTTTTGATAGAATATACATTTTTCGAGGCGATAGGTTTGTTCGAATGAAAATGGGTGTTCATTTGAAAGAAAATAAGCTTTTGTTCTAAGAAGGTTAAGACTCATTCGAACGAACATATATTTTCATTCCAACAAGCATACAATGAACATCTAACGTGTGACCCTCTGTTAGGCAGAAAACACACATTGGAAGATCGTATGAAACACATTCTATTGAACTCCAGATTTCATTCCAACGAACTATAACTTCATTCTAACGAGATCTATGATTCGTTCGAATGAGAGTCAAAACACGTTCGACCGAGGTAAAAAACAAAAATATTTCTTTTCCAAAATCCTTTTTTGAAAAATTCCTCAAGTATAATAAAGAACATCCCAAGATATATTTGACCGAGTAAAATCAAACCTCAAATACATATACCTCCATATATTATTTGTAACTATTCTAACATCTTGAATTTTAAAAATGATACTCGGTTTTTAACATGCCTTCAAATATTATGGAAACATATGTGGATGTAATACTCAATTTGTAATTTGATATACCAAATTATCTAAGCAATGAGTAATTATAAAACTTACTCTTATATGTATTCATCCAAAACAATCATAGGAGTATGTGAATGCTTAGAGGATTCGAGTTTAAATTTCTTAACAAGGTCTTTAGCTTACTTGTTTTGGGATAAAAATATCCCACTTTCGAGTTGACGAACTTGAAGACCTAGGAAGAAAGTGAGTTCACCGACCATACTCATCTCAAATTCATCTTGCATTTCTTTTGAAAAGAATTGAGTATGTTTATCACACGTAGAACCAAACTCTATGTCATTAACATACACTTGTGCAACTAGAATATCTTTCTCATCACGACGAACAATTAGTGTCATATCTACTCCCTCTCTCAAAAAGCCACGAGAAAGGAGATAAGAAGTGAGTCTTTTATACCAAGCACGGGGTGCTTGTTTCAAGACATATAGCACTTTCTTTACGAAGAAATCATGATTAGGATGCTTTGGGTCCTCAAACCCTTTAGGTTGTTCAACATAGACTTCTTCTTGAAGAATACCATTTAAAAAGGTACTTTTTAAATCCATTTGATATAATTTAAATTTAAGGTGACATGATATGGCTAGTAAAAGGCGAACCGATTCTAACCCAGAAACTAGAGCAAAAGTCTCTTCAAAATCAACACCTTATATTTGGGTGTATCCTTGGGCAACCAACCTAGCTTTGTAATGAATAATGACACCATTTTCATCCATTTTATTTTTAAAAATCCATTTGGTGCCAATGACGTTTGTATTAGAAGGCCTACGGACTAATTCCCAAACATTATTTTTCTTAAATTGAAATAATTCTTCTTGCATGGCATTAATCCAATGTTAATCTTTTAATGCTTCTTTAGAGTTTTTAGGTTCAATTTTAGAAATATAGCACAAATAGGTAACTTCATTTTCAAATTGAGCCCTACTCTTAACACCTACCTCGGGATCTCCTATAATTTTTGAAGGGTCGTAACTTTTATGAACCCAATGAGAAGGATCCGTTTTCTTAGTAGTGGGAACAACCGCGTCCTTGTGAGACTCAATATTTTCAACAACACCACACTCACATGACAAATCTTCCTCATTCTCAATAGATGTGGTCGAAGCATCGCCTTTTATTACAACATTTATTGATTCCATGACTTTAGAGCTACTTAAGTTGAAAACTCTAATAGCTCTATTGTTTTGAGAATATCCGAGGAAATTACCTTCATCACTCCTTGAGTTAAATTTACCTAGAAGTTCTCTATCTCTAAGTATATAACAAGGACTACCAAAAACTCTAAAATATGCCAAATTAGGCTTCTTGCCCGTCCTTAATTCATATGGTATTTTGTTAGTATTAGGAGGCAAATAAACCCTATTTACGATGTGACAAGCGGTGTTAACCGATTCGGCCCAAAACCTACGAGGCACACTTCTTCCTATGAGCATAGATCTTTCCATTTCTTAGATCGTTTGATTTTTTCTTTCAAATATACCATTTTGTTGAGGAGTTCGAACGTTAGAGAATTCATGTTTAATTCCTATTTCATCACAAAAGGCATTTACACCGGATTCCTTGAATTCGGTTCCATTATCAATTCTAAAGCGGTTTATGGTAACACCGTGATGATTTTGAAGAATTTTGCACTTAATAGTGAGAAAATCAACAGTCTCAGATTTTTCTCTTAGAAAGCCTACTATGGAGTATCTAGAAAAATCATCCACCATTACCAAGATATATCTCTTTCCTCATATGCTCTCGATATGAGTGGGACACATAAGGCCCATGTGTATCGATTCTAAGACACAAGAGGGAGTTATAGAGTTTAACTTTTTATGTGGATTCTTAATTTTCTTTCCTAATTGATAAGGCCCGCAAATAGTGGAGGTTGGTTTTCCTAGAGTTGGTAGACCTCGAACTAGCTCTTTTCTCACTAATCGATCAAGATCTCTAAATTTAACATGACCTAACCTTTGATGCCAAAGATCGACAGACGAGGCTTTTTCACTATAGCAAACCAAAGAGGAATTAGGAAATATTCCATAGTAATTGTCACTAGTTATCACACCTTGTAAAATAGATTCACCCGATTGATCATATATGGTGCACTCCGATTGACTAAACTTAACATCAATATTTTAATCACATAATTGGCTAATACTTATCAAATTAGCCTTGAGACCATCAACATAAAGGACATTTTCAAGTTTAGGAAACCCGTAGATTTCAATAGATCCTCTAGCCATGATTCGGGATTTGCTTCCATCCCCAAAGGTGACCTTTCCATATTTATAGTTTTCAAGAGTGCTAAAAAAAGATTTATCACCGGTCATATGTCTCTAACAACCACTATCAAAGTACCATTGGGAGGTATCTTTAGCCTTAAGTGAAACATGAGCAACAAAATCTTTATTGGTATGATTTTTCTTAACCCAAGCTTGATTTGTATTATTTCCTTTGTTGGCTCTAGTGTTATGATTGGAATTATTTCCTTGAACTTTAGAAAACCTAAGAAACTCTTCCATTAGACCTTTAGAAGTATTAACTAGATACTCAACTTGGCCCTTAAGACTAGCTAAGGAGCTATAATGTTGTTTAGAATTTGTGAAATAAGAGTTCTTCCCAAGCTTGTAACAAAAATCTTTAAGATGGCCCCTTTTGTGACAATAAGTTCACACATAGGGTTGTTTTGGATTTACTTTTGAAGGTTGCTTAAGAGGAATTATTTTAGGTAGATAAGGTTTAGGAGAATTAGATTTGGTAACAAACTTAGCTACGGGTTCGGGTTTGACTTTGGATGGCTCTCTTTCTTCATATCCTATACCCTTTCTCTCTTGATAACTTTTCTCCTTATATCCCAAAACAAGACCTAGAAATAATTTTCCCATTCTTCGTGAATTATCTTCGAGTGTGACTTTGACTTCACGAGAGGACTCGAGATATTTTTCAAGTTGGACAATTTTAGCTTCAAGAGATTTTCTAATCTCTAAGGACTCATGAAGATATTTATTTGCACCTTCTAAGGAGTTAATTAATTCGCATTTTTCTTTGCCTACCAATATAAGTTTCTCGAATAGGGATATCTTAATTGCCTCGAGTTGACTAACTAAAACCTCCTTCTCCTTCAGTCCTTTCAACTCTTTTTCTAAAGTTAAGACTTTAAAGGTTAATCTTTTGTTTACTTTTTGAATATGAATAGACTCAGTGTATAGTTCAGTATAGGAGGATTGTAGTTCACTCTCATCTATTTCACTTTCACTTCCTTTTTCATCACTACTAGTAGAGTGAGTGGAAGCAACCTCAAGATTTTGCTAGAAATTGTCAACATTAGGGTGTGACTCACTTGAATTACTAGCATGGCTTGCTATAAAAACAGTGAAGTTAGTTCTGGACGGGGTAGAGTCATCAGAGTCTTTAGACTCATTACCACTGTCGCTTAGAATGGCATTATAAAATGCCTTTTCTTTTCCCTGTCTCTTAAGTTTAGTAGGGCACTCAAATGCTCTATGACCACGTCCCTCACACTCAAAGCATCTCTCTTAATCATCCTTTTTAAAGTTGTCTCTGTTGAACTTCTTAGGATCCTGATTATTGAATTTTCTACTACCTTTATTTTTGTTGTTCTCAAATTTTGAGTTTTGGTTTTTGAACTTGAGAAATTTTTTAAATTTTTTAGCAAATAGAGTTATATCATCAGGATCTATATCAGACTCATCAGATTTAGACACTTCAACATTCTTTACTTTCAAGGCAACACCTTTATCTTTGCTTTGGTTATATTTAGGAAACATATCTAATTCATATGTTTGAATACCACCAACAAGTTGTTCAAGTTTCAAAGTATTTAGATTTCCTAATGAATTAAGAACAGTGACTTTAGGAATGAAACGCTTAGGAAGGCATCTAAGAATTTTCTTAACAACACGATCTTCAGGTATTTTATCACCTAAGTTAAAGCAAGAATTAACAATATCAGATATACGAGCATAAAACTCATCAAATGTTTCAGTTTCTTTCATGGTGATGGTTTCAAATTGAGTTGTTAAGTTTTGAAGTTTTAAAGCATTAACTACACTAGTTACCTCATGAGTAACGTGGAGAATATTTCAATCTTCCTTTGACGTCTCACTTGTCATTACACGATAAAATTCATCGGGAGTCGCCGCATCAAACAAGGCATTTAAACCTTTAGAGTTAAAGTTACACCATTTCAATTCTTCCTCACTCCAATGTTCTACTAGTGTTAAAATAGTTGCATCATCAACAATCATAGTAGGATGGTACCATCCTCTTTCAATAGCAACCCAAACACGTTCATCAATTGATTTAAGGGCAGATTTCATACGTGCTTTCCAATAAGTGTAATTAGTTCCATCAAACATAGGTAGTCTATTCGACGAAAAACTATCCATATAACCTCCAGGATTCATCTAAAAAACTTTTAGAGACTAGATTTGATACCAATTTGAAGTTGTAAGGTTATATGTACTTAGTTTATTTCATAAAATACACACACAACGCAACTAAAAATTTGCCAAGTAGAGATGTATTCCAATTTTAATTGCTTTTGGAAATTTAAAAGTTAGCATGAACAATTAATCGTTAAAGCGATGGGATTGATAACTTGATTAAGAAAAATAAAATTATCCAATTTTATCCTTTTTATCCTACGCATACATCTATGTAATTTAATAAAGTGAAGTGCGAAAATCAAGACCATAGCGCGCCAATGTACGAGGAAAATCCAAATGGGAAAAACCTCGGACGGCTAGGCCTAGAAAAATCCACTACAAATAGGTTTTACAAAGGATTCGAAAGACTTACAGACTTTGAATCACTCAAGACATGATGATGCCGTCCTCTACCTCCGAATTTGTAGTACGCGATGCTCCAACACATTGCTCAACACTACTCGTGTTGCGGTATCCACCGAAGCCCAAACTACCGTCTCCAATAAGCTTGAATGCAGAAATCCACCGCAACTGTGCTTGTTGAATTTTAGGCTGATGGCATGGGGTTTTGGTTCAAAGGTTAAAATTATGTTGGAGAAGTATTTTTAATCAAAAGGGGAAGATAAGGAATTTTTTCTTTCAAGAGTATATAAAACTTCCTTGTGAAAAATAACAGATTTTCATTCATATATTAAAAAAAAGTAGTCGATCATGGCAGTTATATAAAATAAATGCAGGAAAACAGTTTTAAAAAATTTCAAAACTCGCAGATCTCGTTCGAAGGAGGTCGTTAGAACGACCTTTTGTTAGAACGAGTTATCTAACGATAGTCCAGTGTTAAGTTAGATAAGCCGTTAGAAATCTCGTTCGAACGAGGTCGTTCGAACGTCATTTCTAAGGAGTTTCTAATGAGTTACCAGTGAAGACTGGGCAATGTCGTTAGATCCAGGTCGTTCGAACGACTTGGCAGAACTTCGAACGATATTTTTAATTTCATTAAAAAAGAGATAAAATTAATTTTAAAATTTGTTTTTCTGAAAATTTATTTTCTATGAAAATTTCTCTTTATGAAATGAAACTTACTCTTTATGAAAATTACTCCAACACATAAAATTATTTTTGGTCATATACCTTTTTAGGAGAATGGACTTGAAGTGCATATTGATGTCGTGTGAACTTTAAATGCTCGATTCTCTAAGTTTGTATGTAGCTTGATGAGGAATGATCCAAAAGCATTTTGTCCAACGGAATGTAGCCAATATTACAAATGACTCGATTGGAAATTTGTCCTTACAAATAAGATGAAGGTTTAGGCACTCAAAAATCATGCCCATCCATTTTGAACATCTATTTAACGTTCACAAGCCTTCATCACTCAACGATTTGAAGCCCTTGATCGCTAAATCAGAAACCTTCATCGCTGAATCAGAATCAGAAGCCCTTTACAATCCTTCACCGCTGAATCAAAAGTCCATTCATTGCTATATCAAAAAACCTTCACAAACCTTCATATATGAATCAGAAAACCCCTTCATCATTGTTTTTAATCTCTGAATCATTTGGATTTGGAGCGTTTTAATGCTGTTAACGATTTGATGCGTTTGGATTTAGAGCATTTATCAGAGTGTGACTTTATTATCAGAGCATTTATCATTGCATTTATCAAAGTACAAATATTTGTTAGTTCTTTTTGTATTGCCATCAACCTTTTGATTATATTGAATGATTTAATTTTAGAATGATGTCATTATATTCTACTATTTTTAGTGACCATTAGTTGTTTAACATTATTGCTCGCTATACCTTTGGTCATTACATCTACAAGATTGTAACTGAACTTCTCTGCTTCCTATGCCAAAAAAAATGTGATCAAAGATGCTTTGCTTATAAATTTTCATTTTAAGAGTTAGTTATTTTAAATTAAGATTTGGTGCAGTGAAGTTTTCAATGATATGAAGAGTTTGAACTCAATGGGATTATTTTGAATTTGTCAACGATTTAACGCGTTGGACTCACTGTGAGCATTTGATACTCTGAATTGCTAAAGCATTTTTATACTCAAGTTCCTTTTCAACATATATTCAGCCTCCGTGCTTTGGATTTAGAGCGATGATACTCTGGTTCATTTTCAACTTACTTTCATTTCATTTAATTGTGTTTTATCATCATTTTTTTTATTCATAACTTTTTTAATGATAACTAAATAAATATTTGAACAACTAATTAAAATTGAAAAAAAGAGATGTAAAGTGTATGAAGGGTATTATGATTATTCTTAATTAATAGGTTAATTAAGATTAAGATTGTAGGGCATCTCAATCTATAATGTTTAAATTGAAGTATTTGGCCTAAAGAGCTATACAAAATTTAAGCAGCCACCAAATATAATATAGTTTAGAAAGTAGGTATTTCTCGCATCTACGGGGAAATAAAGGGGTAAGTGCTTTATAAGAGATACAAACTTAGAGCATTAGGAATACTATCTCAAAGTCCCAACTGTGGATTATTTTACAGATTGTCAACACGTGTCCTCGTAATTGGGGGTATTAGTTATAAAACTACTAACTCTTAACCCCATACAATTATATTCGTGCTTTGGTTTAGATTTCGTTTAAATTTAAGGTCATCTCTTTTATGCTCAATATTTTTTCAATTTACTGTGATCTGTACATTTTTTGAATTAATTTCATTTGAATGTGTTTTTAAGCTAGATAAAGTTTAATTCAGATTAGTTTATTCATTAATATGTTGATTTTCTTTGTTACGCTCTATTTCTATAAATTTAAAATTTTCTATAGTTAATTGTTAATGAGATTATTCTTTCATGTTCTTTACTGTAGAATATGTGGTCTTGTTCTCGCATATCTAGATGTAAATAAATTGATTTTCTGTTGTTATTTTATTAAAAATTAGATGGATAAAAGTTGAATACACGAAAAAGATCGATTATGTGAGAAGTATGTGATGGGAGTTAGAACATTCATTCGATTTGGGAAGAATCATATAGGGCAAAAAATGAAACTAGATGTCCGTGTTGCGATTGCTTGAATATTGATGTTAGAAACATTAATGAAGTAGGATCATTTGTATTGAAAGGATTTTTCACAACTTATACTCAATTGATATATCATGGGGATCGCTCTTAATGCTTGGCGTATGTTAGTGCAAATGCCGATGTAGATGGTGATGATGTCGATGAAGAGAGAACAGACAATGAAGAGGATAATGGTGTTGAAATGCGTGATATGTTAGAAGACGTGCATAGAGGAACATTCATAGATGCTAGTGGTCCAGTTGGTTCGTCTTATGGTGATTCTCCTATAGATGTTGGTGGTGGGGATAAGAAAAGATTTGAAAAATTATTGAGTGAAGTTGAACGTGAACTTTACCCCAATTGTAAAAAATTCTCTACATTAGATTTTCTTGTCAAGTTGATACACTTGAAGGTAATTAGTCACTGGATTGTTAAATCACTTAACATATTGCTCGAGCTATTGAAATATGTTTTTACAGATGGCGATACCCTTCCAAAGTCATATTATGAGTCAAAAAACATTTTGCGTGATTTGGGATTAGGGTATGTGTCAATTCATGCTTGCAAAAATGATTGTTTGGTCTTTCGGAAGGAATTTGAGAATATGCAAGAGTGTCCAATATGCGGGGAGTCTTGATGGAATATCATTGACGGAAAGGGTAAGCGGATTCCACATAAGGTGCTTCGTTACTTCCTACTAACACCAAGACTCAAAAGATTGTTTATGTCGAAAAAAATAGTTGAGGATATGAGGTGGCACAAAGATAAGTGTGCAAATGACAATGTGTTAAGACATCCCACTGAATTTAATGCATGTAAGGAATTTGATAAGGAATATGAGTGATTCTCTCTAGACCCTCGTAATGCTCGGCTTAGCCTAGCAAGCGACGGGTTCAACCCATTTGGTAACATGAACAACTCATATAGCATGTGGCCTGTTATACTCATGTTGTACAACTTACCTCCATGGAAATGCATGAAGGAAGAATTTTTCATGATGTCATTACTCATTCCTAGACCCAAGTCACCTGGTAAGGACATCGACTTGTATTTACAACCATTGATTGATGAATTGAAGGAATAATGGGATGATAGTGTAGAGACATATGACGCGTCTGCAGGAAAGACATTTCAAACGCATGCGGCGATTTTATGGACAATAAATGACTTTCCAGCCTGCGATAACTTATCCGGATGGACCACTAAAGGATACATGGCATGCCCTACTTGTAATAAGCACACTTTTTCAGAAAAATTAATAAGTAAGATTTATTACACGGACCATCGTCGATATTTGGAGCCAACCCATAAATGGCGGAATAGTAAAAAGTTTAATGGCATGTAGGAGCTTCATTCAAAGCCTATGGAGTTTAATGGGAAAGATGTGTTGGAATAATTTAATTATCTTAATGATTATATCCCTGGAAAACACTCAGATAGTAGGAAGCGGAAACATACACCCGAAGAGCTAAATTGGACCAAAATCGTCGTTGAAGTTGTGCCATAATCTTGATGTCAGGCACATTGAGAAAAATATTTGTGATAGTGTACTTGGGACATTATTAAACATAGAAGGAAAAACAAAAGACATGTATAAAGAGAGACAAGATTTGGAGGATATGAAAATAAGAAAGGAGTTACATTTGAAGCGGAATGGTAATAAATATATGATGCCACCAGCATCATATACCCTTTCAAAGTTTGAAAAATAGGGGTTTCGCGAGTTCTTAAGATCTATTGATTTTACTGATGCTTATGCTTCCAATATCTCTCGATGTGTAAATGTTAGCGATGGTAAGGTGTCGGGACTGAAAAGTCATGACTGTCATAGTCTATTACAACGATTGTTGGCTATTGGTGCTCGTGGATATCTGCCTAAGGACGTAAATACCACATTAGTTGAATTGGGTAAGTTCTTTAATGACTTGTGTTGCAAGACGTTAGATGAAGAAAAACTAAAGAGATTGGAAAAAGGCATCGTCATAATTTTGTGCAAACTTGAAATGATTTATCCGCCAGCATTTTTCGATATAATGATCCACTTAGTTATTTACCTACCGCGAGAGGCTATGATTGGTGGATCAGTTCGATACAGGTGGATGTATCCTATTGAAAGGTGTGTTTATATATATATTTAGTCATTATTGTATACTTTATGTTCAAGTTTTTGGGTTTATTTTGGCATGATGTGACATTTGATATGTATAGATACTTGGGAACTCTTAAGGGTTATGTTCGTAATAAAGCCCACCCCGAAGGCTCCATAGAGGAAGCATATATTTTTAACAAATGCTTAACATTTTGTTCTATGTATCTTAATGGAATTGAAACAAAATTCAATCGTGCGGAACAAAATTATGATGGAGAGACTCAAGGGGATGGATTGGATGTGTTCACTCAAAAATTACATCCTTTTGGGGCATGTTAATATGATTGTCTTATCGGTGCCGAGCTTGAAATAATGAGTTGGTATACGTTGAATAATTGCGAGGAAGTTGCGACATATATCGAGTAAGTCATTATTTATTTTAAATAATTTTTTAATTTGTAACGAGCTTAATAAATTCAATTATACCTTTTTAATGTAGTGAACACATGAAAGAACTTAAAAAATAAAGCCCTTTGAATTTGGAGGAGAAACAACGGATACAAATTTCCTTCTTGGTTCAAAGCACATGTAAGTTGATCGAGAATATTTTATTATCCCTTAAATAAATAAATATAACAATTTTGTCACTTTTAACTGATCCATATATTTTCTTAATAGATGGGAAATTTGTATGACCTAAAGTCTCCAGAAGCTACGGAACAACTATATACATTAGCGTGTGGTCCTGTCATACGAGCAAGGAAGTATATGAGTCGCATTGTTAATGGAGTTAGGTTTCACACTTGGGATCGTGACAATAGTAGAAAAAGTTAGAACTGTGGTTTGTTGGTCAAAGGGGAACATGAGAATGAAGAGATAAACTTTTATGGCATCTTGACAGAAGTTGTTGAATTGGAATACATCAAAGGAAATTGGGTCATTCTTTTTAAGTGTGAGTGCTTCGAAGCTGACAAGAAGAAATGGTCAGGAATACAAATAGTCGAGCACTTCACAAGCATCAACGTTAATGGTGGGTGGTATAAGAGTGATCCTTATGTTCTAGTCGGTCAAGCAAAACAAGTCTTTTATGTCGATGACACAAAGCTGGGGGGAAATTGGAAATTTGTTCAAGAATTTCAGCATAGACACATATATGATCCAGATATGGAACGGACAGACATGGGTGTTATAGAAGAGGATGAAAGTTTGGTTTACCAAGAGAATGTACCATCTAGGTTTGTTGAAATTGACCAAGTTGATGTTGATGTGTTGCATAGAAATGATTTAGGTGTTGATGTCGTTGATGCAACTGTTGTAGACTTAAACATTGGAGTTGTAGTGGATGAAAATAATTTCACGTGCGACAGTGATGATGATGAGGATGAGACACTAATTGAATACTATGATGAGGAAGATCTCGTTTATAGTGATAGTGATAGTAATGAAATCGATATAAATTGATGTGTTGATGGAAATAGGAGAATGTAATTTTAATTTCATATGTTGAAAATGGATTTATTTTTACTTATATGTTACATCATTTATATACGACGACATAATAAATTTGAAATTTCATATGTTGGGTATAATATGATATTGTATGTTACGTCATTAATTGAATACTTATATGTTTGTTATAATTTCATATTTCAAAAAAATTACTATCTACTCACATCATAATTTATTCTTTTGCTTCTCTTATAGATAATTTAACATGGCACTAGGGTCTTCTAGGCGTCTCAGGTCATCTAGATCAGGTATAGGGACAAATGTTATAGAACATGTGCAGTCTATTGATATACAAGATGTGTAACAATCTATTCTAGGGGACACACAACTAATAGATTCCACACATTCATCTCGCCCAGCAAATGACACTCCAGTTAGCAGTGAAGGTAAAATTAAATATGATATTAAGCAGACTTTCGAATTAGATGACCTTTTGATTCTCTTTAATACTTTTTGTGTTCAATACCTTCATCAGACTTTCTAAATAGTGTAAAACTTGTTAGGGATAGTATCAAGTAAAGATTGATTGTCTTCAATACCTTCATTAGTTAAAATAGATTGGAAGTACTGGACAAGGGCTTTATTAATATCCTCTTTAGATTTAAAAAAATCACCCTAGTTATTCTTATTTTTTGGATTAACAAATGTCTTTTAGAGTTATTAACTACAGCACGAAAGTATTTTGTATTTAAATCCCCTTCTTTAATCCATTTTATCATGGCTTTTTGCCTCCACTATTGATCTTCACAAGTCAAAGCCTAGTTTAACTGATTTAGATTTTGTTGATATAAGTCTTATTTTAGCAACAATTCATCCTCCTTGTTGTTAACTTCTTGAAATATATTTTTAAAATTTTGTGTATTCCACTCTTTTATATCTTTTTTCAAAACTTTTAGTTTCATTGAGAATTTGTTGATTTATTATAAGTGGATCTTCTATGCATAATTGAGAATTTTTTCTATCATATTCCATATGTCTATTCTCTCCAATCTAGTACATTTACCATGTACAATATTGATGTAGATCTTTTGAAAGTTAGGATGATATAATTCCAGCAGAACAATTTGTTCATGGTCTGAGATGATTTTACCGTTTATGTCTAACCTCCATAGCCACCAGATTTTGGTACTCATATTGGCTTCACATCCATCAAAGTTTATAATTTTGTGACACACCGCCTAATTAATTACCGAGTGATCAGTCCTTAATTAATTAATATCAGAATATCAAGTTGGTTCAGATAAATGCATCACTGTCGAAGAACTCTAATTTTAATTTAATTGAAAACTAACCACCTAATATTTAAAAAGGTTGGTGTCAAAATGTTAACTTGTTATTAACAATCATCATTAAAGGGAAATATTTAATCATCACTATATATCAAAATAGCATAAGGAAACAACTAACTGAATTTAAATAAAGAACTAGACTAAACACTTCCAGTCAAAATCCCATACAATAATTTAATAACATTAAATCAAACTCCAAGGATAGAATAAAACAACTCTAAATCTCTGAATGTAAAATGGGAGGGACGACATGTCCAACTGAAGTAAATAACTAATATGTGAGGAGAAATAGACTCAGAATCATCTACTAGCAATGCTCTGTAGCTTCCACAGCAGCTACAGCTCGACAAATAAATGGAATCTCCAAAGCCTGGGTTCCCTATGGCTGAGCACCTAAAATGAAGGAACAAGAGAAGAGATTTACAGAAAAAAGGGTTAGAGCTCAAGTAGAAAACAGTTTAAATATAGCAAGTGCTTCAATTGGTTAATTAGCACAAATATTATTCATGTTAACTTAGCGTACTCGCTTGAGATACTCACCTCTCATCTAAAGTGCACAACTAGCAAGTCTAACTACACATACTAGTCACGATACTCTACCTGAATATAGGTAGTGTAACCACTATACCGGATAAAATATCTAAACAACCCTAAGGCAATCCATTTCTATTATTTAGGGATAGGTTTACAGATGCTTTAAATTATTCTCATAACATTCTCAATTTCAACTAGTGACCCAATACGTATATATTTTCATAAAGTGGCCAACATGAAACACATAATAGGAACTCAGTATACATATATAGAATCTCACTATGTATACATACAAATAGATACCAATATTGCACCCACGGTTAAGAAAACCTTCATGCTAGGCAAACTCGTCTATCTAGTCCCATTACAATGCTCATGCATGAAGGACAACAGGCTTAATCTCTGAGGAACCAATAAAACATACATACATATTGGAGGTGAGCATAGTTCCAAGTCGATGGGCTACGCACATACATATGCACCCATACGACTGTCATCATTATTGTTCTCACAGATAGCCCGTACCTAGGTTCCATGCTCTATTTGTACGACTCAAGATCCCCAGAAGGCACAAAAGATATGGTCGTCCATAAAGCGCTAACTTCCGTTCGATAGACAGTAGCTAGGTATGTCATACACATAATATCTAAAATAATAAGCATGCACACAACTTATATAACTCAATAGGCATTCACGCAACCTAATTTTCATAATATGTAAGTAGTATTTTTAATTCTACAACTCACCGTGATTCGATCATTTTTTCCTCTCTCGAACCTACATCCCCTCCTAGGTTCTATAAACTTTCTATATCCCTAGAATAATCACACTCCCGTCTCAATATTAATTCAGAATTTAGGCCACTCATCATTTACGTGGGTTATTTCTCTCACTTGGATGAACCTACAATGATTCTTAAATTGACCGAGCCTTAAAAGTGTATTTCGGAATCTTGTTAAAAGTCGGAGGATTCTCGTTTGAACGAGATTTTCTTACTTCAAACGAACTCAAAAAATTTCTTTAGAAACGTCATTAGAAGGCTCATTCGAATGACCTGGGTTGGTCTTCGGACAAGAATTCCAAACTGGTCCATATTCTTCCCCAAATCGTTTTTCTAAATTTTCTAACTTCCGATCTCCACCCAAAACTCAACCAACTTCGAATTACATGTTTCTAAACTATTTCTAATCTCCCTAACATACTTTCTAATATAAATTAAAGGTCAAATCTTTATATAGTCAAATGGAATTCAATAATTTCTTCAATTCCTAATAAATCTCTTAAATATGAACCCAAAATTTTAAACCTTCAAAACCCTTAATAAATTTTATGATTTCAACATATAGTTACCAATTTTAACAGTTCTATGAAGGGAAGTTCCTCTACATGCAACCCTATCTCCAATTCATAAGGTTTCATTACAAATCCTTCTTATTAAACCTAAGTTTTCGTTGCAACAAGTTTATATCATCTAATCTAAATCAACAATAACAATATTTTCTAAAAGAGGAGCAAGATAAACACTTGCCTTAAAGTGGATTTATGATTCTCGGACTGAAATTGGTATGTGGTTGATCCTCTCGTTGCGATCTACACTTTGGCGCAACTTTTGGTGGGAATCCTTGAGTTCTTGCCCTTGTTCTCCAATGGAGTCTTCTTCCTCCTCACTATTCCCTCTCCCTCTCTATCTCTATCTCTCTCTCACTCTTTCTCACGTGGGTTGAAACTGACAGACCTCTAACCCACGTAGATTTTAATTAAACTTAATTTTCATCCATTTAATTACTCAAAAATCTCAAAAGACTAAAATACCCCTCTGGGGTGTCATTTTGGGCTAAAATGCCTCGGACTCCATGTATAACACCCGAGTAGTCTTTATTGACTTTTCCGAACACATTACGGCACTCAAAATTGCCATCCAAGTTATATAAAAATAATTTACCTTTTTAGCCCCAAAATATATAATAGTGATGCGACTCATACGCGCATCCCAAATAATTATATCTTAATTGTCGTGTATCTCGTCCCCGTCCATATTATTATTTTTAAAACCATCTATTACGTTACTTACTACGTAATGTTCAACATAATTATAATTTGACATAATCATTTTCGATAATTACCAACTATCGCCACGCTAGTAATTATTACCCTTAACATCGGATTAATTATAAATTAAATTTTCTCCCTTCAAATTAATTAATCCAAATTTCCATAATTTCAGAATAAAAGAAATATGCCTAAAAATACGGGGTATTACATACTTCCCCCCCTAATAACAGAATTTTGTCCCGAAATTCAGAAATGAAAGTGCACCTGGCAAGAATAACTCTGGATAACGCTCATGTATGGCATCCTCGCGCTCCCAAGTAGATTCCTCCACATTATGGTGCCTCCACTGAACATGGACTCATGGTACTATCTTCGACCTCAACTTCCTCTCGCTACGATCTAGGATAGCAACCGACCCCTCCTCGTAGAAGCTATCAGGCTATAATTCTATCTCCTCCAACGCGATGTGAGTATGGGCCAAATCATCTCAAAAATATCTCCTCAGCGAAGAGATATGGAACACATCATGGACCCTATGTAAGTGCTCTGGTAATCTCAGTCTATAAGCAACTGGCCCAATCCTCTCGATAATAGAGAATGGCCCTATGTACCTAGGTGTCGACTTTCCCTTATTACCAAAATTCATAACTCCTTTCATAGGAGACACCCGAAGTAACACCTGGTCCCCCACATTGAACTCCTGAAAGTACCGCTTGGTGTTGTCGTAGCTCTTTTGTTGATCCTGAGCAACCCAAATACGTTTCCATATCAACTCTATCCTCTTCTAAGTATCCTGAATCACATTCGGACCAAGTAACTTGTTGTCCCCCACCTCCAACTAACATGCTGGGGAACGACAAGGGCTGCCGTATAGTGCCTCGAATGGAGCCATACCGATAGTAAACTGGTAAAAGTTATTATAGGCAAACTCCACCAGCGAAAGATAATGCTCCCATCCTACACTAAAATCAATGATGCACATATGTAACATATCCTCTAACATCTTATTTGTCTAGCCAGTCTGTCCATTCGTCTGCAGGTGATAGGTTGTGCTCAGCTGCAACTTCGTACCCATCGCCTCCTGAAAACTCTCCCAAAACCGAGACACAAACACTTTATCTCTATCAGACACAATGTTAAGAGGCACCCCGTGAAGTCTCACTCTCTCCGCTATGAATATCTGGGCATATTATCCCGTGGTGTAATCCGTCCGGGCTGGCAAAAAGTGGGCTACCTTGGTCAGCCAATCCACTATCACCCATATCAAATCGTTACCCCTATGCGATGTAGGTAATCACATGATAAAGTCCATAGAAATGTCCTTCCATTTCCACATAGGAACCTCTAATGGCTATAGAAGTCCCGCCAGTCTCTGATGATCCTGGGGGTGATACTAATTTTACTTTATTTTATTTCAGGGGATAGGGAGTGGGCCTGGGGGTAAGCCACATAAGCTCGATACTTATGTGGCTCTTCGGGTGAAGAAGGGGAAGGACAAAGAGGTGTCCCCGAGCATCGTGGCCACGATTATAAGTAATCCGACAGTTTACTTTTTGTTAATTACGTTATAACTTTTTAGTTTACTTATTTTACTAATCATGTGCCTTTTGTCGTTTCAGGCAAAGCTTAAGGAAGTGCATGAGTCGTAGTCTAATGCCGACAGGGCATATTTATCCACAGACGCACTCAGCCAAGTGCTTGGCTCTGATTGCAAGGGGAGGACAAGGGGGTGAGCTCGCGGGTGGCCAAATATAGGATCTTCGGATTGGAGATGAGGGACGCCGGGTTGGCTCGAACGGTGGATTCACATGACGCGAAGCTGTCCCATTTGGAGGCGACGTTCTAAGATATGTACTCATTCATGAAGTGTATGTTGGGAGGAGACCGTAAGGGGAAAGGGAAGCAGAAGGCGGTGGAGGAGGAGGTGCAGGAGGACGAGGTGCAGGATGACGAGGATGTGGACCTCGCTGCTTCATCATCGACACGTGCGTACTTCGATGATCCACTTAATTATTTGGCTCCCTTCAACAGACCGGTGTCGACACTTGGTTGGCCGAGCATGTTCATATTAGACGTATTTGATGGCCAGCAAATAGGGTAGGGGTTGAGGGACCCGAATATAGTTCAGGGTGGAATAGTTCATGGACGTGAGCTTCAAGAGATCAACTCCAAGGTGCTCGTCACGCATGTGATACCCGAGAAGGAGAACTCCCTATTGTGGTTGCGCGAATAATAAGGCACAATGTATATTAGTGGGTGTGTCAATTCTTATATCGTGTGGCCTACTCATCTCCTCACATTTACCCTAGACATGTAGTGACATTATTTTTAAGTTGGTACATGTGAATTATATTTGGATTATATCGTCATGTATATTGTTTCTATTTTGAATGTATATTTGCATTATCTTTAGTTTATTTGGATATATGATGTTTGAACAGGTACAACGTTGCTATAACATGTACAAATATACTGCTGGGCAGTGGCAGTGGCCATACTGCCCAGTATATTTTTTTTAAATTCTGCCCAGAATTGTCACGGTCATTGGCCGTGATAATGTTTTTAAAAAGGGTCAAGGCTTTGTCACGGTTATTAACCGTAACTAAACTTGTCATGATCAGGGACCGTGACACGGCCATGACAAGTCTAACGAACTTGTCACGGTTAATGACCGTGATAAGTCCGTTATAAAAAAGTTGTCTCACCCCGAATTGTCACGGTCATTGACCTTGACAAGTTGGACTTGTCAAGGTCAATGACCATGACAATTCGGCAGACTTGGTGTAGTGTAGGGGTCATAAGTTAAACACACACATAAGCCCTCTCACCCACTTAACATACACACCCATACACACAAATACCCCCTAAGCTCGCCCACAACCCTATTTTCCTACACCCTCACTCTCACACACTTACCATATACTACACCACACACAACAAAAAAAAACATTTAGTATTCATCTTCATCTTCAACCTCACTCCAACCCCATTTATCTATCCTCCATTAAACCCAACACCCATTTCCTTCACTCTCCTATCCCCACACTCCATAACCATAACCAACATATTTTCTCTCTCATACCAGCAACACCTCCCTCACTCCCTCTACGGGGAAATCGCCACCACCCCGAACCCGTGCCAGCCACCCAGACCAAGCCCCCTCCTAAATGACCCCCTTATCTACCCCCATCCCGGGATGAAACTCTGCCTCCCTGACCCATCGCCCGTTGTCGAATCGACCTGCCACTCTGGCTAGCTCCAAAAACTGACGTCCCACTGCCTGGCCCCGCAACAGTCCCAAAACCATTTACACATTCCTCTTCCAAACCCATTTTCGGCGAAAACTCGGTGTCAAACAACCCCCAACCTCGCAACCCATCACTCACCCAAATCAACCCACCTACCCGCTAACAGCAAATTCGACAACCCCAGATGTGATCCACCTTCATACCCGAGATCCATCTTTCAACCCCAACCCAAATTCCACTCAACCCAAGCCCATTTCCATTTTTCTCCCAAGTCACGATCTCACCTGTTATACAAAACCAAACAAAGACAAAACCAAATGCCCATTTGTTTAATAACCCAACTTAAACTATTTATCCCCTTTTACCTATTATACCCCCAACTAAACCGTTTTCCCATTCTACCCCAAAACCCCTTTTACCAAATCAGATTTTATTCCCTCACCTCACTTCCCACATGACCTCACACAACCCATGCACATTTGTGCATTTTCCTAAATTAACCCTCACTTACACCTTATACAACCTCTTGCACCTTTATCCTCCCATTTTTACCCCCATGCTCCATGCCTACTATTTAAAGAATGGAAGACTCAATTTGAAGAGAGCTTTAGAATATCAATTGCTAGAGAATTGTAGAGAGAGAAATACAACTTTAGTGTAGGTTTTTAGATTAGAAATTTTATTTTATTTTTTTAGATAGTGAGGGAAAAATAAATTGTTGTGAGAATTAATTTGAGTGAAATTATTGATGTAATTTTGTTTGGATCATTCAAATTGAGGGATGTTGATTTTAACTCATGGATTGAAGTTCAATTAAGCATAAAGAGATTGGGTTTGATTGTTCTTTTCTCTTCTCATTTATTTTATGCCTTTGATTATTAATTTGTCAAATTTCATACCATGTTAGGCTAAATCCCCTTTCAAGGGGTGGGGGGAAACCCTTATTTGATGTTATTTTAGTTTAAATAGTTCGATTACTTGAAAATTCCCTTTGAATATTAATTTTGATCCCTCACCCTTAAATTTACGCCTCGAGAGAGGGTAAATGATTTTCGAGAGAAAATCGAAATTCTAGTTATAATACCTATTTTAGATTCGAACTAGAGATAGGGGTTTCTTAAATGGGGTATTATTACTTGAATTTCAACTCTAAATTTACTTTCTAAGATTTACATAAATTTTAATCGATCGATCCTAGGGGTGATAATTAAAAGGAGTGTAGATCCGTATTCTAGAGTTGTGGGGGGTTAAATTTAATTTTCTAAAAGGTTACTATTAAAATTACAATTGCAACGAGAGTTGATTTGTACGTTTGATATTAATTTGGGAGAATTCAATTAATTCAATTAATTAATTAGAATAGCTAAAATTTGTGGTGTAATCCCACTCCTTGATTATTCATAAATTTATTTACCTCATTTATCTCTTATTTTTGTGTTAGACTTTATATTTCATTTTAGTCACTTTTTAGTTTGTAATTTGATCTTTCATCTTAGTTAGTGTTATTTCACATCTCACCCTAATTATTTTAATATTTGAAAAAGCTAAAAAAAATAGAAAAGAAAAATTCCAAAAAGAAAATAAAAAATGAATTACAATTGAGTTTTTCTCTAGCTTACCCCCTTGATGTGGATTGATACCCTTACTTACTTCTACACTTGAGTTTGATATATATTTGTAGGTATTTGAGGTTTTGATTAACTTGGCTTTCAACAATAACGACACGCAAAAAGCAAGTTATCAATTCTTCTTCATCCCGCTCCACCAGTACTATCTCCGCATATCCTGGTACATCTTATCCCCACTGGGATGTACCGTAAATTGTGAACCGTGCGACTCTGTCATCACCTCGTTCCGCAAGTCTTCTCCCTCAAGAATAATTAACCTTCCATTGAAACGTAGACCTCCATCTGAACCCATGGTATAAGACTCGCCCCCCCCCCCCCCCTCTGCTAGAAGCTTCACTATCTGACCCTGGCAGAATGGATCAGTTGCCTGAGCCTGAACTACTCTCGTAATACTCTGGGGCATAACTGTCTTCACAGACATGAATGATCGAGTCACCGCATCCTGGTGTCCTAACTCCTTCCATTTCACTTTCCACACCTCGGCCACCTCTTCTACTAGCCTACGGCTCAACGCGTCTGCTATTACGTTAGCCTCCCACGGGTGGTATTGGATATCAAAGTGATAATTCTTCACAAACTCAAGCCACCAGCATTGACCCATATTCAGATCCTTCTATGTGAAGAGGTACTGTAATGACTTGTGATATATGAACAAGAGAAATTTCTCCCCCAAGAGGTAATGTCTCCAAATTCGAAGTGCAAACACAACCGCCGCCAACTCTAAGTTGTGGGTGTGGGAATTCCTCTCGTGAGGCGTAAGCTTATGGGAGGAATAAGCTATAGCCTGATCCTCCTACTGAAGTACACCCCAAGTCCTAATAAGGACATATCGGTGTAGACTAGATACTCCACTCCCAGCCTGGGCAATTCTAACACTGGTGTTGAGGTTAACTTGTCTTTTAACTCATCAAAGGCCAACTGACAAGCGTCACTCCAGATAAACGGCACCCATTTGCGAGTTAAATGTGTCAACGGACTTGCTATCTTCGAAAACCCTTGAATTAAAATCATGTAGTATCCGGCTAGGCCCAAGAAACTGCGTATCTCAGTCGGTGTCGTGGGTTGTCCCCACTCCCTCACCGCCGACACCTTCCCCAGATCCACGGATATCCCTCTGTCAGAGATGATATGCCCCAAAAATTGGACCTCCTTCAACCAAAACCCACTGATAAGCACCCAAAAGTGTACATTTTATACCCCGAATAGACATATTTTAGTTGCTAATTCTTGACAATTATGGTCTTATGTGCGTAAATGTTTAATGTGCAGGCTTTATTGCATTTGCGGACCAAAAAGCATTATTTCGAGGCAAATGTGAATCAAATGGAGCTAATTCCTCATTCCCGAAACGTCACCTGAGCCTAAAGATGTCCCTAAACCTTCCTCGAAGCCCGTGTGTTTAGTTTGTGCCTTTTATTTTTTTTAGATTTTTAGTTGGAGTCATTTTATTTTAGATTTATTTAGAATTTTTAGGTTTTATTTTCTATTTTTCTATTTTATTTTTATTCGTATAATTTTGTTTTATTTTGATTTTTATCAGTTTTTAATTTTTATTAGGATTAGATTTTTTGTAGGTTTTTATTTATTTTTTAGTTTTATTTTATTTTACATTTATTTAGGATTTTAGTTTAATAGATTTTTATTTTTATTTTTATTTCTTTTTAGTTTAGTTTTTAATTGAGTCTTTATTTTATTTTTAGAGTAGGAATTTAATTTTTAGATTTTTAGTTTAGTAGTTTTATTTTTATTCGTTAGTCTTTATTATTTTTAGGTGTCAAAATTAAACACACACACACACACACACACACGCCACTTATCCTACACACATCATACACACAAACCAAACGTTCACCCTCACTTAATTACCCTACAACTCACCACACACAACCACCCCCACTTCATCTTCTTCATCCCACCCACTCTCTCTCCACTTCCACCATAACCAACTACCCATCTTCTTCTCTGTAATAACCCGCCCTTTTGGACATGATTAGATTCCATAATTAAGTATAATTTGGAATTTGGAGAATTTAATTATTTTGGATTAGAATAGTGATTTGTGGTCAAGTACCTCGGATGGAAATTTCGACTGCGCCACGAGTCTCGGAATGTCCGAGATAGTCCAAAAAGAGTGTCCGATTGTCGAAATTGAGTTCCGAGTAATTTTGCAGTTAAATAGGCTCGTAATTGGGTAAACGAGTCGTTTTTGGGTTTTTAGGGGTTAAAACCCTTTTTCTCTCTATATATAGAGGAAGAGAGAAGAGAAAGAAGAAAGAAGAGAGGGAAGAAAAGAAGAAAAAGGGGGAGATTCCGGCCGGCCTCCGCGGGATTCGGCTCAAGGACGTCGGATTTTATCCACGAGGCAAGTGTTTACTTGCTTTATTTATTTTTGAGCATAAATATCTCATATCATTGTTGGTATAACAAACCCTAATGATTTTGGGTTGGGTATTCGTGGATAAAACGGGTTTTCGGGAGATAAAACGAATAAATCCCTAAAATTCGTAAATTGGAGAAATTTAGTAATTAACCAAAAATATTGGGTGATTCCGGGTTCTAGGATGTTTAGGACCCGTATTATAGGTGTATTTGCTGTTGGTAGAAGTTGTAGGCCGTTGGGTGTGGAGATGGAAGCTTGGAGGAAGCTTCCATGGCCGAAACAGCTTCTCGGAGAAGAAGCTGCCCGACTTGATCGATCGATCGAGCCTGGGGGATCGATCGATCGAAGCCTTCGATCGATCGACGGTCATGGGTCGATCGATCGACCCCGCTGAAAAGGGACAATTTTCTTAGGGTGATTTTGATGGGATAGATTCCATTTCATCTTGCATTGAGGTTAATTAGGTGATAACCTAGGGGACCTTTTAGGACTTTATGGTCCATAAATTAAGGCAAATTAGGAGGGTACAGTAAGGGTTTTAATTATATAACCCTTAATCTATATTTTCGAGGAAAATAGAATAATTGTAGAAATTGCTGGATTAGGGTTCCTAAATGATATTGGGGACTTCTAAATGATTAATTGGACTAGGTGTAGTCTTGGGGTTCAAGGAAATGAAATCCTTAACTCGTTGAATTTAAGGTTGTTCGGGTGAGATAAATCCCGAGGTTAATTCTCGTAGGCATACAGGCCTATATAATTATGCTTATAGAAAGCATAATTATATCGATTATCATTAAGTATATCCTAGGAGATAATTAGGCTAATTTGGGAGTATAGATATGTGTCGATTTCACTTAGAGTGAAGGGTATCATTGGAGATATCCAATAAATCCTTAGAATAGGATTGAGTTATATAGTGGTTATTAAAGTAAGAAATACTTTGGATTTAGACTCATGCTAATATGAATGCATGATTATGATTCCTGGAGGGAATCTTTGGGGTTATGGTCATCGCTAGATGCTATAGGCCACTATGGCCGTTTATATATATTCTAGGAAGAATATATAGGATATGTATATACTGTGTGTTTTAGGTATATATATATATTATGATGGAAATGATTTTGAAAATATAAAAATGAATATTTTCAAAATGGTAAATAAATGATTTTCATAAATGATAAAATTTGGTTTACACACCTCTCTAAATCGCTATCATAAGGGAAGTTGCGTTCGTATGGTGAAGCCCCCTGGCTAATGAATGCAGGATGGATATAGTCCTATAGGCCATGTGAGCGTTTGTTGATATATTTTTCTGCGCTGGTTAGGAGATTCCGGGTGAGGTCTTGACTATCCCGCAGGCACATGGCCGCTTCCCGACGTCTTGCGATGTAGGATCCCAGGTTGTCTTTATGATAGGCCCTGGAAGATGATAGCCATTTAGGGGCGCGCACGGAGGAGAAATCCGGACGGGCGATCTTAGAACGCGTTTATATTAAAGCAATTCATGCTAATGGATTGGCTTTAATTACATTTCCTAGATATAGGAAAGGAAATGGGTGATATGTTTAGCTTCGGTAACACTCCCGGATGGAAGAAGGGATGTGGAAGCATATGATATGGTAAAAGCATTTTTATGATAATAAAAATGGCTCTTAATTGCATTTCCTGAGTATAAAAAGGGAAATGGGATAATTGAAAAAGGAAAAGCATTTTTATGTTAATAAAATTGGCTTTTAAAAAGATAAATGTTTTGATAAAGCAATTCATGCTAATGAATTGGCTTTAAATACATTTCCTGGATATGAGAAGGGAAATGGAAGTTTTTGAAATGAGAAGGATAAGTATTGGTAAATACTTTGTGTATAGAATACACCTCGGTCCGGGAGGTAGATCCGGACGTGTATTATAAAGATATAATTTATTTGGTAATCCTCAGTCCGGGAGATATTATCCGGACGTACATTATAGATGTATGTATATGTATAAATCGAGTGCCGAGGGTCTAATGGATCCCAACGATCGATCGTGCCGCATAGTAGTGTATCGGGGGGGTTCCTTGTTTGGATTTCGCTTCGCGAAACACCCCACGCATGAATATGGCACTGTGTTGAGACTGGGGAGAAGTTTAATCCTTAGTGCTCTAATATTATAAATGTTTATGGTATATATATATATATATATATATATATATATATATATATATATATATATATATATATATATATATATATATATATATATATATCTTTCTGTACTGAGGGACTGGCGGATCTCGACGATCGAACTTGCCGCATAGTAGTGTATCGAGGGGGTTCCTTGTTTGGATTTCGCTTCGAGAGACACCCCACGCACGAACATGACATAGCGTCGAGATTAGAGTGAAGTTATGCCCTTAGTACATCTGTTTGACTATCTAGGGTAGATAGTAGTTGGGTATTAGACTAGTTTAGCAGGGTAGCTTGACTAGGATGTTTAGAGGGATGCGCTAGGAGTGCACTATTAGAGGAGAGGTGAGGGGTATCTCATGGGAGTGCGATACCAATTTAAATATGAGATAAAACCATTTTTCTAAAAATAAAGCATTTATGCACTTGCAAAATATTTTCAAACATTCGGGTCTGACCCGTTTATCTACTCTCCTTTATTTCTATATATTATATATATATAGGTGTCCAGACACAGGGACGCCTGGATGGAAACTTTCTTCGAGTCAGACGTCTGCTGCAGCAGCTGTGGATGCTTGCAGGTTCTCGGTAGACGCTTCTTCTTTGTACTCTAGATAGGAGGTATTGTACAAACATTCGGGCCAATGGTCCAACTGTTTTTATTTATTCTTCGCACGTTATTCGATATGGTTGTATATTTGAACCGAGTGTTCGGTTATTTTAATTTATTTCATTTTCATTTCAGCTCATTTACGCATTTAATTGTGGATGTTTTATTTTGATCGCTAAAAAGAGTAGTTAGATAAAAGTTTTTAACGCTCACCTAATAGGATATTAGTAATTAAATGGATTTTCGACAGTGATGCTAAGAATGATCCATATGAGACTCCTGTTTTAATTTAATATTGGAGTGATCGCCCGGTATCTTATTAGGCGGGGTGTTACAGATGGTATCAGAGCATCAGGTTCTAGTGTCCTTAGGAATCTGTGCGGACGTACTACGCTTTCAGCGTTTCTCTTGATTTGTTATAGAGCCCCGGGATTAGGATTGTTGATTTCTCTGTGAGATTTCATTCTCCTGTCATGTTAGAAGATTATAGAAATCTTTTACGCGCTCGTTGAGAATCGTGTGCGGAACTCGGAGGGAAGCAGGAGTTGGAGCTTAGCTGGGGAAGCTGGTAGAAGTTGGGGACGAGGACCTTAGTAGAGGCCACTCTCCATATGGCAAATGCTAAGGATTGTTGCAACGACTACTAAAGTATAGTAGTTATGAGCAACCAAGTACTACTGTGGTAGAAAGTGGTACTCAAGTTGAATTACCCGTGGAAATAAGGGTTCCAGAGGAATCTTACGGATAGTTTTAATCGTGAGTTCCCGTGATTCTACAGGAAGGAGAAGAATTCTGTTTCGTAATTATTCACATAAGGTTCAGCCAGAGGCCGACGGTGAATAAAGAGCATTATGGAGAAGTGAACCTTGTACCTAAGTGAGTTAGGTGCAATGAATATTGAGTCCTTTCCAAGAAGGATGGGCTCACTAAAGAATGGGTATGTTCGAGGACCCCATGGTTGGACATCCACTCGGGGAAATTGTTATAATGAAATTTTGGTTATGAGTTTTACTTCAATTGAGGAGGTATATTTGGCATGACTAGATAAAGTCGCGGTATTATTTAGCCCTAGACTCGTGTGTGTATTTTGAGTTTTGTTTTGGTCTCGATAACATAATAATGTAGGCTTGTGTGTTTTTCGCGATAGCGGAATTTTGTTTTCTTTCACTCACCATAGAGGCGGGTGAATATATTTTGTATACATACGTATAATGTATTTGGTTTATCGGAGCGATAGCAGGCTAATGGCAAGACTTTCGTGTCCGCAGTTCCGGGAGGGGACAGGTTGTTATTGTGGTGTCTCACCTTGATAAAGGTTGAGTTCACCTTTATTATTATGAATTGATGGAACCTCGATGAGTAGAGGCTTCCTTATTTTTTTTGGTTGGTATATGTGGCAACCTTATAGATATAATTTAAGGCCACAGGATCGTTGTTGAGCTGTAAGATTTAGCTCAGTACTGGTTTGCACAAGGACTTAGAAATATTGCGAGCGCTGGGTGGCGTGGCTCTTAGTTAGAGATAGGAGTTCAGACCACCTTTCATTGTTAAGGGATAGGATTGTCCCGGTTGCATGTCTGAAATAACGGGACTCCGTGACCAACGAAGTCAAGTGTTAATGTGTGGAGGGGTTCCTTGTTTGGATTTCGCTTTGCGAGACACTCCACACATGACTCTTAACGGCGTCGGGCATGGAGAGATGTTATGGGATGCAAGGATGTGGGTTAGTCTTATAGTGTGGATGAGCCACTATAGACTACGAGCCCTGTGATGATGGTACGCTTATGGAAATATTGTGCTATGGAAAAGCACTAAAGTGGTCCTCTCACCACAAGTAGTTGGGTGGAGTAGGACTTGATTTGAGGATAATAGCCATGCCTTAATAAGAAGGCAGATTTGGAGGAAATCTGTGATCGGTGTGATGTAAGAAGTGTTCCTACAGAGAGTAGGCACTTTGATTAGTTAGGTTTCCTTCTGTATGGGCGGAAGGATAAGATAATAGGAATGCATTCGTAGGTTAGTTTAGTAAGATTTAGGACGTCCCGCTGGTGTGCCTTAGGTCATTACATCTCGATGACCGACTACGCGAGGGAGTAGTGTAACGGGAGGGTTCCTTGTTTGGATTTCGCTTCGGCGAGACGTCCCACGCACGAAACCAAGCAAATGTCGGAAGTTGAGAGAGACCTTGGGCACTAGGGATATAATTAGGATACTCGTTTCGCTTAGGTAGGGTAACGTATAGATAGTAGCATTGTAGGATGTAGGCTCGATAGAGTTAGCGATGCCGAGGTTAGGAGTTGGAATTTCGCGGGTTGGAAGGACCCATAGGTGAGTATTACACCGAGGAAGGGAGACCCTTATTGGGAGAGAGTGTTACGTGTCAGACATTCGTAATGTTTGTGCAGATATGCACAAGTTAGAAAGGTGTATGGGCACCTTGGTAAGGTGGTTTGGTATACCGCCTAGTTAAGATAGGCTTAGTATATAAGATTGAAACTCATGCCAAGAGGCATCATAGTGGATGGGTATTAAGTGACGTATTAGAGTCACTTTATGATTGCGGTAGCCGCATAGTGTATGGTTAGGAACCATTAGGTTAGTATCTTTCCCTTAAGGTTTTAGGATTTGTAGAAATCCTAGTTAGTGGGTGTAACTTGTATCTAAATTTCGAGGACGAAATTCTGTTGTAAGGGGGGGAGTATCTAATAACCCGCCCTTTTGGACATGATTAGATTCCATAATTAAGTATAATTTCGAATTTGGAGAATTTCTCGAAATAGTAATTTTTGGGATTTTTGAGGATTTAATGATTTTCGATGGATGTTATAAATTATTTTGGGACCATATAGGTCGAAATATTTTATTTATATGTCTTCGTGGAGTATAGCGACAAAAAGGGGTAAGATTTCGAGTAGAACACCGCATTTAATTATTTTGGGTTAGAATAGTGATTTGCGGTCAAGTACCTCGGATGGAAATTTCGACAGCGCCACGAGTCTCGGAATGTCTGAGATAGTCAGAAAAGAGTGTCCGATTGTCAAAATTGAGTTCCGGGTAATTTTGGAGTTAAATAGGCTCGTAATTGGGTAAACGAGTCGTTTTGGGGTTTTTAGGGGTTAAAACCCTTTTTCTCTCTATATATAGAGGAAGAGAGAAGAGAAAGAAGAAACAAGAGAGGGAAGAGAGAGAGAGGGAAGAAAATAAGAAAAAGGGGGAGATTCCGACCGGCCTCCGCGGGATTCGGCTCAAGGACGTCGGATTTTATCCACGAGGAAAGTGTTTATTTGCTTTATTTATTTTTGAGCATAAATATCTCATATCATTGTTGGTATAACAAACCCTAATGATTTTGGGTTGGGTATTCGTGGATAAAACGGGTTTTCGGGAGATAAAACGAATAAACCCCTAAACTTGGTAAATTGGAGAAATTTAGTAATTAACCAAAAATATTGGGTGATTCCGGGTTCTAGGATGTTTAGGACCCGTATTATAGGTGTATTTGCTGTTAGTAGAAGTTGTAGGCCGTTGGGTGAGGAGATGGAAGCTTGGAGGAAGCTTCCATGGCCGAAACAGCTTCTCGGAGAAGAAGCTGCCCGACTTGATCGATCGATCGAGCCTGGGGGATCGATCGATCGAAGCCTTCGATCGATCGAAGGTCATGGGTCGATCGATCGACCCCTGCTGAAAAGGGACAATTTTCTTAGGGTGATTTGGATGGGATAGATTCCATTTCATCTTGCTTTGAGGTTAATTAGGTGATAACCTAGGGGACCTTTTAGGACTTTATGGTCCATAAATTAAGGCAAATTAGGAGGGTACAGTAAGGGTTTTAAGTATATAACCCTTAATCTATATTTTCGAGGAAAATGGAATAATTGTAGAAATTGCTGGATTAGGGTTCCTAAATGATATTGGGGACTTCTAAATGATTAATTGTACTAGGTGTAGTCTTGGGGTTCAAGGAAATGAAATCCTTAACTCGTTGAATTTAAGGTTGTTCGGGTGAGATAAATCCCGAGGTTAATTCTCGTAGGCATACAGGCCTATATAATTATGCTTATAGAAAGCATAATTATATCGATTATCATTAAGTATATCCTAGGAGATAATTAGGCTAATTTGGGAGTATAGATATGTGTCGATTTCACTTAAAGTGAAGGGTATCATTGGAGATATCCAATAAATCCTTAGAATAGGATTGAGTTATATAGTGGTTATTAAAGTAAGAAATACTTTGGATTTAGAATCATGCTAATATGAATGCATGATTATGATTCCTGGAGGGAATCTTTGGTATTATGGTCATCGCTAGATGCTATAGGCCACTATGGCCGTTTATATATATTCTAGGAAGAATATATAGGATATGTATATACTGTGTGTTTTAGGTATATATATATATATTATTATGGAAATGATTTTGAAAATATAAAAATGAATATTTTCAAAATGGTAAATAAATGATTTTCATAAATGATAAAATTTGGTTTACACACCTCTCTAAATCGCTATCATAAGGGAAGTTGCGTTCGTATGGTGAAGCCCCCTGGCTAATGAATGCAGGGTGGATATAGTCCTATAGGCCATGTGAGCGTTTGTTGATATATTTTTCTGCGCTGGTTAGGAGATTCCGGGTGTGGTCTTGACTATCCCGCAGGCACATGGCCACTTCACGACGTCTTCGATGTAGGATCCCAGGTTGTCTTTATGATAGGCCCTGGATGATGATAGCCATTTAGGGGCGCGCACAGTGCAGAAATCCGGACGGGCGGTCTTAGAACGCGTTTATATTAAAGCAATTCATGCTAATGGATTGACTTTAATTACATTTCTTGGATATAAGAAGGGAAATGGGTTATATGTTTAGCTTCGGTAACACTCCCGGGTGGAAGAAAGGATGTGGAAGCATATGATATGGTAAAAGCATTTTTATGATAATAAAAATGGCTCTTAATTACATTTCCTGAGTATAAAAAGGGAAATGGGATAATTGAAAAAGGAAAAGCATTTTTATGTTAATAAAATTGGCTTTTAAAAAGATATATGTTTTGATAAAGCAATTCATGCTAATGAATTGGCTTTAAATACATTTCCTGGATATGAGAAGGGAAATGGAAGTTTTTGAAATGAGAAGGATAGGTATTGGTAAATACTTTGTGTATAGAATACACCTCAGTCCGGGAGGTAGATCCGGACGTGTATTATAAAGATATAATTGATTTGGTAATCCTCAGTCTGGGAGATATTATCCGGACGTACATTATAGATGTATGTATATGTATAAATCGAGTGCCGAGGGTCTAATGGATCCCAACGATCGACCATGCCGCATAGTAGTGTATCGGGGGGGGTCCTTGTTTGGATTTCGCTTCGCGAGACACCCCACGCACGAATATGGCACTGTGTTGAGACTGGGGAGAAGTTTAATCCTTAGTGTTCTAATATTATAAATGTTTATGGTATATATCTTTCTGTACTGAGGGACTGGCGGATCTCGACGATTGACCTTGCCGCATAGTAGTGTATCGGGGGGGTTCCTTGTTTGGATTTCGCTTCGCGAGACACCCCACGCACGAACATGACATAGCGTCGAGATTAGAGTGAAGTTATGCCCTTAGTACATCTGTTTGACTATCTAGGGTAGATAGTAGTTGGGTATTAGACTAGTTTAGCAGGGTAGCTTGACTAGGATGTTTAGAGGGATGCGCTAGGAGTGCACTATTAGAGGAGAGGTGAGGTGTATCCCATGGGAGTGCGATACCAATTTAAATATGAGATAAAACCATTTTTCTAAAAATAAAGCATTTATGCACTTGCAAAATATTTTCAAACATTCGGGCTCTGACCCGTTTATCTACTCTCCTTTCTTTCTATATATTATATATATAGGTGTCCAGACATATGGACGCCTGGATGGAAACTTCCTTCGAGTCAGACGTCTGCTGCAGCAGCTGTGGATGCTTGCAGGTTCTCGGTAGACGCTTCTTCTTTGTACTCTAGATAGGAGGTATTGTACAAACATTCGGGCCAATGGTCCAACTGTTTTTATTTATTCTTCGCACGTTATTCGATATGGTTGTATATTTGAACCGAGTGTTCGGTTATTTTAATTTATTTCATTTTCATTTCAGCTCATTTACGCATTTAATTGTGGATGTTTTATTTTGATCGCTAAAAAGAGTAGTTAGATAAAAGTTTTTAACGCTCACCTAATAGGATATTAGTAATTAAATGGATTTTCGACAGTGATGCTAAGAATGATCCATATGAGACTCCTGTTTTAATTTAATATTGGAGTGATCGCCCGGTATCTTATTAGGGGGGGTGTTACATTCTCTTTATTCCTCCATTAAAAGATCCAACTCAATCAACATCACCATACCAAACTACCATCAAAACCAAACACACCCACTTCTCTCTCTCTCTCTCTCTCTCTCCTACCACACCAGCCCCGTCGGTGACCCAGCCAAACCCCCACCCGGCAATCCTCCATTCCGACGGAGTTTACCTGCGGCCACACCCAAAACCCACGACCCGTCCTGCCTAATCCGGATCCTCAACTTCTAAACCAAAATCGAGAAACCCAGTTTGCAACCAACAAACCCGAGACCCAAGCCATCTTAAACCGTGACCCGCGAACTTCAACCCGCGACCCAATAGGAACCATCCAAACACAACCTTCCCATACCCATTTTTCCATCTCCCTTTTAAACCCAATCGTGTTTTATCACTTGCTCTAAAAAAAAGACCAAACCAAAAGTAACATCCATATGTTTTAAAACCCCATTTAACGTTTCCATTATTACCCCCAAATAACCACTTAAATCTCATTTTTCCAAAAATACTCCCAACACTTCTCCCACATGTTCTCATCCATTAAATCCAAAATACCCTTATTTCCTCACTCCATGCTCCTCTCACCATTTTTATGCACACTCAAGCCAATTTTCAAAAATACCCCTTAGCCCCATGTGTGTCATGCATCTCCTATTTAAAGAGATGAAGACCATTTAAGAAAAATCTCCAATTTAGTTTTTCAAAAATCTTGTGTGATAAATTTGTATACACTCCTCTATAGAGGGTATTTATATTTTTAGCAAATATCTAAATATAGAGGTGTGTAGTGAAATTTATCTCTAGGATGAATTCCACCCCACCCATTTATAATGATTTGTTGCATTTTTAGCAATTATTTCATAATAGATTGATGTAGTTGAACTCATCCATTATTATCTAGGCTTTTTCGTATCAATTTTAGAAAGAGAAACACCATTTTTTAGTTTAGTTTTTTTAGGTTAGAATTTATTTTATTTTACTTTTTTTAGATTAGTGAGAAAATTAAATTAGTGAGAATCCGTTTTTGAGTATAATTGTTGATGTAATTTTGGTTTGATCACACAAATTGGAGGGATGTAAATTACAAATTCAAGGATTGGAGTTCAATTTCACTCAAAGAGATCTGGTTTGATTGTTCTCTTCTCTACTTTTATTTTAATTGCATAGTTTATTTGATTATCATGTTTAATATCATGTTAGGCTAAATCCTCTTTCAAGGGGTGGGGTGAACCCTTATTTGATATTATTTTATTTTAATTAGTTTAATTACTTGAAAATTCCCTTTGAACATTAATTTTGATACCTCACACTTAAATTTATGCCTCGAGAGAGGGTAAATGATTTTCGATAGAAAAATCAAAATTCTAAGTTATAATACCCATTTTAGATTCGAAATAGAGATAGGGGTTTCTTAAGTGTGGTATTATTCCTTGAATTTCAACTCTAAAATTCATTTTCTAAATTTACATAAACGTTAATCGATCGATCCTAGAGGGTGATTAATTAAGAGGAGTGTAGATCTATTTTCTAGAGTTGTGGAGGGTTAACCATAATTTTCTAAAAGATTACTATTAAAATTACACTTGCAACAAGAGTTGATTTGTAATTTTGGTATTAATTTGGGAGAATTCAAATAATTAAATTAATTAATTAGAATAGTTAGAATTTATGGTGTAGACTCATTCCTTGATTGTTCTCACATTATTTACCTCACTTGATCTCTTATTTTTGTGTTAGACTTTGTTTTTCATTTTTACTCACTTTTTAGTTAGTTGTTTTCATCTCTCATTTTAGTTTAGTGTTAATTCACATTCTCACCCAAAATTGTTTTAATATTTGAAAAGCTAAAAAAAATAGAAAAAAGCAAAAATCCCAAAAAGAAAATAAAAAGTGAGTTATGATTGTTTTACCCTCGCTTTACCCCCTTGATGTGGATTGACATCCTTACTTACCGCTATTCTAGTTGTTTATATTTTTTTTGTAGGTAATTGAGGTTTTGATTAGAGCACTTTCAAGCAACAACAAAAAATATACCGAAAAGTTTTCTTTATCACCCACATTTCTCATATTTTACGTACAACTCATGCTGACGCAGTGTCTGCAAAACCTGCCTCAAGTGCTAAATATGCTCTTCCTCGATCTGCGAGTAAACCAGAATGTTCTCTATGAAGATGATGATGAACTGGTCCAGGAACTCCCTAAACACCCTATTTATCAAGTTCATAAACATGGCTGAGGCATTGGTTAGCCCAAAAGGCATAACCCTGAACTTATAGGAACTATATCTTGTCAAGAAGGCTGTCTTCGATACATCCGACTCCCTGATACGCAACTGATGGTATCCTGATCTCAAGTTAATCTTCGAGAAGAAGACAGCTCCTCTCAACTGGTCGAATAAGTCATCGATTCGAGGCAACGGATATTTATTCTGTGACAACCCTAATATAATTATGATTAATTATGCTTAAATCATGCTTAGCTTATGTGATGTGATTAGTGTGTTATTAATATATATGATGTTATCATGAAATGTCGGATTAGTTACAAATACAAAATTTTGAGGGTTTCGGTAGGAATGTTCATGTTTAAGGCTAGTTTTGACCTTTATGACATAAAAATGAACTTGAGGTGTAAACTAGATATTTGTATATATATGAGTTAGGTTTATAACAAAAGAAACGGTTCATCGAACGGACATCCGAGCGGGAAGATATTGTCCTTTTACGAACAGGGGGTAAAATAGTCATTTAGCCTTAAATGAAATTTTGTTTTATGTAATGCCACATGTTATATTTGGATTGGACCAAGAGGGGGTGGCCTTATGCCGACTTAAAACCCTTTAATTAAGCTCTTCCTTCAGCATATTTCAGCTATGGAAGATTTTAACCTAAGGAAAGAGAGTTTTGAAGTTTAGGAAGAAAGTGTGAGGAGAAATTGAAGAAAAATTCATAGAAAAATTACGTAAAAGCCCCTAAGGTATTTCCATCCATAAATCTTGTTTATTTTTTGTATTACTTATTTAAATGATTTAAATAATCATTTGTTTACTGAAATTCCATGTCTTAATATGTACTTATGGATAGATGAAAGTTTAAGTAAACTTGAATGTGTAAACCCTTGAGATTGTTTTGTTTAAGAACCTTGTTTATTCAAACTTCCATATATTTCTCTGTACTTACTGGAATTGATTGATTCCAATTGGATATTAACCTGGACTTACATATGTATGACATATCCGAAAATCATGGGAAAATACCAAGAAATGACTCCTTGGTGAGAGTTTGAAGTTCGGGTATGAAATCTGCCCTAACGGTGAAAGTATGCCTACCATGTGTTCGATGTTTTGCTTGACATAGAAAATAAACTCTGAAAATTATGAAATTTTAATATTGTATTGTTAAATATGTTTACTGATGTTGGGTTGAATATAAATTTATGATGTAGAAAAATTATGGAAATTCCTGGAAGTTGAATGAACGATAAAAGAGCCTATAGGGCAGATTTGCTATGTAATGAAGAATTAGGTTTATTTTGCTCTAGGAAACTCGGAATGATGTGCCGTCTTTTGTTTTGGAAACATGATATAATAAGGATTGGATTACAAAGAATATTTAAAAAGGGTTTGGACTGTAATTTGAATATGTTAGATAACAGAACCTGAGTCTAGATGGGACTTCATTTTAATGAATGATTTGAATTGAATAATATGATGCTTATGAATTGAGTTATGATTGAAGTTATTCTTTGGACTATTAATATTCTTATGATGACACTAATATTGTAAGAATGATAGGAAGGGAAGAAGAGATGATTGAACAAGTACCGGATAAAGGCAAGGGAAAAGCCAGTTAAACTGTCAAGGTGAGTGTACTTATGATTTGTTTCATATATAAATATGAATATAGCTCTAAGAGAGGATTTGTTTGAATACTTCGGTATTCAAGATTTGTTTGGATATTAAAATATCCAGGATTTGTTTGGGTCTCATGATCCAGGATTGGTTTGAATACTTCGGTATTCAGGATTTGTTTGGATATTCAAATATCCAGGATTTGTTATTGCCAATGGGCAGAATTATTTGGATATTCAAATATCCAAGATTTGTTATTGCCAATGGGCAGAATTATTTGGATCTTATGATCCAGGATTTGTTATTGCCAATGGGCAGAATTATTTGGATCTTACGATCTAGGATTTGTTATTGCCAACGGGCAGAATTATTTGGATCTTATGATCCATGATTTGTTATTGCCAATGGGCAGGATTGTTCAGATTTTATATTCACATATTCGATATAGAATTGTTATTCTATTGCAGGGAAGGAGTACCTCACTAAGCTTAATTCTTATGGTTTATATTTTAAAAATTTCTGGTTGGTACGCTGCCAGCTAGGATAATATATGACCGGTAACTTTGAGAGTTGCACCGTTAGAAGAGTTGGGGTTTAAGTATGGAGATTTTATCATTGTCACACTGAAGATTTTAATTTACTCACACATTGTATATATTGATTTAGTATGAATTGAGTTGATCATAGTTAATCACAGTATTGTATGTCCGCTTAATTATGACTCTGATGTTGACTTTGTTATGGCAAAAAAACAATATTATGTTCATTATGCAGAAAAACATTGATACATGAGTTAAATTTTCAATGGACTTGAGATTATGATCCAATTATTCTAATAACAAATGATTAGTATGGATATTGGGTTTGGGGTGTGACAATTAGTGGTATCAGAGCGTGGTTATTAATTCTGGACGTGTGTGATGATTAGATGGCAGTATTGAGTTAATTTGATATTTATGAATTGTTTATGTACTAACCAATAGTTTAGTATTATAAACTGTTTATATTGGTTGTTAGAAATTTGTTGTATTACAGATAATTCCAGATAGAACTTGGGGATGGACAACATCGAGAAGAGGGAGTAGCTTCTCGTACAGACATTACTGAAGAAGAGCAGAGTGTTGCTGGAAGGGCCAGAGATAATGAACAACCTACAGAGATTCAGATGATGGTGCAGGCAATGATGAGGATGGCAGAGAAACAAGAAAGAAATATGGCGCAAATGGCAGAACAACAGGCTAGATATCTAGAATCAAAGATTGTGGCCAGGATTGAGAAAGAGGCAAGGAAGGAAATGAAGGATTCCATGCATGAGAAGTTTTTGAAGTTGAATCCTCCAGAATATTCAGGGTCGGTGGAACCTACAGAAGCTGAGATGTGGGTCAGAGATATAGAGACCATATTTGCGGTTATGAAAGTTCCAGATGACCAGAAAGTGAATCTAGTTGTGTTTAAGCTGAAAGGAGAGGCCAAATATTGGTGGGAATCCAGCAACCATTTGGGGCCCAGAATGGAAGGTACGGGTGTTATTACTTGGGATGAGTTTATTAAATCTTTGTACGTTAAGTATTTCCCTAAAGTTTATAGGAGGGAGAAGCTGAGGGAATTTATAAATTTGACCCAAGGGAAAATGTCCGTGAGGGAGTATGATGCTAAATTTACTGCTTTGTCTAGATTTGCTACTAAGTATGTGCAGGATGAAGGAGATAAATGTAGTAAGTTTCAAGATGGACTGATTTGGCCTATTCAAAATAGAGTGGCAACTTATGAGTTAGAAGATTATGCTTCTCTGGTAAACAAAGCCACAATAACAGAAAGGCAAATGAACCAAGGTGTTGCGAGCAGAGAGAGTTTTAAGAAAAGTAGATTTGACGCATCTCAGTATAGGGGAGGTGAGAGTGGAAGTGTTAAGGTGGAACCTCATAAATTTCAGAGAGGTGGTGGATATAGTGGTAGAGGCTAAGGGAGATTTGGCAAAGATACTAGGGGTGGAGAATCTTCTAGTCTGGTTAGGAGGCCAGGGAGAGGTGAGGCACCGGCAAGAGTTGTTACATGTTTCTTTTGTAAAGAGGAGGGGCATTATAAATCCGAGTGTCCTAAGCTTAAAGGAGTGGAATGCTACCATTGTCATAAAGTGGGGCATGTTAGGAAGAATTGTCCGCAGTTGGCAGAGACTACAGCACCACCTAGCAAAGCAGCAAGCCGAGTATTATCTCCAGGCAGTGCAGTGAAAAGTATGGGAAGAGGACAAGCCAGTGGTTCCAGGCCAGGTGGACGAGTCTTTACGATGAAAGAGGCTCAGATTACTCCAGATGTGGTGACAGGTACACTTTCTGTTACTGATAGAAGTTCTTATGTTTTGATTGATCCTGGTTCCACACATTCTTTTGTGTCATTTGCATTTTCCATATATCTGAATAGACCATGTACTCATTTAGAGGAGGGGTTGAGTATTTCCCTGCCTATGGGGGATATGATTGTAGTCGAATATGTTTTTCGTGATTGTGTTTTGACTGTGGGGTTTAGAGATACGGTTATAGATCTACTTCCATTGGATATTTTTGATTTTGATATAATTCTGGGAATGGATTGGCTATCCAAATATCATGCATCCACGGATTGTTTCCGTAAGGAAGTTGTTTTTAATATGCCTGGTGAGCCTGAATTTAAATTTGTGGGGGAAAGGAAAATTGTTCCCAGTTGCATCATTTCTGCTATTCAGACGAGGAAATTATTGAGTAAGGGTTGCGAGGGTTTTATTGCATATGTTCTTGACACTAGGAAGGGGGATTTACAATTAGTCGATGTTCCTATTGTACGGGATTTTCCTGAAGTGTTTCCTAGTGAGTTGCCAGGGTTACCTCCAGAAAGAGAAGTTGAATTTAGTATTGAATTAGCACCAGGGACAACCCCTATTTCTATGGCACCGTATAGAATGGCACCTACTGAGTTGAAAGAACTTAAGATCCAGTTACAGGATTTACTTGATAGGGGATTTATACAACCCAGTGTATCTCCGTGGGGTGCACCAGTTTTATTTGTGAAAAAGAAAGATGGTACTATGCGGTTGTGTATTGATTATAGGCAACTGAATAAAGCTACAATTAAGAATAAATATCCCTTACCTCGTATAGATGATTTGTTTGATCAGTTACAGGGTGCGGTGCTAAAGTGTTTTCAAAGATAGACTTGCGATCAGCGTATCATCAGTTGAGGGTGAAGGAGAGTGATATTTCTAAAACTGTTTTTCGCACTCGGTATGGTCATTTTGAGTTTTTGGTGATGCCTTTTGGGGTGACTAATGCTCCAGCTGTATTTATGGATCTTATGAACCGGGTACTGCATCCTTTTGTTGATTCATTTGTGATAGTTTTTATTGATGATATTCTGATTTATTCACATGATATGGTTGAACATGAAAAGCATCTCATAACTATTTTTAATCTGTTGAGAGATAAGAAGTTGTATGCTAAGTTTAGCAAGTGTGGATTTTGGCTATCACAAGTTGTATTTTTAGGCCATGTTATTTCTGGAGATGGTATATGTGTTGATCCTAAAAAGGTAGAGGCTATTGTGAAATGGGAGAGGCCCAATAATGTGACTGAGGTGAGGAGTTTTCTGGGTTTAGCTGGGTATTATAGAAGGTTTATTAAGGGATTTTCTTCGATTGCCTTACCAATGACTAAACTAACCCGGAAAGATGTTAAGTTTGAATGGAATTCTGATTGCGAAAATAGTTTTGATGAATTGAAAAAGAGGTTGGTAACTGCACCTGTTCTTACTATTCCGCATGGTGGAGATGGTTTTGTTATTTATACAGATGCTTCACACCAGGGGTTGGGTTGTGTTTTTATGCAGCATGGTAGAGTTATTGCTTATGCTTCTAGGCAGTTGCGTACACATGAACGTAGTTATCCTACACATGATTTGGAACTTGCTGCTATTGTGTTTGCTTTGGAGTTGTGGCGTCATTATCTATATGGTGAGGTATGTGAAATTTTTATTGACCATCAAAGCCTTAAGTATTTGTTTACTCAGAAGGAGTTGAATTTGAGGCAGAGGCGGTGGATGGAGTTAATTAAAGATTATGATTGTACAATTCACTACCACCCGGGAAAGGCAAATGTAGTTGCAGATGCTTTGAGTAGAAAGGCTTCAGGTAGGTTATCTTGTATTTGATGTGCTAGAGTTGCTCATATTATGGAGTTGAGATTGATGGGAGTAGAATTGCAGCTAGTAGATGGGGATAGATTCTTTGCTCATGTAAGCGTGAGGCCTTTATTAGCTACCTGTATTCGTGATTTGCAAAGCCAAGATCCTTTTCTTGAGAAGAAACGACAAGATCTCTGAGATGGTAAGTCTGAAGATTTTTGTATTGTGAATGATGGCACTTTATTGTATAAGCAGCGGTTGTGTGTGCCTAATGTGTGTGGATTGAAAAAGGAAATTTTAGATGAGGCTCATAATTCCATTTATACTATGCATCCTGGTAGCACTAAAATGTATAGGGATTTAAAGGAGCATTATTGGTGGAATAATATGAAGAAGGAAATAGCTGATTTTGTTGCTAGGTGCCTTATATGTCAGCAAGTGAAAGTGGAACATCAGAAGCCTACTGGTCTACTTCAGCCATTGCCAATACCGGAATGGAAATGGGATCATGTAACGATGGATTTTGTGGTTGGGATTCCTCGATCTCAGAAGGGGTCAGATTCGATTTGGGTAGTGGTGGATAGATTGACAAAGTCCGCTCACTTTCTAGCAGTCAAGACTACGTATACAGTTGATAGGTATGCTAGATTGTATGTTAATGAAATTATTCGATTGCATGGAGCACCGGTATCTATTGTTTCAGATAGGGACCCTACTTTTACATCCAGATTTTGGGATAGCTTGCAGTATGCTATGGGTACTAACTTGAAGTTTAGTACGGCTTTTCATCCCCAGACAGATGGGCAGTCTGAAAGGACAATACAGATTTTGGAAGATATGCTTAGAGCTTGTGTGCTTGATTTCAAAGGTAATTGGGATGAATATTTGCCTTTGATAGAATTTGCATATAACAATAGTTTTCAGTCTACTATTGGTATGGCTCCATATGAAGCCTTGTATGGTAGACGATGTCGTACACCGATATGTTGGGGTGAAGTTGGTGAAAGGAAGATAGAGGGTCCAGAATTAATTGAAGTCACCACTGAAAAAGTGAAGATTATTCAAGATAGAATGAGAATAGCTCAAAGCAGACAGAAAAGTTATGCGGATAAACGACAAAAAGATTTGGAATTCCTGAAAGAGGATTATGTGTTTCTTCGGATATCTCCATGGAAAGGAGTTATGAGGTTTGGAAAGAAAGGAAAATTAAGTCCACGCTACATTAGACCTTATGAAATCCTTGAAAAAGTCGGGATGGTTGCCTACAAGTTAGCATTACCACCAGAGTTAGCTTGATTACATGATGTTTTCCATGTTTCTATGTTGAGAAAGTATGTAGCAGAACCTTCACATGTATTGGTGGAACAACCTATTGAATTGAAGAAAGATTTGAGCTACGTGGAAGAACCACTTGCTATCGTGGATAGGAAGGAACAAGTATTGAGATCAAAAGTAATCCCACTTGTGAAAGTTGTGTGGAGAAGGCATTCCATGGAAGAAGCTACATGGGAGAGTAAGGATAGCATGAAGATGCGTTATCCGTATTTGTTTGATTCGGACAACCAAGGTATGTCAATTTCGAGGACGAAATTTCCTAACAGGGGAGAATTGTGACAACCCTAATATAATTATGATTAATTATGCTTAAATCATGCTTAGCTTATGTGATATGATTAGTGTGTTATTAATATATATGATGTTATCATGAAATGTCGGATTAGTTACAAATACAAAATTTTGAGGGTTTCGGTAGGAATGTTCATGTTTAAGGCTAGTTTTGACCTTTATGACATAAAAATGAACTTGAGGTGTAAACTAGATATTTGTATATATATGAGTTAGGTTTATAACAAAAGAAACGGTTCATCGAACGAACATCCGAGCGGGAAGATATTTTCCTTTTACGAACAGGGGGTAAAGTAGTCATTTAGCCTTAAATGAAATTTTGTTTTATGTAATGCCACATGTTATATTTTGATTGGACCAAGAGGGGGTGGCCTTATGCCGACTTAAAACCCTTTAATTAAGCTCTTCCTTCAGCATATTTCAGCCATGGAAGATTTTAACCTAAGGAAAGAGAGTTTTGAAGTTTAGGAAGAAAGTGTGAGGAGAAATTGAAGAAAAATTCATAGAAAAATTACGTAAAAGCTCCTAAGGTATTTCCATCCATAAATCTTGTTTATTTTTTGTATTACTTATTTAAATGATTTAAATAATCATTTGTTTACTGAAATTCCATGTCTTGATATGTACTTATGGATAGATGAAAGTTTAAGTAAACTTGAATGTGTAAACCCTTGAGATTGTTTTGTTTAAGAACCTTGTTTATTCAAACTTCCATATATTTCTCTATACTTACTGGAATTGATTGATTCCAATTGGATATTAACCTGGACTTACATATGTATGACATATCCGAAAATCATGGGAAAATACCAAGAAATGACTCCTTGGTGAGAGTTTGAAGTTCGGGTATGAAATCTGCCCTAACGGTGAAAGTATGCCTACCATGTGTTCGATGTTTTGCTTGACATAGAAAATAAACTCTGAAAATTATGAAATTTTAATATTGTATTGTTAAATATGTTTACTGATGTTGGGTTGAATATAAATTTATGATGTAGAAAAATTATGGAAATTCATGGAAGTTGAATGAACGATAAAAGAGCCTATAGGGCAGATTTGCTATGTAATGAAGAATTAGGTTTATTTTGCTCTAGGAAACTCGGAATGATGTGCCGTCTTTTGTTTTGGAAACATGATATAATAAGGATTGGATTACAAAGAATATTTAAAAAGGGTTTGGACTGTAATTTGAATATGTTAGATAACAGAACCTGAGTCTAGATGGGACTTCATTTTAATGAATGATTTGAATTGAATAATATGATGCTTATGAATTGAGTTATGATTGAAGTTATTCTTTGGACTATTAATATTCTTATGATGACACTAATATTGTAAGAATGATAGGAAGGGAAGAAGAGATGATTGAACAAGTACCGGATAAAGGCAAGGGAAAAGCCAGTTAAACTGTCAAGGTGAGTGTACTTATGATTTGTTTCATATATAAATATGAATATAGCTCTAAGAGAGGATTTGTTTGAATACTTCGGTATTCAAGATTTGTTTGGATATTAAAATATCCAGGATTTGTTTGGGTCTCATGATCCAGGATTGGTTTGAATACTTCGGTATTCAGGATTTGTTTGGATATTCAAATATCCAGGATTTGTTATTGCCAATGGGCAGAATTATTTGGATATTCAAATATCCAAGATTTGTTATTGCCAATGGGCAGAATTATTTGGATCTTATGATCCAGGATTTGTTATTGCCAATGGGCAGAATTATTTGGATCTTACGATCCAGGATTTGTTATTGCCAACGGGCAGAATTATTTGGATCTTATGATCCATGATTTGTTATTGCCAATGGGCAGGATTGTTCAGATTTTATATTCACATATTCGATATAGAATTGTTATTCTATTGCAGGGTCACCTCACTAAGCTTAATTCTTATGGTTTATATTTTAAAAATTTCAGGTTGGTACGCTGCCAGCTAGGATAATATATGACCGGTAACTTTGAGAGTTGCACCGTTAGAAGAGTTGGGGTTTAAGTATGGAGATTTTATCATTGTCACACTGAAGATTTTAATTTACTCACATTGTATATATTGATTTAGTATGAATTGAGTTGATCATAGTTAATCACAGTATTGTATGTCTGCTTAATTATGACTCTGATGTTGACTTCGTTATGGCACAAAAACAATATTATGTTCATTATGCAGAAAAACATTGATACATGAGTTAAATTTTCAATGGACTTGAGATTATGATCCAATTATTCTAATAACAAATGATTAGTATGGATATTGGGTTTGGGGTGTGACATATTCCGTATCGTGACTTTATTTAACTCTCGGTAATCGACACATAACCTCAACGATCCATCTCTCTTCTTAACGAACAGTACGGGAGCACCCAACGATGAAGTACTCCTACGGATAAACCCTACCCCAATAACTACGCAATCTGGTCACGTAACTCTCTCATCTCTGTTGGAGACATATGGTAAGGTGAGCGCGCTATCAATCACGACGCTAAATCAATGACGATGTCTATCTCTTTACTCGGTGATAACCCCAAAATTTCTTGAAACACATCGGTGAACTCTCGAACAACAGGAATTGAGACAAGTGGTACCACCACCTCCCTAGAGGTCTCCTCCTCTATGTAGTATAAATTTGTTGACGATCCTCCCTTAGGGCGAGGCATCGCCACCAAGATCATCTCCTAATCGGGTATGGCAAAAACTATACTCCTACTAAAACAATCGATCATGGACCTATACATAACAAGCCAATACATACCTATAATCGCGTCATACTCAGACGTATCCAATACGAGCATGTCAGCGGGTAAGATAAACCTCCCAATCTCTATACCCACTCCCTAACAAATAAAAGAAATCACGAAACCTCTAGTCAAACGAGAATCCACACAAGTAACCGTACTCTCTGTTGTATCAAATAATCTCGTAGTACATGCAAATGTCGTGGTAATAAAATAGTGTGTGGCCCCCGTGTCAAATAAAATGCGCCCAAAAGTCCCCTGGATAGAAAACATATCCCCAATCGCGGGTGGATCATGTGGGAATGAGGGTTAGTAAAGATTGTAGACTCGTCCATACTGAAGCTGCCCCTAATGAGCTGGGATGACTAGAATGGGTGGAAGTGCTGGCATCTGTGGGGGTCCTGGGAGAGATACGGGAAATAACGGTTATTGGGGCTCCTGGCGAGCACCTTATTGCTGCTGCTGCTACTGGACTCTACCCTTCTGAGGGCAGTCCTGACGCTTATGGACAGAGTTGCCACAAGTAAAACATCTCCCTAGGAAGGGTCCTCCAGTTTGTCCCTGATGTCCCCAGCCCTGATGGCCGTTTCCACCCCTCCCTTGGCCATGCTAGCCCTCTGAACCTATTGTTGGCCCTAATGTCCCTGATGACCATATTGACCCTGTTGTCCACGCCTAAAGCCTCCCTGCCCATGTCTAAAACCTCCTGACCTGAACCTCTTAGGATACCCCTGCTGGGAACCCTGATCACTGTGTCTCTACTAATCTTAAACTGCATGTGCCCCACTGGTATCATTTCCTCCTGTCATGCCCTGTTGGCTAGACTCTCCTACTCGCTTAACCTCTGTCAGATGAAAACGGTGGTCCTAGACGTGGAGTAGTGTTGTATTAACCACGTCCGAATAGGTAGCCAAAAAGAGATTTCCTATCAAATGCTGGCGGATCCTCCATGTTAACCCATCCAAAAAATGCTGAATCTTCTTTTCCTCAGTCGGGATCTCATCCGGTACAATGTTCATAAGGTTGATAAACTCTTCCTCGTATCCTGCCATGGTATTCCCCTCTTGCTTCAAGATCACCAATTTCCATCTCATCTTTGTCTGGACGGTCGAGGGAAAATATTTGCGGTCGAACCGCACCTAAAAGTCTCGAATCGTGAGTGTGTCTCTCTCCTCAACGGTGGTAATAGACTCCCACCACTCCAGTTCTGCTCCCACTAACTTGAATGTGGCCAGTATATGACTCTGCACCTTCATGCACTCGTGTATCCTCAAATGTCTCTGGATGTCCTTCTTCCATTAACTCGCTACCACCACATCAGATCTCCTTGTAAACTCCGAAGGATGCACTTTTTGGAAGGCATCCCTAACACGTTCTTAAGAAGACGGGAAGACTTGGGCCTGAACTGGAGCCACCATCGGTGCATGAGGTGGTGCCTCTGCTGCACAACTGCCAATGTGGCATTTATCACATGAGCTACAATGGCGACAAAATAAGTGGCATTCATCATACCCTGAGCTGTTGCAGGATGAGGCTCGGGTTGTGCATCCCTAGGAACTCTCTCTGCACGTCAAGGAGGCATATGAAAGGAGATCAAAGTTTCATAAGCCTACAGTTATTATCTCAAAGTAGTTGAAGAACGTAAAATGCGTAAAGAGTCAATAATCTTACAATATAGGGATCTATATCAAAGGATGCTACACGAAAACATAGCAAGCCATACAGATCCTAAGAAAACTAGAACCTGATGCACTGATACCACCTGTGACACCCCATCTAATTAATTACCGGGTGATCAGTCCTTAATTAATTAATTTAAGAATATCAAGTGGGTTCAGATAAATGCATCACTGTCGAAGAACTCTAATTATAATTTAATTGATAACTAACCACCTAATATTTAAAAAGGTTAGTGCCAAAATGTTAACTTGTTATTAGATATCATCATTAAAGGGAAATATTTAATCATCACCATACAACACAATCGCATAAGGAAATAATTAACTGAATTTAAATAAAGAATTGGAGTAAACACTTCCAGTCAAAATCCTATACAATAATCCAATAATATGAAATCAAAGTCTAAAGATAGAATAAAATAACTCTAAATCTCTTAATATAAAATGGGAGGGACGACATGTCCAACTAAAGTAAATAACTGATATGTGAGGAGAAATAGACTCGAAAGCGTCTACTAGCAATGTCATGTAGCTTCCACAGCAGTTACAGTTCGACAAATGAATGGAATCTCCTAAGCCTGGTGTCGCTGTGGCTGAGCACCTAAAATGAAGGAACAAGAGAAGAGCTATGCAGAAAAATGGGTCAGAGCCCGAGTAGAATATAGTTTAAATATAGCAAGTGCTTAAATTGGTTAATTAACACAAATATTATTCATGTTAACTTAGCGTACTCACTTGAGATGATCACCTCTCATCTAATGTGCACACGTAGCGAGTCTAACTACCCATACTAGTCATAATACTCTGCCTGAATATACGTAGTGTAACCACTATACCGGATAAAATATCTAAACACCCCGAAGATAATCCAATTCTATTATTTAGGGATAGGTTTACAGATGCTTTAACTCATTCTCATAACATTCTCAATTTTCAACTATTGACCCAATACATATATATTTTAATAAAGAGGCCAATATGAAACACAGAATAGGAACTAAGTATACATATATAGAATCTCACTATGTATACAAACAAATATATATCAATACTGCACCCATGGTTAAGAAACCCTTGGTTCTAGGCATACTCGGCTATCTAGTCCTATTACAATGCTCACGCATAAAGGACAACAGGTTCAATCTCTCAGGAACCAATAAAATATATACACATCTTGGAGGCGAATATAGTTCCAAGTCGATGGCCTATGCACATACCTATGCACTCATATGACCGTCATCACTTCGTTCTCACAAATATCCCGTACCTAGGTTCCATGCTCTAGTGGTACGACTCAAAATCCCTCGAAGGCACATAAGATATGGCCGTCCATAACGCGTTAACCTCAGTTCGATAGCCAGTACCTAGGTATGTCATACACATAATATCTCAAGTAATAAGCATGCACACAACTTATATAACTCAATAGGCGTTCACGCAACCTGATTTCCATAGTACGTAAGTAGTAGTATTAATTCTACCACTCGTCGTGATTCGATCATATATTTCCTCTTTTGAACCTACATCTCCTCCTAGGTTCTATAAACATTCTATATCCCTAGAATAATCACACTCCCGTCTCAATATTAATTCGGAATTTAGGTCACTCATCATTCACGTAGGTTATTTCTCTCACTTGGATGAACCTAGAATGATTCTTAAATTGACCGAGCCTTAAAAGTGTATTCTAGAATCTCTTTAAAAGTTAGACGATTCTCGTTCGAACGAGGTCATTCTAAAAAGTTTCTTACTTCGAATGAACTCAAAAATTTTGTTAGAAAGGTGGTTAGAATTCTCGTTAGAAGGCTCATTCGAACGACCTAGGCTGGTCTTCGAACGAGAATTCCGAACTAGCACTTGTTCTTCCCCAAATCGTTTTTCTAAATTTTCTAACTTCCAATCTCCACCCAAAACTCAACCAACTTCGAATTACATGTTTCTAAACTATTTCTAATCTCCCTACGATACTTTTTAATATAAATTAAAGGTCAAATCTTTATATAGTCAAATGTAATTCAATAATTTCTTCAATTCCTAATAAATCTCTTAAATATGAACCCAAAATTTTAAACCTTCAAAACCCTTAATAAATTTTGTGATTTCAACATATAGTTACCAATTTCAACAGTTCTATGAAGGGAAGTTCCTCTACATGCAACCCTATCTCCAATTCATAAGGTTTCATTACAAATCCTTCTTATTAAACCTAAGTTTTCGTTGCAACAAGTTTATATCATCTAATTTAAATCAACAATAACAATATTTTCTAAAAGAGGAGAAAGATAAGCACTTGCCTTAAAGTGGATTTCGGATTCTCGGACTGAAATTGGTATATGGTTGATCCTCTTGTTGCGATCTACACTTTGGCGTAACTTTTTGTGGTAATCCTTGAGTTTTTGTCATTGTTCTCCAATGGAGTCTTCTTCCTCCTTGGTACTCCCTCTCTGTCTCTCTCTTTCGTGGGTTGAAACTAACAGACCTCTAACCCACGTAGCTTTTAATCAAACATAATTTTTGTCCATTTAATAACTCAAAAATCCCAAAAGATTAAAGCACCCCCCCTGGGGTGTCATTTTGGGCTAAAATGCTCCGGACTCCAAATATAACACTCGAGTAGTGTTTTCTGACTATATCGACCATTCTGAACACACTGGTGCACTCAAAATTGTCATTCGAGTTATATAAAAATAATTTATCTTTTTAACCCCCAAATATATAATAGTGACGCGACTTATACGGGCGTTCCAAATAATTATATCTTAACTGTCATGTATCACGTCCCCGGCCATATTATTATTTCCTAAACCATCTATTACGTTACTTACTATGTAATGTTCAACATAATTATAATTTGATATAATTATTATTTTTAATTACCAACTCTCGTCACGCTAGTAACTATTACCCTTAACATCATATTAATTATAAATTAAATTTTCTCCGTTTAAATTAATTAATCCAAATTTCCATAATTTCATAATAACATAAATATGCGTAAAAATATGGGGTATTACAAATTCTTCTTAAGTTTTCTAATTGAGACTTATCAGTTTTAGGTTCCAAATAAATCTACTTTTTTCTTTTTTCTTTTTTGAATTTTTGTTTCCAAATGTTTTGAGAATAATATTAATTCCTCCACAAAAAGAGTCTCTCCAAATGTGTTGACTTCATTATCAGATAGAGATAAACTATCATAGAATGATTTTCTCCCGTTTGTAGGTAATTCAGTGGCTTCATGAGGTATGTTTAGCACTTCGATTAGTATAGTGTCCTCAAAATCGATACCCACAGACTTGATTTTATCAATATGAGCTTGAAGAATCTCGGTTAAAATTCCCTTTTTGACTATCTTTTTGTTAAGACTAGAAACTGATTTAGATAAAATTACTTGTGCAGTTGTTTGAAGTCTGGAACTTAAGAGACTTTTGTCTTGAATTTAATTAGCTTTAATTGAGTTGAGGAGAAACTTGAATTATCTCTGTGTTATATCCAAATTCTTGGTCTGCAATTGTCTTACTGATATCTTCTTGTATTTCTTAGTTTTTTTGGAACATTTGCTTATCTTTTGAGTTGGGAATAGTTAGTCTTTCATGTAATAGGTCTAATTCTATGCAGACTCGTGCTACACTATGTCGATTGAAGGTAATTGTTGAAGCATCAAGATTATCATATGCATCCGTTAAATGATTCCAGTTTTTGGACCTCTAACAAATTTGAAATTAACAAATTCACATAAAAGTCTCTTATGTTTCTTACCAAACTTTATGTCAATTTCCATTCTAAAATTCTGTAAAACACAAAAACACGAAACAAAATAGGCACTTAAAAGCTACATATTTGTCATAACATATCATCAACGAATGTTTTTAACTCCGACCTTTTTTTAATAGAAGTTGCATCCCTTTTCTTATTTTTCATATAGTTTGTAAGCAAGCCTTCCACGCATACTCGTCTAAATTTTAAAGATTATTGTTGCATTATTTATATCAATGTGATGTTTAGTTTAATATCAGTGTACTAAACAATGCATGTACATAGCCTCAACTAGGGTGAAACAAAGAGTTCGTGGACCTACTAAAGGTAAAGGGTTGGAAAAAAAAAGGTCAAAGCAACTGGGAAGAAGATGCGGATAGAAATATCCAAAGAGAAAGGAAGGTCTCTTGAGCATGAGCAGTCTGCCAAACTTTTCAGTGAGATAGGGATTATAACTCGAAATCTTATTCTGGTGCCAACTAAATGGAAAGCACTTAGTGAGCTTGATGAGAATGAAGCTTTTGATAGAATTAGTGTAACTATATATATTTTTAGTCCTGTGACTATCAGTATTATACATTTATGTTTAACTTGATTAATTAATATTTGTTATTTATAGGAGATGATAATACAAATATAGCACCCTGCCGCGGAATGAATTCTTCTCCAGTTCGCACCTTAGGCCATACAGGGCGCGAACTAACCTCACCCAGGGCGCAGCCAGAACTCACTCGGCGCGACATCCCTTCAAGACCAGATGGCACAGGGTGCAACCCTGTCCATTATGGGTCGTGGCACTCCACCGTATTGTGCGTGGCACGCCACCATCAGCTTACAAAACTGCTTGCTTTGCAGGTCGCACCCCCCTCATCCACAACTACTGCAGACTTGGTATACGCCACGTGCTCAGGGCATGTGACTCGGCACATTTCCTCATAAATAGAGGACCACACCTCGAAGGAAGGGGATCGATTCTATACCGATCCGGGGCAGGCTCTGCAATACAGATTCTCTCTACACGACCTCAATACACGACTTGGAGGCCACACATCTACATCGCAGCCACCTCTCCGGCACTCCGGAATCCTCAGTACTGCCATGTACTCTATTTTATTCTCATACTTGTATGCCTTTTTAGGCACGATTATATTGTACAATGTAACGCATATAATGAGAGCGGAGCAACACAGTGGATGTAGGCCTATTTTAAAGGCTGAACCACTCTATATCGTGCCTTCTCTCTACTTACTTGTTTTACTTGTTTATTACACACGTTACTCTTGACTTGCTGGTATGAGAACGCCTTGTGGCCGATTTCTCGTATCATCAGGAGAGATTTGAAATTGACTTGGATGAACATGAAAAACGAAGTTGCGAAGAGTTAATGAAAGGGAGGAGTAGGGCTCGAAGAAGTAAGCTTCATCAATATTATTTGACATTTAAGTCAAAGGAGGTGGCACGGGCAAATCCACATAGTAGCTGTACTAAGGCAAATTGGCACAAATTGTGTGATTTATTTGTTGATCCAAAATATGAGGTAAAAGATTATTGCAATTATTTTAATTATCTAATATAACAACTTTTATATTTGATTTAATGATTACATATATATATATATATATATATATATATATATATATATATATATATATATATATATATATATATATATATATATATATATTGTAGAAATGATGTGATATAAACAAGAATAGGAAAGGAAAGCAAATTGTAAGGCATAACAAGGGATCCAAGGCATTTGTGGTTGTTCGTCATGAACTGGTAATATTATTTACTTTATATTCAAAAAAAAAATCTCTTTAAATATGTTTTCTGATTATATACCTATTATATTTTGACAGAAAGTAAAAGCGGCTAGTGGTGTTGAGCCTAACATGATCGAATTTTATAAAGAAACCCATTGTAAAAATGGGAATTGGACGTCTCCTGAAGCCGAAGAAATCTATGTAAGTAAAATTGTGATTTATTATATGTCGTGCTCTTATTGGGTTAAGTATGTTTAGTTATTGGAGGCGGATGTTAAGTAGGTTAAGTTCTATTTGTTGATTTGGAGGCTGAGATTAACTATGGTGCATTATTTTATGTCGAAGTTGATGTTGAAATGGAATGAATAGGTTGGTTTTATTGTAAAAACAAAGGAAACTCTGCCAATTTTTTTTTAATATAAAATATTTTATTAGAGGCTATTTTGATGTTATATTTTTGTAGGAGAAGGAAAGATTAAGTTTGAACTTATTAGTTTTCATTTTAAAAAAAAGTATGCTAATTTTTTTAGGTATAAAATATTTAAAATTTTTGAATATGTTTAGATTCTAATTGTATATTTCTTTTACTCAGGAGGATATGAAAAACCTTGAGTTTGAGTCTTTATTTGAGGAGGGTCCATTATTGAGCCCAGGCGAGATAGTGGATCGTGTGCTCGGGACGAGATCAGGTATATTAATGGGTTTGGGCATGGTCCCAGACCAACTAATTCTAAGACATCTTTGCAATAAAAAAAATGCACAATTGGAGGAAGCTCTTAAGGAGTCTGTTAGAGCTCAACAGGAATTGATGAAGCGCCTAAAAGCTCAAGAGATGGAGTCTGCAGCTCAGTGTGAGGAGACAATGAAGCAACAAAAGGAGGTGTCTTCTCAACGAGCACTCATAGACACCCTTTTAGCTAAGCAAGCTGAATCTGATAAGATCATTCAATCCTTGATTAATTCGAGAGAAGCAATCAACATAAGCTTTAGTTCAATGGTATGTCACTCGAGAGGTCTTTTTGTATTCAAGTAATAAATATTGATTTTAATATTCTGATTTATAGAACTTAACTCACAATTTTTTATTATGAATTATAGACATTAAGGGACGAGGACTCTTATTGGCAAAGCATATTTGGATGCGGCGAACCGAAGGAAAGGATATTGTTATGCCACCGTTTTTGTTATTAGATATCGTGTCGTTTTTTTTTTGTTAACTTTTGTTATCAGATATTATGACTTATCTTTTAAGTGGAACTTTTGGCACACAAATGGAGTATTTTTATGATTAGATATTATGACATGCGTGGAATTTTCAGCACAAAAATGGAGCCTTAATTTGTTGATAACACTTTGCATTTTAAATAGATGTACTTTGCGAACATGATTTTACATTTTTATTATTTTTCGAGCATGCGGATGAACTTGTTAAATGTCACAAAGTATTAATGTTATTAGTTATTTGTCATTATGAAAATGACATTTGTGATAACTATTTGGAAAGAAAATAAACTACTACTAATAGTTAAAAATAATAATATATAACATTATTAACAAAAAAAATAATAATAGCCACGATTTTTATTTGTGGACATATGTGCTAGAAAAGTCTATTTGCAGCCATTTTTAGTAGTAGCAAAAAGTGACAACTTATTTAGCCGCGAATTTTTAAGAGTATATGGGAGACAATTTGTCACGAAATTGTATTATCTGCTACAAAAAATTGACAAAAAGCAACGAGAAAAAATCGTTGCCAAAAGCTTCACAATTTGCTACGATTTTTTTTCGTGGCCAGTAAGTTTACTATTGGCGACGAAACTCATTTTCGTTCTCATATACCTTTAGTCACGGGACTTTGGCCACGACACTACTATGAAAAAAAAATCATTGCCAAATATCTTTAGCAACGAAATGTAAACATTTACTTTTTCACTGCCAAATGTACAATTTCTTGTAGTGCCATTTCATATTCTCCGTCGTCGTCCAGCTCTGATACCATATAAGATGAACAGATTTGAATGAGTAAAGTGAGTTTGGAGGAAAAGATATAGAATTGAATTATTCGATACCATACGTCCTCACTTGCGTATCTTTATAGTTACACTTTACAATTTGAATTCCTAAAATATAGGGGAAAACATTATCCTACAGGTGATAAGCTTAACAAACAAATAACAAATAAAAGGATAAGCGGTTGATCCTAATTTAATGGATATGATACAGTCCAAGATTTGTTGAGCATCGTTAACATGTCGTTTAAAGAAACATTGTGTCCAGTCCTATTAATTTTTAAATTTAAAATCAGGTTAAGTCTCTCTAATCTTACAAATGATAGCATTGAATTTTTATTGATATATTAAACAGAAAAGAATAACAAGTTACAATATAATAACTTCCTCTTCTTTTATGTCATCAATAGCCTCTTTTTCATATATACTACATGAGTCCTTATATGCACACAAATACTATATGAATGATTTGCGCTATGTAGGGTGCAAAGAAATGGAGAAGGTGGGATGTTGGGTCTAATTGAAGGTAAATTTTGAAATTTGTCCCTCTTCTTCTCTTCTATATTAGTTTGGATATATTATGTGTGTGTGGTGTGTGTGACCTGTTATTTTAACTCTAACCAAGCCTTATATTGTTTGTGCAACCTAAGCTAGTACAAATATTGAAAAAATCAAATTGTGTAGAATATAAATTTTACATCAAATAAAATTTTATTCCTTATTGTTATATAGATACACGAGGGTCTCGTTCTGATTTGAACTTTATGTATCTAGCACAATTCACAAAACGAATAAGATGTTTATTGATAAATATATTCAGGTAAAAGAAATTAAATCGCCCCACAGTATGTATGATGTGGGGGTATCTTCATTCAATGTCACTTTTGGTTTTGATAATTTAACTTTGACACAAACTACCCCATGCTTAAAATGATGAAAATCATTTTACATGGACACGGAAGGGGATATGTTCTGGGGACAACATGGCCCCCATTTATTGAAGAATGCATGGAAATTAATGGGGTTTAGTTAAAGATAGAAATTAGCATATAATTCATGATGCACAGGCGATGTATAATAAAAAAATATAATAATAATTATAAAAATTAGTATAAATCATAAATGCAATATTTTATCTTAAAGTCATTATAAAAGATTATTTTTTCATAAATCAAGCTTGTCTATTATTTTTAAATATTTTTATTATATAAAAACTATTTTTATGAATAAAAACTTCAAAAAAATATATGTATTTTATACAAAAAAAACTATACATCTTTTTATTTGTTTTTAGCTTAAACTATATGTCATTTATAGATACAAATTTAAAGTTTTTTTTTTTATAAATAAAACGTTAAAAATATTTTTCAAACCAAAAACTTTTTTTTATTTATATTAAAAATAATTTGAAAACTTTTTTTTAACTTAAAAACTATTTTTTATAAATAAAGATATCAAAAAAACTGTACGTATTTTATATAAAAAAATTATACATATTTTTATTTATTTTTAGTTTAAAAAACTTTATATCATTTATAAATGAAAACTTAAATTTATTTCTTTAAATACAACGTTAAAAATGTTTTTACAACCAAAAACCTTTTTTATTTATATGAAAAACAATTTTGAAAATTTGAAAACTTGATTTAAATTTTTTTTTTAGAAATAAAAATGTTATATAGATGTAGTAGTATTAGTAGCACTGTGTAATGTAATTTGAGAAGAGAATGGTCAAAATAGATTAATTGAATCTAGATTGTATTGAATAGAAAAATTAATTAATGGAGCCTAGAACTGATCAACTTTTTAGTTTTCAAGAAACTTTTTATTTATTCACTTTTTTTGTTTCTAAGAGATTTTTTAATTTTTTTAATTTTAAAAAACACAATTTTCAAGATAAAAGAAAAAAAATAAGTATTAAAGTATCATTAGCCCCTCTAGTATTTTCGTATTAGAAGCATAATATAGATACAAAGTGTTTCATGTTACAGCTTCCTTAGATTTTATGATAGTTTCAGGTTTCCTCTCCAATCAATTATATGCAAATTAAGTATATTTGTGGTAGGATTTTCATGTTTTCATCATGCACTGTACTAATGTGTATAATAAAATGAGAGTTTCAGTCACACTACACTTACAAGTTTGGACTTTGAATTAAGATGGGAGATAAATTAAAAAGTGTCATATCCGCAAAAGAAACACCATTCAAGAATATTTTTATTAACATAATTAATAGAAATTACATTTTTCATGTTCGCTCATCAAGACTGACATTCAATGAACCATCATATTTTCGTATTCTTTATAAATTAATTTGCAAGACATTTATCTGTACCGGAAAAGGAAAAAAAACACGAAATGTGTTTGAGAGCTTTATGTAGCACCAATGTGAAGATATAAACAAGTTTTGTTTTTGCACTTTAATATTCGATCCTCACAAAACATTATTTACACTCCGGTCAGCAAAAAATTGATGTACATGGATTAAATACTAAAGTTCTAAAAGATAGGCACAAAATCATCCCAACAGAATGGGAGTCAAATGTGTTAAACAAACAACAACAAAAAAAAAAAAAGGAGACAGTGGGAATTTTAACATAGATGAGTCCCAGCATCTAGGCTTACATTCAAGGTATAGTCCGTATAAATTTCAAATAAAAACAAAGGAAGTTCAATAGAAAAGCAGTTGCACCGAGTGACTGATAACATGGATAGCGTTGTCAATACTTTAAAGTTGATTTGACATTGACATGAAAGTTAAATTATGTGGAAATAAGCTCGAAACCTAGCTAGCATTGATCCTAATTTTGACATTGACATTGATCCTAATTTTGACTAAATTAACTAATCAAATGGCGGAACATGAGAGAGAAGGAAGAGAGCTAGCATGATCACGATGAATTATTAACAAAATATAATTAGAAATCACATAATCTTTCATCTCACTTAATTATTTGAAATGCTTTCTGTCCAAGGACAACGCTGAATTGTCGAGATAGAAAAGGGGCTTCATGATTGTACGAAGTGGCTTGTCGGGCCCATCTATACCCTTTCAGCACAACCCATAAAACATGCAGATGTGTACAAGTAGAGCTTTTTTCATTAAAATATTGTATCTCAAAAACCATGCCAGAGTAATCATTTAATGTATTTAAAATACAAATTTGAAAAAAAAAATAATATGTATAACATTACTTTTAATAATAGCTGTTTTTTGTTGGGGCAACAAAATGCCTATGAAATGTAAATTTGTTCACAAAACATACTTGATTTATATAATATAATATAAATAAAAGGCTGAAATAATGACAAAAAAATAATTACATTTAACATACATGGAGTATAGAATCTACTCTTGGATTATATCTTGATCTGGTTAGGGGTGTGCGCGGTCCGGTCCGGTCCGGTCCGATTTTGAGGTATTTTTAGGATCGGATCGTATTAATCGGTCCTAGAAAATTATGGATCGAGATCGGACCGGAATAATTGGTCTCGGTCCTATTCGGTGTTTAGACGGTCCGAGTTCGGTCTCAGTCATATTCGGTCCATAAACTACTATTATAAAAAAACAAATATAAAAAGCATTGCATTTTTTAATTAAAAAACAGCATGTTGTTTAAAATAATTTCTTATCAGCAGCAGATTCTTTTTATAGCTAGATATTCAGTTCCATTACTCATTTGTTTGACTCCAGCTATCAAATAGCAATATATTGAACGCGACTAAATAGTCTACTAGGCTTTTGATATCAAAAGCACATATTTTAATCCAAAACTTAAGTTGTAGAAATAGAAATAACCCAAATTGGGATTACCTGATTAAGATAAACTTGATCTGCTTCCTTGACTACTTCGTCCTTCTGTGAAAATTTCTACACCACTCCATTTCAAATATGTCGTGTCCAATTTCTCTGCTACAAACTCAGCAGCTTTACTACCTCCATGTCCATCATAAACCCCAAAAAATACCTACATTTTAACACAATTCAAAAACTATCAATTTAGCATCCAATAGCACGACAATATTTATCAGTACAAAGATTCTCGAAATATCTTATATTTTCTTTCCGTCCTAAATTTTTATCAAGCTCACTTACTTTTTAGCTACTCATACAAAACTCATGAGGGTTTCTTATAAGAAAATATTAGAAGGAGTTTTGTTGCAAAATTCAGAGTTTTTTGGCCTTACACACGCACACACATTGTTACATATATAATACCTTGTTGGCATGTGGAGAAGAGACAATCTTGTGAGTATCTTCCATGAACTTTTCTTGCCTTTAACAGAGAAGACCCTAACTCCAACTCCAACCCCACAAAAATCCAAACCCTCATTTAACGCTTTGAGCTGGAATTTAGGTTTGGCATCTGTAAGAATTTCGGACAAAACATTTGGGATTTCAATTGTGGGAGGCTTCTTTCTCTTCAAACAACAGCTAGAAATTGGATTTCCGTGACAGGGGGTGAGAGTTTGGATGTCGGATGGATCGGAGATAGTGAACTGTGACCGTGACATGGGGTGGTGAAAGAGAGAGGAGATGAAGAAGAGTAGTTGTCTTGTGTTGTTGATGTCGGCGGTAAAAAGAGAGAGAAAAGAAAGAGATGCTAGGGTTAGGTTGGGTTATGTAATTGTAAGAGCGTGCGTGTGTATATTTTGTGGGTAATTTTTTTTATGTGTATATTCTGTATAAAAGTGAAGCAGCAACTTAGTGTGTGTGTGTGTGTGTGTGTGTGTGTGTATATATATATATATAGATATATAAAGAGGTCCGGTCGAAACCCGCATTTAAGACCCAAAATCGAGACCGGACCGAATAATGCAGTCCTTTATATTTTAAGACCCAAAAAAATGCAAAAGTGGGTCGATCCGGTCCGGTTCGATTTTTTCGGTTTGTTCGGTCCAATCGGGTTCATGAACACCCCTAGATCTGATACACAATCAACACAATAATGTTTGTATATATGTTGTCAGTGGCGGATCCAGAAATGTGAGTAAAAGGGGGCCATACAATATACATTAACTTTTGTGGGGGCCAAAACTATAAATATATAAAAAAATTCATAAAATTTAAAAGTATATGGTTAAAATTAGAATTTCATAGAAGTTTGAGGGTGCCAAGGCCCCCCTCCCCCCCCCCCCCCCCCCTCGGATACTCCAGTGTATGTTGTAAATATGGGTTTGTTTACAGTTACTAGTTTGTCTACTCCAAAATTGATTCGTGACAATTAACTAGCTTTCGAAATCTTAACTAAGAAATCAAATTATTTCTTTCTCATTTATACTAGCAAATAATCTAATTTATAATTTTTCCTACTCAGTTGGTTCACAATAAAACTTGTGGGTCACAAGGAACCCCTTAAATACGAGCATCATCAATCCCATTTTTTTTAATTATTATTGTAACTTGTGGGACATAGCACCACCACTTAAGTAGTAACTTATCTAGATTGAACTTTAACAAAACTAAAATTGAGGATTATTAAAAATAATTTTAAAATAATGAACTTATTTCCTTATATCAAGTTTAAAGTTGAACACTTGAATTGAACTAATTCAGCTATTTAAACAGTTGTATCAAATACACATTAAAAATAAAAGGAAGTGTTGATGAGTAACTGATGCAATTTTTTTTATTTTTTTAACTTCGAGGAAATATAAACAACTTTCATTATGAATCAGAATATTTGACTATTGCATTTAAGTAGTGTGTCCTTTACGTGTTATGTTAGACAACAATATACAAAAGATCCACCATGGCATGCCTTGAAATCATCATTTTTACGTTTAAAATACTCAAAATATCATAATTTTAATGGATAGAAATTAGGAGTGCAGACGATTCAAATTGTTTCTCTTCCGTTATTAACCCGAAATCATAATTGACCCGAACCACGATTGATCGGTTCCATATTTTTTTAATCGGAACCAAATTGATTGTGTCTAGAACGGAACCAATACAAATAAAAAACGATTTAATAATTTTTGAAACCGGATACACAATTTGATTTTATTTATCATTTTTTTCTTGTTCGGTGAACATTTCTAATAAAAACAATAGTTTTAGTATTCATTGGTATTTGTATTCAAATTCACTAAGAAAACATATCACGTACACAAACAATGTAGTTAAAATATGGCTAAACAGGTGACACCCCGCCTATTTAAGCCCTCTAATAAAATAAAACAGGAATCTCAGACTGACTCATTCTTAGCATCACTGTCGAAAATCAAATTTATTACTAATAACCCATTAAGTGCGATGTCAAATTTTAAAAATTTATTAACTTGCCTTAATAAGACTTCCAATTATACAACTAACCATTATAATAATTTAAATACACAGTCACCACAATAATGACATGAATACTGAGAGATAAAATAAAAAAATTAACCGATAACTCTCGGTAACACCCAATACAATAATGAACCTGAAAATGAAATAACATAAAGTTTGAATAAAGTAAAGACTATCCAACAATGGGCGACATGCCCGAATGAATAATTGAAATGAAATCCTATCTAGATATCAATGATAGAAGTGTTTAATCAATCCCTGCAGGTATCCACGACTACTGCAAACTCATCTAAAGGAAGATAGCTAAGCCTGGCGTCCCTGTGACTGAGCACCTAAAAGGTTTTGAAAAATATTTTTGATACGAGTCTGAGCCCAAAATCGTTTGAAAATATTTTGCAAGAATTTAAAATGCAGTGATGTAAATACAGCATAATCGTTCATATGTAAACTGGTATCGCAGTCACAAGAGATAATCCTCCACCCTCATCTATAGTCCTTACCTAACACATTTATTTTAATTCCCTAGTCACACCACCCATTCCTAACTAGTATAAACACGTAACTTAGTCCCACATGTTAATCTTCTAGCGCAACCGTGCTACATGTATTTTACTTTGATTCATTTGTCATTTAGCTATCACATAAATTTTATCATTATAATTCTCAATTATAATCTTTATCCTTAACCGATTCACATAACTTTGCACTAGTTACAGTTTCAATGTTCACACATTCGTTTAATTCACACATATACATTTATCACTCTTATATACATACATAAATATCACATCTTGTACACATACATATATATCACTTGATATGAACACATAACCGCATCCCTAGAGTTGAGACCTCGGGGATTCATTCTCTAGCATGCTACCAGGATCTAGGTATATCACATACCACTGCCCGGCCACCGAATCGGAATGTCACCACCGAACCCGAATCGTAAACACATAAAAGGAGGCAATCATAGACATACATTCGTGGGTCATAACCATACCACATTACACCACTATACTCTAAACTCACATACAGTGGTCATACAACAGCCCTATGACATGAAAAACCAATCCAACACGTGCTGATCAACGTTGGGGTGCACCGTCCACTACGCGCAACCAACAACGATAGTATCCATAGAGTATGTATGTACACATATATCAATCACACGGATATATATATATATATATATATTGGGATATTCTCAGGTGCAAACTAAACCGTGCGCATCCGATGCGGACTTTGTCATGTTCCTCACGTGGTCCCCTCGTGGTCCCTAAAGACATTTTGTTATTTTCTTTAGATGATCCCCCTCTTGTTTTATATGAAACCCTTATTTTAAGACTAGATGTTTAAAAGATTTATAGTAAAGCCCAAATTGGTATCAAGGCCTTAAAGATTTTAGAAACTCACCGAATTTCGACCAAACCCCTAATTTGATATCAGAGGCATAAGACGCTCCTTTTAGACTTACGGTAAAAAGACTTTAATGCCCTTGTGATTTATCCCTCGCATTTACAAAGATATTTTTGGAACCAACCCAGACTACCATCCCATATCTATAACTGATTTAGATCCAGTAGGTTGCTTAATCTCACACATAGACGGTTGTTCACACACTGAACACATCCCATCCAAACACGCAGATAGTAGACAAGTTACTGTTAGTGCTATTAATAGCGTAATAGACCAAAATAAGTGTATACTCCTTATATTAAGACAATTAATAAAAGACACTCAAACTCTAGAAACAGAGATAAAAAACATATCTCTAAAAGACTACTGGAAATATATAATTAAATCCCAATAGACCTAGTACATATTTTACAAGAAATAAATATTAAGACTAATCATATAGAATTCCTTAACAAAGACATTTTAGAAATTAAAATTTTAATTAAAAATCAAGACAGTGAGTTAATTGAACTTACTAAAGAACAAGCTAAGCTTATCCCTAGATTAAATAGTTATCTTCCTAATGGAGATAGTTAGATCAGACTGAAATGAGGCACCAAGAGACCTCTCCATTCAGACCTTAGCAGACTTTTACCAAAGAATTATAAAAAGATAAATGATGATAGATTTTATTATAAGATAAATGAAAATGAGGCTGCCAACGCTGCTAAAGCAACTAGACTCCTATTAGAAAGATTAAATTTAATTTCTACATCCATAGCAGCTACACAAGACTATATCAGTAGCTTTGTTAAAGACTTGCATTTAGATTTAAAGGCTAAGACAGAAGGATTAACCACCTTCTACACAGACTTTGTTAAATTCCAACAAAATTTAGAAAATTATCTTACTAATATGGAAAGCCATAACCTATCCAAAATGGATAATATTATTAATTAACTTATACTAGATATGGCCCAAGTAGAAGAAAAATACGAAGAAATTATAAATGGAATTAAGGTTGTATATAATAAGCCTTCCCAAGCAAAAATAGACTCGCCTTTTATTCTAGCTCGTTTAGATAAAATAGAAAGGACTATAGAATCTATAGAAGTTAGATCTATGCAACAACAAGAAAAAGATAATGAAGTAAAAGACTATATTACAAATGTTGCTAAATCCTTAGTTAATTCTCTTGCTAAACATAGTGAAGAAATTTATGAGAAGACAAGAAAAGAGAATAAGAATTTTAAAGTGGAAATCCTTAGTCAGATAAAAAGATAAAAATATTATTCAGACTTCTTAGAAAGAATGGAAAAAAGACTTGAAAAAAATAGGTATCCACCTGTAAATTTAGAGAATCCCCTCCTATAGAAACTAGAGAAAGGAATACCATAGGTAGATGAGTCATAAATGACGGATTAGATGAGACTAGTAAGATAGTTAGCTCTATCCCAAATATTGGATAGAGTAATCATATGCTCCAAAGACTTAAGGATTCATCCTCCAATGATAGGACATGGTGGAAAGAAAGAAATTTCACCAATCCTCTCCAATGGAAAGAATGGGATGAAGTTGACTGAAAGATTGTTGAAGATTCTATTCATAATGGACAACTTCCAGCCGTTAGATATATAGACTTGTTTAAAGAAGGTGCCACTCCTAAGACTCCTAATTATAATATGACTTACCATTGTAGGAATCATGTGTTAGACAAATCATATACTGAGTTCCAAGTGTTTGACTCACGATGGCTTAGATCTAGAGGAACTGATAGGAAGTTCCATTTCCTAACCTTTGGACTCTTTTAAGCAAGAATCTAAGAATTACATAGACCTCAAAATAATATCAACATATTATGTTGTTTAGTAGAAAAAAGATGGAAAGATTTTGAGAAAAGCCTTATTGGGATAGCCCAATTGGAAATGTCAGACAACATAGGATACTTTAATGTCATTTCGGCATTTATAGTAACCGTAGACACAGCCAAACATTTTAAGTTAATCTTATATGCTGGTGACTATGAAGACTATATTATCCCAGACGCTAATATAAATATAGAATTCCAAAGCTATGTGAAGTTCTCCCAATTTCGTTATGAAGGAATGCAATCGGGAATCCCTAGCGGTAGACTTAATGAAGAAATATTAGTTAGAACCAATGTTTTGGACTATAATCATACTTACAGTATTAGAAATACTAAACCTATGAAAGAAAAAGATAAGACCCTTTGACAATTGCCAGAATTCCAAGAAACTAAGACTATACATAATAAACCTTTGTTTATTAATCAAGGCGATGTCACTGAAAATGTTACTATCCAGTTTGGCCCCCCTAAGATTGTCAATAATAATATCCAAACCGAAGAAATTAGATTTAGGAATATGGGAGAAGCCATAATCAATGATCCTTCAGAAGAAGAATGTAGTAGTAAGACTAGAGCTAGTTTACTAAGACAAGCCCCGGTAACTAGACCTAGAAGATCATTTGAAAATAAAGACTTAGTTAAAGAAAAAGCTAGGATCCAAAACTTTGGACATGAACCCTTAGAAATGGACATGAAGACATTTAAATATCACCTTAAGAAAAGTCACTCTCTTAGATTTCAAGAAAGAGAAATATTTAATATGATATCCCAAGGCCGTATATTAAAATTAAAAGAATTTAATAATACTAAGGAACTTCTTAGAAACTTAAGACTAATAGAAGAAGGAGAAGAAAGAGTAATTCCAGCGACACGGGTAGAACCTAATAAATAAGAAATAGGAAATAGTAGTAGGCTAGAAGATACTTCTAGACTTTTTAGTAAACCAATAGGAATAAATATTCCTATATACTCTAACACTTTAGTTAAGACTAAACCTGATTATATAAAAGACTTTCCAACTAGTGACAAGAGTTTTACTCCTGTTAAGACCATGGCAAGTCAAGCCATAAATCCAGTAGGTATATACCTCAACTTAGACAATGTCCAAGATAGGAAGAAGGCTTTAGACGAATGGCGTAATCAGATGAACACGTGTTTTGCATTTAACGAACAATGGGATGCAAGTTCATGTAAGAAGTACGCTGAGAAATCCATTAGAGGTATTGCAACAGATTATTTAGATAGTTTAAGAAAGGCTATAGATGAAGACTCCTTAGCTAAGATTGAAAAGATGAAAGAGAACTTAGAAAGATCAATTGAAGAATATATTCAATTGTTCACGTTAGAATTCATTGGAGCTGGACATCTAGCTCAAATCAATGAACAATACCTAGTCAAAACTAAGTTAGCCCTCCTTAGCATTTGCAAACTAGATAAGATAAATGAATATATCAATAATTATGAGCAGCTATATTACCAAATTAAAGAATTTGGAGAGACCTTAAATGATGAATATTTTAGGAAGATACCAGCCATAGGACAAATCCTAATTAATGAATATAGAAATTGGCCAGGAGTAGCTGGAGTTAAGAATAACTCCCTCAGCGAAAGAATCAATTTTGCCAAAGACTATATCATATCCAAGAGATGTGATATAACACATGGAAAGTTGATAGAAGATACTTTCAAACAGATCCCTCCAATCAAAGATGAAAGAAACACCTCTCCAATGCAATGGGGATGCGAAAGTGAATCTAAGAAATTCAAAAAGAAATTAGAATGGAAACATATGAAGTTTAAGACTAGACCTTTAGGATTTTTGAAGAAGTATAAATTTAAACCATCTACTACCTTTAGAGAAAATAACTCTAAGACTAAGAAAAATAAATTTAACCAAAGAAGATATTTTAAGAAAAACACTAGTAAGTATAAGAAAGTTCTTAATTATAGGAAAGAAAAAGATGTATCTCAATCTAAGACTGCCACCAAAGAATCTTGGACTTACGGCAAAGAAGGACACTTTGCTAAAGACTGCCCTAATAAGAAAGATAAAGAAAGTATTAAGATTATTAATACAATATTAGACTATGAATATTAATAAGAGTTAGATATCCTATATGCTATAAAAATATCAGACATAGAAGATTATGACAATACTAGTATCTATAGTGCATATACAGATAGTGACTAGAAAGACTATAATAGTGATACTGATGAGTATGAAGACTCTCAAGATACTTTAGAGTTGTATATGATGCAAACTAATCAAGACGATTTAGATAATGAATATATAGACTTTGAAGAAGCTTGGTATAAATGTATATTGAGCCCCTTTTTAAAGAAAAGATGGACAGTTAGTAATCATGAGTTACTAACCTATATACCTAGATGTTACTTTGATGAAAGACATTATTGCATATTTGAAATGAAATGTAGCAAGAAAGACTTTAGATGTGTAGAATGCTTTGAGATTATACAAACAGAATTATTTATGGCATGTGTTATTTGTCAATTACACTACCATGAAAACTGTTGGAGAACTAGATTTAGAGCAATTTATACTAGTCAGTATGACGCTCAAATAGACTTAGATATTAAAAAATATTATCAAGACATTGATAGAAATATAGCTAAGCGATTACAAGAAAATGAAGACTTAAAAGGAAAAGGAATTTCCTATGATTTAGAAGGATACCACTCTGATAGTAGTTTAGAAGACTAAATAGCCCTAGATTTTATAGATAAACCCCGGAGAGGAATATCTATTTTATAAAAGAATAACTTAGGAATTTCTACTAAACCACGTGATTGTTTTGTAGAAATGTTTATACAACATAAAGACTATCCTAAAAGACTTTCATCTTTTGTAGATACAGGATGCTCTCAGAGTATTTGCAAGGTTAATGCCTTCCCTGAAGACTATTTTTTAGAAAGTACTCAAGAAATATATGGTAAAGTGACTAATGGAGATCCATTTACCTTATATTTCCAGACTATTCCTATGTATTTTAAATTAGGAAATCAGACCAACAAAATCGTTAATCATCAATTTTGGATAATGGATACTCGTCCTAGTTTCACAGGAAATACTATTTTAGGACAAGACTTTATTAGTAAATATCATCCTTATACTCAGTATAACGATAAGATATTAATTAGTGATACAGAGGAATTTAATATTAAAGCCCCTCTAATAGATCACAAGATTGCCTTTGACCTCATACAGGTCAAACCTAACTATAGACCCATAAAACATTTGAGTTCTTCAGCTAAGCATGGTGGACCTAGACCTACAAACAAACAAGAAGCCCTAGGAATTACTAAACCCTTACAAAAAGAATGTAAGTATCCAGACCAAAGGTGTTACAAGTAAATAACGCTTATATAACAACAAGACATTTTAGATCAAGCCCATCATACCTTATTACAAGTTCAAGCTATATCCAAACAGAAGAAAATGGATATAGAAGTATAAAAGGAAAAGATTAGGCAACTAGCAGAGCCTACTTTAGGAGAAAATCCCATCGCTAAGTGGGATAAAGATCAAAGTTATTGTGAAATCATCCCTATTAACCCAGACGCCACTATTAATGGTGGAACCTATAAGAAAGGATATTCACAAGAAGACACGGAAGAATTTAAAAAAGACATAGATGAAATTCTTAAGTTAGGCATTATTAGAGAAAGTAAAAGTAGACATAATAGCCTTGCTTTCTATATTCAAAATGAATCCGAACGTAAAAGAGGAAAAAGACGTATGGTTATAGATTATAGAAAATTAAATAAGAATTGTGAATTTGATTCTTATAAGATACCAGACAAGAATAATTTAATCAATCTGATTGAAAATAGAATTATATTCAGCAAGTTTGATTGCAAATCAGGCTTCTGGAAAATTAAGATGCATCCAAACAGTATTACTTAGACAACCTTTAGTGTTCCCCAAGGAAAATACTAATGGCTAGTAATGCCATTTGGATACTTGAATGCTCCTCAATTATTTCAAAGAAGAATGGATAATATATTTATACCTTATTCATAATTTTGTCTTGTTTACATAGATGGCATTCTCATAGCCAGTAAGACTGAGATAGCGCATGTAGACCATCTTAAAAAGATTATTTTAGAAATAGACAAGCATGGTATTTTTATTTCTGAAAGGAAAATGCAAATATTTCACACTGAAATAGATTTTGTGGGAATACATTTAAATAAAGGAAAAATATCCTTAGCAGAACACATAACTAAGAAGATTCTTGAATCTCTAGACCAACTTAAAGATAGAAAATAATTACAATCATTTTTAGGATTGCTTAATTGTGCTGCAGATTTTATTAAAGACCTTGCTTCAAAGAGACAAAGTCTAACTTCCAAATTAAAAGGAACAAACAAGACTAATCATTTTTATTGGACTAAAGATGATTTTGAAGTTATAAGACAGATTAAAGATGCAGGCAAGAATATTCCTTTACTTCAACTGCCTAATGCAGAAGACCAGTTTGTAGTAGAAACAGGCGCCTCTGATAAACAATGGGAGCAATTTACTTTGCCATTGATCATCAGACAAAAAAGATGAAACTTTGTAGATATAGTTCTGGAACATTTACACATCCAGAGACAAGATACACTGCCCATGAAAAAGAAGTTTTAGCCATAGTAAGGGCAATATATAAATATATGATTTTTCTTAGACCTAAATATTTTACTGTGTATACTGACTCTTCTTATGCAGTAAAATTAAGAGATTTAGACTTGTCCAAATTAAGAACTAATAGACTAATTAGATGGCAAGAATTACTTAATGGTTATGACTTCTCTGTTATACATATTAAGGGAAGTAAAAATACCATTCGATACATTATATCAAGAGAACCAATGTTTGCTAACACTAATATGATTTCATGTTTTATGTTGCAAACAGAATACCTAGACACTATGAGTTCCTCTGGAACAAATAGAATTAACACAGAAGACGTTGTAGACTATCTTAGATGCATAAGACCAAATGCTGGTGTAACGCAAAGACAAACTCATATTCAAGACTCTCAAGAAAGACCAATTCTAGAGAACTTTGATGATATCTTAGTTCCTCCTGAAAAATCTAGACATGAGACTGTTTCTCAAAATAGACTCATTGGAAAAATTTATTTCCCCCAATATTGAACCGATTAAAGATATCTAGACTTGATAAAATTTAGACGAGAATTTTCAGATGATGAAAATACTCTTATAAACGCTATATATTGGAATGTGAAGAATAGACTATGGATAGAATTCAAACAAAATTTGATAGCTATTGCCAGATTTATGAGGACAAAAAGACTTGCAGTTAACCACCTCAGTGGTACTGCTGTGCCTAGACCGCAGACTCAGACTTATGCTCAGACTCTTGGAGAATCCTCCAAAACTAGACCCGCTGATAATTTTTATTATCAGAAAAAGACTTTTAAGACTAAAATTGTTATATCTTTTGGTCATAATAATCTTCCATTATCAAAATACTATCAGAAAGACTTTAATAGCATTATTGAACATTTCAATATGTTATTATCTGAAACTAATGGAGATGCCTTAATGATGAAAGGTTTCTTCAAAGACGTTCCAAAGATTTATCTTTTTGGGAAGGCAGAGATGGCCCAAATAACCTTAGAAGACTATGGGTTCATTGGACTCATCCAAATTGAGACTATAGAAGACTCTGTTGCTCTTGGAAAAATAGCCCATGAGTATGTTAAGAACGTAGAAGACTTCCTTCCTTTATTTGCTAGAATCTATCAGATTGCTCCAAGTTCCTATAGAGGAATGAGAGTTGAAGGATTTAGACTTACTAGATTTTCCAATTATATATTTGAAGACATTTAGATTTTATCAGAAGACGAGACTAAAGATTTAATTATTGATAAGTCCAAGCTTCAGATTGTTCAAGCCATGGAGACGATAGAAATAATGGAATTATTAACACGAGAAGATCGATGGTACACTGCCTACCACAAAGAAGACCTGATAATCTAAGTTGATGAGCTATTCAACGGAAAGCTCAAGAAATAATCCAAAGAAATGGTAGATATAGCTTTTCCAGCTAGCCTTAGAATTGTGGGCCTCATTGATGAATTTTGCAACAATGCCCTACCAAACCAAGACAAGGAAGAAGAAGACACGGATGGGACAAAGACGGGCCCCTCGTTAGCTAAAGAATTATTAAAGACAGAAGATGTCATGCGATAGACCTATGCATTATTACAAGACGATAAGACTCCATGTAGATTCTCTTACAGCAGTCAGCTCAGATATGCCCCGCACGGGCCCTTGGAAAGATTCTTTTCATAAAGAAGAAAGAGACCCTCACAAAGACGTTAGGTTAGAATTATTGCTAGACGAAAAATTTACTTTATGTAAAGAAAATAGTATTAGACTTTAATAATTTATATCTCTTTAACCGGATCGCTTTTTGATAGCCGGTTAACAGTCGTTTGTAGTGCCCTTACGCTATAAAAGGGAACGTCCAGTTTGATTTTAGATATTGAAGTTTAGAAGTTAGAAAGAGTGTGTAAGCTTGTAGTAAGTAATATGTACATGAGTGAGTAAACCTCTCATAGTTAGGGGAGAGGGGAGAGTTGTATTTACTTATGTTATGCAATAAAAGTATTTTCTTTTGCAGAAAACTCTTATGTTAAGTTCTTATTATTTTCCAAATTATCTCCAATTTTATGTTCATAGAGGACAATTGTGTGGAACTTTTGGTGTAGCACACAAGATGTTATACCGGTGAACCGTCGTCAGGAGCCAATTTGCCGTGAGCCGTTAGCCAGGTGGGCGTTAGGCGTGAAGGCGTACAGGTAGGAAATGGGTTCAATGCCAAAATAGTGGATTGAGGTGCGACACATAAAGAGAGAGTTGTAGGAGGTCGAGACCGGAGAAGAATAGTAACAAGGATGAAGAGAAGAAGGAAGGAAGATAAAGATATTGCAGACCAAAAGGAAGGTATAACTCGAACCAAACCCTTAACTATTTTACATATTATTATTTTAAAATAATCTTGTATGAGCCTACAAATCACTACAGACTTTTTAGAATTTGTTAATCAAACAAATTTAGACTTAACTAGAGAAATCCAAGATTGGACTTTTACAGACCCTAAAGATAAAGAACGTAGAGAAACTGCTTTAACATACGCATGTGGTAGTTTCAAATATATAGACCAGGTAATTGAGTGGTTAGAACAGGGATCAGAGATCTCTTTGGACAAAAGATAAGAACTGTAGAACTCGCAGAAGAACTTTCAATACCAGAAAAATATCAAGAATACACTAGGATACTAGAAGACAGTATAGACGTATTAAAATTTATTAGACGAAAAAGATTAGCTGAAACAAAGTCTATTTTAATTAGAGCCGGAGGAATCCTCCCTCTCCTTAAAAACGTAGAGACAGCTGCCCCTAGAACATACCGTAGATTTTTTTCATCTTACGGTGATAATAATTTATATGAATTCATAGATAACGATATAATTGATATTGTTAGTCAAATATATAGATTTACTATACTGATAAAACCACAATACCGTATAAGGTATTTAAGACTAGAATATTTTCCTACAAAACTGCTTGCAATTTCTAGACTCCCTAAAGAAACTATTTATATAGATAATCCTCACTATTCAGAATTCCAGTACGATAATGATGGAAGAAGCTTGAGAAGTAGCAGTAGCCCTGAAACTTCTACACTTAGACTTCCAGATTAATTAGGCTTTAAAATAAGCTGAAAAGACCTTCGAAACCATTAGGGTAGAAATTCATATTCCCAGAAACCTTAAAAAGAGAAGGTGGCCCTTAGGCGGTCCATAAAAGACAAACGCAGTCCTAAGACTCATTTGGACGTTTGCTAATCCGCATTCTATCCACATTAAACAATCCGCATAAGAGCCGGACTCTCTCTCTCTCTCTCTCTCTCTCTCTCTCTCTATATATATATATATATATATATATATATATATATATATATATATATATATATATATATTTAGGGAGTGGTTGAAAAGAGAGCATAAAAGATGAACATTTTAATGAACCTTAACAAAAAAGACCTAATACCCATTCAAGTCTAATTCCTATGTTGTAACTGGTTCGCGCTAGCGGCAACGGACACGCGTGTGGCACATGTCTTTTTTAATACACGCATGTCCGTTATCACTGGAGCGTGTCACACACGTGTTCGTTGCCACTAGAAGTGGCAATTTTAGAAACGACATGAAATTAACACGATATGTCATGTTCGTGTCGTGTTTTTTACACGAAGACGTGTCGTGTCGTGTTCGTGTCTGAATTATGAGTGGTGTCGTGTCGTGTAATCATTTTTTTAAGCGTGAAATTAAAAAAATTCTGGTATTCGTGTCGTGTCGTGCCATGTTATTTTTTATTCGGTTCATGTTCGTGTCAACTAAAAAACACGAATTCGTATCGTATCATGTTTGTGTCCAAAAAAACCTTGTTGTGTCACGTCATGTGGGCCCGAAACACGACCCGAGTGACCCGTATTGCCACCCCTAGTTGCCACTGGCGCGGACCAATTACAACATAGGAATTAAAAATGAATGAGTGTTAAATATTTTTTGTTAAGGTTCATTAAAATGTTCATCTTTTATGTTCACTTCTCAACCTCTCCCTATATATATATATATATATATATATATATATATATATATATATATATATATATATATATATATATATATACAGTCAGGCTCTCCAACATACCCATTTTTTAAAATATTAAGAAAAATAATTTTGAGATGATATTTTTATTTGGGTTCATGATATTTCAGTTTACCCCTATATAAAAAATCAACTGAAAATAATGTTTTTTGTTACTTTAAAACAAAACATATTATTTTGAGCTGAATATTTTTATGGGGGTACATTGAAATATCATGAACCCATATAAAAAATTTTAACTCAAAATTATTTTTTTTACTATTTTAAAAAAATAGGTATGTTGGAGAGCCTCTCTCTGTGTGTCTCTCTCTCTCTCTCTCTCTCTCTCTCTCTCTATATATATATATATATATATATATATATATATATATATATATATATCAGAATTCTTACCTACATCATGCTCTATACATCATTCATACATCACACCTAGTTGTAGGCCCTAAAAAACTTTTTTTTTCTAAATTTTTTATTTTTCTCTTGAAGTTAATCTTTCAATTAACCCATGTTCAAAAAATTAGGTCAAAATACATTTTGCAGCTATTTTTAAAAAATCCACAAAAAACTGCTCAAAAGTCCGCGCTAGCAGTTTTTTGTGGATTTTTTAAAATATCTACATAATGTATTTTGACCTAATTTTTTGAATATGGGTTGATTGAAAGGTTAATTTGAAGAGAAAAATAAAAAATTTGGAAAAAACGTTTCTTAGGGCCTAGAACTAGGTGTGATGTATGGTGTGATGTATACATCATGATGTAGGTGAGCCTTCCTCTCTCTCTCTCTCTCTCTCTCTCTCTCTCTCTCTCTCTCTCTATATATATATATATATATATATATATATATATATATATATATATATATATATATATATATATATTGTTGCCCAGATTATACTTAAGAGGGGGGGTGAATTGAGTTTTCACAAACTTTAAGTCAAATTAATATTTTAGAAAAATAGTAAACTTAAATCACTTAAACAAATTTCAGATTAATAAAACTATAGAGAATAAATCCAACAATATCAAATAAATGCAACTAACTAATTTAAACAACTAGAGATGGATATTTTAACACACTAGGAATATTAAATTAATTTTTGTATTTAATATTAAGTGATATTCTGAAATTAATTATTTAATTCAAAAATAATTATTTTAACCTTAAAAATTAATTAAGTCAAATTTCGAAATTAAATTATTTGCAAGATAGTGTGCTGAAAATATTAACTCAAGCATGCATGTGCAAATAAATAAATAAAAGTGCGGAAAATAAATGACACCGAAATTTAACGTGGTTCGGCCAAATCCCGGCCTACGTCCACGCGCCTAGAGCCCCCGTCTCCTTTGCGCTTCACTAAACCTGATCCACTTGCGGGTAGGATCAAACCACCACGTACAACTGTTTGCAAGCTAACTCCAAGCTTCAAACCCCGTGGCCCACTTGCGGGTAGGAACCAATCACCGGTACAAACCGAAGCTTCAACAAAGCTTCAACACAAATCTGAATTCTTGTAGTACAAGGTAAAATACTGAAACTCCTCAAAAAACAATTTGTAATCTGAGTTTCTCCTTCTTTAATGAGACTTCAATAAATGATGTTGAAGTAGGCACAATTCTTCTTCTTCAATGATTGAGCAGATGATAAAATTAATTGCTCTCTTGAATGTGTAGCTGAGTAGTAAAATAAATGCTCTGAATAATATTTCAAGTCTTGCTCATATTCTCATTCAAGTCTGTGTCTTCAATGCAGCTCTTCAAAGCTTTAAATGTGTCTTCCAAAAACTAGCTGTTAGACACATGCATTTTGAGCATTAAATGCTCCTGATTTGCTGAGGTGAGATGACTGAAAATAATCTCCAATTCTGATATACAAATCTCCAGTTTGATTCTCAATAAAAATATGGCCGTTGTAGAAGATTTGGAATTGGTCTGAGTGTAGCATTAAATGCACTGAATTTTACTGAGATAAAATATTCTGCAAATCTTAATTTTGCTTCTGAATAAAAATAGTTGATGACGCATGGAAGTGACATCTGAAAATATATGACATGTATAAATGGCTTGACAGATAACCCATATATTTTCCGCAAAAAAAGATTGTTAGTCCAAGAGATAAAATACACATCTGATATGTAAGTGTGGAACCATTGTGTAAAGAATATAACTGATGTGTGTTAAGAATATTTTTCTGTCAAGAGAGTAAATGGGACACAGTAAGTACATGTGCAACTCAGTCACAGGTTTGCAAGAATATATATATGTAAATATATATATATATATATATATATGAAAGGTATACATATATATATTGTACAGAAAAAATATTTTCCGAACAGATATAAAAATAAATCTCTGACTGATATATATATATATATATATATATATAAGAGATTTCCGACAGATATTTATAAGAAATTTCGGACTGAAAAACATATATATATATAAAAAGGAGATTTCCGAACAGATATTCACGTTAAGAATAATTCGGACTGAAGTATATCAGGACTGTTTCGGCCTAGTGGTACTAGCAGGTATGGGCTCTTAAATATCTAATGGTACTAGCAGGTAGCAGGTATGAAGATACAGATATAACAGGTAAGGTACAGTCGCCTAAAGATGGAGAACTTTAAAAGCAAGGGTTTAAAAACTAATCAATCAAGGCAAACACAGGTACAAGCCGAAAGCAATAAAAAAAATACAAAAGGACAAAAGTTAAAGCCTCCTAATAAACTAAGGAGTCTAATCGGCCAAAAAAAAAAATGAACCTAGCAGGTACAATATTTTGAAAATCGAAATCTGCTTATAATTCAAATAGGACGAGTGGCTCTTGATATAATAGGACGAAGCAGGTAATAGTGACAAGTGGTCAAATCTCGGTTTATAGCTGAGAGTTAATATGTAAAACCTTTAGTCTATGAAGTTCCTAAGGTGTAAAATATAAACCAAAGTGGTCAAGTCACAAAAGGACGAATAGGTAAAGGTTCCAAGAAAGGTCTTTAACAGATCAAATCTCAAAGCTCACAAGGGTACAACTAAAGCTAGAGGTCTATTAGATGTACACTAGGATAAGACTAAAGCTAGTAGGATGAGACCTAAGGTAAGGAATGGGATCTAACTCTTCAATTAAGTACACGCAAGTGTAAAAAAAATTTAACAGATATTTTAATTTCGAAAAATTATTTTTCTAATTTTAAATTAATTTTTATTAATAAATTCTGAAAATGATTTTAATACTAAGAAATTCATTTTGAACAAAACTTACACCAATTTTATTAAAAAAAAACATTTTCAACAAAAATAATATAATTTCATTTTTAGAAAACTATTTATGCTCACAATTAATTAGACACAATTAAAATCATAGATCAAGAAATATGCATGTGTGCCTAATGTGTCAAGTGCAAATGTGCACCACACGTGAATACCTTTTCTCAGATATGTCATTGAGTAGAGTCTAGGTATGTTGAGCCGTGAATAAACAAGATAATACCATCATAGATCAAGAAATATGCATGTGTGCCTAATGTGTCAAGTGCAAATGTGCACCACACGTGAATACCTTTTCTCAGATATGTCATTGAGTAGAGTCGAGGTATGTTGAGTCGTGAATAAACAGGATAATACCATAATAAATATTTATAGAATGACCTTATAAAACAATATGTTTGGAATCATCAAAATCAATATATTAAGTTAAACTAAAATGTACATTAATTAAACTAATTTAATTAATTAGGGATAAATAACATTTTCGTTAATAATCTTCCCCTTTTTGATGATGACAAACAATGATTCACATATATTCATAAAATGAAATATTAAGCACAAATAGTGAATCATAAATATTTCTCCCCCTTTGACATTATCAAAAAGATTTTTCATATAAATTATGTGTCACGGGTAAGAAGGGCGAAGCTCCCCCTATCAAAAATAATTCGTGCATGGGATAAAACCATAAATCGCAAAGGGCATAAAATTTTCAATACGCACATGTGTCAACATAAATTTTTCATAGCATGTATTTGAATGTGTAGATAGACAATAATATCATCAAATAATGCATAAGTCACAAAAATGATAATTGATACCAATTGTTGTAGTCACACACTAATCATGCGTTGCACACAATAGTTCCTCGGAACAACTTTTTACGTAAAAATAGGAATCACAACTCAATGTTCTCAAATGGTGTAAATACGAGAGATATATCAATGTGCATAATTAACTCTCTCACTAATGTAATAAAATTGCAATGTATAAATTTTCAGTAGGCGCAATATCAATTGATGTGTAAATCCTCATGATAGAATAAACTTTTAAGCACACAACAAGAAGGATTTCAAAACTCGATGTTTTCAAATAATTTGGAATAAAGCACATAACATGAGTTAGAAATAGCAGCAAAAAAAATATAGCATTTTGCTCAAGCTTTGCCGTTTTCAAGATACGAGCTAAAATTCTCGAAATAATCAACTGAATTGCAAAATCCATAATAATATATCAAAGTTATGATCAAGCAATTTTTCGAACAAATAATCAAACAAATTTCAATAAACTTTTATCTCCCCCTAAAGGATACCAATTAAGGCAAATATGCATATAATCAAATATGGTGCATCTATTTCATGAGATAAGATATTATTAAAAAAATTGACTTCATACAATCATTTTTGAAAAGTCTCACAAATGATACCAATTGTTGATCATGTGGTTTCTCAATTCAAACATGCATAACACAAATATTACCAACTTAAAAAAAATATTCATCGTGAATGTTACAAATATTCAAACAATGACATTAATCATGTAGAATGCAATAAAACTAACTCATAGAGATTAATATGACCATATCATCAAAATCAACAAGTGAATGCTACAATATTAACATGTAGCACATATAACTAATATACTAGAATGTACTCAAATGACATTTTCGTTTCAAATAAATATACAATAAATTTATGAATTAATCCAATATTATTCACAAATATATGTCCAGATATATAACACATAAAGATTATGAATTTTCACTTTAAAAAAATTATCATCAAAATCAAGTGTGTGTGTCATATAACATAAAATCATCAAGAATAATAAATATACAAATTTACACGTGAATACTAAATTATCAACAAGCTCATATGATATAACAAATATTCTATGCATGGAAATATATCAATTATGAAATAAATCATTAATAAACATATGATATTAATTTCAAGAAAGGTGCTCCTTACCACCTTACCAATACCAAAAATATATTCAAGCAACTTCTTCCAAGTGTGGCATTTTCAACATTAGGCAATGATACTTGAAATTTGTAATATGACCAAACATATGCCTTGAAAATCCACATTCCATCACTAAATGCAACCTACACAACTTTGAAAATTTTCTCTTTTGGTACCCAAAATGTGTTAGGTCCATAGGGGTTAGTATACATCTTAGTTCCTTTTGGAATCCATGCAAATTTTCTTTTTCTAAATTTATATGGACACAAATCAGAAAAATGTGTGTGTCTACCACAATATGTGCATAGATAGTTAGAATGACTAGATGAGGCATCAGATTTCAATAAATTGGAATAAGTCTTTTTCTCATTTCCTTCATCATATCCTATACCATTATTATTAAATCGAATCCTTTGTGTCTCAATAATTTTATGAAAATATTCATTTCCTTTTGTAAAAGTATCTAATGATTTCTTTAAATATTCAATCTCCCTTTTTAACTCAATATTTTCAATTTCAAGAGGAGTAGTAACAATAACAGATTTTTCCTTTTTCAAAGATTTAATTTCATTTTTCAAAGATTCATTTTCTAATTTCAACTCATCAAAATCTTTTGACATATAATCATATTTAGTTGAAACTAATGAATGAGACTTCTTAAGTTTAATATATTTATTTTTAAGTTCTTCAAAACTTTCACATAATTCATCAAAAACATTTTGTAAAACTTCATAATCATCAACTTCATCATTATCACTATCACTAGAGTTAGGGTTAGAATGTACCCCATTTTCCATAGCCATGTAACATAGATGAGCAACTTCATTTTCATTTGAATCTTCATCGGAAGAGCTTGTGTCGGAGTCACTCCATGTTGTGGCTTTCAATGCCTTCTTCCCTTTCTTATATTTTGGACAATTAGGCTTAATGTGTCCAACTTCGTCACAATGATAGCATCTTGGTTCAAATTTGGATTGATGATCATCATTGAACTCTTTTGAAAAATGTTTCTTTCTCCTTTCCTTGGCTTTCTTTTTAGAATTGAGATATTTTTTGAAATTTTTAGTCAATAAGGAAATATTATCATCATCATCATCATCATCTTCACTTTCTATATTTTTGCTTGAAGATTTGAGGGCAATAATTTTGTTTTCTTTTGGTTTCACATCTTCAACAAATTCCTTAAGTTCCATTTCATGGGTGATTAAGGAACCCAATAACTCATCAAGAGAGATAGGTCTTTCTCGTATAGCTTCTTTGATTGCCAGCTTCTTTGTCATATAAGCAGATGGAAGTGACCTGAGAATCTTGCTCACTAATTCAGAGTCAGTATAAGATTTACCAAGAGATTTAAGACCATTAATAATATTAGTGAACCTAGTGAACATATCAGAAATAGATTCATCAGACATCATCTTAAATAACTCATAATTATGAACAAGCATACTAATTTTATCTTCTTTAACTTGACTAGTTCCTTCATAAGTAACTTCTAGTCTATCCCAAATTTCTTTAGCAGATTCACAACAACAAATTCTGTTATACTCATTTACATCAAGTGCACAATGCAGAATATTCATAGCTTTAGCATTTATTTGAATTTTTCTAATATCAACATCATTCCATTCATTTTCATCTTTAGGAACATTTTTATCATTAACAACTTTTATGGGGATATTAGGATCATTTATAATAACTCTCCAAACAGCATAATCATTTGATTGAATAAAAATTTTCATTCTATTTATTATTTCCTGAAAATAAAGGAGGTCTATTTATTGATTGTCCCTCACCAAGAGATGAAACATTAAAGTTTGCCATTGATCTTTAACTCTAAGATTGTTAAATCTAAAAATAAGAAGAGCACTAGCTCTGATACCAATTGTTGCCCAGATTATACTCAAGAGGGGGGGGGGGGGGTGAATTGAGTTTTCACAAACTTTAAGTCAAATTAATATTTTAGAAAAATAGTAAACTTAAATCACTTAAACAAATTTCAGATTAATAAAACTATAGAGAATAAATCGAACAATATCAAATAAATGCAACTAACTAATTTAAACAACTAGAGATGCAGATTTTAACACACTAGGAATATTAAATTAGTTTTCGTATTTAATATTAAGTGATATTCTGAAATTAATTATTTAATTCAAAAATAATTATTTTAACCTTAAAAATTAATTAAGTCAAATTTCGGAATTAATTTATTTGCAAGATAGTGTGCTGAAAATATTAACTCAAGCATGCATGTGCAAATAAATAAATAAAAGTGCGGAAAATAAATGACACCGAAATTTAACGTGGTTCGGCCAAATCCCGGCCTACGTCCACGCGCCTAGAGCCCCCGTCTCCTTTGCGCTTCACTAAACCTGATCCACTTGCGGGTAGGATCAAACCACCGCGTACAACTGTTTGCAAGCTAACTCCAAGCTTCAAACCCCGTGGCCCACTTGCGGGTAGGAACCAATCACCGGTACAAACCGAAGCTTCAACAAAGCTTCAACACAAATCTGAATTCTTGTAGTACAAGGTAAAATACTGAAACTCCTTAAAAAACAATTTGTAATCTGAGTTTCTCCTTCTTTAATGAGACTTCAATAAATGATGTTGAAGTAGGCACAAGTCTTCTTCTTCAATGATTGAGCAGATGATAAAATTAATTGCTCTCTTGAATGTGTAGCTGAGTAGTAAAATAAATGCTCTGAATAATATTTCAAGTCTTGCTCATATTCTCATTCAAGTCTGTGTCTTCAATGCAACTCTTCAAAGCTTTAAATGTGTCTTCCAAAAACTAGCTGTTAGACACATGCATTTTGAGCATTAAATGCTCCTGATTTGCTGAGGTGAGATGACTGAAAATAATCTCCAATTATGATATACAAATCTCCAGTTTGATTCTCAATAAAAATGTGGCCGTTGTAGAAGATTTGGAATTGGTCTGAGTGTAGCATTAAATGCACTGAATTTTACTAAGATAAAATATTCTGCAAATCTTAATTTTTCTTCTGAATAAAAATAGCTGATGACGCATGGAAGTGACATCTGAAAATATATGACATGTATAAATGGCTTGACAGATAACCCATATATTTTCCGCAAAAAAAGATTGTTAGTCCAAGAGATAAAATACACATCTGATATGTAAGTGTGGAACCATTGTGTAAAGAATATAACTGATGTGTGTTAAGAATATTTTTCTGTCAAGAGAGTAAATGGGACACAGTAAGTACATGTGCAACTCTATCACAGGTTTGCAAGAATATATATATGTAAATATATATATATATGAAAGGTATACATATATATATTGTACAGAAAAAATATTTTCCGAACAGATATAAAAATAAATCTCTGGCTGATATATATATAAGAGATTTCCAACAGATATTTATAAGAAATTTCGGACTGAAAAACATATATATATAAAAAGGAGATTTCCGAACAGATATTCACGTTAAGAATAATTCGGACTGAAGTATATCAGGACTGTTTCGGCCTAGTGGTACTAGCAGGTATGGGCTCTTAAATATCTAATGGTACTAGCAGGTAGCAGGTAGCAGGTATGAAGATACAGATATAACAGGTAAGGTACAGTCGCCTAAAGATGGAGAACTTTAAAAGCAAGGGTTTAAAAACTAATCAGTCAAGGCAAACACAGCTACAAGCCGAAAGCAATAAAAAAAATACAAAAGGACAAAAGTTAAAGCCTCCTAATAAACTAAGGAGTCTAATCGGCCAAAAAAAATGAACCTAGCAGGTACAATATTTTGAAAACCGAAATCTGCTTATAATTCAAATAGGACGAGTGGCTCTTGATATAATAGGACGAAGCATGTAATAGTGACAAGTGGTCAAATCTCGGTTTATAGCTGAGAGTTAATATTTAAAACCTTTGGTCTATGAAGTTCCTAAGGTGTAAAATATAAACCAAAGTGGTCAAGTCACAAAAGGACGAATAGGTAAAGGTTCCAAGAAAGGTCTTTAACAGATCAAATCTCAAAGCTCACAAGGGTACAACTAAAGCTAGAGGTCTATTAGATGTACACTAGGATAAGACTAAAGCTAGTAGGATGAGACCTAAGGTAAGGCATGGGATCTAACTCTTCAATTAAGTACACGCAAGTGTAAAAAAAAATTAACCGATATTTTAATTTCGAAAAATTATTTTTCTAATTTAAAATTAATTTTTATTAATAAATTCTGAAAATGATTTTAATACTAAGAAATTCATTTTGAACAAAACTTACACCAATTTTATTAAAAAAAACATTTTCAACAAAAATAATATAATTTCACTTTTAGAAAACTATTTATGCTCACAATTAATTAGACACAATTAAAATCATAGATCAAGAAATATGCATGTGTGCCTAATGTGTCAAGTGCAAATGTGCACCACACGTGAATATCTTTTCTCAGATATGTCATTGAGTAGAGTCGAGGTATGTTGAGTCGTGAATAAACAGGATAATACCATAATAAATATTTATAGAATGACCTTATAAAATAATATGTTTGGAATCATCAAAATCAATATATTAAGTTAAACTAAAATGTACATTAATTAAACTAATTTAATTAATTAGGGATAAATAACATTTTCGTTAAGATATATATATATATAGGGAGAAGATCACAAGTGGACCTAAAGAATGAACTTTTTAATGGACCTTAATAAAAAAACACCTAAAAACCCATTAAGTTTAATTCCTATATTATAATTGGTCCGCGCTAACGTCAACGGACATGCGTGTCGATCGAATTTTTTTCACAATCCCACCTCACCCCACCCCCCCACCACCATGGCAGCCCTTACCCCAGAGTAAGCATTCCAGTAACTTAATTTTTTCAACTAGTGGTCTGTCGGGGGGGGGGGGGGGGGGGGGAGGGGAGGGGTCTCGGGTCACATAAAAACATGGAAAATCATGTATTTTTAGTTTCTAAGTTAGTAAAATATTATGTCAATGTTTTATGCTCTCTCTCATTGTTTAATTATATTTAACAACTATTACTTATTTGGGACAAAATAGTTTTGATAGTACTTTAAATAATCAGACTTACTCGCATTGAACATTTATTTGCAACTTAAGTAGAAAAGAAAACTTGGGTAGAAAATGTGCAATAATAATAAATGAATAAGAAAAGGATCAATTGATATTTTTATTCGTCTCTTTACTAACAAATGCAGTAAAATTTCATAAAAAAACAAACAAAAAAAAGGATAAGGAAGGGCAACAACAAAAAATTAAACACGTTTAGTCCAAACCTTTTTATTTTGTTCCAAAAAATTCTCATCGCATAAAAATACTAAAAAAAAGGAGCTCCGACAGTTGGGGTGGGATGAGGCTTTAAAAATAAGATAATATTAATTAAATAGGTATTTGAAGGACTTTTTGGAAATAAAATAAAAAGGTTTAGATTACATGTGTATTAAAAAAATGTTTGAGGAACGTTTTAATAATTCATCCTTTGAAAGATTTATAAAGGACAAAAATAAAATAAAAACATTTGACAGAAAAAATATTGAAAATGCTGAAAATCTTCAACACCTGCCAAAAAATCTCTGTCCAGCTAAAAATATCAACTGGCCAAACCAAAAACAATCTCTGTCCAAACCAAAATATATTTCGACATTAAAAAATTCTCCACGGGCAAAAAATCTTAACCAACCAAATTAAAAATCTCCAACACTGCCAAAAGGTCTCCATCCAAACCCCCAAAAAAATGTCCAACAAATTTTTTTTAAAACATAACGAAAATTTCCATCCAAACCAAAACTAAATCATCAATTCAGCAAACCAAAAAATCCAAACCAAATCTGTAGAGCCCCAATTGTCGCCGTATAAAACAATCCGGCAACAGTCCTGTGTGTGTGCATGGGGTTTGAGTTGTTTATTCAAAGCCAATCTTCTGATCGCTTTGAAGAAACAAAACATAAGACAACCTATGAACACAAACTTAGAAGATCGTCCGTACATTTGTATAATTGTTCTAACCCAAATCGACCATTGCAAATACTCTTGGTGCTTACATTTCATTATTCGTTTTGGATGTTATGGCAGAGGACCTTACGGTGACATTTTTCTCCTCCCTTTCCCAATACTTTACCTCCCTTTACATGACTTGACATTGTTGGTTTGAAATTAGTAAATTTGGTGTGGAGACTAAATAAGAAAAGAAAGAGGAAAGTGGAAAGTGGAAAGGCTGGTGGGGTATAAGATTGAAAAGAGGAGTAAGTAAAGGGTCTTTGGTAGAATAATATTTTCTTTAATTTTTTACGAGAAAGAGAATAGAAAGGGTTTGGTTGGATGGGTAGAGATGATGAACATACGCTTTGCAGAAGATAAAGGGTTTGGTTGGATGGGCTGAAACTTTATTGTAGGTTCCGTAATGAGAGAAAGGGGAAAGAGATCAAAAATTTTAGAAGGTGCCACATGAACACCTTAACTAAAATGGAGATTTAACTCTTGTATAGAATTTTAGGGTACATAGAGATGTATCCCCAAACTCTTCACAATTTAACTAAAAAAAATGACACAAACCAAAAAGTAAGCGGTGCAAATTTTCATTTCCCCCACTAGGTAATCGAGCATGTTTTTATTTCTCGCTAGGTTCTTCTTTCTCAATCCAACACTAAGCACTCTCTCTCTCTCTCTCTCTCTCTCTCTCTCTCTCTCTCTCTCTTTGTGTTATCTAGCGACCTATCGTTTCCCCTCTTCAACTCCATTGTCGCCTCTCTTAAAACGACATTGTCGCTGCCTCTATTCAAACCCATTGTTGCCCCTCTTCAAACCCAATCGACGCCACAATCAAACGACCATTTTGATCCCAGACTCCATAAAAGGCTACAAAATTAAGAAATCAACCTACGTAAGGTTCATTTTATAACTTTGTTAGGGCTTATATTTGTGCATTTGCTCTAGTAGGTTCTCCCTTTATTTGCTGAAGTTTTATTGTTATTGAGGTTTTTGCAGATTGGATTGTGCGATTTGTTTATTTCCACTTGAGCTTACATTTACACTAGGGGTTTTATTTGATTTTTTTGATATTAGTATAAAAAAATGGTTCGATTTTTGTGATTTTTTTTTCTTTTTTGAATATCAAAATATGAAGAGATTTTCGGTGATATATACTAATAGACATTGATATTATTGTTTATTGTTGATTAAACGACTTAAATAGCAAAATTTCTAGAAATTTTGAATTAATTGATTTATGAGAATTATATATACAAATACACATTGATATAATTATTTATTTTTTATTCTCTAGCGAGCTCTAGTTCATTTAACTTTTATGAGTGTGATATATACGTATACACAATTATATTATTGTGCATTATTCATTAAACAACTTAAGTAGCTAAATCTGCATAAATTTTAAATTCATGGACTCATACATATGAGTACACATTGATATTATTATTGTGTATTGATAATTCTCTGATGAACTCTATTTTATTTAACCATTTGAAGAGCGAAATGTGTAGATAATTGATTTGATCGGTTGATGAGAGTGACATACATGAATACACATTGATATTATTGTGTACTTATAATTTTCTGGAGAGCTCTAGTTTATTTAAATGTTTGAATATCAAAGTATGAAGAAATTTTGAACTAATCGGTTAACGAGGGTGATATATACAAGTACACATTAACATTGTTGTGCATTTATCCTTCAGTTCATCTAAAGGTTTGAATATTAAAATATGCAGAATTTTTATGTGAATTTGTTAATGAGGGTTATGTATATTTACGCATTGACATTCTGTTGCAATTATCCAATTTAACCTCTTAAAACACCAAAAGCTGCATAATTTTTGTGTTAATTGGTTATGGATACACGTTGATATTTTGTTGCAATAATTTGTCCATTGATGCTAAATTTACGTTAATCGATTGATGAGAGTAAAGATTAAAGTCATGTACAGGTTGATGTAGTATTCGAATCTGGACATTTTTATTGGACATATAAAAACTTCTTAGTAATGATTAAAGTTCTATTTAGGTTTATGTATGAGGGTTACATGGGTGAAGGCCATGTGTTTGAGGAAATAGATGACAAATAGGGAATAAAAAGATTGTTATTCTCCAAAGGGTATTTATAATTTGTGATTGCAAATTTCTTAAATGTTGCCACTACTAACTTTTGGTGCTTGCTTTTAGTTTCTTTAAGCATCAAGAACGCTGTTTTTATTTGGTTATCTAGTTGGTAAGAATTTCTTCAAGGTGGACACAACTTTTTTAGTGGTAAGTAAGAATGAATATTTATGTGGTAGTTCACGTGCCTATTAATGTATGGATGGATTAATTTTAGTAATGATATATCCCTCATTCGGTAATCAAACCATTAATTTAATTATTTTTTGTTATTTCGTTTATGATTGGGGAATGGAGATTTGGAATTAAAATTAGTGTTTTGTTCATCAATTCTATTAATTTATTATTCTGTTAAAAAAGAGAGGATTTATCTCTACTTAATTTAGTCTTTGCTTTTATATTTGAGTTGGTGCGAGATATGTTGGGACCATTGAATTATCGACCAATTACAATGGTTTTAAACATGACTCGGGTGTATAATAGTCAGTGTGATGTGGAAATTTTTATGGTACAATACTGCCTATTGTTGGTGTGAGGTTTATATCACGATACTCCAATTATATCTAATATTTTTGTTATACACCTAAACCATTCAATTTTTATTACATTTGAAATGCACCCATGCTCATTCAGTACACAGAAGACTTGACAATATCACATAACTTAAGTGTAATTTTGTTTGTTTGTATGTTGATTTCAGCTTGGGAATTCATTGATCAATCATTCCATTTGTTTATTTGTGTTGAAGATCTAAAATTTTGAAAAACAGTAAATAATAATATTTATTACTAAATAGGGTATTGATTATAAAATTATTTGTCGAGATTCGTTTATCCATTCTTTTCATGTTTATTTATGAATTTAAGTGCTCCTATTTTAATATATTTTGATCCTTAAAGGTTGAGGATTTCTCAGGGGTCATCTATGGCTAATTACTTACTTTTACAATCCTTTTAATTGGGTGTAATATTCCCTTTTTAGTTAATTGGTTACCCTTTGTTGTAAATATTCTTTAGATTTTAATATGTGGATCTCTCAATTTTTTATTTAGTGGAATGAGAAATTTGGAGACTGGTGTTTGCAAAGTTCCATGTTCCTTATTATTCTTTTACATTATTTTTTAAAGTTTAATATTAATTCAATTATATATTTATAACAAATGGTAAAATTTGATTATTTTAGTTATTCTTATACATATTATATTGTTAAAAGTTGGTTCTACTTCTTTTTCATTCAATACATTCTTGAAAGTTGTTCATGTTCTCAAGGTTGCAATCGATATAAATATTTCTCAAGGGTAATTGAATTTAAAATGTTTAGAATCATATATTGGTGAGTGTTAATGTGTGTGAACACTATCCCGCCCATTAATTATAAACTTTGTTGGTAATATGTTAGTGTTCTTTGATAACATCCGTATAATCAATAACATTTTTGCGATCCTATAATGATACATTTTGACAGGGATTCAAGTGGTCAACTATTTTCTTTAATTACTAAAATGATAACATCTCTAGTCGGTTTGGCATCTTTTCATAGAGTTTCTTTGTGTTTTAAGCACCAAGAATTTACATGAAGTTATTTCAGTTTCACCTAAGATTAAAGATTATATATTGTCTTACTCTGTTTGGTTACCGATATTAACTGATTAGAGTAAGTTATTGGCTATTATATTTTGGATTGAGAGATATCAATTTTCATTTCAGATTTAAAAGGATGTAGAATAACATCACGTAAGAGTTGAATAAATTTTTTATTTTCTTTGTGAGGCATTTTAGAGGAAAACTCCTACAAATCTCTCCCTTCTCTTTTACATTGTACATGAGTGTGTTTCTACATTTGTTTATTTATAAGGATTTTTACCATGCAACATTATTAATTTTGATCTTCTTTTTTTCACCCATAAAAATGTAATAAATAAGTTGTTTCTTATATTTAGTATGGATTTTCATTGGGTTAAAAATAGCGCTTCAAATAATTTTTTAATATATCTATCTTTTATCAATAGTTTTTAGTGAAATGGAGAAATTAATCATGACTAGCCTAGGTAACTAGGGTGAGTGGCAGAGGTAACTAGGGTGATTGGTAGAGGTAACTACAAGAATGAATTAACTATGCTATAATAGAGGTATCAAATGTGTTGTAACATATGTACCTACCATTGTTTATCCATGGGTGGATAGTCCTTTTGTAGTGTTTTCAAGACTGTATTTTTTGGAGTATTTTTTGGTTGGGATATGTATATCTTTATTGTCTTATTATGGAATAATTAAGGTTTCACTTGGGATTTCTTTTATGGACTCCGGGTTGCATTATATATTTGAAATTGGTATCTCATCCATCCTTGCGTTATCATTTTGCTTTGGTAGTTAGTTTTCAAATCAATTCTCATATCATAAAAATAACTCCATTATCTTTAGGCACTATATTTGAAACCTCTATCACTAGTATAAACATCAGTTAATAATGCTTCCCTCCACTAATTAACTATCGCTACCACCTCTTAAAATCTCTCAAGAATCTGCTACAGTGATTTGGTTAAAATTTCTCCTTATAGTTCTTAATCTCATTATTGTAATTTTCTTTTATTCAAATCTAAGTTGAAAGTTGGCAACAAAAAATGTAACTTGCTTTACTATGATCTTTGGTGTGAAATATATAAATTTTGAACTATATAATCTTATTTACACTAAAACCAGATTGTTCTTCTAAATGAAGAAAAGGCCTTTTGACTTTTATGAAACTGTGTTTGGTTATATAAATATTTTGAGTTTGTTGATGTTTACTTCATCTAACTAAAAATTAGTGTCATATTTGTGTGTTTTTTGGCCTTTTGAGTTTTAAGGTTGTATTATTTAGTAGTGAAATAACTTTTATCTTATAAGACACTATAATAGTGCAATTTAGTATGCGAAATTTTATATTAGTTATACATGTCGTGATTTGTATATTGTCGAATGGGTTTGAGTCAACTTGCAGATTGGTAAAGGATCAGAATGAAGGAGACCTTGAAAGATATACTGTAACAACCCGTCCTTTTGGAGACAATTAAATTCCACATTTCGGCATAAATTGGAATTTGGAGATTTTTCCGAAATAGTGATTTTTGGGATTTTCGAGGATTAGATGATTTTCGATGGGTGTTGTAACTATTTTTGGGATTAAATATGTCGCAGTATTTTAATAATATGTCGCCGTGGAGTAAAGCGACAAAAGAGGTAATATTTTGATTAGAAATCCTCATTAAATATATGGGTTAGAATAGTGATTTGCGGTCAAGTACCTCAAATGGGAATTTCGACTGCGCCGTGAGTCTCGAAATGTCCGAGATAGTCGAAAAAGAGTGTTCGATTGTCGAAATTGAGTTTCGGGGAATTTTGGAGTTAGATGGGGCTTGTAAGTGAGTAAACGAGTCGTTTTTTGGTTTTAATGGGTATAACCCTTTTCTCACTACATAAAGAGGGGGAGAGGGAGAAAAGAGAAAGGAAAAGAAAGAAAAGAGAGAGAGGAGAGAGAGGAGGAGAGAAAAGAGGAGAAAAGGGGAGGTTCCGGCCAAACTCCGCGGGATTCGGCTCGAGGTCGTTGGATTATATCCACGAGGCAAGTGTTTACTTGCTTTATTTACTTTTTGCATAAATATCTCATACCGTAGTTTGGTATAAACAAACCCTAAAGATTTTGGGTTGGATTTTCGTGGATAAAACGGGTTTTCGGGAGTTAAAATGAATAAACCCCAAAAATTTCATAATTGGAGAAACTTAGAAATTAATCCAAATAAATTGGTGGTTTAGGGTTCTAGGATGTTTAGAACCCTTAATATATGTGTATTTGTAGTTGGTTGAGGTTGTAGGACGTGAGGTGAGGCGACAAAAGCTTGGGAGAAGCTTTAATGGCCGAAATCGTCTCGGAGAAGACGATGAATAGTGAGACCTGCGTCTTTCGGAATCGATTCGGCTCCTGGTCAAAAAATAAAAATTATAGATCTTTTTGACTCGTCGCGGGGGGGCCGACTGCATATTTTTCTAATTTTTTTGGATTTATAGTGATTTTTCTACGGAAAGCTATCCGAGATCGAAATCATTAGTTAGAACTTATTGGAGATAAATATTAGGGGTTCTCAAAAGGATTGTTAGGACCTCTAAAGAAATTGAGGAGATATTAAAACTTTGGGTTTGTAGGAATAAATCCAAGTTATGAATTAAATAGAAATTGGATTGAGTTTTGGGTATTTTGGAGTTTGAGAAATCGCCCCAACTGTGGCCCTCGAACAGGCCGAATCGATTCGGGTCCAGGCCGAATCGATTCGCTTAAGGGGATCTGGGTTTCTGCAATGGGACAAATCGATTCGGATTTAGACCGAATTGATTAGCCACTAAGGATTTGTTAGAAGAACACTTTCCGAATCGATTCGGATTGGGGGCCGAACCGATTTGCCCACCCGAATCGATTCGCAATTTGGGCGAATCGATTCGCTTTGGTCAGAATGGCCAGTTTTCTTCCCTTAAGAGTTTGGGGAGTTAAATTTTGATTTGGGATTTTATATGGGGTTTCCGGTTATGATATTGGGATTCCTCAATTACGGTTCTGAGGGTAAATAAACCTTTAGATGAAAGAGAATGCCTTGGATTCGTGTAGGGCATAACCCTGGGAACAGACATAGTTTAAGTTCGAGAAAGAATACTCCCTGGAATATTTTCGAGGGAATTTAGGCCTATATAATTATGCGTATAGAAAGCATAGTTATATCGATTATTGTTGGGGAAATCCTATGATGTGATTAGGATGAAATTGAGAATATAGATATATATTCAATTAGTGTAATGTGGTATAATTGGAGATATCCTATAAATCCGTAAAGGGGATTGAGGTATTTATTACTTATCAAAGGAAGGAAATACTTTGGGTTTAGTATCATGCTTATATGAATGCATGATTATGATTCTCTGAGATAATCTTTGGTATTATTGGTCATCGCTAGATGAGATTGGTAAATAAGGCCATTTATATATATTCGGGGAGGAATATATAGTATGTGTATATACTATGTGAATAAAGTATATATATATGGTATGATGTACATGATTTTGAAAATATAAAAATGAATGTTTTCAAAATGAAAAAGAAAAGATTTTCATAATTAATAAAATTATGGTTACACACCTCCCTAAATCTCTATCATAAGGGAAGTTGCGTGCGTATGGTGATGCCTCATGGCTAATGAATGCAGTGTGGATATAGTCCTAGTCCATATGACGATTATATTTTACTGCGCTGGTTAGGAGATTCTGGGTGTGGTCTTTACTTTCCCGCAGGCATATGGCCGCTTCTCGACATTGTTAGGTTCCCAGGTTGTCTTGTTTGATAGGCCCTGGAAGATGATAGCCATTTAGGGGCGCGTCCAGTGGGGAAACTCGGAGGGACAGTCTTAGATTTGTTAAAGCATTTTATGATAATAAAATGTCTTTAATTACATTTCCTGGATATAGGAAGGGAAATGGGATAATGTTTGGCTTCGGTAACACGACCCGGATGGAAGAAGGGAAGTGGAAGCATATGATATGGTAAAAGCATTTTTACGATAATAAAAATATCTTTTAATTACATTTTCTGGATATGAGAAGGGAAATGGGTTGTTTTAAAATGGAAAAGCATTTTTATGATAATAAAATTGGCTTTTAAAAAGTTATATGTTATGTTAAAGCAATTCATGATAATGAATTGGCTGTTATAAGCATTTCCTGGATATAAGAAAGGAAATGGAAAGTTTTGAGATAAATATGATAAGTATTCATAAATACTTTACATATGGATCCTCAGTCCGGGAGATAGATCCGGATGTGTATTATAATGATGAAATTGAATTGGTAATCCTCACTCCGGGAGATATTATCCGGATGTATATTGTAAGATGTATATAAATATGTATTTATACATTTGTTTTGCGCTACAGGCCTAATGGATCTCTACCATTAACCCTGCCAAGTAGTAGTGTATCGGGCGGGGTTCCTTGTTTGGATTTCGCTTCGCGAGACACCCCACCCACGAACTTAGTGCAGTGTTGAGAATGGAGGGAAGTTTAGCCCTTAGCACTTGGACTATCTAGGGTAGATGGTAGTTGGGTGATAGACTAGTTTACTAGGGTAGCATGAATAGGATGTTTAGAGGGCTGCGTTAGGTGTGTACTAATAGAATAGGTGAGAGGTATCTCATGGGAGTGCGATACCAAACTTAAATATGAGATAAAACCTTTTTCAAAATAATAAGGCATTTATGCACTTGCTAAATATTTTCAAAACTCGGGCTCTGACCCGTTTATTTACTTTTCCTTTCTTGCTATATATATATATATATATATATATATATATATATATATTATATAGGTGTCCAGACATAGGGACGCCTGGATGGCACATCTTTCGAGTCAGACGTCAGCTGCAACAGCTGTGGATCCGTGCAAGTTTTTGATAGCCGCTTCCATTCTTGTATTCTAAATAAGAGGTACTGTATAAATATTCGGGCCAATGGTCCAACTGCATTTATTTATTCTTTGAGTACAGCATTTGATATGGTTGTATAATTTGAACCGAGTGTTCGGTTATTTTATTTCATTTCATTTTCATTTTCGTTTCATTTACGCATAAACTATGTGGATGTTTTATTTATAGTTGTTAAAAAGAGTAATTAAGTAAAATTTTGACACCGGCCTAATAGGTTATTAGTAATTAAATGGATTTTCGACAGTGATGCTAAGAATAATCCATATGAGACTCCTGTTTTAATTTGATATAGGAGTGATCGCCCGGTATTTTATTAGGCGGGGTTGTCACAGATGGTATCAGAGCATCAGGTTCTAGTGTCCTTAGGAATCTGTACAGACATAATACGCTTTCAGTGTTGCTCTCGATTTGTTATAGAGCCTCAGGATTAGGTTTGTTGATTTCTCTTGTGAGATTTCGTTCTCCTACCATATTATAAGATTATAGTGAACTTTTGCGCGCTCGTTTGAGATTCGTGTGCGAGGCTTGGATGGCGGCAGGAGGTGGGGCTTAGTTGGTCCTATAAGGTTGAAGCTCGTAGTGGAGTTTCCTTTTAACGGAGAAGTTATGAGGACTAGTAAGATGATTGAAAGGAGCAGGGTAAAGTGGTTATTATGAGTTTTACCTCAATGGAGGAGGTATAGTTGATGTGACTAGATAAAGTCGCGGTGGTCGTTAGCCCTAGACTCGTGTGTGTATTTTGAGTTTTGTGCCGGTATCAATAACACTATATTATGCATTTCTATGTGTTTTCCATAGCGGAATTTTATTTTCCTTCATTCACCATAAAGGCGGGTGTTGATATATCGTATATATATATATATATATATATATATATATATATATTGTTAGTGATACTCGTTTTATTTGTTTATACGAGTATGGTAATATGGTGAGTATAAGATATTATGGTAATATCGGAGCGATAGCAGGCTAATGATGGCAAGAGTAGCGTGTCCGCAGTTCCAGGGTGGAACGGGTTGTTGTTGCGGTGTCTCACCTGGATACAGGTTGAGTTCGCCTTTATTATGAGTAGATGGAACTTCGATGAGCAGAGGTTTCATTATTATGATTTGAGTACATGGCGACCTTATAGATATGATTTAAGGCCGCAGGATTATTATTGAGCGGTAAAAATTTAGCTCATAATTGATTGCGCAAGGACTTGAAAATTAGTGCAAGCGCTGGGTGGTGTGACCCTTAGTTAGAGATAGGAGTTCGGATCACCTTTTTGTTGGAATAAGGGATAGGGTTATCCCGGTTGCATGTTTGAAATAACGGACCTCCATGACCGACGAAGTTAAGTAAGAGTGTGTGGAGGGGTTCCTTGTTTGGATTTCGCTTTGCGAGACGCTCCACACATGAATCTTAACGGCGTTGGGAGTGGAGAGATGTTATAGGATACAAAGATATTGGTTTTGTGGAAAAGTCTTATAGTGTGGATTAACCACTATAGACTATGAGCCATGTGATGATAGTATGTTTATGGAAATATTGTTCTATGGAAAAGCACTAAAGTGGTCCTCTCGCCACAAGTGGGTGGATGGAGTAGGACTTAGAGAAATTTATTTGAGGATAATAGTCAGGCCTTAATAAAAAAAAGGCAAATTTTGAGGAAATATGTTTTGGGTATGATGTTCGTAGTGCTTCACAGAGATTGGGCACTTCGATTAGTTAGGTTTCCTTTCGTATGGGCGGAAGGATAGAATAATAGAAATGCGTTCGTCAGTTAGCGTGGTAGGATCTAGGACGTTCCGCTGGTGTGCCTTAGGTCGCTATATCTCGACGACCGACAACGCGAGGGAGTAGTGTAACGGGAGGTTTCCTTGTTTGGATTTCTCCTTAGCGAGACGTCCCACGCACGAAACCAAGCAAATGTCGGAAGTTGAGAGAGCCCTTGGGCACTAGGGATGTACTTAGGATTAGACTAGTTTCGCGTAGGTAGAAAAAATCGCATAGACCTTAGTATTATTAGGATGTAAGTTTAGTAGAATTAGTGGCGCCGAGGTTAGGAGAATTGAATTTCGCGGGTTGGGAGGACCCATAGGTGAGTATTACACCAAGGAAAGGAGACCCTTATTAGGAGAGAGTGTTACGTGTCAGAAGTTCACGATAGATGTGCAGATGTGCACTGGTTAGAAAGGTGTATGGGCACCTTAGTAAGTTGGTTGATATACCGCCTGAAATAGAATGGGCTTAGTATATAAATTTGAAGTTTATGCCGTGAGGCACTAGAAATGATGAGTGCAATGTGACGCTATTGGAGTCACTTTATGACCATGGTAGCAGTGTGGTATATGGTTGGGAACTATTGGGATTAGTATCGTTCCCCTTGAGATATTAGGATTTGGAGCGATTCTAAAAAAAATTGGTGGTGTAAGTTGTATCCAAATTTCGAGGACAAAATTCCGTTGTAAGGGGAGGAGTATGTAACAACCCGTCCTTTTGGAGACAATTAAATTCCACATTTGGGCATAAATTGGAATTTGGAGATTTTTTTCGAAATAGTGATTTTTGGGATTTTCGAGGATTAGATGATTTTCGATGGGTGTTGTAACTATTTTTGGGATTAAATATGTTGAAGTATTTTAATAATATGTCGCCATGGAGTAAAGCGACAAAAGAGGTAATATTTTGATTAGAAAACCCGCATTAAGTATATGGGTTAGAATAGTGATTTGCGGTCAAGTACCTCCGATGGGAATTTCGACTGCGCCGTGAGTCTCGGAATGTCCGAGATAGTCGAAAAATAGTGTCCGATTGTCGAAATTGAGTTTCGGGGAATTTTGGAGTTAGATGGGCACGTAAGTGAGTAAACGAGTCGTTTTTGGGTTTTAAGGGGTATAACCCTTTTCTCACTATATAAAGAGGGGGAGAGGGAGAAAAGAGAAAGGAAAAGAAAGAAAAGAGAGAGAGGAGAGAGAGGAGGAGAGAAAAGAGGAGAAATGGGGAGGTTCCGGCCAAACTCCGCGGGATTCGGCTCGAGGTCGTCGGATTATATCCACGAGGCAAGTGTTTACTTGCTTTATTTACTTTTTGCATAAATATCTCATACCGTAGTTTGGTATAAACAAACCCTAAAGATTTTGGGTTGGGTTTTCGTGGATAAAACGGGTTTTTGGGAGTTAAAACGAATAAACCGAAAAAATTTCATAATTAGAGAAACTTAAATATTAATCCAAATAAATTGGTGGTTTAGGGTTCTAGGATGTTTAGAACCCTTAATATATGTGTATTTATAGTTGGTTGAGGTTGTAGGACGTGGGGTGAGGCGACAAAATCTTGGGAGAAGCTTTAATGGCCGAAACCGTCTCGGAGAAGACGATGAATAGTGAGACCTGCGTCTTTCCGAATCGATTCGGCCTTGATGCGAATCGATTCGGCTCCTGGTCAAAAAATAAAAATTGTATATCTTTTCGACACGGTCGCGTGGGTGCTGACTGCATATTTTTCTGTTTTTTTTAGATTTATAGTGATTTTTCTACGAAAATCTATCCGAGATCGAAATCATTAGTTAGAACTTATTGGAGATAAATATTAGGGGTTCTCAAAAGGATTGTTAGGACCTCTAAAGAATTTGTGGAGATATTAAAACATTGAGTTTGTAGTAATAAATCCAAGTTATGAATTAAATAGAAATTGGATTGAGTTTTAGGTATTTTGGAGTTTGAGAAATCTCCCAAAATGTGGCCCCCAAACAGGCCGAATCGATTCGGGTCCAGGCCGAATCGATTGGCCTAAGGGGATCTGGGTTTCCGCAATGGTCCGAATCGATTCGAATTTAGACCGAATCGATTCGCCATTAAGGACCCGTTTGCAGAACACTTTCCGAATCTATTCGGATTGGGGACCGAACCGATTCGTCCACCCGAATCAATTCGCAATTTGGGCGAATCGATTCGCTTTGGTCAGAATGGCCAGTTTTCTTCCCTTAAGAGTTTTGGGAGTTAAATTTTGATTTGGGATTTTATATGGGGTTTTCGGTAATGATATTGGGATTCCTCAATTACGGTTTTGAGGGTAAATAAACCTTTAGATGAAAGAGAATGCCTTGGATTGGTGTAGAGCATAACCCGGGGTTCGAACATAGTTTAAGTTCGAGAAATAATACTCCCTGGAATATTTCCGTGGGCATTTAGGCCTATATAATTATGCGTATAGAAAGCTTAGTTGTATCGATTATTATTGGGCAAATCCTATGAGGTGATTAGGATGAAATTGAGAATATAGATATATATTCAATTAGTGTAAAGTGGTATAATTGGAGATATCCTGTAAATCCGTAGAGGGGATTGAGGTATTTATTACTTATCAAAGTAAGGAAATACTTTGGGTTTAGTATCATGCTTATATGAATGCATGATTATGATTCTCTGAGTGAATCTTTAGGATTATTGGTCATCGCTAGATGAGATTGGCAAATAAAGCCATTTATATATATTCGGGGAGGAATATATAGTACGTGTATATACTATGTGAATAAAGTATATATATGATATGATGAACGTGATTTTGAAAATATAAAAATAAATGTTTTCAAAATGGAAAAGAAAAGATTTTCATAATTAATAAAATTATGGTTACACACCTCCCTAAATCGCTATCATAAGGGAAGTTGCGTGCGTATGGTGATGCCCCCTAGCTAATGAATGCAGGGTGGATATAGTCATAGGCCATATGGTGATTATATTTTACTGCACTGGTTAGGAGATTCTGGGTGTGGTCTTGACTTTCCTGCAGGCATATGGCCGCTTCCTGATGTTGTTATGTTCCCAGGTTGTCTTGTTTGATAGGCCCGGGAAGATGATAGCCATTTAGGGGCGCGTCCAGTGGAGAAACTCAGAGGGACGGTCTTAGATTTGTTAAAGCTTTTTATGATAATAAAATGGCTTTAATTACATTTCCTGGATATAGGAAGGGAAATGGGATAATGTTTGGCTTCGGTAACACGACCCGGATGGAAGAAGGGAAGTGGAAGCATATGATATGGTAAATGCATTTTTATGATAATAAAAATATCTTTTAATTACATTTCCTGGATATGAGAAGGGAAATGGGTTGTTTTGAAATGGAAAAGCATTTTTATGATAATAAAATTGGCTTTTAAAAAGTTATATGTTATGTTAAAGCAATTCATGATAATGAATTGGCTTTTATATACATTTCCTGGATAAAAGAAAGGAAATGTAAAGTTTTGAGATAAATATGATAAGTATTGATAAATACTTTGTATATGGATCCTCAGTCCGGGAGATAGATCCGGATGTGTATTATAAAGATGAAATTGAATTGGTAATCCTCACTCCGGGAGATATTATCCGGATGTATATTGTAAGATGTATATAAATATGTATTTATACATTTGTTTTGCGCTACAGGCCTAATGGATCTCTACCATTAACCCTACCAAGTAGTAGTGTATCGGGCGGGGTTCCTTGTTTGGATTTCGCTTCGCGAGACACCCCACCCACGAACTTAGTGCAGTGTTGAGAATGGAGGGAACTTTAGCCCTTAGTACTTGGACTATCTAGGGTAGATGGTAGTTGCGTGATAGACTAGTTTAGCATGGTAGCATGACTAGGATGTTTAGAGGGGTGCATTAGGTGTGCACTAATAGCATAGAGGTGAGGGGTATCTCATGGGAGTGCGATACCAAACTTAAATATGAGATAAGACCTTTTTCAAAATAATAAGGCATTTAGGCACTTGCTAAATATTTTCAAAACTCGCGCTCTGACCCGTTTATCTACTTTTCCTTTCTTGCTATATATATATATATATATATAAGTGTCCAGACAGAAGGACGCTGGATGGCACATTTTCCGAGTAAGACGTCAGCTGCAGCAGCTGTGGATGTGTGCAGGTTTTTGATAGCCGCTTCCATTCTTGTACTCTAGATAGGAGGTACTGTATAAATATTCAGGCCAATGGTCCAACTGCATTTATTTATTCTTTGAGTACAACATTCGATATGGTTGTATAATTTGAACCGAGTGTTCGGTTATTTTATTTCATTTCATTTTCATTTCAGTTTCATTTACGCATTAACTATGTGGATGTTTTATTTATAGTTGTTAAAAAGAGTAGTTAAGTAAAATTTTGTCACCGGACTAATAGGTTATTAGTAATTAAATGGATTTTCGACAGTGATGCTGAGAATGATCCATGTGAGACTCCTGTTTTAATTTTATATAGGAGTGATCGCTCTGTATTTTATTAGGCGGGGTTGTCACAGATGGTATCAGAGCATCAGGTTCTAGTGTCCTTAGGAATCTGTGCGGACATACTATGCTTTCCGTGTTGCTCTCGATTTGTTATAGAGCCTCAGGATTAGGATTGTTGATTTCTCCTGTGAGATTTCGTTCTCCTACCATATTATAAGATTATAGTGAACTTTTGCGCACTCGTTTGAGATTCGTGTGCAAGGCTTGGATGGCAGCAGGAGGTGGGGCTTAGTTAGTCCTATAAGGTTGAAGCTCGTAGTGGAGTTTCCTTTTAACGGAGAAGTTATGAGGACTAGTAGGATGATTGAAAGGAGCAGGGTAAAGTGGTTATTATGAGTTTTACCTCAATGGAGGAGGTATATTTGGTGTGACTAGATAAAGTCGCGGTGTTCGTTAGCCCTAGACTCGTGTGTGTATTTTAAGTTTTATGGCGGTATCAATAACACTATATTATGCATATCTATGTGTTTTCCATAGCGAAATTTTATTTTCCTTCATTCGCCATAAAGGCGGGTGTTGATATATTGTATATATATATATATATATATATATATATATATATATATATATACATATATATATATCTCGTTAGTGATACTCGTTTTATATGTTTATACGAGTATGGTAATATGGTGAGTATAAGATATTATGGTATTATCGGAGAGATAGTAGGCTAATGATGGCAAGAGTAGAGTGTCCACAATTCCAAGGTTTAACGGGTTGTTGTTGCGGTGTCTCACCTGGATAGAGGTTGAGTTCACCTTTATTATGAGTAGATGGAACTTCGATGAGCAGAGGTTTCGTTATTATGATTTGAGTACATGGTGACCTTATAGATATGATTTAAGGCCACAGGATTATTATTGAGCGGTAAAAATTTAGCTCATAATTGATTGCGCAAGGACTTGAAAATTAGTGCAAGCGCTAGGTGGTGTGACTCTTAGTTAGAGATAGGAGTTCGGATCAGCTTTTTGTTGGAATAAGGGATAGGGTTATCCCGGTTACATGTTTGAAATAACGGACCTCCATGACCAATAAAGTTAAGTAGGAGTGTGTGGAGGGGTTCCTTGTTTGGATTTTGCTTTGCGACACGCTCCACACATGAATCTTAACGGCATTGGGAGTGGAGAGATGTTATAGGATGCAAGGATGTTGGTTTTGTGGAAAAGTCTTATAGTGTGGATGAACCACTATAGACTATGAGCCATGTGATGATAGTATGTTTATGGAAATATTGTTCCATGGAAAAGCACTAAAGTGGTCCTCTCGCCACAAGTGGGTGGATGGAGTAGGACTTAGAGAAATTGATTTGAGGATAATAGTCAGGCCTTAATAAAAAAAAAGGCAAATTTTGAGGAAATATGTTTTGGGTATGATGTTCGTAGTGCTTAATAGAGATTGGGCACTTCGATTAGTTAGGTTTCCTTTCGTATGGGCGGAAGGATAGAATAGTAGAAATGTGTTCGTACGTTAGCGTGGTAGGATCTAGGACGTCCCGCTGGTCTGCCTTAGGTCGCTATATCTCGACGACCGACAACGCGAGGGAGTAATGTAACGGGAGGGTTCCTTGTTCGGATTTCGCCTTGGCAAGACGTCCCACGCACGAAACCAAGCAAATGTCGGAAGTTGAGTGAGGCCTTGGGCACTAGGGATATACTTAGGATTAGACTCGTTTCGCGTAGGTAGGACATCGCATAGACCTTAGTATTATTAGGATGTAAGTTTAGTATAATTAGTGGGGCCGAAATTCCGTTGTAAGGGGGGGGAGTATGTAACAACCCGTCCTTTTCGAGACAATTAAATTCCACATTTGGGCATAAATTGGAATTTGAAGATTTTCCCAAAATAGTGATTTTTGGGATTTTCGAGGATTAGATGATTTTCGATGGGTGTTGTAACTATTTTTGGGATTAAATATTTTGAAGTATTTTAATAATATGTCGCCATGGAGTAAAGCGACAAAAGAGGTAATATTTTGATTAAAAAACCCGCATTAAGTATATGGCTTAGAATAGTGATTTGCGGTCAAGTACCTCGGATGGGAATTTCGACTGCACCGCGAGTCTCAGAATGTTCGAGATAGTCGGAAAAGAGTGTCCGATTATCGAAATTGAGTTTCGAAGAATTTTGGAATTAGATGGGCACGTAAGTGAGTAAGCGAGTCGTTTTTGGGTTTTAAGGGGTATAACCATTTTCTCACTATATAAAGAGGGGGAGAGGTAGAAAAGAGAAAGGAAAAGAAAGAAAAGAGAGAGAGAGGAGAGAGAGAGGAGGAGAGAAAAGAGGAGAAAAGGGGAGGTTCCGGCCAAACTACACGGGATTCGGCTCGAGGTCGTCGGATTATATCCACGAGGCAAGTGTTTACTTGCTTTATTTACTTTTTGCATAAATATCTCATACCGTAGTTTGGTATAAACAGACCCTAAAGATTTTGGGTTGGGTTTTCGTGGATAAAACGGGTTTTCGGGAATTAAAACGAATAAACCCCAAAAAGTTCATAATTGGAGAAACTTAGAAATTAATCGAAATAAATTGGTGGTTTAGGGTTCTAGGATGTTTAGAACCCTTAATATATGTGTATTTGTAGTTAGTTGAGGTTGTAGGATGTGGGGTGAGGCGACAAAAGCTTGGGAGAAGCTTTAATGGCCAAAAATGTCTCGGAGAAGACTATGAATAGTGAGACCTGCGTCTTTCCGAATCGATTCGGCCTTGATGCGAATCGATTCGGCTCCTAGTCAAAAAATAAAAATTGTAGATCTTTTCGACGCGATCACGTGGGCGCTGACTGCGTATTTTTCTGATTTTTTTTATTTATAGTGATTTTTCTACCGAAAGTTGTCCGAGATCGAAATCATTAGTTAGAACTTATTGGAGATAAATATTAGGGGTTCTCAAAAGGATTGATAGGACCTCTAAAGAATTTGAGGAGATATTAAAACATTGGGTTTGTAGGAATAAATCCAAGTTATGAATTAAATAGAAATTGGATTGAGTTTTAGGTATTTTGGAGTTTGAGAAATCTCCCAAAATGTGGCCCCCAAACAGGCCGAATCGATTCGGGTCCAGGCCGAATCGATTCGCCTAAGGGGATCTGGTTTTCTGCAATGGGCCGAATCGATTCGCCTAAGGGGATCTGGGTTTCTGCAATGGGCCGAATCGATTCGGATTTAGACCGAATCGATTCGCCAGTAAGGACCTGTTTGCAGAACACTTTCCGAATCGATTCGGATTGGGGGCCGAACCGATTCGTCCACCCGAATCGATTCGCTTTGGTCAGAATGGCCAGTTTTCTTCTCTTAAGAGTTTGGGGAGTTAAATTTCGATTTGGGATTTTATATGGGGTTTCCGGTAATGGTATTGGGATTCCTCAATTACGGTTTTGAGGGTAAATAAACCTTTAGATGAAAGAGAATGCCTTGGATTGGTGTAGGGCGTATCCCAGGGAACGGACATAGTTTAAGTTCGAGAAAGAATACTCCTTGGAATATTTTCGTGGGCACTTAGGCCTATATAATTATGCACATAGAAAGCATAGTTATATCGATTATTGATGGGCAAATCCTATGAGGTGATTAGGATGAAATTGAGAATATAGATATATATTCAATCAGTGTAAAGTGGTATAATTGGAGATATCCTATAAATCCGTAGAGGGGAGGTATTTATTACTAATCAAAGTAAGGAAATTCTTTGGGTTTAGTATCATGCTTATATGAATGCATGATTATGATTCTCTGAGTGAATCTTTGGGATTATTAGTCATCGCTAGATGATATTGGCAAATAAAGCCATTTATATATATTCGGGGAGGAATATATAGTATGTGTATATACTATGTGAATAAAGTATATATATGATATGATGTACTTGAATTTGAAAATATAAAAATGAATGTTTTCAAAATGGAAAAGAAAAGATTTTCATAATTAATAAAATTATGGTTACACACCTCCCTAAATCGCTATCATAAGGGAAGTTGCGTCTGTATGGTGATGCCCCCTGGCTAATGAATGCAGGGTGGATATAGTCCTAGTCCATATGGCGATTATATTTTACTGCGCTGTTTAGAAGATTCTGGGTGTGGTCTTGACTTTCCCGCAGGCATATGGCCGCTTCCCGACGTTGTTAGGTTCCCAGGTTGTCTTGTTTGATAGGCCCTGGAAGATGATAACCATTTAGGGGCGCGTCCAGTGGGAAAACTCGGAGGGACGGTCTTAGATTTGTTAAAGCATTTTTAAGATAATAAAATGGCTTTAATTACATTTCCTAGATATAGGAAGGGAAATGGGATAATGTTTGGCTTCGGTAACACGACCCGGATGGAAGAAGGGAAGTGGAAGCATATGATATGGTAAAAGCATTTTTATGATAATAAAAATATCTTTTAATTACATTTCCTGGATATGAGAAGGGAAATGGGTTGTTTTAAAATGGAAAAGCATTTTTATGATAATAAAATTGGGTTTTAAAAAGTTATATGTTATGTTAAAGCAATTCATGATAATGAATTGGCTTTTATATACATTTCCTGGATATCAGAAAGGAAATGGAAAGTTTGGAGATAGATATGATAAATATTGACAAATACTTTGTATATGGATCCTCAGTACGGGAGATAGATCCGGATGTGTATTATAAAGATGAAATTGAATTGGTAATCCTCACTCCAGGAGAAATTATCCGGATGTATATTGTAAGATGTATATAAATATGGATTTATACATTTGTTTTGTGCTACGGGCCTAATGGATCTCTACAATTAACCCTGCCAAGTAGTAGTGTATCGAGAGGGTTCCTTGTTTGGATTTTGCTTCGCGAGACACCCCACCCACGAACTTAGTGCAGTGTTGAGAATGGAGGGAAGTTTAGCTCTTAGTACTTGGACTGTCTAGGGTAGATGGTAGTTGGGTGATAGACTAGTTTAGTAGGGTAGCATGACTAGGATGTTTAGAGGGCTGCGTTAGGTGTGCACTAATAGAAGAGAGGTGAGGGGTATCTCATGGGAGTGCGATACCAAACTTAAATATGAGATAAAACCTTTTTCAAAATAATAAGGCATTTATGCACTTGCTAAATATTTTCAAAACTCGGTCTCTGACCCGTTTATCTACTTTTCCTTTCTTGCTATATATATATATATATATATATATATATATATATATATATATATATATATATATATATATATATATATATATATATATATAGGTGTCCAGACACAGGGACGCCTGGATGGCACATCTTTCGAGTCAGACGTCAGCTGCAGCAGCTGTGGATGCGTGCAGGTTTTTGATAGCCGCTTCCATTCTTGTACTCTAGATAGGAGGTACTGTATAAATATTCGGGCCAATGGTCCAACTGCATTTATTTGTTCTTTGAGTATAGCATTCAATATGGTTGTATAATTTGAACCGTGTGTTCGGTTATTTTATTTCATTTCATTTTCATTTCAATTTCATTTACACTTAAACTATGTGGATGTTTTATTTATAGTTGTTAAAAAGAGTAGTTAAGTAAAATTTTGACACCGGCCTAATAGGTTATTAGTAATTAAATGGATTTTCGACAGTGATGCTAATAATGATCCATATGAGACTCCTGTTTTAATTTGATATAGGAGTGATCGCCCGGTATTTTATTAGGCGGGGTGTCACATATACCCGCTGGCTCACTTCCCAAATCAATGGATGGCATTCTTCATCACAATATTATTGAACATGCCAAGGCTAGTGACTTGCAAGTTATTCCTAGTGTCAATCTATTAAAGGTTATCGTAATTTATGCTTTATATTAAGAGACACACCCTTAATGTTGTGCCGCTTTTTAATTGCATCGTAATATTAATGGTATTATGGTTGTGATATCGAACTTAATGATGTGTTAATTTTTTGTTCTCAGCCTTAAGGTGTAGTGGTTTTCTAAATTGAAAATTTCATCGAGTAGTGGTTAGACTGATGCCATATTAAGAAGTATTTATGCCGAGCCTGACTTGTTATATAATTGAGCACATTTTTTCATTATTTTTTTGGATAATTTTGATTATCCGTGAAGGCAGTAGTAATAATATATTTATATTTAAATATTTGATTCTTTTTTACTTGTTCTGAATTTTAGATTCAGATTTTTTATTTTTTTTTGCTGTTCATGTTTCTATATTATGCTCTCCTTTGTTTGCATTTAACTCTCGTGTTTGCACTAGGACGTGCCTGTTGGCAAGGCTATTCTCAGTCATATTATTTATGTTGTTGGAGATACTATCGATAAAAAGGGCGAAATAAGTAAAATTTTGTATCGTTCTCTGATTCATTGTTGTGATGCAAGTGTTCTTATTGTTATTATTCAATCTTTTCCCTTTGACTTTCATCCTCTCTCTCTCTCTCCTTTCATATCAAAGAAACCAATCACTTTCTTCCCATCCATTAAGAACTCCAGCCTGCATTGAACATATAACTAAACAACAAATCCTTATCACTGGAATCATGGTGATTTCTCTAGTAAATTAAGTTGAAATTATTTTCACATTATAGTGGGGGCATATGTTTTGGCTTTATATGTCACATGACGAAGGGATGGAGTTAGCATATATATCTTTTGATGTTTCTTTTCCTAATAAAAAATAAAAAAAATATTTTAAAGTTGTCGATGATATCCATATCATCCAAAGCTTAAGGTTTATCTATACTTGAAAATTTTATTATAATGCACCCTTTTGTAGGTCGTATATATACTTGCTCCATATCAAAGAGGTGCAAAGATTGGCCTATTTTATAGCAGTGGTGTGGGGAAGATTACGCTTATTATAAAACTTTTCAATAACATTGTAAAGGACCATGGTTTGTTTTCAGCTGAATTCCGAAAAAAATTCTCTGTTTTTATGTAATTATTTTCTGAATGTTTTTTTTTTCATTTCATTTAGGTGGTTTTTCTATGTTTGCTAGTGTTGGTGAGCGGACTCTGCAAACTTTGCTTTTTGTGTGTAATCGTTGTTGAAGCCAAGTTAATCAAAACCTCAATTACCAACAAAAATATATTATAACTAAAATGTAGAGGTAAGTAAGGGTATCAATCCATATCAAGGGGGTAAGCTAGAGACAAACTCAATTGTAATTCAATTTTTATTTTCTTTTTGGGCTTTTGGGCTTTTGAGTTTTGTATTTTTTTTAGCTTTTTTAAATATTAAAAAAAAATTGGGTAAGAAGAAGTGAAATAACACTAAACTAAAATGAAAGTTCAATTACAAACTAACTAAAAAGTGACTAAAATAAAAAATAAAGTCTAACACAAAAATATGAGATAAACGAGGTAAATAAATTTGAGAACAATCAAGGAGTGGGATTACACCGCAAATTTTAGCTATTCTAATTAATTAATTTAATTATTTAAATTCTCCCAAATTAATATCAAAATTGTAAACGAACTCTCGTTGCAAATGTAATTTTAATAGTAACCTTTTAGAAAATTGAGTTTAATCCCCCACAACTCTAGAAAATAGACCTTTACTCCTTTTAATTAACCACCCGCTAGGATCGATCCATTGAAATTTGTATAAATCATAGAAAATGAAATTAGAGTTGAAATTCAAGTAATAATACCCCACTTAAGAAACCCCTATCTCTAGTTTGAATCTAAAATGGCTATTATAACTAGAATTTTGATTTTCTCTCGAAAATCATTTACCCTCTCTCGAGGCGTAAATTTAAGGGTGGGGGATCAAAATTAATATTCAAATGGAATTTTCAAGTAGTCAAACTAATTAAATTAAAATAACATCAAATAAGGGTTCACCCCACCCCTTGAAAGGGGATTTATCCTAACATGGTATGAATTTTGACAAATTAATAATCAAAGGCATAAAATAAATGAGAAGAGAAGAGAACAATCAAACCTAATCTCTTGAAGTGAAATTGAACTCTTATTTCCTTGAAATCAAGCACAATTCATCTAATATGAGCATCCAACAATAATCAATTCAATATAATACTCAATTGAAATACTCACAATTTATCACTCAATAATCTCTAATAAAAAAAATAAAATAAAAATATTTACAAATAATTTTTCTACCTAATTTATTTCTAGTCTAACCTATCTCTCTCTAGAATTCTCTCTACAAATTTTATTCTAAAGCTCCCGTTCAAAATGGTCTTCCATTCTTTAAATAGTAGGCATGGAGCATGGGGGTAAAAATGGGAGGATAAAGGTGCAATAGGTTGTATAAAGTGTGAGTGAGGGTTAATTTAGGAAAATGGACAAATGTGCATGACTTGTGTGTGGTCATGTGGGAAGTGAGATGAGGGAATAAAATCTGATTTGGTAAAAGGGGTTTTGGGGTAGAATGGGAAAAAGGAGAGTAAAAGGTTAAGTGGCATCTTTTAACACATGTGGGCTTGGGGTCATTTGGTTTTGTTTTGGCATTTTGGCAGGTGTGGAGAAATCGGTCTTAGGTTTTATTTGGGGAATGGGTTGAAATGGTTTTGGTTTGGTTGGGTTCAAGGAGAGGGTCAATCTTGGGTTTAGAAACGAGTTTTGTTGCCATGGCAGTGGGTAGCTTCGGGTTTAAGAGGTTTCGGGTACGGGCTGAGTGGACAGGGGTTTCCGGCATAGGGGTGCAGTGCAGTTGGCTGGGGTCGCGATTGGGTACCCGGGGTTACGAGTTTTTAGGTGGGTTTTTGATTTGGAGAATGGAAGAGGGGGGCGCCGATGGGGTTTGGGTCAGGATGCCGGTGGCAAGCTAGCCTGAAGAGGGAGGTGATCGCCGGCGAGAGGATCGCCGGAGGGAGGGGAGTTGGATTGTCGACTGGGTTCGACCATGGGTGGCAGAGGGTTTCCATGGGTTCGACCATGGGTTGCCGGCTGGGGATAATGGGGATGATAGATAATAGGAAGAAGAAGGTGGTTGGGTTTTGTAGCTATGGAGTTTGGAGGGAGGAGAGAGGAGAGAGGGTGAGTTGTTGGGGAAGAAGGGTGGTTTGATTAGGTGGGTGAGGGTGTAGGAAATGTGTGTGTGGTTGGGGGGTTTATTTTGTGTGTATGATAGTGCGTAGGTAAGTGGGTATATGTGAGTGTTAGTTGGTAGGCGGTGTGAGGGGTTGCATGTGTGTTTAATTCATGACCTCTAAAAAATATCTAACTAAAACTAATAAAACTAAAAATTAAATCCTAAAAATAAAAATAAAAATAAAAACTTAAATAAAATAAAAGTCAAGTCCTAAAAAAACAAACTAATAAAAGTAAAAATAAATAAAATCCTAAAACTTAAAAATTAAAACTAAGGACCTACAAAAATATAAATCCAAATAAAACTAAAAAAAGATAAATGAATTCCTAAAAAAAAAACTAATCCTAATAAAATAAATAAAAAATTAAAACTAAAAGTCAAAATAAAACATCATTAAATAAAAAGAAATATACAAATAAATCCTAAAAATAAAAACGATTCAAACTAAAAATTAAAAATACGAAAAGAAACAAATCAAACACACACGGCTCAGGACAGAGTTTAGGCTAGGTTATGGCAGGCTAGGGTTACGGGATTCATAATTAGCTCCATAATCCGCATAATTGCCTTGAAATATGCGTTTGAACACTACAACGTGCATTCGACCTACAAAATAGATAATAAAGCGTATAAGGCCCAAATTTCCGAGAATTAGCAACTAAAATACATCTATTCGGGGTATAAAATGTACAATTTTGGGTGCTTATCACACCACCCCCAAACAGAGCGTTGCTAGTCCTCGAGCAATAAGATAGAGAGAAAGAGAAAGATAAGAAACCAAAAGTGTACCACTTTCGCGGGCACTTGCGATTGCACTTAGCATGTGCAACAAGCCTTTAAACCTATAAGTTACCCTACAGGACGAGTTGTGTCTCTTGCGGGTTTGCGGGGAATGTACCCACAAAATTTTTATTTACAAACGACAGTCAATCTCTTATTAGACATAGAATAATCGCACAATCCATCATGAGATAAATGATTTCAAAAATACAAGCTAGAATGCGTAAAAAGATTTAGCTAAGTAAATACACAAGGCACATCCTTCCTAGAGCTCAACGTGTGTAGTGTGAATAAGTCAAAATGGGTCGAGTATCACGAGAGTAATTCCTATATTGCCTTGACGGAATCAACGCTTCAACTTCAAAATATCACGGATATAACTCTCTTAAACGAACTCTCGAGATTTGGGTTAGTGTATCGCTCTTGTGTGTGAGGAGGTGAGTAAATGTAAGCAAGTTCAAACGTCTCATACACACATAAGAAAGAAAGAACATTTGAAAGAGAAATGATCACATGAGAGAAATGCTAATCACTATAGTGAGAACGTCGAGTTATTCACCACGTTGACTTTCATTTGCCCGAACACCTAGGAGAAAATATGGATGATTATGAGTGAGAGGAAAAATGAAATGGGATATGTGGGATGAGGTGAGGTAGGATAGTATGGATGATGATATGATGGATAGATGATGAATATATGATGGATGAAAGATGGATGAGTGAAAAGAGTGTTCTACACTTTGACGAATAAATGTCTTTAGTTTAAAACAATTAACTACAAACTCATTTTTTTCTCCTTTTTTTTTTCTTTTTCTCTATATTCCTTTTTTATCTCTTTTTTTTTTTGCTATATTTTTTTTTCTCTTTTTTTTTTTTATTTTTCTCTCAATTTTCAAACCAACACTGAAGACATTTAACATTTGGAATCAACATACTTTTTCTCAAAATGATGATGGATGATATATGAATGTAGTGGGAAGTGTGTAAGGATGATGAGGGAAATAAATGGGAAGGTAATGGGTGAGTGAATGGAAATGTGATATGGAAAAGTGGTAAGTGTATGGATGAAAATCTGGTTTCGGGACAAATTTCAAGGCACGTGTTTCTTACAACTCGAAAAAGATGTCTTTCTGAGTGATCAAGCCAAAATTTAATGAAGACAAATGAGATCAAACAACGATTTAAGTGCGTACCCAAATGAAGTTGAATCAACTTGTGACTCGAAGGTTTCATAAAACACTCTGAAAGGGTGAAAGGCACAAATCTCACAAACTAAAGTCTATACTAGTGATCCTTAAGGTTCTCTTGGGAATTATAGTACTCCTCAACTCTAACCGTAGTGACGTGATGTGACACCCCGCCCAATTTAATATCGGGTGATCAGTCTTTTATAAAATTTAAAACAAAATGTTCGGTTGATTCATTCTTAGCATCACTGTCGAAACATAATAACTCATTTAATCACCTAATATAATTAAGTTAAGTGTCAAAACATTTTTCCTTTTTAATTAAAAGCATTTAAACACAAATCCAAGAAATTAAATATAAACCATCCACGCACAATTGATTAATACAATACTGAATCAGAATCACAGGCTGAAATAACTAAGACAGTATAAAACATTCCAGTTCAAAACTTCAAACCAAAAACCATAGTAACCATAAATCCAAATGAAAATGAACGAAAAGTAAACTGAGCATAATCTCGGAAAAACTGTCTAAGGAATGGGTGACACATGCCCTAAATAGAAGTCTATAAGGAATGGAAATGAAATGATGGAGGCGTCTAATGCGAAGACCTACAACTTCCAGAAATAACTGCAGCACGCCAAGCAATCCAATCTCTAAGCCTGTTGTCCCTGTGGCTGAGCACCTGTTATAATACATATATATAGCAAGAGAGAGAAGAGATGCAAGAAACGGGTCAGAGCCTGATGTGTAAAAATATTTGTTTTAGCAAGTATTTAAAATTCGCAATAAAGCCAGTATCAATTGCATGTTAGCTCGAACTCTCACATGAGATTCTCACCTCTTGTCTATTGTTCACGCCTAACGTACATCTATCCCCCACCTAGCCATTTGTAACACTTCTAACTAGATAAAGACTTACACTTCTTGTTATAGTTCTTAATAGCATTTCGAAATTCCCAATTTCCCACATTATTAATATCAACATTTATTAATAAAATCGATTAAGAGTTATCACACTAAGTTAATTATTCACAACTTACATCACTTAAGATTGTACTAACCCAATATTCTACAATTATCTCTCAGTAGGAATAACACAAGTGTGTATATATATATATATATATATATATATATATATTACTATACATATACTAATACAACACTCCAAGGCTAAACCTGTAGTGCATTGCATACTCTGCTATCATGTCCCGGTACATCTCGTACTCTAATAAGTACGATCGATTCGGAAGTTTCCCACGAACCATATAAACAAAACACACATAATGAAGGGGAACATAGTTCACATATCTATGGGTCATGCACAAACCTACCCTCCCATAGTCAGCTGGTTTATCAACTCACCAATAAGCCTGCACAGTCCAATGTTCTTAGATACAAGTCAATAATCCCCTCAGGATAAGACTGTCTCCACACCATCTACCGTGATGGCAAGCAACTAGGTATGTCATACACATAATACTAGCAAGTAATAGGTATTCACACATCCTATTAATATTTATAGGTATTCTCCCAACCTTCTTATTTATGTTCCATACGTATTTCATTCTCATTATTACGTATATTAAAGTATTACTAAATTACTACCATTCCTTAGTAATTTCCAAAGTAACTCTTCTTTCCGGATTAATTAAAGTATAAACCCACATACTTCCTCGTAGACTTACCTCGTTTTAAATCTGTTAACTGGTAAGTTTCTCTCACTCGTTAAGACTGAAAAATTCCTAAACTGCCCCTAAAAAATTTCCCGAAAATTCACCCTGTCGCTCGAACCAGATGGCATGTCGTTCGAACGACTGCCACGTGTCGCTCGAGCGACTTCGCGTGAGATACAATCTCGTTTGAATGACTTCGTTCGAGATCGTGCGAGACTGCACTATTCGTCTTCTACCCATAATTTCAGCGTTTTCCCACCATTTTTAACCCTAAAACCTCTAAATCAACATCCCAATCTCCAAATAACCAGTTCCAATTCGAATCCTATCAAATATATTTGGATTCTAACATCCTAGAATCATCAATTCAATACGAATCATCAATGAAACATGGAATCCCCAAATTAATTTACCAAAACCCTAGTTCTTCAAATTTATATTCAATAATACAAAATTTTCAGATTCGTTCTACACATGAGTTCATCCAAACATGATTTCTAGTCTACATACATGAAGGGTTTCAATTTAATAATTCTCAGATTCAATCTACGTATCCTAATTCCTCAATTTTCATCACTTTATGCACTAAAACATGATTATAACATCCCTACACTAACATGAGTACGATAATTGCTAAGGTACAATAAGTTATAAACACTTGCCTTGAATTTCTCGTCTGATTCCTTGGCATTGATGGTATGGTTGTGTTCCCCTTGTCCTGATCTACACGGTGGTGGTGGTGGTTATGTAAGGTGGTGTTATCTTGGCCCTTTTTTCTTGGAAATAGCTCTCCCTCACACTTTCTATGGCCGTTCTTAATTTCTAACACTCTTTAACCCTAATTGGACTTTCCCTGGTTGATAAATAACTCTTAATTTTCGTCCATTAATTAGGCCCAAAAATACAATTTACCATAATGCCCTCTCGGGGTGTCGGTTAGGCCTAAATTTTCCCAGGGACCCAAACTAAACACCCGGGTATACTATTTTGACTATCTCGATCATTCCGGACTCAACGGTGCACTCGAAATGACCATACGAGTTACTAAAAATAATTAATATATTTATTCCATTAGATTAGTCCCGACACGACTCACGTGCGCATCTGACTTAATTTAGTAAACTGTCGTATTTTTTACTCTTGAAATTTTACCGAAGTGTATAATTCCATATTACATATCACACAGTAATATTCAATCAATAAGTATTAACCCTGGCACGTTAGTTAATATTTTATTTTAAATCCGGATTAATCAATAATTAAATTCTCACATTTTAATTCTAATAATCCCTTCAATTAATCCCACAATAATAATAATTAATCCTTTAATTATTTAAATAAAAAAAATATGGGGTATTACATACTTTCCCCCTAATAACGGAATTTCATCCCGAAATTCGAAAAATAAGATATACCTGGTATGAATAAGTCTGGATATTTCTCTCGCAAATCCGCCTCCCGCTCCCAAGTAGACTCCTCCACATTGTGATGCTGCCACTGCACCCGAGCCAGTGGAACTACTTTTGATCTTAGCCTCCTCTCACTATAATCTATAATATCCACTGGTCTCTCCTCATATGAACTGTCTGGATGTAACTCAATCTCCTCAATCATAATGTGAGTGTATGCCAACTCATCCCGAAGGTATCGCCTCAGTGACGAAATGTGGAACTCATCATGGATACGATGCAAGTGCTCCGGTAACCCAAGTCTGTATGCCACTGGTCTGACCCTCTCTATAATAGGGAATGGCCCTATATATCTCGGAGCCAACTTCCCTTTCTTCCCAAAATCTCATCACGCCCTTCATCGGAGATACTCTCAACAAAATATGGTCCCTCACTGTGAACACTCGGAAGGACCTGTTAGCATCGACATAGATTTTCTGTCTGTCTTGAGGTACCCGTATGCGATCCCGAATCATCTTAATCCTGCTCGACGTATCCTGAATTACCTCTGGCCTGAGTAGCTTGTTATCTCCCACCTCTAGCCAACAAGCTGGGGAACGACAAGGACGACCATACAATGCCTCGAACGGGGCCATGCCAATGGTAAACTGATAGGAGTTGTAATAAGCAAACTCCACCAATGGAATATACTACTCCCAAACTCCCCTAAAATAAAGGATACACATGCGCAACATGTCCTCGAGCATCTGATTAGTGCGCTCAGTCTTCCCATCGGTCTGCGTGTGATACGCTGTACTCAATTGCAACTCAGTGCCCATAGCCTCCTGGAAACTCTCCCAAAAATGAGATACAAACGTCCTGTCTCTATCCGACATGATGTTAAGAGGAGCACCATGTAGTCTCACTATCTCTGCAATAAATAGCTGAGCATATTGTCCTGCTATGTAGTCTGTACTGACGGGCAAAAAGTGGGCTACTTTCATCAACCGATCCATAATAACCCATATAGAATCCTGCCCCCTCTCTGAAGTGGGCAACCCGATGATAAAATCCATAGAAATGCCTTCATATTTCCACGTAGGAATATCCAACGACTGGAGCAAACATGGTGGTCTCTGATGGTCCACTTTCAGTAACTGGCAAGTGGTACACTTGGATACGAACTCTGCGATATCCTTTTTCATTCCGCTCCACCAATATTACCACCTCATATCCTGGTACATTTTGTCCCCATCGAGAGGTATCGCAAATCTGGACCCATGCGACTCCGTCATCACTGCATGTCTAAGGTCCTCCCCCTCTCGAACAACGAGTCTCCTATTGAAGTGTAAACCACCCTCGGAACTCACTTAATAAGACTCGGCTCCACCGGCTAAAACCTGCCTAATCTGATCTTGATAGAACGAATCTGCTGCCTTTGCCTATACCACCCGCATAACAATCTGAGGTGTAACAGTCATCGCAGACATAAATTATCGGGCCACGGCATCCCGATGGCCCAATTTCTTCCATTTTACCTTCCACACCTCGGCCCTCTCGTCCACTGGCTTGCGGCTCGACGCGTCTGCCAGCACGTTAGCCTTTCCTGGATGATATTGGATATCGAACTGATAATCCTTCACGAATTCAATCCATCGACGTTGACGCATGTTCAACTCTTTCTGCGTGAAGAGGTATTGTAGTGACTTGTGATCCGTGAATAAGCGAAATTTCTCTCCCAGGAGATAGTGTCTCCAAATCCGAAGTGCAAACACGACTGTCGCTAACTTCAAGTCGTGGGTAGGGTAGTTCCTCTCATGGGGCTTAAGCTTACGGGAAGCATAAGCTATATCCCGATCCTCCTGCTGAAGTACACCCCCAAGTCCTAATAAGGACGCATCTGTATAGACGAGATACTCCACTCCTGGCCTGGGTAGTGCTAACACAGGCGCTGAAGTCAACTTGTCTTTCAGCTCATCGAAAGCCAACTGACAGGCATCATCCTAAATAAATGGCATCCCTTTGCGAGTCAAATAAGTCAATGGACCCGCTATTTTAGAGAATCTCTGAATGAACCTCCTGTAGTATCCTGCCAAGCCCAAGAAACTACGTATTTTTTTTGGGTCTACGAATATCCCTCTATCCGAAATAATGTGCCCCAAAATTAAACCTCTTTCAGCCAAAATCCACATTTCTCATATTTTCTTACAACTCGTGCTGGCGCAGTGTCTGCAAAACCTGTCTCAAATGTTTGGCGTGCTCCTCCTCGGTCTGGGGTAAATCATAATGTCATCAATGAAGACAATGACAAACTGATCCAGGAACTCTCTGAACACCCTGTTCATCAGATCCATAAACACAGCTGAGGCATTGGTTAGCCTAAAAGGCATAACCCTAAACTCATAGGATCCATATTTTGATAAGAAAGCAGTCTTCGACACATTCTGCTCCTTGATCCTTAATTGATGGTATCCCGACCTCAAGTCAATCTTCGAGAAGAAGGAAGCTCCTCTCAACTGGTCGAATAAATCATCGATTCGGGGTAATGGATATTTATTCTGTATCGTGACCTTATTGAACTCTCGGTAATCAATAAACAATCGTGACGAACCATCACTTTTCTTAACGTATAGTACAGGGGCACCCCAAGGTGAATTACTCCTACGAATAAACCCTTGGCCCAACCGTTACTCTACCTGATCTTGTAACTTCAAAGGTTCAATAGGGTTAGGCTCAATCAGTCGAATAATGGTAGCCATATTAGCCTCCTTGTTGCTCCGATTTATTTACGACGTAAGACTTTTGACAACGCTTAAGTTATTGTCCCCTTTACGGATGACAATTTGGGTACTAATCCGGGTACTAAAGGATAAATACTCCCAGCTCTCGACGTTTGTTAGGTTTCATGCGTGGGATGTCTCGCAAAGAGAAATCTAAACAAGGAACCCCTCGATACACTACTATCTAACATTATCAGTCAAGGAGATTTGGGGCCATCAGTATCTGGCTTGTACCCCGTATCCTTACTTCTTGCTAAGAAATTATCTTACCTATTCTCAGGATACGTGACGTTACCCTTAACAAATTCCTCCTACTAATTTGGCATTAGACTCTAGTATACACTATGGGAAATCCCCACGCTCGAAAACATTTCATCAAATCTTGAATTTCTTTAATAGACCTCCCTACCTACCGGGATTAGATATAACCAGATGATGTACTTTAAGAAATCTTCATTCGCTACTATATAAAAACATTTATATATAGCCCTGCCTTTTCTCGAGTGGCACTTAGCGCAAATTTCTAATGAACACAAGAATACTACTATAATGGTCTATTATCACTCAAACCATCGTTAGTAAATTTGAAAATCAGGATAATACTGCATTTTGTGCTAACGTTTCTCACAGTATTAGTACTAAACTATAACACATCTAAGTTATTCGAGATTTCCTTATTATATTAAAAGACACTATAATTAATGAAGTATCGTACCTCCAAACGCAGGTGATAATTGCGGTATCAATGGCATAACCGCATAACTGGCATTATAGACACATCCATATTGTACTCCTTGATGTTGTTGTGGCGCCTGTGATGTTGGGGTAACTATCGAGGATTCCTCATGTTGGGCATCCTATCCTATTACCTTATCTTGTTGCGGGCAGTCCCTCCACCGGTGACCTTGCTTTTCGCACTTATGACACTGACCCTGAAACCCTTTCCTACGTATGCCTTGTTTTCCTTACCGATTGGTAAGAGGTTCCTCACTAGTTGAATCTGGGCAGTCCCGATGGGTATGGCTAATTTTCTCACATTTAAAACATCTCTTGGTAGTGGCCTTCCTCACCAGGCTTTGTTGGCTCTGTCGGGTTTGGTTCTTCCCGCTATTTTTATTATTCTCCCGTCGTTGACGACTCTGAGGCACTTGTCGCTACTGCGACGGTATTTTCCTTTTGTTTCTAACTTTAGAAATGTCATATTGATCAACTCCTCTCATTCTTTTGCCCCGTGCAAGTTTTTTACTGCTATTTTGGTACTGTAATATTGTTTTAGTCACTGGTTGTGCCACAATATTCACTATCTCAGTAATTTCTGCTATTTCTTAGTGTACCTGAGGTACTTGTTGGTCTTGTCCCGCATTTGCTCCTTCAGCAGTGTTAATTTCTATTTCCCTCATGAGTGACATCTGAAATTCAAATGAATTACATGAGTCCATTGACTATACACATCATTTTAGCAGAAGAACGTAGTCTACAAAACGAAATCAAGGAGTGCAACAGTCCTAATAATAGGGCTTTATATCAAAGGGCGCAAATCTGAAAACATAGTAAGCCGTACAGATCCTAAAGGACACTAGAACCTGATGCTCTGATACCACCTGTGACACCCCGTCTAATTTAATGTAGGGTGATCAGTCTTTTATAAAATTTAAAACATAATGTTTGGTTGGTTCATTCTTAGCATCACTCTCGAAAACATAATAACTCATTTAATCACCTAATATAATTAAGCTATGTGTCCAAACATTTTTCCTTTTTAATTAAAACCATTTAACTACCAATCCAAGAAATTTAATATAAACCATCCACGTACAATTAATTAATACAATACTGAATCAGAATCACAGGCTGAAATAACTAAGACTGGATAAAACATTCCAGTTCAAAACTCCAAACCAAAAACCATAGTAACTATAAATCCAAATGAAAATGAACGAAAAGTAAACTAAACATAATCTCCGAAAAACTGTCTAGGGAATGGGCGACACATGCCCTAAATAGAAAGTCTATAAGGAATGAAAATAAAATGAAGGAAGCGTCTAATGCAAAGACCTACAGCTTCCACAACAGCTGCAGCATGCCAAGCAATCCAATCTCTAAGCCTGGTGTCCCTGTGGATGAGCACCTGATATAATACATATATATAGAAAGAGAGAGAAGAGATGCAAGAAACGGGTCAGAGTCCGATGTGTAAAAATATTTATTTTAGCAAGTATTTAAAATTTGCAATAAAGCAAGTATCAATTGCGTGTTAGTTTGAATTCTCACATGAGATTCTCACCTCTTGTCTATTGTGCACGCCTAACGTACATCTATCCCCCACCTAGCCATTTGTAACACTTCTAACTTGATAAAGGCTTACACTTCTTGTTATAGTTCTTAATAGCATTTCAAAATTCCCAATTTCCCACATTATTAATATCAGCATTTATTAATAAAATCGGTTAAGTGTTATCACACTAAGTTAAGTATTGCTAAACCTGTAGTGCGTTGCATACTCTGCTATCATGTCCCGGTACATCTCGTACTCTAATAAGGACTATCGATTCGGAAGTTTACCACGAACCATATAAACAAAACACACATAATGGAGGGGAACATAGTTCACATATCTATGGGTCACGCTCATACCTACGCTCCCATAGTCAGCTGGCTTATCAACTCACCAATAAGCCTTCACAGTCCTATGTTCTGAGATACAAGTCAATAATCCCCTTGGGATAAGACTGTCTCTACACCACCTCCCATGATAGCAAGCAGCTAGGTATGTCATACACATAATACTAGCAAGTAATAGGTATTCACACATCCTATTAATATTTATAGGTATTCTCCCAACCTTCTTATATATGTTCCATACGTATTTCATTCTCATTATTACGTATATTAAAGTATTACTAAATTATTACCATTTCTTAGTAATTTCCAGAGTAACTCTTCCTTCCGAATTATTTCAAGTATAAACCCACATACTTCCTCGTAGACCTGCCTCATTTTAAATCTGTTAACTGGTAATTTTCTCTCACTCGTTAAGACTGGAAAATTCCTAAACTGCCCCTAAGAAATTTCTCGAAAATTCACCCTGTCGCTCGAACCAGATGGCATGTCGTTCAAACGACTGCCACGTGTCGCTCGAGCGACTTTGCACGAGATGCAATCTCGCTTGAACGACTTCGCGCGAGATACAATCTCGTTTGAATGACTTCGTGCGAGATCGCGCGAGGCTGCACTGTTCGTCTTCTACCCATAATTTCAGCGTTTTCCACCATTTTAACCCTAAAACCTCTAAATCAACATCCCAATCTCCAAATAACCAGTTTCAATTCGAATCCAATCAAATATATCTGGATTATAACATCCTAGAATCATCAATTCATTACGAATCATCAATAAAACATGGAATCCCCAAATTAATTTACCAAAACCCTAGTCCTTCAAATTCATATTCAATAACACAAAATTTTTAGATTCGTTGTACACATGAGTTCATCCAAATGTGATTTTTAGTCTACATACATGAAGGGTTTCAATTAAATAAATCTCAGATTCAATCTACGTATCCTAATTCCTCAATTTTCATCAGTTTAGGCACTAAAAGATGATTATAACATCCCTACACTAACATGAGTATGATAATTGCTAAGGTACTGCAAGTTATAAACACTTGCCTTGAATTTGTCGTCTGATTCCTTGGCATTGATGGTATGGTTGTGTTCCCCTTGTCCCGATCTACACGGTGGTGGTGGTGGTGGTTGTGTAAGGTGGTGTTATCTTGGCCTTTTCTCTTGGAAATAGCTCTCCCTCACACCTTCTATGCCCGTTCTTACTTCCTGACACTCTTTAACCCTAATTGGACTTTCCCTGGCTGATAAATAACTCTTAATTTTCGTCCATTAAATAGGTCCAAAAATACAATTTACCATAATGCCCTCTCGGGGTATCGGTTAGGCCTAAAATTGCCCCGGGACCCAAACTAAACACCCGGGTATACTATTTTGACTATCTCGACCCTTCCGGACTCAACAAGGCACTCTAAATGATTATACGAGTTACTAAAAATAATTAATATATTTATTCCATTAGATTAGTCCCGATATGACTCACACGCGCGTCTGACTTAATTTACTGAACTGTCGTATTTCTTACTCTTGACAATTTACCGAAGTGTATAATTCCATATTACATATCACACAGTAATATTCAATCAATAAGTATTAACCCTGGCACGCTAGTTAATAGTTTATTTTAAATCCGAATTAATCAACAATTAAATTCTCACATTTTAATTCAATTAATCCCTTCAATTAATCCCACAATAATAATTAATCCTTTAATTATTTAAATCATAAAAATATGGGGTATTACATGTGATAAGTGCACAAATTTTTTTGAGTCTAGAAATTCATGGTGCAATATGCCTTGATACGTATTACATAAGCTATTTAGAAAAAAATATTCTCTAGCTTGATTCCTAGACTTTGAAAGATGAATGATTGAAAATTCACATCAATAAATGAGATTAAAGGAACTGCACGAAATTTCAAAAATCAAGTTTAAAAATCAAAATTTTCCAAAAGAGTATGATTTTGATAAAATTTCCCACCCCCAAACAAAAAGGAACATCGTCCTCGATGTTAAGTAAAATGATTTTTAAAATTGAGAGCATAAGGTAGGAAAGAGATTACCAGAATAAACCCCTAATGAAGTGAACATATGAAGCCAAGAATAAACCTGAATAAATGATAAGAGAAAAAATCTGTACAAGTCCATAACATGGTAAAGAATTGGGTGATGTGAAACACCTCCCCCAAACAGGATGAGACTAGTACAAGAAACGCGGGCTGCCTCCCGGTAGAGCTAAGTTTAATGTCTTCAGCCAGACCGAAGGGAATCTCACCCTAAATATAAGATCTATGAAAGCACGGGGCGGCATAAAATTTGGGTGATGAGAATCACCCCCAAACAAGACTGAAGCGTGAGTCTTGTTGGATAAAGGCTAAAATGGTCAATGCACTTGTATGGAAAAGTGAATCACGCGATGCAAAGCATCGGTGGACCATGGGGGGTGGGTATCAGGGTAAAAGTGAAGGTGGAAAGGGTGAAGAGGTATCGGCCACGGGCCTTGTTGAGCTTAAAGGTGAGGGCAACTAGGGCCCTATAAGCATGGTGCTCTAGTTGTATGGGGAGGCAAAATGGTTTGGTAATTGGAATGGGTTGGGGTGCATAGAAATCACACGGCTATTCTATGAATGGACGATAATAATGGTCACGCCGTGACACGCCAGGGAGATGTCGATGGGAAAAATCAGAACCACAAGAGAGTGGCGAGCATGGAGGAACAAGCTCGATGTCACGGTGGAGAGTAGCACCACAAATACTCTCATGGGTGGAGGATGGGTTTAGGTGAGGATCTAAAAATGTAAAGGGAAACATGAAATGTGTAAAATCAAGATCCAAACCAGGTGGTGGGATAGAAGGGACAACGGGTGCATCGGGTGGGATAAATGGTGGAGGAAGATGATCCAACTCAAGCGTGGGAGACACACATTAATTGGGAAGAGTAAAGGAATACTCACAAGGGAGTGTGGTTTCTAAAGATGGAGTTGTCAACTTCATCATAAGAGTAGCATTGGTGAATGTGGTGGATGGGTAAGACGAGGCACCAAGATCTAAGATAGAGGAAGCACTAGAAATATCATGCTCAAAGGGAGCCATGCATGGGGGAACAAGATCCATATCCGGATAGGTAGGAACTATCACGTATTATATCTTGGTAAATAATGAGCACTCACAGCCGGAGCTAACCTAAAAGATATGGGCATGTCAGAGACATATGCAATTGGGGCATAAGGTAAAAGCTCGGGCATGTTTTTGGATTCTATGGGAAAGTCAGTTTGAACCTCAAAGTGGGGTTCAGGATGACATGGTGGGATTGGATCAAGCTCATTATCGAAAGGTAAGTGAACACAATTGTCGACTTGGGACTCAGACCATGGGATGGTCTCAACTTCGAGATTCTTGGGGTGGTAGGGTTAGTCATCCTCAAAATCCGTGTCAGAAGAGGACACATCATCATCACAATAGGTTACAACGATGGGTGTATCCATGGGAATGTATGACTCTCTCGCACACTCCAATTCATTTAATCGTTGTTCAAGCCTTTGGAGAGCTTGAGTTTAAATTTGAGTGGCTTGCTCTTGCTCGAGTATGAACTTTTGCAAGAGAATTTCGAGAGGGATGTGGATGGTGGTGGTGGGGTGACGGGTGGTGGTGGTGGTTAAGGTGGACACAACGCGCTATCATCATGACTATATGGAGAATACTCAAATGAAGGGGGTGGAGTGGGCCAAGTTCATCATACACAAAAAGGATCTCTTTCATGATGAACAGTTGGTTGATACTCATGGGGTGCGTAGTGATAGAACTGATCGTGAATGGGTGCACAAGGTTGTCATGATGACTGTTGGAATGTGTGAGGATCCACAACATCGAGTTGGGATTCCTATTGCGTGGAAGGGTGGTCAGGCCTCCATGAAATAGTGTCATATGGATACACAAGCTATATGGTGGTTTCGTAGGGATATGAAGAGTACAGGCACTCATGGGACAAGTGATCAGCATAGGAACAATGGGTGCACGACAAGGTATGCGACACGTCGACACTTGACACCGAGGGTGATGGAAAATGAGGTGCGTGCATGGATGGGTCAAGAGTATCTACGGTACTCATGAGAGAGGTGAGACAACTAAGGATATCATAAATAGACGGCTCGTGATCACTCTCACACGTGTCGCACGACAATGGAAAATAACCAAAGTAGTCCCGTAAGGGACGTTCTTCGGCCATGTGGATAAAAATATTTTTTGAAGTTTTTAAAATTTTTTCAAAAGGAAAGAAAATATTTTTGGATTATCTAAAAATAATGGAAGGAAATATTTTTGGATTTTTTTTTATAAAAATGAAATAAAATATTTTTGGATTTTTTGGGAAGAAAAGGTGGGGAAAAAATATGGACTCAGAAATTTGGAACGAACTAACTAAAATCGACAACCAAAAAATGAATTGGACACACACACACAAGTTAAGGAGAATTACTAAGTAGCACATAGCCAATTTTTACCTTTAAATTTAGTGAAAGGGGAAGTCAAATTTTAATTAAGTCCGCAAGCGATAAAAAATCACGAAAATATCTTTGTGATCGCCTTTGCAAAATTTTCTCCTATTGGGCTACCTAGTTAATTGATTTTAAATTTAATGATGGCTAGGGTAGCACACAATTGGTAAGCGAGTGAGTCGAGTGATGAAATCCCTTCTCGTGAGTGACCGGGTGTAGGTTTTAGTCAATTAATTCATCACACCATTCTAAAATAAATGCAAGAATGAAATCAAGTAAGAGAACACAAAGCACACAAAAGAATTCACTCGCTAACAGGAGAGGCGCGAGGGGTTGAGAAATATACCTCCCACGGTTTTTATGCCGTGGGGTGACGAAAAATTTGAGTCGACTAGGGGGAGATCACGCCAATCTCAGTCGGCCCCAGGAGTCCTACCGACTAAAGGTAGAGAGGCTTCTAAATCCTCGTCAATGGACGCCCTCTCTCTACCTTGTCCGGTTTTCCTATCACGCTTGTCTTCGATTATTACAATTTTAAAAGGAAAAATAAAATAAAGGTGTCTCTATGCAACGCAATACAAGCAATGATAAAAATCCTAATACAAGACTTCTAAAATAAAGGAAAATGGTACTAAAAGGCAACAAAGTATGGGAAATAAATGAACTACAAAATTGAAATCCGCTCCGAGTGCTTCACGCTTCCAAGAATGACAATGGCGCCATTTGATAGAAAGAACTTTTCAGTGTATATTTTTTTTGTCGTTGCTTGAAAAGCTCCTCTAATCAAAATCCTCAAATTACCTACAAAATATAACAAACTCAAGTGTAGAGGTAAATAACGGTATCAATCCACATCAAGGGGGTAAAGCTAGAGATAAATTCAATTGTAATTCAATTTTTATTTTCTTTTTGGAATTTTTTACTTTTTATAATTTTTTTTAGCTTTTCAAATATTAAAACAATTTTTTGGGTGAGAATAAGTGAAATAACACTAAACTAAAATGAGAGATGAAAACAACAAACTAAAAAGTGACTAAAATGAAAAAACAAAACAAAGTCTAACACTAAAATAAGAGATAAAGTGAGGTAAATAAATGTGAGAACAATCAAGGAGTGGGATTACACCACAAATTTTAGCTATTCTAAGTAATTAATTTAATTAATTGAATTCTCCCAAATTAATATTAAAATTACAAATCAATTCTCGCCGCAAATGTATTTTTAATAGTAACCTTTTAGAAAATTAAGTTTAATCCCCCACAACTCTAGAAAAATAGATCTACACTCCTTTTAATTAACCACCCGCTAGGATCGATCGATTAAAATTTGTATAAATCATAGAAAATGAAATTAGAGTTGAAATTCAAGTAATAATACCCCACTTAAGAAACCCCTATCTCTAATTCGAATCTAAAATGGGTATTATAACTAGAATTTCGATTTCTCTCGAAAATCATTTACCCTCTCTCGAGGCGTAAATTTAAGGGTGGGGGATCAAAATTAATATTCAAATGGAATTTTCAAGTAATCAAACTAATTAAATTAAAATAACATCAAATAAGGGTTCCCTCCACCCCTTGAAAGGGGATTTAACCTAACATGGTATGAATTTTGATAAATTAATAATCAAAGGCATAAAATAAATGAGAAGAGAAGAGAACAATCAAACCCAATCTCTTGAAGTGAAATTGAACTCTTATTTCCTTGAAATCAAGCACAATTCATCCAATATGAGCATCAAACAATAACCAACTCAATATAATACTCAATTGAAATACTCACAATTTATCACTCAATAATCTCTAATAAAAAAAATATTTACAAATTATTTTTCTACCTAATTTATTTTCTAATCCAACCTATCTCTCTCTAGAATTCTCTCTACAAATTTTATTCTAATGCTCCCTTTTAAAATGGTCTTCCATTCTTTAAATAGTAGGCATGGAGCATGGGGGTAAAAATGGGAGGATGAAGGTGCAGGATGTTGTATAAGGTGTGAGTGAGGGTTAATTTAGGAAAATACACAAATGTGCATGACTTGTGTGAGGTCATGTGGGAGGTGAGGTGAGGGAATAAAATCTAATTTGGTAAAAGGGGTTTTGGGGTAGAATGGGAAAAAAGGAGAGTAAAAGGTTAAGTAGCATCTTTTAACATATGTGGGTTTGTGGTCATTTGGTTTTGTTTTGGCATTTTGGCAGGTGTGGAGAAATCGGTTTTGGGTTTTAGTTGGGGAATAGATTGAAATGGTTTCGATTTTGGTTGGGTTCAAGGAGAGGGTCAATTTCGGGTTTAGAAGCGGGTTTTGTGGCCATAGAAGCGGGTAGCTTTGGGTTTAAGAGGTTTTGGGTAGGGGCTGCGTGGATAAGGGTTTTCGACGGAGGGGTGCGGTGCAGTTGGCTGGGGTCGCGATCGGGTACCCGGGGTTACGGGTTTTTAGGTGGGTTTTTGGTTTGGAGAATTGAAGAAGGGGGCGCCGACGGGGTTTGGGTTAGGACACTGGCAGCAAGCTAGACGGAGGAGGGAGGTGATCTCTGACGGGAGGATCGCCGGAGGGAGGGGAGTTGGATTGTCGGCTGGGTTCGACCATGGGTGGCAGAGGGTTGCCATGGGTTGCCAGCTGGGGTTAATGGGGATGATAGATAATAGGAAGAAGAAGGTGGTTGGGTTTTGTGGCTATGGAGTTTGGATGGAGGAGAGAGGATAGAGGGTGAGTTGTTGGGGAAGAAGGGTGGTTTGATTAGGTGGGTGAGGGTGTAGGAAATGTGTGTGTGGTTGGGGGGTTTATTTTGTGTGTATGATAGTGTGTAGGTAAGTGGCCATATTTGAGTGTTCGTTGGTATGGGGTGTGAGGGGTTGTATGTGTGTTTAATTCATGACCCCTAAAAAATATCTAACTAAAACTAATAAAACTAAAAATTAAATCCTAAAAATAAAAATAAAAATAAAACTTAAATAAAGTCCTAAAAAAATAAACTAATAAAAGTAACAAAAAAAATCCTAAAACTTAAAAATTAAAACTAAAGACCTACAAAAATGTAAATCCAAATAGAACTAAAAAAAATAAATGAATTCCAATAAAATAAACTAATCCTAATAAAATAAAATAAAAACATAAAACTAAAAACTAAAAATCAAAATAAAACATCATTAAATAAGAAGAAATAAAAAAATAAATCCTAAAAATAAAAATGATTCAAATTAAAAATTAAAAATATAAAAAATACGAAAGGAAACAAATCAAACGCGCATGGCTCGAGACTGAGTTTAGGCTTGGTTAGTGCAGGCTAGGGTTATGGGATTGGTAATTAGCTTCATAATTCGCACAATTGCCTTGAAATACGCGTTTGAACACCGCAACGTGCATTCGACCTACAAAATAGATGATAAAATGCATAAGACCCAAATTGTCGAGAATTAGCAACTAAAATACATCTATTCGGGGTATAAAATGTACAGTTTTGGGTGCTTATCAGACTCGAGAAGGCAATGATTTGTATAGGAAAATGATTGAGAGTGGTGTTATTAAACTTGGAGACACGCGGGTCTTGTAATGGAATTCTTGATGAGAAATGATAAAGACTCACAAAGTGCATATAAAGTTACTCACAAAATGATATGACAATTGTTACGATTGATTACAGAGTTAGTGGGATCTTCGCTCTGACTAATTATAGTAATTGTCACATCATTTTATGATCCATTTTTAGTGAACATTTTGTGTGCATAACGTTATTCATTTTTTACATTTACGCTACTACTATTATTGAAGCGGTTTCATAGATTTTGTCCTTATTATATCCTCCCTTTGAATATATTTGGCAATCTTTTAGAGCGAAAAATGAAATTGTATTTTTTATTATCTCAATTTTGAGACTTTATTTCTTTTACAATATTTTGAGTGTGCTCCATAGATATGTTTTATTTAAATCTTATTTGATTTTATATCCATAAATATTTTTCGCATCTGGTTACGTAACTTTAATCTACTCGTTGTGTATACCATTTAGAATATTTTTTATCTTTATTTTTTTTATATTTTTTTTATTCAATTATGTATTTTTCAAATGTTGTTTTATTTTTTTGTACCTTTAAAGTTTATTTTCTGTGTTTAAACATTTATTTAAATGAACAAAAGTTAATTTTGTTTGTTCTCATTTGTTTAAACAATATCAATGACTGGGATTTCCTTGTTATGTTCGATGGTTGAGATTACACCTAGGTGCGTTTTCTCTTGTGATCCTCGTGATCCATTGTGAGCCAATGGGTGGAGCTTCCTTTGGTCTCACGATTTGATCACGTGGGATCTGTCGATCGTTCTGACTTTTATTTGTTGACACTGTTGCCCCTCCTGTTGCAAAGGGTTTTGACGCATGTACCCTATGCTTTTGGTGTACCTATTTTAACCCTTGACTGATTCAGTAAATGACTTAACTGACCTTATGTTTGTGGGTATTCACGTCTTAACCAAACTGGTTCCAGATCCTTCTCTCTCTCACTATAAATATTGAGTGATTGGGGGTTCATTTTTTAGGGTTTAAAATTCAAAATTCCAACCGAAATACTGTCCACTTTTTCCTTCGATTTTTACCTCTCTACATTTCCCATACACTTCTCTATAGATCTTTGTGAGGACTTTTTTATCTTGAGTGTGAGAGGCTTGAGCTTGTTGAATTTTGAAACGTCAATTGTTGTGGTGTTTCTTCTGATGGTGGTTCTTTGTTCCTGCCATGCTCATTTTCTCTGATGGTGGCCTTTGATTTGGTGGAGTCTTTATTGTTTGAAGTCTTTGTTGATTATCTTTAGGCTTTCACTGTGAGATTGTCTTACTTCTCTTTCTTTATATATTTAAACTATATATATATATATATACTCTGATATATACCTATATATATACATACATTGTTTTATGTTGGTTTGGTTCTGGTGTGAGTTAAATCTAAAGTCTTTTGTTTGCAAGATTAAATAGGCCCTAACTAATGTCAGTTTAGTTGCTTAAAAATACCTAAAATTTGTAGGAAATTGAAAGGTTTGTTTTGATTCGTGTGTGTGCATTTTGTTTACAGATCTTGTTTAACTCAGTGGTTTTTATTCATGTGTGAGTTGGTTTTCACTCAGTAGTTAACTCACTGTTTTAACTCGTTTTTAACTCTCCATTTAACTCACTGTTTCAACTCAGTTTTAACTCACTATTTTAACTCAGTTTTAACTCGTTAACTTGACTAGTTTATTTATCTCAGGGTGTGTTTAAATCTCGTGTGTGTGTGTGGTTAATTTATTTTTGTAAGAGAACTCGTGTGGGTAACCTAGTTGTTCTTGGAATAGTTTAAAACATATTTGTATGTTAAAATCAGATTAATCCTCGTATATTGTTGGCTTGTGCAAACACCTGGTTGGTATTTCTGTTTGTGCAAAATTAAACCGTTTGTTCCTGTTTATCCTCATATCATTGATTGGTATTTTTTTTCTTGTTAATTACTTTAGACTTAACATGGTGTTTTTTTAGTCCATTTTATTAAAAAAGAATTTTTTTATTAAAACAAATCTTTTAGTTAGTTTTATGTGTTGGACAACTTCACGGGGTCTCGGGTTTGAGTGTTTGGTTGTGTGTGTGTAGTCACTATTACATGGGTGTTATTGGGTTTACTGATTTTCAGTCAAGTTGGGTTGTATTTACACTAGGCTGGTTGTACGGGTTGTATTTGCTTAGTTTAAATCATTGTAAACTTGTGGACTGTAATTTGTAACTAGTAATTGGTAATAGTGGACTTGGGTGTGTGAGTTGTCCTGGGACTAGGGACACGGGGTTTTGCACCACGGTGGTATCCTAGAGAAAAAATACCATGTCACTATCTACTTTTCCTCATCCCATTATGATTATATTTATTTGGGCAGCATCCTCACAAATCTGTTTTTATTTATGTGCGTGCATACAACGGTTTCAATCTAGTTTTGAATTGAATTTAAAAGATTTAGAGTTTTTTTATTAACTAAAACACGTTAGGGTGTGTAGGTTATTTCAAAAGCAAGTGGGCTTTTGTGTACAGTCAAATGACTGACCCCCCTAATGCTCGTTCTTGGGGTAGGGCTTATTGGTCTAACAGTAGCTGAGCATATATAGGATGAAAAATGACAAGATGTGCTTTTGTTCATTTACAACATCTTTCGCTTCACCCAAGAACATCTACTTATAGTCTTTTTCATGATGCAACTTACAACTATTTTTTCTTAAATATGAGAAAGGTCATTTTTAAAAATTCATGAATGAGTAAAGTCCATTTAGTTTTTTTGCTTCAGAAAAAGGCCCAATATGAGGAGGAGAAAAATCATTTTGGTCTCGACACCTTATCGAAATGATAAAAAACATACTAAATTTACAAATATCTCACCGTAATTTGAGGTACTTTACTAAGTTGAAAGTATCCGTGGACCGTTTTCACTTAATTATAGGACTCTATTAGTCTGTTACTCCATGGGGATAGACCCTATCCTTTTTTAAATACTTACCAAATTCTTCCTTATTGGTATAAAATCAATATGTCCAAGGTGATCAAATTATATTACTAATTCATTACAATAAAGTAAATGTTATCTTAAAAATGATTTTCAATAGTGACTCCTTCAGAAGGAGTGAAAAAAGGAGACTCCTTAATTATGGACTGATGTTATTAGTTACATGCTAACTACCTTATTGGTACAAAAGCAGTATAAATATGTTCAAGTATTCTTTATAGTTGGAATTTTTTCTTGAAATGTTGTTGTTTTAAACATATGTCTACTTTTTATGTAAGTAAATATAGGTTAAAGCCACTTGTCATAAATAAATAAATAGATTTAAGAAGCTCAAACCATGTGAACACACTAGACTATCTTATAGTAGTTTAAATTGTACTAATATATGTTGGCATAAAGAGCCACTTGTTCAAATTAATGATTCAGTTTTTGTTCTATGGATCAAGATACTATGGTTCAGTTCAATACTAATAAAAGGCTCAGGGATATAAAAAATGACAAATCAGGTTTGGATTAGACCACATTAACAATCATGTTCAACTATGTAACAACCCTCGCTTTTGGGAGCCCATTTTATATTTATTTACTGTGTTGAGTAGTTGTATATAGAATGCCGGATGTGGGTAAGTATTAATTTGATAAAATAAGTTAATATTTACTAAAAAGTTGCATAATTACCATGTGGGTATGTGATTATTAACATGTGGTGTTCTATTTTGTCATGATAAAATAAATGGCAATTTGAATTAAAATGGAACCGGAACTTAAAATGGTTTATTAAATCTCCAAATGATAATTTGGAGGGTGTAGTTAGTTCCGGGAGGTGCGAGACAGTCAAAATGTGTGCCATATTGTATTTTGAGATTTTGGGCACTTTTGACTGGTTTTGGCATATTGCGTATTAGAAATTAACTATTGCGGTATTGTTACTTAAAGGTGAGAGACCTCTTATTCTAAGCCACGTTTTAGTTTTTCCCCAATTCTTTCATTTCATCTTATTTGCCCTAAGTGTTCTAGCCCTAGAGTGAGTGAGAGAGTGGTAGATTGGAGAGAATAGAGAGAGATCTTGAAGATTGGTGGTTTGATCTTGCATTCTTCTTCAACCAAGTCTGAAATTGAAGCCCCAAGGCAAGTTTTCTACTTGCTATTGTATAGTTTAAGATGAATAATTAGTATGGGTAGTTATGTATAGTTTTGTGGTATAATAATTGAGGTTTGGTTGGATTTATGGTTATCCACATCTTTGCTAGAGATTGATTGTTGATTAAAGTAGAAAATGTTGTTGGGAGCATTTATGATCTTTTTGTATCATTAAATGTAGTTGGAAGATTTTGGGTTAGTCATGGATTTTGTGTTGGTTGTTGATTTTGGGTTTAGAAAGAAAATAGGAGAGAAAGGTCTAGGTCTGCTATGGTCGGTCGTCCGCGTCTCTCAGACCGGTCGACCGGGCCTTCGGAAGAGGGCTCACTGCTTTCTTTCAAGGCATGAGAATAAGGGAGCGGTCGACCGCGGTTTCCCACCGGTCGACTGGTCCATCCGAAATGAACTTTCTGCTTTCTTTCAAAAGCTAAAACTTGGTTCGCGGTCGACCGCGGTCTTGGGACCGGTCGACCGGTCCCCTGTTTTCTTCCCCAAAATTTCCACTTTTGTTTTTAATCCCTTCCTTCCCTAGCAACTTAGGACTCTTCTTGAATGAAGTAAACCTTGGCTTTTAGAGTCCTAGTTGAGTTGGTTGTCACCCTAGTGTTGAACGGGTTTCACTTGGGGTTAAGTCCGGGGGAGGGGTTGTCCTATGTGATGTCAAGGCCTCACTGTTCTTTGTGCATCCTTATATATATGGATGGGAATTGTAGGCCCATACTTGGAGACTTTAGGGGCTTGAATTGAGGCACATAAGACCTTAAGCTCGGGAGGTTAATATGATCCCTTGGAGATTTATTCGAGGCATAACCTAGGATGGAAAGTAATGATATATCCTATAATTATAGTTTCAAACAAATGAAACATGTAAATGAAATGATAAGGAAAAACGGTTTTTCTATAGTAAATGCTAATTTACTTAAACACACCTCTCTAAATGCTATCATAAGGGAAGCTCGCGCATGAGGTGATGTTCCTTGACTAGTGAATGTAGGGAGACTATAGTCCTCGGCCATATGCGGGTTTATTATATGTATTTTTTTCTGCGCTAGTGAAGTAATTCCGGGTGTGGTTATGACTCACTCGCAGGCATATGGCCACTTCTCGACGTGCGTTAGGTACCCAGGCTGCCTTGTTTGATTGGCCCCTGGAAGATGATAGTCATTTAGGGGCACGCCCAGTGGGAAAACTCGGAGGGGCGGTCTTAGAATCGTTATATGCATAAGATTATAACTTTTCTAAACTCAAGTGGGACTTGAGGGATGTATAATTTCCACTAATAGTATTATGATAATTACATTCCTGCTAAGGAATGGGAATTGGAATGAAATGAGAAGAAAATGATACTATATTCCTGTTAAGGAAATTAATCTGGTTTAAAGTAGAAATTAGTAAATAGAAGCTTTTAATTTAATTTAATTTAATTTAATTTAGCATCATTTCATTCTTTCGCATAGTTTACTTAGTCATGTCTTTTCACTTGTCTTCTCTCATTCATGTTTAGGTTGTTAGATTCCTGTTATCTATTCCCATGATTAACTGTTCATATCTTGCATGCTTATTGTTCATCTGGGAACTATATATAAACCGGGTCCTGACCCGTTCATTTTCTTCTATGCTGTGCTTGTTATTGTATCCGCTCAGGTGCTCCTTCGCAAGGACGCCCGTGTTGATATTCCTACTCTTTTGTTTTTACGGAGCTGTATGAAATTGCGGATATTACGGGATGTTTTGCTAGACGCCATCATTCTTTTGATATCTAATTATGATCGGGTCTATCACTCGGGCGAGTGGCCCAAACTTGTAATTGTATAATGAATGTTAAACATAATATCTAACTGTTGCGATTACTTTTGTGTAGCTGTGGACCGACAGCATATTCGGTTCTTCCCTTGTATATTGTGGATTTAGATGTATGTTTATTATGTTTTGTTGAATTCCACTATTATTCCAGAATGGGTTGTTTAAATTGTTTTTCTTAACTTAACTTTTAAATTGCATAAATTGTTTTGACAACCCGTTTTCTGAATTATTGGGTGGTTTTCTCGGTTACTCTTACTATATATGTGGTGCTGAGAATGATTTCCGTCCATGATTACAGTATATGTCGGAGTATCGGGCTGGCCACCCCTTATTTCGGAGTGCGGGTTGTCACAGATGGTATCAAAGTACTGGGTTCTAGAGTACTAGGATCTATGTGGACTTGTCACGATCTACCGTAGCGTTCTTTGATATAGAGCCTAATGATAAGACTACTTTGTTGCTAATATTTGCGATCTTCTTTGGATTAGATTGTTGGGAATTGTATTCTAACGCTCTTGTCCCTTCATCTCCGATGCCGCCTAAGAGAGGTCGCCCTGCGAGACGCAATAGAGTTATAGAAGAGGATGTTGGTCCTCCACCGCCCCAAGGAACTTTTAATGCTGCGGACGTAGCCAATATTGTGGCTCATGCAGTTAATGCTGCCATGACCGCAGTAGCTCAACAGATGCCAACAGCTCAACAACGGGCACCGGATGCTCAAGCGCCTACGGGACCTTCTCCTTGGGAAAGAGTAAGGGAGTCCTTTTTAAAGGGCCATCCCCCAGAGTTTGATGGAGGTTCTGATGTTGTTCGAGCAAATCAGTGGAAGAAGGATATGCAACGCCATTTGCGAACGGTGGATTGTAGTGAGGAAAAGAAGCAAGTCCTTGCTACTTTCAAGTTGGTTGGGGCAGCGTTATACTGGTGGGAGTCGATGAATACGCCAGAACAGAGGGATACTATGTCCATTACGGATTTCTGGGTCTTATACGACCGGAAATATTTTCCTCCCACGATTCAGAGGGAGATGAGGAGGAAACTTCAAGATCTAGTTCAGGGAGAACGATCGGTTGCCGAATATGAGGAGGAGTTTACCCGGCTAGCTAGTTTTGTGCCGGATGAGGTAACTCCTGAGGAAAGAAAAGTCTCGAAATTCATGGGAGGTCTAAACTGGAGAATCCGACAGCATTTGTTGGGTAATCCGGCTTTACAAACTTTTGGTGAAGTGATGAATGCGGCATTGCTTCATTGTCAGGAGCATCGGTTGTTCATTCAGAATAGCAAGAAAGCTTCAGGAATGGGACAAGTGGGGAAGCCCGGGGTGATTGGGAATGGAGGAGGAGCTTTTCCTTCGTCCCAACCTCGCGGGTAATAAGCAACGAGAACGGGATCCCCAGCTAGGGGATGGGTCGAAAAGGCAACGATTTGGCGGGTTTAATGTTAGTGGAAATGCTAGCAGGCAAGGCCAGGGTGCCGCGCCACAGCAAGCGGGTCGTGGTGGCCAGGGAGGTAGGGGCCATCCGGGCCAAGGTTTTGGGCAGTTCATAAATAACAGAGGTCGAGGTCAGGAGAATTTGGTGGGGAAATGTTTCCATTGTGGAGAAGCTGGTCATTTTAAGAGAGATTTTCCTCAGGCGATTGGGGGACAACCTCCACGGGTTCCTCAACAGCCTTATGTGCAGTTCCCTCCCCAAGCACCGAATCAGGTTGTCCCTCTGCAGCAGGGCCAACTACAGTATGGGAGAGTCTACCACATTCAGGATGCTATGCTGCCTCCTGTTCAGCCAGCGCCGCCAGCTATAGAGGGTAAGTTCCTTATTCAAGGACACATGGGTCGCGTTCTGTTTGACACGGGTGCGACACATTCTTTTATTTCCAGAAGTTTTGCTCAGTCCACAGAGTTGATAAAATCTGCGGAGAGTACCTTTACTAGTGTGGAGTCTTATATGGGTGACGGTTCCCTTATTTTCTTTGTTTGCAAACGTATAGGGATCACTCTTGGTAATTTGTGTTTTGAGGCCGACTTACTCGTCCTAGACATGGTCGGGTATGATGTTATCTTGGGCATGGATTGGCTTGTTAAATATCATGCTATAGTAAATTGTTACGGGAAGAGTATAGTCTTCGCCGTTCCGGGACAAGATATGTTCCTGGTGGTTATGCCTCGTTTAGAGGGAGATTCTGGTACTTATTTATATTGTATTGCGGAAGAGAATTCTCGGGATGTAGTTGTTCCCTTAGATTCTATTCCTGTTGTTCGAGATTTTGGGGACGTGTTCCGGGAGATACCGGGTTTGCCTCCTAGTAGAGAGATTGAGTTTGTGATTGACTTAGCGCCGGGAGCTCGACCGATTGCGCAAACTCCTTATCGTATGGCTCCTGTGGAGATGAGGGAGCTAAGGGATCAGATTCAGCAGTTGTTGGAACAGGGGTTTATCAGGCGTAGCACGTCGCCGTGGGGTGCTCCTATTTTATTTGTGAAGAAAAGAGATGGTTCCCTCCGGTTGTGTGTTGACTATAGAGAGTTGAATAAGGTCACCATCCGGAATAAATACCCTTTGCCTCACATAGATGACTTGTTTGATCAGCTCAGGGGAGCGACCTACTTCTCTAAGATAGATTTGAGAACGGGGTATCATCATTTGAGGATACGGGATCAAGACGTATCTAAGACTGCTTTTCTAACGAGGTACGGGTCTTATGAGTTTTTGGTTATGCCTTTTGGGCTAACCAACGCCCCTGCGGTATTCATGGATCTTATGAATAGGGTTTTTCGGGACTTCCTGGACCAATTCGTTATCGTGTTTATCGATGACATCCTTGTGTATTCTCAAAAGGAAGATGACCATGCTATTCATTTGGGGTTGGTCCTACAAAGGTTAAGGAATCACTAACTGTACGCTAAGTATAAGAAGTGTGGTTTTTGGTTGCGGGAAGTGCAATTTTTGGGTCATGTCGTGACATCGCAAGGCATATCGGTGGACCCAAGTAAAGTTATTGCGGTGAGGGAGTGGGGTCAGCCCACGACACCTACCGAGATACGCAGTTTTCTGGGTTTGGAGGGTTATTACCGTCGATTTATCAAGGGATTTTCTAAGATTGCTAGTCCTTTGATAAATTTGACCCGGAAAGGGGTTAGATTTGTTTGGGATAATGCCTGCCAAGCGGCGTTCGATGAGCTCAAGGATAGATTGACTTCAGCTCCAGTCCTTGCTTTACCCAAGCCGGGGTTGGAATATTTAGTCTTCACCGATTCATCCCTACAGGGTTTGGGCGGTGTGCTTCAGCAGGAGCGACAAGCTATTGCATATGCTTCTAGGAAGCTCAAGCCTCATGAAAGAAATTACCCGGTGCATGACTTAGAATTAGCCGCAGTTGTCTTTGCCTTAAAGATTTGGAGGCACTATCTTCTTGGGGAGAAGTTTAGTCTTTTCACGGACCATAAGTCGTTGCAATATTTATTTTCTCAGAAAGATTTGAATATGCGGCAGCGAAGATGGTTGGAGTTAGTGAAAGATTACCAGTTTGATATTCATTATCATTTGGGCAAGGCGAACGTGGTGGCGGATGCCTTGAGTAGGAAACCCGTGGGAGAACTAGCTGATGTGTGGAAAGCTAAATGGAAGGAACTCAGTCATGAGGATGCGGTTGCTAGGGCATTTATGTCCGTGATGACCGTTACTCCAACGATTGTGGCAAGGGTTATGGAAGCCCAAGGCAGAGATAAAGAATGTCAAGACCATATTCGCCGATTGTTGACTGGGAGAGCGGAGTCCTACTCGGTAAGTTCTGAGGGTGGATTACGCTTTCATGGAAGGCTTATTGTTCCGGAGGATGGAGATTTGCGACGGGCTGTAATGGCGGAGTCTCACGGCTCTAAATTTTTGGTGCATCTGGGAAATGATAAGATGTATCAAGATATGCGCCGTCAATATTGGTGGCCGGGTATGAAACGAGATATTTCGGAGTTTGTATCTCGATGCACTACTTGTCAGTTGGTTAAGATTGACCATCAGCTACCGGCAGGTTTGTTGCAACCGTTGGAAATTCCTGTTTGGAAATGGGAGAGCATTTCAATGGATTTTATCACCGGTTTGCCAACGTCACAAAAGGGTCACAATTCGATATGGGTCATAGTTGATCGCTTGACGAAGTCGGCGCACTTCCTTCCCGTTCGTACCAATTATAATACCGCTCGTTACGCTCGGTTGTTCATCGAAGAGATTGTTAGATTGCATGGGGTGCCCTTGAATATTGTTTTCGACAGAGATAAGATTTTTGTTTCCCACTTTTGGCAAAGTTTCCAAGAGGCCATGGGAACCGAATTGAAATTGAGCACTTCCTATCATCCTCAAACAGATGGTCAGACCGAAAGGGTTAACCAAATGTTAGAGGATATGCTTCGTATGTGCATGCTTGATTTTAAGGGTAGTTGGGAATAATATCTCCCTTTGGTTGAATTTGCTTATAATAACTCATACCAGTTCACTATTGGGATGGCGCCCTATGAAGCCTTGTATGGTAGGCCTTGTAGATCCCCCACGTGTTGGTTAGAAGTGGGAGATAACAAGTTTCTCAGACCTGAAATGATTCGGGATACTTCTTCTAAGATCGAACTTATTCGAGATCGTATTCGAACAGCCCAAGATAGACAAAAGAGCTATGCCGATGCAGGGAGAAGACATGTGGAATTGGAGGTTGGAGACCAAGTGTTGGTACGGGTGTCGCCTATGAAAGGCGTTAAGCGTTTCGGAAAGAAGGGGAAGCCTTCACCACGTTTTGTTGGGCCTTTTCATGTACTTGCTAAGGTAGGCCCAGTGGCGTATCAAATTGCCCTACCGGAACCTTTGCAACAGATTCATGATGTTTTCCACATCTCCTCTTTGAATAAGTATAAGAGGTGTGATGGTGCCCTTTGGCACATTCCTTTCGAGGATATAGAGTTACTACCCGATGTTTCTTATGAAGAGCAACCGGTGGCTATTTTGGAGCATGGGGAACGTAGATTGAGATCTCGTGTGGTGCCCTTAGTTAGAGTACAATGGACTCATCACATTGTCGAGGAATATACTTGGGAGCGTGAGGACTATATGCGGGATAAGTATCCGCATCTTTTTATCCAAGGTACGCTTGAATTTTGGGGGCAAAATTCCCTCATAAGGGAGGGAGTATGTAACAACCCTCACTTTTGGGAGCCCATTTTATATTTATTTACTGTGTTGAGTAGTTGCATATAGAATGCCGGATGTGGGTAAGTATTAATTTGATAAAATAAGTTAATATTTACTAAAAAGTTGCATAATTACCATGTGGGTATGTGATTATTAACATGTGGTGTTCTATTTTGTCATGATAAATAAATGGCAATTTGAATTAAAATGGAACCGGAACTTAAAATGGTTTATAAAATCTCCAAATGATAATTTGGAGGGTGTAGTTAGTTCCGGGAGGTGCGAGACAGTCAAAATGTGTGCCATATTGTATTTTGAGATTTTGGGCACTTTTGACTGGTTTTGGCATATTGCGTATTAGAAATTAACTATTGCGGTATTGTTACTTAAAGGTGAGAGACCTCTTATTCTAAGCCACGTTTTAGTATTTCCCCAATTATTTCATTTCCTCTTATTTGCCCTAAGTGTTCTAGCCTTAGAGTGAGAGAGAGAGTGGTAGATTGGAGAGAATAGAGAGAGATCTTGAAGATTGGTGGTTTGATCTTGCATTCTTCTTCAACCAAGTCTAAAATTAAAGCCCCAAAGCAAGTTTTCTACTTGCTATTGTATAGTTTAAGATGAATAATTAGTATGGGTAGTTATGTATAGTTTTATGGTATAATAATTGAGGTTTGGTTGGATTTATGGTTATCCACATCTTTGCTAGAGATTGATTGTTGATTAAAGTAGAAAATGTTGTTGGGAGCATTTATGATCTTTTTGTATCATTAAATGTAGTTGGAAGATTTTGGGTTAGTCATGGATTTTGTGTTGGTTGTTGATTTTGGGTTTAGAAAGAAAATAGGAGAGAAAGGTCTAGGTCTGCTATGGCCGGTCGACCGCGTCTCTCAGACCGGTCGACCGGGCCTTCGGAAGAGGGCTCACTGCTTTCTTTCAAGGCATGAGAATAAGGGAGCGGTCGACCGCGATTTCCCACCGGTCGACTGGTCCATCCGAAATGAACTTTCTGCTTTCTTTCAAAAGCTAAAACTTGGTTCGCGGTCGACCGCGGTCTTTGGACAGGTCGATCGGTCCCCTGTTTTCTTCCCCAAAATTTCCACTTTTGTTTTTAATCCCTTCCTTCCTTAGGAACTTAGGACTCTTCTTGAATGAAGTAAACCTTGGCTTTTAGAGTCCTAGTTGAGTTGGTTGTCACCCTAGTGTTGAACGGGTTTCACTTGGGGTTAAGTCCGGGGGAGGGGTTGTCCTATGTGATGTCAAGGCATCACTGTTCTTTGTGCATCCTTATATATATGGATGGGAATTGTAGGCCCATACTTGGAGACTTTAGGGGCTTGAATTGAGGCACATAAGACCTTAAGCTCGGGAGGTTAATATGATCCCTTGGAGATTTATTCGAGGCATAACCTAGGATGGAAAGTAATGATATATGCTATAATTATAGTTTCAAACAAATGAAACATGTAAATGAAATGATAAGGAAAAACGATTTTTTTATAGTAAATGCTAATTTACTTAAACACACCTCTCTAAATGCTATCATAAGGGAAGCTCGCGCATGAGGTGATGTTCCTTGACTAGTGAATGTAGGGAGACTATAGTCCTCGGCCATATGCGGGTTTATTATATGTATTTTTTTCTGCGCTAGTGAAGTAATTCCGGGTGTGGTTATGACTCACTCGCAGGCATATGGCCACTTCCCGACGTGCGTTAGGTACCCAGGCTGCCTTGTTTGATGGGCCCCTGGAAGATGATAGTCATTTAGGGGCGCGCCCAGTGGGGAAACTCGGAGGGGCGGTCTTAGAATCGTTATATGCATAAGATTATAACTTTTCTAAACTCAAGTGGGACTTGAGGGATGTATAATTTCCACTAATAGTATTATGATAATTACATTCCTGCTAAGGAATGGGAATTGGAATGAAATGATAAGAAAATGATACTATATTCCTGTTAAGTAAATTAATCTGGTTTAAAGTGGAAATTAGTAAATAGAAGCTTTTAATTTAATTTAATTTAATTTAATTTAGCATCATTTCATTCTTTCGCATAGTTTACTTAGTCATGTCTTTTCACTTGTCTTCTCTCATTCATGTTTAGGTTGTTAGATTCCTGTTATCTATTCCCATGATTAACTGTTCATATCTTGCATGCTTATTGTTCATCTGGGAACTATATATAAACCGGGTCCTGACCCGTTCATTTTCTTCTATGTTGTGCTTGTTATTGTATCCGCTCATGTGCTCCTCTGCAAGGACGCCCGTGTTGATATTCCTACTCTTTTGTTTTTACGGAGTTGTATGAAATTGCGGATATTACGGGATGTTTTGCTAGACGCCATCATTATTTGGATATCTAGTTATGATCGGGTCTATCACTCGGGCGAGTGGCCCAAACTTGTAATTGTATAATGAATGTTAAACATAATATCTAACTGTTGCGATTACTTTTTTGTAGCTGTGGACCGACAGCATATTCGGTTCTTCCCTTGTATATTGTGGATTTAGATGTATGTTTATTATGTTTCGTTGAATTCCACTATTATTCCAGAATGGGTTGTTTAAATTGTTTTTCTTAACTTAACTTTTAAATTGCATAAATTGTTTTGACAACCCGTTTTCTGAATTATTGGGTGGTTTTATCGGTTACTCTTACTATATATGTGGTGCTGAGAATAATTTCCGTCCATGATTACCGTATATGTCGGAGTATCGGGCTGGCCACCCCTTATTTCGGAGTGCGGGTTGTCACAAACTAATATAAACATCCACTAGTTCTTTATACCTTTTATGATTTCAAGCGACTGGTTATACTGTTGAGTGCTATGCTTTTGTAAGGACATATTTTACATAGTCCGCTTTACGTGGAGTACGTCGTATACCGTTACACCCGTCGAAAGAAAGTTCAAGTTCATATGCTCGACAAGACGGATCCGAATATAAACATTTTTCAACAACAAGCCTTTGTAAGATTGATTTTGGTAGGTTATGTTTAAAGTTCATTAATGTTTCATTTAAGTGTTGGGATATTTTTTATAAAATGTTTTAACAAGTTGAGACATTTTTTCTAAGGCAAAATTATTTTTTCAAGACATGTAGGCGAAGTTTTAAAATAATATTTTTTGACGCTTCGGTCATTCTAATGACATCTATATGTCATTTAAACGATAGCTTCAAACGACATTGAATGTCGCGCGATACCTCGCGAGAAGCTCGTTTGATAATTTCATCTTACAACAGCATATTGTTTTGTGTTTTTAAGTTCGTTAGATAGATTGGTCGATCAAGGATCAAACGACATCAGTTGTCGTTCGAACGACCTTGACATCTCGTTCGAACGACACTGTCGACTCAAGTTTTTTATAAATACTTGTTTTATGAGTCCTTTTTCCTTAAGACGTTTGCTGAGCGAAAACTGCATAACTACAGAAATTCCGTCTTCACTTTTAGGTCTTAAAAACTCTATTTTTGATTCACAAATCATCCCAATTACTTTAGTGAATCATTTTGGAACCCAAGAAACAATTTTGTTAAAGCTTCTCTTGTAGAGTCGAAATATCTCCTGTTGAATTGACAACTCTTAATGGAGTTGTTGGCTAACGACTACGGTTATTAAGAAGACTCGAGGGTGTTCGTTGCGAAAAGAAGAGCTGTGGTGCTTTGGGGTTCTTGAGGGAGTCCATTATTGATCTAGGTTGCGGTCTATGTGAATTTTCTGTGGGAGATTCATTGCGGATTTCATTGTGTACTTTGTAAGTTACGATTTACTATTCATAGTGAAATAAAGATTTTACCCAAAAGGGTTTTTTCCTGAATTTCTGTTTGTTAGATTTGCATGATTTGTGTATTCACCTAGATATATGTTTTAAGCTTTAATTGATTTGGATAAAAAATTGACATTTAATTAAATAATTTTAAAATTAGAAATTTGCGAATTAAATTAATAATCGATATCGCACCCCATTTTACAAGTTGGTATCAGAGCTTCTGCTCGGATTTTATACCATCTACAAATTGGTACCAGAGCGGGTGTAACGAAATTTTTTTTTCAAAAATCATATTTTGAAAAATTTTGCAATTTTTCGATGGATAACTTGTATAATTGGATGCCTGTTTTTGACGGAACTAATTATGCCTATTGGAAAGCCCGCGGGAAATCTTCCTTAAAATCAATCGATGAACTTGTTTGGATTTTTTGTGAAAGAGGATGGATTCCTCCCACTGTCACCGTTAATAATGTCACAAATCTTAAACCCGTGTCTGACTGGACTAAGGATGAATCTGAATGGATCACGTATAATTCTCGTGGGCTAAGTGCAATTTCTGGAGCTGTCACACCTGATGAGTTTCGATGCATCATAACTTGTACCATGTCAAAATTAGTATGGATTATTCTACAACTTACCCATGAAGGAACTAATGTGGTTAAAGAGTCTAAATTGCAAAATTTAACTACTTAATTTGAATATATTACCATACCTGAATCTGAATGTTTTAATGAGTTTTATGAACGTCTGTCTGATATGTCAACACTAGTTTCAATCTTGGTTAACATATTCTTAATGCACAAGTAGTTAAAAAGATTTTGAGATCGTTGCCTAAACGTTTTATCCCGAAAGTCACTATGCTGAATTTCTTAATAAGTTTGAGAAATCTTAAGTTAGAAGAACTAGTAGGACACCTCCAGACATATGAAATTGACATGGTTCCTAACATTGTCAAGCCTAAAGATAGAGGGATAGCACTTAAATCTCAGTCTAGAAAAAGCTAGGAAGTGTTCAAGAGAGAGAAGAAAAAGAAAGTGAAAGTTTGTGAGTCCAAGCCTGAGGGCGAGTTTGATTTTGATGATGTGGCCATGCTTGCTAAATTTTTTAAAAAGTTTCTCAAATTTTTCAAAGAAAATTCTTCCAATAAAAAGGTTTTTGAGAAAAATAAAAAGAAAGAAGAGGCCAAAGAGAGTGGTGAGAAACAAAAAGAGAAAGAGGAGAGATGTTTTGAGTGCGTTGAAAAGGGCCATAAAGCGTTTGAGTATTCCAGTATGCTAAAGAGAAAGGGCAAGAAAATTGTCATGTCAGTCACTCTTAGCGATAGTGAGGAAGAGGTGAATGATTTCGTGGGTGAGTCATCACATGGTATGTGTGTTGCCTTTATGGCAAGTCACGTGAGCACACTTAGTTTGTCTCATGACGACGAGGATTGTTGTGTATGTAAGATGCCCGATGATGATTTGAGTGCCTCTAGTAAGAGTGATGTGAGTTTGAAAGTGAGGGTGAAAGTGAACTTCAAAAAGCGTTTAGAAATTTATATGCCGATGCCTTAAAGACGAAGAAGTTGAATAAGGAGTTAGTTCTTAAGGTGTTAATTTTGGAGAGAGATACACAAATTTTGAGGGGATTTGAGGCGTCGACGAATCAACTCAAGAAGGTGAAAGTTACTTTGAGTGAGCAGTTGATCGTCATAGGTCGGGAAAAGAGTGAACTTCAAGCGCGTATGATCCAACTTGAAAGAGATATCGAACGTGCTCGGGAGGTAAAATTCACTATAGTGGATACATCTAAGAAGTTAGGAAAGATGCTCCTCGATCCTGCTACGATGCATCTACTTCCTATGTTGCACCCGAGCCGGTTCCTGAGTTTATTATAGATCCTTATGGCTCTCAACCTAACGCACCTAGGCATCCCATTAGAGATAGGATAATGCATCCTCGACGTTTTGAGAGAGGTGTTCCTAGGCCCGTGTATGTTTGCTCCCATTATAAAAAGAGAGGATACCTTAGGGAATTCTGTTCTAAGTTGGGTAGTGTGTCACATAAAGTTTCAACGCGTGTTTCCACACACGCACCCATACATAATACTTTGCCAGCTACTGGTGATACATTGAGAGAGTTTGCACACATACGAGAGCAAGTTAATTTTTTAATCAAAATTTCACATGATTTGATGGATGTTTTTCATAGGTCGTCACCACCCTTGGAAAACTCCTCCACATCTAACAGTTGAGGTTTAGACTTGTTTGCTAGAATAGGATGATTTTCATAATGGTATTTTATGCCTATTGCTACTATGTACCACTTTTGTATTTATCTTTTTCCATTTTGATATATTTTTCGAAAAACTCAAAAAGATTTTTGTTTTTGAAAATTTTTGGAAAAATATAAAAACATTTTATTTTTTTAGACAAAATTTTAAAAAGCTAAAAAAAAATTATTTTAATATTTTTTTTTAGAAAAAGATAGATTTTCGTATTTTGTTTTACACCATTTATGGATGGACATTTAGGATGACAAGCCACAACATCATTCCATATCCATGTGAATATTCGATAGTGTTTTGAGATGATACATCATTTGATCAATGTTCTTTATAATGTTTGGAGTCATTAAGATGAGATTTGAGATTACTTTCTACATGTTTGACTCATGATTTCCTTTAATGCACACTTGCAATGATTTGTTTGATTATTGTATTTGTCTATCGCACATTGGTCGAAGTGTTTTCATCTCAATCTTGTTTTTAAAATGAACCATATGTGATAAAACTTGACAATGAAAGTAGTGCATGTAAAAACCGTTGTCCGTGAGGAATTTTTTCAATATATATGTGAACAACGGGAAAGTGCTACGAAAGATAATCATAATATCCATTGTGATTGAGTGAGCATTTAAATCAGACCTAAAAAAGAGTGGCATTATAAAAAGTAGCCAAGGTCTAAAGAGTTTAAGAAGAGCCAAAAAAGTAGCCAAGGCCAAATTAGTGTAGTTTGATATGATCATTCAAAGGAAAAGCATTGAATAGAAAAATATGATCATTATCTTATATTTGAGGAAGTTTGGTTGGAAATATATCAACGGGTTTTCATGTCCTGACAAAGTCTTGAAAAAGAATTAAATAGTTTTAGACATTATTGGTGTGGAAATAATTTTAGACTTTGATTTGTTGATTTGATTGAGTCGATGTCATTTGAATTCAACAATTTTTACATCTAAGGATGATTTTGAAGTTCATTCGTTAGGAGTATCCATATTCACCGTGCACATTTGTTATGTATGTTTGAGTTAATTTACCTATTGAATATGTTCAGACCCATTTATCACGTTTCCACGATTTTGTTATCATAGTGTAAATTCATGATGTGTGTTGTTTTTATATATTTTCTTTGATTGAAAAATTAAAAAATAAAATAGTTTGTGAGTGAATTTGAGTTTCTCCTTGCATGATCGTAGTTGATTTATTTGTGATGATTTGCAAGTTATGACACTCCGAATTTATTTTGATTTATTCTTTTCCTTGTCTATTTCGGACAAATAAAAAAGGGGAGAACGAATTATGAATTATGGGGGAGTGAGATTTTGGAGCATATGGGAGATATGAGATATTTGATTTGATTTATATGTTTATCTCATTTCAAACTCGATACGTCACGAAGGTAATTATTTCTTGTCTCATGTGTGTAGGTACAAATTTTGAGGATCATTATTTAGCACACCCAGATGATGACAAAGAAATGTTAGAGATTTGAAGATGTGAAAGTTGAATATTTTTGAAGACATACATTTGTAGTATCTTTTCACTTTTGGGTATATGAAAGGGTATTAAATTTGTATAGGATATTTGATTTGATAATTCAGATTGTTTTTAGTTTGCACCGGCATAGACATAGGGGAGATTTGTAAGGACATATTTTACATAGTCCGTTTACATTGAGTATGTTGTATACCGTTACACTCGTCGAAAGAAAGTTCAAGTACATATGCTCGATAAGATGGATCCGAATATTATTATTCTTTGACAACAAGCCTTTGTAACATTGATTTTGGTAGGGTTGTGTTTGAAATTCATTAATGTTTCATCTAGGTTTTGGGATATTTTTTTAAAAATGTTTTAACAAGCTAAGACATTTTTTCTAATGCAAAATTATTTTTTAAGACCTATTGGTGGAGATTTAAAATAATATTTTTTGACGCTTCGTTCATTCTAACGACATCTATATGTCCTTAAAATGACAGGAATAAGTCGTTCAAACGATAGCCCTCGCAAGAAGTTTGTTTGATAATTTCATCTAATGATAGCATACTGTTTTGTGTTTTTAATGTCGTTAGATAGGTCGCTCGATCAAGGATCAAACAACATCAGTTGTCGTTTGAACGACCTTGACATCTTGTTCGAATGATCCAACCGACTCAAGGTTTTTTACAAATACCTATTTTATGGGTCCTTTTTCCTTAAGACGTTTGCTGAACGAAAATTGCATACCTACAGAAATTATGTCTTCACTTTTAGGGATTAAAAACTTTGTTTTCGATTCACAAATCATCCTAATTATTTTAGTGAATTATTCTGGAACCCAAGGCACAATTTTGTTTAAGTTTCTTTTGTAGAGATGAAATCTCTACATCTGAATTGGTAGCTCTTGAGGGAGTTGTTGGCTGACGATTACAGTCATTAAGAAGACTAAAAGGTGTTCTTTACAGAAGAAAGAGCTACGCTTCTTGTGGGTTCTTGAGGGAGTCCATTGTTGATCTAAGCTGCGGTCTATACGAATTTTCTGTGGGAGATTCATTGCGGATTTCATTGTGTAATATTTAAGTTACGATTTACTGTTCATAGTGAAATAAAGGTTTTCCCCGAAAGTTTTTTTTTCCCCGAATCTATGTTTGTTGCATTTTCATGATTTGTTTATTTACCTACATGCATGTTTTAGGTTTAATTAATTTGGATTAAAAAATTTACATTTAATTAAATAGGTTTAAAATTGGAAATTTGCGAATTAAATTAATAGTCGATATCGCACCCCCTTTTATAAATTGGTATCAGAGCTTTTGTTCGGATTTTATACCATCTACAACTTTAGATGTTTTTATGGTTTGTCCTATTTTACCTTTGTGTTGATTATCTCCTTCATGGCCAAAACATTAGTTGTCTCAACCTAGAAAAAATATGTACTAATATGGTGACTTGCAATAGTTATTTCCTTTAACATTTTGCATGAGTAGAACAGATCATATGTAAGGAAGTTATGATCTTTTTCTTCTATTAAAATATATTTAAAGATACTTATTCATTGATGTTTATGCCATATCAAAACATAGATTTGTATTTTAGGTAGTTTTGTAGATGGTGTGCAAGGAGAGGTATTGACTTTTGAGTTACTTTTCCTGATGGCAATAAGCCACAAATTTGATTTGTACTTTTTTTATTTCATTAGATAAATTGATTTATTTTTCAGTCAATACATTGTCTCTTATCGTCTTCATTAATGTGTCATGGACTCTTATTTGCTTAGAGGAGTGTAGGTTTTGTTCTGCAAAAATACAGAGGATTTGCAAGGTGAGAAAAAGATAAACATTCATCATTGAATGCGACACTATTACATAAAATTAGGAGTATCACCTTAACCGTGGCATTGCATAAATGTTCTCATATTGGAGTTTGTGATAATTTACACCACCTTCTTATATAAGCACCCAAAATCCTAAAAATTTTCTTCCCATCTAAAAAACATTAGCAAGCCAGTCTAGTAGACATTGTCCCAATAAATACGAATTTAAGTTGTCAAGAGAATAGGCCTCAACTGGCTCGTGAGTTGGTTATTCTTAATTTTTAGGATAAATTTATGGAATTTTTAGTTTAGGTATGAGCAGACAATGAATAATATTGTATTTTTGAGGTCATATATAGAAGGGTAATCAGTTGTAATCATATTTACATTCGATCACCACAATTAAGGTAACATACATAATAGTGCATAAAGGATATGGACTAATGCTTATCGGCTAACATAAGATATCTTTGTTTCTTGGCTACAAATGACTAGTGTTTATTTAACCTCGTGTAAAAAAAGTCTGTGGAGAACCTATTCTAATCTTTCTGATGATTTGGGTGTAAAATAATGTGTTTTTCAATTTTGATAAACTTTAACGTTGTCATCTTGTCCTCTATTTTCCGTTATTTAATGTTCTGGTTATTTGTTCTTTTTTTAATTGCCCTCAAATTGGTCATTATGAAATCCCGGAAAATACCTTATTTTAATTTGTAATGTTATATTACTTGCTAACAAACAATGCCAATTTTTATGATGTTTTATGTCTTTTCATTGCTCATTCACGACGTGTGACTGTTTTTCATACAAGGTAGCTCAAGTATTGTCAATATTTCAATGCAAGACTTTGTATTGACTATATAATACAAAATATCTTTTCAAGAGGATATATGTGAGGTAAATTTATGGTTTAAATGATCTAAATTCACACCCTTTGATACTACCCATGAAGTTGCTTTCTTTATTGAATTCTCTTATGAGATTGCACTTGAACTAACAGATTAATTTTTATAATTAAATGCCACACAAAAATCCAATTGTTACCAAATTTAATTTTTTATTAAATTAGGTTTGCGTACAAGATGTGTTCCAATCACAATTAATTTACAACGCATGAAATCAACACAATAAGATAAAGAATAGTCCTTAAAATGGGTAAAACCTTTTATTCAGCACTATTGTACACATTGATAGACAATTGACGTACAATTACTTAGACAATCTAAGTCGTAGGCGTTGAGTCTTCGAAACCTACAATAGAATACGACTCAGTCCAGATCCATTTGTAGGTAGCGATCTATCCTTGGTGTCTGTCGATCACCCTTCTTCCTTCTTTAGCAGTGAACCCTTGGTTCATAAGTCAGTCACAGAGTATAGACTCAATAAGGTGTAAGAATGATATTCAAACTTAGGGTTTCACAAAAATTCATAAATCATATGGGGAATGAAGGGATTGTGAAACTAAACTTGTTTTGTGAAATAAAATGTGATAACCTTTGGAATAGATGTGTAGTTTTCATTTTTTCTAACGAAATGGAAAAGTCATTAGAAGAAGGTTCTAGCGAAATGGAAAATTCGTTTGAACCAACATCAAACGAAACTCTAATGATAATCCTCCGTCTTAAAAACCAACCTCGTTAGAAGGTGGATCTCATGAAACCCCATTCTCGTTCGCACGAGGCAAAAAAATAAAATTTTTATTTTTAAAATCCTTTTGAAAAAATAGCCTTTATATTGTAAAAACTAACATCCCAAATACGATTTAGAAAATTTATGAACACCCAAAGTTCTATACATTCATGAGTTATAGGTATGTCTTCGATCTTGGAGATTTCGGAGTTCGATTTGATGAGTCGGTTTGTAACGAGATATGCCAAAATATAAACTAAAGCCAAAGCTATGAGCAATTATAAATACTTGGTCTTACAAATCTCCCATTTTGGTTATTCCGGTACAAAACATAACCGAAATCCAAATTACAATAAAAATCCCTCAATGATAATGATTCCTAATGCCCTCCCAAATTCTAGAAACGGAACGAAAAAGTGAAACTTTGTCTTCAAACTTGACTTGTTCTTCACTTAAACAACGTTTGTCTTCATCCGATGTAGTCCATAAATTTATCATCAACGCAAAAGAAACCTACACACATGAAACAAATAGATACCGCGAGGCAGAGTATTAAACAGAAAAAAAATTAAAACACCTGAATTTGTTCTCCCCCCTTTTGTCCGTAATAGACAAAGGAGTCGAAACCTAACATGGATTATAAAGCGCCACATCAAAAAGTAAGATATCATCACTAAGATATGTAAATAACGCACTTGTAATGAGAATGTCAAAAGGTAAATTTTCAACCAACTATTTTTGAAATTTTTTATATTTACTTTCATATCTATATTTCTTTTTGGATCTTTCATTTTGATCATTCTTGCACTCATAAATAATAATCACTATTTGGTTACTTTCATATTTTAGATGAGAAGATTGTCCAATAAAGCAACATGCACACTAGCTGAGATAAATGAAGTTCGAATGGAGCTCATTAAATTTATTATAGATTACATTTATTATATATATTCTGAGGACTATACACGTTATACTATGCTAAACATTTGTAATTGTATATTTGGTTGTGTTTTGATGAAAATTTTATTGACTGCATTTGGTTGTGTTTTTCTCAATTTTGTATTTTTCTGCAGTTAACTATTCAGTTAGGGCAATATTTATCAAGAGAAAAGTGCTAGACCCCGCTAATTTAAATATCAGGTTATTAGTCGTCTGCTTAAATAAAACAGAAATCTCATTTGGTTCATTCTTAGCATCACTATCGAAAACATTTTCAAATTACTAACCACCTGTTAATTAAGTAAGTTGATGCCAAATGTTATCTTTCATTAACATACAACAATATTAACCAAACCAAAATATTTCCATACACAGTAATAAATATAAATGAAATTGTGATGTAAAGTATAAAGCAAAGATAAATAGATAAAGTCCCCAAATAAACCATCAGGTAAAAATTCAATATATCCAATTCATCTAACTAAAAATTTAAAATACATAAGCTTGAGTGAAAAGGGGAAACACGCCCAACCATTACCGAAATAGAGAACTTAATCTAGAATGCAATAAGTGAAACGGCTACTCAATAACCTGTAAGCCTCCACACTAGCTACAACTTCGTGTCCCTAGAAATGATAGTCATCCATAGCGTCCTAGTGGCTAGAGACCTAATTTTTTTTTAAATAGACTTGATACGAGCCAGACACCAAAACCTTTTAAAAATATTTAACAAGTAATTAAAATGCAATAATAAATATGCAATAAAACTTTCCATATTTAAGTCAGTGTCGTACTCACATGAGATACCCCTCACCTCTCAACTATAGTGCGCACCTAACATATGCTTTTAACTCTCCTAGTTATTCTATCCTGCCTAACTAGTCTCAGTATAACCATAGGTTCACACACTGCCTCGTGTTACACATATCTTATACAATTAACTTTCATATCCGCTTAACAATTATAATCCTCAATTATAGTTGAATCAGTTCATTTCAAATAACTTTCACTAGTTATTTATTCAATATTCACAAAATTAATATCACGTAATTCGTTTCCAATAACTTTTCACTAGTTATCAAATCATTTTTCATACTTAATATCTTAAGTCCGTATATAATTTTCTTCACACACACACACACACACACACACACACATATATATATATATATATATATATATATATATATATATATATTCTATATCACAATAAGCACATATATATCTCTCATTATATATGTAATTGCATTCACGACATCTTGCACATTCTGGACGCGAACTCACAAGCATGCTATCGTGCTCCAGAAATGTCCTCCACACTCTGGGCAGCTAGGTCGGAATCTCACCACCAAACTCAAAAATCAAAAATGAACATTGGAGGCAGTCATGGCCTTAAGTCCATTGTCATAGCCATACCACATTATTCCACAAGACTCCATGGGCTTGCACAACACTTATGACACTACCTCTATTGAGATTCGCCAGAGTGACCTCTCACGATGCGCAACCTCCTTGATAGCAAATCTGCTAGGATGGGTATGTTTCACATAAATATCATACACACAGATATTATTCTTATTCGTATATATATTGTCTCCATACCCGTATAAATTTTCATAAAATCCGGCTAATCAATCCCTATCACGTGAAGCACTAGCACACTTATCTTGTGTCTATCCCCCGATTCTTAAATAATTAAATTCTTCTCTTAAATAATATAACATATTTCTCATTACTGAATTCTACCGGACTCTCTCATCTAGTCCTAAATGCATAACCCGAAAATCACTTTATCTGTTCAATCTCCTACGCCCCGAGTATTATTATTCCATAAATACCCTATGTACAAGTATATCGAGCTAACTCTCGTCTACCCGAAATTTTTCTTACTGAACATAATGTGCAAAAAGTATAAAAATCATTAACTTACCCTCAATATCATCAACTATGAATTCATATCAACTAGAGAATAAATCCACGAGGCTTTATAATCATCCAAAACATAATCATGCCTAAGATAAAATCCATCCCTAGATTACCAACTAAAGATTTTGGTCTCGTACACCCTTACGTATAAAATTCATAACTAATTCAAAAAAATTAGAAAAATACGAAATTGAAGGACATATGTTCCTAACAAAAAGATCTACAAATCCATGATCTGACTAAGCAGGGGAACTGAACTGGTTCGTTTAGGGGGCAAACCGGTTCCTTGGACCTGTTCAACAAATTTAGCCCAGATTTTCCTTCTTCAATTTCATCCCAAACACCCTCTACATGATATTATTCATTCGTCACAATATGGAGAACCTAAGAAAAATATTCTTAGATGGTTTTAACCTAAAAAAATCATCCTAATTTTAAAGATTAACTAACATCATCTAATTAATCCATTAAAATGGGTCAACATGAATAACATCTCCATATAACCCTAGAATTGATTCAAAACTCCCAATTAATCATTGATTGGCCTATAAATCTCTAACAAAGTCTAATTTCGGTAAATATGATTCTTATAGCAACATCAATTAATCATTTACTACAATACATGTGATTAATTTCCCCAAAACTTTTGTTTTTACGTGTAAAAACTCCACCAAAAATAGTTTTTCATATCACCTACTATGATATGAATAGAATCTACTATTACTTAATTAAAGCAAGTCAATTACTTGTCTTGGGGTGTTTTTAGAATTTGATCTACTTCATGTGAGAGGGGTTGTTGCTAGAATTTTCCCGAATCCCTTCGTGAACTGGCATCCTCTAGCGTTCTCCCTTACTATGTCTTCTTTCTTCTCTCCTCCTTCTCTCTTAGGTTTTATAAATGATTATATGGATGCCTCACCCACCTAGACCTTATGTTATAAATGACAAATCCCAAAATTAGGTTATTCGGCTAATTCAAAATGACTCAAATACCCCTACGTGAGTCTCGGCTGGTTTAAAAAGCCTCGGGAACCCAAATACTATTCCCGGGTACTTAATTATGACTATTTCGATCCATTCGGGATCAACCATACACTCTAAATCCCCATCCGAGTCACTATACATAAATTTTCCATCTCAACCTTAATATAATCTACTCACAAACTCCGGTTAAGATATCATTACAATCTCGTCGTTATTACTCACTATGACCTAGTAACAATTCACTGTATTTTATTTACTATAATCACACTTAGTCAATTTACCACATAAACATTAATCTTAATATCACCCAATTAATATTTATTAAATACGTAATATTTTATTTTAATTAAATTACTGAACACGTATAATTTAAAATACCAGAAATAATTAAATTCATAATTATTAAAAAATACGGGGTGTTACAGAAAGCTATTGGATTGAGTTTTGCATTGTATCAATAACTTTTGTCAACCTCAAGATTTGTTAGCATGGGTATTCTTGGGGTTGCGGGTGTTTTTATTTTTTTGATAGCTAGATATATATTTTATACTAGATTCATCACTAGTTTTTAGTTGTGAATAATTTGATGTAGCAAATTGGTGATGTTATGAGTTTTTGGCTATGTACATTTTCAATTTAAAATAGAAAATATTTGCGATAAATGTGTTGATTTTGTACCAATCAAATATATATGTGCATATGTTGGCTATTTTTTTAGATTTAAACATTTATGTCAGTTGTGAAAAACTGACATAAATTGTTTAAAATTGTAATAAATATGCATTCGTTAGTCACGGATTTTTCAAAAGTGTGATAAATAAAAGTTAAATGTTTCAGATTTATGTGTTTTTGAAAAACTAACAAAAATGATGCTTTTTTTATCTCAAGTTTATGAATATTTATATTGTGACTTTATATATAAGTTTTAAAAAATTTAAAAACTGATTTAAATAACTCTTGAGTTTTTAACTCACGTAAGTGACTATTTTTTTAGTGTGTAGTGACATATGCGCTGGTATTAATTGATCCATATAAGAAATCAAGGCTATGTACCCCGCGCGATGCGCAGGCGAAAATGTATGTTACGAATATTATTGAATGTAATATATTATTTCAATATATTTCTAAAATTGTATTATTTCATTACATATAACTGACATACATATTGATATACTAAACAATAATTGTGAAAAAGTTTATCCCTATACATGTATTTTATTAAGGAAAACCCAAAACGTAATGAAATTTTATTTATAAAAATTAAAATGTCTTCAACATTCCATGCGTCATTGCGGTCACTCAATCATTGATCTCTATTCCAACCCTTTGTCACCGTACATTTCCTTTCAGCCATATGAATCAGACCAATCATAGTCACCTTACTATATCATGTCATCAAGAAAAAAAAATGAATATTTATTATTTAATATAAAAAAATTTATATGGGGTGAAACTAAGGATTTGGTGGGTGTATTCAAAAGTTACCCTTTAACGTAAATTAGGTTCCCAAGTTATATTATGCCTAATTTACAAAATTAAGAAAATAGTATCACTAAATCAAACAATTCTCGAAATTACTAATCATTTCAACAAACCTAACAATTTGCCATACAAATTTCATTTCAATAATATGAATCAGACCAATCATAATCACCTTACTATATCATCTCATCAAGAAACAAAAAACAATATTCATAACAAACCTTATCATACGTATATCTGATAGGAAAACCACTCAAAACCACATATGATTATACAAATTTTGCAAAATCTATATACCTATATAAAAATTGTAGACCAAATTGTTCTGAGATTGACACATGACAAGTAATAAAGACTTTTAAATGAGATCTCTTAAACCCTCATTCTCTCTCCTCTCATTATACCTCAAAATCGTGCTCCTTTCCAAAGAGCATTTTTCTTCCATTGAAGTCTTTTTTGAAATTCTCAAATCTGCAATTAATGTCAAAATGGATGAATCCACCATTTCCTCCTAACCTTTTGTAATTCCCCAAAAAAATCTCAGTGTGCACGCTCATATCTCAACTTCTCAATTTATTCTCTCATATGTAAGTTAATTGAACATCATGAGCTTATTAAATGCTTCTACTCATTCACGTAGTCCACGTATTATAGCTTGAATCATTTGAAAGCCTCCTAATTCTACACGTGTACAGGATTATAATTGTATAACTCCAATTGTCCAACCTTTTAGATAGTTATAGTCAAACATAGACAGTTAACCAAACAAATGTTGAAAATAAAAAGCCACAAATCTCAAACGCCCTGAAGCGTTAACCAAAGAAAAAAAAAAGAAAATCAAACGGCTCTTACCCTTTCACCTCTTTCCCTATTTCCCAAACAAAAGAAAGAAAAAAAAATTCAGAACATCAAACGACTATATCACTCTCTCTCTCCATGTCCCTTCCATAATTCGGCTGCCTTCCTCCGTATCCAAAAAAAATAACGATCCAGCGTCTTCACTCTCCCTCCGATTCAATCCCCTTAAATAAGACGTTAGAGGCATTTTTGGTGTCTTGGTGTTTCTGCAATGGCGGAGGTAAGTCCTAAAGAATGAAAGCATCCATTTTCTCTGTAAAAGCTACCGCCACGGCTAAATTCTCCACCACTGGTCCAACATTCCAAACTGGCTTTTAGATCCACCGGAATTTATTGTTGCCCACTCACCTCAACCTCCGATCGATGACCTCCGCCGAGGCCACCGACATCCATCTGCTAAACGGTGTCTCCGCTTACCTTTTCCCTCACAGGTTTACATTCCTTTATTCTCTTTGTTGACATAACATAATACAGAGTATTAAGAGGAGTTGAGATAGCAATGATTAATTACCATGTTTAGTAAAATGATTTGGCTGAGCTCATATTTTTACATTAATGCATTGTGAAAGGCATTTGAATCCTATTTTCATTAAACAAACAATGTAGCAGATGCATACTACAAGAAATGAATGCCTGAATACCACATCTTCACAATAAAAGGGGAAGGTTTAGTGGAGTGTAAAAGATGGCAAACGAAGCATAAAATAACTATTAAAACTGTAGGAAGCTACCTCTCTTCCTCCCAGAGAATAACAAGAATGCAACATAGGGAATCCAAAGGATCTCCTCATTAACGCTGTCAAAATTGGTTACCAGGTTTCCCTTTTAATTATATCAATACATTTTCTATTTTGAACTTCGGGTGTGGGATTTGGAATGCGACTCAGGTGTATATCATTCACCCATTACATGTCCTTTTTATACCTTCATTGCTTAATTCGTTACCCACTGCATGGATCTTATCTTAAAGGCCTTTTTTTAACTTTTTTCATCATGAAGGACTTTTCAACTATAGTTATTCTACATGGTTACATTCATTGCTTTTTAATTTTATGTGTATTCGCAGTTTTAGTTTTTAGTTGTAAATCTGCTAACTTGCAAGTGAGATCTGAACAAGTTAATTGCTATCACTCAGGACCCAATGAAGGAGCCAATTGAGACTACCTTTTAAGACAAATAGTGAGTATTATCTCTTCATCCATCATAAATACATCATAGAGCCTAATTCCATTTTTTTCCATGCAATAATCTATGTATACCATAAAGCATTAATTGTTAATATATACGTAAAAGGTGCAGGGAACGCGTTAAATGGGTTAGACCAAGGGGTCCACTTCCTTTATGGGTGCTACCGACGTTTTAATCGATATTGCCAAAGTTATTGTCGTAATGCTGAGGAGGCAATGAATGTTGAGGTTGAAGCTAAACATGATAATTGAGACCTCAATTCCATCTACAAATGTGCTTACTTGCTTCTTCCACTATATACAGTGTTTATTTTATCGGGGCCTATTTAGTTACAGTTAATCCTTAATGATTCAAGTGTCTGCATGGAAAAAATTAAAGAAAAGAACATTACAAGATATTAATGGTGAATTTGTTATTTGTAGGTATAAAATGAAGCATATTGTGGCTGGCAAGAGTGACGTAGTCAGTTAGTTTTAAACACTTATCTCCAAAGTATATTGAATGTTATCATATGACTTTTAATAGTAATTTAAAATTCAATCTCCTTTCATTCATAGAATATATTGTTTGAAACATATTACAACAACAAAAGAATACATTTTACCTAAATTCGGCCACGCATCGCGTGGCCTGCATGCTAGTTATTTCTATGAAATCCATTACCAACAAAAGCTCCCTCGTCCCTAGAGTCGAGGTAAGCTAGCATTTATATCTGGTCTCCCGCACTCATTTATATTATCTATGTCGAAATTTGACATCAGCAATATTGCCTTTCTTACTAATTAAAAGGTGAGGTGAACAATGCAAATATGGAGTTTCAAAAATTGGTGCGAACTAGTAATTGTATCCAAAGCCAAATCTTACAATAATGAAGACAACATCATCGCACCACATAGGGCAACAGATCTCATCTGTGTAAGGTGTTGTATCCTAGTATGATAAACCAACTTAACCCACAATGTTTATATCAATATGGAAGATGAACAAAGAAAGAGTTTAAGAAGAAAAAGGGCCCTAATGGCTAACTTAAACAAAAATGGTGTTGGAAGCAGCAAGGCCCATTAAAAACCTTGTCACATTTGGTATTTTTTTTAATTTGCCCCTGACATAATTTCATAAATAGAGTTACCCCTAAAAGTTAAAAAATTAAAAAGATAGATATAATATTTACCGATGGCAATCTTGGCCGAGGAGAGCTGTAACGGATCGAATGGGGAGAGAGCTTCATAGAAGATGATGGAGGTGAGGAAGATGAGTGATCCACGCTACTAATACCCAGGTGTACACCACCTCTCTCACAGTCCCCATCCACCCATCCACCCAAACCAAAATATGGCTCTTTATTATAATTGTGAAACACGTTAGGAAGTGAGAGGGGCGGGAAGAATTCATAGAGAGGAAGAGATCAATTTGTATCTTCTTGAATTTGGAGGGTCAAGGAGGAGTTATTTTTGTTCACCTGACGTTTGAGTTTCTCCATCTGATTTAGTGGATTATTGTAGTGTCCAATGGGCATTCATTGACATGCTATTCTATTAGATGTATAGTATAGATGGGGCAAATTATCATTGTTTGTCCTCAGGTCAAAGATGCATAAAGAAATAATAAAAAATATTAAAAATCAATCAAACTAGTTTCCATGCAATAGTTCGTCTTCATGAATTGCTAGACTGGTCTAATTCTCAAATGCAAATGAATACACATTCACTCCTATCCTGAATGTAATTTCGAAAATAACGAAAAATAAAAACAAATTGATAGTTACATTTGACAAGTATTTTTAAGGTCTCATCTTCTACAAGTCTTATGTGACTTTTAATTGATATTGATCACATTGTCTAGAATGCCTCCTTGACATACTGAATACTTATCTTAACGCATCAGTTTCATGTTCATAATAGAGGATGGTATTAAAGAGCTCTATTTTAACATACTATATATGGATCCTATTTGGTTTCTAAATGTTTTAAAATGTAATTAATATTAGGTTCTCACTGGTTATTTTGAGTTACAAAATCTTATATTTTTTTAGAATTGCAATTTTCAGAAGACTTTAACTTTTGTGAGTTTCAAAGGCCATGAGTTTAATATTTGGTTTGCATTATTTTTTTGGTCAAAGAAAACTTGACTAATTACAAAATAATGTTGAACCTAGAGTTAGGCAAGTTGTAATGAGTAGACCTGACTTGCTTTTTTGATTTTTTTTGTTATTTCGAAATTTACCAAAAAAACCGGTTTTATCGCGGTTTTACCCCAAACCGCATGGTTTGGTTTTTGTTTACACTAGGTTGTATCGTGCGGTAAAACCGGTAATTTTAATTTTAGTATATGAAAATTGGTTTGATATTGGTATGTGCGATTTGCCGATCAAACCGATCGATACCTAACCATAGTTTAAAGTGCTCTTAGAGAGCGCCATCTCTTACGGTGTTGGCGATGACACCGGTGATAATTTTGGGAGGTATGCATCTATCATATACGAAAACATTTTATCTAAAAAAGGGCATTTGTCGTAGGTAGTAAATTTCTAACATTTAAAGCTATAAGTTTTGTCATTCTTTTAAATCACTATTACAGTATAAATAATCATTGTCATTAAATTTTAGGATACATATAATTATCTAATTAAAGAATCATTATCCCAAAATAATTATATACAAAAATTAATAATTTTTATGAACTCAATCCAAAACCCTTTTTTCATGCATTATTTATACTATATTAACATTCTTAAACTATATATATATATATATATATATATATATATATATAGAGAGAGAGAGAGAGAGAGAGAGAGAGAGAGACTTTCATATATACCAAGTTTATATATTTACTGACGCAAGCCAATTTTAATAAAATATTAAAAAAAATATTTTTGAGTTGAATTTTTTTATGTGATATTTAAACATCTCAAGGGGCCTATATAAAAAACATCAGCTCAAAATAACCTTTTTTCGATATTTTTAAAAAGCCGGTCAAACTTTCGTAGCTTTTAAAGTGCCTTAAAAGTTGTGAAAGTTTAATTGATTTTTTAAAAATAACAAAAAAAGTTATTTTGAGATGATTTTTTTATATGGCGCCCTTAAAATGTATAGATACCATATAAAAAAATTCAACTAAAAAATAATTTATTTTTACTATCTTAAAAAATCGGTGTGTAAACTTCGTAAGTAAATTTGGTATGCATTAAGCCTCTCTCTCTCTCTCTCTCTCTCTCTCTATATATATATATATATATATATATATATATATGCACATAAAATACAATTTTATCAGCTATTACTTAAAATTTTAGTAAATAAATAAATTTACTATAGTGCGCACAAAAAAATAAAGTGCATGACGTATTGCAAAATAAATAAAATTGTAGTATCTACTGTAACATAGTCAAATTTATGATCCGTTCATAATGTTTTATTTATAAAAAATACCAACTTTAATATATTGTATGTACGATTAATTGAATATGTGAATGAATAGTTACATAATGCGGGCATTTGCGAGTATTCTAAATTCAAAATCAGAGAGCAAGCATGCAGATGGAGTAGGAACAGTCTAATTGCCTTCTTCTGTACATACGACCAACACAAAAGTTAAAAATCCAGATATATGTTAACAAGTGCAAGATGACATTGGGAAGGGTAATACAAAGAAAAGACATCTTTGAAAGCAATAGCAAGCAGTAGGGAACCAAAGAAATAATATTATATTTCATGTGATATGGAAAAGTGGGGATGACAAACGGAGGACAGAAAAGTGGAATAATAGATAAATTGTCCTTTGTTTTGTAGATGAGAAAATAAATCAATATTGATAACAGGAGCCAGCACGATGTACGTCTCTAATAATATGAGATCATATTTCCCATCCACTAAAAAAATGGCAGAAATTAAAGGTACAAAAACGGAGACCGGCATAAAATGTGAATAATACATATTTACACGTTGTTAATGCGGCACAATTTTTTTTTCTTTTCTTTTAAATGTGGGACAATCGCCGTTCAAAGTAATTTTTTTTTGTTAGCATACAATGTGGTCAAAGTTACGGTCAAATGCTGATATCTCCAGGTATTCATTGATAGCTATTGTCTTACAAATGTCAACAAGGTTATAGAAAATGAAGAAAGTCTCTCAGAAAACAAAAGATGATCAAGCAAGCCAAGGTTTTTATTAGAATTTATGGTATTTAATTGAGTTGATAAAATTAAATTTTAATTAATTTTAGGATTAATTTAATATGAGACTCACATATTTTGAGACGGTTCTAAGTGGTAACGCGTTTTTTTTTGTGAGGAGTTTAACGTGGTATACCCACGGGGGTAAAATAATAAATTAATGGATTAGAAATTATAGCTCAAAGCACCCACTTGGAACATGAAACTTGATTGAAGTGTTATGTTAAAAACTATTGTCTCACATAGGAAGAATGTAAAAAATTGGGCTAGTATAATATAACTCATTTTGGCTTAAAGTGTTGTATCCTTGGGGTATCCCAACTCTTTCAAAGAGCGAAGAGTTCCATGAGTTTAAGTTGACTTCCAAATCCACACACGCTTGAGCTTTGGACTTTAACTTCGGCAGAGTATAGATTTTTGGGGCCAATTGTAATGTACTTTTTATTATTTTGTGGGTTAATTGTATTTATTTTCGACCCATTTTTTATTCTGTTTTTTTGTTTTTTTTATTGTTGACTGTTTAAAATTTGATTTATCTCAAGAGTCAACTCTTGGATTTTTTTCAACCGTTTTTTATACATAAGTGACTTGGGTCAGGCCTTGAACACTTTTTTTTATAGACATAAAAATGTCTTATGGTCAATCCATTTAAGTCCACGTAAAATTGAGAGTTATGCATCGTTGGTTCAAAAGAGACTTGTAATTTGAAGTGCTATTATTGCAAGTAAGAGTGTTGTATCTTGGGAGACGATTGTCGTTGAGTCCATCGAGCATCGGTGCAGGGCAATTTCCGTCTTAAGGACAAAGTGTCCAACACTTACCTCAATCATATATTCTACAATTATTCTCAGTGTGAGTTTATATGTTAATTTTAGATTATTGTTTCTACATTACTTATTGTTTATACTTTCTCTAAATATAATTTGATAATCATTATGGATAAAAATTTTCAGAAGAATTTTTTTTATTGTAATTTTTTTTCCTTTTAATTGTTGACGATTTAACATTCGATTTTATCCCAACAATCAACTGTTGGGATTTTTCAGCCGTTTTTAATCGCCACTTATTTAGTATAAATAAGTGGTTTGGTCAGTCCTTTAACATGTTTTTGACAGACATAAAAATGTCTCCTGGTCAGTTCATTTGAGTCCACATATAATTTAAAGTTCTGCACTGTTGGTTCAAAAGAGACTTACAATTTGGAGTGTTCCTATTGTAACTGAGATTGTTGTATCCTGGGAGACGATTGTCGCTGAGTGCATCGAGAACCAGTGTAGGGGAAATTTCATTTTAAGGACAAAGTGTCCATCACTTGCCTCAATCATATATTCTGTAATTATTCTCACTGTGAATTTATATGTTAATTTCAGATTACTGTTTCTGCATTGCTTAATGTTTATACTTTCTATAATATAATTAGATAATCATTTTGGATAACAATCCTAAGATGATTTTTTTTTGCTGTTATAAATTTTCAAAATGACTTTCTGTGTTAATTAATTACAAAAATATTTTCATAATAATCTGTGTTACGAAATTCGTGATCTGGATGTGAATGAGATGAATTACTTCTCCATCGGTCTATTAGTGAACCATCTCTCCAGGGATTGTGAAAGATGTTCCAATAGAAATATTCTTGTTATTACTTCGACTCATATTTCCCAAAAAGTGGATCCCGCTCTAATAGCTCCGAATAATTTTTGTTATCACTATGTACATATTTTTGTGAAATAAGACTTTTATATACAATCAAAATATATAATCTAGTAGTCGGACATTTATAAAATTTATTCATATATGTTACACGTTATTTCTGTTATCCAGAAAAATAGTTTAGTATTATTTTCTGTGGATTATCAATAAGTTATTTTTTAATAAAATTTGTATAATTATATTAATATAGCACTCATATATACTATTAAAAATACATATTTATTTATGTTTAAAACATAAATGACATTGACTTTTGCATTGCTCATTATAGTTGTACCAACTAATGTAGGACATGGTGAGAAACCTAAAAGTTCAAAGGGACATATTTCAAACGTTGGCAACATCAAATGTTGTTTTATTTTGCAAATTTGAACTTGGATAAGTTCTTTAATTCGTTAATGAAAATGCACCAACTTTAAAAGAAGGTGAAACTAATAAATAGGTAATTTTTGTAGTGGATGCATGGAAACACACTCATTTTCTATGCAAAAATTATATCCTCAACAATCTGAAAAATACATTATATTACATGTATAATGCTCTTGAAACTCCTAAAGAAATGTGAGAATCTTTAGATAAAAAAATACAAAATAGAAAATGGGGGAATGAAAAAAAATCATCGTCGGTAGATTCTTGAATTTTAAAATAGATGATTCAGAGGCTGTCATTAATCAAGTGCAAGAGCTCCAATTGATTTATCATGAAATTTTTTCTGAAAAAATGAAATTGGGTCATTCGTTTCAAGTGGCTGCAATGATTGAAAAATTATCGCCATCTTGGAAAGACTTCAAAAATTATTTGAAACATAAACGTAAAGAAGTGGGGATTGAGGATTTGATTGCGAGATTAAGGATTGAAGAGGATAATCGAGTATCCGAGAAAAAAAAAACTAAAACTCCTATGGAGTCCAGAGAACATGTTGTGAAAGAAGGGCACAATAGAAAGAACAAGAAAATAACGCGTGTGAACCAATGTGGTCCAATCAAATAGCTTAAAGGGGAAAACTTTAAATTTTTTAATAGAAAACGCTTTGTATGTGACAAGCTGGGACATCCTGCTAAAGATTGTTGTAATAAAAAAAATCAAGAGAATAAGAAATATAAGCCAACATAAGTCAATATTACTGAAGTTGAGAACCTTTTAAATGATATTAATGATTTGAGACTTCCAGCCGTGGTTTTTGAAGTCAACACGGTGGAAAACACTAGAGAATGGTTGGTGGATACTAGGGCCACTCGTCACATATATGTTCTGATAAGAATATGTTTACTTTCTACGAACACTCTGATCACGAGCAATGATCAAGGTGGAAACCGAGCATCCGTGTAAATAGGCTAATCGTTGTTATCGTCTTCCAATCGCAATACAAAAATTTAAACTTTAACTACACTCTTATGGAGTATATTGGCGAGTTTGGGTATCGAATCCACAAAGAATGTTTGACAGATTTTAACTGATTTATTACTTCAAAAATAAAGTGTAAAAGATGATGATGGAGTGAGAAAGGAAAAAGAGGTGAAATAAAGAAGTTAACTAAAACTAATTGGAAAATTAAGGTAGGGACACAATCCCCCAATTCCTAGTATGTTTACCCGTACAAAGCTAGTCGTAAATTAATTAATTGATCAAATTCGATCTTTAGTACTCCCAAGCATTACATATATGAGGGATCGTAGCCCGCACAGTATGTAATCAATGGACGAGTAAAGCAGTGTCATATTAGCTATACGCACGTTGCACTCTTAAGCATCTCGGTTACCTAGGGCAAACGAGATTAAAAGTCGTACAACGGTTGTGATCACCACACTACACGATCTAATAAATTATTAAATTTAGAGAACTAATTTTAATACCCATTCAAATCACATCGGGTTGGGTTCATGCATCCCAACCTTTAAAAACCTAGCCTAACATGGTGAAATTAATGAAAACTACGTTATCTACGTTGTATGAACTCATAATTGCTTGGAAAGAGAGATTAAACATGAGAAATAATAATAAAAGTGCTGGAAATAAAAGTTACTAAGATTGAAGAATAAGAGCATGCAAGAAGAAATCAAAGCTTGAAGAAAAAACGGTCGTAAATTAAAGGACGAGTAAAGCAGTGTCGTATTAGCTACATGCGCGTTGCACTCTTAAGCATCCCGGTTACCTAGGACAAACGAGATTAAAAGTCCTACAACGGTTGTGATCACCATACTACACAATCTAATCAATTATTAAATTTAGAGAACTAATTTTAATACCCATAGAAACCACATCGGGTTGGGTTTATGCATCCCAACCTTTAAAAACCTAGCCTAACATGGTGAATTTGATGAAAACTACGTTACGTACGTTGCATGAACTCATAATTGCTTGAAAAGAGAGATTAAACATGAGAAATAATAATAAAAGTGATGGAAATAAAAGTTACCAAGATTGAAGAACAAGAACATGCAAGAAGAAATCAAAGGTTGAAGAAAAATCGAAAAAGCTCTTGAATTAAAGGTGAAAATATGTAAATTCTTCTCCTAGATAGTCCTCCTTGATTAGAAGATTTTACATGAACGAAATATGAATAAAAAGTGTCCTAATGACTAAATATATAGGCTACAGGTCGTTTATAAGAGTCCTCAAAATATAAAAATCTTTTGGCTAAAAGATAAGGACAAAATAAAAATCCTGTATCTAGCAATTTGTCACACTTAGAAAGTGTGACTAATTTTGTAACGGATCTGGTGCATGACAAAAGGAGGACTGGTCCCCTACCGAATCGGTCCTCTACACGAATTTAGACAGTGAGTTTCAAGGTTCCGGACCGGACCGGTTCGTTTTTTTTTTCTTGCGATTTTCTCTAAACTTCTAATGACCATAACTTTTTCACCGTAGCTCGGATTGAGGTGCCATTTTTTTCAATGTTCTTTTAATTGAAAGATCTTCAAATTTATAGTTGGCCCCACCTCCGTACTAAGGTTAAAAATTTACGAAAATGCCCTTCAACTCTCCATTTCTTGGTTTCTTTTACTATTTTGAGTTCTGTTTTTCATCTTTTTTGCATGAAATACCTGTAGAACTCATAAGAGATACACAAAACAAGAAATACTTGCCAAAAAGGGCTAGTATCATAAATATGAGATAAATCCTAGCTATTTTCAACACACGGGATCATAAAAAATACCAAAATTAAGGGGATAAATGTGAAGAATTTATGTCTAATCAAGCAACAACTATTTATGGGAAAATATTCTACTTCGAAAGTTGAAGGGAAAGAAAAAGTTATACTTGAGATGACTTCCAGAAAGGAACTTACTCTCAACGATATTCTTCATATCCCCGATATTAGAAATAATTTAATTTCAGGATCGTTGCTTAGTAAAAAGGGATTTAAAATTTTATTTGAATCTGACAAATTTGTACTCACTAAGAGTGGTATGTATGTGGGGAAAGGATATTTGAGCGATGAGATATTCAACCTCAATGTAATGACTGTAATGCTTATTAATAATAATAAGAACGTATCTTCTGCTTATTTTCTTGAGTATTGTAATGTATGGCATGGTTGATTGAGTCATGTAATTATATTACTATTCATAGATTAATTAATTTAGACTTAATACCAAAATTTAGGATTAACTTAAATCATATGTGTGAAACGTGCGTGGAATCAAAATTAACTAAAACTCCTTTCAAAATTGTTAAAATAAATACAAACCTTCTTGAGTTAATTCATAGTGATATATGTTGTTTAAAATTTGTACAAACAAGAGGTACAAAAAAGTAATTTATTATTTTTATTGATGATTGCGTTGTATGTGTTCTTTCTTAGACGCAAGGATGAGTCGATAAATATTTTTGAACATTATAAAACTGAAGTTGAGTATCAACATAGTAAAAAGATTAAAGTAGTTAGGAGTGATAGAGGAGGTGAATATGATTCCCATTTGGAATCATTTCGTTCAAAACACGAAATTATTCATCAAACTACCACTCTTTACTCACCTCAATCTAACGAGATTGCGAAATGCAAAAACCTAACTCTAAAAGATATAATTAATGATATGTTGATAATTTCAGGTTTAGCTTACAACTTGTGGGGGGAAGCTTTGCTTTCTGCAAACTACCTTCTTAATAAAATGCCTTATAAGAGAACACATAAGACACCATATGAATTGTGAAAAGGTCGAATACCTTCCTACAAATACCTCAAAGTGTGGGAGTGTCTTGCAAAGGTGGTGGTTCGTTATTCTAAAATGATTAAAATATGACCAAACTATTGATTGCACATTAATTAGTTATGCAATCAATAGTAGTGAATATTAATTTCTTGTACATAAATATGAGATTCCTGATATACACGTAAATACTATTATTCAATCTAAAAACGAATATTTTCTTCGAAGATATATTTCTTAATAATAATAAAGTGGTTGATTCAAGTTCTTATAAAATAACTTACAATACTGCATCTAGTAGTCATCAAGATAATGTAAAAAATGAATATATTGAGAAAGATAATGACCTCGAACCCAAACACAACAAAAGGACAAAGACTTCCAGGATAAGGTGAGCCAGTTGCTAGCTGAGGGAGCAGAGGGTTACTCGGTCAACTCAGAATGAGGCTTATGCCATAATGGGAGGCTAATTTTACCAGCGGATGAGGAGTTGAGGCACGCTGTAATGACAGAGTCCCATGGGTCAATATTCGAGGTACATCCCGGTGGTAATAAGATGTACCAGGATATGAGGAGACAGTATTGGTGGGAAGGAATGAAACGAGACATAACAGAGTTTGTTTCGAAGTGTGCCACGTGTCAGCTTGTGAAAGTGGACCATCAGAGACCATCAGGGATGCTACAGCCGCTGGAGATTCCCATGTGGAAGTGGGAGAGCATCTCCATGGACTTTATTATAGGGTTACCTGCATCGCAGAGGGGTCACGATTCCATATGGGTCATTGTGGATCAGTTAACCAAAGTAGCCCACTTCTTGTTGGTTCGCACAGACTTTGAAACGATGTGTTATACGCAGCTATTCATAGCTGAGATTGTTAAGTTGCACGGGGTATCGGTTAATATTGTGTCTGACCGAGACAAGATCTTTGTGGCCCACTTTTGGTAGAATTTTCAGGAGGCCATGGGCACGGAGTTACGTTTGAGTACAACCTATCATCCACAGACTGATGGGAAAACTGAGAGAGTCAATCAGATTCTGGAAGATATGCTCAGAATGTGCATGTTAGACTTTGGGGGAGGTTGGGAGAAATATCTTCCTTTGGTAGAGTTCGCGTATAACAACTCTTACTAATTCACGATCGGTATGGCACCGTTCGAGGCACTTTACGGGAGACCTTGTCGCTCACCCTCTTGATGGTTAGAGGTGAGGGAGAACAAACTATTGGGGCCGGAGAATGTTCAGGAGACGTCTGCCAAAATAGAGTTGATCCGAGGGAGGATTCGGATAGCTCAGGATAGGCAGAAGAGTTACGTGGATGCTTCACGGAGACATGTGGAGTTAGAGGTTGGGGACCAGGTATTGGTCCGGGTGTCCCCTATGAAAGGGGTAATGAGGTTCGGCAAGAAGGGTAAGTTAGCACCGAGGTACGTGGGACCTCTACCTATTATCGAGAGGGTGGGACCTGTAGCTTATAGGCTGGGATTGCCAGAACACCTTCAGCGAATACACGACGAGTTTCATGTGGCATCGCTGAAGAAATATCATTGGAGCGAGAGGGCTTTATGGCACATTCCACTCAAGGAAATAAATTTACAGCCATATATCTCATATGAGGAGAGACCGGTGGCTATTCTGGATCGTAGTGAGCGAAAGTTATGATCCAAGGTTGTTTCACTAGTTAGATTATAGTGGGGTCATCACAACGTTGACGAGTCTACCTAGGAGCGGGAGGAGGATATGTGGGAAAAATATCCAGAGCTTTTCACCATAGGTACGACCTAATTTCGGGGACAAAATTCCTTTGTAAAGGGGAGAGTATGTAACACCCCGTATTTTTTGTGCATTAAATATTTAATTAATTCGGGAATTCAAAATTACTTGTGTGTCGTAATTTTAATTGAATTAATTATGGTAATTTATATTTAAATATGAATCGGGTAGTGAATGGTTAATATTTAGGTAAACTTATTTACTAAGTAAATAGTAATAATGTATTTACATCATTTCGGGTATTAATGACGGGATATGTACTTATTTCAGCCGGGAGTCGGTATAGACTAATTTGGGTGCGAAATGAGTATTTTTATAAATTAATTCAGATGCTAATTCTGAGTATACGGTTGAGTCCGGATGGGCTGAGATAGTCAAAAAAGTGTACCCGGGGGTAGTAAATGGGTCACAGAATATTTTTAGACATAGTCGGGCTCACACGGGGGCATTGAGTCACTTGGGCTTGGCCCATTAGACAAAAAATGGGATTAAGGTTAATTAAACAATTAAAAGAAACAAGGGAACGACTGAATTTATTTTAGAAAAGACTTAAAGGGTTAGGAAACCCTAACAGCAACCAAAGTCAAATTTGGGGATCACAAGAGAGCCAAAAAGAGTCATCTTCAACCTCGAGCACTCACAATTCCAAATTCAGACTCTACGAACCCTAAGGCAAGTGGTTAACTTGTTGTAGCATGTAAAGTGTATTTCAATTCATATTCATGTGAAGAAATTCGTTTTGGGATTTAAAGGGGGTATAAACATGGGGTTTTGTAAACCAATAATTTGATTGCTAAATTGATTAGAAAATCATATATAATCTGAGTGGTATATTTGTATCTGGTAAGATGTGTAAACCCAGACGAATTAGAGATGAATTTGGTGATAAGGAATTGATGTATAATGGGTTAAAGATTAAATAGAATTTTACTCCAACTTGGAAAAATAGTAGAGAAAGTGAAATTACTGATGTTGTTGGACTTTATAAAGGTTCCTCATAAGGTTTTTAATGTCTATAGTTGATGGGAAAGCTTGGTTTTTAGTGTAGAAGAAACTAGGGTTTGGAGGTGGGCATCCATGGCTGAAATAGCCAACTCGGGGAAGACGAGGACCTGATCGATCGATCGATCGATCGAAGGGGGACCATCGATCGATCGATGGTCCCCCTTCGATTGATCGATCAATAGATGGTTCGAAAATTTTGACAGTTCACCCAGTTGCTTTTATATGTAGGGATATTAAACAAACATCCTACCATGCCTTAATTTTTGAGTAATTAATACATGGGTTTAAATCTAATTAATTGTGAATAAAAATTATTTTGAATTTGAGGGTGATTTGGTGTGACACATCATGATTAAAATTAATCGGGATGTGGAGGAAATTAGTTGCTATATACTAGAGTTACAAATTTTGGGAATTACGATTCAAATTTTTAAATACGGACTTAGTGGACAAGTCCGGGGATATTGGTGGGACAATGCCGATATGAAAATTTTATTTAGGTGAAGGCTATATAATTTAGAGTCGGGAATATAGACTCGGGTGTTGTTTTAATTCGGGCCACGAGAGTAAGACCTAATATTGGTTGGGGCGATACCAAAGAACATTAATGTGAAAATTAATAAATAATTTGAGTTGGGACATAAACTCATAATAAAATGGAATAGGCTTGTGTCACGGACTTAGTACACGGTATAGCCGGGATATTTTATATTTATATATATATACGGTGTGTGATAGTATATATATGTGGTATGTGCATCAATATCAGTGATAGATATTATTATTATATACTCCAGTGCCATAAGGGGAGGTTGCGCGTAGTGGATGAATCCCCTAGCTTGAGCAGTAGGGCGAGTATAATCCCAGGTCATAGCATCCGTTATATGGGTGAGGGGCATCTCACTTTCAGGGAAGGAATATGACCGCCTAACCAAGTTAGTGAGCGATTCTGACTTGGGGTAACTTGGTTATGTGAATGCACCTAGTGGCATAGCACTTTATAAAATTTATACCCGGTGAGACTTTACTCGGGGGTTATTATTATTAAATGATATCTCAGTATGTTTATGAATACTGTAATATGACTAAGTATATAATTAGGTAAATAATTATATACGGGCTAAATAATACAAAACATGAGTTGTATTATATGTATAATAGATGTGGAAGTTATATGAAATTAAAGGGAAATGATTTAATTAAGTTTGATGTTGATAATAACTTAAAAATCATAATGAAGGCATACTCGGTTAGACTAGGGTGTTTAGAAGGGTTATAATTTATCTAGTAAGGAGAATAAGAACTAGGTAAATTTAATTAAGGCGTTAGTAGTACACATTAGAGGAGGGGCGAGGATGTCCTCAAGGGAGTGCGACACTAACTAAAATATGGAGAGCATGCATATTTATTTATTACTATAAGTTAATCTTTTGGTAAATGTTTTTCAAATGTTTTGGGTACTAACCCTTGCTATAAAAACTTTTTAAAAACCTTTTAGGTGTCCAGCCACAGGGACGCCAGGCTTGACTCTATTTTAGGGATCCGTCACTGCATCATATGTGGATGTTGCGGGAGATTTGATAGACGCCTCATTCTTTCATTTCTAGTATAGAGACTTCTTATCAGTTATTTCGAGCATGTAGCTCACAGTTCATTTAGTTTTTGTCAGACTTGTGGAGATTGATTACTTGTCTTTATTTTATATTTGTTGGAGTTTGGGACGATGGTTTATTCGGTCAGTGAATTAATTGTGAATGGTTGTTTCAGTTACTTGTGATTATTGTGTCATTTTATTTCCGCATGAGGTTCATTTAAGTTAATGAAAGATAAAACTTGGTACCAGTCTAATTTTCGCACTTAGGTGATTAGTAATTAAATGGGCGACAGTGATGCTAAGAATGATCCAACTGAGAAACCTTTTCTAACTTAATTTAGGACTGATCACCCGGGGTTAATTAGGCGGGGTGTCACAACGGAGGTAGGTGTCCACCATCTTTCATCCAAAATCCAGACACGTTCATCAATTGATTTTAATGCAGATCTCATGCGGGCTTTCCAATATGGATTGTTTGTCCCGTCAAAAACTGACATTTTATTATATAACTTCTCCATTATGAACACACTTGTTTTCAAAAATTAATTTTTTTAAAAATTGATATCTTAGAAAAATTTTGCAAAAAATTACACGGTAAAATTGTATAACTGGCTCTGATACCAATTTGAGAAGAGTGCGATTGTGTTCAAATAAGGAAGTTATTTAATTAAACTCAGTTTTCATTAATTAAGTCCTACACATGCATCTATGTGTGATTGATGATGATAAAATCAAGTAAGAACATTCAAACACACATAAGTGAGGAAAAATCCCCCAAAGGGGTAAAACCTTTTTTTTTTCACTATAATTTTGTGAGAAAATGTCTTACACGAATTACAATGAAAATATGTGACATAGAAATACCCTCGGGTGTCAGTTCTGATGTCGTCGGCTGGAACTATCCCTTTCTAGTAGGGCAGCAATGAAGAAGAGAACGACCTCCTCACAAATTACTCCGGATGAGTAAATGATCCTCTTGAAGGTCTAAAGATTCACACACATATATTGGAATGGTTTTGTGAATCAAAAAGGTTTAGAAAACCTTAAAAAGATGAAGTCTTATTCTGGACTGTTTTCGCAGAATTTTGATATTGAAGAAAGACTTAAAAATCGTGTAGAAGGTTTACAGGTATTTATATGAAAATCGAGGCGGTAGCTCATTCGAATGAGATAACCATGTCGCTCGAACAAGATCGTGTGACATGCCTATCTCGCGCAAATGATAAACAAAGTCATTCGAGCGAGCTCGTCGTTCAAGGCACTTCGCTTCTACACTTAAAAAAAATATGCTTTTGATAAAAATTTAATCCAGACATCAAAAATAATTTTCAAAAAATTTCCTAAATATTTATGCAAATATTAAAGCTCCAATAAACCATTTTACCAATAAAGCATAGTGGAGTAGTGGGAATGAGCTGAGCATCATGCCGCGTGTAGCATGATGCACGCGAAGATAATGGATGCATTGAATTCAGATAAAGGCCGTCAAGCATGATTGTGTTGATGTGCCGAATGTAGCGGTATCAGACATACAAACTTTGATCTATGGAATAACAGAAAATTCCTAGATTCTACCCCGGACATTTATAAAATTATGTCCTTACATGTTTCATTTGTTGCTGAGATTGAAAAAGGGTGTTAGGGGTAGGAGAAGGTTTTGGAAGTTAGGTCGCCGAAATGGGTGTAAGTACGGGTTCCATGTAGGTGAGAGAATGGAAGTGGGTCTATGGGTTTAGGATGGTGGAGGTTTGGGAACTAATTTTGATGGTGATGTAGTTTAGTTCGTGGGTTTAGAGAGAAATCGAAGTAGGTGTGGGTCGAACTTGGACTTGGTCATAGGTCTGAGCTTCGGTTTGGGGATTTGAAAGTAGGTCAAGTATGGTCTTTCGGGTTCGAGGGTCTATGTTTTGGTTTGGGTTGCATAGCATGTAGAAAAAGGGTGGGCGATAATTAAGAAGGCTGCCAAGGCTCTTTTGGATAACTTGATGTCCGACCGGATATGTGGGTCAATTTTTACCGGATTAGAGGTATGATGGAACCGGGTGGATATAAGGGAGTAGGTCGAGTGGGTTTTAGGAGGGTTGACATGAGGTTTTTTGACGGGTCAGTTGGTAGGGTTATGGTGGGTGACTATGGAGGTTGGGCAAGGTGTTGGGTAATGGATTTGGGTGTCTTTGTTATTGGAGGTTTTGGAGAGTGGAGGGAGAAGATGGGTGTGAGGTAGGAGATGGGTTGGGTGTGTCTTTGGTGTGGTGAGGTGTATGGGTGTAGCGTATAGATTAGGGATGTATTTTTGTATGTAATGTATGTGGGGATGGGGTGGGTGGGTGTGTTTTGTTTGCACCTAACTTAAAAAAAATCCCTAAGACTAAAAAAAAAATTAATAAAACTAAAACTAAAAAAATTAAATTCTACTAAAAGAATAATAAAAAAGTAAAATTTAAAATCCTAACTAAAGAAAATCTATTAAAATTAGAAAATTAAATTCCCAATCTAAAAATAAAATACTTAAAATAAAATAGTACTAATAAATCTAATCTATTAAAATATTATAAAACGAAACTAATAATAAAAACTAAAAATCAAATAAAAATAAAGCTCACTCCTATTATATTTACATAAAAAAATAGCCAACTCACAATACACACTCTAATAAATACAACTATATGCACAAATGAATTCTAAAAATATCTACGAAGTACAAACTAAGCACACACAAGGCTATGCTAATGGCTTGGGTCCGGGCTCAGGCAATTGATAAGGGTCTGGGCTAGGCTCTTTTCACCGCATCACTACCTCATTTGATGTACTTGACCACTTATTTAAAACAATTTCCTCGAATTAAACATTTGTTGACACCGTAAATGCTTATTGACATGAAAAACAAACAAATACCAATATAAGTCCGATTTTACGGAGAACTAGCAAGTAAAATGAGTCTTTTTTGACAAATAAAGATAAAACTTTTTGTGATTATCACACCACCCCCAAATAAAACATTGCTAGTCCTCGAGAAAAAATAGAAAGAAATAAAGATAAGAAACCAAAAGTGTACCACTTTCGTGGGTACAAGCTATTGCACTTCGCATTTGCAATAAGCCATTAAACCTCTAGGTTTCCCTAGAGGACGAATGTTGTATTGTGTGGGTTTGTAGTGAATATACCCATAAAATTCATTTTTTGAAAAATGAACTTAATCTCATCTTGAAAAAGAGAAATGTCATACAATGAACTATGAAGTGTTTTGAAATAAACTCACTTAACACCCATGCCAAATATTTTCTAGAATTTAACGTTCATAGTGTGAATCACTTAAATGGATTTAAGTATCACGAGAGTAATTTGTAGATCACCTTTTAAAATTAATGCTTCGACTTCCAAATCTCACCGGATATATCACTAAAATGATGTCTTGAGATCTGGGTAGGTGTATCTCTCTTGTTTGTGAGGATGTGAGTAAATTTAAAAAAGTTCAAACGTCTCACACACATAAGAAATAATGGATTCAATAATGAATTTGATCTCAAGGAAGGAATGCAAATCACTACATCGAGACTTTTCATTTGCCCGAACACTTCACCAAAGGTAAGAATGGGATTTAATGTAAATGATGAGGGGAAATGAGATGGGTAATATGGATGATATGATGATTTTTGATATTTTGAGAAGAGTGGACATCTTGAACAATTAATGTCTCCATTTCACAAAAGTTTGATCGCATGCTTTTCTTTTTTCTATATTTTTTTTTCTTTTCTTTTTTTGTGGGGCAATGGTTTTTATGAGATGCAATTCGTCTTTTAAAGTAAGAATGAAGACATTATATATATATAATTTCAAATACTCTTTTTATCAAAATCAATGGTGATGATGGAATAATGATATATGTATGGTATGAACGATGCGGTAATCTGGAAACTGGGGAAAATTAATAGTGTTCGGGACAAACTAGAAGACACACGATTCTTACAACTCAAAAGTCATGTCATCCTCAGTGGTTATTCCAAAATTTAAAGTATAATGAGATCATGCAATGACTTAAAGTATAGTATCCAAAGGAAGTTGAGTCATCTTGTGACTCGAAGATTGCATAAAAATTCTCAAAAATGATGAATAGCTCAAATCTCCTAGGATTTAAGTTTTACAAATGATTTTTAAGGTTTTCGTGAAAAATATTTTCACTATTCAACTCTAGACTGTAATGACGTGATAAGTGCGCAAAAAGTATTGAGTTATTGAATTCATGGTGGAATATGCCTTATGAAGTATTGCTTAAGCTTATAAATTTAAAAATCGACTTCAGGCTCAACATAGAGTATTCTAGACTTTTAATTATGGTTGATAGATAAATCACGTCAAAGATAAGAAAAACGTGTTAAAAGTGAAAAATCTAACTTAAATCTGATAAAAATTTTCAAAATAAGTATGATTTTGAGAAATACCCCACCCCCAAACAAAGAAAAATATCATCCTCCATGTTTAAAAAAATATTTGAACTTTTTAAGGCATAGGGAACGAAAGAATATACTGAAATCAACTGATAATGAAGTTGCACTGCACGTATGATGAGGTAAAAATGTGTACAGGTCTATAAACATAGTAATGCATTAGGTGGTGAGAATCACAACCCCCAAATAGGATAAGACACGTACTTAGAAATAAGAAATGACAGGCTAACTCCCAGTAGTGCTAAATTGAACGTCTTCATTCATATGTAAACATACTCACCCATAAGGATATGAACTATGATAACACAAGGTGGCAAAGGTGTGGGTGATGGCAGTCACCCCAAAACAAGACCGAAAAATCAGTTTTGTTTGGACGTAGGTTACGCAGGTTAATGCACTTGTTTGGCCGCAAAACATTGGTGGACTACAGGTGGGTGGGAATGAAGCATGTGAAATTATGGAAAAGTGGATGGCGAAGAGGAACCGATGACGGGCTTTATTGAGCTTTAAGGTGAGGGCAAAAAGGGCTCTATAAGCATGATGCTCAATTTGGTGAGGAAGACGAAAATGTGTAGAAATTTGGATGTGATGGGGCTCATGGGTATCATATGACCATTATATAAATGGGAGATGATAGTGGTCATGTCTTGACACATTGACGAGCTAACGATAGTATTAAGCACAACAACAAGCAGGTGGTGCACATGAAGGAATAAACTCAGTGGCACATAAGTGGAGAGTAACACCACAAATACTCCTATGGATAGTGGGGTGGGTGAAAAACTCATGGGATGGTTCGTGGAGTTCAAATATGGAAGGTGGGTACAAGTAAGGACCTAAGGAGATATTTGGAATTGGGAGAGGTACGACGACTAGGTCCAAACTTGGTGGAGCAGGTGGGACAATAGGTGGTTTGGGAGGGATAATGGGTGGATTGGGAGGGACAATGGGTGGATGATGGTGATCTAACTAAAGAGTAGGGGATACACACTCATCTTGGGGGTCGAAATAGTCCTCAGTGTCCTCTTGAAGAGGGAGTGTGGTATCAAGTGATGGAGATATCAACTTATCCACCAATGTGTCACCATCCGTAATGGTGAAAGGGTCTAACGAGGCATTAAGATCCGAGATATATGAATCAACATCAATATCAGACTCAAAGTGAGCCAAACATCACTAGAGAGGATCCATAGCAAGGGAGGTGGGAACCATCTCTAATTCAATATCGATGCATTAGAGGTCATTCGTATACAGAGCTAACCTATAAGGAATGGGCGTCTCGAGGACACACTCAATGGGTGCAACCATGTATAAAATCGTGGGAGTTTTTGGATATAAAATCGCCATGTGAGTTCTTTTGGATATGGCAGAGTAAAGAGAACCTCGGTGTTAGGTTCTTTTGGATTATTAGGGTATGGATAAGCCTCACATTCTATGGATAAGTCAACATAATTATTAATTTGGGGCTCGAACCACGAGGTGGTTGCAACTTCAAGATTCTCAGGATAGAAGGGTTGGTCACACTCAAAATCTGTGTCATAAGATGAATCATCATCGTTCCACATTAGTGCAACAATGGGTTGACTTGAGGTGAAATCTGACTCATTCTCACACTCAATTTCATTTAACCTTTATTCAAGCTATTGAAGGCGTCATTTTGATATTGAGTGGCTTGCTCTTATACTCGGGGATGATTTTTTGCAAGAGTCGTTCAAGAGAGGATATGTAGGATGGTGGTGAAGTGTTAGATAGTGGTGGTGGTTGAAGTGGACACAACTCGCTATTGACATTAGGAAGTGGAGAATAGTCATATGAAGTGTGTGGTACGGGGTCAAGTTGTTCATACACGGAGAATCATCTCCTTGAGAGAGAAAATGTTCATAATAATGGGTAGCATAGTGAGAGGACTGATCGGTATGGGGTGCACTTGTTTTCCATGACGACTGATGGAAATCGTGAGGATCCACAACATAGGGTTAGAATTCGTATTACGTAGTAGGGTGATGACGCCTCCACGAATAGCTTGGATGCTCACACCACTCGACATTAGATATGTCACAATAATAAGTCGACATGGGTTCTAAAATAGTGTCACATGGATACAAATGTTCCAGGTGGGTTCTGATGGTTATGGAAAGTACGGACACTCATGGGACAAGTGGTTGGCGTGAAAGCAATAAGTGTACGATGAAGAATTTAACGCGTTGATACTCATCATCGGAGGCGATGGAATATGAGATGCGTGCATGGACAACGAAAAAGTATCAACGGTGTGTGTTTGATAGTTAAATCCACTAAGTAGAGTCTGGATGTTCGACTCGGGCTCAAACATGCTTCGAGATGATGGGTAATGGCCAAAGTATTCCCATAAAGGACGTTCTTCGATCATTATGAGAGAATATTTTTTTATATTTTTAAATATTTTCAAAAGGAAATAATATACTTTTAGATTTTTATAAAAATAAAGGAAGAAAGAGGTTTTGGATTTTTTTTGGAAGAAAAGATAGGGGGAAAATATTTGGACTCTCAATTTGGACGAACGCACTAAAATCGACTATCAAAAGATTGAATTAGACACACACAAGTCAAGGATGAAACCTAACTAGCTCGTAGCCAATTTTTATCTTTAAAATTAGTGAAAGGGTAGAAAAATTTTACTTAAGTCCGCGGGCGACAAAAATTATGGAATTCATCATGTCGTCTCCTTTGCAAAAAAATTATTCCTACTTGGCTAGCTAGTTAATTGATTTTAAATTTAATTCTAGCTAGGATAGCACATAATGGATAAGCGAGTGAGTCGGGTGATGAAATTACTTCTCATTTTAATGATCGGGTCAAGGTCATAGTTTCATCAATTCCTCAAACCATTCAAATTAAGTACGATGCGATAATGAAAAGCACATATGAGCAAGTAATCACACAAAAAATGAACTCACTTACATGGGAGTCGTGAGTGATGAAGAATGTAACTCCCACGGATTTTACACACGTGTGAAGACCTAGTTGAGTCAAACGGGGGGAAGTTCACATGACTTCAGTTGTCCCCAGGAGTCCTACTGACCCAAACTGGAGAGGCTTCAAAATTCCACTCTAAAGGCGCTCTCTCTCTACCATGTCTAGTTTCCCTTTTCGCATTTTTTGGGATTAATTATTACAAAAAATTAGTGTCCAAAGCACCACGGATGAATGTACAAGGCCTCAATATCCTAATACAAACAATTTATGTGAAACAAATATATATATATATATATATATATAAATGAACAAGTGTACAAGTCTTCAAAATGCTCCTCAACTCGAAAAGTCGGCAACGGCACTTCGTGAAAAGTCAATCACCAAAATTTAAGGAAAGTCCAACAATTAAAAAGCCGGCAATAGTGACATTTGATATTACGTCTTTTTAGTATATGTCATTTTAGAATAAAAGATCGTCAATCAAAAAATCGTTTTGTACCTACAAATACACTAAAACATGTGTAATGACAAGTAAGGGGTCAAATTCACGCTCCTTGACGTAGACAAGAGCAAAGTGAAGACTTAATATGATTTTTAAAATAATCTTGAAGGGATATTTATACTACTAATTATGAACTAAAATTAAAACTGGACTAATAAATAAGAAAAATGATAAAGTGAGTTAAATATGAGGAGAAAAGAATTATGAGATAATTCAAGGGATTAAACTTTACCACTTAACCTACTTATTTTCAGTAATTATTTTGTCAATTTGAAATACCCCAAAACATATATAAATCCACAAATCAACTCTCATCGCAAATGTTAAGTTACAGGTAGTCTTTTTAGAAAATTAATATTTAAATTTCATATATTCACAAAAATTATATTTAAACATTTTCTTAATAAATCACCCTCTAGGGAAAATTCACTAAAAGTATTTTAAATCATTAAAAACTAAATTTTTAGAGTAGGGAAATTCGAACTATAATATTATTTAAAAATTACCTATTTCTAGTTTAATTAATAAATAAACATCATAATCTGAATTTGTTATTTTCTTTCGAAAATGATTCACCCGCTCTCGACGCATAAATATAAATTGTAAAATTTTAATATTAATATTCAAAGGGGCATAATAAATAAACAAACTGAAAAATAAAAATAATTAAGTTCAGGGTTTTATCTCACCCCATGAATGGGGTATTTAGCCTATAATTTTGGTAGTATTACATATAAAATATAATAATGACACAATAAGAGACATTAAATAAATAAAATGAAGAGAGAACAAAACAAAAACAAAGTCTCCTTAAATTTTCATTGCAAGCCCAAGCTTTGATGAATAGTAACCCCCAATTCAAAGTTTTACAACACTAAAAAAATGTCCATGAACTCACAATTTGTATCTTACAAAATATTTCATGCCTCACGTTCAAGTCACTAAAGAAAATAGAAAAAATAAATAAAAATTAAATACATCTGTACTCGTAAATCTACACTAAAATGAGCTCCAAAAATGGAGCATGAAAATTAAAACTATCGTCAATTGTTGTCCGAACTCCCTTTGCTGAAATAAAGAGAGTCCTTTTAAATAAGAGGTATGGAGCAACGGGGTAAAATTGAAAAGGTAAGAGTGAGGGTAGTTTAGGAAAAATGCGATAAAAGTCATAACACGTTACTTTTATTTTGGGAGAATGCTAGAGTCTTGAGTTATGAATGAAATGGGTAAGGTTGCATTTGTAGCTGGGATTGAAAAAGGTTATCAGAGGTAGGAGTAGGTTTTGGAGGTGTTGGATTAATTCCAATATTTATTGAGTTTAATTTTTAGTTGTTAATATTTTATTATATTATTTGTGTTTTATTTTAAACATAGTTTGGGTTTTAATTTAGAAAGTAGAAACATGAGCAAATGGGTGTGAAAGATATGGGGAATGCTCAAAATCCCATATTGTCCCACATTGGAAGAATACTACAAAAGGTAGTGGTATATCAACTAAAGGACAACTAAGATTCTTAGTTGACAAGTCAAATAAGAGGCTATGATCCTACGCATCGCGGTGGTGCTTAAGCACCACCAATCGCGACACGCGTAAGCGCGACACGCGACGCGCGAAAGGGCGATTGGGCGACTTAGGGCGCATTGCGCGCTTTGACGCGCACTTGGCACTTCGCATCGTCGCTTGGAGCGTGGGAGCCTAAAGTTTTGACGAGGTAAAACAGATCAACGGTTGTGATTAAACGATCCGATCAAAGGGTTTAAAATCCGAAACGGCTTGATCTAAACCGTTAGATGAACTCGTAGCGTTTCGTGTAGGGGATGTCCATTCGCTTACGATGGGACGCCTAATCTGAACCGTTAGATCGTAGCTGTTCCAAACAGGCACGATCCAACGGTTGCTGAGTCACTCCATGAAGAGTTGTGACTGTTGAAGAACAGTCACAGAAATGGCTATAAAAAGAGTTCCAGACCTCTGTTTTGGACACCGAAAATTGCTAGTTTCTCCTCTCTCCGTCCTCTATACTTTGGCATTATCAAGTTACAAATTCAGAGTGTTCTCGGGTTTGATCAAACAGTACATAGTTTGAATCAAACAACTGTTCATACTGCATTGTATCCTGAAGGCAGGTTCTACAAAACCCATTGTGTACTCGCGGTTCTGGTTCTGTCTCAACCGGATTGGGAGAAATTTTGCCTAAAAGAAAGCGTTCCAAGAACGTGCCTTGCAGAAATTAATTTATTATATTTCGTTCTTTCCATAAGAAAACTCCAACAGTTTTAGGCAAAATTTTCTAAACCTTATTACTCCACTCAAATGGAAGGAACTGTGGCACAATCTATCCAAGTCATGACTCAAGACTTAATTCGACTCGACCGTTTTGATGGCGGAAATTTCACCCGTTGGCAAGAGAAAGTTATGTTCTTCCTCACATCACTAAAACTTGCATACATTCTAGATGATAACCTTGAACAAATTCCCGAGCCCACACCCGAAGACACCGAAGGAATAAAGCAAAAACGTGTGAAGAGGAAAGAAGACGAATTTATGTGTCGAGGACACATCCTCAATGCTTTGTCTCAAACTGTTTATAGCGCTCATAGAATGATTCCGACGGCAAAGGAATTATGGAAGGCGTTGGAGATAAAGTATCAAAACGAGGAAGCGAGCAATCGTAAGTTTCTAATTTCAAACTATATGAATTTTAGAATGAATAATGATAAATCTGTCGTCCATTTTGTTGTGGCGTATATGGCGCCGTAACTTGATGGATTATCCCATGAGTATTACAAAATTGTATAAACTCACTCGGGTAATATTCACCACCCCTATCGGATCGTAGGACTTTAATTTTTCTATTTTGTTGAGTTTCAACTTCTGCTTTAAAAATTAGGAATTTAGTTGAAATGATAAATTCAATGTTAATCAGTTCTGGTTTACCTTTGTCGATGTGGGGAGAAGCGGTTTTATCCGCATGTTATATTTTAAATAGAGTTCCATTGAAAAACAAGGATATTACACCATATGAATTATGGTTTAATCGTAAGCCTAATCTTAGACGTCTTAAAGTTTGGGGATGTCTTGCTTATGTAAGAAAACCCGAACCTAAAAGACCTAAACTAGGAAATAGGACTTACAAATGTGTTTTTATTGGATACTCTAGTAACAGTACGACTTATACATTTTTAAACCTTGAAACTCAAGAAATCATTGAGTCGGTAGATGTGCAATTTTTTGAACATCTAACAAAGTTTAGTACTTTGAATCAAGGTTTAGAAAATAATAATTCGACTGTTGACTCCTCAAATTTAGAAGAAAATTCACAACCTATATCTTCTTCAGAAACAACGAATGACGTTGAACCACGAAGGAGTAAAAGACAAAGAACTGAAAAAACATTTGGGCCTGACTTTGTTATTTATTTAGTTGAAGGGGATTTAAATGAGACTAAGAACAAAACTAAATTTGTTCTTAATGTAGAAGATGAACCGACCACATTTCATGAAGCGGTAACATCTAGGGATGCTGTCTTTTGGAAAGAAGCAATAAATGATGAAATGAACTCAATTTTGTCAAATCAAACTTGGGTTATTTCCGATCTTCCCCACGGGTCTAAACCTATTGGGTGCAAATGGATATTTAAAAGAAAATTAAATCCGGATGGTTCTATAAATAAATTTAAGGCAAGACTAGTTGCTAAAGGCTATAAGCAAAAATATGGAATTGATTACTTTGATACATATGCTCCTGTTGCTCGAATCACTTCCATTAGGATATTAATATCTCTTTCTTCTATTCACAATTTAGTTATTCATCAAATGGATGTTAAAACTGCATTTTTAAATGGTGATTTAGAAGAAGAGATTTATATGGAACAACCCGAAGGGTTTGTATTGCCTGGCCAAGAAAAGAAAGTGTGTAAATTGGTTAAATCTCTTTATGGCCTTAAACAAGCTCCTATGCAATGGCATGAGAAGTTTAATAATATTGTTATATCCCATGGATATAAAGTTAATGATGCCGACAAATGTATATATAGTAAATTTGAAAATGGTGTTGGTGTTATTATATGCTTATATGTGGATGACATGTTAATATTTGGGTCTAATCTCAAATATGTTGAAGAAACCAAAAGGTTTCTTTCATCAAAATTTGATATGAAAGATCTTGGAGAAGCTGATGTGATTTTAGGAATCAAAATTGTGAGAAAGGATAATTCTTTAGCGTTATCTCAATCTCATTATATAGAAAAAGTTATTAAAAGATATAATCATTTTGAACTTAAGCCAGCTGCTACACCTGTGGATCCTAGCATCAAATTAATGAAAAATACTGGCCGTGCTATGGACCAACTTAAATATGCTAGTATTATTGGGAGTCTAATGTATGCCATGCATTGCACTAGACCAGACATTGCTTATGCAGTGAGTATATTGTGTAGATTTACAAGTAATCCAGGACAAGAGCACTGGAATGCAATTTCTAGGGTGCTTAGATATCTGAAGAGGACTTTGGATTATGGCTTACATTATGTAGGATATCCATCTGTTTTAGAAGGATATAGTGATTCAAGTTGGAATAATCTTGAATCAAAATCAAAGTCAACTACTGGTTGGATTTTTACGCTAGGAGGAGCAACTATCTCTTGGGGATCCAAGAAACAAACATGTGTATCAGATTCAACAATGCAATCTGAATTTATAGCCCTAGCAGATGCATGTAAAGAAGCAGAATGGCTTAGAAATGTGTTGTATGATATTCCTTTATGGAAAAAGCCATCACCTTCTATTATGATAAGTTGTGATAACCAAGCCACAATTTATAAAGTTTCGAACAAAACTTACAACGGAAAATCTAGACACATTAGTCTAAGACATCAAATTATAAGAAAATTACTCAAGGAAGGAGTAATTACAGTCGACTATATTAAAACGAACAAGAATTTAGCAGATCCTCTGACTAAAGGTCTTGTAAGAGAGATGATATATATCACCTCAAAAGGAATGGGACTAAGGTCTATTAAATAACACAACTATATTTAATGGGAACCCAACTCATATCTTGAAAATATAGATAGAGTTCAATGTGGTACAAACAAGTTAAATTATAGTTATGGAACACTAGGAATTTATACAAAAAGTTCCATTCCTATATGCCTAGTGTTGGTTTTCTGCATGTTAGAGGATGAAGTTCACTTCTTAATAAATCATATAAGTGTGACTCGCAGAATCACTAAAGTTGATTTACCTATTCGAGTGTCGAAAGTGTGGCCGCTTTCTATGAAATCAAGACCGATCCTAAAGCGCTCGTGAAATCAGGATTAGCACAAGGCCATAAAAGTGCATGCTAGAAGAACACTTATAAACTCAGAAATCGGTATGTGTGATAGTTCCGGCTAGTCTCAAAAGGTCCTTGGTTCAAGATACGTTCACCACAGCACTTTGATGAAGCTTTGAATTATTTTCACTATATGGAAGTTCAAGTCCGAAAGACACTTCTCATTTATGTACTAGATTTTAGCGATAATGCCAAAATTTATTTATTGTCTTTTTTGCTTTGCTCTCTTGTGTATATTGAAATTGGTGGGAGAATGTTGGATTAATTCCAATATTTATTGAGTTTAATTTTTAGTTGTTAATATTTTATTATATTATTTGTGTTTTATTTTAAACATAGTTTGGGTTTTAATTTAGAAAGTAGAAACATGAGCAAATGGGTGTGAAAGATATGGGGAATGCTCAAAATCCCATATTGTCCCACATTGGAAGAATACTACAAAAGGTAGTGGTATATCAACTAAAGGACAACTAAGATTCTTAGTTGACAAGTCAAATAAGAGGCTATGATCCTACGCATCGCGGTGGTGCTTAAGCACCACCAATCGCGACACGCGTAAGCGCGACACGCGACGCGCGAAAGGGCGATTGGGCGACTTAGGGCGCATTGCGCGCTTTGACGCGCACTTGGCACTTCGCATCGTCGCTTGGAGCGTGGGAGCCTAAAGTTTTGACGAGGTAAAACAGATCAACGGTTGTGATTAAACGATCCGATCAAAGGGTTTAAAATCCGAAACGGCTTGATCTAAACCGTTAGATGAACTCGTAGCGTTTCGTGTAGGGGATGTCCATTCGCTTACGATGAGACGCCTAATCTGAACCGTTAGATCGTAGCTGTTCCAAACAGGCACGATCCAACGGTTGCTGAGTCACTCCATGAAGAGTTGTGACTGTTGAAGAATAGTTACAGAAATGACTATAAAAAGAGTTCCAGACCTCTGTTTTGGACACCGAAAATTGCTAGTTTCTCCTCTCTCCGTCCTCTATACTTTGGCATTATCAAGTTACAAATTCAGAGTGTTCTCGGGTTTGATCAAACAGTACATAGTTTGAATCAAACAACTGTTCATACTGCATTGTATCCTGAAGGCAGGTTCTACAAAACCCATTGTGTACTCGCGGTTCTGGTTCTGTCTCAACCGGATTCGGAGAAATTTTGCCTAAAAGAAAGCGTTCCAAGAACGTGCCTTGCAGAAATTAATTTATTATATTTCGTTCTTTCCATAAGAAAACTCCAAGAGGAGGTTGGGTCACCGAAATGGTCGTAGGTACAGGTTCTGTGTAGGTGAGAGTTTGGAAGTGCTACAGGTTTAGGATGGTGGAGGTTTGGGAACGGATTTTAATGGTGATGGAGGTTGGTTCATGGGTTTAGAGAGGAACAAGAGCAGGTGAGAGTCGCATTTGGACTGGGTCGCAGGTTTAAGCTTCGGTTTGGGGATTTGAAAGCAGGTCGGGTATGGGCTTTTGGGTTCGAGGGTCCTTGTTTTGGTATAGAATGCATAACAGGTAGAAAAAGTATAGGCGACAATTAAGAAGGCTTCTAAGGTGGTTTGGACAACTGGATGTCCGACCAGAGATGTGGGTCAAGTTTTACCGGATTTGAGGTTGGATGGAACCGGGTGGATATAAGGGAGTAGGTAGGCGAGTTTTAGGAGGGTTCGCAGGAGGTTTTTCGGCGGGTCAGTTGGTAGGGTTATGGTGGGTGGCTATGGAGGCTGGTCATGGTGTTGGGTAATGGATTTGAGTTTCTTTGTTAATGGAGGTTTTGGAGAGAGGAGAGAGAAGATGGGTAAGAGGTAGGAGATGGGTTCGGTGTGTCATTGGTGTGGTGAGGTGTATGGGTGTAGCGTATAGATTAGACATGTATTTTTGTATGTAATGTATGTGGGGATGGGGTGTGTGTGTGTGTGTGTTAGTTTGTACCTAATTAAAAAAATAAAAATAAATTTCCTTTAGACTGAACTAAAAAAATTATTAAAACTAAAATTAAAAAAATAAATTCTACTAAAATACTAATAAAAAAAGGTAAAATTTAAAATCCTAATGAAAAAAATCTATTAAATTAAAAAATTAAATTCCCAATCGAAAAATAAAAGACTTAAAATAAAATAATACTAATAAATCGAATCTATTAAAATATTATAAATTATAAATAAAAAGAAACTAATAATAAAAAATAATAAACAAATAAAAAGAAAACTCACAACTATTATATTTACATACAAAAGAGTCGACACACAATAAAGACTCTAATATATACAACTATACGAACAAATAAATACTTAAAATATACATAAAGTACAAACTAAACACACACAAGGATAAGGTGATGGCTTGGGTTTTGGGCTCAGGTAATTGGTAGGGAACTGGGTTAGGGTCTTTTCACCGCATCAATGCCACATTTGATGTACTTAACGACTTATTTATAATAGTTTCCTCGAATTAAACTTGTTTGACATCACAAATGCTCATTGACTTGCAAAAAAAAACAAATACTCATATAAGTCTGATTTTACCAAGAACTAGTAAGTAAAATGCGTCTATCTGAGGTATAAATATAACACTTTTGGGTGTTTATCACCCCTCCCAAAAGGAAGAACCCTATCTATTAAGGAGATGCACTCTGTGAAACTTCCCTAACTTCTCTTCTAAATAAGAGGAAAGAGGTCGGGGGTTCATCCTACCCAGTTACCGTGGGGGATTCCCCAGAAGACGCATGTCAAACCTGTAAAGAAGATAAAGTAAAAAAATAGCCTTATTATCCACCTGTTAACTTCCAAGTAGGAAAATTCCATTGGCAAGGGGAAATACCCTACTAAGGGCGCAGTTGCAATAATCTAAATTTGGCTCTCTGTCTTTTAAGGGGAGCTTGTCTCCCTATTAATTAGATATTGGTCAGTACCGTAAACTCTGGTAGCTTTTCTATACACACTGCCCAAATGTTTTCTCTTATAAGTAATGAAGTTATTCCGTGTGATTTTTATTGATTCAAGTTTTATGCACATGATATTAACACTTTTCCCCCATTTTACTTGACATATTATGGTGGAGTCCATCAATGTGCTTGACATGAGATTCGAACAGAAGAAGGAGGTGGATGACCTATAGGTCACCTTGAGTAAGGCCTTTGATGATACTAAAGTCAAGGTGGATAAAATCAATACCTTGCTGAAAACAAAGGACAAGGCTATCGTCTAGTCAAAGGTGATGGTTGAAGGTTTGGATAAGGAGAACTGAGATTCCTCCCAAAACCTTGTTGCATGAGCGGAGGAAAATAGTGATGCCTTTAAAAAAGTCTCGAATAAAGACTTTGCAAATGATGAAAAGCCACTACTATTTATACAAAAATACTTCTTTAGGAAGGGTCGGGTTAATGCCTTGGTTAAGGTTCGAGTTGCTGCTGTCTCTAAGATTTTCATCGATCAAGCTCCTAGATCTCCTCCTAACTTGGAGGAAGAAGAAGAAGATATGGACAAGGCTGATCACCAGCCAAAGGTTTTTAAATACCACAAAGATTCTCTTGCGTTTTAGTTTTTCCTATGGTCTTTTTTGTAATTTTTCATGTCCTTACTCTTCTTTTTATGTAATCTTTGTAAGGGCTTGCCCCTTGATTTTTGAATGAAATGAAAAATGTTTTTGCTTCAATCATATAAACCTTAGCTACTTTCTTTATAATTTTCTTGTGTTTTTTTTTTGTTGTAGTTTCTTTAGATGTGAAATTAACTTCATTTATTCTCGCGGTCCGATGATCGCCTTACCCTTATATTTTTGGTCTAAGAAAATGATGATATGGATTTTGTTATTGGAACTGAGTTACTAGATCGAGCTCGAACGGACTTTACCAGGCATTGCATAGAATAATGAGTCGTTATGGAGACTAGATAAAGAAGTTACCGAGTCTTTAAGCTAAAGGAGATAAGAAATATTTCTACCCTTCTTAAAAATGACAATATTGCTATGAGGTAGTAGCTTGTCAATGCATAGAAGGCTTATAAACAGAATGAGTCATCCAAAAAAAGGATTCACTATAGAATCACGAAGTTTAGGTACCAACTCAGAAAGCAACCTCGTGCAGTCTGGGTTGATGGCTATATTGAGGGATGGATGATCGAGTGCCGAACAACTGAGGAATTTTCATAAACTATTAAACCTTTTAAATTAGCTTCAAGTTAGTCTAAATCTAAAGAAAAAAAAAATGATATGTTTGATTTTAATGACTTTAATGTTTACAAACTACTTAAAAAATTAAATTAAATTGATACTGAAATAAACTACCTAAAGTTATCAACTAATTATAATGTGATCTCAACCATCAAAGTAACACCAATTATAAGGAAACAACGACTAAGTAAAGCGAGTAAAGAAAATTAACTTGACTAACTATCCATAAATTAAATATTTGAATAATGGAGTGAATTTCTAAACTTTTTTTTAATAAACTGGGGAAATTAGGTACTTATGAATCCATAATGGTTATATAAATTGCATGCTTTACAAATATGAGTCACTGAACTTTAATTAATTATACAGTCTAAAGTCATTCAAAATTCATAAATTAACTATATGGCAATTACGTGATAAGAACCATATTTTTAATTAAATAAATCTGAAAGTTATTAAATATTAAATTTCATCCATTTTATTGGTATTTCTAATTTAATCCTTAAACATCGTTAAATACATTATAATTAATGATAGCATGTCAATAAAACAATCAATGCATAATATATATAAATTTGGCATGAATCACATACGTCTTATGCAAAATGCATGACAAATTTCATATTTGTTGAGGTTAGATCGTGACAAAAGTTTCAGAAATAATTAAATTTAATTAATTGTTTAAGCAAAGGGCATATCAATTATCCATGTTGATGTAAAAAACTAGATCGCTCTAATTATTCAATCACAAATAAATAAAATGAGACAAAGATTTTTAAAGTGGTTCAGCCTTATAAGAATGGCCTACGTCCACTGTTATGTTATTGCTGAGTGTTGTGGAATCCTTGATTACAAGTTCTCTCAAGAAATTTCGGTCCCCTTGAATGAGGGTGATACAAGGTATTTATACCCCTTAGGCTGTATATGAAAAGGTTGATACATTAAATGATATACATATGAAATGGTAATACATTTAATGCAGCGTGTGCGTCAAGATGATAAACATTCAATGAATAATTGAACTGTTGATTATCTGGCAGTTTATGATACGACCGAGATGCAGTTCGGACCGCCTTAGTTCCTCGGAGCGCTAGAGTACCTCGGAGTGCTGAAGCTCCTCGGTGTATCTTTGTTGCTCGGAGAGAACATGAGTTGGTCGGGGAAATGAACTTCCTCGTTGTTATTGTGCCATGTAGATTTGATAAATGTCTTCGTATTATTCGCCCACATCAGCATATTAAAATTGGTATCAACAGAAGCCCCCAATGTTTCATATTTAGAACTTTGAGGAGTATGGAACATTCCTTCTCGGTATATGGCAATATTAAATGACCTTCCTGGGTTTTAGGAGCATCGTATTTGAATTTATTTCCAAATTCACAGAATCCGCCTTTTTTCGAATTTTTACGAGCGCTTCGATCTTTGTGCCCTTTTTGTCCTTTTAGCCGCCGGAAGTTCGATTGTTTCTTTTTGTAATCATTTCCTTCACAGCTTCCCAAGGTAAAGTATTTAAACTTCTTAGGTAACCATACCGTCGTCTACCTTTTCCAATTTTCTGCACTCAAGCTTTTCGAATTCTCCAGTCTTTCTTTCTCTTGTGCGCTCATCCTTGTTTTCGTTCGTTGTCAACAGACCTCCTTTCTTCCTGTAAGATCATCTTCCTTCTTCTTTTATTCACCATGGTTTATATTATTGAATCTATTGAAAAATTCCGTTCTGATTATTCCATTCCGTCTTGGGTAACTCTGGAAAATCTTCCTGGGCCTTTGATTATTTTCGTTTGGCTGAGGGACATTGGTTCCCCCAGCCTTTTTATTGCTGAGTGCGGATTTTCTTTTCCACCCAACTCCTTATGCTTAGAATTCTGCCAACATTTCGATGTTGTTCCTGCAAAAGTAGCCCCCAATACATGGAGAATAGTTAATGGGGTGCATAAGTTAAATCAAACTCATGGAACTCGTCTAGGAATTCCTGAGATTATGTTTTGCTACAGATGGGCTGTTTTAGACAACGTTTATTATTTAAAAACTAGATTTTTGAATAGAGCTTTAGTAGTCAACCTCCCTGATGCCAACAGGGATTATTTTGAACATGGGTTAGTTTTTAAAAATTGGCAACATGCTCTTTTAGTCTGAGACAGAGTGTATGAAGGTCCCAAATGCCCCCCATATGGCAATGGGATAGATTATTTTCATTTTATTTTATTTATGAAATTATGCTTTTATCATGTTTGACAAAATGTAGGACTGATATCTCATTATGTATTTATTTGCAGTTGATAGCAAAAGAAAAACTCCCAAGGAATCAGAGGTCAATATAAGGCAATTAAAACATATCTGGAGTTTGCATCAGAAGGTCGCAGACGAGCATATCAGGTCTGCCTCATATTTGTTGCAGTATAGGAGCTATACGACTTCTTATACTTCTCGTCCTGTTGTCAGCACCAGTGATCCAGTGCAAATTCCTGAGGACTCTGATCCAGAATCTCATATTCCTTTGAGCCAGAAAATGGGCAGGAAAAGAGCTCCCCCTGCTCTATTTATTGACACTACTTCTGCTGCTGAAGCCAAGAAAAGCAAAGTTGATGTCCCAGAAGGGACTAAGAAGGTGGATGTTGAACCTTCCAAAGCTGCCGAGAAGCCCCCAGTGGCTCCGAGCAAGAAGGTTGCTCCTGTCGAGATGACTGCTATCTCTCCGACCAAGAGCTCTTCCTTGGTTGAAACTACCGAAGTCCCTTTGAGGAGATTGAGGAAATCATCCTCAGTTTATTTGGCCGAAACTGTCTCTTCTCCACCATCTGGTGTTGTTGGTGTTCCAACCATCATTCCTCTGAGCTCTGTAATGAGCTCGGAAAAACTTGGATCATACCCGAGGTCCAAGGAATTGATGAAAATATTTCTACGGATATGCTGACATCCCTAGATACTCGTCACCTTGCTTCGGTAAATTCCTCATACTCTGAATTTCCTTTCTGTCTTTGAATACTTGTATTTTTGCACTGACTTGTCACTTTTTCTTTTGTTTAGCTTGTGAATTGTTTTAATAACATCGTGAAGAAAGACGAAGCTATTAAAGCTTCCAGCTCCTCGTCAGGTGTAGAGGATGCTCTGCTGGGTTTAACCCAATCTTTGAAGGATTCTCGTCAGCAGTATAACGAGGACAAAGCTGAATGGGAGAAAAAGTTATCTGTACTTGAGGCCGAGAAGGTGAAGTTGGCTGAGACCTCCAAGAGTTTGGAGGATAAGGTGAAAATTTTAGAGGTCGAGCATCAGAAATATGACGACAAGCTCAAGAACTTTAGAGAGCTTGAAGATAAGCTGAAAAAGGCAGAGGAAGAGTTGTCCGCCCTGCACGATATCAAGGGCCAGAAGGAAGAATTGGATGTGAAGCTCTCCTCGGAGAAACTGAAAAGAAAGCTCGCAGTTAAAAAATCCTTCAGCGCTGGCTGGGATAAAGGATGGGACAAGGGGATTGCTGCGATGACATCCCAAGTTAAATACGGGAAGTTGAAATACTTCCGAGATGGCTGGGTAGCTGCCCTGCAGGAATTGAAGATCAAAGAAGATTCTGGGCTATTCCAGCTACACCTCCCTGGTCCTCCCCCACCAATTGTGGAAGAAGAAGAAGATGAGCCTATCTCTGATGAATCTTCCGTGGCCATAGGTGATCAAGTACCTGCCTCTCTTCCTTCCGCCAACGAGGACATTTCTTCCATGCCTCCTCCTCCTGAGAAAATTTCGACTCCTGCTGATCAGGCTGCTGTTACCACCGAGCAACCAAGCTCCTCGTCCCAGCCTCCGAGAAAGTCTTGGGAGACAAGGAAAAGGTGTGAAGTTATTCGGTATCATTTCTATCTTTCATTATTTGTAATCAAATAATGTAATCCTTTTTGTGATCTAATAAAATACATCTTTGTTCATCTCTGTTGTTGATGATTTGTTTTTGTTGATTGTTGTCTTCTTCTCATCCTTAGTTTGTGGCTAGAATGGAAATGATATCTGCACATGATACAAAACTGATGCAGCAATGTCACGAATATTATAAAGCTGGTCATACAGACCTTAGTACATCAGAAATTGCTGACATCCTTGGTCATGATGCTACAAAGCAAGCAATTGAGGCCTATCGGTACTTGAAGGATTTACTTGACCGAGCTGTGGCCAACAACGTGGCCTAATATGACTTGATTGAGGAACTTCATTATTCCTTAGAAGATATCCATGGTCAGCACAATGAATCAATTGCTTTGCTGCACAAGGAATATGAAAATAGATATCAACAGCTTTATTCTGAAACAGGCCATAAAAAGATCCTTGCTGGATACGATGTTAGGGAAAGAACTTTAAAAGGTGAAGTTGAGGCCTGCAGGCAGATTGCTGAGTTGCTGGAACAAGAGAACAATAATTTGCAGAAAAAGCTGGCACAGTATGAATCTGCAGCATCATCTTCCACTGCTTTAGTACAAGTTACCGATGAAGGTTTCTCGTTCTTAGAGGTTGAGAATGCCAAATTAAGGCAAGAACTGGATAACTTAAGAAGATCTGTTATTTCCACTACTGCTCGGGGACGAGGAAGAGGGTCTCATGGGCGAGGAAGAGCTGTTCAAAATGTTGTCGAGGAGCAAAATTCTCCACCTGCTCGGAGTCGATCAAGAGTTCTCAGCCGTAATGTTGAAGAATCTCGTACTCTGTCAACATTGGAAACTCAAGCATACCAATTGAACGCCAAAGATCGGGCTTTATCTGAAATGTCCAAGAAAAATCTATCTTTGGAAGATCAACTTACTGCAACGAAGTCTGCTTTGAATGATAAAGATGTTTTTGCCAGGAGCCTTCACGAACAATTGGATAGATTAACCTTCCAATTCCATAAACAGCCCAGGGAATTTTGGATGGCAGGATACAATGAAGCCCTTGTTCATTTAGATGCTCGTATTGAACATGCCAATAATGAAGGTTATAAGCAGAGGTGGTTGAACGCCCTGGGTGTACTAAAATTGGAGCAAGGGCATTTTTTATGGGATTATCATGCTCCAGGGTTACTAGACTTGCCTGTGCCACCTTTCAAATTGGACATGGAATGGATCCCAGCTCGTTCCATTCCTCGGAGTTTAATTTCAAAATACCTTGGCGACTATAGTCTTCATTCTCAGACTGAATTATCTCGTCCCGAGCATCTCTTGGATACACCTTCTGTGATGAACGTCAGAATGCTCAGAGATATTAATTTCATCAATTCTCCTCTTTGCCTGGAGGACCCTCCTGCCGGCGAGGAACCTGTTTCAAAAGCTAAAGGAAAGAAACCAATAGAATAGGTTTTTCAATGTAATAATTAGCACATATATGTAGCTTGTAATATATTTTGATCTTAATGAAAGAATTTCATTTTCTGTTTGCAAATCTGTATTGCTATTGTCTTGTATTTATCAAACATTTTTACATTTGTGCATATGTATTTGTTAAAAAGATAACAATATGGTGATGTTCATCAACCAACTTAGTAATCAAAATTACAAGTATCAATGTTGCTCAATCACTTAATAATAAAGTAATGAATATAAAATGTTTAAAATGTTTCCAACCAACCAAGGTTGTTAAATTGTGTTTGTCGACCAACTACAGTTGATGGGTTTTTATCCCCGACCAACTATACTTGGTAAACTTTTTCATAAAATGTGTCCGACCAACCATGGTCGATAATTTATCCTCGTCGACCAAGTATAGTTGATCACCGACCAACTATACTTGATTCAGTTTGGAATTCTTTGTATTTTTTGGAATGATTTTACCTTCCGACCAACTTGTTGGCCTATTTTCAAATCAAATGATATTGTTCTTCCCTCAACCGTAGTTGATTATTGAACTATCAGGTTCTTTCGAACTATCTTGTCCACTAGTTATCTTACCAACCTTAGTTGGTCACGCTAGTGTACGCCTCCTAACCAAAGGAGTATATTTTTTGGTTCTTTCGAACTATCTGTCCACTAGTTATCTTACCAACCTTAGTTGGTCACGCTAGTGTACGCCTCCTAACCAAAGGAGTATATTTTTTTGGTTCTTTCGAACTACCTGTCCACTAGTTATCTTACCAACCTTAGTTGGTCACGCTAGTGTACGCCTCCTAACCAAAGGAGTATATTTTTTGGTCTCGCCCTTTTACCAACCGGAGTTGGTCGTGGGTTTGAACTATCGTCTTCTTTTTGCTGTCGAGCAGCGTAGTGTACAACACTAGTATTCCCCAAAAACTTTCAAACAAAGGAGAGGAAAATGGTGAAAACATCATCGTTTTATTCATATTGATGGAACCGTTGTACATTTTACATCATTGATAATACTTGCGAAGGTGTTCAGCATTACAAGCATTCTTGAATTCTTCTCCTTCTAGAGTTGCTATTCGGTAAGTTCCTGGTCGAACAACTTCTGTAACTCGGTAAGGCCCATGCCAGTTTGCTTCCAATTTGTTGTGTTTCTGAATTACTTTCTTTAGCACATAATCTCCTTCCTTTAAATCGCATTTCCTCACCCTTTTGTTGTAGAAAAGAGCTGTTCGTTGTTGATAAGCAACATTCCTAATGGCTGCCTCTTCTCTGACCTCCTCGAGCATATCCAAATCCAATCTTCTCATCAAGTCACTGACAGGAGAATTAAAATTCAGTACTCTATGCATTGGAAGACCCAACTCGGCAGGTATCACAGCCTCACTTCCAAATTCCAGCATATATGGTGATTCTCCAGTCGCTGCTCGGGGAGTTGTTCGATAAGCCCACAATACTGATTGTAGCTCGTTAATCCAGTTAGCTTTAGCTTCACTTAGCCTTTTCTTCAAACCATTTAGCAGTGTTCTATTCGTCACTTCAGTCTGTCCATTGCTTTGAGGATGGCCTGGGGCTGAATGAACCTTCAAAATGTTCGACTGATGACAATAGGCAGCAAATTCCTCGTTATCAAATTGGGTTCCATGGTCTGTGATGAAGGCATGAGGGAGACCATATCGAAAGATGATATTCTTCCAAACGAACTGGTATACCTTCTCGTATGTCATATCAATAAGCGGCTCAGCTTCTACCCACTTAGTAAAATAGTCTACTGCGACGACGAGGTACTTGAATCTTCCTCGGGTGGTCGACAATGGTCCCACCAAATCAATTCCCCACATGGAGAATGGCCAAGGGGAAGTCATGGGTGTCAACAACGCTTGTGGAGTTCGTCGGATAGAGGAAAAACGTTGGCACTTGTCACATTTCTTAGCATAGGCTATACAATCAGCCCTCATCGTCGGCCAATAGTATCCTTGAGTCATTACCCTTTGTAAAAGTGTTCGACCTGCTACATGAGCTCCACAAGACCCTTCATGGATTTCTTCAATCAATTCTTTCACCTCGGAGGGATGTACACATCTCTGTAAACCTCCCATAATTCCTCGTCTGTATAAAATACCATTAGTTAATACATACCGAGCAGCTTTATACTTCCATTTTTTAGCAGCGAGCTTATCCTCTGGCAATCCTCCCTCTTCAATATATACCCTGATGGGATCCATCCAAGATGGTCCTAAATCAAGGGTAATAACATTCATCGTCAAGTTTTCATCTATGATCTGACTTTCCAATACTTCAATTGGTATCGTTCTTCGCGGCTCGGTACGAGTAGCTGATGCTAGTCGGGCCAGTGCGTCTGCTTGTACATTCTCACCAATTGAATGGCATCAAATTTTGTCAGTAACTCCATTACCTTTGCATGATACTTTTCCATTAAATCTCCTTTGACTGCATATGTTCCTGTCATTTGATTTACAATTCATTGAGAATCACTGAATACAATTACTTGCCGTGCTTCCATAACTTTTGCTAAGTTTAAACCCGATATCATGGCCTCATACTCAGCTTCATTATTAGAGGCTTTGAATTGGAATCGTAAAGCATATTCCATGTCAATCTCGTCTGGGGTGTTCAAAACAATTCCTTCCCCTCAACTTGCTGTGCAAGATGAGCCATCTACATATAATCTCCATATGGGCAACCCGTCTTCAAATTCCTTATCCGACAGGGTTCCTCGGTGAAATATTTGTTGCTTCTTTTCATCCTCCCTTGACACTTTTCGCTCCTCGTCGACCATCTCTTCTCGCTCATTTACCAACCGGAGTTAGTCTGGGTTTATGTCTGTTGATCCTGTAACATCCACAGGTCGGTCAGCGAGCACCTTTTGCTCCTCGGGGGTATCAGGGTATGTAAACTTTGCTATAAAATCTGCTACAACTTGCCCTTTTAATGATGATCTGGGTTCATACACAATATCATATTCACCAAGTTTTATTGCCCAGTACATCAGTCTTCCTGATTTTTCTGGCTTGTGAAGGGCTTGTCTCAATGGCATGTCGGTATATACGACGATTGTATGGGCCTGGAAATATGGCCTCATTGTTCTACTTGCTTCAATTAATGCCAATGCCAATTTTTCTAGCTTTGGATATCTGATTTCTGCACCTCGAAAAGCCTTACTTGTGTAATAGATGGGTTTCTGAACTCCATTCTCCAATCTAATCAATGCTGAGCTAACTGCATTCTCTGATACAGCCAGATACAAGTACAACTTCTCTCCTGTTATTGGCCTGGACAACAATGGAGGTGCTCCCAAATACTTTTTCAAGTCTTGAAAGGCCTTCTCACATTCATCAGTCCACTCAAAAGTTTTTCGAAGTGTTTTGAAGAATGGGAGGCATTTGTCACTTGCTCGGGACACAAATCTGTTGAGCACTGCAACTCGTCCTGTAAGACTCTGCACTTCTTTCTTTGTTGTTGGAGATCGCAACCCTAAAAGATCTTTGATCTTATCTAGATTTGCTTCAATGCCTCGCTGGTTGACAATGTATCCTAGAAACATTCCTTATCGTACTCCAAATGTGCACTTCGTCGGGTTGAGCTTCATCTGGTATTTATCTAGTTGATCAAATGTCTGAGCTAAGTCAACTAAATGATTTGCAGCTTTCTTGCTTTTTGTCAGCATATCATCGACATAGACTTCCATGTTGCAAATGATTTGTTCGGTGAAAACCTTGTTCATCAGCCGCTGGTATGTTGCTCCTGCATTTTTCAAACCAAAAGGCATAACATTATAGCAATAAGTTCCCCTAGGGGTAATAAAAGAAGTACTTTCCCTGTCTTCAGGTTTCATTTTGATCTGGTTGTAGCCAGAATACGGATCCATGAAGCTGAGCAGCTCATGTCCCGAGGTAGCATCCACTAGTTGGTCAATTCTGGGCAATGGAAAATGATCTTTTGGACATGCCTTGTTGAGATCAGTGAAATCAACACACATTCTCCATTTATTGTTCTTTTTCTTTACCATCACCACATTTTCCAGCCAGTCTGGATATTTCACATCTTCAATGAATTGGGCTTTCTGGAGCTTCTCGACCTCCTCTTGTATGGATTGATTCTTCTCGGGGCTAAATACCCTTCTTCTCTGCTTTACATGCTTGATCTCCTTATTCACATTGAGTTTGTGACATAAGAAGTTTGGATCTATTCCTAGCATGTCCTCATGACTCCATGCGAAAGTTTTCTTCCTGTTTCTCAAGAACATTATCAACTCTTGTTTTATTGAAGCATCCAACGACGAACCTATCTGGGTTACTCGTTCAGGGTGCTCCTCGTCCAGAATAACATTTTTTGTAGATTCTACCACCTGTCCTTTTACAAGTTGGGATTCATCCCTGGGATCAAGAGTTTCAATTTCTGTACCTTCCTCCACCTGGTAGGTAATAGTCTTTTTCCTTGATTCCTCAAGCTCCTCTTGCTCGAAAGATGAATAATAGCATTCCCGAGATATTTTTGATCACTTTTCACAACTCCTACTCCGAAGTTTGTTGGGAATTTTAAGCATTGATGCACTGTAGATGGAACTGCTTCGAACTTCTTCAAACCAACTCTTCCCATGATAATGTTGTAGGCTGACTGCACATTCTTATCCATCACAAAGAAGCGTATTCTTTCTGTTCGACAAGCAGGCCAAGTTCCAATGAATATGTCCAACTTGATCGTCCCAAGTGGAAAAACTTTCTCGCCAGTAAAACCCAGAAGGGGTCTGTGATAAGGTTCCAATTGAGATAATTTCAAATTCAAGCTATCAAAACATGAATAGTACATGATGTCTGCCAAACTACCATTGTCCACCAACACCCTTGAAATCACCACATCTTTCATCCTCATTTTGATCACCAAAGGATCGTCGTGAGGGTAAAGAACACCTGCCAATTCGTTTTTTGAAAAACCAATAACTAGCTTCTCTTTATTTACCTTCCTCGGACAATCATCCTCGGCAAGATTTATTCGTTGAATATATGAGCAGGCTTGAGCCTCTCCGAGATAAGCCTTTCTTTCTGCAGTAAGGTCTCCTCCTCCAGCATCTCCTCCTGTAATAACATTACAATCAAATGACCCAAAACGTATGGAAAATACCTCTCGTTCAGGCTGTATTGGCTTCTTTGGAAGATCGGGGTCTTCATCTGGATCATCTTCATGATCTCTTTTCTTTTTCTCCTCCGTCCAACGAGGAGATCTGGAACGATCTCTAGTTCTATCATCATTCTTCCTTTCACCTCTGCGATCTACATACTTTGACAACTTTCCTCTTCGGATGAGCGTTTCAATCTCGTTCTGAAGGGCTATGCAATTTTTGGTCGTATGGCCATGATCTTTATGGAACTCACAATATTTGGCCCTATTCCTCAGGTCAGGATTGGTCCTCAGTTTATCTGGCCACTTGATTTCTTCGTTATTCTTGATTTCTTCCAAAACATGATTAATACCCATCTTCAATGGAGTATAATTATCATATTTCTTCAGGACTTCCCATGACGTCCTATTATTTTTGGAGTGCTTGTCACCACCATTACCTTTTTGCTCTTTCTTCTTTGATTTGTCAACCTCCACCTTGGTTTCTTTATCCATATTCTTCTTCGCAGCCATAGCCTCCTCGGCATTCATGATTTTGGCCGCTTTTGCCATCAAATCCGACATAGTTTTAGGTGGATCTTTGGCCAAAGTATAGTATAACTTGTTAGGCAGCAATCCACTCATCAAAGCAGTGATCGCTGTCTTTTCTTCGTAATCTATAACTTCCAACTTCTCGTTATTGAAACGAGTTATGTAATCTCTAGTACTCTCACCTGATTTTTGTCTAACACTTAACAAGTGCGCTACTCGCTTCACCGGCTTTGCTCCAAAATAGAAATTGCCAATGAACAACTTGGCTAACTGAATAAAATTCGAAATCTTACCCCGAGGAAGATTGTTGTACTATATCTGTGCAGATCCGGTAAGAGTTCCCGAGAATGCCCTACACCTCATCTCGTCGGGGACAGCATATATGTCGGCAGCAGCTTGGTATTGTTCTATATGAAGAACATGATCTGTCTTTCCATCATATTTAGGGGTCACTATAGGTGCTTTGAATTTCGACGGTGTAGGAAAATTCACAATGGCCTGCACAAAAGGTGTTCCTTGAACAAAAGTTCTCTGTAAGGGATTCCTTTCTTTAACCATTTCTCCAAGTCTATCCTCCAATCGCTGAATGGAACCTTTCCATGCTTCATTTACTTCCTCGGGCCGCTTAGTCCGAGCAATTGATTGTTCTGACGTAGCTTCCTGAGATCTATCTCGACGAGTAGCTGGTCGTGATTGTGCTGATCCTTCTCTCAAACCTGATGGTGGTCGAAAGCTTCTCGATGGGGATCTAGGTGGACTCATATTTCTCCTTGGTCCTAACCGACTAAAAGGAGATACCCTGCTTAATCTCTCCAGGGCGCTAGTTCTCTCCGGAGAGAGGGTGATATGTTGATCTGTATCCGTAGCCCGTATCGATGAAGTTCGCCCAGGTTGATAAGAAAAATCATTAGATTCTTCATTACGATATGACCCAGTACGCCTGGATCGCGATTGCCCACGATCACTCCTTTGCCTTGAATGGGTAGGTGCACCGCCGTGAAGAGTTTGAATGAGTTGCCTCATTGTTTCTTGCATGGCGATTTGTCGTTCAGCCAGATTCGTCATAATTCCAGCCAGATCTGGAGGTGCAGATGGATTTGGAGGATTTCCAGCATTTCCAGCATTTCAATTACTGGATTCTGGATTATCTGCCATTGATGATAAATGATTTTTGGTGAAAAAAACGATAGCAACAGTCGTTTCCCACAGACGGCGCCAATCTGTTGATGTAAAAAACTAGATCGCTCTAATTATTCAATCACAGATAAATAAAATGAGAGAAAGATTTTTAAAGTGGTTCAGCCTTATAAGAATGGCCTACGTCCACTGTTATGTTATTGCTGAGTGTTGTGGAATCCTTGATTACAAGTTCTCTCAAGAAATTCTGGTCCCCTTGAATGAGGGTGATACAAGGTATTTATAGCCCTTAGGCTGTATATGAAAAGGTTGATACATTAAATGATATAGATATGAAATGGTAATACATTTAATGCAGTGTGTGGGTCAAGATGATAAACATTCAATGAATAATTGAACTGTTGATTATCTGGAAGTTTATGATACGGTCGAGATGCAGCTCGGACCGCCTTAGTTCCTCGGAGCGCTAGAGTACCTCGGAGTGCTGAAGCTCCTCGGTGTATCTTTGTTGCTCGGAGAGAACATGAGTTGGTCGGGGAAATGAACTTCCTCGTTGTTATTGTGCCACGTAGATTTGACAAATGTCTTCGTATTATTCGCCCACATCAGCATATTAATTTTGGTATCAACAATCCATAACCATTAATTCATCATAAGTCCCTAATAAATGACTAGCCTAACATTTTTGCACTAATCAATATGATAATGAAAATAAACATGTTGAAATTTTGTAATTGAAATTAACTAATTCAAAATAACTAATATGATTCATCATAACCACATATTAATAAAATCAACATTTATCAGTAATATTTACTATATAATTTTTTGTGAGAATTTAAATAAAATAAAAGAAAAATAAACAAACAAAACAAACTTACAAAAAAAATATTGGTTGAAATCAACAAAGTGGAGGTTCCTTTTATTTCTCTTTCTTATTATGTTTCCTTCCTCTTCTTTGATTTCTTCTTTATCTCATTCCTTAACAATTTGATTAAATGGATCAACCACTTTTTTTACAAACAAAAGAATTTACCTTTTCTTCAAAATAAAAAGACCCCCCCCCCCCTGATTAGATAGATCCTCCCATTTTAAAAATAAAACAAGAAATATAAAATGGCTTAGTGTAGGTGAGTAAGGGGTAAGTGGTTGAGTGGTATTAAATTCAAGACTCATTCAAATAAAATTAATGGCCCTTTTCATCTTCATATTTTATATTCAGACCCCAATCATTCTTTTCAAGTTACTTGACATTAACCCGTTGACTCTAATATTTGCATTTAGGCTCCAACTTCTGTCATCACCTTTAACTCCTGAAAAAAAATATAAGAATAACACCATAAGTAAAATTTGAGCCAATAAAATATATAAATTTATCATGTGACACCAAGAGTTTAATAATTGCATTTAAGTCCCTACTTTTTATATACGTGTCATTTGCGCTCCATTTGAGTCCCAATTTTAACCAAATTTTAGGGGCACTCATTAAATAGAAATGTGAGTTAATATATTATAAATTAAATATGTATAATTTTATATAATTGTAGTTTTGATCCCAACTTTATCATATTTATCATTTGGTCCACCATTTTTACTCAGATTTGCGTGGAAGTTTTTGGGTACTTATATGTTGATAAAGTAAACTTGTTTAATAATTTTAGGTCTAAAAAAATTACTAGAACATTAAAATAACCTTTTTAACCTTATGTGTTCAAATTTTATCATTCTTTTTTTTTTCCTTTTAATTTTATACGAATATTGTCTAAAAATCATTAATGAATCCAAAAATATTTATTTCTTGATAAATATCATTTCTTGCTCAAACATTCATAAATTAGGGACTTAGGAGTGTAAATGTGTAATATTAGACCATAAATAGTATAATAATTAACAAAATATAGGTCTAATCAGAAGCCCCAATCCACTAGGATGAACCTAGAAAAGTAGCCTATAAGTATAGTTGGTTGAATTTTCTTACGGTCCTCAAGGTTCTTTAAGACTCTCAATTGTGGTAATTGTATGGGAAGGACTTTCCCTCTATTAGACTTCCTCCAATTGGGAGAAAAGAGTCGTAGATACCAGTTGAAATGATCCCAATGCCATAGATAAAGGATTATATCGTCAATCACGAGAATAAAGATGTGTTTTACCCCAACCCAGATTTTAGTCGACCATCATACAGATTTATGAGGTCAAATGGTCAATAAAGATGATGCAATCTCCCTTTGTTCCTTTTTCATTGTTTTTGTAATCGGCTAACTATGATAATGAATATTTGAATAAAATTCAATTTTGTCTATTTTCAATTCATGTTTGTATTCTCCCATATCAATTATGACTGGTATGTGTTCTTTGGTCTTACCTTTTTGGATGTGCTGTCAAACTAACTCATGCCTAGCATCAATTCTTAGTGAGATTTCATTTGTTCGTTGAGAAACCCACTCGTTCCGGATTTTGTCCAACCAATATGGTTAGATTACTTAATGCCCATGAATTCCCCCCATAGGCCTTTGTCTACGACAATACATTATGTCATTATGTTAATAATGATAAGACATATAACCTTAAGATAGTGACTACGTGTGATCAAATCAATAAGGCATCAATATTATAATATGGCCAGATAAATGTAATAATGGTAACTTGAATTAACATTAGCTTAACATTTGAAATTATGAATGCTAACTGTATTAAATGAACTCTTAAAAAGGTAAGTACCAAACTTAGAGAACTAAAAGTTGGCACTTAAAAGTAAACTTTTTTAAAGGTTGGTTGCATTCCAAGCCCTAGGTATCTCCTTACACTCCATTGTTTCAAAGTTATAGGCCATTTGGAGTTTGTATTTTTTTGGTTTTAAATGATTCTTACCAGTTAGGTCCTAGTTTACCATATAAAGACTTCCTCGCACGATTGATGATGTTCTTTAGGACGTAGTATCTAACTTGAAACTTCCTCAATGCACACCTTTATTGTACCATCATGTGAACTACTACTTGTGGGCTTCCAATCTTATCCGGGCATGTTCCCTCTTTTACTTTACCTTATCAAGTTTTGTGTTGATGATCTCGCTGTACATGTTTTGATCGATTGTGATCTTCTTATGTTCGGTAGTGGGATTATGGACTCTATTACATAGTTTAAGGCGAATGGTATTTCCCTACTCGAACTCCTTGGGTCTATTCTACACACCTAGAGGAAGTGGGCAATCTATCTACCTACGGGCATTTTGTCTTCTACAACCTTTTCCTTATTCCATAAAGGATGATTTTATAAGAAACTTGAGCTTTGTCATTGCTTAAGGGTAATCCATTGAACTCTAGTAAATCCTGATGGAATATTACATAAATTGTGAAAAGGGATACTCTTAAATAATGTTGCGTTGTCAATGATGATCATTGTTGATACACCAAAATGGGTTACGATGTTCCTCCAGATAAATATGATCATGCCGATACCTCTTATGTTTGCCAAATATTTTTCCTTGATCCACTTCGTGAAATAATCTATGCTGATCAGGGGATATTTCATGTTCCCAGACATCGTGGGTAGTGAACCCATAATGTTTAAGCCCTATTTAGAGAAAGTCCATGGGAGAATCAAGAGGTTGCTAGTCATCTCATGAAGTTACACTGAGAAAAACTTACATTTTTTTCACATAGGAGATGACGCCCTTGTGCATATAAGGCCATCAATATCCCTCATTTATTACCCTAAATGTTAAAGACCTCACTTTAAAACGAAAATTTCAAATTCCTTTGTAAATTTCATATAGAACTTAGTTGACATTATTAGGATGCACACATTGTAAATATGGCTCAATAAAAGACCTCATATATAACTTTCCTTTGGGAGATAAATAAAAGCGGGATGATTTTACCCTAATCTAGTAGGCCTCCCTTTTTTCCGTGGGCAACCCATCTTCATGTAAGTACTTAATTATTGGGTCCATCTATAGTTAGAATCATTTTTAATGAGGAGAATTTAGTTGGTACCTTATTTCTATAGGATTCTCGATTGCACCACATATTCCAGACATATTAGCCTCTTAAGGTTGGGTCTGAAGGCCAAAGCTAAAGAAGCTAAGGAATTTGTGTGCTTTTTTTCCCCTATGTAATTACTGTATTTGTACGTATTTGAACCATGCAACCAACTCTTGGGATTTGTCAAGGTTGGTTAACATGTGTTCATCGCTAATGTTATAGTGTCCTGATATTTATTTAAATAGCAACCTTGAGTCACAAAATACATCAATGTGACTAGAACCAATAGATAGATCTTTCATCAATCCTTTGATGAGAGGCTTATATTTCGCTTCATTATTTTATGACTCAAAGCCAAGACATGTCACGTGTTCGAGGATGGTCTGATCTAGGGTGATTATTATTATCCCCACCCCAATTTCCTCGGTTGTTGGCATTCAATTAATATAGAGAGTCCATCTATCATAGTGGTCGGGATTTTCCTTAGTTACTTGTTCTTTAGAATCAATTTCCTAAAGCTGGTGGACTTTGACGAGGTCAGCGATAAAATTTGCCAAAATATTTCATTTTATTAAAATTCTGGGTTGATGATGTATATCAAACCTCCTCCATTCCATCAATGACTTGGAAATTTTTCAAAAGAGATGGAAATTTCTAAACATAACCTTTAATGGAAATGAGGTTATAACTTTAATGGAGTATATAGGGTTAATAGACACCTCATTATGCTCCATAAGTATAGTGATACCTATTATGGCTTCCTCAAAGGCCCAAATACAACTCAAAACTCTAAAATACCTCCCTAAAGGTCAAAAGCCTAAAAGTCCCAAAACACCCAAATAAGTCAAGTTGGCCCACAATAGACCTAAATGGACATCTTCTTGATAGATCAGTCCAAGTTGTATAGTACCCTTAACCGATCAATCCTTCGGCCTAAATAATTTTCCTATAAAATAGGTCCTTCACCTACTATCTCAAGGCATTAACTCCAGTTCATAAATTTGAGCATTCTCCCCAAAAGTTGTTTCTTTTCTAAATAGTCCTAAAACTTTATCCATTTGACTTCAAAACCCCTTCCAAGTTTAGATCTAGGGTTTTAACCCAAAGCCATAACCTCTCTTTTCTCTTCTAAACCAAAAACTCTTTTTTTATTTTTTTCTAAATTTTTCTTTTTCTTTTTTCATGATACCTTTTTCTTCAAAGTAACCTTAAATTGATTCCAAAAAGAGTTGATTCCAAGCCGGAATGCTATCGAAACATAGAGGAGAATGTGTACCCTTGCAGGTGAACTATCTCTCAATCTTTTATTTTGAAGCCTTGATATAAAAGGGTGTCGTTGTACCGAAACACCACCCTAAACTACTTCTTTTTTATTTTATTTGTTTTACTAGACTTAACTTTCCTCTAAAGGTCATGCTCGAAATACATTGACTTTGATTCCATCTATGGTGGATACATAGGCGTATTAGAGAAGCCTGATCTCTAAAACTCAAGTCAGATCTTGTACATGTTCCTCCATTTTCACTTTATTCTTATGAAATGTGTAAAAACTAAACAAAAATCTTCAAAACCATGAATGCACTCATATGAGTTAAAGGATCACTAGATCCATGGATTTTATCTACTATTTTGTTCTTAATGTTGGAAGTTTAGTAATTCTTTCATGATTGAGTTATTTTATGGGTGAATCAACCTTGTTTAGGATCATTTATGAATACAAATCATACACATTCTCAAATCTGGTTTGTTTCACTCTAAAAGTACCTTAGAATATTGAAGAAATTCTAAATCTCTCGCATCGAGCCTCTGTATGAGGTAAAATCCCACTTGTTTCTCTATGAACTACGTCAACTTTGAATCTCTGGCATCGAGCCTCTGTATGAGGTAAAATCCCTCTTGTTTCTCTATGAACTACGTCAACTTTGAATCACTTCGTGCAAGTATGCTAGCTTACTTGGACCGTTGTTCGAGGGAACAAGTCCATCTTTGTACATATTTATCCCTTATCTATATAATTCACACAAACAGCCATATTACACTGCATAATGTATTTACATGTCAAATATTAATCGATTTACTATTTCTTTCTACACATTACCATGCTAAAATGTATGTTTTGTATATACATTTGAGATAGAAAGGTTGGAGCGATTGCTTAATACTATCCTAATTCGTAACCCTATCCTTAGACCTCTCACTCTCGGATTAACACACATATCATTTGCCATCATTAGGCCTATACGGAGGCCTACCTTTTTCTCCTATTTTGTGCAAAATAGACTCGAGAATACATATTTTATCTATCGTATTTCCCTAATAAAAGACAGCTCACCCAATTGAGGTAGTGATCGCGCATCGTCGACCTAGGATTGGGGGAGGGGGAACAAGGTCTCTTATACTGGTGACTCTGCTAGAGACATTTAATTTAAGAGTATTGAACTCGGTTTAATATATATATCTATTTATTTCAGCATGTTATTATTTTACATTCCAGCATATTCTGTTCAATGTTATTTATCCTTATTCTTTTTAGGTACTGACTAGGTAGATAAACACACATATTGCATGCTCTCATAAGGATAAGTTTAAACCCACGACATCACTAGGACTTTATTTGTGACATGCATGCCAAGATAGGTAATAAACTCAAGTGAAAATATTTCTTGCAAAAAAATAAAAGACTTTTTAAAATAATCACAATACTTCAATGCATAATATTATTGTATCACTACATACCCCCATTGCCCTAGGAAACTAGATACAGGGATTTGATTTAACCAACATGGGTCCCTAGCAATAATTTCCACTCTTTTTGGACCAATACCCTTACCGTATATAAAGTGGTATGTTCTCAGTGAACATCACTCACGTGCCTCGAGTATATCGAGTCAAATCTCGCACCTACTATCCCCACGAGGTATATCAGGAGGATTGATTCATGTACATTCGGGTATATTAAAATGAATTTCTCACATGTAACCTCAAGGTATATCATGATGGATCATAGACAAATAAGGGAGAATTTAGCTTCGTAAAAAGCTTTAGATAACCTCATGTACAAGAATTCTAGGATGCAGTTAAATAAATTTGCCAAGAGATTCGCCAAGCTATGACATCTCCCGAAAAATGTTTTATATCCCCAAAAAAGTTTCCTAAAATTATATGGGACTATGGGATTAAAAAAATCCACTTACTTTTCACGACTCCAAATAGGGGGGGTTACGAGCAAAATGAGGAGTACTGTAGGAAATAAATAATTACTCGAGCTTACCCAAAACAAAAACAAAAGAAATACGTTTTCTTAAACTCATTCTTCATATTTTTAGGATAGCACTAAAACAAAAATCTTAATTCCACAATTTCATGAAACCTTTCAGTCATCGTCTTGGATAAAGAATGGAGGTTGTATCTTTTCAACTTCGATATCTCATTGTTAGCTAGTCTAATCATCTTAAGAGGCGAAATATCAACCTTGGTTTAGGAGCAGGCCTCCTTCCTAAACCGATTGAGGAATACCATGGAATAGGAAACATATCTGCATCGTTCTAACATTACACCACCAGCCATGGTACAAGCAAACCCTATTACCGTAATTACTGAAATCACAATTATGGACAATACAATAGACGTTCCAACGGATCTTGGATGCCTCAAATTGGAGTTACAACCACTCCGATAGAATTTTTGGTAGTTCCTACTTGCCGATGATCTTTAAGACATCCAAAGTTTGTCCCTTTACCCCCAGTGTTAGGCTATGCGACAAGTTCAATCTAGATATCAAGAAATTAATGGTAATGGTACCGCATATGGTCCACCTCAAATAACATATCCAATCCATGTAATCCCTACGGGATTTTGAAAAGGTCATAGCATAAATGTTTGTGCATACCTTATTGGGAGGAGCACTCAATGGGTTCTTATTCGTTGATGATAGGAGGACTACCAGCTAGAGTAATATTTACAGAGAGTTCACAAAACAATAAAAGCATAAGGACGAGTTGGAAATCACCGATTAAGATCTAGATATGACGAAGTTAGATATCAATGAACACTTGGGAACTTTCGTCACTCATTGGAGAATCAAATATTTTGAAATGGTGAACCGATCCTCATAAGAGAACAAGTGGATAGTGTGAAGAAAAAATTGATTTAACCAAACCAAGACTAATAAAAATGCAGTATTTACTCCCAATTCAACCCTTGATGAATGTAAGATCCCAACTGGAGGATGATCTCATGAACTTATCACCCAAGAAGGAGATTGACAACCGAACTAATGTCCCTCCATATATAAATAGAAGTAATGAAAAATCCAACACATAATGTTATTCAACCTCTAAAACAAGCACCTGCACCCTGGAATACGGAGAGTGTCCAACGCACATTCCATCCTATGTATGCTCTTATAAGTACAGTCTATCGAGCCCTTAATATAAAATGAATTATAAAGCCTCGAGATCCTAGGAGATTACTTAACCCCTTGTTTGAAGGCTTAAATAATTACCTTTATTATGACTATCATTAGATGATGGGACACAACCTGGAAGGATGTCAAGTTGTAAGATTTTTCGTCTAAAATTTGATCGAACATGGAAATAATACGACACCAACTAAGTTGAATCCTAATTTTAATAGTAATCCTCTATCCAACCATGGTTTAGGGGTGAATGCCCTTACTATAGAAGCTAGATTGGGAGACCCATCCATTTTTATCATAATTTCTAACCCAATCAAAGAGATAGAATAATCGAGTCTCAAAAGCCTTATCAACAGACACTTGGATCGTGTGCTACTGATGTATACCTGGATTTAATGGTTCAGACACTTGGAGATTTAAAGACCATTGGGAGGGATACTCTAGAGATAAACTTGTATTAACATGTGTACCTAATATTTGGGGAACTTTTATAAATTCTTCTATCATACACTATCCACAAACATAAAAACTCTATGAATATTGGGAAGTGACGTATGATGAGGCACAATAAGTTAGGGTGGATAATTCAAATAGAAGGAAACTAATACTTATGGGTGTGGGTATCTCCAAGAGATTCAATAACTGAGTTATCGATTAATGAAGATCTAATATTCCATTTCAATAATTAACATATCTCCCCTATGTGGGATGAGGTGGATTATATTTGCACTCTAAACTTTGATGAGATACTATCTAAATTCCTCACTCTAAATTATGGGAGTTTTTTGAAGTCAACCACGTTACTCCGTTCGGAAGATTTTATAAAGACCATATATTGAACCTCATTCCTTCTGGGAGAGGGAAAAGAGAAAAGGAAAGTAAGTATTCAAGGAAGACGCGTCAGAAGAAATCGAGTAAATGGAGTCCCATATCAACTAAAAAAGACACATACCAGTATCTAAATATGGGGATTTCTTATGTCTTCCCAACCCCATAGGTATTTCATTCTCAAGAAATTTTCTTAAAAAGTGGTACCCATATCTGTCAGTCCTGAAGAACTTATAAAGGTAATCGAAATCCTGAACTTCTCAAAGAGTACATAATTTTCCAACATTGAGTTGCCCAAAATAGGACCATGTCACAATATAACCATGAAAATCTCTGTGAATGTCAAGGGGAAAAATATTCCCATGGTACTTGTAGATAAGGGATCCTCTCTGAATCTCTGCACGTTAAGAACTGCCAAATATTTGGAGATTAAATATGAGTATCTCACACTTACCACCCACATTGTGAGAACATATAAAAACACTCTAAGAGAAGTGATGCGATCTATTATGCTCAGTCTTGGAATCGGCCCACTTGACACGCATCACTGAGTTCTAATGATTGATATACATGTTTTTTAATCTCCTTTTGGGGAGACCATGTCTTCTCAAGACCCGGGGTTTCGTTTCATAGTTTCATTAAAGACTAAATATTTTCTATAAAAGAAAATCTTATTACATTATCTAGAGAGTCTAGCCTACTTAAAGGGGAGAAATCCAACAACCTATTCCTAGAAATCCCACACGAAAGTGAGGACATATGTATCAACGATTTTTAACTAGATCCACTAGTGCGGACCATCTCAATTGGCATGAAATAATAAATCCCTCCACTATAGTCTAAGTATGGTTGTTCCAAAGTCACCTATATGATGAAGAGAATGAAGTTCCGACCAGGAACATGACTCATGAGAAATCAACAAGGGATCCGAGAGACCATTATAATACCTTAAGGTTCTAGCACCTAGAGACTAGGATACAAGAAGAAAAATGAAATTCTTATCTCCAAAATAATGAAGGTTCATAGTTGAGAGTTCAGAAAACTAGGAGCTTCCCATACAACCAGTCCATCCAGACTCAATAGACACTTTATCAAGGAAAATGAAGATTTTCCCTCCTACGAATTCTTAAAACCATGGGTACATAGGATATATTCTTCAAGGATTGCCCTACATGGATAGAAGAATAAGTTCACGAGATAGAAGGCCTGATTAGGAAGCTGGACAAATACGCTAGATGTTGGGATCCTCTCGAGGATTTACAAAATATTGAAATGTTTTGAGAGGTGATGGGGGAATAGAATAACTAGAACCCATTCCACTTAATATTGACTAAGAACCCTTTTGAGGAAAAAAATTATTTCATGCTTCAAGAAGAACCTTTAACTAGTATGCATAACCTCCCTTTTGAGGATAACTATATTACGACAAACTCTTTTGATGTACTCAATCATGTCAATCCATCTATCGATGAAATAAACATTAACTTTGATTATCCTTATGTGCAAATCATTGATGATGATAAATGTTCAAATCAAATTAATAAACTTAATTTAAATAATGAGGAATTAGAAGGCCACCTAAAATATCAAAACAAAAAATAAACCACTTGCGCACAACCTATTAAAGAAACATCAACAGTTAACTTATTATATTTCACTACACCAAAACTGGCGATTTGTCACGGCCAAAATCCCTGACCAAAACTGTGGGTCGCGGACTTGGGCCGTGACCATTTCGGGCGTGACCATTTTTGTGGGTTGCAGCCCAAGTCCGTGACCAAAAAATGGTCACGGCCGAGAGGGGGTCACGGCAGATGGTCGCGGACTTGGGCCGTGACCCATGCCCTGACGGGTCACGGCCCTCATCCGTGACCCACAACCGTGACAAATTGGTCGCGTCCAAAGTTTGCGACCCACTATCGTGACAAAAAAATAAAAAAGAAATGGTCGCACGTGACAAATTGGTCACTGCCAAAGTCCGCGATCCACGACCCTGACAAAAAAATAAAAAAAAATTGGTCGCGGTTCAACTCCATGACCCACGACCGTGACGAAAAAAAGGAAAAAAATGGTCGCGGACTTTGGCCGTGACCCATAATCGTGACCAAAAATATAAAAAAAATGGTCGCGGCCCAAGTCCGCGACCATTTTTATGCGTGACGAAAAAAAATAAAAATGGTCATGGACTATGTCCATGACCATATTTAACTATAATTTAAAAAAAAATTATTTTTTTGATCCAATCCTAAAATTGGGGGTCCTGTGAGTGCACCTAAAATTGGGGGTCCAATCATAAACTGCGAATCAAGAACGTTATTAATAAACAAATATATATACAAATTTATAAATATTAAGTGTCTTAATAATTCACAGACCAAAAAAAAATTGGGCAGAGTTTCCTCTATTTTCTTGACATTCCAAAACCTGTAAATGTAAAACCTACTTATTATAAAGCCCGCACGGCCATAAAATTCAACAGTAAAATTATAAAAGCCCTCACGGCCATAAAACTAAACAATAAAATCCCGCACGGCTGTAACACAAAAAATAAAATACTGAATGTCCACAACATATAAACAATATTCATGCTGTAGACCATTGCATCCTTCGTTTGTGTTAAAATTATCAGTAACCAAGTAGAAATATGCAAATTACCGTTGTTTTGAGACCCGCGACTGCGGGGTCAGTCCCTACGAGTTACATTGGTCCCGTGGGAGGTGTTGGTACCACCCACGAGGCCGTTCGGGGGCTGTTTCGAGTTTTCACCCTCTAACACCATATTTTTCTTAAGTCTAAAAATATGAAAATTACTATCTTAATCTCAAACCGGGAGACCCGCGGCTGCGGGGTCAGTTCCTACGAGTTACATTGGTCCCGTGGGAGGTGTTGGTGCCACCCACGGGGCCGTTCGGGGGCTGTTTTGACTTTTCACCCTCTAACGCCATGTTTTTAAGTCTAAGTCTAGAAATATACAAATTACCGTTGTACTCTCAAACCGGGAGACCCGTGACTGCGGGGTCAGTTCCTATGAGTTACATTGGTCCCGTGGGAGGTGTTGGTGCCACCCACGGGGCCGTTCGGGGGCTGTTTCGAGTTTTCACCCTCTAACGTCATGTTTTTAAGCCTAAGTCAAGAAATATGCAAATTATCGTCGTATTCTCAAACCGGAAGACCCACGACTGCGGGGTCAGTTCTTACGAGTTACATTGGTCCCGTCGGAGGTATTGGTGCCACCCACCGGGCTGTTCGGGGGCTGTTTCGAGTTTTCACCCTCTAACGTCATGTTTTTAAGCCTAAGTCTAGAAATATACAAATTACCGTCATATTCTCAAACCGGGAGACCCGTGGTTGTGGGATCAAGTCCTACGAGGTATATTGGTCCCGTCGAAGGTGTTGGTGCCACCCACGGGGACGTTCGGGTGCTATTTCGAGTTTTCACCCTCTAACGCCATGTTTTTAAGCCTAAGTCTAGAAATATACAAATTATCATCGTATTCTCACACCGGGAGACCTGCGGTTGCGGGGTTAGTTCCTACGAGTTACATTGGTCCCGTGGGAGGTGTTGGTGCCACCCACGGGGCCGTTCGGGGGTTGTTTCGAGTTTTCACCCTCTAACGCCATGTTTTTAAGACTAAGTCTAGAAATATGAAAATTACCATTGTATTCTCAAACCGGGAGACCCCCGACTGCGAGGTCAGTTCCTACGAGTTACATTGGTCCCGTGGGAGGTGTTGGTGCCACCCACGGGGCCGTTCGAGGGTTGTTTCGAGTTTTCACCCTCTAACGCTATGTTTTGCTTAAATCTAGAAATATGCAAATTATCGTCGTATTCTCAGACCGAGATTCTCGCGACTGTGCGGTCAGTTCCTATGAGTTACATTGGTCCCGTGGGAGGTGTTGGCGCCACCCACGGGCGGTTCGGGGGCTGTTTTGGGTTTTTACCCTCTAACGCCATATTTTTAAGCCTAAGTCTAAAAATATGCAAATTATCATCGTATTCTCAAATCGGGAGTCTCGGGGCTGCACAACCAGTTCCTACGAGTTACATTAATCCCGTGGGAGGTGTTGGTGCCACCCATATGGCCGTTCGAGGGCTGTTTCGAGTTTTCACCCACTAACGCCATGTTTTTAAGCCTAAGTCTAGAATTATGCAAATTACCGTCGTATTCTAAAATCGGGAGTCCCGTGGCTGCGGGGTCAGTTCCTATAAGTTACATTGGTCCCGTGGGAGGTGTTGGTTCCACCCACGGGGCCGTTTAAGGGCTGTTTCGAGTTTTCACCCTCTAATGCCATGTTTTGCTTAAGTCTAGAAATATGCAAATTATCATCGTATTATCAAACCGGGAGTCTCGCTGCTGGGCGATCAGTTCCTACGAGTTACATAGGTCCCGTGGGAGGTGTTGGTGCCTCTCACGGGGCCGTTCGGGGATTGTTTCGAGTTTTCACCCTCTAACGCCATGTTTTTAATACTGCCTTTTCTTGTTTAATGTTTATGAGATCTGCAACACTTTTAATATGGCTCGTGTTTGCTTTGTTCCCCATAATGAAGATACTCTTTTTGCAATTAATTGAAAGACCTAATTATTTTTCATATAACTTTAGAAAATCCATTAGAATATCTAAACAACTTTTAGAACCCTAAGTGATAATGATTAGGTCATTTGCAAAACTAAGATGGCTAATTGAATCACATCCTCTAGGATAAGAGAAGGATTTAATTTTGCCATTTAGCATGAGATTATGAAGACCTCTATTTAAAGCTTCTGAGGCTAAAATGAAAAGGCTTGCATAGATGTTGCATCATTCCATGACTAAGTAAGATGTTGCTAAATGTTTCTATTTTTGACAAAACCTAATTCGAATGGGGAAATGAGGCTTAGAAGAAAAGAAGAAAGTCTAGAGTTGAGGATTTTTAAGAAAATTTTATAGGAGACATTGCATAGACTAATTGGTCTAAAGTCAGTGCAAGAGGAGGGGTTTGGAATTTTAGTAATAAGGCATATTTTGGGTCTCTCCCCGGGATTTTGGAATTTCAGCTCTAAGAAATAAGGATTGAATAGTTGACACTAAATATTTCTTGATAATGCCCTAACATTGAATAAAGAACGAGTTCTTGAAACCATCTAGACATGCAACACTGTTTGGATTAATACTTTTAAGAGCTTCCAAAATTTCTATGTCATCAGGAATCCTTTCCATATCTTCATTCATTTGGTTAGTCACCAAGGCAGGGATATAAGTTAAAACTTCAAATGACTCAGTAGAACGTGCAGTGAATAAATTTTAAAAATAATAAATAACAGTGTTAGACATTCCTTCAGTTGACTCCTCTAAGTTGTTGTCCTCATTTTTTATTCTATGAATCAATCAATTCCTTCTATGTTGATTCACCAATGAATGATAGTATTTAGAGTTCCGATCTCCATTTTTTATCCACTGCCTTTTGAACTTTTGAAACCATAATTACTCCCTAAATGATAAGGCATCATTTAATTTAGCCTTAACTTTGTTTAGCTCCACCAAAAGTTCCTGACTTTTATTCTCTTCATAATGGATCTCAGCTTTGAGAACCTGCATATATATATATATATACGCGGTCGGTTCCTACGACTCACATTGGTCCCGTACGAGATGTTCGTGACTCTTATGGGACCGTTTTGTGTTCGTTTTGCGTTTTCACCATTCGATGGCATGTTTTTATGCTTCAGTCAAACTTTTTGCAAATTTACGTCTTACACTCAAACCGGGAGCTCCGTGACTACGCGATCAGTTCCTACGAGTCGCATTGGTCCTGTGTGAGGTGTTCGTGACTCTTACGGGACCATTTTGTGTTTGTTTTATGTTTTCACCCTTCGATGGCACGTTTTTATGCTTAATTCTAACTTTTTGCAAATTTATGTCGTACACTCAAGCCAGGAGCGCCGTGACTACACGGTCGGTTCCTACGACTTACATTGGTCCCGTGCGAGATGTTCGTGACTCTTGCGGGACCGTTTTGTGGGTGTTTTACGTTTTCACCCTTCGGTGGAATCTTTTTTATTCTCAAGTCTAACTTTTTGCAAATTTACGCCGTATACTCAAACCGGGATCCCTGTGACTACCCGTTTGGTTCCTACTATTAACATTGGTTCCGTGCGAGGTGTTCATAACTCTTACGGGACCATTTTGTGGCTTTTTTATGTTTTCACCCTTCGATAGCATGCTTTTATGCGTAAGTCTAATTTTTTGCAAATTTATGTTGTACACTCCAACCGGGAGCGCCGTGACTACGCGGTCAGTTCCTACGAGTTACATTGGTCTCGTGCGAGGTGTTCATGACTCTTATGGGACGTTTTAAGGTTGTTTTACGTTTTCACCCTTCGATGGCATGCAAGTCTAACATTTTGCAAATTTACGTCGTACACTCAAACCGGGAGCCCCGTGACTATGTCGTCGGTTCCTACAAGTCACATTGGTCCCGTGCGAGGTGTTTGTGACTCTTACCGGACCGTTTAGTGGCTATTTTAGGTTTTCATGCTTCGATGACATGTTTTTATGCTCAAGTCTAATTTTTTGCAAATTCGTGTCGTACACTCAACTCGGAAGCCCCGTTACTCCGCGGTCGGATCCTACGAGTCATATTGGTCCCGTGTGAGGTGTTCGCGACTCTTACGGGACCGTTTTGTGCTTGTTGTACATTTTCACCATTCGATGGCATGTTTTTAAGCTCAAGTCTATTTTTTTGCAAATTTACGTCGTACACTCTAACCGGGAGCCCCGTGACTACGCGGTCGGTTTCTATGAGTTACATTAATCCCGTGCGAGGTGTTCGTGACTCTTACCGGACCGTTTTATGGCTATTTTACTTTTTCACCCTTCGATGGCATGTTTTTATGCTTAAGTCTAACTTTTTATAAATTTACGTCATACACTCAAATCGGGAGCCCCGTGACTATGCGGTCGGTTCCTACGAGTCACATTAGTCCCGTGCGAGGGGTTCATGACTCTTACGGGACCGTTTTAAGGTTGTTTTATATTTTCACCCTTCGTGACTTTTTACAAATTACCTCATTAGGATATTTCACTCTTTGAATAAAATATATCATAGGAGAGTACAATCTCAATCTAAGAAAATATATCATTTAACTTGTACCCAAAATATATCATTTAACAAAATATATCGTTTAAATTTTTGGCCATGGTCAATAAGGAAGTTAGTGGTCAGGAATTTCTATGAGTATTAAAGCAACTGTATTTATTTTGTCTAAGAAAGTATATTTACAATGTGAAATGACGTTCACCTGTAATCAATGCATGCCACTATAATGTCTCTTTTTGCCAAGTGTTATCCTAAAAGAGAACCCCAAGCTTTATACCTACATTACCAAAGAATACAGAGACCTCAATGGGAATTACCTGAATAGTGTGAAATGAGTCATCAACAATAATTTGATAACATCATTCCACGAATACAAAATGTAAAATTGAAAAATAAATGAAAATCAATCCAAGTAGGCAATATGTAAACCTCGATCCGCTTGCTTTCAATATGTAAACCAATCCATAGAGAATGCAAATATGAAGATGCATATGTGCGTATATGCTGTATATATGCATATCTGCATATGCATATATGTGCATATATGCAGCTGCATATATGCCGCTGCATATATACGCATATATGGCATATATGTTGCATATATGCCACATATATGCTTATATGCAGATGAATATATGCAAATTATCGTCGTATTCTCAAACCGGGGGGTCCGTGATCGCGCGGTCAGTTCCTACGAGTTACATTGGTCCCGTGGGAGGTGTTGGTGCCACTCACGGGACCGTTCGGGGGCTGTTTCGGGATTTCGCCCTCTAAAGCCAAACAATAGAGATAAATAAATAAAAACATATATATTCTAAACAAAATAACCGATAAATCACCTACCATTTGCACAAATAGCAGGACATTACACTTAAAAGTAGATGAAAATCATAAATTAATGTAAAGTGCTAATACAATGTCAATATCATAATAGGATACAAATAAGATTGATGAGGATAAAAAAATATTTTGATACTCAATCTTCCTCTAAATCAACTAAAAGATCCTTAAAATTAGGGTTGTCATCAAGAGCTGACTGGAACTCTTTTGCCTTTAACGCGTTTACTTCAGTAGTCATACCCTTTGGTGCATGCACAACAATAGACCAATTGCCATCATTTATGCACTTTGACTAGAATACCTTCTTTACATTCTGAAAGGCACAAATAAAAGGCTCGTCGACTATGCGGTCTTTAGTCTTCAGCTTTGATAAATCTACCATAATAAGTTTGGAGTCGGGATGAACTTTGCAAGCATTCGTTGTATCCTCCACCTTTACCCAATCACAATAGAATACGATTTCTGTGAAATCCAAGTAATCAAGTTCTAGGATTTGTTGAATTATCCCATAATAGGTTAGCACAGTATTCTTTGGATTTTTATCACTTTTGCTAGCGATACAGGTGGTCAAGGCTGATATTGATATTCCTCTATTTTGCGTCAAAAGCTTTTCCTCATATGGATATGAAATGAAATCAAAACCGTTGGTGCAGAATTTCTTAAACTCTTTCGCACGAAAACTAGGACTTTTTGCTAGGCGTGAAAGTTTGGAAGAGACATCACCTCTTTTTAGAAGATGAATTTATTAATGAATTTGTATTAGGGCATGTTTTTACCACACATGAATAAATAACCGCACACATAAGATGTGAAAAGTACCTCTTTTGACACCCATGCCCTAAAGTCAGTTGTCGTCCAATTTCTCCTTTGATTTTGGATAATTTCGTTCTCGTACTTCCTACCGAAAAGTTATAGAGTTTAGATCATAAAATAAAAAATACATATAATCAAAAAAGAAGAATTCAGTAGATACTCACTCTCTCCAGTCGTGGACTTCATCTTGCGATTCGAATAAGTTCAAGCTTAATTATAACTATAATCAAATAATTATAGTAATATGAAATTATAACTAATTAATCAAGCTTAATTAGTTATATATATATATAGATAGATATATACCTTTTCAATGTAAGACTTTAGAATAGGTTCAATGTGTCTGATCTCCATCCATTCAGTATTAGTTTTTAAGAACCTATGAATTTTTGCATGTGGCCAACTAGAAGGAAGGGTATCTATGATTGATGTGTAGATGTCAGTGACATGAACTCGGAATCCCAGATTTCTCAACTTGTTGGCAAGATTCAATTTTACGTGCATGTGGCGCGAGACATCACAGGCTATGTCATTGCTCTCTGTATGCAGTTGTATCCATAACGGGTGGATTTTTTTCCGCCTTCTCCAACAACTAACCAAGGCCAGGGCTATGTCGGGATTATGTGTGTGAAATATATTTTTTATAACGTCATCCCAATTTTTTGGTAGAGAAAATAGAATACGATCGAACAAGTAATCTTGTTGGATATCAAATCCACGATTTACAAGGTAGTTAAATTGTTTGATCTTTTTATTTCCGTACCTATACATAGGAGTACCCTCTATATGACGCACGCTAATAAAAGAGTTATGTGTGCGGTCTAATTGCAACCTCTCCCACTCTTGTTGACAGTAATTATCACTGTGCCTCATTTTTCATGAGAAAAGTATACGAGGTTATGAATACGAGTCTTGCTATTAAGGTTTAGTGTAAGGACATTTTTATCATGTCCGAAATGTTTCATTTATTTATGTCGTACACCGTTACATTTGGCACGTCTCTACAAGATCTCTCACGACGGCCTCTATCCGAATTCAAAGAATCAAGCATTCAACATCTCCATTAATGTATCCCACATCTGCCTCAACGACTTCACGTTCCACGATTTTAGGGACTTAATGCAAGTGGTACGCAAGAGAAGTCAAAACAGTGAAAAAAGGCACGATAGGAGAGTTCAAGGGCATTCTCGTAATTTTATAGCAATAGTTCGGAGATCTGGTCTACTGTAAAGTTTAAGATCTCATCGCAACGAAGATACTGGAAGAAACATCACCTCAATCCAAGCTACGGTGAATGAGTTATGACCTTTTAAAGATGGAGAAAATTCCTTAAAGAATGCTATTTGTTTTAATCCCCAAACCAGAGTGGTACCCCAAACCGCATGGGGAATCGGTTCGGGGGGGAACCGGTTCGGGGTACACCAGAACCGGTTCGGGGTACACGTACAGAAACAGTCCCAATTTTTTAAAACTCTTTTGGTTTCCTTGTAAAAGCCAACTTCGGGGGAGCTGTTTTGGAAGACTTGCATAGACGAATTTGAGAGTCCAATTACCTCAAGTCTTCACCTTTTTTAGCCCCAAGACTTATATTTTGATTCACACAACTTTCCCAAACCTTTGTGAATCAGTTTGCAACCCAAATACACATCCGTGTATCTGTTCATACTCTTGTGGAGAAGATCGTTCTTCTTCTTCATTACTGCCCTCCTGGAAAGGGAAACTTCCAGCCGCCGATTACAGATCCGACGCCTGCGGGTAATTCTGTGTCACTGTATTTTTCATTGTAATCCGAGAAATTGTATGTTACAATATTATAATGAAAGCAAATGGTTTTGCCCCTTTAGGGGATTTTTTCTCACATGTATGTGTTTGATTGTCTTACATAAGTGATCATCTTGTTCAATCACATATAGTTGCATTTTTAGGAGTTAATTGACAAAAACTGCGTTTAATTAACTAATATCTCTATTTGAACGCACGCGCACTCTTTCAAATTGGTATCAGAGCCAGTTACACAATTTTACCGTGTAATTTTCCGCAAAATTTTTCTAAGATATCAATTTTCTGAAAAATTGATTTTTGAAAACGAGTGTGTTCATTATGGAGAAGTTATATAATAAAATGCCAGTTTTTGACGGGACAAACTATGCATATTGGAAAGCCCGTATGAGATCTGCTTTAAAAGCCATTGATGAATGTGTTTGGATTTTGGTTGAAAGAGGGTGGACACCTCCCTCCGTCACTGTTGATAATGTGATCAATTTAAAACCTGTCACTTCTTTGACTAAAGACGAATTTAGATGGTCATCATTTAATTCTAAAGTTCCGAGTGCTATTTTTGGGTCTGTCACACCTGATGAGTTCAAACGCATAATGACGTGCACCACGTCAAAAGAGGCATGGGATGTTTTACAACTCACCCATGAAGGAACTAATGTTGTGAAAGAGTCTAAATTGCAGAATTTGACAACACAATTTGAAATAATCACCATGCATGAGACTGAATGTTTTGATGATTTCTATGCTAGGCTTTCTGACATTGTTAACACTAGCTTTAATCTTGGTGAACATATTCCTAATGCTAGAGTTGTTAAAAAGATTCTTCGTTCTTTGCCTAAGTGTTTTATCCCTAAAGTCACTGTGCTGAATTCTATGGGTAATTTAAATACGCTAAAATTGGAAGAACTTGTAGGAGATTTGCAGACTTATGAAATTGATATGTTCCCTAAAATTGCTAGGTCTAAAGATAAGGGAATGGCACTTAATGCCCAAGAGAGAAAGAGGGAGGGGTCGGCTAGAAAGAGGGTAGAGTCATCTAGAAAGAGAGAGACTGACACGTCAGATTCTGATTGTGATTTTGACTTAGATGATTTGGCTCTTTTTGCAAAAAAATTCAAAAGAATTCTCAAATTTAAGAAAAATGGCAATTTTAAAGATAAAAAGAAATTTGAGAAAAATAAGTTTGAAAAGAAAAATGAAAAAGTTTTTAAAGATCCTCCTAAAAAAGAAAGTGAGAGATTCTTCGAGTGCGACGGTACGTGTCATAGAGCCTTTGAGTGTGCCACACGTCTTAACAGAGAAAAAGGGAAAGTTGTCCTTAATGCTACCCTTAGCGATGACAGTGTGGACGAGTCGGTGGATTCTGGAGTTGAGTCACCGCATGAGTGTAACTTCACCGCATTCATGGCTAGTCATGTGAGAACTTATAGTTCCTCTCACGACGATAAGGATGCTGCATCCCAGGGACACCTCGACAGTGAAATCGATGTGAGTGAGGGGGAGGATGACACAAATGAGAGCGAGAGTGATATTCAACGCGCTTACGCTGAGTTATATTCTGAGTCTTTTAAAACTAAAAAGCGTAACAAAGCATTAGTTCTTAAGATCACCGGCTTAGATGAAGATTTAAGAAAAGCGAGAGAGAGAGAGTCCTCCACCTGCACCACCCTGAGAGAGAGAGAATCTTCTTGTGTTGAGAAAGAGAGTTTGTTTAGAGAGAGAGAGTAATTTTGAGAAAGAGAGAGGGGACTTGACTAAACCAGTGGCTAGTCTTACGAGTGAGCTCCATTCCTCCATGGAGACTCGAAAGAAACTTAAAGCCCTTGTTGCCCAGCTGACTCATGATCTTGAGAAAGCACGGGAAGTCAAGGTACAAATCGAGGACAGATCAGGGAAAATGGGAAAGATGCTCCTCGGCCCCGCTTTAGGTTTTGGTAATAGGCAGGGAATTGGTTATGATGGTGCCTCCACCTCCCAAATTGCAACTGGACCAGTTCCTGAGTTTACTACGAATCCTTATGGCCATCGTCAAAAACCTCGAAGGAGAGTTCGACCAAGAAAAGCAAACCAAGGTTCGCCTTTGACTGTGTTCTTTTGTTCCTATTGCAAAAGAAAAGGCCACCTCAGGGAGTTTTGCTATAGCATGGGTCGGACACAACGTACTACTGCTCCACCACGTCATACTGATGAGTTTTCTAGTCTGAGAGAGCGAGTTGAGTTCTTAGCTGCCACGTCTCAGAGTTTGATGGAAGAATTCCGACGGATGTCGTTGCCGTCTGTGAATGCCTCTCACATTCCAGCTAAAACCAACAACAACAAAGGCAAACAAAAGGTCACCACTTCTTGGGTACCTAAGAAAGATAAAAAGGCTTTTGTTGTTCATATGGCTCTCAAAGCGCATAATACCTCACAGTGGTATTTTGACAGTGGGTGCTCCAGACACATGACAGGTGATGCCTCATTTTTTACATCTCTTGAGGATTATCACGATGGCATAGTCACCTTGGAGATGGGAGCAAGTCTAGCGTTGTAGGACGAGGTACTATAGAGTTACTAGGATTTCCTATTCTAGAGAATGTGTTGTACGTCAAGGGTTTGAAAGCAAACCTTCTCAGCATTAGCCAGCTGTGCGACGCTGACTTTGCCGTAAAGTTTGACCAGAACTCTTGTAAGGTCTATAATCAAGCCGGTAAACTTTTAGTGCAAGGGGTGAGGACAAAGGATAATTGCTATGGGACTGAGCCCACATCCTCACTTGTCTGCAACAGCACCACGATCACTCCTATGAATCTGTGGCACCAACATCTAGGTCACGTAAATATTAAAGATCTCACTCGCTTAGCTAAAAAGGACCTAGTACGTGGATTGCCATATCTTGGAAAGTCAACTTTGACGGTTTGTGGAGCCTGTCAGTTGGGAAAACAAATTCATAATCCCCATAGGAAGTTGCATTCCATTACCACCTCTCGTGTTCTTGAGCTTATACACATGGATCTTATGGGTCCCACTCGTACCGAGAGTCTGGGTGGTAAGAGGTATATCCTCGTGATGGTGGATGATTTCTCCAGGTACTCCATTGTAGGTTTTTCTGAGAGAGAAATCCGATGATGTAGAGTTTTTAATGACCAAGTGTCGTGTCCTGCAAAATCAACACGGAGTCACTATTAACCGGATACGTAGTGACAACGACACTAAATTTAAGGAAGCAAATGTAGATTTGTATTGTGATAGCCTTGGGATCAAACATGAGTTTTCTACTATGAAGACTCCTCAGCAAAATGGGATTGTTGAGAGAAAGAATGGAACGATCCAGGAGATGGCTAGATCTATGCTTCTAGGTCGTAAAGTTTATAGGAGATTTTGGGCAGAGGCAGTGTCTACTGCATGCCACATGGATAATAGGGTTTATCTGCGTCCACACACACTTCAGACACCATATGAGTTGTGGACTGGCAAGAAGCCCAACCTGGCATATTTCCGTATTTTTGGGAGTAAATGCTACATCCTACGGGATAGAGAGAAATTAGGAAAGTTTGACTCCCGGAGCGACGAGGGAATATTGTTAGGCTATTCATCGAATAGTAGAGCGTACCGGGTTTTTAACCTGAAGAGCTCTAAGGTTATGGAGTCAATAAACGTCACTGTGCAAGATGACGAACCTCTGACGGCTATTGATACTAACCTTCAGTGTGCGGATGATGACTTTTCTGACAGTGATTTAGTTGTCCCTCACCCACACTCTGTGGTCCCCACTCCTGTGTTAGGGGACACACCCACTTGGGTTCGCAAGAGTCATGACCCTTCTGCCATTGTTGGTGATCCCACTCTAGGGGTCAAGACTCGTGCTCAGCTAGAGAACGTTGTCAGTCATTTTTCCTACACGTCCAAAGTCGAGCCCAAGAATCATAAAGAAGCACTCAAGGACGAACACTGGATATCTGCTATGCATGATTAGTTGCTTCAGTTTAAAAAGAATAATGTCTGGGAACTTGTCCCCTAACCTAGTGAGACTAATGTGATAGGTACCCGGTGGATATTCAAGAATAAAATGGATGAAAATGGTACCATAATCTGAAACAAGGCTAGGTTGGTCGCTCAAGGATACACACAGATAGAGGGTGTAGACTTTGGGGAGACCTTTGCTCCTATTGCGAGGATTGAGTCCGTCCGTCTACTACTCACCATCGCATGTCATCTGCGCTTCAAGTTATATCAGATAGATGCCAAGAGTGCCTTTATGAATGGCATTCTACAGGAGGAGGTTTATGTGGAACAACCAAAAGGGGTTGAAGACCCTAAGCACCCTGAGCACGTTTATTATCTGAGGAAAGCCTTGTATGGTTTGAAGCAAGCACACCGTGCTTGGTACGAGAGGCTTACTTCCTATCTCTTAGCTCGTGGATTCAAGAGAGGGGGAGTAGATATGGCGTTATTCATCAGGAGAGATGACAGTGCTATTTTGGTTGCCCAGGTCTATGTGGACGACATAGTCTTTGGATCCACATGCTCTCAGCATGCTCACCACTTTGAGGAGGAGATGAAAAGTGAGTTTGAGATGAGCATGGTTGGTGAGCTTACATTCTTCCTTGGTCTCCAGGTTCGTCAGCTAGAGGATGGGATGTTCATCTCCCAATCCAAGTATGCTAGAGACCTAGTGAAGAAATTTGGTTTAGACTCCGCTAAGCATGCACGTACACCTATGAGTACCACTACCAATCTTAGTAAGGACAATTCAGGCAAGGACGTAGAGTAAACCTTGTATCGGAGTATGATAGGTAGTCTTCTCTACTTGACTGTCAGTCATCTCGATATAGCCTTTAGTGTTGGAGTCTGTGCGCGATATCAGGCCTCCCCGAAAGAGTCACATTTACTTGCTCTAAACGTATTATTAAATATGTGAGTGGGACTCTCTCATATGGTATTTGGTATTCCTTTGATACTGATGACCTTTTGTCCGCCTATTTAGATGCTGATTGGGCCGAGGATGTAGATGGTTGTAGGAGCACTTCTGGTGGGTGTTTCTATTTTGGTTCTGCTCTTGTCTCCTGGCTGAGCAAGAAGTAAAATTCTGTCTCTTTGTCCACTACAGAGGCTGAGTATATAGTCGACGGGAGTCGTTGCACGAAACTCTTGTGGATGAAGCAAATGCTGGAAGATTATGGGATTTCACTGGACACCATGACCATTTCCTGTGATAACACGAGCACGATACACATGTCCCGCAATCCAGTCCAGCATTCACACACAAAGCACATCAGGATACGTGAGCACTTTTTACGACAATTAGTTGAGGAGAAAGTCGTATCCCTGAGTTTTGTTCCCATCGACCGTCAGTTAGCCGATATTTTCAGGAAACCTTTAGATGACCTTAGATTTGAGAGTCTTAGGAAGTCTTTGGGGATTTGCACAGTTGACTAAAGGGTTGGTCTATGTCTAGAATAGGATGATTTTTCATGTTAATATCATATGCTTCATATTGCTAGTTTGTTTTATATGTATCATTGCTTTGTTGTACAACTATTTATTTATTCTTTTGAAAATTCCAAAAAGATTTTCCTTTAAGAAAATTTTTCAGAAAAGACCAAAAGGATTTTTGTATTTTGATTACACCTTTTTGGGATGAACATTTAAGATAGACAAGTCACAAAATTCATTCCATTTATCCATATGACTGTTTGATAGAGATTTGAGACGCTACATCATTTCATCCATGTGCTTTACATTGCTTGGAGTCTTTGAGATGTGATTAGACATATCTTTCTACATGTTTGACTCCTATCTCCTTATTGCACACATGCTCGACTATATTTGATTATTTTACTTGTCTATCACATATTGGCTTGAGTGTTTCCATCTCAATTCTGTCTATACAACTCACAATATGCGATAAAACTTGACAAGATTGGAATTCATGTAAAAACCGTTTTGGTGAGACTGTGTGTTTATTTGAAAAATGGGGAAGGACCTAAAAAATTGAGGAATTTTATTATTCGGGATCCAAAGAGGTTAAAAGAGCCCAAAAAATTTAAAGGCAATAAAAAGCAATACATGCCAAATATGGGCCATTAGGTTTCACCATCAATTCTCCAAAGTTTGAGAATTTAAAATGCCTATATTCAAAATTAATATCTGAGGGAGTTTGGTTGGAGAATATAAACGGGTTTGCACTTCCTTGAAAGTCCTGAAAAAGCATTAAATCGTGTTGGACGTTATTGGTGTGGAAATCATTTTTAGCTTTGATTTGTTGATTTGATTGAGTCAATGTCTCATATTACCACCTTTTTACACCAAATGAAGATTTTGAGTTCATTCGTTAGGAGAATCCGATATTCATCTTGCACATATGTCATGTTTGTATGCATTGATTTTCCTATCGAATTTGATCACACCACTTCATTTACGCTATCATCGACTTGGTTGTTTTGTGCTCATTCATGGTGTGTTTCTTTGGTTATATTCTTTGTGTGAAAAATTTGAAAAAAAATAAAAAATAGTGGTTTATTACCTTGTGAAATTCTCCATGTACATCTATTTCTGTTTCTCATATCTGTCTATTTGGGGACATCACAAAAAGGGGGAGAAAGAATTATCATATTATGGGGGAGTTTTTGAGATTTGAGATCTGTCATATGCTCTCATTGATTGGTATCCATGTTTATCTCATTTCGAACTCGATACGTCACTTGGTATTTGCTTTTTCTCATGCGTGTAGGTATTACATTGATAATCTCTGAATTGCACACCCTGATGATAAAAACTTTGAATGTATTGAAGATTTGGAGATCAAACGATGAAGACTTATTCATTTTTATCTTTCCAGTTTCGGGTTCATGGAAGGGTAGATTTGTATATAGGCAATTTTGTTATTCGATAATTCAGATTTTTTATGTGTGTACCAGCATAGACATAGGGGGAGATTTGTATGGACATTTTTATCATGTCCGAAATGTTTCATTTATTTATGTCGTACGTCGTTACATTTGGCACGTCTCTACACGATCTCTCACGACGGCCTCTATCTGAATTCTGAGAATCAAGCATTCAACATCTCCATTAATGTGTCCCACATCTGTCTCAACGACTTCACGTTCCACGATTTTAGGGACTTAATGCAAGTGGTACGCAAGAGAAGTCAAAACAGTGAAAAAAGGCACAATAGGAGAGTTCAAGGGAATTTTCGTAATTTTACAGTAATAGTCCGGAGGTCTGGTCAACTAGAAAGTTGAAGAGCTCACCGCAACGAAGATACTGGAAGAAACGGCACCTCAATATGAGCTACGGTGAAGGAGTTATGACCTTTTGAAGATGGAGAAAATTCCTTAAAGAATGCTATTTTTTTTAATCCCCAAACCAGAGAGGTACCCCAAACCGCATGGGGAACCGGTTCGGGGTACACCAGAACTGGTTCGGGGTACACACACAGAAACAGTCCCAGTTTTTTAAAACTCTTTTGGTTTCCTTATAAAAGCCAACTTCGGGGGAGCTATTTTGGAAGACTTGCATAGACGAATTTGAGAGTCAAAATACCTCAAGTCTTCACCTTTTTTAGCCCCAAGACTTATGTTTTGATTCACACAACTTTCCCAAACCTTTGTGAATTAGTTTGCAACCCAAATACACACCCGTGTATCTATTCATACTCTTGTGGAGAAGACCGTTCTTCTTCTTCACTGCTGCCCTCCTGGAAAGGGAAACTTCCAGCCGCCGACTACAGATCCGACGCCTGCGGGTAATTCTGTGTCACTGTATTTTTCATTGTAATCCGAGAAATTGTATGTTACAATATTATAATGAAAACAAATGGTTTTTCCCCGTTGGGGGATTTTTCCTCACATGTATGTGTTTGAATGTTCTTGCACAAGTTATCATCTTGTTCAATCACATATAGTTGCATTTTTAGGAGTTAATTGACAAAAACTGCGTTTAATTAACTAATATCTCTATTTGAACGCACGCGCACTCTTTCATTTAGGTTTGAAAGTTATGAGAGTTTAAAAGTATATGTGAAATCCCAACAACAACCCACCATAATTGTTTATAAAACATATTATAGTACTTACACACCTATTGTAGTACTTACACACATATTGTAGTGCAAAAAATCACGACATGCATATAACCCCTAATATAATATGATGGCATGCATATGGACCCCCAATAAAATCACGACAAGGTGGATATAAATTTTTTTACTCATTAAAAATCCATTTAATTATATTTTGTCAAAAAATACAATCTAGGGTGTATTGGCATAATTTTTACATACACACACACATGCAATATACGGTTTATTGACATAATCTATACATACACACACATACTATTTAGGGTTTACTAAACCCTAATATTTTTTTTGCCATAAATCTATACATACACACACATAACAATCTATACATACACACACATACAATATAGGGTTTATTGATAAAAAAATAATTTATTTGTTCATAGTTACACACATAAACATACATATACACATAAATCTATACATACAAACACATATAAACATAAATCTATGCATACACACACGTACACACTTACAAACATAAATCTACACATACATACACATATGTTAGGTCAAATCACGAAATCCAACTGAAATCAAAATGAATCAATATATACCAGGGGTTAATCCAAATGAAAACCAACTGAAATCGCACAAATTCAACTTAAATCCACACGAAATAGCAAGAGCCCTTGCAAATAGAACATAAATCCCCACGAAATCGCACGAGACAGCCTAAACAATCACAGCAACGAAATAACAAAGCAGTAGTTTTTTTTTAATACCTGACTCTAGTCACGGCCTAGATCCCTGACCCCCATGCGCGCGACCAATAAATGAGTCTGGCTTGCACCTGGTCACGGCCAAGAGTCGTGACTCACCATACGCGACCCTCCATGCTGCTTGAATGAGGTATGGTCACGGCCCATAGCCGTGACCCATACCAAGAAATGGTCACGACCTCCTGCCGTGACCCTTAATGTATGTGTTTTCTACTTCGTCATGTCTTTGGTCACGGCCCAAGTCCGTGACCCATCCGCGACCAGTTTGAAGGGAATTTTGGCACAAAATTTAGCGCCAAGCTGGTCACGCCCAGGTCACGGTCTAAGCCCGTGACCCACTATGGTCAGGGATTTAGTCCGTGACCACTTCCATAGCATGGATAATTTAGTGTGGTAATAAATATAGTCACGCCAAATATTTAGTGGGTCACGGCCAAAGTTCGCGACTCGCTGGTCCCGGCCTAAGTCCGCGACCCACTGGGCATGACCATTCGCAGGATTTGGTGTAGTGTTTAGAAAAATAAAAGAAGTTAAAATAGTATCTTTTCTAGACGATCTAGAAAATCCCAAACTTATGTAGCTCCTCAAAGAATGCATCGATGTTTTTTCCTAGTACTACTCCAATATGCGTGGAATCGATCCCGAGATTGTTGACCACTACATCCCTAAATATTTAGAATACAAGATAGTCTAGAAAAATATTATACCAGAATAGTCCTTCAAGATCAAAGAAGCGGTCATAAAATAATTCAACGTAGGCTTTTTGAGTGTGGTCGAATGCCCCATGTGGATGGATAACATCATACATGTCGTAAAAATAGGATGGAAGTTAGGATGTGTGTCGATTACAAAGATTGTAATAAATCTAGTCCCAAAGATGATTACCCAATGTCGGACATCGACATGATCATCGTTAACACTGCTGACTATGTCGTGAAGTCCTACGTTGATGTATTCATCGGCTATAGTCAAATTAAATTGCACCCAAAAGACTAAGAGAAAATGACTTTCACTACCCCTGGGAGGATTTTTGTTACACAGTAATGTCATTCGGACTCAAGACTCTCGGTGCCCCTTACGATGAGGGGATATCACCTTAACACATAACATGATCCACATGGAAGTTAAAGTATACATGGAATACATGATCGTCAAGTCCAAGACATGAGAAGGATATGTCTTGGCACTAAGGAAGTTATTCAAAAGATCGAGAATGTATCATATGCGCCAAAACCACCAAAAGTGTCTCTTAGGAGTTAACAATGGTAAGTTACTAGGATTCCTTATCAGTGAAAAGGGGATATAAGTATACCCGACCAAAGTAAAGATGCCACCTCCAAGCACTGAAAAGGAAGTTAGATCTTTGTGGGAAGTCTAAAATATATATCAGTATGTTCATATATCATATGACTTTAATATGTGGTTCAATGTTCAAGATGTTTAATAGAGACTTCACCAACATCTAGAAATTCCCCTGCTCAGAGGCCTTTAATAAAATGAAGCAGTATCTGACTAACCTGCCTCTATTGGTCCTACTTCGACCTAGGCATCCTTTTCTCGTATATCTCATGATTTTTGACACTATAGTAGGATCCATGTTGTCTATACTATGCTTTCATGAACATTAATGCTTGCAAAGAACGATTTATGGCCGTAGAGAAATGCTATTTATATTTGGTATGCACAACATAGAAGCCGAGGCACTATATGGTTAATTTTGAAATCAAGTTGATCTCCCAAATAAATCCCTTAAAATACCTATTCAAAACTATAAAAAAAAGTCATTAACAAATAAAATGGACAAGCGGTTATTCATTCTTACGAAATTTGACATTAAATACGTACATTGAAAGGCCATCAAAGGGAAAGCCATTGCAGATTACCTGACTGGATATCCTTTCGATGAGAAAGACGTTATCGCTGTCCATTTCTCTGATGACGAAATTACAGTAATCGAGAGTAGAGAAGATTATAGGTGTCAAGTATACTTCAATGGGACAACAAATAAGAACGGGTTTTTCATCGTAATATTATTGATTTTTTCGAATGGGAGACATCAGTCTACGACCATGAAGCTCAACTATGATTTCACCAAAAATATCTTTGAGTACGAAGCTTATATTACAGGAATGAAAATATCTGATGGAAGAGGAATATGAAGGATCGATGTATATGGAGACTTTGCATTCATTATCTACCAAATCCTGGGACATTTTAAAATTAGGGAAGAAAATATTTGGCCCTATCAAAAATACATGGAGGAAATTACTTCCTTATTCCATTATGTTCAAATCTTCCATCTCCTAAGGGCCCAGAATATCTTTACGAATGCCTTGGATAGCTCTAGCCTCCATGATGGACATCCCAGAAGATGTAGATAAGGTACAAATATATGTACAAAAGCAAGAACAACCTGGGTTTAGGTACAAATCTACATGATCGCGACCATAGACGAAGCGCCCTGGTGTCAAGAAGTAAATGATCTTCTTCAATAGGGAAAACATCCTTATGAATCCTAAAATAAAGACAAGATGGAACCATAACGATGGGTCAATTTATTCATTATGTGTTTTAAAGACCTATATAATAGGCCTCCCAATGGAACCCATTTACGGTGTCTTGACAAAATTGACGCATTAAGGATAATTGAAGAAATCCATGTGGGGGGGGGGGGGGTCCTCACATAAAAGGCCACATGCTAGTAAAAACTATTATTCGCTAAGGACATTATTGGATCACCCTTCAACATGATTGCAACAAATATGTTCAAAGATTCCCAAAATGTCAACGATTCACAAATTTGTAGCATCTTCCTCTGAGGGAACTATACATCATGAGATCATGGCGGCCCTTTTTAACTTAGACAATAAACATCATTAGTAAAGTAAAGCCAAAATCATGAAATTGTCATAAATTCAACTTGGTTGTTGTAGATTACTTCACAAAATGGAGAATCCTAAACTATACTAAATACGAAGAAGGTGACCTAATTAGTGAGAAAGAACATCATCTGTAGATACGGGGTACTTTTTAAACTAATACCAAATAATAGGATGCACTTAGCTATAGAAATCATAGACCTTGTGGAGGAATACGAAATTCAAATACACAACTCATCTTTATACCATCCTCAGACCAATGGTATTGTGGAATCATAAAATAATAACATGAAAGTAATTTTGAGTAAAATGCTTGAGGGATGTGGAGACTAGGTTGATCATATTCCGAAAGTAAGGATAAATTTCCCAATCGACTCAATTTGTATATAATAGCATAATTCCGTTGTTGGATAAGATGGATCGAGTCAAAGGTTATGACTTGAATTGTTTATCCTTCAAACCTGTAACATGTTATTGAAGATTGTAGCAACCAAAGATAAAGAAATATGAAGTATCGTGTTTCGAGCTGATTGCTGTATTTAACATTAGAGGAATCTCAATGAGTTATAAGTACATGTTTATGTTTGATCCCTATATTTTTTTAGGGTGTTAGGATTTTATAAAACTGTTTTAAAATGTCATAAAATAATTTTATTCCTTTTAATATTTTCTTAGAAGAAAAATATTTTTCTCGCGATATCGTTAGAATGAGTTATGACATCTCGTTGGAATGAGATATGGTATCTCATTAGAAAAGGTTCCAACGAACTTAAAATGAACCAACTGTGGCCTTCATTGGAATGTCATTTGATAGATTGTAAAATACGGGTTCGAATGAGATGCTCTACTTTGTTTGAACGAGCTAAAAATTCATTCGAACGAGTGATCTTATTTTCCAATGCTAACTTCATTTTTAAATCTTATCACATTTTTAGAAAACCTCCTTTAAATAAGAGTACGAAGAAATAACTTTTAGAGAGAATTTTCCAAGATTTTGGAGTTCCCAAACTTATCTAACAATGCTCTGCTCTCCAAGTTTATTTCTTTATTTTAGAAAAATCTTCCAAAGTAAAACCTTAGTTTGCACCCATTTTTGAGATCCAAGAATCGTACATACCTATGTCATTTTTAGATCAAATTATTATGCAAGAAAGTAGTTTACTCCTCTTACTGTGAGCATTTCCTATAGTGAATATCATGTTTGGTGTTGTGTGGTGGCTGAATTTGTCACAAGACAAGTAATATTAATGGGATATTGAGACCTGAGAAAGCACATGCATTGTGTGGTTGTTGGAATGCATCTAACAGTGACTGCTAAGAAGGTTACTAGGTTTAAGGAAGTGCATCAAGTCTTTAATGCCTTAAGTCTGTGAGTAAGTCTAAATTGGTCATGTAAACAACCTATGTCATCATGTTGGGTCGTTCGAGATTTTTTTTGTTATGGAATTTCCTCGTGCATCGCCATATTGTGATTTATTTATTTTAGTATTGCTTATATTCACATAGATGCATTCTTAGGTAAAGAATAAAATTGTTAAATTATTTTACACAACACTTGTGGTTTTCTAAATTGGTGCAAGTAAATTAAAATTTATGAAAATAAAATTTGGAGGTATTTTATATAGAAATCCTAGGGAACTTAGCTTTCTCAAATTGGTATCAAAGGGAGTTAAAGTAGTTTTATGTGTTAGATCCTTATTTGTTGATTGTTTAGGGTTTATATTGAGTTTAACCGAGAGGTTAGTTTCGTTTACTAGCCTCTATTATTTGATGGGTCAAACTATCCTTTTTTAAAGTTATGGATGCGAGTTTTCCCAAAATTGTTAGATGAGAACGTTCAGAACTCGATTGAGTTTGGTGGACTCCTCCCACTGAAGGTGGTACTCCTAAGTCGTATAACTCTTAGACAATTGCTAAAAATAATGTCATGAATTTTAATTCCAAAGGTGTGAATGTTATTTTTTGCATTGTGACCGCTAAAGAGTTTAGACATGTTATGACTTACGAGAGAGTAAACAATGCTTGGGATATTTTATGATCCACATATGAGGGAACAAATACTATTAGGGTTTCCAATTTACAAAATCTGATGATTAAGGTTTGGATGATTAGATGCTAGAGAATGAGTCTTTCGATGAGTCCTATGCCAAGTTATCAAATATTATCAATTACTAGTTCAACTTAGGATAGCCTATCTCCGAGCCTAGAGTGGTGCAAAAAATCTTAAGGTCATTATCTGAACGATAAAATGCCAAAGTCACGGTACTAAATTCCCTAGGTGATGTTGACACTATGAAATTCCAAGAGATTTTTGGTGATCTTCAAACTTATGATATGAACATGTGTCCTCCAAAAAATGGATAAAAAAGGGCATTACTTTGAAACCCCCAAAAGAGGATGTGTCGGATTCTGATAGTGATGGTAAGCTTGATGCTGAAGACATTACTAGATTTACTAGGAATTTAAAAAAAAACCCTTAGAGATGAGAAGAGTTTTGAAAAGAAACATGAGAACTTTAATGACCAATAATTAGGATGATCGTAAGAATGTGGATGATTTGGAAAAATTATTTGAATGACAAGGGTTTGGGCATTATTATTGTGAGTGCTAAATTAAGGAAGAAGGTCAAGAAATTGAAGGTACATAATACCACCCTTAGTAATAGTGGGTCGAAAGAGGAAGTTGATTCCTCTATAGAGAATAATTACACTACATCCATGGATAGTCAAATGAAGTGTCTTCCCCTAATAAAGATAATCATAAGCATGACTATTTCAATTTTTGGTCTTTAGATTCCCGAGATGGTAAAGAAATGAGTGATACAAAAGAAGAAGAGGAAGAAGAAGAAGAAGAAGAAGAAGAAGAAGAAGAAGAAGAAGAAGATGATGATGATGATGATGATGATGAGGAGGAGGAGGATAATGATCCTAAAGTGGCATTTTGAGAGAGATATGCGGAGTCTTTAAAGTTGAAAAGTGCCAACTTATGATTAAAATCTAATATGAAAGAACAAGTTAGAGGAAATGATGGTGCTAAATTGATTCAGGACCTTAAGGCATGTGAGAAAACTCTTAATGAGAAGCTCGAGAATGTTGAAGGTGAGACAAATAGATTTCGTGGTTTTACGGATGTTTTAAAAAATGAGCTTATTGAGTTTGAAAAGTCTAGGTGTTTGCTCAAGTATTAGAAAAGAAATAGAGAGATTCAATTAATGTTAAATTTGATTTGGAGTCTAGGTAAAAAAAGTTGGATAAAATATTAAACACCATCCGAATCAAAGATGACAATCGTGGTTATCTTATATGATGCTAATACTTCTGCTGATATATCCAAGACCAAAGTTTTGAGAGATTAAATTGTTAATAGTGGCATTAGAGAAGGCCAACCCAGGGGTAGTCACCTTAGGCTTTTTTTTATGATTTTAGAAATGGTCCAAGGAAGTCTGAGATTGTTGTCAATAAGGTTTCCCAAACCCTAGATCATCATGTTACACCTATGAGGGTTCGGATATCTAATTTGGAGGCACTTAATGGTAGACTTATTGATTCTCGCATGCTATTAAATGATTCTTCGCATGTTATATTTTATGAGTGATTTTGGTTTCATATTGTTTGTACACTAGATTTTTATTTCATGATATATATGCTTGCTCGTTGTATGATGTTTATACTTTTGTATTTTATTTTTTCTTTTCTGGGGTCTTATTAAGACAAATACAAAAAGACTTTATTTGTCTTCTAAGTTTGTTTTCGTTTGGTGTCATAAAATGTTTAAAAGCTCAAAAATATTTTTTTTATTTATGTGTAGTTTAGTTTTGCACATAATGTGTGATATATTGGTGTGTTTAAACCCTCTTTCTTTCATGTATCCATGTGACTAGGAATTTTGATTATGATTTTCAATACTTAGTATTGTTCTGAATTATGCTTACATGGAGTAGTTCAAAATTGATTTTCATGATGGATTCACTTTGTATATGCCTTTGCACACACTTTGCACAAGCTCTTTTGGATTTTAACTTCATGTGTCACATGAGCAGGTGCTCTCCTAACAATCTTATCATATACATAAAAAATATTGACTGCGGAGGATTTGTGCATGTAAAAACCATTTCCTGTGCGCTTGATGCTTTATTAAAAATTTGTGTATGCACATGAAAGGGTTAAGAAATGAGCAATCTCCTTTACATGAAAGGTCACCATTGGGAAGAGCCTAAATGATTGAGAGGTACTAAAAATAGAAAAATTACCAAGGATAATTTTTTTAAATTGAGGCTTCGAAAATTAGATATCTTCAAAAGAAAAGGAGAGAGAAAAACTATAAATTTTTTAGGGCGTTTAGTTGAAAATCATTGAGTTTGCACAGTGAGCCTAGTTGAGCTTAATTGTTTTGATGTTATTCATTTGAGAATCTTCAAAATTTCTAGGCTAGTGTGCATTTTTTTTGCCTTTTGAGTTCTTTACTTTTCATCTGAGGCTAAATCGAATGTTGATAAATTATTGCGATCAAATAGAACTACTTGGACATTTTTGAGTGATTAGGTTATTTTCTCTTATTTCTAGTTCGCACCCCTTTACTCCGTACCACCATGTTTAGACACATTGATATTATACGAGTGTGTAAAATTATGTGTTTGTGTCTTTTATGATCGTTTATACCGATATATAACTGTGATTCATTGGTATATGTGTGGTTATATATATGGTATATTTTGTGTTTTGTGTTTTTTCTTTTTTATTTAATACATGTTGGTTTTATGCTTAATCTTTGTTTATATTAGCATGTATTATGATCATCTTGGTATCTTATACTTAAATGCTTGCATTATAGTTGATATCATTTGCTTGTAGTTTGGATTGTTTATACTTGTGATGCCGAATGGTTTGTTGTTGCATGCTTACTTGGTATCATTGGATGAAATCGTTTCTTCCCTTATGTTTTAATATTTTAACATTATGGGTACGGGTGCAACCGGTACGGGATGGTAGGTACCCTTACCAATACCAAAACCACATTCTATATGGTAAAACCGTAATTTACCAATTTACCGACCGGTACATTAAAAAAAAACCAAACCGACCGGTTTTTCGGTATTTTTGGGTTTTTTTGGTTTCGATAATTTTGGTTTCAATTCGGGTTTTTCCCGGTAAATACCAAAATTTCAAATCGGTTTATGCATTCGGTAAATCTGGTATATATTTCAATATACCCATTTCTAGCTGTTACAATTTCTAGCATTTCTAGCTATTACAATTTCTAGCATTTCTAGTTGTTTGGAACAATTAGAAACATACACAAACAGGTCCAATTTTTAGCATTTGGAACAATAGATTTAAATAGATACAAGACCAAACTAACCGATTTGCTTTTGTCACAGACGGAGGAGAGTGGGACGAGATGAGGGAGCTGGTGCCTGAGGAGAGAGAGCCAAGATGATGAGCCTCAAAAAATGAGGGAGCTGTCACCTCAAAAAATGTTCGTCGGAAAGTCAAAATCATCCACACCTCCAACACCGGAAAAACAAACTTTCGCTGGAAAAGCCAACTCACCGGAAAACACAGAGGGAACTCAGATCTGAATACAGCTGAAAAACCGATCTCAAAACGAAGTAACCACACCAAATCGAAGGTTGAAGAAGAAAAAAGAATGTGAGAGAGAGAGCTCAAACAATAATGACGACCACACTTTTTGAGAGAGAAAGAGGTAAAAAAAAATGAAATGGAAACCCTTAAAAAAGATCACTCATAAACCACAATATAAAGACCAAATGAAATAAGGGTAACGGAAATATAACCAACAAAACAAACGGATCTTTTTATTTTAACAAAATGCTGCCTAATTCATTTTGTGTTAAATATTTGATTAATTAAACAAAATATATGTTTAATTAATATGATTATTTAACACTTAAACCAAATACTCAAATAAATAATTTTAAATTCAAAGATAATATAAAAACTCACTCATGAGAAATAAAATAAATAGAAGTAGTATGATACCCAAAATAATTTGACTCTGCACAAAAAGTTTGGTACGGTATTTCGGTACGGTAATTTTGGTACGATATCGGTACGGTAAATTCGATAAATCAATTTTTTGTATCTAAAAACCAAAACCAACCAAATTTTTGACGGTATTTTCGATTTCGGTAAAATCGATTTTCGGTATTTCATAATATGAAACCAAAACCATTTTTTTCTGGACCAAAACGGTACGGTAAAAACCCGTACCAATTGAACCCCTAATTATGGGGGAGATTTGGCTTATTATTGTGCACCTTGTTCTTTGTCTATTCCTGAACAAAAAGGGGAACGAATTTTATCTAACTCTTTTCATGTGACGAAGTTCTTTAACTTAGGGGATACTCCCTTTCTTAAGTAGAGATGGTTAGACAAAGGGGGAGAGTTTTTAATATACACTTTATATATTGTTATATTTTATTTGCATTTAAAGATATGTTTAAGTGTGTAGGTTAGCAGCAATGCGGCAAAGGTTTTTCAAAGAGCAAAGATACTCTAGTTTGTGATAATCAAACATTTGTACTTTTTTCCTTTTTAGGGTTGGGGATTGAGTCTTAGTGATATGACACCCCATTAGGTTTTTATTTTGCGTTTTCTTTCGACACAGCCAAAGGGGGATATTTAAAAAGAATAAATTTCCAAATCGAGTCAATTTATGTGTATTGGCTTAATTTCGTGTCTGTATAAAACTTGTTTGAGTCCCGAGTTAGGACTTGGGTTATTTGTCCTTCAAACCTGTGATGTTTTAGCAGTAAAAGATAAAGCGACATATGGTATACATCGTGTTTCGAGCCGAGTTTCGTCTTTAACATTTGAGGGATCTCAGTGAGTTATGAATACATGTTTATATTTAATACTTGGATTTTCCTCTGGGTGTTAGGATTTTATAAAATTATTTTTAAATGTCATAAAATGATTTTATCCCTTTTAATATTCTTTTAGAAGAAAATTAATTTTCTCGTGACTTCGTCAGAACGAAGTATGGTTGTCATTCGAGCGAGATATGTTACTTAATTAGAATATGTTCCAATTAACTTACAATGAGCCAATTTTTGCCTTCAATAGAACATGGTTTGATATCTCATTGGATATGTGTTCAAACGAGATGCTATACTTTGTTCGAATGAGGTACAAAGTCGTTTTAATGAGTCAACATATTTTCCAATGCAAACTTAGTTTTTCAAGATTATCTCATTTTTGGAAAACCTTTTATAAATAGGAGTACGGAGCAACGATTTTTAGAGAGACTTTTCAATGCTTTTTGAGTTCCCAAACTTGTTTAATAAGATCTCCATGATTATGTGTTTATTTTTAGAAAAAGTCTTCCAAAGTAAAACACTAGTTTACACTAATGTTTGAGATCCAAGAATCATACATACATATGGCATTTGAGATAATCCTATCTTTCATCTTCCTCATACTGTGAGCATTTCATGCGGTGGATATTGTGTTTGGTAACATGCAACGATCGGATTGGTCATGAGACAAGTAAGATCAGTGAAATACTAAGATGTGGAAAAGCTCTTGTAATTTGTGGTTGTTGAAAGGCGTCCAATAGTGACTGTAAAAAAAGGTACAAGTATCATGAATCAATTCTTGAATGGCTCAAATATGTGAGTAAGACTAAATTGATCTTGTAAACGGCCTATATCATAGTGGACTAGTGTGGTTGGGCCATTGAGATTTTTGCCATATTAGTTTTCCTCACACATATTTGTGTTGTGATTTACTTATTTTACTCGTATTTATCCTCGCCTAAATGCATGATTAGGTCAAGACTAAAATTGGTAAATTATTATACACAACACTTGTGGTTTTCTAAATTAGTGCAAGTAAAATAAAAATTAAGAAAATAACATTTGGTTGTGTTTTGTGTACAAACCCTAGGGCACTTAGAGTTCTCAACCTATGCAGTATGAGTATACCGGATCACCATCATAATTCCTACCGGATCCACACCATTCTCACTCGTATATGGGATTGAGGAAATGTTATCAATTGAAATGTAAATCTCCTCCTTGAGGTTACTGTTGGAAAATAAAATCTTTGAAGAAGATTGGATGAAAAGAAAATATGAGGAACTTGCATTATTATACGAACAATGGTTACTAGGACATAATCATATGTACCAATACCATTGCGAGGGCATTCATCAAGAAAGTAAAAAATAGAGGAATTAAAGAAAGGGACCTAGTGATAAAAGAAGTCATTGAACCCATATGGGACCCCAAGGCAAGTTTTGCCCCAACTGAATTGGTCACTATGTAGTAAAGATGATCCTGTCATGGAGCGTGACTCTTTTAGTAGATGTTAATGGAAAGGAATTGGCTAATTTGACTAATCTAGATCGTCTTCAGAAATATTGTGTGTAAAAAAGACATAAAAAGTAAATAAGAACTAAGTATGACCTAATTCTCCATTAATCCATCAAATGAATTAAGGTTATTACTAAGTCAATTATATACCCTCGTAGGCTCCAAACCTTTTTGTATTCATTTTTATTTCGTCTTTTAGATTCCCAAATAAATCAATTGTAGAGTCATTAGGATGACAAAGAAAGGATTGGAGCCTGCAGGGTGACTCATTTTTTTATTAAAAAGTAAATATTTCACTATAAAGAACACATTTATTATCATCAAAAAACAAAAGATTACATAAAGTTACTAAGAATAAATTACTTCCCACACTTTCGAAGGAACCAGAACCATCCACCTCTTCCTTTGAGATACAAATATCTTAGATAATATTACTCGTAAAGACTCCCTATCCTTCAGAAAGCCAATCCCGAAAACCTCCTCAAGTCCAAGAAGAGTCAATCAAAAGATCCAATTAAGACTGGTCTCCCTCATAGCAACATCACCGCCCACCTTCTCCTAGAGCCGAAGAAAATACTCCTCTGACAAGATCAACGGCATACCGAATAAACTAGGCAGAATAAGGAGGAATAGAGGAACCTTATTCCTCGAGTGGTAAAAAATTATACTTAGAAGATACAGGGATAAAGACTTAACTGAATGCAGTCGGCCTAAAGGTGGAGGGATTAACTTCCTTCTCTTGAATTGACACATCACTTGACATGAAAAGTATAAGGAAGCAAAATGTAGAGAAAATAAGATAATTGAGGGGAACAACAACATAGATAAATGAGGTTCCACATTTGATCTCCAAGGGAAATATAAAAGGAGGTAGGAATTCCCCGACTAAAAAATCTAGTGTACCCACTTTTCTTCAGTCTCCCTTATATGGATAAGAGGCTCGTGGAAGAATACTTAGCTAGTTGGTAGGGAAGGGACAGAGGGTCCCCAATTAAGATTATTCCCCATAGAAAAGTACATTCATGAGAACGAAATTTAGGAAGGTCATTAATAGTCTCACCCAAAATCAGGGGTATTGTGCTCTTACCCTCCTTCATCTACAGATCCACATCTGCTAGACGAATGTCAATACCAGTAATTTCGGCCATCAAAAAATGTTGTGACACTACTGCCAAAGATAATCCACCTCTTCGAATTCCTATGAACCCTCTTCCATGAATATCATACATAAATAAATAAACAATCACCATGAAGTCAACTCCCTCTTAAGTAAGGAATTCATGAGTAGTGAGGTGGTCCACCTCCAGCATAGTAGAAATGGAAGAGATTCCTTCTTAACAAAAGTATAACTCTATAATGGGTTGACTCTTACCATATATTATCAAGAAGAAGTATTCCTAGAAGTTTAGATAGACTTCTCTAGCGCAAATAAAAAAAGGTGATCTTTTGAATACCAGAAGTGAATAATTTCTTGCAGTAAAAGCCGATCAATAGAGATGGTCTTTCAAGACAACAAAGAACTAAACTATAACGATCCATCCACAAAAGGGACTGAGCATTGAAGCTAATAATGGAGAAGTTTAATTTGTAGTTCAGAGCATCCTAGTAGTTAGAATTCAGAAGAGCCATTTCAAAGAAAAAGTTATATAAATACTGTAGTGTCTATACTATGATAAAGGAAGGCATAAGGTGTGAATTTCCTAACCAATACTCCTTCTAAATTATAGGAAGAAAGATTTGACTTATCGATCCTTATATAGATCAATCGATCCTTATGTCAAAATTACAATTTTTGTCTCCTCCTACAAGACATGCTCACTGAATAACCACTTGAGAATACTCGTTACGAGAATAATCACTATAAATGATCTGAAAATGTGGAATTAGGATTCTTTGCCATTTTAGTTTTTAACCAAATCTTTTAATATTTACCTCATTATCTATGTCATCATTATAATAAAATTACTAAAATAATCCAAAAATTAAATGGCAATGATTATAATAAAACACACTTTATAAATATGTTTAGAAATAAAAGACAATCTTCTTTAGACCTTCAATGAAAAATATCCAAAATAAAAAATATAAAATAAACTAAAAATACAAGAGATAAAATTGATCCCGAGGTCCTACAAAGAAATAGTCGTCGTCCTCCTATTTATCATCATATGAATAAAAAATGACCACCTATGTTCATCACCCCCTCAGATCATCGTGCCTCCCTGAGGAGGTACAAGAATGGTCAATCATCGATACTTAGGTCCTTCCCCATTAAGAAGACTCGAGAATATATGCAACATTACCCTCCTAAAAATAAAAAATTCCATCCCCACTCCTCTTCAACAAATTCTAAAAATCAAAATCCTTATAATAAAAAAAATCCTCTCCTCAAACCCAATCTCATGCGGATTATTTGCAAAAATGATATGGTGTATTGACAAACCCCCTATCTCATATGTAAGATTGCTAAAACTAATTATGTGAATCATAAAACATCCCATCTCATGTAGACAGTTTCTAAAAAGGAGTTAGTGCAGTGTCATATACCCCTTCTCATGTGTATAATTTCTAAAACAATCTAGTGTATCGATAAACACCTCATCTCATGCGAACGATATCCAAATGATTTAGTGTATCTAAAACACCCCATCTCATGTAAACGCTTTCCAAATGATCTAGGGTATAAAAAAAACACCCTATATCATGTGGACGGTTTCTAAGATGATCTGATGTATCGATAAACACCCTATCCCATGTGGATAGTTTCTGATCAATACAATGTTTCACCTCACCTCACACAAACAGTAAACATTGATAGGTCACATCGCAACGCACTATCATCTCCTGTAAACATTACAAAGTCCCTTTACATCAGGAAAATGGTCAAGCAAGCATCGTAATCCTTATAGATAATCTCAGAGGAACGAACTCTCCAAGCGAGTAATCCAAAATTTTCCACTAAAAATAAAAATCTCCCAGTAGTCGCAAAACGGATGCCTTTCTTTACAACAACATTTGTTCAAGATGAACTCCACTGCTGAGGGGCTTTGTAGACTCCCTATTCTAATCCATGAGTATAGTGATACTTTTTATGGCCCAAATTCAATTCAAGAATTCCAAAACATCTCCTTAAATGCTCAAAATCCTAAAAGGACCACAACTAAATGACCCAAATAATTCAAGATAGCCTAGAATAAGCCCAAAATCCCAAATAGAAACATTCTTGAACGATTAATCCAGGGTGTACGGTAAACTTGACAAATCAGTCATTTACCAATAAAATAAGGCCCTCACCTATCTTCTCAAGCCATTAACTCTAGTTATTAAATGCTAAGCATTTTGTTTGGAAGTTGGTTTTTCTTTAAATATCCCTAAAACTCTCTTTATTTGTCTTTAAATCCCCTTCCAAGTTTAGGTATAGACTTTTAACCTAAATCCCTAACCTCTCTTTTCTTATTTAAACATAAAAAAAAAACGCATTTCTCCACGTTCTCACTTTTTTTTTCTTTTTAGAGGTAATTTTTATTTAAAGTAACCTTAGATCCATTCCGAAAAGAGTTAATTCCAATTCTGAATGCTATCGAAATGTAAAGGATCATGTGAAGCCATTAAGCTACTTTGTCTTTCTCTCTTTTATTTTGAAGACTTGATATAAAAGACTGGTGTTGTGCTGCAATACTACCCTAAACTACTTCTCATGTTTCATTGTTCAATAGGACTTCACTTCCCTCTAAAGGTTATGTTCAAGCTACGTTGACTTTGATTCCACCTAAGGTGGATACATAGGCTTATTGCAGAATCCTGATCTCAAAAAATAAGTCGGGTCTTTTACATATTCCTCTATTTTCACTTTTGTTCTTATATATTTCTAAAAACAAAATAAAAATCTTCTGAATCATGAAATACTCTCATATAAGTTAGAGGACAACTAGATCCAGAGATTTTATCTATTCTTTTGTTCTTAATTTTGGAAATTTAGCCATTCTTTCATTATCGAGAGATTTTATGGGTGAATCAACCTTGTTCAAGCTCTTTTATGAATAAAATTCATACACACTCTCAGATCCAGTTTGTTTCAATCTAAAAATACTTGAAAGATTGAAGAAATTCTACGTTGAGCCTCTATATGAGGTAAAATACCTATTGCCTCTTCGCAAACTACATAGACTTTGAATCACTCCATCTGAGTATGTAGTCTCACTGGGACTATCATTCAAATGAACAAGTCTGACTTTGTACATATTTATCCCTTGTCTATATCATTTACACAGACATACACATTTCATTATTCAATGTATTTAAATATTAACTATTTTCCCTTTTATTATTCCTTTATACATAATAACCTTCTTAATAAAATGTTTTATATTTAAATCTGAAACTGAAAGGGAGGAACAAGTTCTTAACATCTCCCCAATTCATAACCCAATCCCTAGACGTCAGACTCTCTGGTTAACATGCTGATCATTTTTCATAGCCAGACCTTTATAGAGGACTACCCCTTTCTTTTATCTGCCTTGTGTAAAACAAACCGGTGACTAAATTTTTTATCTATCCCCTTTCCCTAAAAAATAGAGCTCACCTAACCAAGGTGTTGATGCGTGTCACCGACAGTGGATGTGGAGAAACGAAGGGTCTCTCAAAGAGGTGTAAATATATGTTCAAAAATCCAAATTCATCCAGTATTCAAATCAATTTTTCATGGGCATATATCTAAATAGAAATCCAGAAGAGAGGATTCAGATAACACTTTTAAATATCCAAAAAAATGAATAAGGGTACTAAGATATCTGTCATGGATAATCCGTATCTGAAGCGAACTATCCTTATTTATGTTATCCATTATGGATATCCATACCTATATATATATATATATATATATATATATATCGATGATTTGTTTTGCAAATAATTTTACTATTTAATGTATGAACAAAATAACGAAAATATCATCCCTTTGTCTCCTTTCATTAATATCATTTTACACATTATGTATTTATTTTACAATTGTCAACTTGTTATCATAACTTTGGACATTGTCTGATTTGATTGACATATTTAGATTGACTCATAGTTAATGGTCTTGCCAATGTAGAGTGGTTGAAATCCAATCATCCTTTAGATATTCACCAAAATAGATTTTTAAACTCCCATTGTGTAATATCCCTCTCTAGAAAAAAATAATTTTTATTTAATGATAATTGAAGTATTTTATTCAAAGGAAAATTTGAGGAATAAATATATAGAAAGTGACGCATTATGAAAAGTAATTAAATAGAAAATTTCTCTCATTGCATGGTTCTCATGGATGAGCATTTAATTTCTAATAGTCCTAGTAAGTATGTTGGTTAAGTTTGATGCAAAAATACCAAGGAATGATTGTGACACGATAATGGTTAATATAAAGCAATATTTGCCAGCATGCATAGCGCATTATGCGAACTTGCATGATTTTTATAGGAAAATTGGAGAGGGATAAAAATAATGTGACCACATATTTTTATCCCTACAAATATAAGAAAAAATACCATGTAGAGGAAAAATTAAAACTAAAATAAAAGTTAACCAACACTTTTTTACGGTATACGACACTGTGAAAATGCCACTTTGTACGCATTCCGTATGACATTTGGAAAAACCAAAAAAATAAAATGACAACTTTTATAGGTTTCCAAAAAATACATAAAAAAATACCATGTAAAGAAAAAATGAAAAAAAATAATAATTTTGGAGTTGGTCCCACCCCCCACCTGTTGGATGGACATCATCGTTGAATGGGTCTCTTTTTGTTGGGTCTTGATTGGTTTGCTTAAGTGGTTATTGTCAAAGATTTTTCAGACCTTGGTAGACACACTGTTATCTCTTTAGGGTAAGAGAAGAGCTACAACCTTGACTAATGAATTAATATTGTTGTCAAAATAGCTTATAAGAGAGAGAGAGAGAGAGAGAGAGAGAGAGAGAGAGAGAGAGAGAGAGAGAGATGGATTACTTTTGTGTGAATTTAGAGATACTAGGTTTTTCCCATTGTTCCCCCTTCTCTTGAGATCTTGAAAACTAAAACACCCTCTAAAATTAGTATCTCTATCTTCACCCACATATTTCCCCGCCCAAACTCCTTTCGAGTAGCCTACAACCTCCATTAAATCTCCACTACAAAGTGGGATAGCTTGTAGGAGCTTTTGAGAACATTTTTTTTAGGTTGAAGAAGGATTTAGTGGAGCATTCTTGGAGTAATTTTGGAGCTAGCGTGGTGGAGATTTTTTTACTCCATTTAAGGCCACATTTGGAGGTGGGGGAGTCACCCATCTCTATCTCCTCCACCATTTTGAAGACATTTAGGTGGAAGTTTCTAGCCTTGAATTATGTTTAGAAAAATTGTAATTTTCAACATGTTATTCTACTTATTTTAGACTTAAAATGTGTAGAATATAAGTGATTATGCATCCATGATTTAGTTGGTGTTCATCCTATCATTTTTTGCAAAAATGGGTATTAAAAGTATGATTTCAAATGGGTTTTGAAAGAAGATAGATTTTAGAATACTCATTTACATATACTGGATGTAATATGTGTAGGCTATTGGTTATATTGCATTAATGGGTTTACTAATTATATTCTTAATGTTTTGAATAAAAACGGACATTTAAAAGAAGGTTTTATATGAGTTTTAAGAGTGCTAGAATTTTAGAACACTATTCATAAGCATTTTATGAAGGAAAATATGTTAAAGGTGTGTTTTAATGAAGAAAATGTGATTTCTATGAAAAGGGATGTTTTAAGCTTGTTCATGCCATTTTGTAAAATGAATATATGTTTTTCTACATTAAATTGAGAATTTTATATGTAAAGGAATGTTTTCACTTTAAATGGGTATTTTAAAGTGTGTAATCTCATAATAAGAAAATAGTATGGGTTAATGTATAAATATTAAAAAAATTGGTGTTAAGATGTAAAACCCACCAAAAAAGAGTGTTTATCAAATATGTGGAAATCAAGGTTTTAATATGTAAAATGTGTGAATTTATATATTAAAGGTGCGTAAAGTGTAAAATGTGAAAGTTTAGTAAAGTATGATAATGAACAAGTATTTTTTTTGTTAAATGTGCTAAAGTGTTGAATTAGAAACTTAAACTATGTTTTGGAAAATGACATTTGTTAAAAGATCAAATTGTAAGTTTTGGTAAATAAAGGGTAAATTGGTAATTTACTTAAAGTGTAATATTTTTATGAAATAAAAATGTTGATGAATTTTTTACACTAGTGTGGGTGAAAATGAATAAAGTCCTAAAGCTTGAATGATATTTGGTATAAAATTAATATTTGTGTGAATAAAGGACTTAAAGAAGAAAGAAATAATTTTCCAAGTGTTAATGAAAAAACGCGGTTAAGTCCGGGCTTTTGGCTTTGGACCGTAAATGTGGATTAATAAGTATATTAGAATAATGTTGAACATTTGAAAAGATAAAAGAATATTCGGATGATGCCAAAAAAATTAAGAAGGGCATGACGTCCCAAGTGGTGAAAGGCTCCAAAGTAACTGATAAATAGCATATGGTGATCAATATCGGTGGTGAGAAGCCTGCGAAATCGTAGTTATTTACTAAATCCCAAAGATAATAATGTCGTTGGTAACACAATAAGAAACGAGTTATAAGATGGAAATAAGCTAACTTGTGTGAATGATTAAGGTCCCGCTAAGTGTAATGTCGACAAGTAAATTGAGAATAATGACTAATGTCGATAAGAAAAGCGAAATGGTTAAGCAAGGAGACTTTATGCGTAATTAATTTACTTAATGAGGTTTAAACCCATAATAACACAAGTGTGCATGTTGTATAAGGCTTTCAGCGTTAATGTATAATTTCTAACATGATGTGTGCATGTTTTGAAATAAAGTCTTAGGTAATGATTAAGCAACTCTAGAATGAGTTAGTGAACATTGAGTAATAAATGTTTTGAAAGTAAATGAAAGGTTTTCCCAACAATTGTAAATTGTTTAACGGTGTGAGTTAATGAGAAGAATATGCCAGTTTTAAGCTTAATGATATGACATGACTATTTTCTAAAGACAAGGAAAATAAACGACATTGAACAACGTTTTTGGAATAAAAATGATTTTATGTGTTAGAGAATCTTTTGGCAAAAGTTATGTATGTAGATATATATGTATTTTCACATGCATATAGTTGTAGCATGTGAGTATTCGTTTTTTCGTTCGTTTCTATACTACATTTGTATAAATTCCCACTGCGCATTCAGCTCCTTCCCTCCTTTTGTTACGGAAGGTTATATGATGTCCCATATTTTGGGAGTGTTGTATAGGTAAGTACTTAATTTCCATTTACGTTAGTATCTCTGTTTACGTGGCCTTGGGGGCACTCCCCTTGGGTCACATCACGTAGTTTGATGAAAATTAGAATCATATGTTAATTAGTGTAACATTAATAAAACTGGATTAGAAACATTAATTAGGTTGTTTCAATGCACTTCACAATTAACGCACGAGTTAGATCGAGTTGATCCTTTATTAACCCTTAAATCTAGGTCGGGTCATTATAACTTGGTATCAACGCTTTAGTTTTAATGCTCCTTTCAAGTGTGATGTGATGTGGTCCGTAGTGGATTTTTTAGATGTTGATGTTAGTTTGGGCCAGTCTGGCTGGATTAGTGACAGTTTCATCTCGTATACTGGATGGTGAAGTCAAGGACATTAGCATGACGTGAAACTCTTTATGAGATGGTAAACGACTAAGTTAGTAGCCTTTCATGTTCCACGACGCTTCTAATGTAGATGTGTTAGTAAGTGATGGGTGTTAGCATAGACTAATAGAGTCAACGCTGTGAACTTTTGCGTGAAATGTAATGTCGAGTAGCATTTTTTATGAGAGTAGCCTTAGTAATAGTAGCAACATCATGTAGTTTTCATTGCGACCTAGCTATAAATGATGTATATTCATCTATGGAGGTTAGGTGACTGAATGGCGTTCATAAGTATTGATTCTATGGTAAGAACAAATTGGGTCCCTTGGTTGAGGAATTAGATTTAGTGTATCCTTATAATATGGGTCTAGATAATCATGATGATTTGAAGTAACCAAGGAGAGAACCTAGAAAATCTTGGTGATTTAGTGTTAAGTAATAACGTTATGATGTTCTAGAATAAGATCTCTTGCGACGTCACTAGGGTGAGCCTCCTTGCAGAAAATACCCGACGTCCTGCATCCTACCAAAGCTCTTGTGGTATTAATTTATAGTTAGAGAAAACAATTTGGTATCAAGGAATATGATCCCCTATAGTGTCCGACATCTCGTATCCTACCAAAACCTATAAGCATTATCTTATTATTTATCTTGTAAGTGTAGCGATTTCATAGTGATATAAGTTAGTTGTTGTGGTTGAATACTTATTGAGGTTTAATAATGTGGTTTGATGAAATTGACTTCAGTTTAGTATTATGGATAGACATGTGAATACGTATTGATAATTACTTAGAGGTGTATACTAAGGTTTAGCCAGTGAGATGTTAATGTGAGTGATAGACGTTCCCTAGTAATAGTGAATTTGAGGTTGAGTATTACGGTGACAATGATTTATCTCCTTGAACCTTTGGGATTCCTTATGATGTTAAGGATATAAACTTACAGTTGGTATAACACATAGTTATTAGGATTGATACCTTGAAGTTATGAGTTGGTGGTTGTGATCGGATGTCATACATGATAGAATTTTTCCATGGTCACACTTACACTAGGATGTGTATGTCCATTTTGGGGACAATTGAATTGGTGTCTTTTTTATGAAGCTTCTTGAAGAATCATTATTGCATTTCAGTTTACATAGTGATGATATATCATTGATGATTGTAGTATAATTAAGTCATATTGACTTGTGGCAGTGCCTCAGAGCTAGTTCCATGATTTAGTTTGTGAGCATGTGCCATTATATGACCTTTGAGGATAATATAGAAAATATCTTAATAAGTTCTAGGTTATGCACTGAGATACTTAGAACACAATGATGCTAATCATGGTTTAGAGGTATCACTTGGAATAGGGTGTTAGGATTGATTATAACACTTGCGTGTGCAACTTGTATGGTTTGGTGTGACTGTAGTGAGGAAATCATTAGGTCTTAGGCATGGATAATGCTTAAAAGTTTGAGATTCCATTAATATAGTTATGATTCAGGATCACGTAGGACGTTGTTAAGGGTCGTAACAATGGTTCGTGAGTCGAATGATTGAAACTATGTGAGCGTTGTGTTTCACTTGATAAGAGTGATCCGGGAAGTTGAGGTTAACTATCGCATGTTAGAATTATGGAGACCTAGGTATGATAGTTCAGTGTATGATTTTAAGCATTAAAAGAATGTAATTTATTTGGTTCATATAGTTGTTCTCGCCAATGATGGAAAGATGGCATTAGCCTTAAGGAGAGAAGCCTAGCATTTAAACTTCCCAAACAAAATCAATTTTGTACATCATTTTTTCTGTAAGTATGAATGATTCATGGTTAGGAAGCTTCAGGGTTAATGGGTATAACCAGGGTAAGAGGCAAGGCCAAGACATTAGAAGATATAAGTGAGAGTTATAGATTTCAAGTGTGTATTGTGGGTTCTTACTTCCTGTGGCAAGATTCGTTGTCAGAATTTGATTATTTCCTTTTGGCATGGTAGTCACCTGATTCATTTCATTCCTTACGTCGTCATTGATCCCGATAATGGGAACTCATTGTTCGATTATAATTCAGGTGTAGCACTGCATAAGCTTAGTAATGATGCAGGTTAGGTCAGTTGTGGCTGATCCATCACAGTATATGAGTGATCTTTTCTTTCAAAGCATCCTTGTTCTATACAAGTTTGTGTATACATGTGGTTTCTCATTTATTCCATATAGTTTGCATGTGTTATTTAGTTGCATTAGGTCAGTATGTATCATCTGTTATTCGGTATTACTAGTTATGACTTGGTCATGTGTTCCGAGGTTATTACTTGCAAATATTGTGAGTGTCAAAATTTTATGAAACATTAGGTGCTATTTGATTCGTCATAAATTCTTCATATTTACCCTCATAAATTATCTCCACTTATCATCCCGTGTGATGTTAATTTGATGATTTTATCTCATATTGTTGCTACTAACAGTTTCCTATGAGTACATCGTGTTTCGTGTATTTTTCTTTCTTTATGTGGATATTTGATACACTTGGAAGTGAGAAAGAAATCGAAATAAGGATCGTAAATCAGGAAGCAAAGTTAAGGTCCAATTTGTAGCTACATAGCCGAAATTTGGATGCGTGACCTAAAGAGAAAATGAATTTCATGAGCTCACGAGTGTGGGATGAAATGACACCCGAATTCGAGACCCGATTGTGAAGTTATAAAGATATGAAGATGAGGAGAATTCAAGGAAGAAAAGAAGGAAAATTTAAAGTTCGAACCAGTTTGGTCCCAATGGGAATCTATTCGGTTTGGCTACAAAACATGGCCTCAGTACTGGAATTTCTAACCGATTCGCCCCTTACTTAAGCTCAGTCTGAACCTTTTCGGCGATCTGACAAATTTTACCATTTTATCCTTGTAAAAATTAGAGTTGTTCATGGTTATATTTCCTGTAAAAATGTGGTATTTAGATATATCTTTTATTTTAAACCAATTTTAGGTAGTTTTTAACCTACTTTTAAGAGTTCTTGGAGGCAAGAAACCTTGGAAGCAAAGATTGTCACAAAAACATCATCTTCTTCATTATTTTGGATTGCATTCATCAATATAAGTATCCTTCTCTTATTGATCTCAAGATTTATTATCCTTTTAGATTAAAATGCTTTATATCTTGCTCAATATCTTTTATATATGTTTAGTCAAATTCTTTATGTAGAAATGAATCCATGCAATGTAGAAATCATGCCTTCTCGTAGTTACACCATGTCCGGCTATGTTTCTTAGAGGGTTGGGGCACATGAACCCAACTCAAGAATTACGAATGGATAAAAAGTGGAATAAAATTTAATTACTAATCTAAAGGTTTGAAATCTTATTGAAACAAATATTGTAGGTCTTCTAATTTCGTTTGCCCTAAGTAATCGAAATATTTAAGAATATGATACGAGTTTCGATAATTTATCATTCACAATAAATATGTTTTTGAATTGATATTATGAGGAATAAAATTTGCATATGTCCACTGCTTAGACAATATTTACTATTTCTTTAAATTCTGAATTAAATTCTTGAAGGTTTTATATTCAACGTAATTACAGACGGTCCGGGGGAGTATACTCCAACTCTATTTTCTCACATAGATTACAAGCAAAGGTGGTGTTCTTGCATGCGTAGTTAATTCTCAATCATTGATTAAATTGAATTAGTTAATAGAATTCTACCAAAAAAATCATATTTTCCTTTCCTTTTCTAAGTCAATCGTGAGATTTATTCGTCTTCCCTATTCATCGTTACGTTCTTCGTCTCAATCCCTGAGTTCATTACCCGACTTGCTCGGATTATTACTTACGTGATTAGCTTACACTTGAATCGAAATTACCATGCACTAGAGACACATTTTGAGTCGCGTCAAGTTTTTGGCGATGTTTCCGAGGATTAGATAAACATTTAGGTTAGGTCAAATTGGTCTAAAGTTTCACTCTAAGTCTTAAAAAGCCAAAAAAAATCAGAAAACCCCAAAATCAAAACAAAATCAGAAAAAGAAAAAGAAAAAACATAGAATCTCTCAAATCCTTTCATGAAAAATACTCTACCAACTCCTCACTCTACTCCTATTATAAGTCACAAAAATCCCATAGTAGATTACAATTCCAATAGCCACACACTCCACACATTCCACAGTTTTGGGTTCCACCTCCTACACCACTTAACTCCATCTCGAGTCACACGTCTAGATAGTCCGAAAAGAACACTGATACTATTAGTGTGAGTGTGATGTCGGATTAAGGTAGTTTTGGTACAGATGAGGGTGAGATGTCGTATCTATATAAGAGACCTCTTTTATCTCAAGCGAACCATTGCTCCGGGATGCATTATATTCTCGTATAATGCAAGGCAATTTCACTTTTGCAATGGGATGATTCAGATTCTTCCCACATTTCTCGGTATGGAATCGGAAAAACCATACCTCCACATCCATGAGTTCGAAGAGGAGTGTGAAACCTTTCGCGATCAAAGGTCCACTCAAGACGTCGTTCATCTTAAACTCTTTCCATTCCTTTTGAAGGATAAGTCTAAGACTTCTCTATGGTGTTTAGCACCGAACTCGATTGGAACGTGGAGGGACATGCAAGCAAAGTTTCTCCAAAAATTCTTTCCAGTGCATTGAACTAACTCCATTAAGTCTTAAATTCAAACGTTTAGATAAAATGAAAATGAGCCTTTTGATAGAAGTTGGGAGCATTACAATGATTTACTTAATATGTTCCAGCACCAAGGTTTTGAAAAGTGGAGACTCATCCCCTTCTCCCATCAAATTCTAAACTTAAGTTCCATGTGTCCCTATGAGGATGCGGACGATGCAGAGTCTAACCTTAAGTATGTCGTCGAGATTACTCAAGCATCGAACACACTCTATCTAAACACCTAATCTCGGGCCCAACAAAAGTCCACAGCTCCTTCTACATTCAGACTCTATCATTTGGATAAAGAAATCGAGTTGAAGCTTCAAATAAACTATCTTGCTAAGATCTTGGAAGATGTAGTCGAGTCTTGGGGAGAGACACATCCAAATCCACTCGAGCATTGAGATAGGAGGTGTAGCGATTTATGAGGTGGAACATCTAACGAAGGAATGCTTAATGATACCCGCCTAAAAGTGATGTTTCAAGAGCACATGGAAGTGGTAGGAGCTTTTAAGGGTAATTTTAATGCCCCTTGCAGGAATTACTGTAACCCTTCATTGAGAAACCATTTCTGTTTTAATTATGGGCCACCACACACAGTGATGAATCCTAATTCACATGTTGCCCCACATCCACCAGCACTCCCTCATTTCCAATAAGCTCCACCGATGCAAGAACAACCTAATTCAGTGTTTCGGATCCGCCAAGCCAACTTTCTTTACCATCTCCTAGATGACGCATCCTATATCCACCTTGGCGCACGTATGTACAATGAAATCGTTCCAGCCTCCTGTGATAAGACCGACAAGGTATTCCTTCCTTATGCGCATTTTCTCACATCTATACTTAAGGATGCCGAAATTGCCCCAACAATTTCCACAAGTCGTTTTCTAAATGCTATTGGGAACCAATCAATTACTCGAAGCATGCAAGAAATGGAGGTTGTTCACCCACCTCCACAGGTGGATGACGAGGAGGATGTAGAAATGGCGTAAGAGGAGGAAAACTATGATGACATGAAGGATCTGGATCATGAACCAGATTCGAAGGGGTTTAACACCGGATTAATGACTTAGAGGCTTGATTTGATACTTTCACGAGTGATTACCGCCACAACACGAGCCTAATGATAAGGATTCAGGTGGAGATGTACTGATTGCAAGTGGGATTGGGTGTCTCACTTCCAACCTACTTGTATAATCTTTACTCCCCTAACCCCAATTCACCCGTCCCATCTAATGCGCCACCCCAGGATATCTCCTTTTTCTTGTGCTGGTGTTTATATTATTATGTTGTTCTTCTTATGCTTCATTTTATTTTTTCTTGGCAAGAACAATGTAATCCTATCTTTTTTTTTCTCGCATTGTAATTGGTAGTTGTTTCTAATGCAATCACATGTTGCATTTTGATATTTGTTGCTTTTTATTCCGCACTCTTCTTTTTATTTTAGATTTTACTCCTTTTCATTGAGAACAATTCAAAAGTCTAAGGTGGGGGGTACATGTGAGTCCTTTTAAAAATCTCACAAATTTCAAAAAGGCCAAAAGTCCAAAAAATAAGAAAATTTCTAAAAAAATTGAATTTTTTTGAAAAATCCATAAATATTTTTCTTCAAAATAAATAAATTTTGGAATTTTAACTTTTCAAAAATCTCACCATTTTTTTTTATGTCACAATTCATATAAATCAAATGCACAAAGCTAAAATTAATCAAAAATGAAAATTGAGCAAAAATTGAAGACTTTACGAATAAGTGTGGGGATTAACTAACCCGATGAGATTTTGAGCCTATCGTTTTTTTAGTAATTAAATCAATCCGAGTTAAAATTAACTCAAAGTTCTTTTCAGCGTTTAAAACGTCATTGATGAAAGTTCTTTTCAACGAAAAATGTGTGAGATGTCATCTTGAAAACGGGATAAAATGTCTCCAAATTAAATAAATCTCGAGACGTGTATGGGAAAATAATTAGTAATTTGGATCAATAATGTTAGGCCACCGTTTGTAACCCAAACACGTTAGACATTAAAAGTTGTGAAAAATATCCTTTTGCAAACCAAAATGTTATGATATTCCTTTTCATTTGATTAACCCAAAAAACTCGATTAGCCTAGAGAAAATAAAAAAATTCATCAATTAAGTCCATACAGTACATAAAAAGGGGCAAGAAAAAATTCTCAAATATAAATAGAAAGAAGAAAATGAAAAAAAATATAAAAATATGAGAAAATATGAGTATTCCCTTGCTTGAGGACTTCGGTTTAATGTATCCTGATTATAACGTGGTATAAAGGAATATGATCGTTCGTGGCATCTGCGATGTAGGACTTGGTATTTATAGGCAATACCTGACTTCCCATATCCTACTAAGATATATATGGTTGTGTTAACTTGTAGATTAGCACATGGTATGATGTTTACATAGTGAGGAAATTTAGTTTCCATGGTTGATCATTTATTATGGATTAGATGAGGCAGACCTTGAGGTTTATAGGTTGTAGGCGACGTCATGTATCCTGCCATAATCCTTTGTAGTATTAGTTGTGGTTTGGTACATGGATAATAGTCACAACCATTTGGAAGAAAGATAAAATTAGTATCCAAGTGTAAATAATCATTTTAGACGCTGATGTGATGGCTAGGTGGGAGGTAATCTTAATGTGAGTGTGGTTAAAAGGTATACTGGAATGCCCGTAGGAGTAATTGTGTGTAGCATCATTGGGGATATAAACTAAATGTTGTGACGCCTTGAGGTGTTGATGGTTAAGTTGCATTATAGGTAAAAGCTCATAGAGTAGTGTCTTTGAGAGCACCAAGTGATCCTGATGTGGGTATTGAAAAAATTGTAGAGCACACCTACCATGATAAAGGTATGGATGATGAAATCTTATCGGGTCTTGAAGAAAGTTACATAAAATGTGTTTAGGGTGATGATGCCATGTGGAGATTTTAAGATGACAACCGATGTGGGTTAACATCAAAACATGATTATAATGCCGGCGTCTGTCGATGGTATATGCTAGGGTAGCCTTAGCAAGGTAAGAACTAGTTCTCCGCACGCCTTGCCAAGTCGATACGGATTAGAAGATGTAGCCTTGTGTGATGTTTACTACCCTTAGAATGCCAATGATGACGGGTGTGATCACCACATGAGTTCAATTTTGGTAGAGCCTGGAAGTAATCTTAGTACAACCTCGTATAGTCTAAGGATATAATAAGGTGGATGTATCTCTTGAACGGAGTAATGCCTAGGGGAATTTGGGATTTTTATCACGATATGATAAGGCAGATAATAACCTAGGTGCAGTAGGTTGGTGATGTCATCACCATTAAATGCACAAGGTCAGTATAGACAAGGGTGTGAACCATCCTCCAATCGGAATGGTTCTTTCATGTCAAGGATGTGAAGGGTATGGCCTTACTCCCAAGGAGGGAAGTTGGGCATTTACTTCCTAGAGGAGTACCAATTCGTCCCTTTTGTGATGCGAGAATGAATGGGTGTGATTAAATTCATCACGGCTAGTTCCCCAATCCAGGGTGTGTGGTTAGGATTAGTGCTCGAGGAGAACTTTGGGAATGAGTGACATGATTTTAAGCATATGTCACATATTTGCTTGCATAAATCATAGTCGGACTCTTATGGGAAGTATTCCTCAAAAGGGTTTCTTGTTCCTTTTGACTCTCATGTGTCCCTTTTGGTTTCGGTAGTCGGGGATTAGTATTCTCACATATGTGGTAACTCGGGTTGGTACCTTATCATAGTATAGCGCAGTTGGGCCTAGTACAACGGGATGGATCGAGTATGGTCAATGCAGCTTGGTAACTGGGTGCGCCCTATTTGAGGTATTCTTTCTGTTGTATAAAAGTTTTGTGTATGGGTTGATGCGCTTTTGGACACACAGTTTGCTCGTAATGTTGACTTTTCCTAGAAATGCGACCTTTTTGGCTAAACGACATGGCAGTCAGGGACTCTGGTTATTAAGAGCGAAATGATAACTTGAGGATATCATATAGTGTTAAAAATCAAGAGAAAGTTAGCACAATGATGCGTCACCACAGTGAGTGGATAAGTACGGGGCCCAAGTAAGTTCTCTAAGGTGAGAAACTTCGGGTAGTAGGATGGTCATCAGTGATCCAATGAAGGGTATAAACTGAGCACACGATGATTACTTGGTGAGAATATTACTTATTAGAGTGAGAAAATTTATGGGACACGGGATGTACGATCCTAATAAGTAATTAACTTGGGTGATGAATATTAATATTCGTTGTGTTATGATTCACACTGAGTGAAAGTTGATCGCTAGAGAGGGTATCATATGAAGGAGTCGACATGCCTTGGGTACTAGAAAAGGTAGTACTAGAGATTGTTTGGATATGATCATAAAGCGAGTGCAGACTTGGAGTCGATTATGTGACGTTCATGGTTAGCGAGATGATGAGCATTAAAGCATGTCACATGTTAAGTATTTGGCGACAAACCTTGTATGAAGGCGCATAGTGTGAACTTAAAATTGAGAACTTCGATGATTTTGTCTTGGAGAATTTCTGTGGATTAAAATAAAAGTTTGTGAACCCCATAAGCATAAGGATTGAAGAATTGAGAATTTTGGGGACGAGATGCCCAAGAAGGGAAGTTTGGAATTCCCCCCTCTAATCTTTCATTTAAATATTTGTGTAAATTATACTAAAGTGGGGTTGTTGATAATAATAGGAAAATTATGGGTCAAATTGAAAAAGATAAAGAAATTGGAATTTGGAGGGTTCAAACGCAAGTAGGGTCATTCGAATGAGATATAGGTGTCATTTCAAGCGAAGTTCAAATGACCTTTGCCTGAGGTTCTAATGTATTACAGTTCCAAGTCGTGCGAAGGTTGTGCGAGGCCATGTATCTAATGGGAGGGAATTATTGTTTGAACGAGGATCATACTGTTAGAATGACGTGCCTTGAAAATGTTTAAATCAGATTGTAGTTGCGAGTTGTCACAATTTTGGCCATTGGATCATTTAGTTGTCAAACTCTGATGAGCTCAGATTGGGCAAACATGGGAATTTGAGTTTTTTGGGTGTTTTATAAGGTTTTTTTGGCCCATTTGGAGCATTTTGAGGAGAGAACAAAATGAAAGTGTGACACCCCGCCTAATAAACTACCGGGTGATCACTCCTATACCAAATTAAAAGAGAAATCCCATTTGGTTCATCCTTAGCATCACCGTCGAAAACTTTTTAAAACTTACTAACCAACTAGTATTCCAAAAGATGGTGCCAAAATTTTAACTTTTTAATTTAACAAAACAGTACATACGGAAATAAATATAAACCATTCACACAACTGGATTAAATCAAATGAATAATTAATTAAACAATTTTCCTAATAAAACATCGGCCACCAAAGTGAATAATCCAATACAATCATTCAACACCTCATAAACACATCTGAAAACAGTACCGAGAAGTCTGGGTGATAAGCCCTAAATAAAACTGAAACTGATAAATTGTTCATACTCTAGGAAAGAATGAATGATGCATTTAATCCAAACCCCTGTTGGCATCCACATATGACGCAGCTCCGTGTCCCTGGAATAGAATATCAATCCTGGCGTCCCTGTGGCTGGACACCTAAAAGTTTTTGAAAATAGTTTTATAGCAATGGTTAGAACCCAATACATTTTGAAAATATTTAGCAAGTGAATTAACTGCAGTAATTTAAAATGCATGAATGCGCTTCATACTTAAGTTAGTGTCGCACTCTCTTGAGGACATTCTCACCCCTCCACTATTGTGCACACCTAACGGTTACTTTAACCCCACCTAGTTGTACTACTCCGTCCAACTAGTCCTGTTATAACCTTCCCTTTCTATACTACTCTAACCCGAGTATAATTTTTCATGAGTTATAAGTTTTCTCACTAATTAACTTAATACTTCCTTCTTAAATAATAGCATATAACTGTGACACTAGTTATATAAAGTAAATACATCACACACTGTATTATTACCCGCATATAATATTCAATGCCTTTATATACATACCTTTAATAAAACATCCACATATATATCATACGTATATCCATCCCTCCGAGTATACCCTCACCGGATGATTCCCTCTAAAGTGCTATCTCACTAGGTGTGCTCACATAACCTAGTCACCCAAGTTGGAATCGCTCACCAACCTGACCTAAAACATAAACGAAGTGGAGGCGGTCATATTCCTTCCCAGAAAGTGAGATAAGCCCCTCACCCATATACCGGACGCTATGACCTGGGGGTATACTCACCCTACTCCTAAAGCTAGGGGATTCACCCACATCGCGCAAGCTCCATTGATAGCACTAGAGTATATAGATTAAATAAATATCTAATCACTGATATTTAATAGCACACACAATAAATACACACACATATATATACTATCACTACACCGTATATATATATATATATATATATATATATAATATAAACCCCAACTTTACCGTGTACTCAAAACCCATAACACTAGCCTGTCCTGGCTCAACTTAATTAATTTTCTCACTTAATAATTTATCATCTTCCTGAGTCTATGGTCCGAATCTAATTTATTAAATATAATATTTTCCCCGAGTCTATGATCCGACTCTAATATAAATACTTTAAACATTAATTTATACGATATTTACCCGAGTCTATGATTCGACTCTAATTTAATTAATCTACATACTAATTAATAAATACCAAGTCGAGTCTGTGGTCCGACTCTAATTTAATTCATTTACACATCAATTAATTAATACCAATCCGAGTCTGCGGTCTGACCCTAATTTAATTAATTTACACATTAATTAATTAATACCAATCTGAGTCTGTGGTCCGACCCTAATTTAATTAATTAGCTAATCAATTAATTTAATACCTTCCCGAGTCTATAGTCTAACTCTAGTTTAATTAATTAACACATAAATTAAAATTAATACCTTCCCGAGTCGATAGTCCGACTCTAATTTAATTAATTATCACATCAATTAATTTAATACTTGGTGTCACACAACCATTATCCCAGACTCGCCCACTTGGCCCATACCGTCGTTAATACCTGATTCTATATTTTTCCACATAACTAATTTATTTCACCTCAATTCCTTTAATAATGTAGTGTCACCCAACTACAAATACCAAATATTTTCCTCAGTCCAAAATCAATACTTATGAATTATTTCCCAAAATTTAAAGATCTCGCGACATACAATTTATCACCTTACTAAACCCAATTATACCCCCTTATAATTGTTGAGGAATATGTGCCACATATGAATTTATCATAAAAATAAGTAGGAGAAAAATCTAAATTTATTTCCCTTTATATATAAAATTGGCCGAACTGCTAAAATTTTTGTATCATCGATCGATCGAACCCCCTGGGTCGATCGATCGATCGTTCCAGTATTCGTTTTCTCCAGCCTATGTTCGGCCGTGGATGAACCCTAAAGCTTTTATTTCTTCCCAAACCTTTACCCAAATCACAACTAACATTTTCTCCACATAGGAACAGGTTCTAAACACCCTAAAGACCTTAATCCATCATCAAATTTATTCATAACCCTAAGTATATCAGATTTGGGTTTTTCATCCGGGTTTCGTTTTTACCGAAATCAACTTCATCATTCTCAATCAATATAAATGCAAATACCTACTGCAATCCACCCTATAATTCAATCTTAACAGTCCCAAATCATGACCTAACATCCTTTGAGTAATTAAATCTAACCATTACTTTACTTTCAGAAAAACTCAATTTCATTATGGTTACACACCCAAAACGAATTTTCATATACACATACTATGATATGAATTGATTGTCATCAATTTAAGAACTACAACAATTAACCACTTTCCTGGAATTATTCGTAGGGTCTTATCCGTTGGTGTAGTTAAGGTGTTGATGAAGAACACCCCAATTAATCCCTTAATTTGGCTCCAAAAGACCCCAAATCGGCTTCTTGATTAGCTTCCTCTAATACCCTCTCAAACCCTAGGTTTAGAATTTTCTATCTGCCATTCACAAGTCCCTCAATTAGGTTTAAAACCATTAATCCCGTTTTCGGCCATATGGGCCTAATTAAAATGGCCCGAATCACTCCGTGTGGGCCCGGCTATGCCGAAAAATACCGTGAGACCCAATTACTACCCCTGGGCAGTCTTTTCTGACTATCTCGACCCATACGGACTCAACCGCGCACTCAGAATTGTCATCCGAAATACTTTATAACGCTCTCCAATTTTGACCTCAAAATGCGACACACTGTAATTCGAAAAATTAAACTTAAAAGTCGCCAATTATAATTAATTTGACCCATTTATTAAATTCTCCAAATCAGAAATTTAAGTTTCTCCAATTTAAATTTTTTAATATCTCCCCAAAAAAATTAAATATTAAATCCTCAAAATTACGGGGTGTTTCTCCAAGGTTCGAATATCACTCTCTAGTCATGTGCCTCTAAACTTTCTATATATATATATCTCCCGCTTCTAACTATAAGTTGTGAAAATATGCATTTTAATTAACCAGGGCGCCCATACACCCTGAACTCATGCTTAACCGTACAAAAGTTGCCCGACTATACTAGCCGTAACCCGTAATATAACTTCCAACCCGTAGTCATATCACACGCACGCACACACACACATACACACACACACACACACACACACACACACACACACACACATATATATATACTGGCCGGGGTACCCAACCCATGTACTAACGACCAAACATCTCCCCACTTCCAACTTTGCGCTAAGTTTCATGCGTGGGACGTCTCGCAAAGAGAAATCCAAACAGGGACCCCCCCGATACACTACTACCTAACATTGGCGGTCGTTGAGATCCGTTAGACCCTCAGTCCATAGCACATTCCCCTAAATACTTGTCTCTTAGCACAAAAGTATATACGCCTACCCTTATGCTACAAAAGACCACATAAAATACTGCGCCCTTGATATCACTAGTTCTTGCGCAAAATAAACCCCGAGCTATCTCTCCCTGCTCAAAAATAAATCTAACCACCCGGATTCACTTTAGTAAACACCCCTACTTATCGGGATAAAACGTGAGAACATAAGACCTCACTTTGTGTCTATCCCACCACACAATACAACATATATACACACATATACATAGACTAAATGCCCTCCCAGGTGATACCTAGTACCAATCATACCCTGGTGCCGCGAACACCAAAACTTACCCTCACTCTCCACAATAGATCCATCGTTGTCCAGCCAATATTTGGGTAAATTATCAACCCTACTCCTATAATTCTCGAAAGTAGTAACCCCTCGCAAAATTCAAACCTTCTCTCAGTCTACACCTCCACTCTCCCATAGATAACACCAAAGAACTTCGCTACCCCATGGAAATTTCATCTATATACTATGGTTGCCACAACCAATGTACCCACTAAATTCGACTTACCCGCGAACTCTAGTAAAAATAATTCTTATATTGTGACACTCTCACTGTCACTCAAAACATACCCCATGCCCATAGGATAAAAGATTATTACCTTCATACTCTAGCTGCAATGGCCGATCCTCGGGTTCCTGAGCAGCTTCCCCCTGTTCGAATGCACCCATGACCTTTTGTAGTGGTTGTACATCCAAGAGCTCATCCTATAGTTTACCCATGCCTTGCTTAGGACAATCCCTCTTCACGTGTTCCGCTTCCCCACAAACGAAACACCTCCTAATAAATTCACCCTGCCACTGATCCCTTCCTTGTCGACCTTGTAGAAAATCCTGGCCATCCTGTCGATAGCCTCTAGTTCTAAATCAATTGGCATGATTTCCCTGTCGGAAATCCTTCCCCTGATCTCCCCTTGTCTGCTGTTGGGATACCCCACTGGTATTGTTCCCTCCTTCTTTATCTGACTGGATGGTTTCCACTCCCCTCTTGCTTCCTTTCACGTGGAAGCGATATTCCTGACAGTTCATGAGTGCTGCATTAACGACATTTGTATAAGCTACTAATGCGGGATTAACAATTAAATATTGTCTGATCCTCTAGACTAACCCATCCATGAACCTTGCTTTCTTTCTTTCTTCATCGCTTACCTCATCCAGTACAAAATTTGCCAAACGAGTGAATTCTTTCTCGTAATCGGCCACTAAACAATCCTCTTGTGTTACCTCTCTAAATTTCCTCCTCATTTCAGTCACAACTTCTAGTGGAAAATACTTGCAGTCGAACCGCACCCATAACTTGGCAATAGTTACTGTATCCCTTTCCTCAACTGTGGTGATCGACTCCCACTACTGTAGCACTGCTCCCACTAACTTAAAAGTGGCTAGCATTTTCTTCTACACTTCATTGCAATCTACAATGCATTGATGATGATGGATATCTCTCTTCCACTGACACGCTAGCACCACATCTAAACCCCCTCAAAACTCTGGTGAATGTCCCTTTTAAAAGACCTCTCGTACTTGCTGCCACCCCGACGGCCCTGGATGGACCTGAACATTTGGCGCCATTAACACTTGTGGCTGATCTCGTGAAAAGTACCTTGTCATTGCGATTATCGTTGCTTCAACTGCCTGCGCCACTAATTCAGTTACATGTTCTTCTGAAATCATCTCTAGCAGTTGCTGTGGTAACTCCTGCACCTGATGAGCCTCTCTCGTCTCATATCCCCCTCTGCCCTAGCTGCTCTCTCTCCTGGGCATCATCTGAAATAAGAATCAAATCGTATGAGTTCACTCTCAAATATAAAATAATTGGCAAAAGAACGTAAATGTGCATTCGTACAAGAATACAACAATCCTATGATAGGTCTCTATATCAAAGAGTACTGAGCTGAAATGTGAAAAGCCGCACAGATCTTAAGGACAATAGAACCTGATGCTCTGATACCATCTGTGACACCCTGCCTAATAAAATATTGGGTAATCAGTCCTATACCAAATTAAAATTGGAATCCCAGTTGGTTCATCCTTATCATCACTATCGAAAACTTTTTAAAACTTACTAACCACCTAGTATTCCCAAAGCTGGTGCCAAATTTTTAACTTTTTAATTTAACAAAACAGTACATACGGAAATAAATATAAACCACTCACACAACTGAATTAAATCAACTGAATAATTAATTAAACAATTTGACGAATAAACCATCGGCCACCAAAGTGAATAATCCAATACAACCATTCAACACCTAAATAAACACATCTGAAAGCTGTACCGAGAAGTCTGGGCGATAAGCCCTAAACAAACCTGAAACTGATAAATGATTCATACTCTAGGAATGAATGAACGATGCTTCTAATCCAAACTCCTGCTACCATCCACATATGCCGCAGCTCCATGTCCCTGGAATAGAATATCAATCCTGGCGTCCCTGTGGCTGGACACCTAAAAGGTTTTGAATATAGTTGTATAGCAAGGTTTAGAACCTAAAACATTTTGAAAATATTTAGTAAGTGAATTAACTGCAGTAATATAAAATGCATGAATGCGCTGCATACTTAAGTTAGTGGTGCACTCTCTTAAGGATATTCTCACCCCTCCATTATTGTGCACACCTAACGGTTACCTTAACCCCACCTAGTTGAACTAACCCGTCCAACTAGTCCTGGTATAACCTTCCCTTGCCATACTACTCTAACCCGAGTATAATTTTTCATGAGTTATAAGTTGTCTCACTAATTAACTTAATACTTTCTTATTAAATAATAACATATAATCATGACACTAGTTATATAAAGTAAATACATCACACACTATATTATTACCCACATATAATACATCACACACTGTATTATTACCCGTTGTGACTTGGGGGTATACTCACCGTACTCCTCAAGCTAGGGGATTCACCCACATCGCGCAACCTCCCTTGATAGCACTAGAGTATATAGATTGAATAAATATCTAATCATTGATATTTAATAGCACACACAATAAATACACATATATATATACTATCACTAAACCGTATATATATACCCCGACTTTACCATGTACTCAAAACCCATAACACTAGCCTGTAATTTTCTTGAGTCTCTGGCTTGACTCAACTTAATTAATTTTCTCACTTAATAATTTATCATCTTCCTGAGTCTATGGTTCGACTCTAATTTATTTAATATAATATTTTCCCTGAGTCTATGGTCCGACTTTAATATAAATACTTTATACATTAATTTATATGATATTTACCCGAGTCTATGATTCGACTCTAATTTAATTAATCTACATATATATTAAAATATACCAAGCTGAGGCTGTGGTCCGACTCTAATTTAATTAATTTACACATTATTAATTAATACCAATCCGAGTCTGTGGTCCGACGCTAATTTTATTAATTTACACATTAATTAATTAATACCAATCCGAGTCTGTGGTCCGACCCTAATTTAATTAATTAGCACATCAATTAATTTAATACCTTCCCGAGTCTACAGTCCGACTCTAGGTTAATTAATTAACACATCAATTAATTTAATACCTTCCCGAGTCTAGAGTCCGACTCTAATTTAATTAATTAACATATCAATTAATTTAATACTTGGTGTCACCCAGCCATTATCCTAGACTCGCTCACTTGGCCTGTACCATCGTTAATACCCTATTCTATATTTTGCCCCATAACTAATTTATTTCACCTCAATTCCTTTAATGATATAGTGTCACCCAACTACAAATGCCGAATATTTTCCTCAGTCCAAAATCAATACTTATGAATTATTTCCCAAAATTTAATCATCTCGCGACATACAATTTATCACCCTCCTAAACCCAATTATATCCCCTTATAATTATTGAGGAATATATTCCACATATGAATTTATCATAAAAAGAAGTAGGAGAAAAATCTAAATTTATTTCCCTTTATATATAAAATTGGCCGAACTGCTAATTTTTTTGTATCATCGATCGATCGAACCCCCTGGGTCGATCGATCGATCGTTCCAGTATTCGTGTTCTCCAGCCTATGTTCGTCCGTGGATGAACCCTAAAGCTTTTATTTCTTCCCAAACCTTTACCCAAATAACAACTAACATTTTCTCCACCTAGGAACAGGTTCTAAACACCCTAAAGACCTTAATCCATCATCAAATTTATTCATAACCCAAAGTATATCAGATTTGGGTTTTTCATCCGGGTTTAGTTTTTACCGAAATCAACTTCATCATTCTCAATCAATATAAATGCAAATACCTACTATAATCCACCCTGCAATTCAATCTTAACAGTCCCAAATCATGACCTAACATCCTTTGAGTAATTAAATCTAACCATTACTCTACGTTCAGAAAAACTCAATTTAATTATGGCTACACACCCAAAACGAATTTTAATATACTTATACTATGATATGAATTGATTATCATCAATTTAATAACTACAAAAGTTAGCCACTTGCCTGGAATTGTTCGTAGGGTCTGATCCGTTGGTGTAGTTAAGGTGTTGATGAAGAACACACCAATTAGTCCCTTAATTTGGCTCCAAAAGACCCCCAATTGGCTTCTTGATTAGCTTCCTCTAATCCCCTCTCAAACCCTAGGTTTAGAATTTTCTAGTTTCCGTTCACAAGCCCCTCAATTAGGTTTAAAACTATTAATACCATGTTTGGCCATATGGGCTTAATTAAAATTGCTCGAATCACTCTGTGTGGGCCCGACTATGCCCAAATATACCATGAGACCCAATTACTACCCCCGGGCACTCTTTTTGACTATCTCGACCCATACGAACTCAACCGCGCACTCAGAATTGTCATCCGAAATACTTTATAATGTTCTCTAATTTTGACCTCAAAATGCGACACAGTGTAATTCAAACAATTAGACTTAAAAGTCACCAATTATAATTAATTCAGCCCACTTAAATAAATTCTCCAAATCATAAATTTAAGTTTTCCAATTTGAATTTTTTAATATCTCCGCAAAATAATTTAATATTAAAACCTCAAAATTACTGGGTGTTACAGAAAGAGAGAGATATAAGGTGGAGAAGTCTTCCACCATTGTTGGCTTTTCTCTACCATCCTACCGCCATAACTAACCATTAACCACCATTTTCTTAGTGTATTCCACCATATTCGAACCATTTACACCCGTTTTTACCATTTTTGAAGTGGAGCTATGAATTTTGGAGAACTATTGGGGGATTTTTGGATAAATTGATGGAAGCTTTCATAGAGTTTGAAGGGGTTTTTGGCTTAGAAGCTTAAATGGAGCACACATGGAACATTTTTGGAGGATGCCTTTGGTAACCCCTTGAGGCCACCTTTGGCGGTAGGGCTTGCTCCACCTACACCAACCTTATTAGAACCATTTGGATCTTTTAGAGGTGGAAAAATCTATCCTTAATATTTAAGACTCTATTTGCATTTTTAATAGTCTTGCGGTCATATTACATAGGTAGGATGCACATGAATAACTGATGGTTTCTAGTAGAATAATATTAAACATTTTTATGAAATAAAAATGTTGATAAAATTTTATTTTGTTGGAAATAAAGAATGAATAAATATTTCAAAGTTTTGAAATATTAAAAGTTGGTATTTATGAAAATGGTGTATTATGTAGAAAGATTGATTTTAAAAATTTTATGGAATAAATTTATGAAAATAATGATTTATTTTGCTAAACATTGGTGAAATGATGTTTCAAAGTTTCTTGCAAAAATGGAAAATTTATGAAAATGGACATTCGTTGAGTTTGGAGAAATAATATGTCGTTTATGCCTTGAAAGTATATTTTTGGAAGTATGATGAACTTCTAAAAGGAAATGTATGTTTAATCCATTACTAAGATTTTAAGATTTAAAGTCCATATCCTTTTGCATACAAACTTGTAGTATTTTAGTAATGAATATTTATATAATTTTAGAGAAGTTTTTGTTGGTTTTAAGCATGAAATAAGAAAAGTAGAAATTCTAGTCTCTAAAGTGTGTGTAATGGGTGTTGTGATGTGTTCAAAGTGTAATGTTAGAAGACTACAAGTGTTAATAAAGAATTGGTATTTTATTATAAAAAGAAGTCTTTAAGTGTAATTTGATTTCTTGATATAAAGTAAGTAAAGAAAGGTCTAATTTGGAAATATTGATAGTAAAAGTGTTGGATAAGTTTTAAGGGTTAAACATTGATAAGTTGGTGTGTTTAACGAAATGATGTTTGAAAGATTAATGCTTGAGAATTTGGAGAGGAAATAATGGAATAATGAGGTTTTCGCCTTGAGAAGAACGATACTCCTAATGTTAAAAAGGTGTTAAAGTGTTGAAAGCAGTTAAGAAGTAGTACGAATAACTAAAAAGTGGTTTGGAAAAATAACACTTGTGAAATGGAGGAAAATGGCAAGTTTGGAAACAAATGGGCAAAATGGTAATTTTACTTAAAGTGGAAATTTCTTCTGAAATAAACATGATGGAAAAGGAATTACACAAATTGGTCCTAAATGAATATGATTTTTGAAATAAATCAAATTTAAAGCGTAAACGACATGAAATGATAATTTTGAAGCATGACATGAGTTGGGGTGAAACCCGGGTTTGTCTTCGATCGGGTAAAAAGGGAAAGAAGGAATAATGTGAACATTTGTAAAATGTTAAAACACATTAAAAGGATCTCATATGACACCTATAATTAAGGAGCACTCGGATCCCTAGGGTGAAAGACCCAAAACATTTGGCCAGAGCATATGGTGTACATAGTCGGCGGTGTGGGGCCAATTATAGTATGCGGTTATTAGAAGATTATGAGAAAACAATAAAGGAATAAGGAACGTGTCAAGAAATAGTTTTTGTGGTGAAAACTTGTTAAGACAACCAAACTTGAATGAATTAATAAATATTCTAGTACAAGTTAAAATGGACAAGTAAATGTGAAGTTGATTAATGTCCATAAGGTAAGAAAAAAAGTAAAGTAAGTGGATAAATGGGTGGTTAATCAACTTCAGTGGTTCAACTCATAATTTAACACAATAATGTGTTGTAAAAGGTTTCCAAAGATTAAGTAAGTATTTTCTAGCATGGTGTTCACATGTATTGAAAGGGTGATTTTCAATGAAAATACTAATATGAATGGGTTAAAATGAAAAGCGTAATTTCGGTAAAGAAATGGTTTTCGACTAAATTAAGTGGAGTTGTTTTAGATATTTAACCATGTGTGTTAAATAAAGGGATGAATGTCAAAGTGAGAAAAAGGAAGTCTTTTACATGGATAAGGTGAATGAATAAGGATAAAGAAGGTTTTTTGTAAATAAACTATTTCATGCGTTAAGTATATGTTTATGTATGTTTTATGTATACAAGCTAGTTGCATGTGCACGTAGATATAACGTGTTAGAGTCTTATTTCTACCATACGACTATATACTACACTTGTATATTTTCCATTGAGCATTCATCTCACTCCCTCGTTTTGTTATGGAAGGTTGGGTGTGATTTCAAATTTTGAGAATGTCATATAGGTGATTACTTTCTTTTGTATTACCTTAGTAGCTCTGTATGATTGGACTATGGGGTTCTCCCCATGGGTCCCTCACTTAGTTTAATTTGAAATTGGAATCGTATGCAAAACAAGTCAAATGTTAATTTAAATAAAACTAGACTAGCAATATTATGTAGGTTGTTTCATTGGATTTCGCACCTAATGCTCGGGTAGGACCAAGTTGACTATGGGTAACCCATAAATCCGTACTGAGGCATTACAAATGGAATCCTAGCTCTAGGTTCAAGGTTCCTTTTAGGAGTGATGTGGTGAGGTCGATATTGGATCTTTCGATGCCGGTGTTGGTTCAGGCCGATCATGCTAGTTTGTTGACGATTTAGTTCGTGTCCTCGACGGTAAAGTCAAAGGGGTTAGCATGACAAGTAAGCTCGTTCCAGTGGAACTCGATCAAATCGATAGTTGTTAAATGTCTTTCGTGCTTCTTATTAGAATTATTAGTAATTTATGGGTGTCCATGCAAGCTATTAGTGCTGACACTATTGTTGTTAGCATGAAGTGCTTATGTTCCAATCCTTAACATGTAGAGCCCTCTGAGTTGTTAATAGAGTGAGATGATGCCCATTGGGAAGGTGGGAAAAATTGTGTATAGTCACCGATAGAGGTTCAGTGTTAGGGCATCATGACCAAGCACTGATGATTGGTAATTAAAAAGTATAACGCCCTTAGGTGAGGCGCTTATAGGTCATTAGCGCTGATAATGTAATAAGGAAAATTTGATCCTCGGGGGTAATATTGAGATTGATGGTAGTCCAGTGAACATATGAAGTTATGTAGGCCAATAGTGCCAATATGGTGATACATTGTGTGAGATGTATTATGTGGTAACTGTGATGATGAGAGTAGCCTTGGTAGTGGCAACAACGAGTAGTGTTCATTGTATTTTTCATATATGGAGCTTAGATGACTGAGTGGCATTCATGAGTATTACTTTTTTGGTGAGAACGTATTGGGTCCCTTTGTTGAGGACTTGGATTTAATGTATATTGATTATAATGCGGTATTGAGGAATAGGATCCCTCGTGGCATCTGCGGTGTAGGTCTTTGTTTTTATAGGCAATACCCGACATCCCATATCCTACTAAGATCTATATAGTTGTGTTAACTTGTAAATTAGCAAATGGTATATTGTTTACATAGTGAGGCAATTTATTTTTCATAGTTGATCATTAATTCGGGTTTATATGAGGCAAACCTTGAGATTTATAGGTTGTAGGAGACATCATCTATCCTGCCATAATCCGTAGTAGAATTAGTTATGGTTTGCTACGTGGCTTATAGTCATAACCGTTTGGAAGAAAATAAGATTAGTATCCAAGTTCAAAGCTTCATTTGAGCCGCTTAAGTGATGGCTAGGTGCGAGGTAATCTTAGTGTGAGCATGGGTTAAAGTTATATTGGAATACCCGTAGGACTAATTGTGTGTGGCGTCATTTTGGATAGAGATCGAATGTTGTGATGCCTTGAGGTGTTGATGATTAAGGTGCACTATAGGGAGAAGATCGTTGACTAGTGTCTTTACAATCACTGAGTGGTCATGATGTGGGTATTGAAAGGTTTTTAGAGAGAAACTATAATGATAGAGGTATGGATGATGAAATCTTGTCGGGTCTTAAGGATGGTTATATAAAATTTATTATCATCCTTAGGAGACTCGTTAAGTTCGATATAAAGGAGTATTCATCCTAGTAACGATTGTTGTTAGGGTCAGGTGATGATCCTAAATTGATGGTCGTATAATGTACGTGTCGGGTGTGGCTTCCCAAATAGGAACAAATGGATTCTGTAATCCCTAAGGTAGGGTGATATATTGTGTCATTATATGAGTGATGCTCGGATGTCATGGAATAACTTGTATTGGTGTTGTGACACCCGGTTTCAAGATGTACTAGAAAAGGTATTCAAGACTAAGGGTGATAATGCCATGTCGAGACTTAAAGATGAAAACTGAGGTGGGGTAATAATGAAACATGATTATAATGTCGGTGTGTGTCGACTGTATATGCTAGGGTAGCCTTAGTGAAGTAAGGAATAGTTCTTTCATGCCTTTCCAAGCCATTACGGATTAGAAGATGTAGCCATGTGTGATGTTTACTACCCTTAGAATGCCAATGGCAATGGGTGTGGTCATCACGTGAATTCAGTTTGGGAAGAGCCTGTAAGTAAGCTTAGTGAAAACCTCATATCATCAAAGGTTACAATAAGGTGGACGTATCTCTTAACCGAAGTACTGCCTGGGGGAATTTGGGTTTTCGATCAAGATATGATAAGGCAAACAATAACCTAAGTGTAGTAGGTTGCTGACATCGTCACCAGTAAACGCACAAGGTGAGTGTAGACAAGGGTGTGAGTCATTCGCCAATCGTAATGGTTCATGCATGCCAAGGATGTGAATGGTAGGGCCTTACTCACAAGAAGGGAAGTTGGGCATTGACTTCCTAGAGGACTACAAATTCATAGATTGCTTTCGCATTACGAGAATGAATGGGTGTGATTCGATTCATCACGACTAGTGACCCAAGATAATGTATATGCCTAGTAATAGTTCTCAGTGAGAAATTTTGGGAATGAGTGACATAGCTTTAAGCATATGAAGTAGGTTCACATGCGTAAATCATAGTCGAAAGCTTATGGGCAAAATTCCTCAGAATGGATGCTTGTTCCTTTTGACTCTCGTGTGCTCCTTTCGATTTTGGTAATCAAGGACTAGTATTATCACATATGTGTTAACTCAATTTGGTACCATGTCATGGTACAACACGATTAGTCCTAGTAGAGTACGGTGGACCGGGTATGGTCAATGTTGCTCGGTAATTAAGTGCACCCTATTTGAGGTATTCTTGCTATTGTGTAAACGTTATATGTACGGGTGGCTGCGCTTTCAGCCACACAGATTGCTTGTAGTATTGACCTTTCTTAGGAATAGAGACATTTTCTATTGGCCGATATGGAAGTCAATGACTAAGGTTTTTAATAATGGCTTGGGGATATTGTATAGTGTTAGAAATCAAGGAAGAGTTATCACGGTGATGCTTCTCCATGGTGAGTGGATAGTTGTGAGGCCTAAGTGAGTCCTTAAAGGTAAGACTCTTAGGGTAGTACTAGGGTTATCAGAGTGACGTAGCAAAAGGTGTAACTCGATTGCACGGTGATGACTTGGTGAGAATATTACTTCTTAGAGTGAGAAATTAGAAAAATATGGTTATTAGAAGGCTCGTGTGAGTTGTGTAGTTAGGACAACCTGAAAATTTGTGGGAAGCAGGATGTATAGTCATAATATGGAATTTTATTTGGTCATGAATACAATTATTAGTTGTGTTACGATTCACACTGGGTGAATGTCGATCTCTGTTGAGGGTTTCTTGTGGAGGCGTAGGCATGCCTTGGGTACTAGCACAGGTGGGGATAGAGATTGTTGGGACATGATTATAAAGTGAGTGGAGACTCGAAGTCGATTATGTGATGTTCATGGTTAGGAATATAATGGGCATTAGAGCATGTCACATGTTAAGTATTTGGTGACAATCCCCGTATGGAGGCACCTAGGGTGACCTTAATATTGAGAACTTTGATGATTTTGTCTTGGAGAATTTCTATGGATTAAAATAAAAGTTGGTGAACCCCGTGAGCTTAGGGATTGATGAATTAAGAATTTTGGGGACAAAATTCCCCAATAAGGGATGTTTGTAATTTGTTTCTCAAATATTTCATTTAAATCTTTGTGTAAATTATACTAAAGTGGGGTTAATGATAATTGTAGGAAAATTATGGGTCAAATTAAAGTAGATAAAGAAACTGGAATTTGGATGGTTTAAACAATAGAATAGTCATTTGAATGAGATATAGGTGTCGTTTGAAGCGAGGTTCAAATGAACTTTGCACGAGGCCCCACTACATTACGGTTCCAAGTCGCGCGAGGCTAGGTAACGAACGAGATAGATATGTAATTTGAATGAGGCTCATGTCATTCGAACGACATTCCTTGAAACGTTTAAATCATATTTCCCTCGTGCACTGTCACAATTTTAGCCATTTAATCGTTGAGTTGTCAAGTTTTGGTGATCCCAGATTGGGCAAAATGGGAATTTAAGGTTTTTGGGTGTTTTATAAGGTTTTGTTTGGCTCATTTGGGGAAGTTTGAGGAGAGAAGTATATGGAAGAGGGAGAGAGAAGGTGGAGAAGTCTTACACTATTGTTGTCTTCTCTCCACCATCCCACCACCATAAACCTCCATTTTCTTAGTGTATTTCACCATATTCGAACAATATACGCCCATTCCACCATTGTTAAAGCGGAACTACGAATTTCGGAGAAGTGTTGGGGGATTTTTGGAGAAGATGGTGGAAGCTTTTATGGAGTTTGAAAGGGTTTTTGTCTTGGAAGCTTAAATAGAGCACGCATGGAGCAGTTTTGGAGGATGCTTTTTGAACCCCTTGAGGCCACCTTTGAGGTTCCTCCTACACCAACCTTCTTACCACCATTTGGAGCTTTTAGAGGTGGAAAAATCTATTCTTAGTATTTAAGACTCTATTTTCATTTTTAGTGGTTTTATGGTTAGATTTCATATGTAGGATGAACATGAATAAATGATGGTTTCTAGTAGTATAATATTAAACATTTTATGGAATAAAAATGTTGGTAAAATGTTATTTTGTTGGAAATAATGAATGAATAAATATTTCAAAGTCTTGAGATATTAAAAGTTTGTATTTATAAATATGATGTATTTTCTAGAAAGATTGATGTTAAACATTTTATGAAATAAAATGTTTGAAAATACTAGTTTTTTTTAAACATTGGTGAAATAATGTTTCAAAGTTTCTTGCAAAAATGTTAAGTTTATGAAAATGAACATTTGTTGAGTTTAAAGAAATAATATTTATTTTATGCCTTAAAAGTATATTTTTGTAAGTTTGATGAATTTCTGAAAGGAAATGTATGGTTAACGTATTACAAGAAATTTAAGATTTAAAGCCCATCTCCCCTGGCGTATAAACTTGTAGTGTTTTAGCGATGAATACATATAAAAGTTTTGCGAAGGTTATGTTGGTTTTAAGCATGAAATAAGAAAAGTAGAAATTCTAGTCTCCAAAGTGTGTGTAATGGGTGTTGTGATGTGTTCAAAGTGTAATGTTCCCCTACAAGTGTTGATAAAGAATTGGTATTTTCTTATCAAATGTAGTCTTTAAATGTAATTAGATTTGTTGAAATAAAGGAAGTAAAGAAAGCTCAAATTTAGAAATATGGTTAGTAAAGGTGTTGGATAAGTGTTCATGATTAAACATTGGAAAGTTGGTGCGTGTAACCTAATGTTGTTTGAAAGATTAAAACTTGTGAATTTTGAAAGGAAATAATGGAATAAAGAGATTTTCAACTTGAAAAGAACGATGCTCCAAATGTTAAAAAGTTGTTAAAGTGTATAAAGCACTTAGAAAGTAGTACAAATAACTAAAAAGAGGTTTGGGAAAATGACACTTGTGAAATGGAAGAAAATGATAAGTTTAGAAATAAATGGGTAAAATGATAATTTTACTTAAAGTGGAACATTTTTATGAAATAAAAAAAAATCAAAAAGGCGTTACACAAATTGGTCCTAAATGAATATTATTTTTGGGATAAAATCAAAGTTGAAGTGTAAAGGTTATGAAACGACAATTTGGAAGTGTGACATGAGTTGGGGTGAAACCTCGGGTTTGGCTTCGGCCGGGTAAAAAAGGAAAGAAGGAATAATGTGGACATTTGTAAAATGTTAAAACACATTAAAAGGAACTCATATGATACCAGGATGATTAAGGAGGGCCCGGAGCCCTAGGGTGAACGACTCACAACAATTGGACAGAGCATATGGTGCGTATTGTCGGTGGTGTGGAACCCGTTAAAGTATACTGTTACTGAAAGATTCCAAGAAAAAGATAAAGGAATATGGGACATGTCAAGAAATGGGTTTTGTGGTGAAAAGTTGCTAAGACAATCTAACTTGAATGAAATAATAAAGTTCCGTAACAAGTTAAATGGACAAATAAATGCGAAGTTTATTAATGTCCATAAGGTAAGGAAAAAGGTAAAGTAAGTGAGTAAACATGTGGTTAAGAAAATTAAATGGTTCAACCCATAATTTAACACAAGAATGTGTTGTAAAAGATTTCCAAAGATTAAGTAAGTATTTTCTAGCACGGTATTCACATGTGTTGAAAGGGTGATTTTCAGTGAAAATACTAATGTGAATCGGTTAAAATGAAAAGGGTAATTTCGGTAAGAAATAGTTTTTAGTTAAATTAAGTGGACGTGTTTCAAATATTTAACCGTGTGTGTTAAATAAAGGGATGAATGTCAAAGTGAGAGAAAGGAAGTCTTTCACAAGATTAAGGTGAATTAATCTGGATAAATATGGTTTTTCTTAAGTAAATTATTTCACGCATTAAGTTTATGTATATGTATGTTTATATATGTATACAAGGTAGTTGCATGTGCACATAGGCATAATGTGTTAGTCTTCTTTTTTTCATTCGATTCTATACTGCATTTGTATATTTCCCACTGAGCATTCGACCAACTCCCTCATTTTCATACGGCATGTTGGGTGCGGTTTTGAGAGAATTATATAGATAAGTACTCTCTTTTGTTTTACATTCGTATCTCTGTACGCTTAGACTCTACGATGCTCCCTATGGGTCCCTCGCATAGTTTAATTTAAAATTGGAATTACATGCTAAAGAAGTCAAATGTTAATTAAAATAAAATTGGATTACCAACATTATGTAGGTTGTTTTATCGCAATGCAAACCTAACGCTCGGGTCAGACCGAGTTGACTACGGGTAACCCGTAAATTTGGGTTGGGGCATTACAGGGTTTACCATCGTACTGATGATTGGACGATACTTTCATGAATTATTACCGCCGTGACATGAGAATGATCATGAGGCTCTAGTTAGAGATGTGCCGATTAAAAGTGGGACCAGGTGTCTAAGTTTCGACCTACTTTTATGATCCTTACTCCCCGAACCCAAATGCATGAGAACCCTTTAATGCACCACCCCGGTTGCTCTCCATTTCCTCCGTTGGTGTTTATCTTATTATGTAGTTCTTCTTATGCTTCATTTTCTTTTTTGTTTGGAAATAACTATGTAATCCTATCTTTCTTTCCTGCATTGTAATTTGTTGTTATTTATAATACAATCACATGTTGCATTTTGATATTTGTTTCTTTTTATTCCGCACTTTTCTTTTTATTCTAGATTTTAGTCCTTTTCATTAAGAATAATGCAAAAGTCAAAAGATAGGGGGTACATGTGTGTCCTTTAAAAAATCACAAATTTCAAAATGCCAAAAGTCCAAAAAAAAAAGGGAAAAAAAATTTGAAAATTTTCGAAAGAGCCAAATATATTTTTCTTCAAAAAAAAAAAATTGGAATTTAAACTTTTCAAAAATCTCACTAAAATTTTGTTTGAAGTCTCAATTCATATAAATCAAGTGCACAAAGTCGAAATTGACCAAAAACGAAAATTGAGTGAAAATAGACGACTTTAATTCGGTGGGATTTCGATCCTATCAATTTTCTGAGTAATTAAATCAATCCAAGTTAAAATTAACTCAAAGTTATTTTCAGTGTTTAAAAAATTTGTTGATGATCTCCAATTTGTTGTCTTGATCAGTTATAGAAAACGAGTGAGATGTCGTCTTGAAAATGTGCTAAAAATATCTCTAAATTAAATGAATCTATAGACGCATATGGTAAAATAATTAGTAATTCGGATAAATGATGTTAGGCCGTCATTTGTTATCCCAAAATATTTGCCATAAAAAATTGTGAACAATATCCGTTTGAAACCCAATTTGAGCCCAAAATGATATTTCTTTTCGTTTGACTAACTTGAAAAACCCAATTAGCCCGGAGTTGTGAAAATAAAAAAAATCATCAATTAAGTCCACGCAGTACATAAAAAGGGGCAAGAAAAAATTGCTAAAAAATAATAGAAAGGAAAAAATGAAAAAAAAGAGTAGAAAATGTAAAAAAAACATGAGAAAAAATGTAAAAAAAGAAAATAAAAAGAACAAATGCCAAAAAAGTGTCAATGGACATCGTAAGTGAAATCTTCCAACTCCAAATTATCCGACCCTTCCCATATTACTCGATATACCATAACCTGAAAAAGTCCTAACCGAGTCCGAATAACAAAATTAATTACCGCATGGAGAGCTAAAACAGAAAAAGATAATAAGAGAGATTAATTGGTGTGGATAAGAGAAGATGTTCATTTTTCAAATAACCATAATCCGGTGATGAGATCGTTTCAGCATAAAAATTTTGTCTTTCAAAGTTGAGTTAGTGAATTTGTGTTTCATTATATTTATTCTTAATATCACGCACACCGAGAGAAATATCCACATTCCGAGAGATTCATTTGCGATAGTATCTCGTGAGAATTAAATCAAAACAAATTTTTGGAAAGTAACATAATAACCAATCGATGGAAGTTAGCGATGTAATTCTCGGCTTCACACACACACACATGATGAATTCAGACACACGGATATGAATTTATAGTGACTATTTTTTAGGAATTTAAGTTGTATAATTCTTAAGTAATTTGATATTTCTTTGAGTCAAAAAATAAATTTTGTGGGTTTATTCACTGCAAACCCTCACGAGACACCACTCATCCTACTTTGGTAGCCTAAGGATTTAATGTCTTGTTGCATATGCTAAATGCAATCAATCACCCGCAAAAAAGGTATTATATCCAATAAAATATTTTCTAAGTGTTTAGACCGTGTTGTGTTTCTTCTACATTACTTGGGACGAGCAAAGTTCTAAGTTAGGGGGTTTGATTCGGCATAAATTCTTCACATTTATCCCCATAATTTAGCTTCATTTATCATCCCGTGCGATGTTAATTTGATGATTTTATCTCATATTATTTCTACTAACAATTTCCTGTGCATGCACCGTGTTTCGTTTATTTTCTTACTTTAAGCAGATATTCGATACACTTAAAAATGAGAAAGAAACCAGAATAAAGATCTAAAATCAGGAAGCAAAGTTAAGGGAAAATTCGTAATTACACAACTAAAATCCATGTACGGGACGTAAAGAGAAAATGAATTTCATTAGCTCACGAGCGAATAAGAATAAAAGGAACCCAAATTTCAGTCCCAATTATAAAGTTATGAAGATATGAAGATGAGGAGAATTCAAGGAAGAAAACAAGAAAAATTCAAGGTTTAAACTAGTTTGGTCCCAAGGGGAATCGGTTGGATTTGGCTAGAAAACTTGGCCTCATCACTGGAATTGCGAACCGGTCCGCCCCTTTCTTAAGTCCAATCTGAACCGTTTTGGAGATCTTATGAATTTTACTATTTTATCCTTGTAAAAATTAGAGTTGTGCATGATTATATCTTTTGTAAAAATGTGGTATTTGGATATATATATATTTTATTATAGACCTAGTTTAGATTGTTTTTAACCTTGTTTTGAGAGTTCTTGGAGGTAAGAAACCTTAGAATCAAATATTGTCATAGAAACATCATATTCTTCATTATTTTGAATTGCATTCATCAATATAGGTATTATTCTCTTATTTCTCTCAATATTTATTAACTTTTTAGATTATAATTATTTATTATCTTGTTGGAGATATTTTATATCTGTTTCGCATTCTTTACGTAACAATGAATTCATGCAATGTAGGAATCATGCTTTCTCGTAGTTACACCATGTACGATTAAGTTTCTTAGATGGTTAGGGTACATGTACCCAACCTAGGTATTACATATGGACATAAAATTGAATAAAATTTAATTACTAATCTAAAGGTTTGAAATCTTGTTGAAACAAAAGTTGTAGGTCTTTTAATTTTGTTTTTTCTAGCTAACCGAAATATTTTACAATGTGATATGAGTTTCGATAATTTATCACTTACCTTAAATTTGTTTTTGATTTGATATTGTGAGGAGTAAAATCCTCATATGTCCAAAGCTAAGATAATATTTAATATTTTCTTAAATTATGAATTAAATTCTTCAAGGTTTTATATCTGACGTAATTACTGACGGTTCAGGGGAGTGTACTACAACTCTATTTTCTCACATAAATTACAAGCAAAGTAGGTGTTCTTACATGTGTAGTTAATTCACAATCATTGATTAAATTGAATTAGGTTGTAGAATTATGCCAAAAGAATTATTTTTCCTTTCTTTTTTTGAGTCAATCGTGAGGTTTATTCGTCTTCCCCATTCATCGTTACGTTCTTCATCTTAGTCCTTGAGTTCAGTACCTGACTTGCTTGGATTATTACTTACGAGAACGATTTACACTTGAATCGAAATTAGCTCGCACTAGAGACACATTTTGATCCGCATCACTAGTGTTGCACTTTGTCAAACGTTATGAGGTTTGAGGATGTAACCATTTATTCATATTTGGTTTGTGATGCCTAGGATAACTCTAGGTTAGTGTGAGGATATCGTAGAAGATATCTATCGGGTAAACCAATGGGATTAGATGATTGTCTCATGATTGATGATGTGATGGCTAGTGATGTTGCAATTGTATCAGCCTAGGCTTGGCATGATCCAAGATTATTTGAGGAAACATAGGTTGTGAATCCAAACGTAAGAATGAACCATGATAATGAGTTCATTGGCGATAGTACGATATTTGGTCAGTATTAGTCATCTTGAGGTTTTGTTTAGATGGACTTGTTAGGCATGCTTGAGAATTAGCAATAAGATATTAGGGTTCATCATGATTGGGTTATTAATGGTGATTGATGAAAATAAAATCTTTGGATTTAGACCGTAGTATTGAGGATTCCCTAGGATTAAAAACTGGTTGTAGGTAACCGGATTCTAAGTTGATGATGCATGAATTTCGAGGATGAAATTTTCTGAGGAGGGAAGAATGTAATACCCCACCCTAGAAAAAATAAATAAGTATTTAATGATAATCGATGTATTTTATTCAAAGGAAAAGTTGAGCAATAAATATATAAGGGAATTACGTCAAATGGCAAGAAAATTGATGCATTATGAAAAGTAATTAAAGAGAAAAATCCCCACATTGCATGGTTCACATGGATGCGCATTGAATTTCTAATAGTCGTAGTAAGTATGTTAGTTAAGTTTGATGGAAAAATGCCAAGGAATGATTGTGACATGGTCACAGTTAATATAACGTGATTTTTATCGGAACGTGTCGTGCAGGACGTGAACTTGCATGATTTTTATAGGGAAATTGGAGAGGGATAAAAATAATGTTAGCACATATTCGGAGCCCTAAAAATATAAGGAAAAATGCCATGTAGAGGGAAAATAAAAATTAAAATAAAATTTAATCTGGCACTTTTTGACGATACGTGACACTGCGAAAATGAAACTTTGTACACATTGTATAGGGCACTTGGAAGACCCAAAAAATTAAAATGACCACTTTTTATAGGGTCCAAAAAATACATCAAAAAATAACATGTAAAGAAAAAATGAACAATATATATATATATATATATATATATATATATATATAATGAACAATATATATTCATTGGTGAGGCTATCACCAAGGAATATGCCAACTTTTCCTACGAGAGTTAATGTTATACTAACTTAGTAAATTAGTACTTGATATTCTTCCCTGTCACAAACCAAGATCGAACTAACTGCATGGTTGGATAAAAAAAGATACAAGTAGAATAGATCCCCTAGGTTTGGAATTATGAGCAAGGTAGGTTGGTAAAGATATCATTTGATTTCTTCAAGTTCGTTTGAGTACTCATCACTCCAAACGACTTTATTAATAGTCGAAAGAATGTTCAACATCTCTCCAAAGACTTGGAGATGAAGTCATTTAGTGTCATGAGTACATCAATCATCTTTTAGACATCTAGAGTAGTCTTGGGTAGTTGGATGGTCCTTATAACTTTGATCTGTTTGGGATTTGCCTCAATCCGTCTTTGGATGATTGAGAAAACCAAGAATTTTTTGAACTAAGTCCCAAATGAGCATTTATTTTCATTGAGGTTTATCTTGTAATACTGAGGGATCTTAAACATCTTTGTGAAATCTGAAAGGTGGATTTCCTTTTGTTGTCTTTTTACAAGCATATTATCTATGTGAACCTACATAGTGCCAACCAGTTGATATTTGAGCATCTTAGTGACTGCCCATTAGTAAGTCGCCCATGCATTCTTTAGTTAGAATGACATAATTGTGTAACAGTAAAGTCCAAGTGTAGTGATGAGAGACGTCTTTTCCTAGTCAATCCTAAATCAAAAAGGTTGACGATATACATAATACGTGTTTAAAAAGCTCAATTGCGCATGGATAGCTGTGGCATTGACCAGCTGGCCGATCTTTGATAGGGGGAAGTTGTCCTTGATGCATGCTTCATTTAGGTCAGTAAAATCTATGCACACTCTCCACCTCCCATTATTCTTCTTGACCACAATTATCATTATGAAATTTAACTTCTTTGATGGACTTTGCCTCCAGAAGATTTCGAACTCCTTCTTCCACTCCCTTTTTTATTTTTGACGGATCTTAGTCGCGCCTTTCGTGTGATTGATAGAAATTTGGGTCCACATGAAGCTTATGATACATTACTTTTGGAACGATGTCGTGCATATCATACAGTTTCCTAAGAGAACATATCTTGGTTATTTTAAGAAAAGACACTAGATCTTCCTTTTCTTTATCAGGAAATGAACGACCGATAAACAATTTCTTATGTGGGATAGATCGTTAAATATAACTTCTTGTAATGGTTCCATGAATCTATCAGTAAAGGATGCCCTTTTTATTTCCCCACCGATCTCCCATACTTTATATGTTATTTGAATGGGGTAGTACACTCCATGTTCTCCATATTTTCCTACGTATTCTACTTTTCAATCGGGATAGCCTTAACAAAGCATTATCAATCAATATCTCTATTACCCCTATTGGTAATGCATTTCAGATATTTATGATATGTTAATCGAACTAACTCCATCGCATGGAGTCATCCTCATCCTAAGATTTCATTATGTGGTTATTCGATGTCTACTATTAAAAATTCCATTAACATTTATATACTCTCAGTTCTTACTGGAAGCACAACCTTTCTTTGTGGCATTGTCATTCTTCCGGTGAATTCGACCAAGGGAATGGTCTCTTCCTTGAGATAGTACATTTGCAACTTGAGCCGATTCAACATCTTTAGGTTCATCACTTTTGAAGAGCTTCCTTAGTTCACTAGCAGCTTATATACATCACAATTAACAAACTCAAGTGTGATTACTAGTGTGTCATGATGTGGAATCCTGACTCAGAATATGTCCTCTTAAGTGAAGATGATGTGTTTGGCAGAGTATATTTCCTACGAGTGACGATGTTTTCCAATAATGGGATTGCTTGTATCAATCTGAAAGGCATTCACTACAACAATGATCTTCTTCATTTCCATTCTTGCAATATTTCCTTTGATCTAGTTAGGGTTTGAGGCTCCGTGGATGACTGGAAACTCATGTCCTATATCATCATCTTCCAAGACTTATATAATTTTTGTCGCGCTCAGTAGAACCCGAGTTGTTCTTTTTCTCAACATAATCATCCAGGTGTCCTTCTCGGGCCAACTCCTCCAAATGCAACTTGAGCGCCTTGCAATATTTGTCTTGTGCCCATGATCCTTGTGGTAGGAGATGAAACTCTAAATAGTGCACACTCAATTCAAACTTAGGATTCATCTATTTATAAGAGTATCTCAATACACCACGTATTTTGACATGGAAGGTGGCCAGTTCCCACTACCAAACTACGTCGGGCGTTAAAATTAAGATACCATTATTAGTGTGAGACATTTAAAACTTTTTAAATAAGATATAATCTAAAATTTTATCCAACTAATATAAACATCTACACAACAAAATCCATCACCATGATAACTCCAAAATACTCGGGTCCAAAAGATAAATTAATTCTTAAATGAATAATCTAACTACAAATCTCAAATTGAAAACCATAAATAACTGTGGAGTTGAATGACCCACCAAATCTATGAATAACTGTCTCATAAATAAAATGAACGAATCAAGTAAATCTAAACTACTAAATCAATAAAATAAAACTCCAGCTACACTCCAAAAATCTCTAATCCATCCTATGCAACTATTCCAACAATTATACTTGAGATTTTAGTCAATGCAATGAGTCAGAGCCCACCGCATGAATACTAGATACTCTTAATAATTAGGAACTGTGATTCCAGACATAAGCATCATACGTGATAAATATTACAATTAAGTTTTTTAAATTACGCGATATAAAAATATGCGAGTAAAGTAAAATAATACTAACTACCCACACAGCTAAGCCACCGCATTATTCAGGTCCAATTATGTGATTATAATAGTGAATTGGTTCTAAACCTTTATCTTACTCAATTTAATTATTTAATTATTATTATTCATGCGACATCACTATAGCGAGTCAACCTTTTTATTGGTCCTACACATACTCCTGTCGCACTTAAGTTACAATACATCACACACATTCCCCTCACTATAACAAGTCTAATTTCGTTACCACTACACATACTCGTGAGGTTCCATGCATGAAACATGACTATGTTTAGTCATCCTAATTATTGTTAGCCCTTCACATACTTGTAATGCCAACACACACTCACGTCGCTATAACCAACCAGCCCAAGAATAGTTAGCCTTACACATACTCGCTGTGCAAATTCATTTTAACACTCGTTTACTATCTTAGGTATTAAATATTGATTCCTAATCATGTTATCTTATTCTCTATGAGCCCCATCCTTAATTTAGGTATCACGTTAAAAATCATCACTAGTCCCATACCTAGAGATCACCAAATCATAAGTATTACCCAATCCATCACCTAGGAAGAATACCTATAAAAATCACCATTGAGTCTCGTACCTAGGCTAACGGAATAAAGTAACGCCATACTACTTGGGAGAGAACTCTATTGGTAATAGGTTAATATGAGTTTAAAAGATTCCACCCACGAGTTCTATTTAAATAGGAAAAAATATAAGAGCCCTTATCCCAATAGAATTCTTCAAAATCACAAATTCGCACAAATGTAATATTCTGACAGATAAACACCTTTTACTAAAACAGTTATTACTCCCTCCACAAAATTCCAAATGACTAGATTTAAATAGCATTGGAAAGATAAGATCCGTACATTTCTTTACATCTATGACTCATAGTCTAATTCAAAGTACAAGTTAATATTTTATTTTCAACAAAATAGTTTAAATTGAATTCTAAAAATCATTTTATATCCCCACTAATAAAAAATTATCTATTTAATAATTAGGTTCAAATTAACATGTTTAGACGATTCCATATTTTTATAAGTCCGAAAACACCCAAATTTCACATTTCAGCAAAACTACCAATTTCTAGTTATAACTATTAACCAATTTGACAATTTAAAATTTATTAATCACTAATTAATCCTAGAAAAACTCGGGGTATTACATCCTTCCCCACTAACACAAGAATTTTGTCCTCGAGATTCGACGATGCTTAAATGCAAAACAAAACTCGAGAATATAAAATAAGGCTCATATATGTCTACCTGGAGAATATCACAATTGGATGCCCATACACCAAATCCAGCATGCACCAACCCCACGAACAAGAGTAATATATATATATATATATATATCTTAACTATATGTATAATCATAGTTATGAAAATAATGGTATATCACGTTCTACCACGAATCACCACTCGATTCTATCTCCAGAAACCATCGCAACACTTAAGTCATCAAATCAAATCAGATCACCACAGCTACACTAGAGATACCTAACCTTGGTACTAATGATCTCCAAAATAAATTCCGTCTCCAAAATCAACTCCAAATAGTCTCACATCAATATTAATATGACTACTCTCAATGCCTATAGCGGCCTTAACACAAAACACCCTATCTCCAAGAAACGCAACTAACACGCATGCTAAACCTAATACCTTTGAGAGTACAAATCAATAAGGATAATCAAAGATCGATAACGCGAAAGTTATAACGGGATCAAAACCAATGAGACATAAGACCATGCTATGATACGAACTGTAACACACCTTGTATTTTGACATTAGAGGTGACCATTCCCCGTTGTCAAACTATGACGGGCATAAAAATTAAAATACCATTCTTAGCATGTGATAGAAATATGAGACATTAAAAACTTTTTTTATAATATATAATATGAAATTAAATCCAGCGAATTTAGACATCCACACAATAAAATCCATCACCATGCTAACTCCAAAATAAAATTACCTCTAAAAGATAAATTAATACTTAAATCAATAATCTAACTACAAACTCTAACTCAAAATCGTACACAACTGTGGAACCGAATTGCCAACTAAATCCATAAATAACAGTCTCATAAATAAAAAGACAAACTAAAATAAATCTAAACTACCAAAACGTTAAAATAAAACTCTAGTTACGCTCCACAAATCTTTAATCCATCCTATGCTACTATTCCAACAATTATAACTGAAATGTTAGTCAATGCAATGGGTCAGAGCCAACCGCATAAATACCAACTACTCCTTCCAACTAAGATCCATGACTCCCGACATAAGCATCATACATGATATATATATATATATTACAGTAGAGTATTTTAAATTACATGATATAAGAACATGCGAGTAAAGTAAAACTATACTAACTGCCCACACAACTAAGCAACCCCATTATTTAAGTCCAATTATGTGATTACAACAGTGAATTAGTTCTAAATATTTATTTTAATCAATTTAATTGTTTAATTATTCATATTTGTGTGACACCACTATAGACAGTCAACCTTTCTATCGGTCCTGTACATACTGCTGGCATGCTTAAGTTACAACACATCACACCAATTCCCCTCACTATAGCCAGTTAACCCAATTTCTATAGATCTGCACATACTTGTAAGGTTCTATGCATGACACATCAATATATCCTGTCAGCCTAATTATAGCCCTGAACATACTCATAACGCCAACACACACCCACGTCGCTATAGCCAATTATCCTAATTATCATTAGCCCTACACATTCTTGTGATGCAAATTTATTTCAATACACGTTTATTATCTTATTCACTTATTATTAATTCTTACTTAAGTTGTCTTATTATCTATTAGTCCAACCATTAATTCAAGCATCACAATAAAAATCATCCATAGTTCTATACCTAAAGATCACTAAATCATAGGTATTACCTAGTCCATCTCCTACGAAGAATACCTACTCATATGACCAAGTTTGACATTGTCTCTGGATTAGAGCCCCAATCTCTAGCAGCCAAGCTTCAATAAGGAGCACACGGGTCATTCCCAAGTCGGCCTCCTACTCATAACCTAGGCCATCTCTAGGCTGAGACCCCAGGGAAGCGTTTCAGAAATTAGGACGTCTCCTGTCCTTTATCTGGCCGACATCAGGAAAGGGTCTGCTTAGTCAACCTCTCCTGAACTCCCCAACCGAGACCACATTTTCCAGTTCCCAGCACAAAGTCTAACACTACATCAACAACCTCGTACTTGGCTAGGCCAAGACCTCTTCAAATGACACCATACCATACGATAAGTAGAAGGTTCCAAGGTGGCGTGTCCCACATGAGCAATTTTATTATAACCTGATTATTCCCACACATGAGGGGAGATTGCATCGTCATCATCAGTTACATGTGCTATGGACAGCTGTCGTTAGCTTAGTGGATGTCTTCATCACCACACGCTTACTGCATGCTTAGGGGGTGCATTACACCCCTCGGGCATTATAAATACTTATCTTCTAGGGGGAGAAAAAATTATAACCCTACAGAAACTCTGTCAAATTCACTACAAGTGAGAAAGATCTTGAATCTTTGTATACCCAGACCATTAAAGCGTTATTTTAGTGGATTACACACACTGCACAATGGACATAGGCCATACTTTGGCTGAACCACTTAATTCTGGTGCTCAATACCTCCTTGCCTCATCTTATTCTCTCTCTTACTGTTATATTGCCTATTTACGGCCATTGTAATACCTGTTTGAGCTCATTATCATTGTGACCTGGTGGTACCATTTTTAGTATCATCAGTTTGGTGCCGTCTGTGGGAACGAGAATTATCATCTCTTCCCTACTCTAGCTTATACTCATTGGAGTCTCTAGTGGTGAACCAGTCCTCCCCCTTATGGAGATGTTTCACCATTAAAAGAGGTATTCTTAAGCCCCTAAGCTTTTACTCTCCAGTTTACATCTCATCCGTCAAGTGTGAAACATGGCATCGGAATTTCCACCATCAGGTGACCATCCTAGCTCTAGTCATCTGTCTCCTCGGTCAGAGATGGCAGAGGTGGAGATGGCATTGAAATCATTAGTGGCCAGTCAACAAGCAATATAGGAGACAGTGGCCGCCTTCAGCCAAAATGTATTGGTGAGACCCATGGGGATAACGTTCGAGATAATTACTCCGGTAGCCTAGGAGAAGCATCCAAACACTAGGGGACCACCCTAGGTGCCGCATAAGGAGTTAACACCTCTACAATGGCGGAGGAACGCGGCTCACTTTAGGCGTTTACACCTGGGGAGGCAAGGCCAACCCTGCCTAGAGGACCAATATGATAACTATGAGGCTGAAGATGCTCAGGCTAACTGCTGGGAGCCATATGAATTATTAGGTGACATTGTATGCCCCATTCAAGAAAGCTGAGGTCATAGTAGGAGGTTGAGTTATTATGCACATCCAAGGGGCTTAACCTTTGATTGGATAAGTAGAGGGTCGGCCTTTGAGAGGCTCAGCTGCCCAGTTGGTGATCTCAAAGATAGGCTATCCTGATCAAGGAGCATTATCAGCTCCAGAAAAGAAGGAGTAGGATGCCATCCTCAATACGGTAAAAAAGAGGGGATGGGAGAAGCGAACAACCGACAGAGGTCTGTGGCAAAGTAACCTTTGGTTCGGTCGGACAAGGTGACAAAGGATAATATCATCCAAGACAATGTTATGGTAGTATCCGAAAGGCTCGAGAATGACTCAATTCAAAGGTTGGAGGATAAAATTGGAGACATCTTCAAAAGCCAAGATCCCTTACATAGGGGCTATTCATAAGGCTCTCCCTTAGTGGCTAGGATTATCAATTTTCCAACCCAAACCAAGTTCAAGCCACCAATGATCACTTCAAAGTATAATGGGAGCACTTATCCGGTTCACCACATCGAGTTGTACCGGTCGGCTGCAAACATCTACTTAGTCTCAAATGAGATGAGGTGTCATGCCTTTTTAAGAACTTTAATCGAAGTAGCTTATGTATGGTTCACTTCACTCCCAAAAAGTTCAATTAAGAATTTCAAGCAACTCGTATAAAGATTCATACATAGCTTTTGTTTCGAGGTAAGACCCTGAAAGAAGACTACTCACCCATTGTATGTCAAGTAGGGAAAGAATGAGAGCCTTAGGGAGTAAAAAGAAAGATTCAACAAGGAAAAGTTAAAAGTTAAAGATTATGAAGAAATTATTGCAATGATAGCACTGATAGGAGGACTACAGAAGGCAAAATTTCTCTAAAAGCTTACTGAGGACCCATTGAACTCTACGGACGAGATATTAGCGATGGCTAATAAGGTCATTAATGCCAAGGAAGTTATGGAAGTGAAGTATGCGAATGAAAATGGGGATGAGCAGTGGGGGGAAAATTCCAGAAGAAGAGTAAAAATGGAAAGAAGAGATCAGCAGATGATAAGTTTGCAAACTAAACTCCCCTTATGGTCAGTTGTGAGCATATCTTGAATGAGATCAAGAATGATTGGTCCCTGAGGTGGACCAAAAATAAAAAAAGCTCCTCCTTAAAAGAGGAACATAAACATATGGTGTGAATTTCACCAAGACCACGGGCACTGGACTGACTAATGTTTCACTCCGAAGGACGAGATTGAGAAGATGCTCAAGGCTGGGAAGTTGAGAAAATATGTAATAAGTGGTAGTCCAAGGGGAGGCCGTGATGACCCCTAAAAAAGAAGATCCGATCAGTGCAAAGAGGATGCTCCTGGGAAAAAGGATGATACCTTAGACGATGATGATGGAAATAACCCTGATCTTCCACCGAAGGATGATGGTCCCAAATGTCGACTTTTTATGATCTCGTTCGATGTAAAGATGATCTGCAAAGGTCTCGCTGGGGGAGGCTCAGAGGTGGTTGATAAAAAGGCACAAATTGCAGAGGTTAAAGTTATTCCCAAAGTTGAAGTGGTTAACATGGTTGTAGTAAGTGCTAAGTCAGAGAAATGGATGAAGGTGGATATGGACACTTTGATTATGGGTTTTTCAAGACTTGACTTCAAAGGTATCCTAGCTCCCCAAGACGACCCTATGGTAATTACAACCAGAGTTCACGAGTATGACATGCCGAGAGTACTAGTCGATATAGGAAGTTCAACCAATATTATGTTCTGGCCATTCTTTAAAGGCCTAGGACTCAGCAAGAAGAGGTTTATGTCCATCCATTGGGAATGTATGAGATCGATATCAGGATGGGAGATGTTTGGCAGAAGAGGCTCACAAAGAAGGTCAATTTCTTGGTAATGGATGAAAGTGTATACTCGACTTATAACATTATCACGGGAAGAGTGGCCCTAAAAGATTTTGAAGTGGTGCCCTCTACGGTACACCAAATGGTGAAATTCCTAACTTTTTATGGGGTAAGGGAAGTCGAAGGTGATCAAGTGCGGGGACGTGAATGCTACTTCAACTCAGTCGAGGAGAGGAAAGCTCACAAGAAATACACTATAATGTACAATATTAATATGTTGGACCCCGGAGATGAACCAACATTAAAGAAAGGGGAAGACACAAAAGAGGTAGAATCCATCACCCTCAATGTGGACGAGACAAAAAAAACCATCCAAGTTGGCAAAGCCCTAAATAAATAGGTCAAAGAAGAGCTGATTAAACTATTAAGCAAGATACATAACATATTTTCTTGGAGCCACGAAGATATGATCGACATTGACCCAAAAGTTCTCTATCATAAGCTCAATGTGGCCGACGATGCAAGGCCGATTTGATAGAGAAGAAAAGTCTACTCATGAGAGAAATATGATGTCATTCGGGAAGAGGTAAAAAAATTAGAGAGGGAAGACTTCATTAGAGAGGTCATTTACCGAGAGTGGTTGGCCAATTCTTTCATCACTCCTAAAGCTAATGGCAAGTGGAGGATGTGTGTTGACTTTATAAATTTGAATAAAGCATGCTCGAAAGATAGTTTCCCATTGTCGAGGATTTATCAGATGGTAGATGCTATAACTATCCATGAATTAATGAGCTTTATGGATGCCTACTCAAACTACAACCAGATATTCAAGGACCCGGCCCATAAAGAGAACACAACCTTTATAACAGATAAGGGGACCTATTGCTACAAGGTCATGCCCTTTGGATTGAAAAATACTGAGGCAACATATCAGAGGCTAGTCAATAAAATGTTTGAGGACTAGATCGGGAAGACAATGGAACTGTACGTCAATGACATATTAATGAAAAGCCTCAAGGCCGACATAGATGTGGTCGACCTCTCACACACTTTTGATACAATGGACAAGTATAGGATGAAACTCAACCCCGCCAATGTGTCTTCGATGTAAGAGCCGACAAGTTTTGGGGAATCATTATGAATCAGAGGGGAATTGAAGCCAATCGTGAGAATATCAAGGCCTTATTAGAGATGAAGATTTCTCCAACGATAAAGGATGTGCAGAGACTCACTGGAAGAGTGGCAGCATTAAATAAGTTTATGTCTAGAGCCACTAATAAATGCATTCATTTCTTTAAAGTATTGAGAAAATATTTTGAATGGAACGATGAGTGTGATAGAGCCTTTAAATATTTGAAGTCCTATCTCGACTCTCCACTCTTATTATCTAGACCAGTCCAAGGGGAGAAACTATATCTTTATCTAGCAGTATCAGAATCAGCCATTAGTGTGGCAATCGTAAGAGAAGAGGATGGAGTTCAAAAATTAGTGTATTTTAATAGTAAGGCACTCCAAAGGTCTGAGAAGAGGTACCCAAAATGGAGAAGTTGGCCTATGAATTGATCCATGCCTCAAGTAAGATGAAGCCCTATTTCCAGACACATACTATGGTGGTCCTCACAGACTTACCCCTCAGACATGTCATTCACAAGCTCGAGAAATATGGAAGACTAGTGGCTTTGGAAATCGAATTAGGAGAGTTCGACATCATTTATCAGTCGAGAACTACTATTAAGGGGCAAGCCCCAGCTGACTTTATGGACGAGTTTACTTGGGATGAGGTCGACATTGAAGATGTTGATGTTACATCTTGTGAGCAAGAAATCAAAGTCTGTCTTCACCCAGCCGAAGCCGAGACGAGTTCAGCAAGAAAAAAAGTGTCTGAGAATGAAGAGGAAATGCATTTTTTCAAGAATGGAGCCTTAGAAGAGGGTAATTTCACCAGACGGTACTGTGTGGAGAATTTTTGTGCATAGGTATTCATGTGAGAATGGAATCGGGGCGAGATTGATAGTGTCGGCCCCAGATGGGATCGATATTGAGTACGCATTGAGATTCAACTTCAAATCTTCCAATAACGAATTTGAGTATGGGGCTCTCCTAGTAGGCCTCTCCCTTGCTCGAGCACTGGATGTTGGCTAACTCCTTGTTTATAGTGATTCCAGGTTGGTTGTCAATCAAATATTAGACATAAAAGGCTAAAGATGATAGAATCGACATTGTTGAAGAATTTTTCTGAAGTAAAATTGAAGAGGATACCTCAGATAGACAATGGCCGAGCCGATGCTCTCACAATATTAGCATCAACCACCAAAATATAAATTAGAAGAACAGTCCTAATAGAGATTCTCCATTGACCGATATTCGAAGGAGAAGAGAATACCATGGAATTTTGTTTCAATATGAGTATGAGAACTTCCTGGATAAATCCTATAATCTATTACATTATAGATGGGGAGTTACCTGAGTCTAAGGCCAAGGAAAAAAAATTAAGGTACAAAGTTTCCAAATTCTCCCTCGCAGGAGACATCTTATACAAGAAAGGATTACTTATTCCTCTCCTAAGATGTGTCCATCCATCTGAGGTAGAGTATATTTTAAAATATTTGCATGAAGGGTAGTGTTCCATCTACATTGGAGGGCGACCATTGGCTAAGAGGGTCATTACACAGGGTTATTGGTGGCTGACGTTAGCCAAGGATGCAGCGGCATACGTCAGGAAGTACGACAAGTACCATAGGTTTGCCACCATACCCCATTAACCTCATAAACCTATTACCTCCATTACACCTCTTTGGCCTTTTACGGTTTAGGGGATTAATCAAGTTGGACCACAACCAAGAGCAGTGAACAACTATCAACGTGGAAATCAATTATTTTTCTAAGTAGGTAGAGTTCGAGCCAATGATTACAATCACAAAGAAGAGAGCCTTCCAGTTTATTTGGAAAAATATCATCTGTAGTACGGCCTACCCAATTCTCTATTTTTTTATAATGGAACATAGTTCACAAATGTATCCCTAAAGAAATATTATTAACGAGTCGGCATCAAGTAGTTCTTCTCTTCTCCTAGACGACCCCAGGCCAATGGGCAGACATAAGTAACAAATAGGACGATCCTTGATGGGATCAAGAAGAGATTGGAACATGCCAAAGGCAGGTGGGTTAAAGAAGTATAGGTTGTCCTCTGGGCTTACAGTATATGTTGTACTTTAATTTATGTTGGCTTTTGGTTCAGAGGCAGTAGTGCCAACAACGGTGGTCTCCCTAACCATAACGTTCAGTCCTCTGACCCAAAAGAAAATGTTTCTCAACGAAGACTTAATTTAGACCTTGTAAAAGAAAAGAGAGAAGATGTTGAGGTTAGGTAAGCTACCTACTAGTAAAGGACATCGCAGTTATATAATAAGAGAGTAAAGGCACACCTACTGAAGGTAGGAGACCTGGTGTTGAAGAAGACGTGGAAGAAGCCTAAAAAGTTTCATCCGAATTGGCATGTCCCATACAGAGTGATTGAAGAGGTTGTGCCAGGGAAGTATTGATTGGAAAATCAGGAAGGGGAGCCATTCTCCAACCCATGGAACGCCGACCACCTCAAAAAGTATTACCAGTAAGATTTCAGTTTTGCTTGTTTCTTTTCCTTCGATTGTAATACATGTATATGAGATTCAAATGATGAATGAAATATGAACGAAATTCAAGAGAAATATCAAGTGTTCTCTCATACTTTGTATATTTGTTTGAATATTTGACTGTTGCTTATGTTAACTCATCTTAAGCTATAAAACATCATTCGTGGTGAAGTAACCTTCTGTTAAGTTCGGTGATACGATATCCCAAACGGGGGTTGACCTCATCCATGTACTGATAATAACATCAAGGGGGATTTATTTATTAAACATCATTAATTTGGTGGTTATACTTTCTCGGTCGAGACGACATTGCATCGATGAGACGACACTCATCCATACACTCTCAAAATGACAAGAGAGGACTTGTGATTAAACACCATAATTTGGTGAATCCAAATTTAAAAATCACTTAGTTATGGTTCATTTATTAAACATCATTAACTTGGTGGTAATGTTTTCTCGACCGAGATGACAGTGCATAGACGAGACCATACTCATTCATACACTCTCAAAATGATGAGAGGGAACTTGTTATTAGACACCATAATTTAGTGACTAAAATTTAAAATCACTTAGTTGTGGTTCATTTATTAAACATTATTAACTTGGTGGTTATACTTTCTCGGCCGAGATGCAAATGCATGAACGAGACGACACTCATCCATACACTCTCAAAATGAAGAGATGGGACTTGTGATTACACACCATAATTTGGTGAATTCAAATTTAAAAATCACATACTCGTGGTTAATTTATTAAACATCATTAACTTGGTGGTTATACTTTCTCAGCCGGGATGACAGTGCATGGACAAGACGACACTCATCCATACACTCTCAAAATGATGAGAGGGGACTTGTGATTAGACTTCATAATTTGGTGGATTCCAATTATGATTCATATTCCTTAGTCATCATTAAGTTGGAGAAAGGAGAGGCGAGACTTATGTAAATTCAAATAATTATACTAATGATCGAATGAAAAGATAAGAGAAAGAAGAGACAACACGGGAGTTTTTCATTCACCATAAATTGAAAATTACAAAAGTACAAGTCCATGAAAGGGAGATTGTCATTACAATAGAACAAAAATCAAAAGCGATAGAAGACTAAAGTTGAAGAATGACATCATCAATAATTAAGGATGACCCATCACCACCCTAAGTTGCCCCATCAACCCCAACATTTGTGGTATCGTCCCTATTGTCATTGAGGCCCAAGTCGATCATGTTATCGTTGGTCTCCGTGACTTTAAGGGGATTGGTCTCCACAAGGTCGGAGGGGTTCTCAACATCGACCAAGGCAGTTTAGAGACATACATCACTAAAGTTAAGGCCAATTAAGTAATCAGGGAGTGGACTCCTAGTCTCGGTATGTTTGATGGCAGCCCATCGACCGGCTGTCTTAATGCCCCTTTCCAAATACTCAAAGGAATAGTCTCTAAATTCCTCAAAATCCTTGAACTCGGCCACAGCTTGCGCTTTATCCTTGTCTAGGGCATCCTCAATAGCAGTATTAATCTAGGCTTGCTTTCTATTAGATAAGGTCTTCAGATCTTTTTAATGATCAGCCTTCAGAGTTGAGACTTGGTTTGTGGCCTCTTGTAAGTCTGTATTTGCATTTTGCAGCTCATTTCTTAGATTGTTCTCCATGGAGATGGCCTCCCTCCCTTTTTAATCAAGGGTAACTTCTTGCTAATCCAATACCCTATAAGATAAAGAGAGACTGCGCCCTGTAAATAGTAGGGAGATAAATCAGTACTTGATATAAGAAAGGAAGAGACTACACTCAAATTTTTTTTGGAAAGTACCTGAACAACCTTGTGAAGAGAAAATTCAGTCAACAGAGAGATATCCATTGGCTGGAGGAAACATTTTTCAACCTCATACACAAGAGAGCCGATACCATCTACGGCCTATCTACCATGGTCGATGATGCTCTCATCAGTAATTTTTTCTCCGACAGTCGAGCATCCAATGTATCATCGAATGAAATTGGAATGGCTTGTGTAGGACAATTTTTATTTAGAGACGAGTGGTTGTGGTGTCATCAGTTGTTGTTTTTTTTCTTCCCAGCATCGTCAGCTCGACTGGGGCCACCAGTAATAGATTTATTTGTTTGATCTGTAGGGGGCCAGCTCTTTGGTCGTGCTTGTTGGAAAGTTCGCTCAAATTGGGGGCCACCATGTTCTAGAGCTAGTATGACACGCCTTCGGGGTGACCTGTAAAAGATAAACCTCATAGATTAATTATTAGTAATTGTGGAGTACAAGACAACAGTTATCAAAGTTGACTACTTATATAGCTCGGTAAGGGGGCTAGACCCCAGACTTGCCTGAACTAATAGTACGGAGTCATTAAATGTTCAAACTTCACGAGATGACTTTTATCGCCTTATCTACAAAGCTTTTTAACCTTTTCAATGGCCTCAGGGTTCAACCCCGGATAGAGTTTGGCCGACGCAGAGACTTTTCCCCACTTGATATGGGTCTTGGTCTCAGAGGCCCACAGGCTTATTTTGGACCAAACTCCTAAGCCCTAGAGATAAAGAAGTAATGGGGTTTCCAGTTATGGTTTGAAGATTGGATGACCAATAAAATCTTCATCTCGTACTTCTTGGCTATGAGGTGGTAGTAACCAGGCTGAGTCTTAGGGGACTAAGGTGTGTAAAAGGCAAGAAATATGCTAACTAGAAGATCAGTTTGATGGAATGTATTCCAAAGGACAATAGAGCCAAGTATAACTCTCCAGGCATTCGAAAAAAGCTGAGAAGAGGCAAGTTTTAGATCTGCCAGAATGGCTTGAATTGTAGGGTGAATGGGTAGGCGAAAGTCGTGCTTAAACATATGCGCATAGACACAGACTGCGGCCTCTCATCCATGTAAGGCTCTCTCTTCCTTAAGAGTCTTTCTCATAGAAATAGAAGAATATATGTCATATAGATGCCTCTAGATCAAGAGATCAACTTCTGATATAGTACTCTCATATTCCCCAGCAACAGACGTCTCAATATCACTCTCCTCACTACTTATTTATGTAACCTCGACCTGAGGATTATTAGGTCACCACTACGGAATATTTGTGCAAATTCGGCTCCAGTAGCAGCCAATAGAATAATTTCATCAAGGGTAGGAGTAATTGCCACATTAGGTTCAAGTATCTGAACAGAGTTAGATTGATTAGATGTCTCGGCTCTTTTACAGGATGAGACGCGTGAAGAAGCCTCGTCTATATTAGACCTTTCATATTGGGATGAACCACAATCCACGGCTTCCTCATACGAATCAACACTCTCGGACGGTTGAGGGGTATACATAGGGTCGTCAGCTAATGAGGACGACTAATACATTGGATCAGGTTCAGTAACTTGGGGGTATACGATAGCTAGGGTAGGTGGATATATTAGATGAATGGGAAAGTCCTCAGTCTTATGATTCTCGGCTTCCTCATATTCTATTTTCCTAATTTTTTCAAACCACTACTCTCTAAGGCTTGTAAACTCTTGTCTAATCTATATAGCCGTCTTAATATCAAGGACGAGACTTAACTTGGGTGAAAATGGGAACAGGAACAAACAACTCACAACTTTGACTTGAAATTGACCAAAGATCAAACAAGAATTCAAAACATTTTCAGGCAAGGACTCCAAGAACACAGCCTTGGAGAAGATGATCGGAGGTCACCGAAAAAAGTTTAAAAGGTCATAAAACACTTAAAAACCTTCCCAACCAAGTAATGGCCACTATCAGCCACCGAAAAACACCATAGGGAAGGCTCAAATGGGTCTAAATAAACTCTAATTCTCACCGAAAAAGATACAAACATCTTAGCTTAAGAGTTTTAATGGAAAAGAAATAAGAGAATAAGGTAAGAATGGGTACCTGAAGAAGTTAGTTGCCAGAGAAAGAGAAGGAAAGAGGCTGTGTGGTTGCAGAAAATGCACAGGGCTAGAGAGAGAAGAACATACAGGAGGGATAGGGGTAACTGATATGACCAAGTATGACCTCTTCTCAGGATGAGAGCCCCAATCTCCAGCAGCTGAGCTTCAACAAGGATCCCATAAGTCGTTCCTAAGTACTCATCCAGAACCAGGGTCGGCCTTATACTCATAACCTCGAACATCTCTAGGGCGAGACCTCAAGGATGCATTTTAGCAATAGGGACGTCTCCCATCCTCTGTTCGGTCGACATCCGGAAAGGGCCTACTTATTCAACCTCGGCTTGAGCTCCCCAGCTGAGACCACACATGCTAGTTCCCAGTACAAAGTCCACAGTTCACCAAAATGGTAAAATCTTCACCTTTTTAGCGGCCAGGCTTCTCACGGTCATTGACCGTGATGAAAAAAACACGTGTTTTTTGTCACGGCCAATGACCGTGATAAGTTTGTGACAAAGACTTGTCACGGTAATTGACCGTGACAAGTGAAGTTTGTCACGGATGTGTCACGGTCAATAACCGTGACAACCTTGTCATGGTCAATGACCCTGACACGTCCGTGACAATCCTGTCAGTGAAAAAAAACCTCCCGCTTCTTTTTTCCCACTAAATTCATTCCTTCCATTTTTCTCTCTCTCTCTCTCTCTCCCTCTACAAATTTGGTATGTTTTCTCTCTATTTCTCCCCCATTTATGTATATGTGTATGTATATGTGCGTGTGTGTGTGGGGGGGGGGGGGGAGAGGGAGGCAACAGGGCTGGGGGGAGGGGAGGGGGTATGTGCGCGTGTGTGTGTGTATATGTGCGTGTGTATGTGCATGTGTATATATGTGTGTGTGTGTGCATGTGGTGGGTAGGGGCAGCGGGGTGGGGGGTGGGGTGGGGGGTAGGGAAGGGGGTGGGAGGTGTATATGTGCGTGTGTGTGTATTTGTGCGTGCGTGTGTGTGTATGTTTTAATTAAATTTTAATTGGTTTATTAGACATTGCCCCTCATATTGTAGTTCCCCTTGTAAAAGAATTGATTGATTTAATATTGATTGGTTGTTAAATTTTTTTTTTTGTAAATTAATAATTAATGTCCCTTTCATATGCAAGTAGGATTGCCCCTCATTGTAAATTAGTAAATTAATAATTGTATACTTTAATTGTTAGTTTAATTGATGAAAAGAATTAATTGAGTAAATGAATTAGAAGGACTACGGGATACACATCTGTTGTTGCCATTGCGGTTGGATTATAGTGGATCGATGTTGGGTTGTTTAATTTTAAAAGTGGCATGACTGCTAGATTATTGTCCATATGGGGGTGGGATTTTTAACTTTCTTTGAAAATTACTTTGTATAACCAATAATATATATATAGTATGATAATTAAATGAAACATACTTGAAACTACATATAGTGCGCATAGATACTATCCTTCTAGTTCTTATGCGTACGCATTCAATAACCCTTAGACCCATTCGAGAGTCATTACCCCTGTAATGAGATCTCTCGAATTGCCCCGTTTTGACAGTTTTGGACTGCATAATTTTTGTATAATAATATTCTTAGTGGCTTAAATTTGTTACTTTTGGATGAAGTTCTGCAATCCTATCCTAATGTTCTCTGGGTACATACTAGATTGACAAGTGTGACTGTTATTTCAATTGATCAATTGAAATAATACTCATGCTTATCAATCTACATCGTGTACTTAGAGAACTACGGGGATATGTTGTCGAATTTTTCTCAAATCGTAACAATGTGCATGAGCTGTTAAGTATATTACAGAAATATGCGGTCTTGAATAGGATAGGACCACTCACCCTTTAGACGAGATGGAGGAAATAGAAATGAAATGAAACATACTATAAATCTAAGTTTAATTTGAATTTGAAATTTAAAAATCGAATATAAATAAGACATAATTAAATGAAACATACTATAAATCTAAGTTTTGTTTATACTAATCCGTGAATATACGCTTCTTACCTTTAATAGGTGATTAGTTGTGGTAGCTGTGATGGGATATCCGAAATACAAAGAGTGGATGAGTGAGACAAATAGAATGGGGGATGTGCTTTGAAGAGGTGCTAATGAATTTGTGAAATACGTAAAGAGATGTCATAATGATGAAGAGTTTCCGTGTCCGTGTACTAGAGGTGTAATGCATCAGCACTGCATCAGCAACCTTATACTTGGCCAGGACAAGACCTCTGTAGACGACACCATACCATATGATTAGTAGAAGGTTCTAAGGTGGCGTGCCCCACGTGAGCAATTATGTTATAGCCTGATTATTCCCTCACATGAGGGGATATTTCTTCATCATAAGTTACATGTGTTGTGGACATCTATCATCAGCTTAGTGGATGTCTTAATCACTACACGCCTACTACATGCTTAGGGGGTTCATTACACCCCTTGGATATTATAAATACTTATTTTCTACCTCTTGTAAGAGGGAGAAAAAATAGTAACCCCACATAAACTTTTTCAAATTCACTGCGGGGGGAGATAGAGATAGATAGATAGATAGATAGATAGAGAGAGAGAGAGAGAGAGAGAGAGAGAGAGAGAGAGAGAGAGAGAGCTTGAGTGTTTGTATACCCAGGCCATTAGAGCCTTATTTTAGTGGATTACACACACTACACAGTGAACGCAGGCTATAATTTGGCTGAACCACTTAATTCAGGGGCTCAATCCCTCTTTGCCTCATCTTATTCTCACTTACTATTATATTGTCTGTTTGATGCCATTGTAATACATGTTTGAGCTCATTATCATTATGACCTGGTGGTACCATTTTTGGTATAATCACCTACCAAAAATCACCACCTAGTCTCCCACCTAGGCAAGCGGAATAATATAACGGTGTACTACCTAGCCCCACCTGGAAAAATTCCCAAACGTATGTGCACACACTCATTAGTCCCATACCTAGAAAGTGATAACTACAACAAAGTCTACTTACTAGTCCCGTACCTAGTAAGCAACCTATAAAATAAAAGTGAAAATATAATTACTCCCAATGTCCCAACATTCCCCTGGTGTCCAAATTTAATACGTATAATCTCCACATGAATCATATTTTTAATTTATCACTACAATTTTTGCAATTAATCCTACGATTTAAAATTCATTTAATTTCATTCATTTAATTATGTAATAACCGAATTCAACCAAATAGTCTCACAAGTTGTCAAATTTTATAATTTCAATACAAGTGATATTTTACCAACTAACACATAATTCCATTTTAACATGTGTATTAACAATGCTACAGAACAATAATTCTGTTATATAACCTACACATTAATATCGCCATTTTACATGTCAAAATATTATTCAAAGTTCATATTTTAATTCTAGTATGCGAATCGTTCCACAATTCTTTCGGAATCTACACCTTTAATCGAAGCATGCGATTGTTTCAAGTCTTAAATCATATTTTGTTAATTTAATAAAAATAGTCCCAATTTTTATTTTCACTTGTTTTAATTAATTTTAAAAAAATGATTAATTAAGGTTTAAGAAATATTTAAAACATACAAAACTTAAAGGGAACAAAAGAAGTATATTTACCTAATTAAAGTAATCGTATAAAAATTTTGTTTATATAATTGTGTTCCTCTTGAAAAGTTGACAAAGAAAGTCTTGAGAAAATAGGTCCCTATTCTAAAAAACAAACTTCAAAATCTTCTTTAATGGAGGTTAGGGATTTTATGAAAGAAGGAAGGTATTTTGGGAAAAGTCTCTTAGGAATAGGTTAATATGTGTAAGGGAAAATTTCCAATCAAGGCAATTTATTTGTAACTGGCTTAATTCCTGACAAAATTGTTTCAGTCTAGGCTAGTTATTGCGTTGTGATCCCACAAAGCCTATGATGTTCCATGTTGAAGAACTTGCGATTAAATCTTTGAAGATGATATCATGTCGTGCTTAGTTTTATAGATTTCTTCACACTTGGTTGATTTTATATCATAAAGGTATGAATGTTTAGTGATTTATGGGATTTAGAATCTTGTCTAAATGATGGATGTTTCCAATTAAAATTATGTTGGGAATTTGAAAATTAATTTTTGGAAACATATTTTAAAATATTTTATGAGTTAAATTGTTTTAGAAATTCCGATAATTAATTTAAAAATAAAATAAATTTCAACAATCGTTCAAATGACATGTGTTCTCATTCTAACGAGATGTGTTTCTTGTTCGAACAACATGTGGTTTTCATTCGAATGGCGTGTCGCCTCGAATTTTGTGTTTTCATATTTAGATCACACAGGTTTGAATGCTTAGTGATTTATGGGATTTAGAATCTTGTTTAAATGACGTATTTTTCAAATTATAATTATGTTGGGAATTTGAAAATTAATTTTTGGAAACATATTTTAAAATATTTTCTGAGTTAAATTATTTTACAAATTTTGAGGATGAATTTAAAAATAAAATAAATTTTACCAATCGTTCAAACGACATGTGTTCTCGTTCTACCGAGATGTGTTTCTTTTTCGACCGACATGAGGTTTTCATTCGAACGACGCATCGCCTCAAATTTTGTGATCTCTTATTTATGGACTTCATTTACTCAAAAAATCAGAGAGAACTTTTGGCCAAAACATTTATGCACTTGCTTACAAAAAGTTCCTAAAGTTTTCCATCATCCAGAGTTTTTCAAGATCGAACCTCATACTTCCATAGTCTTGTGATCTTGAGTTTGGCACGGGGAAATTGTTCTGCATCTTTAAATAATTTTTTCGTGCAGCGAATATGAAGAAAAAGAGGTGGTTTTCGTGTTATAATTCGTAGACGTTGATGAGGCTACACTGGTGGATACCGAGGTACACGTGGACTCATGTGCTGTGGACACTTGTGTTAGTGAACTCTTATGTAGAACTATAGAGGTGTGGTAGAAGAGAGGAAGTGGCGTCAAGGCTTATGGGTGATCGAGTCGTTGAGTCAGACTAAATTCTCTATTTGTAATTTTTCATATCATAGTGATTGTCTGGACTGGTCGTCGGAGGTTTTTTCCCTTAGTGATTTTCTCGTACATCGGCATGTCTTGCGTTTATTTATTTACTTTATATGTTTAATCACTTAGAGGCATGCTATAGGGTTAACAAGATAAAATTGGTAAATCAAATTGGTTTTCACAAGATAAGTTTAAGTTTGCTAAAAGTTAAAATTTCGAAAATTTTGGAAATGTTGCACTTGCCTAGAGATATCTATTTATGGGACTTCTCAAGTTGGTATCAAAGCTAGAAAAAGAAGCTTACTGTGTCAATGATCCCTAATCTTTAAGCATGAATCCATGAGGTTTTGTGGTTATTAGAACTCCTATGTTTGATTGGACTAATTAAACTTACTGGAAAATGCATATAAAGTCAACACTTAAGGCTATAAATGAGCACGTGTGGTTAGTTGTAGTTAAGGGGTGGACCCACCAGTCATGAGAGAATGCGATAATGAACAATTAAAAACTATTGTGTCATGGACTGATGCCGAATACAAACTTTCACAATATAATTCTAAGGGTTTGAATGCACTATTTTGTCACTTGTCCCCGAAAATTCTGCCTTATTATGAGGTGTGAGATGTCTAAAGAGGCTTGGGATATACTCCAACTTACCCATGAACTAACCAATGGTGTTAAAATCTTCCAAACTATAAAACCTCACCACCCAGTTTGAGACGATTAAGATGTTAGAGAGTGAGATGTTTGATGAGTTCTACGTTAGTTTATTCAATATGGTTAACTCGTCGTTTAAATTGGGAGAGAAGATAACCAACAATTGAATTATAAAGAAAATCTTAAGGTCGTTGCCCTATAGATTTTTCCCTAATAATGATGTTGGAAATAGCACCACCAGATAAGGTGTTAACCAGCTGAAACAAATGATAACAATCGCAGCATATATATATATATATATATATATATATATATATAGTAGGAGATGAGGAGAAGGGTATGAACATAGAAATATAACTGGTTCGACAAATGCCTACATCCACTGTGCAGGTGAGTGTAAATATCACTATCAAAGGAGGGCTCTAAGGGCCTTAGTAATACAATTACTCCACTTTCTATCTCTACTGCAACAGAGTTTGGCTAGGGTTTATAATTTTGGATCCCTCTCAAGGTACACTACACCAAAATGGCCAAATTGTCACCTTTCAGCCGGCCACCCTTGTCAAGGTCATTGACCGTGACACAAATCTCGCGTTTTGTGTCACGGTCATTGACCTTGACACGACCGTGACACATAATTGTCACGGTCTGTGACCGTGATAAGGCCGTGACAAATTTACTTGTCACGGCCGTGTTACTGTCGATGACCGTGACAATTCTGTGTCACGGTCGTGTCAAGGTCAATGACCGTGACACAAAACGCGAGATTTGTGTCACGGTCAATGACCTTGACACGACCGTGACAACTTTTGCAGCAAAAAAAGCCCTAGGATTCTTTTTTTCCCACCTCTTTTGGTTTTCCCCCCTCTCTCTCTCTCTCATCCGCGATTTCTGCTCTCTCTCTCTCTCTCTAAGGTATATTTTTTTCCTCTCTTTCTCTTTCATTTCTATATGTATGTGTATGTATATGTGTATGTGTGTATATATATGTGTGTATATGTATATGTGTATGTGTGTATTTATATGTGTAAATGTTATTGATAGTTAGAATGGTGTAAATGTTAGTGATAGTTAAAATTGTGTAAATGTTAGAAAAGTTCTAGAATTCATATGTTAAATTTAATTATATAAGTATTTAAATTGATAATAATTTTATTCCTGAAATTAATTCAATTAGGTAAAACCCTAGAAAAATTTTTAACAGAATTTGATAGTATTATATAAAGTTTGGTAAATTCACAAAATGTTGCCAATTGTATGTTTTTAGGAATATCATTAGTTACTTTCGTGCCCAACTATGTAGAATCCATACACATGCATGTTGTTAGAAAGTCTTAAATTTAATTCTCACTTTAATTTGTAGAATCTCTCTACTTGGTTGGATTTATCCCTTTATGATAATGAAATTTATCCTCCAATTATAATTATCTCATGTCATAATTTTATTGATAAACAATAAATGTAGTTGTCACGGTCGTGGTGGGGGGAGGGGGTGGGGTGGTGGGGTGTGTGTGTGTGTGCGTAGGTGTGTGTATGATGGTGTGTGGTGGGGGTGGGGTGTGGTGGGGGTGGGGGAGGGGTCGTGGTGGGGGGTGGGGGTGGTGTGTGTGTGTGTGTGCGTAGGTGTGTGCATGTGTGCGTGGCGGGGGGAGAGGGGCAAGGGGTGGGGTGGGGGTGGGGGTGGGGTGTGGAGGGGAAATTTTAACAATTGTATATTTTTAATTAAGAAATTGTATAGCTTTAATTGTAATTTTAATTGTATAGTTTTAGATGAAAGTAAATTAATAATTAGTGCCAATTTCATATAAAAGTAGGATTGTCCCTCATTGTAAATTAGTAAATTAATAATTAGTGCCAATTTAATTGTTAGTTTAATTGATGAAATGTTGGGTTGGTTAGTTTTAAAAGTGGCATGACGTGTGCGTGTGTGTGGTGGGGGTGGGGTAGGGGTGTGTGTTTGTGTACTATTAACATTTTTTTTTATCTGTACTAATAACATTTTTTTACAGCAAAAATGTCTCCTTCAAATATTAAGGCGAAGATGATGATGTTGTTTATGATGATGTCGTCTGGGCTCGGTGGTAGCGGAGGCGACGAGGGCTCCTCCGCCCCTAGGCTCCCAAAATATGGAAAATTTGGGATTACCATCGAGAACAAGTCGAAGCTATCAGCGAGATCCCTCGAGCTGCTAAAGATGGTCATCGGCCCGGGGTTTATGAGTTGGAAGGAGGTGCCATATGAGCTCAAGTTAGCTGTTTGGGCGGCAGTACAGGTAATATATTTCAATTTCAATTTCAATTTCATATTTATATTTATATTTATATTTATTCACAACTAACATTGTATTTGTTGGACATGAACAATTCAACTTGGATCCAAAGCTACGCGATCCCGTCTTGTAGCAGATTAGGGAGCAACTCAAGTTGTGGAAAAAAAATATGTGGGCACGGTACTTTGGGAAAATAAGAGAGTCGATTATCCAATGGCATGAATCCGTCCCGCCCAAGGAGCCGATCTCATTGGCATAATGGAATAAGTTCATTGACAATGAGATCGAGGATCGACAATTGGCATCTCGCCAATCGGGGAGGGAAAATCGGGCAAAAACGACGGACGTGCACTACTCCGGCAGGACCTCTTACGCCGAGGTGGAGCATAGGATGTAAGTAAGATTTAATTTTTCTATAACAACAGAAATATATTATTCTTCATTATTTTACTTTGCGGGGCCGATACTTATTTTACTTTTCTTTATTTTATTTCAGGGTGTAGGGAGTGGGTCAGGGGGTAAGCCACATTGGCTCGATACTTATGTGGCTCTTCGGACGAAGAAGGGGAAGGACAAGGAGGTGTCCCCGAGCGTTGCGGCCACGATTGTAAGTAATTCGACAATTTAATTTTTGTTAATTACGTTATAATTTTTTAGTTTACTTATTTTACTAATCATGTGCTTTTTGTCGTTTCAGGCAAAGCTTAAGGAAGTGCATGAGTCACAGTCTGATGCCGACAAGGCATCTTTGTCCACAGATGCACTCAGCCAAGTGCTTGGCTCTGATCGCAAGGGGAGGACAAGGGGAGTGAGCTCGCGGGTGGCCAAATCTAGGATCATCGGATTAGAGACGAGCGACACCGGGTTGGCTCGAACGGTGGATTCACACGATGCGAAGCTGTCCCGTTTGGAGGCGACGGTCCAAGATATGTATGCATTCATGAAGCGTACGTTGGGCGGAGACTGTAAAAGGAAAGGGAAAGGGAAAGGGAAGGAGAAGGCGGTGGAGGAGGAGGCGCAGGATGACGGGTATGTGGACCTCGCTGCTTCATCACCAACACGTTCGTACTTCGATGATCCACTTCCCTATTTGGCACCCTTCAACATACCATTGTCGACACTTGGTTGGCCGAGCGTGTTCATATTGGACATATTTGATGGCCAGCGGATAGGGCGGGGGTTGAGGGACCCGAATATCTTTGAGGGTGGAATAGTTCATAGACGTGCACTTCAACAGATGGAGTCCAGGGTGCTCGTCACGCATGTCATACCCGGGAAGGAGAACTCACTATTGTGGTTGCGCGAACAATGCAGTACGATGTATATTAGTGGGTGCGTCAATTCGTATGTCGTGTGGCCAACTCACCTCCTCACATTTACCCAAGACATGTAGTAACATTATTTTTAAGTTTGTCCATTTTAATTATATTTGGATTATATCGTCATGTATATTATTTCTATTTTGAATATTTGGATTATATTGTCATGAATATATATTTGCATTATCTTTAGTTTGTTTGGATATATGATGTTTGGAACAGGTACGACGTTGCTATAACAGGTACAAATATACTGCTGGGCAGTGGCAGTGGCCATACTGCCCAACATATTTTTTTTAAATTCTGCCCAGAATTATCACGGTCATTGACCGTGACACGTCCGTGACGCGTTTTGTGTCACGGACGTGTCACGGTCACTAACCGTGATAATTTTTTAAAAAGGGTCACGGCTTTGTCACGATTATAAATCGTGATAAGCGTGTCACGGTCATTGACCGCGACACGACCGTGACACAAAACGCGAGTTTTGTGTCAAGGTCAATGACCGTGACACGATCGTGACAAAAAAAGTTATCTCGCCTCCAAATGTCACGGTCATTGACCTTGACAATTTGGATTTGTCAAGGTCAATGACCTTGACAAATGGGCTGATTTGGTGTAGTGGTAGGAGAAGACAAGTATATATAGTGTTTGGGAGGTGTAATGTACCCCCCAAGCATTCAAGGAGCATGTGTGCGATGATCTAGCCAATCTAGTGAAGACATGTGTCACTGTCACATGTAGAGAATGATGATGAAATATTCCCCCACGTGAGGGGATTGATTTGGTTATAACTGATTTTGTTCACGCATTCCTAACCTTGCATACTCTTATAACTGCTCGGCCTTGTCCTTGACTGGTGCAACCTCAGCCTGGAAGAGTACGAGGTTGATGAAGTCCGACTATTGCTTTGTCCGAGGTTATTTATGATGACCTCGGCCAAGTAGGATGGCTGAGGTTAGGCAGGAGGAGTTGTAACGTCGTCTTGGGCTGATGATGACGTTTCCTGATGATTGATCCAATATAACATTACTGATCTCGGTTGATGACTACAACATCGACTGTGGTCGATAATGGTGTTGAAGGGTGGTTGAACCCATAAGTCCTCACTGACCTCGACTGATACCCAGCCGAGGTTGATGTGTGAGGTAGAAGGAATGTCGACTGTGGCCAACCTTATGAGAGACGATGTTACTGATGGTTGCCATAGGCTTTTGGTCACCTCGGCTGCGATATTGGTCGAGGTTAATGGCTTTGAGTAAGAGGGTGACTTTGGGCATATCACCTAAGATGACAATTTTAAACTCTTTAGGTATCCTTGACTCTACGAGACTAGAAGAGCTTATAGGTGACCAGCAAAGTAATGAGATTGACATGTTTACCTCTAAGAGAGTTCCAAAGAAATAAAAGGGTATTGCTTTGAAACCCCTAAAGGATGAAACTAAATTCTCGAATGATGATTCTGACTTTGAATCCGAAGATGTGTCAATATTGAGAAAGAAGTTCAAAAAGTTTCTTAAGTTCCAAAAGCAATCAAAAGATGCACAAAGAGTTGAGGAATCCAAAGGTCAATTACTTCCCTAAGAATAGGAGTGAGAATATTAAGAGAGATGAGTCGGATATATGTTATGTTTGTGAGGGTTATGGATATAGAGTAGCGGAGTGTCCCACAAGACTTAAGAAGGAGGGAAATAAACCGATAACATTTAACGCCATCCTTAGTCATAGTGATCCAAATGAGGGAGAAGATTCCCATAATAAGTGCAACTATACAACATTCATGGTTTGTCATCTGAGCGATGACGATAAATCTTCTCATGAAGATACTCATGTGAATAAAATTTCCAAGGCCATAGTTAGTGAAACCCAAGTGAGTGAGGGTGAAGCGAGTGAGGATGAGGAGATTGAGGAGAGTGGGTTTCAAGTTTCCTTGCGTGAATCATATGCAGAAACTTTGAAGGTGAATAAGGCAAACTTGAAACTAAAATCTAAGTTAAAAGAATGTTCCATAGAAAATAATGATGCAATAATTAAGTATCTTAGAGCACGGGAGAAGACTCTTAGGGAGAAACTAAAATATATTGAGGGTGAGAGAGAGAGTCTTAGTGGATTGATGGAGGATATGAAGAAAGAGATTCTAGATTTTAAGGAGTCTAGGAATCTACTTGAGTCTAGGATGTGAGAGCTTAAGGATAGATTGAGAGATTCGAGTAGATTTAAGCTTGATTTGGAGTCTATGTAAAAAAAAGTGAGATAAAATGTTAGGCACCGTCTAAACCAAAGATGATAGGTGTGGTATTGGATTCGATGATCATGTTGATCCCATTACTAAAGCTAAAACCATGCATACGAAAGAGTTGTCTAGGAATGTTAGGAAGGGTCGACATTTTGGTAACACTCCTCACCATATCTACAATTGCTCTCATTGTGATAGGAAGGGTAACACTCCTCACTCCTCACTCTATTCATAAAAAGTCTAAGAATAGAGTTGCTTCGGCTCCCAAAATCCCCATTCGTTGTTACACACCTACTTGCGTTAGGAAATCAGATCTAGAGGCTTTAGGCATTGGACTTGGTGATTCTCGTACCATTTCACGCGATTCTTCCCATGTTAGGTTGAGCGTGTTCGTGGTTTATCATACTCTAGTCGTGTCGTCTAGATATATCATTTCAAGGGTTATGACATGTATATTTTGTATTCTATCTTTTTTCTTTTCTTGAGTCATTCGTAGAAAAATACAAAAAGATTTTTTGTTTCATATATTTTCTGAAAATATAAAAAGATTTTTCTTTTGGGTCAAAAATATTTTGAAAAACATAAAAAGATTTTCGATTTTTATGTCTTGAGTTTACACTTATGTTATGTCATATTGGTGTGCTTGGACCCCCTTCACTTCATTATTTCCATGTGGCTAGTACATTTGGTCATAATTTTAGATGCTTAGGTTGATCTTAACCATGTGCTTAATGGATCGAATTTGATTTATATTTAGATTCGACTATGTATATGCCATTGCACACACATGCAGAAGCTTATTTGAATATTTGAATTTTCATGTACATTTGAGTTTGGTGAGACGTTCTCTTCTCAATCTTGTCATCTACGTGCATATATGACTTAGGGGGAGTTGTGCATGTAAGAACTATTGCCCGCCATGATATTTATTGCTTATTAAAAAATATGAGTGCACGAAAAATGGCTACAAGAGGCATGTGAACTCGTCGTGAAAGTCATCGTTTAAAAGAGCCCAAGAAAAAAATTAAGGCATTAAAAAGAACATATTTTGCCAAACAAGGCTAATAAGAAATCTCTTAAAAGAGAAAATAGAACTTCAAAAGAAGATTACGTTAGAAAAGTATAATCATATATGTTTATGTCTTGATAGAGTAAAGTCAAAGATCAACGGGTTTGCACAATCAGTCCTAGGTTGAAAAGATCATGTCATGAAGCTATTGTTTGGTAGACTTGTCAAAATTCTAGACTTGTGTGCACGAGGTTTGTTTAGTTCATTAAGTTCAGATTATAATCATCACAGATGGCTAAACCGTAGTTCGATGATATTTAGCGGCCAATTAGTGCTTCTTTAACGTATCTATATGTTTGAATTATGATTCATTTGTGTTAGTTCGCTGCCATTCATTCCATTCCATGTTTAGCCACATCGATACATTAGTAAAGTGCAACATTTTTTTGTCTTTGAATCGGTATTTTACCAATTTTTTTTATTTCAGAGGTTCTTCATTCTCGGTTGATGTTACGTATTTTTTTGTGTTGGAATCGAAGTTTTTATCTGTTATTAGAACGAGATATAAGGGTCATTTGAATGGCTTATGCATGTCATTTGATGTTTGGTTCAAGCGAGGTTCAAGCAAAATTTGTTAGTTGGGCAGTGAGGGGTCATTAATATGTCGTTAGAAGGGTTCTTCAAGCTAGCTTTGCATGAAGGTCAACTACTTCACGTCGTTGGAAGCAACATCATTTTTGGTTTTGCGAGATTCCTAAGTTGTTAGAATGAAATTATGTGTGGTTCGAGCGAAGGCATATTATCATTTGAACGACATTGTCCTTTGGTTCGGGCGACACATGGAATTGATTATAAGGGTTTTTCACTTACCCTTCATCCGCTTTTACCCTCACTTTAACCCTTTGTTCTCTTTTGTTCTTCTGCGATTCCTTCTCCATTGTTGAGCTTCCCAAGCTTTCAAAAGCTTTGTGCTCCACCTAATTCGTTATAATTTATTGGATTCTTAGCTTTGCCACTTTGTTTATCAGGTACTTTGCATTTATTTTGTGTTTTAGTTAGTTTTTTTTTTTTTGTTTGGCTTTTGATTCCAAAAAAATTGAGCGTCATAAATTTTACATACACATATGGTGTTTACTGATTCTGATTTCCTTTTTGTATATACGAGTTTATCCATTTGATTTTTGGTTTAAAAATCAACTTTTTGGGGCTGTCAGCTATATATCTTGGTTTTATTTTTATTTTAAATTTTGCTATTTTTGTGAGTTGCCCCTGTGTGTTTCACAATTATTCAAAAAAAAATTAGTTTTTCATATAAAATTTATTTTAATATTTTTTTGGATTTTTTAGATACTATTTTTTATGCATGTCCAGTTTCTTGGACTTATTCCGACTATATATATCTATTTGCTGTTGTTGGTTGGTATTCTCACGATGGATCGGTTGGACTTTATACGGAGATAGGTTCTTAGCATTTGTGGTTTGGTTGGGTTAGGACTAGCTGAGTTAATACACACTTTACCTATTCCCTTTCTCTTTCAGTTAGTTTATATGGCGAAGGGTTGAAGACGTCAAAATGTCCACTCTGGACACTTTGATGAGTATCCGGACTCAGCTGGCTCTCAGGTCGCTCAGTCCAATCGCCTATGCTATTCTGAGGATAGATGGGCTACGCATATTGAGTATGAGCACTACTATGTGCTTGGTTTACATATACGCACTATTGTTCGAGAGAGAGTGTTCCGACATGCTATGTTCGGGTTATATCATGTCCCCGAGTGGCTTGCGGGTAGGGGTTTGGAGCCGATGTTCGATCTATAGGGACTTATCTATCCCAATCTTGTCCGTGGGTTTTATTTTCATGCTATACGCACCTCTGCGAGGCTTCAGACCTCAATTTGTGGTGTCACTATCATCATCAACGCCGATCTTATTGCCCAGCTCTTACATATTCCTCACGTACCTGATGCGGTTTTTCTTAGCCTAGTCCCTGACGGTCCTTGTTGATGTAAAAAACTAGATCACTCTAATTCTTCAATCACAGATAAATAAATAAGACAAAGATTTTTAAAGTGGTTCGGCTAGGAATAAAGCCTACGTCCACTGTTATGTTATTGCTGAGTGTTTGTGGAATTCTTGATTACAAGTTCTCTCAAGAAATTCCGGTCCCTTTGAATGGGATTGATACAAGGTATTTATAGCCTCGAGGCTGTACATGAAAGGTCCAATACATTAAATGATATACATATGAATGGGTAATACATTTAATGCAGCGTGTGCGTCAAGAATCTAATGAATAGTTGAACAGATGTCCGTCTGATAATTGATGACACGGCCGAGGTGCAGTTCGGACCGCCTTAGTTGCTCGTTGATCAAGAGTTCCTCGGAGTGCTTAGAGTATCTCGGGATGATAGAGTTCCTCGGATGGAGTTCCTCGGCATGATAGAGCTCCTCGGTGTATTCTCGTTGCTCGGTACCAACCATGGTTGTTCAGTAAATGATCTTCCTCGTTGTTATTGTGCCACGTAGATCGACACGTGTCTTCATACTATTCGTCCACATCAGCATATTAATTTTGGTATCAACAGAAGCCCCCAATGTTTCATATTTCGAACTTTGAGGAGTATGGGACATTCTTTCTCGGTATATGGTAATATTAAATGACCTTCCTGGGTTTTAGGAGCATTGTATTCAAATTTCCTTCTCATTTCGCAGTTTCCGCCTTTTTATAAGCGCTTCGATCTTCGTGCAACTTTTGTCTTTTTAGCCGCCGGAAGTTCAGTAGTTTCTTTTTAGTAATCATTTCTTTCGCCGCTTCCCAATGCAAAGTATTTAAACTCCTTTGGTAACCATACCGTCGTCTACACTTTCCATTTTCTGCATTCAAGTTTTCTATTCTCTTCCTCTCTCTTGTGTGTTCATCATTGTTTCCGTTCGTTGTCAACATATCTCCTTTCTTTCTGTAAGATTTTCTTCCTTTCTTCTGCATCTCTTTTATTCAATATGGTTTATATTGTTGAATCTGCTGAGAAATTTCGTTCTGACTTTTCCATTCCTTCTTGGGTAACTCTAGAGGTTCTTTCTGAGCCTTTAGATTACTTTCGATTGGCTGAGGGACATTGGTTCCCCAGTCTTTTCATTGCTGAATGTGGTTTTTCTTTTCCCCCAAACCCATTATGTCTTGAGTTTTGTCAATATTTTGATCTTATTCCTGCAAAAATAGCCCCCAATTCATGGAGAATAATTAACGGGGTGCATAAGTTAAATCTAACTCATGGGACTCGTATAGGGATCCCAGAAATCATGTACTGCTATAAATGGGCCACTTTAGATAATGTTTATTATTTAAAAACTAGGTTTTTAAATAGAGCCCTTGTAGTTAACCTCCCTGATTCAAATAGAGATTATTTTGAGCATGGGTTGGTCATAAAAAATTGGCAACACGCGCCTTTATCTGGGAATGAAGTATACAACGGTCCCAGATGCCCCCCATACGGCAATGGGATAGGTTTATTTTTCATTTTATTTTACTTTTGAAATTGCGTTTTCATCATGTTTGACAAAATGTATGACTGAGATTTATGTATTTATTTGCAGTTGATAGTAAAAGAAAAACTCCAAAAGAGTCGGAAGTGAATATCAAGCATTTAAAACTTATCTGGAATTTGCATAAGACGATTGCAGACGAGCATATTAGATCTGCATCATATTTGCTGCAGTATAAGAGCTACACAACCTCTTATACTGCTCGCCCTGTTGAACCAGCCTCAACACCAGAAAGTTCATCTTCAGATTCCCATATTCCCCTATCTCAGAGAATGGGCAAGAAAAGAGCTCCTCCTGCTCTATTTGGTGAAATTTCTTCTGCTGTTGGAGCAAAGAAAGGCAAAATTGATGTCCCAGAGGGGACTAAAAAAGTAGATGTTAGTTCCTCCAAAGTTGCCGAGAAGCCCCCAGTGGCCCCGAGCAAGAAAACCGATGTAATTACAATATCTCCGACCAAGACTTCTTCCTTGGTTGATTCTGCTGACCCTCCTTTGAAGAGATTGAGGAAATCATCTTCGGTTAATCTTGCTGGAACTGCATCTTCTCTACCCGCTGGTGGTAGTAGTGTTTCAAAAATCCTTCTTCCGAGTTCTTCAACGAGTTCAGTTATACCTGAGGTTCTCGGGGTTGATGAAAAGATTCCTAGGGATACACTGACATCCCTAGCTGCTCGCCATCTTTCTTCAGTAAATTTCTCATACCTTTGGTCTTCTTTTTTTTTTCTTTTTCCTGAACTCTTATATTTGTGTTGACTCTATTGTTTTTCTTATCTTTCAGCTGGTGAACTGTTTCAATACCATCGTGAAGAAAGATCAAGCTATTAAAGCTTCTAGTTCCTCGTCCGATGTTGACGATGCCCTCTTGGGTTTAGCCCAATCTGTGAAAGAATCTCGCCAGCAGTACGTCGAGGAGAAAGCTGCCTGGGAGAAAAAATTGGCTGCAGCTGAGGCTGATAAGATGAAGATGGCTGAAACCTCCAAGAATTTGGAGGAGAAGGTGAAAAGCTTAGAGGTCAATCAACAAAGGTGCGATGACCAACTGAAGAAGGCAGAAGAAGAATTGTCTATCCTGCGAGACATCAAAATCCAGAAAGAACAATTGGATGTCAAACTCTCCTCGGAGAAGTTGAAAAGAAAAGTTGCAGTTAGGAAACATTTCAGTGCTGGTTGGGAGAAAGGATGGGATAAAGGGATTGCTGCTATGACATCTCAAGTCAAATATGGGGAGTTGAAATACTTCTATGATGGTTGGGTAGCTGCTCTACAAGAGCTGAAAATCCAAGACGATTCTGAGCTATTCCAAAGGCATCTCCCTGGTCCTCCTCCATCAATTGTGGAAGAAGAAGAAGATGAACCTGCTTCAGATGAATCTTCCATGGCTGTTGATGTCCCAATCTCTGCTTCTCAACCCTCTGTCATTGAGGATATTTCTTCTATGCCTCCTCCTGCCGAGAAGATTTCTGCCGATCAAGCTGTTGTTATCACCGAGCAACCGAGCTCCTCGTCCCAGCCTCCCGAGAAAGTCTTGGGAGACAAGGAAAAGGTGTGAAGTTGTTCGGTATCATTCTTATCTTTTATCATTTGTAATCGAACACTGTAATCCTTTTATGATCTAATAAAATACTTCTTTACTCATCGCCGTTATTGATGATTCTTTGTTGATTGTTGTCTTTTTCTTGTCTTTAGTTTGTTGCTAGAATGGAACTAATCTCTTCTCATGATACCGAGCTGATGCAGCAATGTCACCAATACTATAGGGCTGGTCATACAGACCTTAGTTCTTCTGAAATTGCTGACATTCTTGGTCATGATGCTTCAGAACAGGCGACTGAGGCTTATCGGTACTTGAAAAATTTACTCGACCGAGCTGTAGCTAACAATGTCGCTTATTATGACTTGATTGAAGAGCTGCATCGTTCCTTAGAGGATCTCCAAGGCCAGCACAATGAATCGATGGCTTCATTACACGAGGAATATGAAAATAGATATCAACAACTTTCCTCTGATACAGGTCATAAAAAGATCATTGCTGCATATGACATTAGGGAAAGGACCCTAAAAGGTGAAGTTGAAGCCTGCCGACAAATTGCCGAGATCCTGGAACAAGAAAATAATAGTCTGCAGAAAAGATTGGCTCAATATGAATCCGTTGCCTCCTCTTCCACTGCATTAGTACCAGTTACTGATGAAGGTTTTTCGTTTCTAGAGGTTGAAAACGCCAAACTAAGGCAAGAGTTGGATGACTTGAAAAAGTCTATTATTCCTGTGACTGCTCGGGGACGAGGAAGGAGTTCTCGGGGACGAGGAAGAATCATCGAGGAGCAAAATTCTCCAGTTGCTTCTCGGAGCCGGTCAAGAGTTCTTAGCCGCAGTGTTGAAGAATCTCGTACCCAATCTACTCTGGAAACTCAAGCATTCCAACTGAATGTTAAGGATCGTGCTCTGTCTGATTTGTCTAAGAAAAACTTATCTTTAGAGGATCAACTGGCTGCGATGAAGTCTGCTCTGAATAATAAAGATGCTCTTATCAAGAACTTTCTCGAGCAAGTAGATAGATTAACTTTCCAATTCCATAAACAGCCTCGGGAGTTCTGGAATGCAGGCTATAATGAAGCTCTTTATCATTTGGATGCTCGCATTGAAAATGCTAACAACGAAGGTTATAAGCAGGGATGGTTGAACGCCCTGGGTGTATTAAAATTGGAACGAGGTCATTATTTATGGGATTATCATGCTCCTGGATTGCTAGACTTGCCTGTTCCTCCCTATAAATTGGATATGGCATGGATTCCTGCTCGTTCCATTCCTCGGAGTTTGATCTCTAAATATCTTGGTGATTATAACCTTCATTCTCAAGTTGAAGTATCTCGTCCTGAGCACCTGTTGGACACTCCTACAATAATGAATGTCAGAATGCTGAAGGACATGAACTTTATTAATTCTCCTCTTTGTCTAGAGGATCCTCCTGCTGGCGAGGAACCTGTCTCAAAGGATAAAGGAAAGAAACCAATAGAGTAGGAATCTTTAATGTAATAGTTAGCACATACATGTAACATGTAATACATTTTTATCTTAATGAAAGAATTTCATTTTCTGTTTTGCCAATAGCTATTTTTCTGTTTGCAAATTATATGGTTCATCAACCAACTTAGAATTTATAACAAGCATAAATTGTTCAAAATTGTTTCCAACCAACCAAGGTGGATAAATAATGTTTGTCGACCAACCACAGTTGATGGGTTTCTATCCCCGACCAGCCATACTTGGTTCAATTTTAAAATATAAACATGTGTCCGACCAACTAAGGTCAATACTTTTGTCCTCGTCGACCAACTAAGGTCAATACTTTTGTCCTCGTCGACCAACTACAGTTAGTGGGTTTTTATCCCCGACCAACCATACTTGGTACAGTTTGGAATATTTTGTTCTTCAAAGAACTTTTTGTAATAATGTTACCTCCCGACCAACATAAGCTATAATGCGAGAGTATATAAAGTCTTACCAACCGTAGTTGATCATGCTGGTATACACCTCCTAATCAAAGGAGTAGTAGGGTTCTTTCGAACTTTTTGGCTCCTTGGAGCATGTCCTCCTAACCAAAGGAGGTTGGCTACTTATAGCACTTTTGCTCCGTAGAGCGCTCCGTAGAGCTTATCCTCCTAACCAAAGGAGGTTGGCTACTTATAGCACTTTTGCTCCGTAGAGCGCTCCGTAGAGCTTATCCTCCTAACCAAAGGAGGTTGGCTACTTATAGCACTTTTGCTCCGTAGAGCGCTCCGTAGAGCTTATCCTCCTAACCAAAGGAGGTTGGCTACTTATAGCACTTTTGCTCCGTAGAGCGCTCCGTAGAGCATGGCTCCGTAGAGCAGTCTGCAGTCTTCTTCTTGTTATCAAGCAGTGTAGTGTTCAACACTAATATTCCCCGAAAAACTTTCAACAGAAAGAAAATGGTGAACCATCCTCGTTTTATTCATAATGAAGGAAATACTTTACATTTTACATTACTGATAATACTTTCGCAGGTGTTCAGCATTCCATGCATTCTGAAATTCTTCTCCTTCTAGAGTTGCTATTCTGTAGGTTCCAGGTCGAACAACCTCTGTAACTCGGTAAGGTCCATGCCAGTTTGCTTCCAGTTTATTCTGTTTCTGAATGACTTTCTTCAGCACATAATCACCCTCCTTCAAATCGCATTTCTTCACCCTTTTGTTGTAGAACAGAGCTGTTCGTTGTTGATAAGCAGCATTCCTAATGGCTGCCTCTTCTCTTACTTCTTCGAGCATATCCAAATCCATTCTTCTCATCAAGTCACTGATCGGAGAGTTGAAATTCAGCACTCTATGCGTTGGGAGACCCAACTCGGCCGGTATCACAGCCTCACTTCCAAATGCTAGCATATATGGTGATTCTCCAGTTGCTGCTCGGGGAGTTGTTCGGTAGGCCCATAATACTGATTGGAGCTCATTAATCCAATTTGCTTTAGCTTCACTTAGCCTCTTTTTCAACCCATTTAGTAATGTTCTGTTCGTCACTTCAGTCTGTCCATTGCTTTGGGGATGGCCTGGTGCTGAATGAAACTTCAAAACGTTCGACTGATGACAATAGGCAGCAAATTCTTCATTATCAAATTGTGTTCCATGATCTGTGATGAAAGCATGAGGGAGACCATATCGACAAATGATATTCTTCCATACAAACTGGTATACCTTCTCGTACGTCATATTGATAAGAGGCTCAGCTTCCACCCACTTAGTAAAATAGTCCACTGCAACTACGAGATACTTGAATCTTCCTCGGGTGGTTGGCAGTGGTCCAACCAAATCAATTCCCCACATGGCAAATGGCCAAGGGGAAGTTATTGGTGTTAGCAATGCTTGTGGAGTTCGTCGGATGGAGGAAAAACGTTGGCACTTGTCACATTTCTTGGCATAAGCTATACAATCAGCCCTCATTGTCGGCCAGTAATATCCCTGTGTCATCACTCTTTGTAAAAGTGTTCGACCTACTACATGAGCTCCACAAGATCCTTCATGGATTTCTTCAATCAATTCTTTCACCTCGGTGGGATGTACACATCTCTGCAAACCTGCCATAATTCCTCGTCTATACAAAATACCATTAGTTAATACATACCGAGCAGCTTTATACTTTAGTTTCTTGGCAGCGAGTTTGTCCTCCGGCAATTCACCCTCTTCAACATATTTCCTGATTGGATCCATCCAAGATGGTCCTAAATCAAGGGTAATCACATTCGTTGTCAGATCTTCATCTATGCTCCGACCTTCTAATACTTCAATCGGTATGGTTCTTCGCATCTCGGTACGAGTAGCTGATGCTAGTCGGGCCAGTGCGTCTTCTTGTACATTCTCCATCCTCGGTATTCTCACCAATTGAATGGCCTCAAATTCTGTCAACAATTTCATCACCTTTGCATGATATTTGATCATTAAATCTCCTTTAACCGCATACATTCCCATCATCTGATACACAATTAATTGAGAATCACTGAATACCATCACTTGTTGTGCTTCCATAGTCTTTGCTAGATTAAGACCTGCTATCATGGCCTCATACTCCGCTTCATTGTTAGAGGCTTTGAATTGGAATCGCAAAGCATATTCCATGTCAATCTCGTCTGGAGTGATCAAAACAATGCCTGCTCCACAACCAGCTGTGCAGGATGATCCGTCTACATATAATCTCCATGTGGGTATTTCGTCTTCAAATTTCTTATCTGTCAGAGTTCCTCGATAAAATATCTGCTGTTTTCTTCCATCATCCCCCGGTATCTTTCGCTCCTCGTCAGTCATCTGCTCGTACCCTTTTACCAACCGTGGTTGGTCTGAGTTTGAATATAATGATTTCTCTACATCCACAAGTCCTTTTACCAACCTTGGCTGGTTTGGACCTATTTCTGCTGATCCTGTATCGTCCACAGGTAGGTCAGCAAATGTTTCTGTTAATCCTGTATCATCCACAGGTAGATCAGCAGGTACCTTTTGCTCCTCGGAGCTATCAGGGTACGTGAACTCTGCTATAAAATCTGCTACAGCTTGCCCCTTGAATGATGATCTGGGCTCATACACAATATCATATTCACCAAGTTCTACTGCCCAGTACATCAGTCTCCCTGATTTTTCTGGCTTATGGAGGGCTTGTCTCAATGGCATATCAGTATAAACGATGATGGTATGGGCTTGGAAATATGGCCTCATTCTTCTACTTGCTTCAATTAGTGCCAATGCCAATTTTTCTAGCTTTGGGTACCTGATTTCTGCACCTCGGAAAGCCTTACTTGTGTAATAAATTGGCTTCTGGACTCCATTCTCCAATCTGATCAACGCTGAACTGACTGCGTTCTCTGATACTGCCAAATACAAATACAACTTTTCTCCTGTTATTGGTCTGGACAACAGTGGGGGTGCTCCCAAATATTTCTTCAAGTCTTGAAAAGCTTTTTCACATTCCTCATTCCATTCAAAGGTTTTTCGAAGTGTTTTGAAGAATGGTATGCATTTATCAGTTGCTCGAGATACAAATCTGTTGAGCGCTGCAACTCGTCCGGTAAGACTCTGCACTTCTTTCTTCGTCGTCGGAGATCGCAGCCCTAGAAGAGCTTTGATCTTATCTGGATTTGCCTCAATACCTTGCTGATTGACGATGTATCCGAGGAACATTCCTTCTCGTACTCCAAAGGTGCACTTCGTCGGGTTAAGCTTCATTTGGTATTTATCCAATTGATCAAAAGTTTGACTCAAGTCAACCAAATGATCAGCAGCTTTCTTGCTTTTAGTGAGCATGTCATCGACATAGACCTCCATGTTGCGGCTGATTTGTTCGGTAAAAACCTTGTTCATCAACCGCTGATATGTTGCACCTGCATTTTTTAAACCAAAAGGCATAACATTATAACAATAAGTTCCCCTAGGGGTAATAAAAGAAGTACTTTCCCTGTCTTCAGGTTTCATTTTGATCTGGTTGTAGCCAGAGTAAGCATCCATGAAGCTGAGTAGCTCGTGTCCCGAGGTAGCATCCACCAGTTGATCAATTCTGGGCAATGGAAAATGATCCTTGGGGCATGCCTTATTGAGATCGGTGAAATCGACACACATTCTCCATTTGTTATTTTTCTTCTTTACCATCACCACATTTGCCAACCAATCTGGATATTTTACATCTTCAATGAATTGGGCTTTCTGGAGTTTCTCGACTTCCTCCTGTATGGCCTGGTTCTTCTCGGGACTAAACAACCTTCTTCTCTGCTTTACAGGTTTAATCTCCTTATTCACATTGAGTTCATGACATAAGAAGTTTGGATCTATTCCTGGCATGTCTTCATGACTCCAAGCAAAAGTATTTTTCCTATTCTTCAAGAAAGTTATCAACTCCTCTTTTATTGACATATCCAACGATGAACCTATCTGGGTTATTCGTTCAGGATGTTCGTCGTCCAGAATAACATTTTCTGTAGATTCTACCACTTGCCCTTTCACAAGTTGGGACTCATCTCTAGGATCAAGAGTTTCAATTTCTGTACATTCATCCACTTGATAAGTAGTAGTCTTTTTCATCGTTCCTTCTAGTTCTTCCTGCTCGGCCGACGAATAATAGCATTCCCGAGCTACTTTTTGATCACCTTTCACCACTCCAACTCCAAAATTTGTTGGGAATTTCAAACATTGATGTACTGTTGAAGGAACGGCTTCGAACTTCTTCAATCCAACTCTTCCCATGATGATGTTGTAGGCCGATTGCACATTCTTATCCATCACAAAGAATCGTATTCTTTCTGTTCGACAAACAGGCCAGGTTCCAATGAATATATCCAACTTGATCGTCCCAAGTGGAAAAACTTTCTCGCCAGCAAAACCCAGAAGGGGTCTGTGATAAGGTTCCAATTGAGATAATTTCAAATTTAGGCTATCAAAGCATGAATAGTACATGATGTCTGCCGAACTACCATTGTCTACCAACACCCTTGAAATGATCACGTCCTTCATTCTCATTTTGATCACCAAAGGATCATCATGAGGGTAAAGAACACCTGCCAGGTCGTTTTTTGAAAAACCAATTACTAGCTTCTCTTTGTTTACCTTCCTCGGACGATCATCCTCGGCCAGGTTTATTCGCTGAATATATGAGCAAGCTTGAGCCTCTCCGAGATAAGCTTTTCTTTCTGCAGTAAGGTCTCCTCCTCCTGCATCTCCCCCTGTAATAACGTTACAATGAAATGATCCAAAACGTATGGAAAATACCTCTCGTTCAGGTTTTCTTGGCTTCTTGGGAAGATCGGGGTCATCATCTGGATCCTCTTCATGGTCCCTCCTATTTTTCTCCTCTGCACGACGAGGAGATCTAGATCTCTTTCTAATTCTGTCCTCATTTGTCCTCTCACCTCTGCGATCTACATACTTTGATAATTTTCCTCTTCGAATGAGTGTTTCAATCTCGTTCTGAAGGGCTATACAATTTTTGGTCATATGGCCATGATCTTTGTGAAACTCGCAATATTTGGTCTTATTCCTCATGTCTGGATCTGTCTTCAGTTTCTCTGGCCATTTGATTTCCTCGTTATTCCTGATCTCTTCTAAAACATGATTAATACCCATTTTCAATGGAGTATAATTATCATACTTCTTTAGGGCTTCCAACTTTATCCTGTTATTCCTGGAATGTTTGTCACCACCATTACCTTTCTGATCTTTCTTCTTAGAGTTGTCGACCTCCACTTTAACTTCTTTATCCATATTCTTCTTCGCAGTCATAGCCTCCTCGGCATTCATGATTTTGGCCGCCTTTGCCATCAATTCCGACATATTTTTAGGCGGATCTTTGGCCAGAGTATAGTATAGCTTGTTAGGCAGCAAACCACTCATCAAAGCAGTGATTGCTGTCTTTTCTTCATAATCTATGACTTCCAACTTCTCGTTATTGAAACGAGTTATGTAATCTCTAGTACTTTCTCCTGATTTTTGTCTAACACTTAGTAAGTGCGCTACTCGCTTTACTGGTTTTGCTCCAAAACAAAAATTACCAATAAACAGCTCGGCTAACTGAACAAAAGTTGAAATCTTACCCCGAGGAAGATTATTGTACCATATCTGTGCAGATCCGGTAAGAGTTCCCGAGAATGCTCTACACCTCATCTCGTCGGGGACAGCATAGATATCTGCAGCAGCTTGGTACTGTTCTATATGAAGTACGGGATCTGTCTTTCCATCGTACTTGGGGGTCACTACAGGTGCTTTGAATTTCGACGGTGTAGGGAAATCCACAATGGCTTGCACAAAAGGTGTCCCTTGAACAAAAGTTCTCTGTAAGGGGTTCCTCGCCTTAGCCATTTCTCCCAGTCTATCCTCCAATCGTTGAATGGAACCTTTCCATGCTTCATTCCCTTCCTCTGGCCGCTTAGTCCGAGCAACTGATTGCTCTGACGTAGCTTCATGAGATTTATCTCGACGAGTAATTGGTCGTGATTGTGCAGATCCTTCTCTCAAACCTGGTGGTGGTCGAAAACTTCCTTATGGAGCCCTAGGTGGACTCATGTTCCTCCTTGATCCTAACCGACTGAAAGGAGACACCCTGCTTAATCTTTCTAAAGCGCTAGTTCTCTCCGGAGAAAGAGAGATATGTTGATCTGTATCCGTAGCCCGTATTAATGAAGTTCGCCCAGGTTGATAAGAAGAATCATTGGATTCCCCATTGCGATATGACCCAATACGTCTGGATCGTGATTGTCCATGATCAGTCCTTTGCCCTGAATGAGTAGGTACACCGCCTTGAAGAGTTTGAAGGAGTTGCCTCATAGATTCTTGCATGGTGGTTTGTCCCTGAGCCAGATTCATCATAATTCCGGCCAGATCTGAAGATGCAGATGGATTTGGAAGATTTCCAGTATTTCCAGCATTTCGATTACTGGATTCCGGATTATCTGCCATTGGTGATAAATGATTTTTATGAAAAACGATAACAACAGTCGTTTCCCACAGACGGCGCCAATTTGTTGATGTAAAAAACTAGATCACTCTAATTCTTCAATCACAGATAAATAAATAAGACAAAGATTTTTAAAGTGGTTCGGCTAGGAATAAAGCCTACGTCCACTGTTATGTTATTGCTGAGTGTTTGTGGAATTCTTGATTACAAGTTCTCTCAAGAAATTCTGGTCCCTTTGAATGGGATTGATACAAGGTATTTATAGCCTCGAGGCTGTACATGAAAGGTCCAATACATTAAATGATATACATATGAATGGGTAATACATTTAATGCAGCGTGTGCGTCAAGAATCTAATGAATAGTTGAACAGTTGTCCGTCTGATAATTGATGACACGGCCGAGGTGCAGTTCGGACCGCCTTAGTTGCTCGTTGATCAAGAGTTCCTCGGAGTGCTTAGAGTATCTCGGGATGATAGAGTTCCTCGGATGGAGTTCCTCGGCATGATAGAGCTCCTCGGTGTATTCTCGTTTCTCGGTACCAACCATGGTTGTTCAGTAAATGATCTTCCTCGTTGTTATTGTGCCACGTAGATCGACACGTGTCTTCATACTATTCGTCCACATCAGCATATTAATTTTGGTATCAACAGTCCTGATACCGACGAGGTCCTTCGTCACTATTTTCGTGATGTTCCCCACCACTCTGCGATTATGTTCCATTAGAATCTTCATCCTGGTTTTTGTCTACTTAATTGGTTTATCTTATTGCTATGTATCTTAGGATTAATAACACTCATATTTCCTTTGATAGTGTCTATTTTATGTACACCGTCGACCAGAGATGGGATATCGATTTGTCGCCCATTATGTTACAGGTTATGTTATCCGTTCCTCTCATCGGTCGTACTCCTGTTAGATCTGCATTATTATATGGTGTTCTTGTTACATGCATCTGTCAGGAAGCTTTAGTCTTTCTTCTCGAGAATGAGGATGAGCAGACAACTATCTCGACGATTGATGCGAACACCATACGTCGATCTGAGAGTCATCTTCGTGAGGCAGCTCATTTTTCCCCTATTGCTGTTAGGTCTTCCTAAGGTGGTGGCTTCACATCACACCCCATCGGTCCCTCTCCTTCTAAGCCCCCTCCACTGACACTAGAGATAGCACACACACTGCTACTGCGTGCGATATGAGGAGCATAGGCTATTTATGCAGGCACAACTTGAGAAGCATAAGAAGTTAACAACGTCATGATAGCCCATTTTGATGAGGAGTCCCAGACTAGAGTGCTCCACCAGTCTCAGATGTCCGTGTACTTTGATGAGATGCACCGCCGTGAGCAGAGCCGCAGTGAAGGTTCTTCCAGGAGAAGTCGAGACGATAGCACTGCCATAGATGATGATGGTCATTGCTGAGATATTGCTGCTACATTTTAGTTTGATACACTGATGTATTTCATGATGTATTTATTCTCTATGTCTTCAGATATGATATACTTATCGATAAAGTGCTGGTTTATCTCTTTTTGGATTGTGTATCAGCATTTTTCCCTGTTGGAAATGGATATTGTTTATCATCGGTTTATGCAGTTATTTCACTCTGTTACGGCATAGGATTTATATTACTGTATCCGATTTCACTCATTTATTCTTTATATGCTTCACATGTATCATCATTGTTATCTTTCATATCCATTGTCATTATGATACCATTTTGCTGATGTTGAGGTTTTTTATCTAGTTATGCGTATCGTGAGTTATTCTATTATTGTTAGATATATTATTCATGTGTATTCTGTCCCATAATTTGTCTATTCCAAGTAAAAAAAGGGGGAGATATGTGATGTAGGGGAGTATTATGCATGATTTATATATTTTTTATGTTCCTCCATACTTCACTTGTGGTATAGTGTTTGTTTCGTGTATGTAGTTATTTTCCAAAATTCAGATATTTTGAGCTACATTACATTCAGACATTTCTTCTCCAGATATATTATCAAGATTTTTCGTGACCTATATTTTTCATTTTTTTGGGACTATCGGATGGGATAGATTTATTGTTTTCGTCTTGACAACAGCTTAATATTTTACCATTTTTTATTTTGTCCTGGAATAGTTGAAGGGGAAGATTTGTAAGGTCAAATTTCTAATAGAGTTAATTTATTTGTAATTGGCTTAATTCTGGACATAACTGTTTGAGTCTATGCTAGTTATTGAATTGTGATCCCGTAAAGCCTATGACAGTATATGTTGAGGATTTAGGATTTAAAGCTTTGAAAATGATATCATGTTGTGCTTAGTCTTTCAGATTTCTTCAGACTTGGTTGATTCTGGATCACACAGGTATGAATACTTAGTGATTTATGGGATTTAGAATCTTATTTAAATGATAGATGTTTCAAATTAAAATTATGATGGGAATTTGAAAATTAATTTTTGGAAACGCATTTTAAAATATTTTTTGAGTTAAATTGTTTTAGAAATTTCAAGGATGAATTTAAAAATAAAATAAATTTTACCAGTTGTTCAAAATACATGTGTTCTCATTCTAACGAGATGTGTTTCTCGTTTGAACGACATGTGGTTTTTGTTCAAAGGACACGCTGACTCGAATTTTGTGTTATTTATGGGCATCTTTTACCTAGAAAATCCAAGACAACTTTTGCCAAAATATTTCTGCAGCCATTTACAAAAAGTTCCCAAAGTTTTTCATCATCCGGAATTTTCCAAGATCGAACCTCATACTTCCATAGTCTTGCGATCTCGAGTTTGGCACTGGAAAATTGTTTAACATCTGTTGATGTAAAAAATTAGATCACTCTAATAATTCAATCACAGATAAATAAATGAGACAAAAGATTTTAAAGTGGTTCAGCCTTATAAGAATGGCCTACGTCCACTGTTATTTTATTGCTGATTGTTTGTGAATTCTAGATTACAAGAAATTCCGTTCTAGATCCCAAAGTTTGGATTCAGGATCAGATCCCTTACAATGAGGATTGGACAATGTATTTATAGCCCTCAGGCTGTAACGTGAAAGGGTAATACATTAAATGATATACATATGAAAGGGTAATACATTTAATGCCCTCTTTGCGTGTGCGTCTGAATGATAAAAATTTAATGAATCAGTTGAACTGTTGGTTATCCAGTTATTAATGCTTTGCTCGAGAAGCAGCTCGGACCGCCTGAGCTTCTCGGTGCTAATGAGTTCCTCGGAGCATAAGAGTTCCTCGGAGAGGTATTGTTCCTCGGAGCGTAAGAGTTCCTCGGAATAACATGGTTCCTCGGAGCGTGTGATCATCTCGGAAGTGCTTGTTGTTGTCATGTAGATAGCCATGTGTGTTCATATGATTGATCCAAGTTAGCAGATTAAATTTGGTATCAACAGAAGCCCCCAATGTTTCGTAGTTCGAAATTTGAGGAATATGGAACATTCTTTCTCGGAATACGGTAGCTTTAAATAGTTCTTCCTGATTTTTAGGATCATTTCCCTTGTATTTATTTCTCCTTCCCAGTTCATAGAATCATGCTTTTTTGGACCTTTCTGCTCGCTTCGGTTCCCGCGTCACTTTTCGTCTTTTTAGCCGCTGTTGTTCGCTTTGATTCACGCGCTAATATTTAATGCCTTTTTAGCCGCTGGTAATGTAATCATCCTTTTTATAATCATTACTTCGCCAGTTCCCAAGGCAAGGTATTTAAACTTCACAGATACTCCCATCGTCTTCTATCTTTTCAAATTTTCATCTTCGAGTTTTTCATTGTCTTCTACTCTCTTGTGCGTTCATCTCTTCTGTCGTTCATTGTCAACAGCTTCAGTCTTTTTTCTGTAAGATCTTCTTTCTTCTTCTTCTTCTTCATTTCTTTTAATTCATCATCATGGTTTACCCTGTTGAGTCTCTTGACAAATTTCGATTTGATTTTTCCATTCCTTCTTGGGTTGTATTGGAAGAGCTTTCCGAGCCTTCTAATTATTTCAATTTGGCTGAGGGACATTGGTTCCCCAGTCTCTTTCTCGTTGAGTGTGGATTTTCTTTTCCACCAAATCCTCTGTGTCTCGAATTTTGTCAGTACTTTGATGTTGTTCTTGCACGAATAACCCCCAACACATGGATAATAGTTAATGGGGTGTATAAATTAAATCAAGTGCATAGAACTCGTATAGAAATTCCAGAAATCATGTACTGCTATAGATGGGCAGTTAATGATAATATTTATTATTTGAAAACTAGGTTTATAAATAGAGCCTTAGTAGTCAATCTCCCTGATGCCAACAGAGATTATTTTGAACATGGGGTTGTTGTAAAAAATTGGCAACACCCTCCTTTAACCGGAGATGAGGTTTACCAGGGTCCCAGATGCCCTCCTTATGGCAATGGGATAGGTTATTTTTATTTTATTTTATTTTATTTTATTTATCTTGAAATCATGTTTGTTTTATGTTTGATAAAATGTGTTACTGATAACCATGTATGTTTATTTGCAGTTGAGAGCAAGAGAAAGTGCCCAAAAGAAACAGATGTCAATCTAAGGCATTTGGGGCTTATCTGGGGTCTACATCAAAGGGTTGGTGACGAGCACATTCGATCAGCCTCGTATCTTCTCCAATACAAGAGCTATACAACTTCTTTCACTGCTCGTCCAGTGATCAGTGAAGCAGAGCCAGTATCACCCTCTGCAAGTTCTTCGCCAGAATCGCACGTTCCGTTGAGCGAAAGGATGAAGAAGAGAAGGACTCCTGCTCTGTTTGAGAAAACTACCTCCGGCTCTGGGGAGGTAAAAAGGATTAGGATTGACGTCCCAAGGGAGGGGACAAAGAAAACTGCTACAGCTCCTCCAGCTGCTCCTGTGAAGATTGCCGAGAAGCCCGCAGTGGCTCCGAGTAGCTCTGTTGCTCCTAGAAAGGTGATTGTGATATCACAGACCAAGGATTCTTCCTTGGTTGTACCTGTTACCCCGAGGAGGTTGAAGAAGAGCTCCTCGGTCAATTTGGCTGACACCACCATTCAGCCCCTGCTGCTGAGACTGGGGTTCCCACATCTGTTCTACCGAGCTCTGACATGAGCTCGGTAAAGTCCTTGACCATTCCCGAGGTGCAAGGTAATGAAGATAACCTTACTCGGGATATGGTTACTTCTTTGGCTGCTCGTCATCTTGCTTCAGTAAGTACCTTTACTTTGAACTTTTCGTATTTTCCTTTGTTACTTCTCATATTTGTTTCTGACTTTGCTTTCTTTTTATGTTTACAGTTGACGAGCTGCTTCAACATAATCCTTAAGAAGGATGAAGAAATCAAAGCTTCTTGCTCCTCGTCCAATGTGGAGGGAGCTCTGGAAGAAGCTACCAAGTCCTTGGAGGAATCTCGCCAGAGGTACGATACTAATAAGGCAGTCTGGGAGAAGAAACTTGCTTCCTACGAGCAGGAAAAAACTCGGGTTGCTGAGGCCTCCAGGGATTTGGAGAGTAAAGTGAATGCCTTGGAGAAGGCTAATAAAGAGCTCGATGTGAAGCTCAAGACTGCTGGGGAATTTGAAAATAAACTCAAGGCTGCTGAGGAGAGGTTGGTCCAACTCCAGGAAATAACTCGACAGAAGGAGGAAGCTGAACAAAAATTGAAAGATGTTGATGTTTTGCTGTCCGAGAAGCTTGCCTTGGAGAAAGCCAAAAGGAAAGCTGCCGTGAAGAAGTCCTTCAGCTCTGGCTGGGACAAAGGTTGGGATAAGGGGTGTGCTGCCATGGTCTCTCAAGTGGATTATGGCAGTGTAAAGTATTTCAGGGACGGATGGGTTGCTGCCCTTCAGGAATTGAAGGTCGACGAGTCATCCGATCTCTTCCAGAGACACATCCCTGGTCCCCCTCCTACTCCAGAAGAATTAGAAGAGGACGAAGCTACTTCTGAGGAGTCTTTAATGGTAGTGGGAGAACATGCCCTAACCAGCCAGCCTGCTGCCGAGCAAGTAGTTTCTTCTTCCGAGCAACAGCTGGTGCTCTCCGAACAAGTCACAATTCCCTCCGCGTAACCTGCCTCCTCTTCCCTACCTCCCGAGAAGGTTTTGGGAGATAAGGAAAAGGTGTAGTGTTGTTCGGTTTTCTCTTTCTCTTTTTCTTTTTTTTTCAAATGTAACCAAGATCTTTGTAACTCTATACTATGATCTAATAAAATTTGAGTTTTTTTCCATACGGTTGTCTCTTTTCTATTTGTATTCTGTCTTAATCTTCTTTTTGATGATTATTTTTTCTTTCTCTGCTAGTTTCTGTCCAGGATGGATATGCTATCTGCCAATGATACAAAGCTGATGCAGCAATGTAATGAATATTATAAGGCTGGTCACACAGACCTGAGTGCATCAGAAGTTGCCGACATCCTTAGTCATGATGCTTCAGAACATGCAGTCGAAGCATATCAGTACCTGAAGTGTCTACTTGACCGAGCTGTAGCCAATAATGTGGCTTACTATGAAATGATCGAGGATCTCCAGTGTACCCTCGAAGACCTTCAGAATCAGTACAAGGAATCAACTGCCTTACTGCATGAGGGGTACGAGAAGAAGTATAAGTTGATCGTTGCTGACAAGGGCTACGAGAAGCTTTTTGATGGGTATGATCTGAGGGAGAAACTTTGAAAGGTGAGGTTGAATAGTGCAGACAGATTGCGGAGCTGCTGGAGCAAGAGAATAATAATTTGCAGAAGGAGCTAGCACAGTTGAAGTCTGCAGCTTCTTCTTCAACAGCCCTAATCCCAGTGACTGACGAGGGATTTTCATTTTTAGAGGTTGAGAATGCCAAATTAAGGGAAGAGTTGGACACCTTGAGGAGGTCGGGTACTTCCACATCTCCTCGAGGACGAGAAAGAGCTCCTCGGGGACGAGGAAGAGCAGCTCGGGTGCTGGTTGAGGAACAAAGGACAGCGTCTGTCTTAGAGAACCAAGCATTCCAATTAATGGCTAAGAACCAGGCTTTGTCTGACATGTCAAAGAAGATAAGGGACTTGGAGAAAAAGCTCTTTGCGCAGAAATCAGTCTTAGAGAATAAAGAGCTTTTCATCAAGAATCTCCACAAGCAGCTAGAAAGGCTAACATATCAGTTCCACAAACAGCCCAGGGAATTTTGGATAGCTGGATACAACGAAGCACTATTCCATTTGGATGATCGTATCCAGAATGCCAACAATAAGGTCTACAAGCAAGGCTGGCTGAATGCCTTAGGTGTGTTGAAGCTCGAACAAGGACACTATCTATGGGACTACCATGATCCCGGGTTGCTTGACCTGCCTGTGCCACCGTACAACTTGGAGATGGAGTGGATCCCTGCTTGGGCCATTCCTCGAAGCTTAATTTCAAAATACCTCGGTGACTATAATCTTCACTCTCAGATCGAGGTATCTCATCCCAAGCATCTATTAGATCGACCTTCTGTGATGAACGTTAGGATGCTGAAGGATTTGAACTTCATCAATTCTCCTCAGTCTTTCAATGATCCGCCTGCTGGCGAGGAACCTGTATCGAAAGCTGATGGAAAAAGACCAATAGAATAGGAATTTTTAATGTAACAGTTAGTATACATATCAATATAATTTTCATTTTATCATCAATGTAGTTTATTTCGAATTTAATGAAAAACTTTCATTTCTGTTGGCAAATCTTAATTGCTATTGTCTTGTAAATATCAACACTTTACATTTATGCTTATCTGTTAAAAAGATAATAATATTGTGCTGTTCATCGACCAACTTAGTAATAAAAAAGTTACAAGTATCAGTAATGTTGCTCGATCACTTAATAATAAAGTAATGAGTATAAAAATGTTTAAATTTTTTTCAACCAACCAAGGTTGTTAAATTGTGCTCGTCGACGAACTACAGTTAGTGGATTTTTATCCCCGACCAACCATACTTGGTACAGTTTGAAATATTTTCTCCTCGTCGACCAACTATGTTGGTACAGTTTGGAATACTTTCTCCTCGTCGACCAACTATGTTGGTACAGTTTGGAATATTTCGTTTCCTAGCCAAACATGTTGGCATTTTTAGGAATATTTCTCCTCGTCGACTAACTATGTTAGTACAGTTTGGAATATTTTCTCCTCGTCGACCAACTATGTTGGTACAGTTTGGAATATTTCGTTTCCTAGCCAAACAGGTTGGCATTTTTTGGAATATTTCTCCTCGTCGACCAACTATGTTGGTACAGTTTGGAATATTTTCTCCTCGTCGACCAACTATGTTGGTACAGTTTGAAATATTTTGTTGAGTAGTACGTCGAGCTTCACCGAGTAGTGCGTAGCACTAGTATTCCCCGAATTTTTTTCAATAAATAGAGAGACTTGCAGAATATTTTGATTTTATTCATACCGATGGAAATTGTGTTACATATACATCACTGATAATACTCGCGCAGATGCTCTGCGTTCCAGGCATTTTTAAACTCCTCGCCTTCTAAAGTTGATATTCGATAAGTTCCTGGTCGAACCACTTATGTAACTCGGTATTGTCCATACCAATTTGCCTCCAGTTTATTATATTTTTGAATTACTTGCTTCAGCACATAGTCTCCTTCTTTCAGGTCGCACTTCTTCACCCTCTTGTTGTAGAACAAAGCTGTTCGCTGCTGGTAAGCAGCATTCCTAATGGTTGCTTCTTCTCTAACTTCCTCGAGCATGTTTAAATCCAGTATTCTCATTAAGTTGCTTACAAGGGAATTGAAATTTAGTACCCTGTGTGTTAGGAGGCCCAACTCGGCAGGTATGACAACTTCACTTCCAAACGCCAGCATGTATGGTGATTCTCCAGTTGCTACTCGGGGAGTAGTTCGGTAAGGCCAACGTACTGATTGTAGCTCGTTGATGCAGTTTGCTTTCGCATCATCCAATCTTTTCTTCAAACCGTTCAGCAGCGTTCTGTTTGTCACTTCAGTTTGACCATTACTTTGATGATGGCCTGGTGCTGAGTGGACCTTCAAAATATTTGACTGATGACAATAGGCGGTAAACTCCTCGTTATCAAATTGTGTCCCATGGTATGTGATAAAGGCATGAGGGAGACCATATCGGAAAATTATGTTCTTCCAAACAAATTGGTACACCTTCTCGTATGTCATATCAATGAGTGGCTCAACTTCTACCCACTTAGTAAAATAATCCACTGCGACGACGAGGTACTTGAACCTTCCTCGGGTTGTTGGCACTGGTCCAACCAAATCAATTCCCCACATGGAAAATGGCCAAGGGGAAGTTATGGGTGACAACAATGCTTGTGGAGTTTTTCGGATGGAGGAAAAGCGCTGGCACTTGTCACATTTCTTGGCATAGGCTATACAATCTTCCCTCATCGTCGGCCAGTAGTATCCCTGCATCATCACCCTTTGTAAAAGTGTCCGACCTGCTACATGTGCTCCACAAGACCCTTCATGGATCTCTTTAATCAAATCTTTCACCTCGATGGGATGTACACATCTCTGCAAACCTTCCATAATTCCTCGTCTATATAAAACACCATTAGTTAGTACATACCGAGCAGCTTTAAACTTTAATTTCTTGGTTTTAAGCTTGTCAATTGGCAATTCTCCCTCCTCGATATATACCCTGATGGGATCCATCCAAGATGGTCCTAAATCAAGGGTGATAAAGTTCATCTTCAGATCTTCATCTATACTCCGACCAGCTAACAGTTCAATTGGGATTGTTCGTCGTAGCTCGGTGCGAGTAGCTGATGCTAGTCGAGCTAGGGCGTCTGCTCTCGCATTATCCATTCTTAGTATTCTGACCAGCTGAATAGCGGAAAATTCTGACAACAGTTCCTTTGCCTTTGCATGATATCTGATCATTAATTCTCCTCTGACTGCATATACTCCCATCATTTGGTTTACAATCAATTGAGAGTCACTGAAGATCACAACCTGCTGTTCCTCCATAATTTTTGCCAACTTAAGCCCTGCAATCATGGCCTCATATTCAGCCTCATTGTTGGAAGCTTTGAATTGTAAACGCAAGGCGTATTCCATGTCGAACTCGTCCGGAGTTCTCAGAACTATCCCCGCGCCACATCCTGCAGTGCAAGATGAGCCATCTACATATAGCCTCCATATAGGTAACTCGTCTTCAAATTTTTGATCAGTCAGAGTTCCTCGGTGAAATATTTGCTGCTTCCTTTCATCCTCCTCGAATTTTTCTTGCTCCTCGTTGATCATCTTTTCTTGCCCTTTTACCAACCGAGGTTGGTCTGAGCTCGAATTTAATGATCCTGTAATATCCACTTGCCCTTTTACCAACCGGAGTTGGTCTGAGCCAGTGTTTATTGATCCTGTAACATCCACAGGTTGATCAGCGAGCAACTTTTGCTCCTCGGGGGTATCAGGATAGGTGAAATTCGCTATGAAATCTGCTATAGCCTGCCCTTTTAGTGATGACCGGGGTTCATAAATTATATTATATTCTCCGAGCTCTATTGCCCAGTACATTAATCTCCCTGATTTTTCTGGCTTGTGAAGGGCTTGTCTCAATGGCATATCGGTATATACTACTATCGTATGAGCCTGAAAGTATGGCTTCATTCTCCTACTCGCCTCAATCCGTGCCACTGCCAATTTCTCCAGCCTTGGATATCTAATCTCTACTCCTCGGAAGGCCTTACTTGTGTAGTAAATTGGCTTTTGTACTCCATTCTCCACTCTAATCAACGCCGAGCTAACTGCATTCTCGGACACTGCAAGGTACAAATAGAATTTTTCTCCCATCACCGGCCTGGATAACAGTGGTGGTGCTCCCATGTATTTCTTCAAGTCTTGAAAGGCCTTCTCACATTCATCATTCCACTCAAAAGTCTTTCTGAGTGTCTTGAAGAATGAGAGACATCTATCAGTCGCTCGTGACACAAATCTGTTGAGTGCCGCTACTCGTCCTGTGAGATTCGGTACTTCCTCTTTCGTTGTTGGAGATCGCAGCCTTAACAGAGCTTTGATCTTTTCAGGATTTGCTTTAATGCCTCATTGATTGACAATGTACCCGAGGAACATGCCTTCTCTTACTCCAAATATGCACTTTGTCGGGTTCAGCTTCATTTGATATTTATCTAGTTGATCAAAAGTTTGACTTAAGTCAACTAGATGATTGACAGCTTTCTTACTTTTTGTCAGCATGTCCTCAACATAGACTTCCATATTGTCACTGATTTGTTCAGCAAAGACCTTGTTCATCAGCCTCTGATATGTCGCACCTGCATTTTTTAAACCAAAAGGCATAACATTATAACAATAAGTTCTCCTAGGGGTAATGAAAGAAGTACTTTCCCTGTCTTCAGGTTTCATCTTAATCTGATTGTAACCAGAATATGCATCCATGAAGCTCAGTAACTCGTGTCCCGAGGTAACATCCACCAATTTATCAATTCGGGGCAGTGGAAAGTGATCTTTTGGGCTATCTTTGTTGAGTTCGGTGAAGTCTACACACATCCTCTATTTGTTATTCTTCATATTTACCATCACCACATTAGCTAACCAATCTGGATATTTTACATCTTCAATGAAACAAGCTTTCTGGAGCTTCTCGACTTCCTCCTGTATAGATTGATTCTTATCGAGACTGAATACTCTTCTTCTCTGCTTCACAAGCTTGATCTCCTTATTCACATTGAGCTCGTGACATAAGAAGTTTGGATCTATCCCAAGCATATCTTCATGACTCCACGTAAAAGTTTGTCTTCTGCTTCAAAGGAAAGTAATCAATTCCTGTTTTAGTGAGGCTTCTAATGATGAACCTATTTGAGTAGTTCGTTCAGGGTGTTCGTCATCCAAAATGATATTTTCAGTAGTTTCCACCACTTGACCTTTCACGAGTTGCGACTCATCTCGAGGATCCAAAGTTTCGATTTCTGCACCTTCCTCCACTTGATAGGTAGTAGTCTTTTTCTTTGATTCTTCCAATTCATCTTGCTCGGCGGATGAATAATAGCACTCCCGAGCTACTTTTTGATCACCTTTCATAACTCCTACTCCAAAGTTTGTTGGAAATTTTAGGCATTGATGCACTGTAGATGGTACAGCCTCGAACTTCTTCAATCCTACTCTTCCTATAATGATATTGTACGATGACTAGGCATTCTTATCCATCACGAAAAAGCGTATTCTTTCTGTCCGACAAGCAGGCCACGTACTAATGAATATATCCAACTTGATAGTCCCAAGAGGAAATACTTTCTCGCCAGCAAAACCGATGAGGGGTTTGTGGTAAGGCTCCAATTGAGATAACTTTAAATTTAAACCATCGAAACACGAGTAGAACATGATGTCTGCCGAGCTACCGTTATCAACCAGTACTCTTGAAATCATTACCTCCTTCATTCTCACTTTGATCACTAGTGGGTCGTCATGAGGATACAGAACTCCTGCAAGATCATTCTTTGAAAACCCAATGACTAATTTTTCTTTGTTCACCTTTCTCGGGCGATCTTCCTTAGCTAAATTTATTCGCTGAATGTACGAGCAAGCTTGAGCCTCTCCGAGGTAAGATTTTCTTTCTGCAGTAAGGTCTCCTCCTCCTGCATCTCCTCCTGTAATAACATTACTGTTGATGTAAAAAACTAGATCGCTCTAATTTTTCAATCACAGATAAATAAATAAGACAAAGATTTTTAAAGTGGTTCGGCTAGGAATAAAGCCTACGTCCACTGTTATGTTATTGCTGAGTGTTTGTGGAATTCTTGATTACAAATTCTCTCAAGAAATTCCGGTCCCCTTGAATGAGGATGATACAAGGTATTTATAGCCTTGAGGCTGTACATGAAAGGGTCGATACATTAAATGATATACATGTGAAAGGGTAATACATTTAATGCCCTTAGACTTGTGCGTCAAGGATAATCATTTAATGAACCAGTTGGACTGTTCGTTATCTGGCAATCAATGCTGTGGCCGAGATGCAGCTCGGATCGTCTGAGTAACTCGGGTATGTTGATCTTCCTGGTATTCAAGAGTTCCTCGGAGAGGTATGTTCCTCGGAGCCTGTGAGTTCCTCGAAGAGGTCTATTCCTCGGAGCCTGTGAGTTCCTCGAAGAGGTCTATTCCTCGGAGCCTGTGAGTTCCTCGGAGAGGTCTGTTGTTGCCATGTAGATAGCCAGGTGTCTTCGTATGATTGGTCCACATCAGCAGATTAAATTTGGTATCAACAGAAGCCCCCAATGCTTCATGCTTGATGGTTTACTTGAAAGGATGGAGTATTTATTCTGCCGTGTTGCTCGGTGCTCGTGAAATTCTTGATCTACCTTCTTGATTTGTTGGACATAAAGGGCATTATCTCCTGGACGACATATGATGCCGCTTGTAGCTTATCATAATCTTCAAGTATGTTGATTGGTTTGCTAGCCGACCTACTGCATTCTGTGAGCTAGTGGTGGACTTTGAAACATTTTCATATAACTTCTTCTTCAATTTTGGTCGAGACAGTATTAGCAAAGATCTCAGTGATGTAGATGCTGATTTTAACTTCTACCTCTACTCGGGGGCGAGCAAGAGGTTTTCGGGGATGAGCAAGAGCTGCTCGGGGACGAACAAGAATTGCTCGGACAGACCATCTGTGATGAAGATCAGAATGCTGAAATATCTTAATTTCATAAAATTTCCATTATGCTTTGGATGATCTTCCTGCTGGCGAGGAACCTGTTTCAAAATCAGAGGGAGAGAAACCAATAGAGTAGGAATCTCAATGTAATAGTTAGTACACAATTTAATATCAATGTAATAAATTTGCATAATTCATTTTGAATTCAGTGAAAGAATTTCATTTTTGTTCACAAATTTGAATTTGCTATTATTTTGTAAATATCAAACACATTATTATTTGTGCTTGCATAACAATATTGTATGGTTCATCGACCAAAAAAGTTACAAGTATTAGTAATGTTGCTCGATCACTTAATAATAAAGTAATGAGTATAATTTATTCAAAGTGTTTCCAACCAACCAAGGTGGATAAATAATGTTTGTCGACCAACTACAGTTGATGGGTTTTTATCCCCGACCAACCATACTTGGTATAGTTTGGAATATTTTGTTCTTTAAAGAACTTTTTGAAATAATGTTACCTCCTGACCAACATAAGTTGTAATATGAGAGTATATTTTTATCTTACCAACCGTAATTGATCATGCTGGTGTACACTTTTTGGCTCCTTAAAGCTTTTGGCTCCTTAGAGCATGTCCTCCTAACCAAAGGAGGTTGGCTACTTATAGCACTTTTGCTCCGTAGAGCGCTCCGGAGAGCTTATCCTCCTAACCAAAGGAGGTTGGCTACTTATAGCACTTTTGCTCCGTAGAGCGCTCCGGAGAGCTTATCCTCCTAACCAAAGGAGGTTGGCTACTTATAGCACTTTTGCTCCGTAGAGCGCTCCGGAGAGCTTATCCTCCTAACCAAAGGAGGTTGGCTACTTATAGCACTTTTGCTCCGTAGAGCGCTCCGGAGAGCTTGACTCCGTAGAGCATGGCTCCGTAGAGCATGACTCCGTAGAGCAGTCTTCTTGGTTGATCTTGTAACATCCACAGGTTGATCAGCGAGCAATGTTTATTTCTCGGGAGTATTAGGAATCCTCCCAACCATTTCTGCATTGCATCCTGTAACGTCCACAGGTTGATCAGCAAGCAACTTTTGTTCCTCGAGAGTATTAGGAATCCTCCCAACCATTTCTGCATTGCATCCTGTAACGTCCACAGGTTGATCAGCAAGCAACTTTTGTTCCTCGGGAGTATTAAGATCAGTAAACTTTGCTATAGCTTGTATTAATGGCATGTCGGTATGCATGGTATGGGCCTGGAAACACAACCTCCTTCTTCTATTTGCTTTAATTAATGCCACTGCCAATTTTTCCAGCTTTGGGTATCTGATCTCTGCACCTCTTCTTTCGTTTTTGGGGATCGCAACCCTAAAAGGGCTTTGATCTTGTCTGGATTTGCTTCAACGTCTCGCTGGTTGATGATGTACCCGAGGAACATTCCTTCTCGTACTCCAAATGTGCACTTCGTCGGGTTGAGTTTCATTTGATAATTATCCAGTTGATCAAAAGTTTGACTCAAGTCAACCAAATGATCAGCAGCTTTCTTGCATGTCATCAACATAGACTTCCATACTGCAACTGATTTTCTCGGCAAAAAACTTTGTTCATCAGCCGTTGTTATGTCTTCAGGTTTCATTTTAATCTAGTTGTAGCCAGAGTAAATATCCATGAGCAACTCGTGTCCCGAGGTAGCATCCACTGCTTTGTTGAGATCGGTGAAATCAACACACATTCTCCATTTATTGTTTTTCTTCTACCCGGCAAGGAGATCTAGATCTCTCTTTGGCTCGGTCTTCATTTCCTCTTGTGTAGCTTGATTCTTCTCGGGGCTGGATGCTCTTCTTCTCGTATGTCATGTCAATAAGTGGCTCAGCTTCTATCCACTTAGTAAAATAATCTACTGTGATGACGAGGTATTTGAATCTTCCTCGAGTCGTCGGCAATGGTCCAACCAAATCAATCCCCACATAGAAAATGGCCAAGGATAAATGATGGATGTCAATAATGTTTGTGAAGTTCTTCTGATGGAGGAAAAGCGTTGGCACTTGTCACATTTCTTGGCATAGGCTATACAATCAGCTCTCATCGTCGGCCAGTAGTATCTCTGCGTCATCACCTTTTGCAAAAGTATTCGACCTGCTACATGGGCTCCACAGGACCCTTCATGGATCTCTTTAATCAATTCACCTCGGAGGGATGTACACATCTTTGCAAACCTGCCATAATTCCTCGTCTATACAAAATACCATTAATTAATACATACCGAGCAGCTTTAAACTTCCATTTCTAGGCAGCGAGATTATCCTCCGGTAATTGTTCCTCCTCAATATATGCTCCGACTTTCTAATACTTCAATTGGTATCGTTCTTCGCAGCTCGGTACAAGTAGCTGATGCTAATCGGGCCAATGCGTCTGCTCTAGCATTCTCCATCCTCGGTGTCCTCACCAATTGAATAGCATCAAATTCTGTCAATAACTCCATTACCTTTGCATGGTACTTGACCATCGACTCTCCATTCACTGCATATATTCCCATCATTTGATTCAATTAATTGAGAATCACTGAAAACAATTACTTGCCGTGCCTCCATGACTTTCGCCAAATGAAAACCTGCTATCATAGCATCATACTCAGCCTCATTATTGGAAGCTTTAAATTGGAATCTCAAGGCATACTCCATGTCAATATCATCTGGGGTGTTTAAAACAATCCCTGCTCCACAACCAGCTGTGCAAGATGATCCATCTACATATAATCTCCATGTAGGTACCTCGTCTTCAAATTTCTGGTCTGACAGAGTTCCTCGGGGGAATACTTGTCGCTTTCTTTTATCATGTCGTGATACTTCTGAATACACCTCTTGAATTTCAATATACCTCCTGAACTTCAATATTCCTCCTGAACTTCAATATATCTCCTGAACTTCAATATTCCTCCTGAACTTCAATATACCTCCTGAACTTCAATATTCCTCCTGAACTTCAATATATCTCCTGAACTTCAATATTCCTCTTGAACTTCAATATACCTCCTGATTAGTCGGGGTTGAATTTGATGCTCGACTGCATGATGATATAAGAATATGCCACCAAATGAACAAATATATCTGTAATATAAGCCCCCAATTGTGGAATGTGAACTTTGAATGAGATTTATCGACCAATACCAACCGGAGTTGGATTTTATCTACCAACCGGAGTTGGATTTTTTCTACCAACCGAAGTTGGATTTTATTTACCAACCGGAGTTGGATTTTGTCTACCAACCGGAGTTGGATTTTTTCTACCAACCGAAGTTGGATTTTATCTACCAACCGGAGTTGGATTTTATCTACCAACCGGAGTTGGATTTTATCTACCGATCAGAGTTGGTGGTAATTGATAATAAATGATGAAGACTTCCTCGGAGCTGACCAACAGATTGTTGGGAATAAGATAATATAAATACTGGAGACCTCCTCGGCGCTGACCAACAGATTGTTGGGAATAAGATATAATAAATGCAGGATACCTCCTCGGCGATGACCAACAGATTCGTTGGGAATAAGATAATATAAATGCTGAAGACCTCCTCGGCGCTAACCAACAGATTCGTTGGGAATAAGATATAATAAATGCAGGATACCTCCTCGGCGATGACCAACAGATTCGTTGGGAATAAGATAATATAAATGCTGAAGACCTCCTCGGCGCTAACCAACAGATTCGTTGGGAATAAGATATAATAAATGCAGGATACCTCCTCGGCGATGACCAACAGATTGTTGGGAATAATATAAATGCAGGATACCTCCAACAGATTGTTGGGAATAAGATAAATGCAGGATACCTCCTTGATGATGACCAACAGATTGTTGGTAATAAGATATAATAAATGCTGGAGACATCCTTGGAGCTGAATAAGATATAATAAATGTTGGAGACATCCTTGGAGCTGAATAAGATATAATAAATATTTGTCGAGCTCCATGCTGAAATGAGAATAGAATATGCATCCAAATAGATATAAAGAATAATTAAAAATAATAAAGTGCCTCGCCGATCAGTCGAGGTAGAATCATATAATGCCGAACAAGAATAAGATCTTTCAGAACATAATAATATGGCCGAGAATGTTGTCAGGCCTGAATATAAATAAGAATTATCCGAACGAATGTTGTAATTCTCCTTAAAGCTGAATAAGTATCCTGTCGAGGCATAATTGCAGAATGCCGAATAAGAATAATATTTTCCAGAATATAAGAATATGGCCGAGAACTTTGCTGGGCCTGCATATAAATAAGAATCACCCCGACCAACTATTCGTTGGGGGTGAAATATAATAAATGTTACAGTTCTCCTCAGAGCTGAATATGATAATAAGTATCTCGCCGTGCGTCATGTTGAGATGAATATAGAATATGAATCCCAATGTATATATAGAGTCATTTGTGCTGGAGCAGATATTTGGGCTCGAATATAAATAAGAATTACCCCGACCAACTATCCGTTGGGGGTGAAATATAATAACTGTTGTAGCGTTTCCTCGGAGCCGAATATATATAGAGAGAAGAAATTTTTCGAGCTCCATGCTGAGATAAATATAAAATATGAATCCGTACGGATATAGAATAATTTGTGCTTCAGCATTCGTCGGCATTGAATCTTGTGCCTGTAAAAATTAATAATTTGCTATACCATATGTGTAGGCTGAATTGATTAGTCATGAGAATAATTTACTCATCCAATCAATATATGATATGTATCAGCATAAAAATTTCAAAATATGAAATAATATGTTTTATGCCAAATGTGTGTGAGATGGACAAATTATTATCAAATATGCATCATAAATAAGACGTAAAGTTTTTTTTTAAATTTATTTAATCTCCAACAACCAATCATGTATTAGTTGCTGTTTAAAAATATTTTTGGGGTGATCATAAGTTAAAAAGACTTAAGCCCCCTGCTTGTCCCCAAGCCGAACTCGTGTTTAAAGAAATATCAGGGGTGCTTAGCATTTTTTTTAATACCCCAAGATTCTACTGCTGCCGACAAACGACATGGATGTTGCCGACCAACATTTAAGGATATCTCAAATTATAGAATATATGGTTGGATGACCAGAATATCTCGAATCTTTAGATCAAAAAATAACATTCAATGTAAAATTTAAGCCTTAAGAATGTTAATTAAATGAATAAATATATAATCCACTAGATCGTGTGATTTCGTCAAAGAAACCTTGTGATGTGATGAACGAGGAGCCAAAATATCAAATTTGTTCCCAGTCTTGATATGGTCATGATTATTTTACTGATCCTCTTTTACAAGAGGTGGGTAATGATTTTTCAGGTGAGAGAATTTTTTTTTTTTTTTTTATATTGATCCCTTCCTATTCCCAATTTGGAGAGATAAAAATATGGTGAATGATTAAAGTTATTACCAAATTTATATAAAAAATCAAACAATTTGACTTTTATTGACATAGATGGAAGATGAACCATTTTTTATATAGTTCATAAAAGTGAATGCAAAGAGACTCAAACTTGAAGAGAGAGAGAATATATATGGGTCATGATTTCCATGAGAAGACTTTTCATTGTCTTTAACCTTTTCCCATTCTTTTATTAAAAATATGATGGGAATTTGAATAGACATCAAATATCTTACAAAATTTATTTCAAAATCAACAATGAAAATGATCAAATCTTATCATCGTCGCATATATTGGTATATGCAATCATTTAAAATATTTATTCCATGATATAAAATTAAAACTTGAGAATCAAGCAAAGAATTATGATTTATGAAATCTACTATTTTTCAGATTTCTAAATAAGGATGAATCTAACAGTTATGATTTAAAAATCATGATATGCAACATTTTGCAGATAAAAATTGGACAATTAATTTATGTATATAAACATAAAAATCACGATCCAATCAAAAGATGTATGTATAATTGATTATACGTTGAGAAAATAAAAACTTAGCTTTTGGTGGAGAACAACGCTTGTAACACGTTCCCACAGACGGCGCCAATCTGTTGATGTAAAAAACTAGATCGCTCTAATTTTTCAATCACAGATAAATAAATAAGACAAAGATTTTTAAAGTGGTTCGGCTAGGAATAAAGCCTACGTCCACTGTTATGTTATTGCTGAGTGTTTGTGGAATTCTTGATTACAAATTCTCTCAAGAAATTCCGGTCCCCTTGAATGAGGATGATACAAGGTATTTATAGCCTTGAGGCTGTACATGAAAGGGTCGATACATTAAATGATATACATGTGAAAGGGTAATACATTTAATGCCCTTAGACTTGTGCGTCAAGGATAATCATTTAATGAACCAGTTGGACTGTTCGTTATCTGGCAATCAATGCTGTGGCCGAGATGCAGCTCGGATCGTCTGAGTAACTCGGGTATGTTGATCTTCCTGGTATTCAAGAGTTCCTCGGAGAGGTATGTTCCTCGGAGCCTGTGAGTTCCTCGAAGAGGTCTATTCCTCGGAGCCTGTGAGTTCCTCGAAGAGGTCTATTCCTCGGAGCCTGTGAGTTCCTCGGAGAGGTCTGTTGTTGCCATGTAGATAGCCAGGTGTCTTCGTATGATTGGTCCACATCAGCAGATTAAATTTGGTATCAACAATTACAATCAAATGACCCAAAGCGTATTGAAAATACCTCTCGTTCTGGCTACCTTGGTTTCTTGGGAAGATCGGGGTCATCATCTGGATTATCTTCACGGTTTCTCTTTTTTTTCTCCTTTGCTCGACGAGGAAATCTAGACCTCTCTCTAGTTCGGTCGTTGTTTCTTCCTTCGCCTCCCCGATCAACATACTTTGCTAGCTTTCCTCGTAGGATGAGTGTTTCAATCTCGTTCTGAAGAGCTATGCAATTTTTGGTCATATGGCCATGATCTTTATGGAACTAGCAATATTTCTCCCTATTCCTCATGTCAGGGTCTGACTTTATTTTCTTTGGCCAGTTTAACTCCTCGCTGTTCTTAATTTCTTCCAGGACGTGGTTGATATTTGCCTTCAAAGGCGTGTAATTATCAAATTTCTTCAAGACCTCCCATGACAACCTACTTTTGGAATGTTTATCACCACCATTGTTCTTATGCTCTTTCTTCTTAGCTTTATCACCTTCCACCTTGGTTTCTTTGGCGTCCATATTCTTATTCGCATACATAGCCTCCTCGGCATTCATAATATTGGACGCTTTTCCCATCTGGTCGGACATGGTTCGAGGTGGATCTTTGGCCAAAGTGTAGTACAACTTATTTGGCAGCAGTCCACTCATCAAAGCAGTAATCGCTGTCTTCTCCTCATAATCAATGACTTCGAGCTTCTCATTATTAAAATGAGTTATATAGTCTCTAATACTCTCACCAGCTTTTTGTCTAACACTTAACAAATGTGCTACTCGTTTAACTGGCTTTCCTCTGAAGCAGAAATTCCCAATGAATAACTCGGCTAGTTGAAGAAAAGTTAAAATCTTACCCCGAGGAAGATTATTATACCATATCTGAGCAGATCCGGTAAGAGTTCCCGAGAATGCCCTGCATCTCATCTCGTCTGGGACAACATACATGTCGGCAGCAGCTTGATATTGTTCTATATGAAGGACATGGCCAGTCTTCCTGTCATACTTAGGAGTCACAACAGGTGATTTGAACTTCGATGGTGTTAGAAAATCAATAATGTCTTGGACAAAAGGTGTTCCCTGAACAAAGGTTCGTTGTAGAGGGTTCTTGGCCTTAGCCATTTCCCCTAATCTATCCTCCAGCCTCTGAATAGATCCTTTCCAAGAATCATTTCCTTCCTCGGGCCTATTGGTTCGAGCAACAGATCGCGTTGAAGTGGCTTCCTGGGATTTATCTCGACGAGCAGCTGGTCGGTCAATAGATCCATCTTTACGAGCAGCTGGTCGCGACTGGGTAGATCCTTCCCTTAAATATGATAATCGTCGAAAGCTCCTCGACGCTGCATTAAGAGGACTTTTGTTCCTCCTAAGGCCTAATCGGTCAAAAGGAGAGGCCCTACTTAATCTTTCCAATGCGCTGGCCCTTTCTGGGGAGAGGGTGACACGTTGTTCAGTATCCGTGGCTCGCACAGACGAAGTTCGTCCAGGTTGATAAGAAGAATCTTAAGATTCCTCATTGCGATATGAATTAGTACGCCTAGTACGCACAGAAGGCACACAGATATTTCTTTGAATGCTTCGTGATTCGGAATGGGCTGGCGCACCGCCATGGAGGGTTTGGATGAGTTGCCGCATTGTTTCTTGCATGACGGTCTGGCCCTGAGCCAGATTCACCATCATTCCAGTCAGATCTGGAATAATTGGTGGAGCAGATGGATTTGGAGGGGTTCCAGTGTTTCGATTTCTTCAGACTTGGTTGATTCTGGATCACACAAGTATGAATACTTAGTGATTTATGGGATTTAGAATCTTATTTAAATGATAGATGTTTTAAATTAAAATTGTGATGGGAATTTGAAAATTAATTTTTGGAAACCCATTTTAAAATATTTTTTGAGTTAAATTGTTTTAGAAATTTCAAGGATGAATTTAAAAATAAAATAAATTTTACCAGTCGTTCAAAATACATGTGTTCTCATTCTAACGAGATGTGTTTCTCGTTTGAACGACATGTGGTTTTTGTTCAAAGGAAGCGCTGCCTCGAATTTTGTGTTATTTATGGGCATCTTTTACCTAGAAAATCCAAGACAACTTTTTCCAAAATATTTTTGCATCCATTTACAAAAAGTTCCCAAAGTTTTTCATCATCCGGAGTTTTCCAAGATCGAACCTCATACTTCCATAGTCTTGAAATCTCAAGTTTGGCACTGGAAAATTGTTCTACATCCGTTGATGTAAAAAAATTAGATCACTCTAATAATTCAATCACAGATAAACAAATGAGACAAAAGATTTTAAAGTGGTTCAGCCTTATAAGAATGGCCTACGTCCACTATTATTTTATTGCTGATTGTTTGGGAATTCTAAATTACAAGAAATTCCGTTCTAGATCCCAAAGTTTGGATTCAGGATCAGATCCCTTATAATGAGGATTGGACAATGTATTTATAGCCCCCAGGATGTAATGTGAAAGGGTAATACATTAAATGATATACATATGAAAGGGTAATACATTTAATGCCCTCTTTGCGTGTGCATCTGAATGATAAGAATTTAATGAATCAGTTGAACTGTTGGTTATCCAGCTATTAATGCTTTGCTCGAGATGCAGCTCGGACCGCCTGAGCTTCTCAGTGCTAATGAGTTCCTCGGAGCATAAGAGTTCCTCGGAATAACATGGTTCCTTGGAGCGTGTGATCATCTCGGAATAACATGGTTCCTCGGAGCGTGTGATCATCTCGAAAGTGCTTGTTGTTGTCATGTAGATATCCACGTGTCTTCATATTATTGATCCAAGTCAGCAGATTAAATTTGGTATCAACAACATCTTTGAACAATCTTTTCGTGTGTTGGATTTTATGCATGTTGATTACAGAGAAGAAACGATGGTTTTTGTGTTCCTATTCGTAGACCTTGCAAAGGCTATATCGGTGGATACCAAGGCACATGTGGACTTATGTATTGTGAGCACTTGCGTGGGTGGACTCCTACGTGGCACTATGGAAGACCGGTGGAAAGGAAGAATAGGCGTTAAGGCTTGTGGGTGATTAAGTCATTGAGTGAGATTGAATTCGCTCTTTGTAATTTTCCATATCATAGTGATTATCTCGCCTGGCCATCCAAGGTTTTTTCCCTTAGTGATTTCCTCGTACATCGGTGTGTCTTGTGTTGATTTATTTACTTTATATGTTTATTCACTTAAAAGCATGTTTTACGGTTAACAAGATAAAATTGGTATATTAAATTTGGTTTCCACACGATACGTTTAAGTTTACTAAAAGATAGAGTTTGGAAAGTTAAAAAATTTTACACTTTCCTAGAGATAACTGTTTAGGGGCCTTCTCAATATGAGTTTGAAAAAGTCCTCCCATGAGATACCTTTGAATATGTAAACATATAAGAGTTTTTATCCCATTAGAATTATCAAAAACTACAAACTCACACAAATTTAATATCGTGACATATTAAACACCTATACTAAAATAATTAGTGCTCCCTCCAATGAACTTCAAATGACCTGATTCAAAGCTCATTGGAAAACTGATATCCATGCCTTTATTTAAATCTATGGCTCATAGTCTATTTTAAAGTTCAAATAAAATGGAATGCATTTGAAGTGATGATAAAATTTCTGACAGATTGTCATTATAACATAAGGATATTTATCTCATAAAATCAATATTTTATTTTTATCAAAATGTTTTGAATTGAATTGTAAAAATCATTTTATAACCCCACTAATAATTAATAATAATTACGTACAAATTAACATGTTTACACGATTCCACATTTTTATAAGTTTGAAAATACTAGAATTTCACATTTTAGCAAAACTACGAATTTCAAGTTATAACAATTAAATATTTTCACAATTTATGATTTATTAACCTTAAATTAATTCCACAAAAATTCAGTGTATTACATTCTCCCCCACTAACACATAAATTTTATCCTCAAAATTTGACGAAGTGTAAACATAAAATGTAAACTCGCGTAAATAAAATAAGGCTCACATATACCTAATCATAGAATGTCATGATTGGGTGCCCACACCCAATCCTACATGCAGCTACTTCACGAATAAGAGTAAAATATATATCTTAACTATATGTATAAGCATAACTACAAAAATAATAACATATCATGCTCTTCCACGAATCACCACTCGATTATATCTCTAAAAGCCATCGCAATGCTTAAGTCCTTAAATCGAATCACATCACCACATCGATACTAGAGATACCTAAGATCGGTACTAATGATCTCCAAAATAAATCTCGTCTCTAAAATAAACTCCAAAGATTCTGACATCAAGATACTACTTCTACCTTCAATGCCTACAAGGTCCTTAAACCAAAAACACCCAATCTCCAAGAAACACAACAAACACGTATGCTAGACCCAACACCTTAGAGAGTATGAATCAAGAAGGAGAGACAAAGATCGGTAACATGAAAGCTATAACAAAAGGAAAACCTACGAGACCTAAGGTCATTCTCTGATACCAATTGTGACACTCCCTAGTCTTCGCTACGAAACTACGACAGGAATCAAAATTAAAATACAATTCTTAGCATGTGACATAAATATGAGACATTAAAAAAAATTCCATAAGATATAATTTAAAATTTAATCCAAAGAATATAAACATCCATACAATAAAATCCATCCCCATGCTAACTTCAAAATAAAACTCAGCTCGAAAAGATAAATTAATATTTAAATGAATAATCCAAAAAAAAATCTCTAATTCAAAATCGTAAACAACTGTGGAACCGAATGGCCCACCGAATTCATAAATAATTGTCTCATAAATAAAATGACAGAATGAAATAATTCTAAACTACAAAAGCGATAAAATAAACTCCGGTTGCACTCATAAAATCTCCAATCCATTGCAGCTATTCCAGCAACTATACTTAAAATGTTAATTAACGCAATGTGTCAGAGCCCACCGCATGAATAGTAGTTATTCCTCCCAATTAGGATCCGTGAATCAAGATATAATCATTACACATGACAAATATTACAATATAGTTTTTTAAAATGCGCGATATAAGAAAAAATGAGTAAAGTAAAAAAATACTAAATACCCGCATGGCTGAGTCACCCCATTATTCAAGTCAATTATGTGATTACAATTGTGAATTGGCTCGAACCTTTATCTTAATCAATTTAATTATTTAATTATTATTATTCGTGCAACACCACTATAGCAAGTCTCCATTTTTATTCGTTCCACACATATTCCTGGCGTGTTAAAGTTATAACACATCACATCCATCCCTGTCACTATAGTCAGTCAGTCCAATTTTGTTAGCCCTTCTCATACACATGAGGCATCACACACGACATGTCACTATAGTCAATCAACCCAATTATCGTTAACCCTATAGATACTCATGACCCAAACACACACGTACGTCGCTATAGCCAGTCAGCCCAATTATCGTTAGCACTACTCATACTCACGATACAAATTCATTTTATTACTCGTTTATTATCTTAAGCATTAATTATTAACTCTTAATCAAGTTCTCTTATTCTTTATTATCCCCACCCATAATTTATTATCACAATAAAAATAATTCCTAGTCCCATAAGTATTACCTAGTCCATCACCTAGGCAGAATACCTACAAAAAATTGCCACCTAGCCTCGCACCTAGGCTAACAAAATAAAATAATGACTTACTACCTAGTCCCACCAAGAAAAATGTCCGACCGTACATGCACACACTCACTAGCCCCATACCTAAAAAGTACTAATAACAACAAAGTCTTTCTACTAATGCCATACCTAGCAAGAATCCTATAAAATAGTGGTGAAATTATAAGGACTCCCAAAGTCCCACATTCTCACGGTGTCAAAATTTAATACGAACAATCTCAACATGAATCATATTTAATTTATCATTATAATTTTTTCAGTTAATTCTAAGATTTTAGTTCCATTCAATTTCATTCATCTAATCTCATAATAATCAAGTTCTACCAAATATTCACATAAGTTGTCAAATTTTATAATTTCAATACAAGTGATATTTTACCAATTAATACAAAATTTCATTTTAACATGTGTACGAACAAAGTTACACATCAATAATTTCATTCTACAACTTACCGATCAATTTTGTCATTTTACGAATCAAAATATTATTACATGTTCATATTTTTAAGTCTAGAATGTGAATCATCCCACAATTTTACCGGAACCTAAATCTCTAATCTAAGCATGCGATTGTTTTAAGTTTTAAATCATGTCTTTATATTTAATAAAAACAACCCAAATTTTTACTTTCATTTTCCTTAATTAATCTTCCTAATTAATTTTAAGAAAACATAATTAATTACAATTTAGGTAGTATTTAAAACATACAACGCTTAGGGGAACAGTTTAAGTATTTTTGTCTGATTAAAGTTATCTTATAGAAAACTCGTTGACATATTTGCGTTCCTCTTAAAAAGTTGACAAAGAAAGTCTCTTGGATGATCTTAAGAAAATAGGTCCTTATTCTTCAAAAATAAACTTTGAAATCTTCATTAATGGAGGTTAGTGTTTTTATCGAAGAGGGAAGGTATTTTGGGAGAGAAGGTCTCTTAAAAATAGTATGATATCAGTTTGAAAAAGTCCTCCCACGAGATTCCTTTGAATAGGTAAAAAGTAAGAGTTCTTATCCCATTAGAATTCTTAAAAATTAAAAATTCACACACTTAATATTGTGATAGATTAAGTCCCTTTTACTAAAATGGTTATTACTTCTTCTACAGAAGTCGAAATGACCTGATTCAAACCGCATTGGAACGCTGAGATCCATACCTTTCTTTAAATTTATGGCTCATACTATAATTCAAAGTACAAATAAAATGGCATGCGTTTTAAGTGATGATAAAATTTTTGACAGATTGTCGTTATAACTTACGGATATTCATCTCATAAAATTTATATTTTATTTTTATTAAAATAATTTAAATTTAATTCTAAAAATCATTTTGTAACCCTACTAATTAAAATTTATCTTATTAATAATTAGGTCCAAATTAACATGTTTATACGATTTTACAATTTTATAAGTCCAAAAATACGTGAACTTCACATTTTAGCAAAACTACCAATTTCAAGTTATTACCATTAACTATTAATTATTTTCACAATTTACAATTTATTAACCTTAAATTAATCCTACAAAACCTCGGGTACAACAAATACATCCTTTATAGATCTTGAAAATAATTTTCTTTTAACATATATTCCTCACTTGTTTTTTTATATTGATATTTTTCAAATTGTACAAATGGTCATCTTCTCAACAATTCATTAGGGTAATAGTCTGTAAATAGTTGGATAAGGATTGGGATGGGTAGATAGAAACTTATGCATTGGTCTTAGAAATTTTATTTTTTCCTAAGAATATCCATGATGTAATCAAAGAGGTTTGTTATAAAAATCCAAAAGGGCAGACATAAATACCCTAAATTGATAACTCGTAGATTTGAATTGAGTATTCACTATTTAAATTTTCAACTAGATTGAAGTTTGTGCAAAATATTTTTATCAGCAAGAACCACTCTATAGTACATCACCCAGAGCTGCCCAAAGAAGACCAATCAGAGTTTGAAAAGGGTAAGTTGGTACGTGCAACTAACAAAATAGGTTGCACACACTTCAGATACACTCATTTATTTTTCTCATAATGCTCTCCATTTTTCACATTTTTCGTAATTAACATTCATTATTTTAATTGAAAGTATTTTTTTAATTACCATATTTTTTAAGAACTCGAAACTTATTTAATATTAAGAAAAATAAATTTTTCATATTTTCATTTGAATTAAAATAAAAAATTTAATATGTTAAGGGTCCGTTGGGTTATATATTCTAAAAACTCGATGTAAACACTTTTTTTAAATATAGTTTTTAAATTTGATTTTCTGTGTTTATAAATATTAGTGTGCATTTAGCAAACTTGTTTTTAAGTTCAGTTTTCTCAAAAATTAAAAATTAAAGCATAAAAATTTGGTAAATGCGCACGCGCGCATGTGTGTGTATGGGTCTCTCTCTCTCTCTCTCTCTCTCTCTCTATATATATATATATATATATATATATATATATATATATATATATATATATATATATATATATATATATATATATATGTATGCATGTATGTATGTATGTATGTATGTATGTATTATGATATTGCATGATCCATAATAAAAGTTATATATAATGAATAGATAATAGGGGCTTTCGCATATAGGTCCTATTAGACATTGTTTTACTCATTCTAGTCCCACCATATTTTTTCCCTACATATAGGTCCTACTACTAATTTTTTCGAACTTTTTCTCACAACTATACCCTTTTAAAACCAACTATCCGTAACTTCCTTGGGGAAGTTACATAAGCGGTTGAACTTTTTTTTTTATTTTCAAATGATCATAACTTTTAATTGCCGTTTTTCGCAATATTACTATTTTTGAAATCTCCTCGTCCAGATCTATCAAACAAGACCCATGAAGCCTATACATATTTCAAAGAAAAAAAATTACACATACAGTAAACTTTACTATATGCACTAGAAAAATAAATAGTCTTATATATATGACATTTTCACAAATTGTAGCATTTTTTTGTTAATATTACACATACAATAAAATTTACTGGTTAAATAAATTGGTCAAATAATCTATAAACTCTCACACACACACACACACACACACACACACACACACACACATATATATATATATATATATATATATGACTTTATAGATTATTTGATCTATTTATTTAACTAGTAAATTTTACTGTCTCTGTAATATTAACACAAAAAATGTCATTGTGTGAAAATATCATAGATATAAAACTATTCATTTTATGTGTTAATATTATATAGACAGCCAAATTTACCCATTTATTTAAATAGTAAATTTTACTGTCTGCATAATATTAACACAAAAAATGTCACTATGTGTGAAAATATCATAGATATAAAACTATTCATTTTCTGTGTTAATATTACACAGACAGTAAAATTTACTAGTTAAATAAATGGGTCAAACAATCTATAAAGTCATATATATATATATATATATATATATATATATATATATATATATATATATATATATATATATATATATGAGATTAGCGATTCTTTAACCAATTTAGTTAACGTCTGTGTAATATTAACACAAAAATGTCACTGTTTGTGAAAATGTCATAGATATAAGACTATTTCATTTTCTAGTGCATACAGTAAAGTTTACTGTATGTGTAATTTTTTTTCTTTAAAACTTTATAGGCTTCGTGGGTCTTGTTTGATAGATCTTGACGAGGAGATTTAAAAAAAAAAGTAATTTTGCGAAAAACGGATTTGTCAATTAAAAGTTATGATCATTTGAAAATTAAAAAAAAATTCAACCACTTATGTTACTTTCACAAGGGAGTTACAGATAGTTGGTTTTAAAAGGGTATATTTGTGAGAAAAAGTTCGAAAAAAATTAGTAGTAGAACCTATATATAGGGGAAAAATATGGTGGGACTAAAACGAGGAAATAAATATTCAATAGGACCTATATATAATAACCTCTACATAATATTATTTAATTCATATGTACTATATGTATATTTCCTTTAGGCTTGTGATCGTCAATTGTCATACAATATATGCCATCTCATCTTTTATGACCGTTAGATCATCCTTTTTACCGTTAGATTCTAAGGCTCATTTGCATGGTTGATTTCTGCCATTAGATTTAGATGACCCTTGGAGCCCTTACATCTTGAGTAAGAAGTTGAGAAAATCAATACCTTTTCGATTTTAGTTTTTGGGATGTTAAGTATTTAATTTCTAGAGTTAACAATGTCATTCTCGGTAAAAAAAAATTGTATGGTTACAAAGAAGTTATAGACGATTTCGAATGGTTATCAAAGTTTATACAATTCTAAAAATACATGGGAGTGAAGCATAACAAATCTTTATAGATGAGATTAAAGCCAAAAAAACTATTATTATTTTTACATTTTAGCGATCGTTTCTATTATTAGGCTTTAGGGCAACTGGTCTTTAATTGGCTTAAACATATTGTGCCTTTTTCGGCCCTTAGATCTTTATTATTATATTCCATATAATACCCCGTCCTAGAAAATATGTATTTGATAATAATCGAAATATTACACTCAAAGAAAAAATTGAGGAATAAATATATAAAGGGATTACGCCAAATCACACGAAAAGTGGCTCATTACGAAAAGTAATAAAGAGAAATATTCCAACATCGCATGGTTCGCTTGGATCCATATTCAAGTTCTAATAATCCTAGTAAATATGTTGGTTAAGTTTGACGCGAAAATATCAAGTAATGATTGTAATACGATCAAGGTTAATAATGCGATAATTTGGACAGTACGAGACGTACATGATAGGTAACTTGACACAATTTTTGTAGGATGCATCGCGATCCCAAATATCAAAATGACAACTTTTATAATGTCCAAAAAATACATATAAAAATACTATGGGGTCAAAAATAATTAAGTAAAAAATATTTTTAGTCAAAAAATAAAAATACTTAAAATATTATAAAAAATTTCATATGGACTAAAAATATAATTTCGAGCACCTTTCTCTTCTTCAACGTCTTCGAGAAAAATCATTTAGACCCATTTTACGCGGTTTATGATCAGAATGCTCGAATTGTTTAGGAACAATCGGTAAGTAAAAAAATATTTTGACCATATATTTAGACTCATAAAAAATATAAGGAATATTACCATACAAAGAAAAATCGAAAAAAAATATGTTTTGCGCGGAGCTCTTGTTTTTTGCACGTATTGTTTAGGACGTCTTAGAAAGTAAAAAAAAACTGTGAATATGTTTTTTGACTCACAAAAATATAAGGAATATTATTATGAAGAGAAAATTGAAAAAAATACCTTTGTGCGGAGGTTCCGATTTTGCGCCCCATATATAGGACATTTGGGAGGCCAAAAAATTAATGTGAATATGATTTTTCACTCAAAAAAATATATGGAATAAGACCCTTAGGTTTATAAAAAAAAGAGAGAGAAACTTTTTACACTTTGACGGATCGACTGGGGTTGCCAGATCTACTACAAATTTCAGTATGGTTTCACAACTACCTTTGAAGAATCTTTGGTGGGTGAGTGTGTAGTAGCTTTCACCTTTTGCCAGACCTTGTAAGACACTTTTTTCCCTTTTATGTAAGAAGGAGCTGTTACATGGATTGAAAATTAAGGTGGGGATGTAAATGGGTTATAAAAGAGAGAGAGAGAGAGAGAGAGAGAGAGAGAGAGAGAGAGAGAGAGAGAGAGAGACTTGGCTTGAAAATACGATTCTCACCATTCTCTCATCTCTCATTTGAGCTCTCAAAGATTAGAAGAGCTCTAAAATTCATAGCCACCCCTTAACACCACTATGCCCACCATGAAAACCATCATTAGAAAGCTTATAACCACTATGTGTTACCTTAGTAAATCCTAGACACCTTGTGTAATGTAGAGGATGAAGTTCTTGATATTTGATGGGGACTTGAAGACGGTGTTCTTGAGGATGAGGAAGAAAATTTGTGGAGCACACTTGGAGCTAATTTTAAGTGCTTTTAAAGACCCCCTTGAGGCTATGTTTCGAGGTGGGGGATTCTCCATCTTCTTCACCAACTCCACCATCTTTCTAGAGCTCATTTAAAGTGGGAAAAATCAACTTTGATATAAGTTTAAAGTAGAGTAAAAATCAGCATGCTTATTTACATATATTAGACTAAATATATGTAGAATTTATATTAGTTTGCATCTAAGTGTTAATTAGTGGTCATCTTATTATTTGGATGGAAATGGGTTCAAAAGGGATGATTTAGAATGGTGTTTTAAACATAAAAATTTCCGAAATATTCATTAAACATTTGATGCAAAAATATATGTCTTAATGATGTTTTAAAGGAAAATAATATGATTTTGTCCAATAAAAGGTGACGGTTTTGTTTGAAAAAAATTTATGAAATAAAAGTGGAGCTTCATTCCTTAAATGATGAAGTAGAACAAAAAGATAAATTTGTACTTAAATGGGTTTAAAGCTGTTGAAAATTTATGAACACTTTTCATAGACATTTTTGTAAAAATGATTATATATTTTCCTACATTGGATAAAGAGCTTTAAATGTAAAGAGGTGTTTTCACTTTAAAGTGGGTATTTTAATGTGTGCGAAATCATAATAAGAAAACAAAGTGGGTTTAATGTGTAAATATGTGAAACTAAGGTCTTCATGTAAATAGTAAAAGTAAAGAAGACTAAATGTAAAATAAATAGCCAAGTAAGTGTTTAAAAGAAAAATGTCATAATTAAAGTGTGTTTATCGAGTATGTGAAAAATCAGGATTTAATATACAAAATGCAAGAACTTAAATATTAAAGGTGCGTAAAGTGTAAAATGAGAAATTTGAGCAAAGTATGATAATGGAAATGGTTAAATGTGTTTAAATGTTGAAATAGAAGCTTACACTACCTTTTGAACAAAATGACATTTGTTAAAGGACCAAATTGCATGTTTGATAATACAAGGGTAAATTGATAAATTTAATGAAAGTATAACATTTTTATGAATTAAAAATATTGATGAATATTTTACACTAGTGTGGGTGAAAACAAATTAAGTCCTAAAGCATGAATGAATTTTGGTATAAAATCAACGTGTGGGTGAATAAAGGACTTAAAGGTGAAAGTAATAATTTTTTAAGTGTTGAGGGAAAAAACGGACAGTTAAGTCCGGGCTTTTAGCTTCGGCCCGTAAATGTTGAATAATGTGAACATTGGAATAATGTTGAGAACATTGAAAAGATAATTATATTGGATGATGTTGGGTTAAATGATTAAGCATGGTTATGCTGTCCCTAGTGATGAAAGACCCCAAACCAATTGCAGTTTAATTGGCACTCAGTACCGGGTGGTGAAATTCCATGAAACCGTGGGTGTGCATGGGTTGTGACATGTGTGCGTGTCGGCAGAATCCCTAACGAAAATGCTAAGTAATGTATTGAATATTCATGAAAGAGGCATAAATGAATGACATTAATTCATTGATTTACTAATGCAAGAATAACACATTAAATGTTTAATATTCACGTGGCAAGATGGGATAGTTTAACAAGATGATATAATGATGTTTAAGCTACCTATTTAGGTTTGAAGCATAATGAACACAAACGTGTGTTATGTAAGATTTCATAGAAAAATGAGTATTCTTCTAAACACGGTGTGTATCTGTACGTTGAAAGCACATCTTAAGTAATGATTAATAACTCTGCGTGAGTCAATGAACATTGGGTAATAAATGTTTGAAAGTAAATGAAAGATTTTTCCCAACAATTGCGAATTCTTTAGCCGTGTGCGTTAATGGTAAGGAATGCCAGTTTTTAAGCATAATGGTACAAAATGATTCATGTAAAGATAAGGAGAATAAATGGGTTAGATGGTGTTTTTGGAATAAAACGGTATACATATTTTCAAAGGTATATATGTAGATACATACGTACTTTCACATGCATGTAGCGTAGAATGTGAGTATTCTTTTCTGCCGTTCGTTTCTATACTGTATTTGTAAGTTCCCAATGAGCATTCTGCTCACAGCCCTCCTTTTGTTACGGCACGTTGTATGTTGTTCCGCACTTTGAGAGCGTTATACATGTATGTAATTAATTATATTTATAGTTAGTGTCTCTGTTTACTTGGCCTTGGGGCACTTCCCTTTGGTCCTAACACGTAGTTGATGAAAATTGGAATCGCATGCTGATAAGAGTAATATTAAATAATAATAAAAATGGACTAGAAATATTATTTAGGTTGCTTCACTGCACTTCACAATTAACGTACAAACCGGATTGGGTTGATCCTTTAGTAACCCTTAAATCCGGGTAGGAGCGTTACAACTTGGTAACAGAGCTTTAGGTTCATATTCCTTTCGGGTTGACATGGTAAGGTCGGTAGTGGATCTTTCAGTTTCATTGGTAGTTGGAGCTGGTCACGATTGCCTGGTGACGGTTTTGATTGGTACCTTGATGGTAAAGTCGATGTATTAAGCATGTTGTGACATTATCCTTAAGTTGGTGATCGGCTAAGTTAGTAGCCATTACTATTCCGTTACATTTGTTCTGCTTTTATTAGCTAGAAAGTATCGAATTTTGGTGTAGACCGTTAGGTGGTGGCACTTTAGGCTTGTGTTAGATATATCAAGTGGAAGTTTGATGATTAGAAAGTCCTAATGATTTCTATTGCATCCTACCTTGTATGCTTGTGGTTTCACCTATGGGATTAGGTAACTAAGTACTGCGACTCATGAATAAATAATTCTATGGAAATTAGAATGCTTAAGTGACTTGATTATGATTTGGGTTTAGATAATCATATTGATTCAGGGTAATTTAAGAGTGAATCTATATAGTCCTTGGGACTTTGTGTTAGAAATAGTGGTATTGAATCATGATTTAAAAAAAAATTGAAGTGGTAATGAGGAATAAGATCTCTTGTGGAATCAAAAGTGTTGGCCCAAAGTTTTATAGGTAGTATGCGATGCCCCATATCCGACTAAAAGTTTTATAGTTGTGATAACTTGTGATCTTGAAAATGAGCGTGATGGCTATGTAGTGAGACAAGTTAGTTGCCATAGCTGAGTGTTTAATAAGGTTAAGTTATATGCCATGATGAATTTGATCTTAGATTATAGTTATGGACAGGCGTGTGAATTCTTACTGATAATGTCTTTGAGATATGTGCTAAGGATTAACTAATGAGTGATTAGTACAAGTGATAGACACTACCCAGTAATGATGAACTTTAGATTGCGCTTCGTGTATTTCGATAACAAGGATGTCTCTTTTTTAACTTTGAGTATTTATTATAGTGTCAAGTACATAGAGTTACAGTTTGTGTAACACGTAGTAATTGGGTTAGTGTTTGGCCCTCGAAAAAAAAAGAGAAAAAAATATTTAACGGCCATGATCGGTTGTTATACTTGGTAGGATCTTGTCGTAATCACTCATACCCTATAATGTGCTTGATCGTTAGAGATGATTGAATTGGTGTCCTTTCCATGGAGCATTGCGAAATTTATTGTGTGGATGCATAGGTTGTTGATGTTTGTAGTACGATTTAGTCGTATCATTTTATGGCATTTTATAGGAGTTAGTGCCATGGCTTGTTGATAAGCTTGTGTTAAGGTATGAACCCTGTGGATAATATCGAAAATAGGTTGATACGTGTTAGGTTTTACACTTTGGATACTTTGGACACAATGATTTTCATCATGGTTTTAGAGATAACACTCGACATGGAGTGTTAGGCTTAATTATAGCACCTACGTGTGCAACCTGTATGGATTAGTATGACTCTAGTGAGGATAAACATTAGGTATTAGGCATGGATAATGCTTGAAAATTCGAGGTATCATTGTAACTAGTCTGATAGTTATGATTTGAGATCACATAGGATGTTTCTAAAGATTATAGCGATAGTTCGTAGGGTAAAATTATGTGAGTGTTGTGTTTCACTAGATGAGAAAGATCTCAAGGTTTGAAAGTTATCAATCCTATGTGGATATTATGGAGACTTGAGTTTGTAGGATGGTGAATAACATTAAGAAATGAGAAATGTAACTTCTCTTTAATATGAAGGATTACAAGCAACCTCAATCTTAAGGAGGGAGTCCTAGCGTTCTAGCTTCCCATGTAAATTATTGAGGAAACATTCATTATGACTAGTTCATTAGTGGTAGAGTGATATTTTCTGAATACTGGTTATTTTGAGGGATTGTTTCGATGCACGAGTTAGGCATGCTTGTGATTAGTAGTAAGACCTTAGTGTCCACCATGATTGGGTTAGCAATGTAATGGATTAAAATGAAATCTTTAGGTTTTAGACCATAGTGTTGAGGATGTCCTAGGATTAATTGGAAACTGATTGTAGGTAACTAAATTTTAAAGTTGATGACCATGAATTTTGAGGACGAAATTTCCTAAGAAAGGAATAATGTAATACCCCGTCCTAGAAAATATGTATTTGATGATAATCGAAATATTACATTCAAAGAAAAAATTGAGGAATAAATATATAAAGGGATTATGCCAAATAACACAAAAAGTGGCGCATTACGAAAAGTAATTAAGGAGAAAAATTCCCACATCGCATGGTTCGCTTGGATGCGTATTTAAGGTATAATAATCCTAGTAAATATGTTGGTTAAGTTTGACGTGAAAATATCAAGGAATGATTATAATATGGTCATGGTTAATAATACGATAATTTGGGCGGTATGAGATGCACATGATAGGTAACTTTGTGCAATTTTTGTACGATGCATCATGATCCCAAATATCGAAATGACCACTTTTATAGGGTCCAAAAATACATATAAGGTCAAAAAATTAATACATAAAAAATATTTTTGGTCAAAAAATAAAAGTACTTAGAAAATTATGAAAATCTCCAGATCGACTTAAAATATAATTTCGAGCAACTTTATCTTCTTCGACGTCTTAGAGAAAATCATTTAGATCCATTTTACACAGTTTTTGGTCAATACACATCGCGCGGGACACGGACTTGCACAGATTGTTTAGGACAACCGGCAAGTCAAAAAATATCCTAACCATATATTTAGACTCATAAAAATATAAGGAATATTACCATACGAAAAAAAATCGAAAAAAATTTGTTTTTCCCGAAGGTCTTGTTTCTTGCGCGTATTATTTAGGACGTCTCGGAAGGTCAAAAAAATATTATGAATATATTTTTTGACTCACAAAAATATACGTAATATTATTATGAATAGAACATTAAAAAAAATACTTTTCGGCGGAGGTTATGATTTTACGCGCCATGTATAGGACATTCCGGGAGGGCAAAAAATTAGTGTGAATATGATTTTTCACTCAAAAAAATATAAGGAATAAGACCCTTAGGTTTATAAAAAAAAGAGAAACTTTTTACACTTTTGTCGATTGACTTGGGCTGCCAGATCGGCTACAAATTGCGGTATCGTTTCATAATTGCCTTTGAGGAATCTTTGGTGGGTGAGTGTGTAGCAACTTTCACCTTTGCCCAGACCTTGTAGGACACGTTTTTTCCCCTTTAATGTAAGAAGGAGCTATTACATGGATTGGAAATTATGGTGGGGGGGGGGGGGGGGTGTAAATGGGTTATAAGAGGGGGGGAGGGAGAGAGAGAGAGAGAGAGAGAGATACCCTTGGCTTGAAAATACGATTCTCACTATTCTCTGATCTCTCATTTGAGATCTCAAATATTAGAAGAGCTTTTAAAATTCGTAACCACCCTTTAGCACCACTATGTCGACCATGCAAACCATCACTAGCAAGCTTATAACCACCTTGTGTTACCTTAGTAAATCCAAGACACCTTGTATAATGTAGAGGATGAAGTTCTTGATATTTAACGGGGACTTGAAGAGGGTGTTCTTGAGGATGAGGAAGAAAATTTGTGGAGCACACTTGGAGCTAACTTTGAGGGCTTTTGGTGACCTCCTTGAGGCCACCTTTAGAGATGGGGGGGGGGGGTCCTCCATCTTATTCACCATCTTCGCCATCTTTCTAGAGCTCATTTAAGGTGGGAAAAACCAACTTTGGTATAAGTTTAAAGTAGAGTAAAAATCAGCATGCTTATTTACATATATTAGTCTAAATATATCTAGGATTGATATTACTTTGCATCTAAGTGTTAATTGGTGGTCATCTTATTATTTGGATGGAAATGGGTTCAAAAGGGATGATTTAGATTGGGTTTTTAATCATAAAAAATTCAGAATATATTCATTGAACATTCTATGTAAAAATATACGTTAATGATGTTTTAAAGGAAAAGAATATGATTTTGTAAAATAAAAGGCGTTGGTCTTGTTTGAACCATTTTTATGAAATAAAAGTGGAGAGCTTCATTCCTCAAATGATGAAGTAGAAAAAGAAGACAAATTTTTACTTAAATGGGTTTAAAGGTGTTGATAATTTATGAACACTATTCATGGATATTTTTGTAAAAATGATTATATGCTTTCCTACATTAAATAAAGAGCTTTAAATGTAAAGAGGTGTTTTCATTTTAAAATGGGTATTTTAATGTGTGCGAACTCATAATAAGAAAATAAAGTGGGTTTAATGTGTAAACATGTGAAACTAAGTTCTTCATGTAAATAGTAAAAGTAAAAAAGACTAAGTGTAAAATAAATAGCCAAGTAAGTGTTAAAATGCAAAATGTCATAATTAAAGTGTGTTTATCAAGTATGTGAAAAATGAGGATTTAATATACAAAATGCAAGAACTTATATATTAAAGGTGTGTAAAGTGTAAAATGAGAAATTTGAGAAAAGTATGACAATGAAAATGGTTAAATGTGTTTACGTGTTGAAATAGAAACTTGAACTGCCTTTTGAAAAAATGAGATTTGGTAAGGACCAAATTGCAAGTTTGATAATAAAAGGGTAAAGTGATAAATTTAATGAAAGTAGAATATTTTAATGAATTAAAAATGTTGATGAATATTTTACACTGGTGTGGGTGAAAACGAATTAAGTCCTAAAGCATGAATGATTTCGGTATAAAATCAACGCGTGGGTGAATAAAGGACTTAAAGGAGAAAGTAATAATTTTTTTAGTGTTAAGGAAAAATGGACATTTAAGTCCGGGATTTTTGCTTTGGCCCGTAAATGTTGAATAATGTGAACATTGAAATAATGTTGTGCATATTGAAAAGATAATGATATTGGATGATGTCGGGTTAAATAATTAAGCAGGGCTATGCTGTCCTTAGTGGTGAAAGAACCCAAATAAACTGCAGTTTACTTGGCGCTCGGTGTCGGGCGGTGAAATTTCTTGAAATCGTGGGTGTGTGTGTCGACGGAATTCGTAAAGAAAATGCTAAGTAATGTATTGAATATTCATGAAAGAGGCATAAATGAATGACATCAATTCATTGATTTACTAATGCAAGAATAACGCATTAAATGTTTAATATTCATGTGGCAACATGGGATGGTTTAACAAGATGATATAATGATGTTTAAGATATCTAATTAGGTTTGAACCATAATGAACACAAGCGGGTGTTATGTAAGATTTCATAAGACAATGAGTATTTTTCTAAACAAGGTGTGTGTGTGTGTGTGTGTGTGTGTACGTTGAAAGCATGTATTAAGTAATGATTAATCACTCGGCGTGAGTCAATGAATGTTTGGTTATAAACGTTTGAAAGTAAATGAAAGATTTTCCCAACAATTGCTTTTATCCATGTACGTTAATGGGAAGGATTGCTAGTTTTTAAGCATAATGATACAAAATGATTCTTGTAAAGATGAGGAGAATAAACGGGTTAAATGACATTTTTGGAATAAAAATGTCTAATACATTGGGATATATATTTTCAAAGGTATATATACATACTTTCACATACATATAGCGTAGCGTGTGAGTATTCTTGTCTTTCGTTCGTTTCTATACTGCATTTGTAAGTTCCCACTGAGCATTCTACTCACATCCCTCCTTTTGTTACAACGGATTGTATGTTGTTCTGTACTTTGAGAACAATGTAAAGGTAAGTAATTATTTATATTTATAATTAGTGGCTCTGTGTACTTGGCCTTGGGGGCACTTCCCTTGGGTCTTAACATGTAGTTGATGAAAATTGAAATCTGTAAGGACATTTTTGTCCATTAACAATTTATTACGTCGCACGCCGTAACACCGTTGAAGAAATTCAAGATTCATACATTCATCAATGGATCCGAATATCAAAAGATGAAGAGGAATCAAAGTCTGACAGCCAGACCGGTCCGCCTCCCTACCGGACCGATCCGCCAACGGACCGGTCCGCCCCTCAACCAGACCGATCCGCTTGATGCAGATCCAGTATACCCCGGACCGCAAGCGAACCGATGAAGCCTGGAATAAAAGAACCGATCCGGTCACAACTGGACCGATCCGCCTTAGAATAAAAGAACCGATCCGATCAATCGGACCGATCCGTCCCCAAGCCGGACCGGTCCGCTTGGGAGAAACTTCGATAGATCTGCTTGAGATTTTTTAGGCTCAAAGTTTTCTTATATAAAGCCAACTTCGGGGAGTTGTTTTTTAAGACTTTTCAAGACGAATTTCAGAGTCCTAAATACTCTAAGTCTTCACCTATTGAGCCCAAGACTCTAGGTTTTTGATTCACACAATTGCCAATCCTTTGTGAATATTTTTGTGTAACCCAAGAACACAACTTTGGTTTGTTCAACCCTTGTGGAGAAGCCGTTCACTTCTTCATTGCTGCCCTCCTGGAAAGGGAAAATTCCAGCCGACACACTTGTGGAGAAGTCGTTTCTCTTCTTCATTGCAGCCCTCCAGGAAAGGGATATTTCCAGCCGCGGACTATAGAATCCGATACTCGAGGGTAATTCTTAGTCACTGTATTTTCATTGTAATCCGAAATTATATGTTACAATATTATAATGAAAATAATAGGTTTTGCCCCTTTGGGGATTTTTCCTGAAATTGTTTGTTTTTATCCCGAATGCTATATTTTATTTGATAAATCATCTAGATGCATGTTTTAGGGTTTAACTAAAATTTGGGTTTAATTAAAATTGGATTTTATTTGAGAAGTCGCAATATTTACGCTGTACCTACTCTCTCAAATTGGTATCAGAGCGGGTTACACTAATTTATTGCGTGATCCTGATTTTCCAAGGATTTACTTTCTAATACAATTTGTCTACTAACGTTCTCAAATTGGTATCAGAGACTGTTGCACTAAGTTATTGTGTTTTGATCCTGATTTTGCACAAAAATGGCTTTTGATGGTTTTGATGATCTTCGATCTCAAATTTTTGAAAAAATTAATTAGAAAATTCACACGAACTCTTGTTTTAAATCTTCTGTTGAAAACGAATCTGAGAGGTGTCCTTGTTGTGAGGGTGTTGGTCACACGTTACATGAGTGTACCACAAATTTAAAGAAGAAATTGAATAAACCGATTTCTCATGTTTCTACCCTTATTGATTGTGATTGAGAAGAAGAAGTTTTTTATGCTTCTATGCGAGAGTTTCCCATCCATGTGATTAGTGATGATAGTGAAGGTAATTGGAGTGTGGATGAAAGTGAGGAGGAAAGTGTAGATGAGCGTGACTTGCAAACTGCTTTCAATGAACTTTATGCTGAAACTTTGAAAACAAAGAAAGAAAATTTGAAATTGAAAGCTCAATTGAAAGAGTCTGCCATCAAAAATAATGATTTTTTAATTGAAGAACTTAGGGCACATGAGAAAATTTTGAAAGAGAAGTTTGAGTACGTCGAGGGTGAGAGAGATAGTCTTAGAGGGTTGATGGAGACTATGCAAAAGGAGCTTTTAGAGTTTGAGGATTCTAAACGAGTAATGGAATCTAGGATAGGTGAACTTGAGATGAAATTGAAAGATTCAAGCAAAGTGAAATTTGATTTGGAGTCTAGGTCTGAAAAACTTGATAAGATTTTAGGCATAGTCGAGATCAAAACGGATAGGGGTGGGATTGGTCTTGAAAAATATGTTGCAACCATTCCCACACGTGTGAGAGAGCCTCCTAGGTTTGTTAAGAAAGAGGCACATAAAGTTGTTAGGAAAGCACACCATTAGAACATCGTGAGAGAACCTCCTAGGATCATTAGGAGAGACCCACCTAGGCAAATTCAGAGAGAGCAACGGATAAATTTGAGGAGAGGGCCACCTTTAGGGAACACAAACCGCCCGATTTACTCTTGCACACATTGCGGTAGGCAAGGTCATCTTAGGCTCTTTTTTTATAAGCTTTTAATTGGACCTAGGAAGGTTAATGAAAGAATAAATTCGATTCCCAAAACCCCCACACTCCGTTACACATCAATTTGGTTTATAAAATCGGATTTAGAGGCTTATGGTTTATTTGTCCACGATTCCCGTTTGCCTGCACGTGATTCACCCCATGTGAAAGCTTTTGGTTGATTGTGATTGCATGTTTGTCATACACTAGTTGTGGTTTCTTGATATATTTTTACTAGTGTGATGACTTGTACTTTTTGTATAAATTCTTGTTTTTGAAATTTTTTTTGAAAAATAAAAAAAGATTTTATTTTGACAAAATTTTTGAAAAATCCAAAAAGATTTTTGTATTTTGTTTGCACCATTTATGGATGGACACTTAGGATGACCAAGTCACAACATCATTCCATTTTTTTCATGTGACTGTTTGATAGTGTTTTGAGACAATAGGTCAATTCATCCTTGTGCTTTATAATGTTTGGAGTCATTAAGATGTAATTAAGTGTTACTTCCTACATGTTTGACTCATGTTTCCTTTATTGAACACATGCACGGATTTGATTGATTATTGTGCTTGTCTTATCACATGTTGGTTGAGTGTTTTCACTTCAATACTGTCTTCAAAAACGAACCAAGCGCGATAATTTTTAAAAGAAAATTATGCATATTAGAACCGTTTTGTGAGTTTGTGTGATTTGTTTGATAACGGGGAGGGGCTGCGAAAGGTAATCATCTATCCTTTGTGCAAAATCCACCGTTAAAAAGGACCTAAAAAATTGAGGAATTTTATTATCCGAGGTCCAAAGAGGTTAAAAGAGCCCGAAAAAATTGAAAGGCAATAAAAATATATTCATGCCAAAAAGGGGCCATTTAGGTTTTTGCACCAATTATCCAAAGTTTGAGAATTTAGATTACCTCTAAAAGAAAATATATAGGAGGGTGTTTGGTTGGAGAATTTAAAACGGGTTTTCACGTCCATGAAATTCTTGAAAATGCGCTATATAGTTTTGGACTTATTGGTGTTGAAATCATTTGACTTTGATTTGTTGATTTGCATAAGACGATGTCATCTAAATTCAACAAACTTTTACACCTAAGGATACCTTTGATGTTCATTCGTTAGGAGTACACGTATGCATCGTGCATATATGATTGCTTGAGTTGATTTACCTATCGAATGTGTCCACACCCATTCATTCCGTTTCCATGACTTGGTTGTTTGAGTCTAAATCCATGGTGTGATTTTTGTTTTATATTTGTTCAAATTGGTATCTTATTTTTGTACGAAAAAATTTAGAAATTTCAAAAATAGTTTGTGAAGTTTTGTTTGAGCATCTCCTTGAAAGAGCAAATTTACCATATTGTTTGATGCCCTGTTTTGTATACCGTGCCACCCCGATTTTGCTTATTTGATTCATTCTTCTCATTTGTCTATTTGGGGACATCATAAAATGGGGGAGAAAGAATTATCATATTATGGGGGAGTTTGAATTTTGGGGGAGTTTTTGAGATGTTGCTTATGTTTTTATCATATATTATCTCATTTCAAACTCGATATGTCACTTGGTATTTTTCTTTTTCTCATGTGTGTAGGTACTACATGGATTATCATTGACCCTGATGAGAAAAGCTTTGAGATTTGATGATTCCTGAAGAATTGAAGAGCAAACGCTGTAGACTTATTCAATTGTATCTTTCCAGTTTTGGGTTCATGGAAGGGTAGATTTGTATAGGCATTTTTAGTTGTTTGATAATTCGGGTGTTTGATTTTATGTATGTACCGGCATAGACATAGGGGGAGATTTGTAAGGACATTTTTGTCCATTAACAATTTATTATGTCGCACGCCGTTACACCGTTGAAGAAATTCAAGATTCATACATTCATCAACGGATCCGAATATGAAAAGAAAAAGAGGAATCAAAGTCTGACAGTCGGACCGGTTCGCCTCCCTACCGGACCGATCCGCCAACGGACCGGTCCATCCCTCAACTGGACCGACCCGCTTGATGCAGATCCAGTATACCCCGGACCGCAAGCGAACCGATGAAGCTTGTAATAATATAGCCGATCCGGTCACAACCGGACCGATCCACCTCAGAATAAAAGAACCGATCCAGTCAATCGGACTGATCCGCCCCCAAGTCGGACCGGTCCGCCTGGGATAAACTTCGCCAGATCTGCTCGAGAATTTTTAGGCTCAAAGTTTTCTTATTTAAAGCCAACTTCGGGGAGTTGTTTTTTAAGACTTTTCAAGACGAATTTCAGAGTCCTAAATACTCTAAGTCTTCACCTATTGAGCCCAAGACTCTAGGTTTTTTATTCACACAATTGTCAATCCTTTGTGAATCTTTTTGTGTAACCCATGAACACAACTTTGGTTTGTTCAAACCTTGTGGAGAAGCCGTTCTCTTCTTCATTGCTACCCTCCTGGAAAGGAAAAATTCCAGCCGACACACTTGTGGAGAAGCCGTTTCTCTTCTTCATTGCAGCCCTCCTGGAAAGGGATATTTCCAGCCGCCGACTACAGAATCCGATACCCGAGGGTAATTCTTAGTCACTGTATTTTCATTGTAATCCGAAATTGTATGTTACAATATTATAATGAAAATAATAGGTTTTGCCCCTTTGGGGGATTTTTCCTGAAATTGTTTGTTTTTATCCTGCATGCTATATTTTATATGATAAATCATCTAGATGCATGTTTTAGGGTTTAACTAAAATTTGGGTTTAATTAAAATTTGATTTTATTTGAGAAGTCGAAATATTTCCGCTGTAGCTACTCTCTCAAATTGGTATCAGAGCGGGTTACGCTAATTTATTGTGTGATCCTGATTTTTCAAGGATTTACTTTCTGATACAATTTGTCTACTAACGTTCTCAAATTGGTATCAGAGCCTGTTGCACTAAGTTATTGTGTTTTGATCCTGATTTTGCACAAAAATGGCTTTTGATGGTTTTGATGATCTTCGATGTCAAATTTTTGAAAAAATTAATTAGAAAATTCACACGAACTCTTGTTTTAAATCTTCTGTTGAAAACCAATCTGAGAGGTGTCCTTGTTGTGAGGGTGTTGGTCCGACGTTACATGAGTGTACCACAAATTTAAAGAAGAAATTGAATAAACCGATTTCTCATGTTTCTACCATTAGTGATTGTGATTCGGAAGAAGAAGTTTTTTATGCTTCTAGGCGAGAGTTTCCCATCCATGTGATTAGTGATGATAGTGAAGGTAATGGGAGTGTGGATGAAAGTGAGGAGGAAAGTGTAGATGAGCGTGACTTGCAAACTGCTTTCAATGAACTTTATGATGAACTTTGAAAACAAAGAAAGAAAATTCGAAATTGAAAGCTCAATTGAAAGAGTGTGCCATAAAAAATAATGATTTTTTAGTTGAAGAACTTAGGGCACATGATAAAATTTTGAAAGAGAAGTTTGAGTATGTCGAGGGTGAGAGAGATAGTCTTAAAGGGTTGATGGAGACTATGATAAAGGAGCTTTTAGAGTTTGAGGATTCTAAACGAGTACTTGAATCTAGGATAGGTGAACTTGAGATGAAATTGAAAGATTCAAGCAAAGTTAAATTTGATTTGGAGTCTAGGTCTGAAAAACTTGATAAGATTTTAGGCACAATCGAGATCAAAACGGATAGGGTGGGATTGGTCTTAAAAAATATGTTGCAACCATTCCCACACGTGTGAGAGAGCCTCCTAGGTTTGTTAAGAAAGAGGCACCTAAATTTGTTAGGAAATCACCCCATAAGAACATCGTGAGAGAACCTCCTAGGATCATTAGGAGAGACCCACCTAGGCAAATTCGAAGAGAGCAACCGATAAATTTAAGGAGAGGGCCACCTTTAGGGAACACAAACCGCCCGATTTACTCTTATTTTAAATCTTCTGTTGAAAACGAATCTGAGAGGTGTCCTTGTTGTGAGGGTGTTGGTCACACGTTACATGAGTGTACCACAAATTTAAAGAAGAAATTGAATAAACCGATTTCTCATGTTTCTACCCTCAGTGATTGTGATTCGGAAGAAGAAGTTTTTTATGCTTCTAGGCGAGAGTTTCCCATCCATGTGATTAGTGATGATAGTGAAGGTAATGGGAGTGTGGATGAAAGTGAGGAGGAAAGTGTAGATGAGCGTGACTTGCAAACTGCTTTCAATGAACTTTATGCTGAAACTTTGAAAACAAAGAAAGAAAATTTGAAATTGAAAGCTCAATTGAAAGAGTGTGCCATAAAAAATAATGATTTTTTAGTTGAAGAACTTGGGCACATGATAAAATTTTGAAAGAGAAGTTTGAGTACGTCGAGGGTGAGAAAGATAGTCTTAGAGGGTTGATGGAGACTATGAAAAAGGAGCTTTTAGAGTTTGAGAATTCTAAACGAGTACTTGAATCTAGGATAGGTGAACTTGAGATGAAATTGAAAGATTCAAGCAAAGTGAAATTTGATTTGGAGTCTAGGTCTGAAAAACTTGATAAGCTTTTAGGCACAATCGAGATCAAAACAGATAGGGGTGGGATTGGTCTTGAAAAATATGTTGCACCCATTCCCACACGTGTGAGAGAGCCTTCTAGGTTTGTTAAGAGAGAGGACCCTAAAGTTGTTAGGAAAGCACCCCATAAGAACATCGTGAGAGAACCTCCTAGGATCATTAGGAGAGACCCACCTAGGCAAATTCGGATAGAGCAACCGATAAATTTGAGGAGAGGGCCACCTTTAGGGAACACAAATCGCCCGATTTACTCTTGCACACATTGCGATAGGCAAGGTCATCTTAGGCTCTTTTGTTATAAGCTTTTAAATGGACCTAGGAAGGTTAATGAAAGAATAAATTCGATTCCCAAAACCCCCACACTCCGTTACACATCAATTTGGGTTAGAAAATTGGATTTATAAGATTATGGTTTATTTGTCCACGATTCCCGTTTTCGTGCACGTGATCCACCCCATGTGAAAGCTTTTGGTTGATTGTGATTGCATTTTTGTCATACACTAGTTGTGGTTTCATGATATATTTTTACTAGTGTGATGACTTGTACTTTTTGTATAAATTCTTGTTTTTGAATTTTTTTTTTGAAAAATACAAAAAGATTTTATTTTGACAAAATTTTTGAAAAATCCAAAAAGATTTTTGTATTTTGTTTGCACCATTTATGGATGGACACTTAGGATGACCAAGTCACAACATCATTCCATTTTTTTCATGTGACTGTTTGATAGTGTTTTGAGACAATAGGTCAATTCATCATTGTGCTTTATAATGTTTGGAGTCATTAAGAAGTAATTAAGTGTTACTTCCTACATGTTTGACTCATGTTTCCTTTATTGCACACATGCACGGATTTGATTAATTATTGTGCTTGTCTTATCACATGTTGGTTGGGTGTTTTCACTTCAATCCTGTCTTTAAAACGAACCAAGCGCGATAATTTTTATAAGGAAATTGTGCATATTAGAACCGTTTTGTGAGTTTATGTGATTTGTTTGATAACGAGGAGGGGCTGTGAAAGGTAATTATCTATCCTTCGCGCAAAAGCCACCGTTAAAAAGGACCTAAAAAATTGAGAATTTTTATTATCCGAGGTCCAAAGAGGTTAAAAGATCCCGAAAAAGTTGAAAGGCAATAAAAATATATTCATGCGAAAAAGGGGCCATTTACGTTTTTTCACCAATTCTCCAAAGTTTGAGAATTTAGATTACCTCTAAAAGAAAATATATAGGAGGGTGTTTGGTTGGAGAATTTAAAACGGGCTTGTACGTCCTTGAAATTCTTGAAAATGCGCTATATAGTTTTGGACGTTATTGGTGTGGAAATCATTTGACTTTGATTTGTTGATTTGCATAAGACGATGTCATCTAAATTCAACAAACTTTTACACCTAAGGATACCTTTGAGGTTCATTCGTTAGGAGTACACGTATGCATCGCGCACATATGATTACTTGAGTTGATTTACCTGTCAAATGTTTCCACACCCACTCATTCCGTTTCCATGACTTGGTTGCTTGAGTCTAAATCCATGGTGTGATTTTTGTTTTATATTTGTTCAAATTGGTATCTTATTTTTGTACGAAAAAATTTGAAAATTTCAAAAATAGTTTGTGTAGTTTTGTTTGAGCATCTCCTTGCAAGAGCACATTTACCATATTGTTTGATGCCCTGTTTTGTATACCGTGCCACCCCGATTTTGCTTATTTGATTCATTCTTCTCATTTGTCTATTTGGGGACATCATAAAATGGGGGAGAAAGAATTATCATATTATGGGGGAGTTTGAATTTTGGGGGAGTTTTTGAGATGTTGCTTATGTTTTTATCATATATTATCTCATTTCAAACTCGATATGTCACTTGGTATTTTTCTTTTTCTCATGTGTGTAGGTACTACATGGATTATCATTGACCCTGATGAGAAAAGCTTTGAGATTTGATGATTCCTGAAGAATTGAAGAGCAAACGCTGTAGACTTATTCAATTGTATCTTTCCAGTTTTGGGTTCATGGAAGGGTAGATTTGTATAAGCATTTTTAGTTGTTTGATAATTCGGATGTTTGATTTTATGTATGTACCGGCATAGACATAGGGGGAGATTTGTAAGGACATTTTTGTCCATTAACAATTTATTATGTCGCACGCCGTTACACCGTTGAAGAAATTCAAGATTCATACATTCATCAACGGATCCGAATATGAAAAGAAAAAGAGGAATCAAAGTCTGACAGTCGGACCGGTTCGCCTCCCTACCGGACCGATCCGCCAACGGACCGGTCCATCCCTCAACTGGACCGACCCGCTTGATGCAGATCCAGTATACCCCGGACCGCAAGCGAACCGATGAAGCCTGGAATAATATAACCGATCCGGTCACAACCGGACCGATCCGCCTCAGAATAAAAGAACCGATCCAGTCAATCGGACTGATCCGCCCCCAAGCCGGATCGGTCCGCCTGGGATAAACTTCGCCAGATCTGCTCGAGAATTTTTAGGCTCAAAGTTTTCTTATTTAAAGCCAACTTCGGGGAGTTGTTTTTTAAGACTTTTCAAGAAGAATTTCAGAGTCCTAAATACTCTAAGTCTTCACCTATTGAGCCCAAGACTCTAGGTTTTTTATTCACACAATTGTCAATCCTTTGTGAATCTTTTTGTGTAACCCATGAACACAACTTTGGTTTGTTCAAACCTTGTGGAGAAACCGTTCTCTTCTTCATTGCTGCCCTCCTGGAAAGGGAAAATTCCAGCCGACACACTTGTGGAGAAGCCGTTTCTCTTCTTCATTGCAGCCCTCCTGGAAAGGGATATTTCCAGCCGCCGACTACAGAATCCGATACCTGAGGGTAATTCTTAGTCACTGTATTTTCATTTTAATCCGAAATTGTATGTTACAATATTATAATGAAAATAATAGGTTTTGCCCATTTGGGGGATTTTTCCTGAAATTGTTTGTTTTTATCCTGCATGCTATATTTTATATGATAAATCATCTAGATGCATGTTTTAGGGTTTAACTAAAATTTGGGTTTAATTAAAATTTTATTTTATTTGAGAAGTCGCAATATTTCCGCTGTAGCTACTCTATCAAAATCGCATGCTAATAAGAGTATTATTAAATAATAATAAAATTGGACTAGAAATATAATTTAGGTTGCTTCACTGCACTTGACAATTAACGTACGAACCAGATTGGGTTGATCCTTTATTAACCCTTAGATCCGAGTCGGGGTGTTACATCCCAAACTTCCATTTTTTAAATGGTTCTAGTACCTTTCATCTGAGGCTATGTATATTCACGTACTTTAAGAGAGAGAGAGAGGGTGTGAAACTCTAATTTTCAAAAGAAAAAAAGAGGGAGAATAAGATAATTTGAAAAATCAGAAAAATTATACCTAGAGATCTTAGGAATATTTTTCTCCATGTAGAAATAAGGAATAAATCATATTCGACTAAGGTTTTCGTTGATAAACCAAAAGTGATTGTTTTAGTTGTACATTTTTCACTCAATCACTCATTAGTTGGGGGTTGTTTTTACTCTAAATAAAGATTTTAAAATTTGTTTTTTATAAACAGTTTAAAATTTTATTTCCCTGGATTTTATATTGCATGTGATTATTCCTTGGAGGTGAATCGGAACTAGTGAAAAAATTATTTGAATTTATATCTTGTAGATATTTTCTTGAAAATTATTTTGAGTCTATTGTAATTATTTTCAAATAATAAAAATATTTAGATATGAAATATTTGTTAGATCTAATTTTCATCTTTCATACGTGTTTTAATCTATATTATGAAATTTGTTTTTACAATATTTTCATTTAACTCCTTTCTAATACATTCTCCATGTATATATCTTCTAATTTGTTTAGGAATTTATATGTATCTTAAGTGTGTGTGAGTTTTATACATGTGCGTGTAGAGTAATCTCACTTACACACTTCACACACCTCAATAACTTATATAGGTTTTGGTTGATATTTGGAAAGAGTTTTTTTTAGTTAACTGGTGGAGATACAACATTCAAGAAGATTAGAGATACTTTGCCTAGAGTGGGGATCTCGAGTAGGTAATTTTTTTTCCCAGATTTCATCTCGTTGTGAATGAATTTGTAATATTGTTTTGATTATAGTGGATTATTTTCGTTGGGTCATGTAAAGCGTCGTGGTTGTTTCCCCGTCGATTGTGAGGTTTTACCACGTAAAATCTGGTGTTGTGTATTGTCTTTATCTCTCTTAAATATCTCTTACTTAGTTACGAGGTAATTTGTTAAAAATTGACTTAAAGTTTTTGATTAAAAACTAAAGAAGGATTTCATGAATCTAAAACAAAAATTAGGTTATTAGACATTTTTTTAACACAACTACTGTCTATAAATCAAAGTAGGGTGGGGATTACTTACATACATTTTTAACTTTGTTAAAATCAGTGTTTAAGTAATGTTTTTTTCAAGAGTATCTCAGGGATGCGCTTCTTTTTTATGGGACTCCTTCTATTTTTGTCAACCACTTGAAATATTGTTGGTCCTTTATCTTAGTCAAGATCTTATACATTGGATGTTTGAAAATAGTTAGGATAACGTGGTGAGCCTTGTTAGGGTCTAACTTCTTCTCGCCCTTAGGTCCACCGTGTTTCTTTTTCCCCCTTCTTGGGAGAAATATCGTTATCTCCATTTTTTTATCTCATGTGGTCGGCCATTTTCCTGCTATCTATCGACTACTACGTCTTGTACTTTGGTGTATGTCACAATCCAAGACATCAGGCAGTTAACAGTGTTAGTTTTCTTTTTAGTAAGGGATTGATATAATATGAAACTTTTAGGCAGGGGAATATTAAATGAGGCTATCGCCACTTGCTCGGATTAGTCTTCCACCTTATTGTAGATATTTCTATATCGCTAAGCATACTCATGCAAAATTTTTTGGGGCTTCTTTTTCAACTTAAATAGAGATTATATCCTCTTTGGATGGGTGGTGCTAGTGATGAAAGTAGTGCATGCATTTGTTAATAATTTGAAGATGGGGATGGAACAGTGCGATATCTTTTCAAACTACTTTTGCACTATGTCCCCCAAACTAGAAGGAAATATTTGACACGTGAGAACCGTGTTATTGTTACAAAGTGTCATATCTTTCTAGTATTGGTAGGAATGATCAGTGGTTTATGTCTTTCCATCGTAAATTTTTAATCTAGGGGCAGTGAAATTTTTGGGAGGTTCAAAGTCCTCGATTAATCGAGTGAATGGAGACTTTATTGGGCAGATAAGGTCCCTTTTGTCCAGTTCCTTGGTGATTCAAGTCTCTCATGAAAAGGATGCTCATCCATCTCCCTCTATATGAGGCTACAAATATTATCCTTTATAATTTAAGAAATCATTCTTGAGGATTCAACCTATTTGGGAGCTTTCTTAATAATGATGAATGTAAGGACATAAGTAAAATAACAGAGAAGATGAGAGAAAATGGAGGAACAAAAGTATTTAAGTGGTTTGGACTTAGCATACGTCCACTATGCAAAGTTTGGTAGTGTTTCACTATAAAGAAGGGAAAAAGATATTAATGGCCAATACAGGCTCTCTTTCACTCTCTACAAATTAAGTGTAATAATAGGGTTATGTTGAAGATCAATCCCTAGGGAAGGAAGCATAGTATGCCCTTTATAGTCCTAGGGGTGCGTAGTGTCACTCCACAGACATGTACTCCATATGTGAGTGAGTTAATAATTAATGAATGCGTGACACCTGTAGAGAGAATTGTATGAGTTATGATGACAAATATTCCCCCACGTATCGGTTGATTTGCCATAATGGGGTTAGTTAGAAATTCCAACAATACTATTGTCATGATTTCCCCATGCAGATGAGATGTCTGAGGATGAGGGTCTCAGGCGCCAAATACTGGAGCTTTGTTCTTGTAAAGCAGACCCGAGGTGAGATTGTCTAGATTTCTGATTGATACAAACGAGATCGATGGTTTGGCCTCTTAATGTTGTTTGAGGCTGATACTTCATTCAGAATGCTAATTAGGCCGACACGGTAAGTAGGATGATGATGAGGCCGACACTATATGTAGGCTACTGGTGAATGTTATCCATTTATAGGGTTATCTCCGAGGCTAAGACACCTGGAGATGAGATAGTTATGAGGACTCCCAAGGATTGATGATTCTGAGGGCATATATAAGGGGACATGTTATCGCAGAGGTTGTCATTTGGATAAGATCAGACTTATGTGTATCATTCACCCCCTAGAACTTAGTCTTCAATGTCAATGCAAGGCAAAGTTCAAAGTTCGGGTATCTCATGTCGTCATGATCCCCTACGACTGGGGTCACCTCTAGGTCAGTTGAGGTACAACGATCATATGGGATTCCACAGTGGTGGGATTTCGAGCTCATGAATCGGGACACCTATCGTTTTGCCAAATGTCTTAGTGCGAGAGCCTAGGCCATGTGTGCAACCAAATGTCACTTCGTGTGGATTTCCCTAATGATGAGATTTTTGGGAACTGTGCGCACACTTTTGAGAAGTAAAAACCCCATTTCTTCTTCGTTTCATTATTTCTGCCAAACTTGTTTACAAAGCATCAGACTTCTTTCTCTCTTTAACATCTCTTATTTCTCTGGTCTAATTTATCCCTTATCCAATGTTTTTTTTGTGTCCTCGACCTTCCAACGCTTTCCAAGTACCCTTATTTCTCCTTCTCTTCGTTTATTTTGGCTTAATTTTCATTTCAACAACTTTTATTTTTTATGGGTTTTCTGGTTACTTCGACCACTAATTTATGGTGATTTGCCCATTAACTTGTGGCGGTTTAGGGAGGGTATAATTTAGGAGGACTCTTAAGGTTGAGCAAGCTTGTATTTTGGAGTTTTTTCTAACAACCTAGATTTTTTAAATGGGAATTTTAAGATTAATTTTGGAAATCGAAGAAAAATGAAAATTTGAATTTTTCAAAATTTAAAATTTAAAATGTTGGTTTTTATATTTGAAAAATAAATTTTCAAATGGAATTATAATCGGAATTAAAATGGAGTTTTAATTGATTTTTTATTATATATAAGAGTCCTCAAAACATAAAAATTTCTAGAAAAAATAATATTTTTAGAAATCAGACCGTCCGATCGAGATGAATTTTTCACAGTTGTACTTCTCGCTATTCGCTACATCATTCTAATATTTCAAGCCATGCTGACGGTCCGATCGTCCGTAATGATTTTTCGAGTGTTTGTATTTGATTAGAACTCTTTTTCTTAATCAAACTCTTAGTCCTTTATATATCACAACTAATTCGTTGATGGACTTTTCAAATCACTTTTTCTCAAACTTTTCAACCAGAAAACCACTTCAAAATTATTCGCTTTCATGTACAAACCATAGCCCCAAACTTATTCAAGATTTCAACCTTTGATTAGAAGGCTTATTTGGTGTTTTCTCGAGTTTGGTCTAGAACGAGATTTGATTATTTTTGTGAGAGGAACATGATGGTGTGATCAGATTTAGAGGCAGATTTTTATGTGTCGATTCATGTGATGATTTTGAGGTATGGGGTTTTACACAATATGCTCCTTAATCTCGCGAGTGTTATTCCCTTTGTTTTCTTGTGATTATTGACTCATATTTGAATTGCTAAATTCAATTGGAATCGGGAAATTATTGTTGGAATCTAATTTTGATTCATGTGGTATTATTATTGTGTTGGGGATGTTGTAATGAGATTTTAATATGGCACTAATGTTGGGCACTCGCCAAGATTCTTGTTCCGGCTACTTGATAAAGTATGGCGCGGTATGGTGAGGCCTGGTGACTAGGTTAATGTGTTGTTGAGAAATTATATTGATTAAAATGCTTATGAAATTCGCATTTGATTTGAATATCCGTACTCATATTTTTACGCTTTATTCATCGCTAATATTTCTTGAGTATCTTTCCTGTCATATTGTGTACTTCCCCATATATTCTTTTAGTGGCAGGTTAGCGCAGATTTGGGCTCTTTGGATTTGATTTGGGGAATGATTTTTAGCATGGATTATTATTGGGAAGAATATTCGAGAGAATACATTTGTGTAGAATTGTATTTATTTTGATATATAGAATATTTTATTTCGAGATAGATAGTTGTATTATTTCGAGAGACTTTTGTCGTATTTAATTTGAAGAGATTGAGATTAGTGGATTTTATATTACGGGATTTGTTTTAGATGCTCTATACCTCATTATTTGTGGATTTAGATGTATTTTATCACAGTAGCACTCTGTTCGTTCTCCCCGGATGGGCGGGGTGTTACAGATGGTATCAAAGCTTAGTGTAATACCCCGTATTTTTATGCTATATTAATTTGGGGATTTATTAAATTTAATGTGAATGATTTATTTAATAAAAAAATCCGGAAATTAATTATGTTATAATTATTAACGTGTCGAGAGTTAGTAATTATGGGAAACTTGTTGAATATTACTAATGAGCATAGTAATATACTATATTGGTTATATTGAATGTCATAAGTGAATTAAATGACTATTTCGGAAATTTAAGTCGGGACGGGCCCGTGTCACGTCGGGACTAATGTTGTTAAATAAAAAGTGAATATTTTATAAGTTGTTCGTATGGTCGTTTTGAGTGCGCCAACGAGTCCGAAAGGGTCGAGTCAGTCAGAAAAGTGTACCCGAGGGTTTAGTTTGGGTCTCGGGGCGTTTTTAGGCCTAATTAGTACCCCGGGAGGGCATTTTAGTCATTTTACATAATTGGGTAATTAAACCCATGAATTTTAGCAACCTATATCAGCCATTAGGTTAGCCTCTTAGGGTTAGAATATCCAGAAATCAAGTGACGACCATTGGAGAAGAGAGGAAAGAGCTCCAAGGAAATTCAAGGCCAAAAAGCCACCGGATTACACCGCCACCACCACCACCGCGTAGATCGCGAGACAAGGAACGCAGCCATACCAAAATCATCCGTGAATCTGCATAACAAAAATCCCAGGAAAGTATTTGACTTGCGTATCTCGTTAATGCAATCTTCATATTAGTCTAGGATTGTTTAGAGATGGAAACTTTGGAAGAAAACTCAATTTGTGTTAGGATAATGCATGCAGTTTTGATTATATGGAAATTCTGGAACCCTTACCATGTAGAGGAATATAACCCACGAAATTTTGATGATATATTAGAAGAAATTTATGGTAAAAACAGATTAGAACCTTGATTAAGGAAAACTCTAGGGTTCTTGATGATTAGATGGGATTTTGAGTAAATTATCCATGTTTAATGATAGTTATGCACATTATTTACGTTGTAAACACCTGGTATAATGTTATAATGATGATATTAGGATTTTTGGGATGATTGGAATGGAAAAACATAGTTTTGGATGAAGAAGTTTAGTGATACCCGTAACTGCATTCTGCAGAATTTTGCCCAGACCTGCTTGATCGATCGATCGAGCCTAAAGCTTCGATCGATCGTTCGATCGATCGTACCCTCCTGACAGACTCTTAATTCCCTCTTTAAATGAGTTAGATTCAAATTGTTGTGAAATAATTCTTGGGCATTCTTGATAAAATTATTTGGGAGACATTGAGAACCAGTAGGGCATATGAATGAATGTTGGGACCTGTAAATCTTCAACGAGAATGGTATTTATGGGACAATTACTTTAGGGTTGGTAAACTTATAAATTTAAAGGGTGAGGTGCGTAAGAGAGTTACGTTGGAATCTAATAAAGACACTTACTGAATTTCAGATTTGTGAGGATATAGTCCACGAGTGTCCGATAATGAGTAAGAAAACCCTTCGAGTTAAGGTTAGGAACGAAACCTTATACGTATTTCTATAAATGTGAAATTAAGGATAATTGATATAATTATGGGTGACAATAAGAACCTATGTTAATATGATAAAGTGGTATATTTATATGATTGTGTGTACATATATTATATACATGTGAAAAACATACCGCGCTACTTGCTATCCTTGAGGTTACCGCGCTGGGACAATCTTATCTCGATGGGACCTTTATGGGGGATATTTACTTGTACCCTAGAAGATATATATCCTTGGTACAGGTTATCGAATTGATAGTTCAGACGGTCCTAAGAGACGCGAGTATGTGCCATCCTCTTAGAGACTTGGAATCTATGCTTCGCCTCGATATTGTTTGTATATGTGTTAATACAATTCGAGAGTGATTCCGAATTTGTATTCCCCTTGATTTGAGTGGTATGGGGTTTGGATAGTGGAAGTATGCACGCACCATAGTTTTATTCGGGGTGCTATTATGTATATATATTATATGAGTAGTTAATATACATATGAGAATATGATATTTGAAACTGCCTACTGAGATTTGATAAGTAGGACATGGTTGTTGGCTCAAATTATTAATTACTTGTTTTGAAAAAGTATAATATGTCACTGTATAACTTTATTGATTTTATAAAGTTAAAAATGGAGAACTTTGGTTACTGTTTGGAACATTCTTTTTAAAATGGAATCGTGAATTGTAAATCTTACGAGTAATCTAAGATACGTTAAATCTTTTAAAAAGACTAGTGCGATAATTGATAAAACAAACCGTTGGGTAGATTAGTGCGATAGGTGTGCACACTAGAAGAGAGGTGAGTATTTTCTCAAGAGAGTGACGCACTAATATGTTGTTGCATTGTCCTGTATCAATTTAAATACTTGCTAAACGTATTTTAAATCAAACACACTTTCGGGCTCTGACCCGTTTCTTTTTTTTTCTCTCTCTCTTGTATATATATATGTATATATTTCAGGTGCCCAGCCACGGGGGCGCCTTGCTTAGGATCCTTTGAGAGGAACGTGCTGCGCTTAGGTGGGAGTTGCAGGTCACTTGCGTAGACGGCTTCCTTTATTGACTCCACTTCTAGCATTATCATCTATTGGGCATGTGTCGCCCTTTCCATTATTTCATTTGATGTTGGGACATTTATATTTCAGTTAATTCCAGTATTGTTCTATGGGATTTATTCAGTATGGATTTGTGATTCTAGTTTCATATGTTGGCATTCGGTTGGCGAATGTATTATATTATTTGGTTTATCGTGTTGTGATTCTTAATTGTAGAAATGTTGTTATTAAGTAAATAAATCTTTTCTTTAATTAAAATTTGGAAAGTTTGTATGAAAATGTTTTTGACACTTAGCTTAATTATTTAGGGTGTTAAATTGGAAAATTTATTTTTATCGACAGTGATGCTGAGAATGAACCAACTGTTTACCTTGATTTAATTTAATAAAGGAGTGATCGCTCGGTATTTAATTAGGCGGGGTGTCACACTTAGGTATACGATAACCCTTGATTCTTGGGTATTGGGTCTAGCATAGGGGTTAAATATGCTTTCTTGGGAGATAGAAAATTTTTGAGGATGTGCTAGGCGTCGTGGTGAGGATGTTAAGAATTGATTTGAGGACTTTAGTGTGTGATTTTTGGGAAATAGAATCGAGTAGCATTTTATTTCGAGCGTTAGGTTTCGTCGAATTTCGAGGACGAAATTCCTTTTCAATGGGGGAAGTATGTAATACCCCGTTATTTTGAGGGTTATTTATGAATATTATACAAGATTTCCATAATATTATTATTTTATTAATCTGGATATTGACATTATATTTATTTTTATTTTAAATGAATCAAACATTTAAATTTAATTGACTTTTGGACATTTTGTAATGGTTTAAATATCTAAAGTTGACAATTTTAATTTAAAGGGTAATATAGTAATATGCGTTAGCTTAGGCTACAAGATCGGGTTTGAGAGAGGGGTTATATAAGGAATATAATGGGTTATTATAAGGAAAGGGAGATGAAAAAGAAAGGCCAAAAAATAAATTCAAAGAGGGAGCAAGGAGTGGAATGAGAAGAGCCAATTTGGAATGTTTAAATCTTATTTTTGAGTGCATTCGAATGAGATTTGAGAAAAACTCAAAACACATACCTGACTCATTTTTTAGTGTAGAATCCAAATCTAAATTTGGATTGGTGATTCGAATAATTTTTGGATCTGATTATTCTGGGTTTTTAAAATAGGACTATTTGGGGTTATCTCGTGTTAGGGATAGAACGTGAATTGATTATTTTTGCGAGTGATGGTGCGATCAAATTTAATGGCTAAATTTATGTGACAATTCTCGCAATGATTTGAAGATATGGGGTTTTACAAAGTATGCTCCTTTAAATCTCTCGAGAGTTTATTCCGTTGATTTCATGTTTAATTGAACTCATATTTGAATTGTTAAATTCTTTGAAATCTGTAGAAAAAATTATTGAATTATTTTGATTCATGTGGCATCATTATATTGTTGTTGAGCACGTTGTCATAAGATTTTAATATGGCATGGAGGTTGGGCACCCTCCAAAATTCCTGCTTTTCGGGGCTATGACTTGATAAATCACATGCGAATGGGGTGAGGCCTGGTGACCCATTGATGTGTTGTTGAGAAATTTATTAATAAATGCTTTGAGATTTGCATTTGATTTGAATATTCTTACTCGTGTTGTTACGCTTTATTCATCGTTAATATATTTGTTGAGCATCTTTCCCGTCGTATTATGTACTTCCCTATATTTTCTTTTAGTTGGCAGGTTAACGTGGATTTGAGCGCTATGGACCAATTGGGATGATTTTAGCATGGATTATTTTCGGAATAATATTTTTTGAAAGATTTGTATTATTTTATTGTGTTGTATAGAGAATTGGTGATTTATATTATTTTGAGTGACTTTGTTGTATTAATTAGCATATATTGAGATTAGTGGTTTCTCTTTTTGTGTTGTTGTGGGTTTTGTTAGATGCTCTATATCTTGTTACTTGTGGATTTGTTTAGTTTTATCGATAGTGGTGCTCCGTTCGCTCTCCCCGGGAGGGCGGGGTGTTATATTTTTGCGTGATTATTTAGTTTTTGACGTATTTTTCGGTAGAAGGTCACCAGAGGTGTTCTTCGTATAAGTTTTTCAAACAACTATCTAGCTGTCAAGTTTGATTCGCTGTAGTTGCTTTAGAAGATTTATTCGAAGTTTTTCATATCCCGTAAGTTGCACGATTTAGGGGAAGAGTTCCCTCACTTGCGTCAATGTATAAGACGAGATATTATAAATGTTGAGGTCGAGTCTCAACGTAGGTCTCAGGTTCCACTTATACTTGTTGCCTTATTTGTAGAGCACCCTACTGTACTTCTCACTTTTCCCCACTCTAATCGAGCCTAGAGTTGTTATTTCAATCAGTAATGACTCCATGTTTGTCTCGTATTCCAAAGGCTAGAGCCCTTCTAAACATCTAGGCATCCATTATGACCGATAGGATTTTGAAGTCGACTCCTTTGAGATGGCAATGAGAGTTTCAATGGACCATGTAAATGAGGGTGAGATCATTAATTCCAATAATCGGGGTATCCCTAATACTCCTGCTCATCAACAAGGAGATCCTGAGCACTAGATTTACGATATTTTTACGACAATCCTAAAGTTGTGTTTGCTACCAATGTGCCTCCTATGGTCATACCAATCTTGGTTATGACTCGGGATGAGTCTAGGAGTCAAGATCCTCGTAGTAAAGTCCCTACCACTAAGGATGAAAGGGATGAGGATATTAATGTTCTAAACACGAGTGCTGCCTCGTCTATTCCCAATGATATCCATGAAACTAACCTGGTAGTCTGGAGGCACCTTTATGGGATTAAGTCTTCCATCCACATAAGGGTTCGCACTGAAAATGAGTGAGCCTTTGACCTCACGAATGAGGGAAATTGATAATCGTTGAGCAGATGTTCAAGATTGGTTTCGACCTTCCAGTCCATCCATCAATAAGGGATATCCTTGCTTCAACTACTATTTTCCTTGCCCAAGTGACGCCATTCTTTGGAGGGCTATTTGGGATGTGGATCTCATAGTTGATATCTTTCGGGCATGTTACACTACAATCACTATGAGAACCACCCCCTTCTATTATCATTTTGTGTCTCATTGTCCTTAAAGAAAACTCATCCACATAAACAAAACTTCCAACCATAATTGGAAATCCCAATACTTCTTCATCTTAGGTGATTTGGAATTCAACGAGGGAGAGTTATCCATAGTTGATGAGGCAAGAGTTCCTCAAAAATTGAATTGTGTATCGATCTTGGCCAAAGTGAACCCATGTCTTAGCACCAAGATGATCGAAGATATTGATACAATCAGGGGGGATGACTTCATTGTCTTTAAAGGCCTGATGAGCCCTGAAATCTTGCAGTATTCAGGCATGGGGTTGACCCCTTGACATTACTTTGCAAGCAAAACTTCTTAACTTCTTGTTGAACTTTACTATCGTCTCAAATTATTCTGACTTAAGGTAGGTCGATACTGAAAATATTTATTTTTTCTTTATAGACCACCCCAAGGTATCCCTGACGAAATCTAAAAGTTAGTAGCTTTAATGTCAACAAATCTTTTTGCCCATCTTCGGGAAAAGCTGCTCAACTGACATAAATTCAGGACAAAGTGATGAAGAGGCCCTTTAACAAGTGCTTTAGGTAAAAATGACTTAGTAAATTATTTCCATATTTATCTTCTTAAACCCTAAACATGCATCTAAATGATTTAATCTATCAAAAAATTAAAGCATGCAGTAAAAGAAACAATTTTAGGAAAAAATCCCCGAAGGGAAAAACCCTTTTTATTTTACTATAATTTTTTAAATTATAACTTATAATGAAATACAGTAACACACGAATACCCACAGGTATCAGTCGTTGTCGTCAGCAAAGCAACAATCGCAGCTACTCGTCAAGAACATGCATTTTTGTTTTTAGCAAAGATCCACACGCAACGAACCTCAAAGATCCCAGTCCAATCTTCAGCAGGGAATACCCTCAAGCCCTCCCAATTACCTCATTCATCAATTGTCTTCAAGTGTATGCGTTTAAGATCACAAACCTTTTGGAATTATGAAAATTGGATCTTGAATAAACTTTGGATGAAATTAGATAGAATGGGAATTTTTAGAACAATTCATCTCAGGGAAAAACGTCTATGTAGTGTTTTTTTTATAACTGAACAAAAGAGAGTCCAAGAAAATTGAAACACAAAATTCAAGGAGGTTGTCGTTCGAGCGACAAACACTGTCGTTTGAACGACAAGCGTTGTCGTTAGAACGACTTTAAGTGTCGTTTGAACGATAGTGAACAAATGTCCCATTTAGACTTTATCCTCTAATATTTTGAAAATAATTTAGCTTAGATATAATAAAACTGTTTTTCAAAACTTTGATTTTAATTCCCATTATTAAAAAACTTAATTCATCCAATATTTAAACAAAATTTTAAATCACATATTCCTTTGATTATTCATACTTGTGTGATTTTATAACAAACAAAGTGTGAAATTGCAACTTGAATTGATTTGTTCTTTGTGGCTTTAAATTATAACTCCTTCAATCTTGAATATGTGTAGGCTTTGAATACTCTTGAATAATTAACTAGTCTAGACTCAATTTATTTTGTCCGAAATCAAGTCAATTAAAAACAAATTAACATATTAGAAATTTGAACTTAAAAGTGATAACTGGAGGCCCCAACGTTATTGAGGGATTCAAGAAGGGGAATGAGGTTATTGGTGGGACCTCAACTAATCCTCCTCCACAACAAAAGAAAATAAAGGAGCTCCCGTTAAGACAAACTATGTACCCTCTTCTCCCTATGAGGGGTAATGTCTCGACTGTCATGCGTCTAGCTCTGCTAGGCATCAATGTTAACTCTCTTTTTGGGAGTCAACTGAGAGTTGGAGAGGTTATTACCTTGGTTATCCCTGAGTGTGACAACCACTACATTGATTCCCAATACCCCTCTCGGGTTTTAACTTTTCTCTACTTAGCACAACCCAAGTAAACACTAATATAGTTCTATCTACCCAAAGTGTAATATCGGCTCGTAGTAACTTATTGTTTTCATATTTTTTGCAATATTTCATCACTCTTAAGAATATCTGACGGTGGGTGCCAAAGAATAAGGAAAAGTCTAAGGCGACTTTTGAGGCTAAAGCCCGACCTGATGATCTGAGGTAAAAACTACCTGAAGGAAGAGTTGACACCAAAGCCCATGAGAAGTGGTCCCGCCACAAGGAGTATATATGAAATCTCTCAGCAAAGGTGGAGTCTCTTAAGGACAAGCTCAAGAGGCAAGGGGAAGATGATTCAGAAAAGGTTTATATGGTTGTCGAACAAGTTATTTCTAAATTTAAATAGTCAGAGGAGTTTTTTGGCTACACCATCTAATATATGGAAAAGGAGTCCAAATAGTGTGTTTCTAGATATCCAATCAACATGGTGACCTTGTTTCTAATCACCCTCTCCCCATCGATATTATTCATACTTTTAACTTTTTTAATCCTACTAGCATGGTTTCCCTATAGGAAGTCCAATCCTAAGTAAAGAATGCTAAAACTATTGTGGCTGAGGCCGAGACTACTGTTGCTGACTAGTATGACATTGATATGGCCAGGGGGGGGGGGGGGCTAAGAAGCGAACACTATTACGCCTGGTGGAACACTAGTTGAGAAAATTTTAATTAAAACTTGATTGATAATGCTTAAATTTAATTCTGGGTGACGGTGTGTGGTATTTAACCCCTTTTTGTAATCTTCTTTGAACAATTTTACTTTTGAACACTCTTTTTCTAACTTGTGTGATTACGATTTGTGAACAATCTCTTATTGCTTTAATATTACAATTAGTTTTTTGCTAAAGTGTTGAATTTGATAGTTGCCTTCAACATGTTGTTCTTGTTTTGCATTTTCACTATACTTAAAATGAAGTTAAATCTCAATATATTAAAATAATGCTAAAGACGTCCTATCTCTCAAGGTTTATTTAAAGTTGTGCCTTTGAGGCGAGACTCTTTAGGCATGTTTACACCATCAAGAGAGGAACTCATTAATCACTGTAATTGAATTTTTTAAGGGTCTAACCATACTAAAATGATGTTAGGGACCTCCCACCTCTTAAGGTTTATGCTGAGGGGTGCCTTAGAACTGAGACACCTAAGACACTCTCATACCACCGAGAGAGAGATTTAATTGTGCACCATACTTAAATGATGTCTAAAAATCTCATCCTACTTAAATGATGTTTAAGGACCTCCAACCTTTCAGGGTTTACACAGAGTGGTGCCTTGGAATCGATACTCCTAAGGCACTCTCATATCGTTGAGATAAAGATTTAATTATGTACCATACTTAAATGATTTTTAACAATCTCTTCATAATGTTTAACAATCTATCCATACTTAAAGATGTTTAAGGGCATATTTATAAAAATGGTGTTAAGGATATCCCAGTTCTGGGGGTTTATGCAGAGTAGTACCTTAGAGACGAGACTCCTAAGGCACTCTCACACAGCAGAGAGAGAGAGTGATTTAATTATACACCATACTTAAATGATGTTTAACAATCTCACCATAATTAAATCATGTTTAATGATCTCACCATACTTAAATGATATTAACTTGGCTATGTGGTATTCACAAATGCTATTTCTAAAAATGAGATGAGGCAATACATCATTACATTTCAATTTTTTCATATAAAGGGAAAAATTAACTTTCGGCTATAACAAATGAGCCAACTATCGATAATATTTTTTCAAATGATACACATTCCAAGGGTTAGAAAACGGATCTCTTTAAAGGTTTTATAACCGATATTTACCTGGGATGACCTTCTTAGTGACTCTATAGGGACCGTGCCAAATATAATAGAGCTTATTGGCCTTTTGGATGACACCTTCTTCAGCACTAGGTCTCCCACTGAGATGGGCCGAGACTTGACCTTCTTATTATAGGTCGATTAATTAATAATTGCATCCTATTTAATTTCTTCAATAAGGTTTAACACGATCCTTCTCTCTCTCATATTTGCCTCATGGTCATAATTTTGAACCTTATGACTTGACAATCCAATCTCTATCGAAATCATAACCTTTGACCTATAGGCTAGCATGAAAGGCATTTCTCATGTTGGGGTTCTCTTTATCGTCCTATATGCCCAAAGAACATTGTGTAACTCGTCAACCTATTTTTCCTTAGCATCTTTTAGATTTTTATTGATTCCATCCGATATTTTCCTATTGGTCACCTTTGTTTTCCCATCAGTTTGCAGTCGGCCCGACGAGGAGTAAAACTTATTAATACCAACTCTTTCTCAATAAGCTTTTAGATATTTATTCTTGAATCCCATATCAGCGTGTTGGGAAGTTTTTAACGACGTATCTTGTTTCTCTAAATAAATTTGAAGTATTTATCATCCGCCATTGTCATCATAGCCTCTGCTTCCACCCACTTAGAGAAATAACTAATTACAATGATCAAGAATTTAAAATTTCCCTTTACTCTAGACAGGGGGCTGACCAGGTCTATTACCCACATGAAAAAAGTCTAAGGGGGCGATATTTAGGAAAAGGGTTGATGGGGTATGGCTGCAAAATACTAGTACTTATCACAACAAAAAATGTATTTTGCTGAGTTTTTTGCAAGATTCTACTAATACTACCCCTGAGTGAGATTCCTTTGGCTAAGGATTATCCATGTATGTGGATTTCATGCAAGCCTTCATGTACGTCTATGAGTGCATAGCTTAATTCAGACAGGTGCACGCACCTGAGGAGTGGAAGCAAAAAACCTATCATATTTCCAATGATGGTGAACTTGGTTGCACGATATCTTATTTTCTTTCGTTCGACTTTGGCATCTAGAATCTTTCCATCTTTTATCTAATCTATGATTGGGTCCATCCAAAATGTCCTCAGATTTAGAATGAAACAAACTTCTATATCGATCTCTATAGGCACTGCCTTTTTTTTATCTACATTCTAGTAACCAATGCTAGCCTTAGTAGTGAATTAGCTATACTATTTTCACTCTTGAAATTCTTTTAATCTTGATCTCTTTAGAATTTGATAATATTTTTCTTACTCTTGCTAAGTACCTAGCCATATTCTCATCTTTAGGATCACAAATTCCCAAAACTTGGTTAACTATCAACTGGGAATCATTATGAACGACCATTTTCCCGAGATTCATGGCTTTATAAGGGAGAATCCTTCCAATAGAGGTTCATACTCCAATTCGTTAAAGTTAAATCGTAAGTCATACTTAATAGCGGCCCCATATGGTGTTAATAGTATAAATACCTCCACTTCTATTTTCATAAGATGAACCGTCAACAAATAGACTCCATATTGGCCCCCCTTGTGCGAAAAGGGCTCTCAGCCATGACTCTATTTTTTATCAATAAATCTCGATTTAGCATACCATCTATTGTGTTGAGTGATACTTCCTTAGCCATAATCTCCTTTCCTTTCTGGAATACTAGAAGAACTTCAATCGGAGATTCACTTTCTGTGTCGTTCATAATTTCCCGCATAAACTCGGTAACAAAATCTTCCAATTTGTTCCCTTTAATTGCACTTCTTAGATGATATATGATATCAAATTCACCGAACCCGAAGGTCCAATCCATTGATCTACCCAATTTCTGAGGTTTAAGAATGACCTGTCTGAGGGGCATGTCGATAAGCACTGCCATCGTATGATCCTGAAAATAGGGCTTCATTTTTCTTAAAGCATGGATCAAAGAATATGAAAGATTTTCCATCTTTGAATACCTTAACTCCTCCCCTTTAAGTGCTTTGTTATTGAAGTAAACATGCTTTTTGAATTCCATTGTCATCTCGGGCAATGACTACCCTGATGGCCGACTCTAAGACGATCAGGTACAAGTATAATTGCTATCTTTGTATTGATCATGAGAGGAGCATAGTTGAGTCGAGATAAGACTTTAGCTATTGAAATGCTTTTTAACACTCTTTATACAAAATAAGCACTTTCCTTAGAATCTAAAAGAATGGCAAACACATGTTTGTTGCCCTAGAGACACACCTATTTAGCCCAGTAACTCGTCATATCAATCTCATAATATTTTTTATCTTCTTTGGAATTTTCATGTTAATCAATGATTTAATATTAGAAGGATTCTCTTCGTTGCCCTTTGATTGACTATAAATCCTAATAATCTTCCCGCTCCAACGACGAATACACATTTAGCGGTATTTAATTTCATTATGCATTAATCTATCATGTCGAATGTTCTTTCTAAGTCAACTATATAATTCTCGACCTTTAGACTCTTCGTCAGCATATCGTCCATGTATACCTCCATTACCTTCCTAATTTGGTCCTTTAAAATTTCATTATCTAGACATTAATAGGTAGCCCCTATACTCGTTTGTCCGAACGACATAACTTTATAGAAGTATGTCCCTCTTTTTAGTGATAAAAAAGGTCTTCTCAGCATCATCTTCGTGCACTGAAATTTGATTATACCAGGAGTAAGCATCCACTAAGATTATGAGATCATGGTCTATCGTAGCATCTACCATCTAGTCGATCCTAGGCAAATGAAAATTATCCTTTTTGTAGGCCTTATTAAGACAAGTGAAATCCACACACATTCTCCATTTTTGGTTCTCTTCTGGCACAATGATGACATTGGACAACCATTGAGGGTAATGCAATCCCCTGATTAAATATGCGATTTGTAACTTCCTTGACTTCATCTTGTATAACTCCGTACTTGTCCCTTGTAAAATCTTGTCTTCGCTACTTTAATAGATTCGAAGTCTTGTCTATGTTCAACTGATGATAAATGATTTTAGGGTCAATCCCCAGCATGTTGTTGTGTCTTCATTCAAGCATACTTTTTCTTTTAACAATAATTAAATTAATGTTTTTTTTGGTTGATCCTCACTGAGAACGATGGATTCCACCTCTTTCACGGAGTCTCCCATTTTAAGTCTTAATTAATCCATTGGGGTCAATGGTGTCTATGTTGTATGCAGTTGTCTTACTTTGATGAGCCTCCCTCTCTTCCATCGAGGTGAAGTAGCACTCTCCTGGTTCCACCCGATCACCATCTACTTCTTTTACCCGTAAAGGGTCTGGAATTTCATCATTTGGTGTACAGTTGATGGAACGACTTCAAATTCTTTGAGTGCTAACCTCCTTAGGATTATGTTATAGGTCGAGAAGACAATGTCATCAATCACAAAAAGCTTATCTTCTTGGTCAAGAACATAGGCCAGGTTCCCATGCATGCATCCATTTTGTAAACACCTAGTGGGTGGACATTATCCCCACTGAATCCAATCAAGGGTTGGTAGTAGAGGGCTAATCTCTTCTTTCTCAATTTTAACACTTTAAGACAGTCCCGAAACTGAACATCGGTCGAGCTTCACAGATCCAACAATATACGAGCCACATTATAGTTGTGAACTCGTGTACTAATGATAAGAGGGTCGTCATGTGGGGTCAAAATTCCCTTGAAATCTTGTCTTGATATTCCCATGTTGAGGTTGTCCATGTATACTTTCTTCATCTTGCTAGGTTTAACATAGGCCTCGACCGAATTAACCTCAATCCTCTTAGTTCCAACTTTTTCTTCGACTATGTGAGCCTTTCCATCGATTGGCTCAGTTCCACCACCTATTAATCCCCCGCGTGTCATTTTCACATGAATGAAATCATATCAAGGATACCTTCAAATGCAAGAGGATTGGAAAGGTGGTTTAGATTGTCTTTATGACTATCATCTGATTCTTGTATATTCTTATTTTCTTTCACCTCTTTCTAGGGATTTTCATCCTTCCCTGTGCTGAACCTTTTCCTACCCTCATCTCGACCTCCACTTTTATCCATGCATTTTTAATGATTTCTATGTTTCAGCATCTTTTAAATCTCACCCTTAAGGGTGAAGTATTGATCCATCGTGTGATTGTGATCTTAATAAACCTTGCACCATTTTCTTTTGCCCCTCTTATGAGGTAGGGTTTCAACATTTTTGGCCACCTAAGATCTTTATCATCCTTTCTTTCATTTAGGATCATGTCAGCACTGATCGTTAGTGGAGTATAATTGGTAAATTTTTCATCATTGGATCTTTTATTTCATTTTTTCTCCTTATCTCGGCTTTGGGCAGACTTTCCACAGTTAACCTATTTTAGGTCAACTCTCTTGGCCGCCATGGCCTCCTCTACGTTCTTGATTCTCTTGTCCATTGCCAATAATTTTATTATGGACTTTGGAAAATCTTTAAATATTTTTCATAAAATTTTCCCTAGTTTCAAGCCGTTGATGAGGGATGTCATGGAGATACTCTCTTTGTCGTCATTAATTTCCAACATTTCCTTGTTAAATAGAGAGATATAGTTCCCCAGAGGCTCATTATTTCCTTGTTTGACATTCGACATACGAGTCACGCATTTAGCTGGCTTCATGCCAAACATAAATTATGAATGAGCTTATTGGACAACTGTTTAAAACTTTCTATGGACCCTCTCAATAAGCTGGTATAGCATACAAAGTCGCACTAGTAAGGATGGTGGAAAATTGTTGACACTTCTTTTCATCGGGGGTTGAATAGATATTGGTAGCCAATTGATACATCTCTATGTGATGAACATAGTTAATACTCCCATCATACCTGGGTGTCATGATTGACGATTTAAATTTGGCCCCGGTTGGATAGTTGACTATTCTCAGCACAAAAGGAGATCCCTCCATGTATCCCCTATGGTTGGTGTCTCATTTTTTTAATGAGACAACCGATCTTATCTTATAGCCTTTGAATTGAGTTATTCCAGGGATTTTCCTCCTGGACTAAATTCTCTCATGCCCCTTTTACTTCAGCAAATATCTTAGTGGTCGATCCTCTGCATATATTTCTCTGTCCGCGGGTGACTTTTCTATATTCCTTTCTCTTCTAGTATCATATCAATCATTATTATGGATAGGACTAGTGTCATGCGTGTCGTCAATGCTCGAGGAATGTTGATCTCGACTACCATCACCCATTGGCCGAGATGATTGATGGTCGGCTCCCCCCACTTAGCTTGTCAAACTAAGAGCCTTTCTAATGACTTTGAGGAGTGTGTTATATAATCCTCCCTTGGTAAGTTGGAGTTGGGGTTGTCCCCATACGATAGGAGGTGTTAGAAGTTTCATACCTATCCTAAGAGTCTGCTTCGTCACACGCCAGATCCTTTTAATATTCTTAAACTTACCTTCTATGGCGGATACATCACGGGTTTATGATATCCCTATGTTGGAGGTGGTGCTAAACTTATTTTGCATGAGCAGGGTGTGGTCCCCTGACTACCGACATTATCAAATTGATGTTGGGATTATTTGGGATCCCTCTTATGATGTCTTAGCTGAAGACTAGGAGCTGCTACTACAATTGCTATTGACTGACCATAAGGTACCTCACCGTTATCGCCACATCAACCATTTATCATTATCGAGGTAGTTAGCTGGAGTTATCCCTAACGTTGAAAGGTGGATCAGTGTCCATTTTTGGTAAAACTCATTCAAACAATAAAAAGGAGTGAATAAGAAAGAAAAAAAAATAAAAATAGGATAAACTAGTAAAGCTTAAGAACCACCCAACTCAATCTCTTTAAATGGTGATTCTGTTCCATCAGTGGCGGGGTTAGATCAACACCAAATTCAAGAAGGTGAATGTTCAAGCTGAGGTAAGGAAGAAAATTAAGTCTTTTTCCACAGATGTCGCCAAAATAATGATGTAAGAAATCATCGTTGAGGATTCAACTTGTTTGGGATCTTTCTTAATAATGGTGAATGTAAGCACAAAATTAAAATAGCAAAAGAGACGAGAGAAAATTGAGGAACACAAATATCTAAGTGGTTTGACCTTAGCCTACATACACTCTGCAAACTTTGGGAGTGTTTTCACTATAAAGAAGGGGAAAGACATTAAAGGTCAATACAAGATCTATTTATGTATCTACAAGTTTAGTGTAACAGTATAGTTATGTTTAAGATCAATCCTTGGGAAGGAGGCATATGATTCCCTTTATAGTCCTGGGGGTGCGCAGTGTCACCCCCTAGCATGTACTCCATATGTGGGTGAATACCTAATAAATGTGGAACACCTAGAGAGAGATGAATACATTATGATGAAAAATATCCCCCCACGTGTTTATTGATTTTCCATAAAGGTTTTAGTTGGAAATTCCAACATACCATTTCCATGATTTCCACATGTAAACGAGATCTCTGAGGCTGAGGGTTTCAGTCATCGAGACTAGTGGATATTTATTCTTGTGAAACAGATCCAAGGTGAGATTGTCTGTCTTTCTGACTGATACAAATGAGATTGACGATTTAGCCTCCTAATATTATCTAACTCTGACATTGCATGCAGAATGCTAATGAGACCGACACTGTAGGTAAACTACTGGTGAATATTGTCCTGTTATTGGGTTATCTCGAAGGTCGAGACAACTCAAGACAAGTCTGTGTATGAGAACTCCTAAGGATTAATGATTATGAGGGCATATATTAGGGGAAATATTATCGCTATGGTGGTCATCCGAACGAGACCAGACTTATGTGTATCACTCCTTTCCATGATGAATGTCGTGGTAATTTTTCTGTTTGATGATCTCCTCTCATAGGAATGATCTTGGTCGCAACCTGAACTCCTTCCTAAGCTAGGAGTATTAATCTCTCAAGGACTAGGGGTGCGAGTGATTTCATAATGCTTTTGTTTGTCCCCATGGAAATCTCGTACCATCCTCTCTAAAGAAAATTATAAGAAAGAACAAGATGGGATAAACATGGAATCACTTGTATCTTAGCCACACATAAAAGATTCAATTTATATATATACATATATATAAATTTTATCGTGATTAGATTTAAGTGAATCTTCAAGATAAATTATGAATCCAAATCACAAACCATATATCAAAACCAAATTAGAATGGGAAGAAGATAATCATTTCTTGATTGTGAACATCGGATATTAACTAGAATTTAGTAAGTGTGAAAATATTGCTTTTACATTTTAACATATCAAAATGGGTTCTGGATTTGTTCTCTTATTGCATAAATGAAATATTTTAGAAATCTATTTGATATATTTGATTTCCATCTTATTCTCATTTTCCCCATTTGGTAAATATTTCGCCTATCCTTTAAAGGCTTAATTTATCATATGCTTCCATTCTCTTATTTCACCTTGGTGTATTCTATCCTTAGAGTTTTATATTTAGGAAGTGTTGTTTACGATTGGGAATATCATTCTTTATTTGCATATCATTTCTTTATTTTTAGTATTAAGTGACTTTGGGTTTGAAATTTTTTATCAATAACTTTGGAGTATGTGATATTTCTTTAGACTTTGATATTAATATGGAATTTCCATATATGATAACGCCATCGTTTTGTTCATTTGGTATATTCATTTGGGACATTATCATTATAATCTATGATTACTTGTTTACTTTTATTATAAGTGTGAAAAAGTGATTCCGGTGATATGTAAAATCATTTTTTTTCTTAATGATTTCATTTTTATGATACTAGTATAAATTTTCATATATCTTATTTTGACGTATTATATATCCTAATGGTTGTTGTTCATTTGAGTATTCATGCTTCACCTTTGGATGTTTTGTGACCCCTGACTTGATGAGATGTTCTTAAATTTATTTCATAGATACTTACTTCTTATGATGTTTTCAAATTGTATTTGGGATTATGTTCTATGATATTAGGGCTTTAAATTAATTGTTTAAACAACCAATTGACATATAGGTTTCTATTTATAAATCTAAGTTATTTTTCTCATTGTTCTTATTTTTATGTTATATACATATTGAGTATTAATGCTCAAATCTGGATGATGGTTTTTATATAGTTCAGTTATAATAACATTATCGATCATATATGAATGTGTATATTATCCAATGGTTTTCATATCCAATATTAATATCATCTAGTTGTACTTATTGTTATACATAGTTGTTAATACTCTAGATTATTTTTTCTTTTTCTTTATTTGGACATCTTTCTAGTAGGGGAATAGTTATATAACAGGGTGAAAACATTTTATTTAGGGACGAATCAATTTGAGACAAAAGTATTATAGCCATAGGAGGGAAGAAACTAAAATTTGTATTCTTATGCTCATAATTCTTACATTATACTTCCAAGGGATCGGAGTTTATGCCATAATATTTTGGAGAGTCTTTTAGTAATGGAGGGTGTAGATTTTAAAATTTAGTGATATATATATATATATTTGTGTGTGTGTGTGTGCGTGCGTGTGTATATAGTTCTTACTTACCTCATAGTTATCTTTAATGTCTTATATATTGTTACCTTTTTTTCATAATCGGTTTTAACTTTTATCTCAATTATATTGTGGTGTATTGATTCTGATTATTCGGATTACCTTTTTCTAGTCCATTGCTTTATAAAATGTATCATTATGTTTTTTATGACATTATGTCTTGTAACTATAGTCTTTTCCTTTATAAATTGCATGATAAACAAGGGAGAATGTATAACCAAGGGAGAATGTCATTATGAGATATTAAGAAATAATTTATGTGAGTGAAGTAATTAAAGAATAAACTTAGGTATTGGAAAACATATAACACATCATGTACAGATTTGAGTGAAAGTTGGTATACATTCTTTATGGATTTAATCAACACTTTACATTATGATATCTTATTACTTATATCTCACTATCATTTGATTATGTGTTCGTATTTTGATAAGTTTGCTAGTTCTTGACAGTAAATAGGTTTTAAGAGTTTTTAGTGGTTGAGGAATCTCTTGTTATTCCTTCGAGTGAAACTTTCTATCTTGTATGCCTTTGCCAAGAATTTTCATGCCATAAGTTGTAATGACCCCACTTTTATATGTTCATATACAGTTTTGTTTTAAATGTTTTATTATTACATATGTGATATGGATAATGTGTTATTATTGTAGATAATATTAATTTATTATTTTTAGTCTAAACCTACCTTCATAAATCATGAAATGTCAAATTAGTTACAAACGTAAAATTTTGAAGTTTTCGGTAGGAATGTTCATGTTGGAAATTAGTCTTGACCATTATAATATAACAACTGACTTGAGGTAAAAACTAAATAGTTTTAGATATATGAATTAGGTTTGTAATACAATAAACGATGTGTTAAATGAAGGTTCGAGAAAAAAGTTAAATCGAAATTACGAAACAAGGGCAAATATATCCATCGTATAAGTTGCATTTTGTCTTATTAGCACACCATGTGTTATGTTTTAATTGGTTGGAAGGGGTTAAGAGTAAGGTCCTCTTAAGCAACTTGAAATGACATTTTTCTTCAGCAAAATGAACCAAATCAAAGTCTAATAGCATATCCTAAGCTAAATGAAAATTTTTGGGGTAGAAAATGAAATTTTATGAAACTTTAGGGACTTAAATTCAAATAAAGAAAGTTTTAGGGGCTAAAATGAAAATATCAAAAAGGACCATTTTATAAATAAAATATTTTCAAGGACCTATACGAAATATTAAAAATGTATGGTGTAAAATTACCAAAATACCCATTATGAGTAAAATGATCCTTGTACCCCTAATAACTTTCCACCTCGTGCTTAACACCTCCGGATGTACTTTCGCCACCACACCTTACACATGTCATCCATATAAATAAGGATAAAACACATGTCATGCATTTAAATGAGGCTAAAACACGTGTCATCATTTGGTGAAATAAAGACTGCAAGATAGCCCCGTTATGCGACACGTTAACACCGACTCACCAAAATGGAAGCTTAGTCACCTTGACACGTGTGAACACCCAAATAACATTGAAAAACTATAAATATAGCGTTTAGGATCAGTTATTACAAGAAATCACTCCATAGATTACAAAGCAATAGTGAGAGAAAGTACGGGGAAGTTAAAGAAGAAACTTCGTCTTAGTGATCCAAGACCCGATACCTGTAAATTGAAGTCTTTTTAGGTGAGTACTCCAACATTCCTTGTGTGTTTTAATTATATGATATTATGAAAACTATATATATATATTTTGTGAATTGCTTTTATTCTCAAAATTCATGTGATACCAATAATTGATTCCTTGTGATATGTTTATATTTGTCCATATAGACATACCGATTAAAAAGTGTTTTGAAAATGATATTGTATATTGGGAATAAAATTAGTCCTAAGGGACCTCTCTTACTGACTGACCTTCCCAATTGGGTTATCATTGGTATCCCCTAAATAAGGCATTGGGACGAACAAGTTCGATTGACCCTCAACTACCGGGGAATAATACAGTAGAAGAATACGATATTAGAGTGTACTTGGTCATGAAAATGATATGATCGGAAGAAAAAAATATTTCCCTTGAACGATCGCATCTGTTCTATTATGAGCTATTCATTTCTACATAGTGTCATTCACATGTAAATATACTACTTCAAAATCTTGTCTATATATATCTATGACTTATGTTCTTTCTTTAATAGGTATCTATTTTATGAAAAACCTTGGAATGTCTCGAGATTAAATCTCATTTGGCTTTTAGCTGACGTTGTAGTAATGTTTTGGGAAATAACTAGGATCATGAATGGAACGTAAAAGAACTATATTGAATATTTGTCTTTTAGATCTCTTTTCGTTACTTTATGTAAAATGTTTGGTGATCAGATAGAGCATGTATTAGATTTTAAATTTTGTCTAAAGTTACAAACTCATTGTTACTTATATAAAGCTTCCTTTTATAAAGATCCGATCATGTGATTCCTTTATTTTTAGTAGTTTATGATTCAGACCATGTGGATGTATTTCCATTGCATTTATTGAAGGAAGAAAACTAAATCCATAATATTGAATGCCTTGGTTGCATGTCAGGATGATCTTTCCCTGCTAACTTTGGGACGGGGTCATGACAGAGGTGATATTAGAGCATACGTTATGAACTCGTAGACTACTAAAGATAAGTTTTGAACGTCATCGATTTTAAGTTTCCATACATAGGATATAGGATTAAATATCATACTTATGTGATAATCCACCATATGTCTTACAGTCTACATATAATTGTTTATATATAATTATTCTTCTAATTAGCAATATTCAGATAGTATAATACGTCTTATGTTTGGATATGACTGTAGAAAATGACCAAGACGAGATCAACTGCGGCAACTAGTGGTTCAAGTATGGATGGATTGAAAGGTGCATACAAGGAAATTGAAAGTCTAGCAAGGATTGTGAAGCATCAGGTGAATAACGTAGCACCAAGGAATATTGAACTAAGTAGTTGTACTATTGAAGAGTTCAAAAGGTTGAATCCGCCTTCTTTTAGAGGTACTCCTAACCCCATTGAAGCAAAAAGTTGGGTGATGCTGATGTAAAAGATGTTGGATGTTCTTTAGTGTACCAATAAACAAAGGGTTTCATTTGCAATGTGTATATTCGAAGGTGAAGCCGAACACTGTTGGAGAATGACTAAGAGAATTTATGAGGGAAATAACCCTATAGGTTGGAATGACTTATTAGTGATCTTCTACAAGAAATACTTTCCCGAAATGGTGCAAGACCAAAAACCAGCTGACTTCATGAGTGTGGTTCGAGGAAATATGACGGTTAGTCATATGAGGCCAAGTTTACTGAGTTATCCCATTTTCACCTCATGTTGTGATAACTGATGTTTTAAAAGCCAAGAAGTTTGAACGTGAGTTGAGGTTGAATATTCGTAGTCGAATTTCCATCCTAAAATTGACCTCATATAATGATGTGGTGACTAGGGCAACGATAACTGAGAAGGATAAGGAAGAATATTATCAAGTTATAGAGGGAAATATGATGTTTGGATAACAAAGAGGAAGGAACCCCAATAACAAAACCTTTAGGACTATAACTAATATAGTGCAACCTTTTGTAAACAAACCCTTTAAGATTTATAGATGCCAATGATGAGGTAATATTCACAGAGGGCAGCCATGTTATTTGGAGACTGGAAGTTGCTTTGGGTATGGACAAAAGTGACATAAAATGAGAGATTTCCCAAACAAAGGGAAGGCAGCAACAAAGACATTTAATGACAATAAGGATCATGGAAAACAAGGTAGAGTTTTTAATCTTTCCAATGCAAAGGCTTCTAATGCTGTAGTGCCAGGTATACTTTCTATATGTGCACAACCTTTTCAAGTTTTAATAGATCCTGGTTCTACCCATTCATTTATTTCTGGATGTTTTGTTAATTGCTTTCATAATATTATTGAACCCTTGAATCGTAACATACACGTTTTTACTCCTTCGGTTGAGTTATTGATCGAAACATTATTATATAAGTCTTACCCTATAGATGGTAGTAGTCATAAAATATTCACCAATTTGAATGTTTTAGAAATAAGAGATTTTGAAGTCATTTTGGGGATGGATTAGTTAGCATCATATCATGCTAATGTAGATTATTTTGAGAAGAGAGTTACTTTCCAAATTCCTAACCATCCAGAATTTAGTTTTGAAGGAACTGACATGCTATCTCACATACATATTATCTCTGCAATGCAAGCTTGGAGATTTCTTAAGAAGGGATGTCAAATATTACTTCCATGTGTTATTGATTTACAAACAAAAGATCCTAATTTAGAAGATATTCCTATATCTAAACATTTGCCAGGTATTTTTCCAAATGATTTACCCAGTCTTCCTCTTAGCATAGAAATAGAGTTTACAATTGACCTTGTTCCTGGAACTACACCAATCTCGAAACCCCCTTATCGTATGGCACCTTTAGAATTAAGGGAATTAAAAGTTCAATTACAATATTTATTGGACAAGGATTTTATTAGACCAAGTCTATCACCTTAGGGTTCTACGGTGTTATTTGTTAAAAAGAAGGATGGGACAATAAGTTTATGTATAGATTATCGTGAACTAAATAAGGTAACCATTAAGAATAAATACCCTCTACCTCGTATAGATGATTTGTTTGTCCAACTTCAAAGTACGCAAGTATTTTCAAAGGTTGACCTTAAGTCAGACTATCACCAATTAAAGATTAAGGAAGATGATATTTGAAATTAGCTATGGTCATTATGAATTTCTTATGATGCCATTTGGACTAATTAATGCACCAACCGCTTTTATGGATATGATGAATAGAGTGTTTAGGAAGTATTTGGATCAGTGTGTGGTTGTTTTCATTGATGACATCCTTATTTATTCTAAAAGTATTGAAGAACACAAAAAGCATTTAGAGATAGTATTACAAATTCTTAGGAAGGAGAAATTATCTTCGAAGTTAAAGAAGTGTGAATTTTGGTTGCCTGGCGTATCATTTCTAGGACATATCATTTCGAAGGAAGAAGTGTCGGTTGACCCTCAAAAGATAATGGCTATACTAGGTTGGCCTAGACAAACTAATGTGACGAAGATTCATAGTTTTCTTGGAATAACAGGTTATGATCGAAGATTCATTGATGGATTTTCTAGTATTGCCAAACCACTATCTAGGTTAACCCAAAAGAAGGTGAAATATGAATGGTGTGAGGAAGTTGATAATAGTTTTCAAGAATTTAAGAATCGATTAGTAACTAACCTAATTTTGACTATTCCTTCCGGGACAGGGGGATTTGTGATTTATAGTGATGCTTCTAAAAATGGTTTGGGATGTGTGCTAATGCAAAATGGAAAAGTAGTAGCTTATGCATCGAGACAGTTAAAACCATAAGAGAAAAATTATCTAACCCATGACTTAGAATTAGCCGCTGTAATTTTTTCTCTTGAGATTTGGAGACATTATTTGTATGGTGAGTCTTGTGAGATTCATACCGATCATAAGAGTTTGAAATGTATTTTTACCCGAAAAGAATTGAACATGAGACAACGGAGGTGGTTAGAATTAATGAAGGATTATGATTTGAATAGTCATTATCACCCGATGAAAGCTAATATAATAGCTTATGCTTTAAGTAGGAAGTCTACACCAAACTTGGCATAACTTATTACAAGTCAGGAAGCGTTGTTAAAGGATTTGAGAAATATGGAAATGGACGTACTTATTTATAGTAATGGAGGGATAATCGCAAACTTACAAGTACAACCCATGTTGATGGAAATGATCGAAATTACACAAGTAAATGACCCACAACTGAAGAAGATTAGAGAAGAAGTTATTGAATGGAAGAGTATTAAATTTTGGATACGAGATGATATATTGAGGTTAGGAAATATAGTGTGTATTCCACATGATGCCCAATTAAAGAGGCAATTTTTTTAGAAAAGCCGTTCCTTGAAATTCACATTTCATCCCGGATGTACAAAGATGTATATGTATCTTTGAGAAGTATTTTGGTGGAATAACATGAAAAGGGAGAAAGAAGAATTTGTATCTCAGTGTTTGGTTTGTCAATAAGTAAAAACTAAACATCAGAAGCCACAGCCTCTACCTATCCCCGAGTGGAAATGGGAACATATTACTAGGGATTTTGTGATAAGTTTACCAAGGAGTTAAAATGGTAATGATTCTATTTGGGTAATTTTTGATAAGTTAACTAAACTTTCTCATTTTCCTACCATTAATATTACCCATTCATTAGAAAAGTTATCTAAGTTGTATGTGTCGGAAAGTATTATGCTTCTGGGACCCTAGTTTCAATTATTTATGATCATGACCCTAGATTTGTGTCTCATTTTTGGAAAAGCATAAATGCATTCATGGCGAACACAATTGAATTTTAGCATCGCTTTTCATCCTCAAACAGATGGACAATCTGAGAGAAGAATTCAAACCTTAGAGGATATTCTTAGGACATGTGTACTTTATATAAAGGGAATTGGGATGATCATTTACCTTTAGTGGAATTTGCATATAATAATAGTTATCAAGAAAGTATTCAAATGAATCCGTATGAGGCACTCTATGGTAGAAGGTGTCATTCCTCTAAATGTTGGGTAGAAGTTGGAGAAAGAAAATTGTTAGGGACATAATTGATCTAGATCACAACAGACAAGGTAAAATTGATACATGACCGACTTCGAATCGCTCAAAGCCATCAAAAGAGTTATGTTGATAATCGCCACTGACAGTTAGAATTCCAAAGAGGAGATTATGTGTTCTTACATGTATCACCAGTAAAGGGAGTAATCCAATTTGGGAAGAAAGGAAAGTTAAGTCCATTATACATAGGACCTTTTGAAATCCTTGAAAGGACAGGAGCTGTTGCATATAGAATAGCCTTACCCCTTGAACTCTCTAGTGTGCTTAATGTATTTCACTTATCAATGATGAAGAAATACGTCCATGATCCAACACATATCTTAAGTCACAAACCTCTTAAAGTTAAAGAAGATTTGTTATACATTGAGCATCCGGTAGAAATTTTGGACCATAAAGATTAAATATTAAGAACCAAGGTAATTCCACTAATCAAAGTATTGTGGCAAAATCATTCAGTTGAAGAAGCAACATGGGATCAGGAAGATTAAATAAAGGAGTGATATTCATACTTGTTTAAAAATTAATGCAAGTCATGTTTGGGGACCAAACATTTTATAAGAAGGGTAGAATGTAATGACCCCACTTTTATATGTTCATATATAATTTGTTTTATATGTTTTGTTATTACGTATGTAATATGGATAATGTGTTATTATTATAGAAAATGTTAATTGATTATTTTTAGTCTAAACGTACCGTTATAAATCAAGAAATATCAAATTAGTTACAAATATAAAATTTTGAAGTTTTCGATCAGAATGTTCATGTTGGAGACTAGTTTTGACAATTACAATATAACAATTGACATGAGGTAAAAAAAACTAGATAGTTGTAGATATATGAATTAGGTTTGTCACCAAATAAACAGTATGTTAAACGAAGGTCTGAGAAAGAAGTTATACCGAGATTACAAAATAAGGGCAAATATGTCAATCGTGTAAGTTGTATGTGTGGGAAAGTATTATGCTTTTGGGACCCCAGTTTCAATTGTTTATGATTATGACCCTAGATTTGTGTCTCGTTTTTGGAAAATCATACAAGCATTCATGGCGAACACAATTGAATTTCAGCATCGCTTTTCATCCTCAAACAGATGGACAATCTGAGAGAAGCATTCAAACCTTAGAGGATATTCTTAGGAAATGTGTACTTTATATAAAGGGAATTGGGATGATCATTTACCTTTAGTGGAATTTGCATATAATAATAGTTATTAAGAAAGTATTCAAATGGATCCGTGTGAGGCACTCTACGGTAGAAGGTGTCATTACTCTACATGTTGGGTAGAAATTGGAGAAAGAAAATTGTTAGGGACATAATTCATCTAGATCACAACAGACAAGGTAAAATTGATACATGACCAACTTAGAATCGCTCAAAGCCATTGAAAGAGTTATGTTGATAATCTCCATTGACAGTTAAAATTCCAAAGAGGAGATTATGTGTTCTTACATGTATCACCAGTAAAGGGAGTAATCCAATTTGGAAAGAAAAGAAAGTTAAGTCCATTATACATAGGACCTTTTGAAATCCTTGAAAGGATAGGAGTTGTTGCATATAGAATAGCCTTACCCCTTGAACTCTCTAGTGTGCCTAATGTATTTCACTTATCAATGATGAAGAAATACGTCCATGATCCAACACATATCTTAAGTCACAAACCTCTTCAAGTTAAAGAAGATTTGTTATACATTGAGCATCAGGTAGAAATTTTGGACCATAAAGATTAAATATTAAGAACCAAGGTAATTCCACTAATCAAAGTATTGTGGCGAAATCATTCAGTTGAAGAAGCAACATGGGATCAGGAAGATTAAATAAAGGAGTGATATCCATACTTGTTTAAAAATTAATGTAAGTCAAGTTTGGGGACCAAACATTTTTTAAGAAGGGTAGAATGTAATGACCCCACTTTTATATGTTCATATATAATTTGTTTTATATGTTTTATTATTACGTATGCAATATGGATAATGTGTTATTATTATAGAAAATGTTAATTGATTATTTTTAGTCTAAACGTAGCGTTATAAATCAAGAAACATCAAATTAGTTACAAATATAAAATTTTGAAGTTTTCGATCGGAATGTTAATGTTAAAGACTAGTTTTGACCATTACAATATAACAATTGACATGAGGTAAAAAAAACTAGATAGTTGTAGATATATGAATTAGGTTTGTAACACAATAAACAGTATGTTAAACGATGGTCTGAGCAAGAAGTTATACCGAGATTACGAAACAAGGGCAAATATGTCCATCGTATAAGTTGTATTTTGTCGTATTTGCACACCATGTGTTATATTTTGATTGGTTGGAAGGGTAGAAGAGTAAGGACTACTTGAACACCTTGAAATTACCTTTTTCTTTTAGCAAAATGATTCAAATAAAAGTCTAATAGCATATCATAAGCTAAATTATAAGTTTTGGGGTAGAAAATGAAATTTTATTAAACTTTAGGGACTTAAATTTAAATGAAGAAAGTTTCAGGGACTAAAATGAAAATCTAAAAAGGATAATTTTGTAAATAAAATAATCTCAGGACCCTCTAAGAAATATTGAAAATGTATGGTGTAAAATTACAAAAATACCTTCTATGAGTAAAATGACCCTTGTACCCTTAATAACTCTCCACCTTGTGCTTTACTTTTGCCACCACACCTTACACAAGTCATGAATATAAATAAGGATAAAACACATGTCATGCATTTATAGAAGTCTCATACATGTGTCGCCGTTTGGTGAAATAAAGACTGCATGACATCCCCGTTATGCGACACATCAACATCGACTCACCAAAATGGAAGCTTAGTCACCGAGACACGTGTCAATGCCCAAATACCTTTGAAAAACTATAAATATAGCATTTAGGATCAGTTATTACAAGAAATCACTCCATATATTACAAATCAATAGTGAGAGAAAGTACGGGGAAGTTTAAGAAAAAATTTCGTCTTAGTGATCCAAGACTCGATACCTATAACTTCGAAATCTTTTTTGGTGAGTACTCCAACATTCCTTGTGTGTTTTAACTATATGATATTATGAAATATATATATATATATATATATATATATATATATATTGTGAACTTCTTTTATTCTCAAAATTCATCTGATACCGATGATTGATTCCTTGTGATATGTTTATATTTGTCCATATAGACATACCGATTAAAATGAGTTTTGAAAATGATATTGAATATTTGAAATAAAATTCGGCCTAAGGGACCTCTCTTACTGACTAACACTCCCAGCTGGGTTATCGCTGGAAGGGACCTAAATAAGGTGTTGTGATGAAAAAGTTCGATTGACCCTCGATTATTGGGGAATAATGTGGTATTAGAGTGTACTTGGCCATGAAAATGATATGCTTGAAAGAAAAAGATATTGCCCGTGAATTGTCGCATCTGTTCTATTATGAGCTATTCATTTATACATACTATCATTCACATATAAATATACTACTGCAAATTCCTATCTATATATATATCTATGTCTTATGTTCTTGCTTCAATATGTATCTATTTTATGAAAAAACTTGGAATGTCTGGAGATTAAATCTCACTCGTCTTTTATGTGGCGTTGTAATAATTTTTCACGAAATAACTAGGCTTGTGGATGGAACTTAAAAGGACTATTTCGAAGATTTGGATTTTATAGCTCTTTTTGTTACATTATGTAAAATGTTTGGTGAACAGATAGAGCATGTAATATGTTTTAAATTTTGTCTAAATTTGTATACTCGTTGTTACATATAGAAAGTTTTCGTTTAGAAAGCTCTGATGATGTAATTCCTTCATTTTCAGTAGTTTATGATTCATGACCATGTGGATGTATTTCTGTTGCATTTATTGAAGGACACGAACTAAATCCAGAATATTGAATGCCTTGGTGGCAAGTCAATATGCTCTTTCCCTACTAACAATAGGATGGGGTCATGACATAGGTAATATATTTGATTAATTTATTTGGAATCTTTTGTATTTCTGCATGTTTTTATAGAATAGACAAACGAGAAGATTTTAAATTATATATATACTCATGTTCCTGGGCTCATTTGGTTGTATTGCTTACATTGACCAAAATAATCATTGTGTTATAGTCCCTGAGGTCGTTCCGAGAAAGCTTCACATCAAGATATTTTCACCACACCTCATCAAATCCATCCTGACAACGTTCCTGACCATACCCTCCAGAATATTACTTTAGTATAAATATGAATGACTCACATTACTTGGAACCCCATGGTTTAATATAACTAAAAATGTATTTTATTAATAAAAACATATGTTAAAATCCGTGCATATGTTTGAGGCTTTGATTTTTAGATTTTTCGCATACATATTCCATATAATTTTCATATATAAACATACATTAAAATGGGGATATTGTGTATTTAAAAGACTTGATTTTATGTTTAAAAACTGCTTAAAACACTGTCTTTGTTCGCCGCGGAGAAGTGAAACTTCATTTATGTGAAACAATGAGAAAAATCAAAAGCCAATCATTTTTGTCATTGGCGTGACATTATTCACTTGCGCAAATCAGGATTTTGATTAGAAAACTATGGATTCATGGGTCTCCCCAATATTCAACAAAGCAAATGTGATTCAAATCTAATGCACTATTCGTCCTCGAACTTTGTGAAGACTTATTTTCACCAATATCTTTTATGTTGATTTATTTTTACTCTTTTTTTAATACAAGAACATCTATGGATTAGACATCTCGTGTCCCCATTTTTTCCTATTTTCAATACAAACAAGTTAAGGGGTTTCAAAGTTTTCTTTCAAATAAATTTGCCTCAATCTTTTTATCTTCATATTATTAGAGGGCAAAACTTTATTTGTGTTTTTGAGATATTTTTGTTTTAAATGATAATTTAAAGTTATTGGAAATTTTCTTAATTCTTCTTGAGACTTGAGCAAATATTTTCCAACATATTTCTTCAGAGACTTTAAAATTTTTGATATCTCAAAAATATATTGTGAGTTCATTTTGAGTAGTTATTTTTAAACACTTCCATAAACCTTTATGAATCCCACGTCATGGGAAGTTAGAAATAATTTGGTGGTTTATCATTTGTTCTATTAGAAAAAAAAAAGTTTACTTCAATAAATAAGTTTTGATAATTGGTTCAAATGTGACATTATCAACAAAGTTGACACGTGTGACATGGCAAGTGCTCAGTGAGTGACCTCTGTTTTATCTTCATAATAAAATGTGGAAAAATTGTATTTTGAAGGTTGTCAATTATTGAGTTTAGTGAGAAGTTCTAGTTTGTAAGTCATTTGTTCATTTGTGTGAATATTTTCCTACATAATGCAAGGTGTTGATTTGGCCCGAGCTTTTCTCCAAAAAGGTTTTCCTTGTATAAATCATTGTCTCAAGTTTATGACTTACTTTTTCGTATTTTTATTCCTTTATATGCTTAATGCCACTATGTTAACAAGAGAATCATTTTGAAAATCATGTTTTTCAATAAGATGTTAGTATAAATTGTACACGAATTTGGATTAAAGAAAAATATTACCTCAACTTTGGTAATAATTTTAAATTAGGTAGTTTCTTATAGTTGTCCTTTTGTCCGGCTATTCCTTAGTCATAGATTCTACATGGACATATTTTAACACATTTGATAGATCTATGTGAGTTCACTATAAATCTATAGATTTTATAAATGAATTTATATATTAAAACGTATTATTTTTAAGTAATAAAAGCAATCACAATGGAAAAAAATTATGTTAAATTAATGTTGTGTGTCCATATGATAAAGTTTCCTTAATTACACTCGTAATTAGATACAACCTAAAGGTTATTAATAATTTTTCTTTAATTTCTTCACTTGATATTATATAGAGACTTAATTAATAGTGAAAGATCATTCCCTTCTTCAATGAAAAACAAGAAAAGTATTCAATAGACCTTAGCGTTTGACTTGATATTCCAAGAGGCTAAGGGTTTGTTTGCTTATGTTTTAAACAATGTAATTTAATAATTTTATATATATTCAATTGTGTGGATTGTCCGACAATCTAACAGTGCCGACTGTACATATGTGGCATACTAGTGAGCCCAAAAAATATTGACTAAAATGCGAAATAGTCCGCACAAGAACAATATATATATATATACATGCTCGAAAACCCCTTGCATGGAGTCTTATGGTGCCATGACCTAGTTCCAGAATATGAATAAAAAGAAGAGGGTTTGGTGGAAAGGTCCTCATAATTCTCAAAGTGTATAAAAATAGGACACGCCATATAAATTTAGTCCCTATACTAAAAACACTATAAAAAATGGTGAAAATAGTGTCGTTGGTGCGGACAAAAATAATGAACTCCTAACTCTAAAGGGACCGCACAAATAAATGATATTGTACAATAGGGACTAGATTTATAAACTTGAAAAGTATTGTCCTAAAAATCTAAATACAGGAAGGAACATGACATTTACCTTAATTTAAAAAGAAATTAGTTACACGAATATGATATATGTCGTTAAAAACTATTCTAAAACCCTAGAAGTGTTGCAATTAATCAATCTCCGCACGCCACATAGGCATGCGGTTTATATATATATATATATATCTCTGTGTGTGTGTGTGTGTGTGAAACCCACTTTCATGGAGTTATGGTCCCATGACCTAGTTCGAGAATATGAATAAAAAGAAATAATTTACACGAATATGATATACATTGTTAAAAACGATTCTAAATCCTTAGGGGTGTTGCAATTAATCTATTTTTTCACGCCACATAGGCATGTAGTTTTAATGCGATTTCAAAATGTGATACATGTAGAATTACTCTATTTTTTTTATATTCAATTTAGAGTAAAAAGGGACAAATTTTTTCATACATGAATTTCGTATGACTTGGATGAGTACATATCCTCCTACTTATAGTTTGACGAGTGTTTGCACGAGTATACTCCTATTTATGGTCGGGTATACTCCATAAGATATGCGCTCCATGGAGACGTGGGACATGACTAACCAACCCCTTAAGCACTGTAAATAAGGACAATCCGTAATGGGAGACACACAGACTCAATATGTTTGGGTAGGCATCATCATAGTTTTTTAAATGCTAGTTTTCTTAGCTTTGAGATTCTCACATCATCAGATCTTGATAAACACTTCCCTTTACTCAGAATATACCGATAAATGTGGTGGTGTTCCAGTGACTTATTTATCTAAATTGTCCTGCTTTATATTCCATCTTTTTTTCACAAAGTCTTATTTTTTGTTCAAGTAACACGTGATTTATTTTACGCTCAATGTTGCGATTTGGTTTGATCTTTCAAGCCGAGAGTGAAAACAACTACCCATCTTCGGAACAATATTAATTGAAAATGGTTTAGTGGCTCATTTTCTCTTACCCTTGATTGTGTTTCTTCTAAGGGGTCAGGGACATCCGTACGGGGTGGGAGTAGGGCCAACATCATCTCTAGAGTTCTTTTTTTTTCACAAAACTAAGAACTATATTAAAATAAAGGTATTTTACATGAAATGTTTCAAGAAGTAAACCAAAAAACACCTAAAGGACTGTGGTCAAACAACAAACAAGAAAGTAAACACTGAGGGGAGGAGTTAAAAACTTGAAAGTAAAACGGACTATCTACATACATCACAACTAAGAGATCTGCACGGTAGTTAGATTCTCTAAAACATAGGCTGAAATTGATATGGTGAAATGGGAGGAAGCCTTCAAGGATTATCCTAGTCAGGTCCTCGTGAGATGGAGGTGGGGATGAAGTCCTAGTAAGCATGTGGAAGACAATTTGGCAATCTGTTTCTAGTCCAATACATGTTAGACCTGCATGAAAAGCTAAATTAAGTGTAGTGTAAATTTCTAAAGCTCAGCTGATAAAGATGACATATAGCCAAAGTTGGAAGTAAAACCAAGAATAAACTGGCCCTAAGAATTCGGTATCAGACCACTAATAGATGCAAGTCCTGAGACATGGTATCTGGTGCCATTTGTATTATATTTAAAAAAAGAGGGGATATGAGGCGTCCAGGTAATAAGAAAAGGGTTAAGGTGTTGCACAAAAGGAGGACTAACTCCAGAGGTAGAGCGAGATAATTGGACAAATGGGTCGGAGATCCAATGGCGAATATGAGTCGAAAGGATAGGTTTGTGCTGAAAGAGGGCATCATTATGAGCGATCCACATAGTGTGAAGGAGGAAAATAATCCTGATAGTCTGAGTTGGCAGAGAAGGCAACAGATTGTAGGGGCAAGGCATCGTAAAATAGAGAGAGGGGAGGGATCCAGTACCTCAGAAGGGTGCCAGAGCTGATAGAATGCATGACAGTCCATGAAAATATGAGAATTTGAATCATGAAGCCCACATAAAGTACATGCAGGCGATGGGAGTCTATGAAAATAGTGTAGAGGTCAGCAGTAGGAAGGCTTTGATGGATTAAGAACCATTGAAAGGTTTTTAACTTTAGCGAGAGGGGGCTACACCAAAGACAATGTCAAGGAATGGAGGGTATGTGTTAACTGATAGCTGTGTGATTCAGGCATTAACATGTCGCTTTGATCGTTAAGTGGTGGGAGTTACTGGGCCGCTAATAAGGGAGGTCCCGGGTGGCAGATGGAGAGATAGGAATAACCTGTATGTATTACAAAAGCTCAAGAGGGACAAAGTTTGCCAAAGAAAGGAGATCCCAGTGGTGATTAATAATAAAGTGAGATACAAGGATGTCATGAACAGTGGGGGAGAGGTCTGGGAATCGAGTTTGTAGAGGTTCTTGAAGGATCCAAATGTGATGTTCAGGAGAAATGGATCCAGTACCAATACTCCATTTAATTCCTAAACGAAATGTGGGGAGGAGTTTGACTACCCGGTTCCAAAACAGGGAAGCATTGGATGAACGAGTAGCGTGTAGGATCGAAGTGTGCAAAAAATATTTCTTCTTAAGAACGCGAGACCAAAGAGTATGAGGCTCAGTAAATAGCCTCAATAGAAGCTTAATCATGAAAGACGTGTTAAGATCATGCAGATTTTTAATTCCAGTCCCCCCTAAGTTCTTGGGAAGCGTAATAATAAACCATGGGATAGTATGCGTTTTATGAGAATACGCGAAAGCGTTCCAGAAAAAAACTTGATTTTAGTAGTAAGCGAGGCGAGAATTCCTTTAGACAGCGGGAAAAAAGACATACTATAAGATGTAAGGGAAGTACAAACATCGTTGATTAGGGTGGCTCGTTCCGCATAGGATAAGAAATGGGTGTACCAAGTCTGTAATCGAGCGTCGAGGTCTGTAACTAGATCACGCGTAACACAACCCGTAATAAGGGGGATCCCTAGATACTTTTCTTGGACAAGATTGCGATGAAAACCAAGCAGTTGATGCGTCAAATGCATAACCTGGTTGGGTGTTGTTTTCCCAAAGGTGATCATAGATTTTCCACGATTATTTTCCTCACTTGAGATGAGCAAAAATTTTTCCACGGTGGCTCAGAAATGGGTTAAGGTAGTAGGGTCGGCTGAAGAAAGAAAATGCAGTCGTTAGCAAAGGCAAGTCCTAGAATGTGGGGTCCAGTTTTTGATGGTCGAAGGGTAGTCATCAACTTGTGGTGGCTGTCGAAATCAATTTTGCGAAGGAGGACATCAAGCCATAGGATGAAGAGAAGCAGGGATGGAGGATCCCCTTGACGGATTCCTCGCGAGGAGATGAATCTGGACCCCATGTGTCATTGATTAAGGTTTGAAAGGAGGGGGTGGAAATGCAAGCGTGAATGTAAGCAATCCACGCAGGAGGAAAATCATATTGCTGGAGAACCCAATGAAGAAAAGACCATTCCATTTCATCCTGGATGTACAAAGATGTATAGGGATCTTCGAGATGAATTTTGGTGGAATAACATGAAAAGTCAGGTAGCCTAATTTGTTTCTCAGTGTTTGATTTGTCAACAAGTTAAAGTTGAACATTAAAAACCATCAAGATTACTACAACCCCTACCTATCCCTGAGTGGAAGTGGGAACATATCACTATGGATTTTGTTATAGGTTTACCAAGAAGTTCAAATGGCAATGATTCTATTTGGGTAATTATTGATAGGTTAACTAGATTTGTCATTTTCTTGCCATTAAGATTACCCATTGTTTAGAAAAGTTAGCTAAATTGTATGTGCGGGAAATTATTAGGCTTCATGGAACCCCGGTTTTAATTGTTTCTGATCGTGACCCTAGATTTTTGCCTTGCTTTTAGAAAAGCCTACAAGCATCCATGGGAACACAATTGAATTTCAGCACCGTTTTTCACCCTCAAACGTATGGATAATCTGAGAGAACCATTCAAACCTTGAAGGATATGCTTAGGGCATGTGTGCTTGATATAAATGGTAATTGGGATGATCATTTATCGTTAGGGGAGTTTGCGTATAATAATAGTTATCAAGAAAGTGTTAAAATGGCTCCATATGAGGCACTTTATGGTATAAGGTTTTGTTCCCCTGCATGTTGGGTACAAGTTGGAGAAAGAAAATTGTTAGGACCAGAATTGATCCAGATCACAACAGAGACGGTGAAATTGATACAAGACCGACTTTGAATCACTCAAAGTCATAAAAAAGAGTTATGTCAATAATCATCACCGACAATTGGAATTCCACATATGAGATTATGTGTTCTTGCGAGTATTACCGGCAAATGGAGTAATCCAATTTGGGAAGAAAGGGAAATTGAGTCCAAGATACATAGGACCTTTTGAAATACTTGAAAGGATAGGACCTGTTGCATATAGAATACCTTACCCCCTAAACTCTATAGTGTGCACAATGTGTTTCATGTGTCAATGATAAAGAAATACGTCCCAGATCCAACGCATATCCTAAGTCACGAACCTCTTCAAATTAGAGAAGATATGTCATACATTGAGCATCCAGTAGAAATTTTGGACCATAAAGATCAAATATTACGAACCAAGGTAATTCCACTGGTAAAAGTATCATGGCGTAATCATACTGTTGAAGAAGCAACATGGGAATGGGAAGATGAAATGCAGGAGCGTTATCCATACCTATTTTAAAATTAATGTAAGTAATGTTTGGGGACCAAACTTTTTATAAGGAGGGTAGGATGTAAGGAACCCACTTTTATATGTTCATATATAGTTTTAAATGTTGTATTATTTCATTTTTGATATGGATAATGTTAATTTATTAGTTTTAGTCTAATCCTCCCTTAATAAATCATGAAATATCAATTAGTTACAAACATAAAATTTTGAAGTTTTCGGTAGGAATGTTCATATTGGATACTAGTTTTGACGATTATAATATAACAATTGACTTGGGGTAAACAATAAAAAGTTGTAGATATATGAATTAGGTATGTAACACAACAAACTTTGTGATAAGCGGTGGTTCGAGCAAGAAGTTAAACCAAATTTATGAAATAAGGGCAAATTTGTCCACCCTTCAAGTTATACTATGTCTTATTACCATACCGTGTGTTAATATTTTGATTGGTTGGAAGGGGAGGCTGGTTTGACTGACTTTAACAATTTGAAATAACCTCCTTCTTCATCAAAATGGATTAAATCAAAGTCTTACAGCATATCCTAAGCTAAATGATAAGTTTTGTGGTAGAAAATAAAATTTTATGAAACTTTAGGGACTTGATTTTAAAATAATAAAAAATTTAGGGACTAAATTGAAAATATAAAAGGACCATTTTATAAATAAAATATTTTCAAATAATTCTAAGAAATATTGAAAATGTTGGGTTTAAAATTACTAAAATACCCTTCATGTGTAAAATGACCCTTATACCATTAATAACTTTACACCTCGTGCTATACTTTCGCCACCAAACCTTACACGTGTCATCAATATGAATAAGGATAAAACACATGTCATTCAGTTAAATAAGGCTAAAATACGTGTCGGCATAAGGTGAAATAAAGATTTCAAGATCGTATCGTTACGCGACACGTCAACGAAGTCTCACCGAAAGAAGCGCTTACTCATCGGGACATATGTCAACACCCAAATAACTTTGGAAAACTATAAATAAGTCCTTAGGATCTGTTATTACACGAAATGCATTCCAACGACCAGAGAGAAATAGTGAGAGAAAATACAGGAAAGTTTAAGAAGAAGTTTCATCTTTAGATTAACGAGCGATCCAAGACTCTATTTCGGTAACTTCAGATTTCTGTTCTAGGTGAGTACTCTGTGACATTCCTTGCGTATTTTAATTATATGATATTATTCAAACTATATATATTTTGTGAAATGCTTTATCCTCGAAATAAATCTGATACCGATCGTTCCGTCGTTTGTTATATGTGTATAGCTCTCGATATATACATATGATTTGAATTATAAAATTATTGATTCGGCCTATGGGAACTCTCTTATTATGTTGGCCTTGACTATCGGGTGGAATTATTTGGGTGGTACCTTCCCAACTGGTTTATCGCTGGTGTGCCCTAAATAAGGAGTTGTTTCAGATATCATGATTTTCTATCTGTGTTGTTGTCGGGTGGAAACATTTGGTAACAATATTTGTTTATCTGGGTATTAGAGCGTACATGGACATCAAAAATAAAATTGAATAATTGACATAGTGCTCAAATTGTTTTATCTGTTATGTTCTAAACTGATTATTCTGAAAATATATACTGCTAGTTTATTTTATATATTTTACTACAAATTCCTAGCCATCGGCTAATGGGAATGTTCATTAAAGACATGCTGGGATTGGATGAAGTATGGATATATGATGTTAACTTAACCCTCAATTTATTGGGTTTACACAAGGTAAGCAAGCTAGCATCCCACTTGGGGGTGTCCTCTATTTGCACCTAACACTCATCAACTTTAATGTACTCCTCGGTCTTGTGATTCCCTGCCCATTTATTAGTGACATGTTTATTGTAAAGTAAATGTGGGTGACTTCGTTAATTAACTTCAATATGGTTATTAAAGAATTAGAAAAATAACCAACACTATCAACCTCAACAACAGATATGTTCGCCGTGTTGAACTGCTACATGACGTTCTCTAATAATCAATGGTCGCTTTGGATTCATTTTTGTGATTGATTCCTCAATATTCATTAACCCACTCTTAAAAATTTAATTATATTCCTTGTGGTGAAGTTGTTCTTTTTGTGGCTAACACTCGTCAATGTTTGGGGGTCAAATTTCATTAGTGGAGGTTGAGATGTTGTTTGGGGGGGGGGGGGGGGCACACGTAAATACAAGGTTACCTGATGAGTGAATTTATTTTAGGAGTTTGATATATATATATATATATATATATATATATAGAGAGAGAGAGAGAGAGAGAGACAGTTATGCTATTATGCATATCAGTCAGCATTTTAAGGGTGCATACTAGACATGTGTCATCTGGCCCTCAGAAGAGAGAGAGAGTGCCTATAATTTGGCCAATAATTTCTAAGCTCACCATCAGGTGACACATGTTCAGTCCGCACTGTTAAAATGCGGAATGCACCGCATAAGAGCAGTATTATATATATATATATATATATATATAATTTTTAAAAATTAGACAATTAAACTAGTTGCCATAGTCGTTAACCAGCTGACAAGAACTTTGTTATCCAACGTCAAGGTTATAAAAAATGCGGGGCGTGACCGAGGCATGGAGGTCAAGCCTTAAGCCCCTAGGCGGGCCTTAGACGTGAAAAGGAGTTTTGGATTTTTGTAATATATTTTAATATTCTTTAACCATAACAACGCTATTAAAAATACTAAAATTGAACAAACCTTAAAAATATGTCTGAATATTTGCAAATTAAAATATTGTTTTTTTAAATACTAAAAGAAACGTGCATTTCTTCACGCCTTACCCCAAAAAACGTTGACCATCATTGATCGCACCTTAATACACGTCTTGGGACAAAAGTTGGCATTTGTAATAAACCACGCCTAGGTATATTTTTTAAAAGCACTGATTAATATTAATAATCATTAAATAATCGATAATCAATAATCAATACAAAATTATTCAATATAAGAAATTTATTTTGTACCCTTCCAATGAAATGTATAGACTGGTAAGTCCGTCAGCAATGTTAGGCTTTTTTTTGGACGAGCGAAAGAGAGGTTTGAGATACTATTTGTCTTTTGATTGTTTTGAATAAGATATTGGTCCGGTTTGTAAAAAAAAGTCTTTAAAACGTGATATCGTTTCACAAAAGCTTTTTTGTTTTTTAAAAAAGTGTGACGTAAGGCTTTTACCAAGTGTTGATACCAAATTAGTCTACTGGTGTGGGCCAATCATATGAAGACATGTGTTATCCTACATGGCACACATACAATTAACGAGTAATCTAAAGCACCAAGCTACTCCACGTATCGAGCTACTCAGCGTACTGAGCATCTAGTCAGGAAGATCAAGCGGCGAAGACAGATTCAATGAACATTCTTATCGTGTACAGATGTATATGTCTATTAAATAACAACATATTATCTATTCATACTGAGCGCCTAAGGGCAATAAATAATTTTTAACACCCCCACAATGGGGTAAGCTTCGATAAGCAAACATACTCAAGACTAATGAAAATTACCTAGCAATACAAAATAGTGGCCGTAGACCATTTCCTTAAGGCTGAACCACTTTAAAAATCCTTTGTCTTATTTCTTTATTCATATTTATCTGTGATTCAATAATTAGATCAAATCTAGTTTTTTACATCAACAGATTGGCACCGTCTATGGGAAATGACTATACATAGCATTTTTCACCAAAAGATTCTTCTGAAATGGCTAACATCCCAGAATCTAGCATCAGAAAGAATGACGGGATTCCTCCTAACCCTTTTGCTCCTCCAAATACAAACGATATCACAGGAATCTTGACCAGTTTAGCCAGGGTACAAACAGTTATGCAGGATACTATGCGACAGTTCATCCAGACTAATCAAAATGGAGCGTCAGCCTAGTCTGGCTAACTAAGCATCACGCATTCGCCGTCTTCACGATCTGAACGCATTGCACCCAATCACACTTCACGATCTAGATATAATTAATTTCATCATACTGGAACCTCAAGTGATCTATGTAATCAGCATGGTCTGACTTCCCTTGTAAGAATTGTAGATTCTCAAGAAGACATCACTCTAACTCCAGAACGAACAAGAGCTCTGGAAAGGTTTAGTAGTGTCCCCCCTTTGACCATTTGGGCCCCAGGAGGCATATAAACCCTCCTTGGACTGCATCGAGAAGTTCTCAATAACCAAATGGTTTAAAGGAAGGATCTTCCTAATCACATCCAAACATCAGGCCTGCAGCTCGCCCAGAAAGATCCCAAGAGGAGAACTCAATGAGATCTGTCACTCGTACACATAAATTGGAGGTTGGAAACGATGCATGGAAATAATATATTCAGAGATTAGAAGACGGGTTAGGGGAGATGTCTAAGGCCAGAAAGCCTCTCTAAAGAACCTTTATCAAGGGATCTCCTTTTGTACAAGAAATTGTTGATTTTCTCACAACATCAAAGTTTAAGTCTAATGTAGTTATACCGAAGTACGATGGGAAAACTGATCCCGTCCTTCATATAGAGTAGTATAAAGCTGCTGCAAATATCTATGGAGTCCTAGATGACATGAGGTGAAGGGAATTCTCAGGAACTACCACTGGATCTTCTCAAATATGGTACAACAGTCTTCCTGGAGGGAACATTACAACCTTCCATCAACTGGGAGAGATCTTTATAGGAAACTTTTGTTTTGGTCCAGAGACAGTCAAGAGGGTAGCACATCTGTTGAGTGTAAGGAAAAGGGAAGGAGGGAGGACAAGGGACTATATCACTCATTTTAACAATGAGAAACTATAAGTCATTGACTATGAGGAGAAAATAGCTATTACAGCCCTCATGAGTGGCCTTCTACCGGACAAGCTGTACTACACTCTGGCCAAGGATCATCCCAAATCCATGATAGAGTTGATGGCTAAAGCAACCAAGATTATGAATGCCAAAGAAGTTATGGCTGCGAAGAATAATGTTGAGGCAAAAGTAGAGACTAAATCTAAAGGCAAGTTGGAAAGGAAGGATCACAAGCATAATGGAGGGAGCAAGAAGTCAAAAGGCAAGGAAACATTGGATCACTTGAGGAAATATGAAAATTATACTTCTTTAAAGGTGGATATAAACCATGTTTTAGAAGAGATCAAGAACAACGAGGAACTAAATTGGACAAGAAAATTGAGGACAGCCCCAGAAATAAGAGATAAGTCCAAGTATTACGAGTTCCATAAGGACTATGGTCACACAACCAAGCAGTGAGTAGCTCTCCAAAATGAGATAGAAAAAATCATTAGACGAGGGAAGTTAAACCGGTTTTTTTATTGCCAGAATGATGAGAAGACCAACAACAGATCATGGCAAAGGTCCAAATCTCCTCGCCGAACAAGAAATGATAAGAAATGGGATCACAAAGATGACCCGGAAGATGACCCCGATCTCCCCAAAAATCTAAGATTGCCAAATCGTGAGGTATTTTCAATCTGTTTTGGTTCATTTGATTGTAATATAATAACAGGTAGAGATATAAGCAGTGGTGATCATACCGCAGAAAGGAAAACTTACCTCAATGAGGCCCAATCTTGTTCCTACATACAACGGATAAATCTAGCGGAGGAGGATCGTCCAAGGAAGGTTAAAAAAGATAATTTCTTATTGGTTTTTCGAAAAATGATATGGAAGGCATTTTGTATCCTCACGACGACCATTTATTGATCAAAATAAGGATAAAGGATGTAATCATCTTATGACCATTGGTGGATAATGGTAGCTCAGTGGACATCATGTTCTAACCTTATTTTCACAGGTTGAACTTGAAACTCGCACAATTGGAACCATATCACAGTCCCCTTATCGGGTTCTCTGGCATAAAAGTTTTTCAACTTGTGATGATCAAGTTGGACATGATGATTAGTACCTGGCCTGCCTACAGATCAAAAAAGATAGGATTCTTTGTGATGGAAATTTTTTTGAATCGACCTACAATATAAACATGGGAAGAGTAGGCCTGAAAAAGTTCGAAGCAGTTCCATCCACTATACACCATTGTTTTAATTTCACGACCAATTTTAGGGTGGAAATTGTGAAGGGCGATCAGAAAGTTGCTCGGGAATGCTACTACTCATCTGGCAAACAAGAAAAGTTGCAGGATACCAGGAAGAAATCCACCGCTTACCAAGTGGATAAGTTTTATGAGTGTGAGATTGAAACCTTAGACCCCAGAGATGAAATAGAGCTCGTTAAGGGTCAAGTCATGGAGGCAACGAAGAGTATTATTCTGGACGATGAACGAAGAGAAAGAATAACTCAGATTATTGCTCCACTTGATCTGATATTAAATCAAGAGCTGGTGGTGTTTCTTAGGTATAGAAAGTAATCATTCGCATGGAGTTATGAAGATATGTCGGGGATAGACCTAGCCTTCTTGTACCACGAGCTCAATGTCAATAAAGAGATCAAACTGGTGAAGCAAAGAAGAAGAGTATTTAGTCCAGAGAAGAACCATGCGATACAAGAGGAAGTAGAAAATCTACAAAAGCCTTCTTTCATTTAAGATGTCAAGTATCCTGGTGGTAAAGATGAAGAAGAAGAAGAACAAATAGAGAATGTTCCTGGATTTTACAGATCTGAATAAAGCCTGCCCAAAAGATCATTTCCCTATGCCCATAATACATCAACTGGAGGATGCTACTTCTGGGCATGAGTTATTGAGCTTAATGGATACCTACTTCGGATACAATCAAATTAAAATGAAACCAGAAGATAGGGAGAGCACGTCTTTAATTACCCCACGAGGGACATATTGTTATAACGTTATGCCTTTTGGTCTTAAAAATTCAGGTGCTACATATCAGGGGCTAATGAATAAGGTGTTCGCAGAGCGGATCGGCAAAAAATATATTGGTGTACATCGATGACATACTGACCAAGAGCAAGAAAGCTACTAACCATATGGCTGATCTAAGCTAAACATTTGATCGACTGGAGAAGTACCAGATGAAGCTGAACCCTACCAAGTGCATTTTTAGCATATAGGAAGGTAAGTTCCCTTGTTATATTGTAAACCAACGAGGTATTAAAAAAAATTTTGACAAGATAAAAGCCTTGCTAGAATTACAATCTCTGACCACCAAGAAGGAAGTATAAAGCCTTACGAGGATTATAACAGCTCTCAATAGATTCGTCTCTTGAGCAACTAATAGATGTCTTCTATTGTTTAAGTTGCTCAGAAAGACCTTCAAATGGAATGACGAATGTGAGAAGGAATTCTTGGAGTTGAAGAGATACTTTGAAACACCTCATTTACTGTTCAGGCCGGTTTTAGGTGAAAAACTATATTTGTACTTGGTTGTCTAAAAAAATGCAGTCACTTCAGCTTTGATAAGAATAAAAAGCGGAGTGCAAAAACCATTTCATTATACGAGCAAGGAATTCAGGGGAGTAGGGATCAGATATCCAAAATTGGAGAAATTTGCATTGGCATTAATTGAGGTGAGTAGGAGAATGAAGACATATTTTCAAGACCATACAATAGTGGTATATAGTGACATGCCACTCAGATAGGATTTATAGAAGCCAAAAAAATCTGGGAGATTAATATATTAGGCAGTGGAGTTAGGGGAGTATGACCTTATTTACGAGCCAAGGTCTTCTCTCAAAGGGCAGGCAATGGTAAATTTCATCATTGAATTCACCTACCCAGATACCTCTGAGAAATAGGGGGCTAACACAAAATAACTCAAACAACTCAAGGACGCTAGAGGATCATCAAAAACTATCCCTAATCAACTCCAAGCAGTAGACCTGCTAAAAGGGACGGTGGTCGAGCAACCAAAATCCTTTGGTAAGAGCCCAAAATTGAAGGATGAAGAAATAAAGAACCAGATATTCCATCAAGTAACTTTGTCAGACCAAGGGTTTGACAAAATTATCCCTATGTGGAATTTGAATATTGATGGTTCTTCATGTGCCATAGGTTGTGGGGATGGAATTATTCTCAATAGTTCAGATGGGATAGATATAGAATATGCTTTGCATTTTTAGTTCAAGGCTTCCAACAATGAAGCTGAGTATAAAGCCATAATTATGGGTCTCAATTTAGCTAAATCATTGAATGCAGAGCAAGTAATGGTGTTCAATGATTCGTAACTAGTGGTGAATCAGATGCTAAATCTTTAGGTGGCAAAAGGAGAGTTCATGTCGAGGTATCTAGATGAAGCTATAAAGATTTTATATAATTTTATAGCTATCTAAGTGATTATAATACTAAGACTGGAGAATGTAAGGGCAGATGCACTAGCTCGTTTAGCCTCAGCTACTCGCACCGAGCTACAAAGAATAATTCCTATTGAGATACTGGCTAGTAGAAGTATCGATGAAGCTTTGATAGTGAAATTTATCACGTTGGATATGTGACATTCTTAGATGGATCCTATCAGGTCTTATATCGAAGAAGGCATTTTACCAGCCGACCAATTTGTAGCCAAGAGGCTGAAGTTTAAAGCTGCTAGATATGTCTTAAAGAATGGAGTTTTATACAGAAGGGGTATGATCGCAGGTCTGCAAAGATGTGTTCACCCAGCAGAAGTTCAAGATCTAATAGATCAAATTCATGAAGGATCTTATGGAGCTCACGTAGTAGGTCGAACTCTTTTGCAGAGAATAACTATACAAGGGTACTATTGGCCAACAATGCGTGATGACTGCACAGCTCAGGTTAAGAAATGTGATAAATTTCAATGATGTTCTATTATACGAAGAACACCTCTGGCGCTGTGAACGCCAATCACTTCACCTTGTAAATTTTCTATGTGGGGAATAGACTTAGTCGGGCCTCTTCCAACTACATGAGGATGATTCAAATATTTGGTGGTCACTGTTGATTATTTCATAAAATGGGTAGAAGATGAACCTCTTATCGATATGGCATACGAAAGGGTTTATCAATTCATTTGGAAGAATATTATTTATCGATATGGTCTACCACATGATGTTATCACAGATCATGGTACCCAATTTGATAATGAGGTGTTCCCCGCGTACTGTCTACAGTCTAACATCCAAAAGATCCATTATGATCTAGGTCATCCCCAATGTAACGGGCAAACATAGGTAGTAAACATAACTTTGCTAAACGGGTTGAAGAAACGATTGGATGATGCGAAAGGGAATTGGATCAACGAGTTACATTCTGTGTTATGGGCTTACCAAACAACTCGCCAACCAGCAAGTGGAGAATATCCTTACATGTTTGCCTTTGGAAGTGGTCATACCTGTTGAACTAGGCCTACTACTCATAGGGTTTGATGACATGGGATATCGGCCATAGGGTGTTCTCATATCAGCAGATCAAAGCTATATGTGTGTGTGTGTGTGAGTTAAACAAGTAAAGCAAGCAAACAGAGAGAAGATAAGGTATAGAGTGGTTCAGCCTCAAAATTAGGCCTACGTCCACTGTGTTGCTCCATTCTCATTATATGCGTTGTTTTGTACAATATAACTGTGCCTAAAGAGGCATACAAGTATGAGCATAAAGGAGAATACATGATGACTGAGGATTCCCATCTTTCGGGGAGGTAGCTGCGTTGTAGATATATGGCATCCAGGTCATATGTCGGGGTTGTGTAGAGGGAATCTGTATTGGAGAGCCTACCCCGGGCCTATGGAATCCCCTCTTCCTTACAGGCGTGGTCCTCTATTTATGAGGAAGTGAGTTGAGTCACATTCCTTGAGCACGTGGCGTACACCAAGTCTGCAGTAGTTGTGGATGAGGGCGTGTGGCCCACAGAGTAAGCAGCGGAGTTGTTGGAGGGGAACGCGTACCCTAAGACGGGGTGCCGCGGCCTCTGATGGAGAGGGTCTCACCCTATAGGAGTTCTGGCCGCGCCCTGAGTGAGGTACTGGCCGCGGCCTGTATGGCCTGAACATGTGACTGTAGAAGAATACTGCCACGGCAGGGTGCTATATTTGTACTATCAATAAGCCCACAAGCCGTAGTGCCAAGGGAGATATATTGGGATTGCGGATAAGTAGCCTAGGTGCCACGGTGCTTCCAAAGCGATGATTCGTCTTCCGCGCTCCCTTATATAAATTGTTTCTAGTCGTGGACTTCATTACGTTTCCAAAACTTTTGAGAGCAAATCGAGAGCAAAACTCTGCACATTCCTTCTTGCATATTCCGGCGACCTTCCGAGGCGGTGCGTGGCAGTTCAAGGTGGTCTGTAGCTGATCTTTGCGACTTTCTTCATTTCCAGGTGATTTTTCAACCACAATTTACAGTTTTCTTTCCTTTTGATGCTTTTCTTGGTTCATTCGCTCAAAATCTAGGGTTTTATTTGTTCGTTTTGCTTTTCCCACATATGCTGCATACGAAATACATATAATTGTTCTTGATGTTCATAATCGAACACTCCGTATTTTGTGGGTTTGATCCGAAAAATGATGAGATTTAGGGAATCACTTGTTTAGGATAGAGGCCGCAGCATGGTAAGATTTCAATCGTATGAACTTACAATTCTACGTCATACCCTGCTAAGTGGCCGCGGTCCCTCAAACTATCATTCGCGGCATCAAATCACTCCCCTCGGTAGTCTAGGAATACCCTTAAAACTTCCATGAACCCAAGACATCCATGTTAAATAACTATAGCTGCTGCTAGAGCAGAGTGTACTGAAAATTTAGGAATGGCCGTGTCCAGGAATGCCCTAAAAGCAATTTTGTCTTATTACCGCGGCAGCCTATGTTCCTCTGCTGATATGGAGTTTGTCGCGGCCTATTTGGGGGAATACGATCTCAACATTTTTAATACTTAAAGATACCCTTCTGCGAATTCTTAGTCTTACAAACCATACTGGCTGCGGCGCCTAACTGCGAACTCTGCTTTTCAGGTACTGCTGCAGCCATATGAGCTTTGACCCAAACGAGTTCCTGAGAGGCTTTTGGGCAAAGCATTTTGGGACCTCTCCCCCCGAGCTTACTTCTGTGCCTCCTCTAAGGTCAATAGGCCCTTGCAAACTAAAAGATTGCCCAAACCGCATCATACTCGACTCAGATTCCGCGGACTCCGTATCTAGGAAGGTTTTCCAATCTCCGCTGATGGAAGAAGAAGCCAACTCAAGTACTCATCCCATGGGTGAAGGAGATATTATCGCGGCTGCTAGAAATAAGCCTGGAGGAACATCAGGGAAGGCTGAGAGACCCTTGGCCGCGCTTGATATCCGCAGCTCAATGACCCAAAATTGGGTTGAGCAGGTGGCTAAGTCCTTCGAATTTCCAAAAAATTTGATGTGTTCAGCCCCTGTCGCAAACCAAAGAATGTGCACGCTTCTATCTGATGACAGAATTTGCTTCCCCCTGCACGCATTCATTTACGGGCAGCGGCTACCTGTCCCAGTTCCTATCCGTCGTCTTTTTCAGGCGATGAACCTGGCCCCCGCACAGTTGGACCCTAATGGCTGGAGGGCCATTCTCGCTGCAGTTGTCCTTTGGGAGAAGTTGTTCAAAAAGGACATCACTCCCACGGAGTTCTTTCACTTCTACCGCCCAAAGGAAAACTCAGTAAATTTTATGGGCTACTACTACTTTTCTAGCCGCAGAAGGGACGAGACCCTTTACACTGGGAGACCGACCAGTGTGAAAAACTGGAAGGGGAAATATTTCTACATCTCCGGTGAAGGCTGGGAGATGCACCCCGAGGAGAATGAAAGAGAGAGAGCATATAAAATGCCGCGGCAGTGGGGGTCACCCTCAAAATTAGGTATAAGATTATAGCCGCGTTTTTTATTTCACATGTAACTTCCACTAACTTGAATTATCTTTTCTTTCTGCAGCCCTTGACAATTTGCATTTGAACAAGCGGCAGGAAAAAAGAGTTGCTGAGGCTGCAGAAGTTCCTGCTGAGCACAAGAAGTTCATCATACTTGTAATGTCGGCAACTATATTTGAGGCGGGAATTTTCCCAAAAAAATCCATTCCTCAACAAATGGGCGCAGAAGGTAATTAACTGTGCCATTATTTTTATTCTGCGGTCGTTTATTTCCTTGAACTCGTGTTATTCTTTTTCAGGTGAAGAGGTTGACAGGGACCTGCTAGCGGCGCAACTGGCAGAGATGGATGAGGACACAGTCGTCCTGAATAATACTGTACGAAGCAGAAAGAGGAAGAGGTCCAAGGTCAAGGGACCTGCCGCGGCCCCCTCTGGAGATAAGGCTACTGATCCTGCCGCGGATCAGGTGGTTAATGATGAAAACCCTGCGCAGCATGAACATTTTGATGACGACATTAGGGAAAACTTGGCCGCAGCTGGCCTGATGTCAGCTAAAGTCCCCCTTCAATCATCCTCTCCTCCACCGCCAACTGTAGTGGTTGTTAATGCGAACCTGCCACCTCCTCAATTCCGCGAAGAGTCTGGGCCTGACGGTAGACTAAGGCCTCAATTAAGGCAGCCTGACCCCAATTCTTCTTGGGACACTACCATAAAGGCTGCGCGGAGAATGAAGCGAACCTTGGATACCGCGGACCTTGACAGGCTGGTTGGAGAATATCATGAAGATCTGGAGGACTGTGGCCTCCATAGCCTTCTGAGGGTACGTACCAGTTGTCATTTGACTTTGCATCCTATATTTTTCCATATTTTCTAACGTCTTTTCTTTCAGGCCACGGATGTGATTGTGGTCCAAAAGATGAAGTACGAGGCCTTGTATAGGTTGAAAGAGGCTGAGAAGAGTGCCCATACCACGGACTTGCAAGCTGCACGGACTTCTTCTTTTGAGGCAGGGAAAAAGTCTGCTGCCGCAGCTCTTCAGGCAACCTATATGGATCTGGATAAGGCCAACAAAGCTAGAGAGGAAGCGGAGGAGAATTTTAATCAAGCTGCGGAATCTCTAAAATCCTCATAGGCCCAGACAGCCGAAGCCGCCCGTGTTGCAGAGATTTCAAATACCAAGCTCGCCTTACTCCAGGAGAAATATCAAGAGTTGGAATCCAAGTCTGCTCAAAAGGATGTAGATCATGCCGCGGAAATACAAAAGTTGGAGGTTGATCATGGAGACGCCCTCTAGCTAGCCATAGATCGTGTCGAGGAGTCATTCAAAGGTTCCAAGGATTTCTTCCTTATTAACAACAGGGCATACCTCCACGGCTACCAGGAGTTGCGGCAAAGATTTATCAGGAGGTTCCCTGAGGCCAAGGAGGAGGTCCTTGCCTGGAAGTTAAGTGATGCCGAGCATCAAGAGAGCATTGCTGAGCTTAAGGCCGCGACAAAAGAGAGAGAAAGGATTAGGGCAGAGGCAGAGGCAGCGACTGAGGAAGAAGAGACAGAGACTGCCGCGGGCGAAGAAGAGGCTGATGATGATGATGACGCAGCCTCTTAAATTCTTAATTTCTGTTGCATCATCAATATAGGGTTGCGTCCCTTCTTTTTGTAATCAATAACTTCTGTTGTGGATGCGGCCTCCATTCTGTACTCTATAGCTATTAATATAAAGGCTGCGGCCATATTTTTATCACTATGATTGACTACTTAATATTCCTTGCTTTTCTATATTGCATGTTTTACATTGCTTGCTATAATGAATGGTTATACGTTACTGCCTGATTATTGAAAATGCGTCCGCGTCTCGATAGACATCACATTTCAAGTCCGCGGAGAGAGGTCGATTTCGTCATTTGATTTTTTATCAATGTCTGCGCCCGCACAAATTGTGTTGAATCATAAAGGCGGCTGCGTACAAGCCGCGGCCCTTCATTATGCCGCGTCATGGAAATATCTTCACTTGATTGCCGTGGCCTTGATTTCAAGGCTGGGACTTGCTGATTGCATGGGTCCCCATCTACCTTCATTGCACCCTGTTGTCTGAACCGTTTATCTTTTGTCATCCCATAACCCACATGGAACATGTAGTGAGCTCTTTCCTTAGACTTGGTGATTTGATGTTGTGGCGTTCTCATGCTTCAAGATATTAGTGCCTCAGCACTTTCATGAATGAATGGCTCCTAGAGCTCTGTAACCGTATCGGTGGTCTGCAGCGCACTTCGGGTTCATCTGAACAAGGAACCTCTGCAGACATATGTTGGTGTTTCTAAGTCTTCTCGAGATGGGTCGTGTCACCAAGCCCTAATATGCGAGACGCTATCAAGCCTCTCCATGATGGGTTATGTTATTAAGCCACCCACAGCTAATATGCGAGACACTATCAAGCCTCTCCAGGCTGGGTTATGTTATTAAGCCACCCACAGCTAATATGCGAGACACTATCAACCCTCTCTAGGCTGAGTTAAGTTATTAAGCCACCCACAGCTAATATGCGAGACACTATCAAGCCTCTCCAGGATGGGTTATGTTATTAAGCCACCCACAGCTAATGATATATATAAAGCCATCCCTGGCTAGATATTGTAAGCCTCCCGGCTCGATGACGCGTCCCAAAAGCTAAGAACGGGCATTATAAGCCCCTGTGGCTAATGTTGCACTCCGAGAGCAGAGAATTGTCATTGTAAGCCCTTGTGGCTAATAAACGCTCCTTGAATCCTCAGATGCTTTTGCGAATATGGTCATCATATGATAAGATGTAGTTGCACATTACGAGGGGAACTTCTGAGCTAACCCATCCATAAGTGCATCCCGAAGTAGAATAATCCTTTGAGATAATTTTGTTATATTTCCTCTAGAATCTGGTTAAGACAAAAACTCTTTTTGTGAGATAGCAGATTATGAAACCAAGAGAAATATTAGATATAGCTAAACTTGCTAGTTCATATATTTATATATGTATGCAGCAACTAATGACTTTGTTAACAAAACATAAAGTCTTGAGTATTAAGGCTACAATGATCTTCATAAAATATAAACAGAAATAGTTGAAATTAGAAAGACTAAGGATGAGATGCGGCATGCAGCCTCTATCAGGTCTGGCTGAATCCCTTATGCATTCTTCAGGAATCGCTGCAGCATACCTTGCCCGATTAGTCTTTCAACTTCATCCTTCAGAGCATAGCATTGCTCTGTGTCATGGCCATGGTCCTGATGGAATTTGCACCAGGTAGCTTTGTTCCTCTTGTGGGGTGGAGCTCTCAATTTTTTTGACCACCTCAAAATCTTGTCCTCTTTGATGAACTCTAAGATCTCTTCAATCGGGAGGCTCAACTGAGTATAGACACCCGACTTTTTCTCTGATTTCTCTGCTCGCCTTTTTTGACCTCTGACGGTTGATTCCGCGGTTTCATTTACTGCTGCGGCAGGCAAGGCTGGCTTTGTTGTTTCCTCCACTTCGGCGCCTATGTTTTTAGATGTCGCGGCCTCCAGCATTAGCACCCTCTGAGTTAGAAAATTGACCCGGGTCTGAAGTGAGGCGTGGCTGTTATAGAGGTGATTAAGGTGATTGTATAGTTGCACAATCTCATCCTTGACTTCTGCACTCCGGATGGATTCTCCTTACATCTCTGCTTTTGTTAGTCTTTATAAAGTATACAGAATCTGAGACAAAACTAACAGAAGTGAGTGATCACAGAAGTATCAGGAAGGGGGGGTTGAATTACTCCATGATTATGCTGTTGAGTCCGCGGCCAGTATGGAACATAAGTGCATTGCCGCAGCCTTTTAATGTTATTCACCAAGGTCGATCCAAAGGCCACTCAAATCCCTCCCATGATGATTTTGAACTGTTGTGGTAGGTCGGCACCAGTAGGGGTCGCGACATGAGATACTGTTGACCTTACAGGCCGCACCCCTGTCTGGGTAGGGGAGAGATCCCAAGACAGGAGATGATATTTTCTCCCCCAACATGTGGAGAAAACCTACTAGGGTCCATTGATGAGAGAATTTCCTTGTGGTGCACAATATGACACAACTTCAATGGTAACCCCTAAATCATAGGTAGATGACAACAAAAATGGGAGTGAATATAGCCCTTCCCTAATCATCCACCTTTCTTGGGACTAAAGTCCACCACGCATTTTAGCATTATCTAGATGGAATGATATCACAGGGGTATGAAAAATAGATCCAAAGCCATTAAATAAAGATCCAAAGACAAATCCAAAAATATGAAATATCCGTTGAAGGGGGCGAACATGATGCGGAGTCCAATAACCAGTAACCGACCCGTGAGGAGATTATCCAAAGGACCCTCAGGGATCGAATAAGGTGTTTGAAGAACGCATATAAGCAGAGAAACAAGATCGAAATATCTAATTCCCACAGACGACGCCAAACTAATGATACGAGATATCGGCCATAGGGCGTTCTCATATCAGCAGATCAAAAACTATATGTGTGTGTTTGTGAGTTAAACAAGTAAAGCAAGAAAATAGAGAGAAGACAAGGTATAGAGTGGTTCAGCCTCAAAATTTGGCCTACGTCCACTGTGTTGCTACATTCTCATTATATGCGTTGTTTTATACAATATAACTGTGCCTAAAGAGGCGTACAAGTATGAGAATAAAGGAGAATACATGATGACTGAGGATTCCCATCTTCCAGGGAGGTAGCTGCGTTGTAGATATATGGCGTCCAGGTCGTATGTCGGGGTTGTGTAGAGGGAATTTGTATTGGAGATCTTACCCCGGGCCTGTGGAATCCCCCCTTCCTTCCAGGCGTGGTCCTCTATTTATGAGGAAGTGAGTTGAGTCACGTTCCCTGAGCACGTGGCATAAACCAAGTCTGCAGTAGTTGTGGATGAGGGCGTGCGACCCACAGAGTAAGCAACGGAGCTGTTGGAGGGGAACGCGTACCCTAAGGCGGGGTGTCGCGGCCTCTGATGGAGAGGGCCGCACCCTATAGGAATTCTGGTCGTGCCTTGAGTGAGGTACTGGCCGCGGCCTGTATGGCCTGAACATGCGACTGTAGAAGAATACTTCCATGGCAGGGTGCTATATTTGTACTATCAGGGTTCTTAATTTCAATTCTCCAATAATCAATTTGATGAGACATTTAGATTTGGAGATGCTCTCCGAAGTCAAAGAAGATGCAGCAATTCTAAATGCCACTTATCAGCAATGGCCTTCCATGTTATACAATCAACGGGTCAGAAAGTTTGAACTCAAGGCAAGAAATTATGTGCTCAAGAAAGTCATTCAGATGAACAATAAGTTAAAGGCCAACTGGCATAGGCCTTAATGTGTCACAGCTGTTGTTCGACCTGGAACCTACGGAATAGAAACTCTAGAGGGAGAAGAATTTAAAAATCCTTGGAATGTAGAGCACCTCCACAGATATTACCACTAATGTAGATTCACATGCACTTCATTATTTCAATATGCATAAAAATGATAATTTCCCAATATTCCTTTGAGTTAATTTTTTTTTGGAGTAGCAGTGTTACACACTACACCAACTAAGGTTGGTCGACATCAACAACCACCAAGTAAGGTTGGTCGGCATATCAAAAACCACCAACTATGATTGGCCGACATCAACAAACATAACAAATAATGTTGGGACAACAATCATACAAGGCAAGGCCTGTTTGATAATAGGGAACCTCAAGGGGCATCTAAAACTTGGCAAAAAGATGGGTAAAATATCCAATGCCTAGGCACCAAGGCAATCTATATGGGATGAAGATAATTCCATTGCTTCAGCACTTATGGGTGATAAGTCACTACAGCTAAGCAAATATATGGGGAAAAGTTCCATTGTATAGGCAATCAAATCAACATAGGAAATTTTTTCCCTTTATGTATATACATATATTTTTGAACACAAAGATTGACAAGAAAAACATCATATAATTAATTTATTTCCAATGAATTAGAAGTACAAAAGACGATGTTTCATTTAATAATTACTAATGAAATATAAATAGCCTATTCTATTGGTTTCTTTCCTTCAGATTTAGGTACATGATCCATTCCAGCTGGAGGATCATCTACAATAAAAGAAGAGTTGATAAAATCCAAATCTCGCAGCATTCTGGTGTTACTCGAGCTAGGTCGGTCAAGCAGATGTTGAGGTCGGGATATCTCAAAATATTCATGAACGTTGTAGTCGCCAATGTATATGGAAATCAAACACTGAGAAATGGAGCGGGCTGGAATCCAACTGATAACTAGCTTAAAAGGAAGCACTGGAAGATCAAGTAACCTGGTCTCATACCAATCCCACAACTTTGTTCCTTGTTCGACCATCATTACAGTCAAGGGGGCCAACCATCCCTGTTTGTATCCCTCAGTGTTTGATTGTTTGAAGTGGGCATCAAGATGACATAAAGCTTTATTATATCCCCTATCCAAAACTCTATGGGCTACTTGTGGAATTGATAAGTGAATCTCTCAACATGCTGATGAAGCCACTTCACGAAGTTTTCCTTACTCTCCAACGCATAACTCTAGTTGGAATGTTGTTCGGTGAGACTCCGAATTTTTTGGTACATCTCAGTTAATGCTGGATTTTTTGCCTTCAATTGAACAACTTGGTTTTCTAAGGCTTGTTGATTCCTAGTCTCTTCAATGCTACTCTGACCAGCTCTTGCCCCACGTCGCGAGGAGGATGTAGGTCTAGATCATTTCAAAGCCTCCAATTCTTCTCTCAATACATCATTTTCAGTCTCTAAAAAAGAAAAGCCTTCATCACTGACTAAGACCAGAGCTCCAGCAGAAGAGGCAGATTTTAGTTGTCTCAGCTCTTCTCTCAAAGCATTATTATGTTCCTCCTGCAACTTAGCGATGTTTATGTGATCTTCAATCTCAATCTTTAGGACACTCTCTTATTATGGGTGGAAATGAACTTATTATAACACTTATCAACACTCAATTGTTGGTATTTTTTCTCATAACCATCATGAAGGAGAGCAGTGGCTTCATTGTGCTAAATCTGAAGTTCTTTGATCATCCCTTGAAGATCCTTAATCATTTTGTAGTAAGCCACATTATTTCCTACAGCCTGATCGAGTAAAGATTTTAAATATTGGTAGGCATTGATTTCTCATATAGAGGCATCATATCTAAGGATATTAACTATCGGTGGCTGAGTGAAATCTTCACGACCAACTTTGAAGTAGTCAGTACATTTCTTCATCAACTCCATATCATGAGCTGACAATTGTTCCATCCTGGCAATAAACTAGTAAGGAAAAGTAAAAATAGATCAAAAATAGTACATCTATACTGGATAAATGAAGGAGAAACTCAGAATAAATAACAAAGTCTATTTTATTGATCATAAGAGAAGAGGGTACAACAAAAGGGAAAATAAAGAAACAAAACAAATAAAGAGCCGAACAACTTTACACCTTCTCCTTATTTCCTACAATATCATCAATTGACTTTGAGGAAGGAATTGGTTGCTCGATGGGAAGTAGACGTTGCTTGGTAGAAGAAATTGCTTACTGGACTTGCTCAAAATACTGAGAGATAGTAGAAGCAAGTGTTTGTTCCACAACTAACAAATAAGATTCATTAGGTCCATCTTCATCTTTTTCTTCTTATTCAATAGAAGGAAGAGGGCCATGGATGTGTCTCTGAAATAATTCAGAACCTTCAGCAACATTCAAATCTTTCAAAGTGGCAGTCCATCCATCCCTGAAGAATTTCACTTGCATACCTCTTCTGGGTAGAAGACACAGTTATAACTTTATTCCACCCTTTGTCCCATCCAGAGCTAAATGCCTTCTTCACAATAATTTTTCTCTTCACCCTCTCCGAGGAAGTATTTTCTGTAAGAATCTCTTAGGTGGAGTTTACATTCTCCTCAAGGTCTTTCTTACGCCGTTTAGCCTCTTCAATCTTGCCCTCAACTTCCACCTTGCTGGAAATGGCAACCTTGCATTTCTCCTCTGCCTCCTTGGAAACAGTTACAGCTTCCTTGGCAGTTTCCTCAGCTTTATGTTGAGATATTTCAGCGAATTTGATTTTATTTTCCCAGGAAGCTTTATCCTCCTCGTACTTCTGCCAGGATTCCATCAATGATTTTAACAACCCAACAAGGGCTTCTTCCACCCCACTAGATGAATTTGAAGCCTTAATAGCCTCATCATTCTCCAGGATATTATTAAAATACACTAAAAACTACAAGAGAAAAGAAGCCTAAGTTAGAATATGAACATAGTACAAAGAGGAAAAATGGAAAGTGTGATGATACTTACTGATGCAATATGTTGGGCTGCCAAGTCAGTAACCTTCTCCCGTGGAGTAGAAGTCTCCATAGCTTGACAGTCAGGAAGTGTCCCAGACCTGATAAATATCTTGGTCAAGCCCGGAGTAATGAGAGTCGGAGTACTAACTCCCAAAGATAGTACCTCAACCCGAAAGCTTGGACAACAACATCTACGGTCTTCTTAGCAAAACCCATTTTTAATCTTCTCAAAGGAGAATCTTTAATCAGAGGTGTTGATTCTTATTGAATAATGACAACCCCTTCAATCAAAGGTGCTACCTCTTTAGGGGGAAACATGGGGCTTCTTACTGATATACTTGGCAGTTGTGACTACTTCACCAAGAGGAGAAATATCCTTTTTCTTGGTCCCTTCAATTGGGACATCATCTTTGCCTTTCTTCACCCCATTAGCACCATGGGCAACCTTGGCAAAGAGATTAGGCATTCTCCTTTTCTTCATCATTAGGTCAGTAATAGAAGTACCCAAGTAAGGAGAAGATTCTTCAATAAATGAAGAAGATGCTGGAGCTTGCTCAAGTTCAATCACCAAGGGAGGAACAAGAGGTCGACCAATAAAGGAATAAGTGGTGTTCCTGTATTGCAGCAAATAGAAATCAGACCTCATGTGTTCCCCAGTTATTTCTCGATTCAACCCCCAGATAAATTTCAAATCTTTTATATTAATATTACTTTATTTTGGGGATTTCCTCTTACTGTCAACTGCAACATACAAAAAATAAATGCCAGTGATGCATTTTACCAAACAAAAACAGAGCTAAATTGAAAAATATAAACAACCTATCACATTGCCATAAAGTGGACATCTCGGACCTTGGTACACGTCTTTCCCTTTTAACCGGGGGTGTTGCCAGTTTTTCATCACAACCCCATGTTCAAAATAATCCCTATTAGCATCAGGGAGATTGGCCACTAAAGCTCTGTTAGAATACCTAGTTTTTAAATTAAAGGTGGTTTCGTTAGTGACCCATTTATAACAATACATAATTTCAGGGAGCCCTAAATGAGTTCCATGAATTAGATTCAACCTAGGTACGCCATTAACTACCCTCTATGTATTTGGAAATACTCTTTCAGGAATAATATCAAAATATTGGCAAAATTCCAAACACAAGGGATTAGTCGGGAAAGAAAAACCACATTCGGCTACAAAAATGGAAGGAAACCAATGTCCCTCAGCTAGAGAAAATAAATCAGAAGGGAAAGGAGGTTCTTCCAAAGTAACCCAAGAAGGAATTCCAAAATCAACCTTGAACTTATCCAATGATTCGATAAGGTAAACCATGGTGGCTAAAGCAAAGAAAAAAGAAAGAAGAAATTCTTACTGAAAATTAAGAATTCAGCTAAGGCGGATGTCAGAGAAGACGATCATAAGAAGAAAAGTAAGAAGATAGAAAGTTTGGGAATATAAAAGGCAAAAGGTAGAAGACAATGTAACGCTATTGTCTTTAAATATTCTACCTTGGAAAATGGGAAAAATAATTATCACTAGAGATGACGATTGCATTTTCGGTGGCTAAATGATGAAAATGTGAAAATACCCAAGCGTTCGTCAAATATTCAAATATATTTACGAGTTTTCCATTTCTCACTCAAAATTATTAAGATAAAAGGAAAATTTCACAAGTGTTGGAGATCTGAAATCTAACTAGACTGGTTAAACAAGCCCGAGCAACTTTTGGGCATAATATTCCACACATTCGTATCCAACATCAACTATGAAACATTGGGGGCGTTTGTTGATACCAAAATTAGTCTGCTGGCGTGGGCCAATCATATGAATACACATGTTATCCTACATGGCACAAATACAATTAAAGAGTAATCTAAAGCACCGATCTACTCGACATACCAAGCTACTCAGCGTACCGAGCATCCAGTTAGGAAGATCAAGCGACGAAGACAAATTCAATTAACATTCTTATCGTGTATAGATGTATATATCTATTAAATAACGGCATGTTATCTATTCATATTGTCTGCCTAAAGGCTATAAATACTTTGTAACACCCCCACAGCGGGGTAAGCTTCGATAAGCAAACGTACTCAAGATTAAGGCAAATTACCCAGAAATACAAAATAGTGGACGTAGGCCATTTCCTTAAGGTTGAACCACTTTAAAAATCCTTTGTCTTATTTCTTTATTCATATTTATCTTTGATTAATTCAGTAGATCAAATCCAATTTTTTACATCAACACCAAGAATAAGCCGTAAAATGCTTAAGGTGGGGCGTTTCTCCCAAGCCTCAAGTCTAGGTGAGTGCGTCTTTATAATGCTTTCCAATGTATATTGAGTGACACATTACTTGTGCTCAAGGGGAATAACTACCTAAATGTCGGGTTAGTCGATTTTAGTTGTGTAATATGGCAAAAGGCCTGCAGTTGGTTTTATTCTTTAATATATGCCAATTTTGCGGAATAAAATAATATGACTCAACCCCAAATATTTGGTATGGCTACCCCGCCCATGTGGTGTGTGCGAAGAAGTGAACCCAAAGACGGGGATCCGTCACGCAACGCTTTATGGAACAAGAGACATAAAGGGTCATCGTTGACACACGTAAATATAAGGTTAGGCAATAAGTGAAATTATTTTGAGAATTTCGTATACACACACACACACACACACACACACACACACACACACACACACAGTTCTGCTCTTGTGCATATCAGTCCGCATTTTAACGGTGCGTACTGGACATGCGTCACCTAACGGTGAGCCCTGAAGAGAGAGAGAGAGTGACTATAATTTAGCCAAAAATTTATAGGCTCACCGGCAGGTGACACATGTCCAGTCCGTACTGTTAAAATGCGGAATGCTCTGCACAACAACAGTAGCGTGTGTGTGTGTGTGTGTGTGTATATATATATATATAATTTTTAGAAATTAGATAATTAAACTAACTATCATAATCGTTATCCGATCGACAAGAACTTTGTTATCCAATGTCAAGGTTGTAAAAATTGCGGGGAATGATCGTGGTGTGGAGGTCAAGCCATAAGAACCTAGGCGCGCCTTAGACATGAAAAGGAGTTTATGCATTTTTTTAATATTTTTTAATATTTTTTAACCATCACAACGCTATTAAAAATACTAAAATTGAACATATCTTAAAAATATGTCATAATATTGGCAAATAAAATACTATTTTTTAAATACTAAAAGAAACGCTACCTTACTCCAAAAAATATTGACCATCATTGACCGCATCTTAATACACGTATTGGGCCAAAAGTTGGCAGTTCTAACAAGCCACGCCTAGGTGCATTTTTTTAAAGCACTGATCAGTATTGATAATCATTCAATAATCCATAATCAATAATCAATACAAAATTATTCAATATAAGAAATGTATTTTGTACCTTTCTAATGAAATGTATAGACTGGGAAGTCGGTCGTCAAGATTAGGCTCTTTTTTTGACGAGAGGTAGAGAGGTTTGGGATAGTATTTGTCATTTGATTGTTTTAGATGAGATATTGGTTCTCTTTGTAAAAAAAAGTCTTTAAAAGGTGATATCGTTTCACTAAAGCATGTTCGTTTTTAAAACAAAAGTGTATCTTTAGGCTTTATCAAGCATAAGGCGAAAAATGCTTAAGATGGGGCGTTTCTCCCAAGCCTCAATCCTATGTTCGTGCATCTTTATGACACTTTCCAATGTATATAGAGCGACACATTACTTATGCTTTAGGGGAATAACTCCCTAAATGCAAGGTTAGTCGATTTTAGTTGTGTAATATGGCAAAAGGCCTATAGTTGGTCTTATTCTTTAATACATGCCGATTTTTGCGAAATTCAATAATATGACTCAACCCCAAATATTTGGTATGGCTACCCCACCAAGTGGCGTGTGCGAACAAGTGGACCCACATACAAGGATCCGTTATGCAATGCTTTAGGGAACAAGAGACATAAACGGTCATCGTCAGCATATGAGGTATATTAATTTATAAATACAAAAATTGCCATCCTATTTTAGTACAATTAGGAAAAATAAGGAGTCACCACAAAATAGATAGCTTATGACAACTAGTGAATGAGAAATCAAATGAAATATGATCTCACAAATTACGTTACAGAGTGGTTAGATACCCACTTTTCCATTTCGATATTGTATATGATCAATAAGATGTTATGCTTCTCTTTAAGGAATTAATGTCTTCGAGTGTATATGTATGACAAACATGTCGTGTGTGTAAAGTGGACAAAAATGGAATAATAGTGAGTGTATGTATGGATGTGCGTATGTCTTGATGTGAAAAAAGGCATCAACATTTCCTCACCATAAAAAAGGTGGGTACGTATTCCCTTAAGGATGAAAAATGTGAGTGATGCCCAAAAATCGTGACCTCAATACGAAAAAGTGATTACACATGAATGGGACCACTAAAAAGTGAAACAATGGTGATACTAACTAGAAAGAGAAAATGATTAATAAAATGTGTAATAATTTAAGAGATATCAGGGAATCATAACCTCACTATAAAAAATGGGTATGCCTAAATGGGACCTTTAAAACAATAGTGATAATGTCACTAAATAAACATGGATTATAAAATCGTAGGAGAATGTATAAAATGACCACAAATGTGAGAGATTCCCTGAAATCGCAACTCCAAAATAAAAAAGTTAATACATGTAATAAGGACATCTAAAAGAGCATTGGAAATTAAAGAACTGACTATATGAACAAATTGCACTAATAAATGAGTCAAATTGTTGAAATATGAATAAACTAAATGAGATGAATAAAAATGGACTTGAGTTCGATAAGTAATTTTAGGATGCCTATGTAGCCAAAAAAAATATATCAAAGTCCATGTAGTTCGCATAATAAGGAGTGGTGGGCCTAAATCCTAATCTGAATTTGGGGTGTCGCTTTTGGTTTAGGAAAAGCAGACGAAATATGATGAAATGGTGGAAAATATAAATAGAACATTCATAATGGGGAATATTCCTTAAAACCTTTTTTAGTTTTTTGTGAAAAGTAAGTTTGAGAATGTATAAAATAAAAAAAGGGTATAGTGAAGGAATTATTAGAGTTAATGATAGAATATAACAAATATAATATGAAATGGAATTTATGGAGGATAGTAAAGACAAAAGTGGTATGAACCTTTAAGCTTATTTTAAGGATATTTAGATGCTTTTTTTCCTATTTTTAGTGTTTGGATGATGGTGGCGTAGGATGATGTAAGGGAATCTGTGAGAGAATTTGGAGAAAGTGATGTGTCGTAAATTCAAAGTTATTGTCAAAGTGAAATAAGATCCTATACAAATGAGGTCAGGGTTTCCTTAATTAGAAACATCCTGAAAGAGAAAAGTACAAGACTTCCATCAAGAGGCATGCCACAGGTCACCGAGGCTTCTGGTAGGTAGGGGGTACACTTGTTCACTAATAAGTATTACCCGCCTACAACAAGTTGTTGTAGGGTTCTATTGTATTTTTAGGCCATAAATTTTGATCCAGAAATCTGTTTTGTGCATAGTCAAGACCATTGGAAAGAGGAGTTAGAGAATTTTTATTTTCAAAGGTAAGAACTCTCATTTTTATACTTGACCAAAGCCAAATGGTCTTGGTGAGAGAAATGTTTCTCTCTGATTAGGGTTAGAAGAATGATCAAGAGTTGGAGATTTAACAGGACTTTCTTTGGACCCTATGAAAGATTATGTAGGTGTTCATACAGGGTGTCTATATTTCCCCTTGACAGGTGAGACTATGATAAGAGAAATACCATCGAAAAATAGACACCTGCTAGAAGGTTTGGTGGTTGAGTACTATTGTCTCAAGACTATTATAAGGATTTGTCTACTAAAGAAGTTGAAGATTGTAAGATTAAATGTATAATCAAAAGCTCCACATAATTAAATTATCTCATCCTATTCCAAAACATATTTGAGTCATAGTCTAAATTGTTTTGGAAAGATTCATGATCAAGATTTCAATACTGGATTTCTCTATATTCATTCGAAAAGTTGTCTCACACCATGACCAATGATATTTCGACTTTAGAATAAAGGTAAAGGACTTAGAATGACTTAGTTAACAACCATTGTTTTTCATAACATAAATAAAATTTTCTTGATTTAGAAAATGTGTTAAAATGTTTGTGTGACTGGTTTAGAAAATTTGAATAAATACTTTATGCAATATGCTTTCTTTATATAAAACTTATCTTCATAAAAACTGGGATTCTTATGTGTGTATCTGAAGTATGAGTGCTTCTGGTTGAGAACAAACATACTAAGAGTGTTTTGTCAAAATATTTTCAAACACATGGAAGGAAAAAAACTCGTTAAAATTTTCTATACAGAGGTGAAACTTTTTTACTACAGCAATGCAATGTATCACGACGCCGAAAGATTGTCACTGATACCTTTTGTCCGTGTTCAGTTTCTCTAGATAATGGTGCATATAGCCTCGTCGTAGTTTCACTGCAATGATGCTTTCCTTCGGTGCAGCAAAAAATTATCGTCAGTACTCCTTGTACATGTCCAAAAATCCCTAGAGATTGGGGCAACCTATATCTCCTTAAGTTCGACGCAGTGAAGCATTACCTTACTGCAACGACATTACTGTGACAACGTTAAATCTGGCACAAAAAGAAAATATTCCCAAAATATTACACTATAAAAGGTGGAGATTTTCTTTTATTGCCACATCTTTTGTTTCCATGGGGAAGCAACATATTTTGTGTAGTTCAGAATGAGTTAGAAGCTTTGGAAGATTGCGTCAACATGTTTGAAAAACAAAAAATCCTTTTTAACTCACTCTCTTCTCATTCACATAAGAAGGCTATGAATTTAAGAAACATTTCGCACTGTTTATCAAGCTAAAGAAATCAAGTTTTCTTAGGAGCAAAAAACCTTCTTTTTATTTTTGAGATATCCATTATTATCATTGTAGTTTAAAGTTTTGGAATTTTGATTACTTCTCTCAATTCTTAAATAAAAGTTTTGTAAAACTTGTTCTTGTGAAACTTTAAATATGTTTGATAACTCAAAAACATTTATGATTTTTTTTTATTATCCAAACACCTTTTGAAAATTCTTTCAACCTTTAAGACTCTCACATCTAGAACTTTAGAACTAAAAATAGTGTCTTTTCATTTGTTCCTTTTGGAACAAATTTTTTTTATCTTCATACTTTAAAAGAATAATTTTGTATTAGTGCAAACGCGACATTATCAATGGATGTTCACACATGTAATGTGTCGAATGGTCAGAGAGCAATTTATGCTTGCCCTTCCATCTAGGAGCTGAAAAAATTATCTTGTTGAGGTTGTGTGTTATTGAGTCTAGGAGAGTGTCAAGTTTGTAAGTCATTTCTGCCATTTGTAAATCTTACATGTTTAGTGAAAGGTGTCGGTTTGGCACGAGGTTTTTTTCGCAAGAGGTTTCCCCTCATATAAATCCTGGCCTCAAGTGCATGATTTAGTGTTTCACATTTTGATTTATCTTATCTACTTAATGAACTTGAATTTTTAAGTTAAATCAATATCTTGTCATTTATACATTAGGTTTAACTTTTACCCAAATTTAAATTAAAATCAAACATTATATTCATGTTGGTAATAATTTTTAATTTGGAGAGTCCCACTTTACACAATCATTTTATTAATCGGTATCAGAGATAAACCTCATTTTTTTTATAGGATTAATCACTTAGAGGTAGATCGTGTGTGTGTACAAATGTTGTCTTTGTTTGAGATATTTGAGGATTCTCCATCGAGTAGATCTGATATGTCTAAAATGGACTTGAATATAATGATGACAATAGTGAATATTTTTCTTTCATGAACCTAGATGATAAATATAATAAATTATATAAAGAGTCTTCGAATTTTTTTAAAGATAAAACTTTATTGTTCTCCGAACTCGAAGAATATAAAAAGAAGAACAATAATTTAAAACTTAAAGTATCTCTGGTCAATCAATCAACTTCAAGTTGACTATAATCACATGAGTGAGAAGATTAAGTTCTTAAAGAAAGAGCCTCCAATTGTTGATTATAGTTCAATAAATATTTTAAAAGAAAAAATAGAGATATACAAAATAAGATCAAAACTTTGAAAAGAAAAAATTTAGAGTTTTATAATGAGATTGCACATTTAAAATATAAAAATGATTTTTTGTGTATTTTTAAAGTTCAAAGTCCTATCCTCTTTGAAAAAATTAAAAGTATTGATGTTTCTTTTTCGTATCTTATAGACTTTTTGGATGAGTTAAAAGATAAGAACATTACTCCAAAACAAGAGGATCATCATCATCATCATCCTTGCCTTTAGGTTCAAAATTTAATTAATCTTGTAGAAGGGAGAAAATATTTTTCTACATTTCTTAAATAATTGAAAAAGAATCTTCTTTTGAGTGAAGAGTCCAAAATCATTTTAAAACATCTTTTTAAAACTCAAAATAAAGAGGGAAATGTTATAAATAATTTTAAAAAGAAAAACAAACATGCCCATCCTATGTTTAATTAAAAAAAATCGTGCACTCACCAGAAAAGACCTAAAAAGAACTTCATTTCTTCTCACTGTCATAAGAAAGATCTCACACGGAATTTTTATTACAAGTTTATGAAAGCTCAAAATTTTAAAAAGGTTGTTCCCAAACCTAAAATTCAAATGACTAAACCCAAACTGTTTATCATTCTCACAAAGTTAGTAATTACGAGAATATTTTTCTTTCTCAAGCTAAACTTGAATTTGAACCATGGTAAGAATTTTGCGGGAGAACAATCAATAAGTTTTTGATTCTAGGTATTTTTGAGATAAACCCCTTAAAAGACAAATTTGAATTAAAAAGAGTCAAAACACTTTTGATCACGTGGGTAAAGAAAATAGGGGAAAAAAAAGAAAAATATGTCCAATACCCCATTTTAATCAAAGGCTCCTCGTGTGAGTCATGCATGGGAAAGGGAAGGACATTTAATTAGAAATTCAAATTGAGAATAAGAATATTCTGAAATTGGTCCCTTTCACCTCTGAACGCTAGAGGTCATTTCTTTTATGGTCGTAGCCATACTGGTGTATCACCTTCGCATATCTTATGTTGGGATACATAATTTTGTTTCATAAGTGAGTTCATATTTCATGCTTATCATTTTTTATAACTCACAATGGATTTGTTTGTTTTTTATTTTGCGCTTGATTTATTTCTTGAATAAATTTAAAAGGCTTTATTTTGGAGAATACTGTGTTTTCGATTTCCAAAGATATGCTTAGGATTGTCACATCTAGTTGATCATTTATTTGATCTATGTATATGCATGTTAAAAGTATTCTCACTTTACCTTGGATATTTTTTCACTTGATTATTATCCTGGATTCTACCCAGTCTTGTACTTAAGTTTTACATGATCTCTTAACCTTAACCCTTTTGTTGTCTCTAAATTGATTATCTTAGGATTGTCTTGGTTATTTTTGGTGATTTGACCTTCTTGGGTCATTTTAAGGATAATGTACTTCACGTATATCTTTCAATCATATGCCATGCTCTTTTATGATCATAGATATCTTTTAATGAAAAATTCATAAAGTTATTTTTTAGTACATTCGTGTTTTGCTTTTTAGATGATATACGCTATGAAAATATTTTCGTTTATCAAACATTTTTATTTGATCGTTTTTCTATTTTTGGGGAATATGACATGTTCTTCATGGTATGAATTCAATTTTCTTTTATGTCTTATAAACTTTAAAAAAATTATACTTTGAGAATATCATATCTTGTTCAACTTTACACCGCACTACACGTTGCGTTTATGTCACTTTACGAGGAATACTATAGATTTTAGATCTTCAACAAATAATTAAAAACTTTAATAGACTTTTGAAAGAGTTTCTAACTCATATATGTCTATATGAGGATCTTTTTACCATGATTTGGAGAAGTTTAAAAAGCTTATGCTCTATCTGAAACATCATGAGTGTTGACGTGTTTATGGAGACAACTTTGATTGTATGATGCTACCTTTCAAAATGGAAAATAATATCCCATCTTAGAAATGAATGACTTAAAGCCACCACATGCAAAACAATTTGAACATAGCAATTTGTCAAATATTTTTATCTTTCTAAAATTGGGTAACACAAAAGATATGAGACAAAAAGGTTTGAATCAAAATTACTAATTTTGGAGCGGGGGGGGGGGGGGGGGGGGGGGATGATAGTTGAAAATGATCCCAAAAATGGGATGTTAGAGATTTCATTTGATCCCAATCTTTGTATTGTATGTTTATGATACATTATCTTAGTTGGGCTCGAGGTTGGACCTTTCTCTTATTAGTGTTCACTTTATTTTTATTTTGCACATTCGAGATATGATCTTATAATCTTGGTTAAAACTCTCATCATATTATTAGCCTTTTATTGATAGTATTTCCTTGATTATGAACATTGGATATAGTACCTGAACTTTAGTAAGTGTGATAATAATGATTATACCTTTTACTGACCAAAAGTGGGTCTTGGTGTCGTTCTCTTATTGCATGAATGTCAATTTTTCCATGAAATAACCTTTATTTGATATAAGATGCGAAAAACTTTCCTTTCATTGTTTTTCTCTCATCTTATTATTTTTCCCCATGTAGTGTATTGAGAAATGTCCTTTGAAAGATTTATTTAAAAAAGCATGGATGAGGATATCACCTTTTTTAGGTGGTAAAGATTATGTTCATACTTATTTATATGTATATAGTCATTGGTTGGCTTTAGACTTGATGTTCCTTATTCATGTTATAGTGTAGATTGCATTATCATTAACTTTGATATTTGAACAAATATTTTCATATATGTTGATGTCATAGTTCTTGCATTAATATAAACGTGCTACATTATCACCACTTATGTTGATCTTATTTCATAGGATGCTAGATTTGAATGTCATGTCGCTTAGTATATCGTATATACTGGGTGGTTGTTATCCATTTAATTATACCATTGGATTCCATGAACATTTTTTTAGATACTTACCTTGTAATATATTTATGTGTCTAGAAATGATGTTTACATAACATGAGTTTTAGGATTCCCATACGTCTACGTCTCTACCAACTTCTTTTGATTCTTATACTCATAGTCCCACATGATATCTCGATGATAATATTTGTATATGTGGATTCAAATATCACTATTGATCTTATGATCATTTATATCTCATATCATATGATTCATATCTCATCTTACTCAATAGCTTAATATGCTCACTTAACACGTCCTTCATGTCTTATATTTTTTAGTTACATCATGTTACCGATGAAGTGGTTAAGAAATATAAGAACATATAACAAAAGAAATTGTATATAAGGAAGGAAGATGGAACATTTGTCATATCAGATAAATGCTAGAGATATCATTGGAATGAGTTTTTATGCGATAAATAGATTAATGGGATTATAGTGACATATATAATTGGCCATGATTTTGATTGTGTTATCATTGATACCTTATATATATTGTTACCATATATATTTAATCATAACATAGATTACCTTACATCCCAATTACACAATGCTATATATTAGTTTTAATCCTTAGATTATCTCTAATAAATTCACTTCTTTAAACACTTATTCTTTATTTTAGCTATCGATTATTTTATCTCTGCTTTTGTCCATTCCATGAAAAAGGGGGATAATTTATCTCATTACAATGAAAGGAAGCTTAATCTTTATTACTTTACGACCCATGTCCTGTAAATTCTACCATTGATTCACTTTCATATATTTCCGAGTTGTTTTGCAAACTTGACTTTACATTAATGAGCACCGTGCTCAAAATCATATTTCAATATTTCATTTTTGAAAACAAATTTCAATCACCCTTTCTTGTGAAACTTATTTCTTGAGTTCAAATACCCGTTTTATACATGATAGTGTATTTTACACTTTTCACGCACACTTGTAATCTTGCGATTTGTACACTTTGCCAAAAATGATTCTTTTAACCTTAATTTTTCAAAATATTACTTTTCATCACATAAAATCTAACCTTTTAACCAAAATACTATAGTTGGGTGAAATCATTCTTATGTCCATATTTCACAGAAAATTATATTTTTTTGCTAAAATATTTCATTTGTCATTTTAAGACTTTACCTTTCAAAATATTTACTTTGCATATATTATTTCATATTCTTCCTTTAAAACAAATTTAAAAAATAATACTCACTTGTGCAAATGTTACTACTTAGTCCAAACTTTTCATAAAATCATATATTTGGTCTAAAAAACATTATTTTGATAATTCAAGAATTGTGTTACAAATTGATAACTTTACATTGTTATTCTTGTTCCCTTATTTTAATTTAGGACTTAACTTTTCAATATTGCACATTTGAACATCCATGTTTTTACTACTTTTACACTTAGCGACCATATACTTTATTTTCTTAAAGTTTCTCAAACTTTGTCCAAATAAATTCTAACATTTTATGTGATTAGTATTCTAAAATCTTAGAATTTATTATTTCATTTTCAAAGACTTATTTTCATACACTTTCATCATATTTAACCTATTTATCCTAACTACATGACTTTAAATTATTAATGTAAGGATTTATACACATAAAACCCACATATGAATCCAACCATTTCTTCAACAATTTTTATATTACTTGTACAAGAAATAATTTCCTTAAAATGTTTGAAAATTATACTTCTTAAAATCTTTGGATTTCATCCATTTTTATCACATATTATTCAACATACATTGATAAGTATTGACAATAATCATTTGAATCATACATATATACATATATCTAGTATGTTTTGTCTTTAAACTTAAAATTATAGTGTATAGCCTGTAACTTTTAAGAAGATAATAAATTTTGAAGAAGATGCTGAATAAGCTCTCAAATAGCTCCAAACTTTCTAAAATTTTAGATCTTCTAAAACCCACATCTACACTAAAAAGCCCTCTTCTAAAACACTATTAAACACTTAAAAATAGAAGATAGAAATTTATTCTAGCTTATATGAATTATAGTAGGGTAATGAAGATTTTAGTTGAGAGAAAATGGTGGGGGAAAGAGCAAATTCGGATTGCTCTTTTGCGTAGAATTCATCTTTGTACAAATGAAGGATATGGGGTTGGTATCCCCTCTCTAATACCTCTTAAAGACTCTATAACCCACCATAAATGTTCCTAATCCTTTAGGGAAGTCCCCCATGCCTAGTATAGTCAAAATCTGAGATAAAAGTGGTCCCTAATGACTGGGAGTCGTTACATTTACCACCCTAAACCTATACACTTTGAAAACCTTCAAAAATAGGCGTTTCGGGGGGTTCAAATCGATTTGGCCCTATATTGAATCAATTCTCCCCATCAGGTCCGATTTTTTAATTCATTATTTATTTTAATGATATTATAACATCAATGTAAGTGTATTTATATAATTCGTTTCGTATAGTTGCCTTTAATTCTATTTAAAACACCCAACTTAATCTAACACGCGGTACGCGACATTTGTATTTTACTACTTAACCATAATTTTAATTAAAAATAACCTATATAAATTAATCTTATTAAATTCTAATAACGCTAAGTCCATATAATTTGCGAATCACAGGAGTCCAAAAATATACCACAACTTTATTAATTCAATAAAATTTTGGCTTTATAGTCGAGGTTTGGTTATGAGTGAATAACGAATGTATACAGCCAATACATGGATCGCGACATGATTCTCAGGGCGGAGGTCGGATTCTGAGGGCTTAAAGAGTGTATGCGACTAATATGGGGACCGAGGCCTGATTTGAGGGCCGAGGCCTAGTTTTAAAGCCCTAAATGTGTATACAACCAATACAAGGACAGTAACCTAAATTTGAGGGTTGAAAGTTTGTATAGTGGCATTGGTCAAGATATGTGATAATGTTAGGACATTCGAAAGGCTTAACATTTTCTCTGAGATGTTTGAATAATTTTCTATGATTTGTGTTATTGCTTATGATTTTGAATATTGAGGTTCTTTGTAATTAATGTCCAATTTTGTGGATATTGAATTTTTATTATCTTTGGGATTGGTTGTGAATTTTGAGGAATTTTTAGAATTTTTTAGGCATTTTATTGAAGTTTTAAAGGAATTTTGCAACATAACTGAGGAAGGATTCCTATCGGGAGGAGGTGGAGAAAAGAATATAGGGTTTTAAAGTCCCTCCCTTATTTTAAGGAGCTGAGGAATGTTTTGAACACCCTCACTAGTGATATTTTTTTTTCTAGATTTTTGGACTTTATTTTATACAATTTTACTTTTTTTTTGGATTGTCTTTCCGATGAACGTTTTTTGATTGGGGAAGTGACCTTATTTTTCTTGCATCTTAGTGTTGAGGACATGGGAATCAATGGCATGCACACTCAAATTTTCCTACTGTTATCTCATGACTTTGGATATATAGCTAGTACATAGGGGAAAGGGTTATCAACTAAGTGATGGTCGGTTAGAGGTTTGTACCCCTTTCAATCCCTCTGAACCACATGAGAGACCTGAAGAAGATTTTAGATGAGTCATGGGATGTGTCTATGGTAATATAACCACTATTGATTCATAAAGGCAATGGAAATATATGACTATCTAGAATTCTTCTTGATATGGTTGATAAGATCGTCTATTTATGACATGGACAAGGATCCAGTTCCAGAGGTTGGACCGGGGGGTACCAGGATTCTGAGGGCATAAAATTAGGCATTAATTAATAGTTATAGGTTGGGGTATCCTTACCTGATTTATGATTTTGGGTTTACTTCACGATACCTATCGATGAGGGATATGGAGAGGGTAAAGATTCCTTACCTCCCTAATATTGACTTACAGAGATTTCGTCCTCCGTCGGATGAGGTTTCTCGTCAGGAGGTAACATATTTATATGTTTTTCTTGATATTATATTTTCAAGTTCTTCCATACATTTGCTGATTTTGACACTTTTCCTTGGCTTTCTTGCAGACTGTGATAGTGCGGATGTCTTTGTTGCATGATGCACGGGATTGGATGGCTTATCTGACTTAGAATATTTGGATGCTAGCTTGATTTTAAATCGCACCTCTAGTGTCTCATGACTTGGTTCCCTCTTTTTCCCTGAGTTCTAGGGATTATGCTAAAGGGTCTTTTCCTTGTAGTCACAGAACATGCCTTTTGCCATCATGAGAGAGAGAGAGAGATGTTTTTTTATTTCTTATTTTTTAACAAAATGTACTATTATTTTATAAGACAATTAATATACAATGGTGCATTTTATTTAATTATCTTGGTTTAAAGGCATATTCTACATGCAATTCTATTTTTAACTTAGGTATTTATTGATTATTAAAAAAATAATGGGGTGTATTTGAAATTTTTGTCTTACGATGAAAAAAAATAGATGGGGGTTTTATTTATGATAAAAAAAAATATTTTTATGATTTTCTGATAAGAAAATAATCGAAAAGGAAAAGAAAGGAGTTCCTAAAACAAGGGGTGCTCTATGGAACCCTCCTTGGCTTGCATATAAGTGTGTCAGTGCGAGTTCTTTTCTTTTTAGGATCTTGGACTCTCTTGCTAATGTGAAGGCTCTGATGATTCCAATAGTAGAACTCATAAATGATATTATTTGTCCTCCTCTGGTATATCTTCACTATAAAAGGGGGGTTTATGTGGACTTTAAAATAAACATTCACCTTCAACAATTCCTTTATTATTCTTAGAGTATTATTTTCAAATGGAATTTATTTTGACTAAGGGTCACACCTGTTATCTAAATTTCTTGGAATACATGAGTTTATATGAAGTGGGTTACGTTTATTTCAAATTACCCATGGTTACCTTATGGTGCATCCGTGAAATGAAATGGGGCTTCTTGGAGGCAACCTTAGAGTTCTTGTATCCGGAGTATCATATATTTTACATCGGGATAGAAGAAGTTTTTCCAACTTATGAGGAGTTTTCTACCATCTTAGGTGTGCACCCACACACTCTATCCACTACGCTGAATTTTCTCGATCTCCTTAAAAATTACTGGGCCAATTATTGCTGATTTCTCAGTCTGATGCACGAATTATGGTGCGACTGGAGGGAGTCAACCTTCTGACTGTGCTTGATTTGGGGTGTCACTAGGGTATTATGTTTGTGGGTTATAGTGGCAAAGTTACGTTGGGCCTAGCTTCCAAGTTTTTTTTCTTATTGACAAGAGGTATGAGCATGGAATCCCATGTTTTTATGGTCGTCTTGTCGATGGGTTGTCATTATAATATTTCATTTACTCTTTTGGAAAAGACTTTGAATGGACTTAATGAATTGAAAGAATATGTACATTTGTGGATAAAGGTTTTGCGACACCTATAATTCTATATATATGGCTGGTGGAGAGGTTTTGGCTGACCATGCCTCCTATTTTCCAACTGTTCAGCTCTGGTAGTTTCTTCAGTCGACTTTGTGTGGATCACGATGCATTTATGAATGACTACTATAATTAGTTATTGGATAATGGATCCATTTCCCTCCATTGGTTTGTGCCTTGGCAGTGGTAATTAATGCATGTGTGCATCTAGACGACTACCATTATGTCTAATTTGTGGGTATTCATTAGACTTCCTTATATTTCCCCTGGAGGCTCTTTCGTTAATTTGGTCAGAACATTTTATTCCTCCCCCCCCCCCAACACACATATAATCAATTTATTTCCCATGGAGGACCTGACGGAGTCACTGCAAATCTACCTAGGAAGTTTGTGGAAGTGGGGAAGACTTGCTCAACATTCGACACTTTCTATTGGGAAGGCCTTGGTGATGTCAGTAGTGTACCTAAAGTGGTTATGGAAGGATTTCTTTTCAAGGTTTGTGTAGAGGAAACTAGTCAAAATGTGTCCTGTCAGAATAGAGGTATCAAAGTTGGGGTGTGCGAGCAAAAGTTTAGGATGGGAATTATTTATGTCCTCTAGAAGAGAGTGGTGATATTGATAATGATGAGGCGATTCCTTCTAGTTTATTGTAGGTCTTTGGTGAAGGTTTTAATGAGATTTGTTAGATTGTGATGGTTTTTATGATTGTGTAGGTATTGGTTCTCTTTGAAGTTGTAACTTTTGTTTGTATAGAAATGGCTTCGGGTTAGCGATAAACTTTGTGTAATGTACCTCTTATCTATTTGAACAATATATAATTCCTATGAAATAAATGTTGATTTTAAGCATACCTTCACTATAATAATCCTCTTATCCAATTTCAAAATTATGAGAGAGATTTATTCTTTTGAATGAGAAAAAAGAAAGAGTTCTGTGAAAAAGAAATGATTACACCCAAAGTTACTTTATGGGTTGCTTGCGTACCTATGTGGAGAATAAAAATGAGTTTTGTAGCATAAGTTTTTTAAGATGATCGGGCCTAACATAGTTCTTGAAATGAGGAAAATAAGAATTTTTATAATAGGAAAAGGTGAAAAGATCCTAAGGTGCAGCGAGAATAAAATTATGGATAAAAATTCTTTAGGTGATCCAGGTTGACTGGTGATTTCATTTCTTCCCCATCGAGGTCGGTTAATATCGTTGCACTAGCTGATAAGATCTTTTAGATCTAGGTTAACTGGTTATTTCATTTTCCTCGAGGATCCCATATGAGTTCTATAATCTCCCTGAGAGCGATATCTCGTTCTTGTACATCGCTATCTATAACTTTCTGATTGAATGATCACACAATGTGGTGGTTATATCCTTATATCTGATATATTTTTCTTAGCCTCTTTACATCCAAAAGTGTCCATTCATCGTAGCAATTTTAGACCAATCAATTTCTCTTAATATTTTCTCAAGCATGACTCGTAAGGAGGTACTTTGAGCTCAACTAGTAAAATGACTTTCATGCTTTAAACTAGATAGTATGGGGTAGCTCTAGTGGGTATTCTGATAAATGTGTGAAAAGTACGACTGTGTGATAATTGATTAAATTAAATTCGCAAATTTACAAGAACTCTTATTTAATTAGACTCTACTTTTAAATCACATAAATACAGCCCCTAAACATGTATCTAAATCAACCCATCAAAAATAAAGCATTCAACACAGTAAATACGCTGAGACACAGATTTTAGGAAAAAAACCCTTTCAGGTAAATCCTTTATTTCACTATGAATATATAAATTGCAACTTACAATTACATAGAGAAATATGCAATGGATCAACACGCAGCCAACCCACAAAGGCACGCAGTCTTGAACTCAGCAAGACAATACATGCAGCACCCTCCAAGGACTCGCAACCCAAACAATAAAGGAAGGACCGCAGCTCTCCTCAATGACACGCAACCATATCACTTTGTAGAGACTCCCTCAGCAATGACACGCATCCCTCGGTTGCAAAGATCTCCCCATAAAGCTTGAACAATAGCAAATATTGTGTTCTAGGGTTCCAAAAGATTTACAAAAGTAATTGGGATTTTTGTGTGTGAATCAAAAAGATGTTTGTCACATCAAAAATCGAAGTCTTGTTGTTTTTGAACTCTTAGAAACGTTTTCTCAAAGACTTGGAAAATACATCACCAAAATAGGTATATATATAAGAAATATGAGTCGGTGGTAAAATATCACACGGAACTGTTCGAATTTATCCCAGGCGGACCGGTCCGGTTTGGAGGCGGATCGGTCCAACCTCGAATAGGTTCATTTTTAAAATAGGCTTCTTCGGTTTGCAATCGATCCGTGGTATACTGGTGCAAAGAGGATCGGTCCGGTAGGTAGGCAGACCAGTCCGGGGGAGGATCAGTTCGTTTAAAAAATGGGCGGACTGGTGTAGTTCTTATTTTTATAAAAAATATTTCATAAAAATTTCCAAATACTAAGTATGAACTTTAAGGGACTTAAACACAACTTTACCAAGTTCATTCTCTCAGAGGTTATGATGTTGAAGATGCTTTGATATTCGGATCCGTTGTTGTAGATGCGATCTTGAATTTTTTCAATGGTGTAACGGCGTACGACATAAAAATTGATAATGGACAAAAATGTCCTTACAATGTGTGAAACATCCAAAAAGCATATGGAATCATTTCACACCAATGTCGGAAATTTCAATCTTCTTTATAATGATAGATTTAAGGCTTTAATTTATAGAATAAATATCCCCATTTGTTTGTGGCCAAATTGGTGATGACTTATGTCTTTGAACCCCTATCTATTTGAATACTTATGTGACTTATGCTTCAATGTGGAGGCCATTATCAAATATTAGCTCATGGGGAAACTCGTAGCAGCATATGATGTTCTTATGAATGAACTTGGCTACTTTCCTGGAATTTATCACGATGAATGAATCAACTTCATCCCATATAGTAAAGTAATCAATAACGAAAAATATGGAATCATGCTCATTAGATGCTTTGGGAGTGACTTTCCTAATAAGGCCAATGACCGAGGTTGAGAAAGGACATACAAAAGTCATGTTATATAACTCATGGGGAACAAGGTGATGTATATTAGAATTTTTGTGTCATTTGAGACATCTCTTGACATATGATGTGTAATCATGAAGAATTATTGTCCAATAGTTCCTTGTCGAATGATCTTCTTAGCAAGCATGTGGTGATTCATGCGGCGTCCACATTCCTCCATCGTAGATTTTCTTAAATATCTCTTCAATGTAAAACCTTTTTATGAACTACAAGTGAGTAATATAAAAAATTCTCTTGAACAAGGCTTTGTGACTAATGATGTATTGGGAAGTGAGTTTTCAGACGGTTATATGGTTTTTCTTCTCATATGCATGAGGCTATCAACCACACTTTATTAGGCACAAAATGTTATAGTACTAGAGTCCAATATTCTTTGAGTCTTCATCAATTGCAAGCATTATATGTTAGCAATTAGTAGTCTTCGATTATACCTAACTCTTAATTGGGAAATCACTACTCCCTCGGCAATGTCTATGATAGAGGATAGTGTCACCAGTGCATCAACAAAGATATATTTATAATGAGAGATATAATGGAATATGACATCCTCAATTTTTTTGGAAAGATCCTCGAGGTGATCATGGAAATGTAGAATGTTATCATATTTAACTTTTAATTTCCTTATAACTTGACCTTTGATGAGGGTTGAATTTCCATAGACGTCGATGTTGATGCCAAAAATTATCCACCTACGTGGAGCAATTAGAATTCAATACGTGTCTTCCTATGAGGGCATAATCCTAGTCAGTAGAAAGTAGCTTGGCAGCCAAGTCGACCAACATTAGGAATGTCGACCAATACAAGGAGGGCCGACTAACGAGATCAATTAAGTGTCACCATACCAAGGGTCATACTACATGTGATTTATACAACCAATCATATTCATTATATAAGGATGTAAACACTTAATTATATAAAATCACTCCATCCCTTGACATTTCGCCCCTTGATCTCCAAGTCACTTTAAATACATTGTATCCCTCTTATCAAGGGCAAGGTAGAACATATTATGGGATATTATTATTTACAAGAGTACCTAACTTTATATAATGTCTAAAATTAGTACAATAACAGTGGACTTAGGCTTTTTTACATAGCCGAACCACTTTAAAACTCTCTCTCTCCTTTTATTTACCATTGCAATTATATATTTGATTTGTGATTATAAAATTGGATCATGTCCAGTTTTTTACATCAATAAATTGGCACCATCTATTGGAACGTGTGTATCTAATTACCGTTCTTATTCTTATATACCCTTGTTCAAGGTAAGATGAATGACCCTGAGTCCAGTGCTACATTATACCAAACTGGGCGAATGGTCACGAGTTTTATCCATAACTATTGGACATGGGTAGTGGATTTGGTCCGTGACCAAATCGAGCATTACCATAAATGCTGGTCACGACCCATATCCCTAACCACAGTATTAGTAAGGGATCAATTGGGCCACAAAGTGTTGTTGAGGATACTAGCCATGACCCCATCCCGTACCTAGTCACAGCCTAAGGCCATAACCCAATGTTAAATTTACTCTAATATTCACGGATAGGGTTATAAATCAAATCCATGACCACATCTTCGGCATGTCAAAATACTCATAAACATTTTCATGGTCTAAGGTCGTAACTCATATTTTCATATAATTAGTCTAGTCACGGCCAAGAGCCGTTACCGTAATTATACTTAGTAAAAAAATAGGGTTGGCCACGGTCTAAGGCCGTGACCCATATTTTCGTCTAATTAGTCTATTCACAGCCAAGAGCCGTGACCCCAATTATGCGTAATAAAAAAAGTCCTGTCCAAGAATATATCTGTGACCATTTTTAAATATATTTTTAAAAAAATCGGGCATAATTTTATTTGTTTTCTAGACATTCTAAAACCTACATAATGTAATCCTTGCACAACCATAATGATAAACACTAGATTATAAAAGCCCGCGTGGTATCGATACCCTCGGTTTGAGAGAACGGTAAGATTTTATCATGTGCTCTAAGACCATGGGTCCAATGGCCACACGATCAGTTACTATGAGCTACGTTGGTCCCATGGGAGGTGTTGGCGCCGTTCATAGGGCCTTTTGTGGGCTGCTTTGTGTTTTCACTGTCTGACGGCACGTTTTCTAGTATAGGTCTGGATATTCTAAAATTTGGCCCATACCTTGGGTCCCGTGACCATGAGATCGATTACTACGAGCTACGTTGGTCGCGTGGGAGGTGTTGGCGCTGCTCATGGGGACATTTGGGGGTGGTTCGTGTTTTCGCCCTCTGACGGCACGTTTTGAGGCCTTGGTGTGGATATTCTGAAATTTGGCCCATGCTCTCAGACCGTGGGTCTCATGGCCACGCGGTTTGTTACCATGAGCTATGTTGGTCCCGTGGGAGGTGTTAGCCCCGCTCATGGGGCCATTTGGGGGTGGTTCATGTTTTCACCCTCTAACGACATTTTTTAGAACTAAGTGTGTACATTATGAAATTTGGCCCGTGCTCTCAAACCTTGGGTTCCTTGGCCACGTGTTCGACTACTATGAGCTACGTTGGTCCCATGGGAGGTGTTGACGCCGCTCACGGGGCCGTTTGGGGGGTACTTTGTGTTTTGGCTCTCTGATGGCACGTTTTTAGGCCTAAGTGTGGATATTCTGAAATTTGGCCCGTGATCTCAAACTGTGTGTCATGTGGTCGTCAGTTGTTATGAGATAAATTGGTCCCGTGGGAGGTGTTGGCATTGCCCACGGGTCCATTTGGGCGGTTGTTCATGGTTTCGCACTCTAACGAAATGTTTTTAGGTCTAAGTGTGGATATTTTGAAATTTGGCTCATGCTCTCAAACCGTGGGTCTTGTGGCCACGTGGTCGGTTACTACGAACTACATTGGTCCCGTGGGAGGTACTAGCATTGATCATGGTGCCGTTTGAGGGGTGGTTCTTGGTTTCTCCCTCTAGAGACACGTTTTGAGGACCACGTGTGGATATTCTTAAATTTGGCATGTGCTCTGAAATCGTGGGTCCCGTGGCCATGCTATCGCTTACTAAAAGCTACGTTGGTCCCGTGGGAGGTGTTGGTGTATATCACGATGCCATTTGGGATGTTGTTCTTTGTTTCATCCTCTGATGGCACGTTTTCTAGCCTAACTATGTATATTACAAAATTTGGCCCATGATCTCAAATTGTGGATCCCGTGGCCACACGATCGGTTACTACGAGCTATGTTAGTCCCATGGGAGGTGTTCGCTCCTCTAACGGGTCCGTTTGGGGGGTGGTTCATGGTTTCTCATTCTGCAGGTACATTCTCATGCCAAAGTGTGAAAATTATGAAATTTTTCTCGTGTTCTCTATTTGTGGGTCCTGTGGCTATGCAATCGGTTACTACGAGCTACGTTGTTCCCGTTGGATGCATTTATACCAATCAAGTGGCCGTTTGGGGGGTGCTTGGTGTTTTTTCCCTCGGATGGCACACTTTTAGGCCTAAGTGTGGATATTCTAAATTTTGTCCCCTGCTCTCAACCCGTGGGTTCCCTAGCCATGTAGTTGGTTACTACGAGCAACGTTGGTCCCGTGGGAGGTGCTGGTGCCACTCGAGGGTCCGTTTGGGAGTGTTTTGTGTTTTCTCCCTTTGATAGCACGTTTTCAGGCTTATGTGCAGATATTAAGAAATTTGGACCATGCTCTCAAATCGTGGGTCCCATGTACATGCGGTCAGTTACCCCACGGAGATGTTGGCCTCACTCATGGGACTATTTTGGGGGTGCTTTGTGTTTTGGCCCCTGACGGCACATTTTCAAGGCTATGTGTGGATATTTTGAAATTTTTCCCGTGCACTCAAACTGTGGGTCCCGTGTCCATGCGATCGGTTACTATGAGCTACGTTGGTCCAGTGGGATGAATTGGTGCCACTCACAGGGCCGTTTGGAGGGTGTTTTCTATATTCTCCATAAGATAGCACATTTTCAAGCCTAAGTGTGGATATTTTGAATTTGGCATGTGCTCTCAAATCGTGGATCCCTTGGCCATGCGCTCAATTACTACGAGCTACATTGGACCATGGGAGGTGTTGGCTCGCTCATGGGGTCGTTTGGGGGGTGCTTTATGTTTTCGCCCCGTGATGGCACGCTTTTAGGTTTAAGTGTGTATATTTTGAAATTTGGCCTGTGCTGTAAAATCGTGGGTCTCGTGGCCACCTGCTCCGTTACTATGAGTTACATTGGTTCCGTGGGGGTATTGGCGCCGCTCACGGGGATCTTTAGGGGTTAGTTTGTGTTTTCACCCTTGATGGCATGTTTTGAAGCCTAAGTGTAGATATTATGAAATTTGGCCCCTGCTCTCCAACTGCGGATCACGTGGCCATGCAGTCGGTTACTATGAGGTACGTTGGTACCATGGGAGGTGTTGGAACAACTCATTGGGCCATTTAGGGTGTGGTTCTTAGTTTTGCACTCTAATGCCACATTTTTAGGTCTAAGGGTGGATATTTAGAAATTTGTCTCTTTCTCTCAAACCGTGGGTCCTTTGGCTACGCGATCGGTTACTACGAGCTATGTTGGTACCGTGGGAGCTGTTGGCACTGCTCATGGGACCATTTGAGGGATGGTTCGTTATTTCGCATTCTAAAGACACATTTTTAGGTTTAAGTGTGGACATTTTAAAATGTGTCTCGTTCTTTCAAACCGTGGGTCCTGTGGCCACGCGGTTGGTTACTACGAGCTATGTTTGTCCCATGGGAGGTGTTAGCACTACTGATGGGGTTGTTTGGGGGGGGGGGGGTTGTTCATGGTTTCATCCTTTGGCAGCACGTTTTCAGGAGCAAGTGTGTATATTATGAAATTTGGCACGTGCTCTAAAATTATGGGTCTCGTGTCCACGCGATTGGTTCCTACAAGTTACGTTGGTCCCATTGGAGGTGTTAATGCTTCTCACGAGGCCGTTTAGGGGTGGTTCATGGTTTCTCCCTCTGAAGGCACGTTTTAAAAAAAGTGTGGATATTCTGAAATTTGTCTTGTGCTCTCAAACCGTGGATCCCGTGGCTACGCAGTCGGTTACTACGAGCAACGTCATTCCCGTGGGAGGTACTGGCACCACTCAGGTGGCCGTTTGGGTGTTTTCTTCGTGTTTTTCCCCTCTCACGAAATATTTTTCACGCCTAAGCGAGGATTTTCTAAATTTTGTCATGTCCTCTCAAAGTGTGGGTCTTCTGGCCCCACAGACAGTTACTACGAGCTACATTGGTCCCGTGGGAGTTGTTGGCACCGTTCATGAGGCTGCGTGGGGGTGGTTCATGGTTTCATTCCTAACGGCATGTTTTCACGCCTACTTGTAGATATTATAAAATTTGGACCGTCCTCTCAAAGAGTGGGTATTATGGCCACATAGTCAGTTAATATGAGCTACATTGGTCCCATGGGAGGTGTTGCATCACTCATGGGCTATTTGGGGGGTTGTTCATGTTTTCACCCTTTGACGACTCATTTTCAGGACTGAGTGTGGATATTCTGAAATTTTTCCCATGCTCGCAAACCGTGGGTCCTGTGTCCACGCAATCTATTATTACGAGCTACGTTGGTACCACGAGAGGTGTTAGCACTTTTCACGGGGCCATTTGCGGGGTGGTTTGTTGTTGACCCTTTAACGGCACGTTTTTAGGCCTAAGTGTGGATATTCTAAAATTTGGCTTGTGCTCTCAAACCGTTGGTCCTTTGTCCATGCGACCGGTTACCATGAGCTACGTTGGTCCCATGGTAGGTGCTAAAGCTGCTCATGGGGCAGTTTGGGGGTTGTTTCATGGTTTTTCCCTCTAGCGGCACGTTTTCAGGACCAAGTGTGGATATTCTAAAATTTGGCCCATTCTCTAAAATCGTGGGTCCTGTGGCCATGCGGTCAATTACTACAATCTACGTTGGTCCCGTGGGAGGTATTGGTGTGGCTCACAAGGCCGTTTGGGGGGTGGTACTTTGTTTCTCCCTCTGACGGAACCATTTCTGGCCTAAGTGTGGATATTATGAAATTTGGCTCCTGCTCTCAAACAGTGGGTCCTGTGGCCATGTAGTCGATAACTACGAGCTATGTTCATCCCATGGGAGGTGTTGGTGCCTGTAAGGGGGATATTTGGGGGGGTGTTCCATGGTTTCTCCCTTTGATGGCACATTTTTAGGCCCAAGTATGGATATTCTGAAATTTTTTTCGTGCTCTTAAACCATGGGTCTCGTGGCTACGCATTCGGTTACCACGAGCCGTTTGTGGGGTGGTACTTTGTTTCGCCCTCTGACGGCACTATCTCTAGCCTAAGTGTCGAAATTATGAAATTTGGCCCATGCTCTTGAACCGTGGATCCTGTTGCCGCCCAGTCGATTACTACGAGCTATGTTCGTCCCGTGGGAGGTGTTGGTGCCTATAACGGGGCCGTTTGGGGGGTGGTTCATGGTTTCTCCCTCTGATGGCACATTTTAGGCCTAAGTATGGATATTCTGAAATTTTTCTCGTGCTCTTTAAACATGGGTCCCATGGCTATGCAGTCAGTTACTACGAGCCACGTTGCTCTCGTGGGAGGATTTTACACCACTCAAGTGACTATTTGGGGGGTGCTTGGTGTTTTCACCGTCTAACAACACATTTTCAGGTCTAAGTGTGTATATTATAAATTTTGGCCCTTGCTCTCAAACCGTGGGTCCTATGGCCACATGTTCGTTTACTATGAGCTATGTTAGACCCGTGGGAGGTGTGGGCACCGCTCACGGGGCTGTTTGAGGGGTGGCTCATGGATTGGTCCCTGACGACACGTTTTCAAGCCTAAGTGTGGATATTCTAAAATTTTTCCCGTTCTCTCAAACCATGGATCTCATGGCCACGGAGTCGGTTATGACGAGCTGGATCTCATGGCCACGGAGTCGGTTATGACGAGCTACGCTGGTCCCATGGGAGGTGTTGGCGCCACTCACAGGGCTATTTGGTGGGGTGGTTCGTGTTTTCACCCTATAATTACACGTTTTCAGGCCTAAGTGTAAATATTTTGAAATTTGACCGTGATTTTAAATCGTGAGTCCCGTGGCTACGCGGTAGATTACTACAAGCTATGTTGGTCCCATGGGTGGTGTTGGTACTTGTAACAGGGCCTTTCGGGGGGTGGTTCGTGGTTTCTCCCTCTGAAGGCACATTTTGGGACTAAGAGTGTATATTATGAAATTTGTCTCATGGTCTTAAACTATGGGTCCGGTGGCTATGCAGTCGGTTACTACAAGCTATGTTCATCCCGTGGGAGGAGTTAGCACCACTCAGGTTGCCTTTTGGATGTGCTATGTGTTTTCGCCCTTTGACAACACATATTTAGGCATAAGTGTGGATATTCTAAATTTTGGCCCGTGCTCTCAAACCGTGGGTCCTGTGGCCACACGTTCACTCACTACGAGCTACGTTAGTCCCATGGGAGGTGTTACAGCCACTCACGGGGCCATTTGGGGGGGGGGGGGGGGGGGGGCGGTTCATGGTTTGGTTCCTGACGGCACATTTTCTGGACTCGGTGTGGATATTCTAAAATTTGACCCATGCTCTCAAATCGTTGATCCTGTAGCCATGCGATCGGTAACTCTAAGATACATTGGTACGGTGGGAGGTGTTGGCACCGTTTATGGGCCCATTTGGGGGTGATTCGTTGTGTCACCCTCTCATGACACGTTTTTAGGCCTAAGTGTCGATATTCTAAAATTTGGCTTGTGCTCTCTAACCATGGGTCCTGTGGCCATGCGAGAGGTTACTATGAGCTACATTGGTCCTTTGGGATGGCAAGTTTTGACATCTAAGTGTGGATATAATGAAATTTGACCCACGCCCTCAAACCGTGGGTCCTATGGCCACACAATCGGTTACTACGAGCTACGTTGGTCCCGTGGGAGTTGTTGGCACCGTTTATGTGTATGTTTTGAGGGTGTTCTGTGTTTTCGCCCTCGGATAGCACTTTTTAAGGCCTATGTGAGGATATTCTAAAAATTTCCCCGTACTCTCAAATCATGGCTATTATGTACATGCGGTCGATTACTACAAGCTACGTTGGTCCCGTGGGAAATATTAACGCTCCTCATGGGGCCGTTTGGGGGGTGCTTGGTGTTTTATCCCTTAAATAACACATTTTCAAGCCTAAGTGTGAATATTTTGAAATTTGTCTTATGCTCTAAAACTGAGGGTACCATGGTCATGTGGTCTATTAATACAAGCTACGTTGGTCCCAAGGAGGTGTTGGCGTTGCTCATGGGGCCGTTTGAGGGGTGCTTTGTGTTTTTGCACCCTTACGACACATTTTCAGTCCTAAGAGTGGATATTTTGAAATTTGGGTCATGCTCTAAAATCGTGGGTCCTATAGCCACACAATTGGTTACTACGATCTACGTTGGTTCCGTGGGAGGAACCAACGTTGCTTATGGGGCCGTTTAGGGGGTGGTTCTTATTTTCATCATAGAGGCACGTTTTTAGGCCTAAGTGTGGATATTCTAAAATATGGCCATTATTCTCAAACGTCGATTACTATGAGCTATGCTGGTCCCAGGGAGGAGTTAACATCGCTAATGGGGCCGGTTGGGGGGTGCTTTGTGTTTTCCCCCACTGATGGCACATTTTCATGCCGAAGTGTGGATATTCTGAAATTTTACCCCTTCTCTAAAATCGTGGGTCTCATGGCTACACGGTCAGCTACTATGAGTTATATTGGTTGGCACCGCTCATGGGGTAATTTGGGGGGTGGCTCGTGTTTTCACCCATGACAACAGGTTTTTAGGCTTAAGTGTGGATATTCTGAAATTTGGCTACTAGTCTCAAACTATGGATCCCGTGGACACGCTATCAAGTACTACGAGGTACGTTGGTACCATCAGAGGTGTTGGTACCGCTCACATTGCCGTTTGGGGGGTGGTTTGTGGTTTCTCACTCTAATGACACATTTTTAGGTCTAAGTGTGGACATTCTAAAATTTGGATCATCCTCTGAAACTGTTGGACCTGTGGCCACGCGGTCGATTACTATGAGCTACGTTGGTTTCGTGGGAGGTGTTGATGCCGCTCACGAGGCCGTTTGGTACATGTTTATATTTTCTCCCTCTGATAGCAAGTTTTTAGGCCTATGTGTGGATATTCTAAAATTTGTCCCGTGATCTAAAATTATGGGTCTCGTGGCCATGCAATCGATTGCAAAGAGGTACGATGGTCCTCGAGAGGTGTTGGCATCGCTCGTGGGGCCGTTTGGGGGGTGCTTTGTGTTTTCGCCCCTTGACGGCATGATTTCAAGCCTCAATGCAGATATTTTGAAATTTGGCTTGTGCTCACGAACCGTGGGTCTCGTGGCCACTCGTTTAGTTACTACAAGCTACGTTGGTCCCGTAGGATGTGTTGGCACCGCTCAAGGGATCGTTTGGGGAGTTTTATTATTTTCTCCCTCAGATAGCGCATTTTTGGGCCTATATGTGGATAATATGAAATTTAGCCATGCTCTTAAATCATGGGTCCCGTGGACACATGGTCGGTTACTACGTGATACATTGGTCTTATCGGAGGTGTTGGCACCGATTGGGTGGCCGGTTTGGTGGTGCTTTGTGTTTTCTCCCTCTGATGGCCCGTTTTCAAGACTAAGTGTGGATATTTTGAAATTTGGCCAGTGCTCTCAAAACGTGGGTCTCGTGGCCACGCTGTCAATTACTATGAGCTATGTTGGTCCTAGGCAGGTGTTGGTGCTACTCATGGGGCCATTTGGGGGGCGATTGGTGTTTTCTCCCCATAACAGAACGTTTTCAGGCCTAAGTGCGGATATTCTAAAATTTTTTCCCATGCCCTAAAACAGTGGGTCTCATGGCTACGAGGTCGGTTACTATGAACTACGTTGGTTTTGTGGGAGGTGTTGGAGCTACTCATGGGGACGTTTTGGGGTGGTTCGTGTTTTCACCCTTGACGGCACGTTTTCAAGCCTAAGTGTGGATATTCTAAAATTTGGCCCCTGCTTTCAAATTGTGGATCCCTTGTCCATGCAGTCGGTTACTACGAGCTACGTTAGTACCGTGGGAGGTGTTGGTGCCGCTCATAGGGCTGTTTGGGTAGTGGTTCCTGGTTTCACCCTCTCACGGAATGTTTTCTGACCTAAGTGGCTATATTCTTAAATTTTCCCCGTTCTCTCAAACCGTGGGTCACGTGGCCATGCGGTCCTCTACTACGAGCTACTATGGTCCCGTGGGGTGGTACATTTTTTGGTGTAAGTGCGGATATTCTAAAATTTTGGAACATGATATCAAATCGTGGGTCCCGTGGTGACGCGATTAGTTACTACGTGCTACTTTGGTCATGTGGGAGGTGTTGGCATCACTCCCGGGGCCGTTTGGGGGTGGTTTGTGGTTTCACTCTCTAACGACACATTTTCAAGCTTATGTGTGGATATTCTAAAATTTGGTCCATGCTCTCAAATCGTGGGTCTCATGGCCACGCGATCGGTAACTACGAGCTACGTTGGTCTCGTGGGAGGTGTTGGCACCACTCAGGAGGTCACTTGAGGGTTGCTTTGTTTATTCGACCTTTGATGGAACATTTATAAGCCTAAGTTTGGGTATTTTTAAATTTGGTCAGTTCTCTCAAATCTTGGGTCCCGTGTCCATGTGGTCAGTCACTACGAGCTACGTTGGTCCCAAGGAGGTGTTGGTGTCGCCCATGGGGACATTTCAGGGGTGCTTTGTATTTTCTCCCCCTGATGGCACGTTTTCAGGCCTAAGTGTTGATATTCTGAAATTTAGTCTGTGCTCTAAAATTGTGGGTCTCATGGCCACGCAATCGATTACTACGATCTACGTTGGTTGCGTGGGAGGTGTTGGCACTGATCACGTGGCCGTTTGTGGGTTGGTTCTTGTTTTCACCATTATTGGCACATTTTCAGGGCTAAGTGTGGATATTCTAAAATTTGGCCCCTGCTCTCAAACTGTGGATCCTGTGGCCCATGATCTTAAATCGTGGGTCCCGTGGCCACGCACACGGTTACTACGAGCTACATTGGTCCCATAGGAGGTGTTGGCGCCGGTCGGGGGGCATTTTGGGGGTGCTTTGTGTTTTCTTCCTCTGACGCCACATTTTTAAGCCTAAGTGTGGATATTTTGAAATTTGTCTAGTGCTCTTAAACTGTGGATCTCGTGGCCACGTTGTCGGTTACTATCATCTATGTTGGTCCCAGGGAGGTTTTGGTGCCACTCATGGGGCTGTTTGGTGGGTGCTTTGTGTTTTCACCCAACAATAGAACGTTTTCAGCCCTAAGTGTGGATATTCTAAAATTTTGCCCACGCTCTAAAACCATGGGTCTTATGGCCATGCGGTCAGTTACTAAGAACTACGTTAGTTTTGTGGGAGGTGTTGGGGCTGATCACCGGGCCATGTGGGGGGTGGTTCGTGTTTTCACCCCTGACGACACATTTTCAGGAATATGTGTGGATATTCTGAAATTTTGGTGCCTGCTCTCAAACTGTGGATCCCGTGGCCACACAGTCGATTACTACGAGCTATATTGATACCGTGGGAGGTGTTGGCTCCGCTCATGGGGCCGTTTTGGGGTGGTTCCTATTTTCATCCTCTAACGGCACACTTTTTGACATAAGTGCATATATTCTAAAATTTGCCCCGTGCTCCCAAACTGTGGGTCCCGTGGCCATGCGGTCGTCTACTACGAGCTACTTTGGTCCCGTGGGATGGTACGTTTTTTGGCCTAAGTGTGGGTATTCTAAAATTTGACCGATGCTCTCAAATCGTGGGTCTCTTAGCCACGCGATCAATTACTACGTGATAATTTGGTCTCGTGGGAGGTCTTGGCACCGCTCCCGATGCTGTTTGGGGGTGGTTCTTGGTTTCACCCTCTAACGACACGTTTTCAGGCATATGTGGGGATATTTTGATATTTGAACCCTGCTCTCAAATCATGGGTGTCGTGGCCATGTGATCGGTAGATACGAGCTACATTAGTCTCGTGGGAGGTATTGGCACCTCTCACGGGGCCGTTTGGGGGTGCTTTGTGTATTCTTCCTCTGATGGAACGTTTATAAGACCAAGTGTGTATATTTCAAATTTGGCCACTACTCTCAAATCGTGGGTTTCTTGTCCATGTGGTCTGTTATTACGAGCTACGTTGGTCCCAGGGAGGTGTTGGTGTCGCTCATGGGGCTGTTTGGGGGGTGCTTCGTATTTTCGCCCACTGATGCCATGCTTTTTAGGACTAAGTTTGGATATTATAAAATTTAGTCCATGCTTTAAAATCGCGGGTCTCATGGCCACGCAGTCGGTAACTACGAGCTATGTTGTTTCCATGAGAGATGTTGGTGCTGATCACGGGGCCATTTGGGGGTTGGTTCTTATTTTCACCCTTGTTGGCACATTTTCAAGCCTAAGTGTGGATAGTCTGAAATTTCACCCCTGCTCTCAAAGTGTGGATCCTGAGGCCTTGCATTCGGTTACTACAAGCTATGTTTATACCATGGGAGGTGTTGGCGCTACCCACGGGGCCGTTTGGGAGGTGGTTCATGGTTTCACCGTCCAACAGCATGTTTTTAGACTAAAGTATCAATATTCTAAAATTTGGCCCGTGCTCCAAACTGTGAGTCCCATGTCCAGGCAGTCGTCAACTACGAGATACATTTGTCCCATGGGATGGAACATTTTTATGCCTAAGTATGGATATTCTGAAATATGGCCCATGCTCTCAAAGCGTGAGTCCCGTGGCCACAAGTTCGGTTACTACGTGCTACTTGGGTCCCGTGGGAGTTGCTGGCCCCACTCACGGGACTGTTTGGGGGTGGATCATGGTTTCATCCTCTAACGGCGTGTTTTTAGGCCTAAGTGTGGATATTCTAAATTTGGCCAATTCTGTAAAATTTTCGATCTCGTGGCCACGTTGTCGATTAATACTAGCTGCGTTGGTCCCGTGAAAGGTGTTGGTGCCAATCACGAGACCATTTAGGCGGTGGTTCATGGTTTCAGCCTCTGATGGTACGTTTTCATACTATGTTTGGATATTCTTAAATTTGGCATGTGATCTCAAATCGTGTATATCATGGCCACGCGGTCGGTTACTGTGAGCTACATTGGTCCCGTGGGATGTGTTGGCGCCTCTTATGGGGCCGTTTGGGGCATGCTTCGTGTTTTCACCCTCTGACGGCATGTTTTAGTACTAAGTGTCGATATTTTGAAATTTGTCCCGTGCTCTCAAACCGTGGGTCCCCTGGCCACGCGTTCGATTATTATGAGCTACATTGGTCCCATGGTAGGTGTTGGTGACGCTCACAGGGCCTTTTCGCAGTGGTTATTGGTTCCGCCCTCTAATGGCATGTTGTTAGGCCTAAGTGTGGATATTCAAAAATTTGTCCCATTCTCTCAAACCGTGGGTCCTGTGGTAACTTTTTCAGTTACTAATGGCTACGTAGGTCCCGTGGGAGGTTTTTGCCCTACTCATGAGGTCGTTGGGTGTGTGTGTGGGGGGGGGGGGGGGTCATGGTTTTGTCCATGACAACATGTTTTCAAGCCTAAATGTGTATATTATGAAATTTTGCTCATTCTCTCAAACCGTGGGTCCCGTGGCCCCTCAGTCGATTACTACGAGCTACATTGGTCCCATATGAGTTGTTAATGCCTGTCACAGGGCCATTTAGGTGGTGGATTGTGATTTATCTACTTGACAGCTCGTTTTCAGGCATAAGTGTGGATATTTTAAAATATTGCTCATTCTCTCAAACCGGGGGTCTCGTGGCCATGCGGTTGGTTACTACGAGCAACATTCGTCCCGTGGGAAGGCACATTTAAAGACCTAAGTGTGGATATTCTAAAATTTCACCCGTTCTCTTAAATCGTGGGACCTGTGGTCAGGCGATCGGTTACTACAGGATACATTGGTCCCATGGGAGGTGTTTGCACCATTTACGGGGCCATTTGGGGGCATGGTTTTGCCCTCTGACGGCACGTTTTTAGGACTAAGTGTGGATATTATGAAATTTTTCCCATTACCTCAAACCTTGGGTCCTGTGGCGACGCGATCAGTTATTATGAGCTATGCTGGTCCCATGGGAGTATTGGCACCGCTCACATGGGCTGTTCGAGGGGTGATTTGTGGTTTCGCCCCCTGACAGCACGTTTTCAGGCTTAAGTGTAGAAAGTATAAAATTTGGCCTATGCTCTTAAACTGTGGGTCTCGTGGGAACGCGATCGATTACTACTAGCTGCATTGGTTCCATGGGAGGTGTTGGACCTATTCAAGGGGCCGTTTGGGGGGGGGGGGGGTCGTGTTTTAACGCTTGATGTCACATTTTCAGGCCTAAGTGTGGGTATTCCGAAATTTGTCCCCTACTCTCAAACTGTGGATCTTGAGGCCATTTATTCGGTTACTACTAGATACTATGGTATCGTGGCAGGTGTTGGTGCTGCTCACGGGGATTTTAGGGGGTGGTTCGTTGTTTTGCCATCTAACGACACGTTTTCTAACCTACGTTTCGATATTATAAAATTTTACCCATGCCCTCAAACCGTGGGTCCCTTGGCCATGCCATCGTCTACTACGAGCTCCGTTGGTCTGATGGGATGGCATGTTTTTGGCCTAAGTTTCAATATTCTAAAATTTGGCCCATTCTGTCAAACCCTGCGCGGTCGGTTACTTTGAGCAACATTGGTCCCGTGGGACGTGTTGGCGCCACTCACGGGGCTGTTTGGGGGTGGTTTGTGTTTTTTCCCCATGAGAGCACATTTTCAGGCCTAAGTGTGGATATTTTAAAACATGTCCTGTTCTCTCAAACCATGGGTCTCGTGGCCATGCGACTGATTACTATAAGCTACGTTGGTCCTGTGGGAAGGCACGTTTTCAGGCCTAAGTGTGGATATTCTTAAATTTCACCCGTTCTTTGAAACCGTGGGTGTCGTGGTGATGTGGTCGATTATTACGATCTATATTGGTAGCGTGGGAGGTGTTGGCACCTCTCACGTCGTCGTTTGGGGGGGGGGGGGTCGTGGTTTCACCCTTGATGGCATGTTTGCATCCCTAAGTGTGAATATTCTGAAATTTGGCCCTTGATCTTAATCTGTGGATCTTGAGGCCATGCCGGAGGTTACTACGAGCTGCATTGGTACCGCGGGAGGTGTTGGCGCTGCTCACAGGGCCATTTGGGGGGTGGTTCATTTTTTCTCCCTCTAATGGCATGTTTTTTGAGCTAAGTATCGATATTCTAAAATTTGGCCCGTGCTCTCAAACCGTGGGTCTTGTGGCCATGCTGCCATTTACTACGAGCTACATTGGTCCCATGGGATGGGACATTTTTTGGCCTAAGTGGGGATATTCTAAAATTTGGCCCATTCCCTCAAGTCGTGGGTACCCCGTGGCCATGAGGTCGGTTACTTTGAGTGACATTGGTCCCGTGGGACGTGTTCGCACCACTCATGAGGCCGTTTGGGGGTGGTTTGTGATTTTTACTCATGAGATCATGCTTTCAAGCCTAAGTGTGGATATTTTGAAATTTTTCCCATTCTCTGAAAGCGTGGGTCTCATGGCCATGTGGTTGGTCACTACAAGCTACGTTGGTCGTGTGGATAGGCATGTTTTCACTCCTAAGTGTCAATTTTCATTAATTTCACCCGTTCTCTGAAATTGTATGTTTTGTGGTCATGTAGTCAGTTACTAAGAGCTATGTTGGTCCCGTGGGAGGTGTTGGAGCCGCTCATGGGGTAATTTGGGGGGGGGGGGGGTCGTGGTTTCACCCTCTAACGACACGTTTTTAGGGCTCAATATGGATATTTTGAAATTTGGCTCAAACCTTGGGTCCTGTGGAAACGTGCTAGGTTACTATGATCTATGTTTGTCCTGTGGGAGGTATTGGTACCGCTCACAGGGCCGTTTGGGGGGTGATTCGTGGTTTCACCCCCCGACGGCACGTTTTCGGGCCTAAGTGAGTATATTCAATAATTTGGCCCGTGCTATCAGACCCTGCGTCTCGTGGGCACGTGCTCGATTACTTATAGCTATGCTAGTCCCATGGGAGGTGTTGGCACCGCTCACGGGGCCGTTTGGGTGGTGGTTCATGGTTTCTCCCTCTGATGATAGGTTTTCATGCAATGCGTGGATATTTTAAAATTTGGCCAGTCCTCTCAAACTGTGGGTCTCATGGACACGCGGTCAATTACTATGAGATACGAGATATGTTGGTCCCAAAGAGGTGTTACTATTGCTCATGGGGCCATTTGGTGGGTGTTTTGTCCTTTCGCTCCCTGATGGCACCTTTTCAGGACTAAGTGTGGATATTATAAAATTTTTTGCATCCTCAAAAATCGTGGATCTCGTGGACACGTAGTCTATTACTATGAGCTATATTAGTTCCGTGGGAGGTATTGGCGCCACTCATTGGGCCATTTGGGGGGTGGTTTGTGTTTGCTACCCTGATGGAACATTTTCAGGTCTAAGTGTTGTTATTCTGAAATTTGGTCCATGCTCTCAAAGTGTGGATCCCTCAGACACACAGTCGGTCTTTACAAGCTATGTTGGACTCGTGGGTTGTGTTGGCATTGCTCACGGGGTCGTTTTGGGGCTTCGTTTTGGTTGTCTCCCTCTGACGGCACATTTTCAGGCCTAAGTGTTGATATTTCAAAATTTGTCTAGTGCTCTCAAACCGCGGGTCTCGTGGCCACACGATCGGTTAATATGAGCTACATTTGTCCCAATGAGATATTAGTGTTGCTAATGGGGATGTTTGGGGGGGCTGCTTTGTGTTTTCGCCCCCTGACGGCACGTTTTCAGGCCTAAGTGTGGATATTCTGACATTTGGCCCATTCTCTAAAATCGTTGGACTCGTGGACATGTATTCGTTTACTAAAAGTTACGTTGGTTCCGTGAAGGTTTTGTCACCGCTCATGGGGTTGTTTGTGGGGTTGTTCGTTTTTTCACCCTTGACGGCACGTTTTCAGGACTAAGTGTGGATATTCTAAATTTTGGCCCCTACTCTCAAAATTTAGATCCCATGGCCTTACAGTTGGTTACTAAGAGCTGCGTTGGTATCGTGGGCGGTATAGGCGCCGCTCACAGGGCCGTTTCGGGGGGTGGTTCATGGTTTCGTCCTCTAACTGCACATTTTTTTTACCTAAGTGTCAATATTCTAAAGTTTGGACCGTTCTCTCAAATAGTGGGTCTCGTGGCCATGCTTCCATCTACTATAAGATACGTTGGTCCTATGGGATGGAATGTTTTTTGGCCTAAGTGTGGGTATTATGAAATTTGGCCCATTCTCTCAAGCTGTGGGTACCGGGGCCACGTGATCGTTTACTACTTTCTACATTGGTCTCATAGGAGGTGTTGGCACCGCTCACCAGGCCATTTGAGGGTGGTTCGTTGTTTCACCCTCCAATGACACATTTTTAGGCCTAAGTGTGGATATTAGAAAATTTGGCATGTTCTCTCAAACCGTGGGTCCTGTGGCCAAGCGATTGGTTACTTCGTTTGGCACTGATCACAGGTCGTTTGGGGGGTAATTTGTGGTTTCGCCTTTTGACGGTATGTTTTCATGCTATGTTAGGATAGTCTTATATTTGTCTTGTTCTCTCAAATCATGTATCTCGTGGCCCCACGATAGCTTACCATGAGCTATGTTGGTCTCGTGGGAGTTGTTGGCACCGCTCATGGGGCCGTTTTGTGGGTGGTTCGTGTTTTCACCCTCTTACGGCATGTTTTTAGAACTAAGTGTGGATATTATGAAATTTGGCCCGTGCTCTCAAATTATGGGTCCCCTGGCCACGTGGTCAATTACTTTGAGCTACGTTGGTCCCATGGGAGGTTTTGGCTCATCTAAACAGGCCGTTTGGATGTGGTTTGTGGTTTCTCCCTCTAAGGGCACATTTTTAGGCGTAAGTGTGGATATTCTTAAATTTGGCCCATTCTATGAAATCTTGGGTCCTATGGCCAAGCGGTCGATTACTACAAGTTATGTAGGTCCCGTAGGAGGTGTTGGCCACTCAGGGGGTCGTTTGGAAGATGTTCCTTGTTTCACCCTCTTACGACACATTTTCAGGCCTATGTGTGGATATTCTAAAATTTGGCCCGTGCTCTCAAATTGTGGGTCCCGTGGACATATGATCGGTTACTATGAGCTATATTGGTCCCGTGGGAGGTGTTAGCACCACTCACAGGGCCATTTCGGGGGTGCTTTTTGTTTTCTCCCTCTAATGGCACGTTTTCTAGCCTAAGTGTGGATATTTTGAAATTTGTTCAGTTCTCTCAAATCCTATCTCTCGTTGCCATGCAGTCGATTACTACTTGCAATGTTTGTCCTAGGGAGGTGTTGGTGTCGCTCATGGGGCCTTTGGGGGGTGCTTTGTGTTTTCCCCCCTGATGGCCCGTTTTCAGGCCTAACTATCGATATTATGAAATTTGGCACGTGCTCTAAAATCCTGGATCTCGTGGCCACGCGATCAGTTACTATGAGATATGTTTGTTCTGTGGGAGGTGTTGGCTCTCATCACGAGGCCGTTTGGGGAGAGTCGTATTTTCACCCTTGACGGCATGTTTTCAGGCCTACGTGTGGATATTTTGAAATTTGACCCCTGCTCTCAAATTGTTGACCTCGAGGCCATGCAATCGGTTACTACAAGCTACGCTGGTACCGTGGGAGGTGTTGGCACTACTCACGGGGTCATTGCGGGGGTGGTTCTTGGTTTTGCTCTCTAATGACACATTTTCGGACCTAAGTGTCGATATTCTAAAATTTGGCCCGTGCTCTCAAACCGTGGGTCCCGTGGCCATATCTCTGTCTACTACGAGATATGTTGGACCCAAGGGATGCACCTTTTTTTATTAAGTGTGGATATTCTAAAATTTGTACCATTCTCTCAAACCGTGTGTACCGTGGCCACGCGATCGGTTACTTTGAGCGACATTGGTCCCGTGGGATGTGTTGGCATTGTTCACGAGGACGTTTGTGGCTGGTTTGTGATTTTGCCAAATGAGAATACATTTTCAGGCCTAAGTGTGGATATTCTAAATCTTTTACCATTCTCTCAAACCGTGGGTCTCGTGGCCATGTGGTTGGTTACTACGAGCTACGTTGGTCCTGCGGGAAGGCCCGTTTTCAGGCCTTAGTGTGGATATTCTTAAATTTCACCTGTTCTCTAAAATTGTGGGTGTCGTGGTCACGATATCAGTTACTACGAGTTATGTTTCTCCCCTTGGAGGTGTTGGAGTCATTCACGTTGTCGTTTGGAGGGTTCATGGTTTCACCCTCCAACGACATGTTTTCAGGGCTTAGTGTGGATATTTTGAAATTCGTCTCAATCCTTGGGTCTTGCGTCCACGCGATCGGTTACTACGAGATACGTTGGTCCCGTGGGAGGTATTGGGAGCACTCACAGGGCCGTTTGGGGGGTGATTCGTAGTTTCTCCCCCTAACGGCACGTTTTCAGGCCTAAGTGAGGATAATCTATAATTTGGCCCATGATATCAAATTGTGGATCTCATGGGCACGCACTTGGTTACTAAAAGCTATGTTGGTCCCGTGGGAGGTATTGGAACTGCTCACGGGGCCGATTGGGAGGTGGTTCGTGGTTTCTCCCTCTAACGGTACGTTTTCATGCAATATATGGATATTTTGAAATTTGGCCAGTCCGCTCAAACTGTGGGTCTCATGGACAAGTGGACAGTTACTATGAGATACGTTGGTCCCAAGGAGGTGTTTGTGTCGCTCAAGGCACCCTATGGGGTGTTCTTTGTCTTTTTCCCCCATGATGGCACGTTTTCAGGCATAAGTGTGGATATTCTGAAATTTGGCTCGTGCTCTAAAATCATGGATCTTTTGGCCACATGTTCGGTTACTACAAGCTGCGTTGGTTCCATTGGAGGTGTTGGTGCTCCTCACAGGGCCGTTTGGGGGGGGGGCATCGTGTTGTCACCCTTGACGACACGTTTTCAAGCCTAAGTGTGGATATTATGAAATTTGGCCCCTGCTATCAAACTATGGATCTCGAGGCCATGCAGTAGGTTACTACAAGCTACGTTGGTACTGACGGAGGTGCTGGCGCTACTCACGGGGTTTTTTGGTAGGTGGTTCTTTGTTTTTCCCTCTAACGACACATTTTCTTACCTAAGTGTTATTATTCTAAAATTTGGCCCGTGCTCTTAAACCGCGGGTCCTGTGGCCATGCTACCGTCTACTACGAGCTAAGTTGGTCCCATGGGATGGCACATTTTTTGGCGTAAGTGTGGATATTATGAAATTTGGCCCATTCTCTAAAATCGTGGGTAGCTTGGCCACGCGGTCGGTTACTACAAGCTACGTTGGTTGCATGGGAGGTGTTGGCGCCACTCATTGTGACATTTGGGGGGTGGTTTGTGTTTTCTCCCTTACCGGCGCATTTTCAAGTCTAAGTGGGGATAGTCTGAAATTTGGCCCCTGCTCTCAAATTGTGGATCCCTTGGACTAGAAGTTGATTATTACGAGCTATGTTGGTCTCGAGGGAAGTGTTGGTGCTGCTCACAGGGCCATTTGGGGGTTGCTTTATGTTTTTTACCTTAGACGACATGTTTTCAATCCTAAGTGTGGATGTTTTGAAATTTGGATACTTCTCTAAAATCATTGGTCTCATGGCCACACAGTCGATTACTATGAGCTACGTTGGTCCCAAGGATCTATTAGTGTCTCTCATGGGGCCATTTGGGGGTGATTTGTGTTTTCGCCCCCTAATGGAACGTTTTCAGGCCTAAGTGTGGGTATTTTGACATTTGGCCCGTTCTCTGAAATCGTGGGACTCGTGGAAAGGCATTCAGTTACTAAAAGTTATGTTGGTTACTAATAGTTTAAACTCACAAATATCTTGTGTATAACTCAAAAGGTAATAAAGAAGTTAGAAGTAACTTAGCTAGAGGGAGAGAGAAGTAAGCACCCTGGATACACCTTGGTAGGCAGTCAAACACATTAAACTCCCTCAAGAATCTCTGTCAAGTATTAAAAGCTTCGTAATAAATGACAATCGTGAATGAGTAAACCCTATGGCTTGTAATAACTCTCTCTGGTGTCTATTATCTCTAGTGATGACTTCTGAACTCTTAAAAGATCATATGATGATGCCCCTTTTCCAGAGGTGGGTGGGGGCCTTTAAATAGCCTCCCACACCATCCCCGAGGCAACTACGCATTTAATGCATGTGAAAGACATCCCTCACACTTTATGTCTCAAATATTAAATACCTGATGGACTAGTTGTCTCAACGTCATAAACATTAAATGCCAAGACATGCCTTTAGCCTAACCACTGTGTGTTAAGGGGTTGTTGATGCAGAAGTGACCCACCAACTGCCTGACAACCCCAAATACCACGGTGGTTTACTCTAGTGCAGGTCTGACATTGTTTTCCTAGATAGTGATATCATCTACAATAGATGTGTCATTAAGTAGAGGGTTGTATGGTTCTGAACTCAAGGCCCGACGGAACTCCAAGATGCTTCGCCCGAGGTCCACGGTCAGGGTACTTCGGTGTTTTACCGGGTGTATCTAAGATGGTTAGGACAAGCCCCAACGGTGCCTCACTTCTCAATCCTCAAAGCCAAGTCCCTCTAATGTTCCCACGGCGAGGTCATTCGATAGAGCAGGAAAGCTCTCCCAGGCCCTGCTAAGCCTAGTCTCTCGCGAGTATCGTTTGACCTCACACTAAAACTCATTATTATTCTCGTTATATAATTACAACCCTTATAGATTAGTAAATATAAATAAAGATATAATATGTCTAACATGATGAGATAAAGTATGAGTTTCCATGCTAAGCTGCCTCGCTGAGTTGCCATGCTTCAGCTACCTCGGTTTCTTAATCCCAAACATTGTTGCTAATGGGGGAATTATTCCTAATATTAGGATTACCTTCAATCCCCCTCTACATTTGCCCTTTCATGGATAGATTTATTGTGGGAACATGAAATTTCTGCACGAAATCTTCTCAATCCGATGGACCTTCTCTGTGTGTAAAAATTTTGTCCTCCTTTCATTCGTTAGAACCGCAACATTATAATCTCCAGGAAAAAGTAAAATTCTCCCTGATGTACCTAAGCCGAAGCACCATGACTTATTAGGGCTTTAACGAAGGTACATTGCAACTTTTTCCTTATACTGAGCTTCAACCGTTCTAGCTTTATTATTTGAAATTCTCCCGAAAGGCCTCCTAACCTTCTCAAATACTCATTTTGATTCTTGGCAAGTGAAATTCTTCCTTATAATGCTTCGTTATGTTCAAAAAAGCAGAAATTATCCCCGATGTAGCCGAGTCACCATTTAAACAACGTTTGGACTTGTGGCGAGGGGACATCATAGCTTTTTTTAACCGTTGGGACATCCTTTCCATTGGGAGTTATTAGATATGTTTGACAAAAAATTCTGGCGCCAAAACTCAAACTTGTTGATGAAGGCAATGTCCTTCTATTTCCCAAGATTCACTTTATAAATGATGTGGCGTTGTCTTTTCAACTGTCAAGATGCCTCCCGAAGAGCCACGTATTCATTGGAAATTATTATAGGCGGCCTTACAAGTGTGGTGGAGGGAAACTCAACAGACGGGTTCCTCAAAAGGTTGCAAACGTTTTTTTCTTCAAACCCTTCTCTTTTCTTCTTCATCTTCAACCTCCCGTCTTCCTTAGAGAGAGAAAACTGTGCGAAATCATCCATTATTGTCCAACACTTTACCCAGCTTCCTCCTTTTCCCATATTTTGCGCCTCAACCTGTGGTTGTGCTCCTTTCTCCCTTTCCTCTGGGATGGAACATTTTTTGGCGTAAGTGTGGATATTCTAAAATTTTGCCCTTTCTCTAAAACCGTGGGTACCTTGGCCACATGATCTGTTACTACGAGCTACGTTGGTTCCGTGGGAGGTGTTGGCGCCACTCATTAGGCCATTTGGGGGGTTGTTTGGGTTTTCTCCCTTGATGGCATGTTTTCAAGTCGAAGCGTGGATATTTTGAAATTTGGACCTTGCTCTCAAACTATGGATCCCTTGGACTAGAATTCGATTATTACGAGCTACGTTGGTCTCGTGGGAGGTATTGGCACTGCTCAAGGGGCCATTTGGGGGTTGCTTTGTGTTTTTTCCCTCAGACGACATGTTTTCAAGGCTAAGTGTGGATATTTTGAAATTTGGCTACTGCTCTCAAATCGTGCCTCTCACGGCTACACAGTTGAATACTATGAGCTACGTTGGTCCCAGAGAACTATTAGTGTCTCTCATGGGGCCATTTGGGGGTGATTTGTGTTTTTGCCCCATGAAAACACGTTTTTAGGCCTATGTGTGGATATTCTAACATTTGACCCATTCTCAAAAATCATGGGACTCGTGGACACGCATTGAGTTACTAAAAGTTATGTTGGTTACTAACAGTTTAAACTCACAAATATCTCGTGTATAACTCAAAAGGTAGTAAAGAACTTATAAGTAACTTAGTTAGAGGGAGAGAGAAGTAAGCACCCCGGATATACCTTGGTATGCAGTCAAACACACCAAACTCCCTCAAGAATCTCTGTCAAGTATTAAAAGGTTCGTAATAAATGACAATGGTGAGTGAGTAAAACCTTTGGTCTGTAATAACTGTCTCTGGTGTTTATTTTCTCTAGTGATGACTTCTGAACTCTTAAAAGATCATATGATGATGCCCATTTTCCAGAGGTGGGTGGGGATCTTCAAATAGCCTCCCACACCATCCCCGAGGCAACTCCGCATTTAATGCATGTGAAAGACATCACTCATACATTATGTCACAAACATTAAATACCTGATGCACTAGTTGTCTCCACGTCATAAACATTAAATGCCCAGACATGCCTTTTGCCTAACCACTATGTGTTAAGGGGTTGTTGTTGCAGAGGTGGTTCATTAAATGACTGACAACCCCAAATACCACGAATGTTTACTCAAGTGCAGGCTGATATTGTTTAGCTATCTAGTGACATCACCTACAACAGATGTGTCATTAAGTAGAGGGTTATTTGGTTCATAACTCAACGCCCGATGGAACTCCAAGCTGATCCACCCGAGGTTCAACGGTCAAGGTCCTTCGGTGTTTTACCATGTGTATCTAAGATGTTCAGTACATGCTCCAATAGTGCCTCACTTTTCAATCCTCCAAGATAATTCCCTCTAAAGTTCCCATGACGAGGTCATTCGATAAAGCATGAAAGCTCTCCCAGGCCCTGCTAAGCCTGATCTCTCGCTAGTATCATTTGACCTCACACTAAAGCTCATTATTATTCTCTTTACATAATTACAACCGTTATAGCTTTGTCAATATAAACAAAGATATAATATGACTAACACAACAAGCTAATGTATGAGTTTCCATGCTGAGTTGCCACGCAGAGTTGCCACGCTTCAGTTGCCTAGGTTTCTTAATCCCAAACACTGTTACTAATGGGAGAATTATCCCTAATCTCAGGATTACCTTCAAGACCCTTCTATATTTGCCCCTACATGGATAGATTTATTGTGGGAAGAGGAAATTTCTGCACGAAAACTTCTCAATCCGATGGACCTTCTCTGTGTGTAAAAATTATGGCCTCATTTCCTTCGTTAGAACCACAACATTATAATCTCCAGGAAAAAGTAAAATTCTCCCTGATGTACCTGAGCCAAAGCACCATGACTTATTATGGCTTTGACGAAGGGACATTGCGACTTTTTCCTTATATTGAGCTTCAATCGTTCTAGCTTTATTATTTGAAATTCTCCTGAAAGGCCTGTTAACCTTCTCAAATACTCGTTTTGATTCTTGCCAAGTGAAATTATCCCTTATAATGCTTCGTTATGTTTGAAAAAGCAGAAATTATCCCCGATGTAGACGAGTCACCATTTAAATATCGTTTGGACTTGTGGCGAGGGGATATCATAGCTTTTTTGAACCATTGGGACATCTTTTCCATTAGGATTTATTAGATATGTCTGACAAAAAATTCTGGCACCAAAACTCAAAATTTCTGAAGAAGGCAATGCCTTCTGTTTCCCAAGAAACACTTTATAAATGACGTGGCGTCATCTTTTCAACTGTCAAGACGCCTCTCGAAGTGCCACGTGTTCATTTGAAATGATTATAGGTGGCCTTACGCGTGTGTTGGTGGGAAACTCAACAAACGGGTTCCTTAAAAGGTTTCAAACATCTCTTTTTTTTCAAACCCTTCTCTTTTCTTCTTCTTCTTCTCCAAACTCCCATCTTCCTTATAGAGAGAAAACTGTGCGAAAACCTCCATTATTGTCCAACACTTTACCTAGTTTCCTCCCTTTTTCCCATCTTTTGTTCCTCAACCTGTGGTTGTTCTCATTTCTCCTTATTTTTAGATCTTCTTACCCAGTTCTTCCATTCATTGCCATTCTATTATGGCTTCTTCAAGTTCTTCTAAAGTTTCCACCACTACCACTAAGTCAGGCTCCCCCTCTGCCACTTCTGGCGCCACTGTGGTCCCTAGTGTCATTGTCCCAACTACTTCTCATCAAGAGAAACTACCCTTCTATCATCGGGCACCCATCTTTGGAGAAGATGATAAATTTTCTGATGAAAGAAAAACTTGCCATTTCTCACCAAGTTTGACCCTTTACAATGGGGTGATGAGGACATGGATTCATCAAAGTGGGGATATTTTCCCCTAGAGGGGACTCTGCACTTTCGTTTAGACCATGGTGACTTTCCTTATTCCCATATTGACTTCAAAGCACCTGGGGGCTCATAGCCCATTTCACTGTCTGGCATACTGGTTTGGGGAGTTCACCATTTCCAAGAATAATGCCTGGCATAATGCGACGCTCTAAGTGCTAGTTTCCAGATGGAACATCATAACTCACACATTCTTTGTTTCATGGGGAGAGTTCACTGTTACGTTAGAGGACGTCTGTGAGCTCCTTAGGTTTGAGCCAATGGTGCATTCACATATAACGATGAGGCCCTGAACGCCGAAGAGGCTACTGATCGAGCTGAGATGGATTGAATTTGTTGCAGTTGTACTAGTTCTTCGAACAAAGCCACATTTACTCCCCTCATCAGCTATTTTTTTGAAGCTTCGACCTCGAAGGATGCCAATGTTGTAACGGGCTGAGGTAGAGGTACATCCCTAGAACTACCAACCTACATACCTATGATGCTTTCATGCTTCTTCCTAACTGGGAAATCCAATGATCAGCCCAGGAGGGACCTTATAAATATTTCCATTCATTTAGCCAGGGGTTTTAACCTTCATCTAGACACCATCGCCTTGGGGTCCCTCTACACCTGGTTGGATCAAATGCACATCGACTGGCATGATCACTAGGTCATTATAAATTGGCCAATTTTGCTAACACCATCATTTTGATGGGCTTCCTTTACACTCATTTCGCTACCATTGCCACCAAGTCTATTTCTCTACCTGTGAGCCAAGGTATCAAGCCCCGATGCCTCTTATGTTTCCATAAGAAACAAAGTCTAAAGGAGATAATGAAAGTTTTTTTTCATTTGGACTCCTTTGTTATGAGGCCATACAACGAGTCTATATTTGCCCATAGTTGGGATTTCTTCCCTTCTGCAGCATCAACGGTCAAGTTCATCCCAGTTGTAGAAGACCCCTCACAGATCGAAGTGCTTCTATTGACTCCTGGGTTTCTTCCTTCCTAAACTTAATGGGGATACACCTCAGAACCCTACAACCCTGACTGATGTAGCAGGTAGTTTGGGTTTGATCAGGGAACCCTCGACCTGTGTTTCAACACAAACACTTAAGGTCCACCTTCACTGAAGCATGCACCTTCTATACTGTAGTAGAAGTGCTTGGTGTGACGTCTACCATCGATGGGTAAGTCACCCTTCCTAGTTCCACTAGGAAAGGGGGCATATCCCCCTCTTTAGACACCAATTTCCATTTGGAGAAGTTGAGAATGATCTGTGAGTATGTTTAGTCCTCTCCCCTAATATCCCCGAGTCCATTCTTTCTCTGTTTTTGAACTGGCCTTAAGGGGAACTCTGTGCTTGGGGTTGAGTTTCCCTAAGTAAAATCATTAAATAATCTTCCCAGGAGCTACCCCCTCATTTCCCAAGGATCCCCACTGCCACCATGCAGCCCAAGGTCATTGCATCTCCCAAATAACCTGCCCTTTTAACTGAAGCTGCAACAGGCAATGGATTTCTCATCCACCTGCTATGAAGACCAAGAAGTCCATGTCCTCAAGTCCAAGCCCCGGTCTTAAGCACAAACTCCTTTAGAGGCATTCCCTATTGCCTCCGTTCCCCCTGCCATGCCTACATAAAAGGCTGAGGAATTGAGAAGGTAAGCCCGGGCAGAGGTAAAATCAATAAATGTTGAGTTTCAATGATGCGCTGTCACCGTTCCCCCTTCGGCTGCTTTACCCACGATCGTGGTTGATCCAATCGATCCAATGGCAAGCATGAGGAAAAGGTCGAGGGTACCTGAAGGAACTGATGCAACAGGCATAAGGAATAAAACTTTGGGCACTAAGTCCCATAAGAAATGGACAGCTAAGATACCTCCAACCTTATATCCCTCTACTACTTCCTCCTCTCCACCTTCACCAGTGGTTATATCCTCCCGTTCTCCCTTCGGATCTCAGGTATCTGTGCACATTTTGTTCTTGTTCCCTTTTACTTAAGGCAAGTTGCATCTACTTATTTATTTGTGTAAGGACATTTTTCACATGTCCGAAATGTTTCATTTATTTATGTCGTACGCCGCTACATTTGGCACGTCTCCTCACGATCTCACATGACGGCCTCTATCCGAATTCCGGGAATCAAGCATGCATAATCTCCACTAATATGTCCCACATCTGCCTCAATGACTTCACGTTCCAAGATTTTAGGGACTTAATGCAAGTGGTACGCAAGGGAAGTCAAAACAGTGAAAAAAGGCACAATAGGAGAGTTCAAGGGCATTTTCGTAATTTCACATCCATAGTTCGGAGGTCTGGTCAACTAGAAAGTTAAATAGCTCGCCGCAACGAAGATACTGGAAAAAACATCACCTCAATCCGAGCTACGGTGAAGGAGTTCTGACCTTTTGAAGATAGAGAAAATTCCTTAAAGAATGCTGTTTTTTTTGTACGCTGGATAGAATTTTAGAGTTTTAAGAACGTGCGACTCTTCATATTTTTTCCTATAAATACCAACTTCGGGGGAGTTGTTTTGCAAGACTTTAGGAGACGAATTTTAGAGTCCAAATACAGCTAGTCTTCATATTTTTGAGTCCCAAGACTCATGTTTTGATTCACACATCATTGCCAAACCTTTGTGAATCCTTTTGCAACCCAAGAACACAACTTTGGTTTTTTCAACCCTTGTGGAGGAGACTGTTCTTCTTCTTCATTGCATCCCTACTGGAAAGGGATAATTCCATCCGCGACTACAGAATCCGATACCCGAGGGTAATTCTTAGTCAACTTGTATTTTCATTGTAATCCGATTGTAAGTCGTTCTCTTACAAATTATAGTGAAAATAAATGGTTTTGCCCCTGAGGGGGATATTTCCTTAATTTCATGTGTTTGAATGTTCTTGCATAGATTATCAATTTATTCAATCACATACTGCTTCATGTTTAGGGTTTGTTTGGATTAAAAGGGTTTTATATATAATTTGATCATTTGAACGCGAGCACACACGTTCTCAAATTGGTATCAGAGCAGGTTACGCTAATCTATCGCGTATTCCTTTTTTTCGCAAAATTTTTCCAAGATATCAATTTTCTGAAAAAATTGATTTTTGAAAAAGTGCGTGTTCAAATGGAGAAGTCATATTATAAAATGCCTATTTTTAACGGGACAAATTATGCTTATTGGAAAGCCCGTATGAGGTCGGCTTTAAAAGCCATTGATGAACGTGTCTTGATTTTGGTTGAACGAGGGTGGACTCCTCCCACCGTGACTGTTGATAATGTGACTAACTTGAAACCTGACATTTCTTGGTCTGATGAAGAAATTAAATGGTCATCTTTTAATTCTAAGGGTTTAAGTGCTATTTCTGGGTCTGTCACACCTGATGAGTTCAAAAGCATAATGACGTGTACCACGTCAAAAGAGGCATGGGATGTTTTACAACTCACCCATGAAGGAACTAATGCTGTGAAAGAGTCTAAGTTGCAAAACTTGACAACTCAATTTGAAACAATCACCATGCATGATTCTTAATGCTTTGATGACTTTTATGCTAGACTTTCTGACATTGTGAATACTAGTTTTAATCTTGGTGAACAAATTCCGAATGCTAGAGTTGTTAAAAAGATTCTTCGTTCTTTACCTAAGCGTTTTATCCCTAAAGTCACTGTGCTAAATTCTATGGGTAATTTAAATACTCTAAAATTGGAAGAACTTGTAGGAGATTTGCAAACTTATGAAATTGATATGTTCCCTAAAAATGCTAAATCTAAAGATAAGGGAATTGCTCTTAAAGCCCAAGAGAGAAGGAGTGAGGGGTCATCTAGAAAGAGGGTAGAGTCATCTCGAAAGAGAGAGACTGACACGTCAGATTCTGAGTGCGATTTTGACTTAGATGATTTGGCTCTTTTCGCAAAAAAATTCAAGAGGATTCTCAAATTTAAGAAAAATGGCAATTTTAAAGATAAAAAGAGATTTGAGAAAAATAATTTTGAAAAGAAAAATGAAAAAGTTTCCAAAAATCCTTCTCTGAAAGAAAGTGAGAGATGTTTTGAGTGTGATGGTAGGGGTCATAGAGCTTTTGAGTGTGCCAATCGTCTGAATATAGAGAAAGGGAAAGTTGTACTTAATGCTACCCTTAGTGACGACAGTGAGGTCGAGACGGTGGATTCTGGAGATGAGTCACTGCATGAGTGTAACTTCACCGCATTCATGGCCAACCAAGTGAGCACTCCTAGTTCTCCTCACGACGATGAGGATGATGCTTCACAGGGACACCTCGACAGTGAGATCGATGTGAGTGAGGGGGAGGATGACACAAGTGAGAGCGAGAGTGATATACAACGCGCCTACGCTGAGTTATATTCTGAGTCTTTTAAAACTAAAAAGCATAACAAAGCGTTAGTTCTTAAGATCACTTGCCTAGAGGAAGATTTAAGGAAAGCGAGAAAAAGAGAGTTCTCCACCTGCACCGCCCTGAGAGAGAGAGAATCTACCTGTGTCGAGAATGAGAATTTGTTTGGAGAGAGAGAGAGTACTCTAGAGAAAGAGAGAGGGGACTTGATCAAGCAAGTGGCTAGTCTTACGTGTCAGCTCCATTCCTCCGTGGAGACTCGGAAGAAACTTGAAGCCCTTGTTGGCCAGTTGACTCATGATCTTGAGAAAGCACGGGAAGTCAAGGTACAAATAGAGGACAGATCTGGGAAGATGGGAAAGATGCTCCTCGGCCCCGCTTTAGGTTTTGGTGATCGTCAAGGAATTGGATATGATGGTGCCTCCACGTCCCAAATTGCACCTGGACCAGTTTCTGAGTTTACTACAACTCCTTATGGTCACCGTAAAAAACCTCGAAGGAGAGTTCGACCAAGAAAAGCAAACCAAGGTTCGCCTTTAACTGAGCTCTTTTGTACTTATTGCAAAAGAAAAGGCCACCTTAGGGAAACTTGCTATAGCATGGGTCGGACACGACGTACTACTGCTCCACCACGACATACTGATGAGTTTTCCAGTCTGAGAGAGCGAGTTGAGTTCTTAGCTACCACGACTCAGAGTTTGATGAAAGAATTCCTACGGATGTCTTCGCCGTTAGTGAATGCTTCTTACATTCCAGCTAAAACCAACAAAGGCAAACAAAAGGTCATCTCTGCTTGGGTGCCTAAGAAAGATAAAAAGGCCTTTGTTGTTCATGTTGCTCTCAAAGCACATAATACCTCACAGTGGTATTTTGATAGTGGGTGCTCCAGACACATGACAGGTGATGCCTCATTTTTTACTACTCTTGAGGATTATCAAGATGGCAGAGTCACCTTTGGAGATGGGAGTAAGTCTAGCATTATAGGACGAGGTACTATCGAGTTACCTGGTTTTCCTAAGCTAGAAAATGTTTTGTACATCAAAGGTTTGAAAGCAAACCTTCTCAGCATTAGCCAGCTGTGCGACACTAACTTTGCTGTAAAGTTTGACCGGGACGCGTGTAAAGTTTACAATCAAGCCGGTAAACTTTTGATGCAAGGGGTGAGGACCGAGGATAATTGCTATGGGACTAAGCTCACATCCTCACTTGTCTGCAACAGTGCCACGATCACTCCTATGGATCTGTGGCACCAACGTCTAGGTCACGTGAACATTAGAGATCTCAATCGTTTATCTAAAAAGGACCTAGTACGTGGCTTACCATCTCTTGGAAAGTCAACTTCGACCATTTGTGGACCCTGTCAGTTGGGAAAACAAATTCGTAGTCCTCATAGGAAGTTACATTCCATTACCACCTCTCGTGTTCTGGAGTTGATTCACATGGATCTTATAGGTCCCACTCGTACTGAGAGTCTAGGTGGTAAGAGGTACATCCTCGTGATGGTAGATGATTTCTCCAGATACTCCATTGTAGGTTTTCTGAGAGAGAAATCCGATGCTGTAGATTTCTTAATGACCAAGTGCCGTGTCCTGCAAAATCAACACGGTGTCACTATTAACAGAATACGTAGTGACAACGGCACTGAATTCAAGGAAGCAAAGGTTTATTTGTACTGTGATAGCCTTGGGATCAAACATGAGTTTTCTGCTGTGAGAACTCCTCAACAAAATGGGATTGTTGAGAGAAAGAATATAACGATCCAAGAGATGGCTAGATCTATGCTTCTAGGTCGTAAAGTTTCTAGGATATTTTGGGCAGAGGCAGTGTCTACTGCATGCCACACGGTGAATAGGGTGTATCTGCGTCCACACACTTCACACTCCTTATGAGTTGTGGACTGGCAAGAAGCCCAACCTGGCATATTTCTGTGGTTTGGGGAGTAAATGCTACATCCTATGGGATAGAGAGCAATTAGGAAAGTTCGACTCACGAAGCGACGAGGGAATATTTCTAGGATATTCATCGAATAGGAGAGCGTACCGGGTTTTTAACCTGAAGAGCTCTAAGATTATGGAATTAATAAACGTCACCGTGCAAGATGACGAACCTCCGACGGTTATTGATCCTAACCTTTAGTGTGAGGATGAGGATTGTTCTGACAGTGATTTACCTATTCCTCTCTCACACTCTGTGGACCCTACTCCTGTGTTAGGGGACACACCTGCTTGGGTTCGCAAGAGTCATGACCCTTCTGCCATTGTTGGTGATCCCACTCCAGGGGTCAAGACTCGTGCTCAGCTAGAGAACGTTGTTAGCCATCTTTTCTACACGTCCAAAGTCGAGCCCAAGAACCATAAATAAGCACTCAAGGATGAACACTGGATATCTGCTATGCAGGATGAGTTGCTTCAGTTTAAAAAGAATGATGTCTGGGAACTTGTCCCCCGACCTAGTGAGATTAATGTGATAGGTACCCGGTGGATTTTTAAGAACAAAATGAATGAAAATGGTACCATAATCCGAAATAAGGCTAGGTTGGTCACTCAAGGCTACACACAGATAGAGGGTGTAGACTTTGGGGAGACATTTTCTCCTGTTGCGAGGCTTGAGTCCGTCCGTCTTCTGCTCGCCATCGCATGTCATCTGCGCTTCAAGGTGTATCAGATGGATGTCAAGAGTGCCTTTTTGAATGGAATTCTACAGGAGGAGGTTTATGTGGAACAACCAAAAGGGTTTGAAGACCCTCAGCACCCTGAGCACGTCTACTATCTGAGGAAAGCCTTGTATGGTTTGAAGCAAGCACCCTGTGCTTGGTACGAGAGGCTTACTTCTTATCTCTTAGCTCGTGGCTTCAAGAGAGGGGGAGTAGATATGACGTTGTTTGTCAGGAGAGATGACGGTGCTATTTTGGTTGCCCAGGTCTATGTGGACGACATAGTCTTTAGATCCACATGCTCACCACTTTGAGGAGGAGATGAAAAGTGAGTTTGAGATGAGCATGGTTGGTGAGCTTACATTCTTCCTTGGTCTCCAGGTTCGTCAGCTAGAGGATGGGATGTTCATCTCCCAATCCAAGTATGCTAGAGACCTAGTGAAGAAATTTTGTTTAGACTCCGCTAAGCATGCACGTACACCTATGAGTACCACTACCAAGCTTAGTAAGGACACTTCAGGCAAGGACGTAGAGCAGACCTTATATCGGAGTATGATAGGTAGTCTCCTCTACTTGACTGCCAGTCGTCCCGACATCGCCTTTAGTGTTGGAGTCTATGCGCGTTATCAGGCAACCCCAAAAGAGTCACATTTACTTGCTCTAAAACGTATTATTAAATACGTAAGTGGGACTCTCTCATACGGGATTTGGTATTCCTTTGATACCGATGACCGTCTGTCCGCCTACTCGGATGCCGATTGGGCTGGGGATGTAGATGTATATTGGAGCACTTCTGGTGGGTGTTTCTATTTTGGTTCTGCTCTTGTCTCCTGGCTGAGCAAGAAGCAAAATTCCATCTATTTATCCACTGCGGAGGCTGAGTACATAGCCGCCGGGAGTTGTTGCACACAACTCTTGTGGATGAAACAAATGCTGGAGGATTATCGGATATCACAGGACACCATGACCATTTCCTGTGATAACACGAGCGCGATACACATATCCCGCAATCCAGTTCAGCATTCGCGCACAAAACACATCAGGATACGTGAGCACTTTATTCGTCAGTTAGTTGAAGAGAAAGTCGTATCCCTGAGTTTTGTTCCTACCGACCATCAATTAGCCGATATTTTCACGAAACCTTTAGATGCCCTTAGATTTGAGAGTCTTAGGAAATCTTTAGGGATTTGCACAGTTGACTGAGGGGTTGGTCTATGTCTAGAATAGGATGCTTCTTCATGTTCATATCATATGCTTCCTATTGCTAGTCTGTTTTATATGTACCATTACTTTGTTGTACAACTTTGTTTTATTCCTTTTGCTTTTTATATTTCTTTTGAAAAAAAATACAAAAAGATTTTCCTTTAAGAAAAATTTTGAGAAAAGCACAGAAAGATTTTATTTCTTTTTTTCCAAATTTTTGAAAAAATCCAAAAAGATTTTTGTATTTTGCTTCTTTTATGGATGAGCATGTAAGATAGCCAAGTCACAACTTCATTCCATTTATCCATGTGACTGTTTGATAGAGATTTGAGAGGCTACATCATTTCATCCATGTGCTTTACATTGATTGGAGTCTTTGAGATGTAATTTGTGATATCTTCCTACATGTTTGACTCCGATATCCTTTATTGCACACATGCACGGCTATATTTGATTATTTCACTTGTCTATCTCATGTTGGCTTGCGTGTTTTCATCTCAATCATGTCTATACAATGTACAATATGCGATAAAACTTGACAAGATAGGAATGCATGTAAAAACCGTTTTGGTGAGACTATGTGTTTTTGTATAACGGGGAGGGGCTGTGAAAGGTAATCATCTATCCTTTGCGCAAAAGCCACTGTTAGAAAGGACCTAAAAATGGAGGAATTTTAATATCCGAGGTCCAAAGAGGTTAAAAGAGCCCAAAAATTTTTAAAGGCAATAAAAAGCAATTCATGCCAAATATGGGCCACTTAGGTTTCACCATCAATTCTCCAAAGTTTGAGAATTTAGAATGCCTCTATTCAATACAATATCTGAGGGAGTTTGGTTGGAGAATCTAAACGGGTTTGCACTTCCTTGAAAGTCCTGAAAAAGCATAAAATCATTTTGGACGTTATTGGTGTGAAAATCATTTTGAGCTTTAATTTGTTGATTTGATTGAGTCAATATCTTATATTGTCACTATTTTACACCAAAGTAAGCATTTGAGTTCATTCGCTAGGAATATCCAATATTCATCGTGCACATATGTCATGTTTGTATGCATTGATTTTCCTATCGAATTTGATCACACCACTTCATTTACGCTATCATTGACTTGGTTTCTTTCTGTTTATTCATGGTGTGTTTTTATCCTAGTGACACCCCGCACTTGCTTATTTGATTTATTTCTCTAATTTGTCCATTTGGGGAAATCATAAAAAGGGGGAGAAAGAATTATCATATTATGGGGGAGTTTGAATTCTGGGGGAGTTTTTGAGATGTTGCTTATATTTTTATCATATATTGATATCCATGTTATCTCATTTCAAACTCGATATGTCACGTGGTATTTTCTTTGTCTCATGTGTGTAGGTATGAAGATTGCAGATCTATATGTTGCACACCCTGATGAGAAAAGTTTTGAGATTCCTGAAGAATTAAAGAACAAACGATGAAGACTATTCATTTGTACCTTTTCCAGTTTTGGGTTCATGGGAGGGTAGATTTGTATAGGCAATTTCATATTTGATAATTCGGATTTTTTACGTATGTACCGGCATAGACATAGGGGGAGATTTGTAAGGACATTTTTCACATGTCCGAAATGTTTCATTTATTTATGTCGTACGCCGTTACATTTGGCACGTCTCCTAACGATCTCACATGACGGCCTCTATCCGAATTCCAGGAATCAAGCATGCATTATCTCCACTAATATGTCCCACATCTGCCTCAATGACTTCACGTTCCAAGATTTTAGGGACTTAATGCAAGTGGTACGCAAAGGAAGTCAAAACAGTGAAAAAAGGCACAATAGGAGAGTTCAAGGGCATTTTCGTAATTTCACATCCCTATTTCTGAGGTCTGGTCAACTAGAAAGTTGAAGATCTCGCCGCAACAAAGATACTGGAAAAAACGGCACCTCAATCCGAGCTACGGTGAAGGAGTTATGACCTTTTGAAGATAGAGAAAATTCCTTAAAGAATGCTGTTTTTTTTGTACGCTGGATAGAATTTTAGAGTTTTAAGAACGTGGGACTCTTCATATTTTTTCCTATAAATACCAACTTCGGGGGATTTGTTTTGCAAGACTTTAGGAGACGAATTTGAGAGTCCAAATACATCTAGTCTTCATATTTTTGAGGCCCAAGACTCATGTTTTGATTCACACATCATTGCCAAACCTTTGTGAATCCTTTTGCAACCCAAGAACACAACTTTGGTTTGTTCAACCCTTGTGGAGGAGACTGTTCTTCTTCTTCATTGCAGCCCTACTGGAAAGGGATAATTCCAGCCGCGACTACAGAATCCGATATACCCGAGGGTAATTCTTAGTCAACTTGTATTTTCATTGTAATCCGATTGTAAGTCGTTCTCTTACAAATTATAGTGAAAATAAATGGTTTTGCCCCCGAGGGGGATTTTTCCTTAATTGCATGTGTTTGAATGTTCTTACGTAGATTATCAATTTATTCAATCACATACTGCTGCATGTTTAGGGTTTGTTTGGATTAAATGGGTTTTATATATAATTTGATCATTTGAACGCGAGCACACACGTTCTCAATTTGATAACTTTGGTTCAGGGAGTTGAAGAAAGACCCAGTCCCCCTAGTTCCCCCGTGAACCATTTCATGGGGGGGGGGGCATTTTGGTGTCTCTCAAGATGATACTACTACTCCCCATTCCCCTAGGATAGGCCTTACCTACTCTCCTCATTTGCTCTTCCAATAGGCCAAAGAAGCTGCTACGGCGGCTATTACCATTGGACCTATTGAAATGTCTGGCCAACCAGAGGCAATTACTATAGCCTCCTCTGAGTTACCATCCAAGCAATAAGTCCCTCTGCCCCTCGTTGTGGTCGAGGAGAGTGCCCCTGAGGTAAATTTCTTATCAAGTCTCACATCTTTTATTTGTCCCATTGCTTTGTTTATCATTTTGATATGTTAGGATATTTTAGGTGGAAGTTGCATCTCTTATAGATAACTTTCTCCTTCCCCCTACACTGACTAGACCTCTGACTATAATTCCCCTCTTTGGTGCCATAATGGGGGTAAGTAACACTTAGATGTATTGCTGCCTTTTTCCTGTGGCTGCTTCTTGTGTCTAACACTTGGTTTTAGATTTGCATCTTTCTCCAAGTCTCCCCCCACCCTTTGCTCTTAGTAGCCTTTTACTTTCCAAGTCTAAGGTTGATGTTGATATTCCGCGTGACGATTCTTCAGTGCCTACCCATGCTGGGGTATCGCTTGGAGGTTCCTCATGTTCTTTGAGTGAAACTCCTTCTTTGGCCTTGGTACCATTTATTTGTTAGGGAGCTTTGCCTACTGTTGAGGCTTCTTTTACTAGGGGCCCCGTTGAGGCTTCTAAGGCAATGAGACTGCCTCCAACGGTTCCTGCCCCTATGGCCTCCACGGTGACTCCTGTTCTCGCTCTTACTATAACTGAGGTATCTTGCTAATTTCTCTACATTCTTGTTGAAATTTTTTCGCAAACTCCGCTTGTAACGGTGACTTAACAACGGAAATGCTTGTTAAGATTTTTCATAAACTCCACCTATATTGGTGACTTAACAACGAAAACACTTGTTAAAATTTTCCACAAACTCCACCTATAGCGGTGACTTAACAACGAAAACACTTATTAATATTTTTTCACAAACTCCACCTAAAATGGTGACTTAACAACGAAAACGCTTATTAATATTTTTCAAAAACTCACGGTGACTTAACAACGAAAATACTTGTTAAGATTTTCCACAAACTCTACCTATAACGGTGACTTAACAACGAAAACACTTGTTAATATTTTTTCATACACTTATTATTTCTTTTACCTCTTCTTAGGTTGCATGAGAAAATTCCCAACCAGTTCTTTCGCCGATTAGCTCACCCAATCAGGAACCTATCATCTCGAAAGATTCTAGACATAATGATTAAGGTTCCCCGACTGGTGCTGCTGTCGAGAGTGAATCTGGGTGTGAGCTTCCTCTGCCCACTTGGCTCCTCATGCCTTCTTCCTGATGGTTCTTCAACACTCTCCTTAAATTCCTGCTAACCACCATTTGGTAGTTGAGCAACTTGTGAACCATCATCCGAAAACATTCACGGTGGATTGCCTACGTTCAAATGTCTCGATTATGAGTTACAGGTGTCAGGGCATGGCTACTGTTGTTGCTAAAATTGCCAATACTTCAACTGCAAACATTACTAGACCCCTCCTTAACCAATTCCTGGGTTATCTGAGGGAGTTGGGTCATCACGGGTTTCATTTTGACCGGCTTATCATGCATTTAAAGACTTTGAAGAGTCGGCAACTGGACAGCCAAAGGGAACTATTACGGAAGAATCAGGAGGATTAGTGGGCCGAGGAAGCTAAATTGGCCGATTTAGGACCTCTTTTAGAAGCGATTGATAAAGAGGTGGAGGACATCAAAGAAGCTTTGCGTCTGCTGACGCTGAAACAAGAGAAACTCCTTATCGAGCGCACACAAGCGCAAACAAGGTTGGAGGTCTCTATCAATGCTCAACGGTCTTACCAACCAGCTTCTTCGGGCCTCCCTAGAGATTTTTCTCTTCTCCAGATCTATGGTTCCTCTTAGGCCAATGAACTTGTGTATATTTTTTTTTCTTTTTTTCATGTAATTCTTGGGCAATAGCTCCCAATTTTGAATTCCCCAAAGTTTATGAATGGAAAAATATATTTATATTCTCATACCATTTCTTTGTGTTACAACTGTTTGCATAGATTGTGAAGTGTGAAGTTCAATAATTCTTTCATCTTTACTTGAGTTATAATAAAAAGAACTTGTATACTCATAATAAAAAGAGAACTTGGGTATTCATAACAATAGCCAGCTACATCAGTGGTCCAAACATAATTGCCTACACATGATAGACTTTCAAGCATTTATTGTTAATCTTGAATGGTTTATCTTCTTCCATCGTAAAAATTAATAAATAACATGAGACATGAGATCCTTTTACAATGAAAGGTCCTTCCCTATTTGCTATAAACTTAGGTAGAGGAAGCCCCCTGATGTGCTTCACTTCTTCTTTCAATACGAGGTCTCCCTCCCAAAACTTCCTTGGTCTCACTAAGTTATCATATGCCCTGGAGAGCTATTTCGTATACATTTGAAAGTGTTGAATCGCGTTATCTATGTGTTCATCCAACGCTTCCAACTACACTTGTCTATTCTGAGGGAGCATTCTACTTCATAAGGTATACCAAGCAGAGGGAACTTCTAACTCCACCGGAAGGATTGCCTCATCCCTATAAATGAGACAGAATGAAGTATATCCTGTAGGCTTCCACTTAGTTGTTCGGTGGGCCCACAATACAGCTGATATCTTATCATCCCACACTCATGGGAAATCTTCAACTGTTTTATCCAAGATATTAACCAAAGTTTTGTTAGTTGCCTCGGCTTGACTATTTCCCTTTAGGTATGCCACCGTTGAAGTGTGATGAACAATGGAGTACTTATCTGTGAGCATCATTATCTCTGAATTTACAAAAGGGGTTCTGTTATCTGACATAATAACCTTTTGAATCCCAAAACGGTAAATGATGTATTCCTTGAGGAAACTACTCACCCCCACTGCCGTTGCCCTTCTTAGTGGTATAGCTTTATCCCATTTTGTAAAGCACTTCGTTGCAATTAGTATCCAGATCTTTCGTCTCGAAGAAGGATGTATTTCCCCTACCAGGTCAAATGCCCAGGTGTGAAAAGGATAAGGCATTGCCAGAGAGTGTAGGTCCATCGATTGGGCATGGATCATATTTCCATAAAGTTGGAAAGCTTTGCATTTTTTAACGAACTGAGCGGAGTCTTTATCCATCGTAGGCTAATAATACCCCAATGTCATCAACTGATCATTTAACTTTTCCCCTTATGTGAGCTAGATCGTGCGACTGTTTGAGGACCTTGGTTGCTTCTTCCTTCGTGATGCAGCACAATGGCCTATTGAAGTATCCCCTTTGATAAAGTTGTCCCTCTTAAACATAGAACCTCGGGGCCCTTCGTTTAAGTCCCGTCGCATCACTATTCTATATTGGGACAACTCCATCTTTAATGAAGTCAATATAAGGTTGTCTCCAGTCTGCCTGAGCTTCCATGAAATGACATTCAGCCGCTTCAAAGAATAACTGGAATTTATCGCACTTCCGTTGTAGGTCTGTCGCATCTTGTTTCATTTTAGGCCAAAAATACCCCTCTCTTTGACTCCTTTAGTAGAGAGGTATCTCAATTATTTTGTAGTGCTCTTCATGTGTTTTCTTTAACCTTCACTCTGCTTCTTCTGGGTCAATGCACCTCGACAACCATCCTTTTGCGTTCCTAAAGTAAAGGTTTCCTTGGTTCATGAAATATTGGGTTAATTCTCTCCTCCCCATCTCTCCTTCCCCGAATTCCAGTTACACTTTAATCTCTCCCCTCCAGTCTGCATCCTCTTCCATTGGTAGAATTGACTGTACTATCAAAGGAGTTGTTCTTAGTTGGATCACGATGGTAGTTGTATTGTTCCTCATGACCATTTTTTGGGCAATGGGGGCATAGGCGTCTGGGTGGTAGTTCATCGTTCTGGGCTATCTCTTAATCTTGGTCAGATAAAATTGATAAAGAAGTCTATGGATGATATTTCTATATGCTGGTAGACTCATGTGTTTCAATGCGTACTCTCCATTCACTTACTGAATACCCTTTGATTCAAAGTGCATGAATCCCCTTGCAAAGAGCCTCCAGCAACCCTAGCACCAGTGCCTCGTTGTTAGAACAAAGGAACTCTCATTTTTAGGAAAGGCAAATCTCCTCCATTCATTTTGAAACAATAACCCCTTCTCCTCCTTTATTTTCTGCCGAAGATCCATCAAACTTCATTGTCCATTCCTCCTTCGTTGCGTCTAGGTGATTGCCCTGGAAATTACCTCCCGGAACACTTTCTTTGGGTGGCTCAAATGTTCCCGAGGGGAATATTTCCAATAGGTCGGCGTACACTTGACTTTTGATTGCGCGAGGAACCACACATTTTAAGTCTTATTCGGAGAGGATAAGGAACAACCTAGCTCCCCTGCCAATCAATATAGTTCTTGCTAGCAAATACTTAATGGGGTCACATCTAGTTTCAATATAAATTGTAAAATACATCATATAATGTTTAAATTTTTGCACTACAAATACAAAGGCTAAACAATGTCTTTCCAAGCTACTATATCTAACTTATGGCCCATGGATGATCCTGTTGAGGTAGTAAATTGGCTGCTCTTGCACATTGATCTCTTGTGTCAGCAAAGCTCCTACGGACCTCGTGGTGGATGTAAGGTACAACTACAATGCTATTCCTGCCTTTGGGGGAACCATGGTTTATGGTGAAACAAGAAGTTTCTTCAGCGTGTCAAGAGACTCCTGGTGAATCTCCTCCCGCTTGAGTTTCTTGTTCCTTCGTAATAGCTGCATCAACGAATGTGTTACCTTGGCTAATCCAGGAACAATCTTCTAAGGTAGGAGACTTTATCGAGGAAACTCTTCATCTCCTTCACTATTCTTGGGCATGGCATTTCCAAGATCGCCTACTTTTTGTCTTGGTCCATCTGCACCCCTTGTTAATCAACCACAAAGCCTAGGAATTTCCCACTTGTCACTCCAAAAACACACTTCATTTGGTTCATCTTTAATTTATACTTCCTGCAATAGAAATCACCTTCCTCAAATCGCTCAGATGGGACTCCTCCTTTCTTGATTTCATGACCAAATCATCCACATAAAATTCCATAAATTTATGAAAGAATTTATGGAAAATGGCCATCATAGTTCTTTGGTAAGTCACCCCAGCGTTCTTGAGTCCAAACGACATCACTTTGTACATGAAGTTGGCCAATAGGGTTCTGAACGGTGTTTTCTCTGCATCTATGGGGTCCATCTTGATCCGATTGTACCCTACATACCCATCCATAAATCTATACATCTCATGACCAGTCATTGCATCTATCAGGCTATCGATAGAGAGCAGAGGGAGCTCATCTTTGGGACAAGATCTATTCAAATCTCTTAAATCCACACAGATCCTTATTTGGTTTTTGTCTTTCTTTCCCACTAGGACAATGCTAGATAACCAGAGTGGATTTAGTGTATCAGTATGATGAACCCTGCCATTAGTAAGCGTTGAACCTCTTCATTGATCTTTAAATCTAGCTCATGTTTGTATGTTCTCATTGCTTGTTTCACTGGAATGGCTGAAGGAATTACGGTCAACTTATGGTAGCTCACTTCCTCATCCAGCCCTTCCATCTCCATCTATTTCCATGCAAAAACATCTATAAATTCCTGAATCAACTCAACTAAGGCCTTTCATTTCTCTTCACTGAGATCTTTCTAGGTGAAAATGGGCCTTGGGTCCTCCTCTTCTCTTGCCAGGTTCAACTACTCCAGTTCTTGTGCTTGTGATTTCGACTGATCCATCATGTAATTTGGTTCCTCGATGACTTCCTCCATAAATTCCTGTATGATGGAGTTATATATCACCATACATTGTCCCTGTTGATCCACCAGAAATCATTCATATATCAGGTCAACGCCATCATTTTCATCAATCGCCCACTCACACCGTTATAATCATATACCACTTTTCCTTCTACAGTAATGACCTTCTTGCATTGTCTACTGGTAACGGTGATTTCCTTCCTCTTCTTCTCTCTAGAAGCCTCGACCACTTTTTTTCCTAAGAACCGGCTCAGCACGCTTTGTCGTTGGACCTCATGTTCCATCGGATCCACTCTAGGCCTCATCCTATCTTTGAGCTGCTTCGAGTTGTTTTGGGTCTGAGGGACCACCTGGTGAGATTCTTCGATCATCACTCTTTCTCTACTTGCAACCTCTTTACTCTGCTCATTCAAGGGCCCCATCCTTTCTCTGATCGAGGGAACCTATGCTACCTCCATTCTTCTCATTAGGACCCGAACATCCTCCTCCAACTCAGTGTAAAATGCCATGTCTACTAGGTGATCTTCCTCGACAGTGAAGGGACTCTTCGTAGCCTTAATGGTCACCTATGTCCCCTGCTCTCAAACTATGGATCCCATGGCCATGCAGTCGGTTACTACTAGCTATGTTGGCACTGAGGGAGGTGTTGGCTCTGCTCACGGGGCCGTTTGGGGGGTGGTTCTTGGTTACTACGAGCCACATTTGTCCTATGAGAGGTGTTGGCACTAGTCACAGGGCCATTTAAGTGACGGTTCATGGTTTCTCCCTTTAACGGTACGTTTTCATGCAATGTGTGGATATTTTGAAATTTGGCCAGATCTCTCAAACTTTGCGTCTCATGGACATGCGGTCGGTTACTACGAGCTACGTTGGTCCCATAGAGGTGTTAGAGTTGCTCATGGGGTTATTTGGTGGGTGCTTTGTGTTTCCACCCCGTGAATGCATGTTTTCAGCCGTAACTGTTGATATTATGAAATTTTTCCCATGCTCTAAAATCGTGGATCTCGTGGACGCGTAGTCTATTACTACGAGCTACGTTGGTTCCGTGGGAGTTGTTGGCACCACTCATGGGGACATTTGGGGGGTGGTTTGTGTTTTCTCCCTTGACGACACCTTTTCAGTTCTAAGTTTGGATATTATGAAATATGGCCCCTGCTTTCAAACTATGGATCCCTTGGAGACGCAATCAGTTACTACGAGTACGTTGGTCTCGTGGGAGGTGTTGGCGCTGCTCATGGTCCCATTTGAGGGTTCTATGTGTTTTCACCCTCTGACGGCACGTTTTCAAGCCTAAGTGTGGATATTTTGAAATTTGGATAGTGCTCTCAAATCGTGGGTCACTTGGCCACGTGGTTGGTTACTACAAGGTACGTTTGTCCGAGGGAGCTATTAGTGTTGCTCTTGGGGTTTAGTGGTTTCTTTATGTTTTTGCCCCCTGACGGCACGTTTTCAGGCCTAAGTGTGGATATTCTAACAATTGGCCCTTTCTCTAAAATCGTGGAACTAGTGGCCACGTGTATGGTTACTAAAAGTTACGTTGGTTCCGTGGAAGGTGTTGGCACCGCTCACAGGGACATTTGGGGGGTGGTTTGTGTTTTCTCCCTTGACGGCACGTTTTCAGGACTAAGTGTGGATATTCTAAAATTTTCCCCCTGCTCTCAAACTGTGGATCCCATGCAGTCAGTTACCTCGAGCTACATTGGTACCGTGGAAGGTGTAGGTGCCGCCCACGGGACTATTTGGGGGGTGGTTCATCGTTTTGTCCTCTAATTGTACATTTTCTGACCTAAGTGTCGTATTCTAAAATTTCTCCCGTGCTCTCAAATCGTTGGTCTCGTGGCCATGCCGTTGTCTACTATGAGCTAAGTTGGTCCCGTGTGATGGCATATTTTTTGTCCTAAGTACGGCCATTCAAAAATTTGGCCCATTCTCTCAAACTATGGGTACCGGGGCCACACGATCGTTCATTACGTGCTACATTGGTCTCGTGGGAGATGTTGGTCGTTTGGGGTTAGTTCGTGGTTTCAGGCTCTAATGGCACGTTTTCAGGCCTAAGTGTCTATATTCTAAAATTTGGTCCATTATCTCAAATCGTGGGTCCCGTGGCCAATGATTGTTTAGTACGAGCTACGTTTGTCCCGTGGGAGGTTGTGACACCGATCACGGGTCATTTGGGGGGTGGTTTGTGGTTTCGCCCTCTGACGGTATGTTCTCATGCTATGTTTGGATATTCTTGAATTTGTCTTGTGCTCTCAAATCGTGTATCTCATGGACACGCGGTCGATTACTACGAGGTATGTTTGTCCCATGGGAGGTCTTGGCACCGCTCATAAGGCGGTTTGGGGGGCGGTTCGTGTTTTTACCCCCTGACGAAATTCTTTTAGAACTAAGTGTGGATATTATGAAATTTGGCATGTGCTCTCAAATCGTGGTTACATTGGCCACATGATCAATTATTCTGAGCTACGTTGGTCCCGTGGGAGGTTTTGGCTCCGCTCACAGGGTCGTTTGGATATGGTTCGTGGTTTCGCCCTCTAACGGTACGTTTTTAGGTGTAAGTGAGGATATTTTGAAATTTAGCCCATTTTATTAAATCACGGGTCCTGTGTCCACGAGGTCGGTTACGACAAGCTACTTAGGTACCGTGGGAGGTGTTGGCGCCTCTCACGGGGCCGTTTTGGGGAGGTTCGTGGTTTCACCCTCTTACGGCACATTTTCAGGCCTGTGTGTGGTTATTCTAAAATTTGGCATGTACTCTCAAATTGTGGGTCCCGTGGCCATGGAGTTGATTACCATGAAATACGTTGGTCTTATGGTAGTTTTTGGCACATCTAACGGGGCCGTTTGGGGGTTGATTTGGGTTTTCTCCTCTGATGGCCTATTTTAAAGCCTAAGTGTGGATATTTTGAAATTTTTCTAGTGCTCTCAAATCGTAGCTCTCATGGCCATGCGGTTGATTATTATGAGCAAGTTTGTCCCAGGGAGGTGTTGGTGTTGCTCATGGGGCCTTTTGGGGGGTGCTTTATGTTTTCACCCCCTGATGGAACGTTTTCAGGCCTAAGTGTGGATATTCTGAAATTTAGCCCGTGCTAAAAAATCGTAGATCTCATGGCAATGCGATCTGTTATTATGAGCTACGTTAGTTCCATGGGAGGTGTTTGCGCCACTCATGGGGCAATTTGGGGTGTGGTTCGTGTTTTCTCCCTCGACAGCACATTTTTTGGTCTAAGTGTGGATATTATAAAATTTGTCCTCAACTCTCAAACTGTGGATCCCATCGACATGCAGTCGGTTACTACGAGCTATGTTGGTCCTGTGGGAAGGCACATTTTCAGAACTAAGTGTGGATATTCTAAAATTTCACTCGTTATCTTAAACCATGGATCCCGTGGCCATGCAGTCGATTACTACGAGCTATGTTGGTGCCGTGGGAGGTGTAAGTGCCACACACGGGACCGTTTGGGGGGTGGTTCATGTTTTTTACCTCAAAATGCACATTTTTTTACCTAAGTGTCGACGTGAGCTATGTTGGTGCTGTGGGAGGTGTAGGTACCACTCACGGGGCCGTTTGGGGGGTTATTAATGTTTTTTCATTCAAAATGCACATTTTTTTACCTAACTGGCAATGTTCTAAAATTTTGCCCATGCTCTCAAACTGTGGGTCCCGTGTTCATGCGGTCATCTACTACGAGATACGTTGGTCCCATGGGAAGGCATGTTTTTTGGCCTAAGTGTGGGTATTTTGAAATTTGGCCCATTCTCTAAAACTATGGATACTGTGGCCACGCGGTCATTTTCTACGTGCTACGTTGGTGTCGTGGGAGGTGTTGGCTCTGCTAACAAGTCCGTTTGGGAGTGGTTTGTGGTTTCACCCTCTAATGTCACATTTTCTGGCCTATGTGCGGATATTCTGAGATTTAGCCCGTTCTCTCAAACCATGGGTCATGTGGATGTGCAGTTTTTTACTACGAGCTATGTTATTTCGTGGGAGGTGTTGGTACCGATCACGAATCGTTTGGGGGTGGCTCGTTGTTTCCCCCTCTAACGGTAAATTTTCATACTACATCTAGATATTCTTAAATTTGGTACATTATCTCAAATTGTATATCTCGTGGCCACGCGGTCGGTTACTATGAGCTATATTGGTCCCCTGAGAGGTGTTGACAGTGCTCATGGTGCCCGTTTGGGTGGTGGTTCATATTTTTACCCTATGACGGCATGTTTTTAGAACTAAGTGTGGATATTCTTAAATTTGGCTCGTGCTCTCAAATTGTGATTCCCCTGGTCACATGATCGATTACTATGAGATATGTTGTTCTTGTGTGAGGTGGTGGTTCGTGGTTTCGCCCTCTAACGGCACATTTTTAGTCCTTAGTTTGGATATTCTGAAATTCGGCCCGTTCTCTCAAATTATGGGTCATGTGGCCACGCGATCGGTAACTACGAGCTACATAGGTCCCACGGGAGGTGTTGGTTCCACTCACGAGGCCTCTTAGGTGGGTTTTTGGTTCGTAGTTTAGCCCTCTAACAGTATGTTTTCAGTCCTAAGTGTGGATATTCTTAAATTTAGCCCGTTCTCTCAAATCATGGGTCCCGTGGCCACGCAGTCGATTACTAAGAGCTACATTTGTCCCATATGAGGTGTTGGCGCAACTCACGGGCCGTTTGGGAGGTGGTTTGTGATTTTGCCCTCTAATAGCACGTTTTTATTACTAAGTGTGGATATTTTGAAATTTGGCCCATTCTCTCAAATCGTGGGTCTTATGGCCATGCAATTGGTTACTACGAGCAAAATCGGTCCTGTGGTAAAGCATGTTTTCAGAACTAAGTGTGGATATTCTAAAATTTCACTCGTTCCCTTAAGTTGTGGATCCCGTGGCCATGCAGTCGGCTACTATGAGATACTTTGATACCGTGGGTCGTGTAGGCCACACTCACGGGGCCATTTTGGGGTTGTTTATGGTTTCACCCTCTAACTATACATTTTCTTACCAAAATGTCAATATTCTAATATTTAGACCATGCTCTCAAACCGTGGGTCCCGTGGCCACGCTGTCGTCTTCTACGAGCTACGTTGGTCCCATGGGATGGCATGTTTTTTGGCCTAAGTGTGGGTATTTTGAAATTTATCCTGTTCTCTCAAACTATGCGTACTAGGCCACGCGATCGTTTACTACATGCTACGTTGGTCTCATGGGAGTTGTTGGCACCACGGGATGGGTCCATTTGGGGGTGGTTCATGATTTCACCCTCTAATCGCACGTTTTCAAGACTAAGTTTGGATATTCTAAAATTTGGCCCGTTCACTCAAATCGTGGGTCCAGTGGCCAAGCAGTTGGTTACTACGAGCTACATTCGTCCCGTGGGAGGTGTTGCCATCGATCACAGGTCGTTTGGGGGGTGTTTCTTAGTTTCGTCCTTTGACTGTACGTTTTCATGCTATGTTTGGATATTCTTAAATTTGGCCCATGCTCTCAAATCGAGTATATCGTGGCCATGCAGTCGGTTACTATGAGCGTTGTTGGTCCCGTGGCAGGTGTTGGTGCCTTTTATAGTCCGTTTGTGTGTGTGGGGGGGGGGGGGTCGTGGGTTCTCCCTCTGGAAGCACGCTTTTAGGCCTCAGTGTGGATATAATGAAATTTGTCTTGTTCTCTCAAACCTTGGGTCCCGAGGCCACGCGATCGGTTACTACAAGCTACGTTGGTTCCGTGGGAGGTATTGGCACCGCTCATAGGGCCATAAGGTGGGGTGATTCGCGCTTTCTCCCCTGATGGAACGTCTTCAAGCCTAAGTGTGGATATTCAGAAATTTTTCTTGTACTCTCAAACCGTGGGTCTCGTGCACATACAGTCGATTACTACGAGCTACGTTGGTCCCAAGGGAGGTGTTGGTTCTTCTCACGGGGCCGTTTGGGTGGTGGTTTGTGGTTTCTCCCTTAGAGGGTACTTTTTCATGCTATGTGTGGATATTTTGAAATTTGGCCAATGCCCTCAAATCGTGGGTCTCATGGACACGCGATCGGTTACTTCGAGCTACTTTGGTCACAGGGAGGTGTTGGTATTGGTGTCGATCACGGGGTTGTTTGGGTGGTGCTTTATGTTTTCTCTCCCTAACAGCACGTTTTCTGGCCTGAGTGAGGATATTTGGTAATTTTTCACATGCTCTAAAACCATGGGTCTCGTGACCACGCGATAAGTTAATACGAGCTACATTGGTTCTTTGCTATGTGTTGGCGCCACTCACGGGGCTGTTTGGGGGATGGTTCATTTTTTCATTCTTGACGGAACGTTTTCAGGACTAAGTGTGGATATTCTAAAATTTGTCTCCTGCTCTTAAACTGTGGATCATGTGGCCACATAGTCTGCTACTACAAGCTACGTTGTTACCGTGGGAGGTTTTAGCGCCACTCACGGGGCCATTTGGGGGGTGGTTCGTTGTTTCGTCCTCTAACGGGACGTTTTCTGACCTAAGTGTCGATATTCTGAAATTTGTCCCATGCTCTCAAACCGTGGGTCCCGTGGCTATGTGGTCATCTACTATGAGCTACGTTGTCCCGTAGGATGGCACATTTTTGTCATAAGTGCTGATATTCTGAATTTTGGCCCATGCTCCCAAACTGTTGGCCACGTGGCCACACGATCAATTACTGCGTGATGCGTAGGTCCCACGAGAAGTGTTGGCACTGCTCACATGGCCATTTGGGGGTGGTTCATGGTTTCACCCTCTAACGACACGTTTTCAGGCCTATGTGTGGATGTTCTCAAATTTTTCCTGTGCTCTTAAATCGTAAGTCCTCTGGACATGCGATCGGTTCTTAAGAGCTACAGTTGTCCCGAGGGAGGTGTTGACGCCCCTCACTAGGCCTTTTGGGGGTAGATTTGTGTTTTCTTCCTTTGACGGCACGTTTTCAAGACTAGGTGTGGATATTTTGAAATTTAGCGAGTGCTCTTAAACTCTGGGTCCCGTGGCCACGTGATTGGCTACTACGAGCTACGTTGGTCCCAGGGAGGTGTTGGTGTCGCTCATGGGTGCTTTGTGTTTTAGCCACCTAACAGCACTTTTTCCGGCCTAAGTGTGGATATTCTAAATTTTGGATTGTGTTTTAAAATCGTGTGTCTCGTGGCCACGCAGTCAGTTACTATGAGCTACGTTGGTTCCATGGGAGGTGTTGTCGCCACTCATGGGGCCCTTTTGGGTGTGGTTCGTGTTTTCACCCTTGACGGCACATTTTCAGGCCTAAGTGTGGATATACTTAAATTTGGCCCTACTCTCAAACTGTGTATCCCGTGGGCATGCAATATTTTACTACGAGCTACATTGGAACCGTGGCAGGTGTTGGCACCGCTCACGGGGCCGTTTGGGGGGTGGTTCCTGTTTTCACGCTCTAGTGGCACATTTTATGACCTAAGTGTCGATATTTTAAAATTTTCCCCGTGCTCTCAAACCATCGGTACTATGGCCATGCATTCGTCTACTACGAGCTACGTTGGTCCCGTGGGATAGCACCTTTTTTGGCCTAAGTGTGTATATTCTAAAATTTGGCCATTGCTTTCGAATCATGGGTCCCGTGTCCATGCGATGACTTATTACAAGCTACGTTGGTCCAGTGGGAGGTGTTGACGCCACTCAAAGGATCTACGTTGGGGGTGCTTTGTGTTTTTTCCCTCTAATGGCATGCTTTCAAGCCTAAGTGTGGATATTTTGAAGTTTTTCCAATGCTCAGAAATTGTGGGTCTCATGGCCACGCAGTCTATTACTACAAGCTACGATGGTCTCAGGGAGGTGTTGGTGTCCCTCATGTAGCCATTTGGGGTGAGCTTCGTGTTTTCACCCGTTACGACATGTTTTCAGGCCTAAGTGTGGATATTCTGAAATTCGGGCCATGTTCTAAAACCAAAGATCTCGTGGTCACGCGGTCAGTTACTATGAGCTACGTTGGTTCCGTGCGAGGTGTTGGCACTGCTCACGGAGCCATTTTGGGTGTGGTTTATGTTTCACCCTTAATGGCACATTTTCAGGCCTAAGTGTGGATATTCTTAAATTTAGCCCCTACTCTCAAATTATGGATCCCATATCCATGTAGTCGGTTACAACGAGTTACGCTGGTACCATGAGAGGTGTTGGCGCCTCTCAGGGGTACATTTGGGGGGTGGTTCATAGTTTCGCCCTCTGACGACACTTTTTTCTACCTAAGTGTCGATATTCTAAAATGTGTCCCGTGCTCTCAAACCTTGGGTCCCATGGTCATGCGAGCATCTAATACGAGCTACATTTTTCCCTTGGGATGGTAGGTTTTTTTGGCCTAACTGTGGTTATTCAAAAATTTGGCCCATGCTCTCAAACCGTGGATCCCGTTGCCACGCTATCAGTTACTACGTGTTGTGTTGGTCCCGTGGGAGGTGTTGGCACTGCTCATGGGGCCGTTTGGGGGTGATTCATATCTTCACCCTCTAATGGCACATTTTGAGGCCTAAGTGTGGACATTCTAAAATTTGGCTTATTCTCTCAAATTATGGGTCCCGTTGTCACGCGGTCAGTTACTACAAGCTAAGTTGGTCCCGTGAGAGGTGTGGCGCCGATCACGGGGCCGTTTAGCAGGCGGTTTATGGTAAGTCATGGTCGCGCATTTAGTTACTATGATCTACGTTGGTCCCATGGGAGGTGTTTGCACCCCTTATGGGGACGTTAGTGGGGTGGTTCGTGTTTTCACCCTATGATGGCACATTTTTAGAACTAAGTATGGACATTATTAAATTTGGCTCGTGTTGTCAAACCATGCTTCCCCTGACCACGCGGTCGATTACACTGAGCTATGTAGGTCCCGCGGGAGGTGTTGGCTTCGCTCACAGGGCCGTTTCGATGTAGTTCGTGGTTTCTGCCTCCAACGGCACGTTTTTAGGCGTAAGTGTGGATATTCTAAAATTTGTCATGTTCTATCAAATCGTGGGTCATGTGGCCACGCGGTTGATTACTGCAAGCTACATTGGTCCTATGTGAGGTGTTGGAACCGTTCATGGGAACGTTTGGGGGTAATTTATAATTTCATCCCCTGATAGCACGTTCTTAGGCGTAACTGTGGACATTTTTAAATTTGACTCGTTCTCTAAAATTATGGGTCTTGTGGCCATGCAGTGGGTTACTACGAGCTACATTGGTCCCGTGGGAGGTGTTGTCATCGTTTATATGCCATTTGGGTGGGAGTTTCGTGCTTTCGGCCTCTGACGATACGTTTTAAGGTCTAAGTTTAGATATAATGAAATTTGGCTCGTTCTCTCAAACCTTGGGTGTCGTGGCCACACGATCGGTTACTACGAGCTTTGTTGGTCCCGTGGGGGGCGTGATTCGTGGTTTCGTTAGGTGATGGCTCGTTTTTAGGCCTAAGGGCCGATATTTCAAAATTTATCCTGGAATGTCAAACTGTGGGTCTCATGTGCATGCGGTCAGTTACTACGAGTTATGTTGGTCCCGTGGGAGGTGTTGGCGCTACTCACAGGGTCTTTTGGGTGCTATGTGTGGATGTTTTGAAATTTAGCCAATGCCCTCAAACCGTGGGTCTTGTCGACACGCGATTGGTAATTATTAGCTACACTTGTCCGTGGGAGGTGTTGGCGCTGCTCACGGGGCCATTTTGGGGGTGGTTCATGTTTTCACCCATGACAACATATTTTAAGGCCTGAGTCAGGATATTTTGTAATTTTCCCCATGCTTTAACAATATGGGTCTCGTGGCCATTCCATCGGTTTCTACGAGTTGCGTTGGTACCATGGGAGGTGTCGGTGCTGCTCACGGAGCCGTTTGGGGGGTAGTTAATGGTTTTGCCGTCTAGCATAACCTTTTTCAACTTAAGTGTTGACATTCTAAAATTTGTCCCATGCTCTCAAACCTTGGGACTAGGGGTCATGCGGTCGTCTACTACAAGCTAAGTTGGTCCCGTGGGATGGCACATGTTTTAGCCTAAGTGTGGATACTCTGAAATTTGGCTCATGCTCTCAAATTGTGGATCCTTTGGCCACACGGTCAGTTAAAACGTGCAACGTTGGTCCTGTGGGAGGTGTTGACACCACTCATGGGCCCGTTTGGGGGTTGTTCGTGGCTTCACCCTCTACCCGCACATTTTCAGGAAGAAGTGTGGATATTTTGAAAATTGGTCCATTCTCTCAAATCATGCATCTCGTGGCCATGTAGTCCCTTACTACAAGTTAAGTTGGTCCTTTGAGAGGTGTTGGCGTCACTCACAGGGCCGTTTGACGGGTGGTTCCTGGTTTTGCCCTCTAAGGGTACGTTTCATTCTATGAGTGGATATTCTTAAATTTGGCTCGTGCCCTCAAACCCTCTATCTTATGGACACACGATCGGTTACTATGTGCTATGTTGGTCCCGTGGGAGGTATTGGCGCCACTCATGGGGACGTTTGGATGGTGGTTCATGTTTTCACCCTCTGACGGCATGTTTTTAGAACTAAGTTTGGATATTCTAAAATTTGGCCCATGCCCTTAAACCGTGGGTCCCCTGGCCATGAAGTCGATTAATATGAGCTACGTATGTCCCATGGGACGTGTTGGCACCGCTCACGAGTCCGTTTGGGGGTGGTCCATGGTTTCGCCGTCTGACAGCACGTTTTTAGGCCTAGGTGTGGATATCCTAAAATTTGGCATGTTCTCTCAAATTGTGGGTCCCGTGGACACACGGTCTGTTACTATGAGATACATTGGTCCCACGTGTGGTATTGGCACCGCTCAGAGGGCTGTTTGAGGGGAGATTTTTGATTTCATCCCCTGACAGCATGTTCTCAAGCCTAACTATGGATATTTTGAAATTTGACCCGTTCTCTAAAACCTTGGGTCCCGTAGCCACATATAGGATTACTACGAGCTACATTGGTCCCAGGGAGGTGTTGGCACCGATCACGGGCCGTTTGGGGGGTGTTTCGTTGTTTCCCCATCTGCTGGTACATTTTTAGTCCTAAGTGTGGATATAATGAAATTTGTATTTTTCTCTCAAACCTTGGGTCCCATGGGGACGCGGTCGGTTACTACGAGCTATGTTTGTCCCATGGCAGGTGTTAGCGCTACTCACTGTGCCATTTGGGTGGTGGTTCATGGTTTTTCTCTCTAGTGATACTTTTTCATGCTATGTGCGGATATTCGGATGTTTGGCCAATGCCCAAAAACCGTGGGTCTCGTGAACACGCAGTCGGTTAATATGAGATACGCTGGTCCCAAGGAGATGTTGGTGTCACTCATGGGACCGTTTGGGGGGTGCATTGAATTTTCACCCCTTGACGACACGTTTGGAGGCCTAAGTGAGGATATTTTGTAATTTGTTTGTGCTATAACACCGTGGGCCCCGAGGCCATGCAGTCAGTTACTATAAGCTACTTTGGTACTGTGAGAGGTTTTTTCCATCGCTCAAGGGTCCGTTTGGGGTGTAATTCATGGTTTCTCCCTCTAAAGGCACATTTTCTGATCTAAGTGTCGATATTCTAAAATTTGTCCCATGCTCTCAAACCTTGGGTCCTGTGGTCATGTTGTCGTCTACTACGAGCTACATTGGTCCCTTGGGGTGGCACGTTTTTTGGCCTAAGTGTGGATATTCTAAAATTTGGGCCATGCTCTCAATTTGTGGGTCCCATGGCCACGCAGCCATTTACTACGTGCTACTTTGGTCCCGTGGGAGGTGTCGGTATCGCTCACGGCGCTGTTTGGGGGTGGTTCGTGGATTCACCCTCTAACGGCACATTTTCAAGCCTATGTGTGGATATTCTGAAATTTGGCCCATTCTCTTAAATCCTGTGTCCCGTGGCCATGGGTTCGGTTACTACGAGCTAAGTTTGTCCCGTGAGAGGTGTTGGCGCCTATCACGGGGCTGTTTGGCGGGTGGTTTGTGGTTTCTCCCTCTGACTATATGTTTCATGCTCTATGTGCATATCCTTAAATTTGGCACGTGCCCTCAAACCTTGTATCCTATGGACACACAGTCGATTATTATGAATTACTTTGGTCCCGTGGGAGGTGTTTGCTCCGCTCATGGGGACGTTTGGAGGGATGTTATTGTTTTCTCCCTCTGAAGGCACATTTTTAGAAATAAGTGTGGATATTCTAAAATTTGGCCCATGCTCTCAAACCGTGGATCCCCTGACCTCGCGATCGATTACTCTGAGCTACATAGGTCCCGTGGGAGGTGTTGATGCCTCTCACGAGTCCATTAAGGCGGTGGTACATGGTTTATGTCTAAGTGTGGATAATTGGAAATTTGGCATGTTCTCTCAAATACTGGGTCCCGTGGCTACGAGGTCGGTTACTACGAGCTACATTGGTCTCGTGTGAGGTGTTGGCGTCGTTCATCGGGTCGTTTGAGGGTTGGATTATGGTTTCATCCCCTGACATCACGTTCTCAGGCCTAAGTGTGGATATTTTAAAATTTGACATGTTCTCTAAAACTGTGGGTCTCGTGCACACGCAATGGGTTACTACGATGGCCCCGTGGGAGGTGTTGGAGCCACTCACCGACCGTTTGGGGGTTGGTTCGTGGTTCCCCCCACTAACAACAAATTTTTAGGCCTAAGTGTGGATATAATGATATTTGGCACGTTCTCTTAAACCTTGGGTCCCAAGGCCATGTGATCGGTTACTACGAACTACATTGGTACCATGGGAGGTATTGGCATCGCTCGCACGGCTGTTTGGGGTGATGATTCTTGGTTTCTCCCCCTGACGGAATAGTTTCAGGCCTAAGTGTGGATATTCTAAAATTTGTCATGTACTCTCAAACAGTGGGTCTCGTATGCACGCGATCGGTTACTACAAGTTACGTTGGTCTCGTGGGAGGTGTTGGCGATACTCACGGGATCGTTTGGGTGGTGGTTCATGATTTCTCCCTCTAATGGTACTTTTTCATGTTATGTGCCGATATTTTGAAATTTGGTCAATGCCCAAAAACCATGGGTCTCATGGACACATGGTCGGTCACTATGAGCTATGTTGGTCCCAGGGAGGGGTTGGTGTTTCTCACGGGACCGTTTAGGGGGTGCTTTGTGTTTTTTCCCCCTGACGGAACGTTTTCAGGCCTAAGTGAGGATATTTTGTAATTTGTCACCTGATCTAAAACCGTGGGTCTTCTGTCCATGTGGTAGGTTACTACAAGCTACGTTGGTTCTGTGGGAGTTGTTGGCTCCACTCATGGGGCCATTTGGAAGGTGGTTCATTTTTTCACCCCTGAAAGCACGTTTTTAGGGCAAAGTATGGATACTCTGGAATTTTTCCCTGCTCTCAAACTGTTGATACCGTGGCCACACAGTCTATTTCTACAAGCTACATTGGTACCTTGGGTGTTATTGGCGTCGCTCACGGGGCCATTTGGGTAGTGTTTTGTGGTTTTTTCCTCTAACGACACATTTTCTGACCTAAGTGTTAATATTCTAAAATTTGGCCCGTGCAGTAAGACCGTGGGTCCCATGGTCATGCGATCATCTACTATGATCTACGTTGGTCCCATGGGATGGCGGATTTTTGGGTAAAGAGTGATGTTCTAAAATTTGGATCATTCTCCCAAACTGTGTGTCCCGTGGACACGTGGTCAGTTACTACGAGCTACCTTGGTCCCAAGAAGTTGTTGGTGTCACTCAGGGGGGCGTTTGGGGGGTTATTTATGTTTTCGCCACCTAAAGGCGTGTTTTCAGGTCTAAGTGAGGAGATTTTGTAATTTGTCCTGCGCTCTAAAATCGTGGGTCTCGTGGCCATGCAGTCGATTACTATGAGCTACTTTGGTACCGTGGGAGGTGTTGACGTCTCTCACGGGGCCATTCTTGGGGTGGTTTTTTTCACCCTTAATGGCACGTTTTCAGGCCTAAGTGTCGATATTCTAAAATATGGCAATTCCTCTCTAATTATGGATCCCATGGCCATGCAGTCGGTTAACACGAGTTACGTTGGTACCGCGAGAGTTATTGGAACCTCTCACGGGGTCGTTTGGGGGGTGGTTTGTGGTCTCTCCCTATAATGGAATGTTTTCTAGCCTAAGTGTCGATATTCTAAAATTTGGCTCGTACCCCCAAACCGTCGGTCCCGTGGCCATGCAGTCATCTACAACGAGTTACGTTGGTCTCGTGGGATGGCACATTTTTTCTCCTAAGTGTGGCTATTCTAAATTTTGGCCAATGATCTCAAATCGTGGTTCCCGTGGCCACACGGTCGTTTACTACGTGCTACGTTGGTCCCATGGGAGCTGTTGGCATCGCTCGCGGGGCAGTTTGGGGTTGGTTCCTGGTTTCACCCTCTAACGGCACATTTTCAGGTCTAGGTGTGGTTATTATAAAATTTGGCCCATTCTCTCCCTGGGTCTCATGGCCACGTAGTCAGTTACTATGAGCTAAGTTTGTCCAGTAAGAGGTGTTGGCGTCGATTACGAGGCCGTTTGGGGGATGGTTCGTGGTTTCACCCTCTGGCAATATGTTTTCATGCTATGTGTGGATATTCTTAAATTTGGCCCGTGCTCTCAAATCGCCTATCTCGTGGCCATGCGGTCGGTCACTATGAGCTACGTTGGCCCCGTGGAGGGTGTTGGCACCGCTCACGGGGACATTTGGCGGTGGTTTGTGATTTCGCCTTCTAACGACACATTTTTAGGCCTAAGTGCCGATATTATGAAATTTGGACCATTGTCTCAAATCGTGGGTCCTGTGGAGACGCGGTTAGTTACTATGAGCTACGTAGGTCCCGTGGGAGGTGTTGGTGCCGCTCACGAGGACTTTTGGTGGGATGGTTCATGGTTTCACCCTCTTACATAATGTTTCTAAGCATAAGTGTGCATATTATGAAATTTGGCTCGTTCTCTCAAATCGTGGGTCCCGTGGCCACACGGTCGTTTATTATGAGCTACATTGGTCTCATATGAGGTGTTGGTGCTGCTCACCGGGCCGTTTGGGGGGTGGATTGTGATTTCTCCCCCTGACAGCACATTTTCAGGCCTAAGTGTGGATATTCTGAAATTTGGCCCGTTCTCTCAAATCGTGGGTCTTGTGGGCATGCGGTTGGTTACTATGAGCTACATTGGTCCCCTGAGAAGGCACATTTTTAGGCCTAAGTGTGGGTATTCTAGAATTTCACCCGTTCTCTTACCCGTTGGTACCGTGGTCGATTACTACAAACTATGTTGGTCCCGTGGGAGGTTTTGGTGCCTCTCACGGGGCCATTTGGAGTCGGGAGTGGTTTGTGGTTTCGCGCTCTAATAGTATATTTTTAGGCCTAAGTGTAGATATTATTAAATTTGGCCCAATCTCTCAAACCTTGGGTCTCTTGGGCTCGCGGTTGGTTACTACGAGATACGTTGGTCCCATGGGAGGTGTTGGCGCTACTCATGGGTCTGTTTCGGTGGTGGTTTGTGGTTTCTTCGTCTGACGGTACGTTTTCATGCTATGTGTGGATATTTTAATCTTTGGCAAGTTCTCTCAAATCATGGGTCTGGTGGACACGCGATTGGTTACTATGAGAAACTTTGGTCCCAAGGAGGTGTTGGAGTCACTCATGTTGCATTTTGGGGGGTGTTTTGTGTTTTTGCCCCCTGGTGGCACGTTTTCAGGAGTACGTGTGGATATTCTAAAGTTTAGCATGTGCTCTAAAATCATGGGTCTTGTGTCCAGGCGGTAGGTTACTACGAGATACGTTAGTTCTGTGGGAGATGTTGGCACCCCTAATGGGGCCGTTCGGGAGGTGGTTCGTGTTTTCACCCTTTACGGCACATTTTTAGGCCTAAGTGTGGATATTCTGAAATTTGCCCCCCTACTCTCAAACTGTGGATGTCATGGCCACGCAGTTCATTACTATGAGCTATGTTGGTACTGTAGGAGCTATTGGCGTTGCTCACGGGGCTGTTTGGGGTGTGGCTTGTGGTCTCCCCCTCCAACAGCACATTTTCGAACCTAAGCGTCGATATTCTAAAATTTCTCCTGATCTCAATCTGTGGCTCCCATGGCCATGTGATCGTCTACTATGAGCCAAGTTGGTCCCGTGGGATGGCACGATTTTGGCCTAAATGTGGACATTCTAAACTTTGGCCCATGCTCTCAAATTGTGACTCTCGTGGCCACGTTGTCAATTACTACGTGCTACGCTAGTCTCGTGGGAGGAGTTAGCATCGCTAACGAGGCCGTTTAGTGGTGGTTCATTGTTTCACCCTCTAAAGACACGCTTTCAGGCCTATGTGCGGATATTCTAAAATTTTGATCGTTCTCTCAAATCGTGGATCTTGTGGCCACACGATCGGTTACTACAAGCTACGTTGGTCGCGTGCGAGGTGTTGTCATCGTTCACGGGGCCATTTAGGTTTTGCTTTGTGTTTTCTCCCTATGATGGAACATTTTCAAGCCTAAGTGTGGATATTTTGAAATTTGGCCAGAGCTCTCAAACCGTGGGTCTCGTCGCCAAGCGGTCATTTACTACGAGCTATATTCGTCCCAGGGAGGTATTGGTGTCACTCATTTGGGCGTTTGGGGGTGCTTTGTGTTTTTGCCCCCTGACGGCATGTTCTCAGGCCTAAGTGTGGATATTATGAAATTTCCCATGTGCTCTAAAACTGTGGGTCTCGTGGCCACGCGATCGGTTACTATCAGCTACGTTGGTGCCATGGGAGGTGTTGGCACCGCTCACGGGGTCGTTTGGTGGGTGGTTCATGTTTCACCCTTGACGGCGTGTTTTCTAGCCTAAGTGTGGATATTTTGAAATTTATCACTTGCTGACAAACTCTGGATCCCGTGGCCACACAGTCGGTTACTATTAGTTACGTTGATACCGTCGGAGGTGTTGGCACCGCTCACGGGGCCAATTTGGTGGTGGTTCTTGGTTTCACCCTCTAATGGCACGTTTTCTGACCTAAGTCTTATTATTCTAAAATTTAGCCCATGCTCTCAAATCATAGGTATTTTGGCCAAGTGGTCGTCTACTTCAAGCTACGTTGGTCCCGTGGGATGGCACATTTTTTGGCCAAAGGGTGGATATTCTGAAATTTGTCCCATTCTCTCAAACCATGGGTCATGTGGCCACGCGATCCATTACTACGAGCTGCGTAAGTCCCATGGGAGTTTTTGGATCCACCACAAGGTCATTTGGCAGGGTGGTTCATGATTTTTCCCTCTAACAGCAAGTTTTCACGCCTAAGTGTTGATATTATAAAATTTGACCGGTTCTCTCAACTCGTGGGTCCCATGGCCATGAGGTCGGTTATTACGAGCTATATTTGTCCCATGTGAGGTGTTGGCCCCACTCACGGGACCGTTTGGACGGTGGTTTGTGATTTCATCCCCTGATAGAACATTTTCAGGCCTAAGTGTGGATATTCTGAAATGTGGATCGTTCTCTTAAACCATGGGTCCAATGGACACACGATCGGTTACTACGAGCTTCGTTGGTCCCATGGAAAGTATTGTCACCATTCACAAGGCCATTTGGAGGTGATTCATGGTTTCTCCCCCTAACAACACATTTTCAAGCATAAGTGTCGATATTCTAAAATGTATCTCGTGCTCTCAAATCGTGGGTCCCGTGGCTATAGCAGTCGTCTACTACGAACTAAGTTGGTCTCGCAGGATGGCACATTTTTTGGCCTAAGTGTGGATATTATGAAATTTTTCCCATGCTCTAAAATCATGGGTCTTGTGTCCATGCGGTCAATTACTATGTGTTATGTTGGTCTTGTGGGAGGTGTTGGCACCACTCACGGGGCCTTTTGGTGATGGTTTGTGCTTTCTCCCTATGACGGCACGTTTTCAAGCCTTATTGTGGATATTTTGAATTTTGGCCAGTGCTCTCAAACTGTGGGTCTCGTGGACACGCGATTGGCAACTACGAGCTACGTTGGTCCCAGGGAGGTGTTGGTGTCGCTCATGGGGCTGTTTGGGAGGTGCTTTGTATTTCTGCCCCTTGACGGCACGTTTTCAGGTCCAAGCATGGATATTCTTAAATTTGACACGTGACCTAAAATAATGGGTCTCGTGGCCATGTAATCGGTTACTAAGAGATACGTTGGTTCCGTGGGAGGTGTTATCACTGCTCACGGGGATGTTTGGTGGGTGGTTCGTGTTTTCACCTTGATGGCATGTTTTCAGGCTTTAGTGTAAATATTCTGAAATTTGGCCCTTACTCTTAAACTGTGGATCCCGTGGCCACGCAATCGGTTACTACAAGCTACGGTGATACTGTGGGAGGTGTTGGAACTGCTCGCAAGGCCGTTTAGGGGGTGGTTTGTGGTTTCATCCTCTAATAGCATATTTTCTTACCTAAGTGTCGATATTCTAAAATTTGGCCCGTGCTATCTAACAGTGGGGACCGTGGCCATGCAATCATCTACTACGAGCTACGTTGGTATTGTGGTATGGCATATTTTGTGGCTTAAGTGTGGATATTCTAAAATTTGTCCAATGCTATCAAGTCATGGGTCCCGTGGCCACGCGATAAATTACTACTTGCTACGTTGGTCCCGTGGAAGGTGTTGGCGCTGCTCACTGGGCCATTTGGGGGTGGTTTGTGGTTTCACCCTCTAACAGGATGTTTTCAAGCCTAAGTGTGGACATTCTGAAATTTGGCCTTTTCTGTCAAACGATGGGTCCCATCAGAGGTGTTGGCGCTGATCACGGGGATGCTTGGGTGATGGTAATTAGTTTCGTCCTCTGACGGTACGTTTTCATGCTATGTGATTATATTCTTATATTTGGCCCGTGCTCTTAAACCGCGTATCACATGTCCACGTGGTCAATTTCTATGAGTTACGTTGCTACCATGGGAGGTGTTTGTGATGCTCATGGGGCCGTTTGTGGGGTGGTTCGTGTTTTCACCCTCTGAGGGAACATTTTTAGAACTAAGAGTGGTTATTTAGAACTACGAGCTACGTTTTTACCGTGGGAGGTGTTGACACCCTATAACTATACGGTTGGGGGGTGGTTCATGGTTTCTCCCTCTAACGGTACATTTTTTTACCTAAGTGTAGATATTATAAAATTTAGTCCATTCTTTCAAACCGTCGGTCCCATGGCCATGCAGTCGTCTAATACGAGCTTCTTTGGTCCCGTGGGATGGCACATTTTTTGGCCTAAGTGTGGATCTTTTGTATATTGGCCCATCCGTTCAAACAGTGAGTCCCTTGGCCACGTGGTCAGTTACTATGTTCTACGTTGGTCCCGTAGGAGGTGTTGGCACCGCTCATGGGGCTGTTTGGGGGTGCTTTGTGTATTTTCCCTTTGACGGAACGTTTTCAAGCCTTAGTGTCGATATTTTGAAACTTCGCCAGTGCCCTAAAACCGTGGGTCTCATGGCCACGCGGTAGGTTACTATGAGCCATGTTGGTTCTGTGGGAGGTGTTGGCACTGCTCATGGGGTCGTTTGGGGGTGGTTCGTGTATTCACCCTCGATGACACGTTTTTAGAACTAGTTGTGGATATTCTGAATTTTGGCCCCCGCTCACAAACTGTGGATCCTGTGGCCACGCAGACGATTACTATGAGCTACATTGGTACCATGGGAGGTTGTGATGCCACTAATAGGGCAGTTTAGTGGGTGGTTCATGGTTTCACCCTCTAATGGCACATTATCTGACCTAAGTGTCGATACTCTAAAATTTGGCCCTTGCTCTCAAATCATGTGTCCCGTGGCCATGCAGTCGTCGACTACCAGATACCTTGGCCCAGTGGGATGGAATGTTTATTGGTATAATTATAGATATTCTATAATTTGGCACATGCTCTCAAACAGTGGGTCCTGTGGCCACGCAATCAGTTACTAGGTCCCCTGGCCTCGTAGTCAATTATTGTGAGATACGTTGGTCCCATGGGAGGTTATAACGCTGCCCATGGGGCCGTTTGGTGGTGGTTCATGGTTTCTTCCCCTAACGGCATGTTTTTAGGCCCAAGTGTGGATATTATGAAAATTTTCCTATTCTCTCAAACTGTGGGTCCTATAGCCACGCGGTCGGTTACTGCGAGCAACGTAAGTCCTTTGGGAAGTGTTGGCGCCTCTCAAGAGGCAGTTTGGAGGGTTCATGGTTTCTCCATCTGACCCCACATTTTTAGGTCTAAGTGTCAATATTCTAAAATTTGGGTCGTTCTCTCAAATTGTGGGTCCCGTGGGCACGCAGTCTGTTACTACAAGATACATTAATCCCATGTGATGTGTTGTGCCGTTCACAAGGACATTTGGGGGTGGTTTGTGATTTCTCCCACTGACAGCACGTTTTTAGGCCTAAGTGTGGATATTCTAAAATTTGGCCCATTTTTCTCAAACCGTGGGTCTCGTGGCCATGCAGTTAGTTACTACGAGCTATGTTAGTCCAGTGGGAACGCACGTTTTCAGGCCTAAGTTTGGATATTTAGAAATTTCACCCGTTCTATTAAACTATGGGTCATGTGGTCATGCAGTCGATTACGGCGGGGTACGTTGGTTCCGTGGGAGGTTTTGGCACCGCATACGGGGAAATTTGGGGGGGGGGGGAGGGGGTTCACCGTCTCATGACACATTTTCAGGCCTAAGTGTGGATATTCTGAAATTTGGCCCATTCTCTCAAACCATGGGTCTCGTGGCCACGCGGTCATCACTACGAGCTATGTTGGTCATGTGGAAGGTATTAGCACTGCTCACTGGGCTATTTGGTTGGTGATTCGTGGTTTCGCCACCTCACAGCACGTTTCAGGTCTAAGTGAGCATATTTTGAATTTTTTCTTGTTCTCTCAGACTATGGATCTCGTGGGCATTCGATCAATTACTAAGAGATACTTTTGTCCCGTGGGAGGTGTTGGCACTGCTCAGGAGGCCGTTTAGGTGGTGGTTCATGGTCTCACACTTTGATTGTACATTTTAAGGCCTAAGTGTGCATATTCTAAAAAAATTCCCATTCCCTAAAACCGTGGGTACCATTGCCACATGGTCGATTACTACGAGTTACGTTGGCCCCGAGGGAGGTACTGGCACCGATCAGGGGGCCGTTTGGGACATGGTTCATGGTTTCTCCCTCTAACAGTACATTTTCATGATATGTGTGGATATTCTAAAATTTGGCTCGTGCTCTCAAACTGTGGGTCCCCTAGCCACGCGATCGATTATTATGAGCTAATTAGTCCGGTGGTAGGTGTTGACGTCACTCACGGGGCTGTTTGGGGGGCGGTTCTTGTTTTCACCAACTGACGGCACATTTTTAGAATTAAGTGTGGATATTTTGAAATTTGTCCCACGCTTGGCACCGCCCATGGGGCCGTTTAGCGGTGGTTCGAGGTCGCCCTCTAACGGCACACTTTTAGGACTAATTGTGGATATTCTAAAAGTTGGCCTCTTCTCTCAAACCATGGGTCCAATGGGTACACGATCAATTAGAACGAGCTATGTATGTCCCGTGGGAGGTGTTGGCACCTCTCATGAAGCCGTTTAGGGGGGTTGTGGTTTCTCCCTCTCATAGCATGTTTTTAGGCCTAGGTGTGGATAATATGAAATTATGCCTATTCTCTCTAATCGTGGGTCTCAAGGCTATGCAGTTAGTTACTACGAGCTACATTGGTCCCATGTGAGGTGTTGCGCCGCTTACAGTGCCGTTTTTGGGGTGGCTTGTGATTTCCCCCCTGACAGCACGTTTTCAGGCCTATGTGTGGATATTCTAAAATTTAGCCCATTTTTCTCAAACCGTAGGTCTCGTGGCAATGCGATTGGTTACTATGAGCTACGTAGTACCATGGGAAGGCACGTTTTCAGGCCTAAGTATGGATATTCTGAAAATTCATCGGTTCTTTTGAACCGTGGGTCCTTCGGTCAGGCGATCGGTTACTATGAGCTACGTTGGTCCCATGGGAGGTGTTGGCACTGCTCACGGGGACGTTTGGGAGGGGAATTCGTGGTTTCACCCTCTAACGGCACATTTTCAGGCCTAAGTGTGGATATTCTAAAACTTGGTCCATGCTCTAAAATCGTGGGTCTTATGGCCATGCAGTCAATTACTGCATGCTATGTTGGTCTCGTGGGAGGTGTTGGCACCACTCACGGAGCCGTTTGGGGTTGGTTTGTGTTTTATCCCTCTTATGGCACCTTTTCACACGATATAATGGATATTTTTAATTTTTTCTAGTGCTCTCAAACCATGGCTCTCATGGCTACGCGGTCGGTTACTACGAGCAACGTTGGTCCCAAGGAGGTGTTGGTGTCGCTCATGGTGCCGTTTGGGGGGTGAATTCTATTTTCACCCTCTGACGGCATATTTTTAGGCCTAAGTGTTGATATTCTGAAAGTTGCCACGTGCTCTAAAACCGTGGGTTTGTTAGTCACATGATCAATTACTACGAGCTACATTGGTTCCATGGGAGGTGTTGCCATCGTTCACGGGGATGTTTGGGGGGTGGTTCATGTTTTCCCCCTTAACGACATGTTTTCAGGACTAAGTGTGGATATTCGGAAACGTTTCCCTTGCTCTCATACTGTGGATCCCGTGGCCCCACAATTGGTTTATACGAGCTACGTTGGTACCGTGGGAGGTGTAGGGACTGCTCACGAGGCCGTTTGGGGGTTGTTCGTGGTTTCTCCCTCTAATGGAACATTTTTTTACCTAAGTGTTAATATTCTAAAATTTGGCCCGTGCAATGAAATCGTGGGTCCCGTGGCCATGGGGTCATCTACTACGAGCTACATTAGTCCCGTGTTATGGCATGTTTTTTGGCCTAAGTTTGGATATTCTGAAATTTGGACCATGCTCTCAAATTGTGGGTCCCGTGAGAGGTGATGTCACCGATCACGGGGCCGTTTGGGTGGTGTTAATTGGTTTCGCCCTCTCACGGTACGTTTTCATGCTATTTGTCGATATTCTTAAATTTGGCCCATGCTCTCAAACCGTGTATCTCGTGGCCATGCGTTTGAGTTCTATGAGCTACGTCGGTCCCGTGGGAGGTGTTGGCGCCGCTCATAGGGCCGTTTTCATGGTGGTTCATGTTTTCACCCTCTGATGGCATGCTTTTAGAACTAAGTGTGGATATTCATAAATTTGTCCATTCCTCTCAAACCGTGGGTCCCCTGGCCACGCGGTCGATTACAACGAGCTACTATTGTAATAACCCCATTTTCTTATGACAATAAATAATTGTTTTCTTTCAATTTCAACTCACTTACTATCTAATAATGTTGTAGTATTACATATATGATATTCTGGATTCTTAATATAATAAAACTCAGTTTTTAAATTTCAAGAATTAAATGTAAAATGAGTCAAATTGATATTTTATTACACATACTAAGTTAAATGATAGGTTTCATAATTATGATTAATTATGTTTGAATAATGTTTATCCTATGTGATATGGGTAATATGTCATTAATATATATATAATGTTAAGTTATTATATTTTTATAAGGTATGAAATATCGAATTAATTGCAACTACAAAATTTTGATGTTTTTGGAAAAATGTTCTTGTTGTAGCCTAGTTTTGCCATTGTAATATAACAATTGACTTGAGGTATAAGCAAGATAGTTTTAGGCATATGAATAGGGTTTGTAACACAACAAACATTGCATCAAAAGAACATTCGAGTGAGAAGATATCGTCTTTTTACGAATAAGGGGTAAGTAGTCATTTAACTTTAAATGATATTTTGCTTACATAGTTGCCACATGTCATACATTGATTGGACCAACGGGAGGTGCCTTATGACGACCTAAAACCTTTTGAATAATATCCTCCTTCATTATATTTCATCCATGGTATATTTTTAGCCTAAGGAGAGAGAAACGAGAAGTTTAGGAAGAGAAAGGCGAGGAAAAATTCTGGGAAATTCATAGGAAATTATGTAAAAGTCCCTAAGGTAATCCTACCTGCAAATCTTGTTATATTTTTTGTATTATTGATTGAAATGATAGAAACCATCATTACAATCATCAACTATAAATTGGATTAAATCAAAGTCTTATAACCTATCTTAAGCGAAAGGATAAGTTTTGGGGGAGGAATTGTAATTTTATGAAACTTTAAGGACTTGGTTTTAAGTAAGAAGGTTTCAGGGAATAAAATGAAAATATAAAAAGGATCATTTTGTGAATAAAATATTTTCAGGAACCTTTATGAAATATTAAAATATATAGTGTGAAATTACCAAAATGCCCTTCATGTGAAAATGGCCCTTATACCCTTAATAACTTTACACCTCATGCTTGGTTTTAACACCTCCACCGCACACGTGTCGCCTTTGTAGGAAAATATAAAACACATGTCAATCCTTTAGACAAATTTAAATCACGTGTCACCATTTGGTGGACAAAGACTTCAAGGCTGCTCCATTACGCGACACGTGAACGCCGACACACCAAAATGAAAGCCTTATCACCTAGACATGTGTCAGCACCTAAATACCTTTGGAAAACTACAAATAAAACCCTTGGATAAACCATTAAATGAAATTATACAAAGATATAGTGAGAGAAAGTGTGGGGAAAGTTGAAGAAGAAGTTTCGTCTCAAGATTAACGAGCGATCCAAGACTCTGTATCTATAACTTTGGACTTTTGTTTTAGGTGAGTACTCTGACATTCCTTGTATATTTTAATTATATGATATTATGGAAACTATATATATATTTTGTGAACTGCTTTTATTCTCAAATTCATCTGATACTGATGTTTGATTCATTTGTGATATGTTTATATTTTTCCATATAGACATACCGATTAACATGATTATTGAAAATGATATTGAATATTGAAAATATGATTTGGCCTAAGGGACCTCTTCACTGACTGACCTTCCCAGGTGGGTTATCGCTAGTGTGCCATAAATAAGGCAGTGTGATGAACTAATTCGATTGACCCTCACCTACCGGGGAATAATACGGTATGAGAGTGTACTTGACCATTAAAATGATGTGATTGAAAGAAAAAGTTATTGCCTTTAATTTGTTGCATCTGTTTTGTTCTGAGCTATTCATTTCTATATACTGTCATTCCAAATTATGTACTGCAAGTTCCTATCCATATATGTATATGCCTTCTCTTTTGTTTTGAATAGGTATCAATTTTCTGAAAAACCTTGGAATGTCTTGAGATTTAATCTCACTTGGATTTTATTGTAATAATTTTTCAAGAAATAAGTAGGCTCGCGGAGGGAACATAAAAGGATTGTCTATAAGATTCAGGTTTTAGAGCTGTTTTTGTTATTTTAAGTAAAATGTTTGGTTTCTCATATAGAGCATGTTTGGATATTTTGTAATAAAAGTTTGTTTTTCGTTGTAACTCTTTACTTTTAGTATAAATAAAGTTTCCTTTTAGAAAGCTCTGATGATGTAATTCCTTCGCTTTCAGTATTTTACAATTCATAACCATGTGATTATATTTATGTTGCATTTATTTAAAGAAATATTTTTAAATCTAGAATATGTTGTCGTGGTGGTATGTCAAGACACTCATTCCCCACTACTATTTTGGGATGGGGTCATGACAGAGGTGGTATCAGAGCATAGGTTATAAACCCATAAACTATTGAACCTAAGTTTCAAACATTGTAGATTTTAAGTTTCCATACATAGGATATACGATGAAATATCCGACCTATGTGATAACCCTTCATATGTCTTACATTCTAAATAATTGTTTTTATACAATTCTTTTTATAATTTACAATTTGAAGATAGTATAATACATCTTACATTTGGCCATGACTGCATAAAATGACTAAGACGAGATCAACTACGAGAACTAGTTCTTCAAATATGGAAGGACTAGAAGGTGCATACAAGGCAATTGAAAGTCTAGCAAGAATTATGGAGCATCAGGTGGATAATGGAGCACGAAGGAATCTTGAACTAAGTAGTTGTACTATTGAACAGTTCAAGAAGTTGAACCCGCGATCTTTTAAAGGTACTCCTAACCCTACTGAAGCAGAAAATTGGGTGATGCAAATGGAAAAGACATTCGATGTTCTTAAGTGTACCGATGAACAATGGGTTTCATTTGGAACATTCATGTTAGAAGGTGAAGCCGAACATTGGTGGAGAATGACTAAGATAATACATGGGGAAAGGAATAATCCCATAGGTTGGAATGAATTCTTGGTGATTTTCTACGAGAAATACTTTCTCGAAATGGTGCAAAACCAAAAAACAACTAACTTTATGAGTCTGGTCCAAGAAAATATGACGGTTAGTCAATACGAGGAGAAGTTTATTGAGCTATACCATTTTTCACCTCATGTTGTGATAACCGATGTTTTAAAAGCCAAGAAGTTTGAACATGGGTTGAGATTGAATATTCGTAGTCAAATTTTCATCCTGAAGTTGGCATCATATTATGATGTGGTGTTTAGGGCAATAATAGATGAGAAGGATAGTAAAGAATATAATTAGGATAGTAAAGAATATATTATGATGTGGTGTTTAATGTTGATAGATTCCAACTATGTTGTAATATTCATAGAGGGCAACCATGTTATTTGGAGACAGGAAGTTACTTTTGATGTGACCAAAAGGGACATAAAATGAAAGATTTCCCTAACAAAGGGAAGGCACGAATAAAGACCTTTAATGACAACAAGGATCATGGAAGACAAGGTAGAGTTTTTAATCTTTCTGATGCAAAGGCTTCTAATGCAGTAGTGTAAGGTACACTTTCTATATGTGATCAACCTTTTCATGTTTTAATTGGTCCTATTTCTACCCATTCATTTGCGTTTATACGTTCTGTTAATCGTTTTCCTAATATTCCTAAATCCTTGAATCATAGCATACACGTTTCTACTCCTTCGGGTGAGTTATTAACGGTAACATTAGTATCTAAGTCTTTCCCTATAGATGTTAGTATTCATAAACTATTCACTGATTTGATAGTTTTATACATAAGAGACTTTGAAGTCTTTTTGGGGATGGATTGGTTGGCATTGCATTATGCTAAAGTAGATTGTTTTGAGAAGAGAGTTATTTTCCAAATTCCCAAACAACCAGAATTAAGTTTTGAATGAACTAGCATCCTGTCTCCCATGCGCATTATCTCTGCAATCTAAGCTTGTAGTTTTCTTAAGAATGGATGTTAAGGATTCTTTGCAAGTGTTATGGATTTGCAATAAAAAGATCCTAGTTTAGAAGATATTCCTATAGCTAAATATTTTTCAGATGTTTTTCCAGATGATTTACTCAGTCTACCTCCTAGTAGAGAAATAGAGTTTACAATTGACCTTATTTTTGGAACTATGCTAATATCAAAACCACCATATCGTATGGCACATTTGGAATTAATGGAATTAAAAGTTCAATTACGAGATCTTTTAGACAAGGGTTTTATTAGACCAAGTGTATCCCCTTGGGGTGCTCCAGTATTATTTGTTAAAAAGAAGGATGGGACAATGAGGTTATGTATAGATTATCATGAACCAAATAAGGTGAAAATTAATAATAAATACCCCTTACCTCGTATAGATGATTTGTTTGACCAACTGCAAGGTGTGCAAGTATTTTCTATGATTGACCTTGGATTAGGCTATCGCCAATTGAGGATTAAGAAAGGTGATATTTCGAAATAAGCTTTTTGTACTAGATATGGTCACTATGAATTTCTTGTGATGGCATTTGGACTAACTAATGAACCAGCCACTTTTATGGATATGATGAATAGAGTGTTTAGAAAATATTTGGATCAATATGTGGTTGTTTTCATTGATGATATCCTTATTTATTCCAAGATTATTTAAGAACAAGAAAAGCATTTAGAGATAGTGTAGCAAATCCTTAGGAAGGAGAAATTGTATGCAAAATTAAAGAAGTGTCAGTTTTGGTTTCCTAGTGTCTCTTTTCCAGGACACGTCATTTCCAATGAGGGAGTGTCGGTTGACCCTCAAAAGAATAAAGGTTATACTATATTGTCCTAGACCAATTAATGTGATGGAGATTCATAGTTTTCTTGGATTATCCGATTATTATAGAATATTTGTTGAAGGATTTTCTAATATTGCCAAACCTCTATCTAGGTTAACAAAAGACAAGGTGAAATATTAATGGTCAAAGGAAGTTGATAATAGTTTTCAAGAACTTAAGAATCGATTAGTAACTACCCCAATTTTGCCTATTACGTCCGGAAGAGGGGAATTTGTGATTTATAGTAATGCTTCTAACAATGGTTTGGGATCCATGCTAATGCAAAATGGAAAAGTAGTAGCTTATGCCTCGATAAAGTCAAAACCCCATGAGCAGAATTATCCAACCCATGTCCTTGAATTAGCAGCTATAATTTTTGCTCTTAAGATTTGGGGACATTATTTGTATGGTGAGACTTGTGAGATTTATACCGATCATAAGAATTTAAAATATATTTTTACCCAAAAAGAATTGAATATGAGACAAAGAGGTGGTTAGAATTAAAGAAGGACTATGATTTAAATATTCATTATCACCTAGTGAAAGCTAATGTAGTAGACGATGCTTTAAGCAGGAAGTCTACAACACATTTATCTCATCTCATTACAAATCAGCAACCTTTGTTAAGGGAATTGAGAAGTATGGAAATAGATGTACGTAGAAAATGATGACTAATCGCAAACTCACAAGTACAACACATGTTAATGGAAAGGATCAAAGTTGCACAAGTAAATGACCCACAACTGAAGAAGATTAGAGAAGAAGTCATCGAATGTAAGATAATTGAATTTGTGATACGAGATGATATATTGAGGTTTGGAAATAGAGTGTGTCTTCCATGTGATGCCCGACGAAAGAGGCAAATTTTGGAGGGAAGTCATTACTCAAGATTCACATTTCATCCCAGACGTACAAAAATGTATAGGGATCTTCGAGAAGTATTTTAGTGGAATAACATAAAGAGGGAGATAGTGGAATTTATATCTCAGTGTTTGGTTTGTCAACAAGTAAAGGCTAAACATCAAAAACCATCCAGATTATTGCAACCCCTACCTATCCCTGAGTAGAAATGGGAACATATTACTAAGGATTTTGTGACATGTTTATGAAGGCGTTCAAATGGTGATGATTATATTTGGGTAATTATTAGTGGGTTAACTAAATCTGCTCATTTTCTTGCCATTAAGATTAGCATTCTTTAGAAAAGTTAGCTAAGTTATACATGAGGGAAATTATTAGGCTTTATGGAACCCCAATTTCAATTGTATCTAATCGTGACCCTAGATTCGTGTCTCGATTCTAGAAAAGCCTACAAGCAGCGATGGGAACAAAATTGAATTTTAGCACCGCTTTTCACCCTCAAATGGATGGACAATCTGAGAGAACCATTCAAACCTTAGAGGTTATGCTTAGGGCCTGTGTACTTGTTTTGAAGGGAAATTGGGAAGGTCATTTACCATTAGTGGAATTTTCATACAATAATAGTAATTAAGAAAGTATTCAAATGGCTTCGTATAAGTCACTATATGGTAGAAGGTGTTGTTCCCCTGCATGTTGGGTAGAAGTTCGAGAAAGAAAATTATTGGAACTAGAATTGATCGAAATCACAACAGAGAAAGTTAAATTAATACAAGACCGACTTTGAATCGCTCAAAGTCGTCAAAAGAGTTATGTTGACAATCGACACCGCCAACTAGATTTCCAAAGAGGAGATTATGTGTTCTTACGAGTATTACCAGCAAAGGGAGTAATCCAATTTGGAAAGAAAGGGAAATTGAGTCCAAGATACATAGGACCTTTTGAAATCCTAAAAAGGATAGGAGCTGTTGTGTATAAAATAGCCTTACCCCCTGAACTCTATTGTGTGAATAATGTGTTCCACGTGTCAATGATGAATAAATACGTACTATATTCAATGCATATCCTAAGTCACGAACCTCTTCAAGTTAGATAAGATTTGTCATACATTGAGCATCCGATAGAAATTTTGGACCATAAAGATCAAATATTATGAACCATGGTAATTCCATTGGTCAAAGTGTTACGGCATAATCATTCCATTGAAGAAGAAACATGGGAGCGGGATGATGAAATAAAGGAGCGATACCCACACGTATTTGGAAATTAATGTAAGTTAAGTTAGGGGACTAAACTTTTAAAAAGGAGGGCAGGATGTAATGACCCCATTTTCTTATGCCAATATATAATTGTTTTCTTTCAATTTCATGTCACTTACTATCTAATAATGTTGTATTATTACATATGGGATATTCTGGATTCTAAATATAATAAAACCCATTTTTAAATTTGAAGAATTAAATGTAAAATGAGTCAAATTGATATTTCATTACACATCCTAAGCTAAATGATTGGTTCCATAATTATGATTAATTATGTTGGAATCATCTTTAGCCTATGTGATATGGGTAATTTGTTATTAATATATATAATGTTAATTTATTATACTTTCATAAGGCATGAAATATCGAATTAATTGCAACTACAAAATTTTGAAGTTTTTGGTAAAAATGTTCATGTTGAAGCCCAGTTTTAACCATTGTAATATAACAACTGACTTGAGATATATACTAGATAGTTGTAGGTATATGAACTATGTTTGTAACACATCAAACGTTGAATCAAACAGACATTCAAGTGAGAAGATATCGTCTTTTTATGGACAAGGGGTAAGTAATCATTTAGCCTTAAATGATATTTTGTCTTACATAGTTGCCACGTGTCATATTTTGATTGGATCAAGGGGAGGTGACTTATGCAGACCTAAAACCTTTGAAATAATCTCCTCCTTCATCATATTTCAGTTATGGAAGAGTTTTAGCCTAAGGAAAGAGAAACGAGAAGTTTACAAAGAGAAAGGTGAGGAAAAATTCGAGGAAACTCATAGGAAATTATGTATAAGTCCCTATGGTAATCCTACCCGTAAATCTTGTTATATTTTTGGTACTATTTATTGAAATTATAGAAATCATCATTACGAAGAATAAACTATAAATTGGATTAAATCAAAGTCTTATAACCTATCTTAAGCGAAATGATAAGTTTTAGGCCAGGAATTGTAATTTTATGAAACTTTATGGACTTGGCTTTAAGTATGAACGTTTCAGGGACTAAAATGGAAATATAAAAAGGATCATTATGTGAATAAAATATTTTCAGGAACCTTTATGAAACATTAAAAATATATAGTGTGAAATTACCAAAATGCCCTTCATGTGTAAAATGACCCTTATACCCTTAATAACTTTACACCTCGTGCTTGGTTTTAACACCTCCACTGCACACGTGTTTCCTTTGTAGGAAAAGATAAAACGCATGTCAGTCCTTTTGAAAAAAGTTAAAACATGTGTCGCCATTTGGTGAACTAAGACTACAAAGCTGCTCCATTGCGCGACACGTGAACGCCGACTCACCAAAATGAAAGCCTTATCTCCCAGACATGTGTCACCACTTAAATAATTTTGAAAAACTATAAATAAAACCCTTGGATCAGCCATTACACAAAATTATACCAAAATCTTACAAAGAAATAGTGAGAGAAAGTGTGGGAAAAGTTTAAGAAGAAGTTCCGTCTCAACATTAACGAGCGATCCAAGACTATGTATCTATAACTTTACACTTCTGTTCCGGGTGAGTACTCTGACATTCCTTGTGTATTTTAATTATATGTTATTATGAAAACTATATATATTTTTTGTGAATGGCTTTTATTCTCAAATTCATCTGATACTGTTGATTGATTCATTTGTGATATGTTTATATTTGTCCATATAGACATACTGATTAATATGATTATTGAAAATGATGTTGAATATTTAAAATATGATTCGGTCTAAGGGATGTCTTTACTAACTGACCTTCCCAGTTGGGCTGTCGCTAGTTTGCCATAAATAAGACGTTGTGATGAACTAGTTCGATTGACCCTCAACTACCGAGGAATAATATAGTAGAAGAATACGGTATTAGAATGTACTTGACCATTAAAATTATATGATTGAAAGAAAAATTTATTGCCTTGAATTTGTTTCATCTGTTCAATTTTGAGCTATTCATTTTTATATACTGTCATTCCAAATTATGTACTGCAAGTTCCTATCCATGTATGTATATGCCTTGTCTTTTTATTTGAATAGGTATTATATTTTTTTTAAAACCTTAGAATGTCTGGAGATTGAATCTCACTCATCTTTTAGCTGACTTTGTAATAATTTTTCAGGAAATAAGTAGGCACGTAGAGGGAACATAAAAGGACTATGTTGAAGATTCAACTTTTAGAGATCTTTTTGTTATTTCAAGTAAACTGTTTCTTTTATCAATTAGAGCATGTTTGGATCTTTTGTAATAAAAGTTTATTTTTTGTTGTAACTCTTTAATTTTAGTATAAATGAAGTTTTCTTTTAGAAAGCTCTGACGACGTAATTCCTTTACTTTCAATATTTTACGATTTATAACCATGTGATTGTATTTCCGTTGCATTTATTTAAAGAAATATTTTTAAATCCAGAATATGTTGCCTTGGTGGCTTGTCAAGACACTCGTTCACCACTACTATTTTAGGACGGGGTCATAGCAACTATGGTACCGTGGGAGGTGTTGGCACCGGTCACGGGGTCATTTCAGGAGTTGGTTCATAATTTTACCCTCTAACGGTACGTTTTCTAACCTAAGTGTGACTTCTAGAATTCGGCATGTTCTCTCAAACCGTGGGTCCCGTGGCCATATGGTTTGTCACTACGAGAACCGTTGATGCCGTGGGAGGTATTGGCACTGATCACGGTTCCGTTTTCGGTGTGGTTTCTTTCTCGAATAGCACATTTTTAGGCCTAAGTTGGGATATTCTAAAATTTGGTACATTCTCTCAAATTGTGGGTCTTGTGGCCATGCGGTCGGTTATTACGAGCTATGTTGGTTCTGGACAGGGTGTTGGCGTTACTCAAGGGGCCATTTCAGGGGGGGTCATGTTTTAACCCTTAACGACATGTTTTAGGGGTAAGTGTGGATATTCTGAAATTTGGCTCGTGCTCTTAAACTGGGGATCCCATGGCCATGCAGTCGGTTACTACGAGCTACATTGGTACCATGGGAGGTTTTGGAGTCACTCACGACACATTGGGGGTGGTTCGTAGTTTCACCCTCTAATTGAACATTATCTGACCTAAGTGTCACCATTCTAAAATTTGGCCCGTGCTCTCAAATCGTGTGTCCCGTGACCATGTGGTCATCTACTACGAGCTACACTAGTTCCGTGGGATGGAAAGTTTTTTGTCCTAAGTGTGGATATTCTGTAAGTTTGCCAATTCTCTTAAATACTGTGTCCTTTGGCCACGCGATCGGTTACTTCGTGCTACGTTGGTCCCGTAGGAGGTGTTGGCACCACTCACGGGGCCATTTGGAGGTGGTTCGTGGTTTCACCCTCAAATGACACATTTTTATGCCTAAGTGTGGATATTATAAAATGTGTCTAGTTCTCTCAAACCGTGGGTCTCGTTTCCATACGCTCTATTACTATGAGCTACGTTAGTCACGTGTAAGATGTTGGCGCCGATCACGAGGATGTTTGGTAAGTGGTTCGTGGTTTCACCCTCGGTTGGTACGTTTTCTTGCTATGTGTGGATACACTTAAATTTGTCCCATGCCCTCAAACCATGTATCTCTGGCTACGCCGTAGGTTACTATGAGCTACGTTGGTCTCGTGGGATGTGTGGGCGCTGCTCATGGGGCCGTTTGGGGGTGGTTCTTATTTTCACCCTCTAACGGCATGTTTTTTGAACTAAGTATGGATATTCTAAAATTTGGCCCATGCTCTCATACCGTGGGTCCCCTGGACATGCGAACGGTTACTGTAAGCTACGTTGGTCCCGTGGGAGCAGTTGGCGTCGCTCACGGGGCCGTTTCGCAGTGGTTCATGGTTTTTCCCCCTAAAGGCACATTTTTAGGCCTAAGTGTGGTTATTCCAAAATTTGGCCCGTTTTCTCAAACTCTGGGTCATGTGGATACCTGGTCAGTTACTACGAGCTACTTAGGTCCCAGGGGAGGTGTTTGCACCTCTCACGAGGTCGTTTGGGGGGGGGGGGTTGTGATTTCGCGCTCTGACAGCATGTTTTCAGGACTAAGTGTGGATATTCTAAAATTTGGCCCGTTCTTTGAAATCGTGGGTCCCGTGGCCACATGGTCAGTTACTACGAGGTATGTTGATCCCATGTGAGGTGTTGCACCGCTCACGGGACCGTTTAGGTGTTGGTTTGTGATTTTGGCCCCTAACAACCCGTTTTTAGGCCCATGTGTGTATTTTTTTAAATTTAGCCCATTTTTCTCAAACTGTGGGTCTCGTGGCCATGCGAGACACGTTTTTAGGCCTAAGTGAGGATATTATGAAATTACACCCATTCTATTAAATCATGGGTCCCGTCATCTTGCGGTCGATTACCACGAGCTTCGTTGGTCCCATGGGAGGTGTTTGTGTCGCTCACGGGGCCATTTGGGGGGGTTGTGGTTTCTCCCTCTCACGACACGTTTTCAGGCCTAAGTACGGATATTCTAAAATTTGACCTGTTCTCTCAAACCTTGGATCCCGTGGCCACATGATCATTAGTTAGAGCTACGTTTGTCATGTGGGAGGTATAGGCACCGCTCACGGGGCCATTTGGGGGGTGATTCATGGTTTTGCCCCCTAACTGGGCGTTTTCAGGACTAAGTGGGCATATTCTAAAATTTGGCTTGTTCTCTTAAACTGTGAGTCCCGTGAACTCACGGTCGATTAATACAAGCTATCTTAGTCCCGAGGGAGGTGTTGGAACTGCTGTCAGGGCCGTTTTGGTGGTGGTTCGTTGTTTTGCACTCTGATGGCACATTTTTAGGCCTAAGTGTGGATATTCTGAAATTTGTCCTCTTCTCTCAAATCGTGGGTCCTATGGCCATACGATCGGTTTCTACTAGCTAAGTTCATACCGTGGGAGGTGTTGGCATTGCTGATGGGGCTGTTTGGGGGTTCGTTCGTGGTTTGTCCCGCTAACGACACATTTTCTATCCTAAGTGTGGATATTCTAAAGTTTGTCCCCTTCTCTCAAACTGGGGGTCCTTTGGTCACACGATCGATTACTATGAGCTACGTTGCTCCCGTGGGAGGTTTTGGCACCGCTCAGAGTGTTGTTTGGTGGTGGTTCATGGTTGCTCCCTCCAATTGCATGCTTTTACGCCTAAGTGTGATTATTATGAAATTTGGCCCATTCTCTCAAACCGTGGGTCAAGTGGCAATGCGATCGGTTATAACGACCTATGTGGGTCTCATTGGATGTGTTGGCGTGACTCACGAGGTCATTTGGGGGGTTGTGATTTCTCCCTCTAACAGTATGTTTTCAGACCTAAGTGTGGATATTCTTAAATTTGTCCCGTTCTCTCAAATCGTGGGTCTCGTAGCCACGCGGTCGGTTACTATGAGCTACATTGGTCCTGTGTGAGGTGTTGGTCCCGCTCACGAGGCCGTTTGGGTTGTGGTTTGTGATTTTGCCCTTGACATCACATTTTTAGGCTTAAATATGGAGATTCTTAAATTTGGCCCATTTTCTCTAACCGTGGGTCTCGTGGCCATGCGGTTGGTTACTCCGAGCTATGTTAGTGTCGTGGGAAGGCACGTTTTCAGACGAAGTGTGGATATTCTAAAATTTGGACCGTTTCTCTCAAACCTTGGGTCCCATGACCGTGGGTTCAATTACTACGAGCTACCTTGGTCCCATTGGAGGTATTGGCATCACTCACAGGGCCGTTTGGGCGGTGATTTATAGTTTTTAACTTTGTCGGCACATTTTCAGGCCAAAGTGGGGATATTCTGAAATTTGGCTCATGCTCTCAAACTATGGGTCTTGTGGCCATGTGGTCGTTTACTAAGAGGTACGTTGATGCCATGGGAGGTGTTGGTTCGTCACACGGGTCCGTTTGGGGTGTGGTTTTGCGCTCGAACAACATAATTTCAGGCCTAAGTGTGGATATTCATAAATTTGGCTCATGATCTCAAGACGTTGTCCCGTGGCCACACGGTCGATTACTACGAGCTTCGTTGGTTACGTGGAATGTGTTTTCACTGCTCACGAGTCTGTTTAGGTGGTGGCTTTTGTTTTCACCCCTGATGCCATGTTTTCAAGCCTAAGTGTGGATATTCTGAAATTTGGACCCTACTCCCAAATTGGGGATCCCGTGGTAATGCAGTCGGTTACTTTGAGCTACGTTGGTACCGTGGGAGGTATTGGCACCACTCACAGAGCCTTTTGGAGGTTGGTTCGTGGTTTCACCTTCTAACGACTAGTTTTTTGACCTGAGTGCTGATATTCTAAAATTTGGTCGTGCTCTCAAACCATGGGACCTGTAGCCATGCGATAATCTACTACGAGCTACATTGGTCATGTGGGATGGCATGTTTTTAGCCTAAATGTGGATATTCTATAATTTGGCCCATGATCTCAACCAGTGGGTCCCGTGGCCACGCGATCAGTACTATGAGATACGTTCGTTCCGTGGGAGGTGTTGGCACCACTCACGGGAATGTTTAGGGGGTGGTATGTGTTTTCACCCTTAACGGCATGTTTTCAATCCTAAGTGTGGATATTCTTAAATTTGGCCCTTGCTCCCAAACTGTAGATCCCATGGCCACGCAGTCAGTTACTACGAGTTGTGGTACCATGGGGGTGGTGGCGCCCCTCAAGGGATCGTTTGAGGGGATGTTCGTGGTTTTTCCCTCTAACGGCACATTTTATAACCTAAGTGTTGCTATTCTAAAATTTGGCGTGTGCTCTCAAACTGTGTGTCCCGTAGCCATGCGTTCGTCTACTATGAGATACGTTGGTCCCGTGGGATGGCACATTTTTTGTCCATATTATGGATATTCTGTAATTTCACCTAAGATCTCAAATAGTGGATCTCGTGGCCACGTGGTCAGTTAATACGGGCTACGTTGGTCCCATGGGAGACGTTGTCCCAACTAATGGGGCCGTTTGGGGGGTGGTTTGTGTTTTCACCCTCTGACGGCACATTTTTAGAACAAAGTGTGGATATTTCGAAATTTGGCGGTGATCTCAAACTGTCGGTCCCTTTTCCATACGGTCAATTACTATGACCTACATTGGTCCCATGGAAAGTGTCATGACGTTCACGAGGCCGTTTGGTGGTAGTTCATGGTTTCGCCCTCAAACGACACGTTTTTAGGCCTAAGTGTGGATATTATGAAATTTGGCCCATTATCTCAAACCGTGGGTCCTATGGCCATGCGGTCGGTTACTACAAGATACGTAGGTCCTATGGGAGGTGCTGGCACCACTCACTAGTCCATTTGTGGGGGGTCATTGATTCACCCTCTGACAACACGTTTTCAGTCCTAAGTGTGGATATTCTAATGTTCGACCCGTTCTCACAAATCGTGGGTCCCGTGGTCACGCGATCGGTTACTATAAGATACATTGGTCCCATGTGAGGTGTTGGAACCACTCACGGGTCCGTTTGGGGGTGGTTTGTGATTTCGTCCCCTGATAGCATGTTTTCAGGTCTAAGTGTGGATATTTTGAAATTTGGCTCGTTCTCTGAAACCGTGGGTCTCGTGGCCACACGGTGGGTTACTAAGAGCTAAATTGGTCCTGTGGTAAGGCTCGTTTTCTGGACAAAGTGCAGATATTTTGAAATTTGGCCCAGTTCTCTCAAATCGTGGGTCTCATGGCCACGCGGTTGGTTATTACGATCTACGTTGGTCTCGTGGGAAGGCACGTTTTCATGCCTAAGTGTGGATAGTTTGAAAGTTGGCCCATTCTCTCAAATCGTGGGTACTGTGGCCATGCGGTCGGTTGTTACGAGCTGCATTGGTCCTATGTGAGGTGATGGCACCGCTTTAGGGGCCGTTTGGGGTGTGATTTGTGATTTTTCCCCATGACAACACATTTTTAGGCCAAAGTGTGGATATTCAGAAATTTGGAACGTTTTTCTCAATTCATGGGTCTCGTGGCCATCCGGTTGGTTACTACGAGCGATGTTAGTCCCGTGGGAAGGTATGTTTTCAGGACTAAGTGTGGATATTCTAAAATTTCATCTGTTCTCTTAAATCGTGGGTCCCGCGATCACGTGATCAGTTACTACGAGCTATGTTGGTCCCTTGGGAGGTGTTGGCGCCGCTCACGTGGCCATTTGGGGTTGTGATTCTTGGTTTCGCCCTCAGACGACACATTGTTAGGCCTTGGTGAGGATGTTTTGAAATTTGGCCCATTATTTCAAACCTTGGGTCCCGTGGCCATGCGATCGGTTAATACGAGCTATGTTGGTCTCGTGGGAGGTATTGGCACTGTTCACAGGGCCATTTGGGGGATGATTCGTGGTTTCTCCCCCTGACGGCAAGTTTTTGAGCCTAAGTGGGGATATTCTGAAATTTGGCATGTGCTCTCAAACCATGGGTCTCGTGATCATGCGGTCAATTACTATGAGCTAGGTTGGTCCCTTGGGAGGTGTTGGCGCTGCTGAGGGGGCCGTTTGGGTGCTTTGTGGTCTATCACTCTAATGGTACATTTTTAGGCCTAAGTGTGGGTATTGTGAACTTTTCTCCCTTCTCTCAAATCGTGGGTCCCATGGCCATCTAGTCGGTTACTACGAGCAACGTTGGTCACGTGGAACAGCACATTTTGACGCCTAAGTGTGGATATTATAAAATTTCTCCTGTTATCTCAAACCATGGGTCCCATGGCCACACGATAGGTTACTAAGAGCTACATTGGTCCCATGGGAGGTGCTGACACCGCTCTCCAGACCGTTTGGTGGGTGTTTCTTGGTTTATCGCTCTGATGGCAAGTTTTTTGGCCTAAGGTTGGATATTCAGAAATTTGTCTTGTCTCTAAAATCGTGGGTCCCGTGGCCACGCGGTCGATTAGTACGAGCTATGTTGGTCCCAGAGAGGTGTTGGCGTCGCTCATGGGGCCGTTTGGGGGGTGGTTCATAGTTTTGCCCTTTAACGGCATGTTTTTAGACCTAAGAGTGGATTTTATAAAATTTGGCCCATTCTCTTAAACCTTGGGTCCCTTTGCCACGCGGTCGATTACTACAAGCTACGTTGGTCCCATGGGAGGTGTTGGTGCCTCTCACAGGGATTTTTTGGTGGTGATTTGTGGTTTCGCCCCCTGACCGAATGTTTTCACGCCTAAGTGTGGATATTCTAAAATTTGGCTTGTGCTCTCAAACTATGGGTCTCGTGGACAAACGGTCAATTACAACGAGCTATGTTGATGTCATGGGAGGTGTTGGCACCGCTCAAGGATTAGTTTGGGGTGTGGTTTTTCACCCGACAGCACGTTTTCAGGCATAAGTATGGATTTTCTAAAATTTGGCCATTTTTCTCAAACCGTGGGTCTCGTGGCCATGCGGTTGGTTACTACGAGCTACGTTAGTCCTGTGGGAAGGCACGTTTTTTGGACTAAGTATGAATGTTCTAAAATTTCACCCATTTCTTAAACTGTGGGTTCCTTTGGTTGCGCGATCAGTTACTACAAGCTAAGTTGGTCCCGTGGGTGGTGTTGGCACTGCTCACAAGGTCGTTTGGGGGGTGATTCATGGTTTGTCCACCTGATGGGATGTTTTCATCCTAAGTGCGAATATTCTGAAATTTGTCTTGTTGTCTCAAACCGTGGGTCTCATGGCCATGTGGTTGGTTACTACAACCAATGTTGATGCCATGGGAGGTGTTTGCGCCTCTCATGGGTCCGTTTGGGGTGTGCTTCCGCGCTCTAATAGCATGTTTTCGGGCTTAAGTGTGGATATTCTATTATTTTGCCCGTGCTCTCAAAACCGTAGGTCCCGTGGCCACACAGTCAGTTACTACAAGCTACGTTGGTCCCGTGGTAGGTGTTGGGGCCCCTCACGGGGCCTTTGGTGGTTGGTTTGTTGTTTCTCCCTCTGACGTCACATTTTTAGTCCTAAGTGTGCGTAGTTTGAAGTTTGGCCCGTGCTCTCAAACCATGGGTACTGTGGCTAAGTGCTCGGTTACTTTGAGCTACATTGGTCTAGTGGGAGGTGTTGGTGCCACTCACGGGGCCATTTTTTGGGTGGTTCGAGGCTTTCCCCTCTGACGACATGTTTTTTGGCCTAAGTGTGGATATTTTTAAATTTATCTCGTGCTCTCAAACCGTGGGTCCTATGGCCATACGGTAGGTAACTACGATCTATGTTGCTCCCATGGTATGGCATATTTTTTGGCCTAAGTGTGGATATTCTAAAATTTAGCTCATGATCTTAGAACATGGGTCCCGTGTCCATGTGATCGGTTACTACGAGCTACGTTGGTCCCATGGGAGGTGTTGGTGCTACTCACGGGGCCGTTTGTGGTGTGCTTTGTGTTTTCGCCCTCTGACGGCACATTTTTTGGCCTAAGTGTGGATATTCTAAAATTTGGCCCGTGCTATCAAATTGTGGCTCCCGTGGCCATGCGGTCGGTGTCGAATACTACAAGCTACATGGTCCCGTGGGAGATGTTGGCTCCACTAACAAGGTCATTTGGGGGGAGCATTGTGTTTACGCCCTATAACGACAGGTTTTCAATCCTAAGTGTGGATATTCTAAAATTTCTTCCATGCTCTCAAATCGTGGGTCCTGTGGCCACGCGGTCAGTTGCGATGAGCTACGCTGGTCCCGTGGGAGGTGTTGGTGCCATTCATGGGGTCATTTGGTGGTGGTTAGGGGTTTCACCCTCCGACGACAAGTTTTTAGGCCTATGTATGGATATTCTGAAATTTGGCCCATTCTCTCACATCGTGGGTCTTGTGGATGTGCAGTCGATTACAACGAGTAACATTGGTCCCGTGAAATGTGTTAGTGTTGCTCACCGGGCCGTTTGGGTGGTGGTTTGTGATTTCTCCCTATGATGGAACATTTTTAGGACTAAGTGTAGATATTGTAAAATTTGGCCCATGCTCTCAAATTGTCGGTCTCATGGCCACACAATCGATAAGTTCGAGCTACATATGTTGGCCATGTGGGAGGTGTCGGTGCCGCTCATAGGGCCATTTGTGGGGTGGTTCATGTTTTCACCCTCTGACGACACGTTTTCAGGCCTAAGTGTGGATACTCTAAAATTTGGCCCGTGCTCTCAAACCATGGGCCCTGTCGCCACACGATCGGTTACTAGGAGCTACGTTGGTATCGTGGGAGGTGTTGGCACCGCTCATGGGTCTGTTTGGGCTGTGGTTCATGGTTTCACGCTCTAACAACATATTTTCAGGATTAAGTGTGGATGTTCTGAAATATTGCCCATGCTCTCATACTGTGGGTCTTGTGTCCATGCGATCATTTACTACAAGCTACGCTGGTCCTGTGGGAGGTGTTTGCATCGCTCACGAGACCATTTGGAAGGGTGGTTCATGGTTTGACCCTCTGATGGCATGTTTTAAGGCCTAAGTGTGGGTATTCCAAAATTTGGCTCATGCTCTCAAATCGTGGGTCCTATTGCCATGCGGTCGGTTACTATAAGCTACATTAGTCCCGTGGGAGGTGTTGGAGCCACTAACAGGGCCGTTTGAGGAGCTTTGTCATTTTCCCTCTAATGGCACGTTTTCAGGCCCAGGTGTGGTTATTCTAAAAATTGACCGATGCTCTCAAATCGTGGGTCCCGTGGCCTCGCGATCGATTGCTATGAGCTACATTAGTACCATGGGAGGAATTGGTGCGACACACGACGCTACTTTTTGGGTGGTTCGTGGTTTTTCCCTTTCACGGCACGTTATCAGGCCTAAGTTTGAATATTCTAAAGTTTTTCTTATACACTCAAAATATAGGTTTTGTGGCCACGCGGTCAGTTACAATGAGCTACGTTGGTCCTGTAGGAGGTGTTGGCGCTGCTCACAAGGCCATTCCGGGGGTGTTTTGTGGTTTTGTCCTCTGACGGCACATTTTAAGGCCTATCTGTGGATATTCTAAAATTTGTCCTGTGCTCTCAAACCATGGGCCATGTGGCCACGCGATCGGTTACTATGAGCTACGTTGGTACCCTGGGAGGTGTTGGCACGGCTCATGGGTCCGTTTGGGGTGTGGTTCGTGGTTTCACGCTCTGACAGCATGTTTTTAGGCTTAAGTGTGAATGTTCTAAAATTTGGTCCGTGCTCTCAAACTGTGGGTCTTGTGGCCATGCGGTCATTTACTACGAGCTAAGTTGGTCCTGTGGGAGGTATTGGCATCACTCACGAGGCCATTTGGGGGGTGCTTTGTGGTTCCACCCTCTAACGCCATATTTTAAGGCCTAAGTGTGGGTATTCTAAAATTTAGCTTGTGCTCTCAAACCGTGGGTCCCATGGCCATGCGGTCGGTTACTATGAGCTACATTGGTCCTGTGAGAGGTGTTGGAGCCGCTCACAAGGCCATTTGGGGGTGCTTTGTGTTTTTGCCCTCTAACGGCACGTTTTTAGGCCTAAGTGTGGTTATTCTAAAAATTGGCACATGCTCTCAAGTCGTGGGTCCCGTGGCCTCACGATCGATTGGTATGAGCTACATTAGTACTGTGGGAGGCATTGGTGCGACTCACGAGGCCACTTGTTGGGTGGCTTGTGGTTTTTCCCTCTCACGGCACGTTATCAGGACTAAGTTTGAATATTCTAAAGTTTTTCTTATACACTCAAACCATGGGTTATGTGGCCACACGGTCGGTTACAATGAGCTACATTGGTACCGTGGGAGGTGTTGACCCTGCTCACGGGGCCGTTTCAGGGGTGTTTTGTGGTTTTGCCCTCTAACGGGACATTTAAGGCCTATCTGTGGATATTCTAAAATTTTGTTGGTGCTCTTAAACCGTGGGTCCCGTGGACACACGATTGGTTACTAAGAGCTACATTGATCCCATGGGGGTGTTGGCACCGTTCACGAGGCCTTTTGGGGGTGCTTTATGTTCTTGCCCTCTGACGGCACATTTTCAAGCCTTAGTGTGGATATTCTGAAATTTAGCCCATGCTTTCAGACCGTGGGTCCTATGGCGACACGATCGGTTACTTCGAGCTACGTTGATCCAATGGGACGTGTTGGCGATGTTTAAGGGGCCGTTTAGGGGTATTTTGTGTTTTGGCCCTCTAACGACATGTTTTCAAGCCTAATTATAGGTATTTCCAGGGACCACACGGCCAGTTCCCGCGAGTTACATTTCATGGGGATACTTAGGGGGTGTTTTAGCTTGTTGCCCTCTAGTGGCATGTTTTAAGCCTAAGTCTATATATTTTCAAATTATCAACAAATTCTCAAATCGGGAATCCCGTGACCATGCTATTGGTTCCTACGAGTTACATTTGTTCTGTGCGAGGTTTTTTCACCTCTTACGGGTCCATTTGGTGGGTGCTTAGGGTAAAGGCATGTTTGGAAAGAAAATATTCCCTTAGAGGGCGAAAACCCTAAAAACTACCCTAAACGGCCCTAGGAGGGACCAATATAACTTACAGGAACTCATCGCATCAATGAAATCGATCAACGATATTCTCTTGGAGCCCCCAATATATTTTGTTCATGTACATTTGTTGATTAGTTTCTTTAATACAATATGAATAAAATCAAGCTAATTCAAATTCACTTTATGAACATTGCATCAATGAAACCGATCAATAAATGTATACGTACGGAACAGGTGGAAATTGAGTTAGGTCATTTTGATCCAATCATAAACTCAAATGACTCTATTCTCATACCGAGCATCTTGTGAAAGTAACTAAACATTCAACTGAGCATAACATATTATCGAAAGTTAAATTACATAAATCATATTTAATATTTGTAAAAGTAACTGAACATTCATACATCAAAGAGAATCATGTTAATCATTAGAAAAAGTAAGTAAACATTCATACATCAAAGTAAAGCGCTAATACAATGTCAATATCATAATAGGATACAAATACGATTGATAATGATAACATAATATTTTGATACTCAATCTTCCTCTATATCACCTAAAAGATCCTTCAAATTAGGGTTTTCATCAAGAGCTGAATGGAACTCTTTTGGAGCCTTTAATTCATCCACTTTAGTAGTCATACCCTTTTGGCTCATGCGCAATAATAGACCAATTTCAACCATTTATACACTTCGAGTGGAATACCTTCTTTACATTTTGAAAGGGAAAAATAAAGGGCTTGTCAACTACGCGACCTTTACTCTTCAACTTTGATCAACTTTGCAAGAATTTGTAGTATCCTCCACCTTTACCCAATCATAATAGAATACAACATCTGTGAAATCTAAGTAATCAAGTTATAGAATTTCTTAGATTAACCCATTATAGGTTAGCACCGTATTCTTTGGATTTTTATCACTTTTGCTATCAATACAGGTGGTCATGGCTGAAATTGATATTCCGCTATTTTTGCGTCAAAAGCTTTTCCTCATATGGATATGAAATGAAATCAAAACCATTTATGCGGAATTTCATAAACTCTTTTGCACGAAAACTAAGGCCTTTTTCTAGGCATGAAGGCCTAGAAGATACATCACCTCTTTTTAGAAGTTGCGTTTATTAATGAATTTGTATTATAGCGTGTTTTTATCACACGCGAGTAAACATCCACACACATAAGATATGAAATTTACCTCTTTTGATACCCATGTCCTAAAATCAGTTCTCGTGAAATTTCTTCTTTGATTTCGGGCAATTTCATTTTCACACTTCCTACGGGTAAATTATAGAGTTTAGATTATAAAATATAAAATACATATTAACAAAGAAGAAGAATTCAGTAAATACTCACTCTTTTCAGTCTTCGACTTCATCTTGCGATTCGAAAACATAACGAGTTTCTTGCTCGTGTTTTATATTTGTGAGTTTCACCACTTTAGGGCTCCCAAATGGTAATTCATCCTCAAACTCGTCAGGCTCCCTTATCACACCTCCTCCATGAGGATTGAGCCTCCTCACCTCTTATTCTTGCATATTTTTGCTAGCATATAACGATGATTCCATAGTTACATATTCTTCAGCAATTGACCCTCCAATATACCGTGTATTCATTACGTAATCGTTAAATGTTTTAATCAAGTGCTCAAAAGGATAGATCTAACGATACCTAACAAGACCACATAATAAAGATGTAGGCTTAAATGCATAAGAAAGTGGATCCTGATATCAAAGAAAAATGGGGGAAATATTTCTTTAATATACAAACTGCCTCGGCAAAGTTGATTTTGCAACTTTAATGTGCCTTCTGTTTAACTTTTGCATAAAGTAGGGTAAAACACAAACTGATTTGCGTGATTTCCCGATGGAGATCTTTGTTTTCAGAGAAGCAATGCCAAAATAACAAAGGGATTAATTGGATGATTACATGCTAGTCGTGAGACTTGCATTGTTTTAAGTCATTTTCTTGGTACCTTACTACACTACGTAAATCACAGAATAAGCCATTGGAGTCTTCAAGTTGAACATCGTGTCTAAAAGGATCTTATTCTCACTAGTAGTCATAGTGAAAGGAGACGGAGGGGCATAATTTTTTACTGTTGAAGGACAGTTTTTTAACTAGAGTTTCTTCTTTATCTTCATATCTTCTAGATCTCGGCGGACTCGCTCTCCATCTTTGGAATGAGATCCACCCAGACATGTTCTTATCAGATGTTTTGCGTCAATATTCTCTATGTGCATCACATCAATTACATGCCTTACACGATAATCTTTCCAATACGAAAAATAAAAAATATTGACCTCCTAGACCATGGTTTTGCTTCAATAGGGTCGTTACAATCCCCCCTTAATTTATGCTTCATGTTTACAAATTTGGGGTGTTTGCCTACATAGCTATTCCTCGCGGTCACAGCTACCGCCTTCTCCTCGATTTACTGGAAAAAAAAAGTCGAGCAGGTGGCATCCGATGCTCCTAACTAATAGGATAAAAGTTAGACTTCTCATTTATGAAAGGATGACTAATCGGTAGAAATCTATGATGACCTGTGTAACTCATCTTACTACTATGTTGTATCCAACTAATTTTAGTTTCCTCCCCACATACGGGACATCCGTAGTAACCTTGAACATTACAACCGCACAAGATCCCATATACAGTAAGGTCGTGGATCGCACACATCACCATTGCTTTAAGTCTGAACTTTTCACCCTTATGAGAGTCGAAAGTCATCACCCCTTTATCCCACAACTCTTTATGTTCTTTGTTTACTGTGACTAAGTATATATTAATATCATAGCTTGGTGCCTTCATCCCGGGTATCAACAAAGATGATAATGTGAACTGCTTCTCTCATACACAATGTCATAGGGAGGCTTAAAGGCACCATGAGAACTGGATAATAACTCTGACTAGTACTTAAATTATCGAAAGGGTTAAACCCGTTGATTTAGATTGCAAGACGAATGTTGTGCGGTTCCTTTATAAATTCATGGCTTCCTACATTTGAAAGTTTCTAGATAATTGAATCAATCGGATGACGCATCAGATTCCCACCCATCTCACATCGAGTGTGCCATTTAATGGCCTTCGACATCCATAGTACAATAAAAACCATTTTAACCATGGTCCGAGTGGAAAATGCTTCAAAATATTTTGTATGTTTGTCCTTTCCTTTCTCACAAATGACATATCTAGGCTCACCGCATACTGGACATTCATCCTTATCTCCTTGCTCGTTGTGGTACAATTGCAATCATACTTGCATGCATGAATAGATTTGCATTTAAATCCCAAACCCTTCAAGCCCTTCTCCATGGTAGGATAATTGTCTCTTAATGTTTTCTCCTTTGGGAAAGTATATTTAACCCCATTAAGAATTTTGGTTACGCTTTCCCAAACAAATCAAAATGACTCTTCAAATTATGCAAACCAATCATTGCATATAATACCGAGTGATCTTCATCATAATATTTGTACAATGGTTTAGCCGCATCAGCTTTCAACCGTATATATTCTCGGTCTCCGGGTAGTTCAGTATCTATAATGCGCATAATGTTCACTGTGAGCATTTTTTGTCTCCATAGGTTGGTGGTTTTGGTCGTGGTGGACTCCGTAAGCATCATCAACTAGGTCGATCAATGGACGATGTGGCCGTGAACCATTTACCGCTTCCACTCCTTGGTGTTCTATTACGCGGTCGGTTACCGTTAATTCTTCGGGAACATAAGGTACATGTTTTTCACTATGGTATGTGCATTTGTTATAATCTTAACAAATTCCCCACTACATTAAATGTAACTTAACATCTTCTCAAGATTTATATTTTCCATTGATACAATGGATGCACAGACACGAAATACTTTAAAGGTTCTTAAAAGCGTAGAGAATAAATTGTTGAATGCCATTAATATAATTATTAGTTATTCGGTCAATATCCCCCATCCACTCTTTATATCGTGGAAAATTCAAATAATATTCAAATTGAAGTCCTATATTAACATGATAAAATAAATATAATGTTTCACAAATATAGTGTCAACAACGCATTAATATAGTGTCAACAATGTACCAATCAATCAAACTATGCAATAACTAAAATATAAGAACACACCAAGCAAAGATACTACACAATCACTAAAACTCAAATTAAATAAAATTTTCTACTAATATTATTACAACATAAGAAAAATATTACTATAACTAGTGCTCCAGTAAATAATAAACTAGCCAAGTGGTAAAAGTTTTTAAATAATTTTTCAACAAATTACCTTATCCACTCTCGACGTACACTAGAGTCTAGTTACAACTCTCAAATACTTTATCAATAAGGATCTAACACTCATTTACCTCCTGCAAAGGTAGATTATGTACTAAGGTCCCTACATGAGTGGAGATGAGCATGCACACCCCAACAACAAATTTACTGCTCATGTCCTTTATATAGTATTTCTCATCATAATCAGTGTGGGTTGTTGACAATGATCCAAGACCCGTGGCATATTGAGTCACTGAGAAGGGTAATGTTATAGGAGGAACTAACATCTATGAGGGTAATGTTGAAGGAGTAACCAGGATGCGTTAGGGGCTGTAAAGGCATACGACAGGTTACAAAGGACACGATTTGTGAAAGTTTATCATTCATGCCTCCCAATTCATTTTGAATCCACATTATATCGCCTTCAGTTCTAGAATGACGTTCATCATTGGATGGGAAATGCTTATTACCTTAAGAAAGATTGTCCACGAGAGGTGTGGAGTTTTTGAATCTTCTTTTTGACATATTCAACTCCAAACCTCTCGTCCTCCCTCTATGGTCTTTCCCAAAGGTTTGTGAAAGGTAATCATTATCAATGTCATCGAATGGGCTTGAAGATGACTAAATATATATAGACTTTATTGATTCTAGAGTCTTGGCCAAGTGAGGAGGGAATTTATTATCTTTGCCTCGTCTTTCATGCACACACAAGTTGGCCCTATTTGGTGTCTTTCCCTCATCCGGGCTACCTTTTATCTTGGTCGACCACTCATTCCTCAAATATTCATATGATTTTGAGCCAAGCCGGGGCACATTAGTTTCTTTCCCTATTCTGCTTGTCTTTCTCCCTTTGTCGCATTTTCAAGTCGCTCTCCTCGTTTTCTAAAAAATCATTTGATTAACCGATTGACATCTCAACGTTCGAAGGGACTTTATCTTTGAGCGCCAAAATGTAAGATCTCGATGCTCCCTTAGGGAAATGGTTTTGAACAAGGTTTCTCCGATATGTTAGAAGTTGTCCAGTAACCCGAGAAAGAACCTTATTTCTTAAGTTTGCCGAAAATTAAAACAGTTTGTTGAGTTGCTTGTAACTATCATCTTTAATATCTTTATCTATGAAGTTCCAATTGTCAGCTCCCCCCACTCCCACATTCCTTTTTTCCAAGTGCAGAAACTAGGATTTAAATTGTTGAGTGTGATTCTTATCCCTTGTGGGATAATTTCCCAAAAGAGATAACCCAATGTAATAAACTAACCCGACTGTTTCATGAGCGTTGGGCGTGTCTATTAAATTAATGGGAGTACCTTGCCTACTGCAACTCAGAGTAGGGGAGTGAACAGTTGGTGGAGTTGAGAATTTATCACCAATTAGTGATTAGAATTTTCATTGTGTTAGTGTCGTGTCCTCAGGTGGAGGGTTGTTTCAATTACCGCCCAATATTATCTACAAAAATAATAAAAATTAAATGTGTAACTATAGTAATCGATGCATAATTTCAAAGTTCAATATGAACTCAAAATCTCATCCTCTTCAGCATTTTGGCAAGATTGAGTTTGACGTGCATGTGTCGCGAGACATCACAGTCTTTGGCAATGCTCTTTGTACATAATTCTATCCATAAAGGGTGACTTTTTTCCTGCCTTCTCTAATAGCGTAAGAAATTTGAGTGCTATATCTGGATTATGTACACAAAATATATATTGTACATCTTCATCCCAGCATTCTAGTAGGGAAAATAGAATACGATCGAACAATTACTCTTGCTAGAGATGAACTCCGTAGCTTACAAGGGAGTTAAATTGTTCGATCTTCCTATTCCCATACCAATAAATCGGAGTACACACTGAATGAGGCTCATTAATGAAAGATGTACGAGTGTGTTCCAATTACAACCTTTCCCAATCTTGTTGCCATTTATTAGCACCGTGACTCATTTTCTTGAGGAAAATAAACGAGGGAATGATTATGATTCCTATAAATAATGGCTATAATGAATCATTAACTACTTATTATGTACGAGGGTGTGAATTTTGTGCACACATATACACAAAAATACACACATACACATAGAAATACCCAAAAAGATATACACTCATACACATGTAAAGATATATGAATGCGATTGTGGAGTCACTTTGAGTAGAATAATCCCGCAACCGACATAGCTTGTAATTGAAACAGAGAACGGTACGGTCCAGGTCGCAAACATCTTTGTGACCTGACCTTTGATTTCCTTCACACAACGGTTATTTTCTCGCTCATATCAAGTTTTCGATTTACAATGGAAATTCCCCACAACAATATGGCATTTGAGAAGGAGAGCGTGGAATCAAACTATAGTTTCATAACAAGGCTTACTTCCCCTCACTCTCCTTAAAAGATCAAACTCCACCATCTAAAATCAATAATGGGTACACCAACTTATTAGGTTTTGAATCCCACATATGTGTGTGTATCTAACCGTTAATTTATTAGGATTTGTATACCTACTTTTGTCATTTTAGCAACCAATCCCTAAAATAAATTGTAACATCAACCCTAAAATTAACCCTTAAAAACATTAGTCATTAAATTAACCTTTACAAACATTAGTCATAAAATTAATCCCTTATAAACATTACCCCTAAAATTAAACTCGTATTTATCATTAATATTAAACTTAAACCAAAATTATTAATATATTTTGTTTCTAGACTTAAACCAACTGTACTCATTTATTTTTTTTAGCATCAATACTAAAGGACACAAAATTTTTTATACTTTTTTTTATATTTCATCCCTAAACCTAAACCAACATTAGCATCAATACACACACATACATTATACATACACATTCACACATATAAACTATACACATATACATATACACATATACACACACAAATACACACATACATTCATCATGTATTTCTTTCTACTCTCTTCTTGCTGAACCTCGAATAAGGCCTCTCGAATTAAAGGCAGTGGTTTTGTGACAAGATGTCGCCACCTCACTTCATTTGGAATCTTGTTCAATCCTAAATCTCCATTGCAGTTGGATAGAACAGAAAAGAAATACATGATGAACTCTTGTTCACAGTAGGACATAACATGAGGGTGAACTCTTGTTCACTTCATCTGGACTCTTACCCCCTTACTTCATCGTATATTTCTTATTGTGTTCAATGTTTGTATATCTATCATGTTATGTCTGTATATTTCTTAGTGTGTTCAATTTCTATGATACATTGGGAGGAAAATTAGCATTTTCTTAGTGTATGTTCAATGTCTGTATATTTTTTATGTTATCTCTATATATTTCTTAGGGTGTTCAATGTCTCTATATCTCTGTAGTATCACTTGTTGCCTACTTTCCCTATTTTATATCATGTTCATTTTCCAATCGAAAACATTGCTGACTACAATAAAAAACATTACCTACTTTCCCTCTGCTATATCAGTGTCTATATATCTACGTGCTAAAGTAGAGATGAAATTGCTGACTACAATCGAAAACACCAAAAATATATTCAAGTATCAAAATTATAAGAAAGGACATCAATTCATGTTCATCCTCATGTTATGTCCTTCTTTCTCCTTATATTCGATTATTAGATTCTTTCTTGACATCTCCTAAGTGTCGTTATAAAGATGAGAGTTTTAATGTTACTGTTTATATGGCCTTATGTAACACCCCATAATTTTGAGGATTAAATATTTAATAATTTGGGGAGTTATAAAAATATTTAAAATGGAGAAACTTAAATTCATGAGTTGGAGAATTTATTTGAGTGAGCCGAATTATTTATAATTAGAGACTTCTAAGTTTAATGGTTCGAAATCGCGTGTGTCACATTTTGAGGTCGTAATTTGGATATGACAAAAAGTATTTCGAATGACAATTTTGAGTGCGCGATTGCATCCGGATGGGTCGAGATAGTCAGAAAAAGAGTACCCGGGGGTATTAATTGGGTCTCGGGATATTTTTGGGCGTAACCGGGCCCACACGGGGTGAGCTGGGCCATTTTAATTAGGCCCAGATGGTCAAAAACGGGATTGAGAGTTCTCAACCAAAATGAGAGACTAGATAACGGAAGCCAACACAACTCTAAACCTAGGGTTTGAGAGGAAATTTGGGGGAAAGCAAACCAAGAGCAATTGGGAGTCTTTTGGAGCCAAATTAAGGGATTAATTTGGGGTGTTCTTCATCAACCATTCTCTACACCAACGGAATCAGACCCTACGAACATTTTCAGGCAAGTGGTTAACTTGATGTAATGTTTAAATTGTGATATCCAATTCATATTTTAGTGATGTGTGAACAAAAATTCGTTTTGGGGATAAATGCGTACAAATGGGGTTTCTGTTAATGGAACAATTGAATGAGATTCAAAGTAAGAATTAGTTGTGTTATATATTTTTGAGTATAGATATCTGATTGGAATGAGAAACTCGGAATATAAATGATGAATTTGAATCTGGACTTGGGATTGTACCATAAGGATTTGTGTTATTGAGTGGGTACAAATTCGTAATGTCAATGATGCTAAAAGGTTTAGAGGATGTTTATAGCTCATGATAGATGTGATCAGATGAATAATAGGCTGGCTCGAGGTTGGGATTTGAGAAAATAAACCTTAGTTTTTCGTTAATGGCCGAACAGTAGGCTGGAGAAGGCGAAGTCTAGTATGATCGATCGATCGACCCAGGGGGATCGATCGATCGATGATGCAGAAATCTGGGCAGTTCAGCCAGTTTGTTGTATAAAGGGATGTTAATTAGAAATTTAAGTTTCATATATTAATAATTGATAAATAATTATGAAACACATAATCCTAGCAATTATGGGAGAAAGTAATTGGGACTAGGGAGAATTTTATGTGGGCACTTTATGGATGAATTTGAGAAATTTGATTCCAAAAATTAGTGAGATACAGATCAAGTGAGCGAGTCCCGGTATATTAGTCAAGCGACCCCATGGTAGTGAATTAAGTTTGGAGATAAACTAACAAATTTAGAGTTGGGATATAGACTCGGGAAATATTTAATTTCAGGCCAAGTAATCGAGCTCGGGTATAATGGTTGGGTGACACCAAGTATTAAATTAATTGATGTGTTAATTAATATACTTAGAGACAAAATGTAGACTCGGGAAATATCACGTTATGGGCCAACTGAGCGAGTCCGGGAATGTTGGTTGAGTGACATAAGGTTATAGATTAATATGTTTAAATTAATTAAATAAGAGTCGGACCACAGACTCGGATTGGTATTAATTAATTAATGAGTAAATTAATTTAATGAGAGTCAGACCACAGACTCGGCTAAGTATTAAGTAATTAATTAATATGTAAATTAATTATGTAAGAGTCGGATCATAGAGTCGGGTAATTTAATATAAATTAATGTGTAGAGTATTTATATTAGAGTCGGGCCATAGACTTGGGGAAAATATTATATTAATTGATGTGTGAATTAAAAATATTAGAGTCGGATCATAGACTCGGGAAGATGATAAATTATTAAGTGAGAAAATTAATTAAGTTGAGTCGGGCCACAGACTCAGGAAATTTCAGGCTAGTGTTTGGGATTTGGAGTACACGGTAAAGCCGGGATTTATATTATATATATACGGTGTAGTGATAGTGTATATATATATATATATACGTGTATATATTGTGTGTGATATTACATATCAGTGACTAGATATTTATTCATTCTGTATACTCTAGTGCTATTAAGGAAGGCTGCGGGATGTGGGTGAATCCCCTGGCTTGAGGAGTAGGGCGAGTATATCCCCATGTCATAGCGTTCGGTATATGGGTGAGGGTTATATCTCACTTTCAGGGAAGGAATATGACCGCCTTCACTACATTTATATTTTGGGCCAAGTTTGTGAGCGATTCCAACTTGGGGAACTAGGTTATGTGATCACACCTAGTGAGAGAGAATTTTAGAGGGAATTATCCAGTGAGGGTATACTCGGAGGAATGGATGTGTATGTATGTATGTGTTGATGTTGTGGTAAAGGTACGTATATAATGGTAGTAAATATTATATGCGAGTAATAATACAGTATGTAATTGAATTTTTTAATATAACTTGTGTCACAGTTATATGTTATTATTTAAAGGAAATTAATTAAGTTAATTAGAGAGATAACTTATAAGCCATGGATAATAATGCTCGGTTTAGAGCGGAAAGGCAAGGGAGGATTACAAGGACTAGTTGGATGGGGTAGTACAAATAGGAGGGGTTAAGGTAATCGTTAGGTGTGCACTTTATTGGAGGGGTAAGAATGTCCTCAAGAGAGTGTGACACTTACTTATATATGGAGTGCATTCATATATTTTAAATTACTGCAGTTAATTCACTTGCTAAATATTTTCAAAATGTTTTGGGTTCTAACCCTTGCTATAAAACTATTTTCAAAACCTTTTAGGTGTCCAGCCACAGGGATGCCAGGATTGATATCCTATTCCAGGAATACAGAGCTGCGGAATATGTGGATGCTAGAAGGAAATTTGGATTAGACCCATTGCTCATTCATTCCTAGAGTAGGAACTATTTCTCAGTTTCAGTTTCATTTAGGGCATGTCGCCTAGACTTTTCAGTACAGTTTTAAGATTTATTTTATTCAGGTGTTGGATGTATGTATTGTATTATTTACTTTTGTGGCTGATGGTTTATTCAACATGTCAATTTGTTTTTATTCGGTTGATTTAATTCAGTTGTGTGAAGGGTTTATATTTAATTCCGCATGTAATGTTTTGTTAATTAAAAAGTTAAAATTTGGCACCAGCTTTTGGAATACTAGGTGGTTAGTAAGTTTTAAAAAGTTTTTCGACAGTGATGCTAAGAATGATCCAACTGGGATTCCTGTTTTAATTTGGTATAGGACTGATCACCCGGTATTTTATTAGGCGGGGTGTCACAGATGGTATTAGAGCATCAGGTTCTAGTATCCTTGGCATTTCACATTTCGGCTTATCAATCTTTGATATAGAGCCCTATAATAGGATTGTTGCATTCTTATACGTATGTGCATTTACGTTCTTCTGCCATTAAATTTATTTGATGGTAAACTCATACGATTCGATTCTCATTTCAGATGCCACCTAGGAGAGAGAGAGCAGCAGGGGGAGATGAGACTAGAGAGGCTCATCATGATCAACAGTTACCGCAGCAACTACTAGAGATGATTTCGATAGCACAGGTAGCTGAATTAGTGGTGAAGGAAGTTGAAGCAACGATGACCGCTATGGAAAGGTACTTTCCACGAGATCAACCACAAGTGTTAGTGGCGCAAGATGTTCAGGTTCACGCGGGGCCATCGGGGTGGCAATAAGTACGAGAGGTCTTTCAAAAGGGCTAACCACCAGAGTTTTAAGGGGGTTCAGATGTGGTGCTAGCGTGTCAGTGGAAGAGAGATATCCAGCATCACCTACGCATGATAGATTGCAATGAGGTGCAGAAGAAAATGCTAATCAGTTTTAGTTTAGTGGGAGGAGCGTTACAGTGGTGGGAGTCGATCACCATGGTTGAGGAAAGGGATACATTGACTATTAATGACTTTTGGGTTTGGTTCGATCGCAAGTATTTTCCACTAACAGTTGAGATTGAAATGAGGAGAAAATTCAGAGAGGTGACTCAAGGGGACCATTCAGTGGCCGACTACGAGGAAGAATTCACTCATTTGTCAAATTTTGTACTGGATAAGGTAAGGGATGAAGAAAGGAAGAAAGCAAGCTTCATGGATGGGTTGGTATGGAGGATCAGACAACATTTGATTGGTAATCCCGCGTTAGTAGCTTATACAAATGTCGTTAACGCAGCACTCCTGCACTGTCAGGAATATTGCTTCCACGTGAAAGGAAGCAAGAGGGGAGTGGAAACCATCCAGTAGGATGAAGTAGGAGGGAATAGTACCAGTGGGGTATCCTAACAGCGGACAGGGGGAAATCAGGGGCAGGACTTTCGATGGAGAAATCATGCCAAATGATTTAGAGATGGAGGCTATCGACAGGATGGCCAGGAATTCTGACAACTCCAGCAATGAAAGGATCAATGGTAGGGTGAATTTATTAAGAGGTGTTTAGTTTGTGGGGAAACGGGGCACATGAAGAAGGATTGTCCTCAGCGAGGAGGGGGTCAACTATAGGACGAGGTCCTGGATGTGCAGCCACTACAACAAGTCATGGGTGCGTTCGGGCAGGGGAAACTTCTCAGGAACCCGAGGATCAGCCATTGCTGCTAGAATATGGAGGTAACTATCTTTTTATCCTATGGGAATGGGGTATACTTTATGTGGTAGTGGGTGTGTCACAATATAAGAATTATTTTCACTAGAGTTCGTGGCTAAGTCGAATTTAGTGGGTGCGCTGGATATAGCAACCATATTATATATATGTATATATTTTTTGTGGGGTAGCGGAGTTCTTTGGTGTTATCCACGAGAGAGTGTGGGGTGTACACTGAGGGAAGGTTTGTATTATACGAGGGGTTACTACTTTCGAGAATTCCGGGAGTAGGGTTGATGATTTACCCAAGTATCAACTGGATAGCAACGGATTTTAAATTATTATGAATAGTGAGGATAAGTTGGTGTTCGCGACACCAGGGTATGATGGGTACTAGGTATCATCACAGAGGGCATCTATCCTATATATGTGTATATATATGTTGTATTTGTGTGGTGCAATAGACACATAGTGACGTCTTGTGTTCTCACATTTTATTTAGGTAAGTAGGGGTGTTTACTAAAGTAAATCAGGGCGGTTAGATTTATGTTTGGGCAAAGAGAGATAGCTCGGGATTTATTTTGCATAAGGACTAGTGATAGTAAGGGCGCGAAATTTTATGTTGTCTTTGGTAGCATAAGGATAGGCGTATATACATTTGAACTAAAAGACAAGTATTTAGGTGTACGTGCTATGGACTGAGGGTCTGACGAATCTCGACAACCGACAATGTTAGGTAGTTGTGTATCGTGGGGGTTCCTTGTTTGGATTTATCTTCACGAGACATCCCACGCATGAAACTTAGCGCAATATTTAAAAGTGGGGAGATGTTTGGTCGTTAGTCCACGGGTTGGGTATCCCGGGCAGTAGATATATATATATATATATGTAGATATAGATATATGCATGTATGTGATATGACTACGGGTTCGAAGTTATATTACGGGTTACGACTATCATAGTCGGGTAAATTTCATGCGGTAAAGCACGGGGATAGGGTGTATGGGCACCCGGGTTAATTAAGGCAAATTTTGTGCGGTTAAGCATGGGAATAGGGTGTATGGGCGCCCTAGTTAATTTAAATGCATACTTGTGTAACTTATGGTTAGAAGCGGGAGAGATAGATATAGCGAGCTTAGAGGTACAAGACTAAAGAGTTATATGCGAAGCTTGAAACATTACGCTCATCTTAATTTCAAGGACGAAATTCCTTTGTAAGGGGGGGAGTATGTAACACCCTGTAATTTTGAGGATTAACTATTTAATTATTTTGGGAGTTGTAAAAATATTTATATTGCAGAAACTTAAATTCATGAGTTGAAGAATTTATTTGAGTGAGCCGAATTATTTATAACTGGCGACTTCTAAGTTTAATGGTTCAAAATCTCGTTTGTCACATTTTGAAGTCGTAATTTGGAAATGACAAAAATTATTTCGAATGACAATTCCGAGTGCGCGGTTGCGTCCGGATGGGTCGAGATAGTCATAAAAGAGTACCCGGGGGTAGTAATTGGGTCTCGGGGTATTTTTGGGCGTAACCGGGCCCACACGGGCTGAGTTGGGCCATTTTAATTAGGCCCAGATGGCCAAAAACGGGATTGAGGGTTCTTAACCTAATTGAGAGACTAGGGAACGACAGTCAACACAACTCTAAATCTAGGGTTTGAGAGGAAATTTGGGGGAAAGCAAACCAAGAGCAATTGGAAGTCTTTTGGAGCCAAATTAAGGGATTAATTTGGGGGTGTTCTTCATTAACCATTCTCTACACTAATGGAATCAAACCCTACGAACGATTTCAGGGAAGTGGTTAACTTGTTGTAATGTTTAAATTATGATATCCAATTCATATTTTTGTGGTGTAAACTAAAATTCGTTTTGGGGATAAATGGGTACAAAATGGAGTTTTTGTTAATGGAACAATTGAATGAGATTCAAAGTAAGAATTAGCTGTGTTATATATTTCTGAGTATAGATATCTGATTGGAATGAGAAACCCGAAATATAAATGGTGGAATTTGAATCTGGACATGGGATTGTATCATAAGGATTTGTGTTATTGAGTGGGTACAAATTCGTAAGGTCAATGATGCTAAAAGGTTTAGAGGATGTTTATAGTTCATGATAGATGTGATCAGATGAATAGTAGGCTGGTTTGATGTTGGGATTTGATAAAATAAATGTTAGTTATTCATCAATGGCCGAACAGTTGGTTGGAGAAGACGAAGTCTGGGACGATCGATCGATCGACCTAGGGGGTTCGATCGATCGATGATGCAGAAATCTGGACAATTCGGCCAGTTTATTTTATAAAGGGAAGTTAATTAGAAATTTAAGTTTCATATATTAATATGTGATAAATAATTATGAAACACATATTCCTAGCAATTATGGGAGAAAGTAATTGCGACTAGGCAGAATTTTATGTGGGGCACTTTATGGATGAATTTGAGAAATTTAATTCCAAAATTAGTGAGATATGGATCAAGTGAGCGAGTCCGAGTATATTAGTCAAGCGATCCCAAGGTAGTGAATTAATTTTGGAGATAAACTAATTAATTTAGAGTCGGGATATAGACTCGGGAAATATTTAATTTCGGACCAAGTGATCAAGCTCGGGTATAATGATTGGGTGACACTAAGTATTAAATTAATTGATGTGTTAATTAATATACTTAGAGTCGGAATGTAGACTCGATAAATATCACGTTATGGGCCAAGTGAGCAAGTCCGGGAATGTTGGTTGAGTGACATAAGGTTATAGATTAATAATGTGTAAATTAATTAAATAAGAGTCGGACCACAGACTCGGATTGGTATTAATTAATTAATGTATAAATTAATTAAATGAGAGTCAGACCACAGACTCGGCTGAGTGTTAATTAATTAATGTGTGAATTTATTATGTAAGAGTCGGATCATAGACTCGGGTAATTTAATATAAATTAATGTGTAGAGTATTTATATTAGAGTCGGGCCACAGACTCGGGAAAAATATTATAGTAATTGAGGTGTGAATTAAAAATATTAGAGTGGGAGAATAGACTCGGGAATATGATAAGTTATTAAGTGAGAAAATTAATTATGTTGAGTCGGGCCACACATTCCGAAAATTTCAGGCGAGTGTACGGGATTTTGAGTAAACGGTAAAGTCGGGGTTTATATTATATATATATACGGTGTAGTGATAGTATATATATATATATATATTTATATATATATAAGTGTATATATTGCGTGTGATATTAAATATTAATGACTAGATATTTATTCAATCTGTATACTCTAGTGCTATCAAGGGAGGTTGCGCGATGTGGGTGAATCTCCTAGCTTGAGGAGTAGGGCGAGTATATCCCCATGTCATAGCGTTCGGTATATGGGTGAGGGTTATATCTCACTTTCAGGGAAGGAATTTGACCGCCTTCACTACGTTTATATTTTGGGCCAAGATTGTGAGCGATTCCAACTTGGGGAACTAGGTTATGTGAGCACACCTAGTGAGAGAGAATTTTAGAGGGAATTATCCGGTGAGGGTATACTCGGAGGAATGGATGTGTATGTATGTATGTGTTGATGTTGTGGTAAAGGTACGTATATAATGGTAGTAAATATTATATGCGAGTAATAATACAGTGTGTAATGGAATTGTTTAATATAACTTGTGTCACAGTTATATGTTATTATTTAAAGGAAGTTAATTAAGTTAATTAGTGAGATAACTTATAAGCCATGGATAATAATACTCGGTTTAGAGTGGAAATGCAAGGGAGGATTATAAGGATTAGTTGGACGGGGTAGTAGAACTAGGTGGGGTTAAGGTATTCGTTAGGTGTGGACTTTAGTGGAGGGGTGACAATGTCCTCAAGAGTGTATGACACTAACTTTTATATGGAGCGCATTCATATATTTTAAATTACTGCAGTTAATTCACTTGCTAAATATTTTCAAAATGTTTTGGGTTCTAACCCTTGATACAAAACTATTTTCAGAACCTTTTAGGTGTCCAGCCGCAGGGACGCCAGGATTGATATTTTATTCCGGGAACACGGAGCTGCGGAATATGTGGATGCTAGAAGGAAATTTGGATTATATGCATCGCTCATTCATTCCTAGAGTAGGAACTATTTCTCAGTTTCAGTTTCATTTAGGGCATGTCGCCCATACTTTTTCAGTACAGTTTTCATATTTAATTTATTCAGGTGTTGGATGTTTGTATTGGACTATTTACTTTGGTGGCCGATGGTTTATTCGGCATGTCATTTTATTTTTGTTCAGTTGATTTAATTCAGTTGTGTGAATGGTTCATATTTAATTCCGCATGTACTGTTTTGTTAATTAAAACGTTAAAGTTTGGCACCAGCTTTTGGAATAATAGGTGGTTAGAAAGTTTTAAAAAGTTTTTCGACAGTGATGATAAGAATGATCCAGGTGGGATTTCTTTTTTAATTTGGTGTAGGACTGATCACCCGGTATTTTATTAGGCGGGGTGTCACTCCTTAATCTAAGCTTTTTATTGAATGAAAATGCGTAACCAACTAGATTTTGATTGTATGTGTGTTTTTAATTGGTTTATCTTCTAAGAAACAAGTTAGAAGACCAACATGAGGAATTTATTTTCAAAAGAAACTTGAAATAGGGGAGAATATTGAAATCATCATCTCGGACGGTCGTATAGTAGGTAATTTTGCATCTAATTTTAAATTTGAAATCGGCATTATTATTCGTAATCACGCTCCATTTAAATTCCAATTATGTGGTGACATCATGAAAGAGAGAAAAGAACACATGTTGACACTTATGTGGGTAAGCTTATATTTATGCTCGTATATAGAACGTATCCCCATGTAAAGTTAGTTTTACTGTTTTTTCTTTTCTTTTAAATAGGATAAGTTTAAATTTCCAAATAAATATTATATAAAGTCAGTAGTGATGGATTATCTCCATACTCAATTCTGTAACTTCCAGTAAAAAATGCATTGTGAACACTTCAAACCATACAACTCCTTAGAATGAGCTCTTGAGTGTCGTCCATCAGAATTATCGTCAGATGGTAAATGGATTGATCTTTGTGGGAAATTTGTTGATGCAAAATACAAGGTTATATTAAATTTTATGAAATTATTTTTTTTTCATGTGAATTATTTCAATATTGTATTGAAAATAAATGCCTTATGTTTTTTTTAGAAAACAAGATACATTAATTGATCAATAAATCTAAGCAAAAGATTCTTCATTGCAGTGAAACTAAAGGATTTCGTCACATGGAGTATGAGATGGTAACATATATTTCTTAAAAATGTTATGTTTGGTAATTATTTAATTTTTATTAGTAGTTATAATACTTTATTTATATTAAAATTTGTATAATATCGTGACAAGGAAACTGGAGATCCCGACCTATGACAACGGTGTGGTATACAACTCAATAGAGTAAAAAATGGATAATTGGGTTACTCTAACGCTTGGAAGTGTATATGTAAGATGTTTCCAAGTTTTTTGTACTAAATTTTTTTTATAATAACATTATGTTAAATCATTCATTGCTTACAACTGTTAATAGGATGAGGTGAAAGAAATACTTGCATCACAATTTGAAGATGGTGTGGAGATGGATGATGCAAAAGCATTTCAAAATGTTTTAGGGTATCACTTGGGTTATGCATGTGGACGAGGGATTGGTTCTAAGACAACCGGAATTTAAGTTATGCAAAGGGACAAAGAAATGGGGAGGGATAGATAAGTTGTTGAGGCCATGAGAGAAATTGATGAGGTGGCAAGGGAAGCTGAAGAGGCGAGGAAAGAAGCAAATAAAGCTCAAAAGTGGAACGATGCAGTGAAAGAATGAATGGATGACCTTTTTGGAAGATTTAAGGAGTTATATAATCGCATAGCTCGTAATAGTACATGATTAGTGGAAGAGATGCATAAAGTGTAAATGTCTAATTGTCTCATAACTACTTCTTATGTACTTATTTTTTTTGTGAACGATGGAAGGATTTATGTAATTGACGTATTTGACTTGATTTTGATGTGGAATATTATAAATACATTGAGTACACAATATTATAAATATATTTTGGGAAGCAATGAGGCATAAAAGTTCTTACTAGATTATCTTAATTATATTAGATATTAAATAAGAAGATTATATCAAAGCACATGGGGCTGAGCTAAAAAGTTTAACTTTCCCAAATTTATGCAAGTACCCCGCAGTATACGGGGCATTTCAAATGGACCAAGTGCCTGTAGAAAATTAGAGAAGATCATAGTAAACAGATGCCAAAAGTACAGATAGAGGCAGAGAATAAAAAAGCAACATGGAAGGAAAAAGGTGTTTTTCATTAATAAATGATCAATCCTTTACATATGAAGGAGAAAAGAAAATACAAAGCAAAGCCTACATAGAAAAACAAGCTATCCACTAGATAAAGCAAAAAACAAGTACTATAGTGAGAGCACGTCTGCATAAGAAGGGATTGCCTCCTCAATAAACTACTCTTCAGTAAACTACTCCTTAACAAATTGCTCCTCAAGCTTGGCCATCCAAGACTTGTCCTCAGTATCACCAGCCTCAAGCTCGACCAACTTGGCCTGGAGTGACTTAATCTGGACTCTGATTCGAGTAGCCTTAGTTTGACGGTATTAAACCCTAGACTGCCTAGATGTGTGGAGTCTCATCATTTTCCTAAATAAGACGCACAAAAAATGACAAACTGCAGTGCCAAGCCAATCTAGCTAAAAATAATAGAATCTCTGGACATCATGAATGGCTTGGAGAAATAATGTAGTCCTAGTACCAGTTAGGTCAATAGGCGAAACATATAAGAAATCATGAAAATGGCTAGGGAGTGACTTAAGATTGAAGACCGTAGGGATATCGATGTTGAGCACACTCTGAGACGTAAAAGTCTTAGGATGGTTCTCTACGACCATCTCTAGCACCTCCCGCTCATGAGTTCAAAACCTTGAAGGAAGCTCAGAATGCCAGAGAGCACTCATAAAGTCACCAAGAGACTCTATCTCAATGTCGTCGTAGCCTATATTCCAGGATTCAAGATCCGAAATCGGAAGAGAGGAATCCTCGCTGAAGCCAGCATCACCATCTAAGCGAGTAGCCTTAGAACTTTGCTTTGCCTTATCAACTTCCTTAGCGTGCTCACTGATCAAATACTGAAAAAGAGAAATATAAAAATGATAAGTCACAAAGATAGAAGAATAGATGGTTAAGTGTCTTTACCTAAGTTAAAACAAGGAATACAAATTATACCTCAAAGTCCAGAGGAGTAAGTATGTTACTGCCGAACAAAGAAGGGACCACGTGACCCTGAATACCTGCCTAATAGAGAATAGTAAATCAGTTAAAAGTAAGCAGTTAGAAATGAAAATTTCTAAGAAAATAGTTAAAAGTAAATCAGGAATGACAGTCTAATACCTAGGGACTGCGTAGAACAAGACACACAACATGTCCCTCAGAACACAGGGCGACCTCCTCACTAACTTGAAAATGAGGAAACAAGGGTGTGAGAACGAGGATTACTTGCATAGAAAAAGCAAGAAGAAAGGGGGAAATAGAAATGAGAGGAGGGTATTACAGTTTAACACCTCCCTCACAGCAAAATCCCCTAGATGTTCCTCATCTAGTAGAATAGCTGCAGCACTAACTTGAAAACACAAAAATAGGTTAGTGTCAGTAATCGCTTGCACAGTAAAAGCAAGTTTGAAGGGTCTATGTATACCAAGTGTTCACCTGGGAAGTCTCATCCGAGACACAAGCCAAAAGTCACACAACAGTGGGGACAAATGCAACACTAATCTAAAAAAATAATAAGGCAAGGAAGTGTCAGCAAACCCTTTCATAGAAAATGCAAGTCAATAAAAATAATGGGCCACATATACCAGAGTAGTCTCCTCTAGGATGCTGGCCAAAGATTCCACAGGTACAGAAATTGGCACAGTGTTAACTTGAGAACCAAGATATAGGTCCCTAAGATTTTGAAACCACGGCTATAAATATGTTAGAAAGACTTGATAGTTCTGAGTCATATAATAAAAGGAAATAAGGATAAAATGAAAACATGGGTAAGGAAAGAAGTACCAGAGAAGTTACTCAAGTATAACTCACAACCAGTCCCGTAGATAATGGGACTTCAGTTGTACTGCCGTGAGGGTAAGTGAGAGTAAAAGAAATATAAGTAAAAAGGTGGCATAAAAATAACTACTTTTATACAAAAAAATGCATGGTACCTATGTAGTCATCTTCGCGGAAACCAAAATGGGACCTGTAGGTGATGCATGGAGGGATGCCTCTACTGCACTCATTATAGACACCACTGATAAAGAGACCTCATTAGAACTAACCTGTGAATTAAGGATTGAGATAAGTGATGATCAATTAATTATATTGTGAATAAAATACATAGAAGTGCAGTAAAGTTGAGTTAAGATACTAGGAGAGGTTCTATGATGATGCCTCCACTAGAACCTGTGGTAGAAGAGGCCTCAACAGCCACAGGGGCCATCGAAAAAGCAGCTAGAGAGGTAGCCAATGAAGTGGTAACATTGGCCAGCTGAAACGTGAATAGGTGGGGGAAAGACATGAGAAAGAAATTCTCGCGATAAAATAAAAATGAGTTAAGAAACAAAATATTCAAAAAATATAAGTACCTGAACCCCCTCAAGGGAAGAAGGAGGAAAGACAACTATGGGTGTAGTCGGAATAGTAGTAGTGTCATGTTCATCACAAGGTTGTTAGAAATTAGCCCATATCAAGGGAAAAGTAATTCCTAACAAGAATGTGTAGTACTTGAGAAGAAGTGATGGCCTGTGAAGCAACATCACTAGAAGTAATGGTGAAGATCGACTGAGATGGAATGGGATGGTATGGGGCCTATTATCTCTAGCCACATAAACTTAGGGGATAGGTATCCCTCCGAAAAGTGACAAGCCAAAAATAATAACTCTATTGAGCAGCATTGTTCCCCTCGTAATGGAAGGGCTATGTAGAGATAGGCCCCGTAATGAAGAAAGACAAAGACAACACAGATAACATGAAGATAAACTATACATAGATAAAAATGTAAACAAAAAAAATGCAAAAATAATAAGTCCAAATACATCTGAAAGATTTACAAAAGAACCACTCACTATAGAAGAGGCATGAGGTGAGGAAGTACGACTGGGAGGAACGGTCCTTTGTTAACACAAAAAGAGAAAAACATCAAAATATGTCTAAAAAGACGAGATGTTAAAAGAATCAAGAGGTCGTGGGAAACACAAAATACAGCTACAAAGGCAAAAAAGGAATGAGTTATGTCAGTAAAAGGTTATAAGAAAATAAAAGAAGAAAGCAATAGTCGAATAGGGGGAAGTAACAAACCACTCTAGCCAGACCCAAAGAAGAGACCAGCATGAAATTCCTCTCCCTAGGAAAGGGTGTTGGGACAAGAGGTGGAGGCGAAAGATTACTTGCCTCAATAAAAAAAATTATAAAATATAACAAAGATAAAGATGAATTTAAAAAAAGTCGTAAAAGTTAGCTAAATAAAAGGTCATGCAAGGGAAGTCAAGAGAAAAAACTTGCAGTAGTTGTGCGTGCACCCTGCCCATATGGGAGATGTCTAGTGGTACGAATACTGGTAGAAGGAGAATATATCTTGGTGTCCTCGGTATAATACTCTCTCAAAACTAGTAACAAAGTAGAAGCGTAAGGATGATGTTCAACATAAAGGTCAATGTCATTCATGTTATTTAAAGAAGAACTGTCCTCATCATAGGAAGGAGTGCTTCTATAATCAACTAGTTCCTCTTGAAATGAATGAGAAGGGGAACCAGAAGGTGAAACCCAATGAAATCCAATTTCACTAAGTAAAGATGAGTTGGGTATAATAGAAGTATCAGTATCAGACAAACCCAAGGCTTCATAGTCTTACTCGTGTACAGTCCTGTAGGTCTCCTCTACTCCAAGATCATCGATATCAGACTCCTAATCTAGTGGAGGAAAAGGAGCAACAGGATTAGCACTAACTTTCTTTTTCTTCTTGCTTGCCCTAGTCCTCATTGGTGAAGGAGGAGAAGAAGGGGAAGCCATAGTAGTAGGTGAAGCAGTAGTAGTTGGTATGAAATTTGATACATCTATGTCAGGGTGATTCCTTTTAGAATAATCATGGGCTTTTGCCTTGCCCTTTCCCTTGGGTTTAGTAGGTTAGGCTTAGGATGTTCTGAATAAATGGAGTCATCGAGCAGGGGCATTACTAGGATTGGAGTAACTTTCTCAAAAAGGGTATTAGAGATGGCCGTGTAATGCTATAACTCTCTTTAGGTCCTCTTACCCAAGTATTTATCATTGTTAGGGATCTTGGTAGAAATAGTCTCGCAAGGGACATCCTTCACATTGTTTTGAATGAGGTCCACCCGCCTTTTCCATAGATTAAACCAAGAGCAAGTGAAAGATGGAAAGTAATCCCAATGAGGCACGTACAAGCCTCCCACTTGGCTAACCCTCTTATATGTGAGTTTATTTATTCATGTGTGATAAAAACATGCCTTAATAAAAATTCATTAATAAACACAGCTTCTAAAAAGAGGCGATGTCTCTTTAAGGCTTGCACACCTATCAAATGTTCCCAAATTTCATACGAAAGATTTTAGGAAATTCATCACCAACGGTTTTAGTTTCATTTCATATCCATTCGAGGGAAAACTTTTAAAATAACAAAACTTCAATTTCTGCCTTGACTACCATTGTCTATAGAAAAAGGGATACAAATTCAAAAGATATATTTCTAACCTATCATGGAATTATTCAATAAATTCTGGAACTCAATTATTTTGATTTCATATAAGTCATATTCTATTGTGACTAGGTGAAGGGGGAGGAAATTACGAACACTTGTAAAGTTGATCCTGACTTAAAACTTATCATGGTAGATTTATTAAATATGAATAGTAAAGATCGCATAGTCGACGAGCCTTTTATTTGTACCTTACAAAACATAAAGAAGGTATTCTTCTCAAAGTGCATAAATAATGGCAATTGATATATTATTGTGCATGCACCAAAAGGTATGACTACTCAAGAAGGCGAATTAAGGCTCCTAAAGATTTCCAGTCTTCTCATGATAACAACCCTAATTTAAAGTATCTTATAGTTGATTTGGAGTAAGACTAGGTATTAAAACTTTAATTTATCCCGAGGAGGGACTTAAAAGCCTCCCAATTGGCTAACCCTCTTAACTATTCCCTCATAAGTGAAATTCGCATAGGCCTCAAGATATATCTCGGAAGGTGAGGTGCTCAAATGGGAGGAAGATAAATGAACACATTGATTATAGACGAATTGCCTCCTCACTCTCTGAAAGTGGTAGAACTCCATAGTCTAGCCCAAGTTAGTCAATGCAAGCAGAATGCAAGGCGAGAGCATAACTGCCACCTCAATAATAAGACAGATAAAAATAGACTCAGCATCTATGGGACAATAAAAGGTACATCCAGAAGATGAGAAATAGCCCCATGTGAAAAACCTACCAACTCATTTACACTAAGGATGAAAGGATAATTCATCAATGTTGTTTAATTGGAGGGCCTAGAGGAGCTTTGGGAACTTTCTCATACCACCTAGTAACTCAAGAAGCTTGGCCATGGTAGGCCTTCGACTTTAGGGAAAAGTTGGGTAATATCTCAAATGAAAAGGACATGAGAATAAAGGAGTTTGTGAAGTATATATCATAATAACGGCCACATGATCACTCAACTTCAACTTGAGAAGAATCCAACTATTTATAGATAGATCCCATGGTCAGAGTTGCGAGGGGGACTGGCCTCTCTCGAGCAAGTGTCACAACAAGTCTAAAAAGAAGCTCATAAGGGGAATCGTTTGGTCTTCCTAGAAATAAAAACATACTAAGTAATGTAACAAACAATTCTGCTAAATGTGAGGTGGAATTGATTTTTGGTTCGTCAGCGCTTCTCAAGGCCTTGCTTAAACTCCCCCGAGGCAACGACTCAAAATCTTTAAACTAGTACATTTGCCATTTAGCAAAGGTATATATGGTGGTTCCAATCTGATTCATTGCAGTATATTTAGAGTAATCACATAAAGCTTAGTGGATCTCTCATACCATCCCCTCCTCTCCCTCATTCTCATAGCCATTAGAAAATACAAGCTCTCCAAAATAGGATAGGGCGAGCCACTCACAAATGTCCTCCATGGTTAGAGTGAACTCACCCCATCCAGTAACAAAAGTGTGCTAGTCCCTACTCCAATGAGAAGCCGACAAAGTGAAATTGCTACCATGATTGGCAATAGAACAATTTTTCAAACTATTGATGGTGGTGGTAAGTCCAAGCCCCTCGATAATAGCCTTATGTGAGGGGGTGGACAAGACATGATCTACCCAGAGGGACCACTCATCAGGGGAACCTCCACAAACTTTAAGTGCAATGTTGGAATGAGAAAAAACACCCATATCCACTCAAATCCTAACGACACTATCAGGTAAAAGAATAGGAAAGTCAGTAGACACACTCAAACCCACACGGGGATTCTCTATGATCTTATCCACAAACTCCTGCTCGAAATTGGCAAGAGAAGGCATGAAGGTGTCTTGAAGGACAAAGTATGGAGCAAGACGGTATAACCCAAAATATATATTTGAATCAATGTCCAAGTATTCCCTTTGAGATTTTGAATAAGTGATGGTGGATAAGGGGCCCCGCTCGTCGCAATATAAGAAGATGAACCGCCCATATTTGAGGAGGTGGAATCCAAGATGGCAGTAGTGATGGTGGTGGCTTCAGAGGCCAAAATGGTGGATACCATGATGGAAATAGGGCAGAAGCCCACTAGTACCTCGCTAGTGGTGGTGCTGGAAACAACAGAAATAGGGTTTTAAAATGAAGAGGCCATGAACGCTCAAGTTTGGCTTAAAAAATGAAAGACTAATAGTGGTTTATACTTCTCTCTCTAAAGTTCTATAAAATTTTGAAAGCTAGTAAAAGTAAAGTGAATAATTCTTAAAAGGGATATTTTTGTACTATAAAAGGGCATGCACATTTATAACGGCTAAAAGAAATAAAAAAATTATCACCCAAATGATAGGATGCATGTTCCTAGTGTGATGCATGTCTCTTCAAACCCATAAATGTGGATTGAAGTGTTATATTAATTTAATACCAACAGTGTAATGATGTAACTGAGTGAAACTGTTCACACTCCAAGATGAATTAATTCATTACACACAAAACCCTTTGGTCTACCCAACTTAAGGATTTTCTTACGATGGGACTAATGTAGAGAGGTGTTCATCTGTTATTACAAAATAATCCTAGGGCAAGCAAGCCCACTTAGAAGGTCTACCTCTTTCTAAATCAGCAAGAAAAGATTTAGAGCATGGGGGGCCACCTTGAGTTAACATGTAACCAATTGGTAATACCTGGATGAGGATCTCACCACGAGAAACCCCTACACCTTATAATGGAGCCACAGAAAAAGAAGCAAGGGTGAGAGGGCTAATCACAAGCAACCCCTCCAAACCAGACTAAGACCACAGATAAATTCCAAGGACTAGGGGGGTCACCACAAGCAACCCCTTGTCCCCAGAGTGGATCCACAAAGAAAAGGCAAGGATGAGGGGGTATCACCCTAAGCAACCCCTCTAGACAAGAACGATGCCACAAAAAAGTCCAAGATTAAGGGACTCACCATAAGAAACCTCTTCTACTATGGTTGACATCCTAGAAAAAGAAATAGAGAGAGGAGGTCCACCTAGACTGGCTCATCTGCCCCAAATCACATACCAAATAATTGACATAGGGCGAGGGGGTCCATCTTGAGTGACCTCATACCTAAGACTTGTTACTAACAGAATAAGAAAGTACTAATACTTTACTCTTTTATACAGGTCACCTGGTTCAGTAGGCAGAGTTCAATCAGGCTAGTTGGGATCTCCTAGGAGTTTTGGTTTGGTGGCTGAGAGACAAGGTTTGTTGAGTAAGCTCAACCATTTAACACTTTAAGATAGATATAATACTAGTAAAGGGACTGTAGGAGTCACTCAAGCATTCACAGAGCCCGCACTTAGTTATAACTAGAGTCAGTAGCCAAGAGGCTGCTCACAAGAAAAAACACTTTTAAAAAAATAATTTTAGAGAGGGTGTCCCTTAAGGTCACTCTCAAGTTTTATAAACTTTATATAGTGAGTTATTGTATGAAAAGATATTTTCCAAACCATTTGTTTTGTCACCATTAGGAGACATATTTTCTTTTTGACTTTGGTTTACGCCGGTGTCGTCTATCAGAGGGACACACATTTATAATAAAATTTTTGTTAAGATTTATGGGATAAACCCCACCCCCTGACCGCATTCGAACTACGAGAACTTTGATACCTTTATAGGCTACGCAGGCATTTCGGATTAAAACCCAAGACTCGGGTCCAATTTTCTAATTTTCTCAATTTCACAAATGCCCCAATTTTCCTAAAATTTCTCATTTACATGTTTATCATATGCTTGTATTACATAGTATGCTTATTTGTGTTTCATCCAACAGGTATTATCGTTTCATAATAACGATTAATATCGTGATAAACGTGGAAATCGTATTTTTTTACATATATTATTTTGGGAACATTCCTATAGATGACCTCACTCTACCTTTCACATGGTATGAGTTGAACGATTTCAATATCTATTATATATATGCACGCACACACTTCACAGAAAAATAAAGAAAAATAATAACACTAGACCATGAGATAGGATGGGTGCCTAACACCTTCCCATTCTGTAACTTAGCCCCCAAACCTTTGATCTATTGGTTTCATATGCATCAGTTTGTCCTTGATGTCTCTCTCTCGAAGTGTCAACATGTTCTTTTTCCTGTTTTGTGAAAAAAATGATGGTGACTCCATCTCTTTACATTTATCCCACACCGACGATGGTCGATGTGCCCCAAAAATGGGCGCGAGAACGCTATCTTTCGAGGGATCCTCCACCCCCTTCCGCTTAAAAATTTCTCGAGATGGCCACGGTGGAGACTTCGTTGGGGAAAAATTTTCATAAGAGGGCTAGACTCTGTTTGCATGGATGTTTTTCTTTTCTTGTGTGCATATATCCCCATTTGTATGTTTTTCATTTCTCTCCTTATCTCCTGTACACACACCTCATTCTTATGCCACTACTCACACACTTGTAGACATTATCCATGTACACTTCGTACAACACATACACTGATTAAAAATCCATCCTTAGGTTTCACTAACACACACCTCCACTTATATATATCCATGCTCACTTACACTTATCAAATACCAATTGTAGTTCATCCATGCTTAGGTTCATTACCACACACTCACTTGTTGATAATCACACACCGCTCACTCTCACATATCCATGCTTAGTATTGATTTATTTCTTATACATCATCCCCTACATGGCGTGATGATCATCAATAAAGATACTCTCTCCATAGAATACTAATAAAAAATCATGCATGATATACATAACATCATCAAAGGGCATCGCTATAGACCAAAGTTTGACCCGTTACTGGGGTGTCACTTCGTGATGGGCGCTGGTCCGGCAGGTGACAGTTAGCCTAAGCGATATAACTTTCACCTTCCATTGGCCAAGTACCTTCAACGTATATCCAACGGCTCCCTCGCATCATATCGCTTGACTAAAGTCATGAGGGGAGGTATATCACAAGGAATTCTTTCACGTACGTAGAGTATATTAAATTCTCTTTCACACGTACTATCCCCATAAGGTATATAGTGAGGCAATTCACGAACACCCAGGTATATCATACGGCTTGTCCACAGGTAACAATTGCCCTCAAAAGCAAGATGTATATCGTGGAAGTCATGCTAAAAGGGGAACCCTTAAAATTAACCCAACAACTGCATACCCGCATAGAGGTGTCAAACCTAGGACATGCATAGTTAGTTTGATAATTTTAACCCAAAAGTCTGTCAAAATTTCGGGTCGGCATGCTGCCCAAATATTTGCGCATTTTTTAAAACGGGACCCTACCGACGAGCCTCGTAACAAGTCTAACCATAGTTTTTTCATATTCCCCAAACCCACTATTTTCCAGGCTCGAGTATCGTCTGAAACTTCTTTTTTTACATTTAGGTAAACCTAATAAGTGAGAACTTAATAAACATAATCATGATCATGCTGAGGGACGTCTCTCGCTTTTCCTTATTTGTTTTTTCCAAAAAGTTTCCAAACATATTTTTCCTCTTTTACCAAAAATACCAAAAATATTTTCCCCCTTTTTTCGTATCAAAAATATTTTTCCTTCCCTGTGTCGAAAAACATTTTGTCCTCATATTTTCCAAAAAAAAATGTGTCAAAAATATTCTTTCCTCTTTTTCGAAAATAAATTTCATTTCTTTCTCCTTCTCAGGTCGATCACATACCTTTAGCCTGGCTCCCTATTGGCTTCGATCTTTAGTTGAACTACCTCGAAGCCCCGACAGTCCCCTTAATTCCTTCGAGTTCTAGATTTATCCTTTTTATATGGTGAACACATATCAAGTACCAAATTTGCAGTCGAATTTGTTAACAGTTCTATCTCAGCTCACTACCAAGATTGACAACCTTCAAATCGAGGTTCATGAGATGAAATAATATCGGGCCCCCATTCCCAAAGAGCCCGAGCTCCTCTTTCCTCATGCTTTAGGTCTTCCTACACCCGAGCCTATTTGGGTTCCCGAGGAATAGCATCATGCTTCACGTGCTCCTCTTGTTAACGGCCCATCGCTAGCGCAACTTCTTATGTCGAATCATTCCCAGCCAAGGTCTCACTAACTCGTGACATATGATTTGAAGGAGGAAGAACTGGACAAAATCAAGAAAGAACTCAAGATGTTTACTAAGAAATTTGACCAAGTTAGACTCTATGGAAATTACATGGACTACACCCACATGCCTCCATATCCTAAAGCCAGGTTGCCAAAAAAGTTCAAGATGCCCAATATCGAGAAATTCGGATGTAGTGGACCTCCAATTATTCATCTCCACAGTTATCACCGAGCCATAACTCTCCTAAGGTTTTCTAAGGAAATAATGGCCTAAACGTTCCAACAGTTCTTGATGGATAGCGCTCTCTGTTGGTTCTTATCTCTTGAAGAATCCCGAATCCATAGTTGGGAAAATGTTGCTCGTGAGTTCATATCACAGTATAAGTACAACGAGGAGTTAGAGGTTACCCTCCATGAATTAGAGTTACTCAAACCTAATCCTGGGGAGTCCGTCAGTAACTTTATAGAAAGGTGGAGAGAGAATTCATCCACCATGACCAAATTGTCCTACCGAAGAGGAAGAAGTTAGTATCGTGAAAAAGAACTTCTTACCCTATGTCCAAGCAATGATGGGAGGACAGTATTACCCTCATTTCTGATCCCTCCGAGAAGTAGGATTGGAAATAAAAGAAGGTGTGTCCAAGATAGAGGTCAAACCAAAGAAATCATCTGGACAGTTCACTCCTAGAAAGTTTGAAAAACCTACCAATACCGCAGTTTCCACCATCAACAACATCTCTCAGCCTGCCACTTCATGGGGACTAAAAATATGCTCTAACCAAGTCCGTAAGGATTACACCGAGCTTCATTCTCCCCTCTTCGAAGTTTACCAGTCCTTCATGAGCACAAATCTTATCAAGACTTTGGACCCTCGTCCATTACCTCACCCACTTCCGATAAATTTTAAGCCAGATGCCCACTTTGACTTCCATCAAAACATCGGACATACCACCGACCAATGTTTTCACTAAGAAAATGTGATCTAAGTCCTGATTGATCGGGGTATCATCTCCCCAGCAGCCAAACCTAAAACAAACACTACACATAATCTCCTCCCAAATCCTACAAATGCCATCTTCCTAGAAGAAAACCCATAATTTGACCCACTACCGGATCATACTAAGTGAATCACCAATCATACCCATGTACTCTCCCAAACCTCTCCAAACAAGCCCATAATTTCTCTAACACCCTACTAGCTTTGTCTATCAGGCCTTATCACTCCTCACCAGAGCATGCATCACTGTCCGCACCCATTCTGGAGTTGAAGACATGGAACTGTCAGAAATGTTGAAGAAACTCCTAGAGTTTGGGCTGAAATCCCCCCCCCCCCCCTCAGATGATCGTCGACTATCAAAGATTCAGTATGTTATTCTTAGAAGCTCGAAAATAGGACCCAGAGTCAGACAATAGGGTGGTACCGACTGATGAAGTCGGTTTAGATGATCTCGTCCAAATCATGGTGGATTTATCTCGACAGACATGTGATATTTACATTATATTCGGACTACTCAATGCTTTCAAACTGCAAGGGAGTATACTCCCTTCACTTTCACATCTCCCCGCTGAATGGGAGGACTTATATGAAGAGTCCATTGAAGTTGTGGAAAGTATCAAATTTTTATGGAAAAATAATATCGTTTCCACCAGTTGGGGGGACGAATTCGATGATTCAGACGAAAACTAGAGTTCAGAAAAAACTAGTCCGATAGTTAGCATGTGTGGGACGATATCAATTGAGGAGGTACTAGGAGAGATCAATAGGGTGGATGAACAACCCGATATCGATGAAGAAACATGATTTCTAATCTTCCCTCCTTCTGTGAACCACATGACCAGTTCAGGAAGACGTTACCATATCCCAAGCCTACATCCATCAACGAGCGATAAAGGGAAGGGTGTCAAGAATCTTCCTATGTTAGAAATGACCCTAGAGGAAAGCAAGATCATCGATCAATTAAAGAAAACCCAAGCCAATATTACTCCATGAGGACTTTTGATACCTTCCTAGCTACCCCAAAATTCCTTGATGAAGATACTCATAAGACCCATAGTTCCTCCATCAACCATTCCAGAAGAAGCAATGAATCTAGTTATATCCTTGATTTCTACTAGAATGCTCTCCTTCTCCAAAGAAGAAATCCCTAAGATGGGACCAAACCATAATAATGCTCTCAACATCTCTGTCGAAGTAATGGGGAAACGTGCCCCACTCTCTCTTGTCGATAATGGATTAGCTCTTAATGTTTGACCATTGAGCAACTTCAATTGTTGGGATTGAAAATGAGTGACCTATTCCAACCTCTACCGCCATACGTGCCTATAATAATACTCGTCGATAGGTAATGGGATCTATAAAACTTACTATAGGGATTGGCCCTATAAATCCTATTATTAAATTCTAAATCATTGATATCCCAACCTATTTTAATATGCTTCTCAGATGCCTGTGGCTCCACAGCATAAAGGAAGTGTGATATGCCCAATATGTACCCTCATACTTGGAGTGGACAACCTTGGCTAATATAACAGCCGAGTCGACAGGAGGCTCGTAATTTCCATCAGAGAAGTTTTCCTTCACAAGGTCGGCCCCACAATAACCCACCTCGGCTGGCCATCAGACGAGGTCAGACACACCATTGGCTATGGCAACTTCCACCATCATACTCTATTTCAGTCGACACTTCAGCTATGCTTAAGATCTAAACCTGGATGGTCAATCAGACTGAGGTCATACTTGATTTTGGTGGAACAAAGATGAATCTTTGACTTACCAGGCATCGTACTCGGCTGGGTCGAGGTTTCAATGGATGACATCATAAATTCGATCATAAGTAAGCATATGAGAAGACTTGGAACACGTGGAAAATCAGTTATAACCAAATTATTCCCCTCATGTGAGGCAATATTTGGTCATCATTCCTTACATGTGTCACAACCAGGTGTCCACCTATGATTATTGAATTCAGATCACCCATGCGCATAGTATGCTTGGGAGGTACACTACACCCCCAATAACTACATATACATTTATTCCCCTACCTTGCAAAAGGATCCATAATTTTCACCCTAGTGGGAGCCCTGGAAAAATATACAACAGAAAGAGAAAGTGAGAGATTGTACCACAGGCCATTAGTGCCTTCATTCTAGTGAAATTACTCACACCCTCACAATGGACATAGGCCAAATTGGTTGAACCACTTATATACTAGTGTATCTCCTCTTCTCTTCATCACCTTCTACTAGATGCTAACTCTTGTGTTGACATTGTTATTACTAGCTTGAGATCACCAACACCTCTTACTGGTGGTGAAGTTTACAACATCACCAATTTGGCACCGTCTATGGGAACGAGAGGATTAATCTATTCCTCCTATGCTGCTTAAGCTCATCGGAGACTCTGGTGGTGAACCAGGCCTACCCCTTTTTGTGTGGAGATTTTTCACCATTTAAAGAGACCCTTAAAGGTATTGAGCTCCTTAGTATTTTAGTTATAAGCTCTCTAGTCTACTTACATGGCATGAGAGTTACCATCTCCACCGTCTGGTGTTGGAGGACCCAAATCAAGCCAAGCACAACTCCAGTCCGAGATGGCTGAGGTGGCGGCGGCCTTGAAGTCCTTAGTTGCTACTTAACAAGTAATGCATGAGCAATTTGCCCAGCTAAGCCAGAACATAATCATGAGACCACCTAGGGTCTCACCAAAGATAATTAATCCGGCATATTATTAAGGATAACATGAGGCTAGGGGACCACTTCAGGCACCATGAAAATACCTACCTCATCCTCAACGATGGAGGGATGTTGTTGACCCTAGGCATTTACGCCTAGGGAGGTAAGGACACCCTTTCTCGAAGGATAGGTATGATGATATAGAGGATGAGGATGCTTTGGCTGACTATTGGTAGCCATATGAAGTACCAAAAAACACCATACATCCTATCTAGTAGAGCAGAGTTCAAGGTGAAAGACGAGATCGCGATGCCCGTTAACGAGGTTTAGCTTTTGACCGGTTAAGTGGAGGGTTGGCCTTCAAAGACTCGGACCAGTTAATAACCTGCGAGAGAGGCTCTCCATGTTAAGAAGCATAGCTAGCTCACAAAGAGACACTGTCAATCATCGACCCCATTATGGTCAACCCCCGTAGGTCCGAGACTGTGGTTAGAGGGAAGTTAATAGTCAGCGTTGTGCAACAGCTAGGGAACCCTCATTCCACCCTTTAGAGGTAGATGGGGAAAACCGCAGCCAGGACGATGTTGTAAAGCCATGGAATGACTATATTCAAAGGCTGGAAGAGAAGATATGGGATCTTATAAAAAGCCAAGACCCATTACAGAGGGGCCACTCAAAGGGTTCACCATTTGTGACAAGGATTATCAACTTCCAAACCCCTATAAAATTGAAACCTCCACTGGTGTTTCCTAAGTATGACGGAAGTACCACTACAGTCCATCATATCAAAATGTATAATCTACTGTAGACATTTATTCAATCTCTGACAAGATGAGGTGTCGAGCTTTCTCAAGCTCTCTAACTGGGGCTGCACATATCTGGTTCACTTCTCTTCCTAAAAATTCAGTTGAGAGTTTTAAAGGCTGGCCGAGAGACTTATTCACAACTTTTGTTTTGGGGTAAGATATCAGAAGAAGACGACTGAATTTTTAAAGATTATGTAAAGTTGTAAAGTAAGGAAAGAATGAAAACCCTAGTTAATCTGAATTTATGTAAAGTAAGGAAAGAATGAAAGGCTTAGAGATTATATTGCGAGGATCAATAAGGAAAAGTTGGCGGTTGAATATTATGAAGAGAGTATAGCCATGATTGCCATTATTGGAGGACTTCATAAGGGAAAGTTACTCTGGAAGCTTGATGAAAACCCTCCTAAGTCTATGGTCGAGTTGTTAGCAACAGATGCAAAGGTCATGAATGCAGAAGAAGCAATGGCTGTGAAATATGAAGATGGGAATGGAATAGCAGTGAGAAGTTTCAAAAGAAAAGGGATGGAAAGAAGAGGACTGCAGATGATAAGTTTACAAAATATACTCCTTTAACGGTATGTTGCGAACACATCCTCAACGAAATAAAGAATGACAGGTCTCTGAGATAGACGGAGAAGCTTAAGTCTCCTCCATATAAGAGAAACAAGAATTTATGGTGCGAGTTCCACCAAGATTATGGATATCTAACTGATAAATGTTTCTCCCTGAAGGACAAGATCGAAAAAATGTTGAAGTTTTGAAATTTGAGAAAGTACTTGGATGATAGATCCTCAAAGGGTGGATGAGCCGACCCTAGATGAAAGAGAAATGAAAAATGTCGAGAAAACACCCCTGCCAGGAAAGATGATGTCTTCGATGATGATGAGGATGACCCTGACCTCCCACCAAAGGATGATAATGCCCCTGTAAAGAGGGTCAACATGGTCTCTTTTGGTGTGAGCACTATCTGTGGGGGACTAGCAGGAGGTGGATCAGAGGTAGCTAATCACAAGGATCATTTTGCCGAATTGAAAGCAATAATAAAAGCTTAGGTTTTGAACTTGCTTTGATAGAAGTTAAACATGAGAAAAGAAAAAAAGTAGACATGGACAACCTCGTAGTCGGCTTCTCATGGCTTGATTTCAAGGGTATCATATCCCCCCATGATGATCCTATAGTCAACACTATAAGGGTGCAGGATTGTGAAGTTCAGAGGATCCTTATGGACGGAGGAAGTTCTGCTAACATTATGTTTTGGCCCTGTTTCAAGGGCTTGGGTCTTAGCCGAGGAAGGCTTGTCCCTTATCATTAGCCCTTGATCGGCTTCAGCTAGGAGAAGGTACATCCGTTGGGAATATATGAAATGGATGTAAGAATGGGAGATAAATGGCGCAAGAAGTTGACCAAAAAATTCCATTTCTTTGAGATGGATGAAAATATCTTCTCAGCCTAAAACCTCATAATGGGATGAGTATCCCTCAAGGAATTTTAGGTCGTGACTTCAACGGTCCACCAAATGCTAAAATTATCAACTCCCTATGGATTAGGGGAAGTGTAAGGTGACCAAACATCGGCACGATAATGCTATATTAACTCTCCAGAAGAGAGAGATTCCCATAAGAAGGCAACAACCAAGTACAATATTGACACACTTAATCCTAGAGATGAAATAAAACTTTAAAAGGGAGGTTCTACGGACGAGGCAGAATCCATCTTCCTCAATGAGAATAAGCCAGAAAAAACCATCCAACTTGACAAATCCCTAAGGCCTGAGATCAAGGAATATATAGATAAGTTTTTAAGGAAGAGACAAATTATCTTTACTTGGAGCCATGGAGACATGGCAGGTATTGTAACTGAAATTATGTGTCATAAACTCAATGTTGTAGAGGATGCCAATACCATTAAGAAGAGAAGAAGGATATACTCAAGAGAGAAGTACGAAGTCATCAGCGATGAGGTTCGAAAGCTTGAAGATGCCTAGTTTATTAGAGAAGTTATATACCCTGAGTGGCTGTCTAACGTTGTCATAGTGCCTAAAGCTAATGGGAAATGGAGGATGTGTGTAGACTTCACCGATTTAAACAAGTCATGCCCAAATGAAATTTTTCCCCTGCCTCGTATAGATCAGATGGTGGATGCCACAGCAGGACATGAGCTCATGAGCTTCATGGATGGATATTCTGGGTATAATTAGATCTTCATGGACTCGACAAACTCAGAGAAGATAGCCTTTATCACAGATAAGGGGACCTATTTCCACAAGGTCATGCCTTTCGGCCTAAAGAATGCAGGGGTAACTTACCAACGTATTATATATAAGATGTTCGAGGATCAAATAGGAAAGTCCATGGAAGTTTATGTGAACGACATGTTGACGAAGAGTTTGAATGTCAACACTCATGTGGCCGACCTTGAAAGAACTTATGACACCATGGACAAATACAGAATGAAACTCAACCCGGACAAATGTGTCTTTGGGGTAGGAGCAGGAAAGTTTTTGGGCTTCATCATCAACCAAAGGGTACTAGAGTCTAACCCTGTGAAGATCAAGGCTTTATTGGAAATGAAGACACCCAGAACCATCAAAGACATTCAGATGCTAACCGGACAAGTCGTTGCACTTAACAGGTTCGTCTCAAGAGCTATAGATAAATGTCTTCCTTTTTTCAAGCTTCTCAAAAAAGCCTTCGAATGGAATCAGCAATGTGACAAATCTTTTAAAGAGCTTAAGTCCTACCTCGTATCCCCTCTACTCCTATCTTGGCTAGTTCAGGGTGAGAAGCTATATGTATATTTAGTTGTCTCAGAGTCATCCATCAGTGATGCAATAGTAAGAGAAGAGGATGGAGTGCAGAGACCAGTGTACTTTAATAGCAAAGCACTATAAGGGTCTGAGAAGAAGTACCCTCGGATTGAAAAGTTTGCCTATGCTTTGATACAAGCTTCTAGGAAAATGAAGCCATACTTCGAGGCCCACTCCATGGTTATCCTTACTGATTCCCCACTAAGAGAGGTCCTCCACAAGCTTGAGAAGTCAGGAAGGCTAATGACCTGAACAATCGAGTTGGGGGAGTACGATATTGTTTATCACCCCACAGTTGCCATCAAGGGATAAGAACACGCAGATTTTGTGTCCGAGCTTACCTTGGATGAGACAGATGATAAGAAGAGTCACAAGGCTACAGATGAGCCAGTAGGAAGAAATATCAGTCGAACTTTGGATGAAGTTGAGTCAAGTACATCCAGACAAAGAATAGTTGGGAATAAAGAAGAGAGATACCTCTTCAAGCACAGGACCGTCTCAAAGGGAAACTTCTCTTAAAATGAAACCATTTGGAATCTCTTCATCGATGGGTCATCCTATGAAAGCGACAGTGGAGCAGGGTTGATAGTGTCGGCACTAGATGGAAAAGATATTGAGTATGCACTTGGGTTCATTTTTAAAGCTTCCAATAATGAGTCAAAGTATGAGGCATTAATAGAAAGTACCTCTTTGGAAAAATCCCTCAATGTCGGCCATCTTCTAGTCAACAGTGACTCATGATTAGTCGTAAATCAAATCCTAGGGGTGCACGAGGCAAAAGATGAAAGGCTAGCCAGATACCTGAAGAGGATGAGATCGATGCTAGAAATATTTAAGGGAGTAAAGATGAAGAGGATAACTCGATTAGACAACAACTGAGTTGATGCACTCACGAGGTTGACCTCATCAATAAGAACAAACATATGGAAAACAGTACCAGTTGAGATTCTGCTCAAGCCGACCATTGAAGAGGAAGATGTTGGTAGACCTTGCCTATTCTGAGCATGGGAGCCTCGTGGATGGATCCCCTTATCAAATAATCATAGAGGGAGAACTTCCAGATTCAAAGTAAGAAAGGAGAAACCTAAGGTTCAGAGCTGCTAAATTCTCCATTGTGGGAGATGTCATGTACAAGAAGGGATTTTTACTCCCTCTTCTCAGATGCATTGACCCTTAGAGGTTCCATATATCTTGTAATATGTGCATGGAGGCTCTTATTTAAGTCACATTGGAGGAAGATACTTGGCTAAGAGGATAATTACTCAAGGATATTGGTGGCCGACCTTGGACAAAGATGCAGCTACATATGTGAAGAGATGTGATAAGTACCTGAAGTTCTCCACCATTACCCATCATCCTCACCAGCCTCTAACATCTATCAGCTCCCCTTAGCCATTTCCAGTATGGGTATTAATTTGGTACGACCCTTGTCAATGGCTATAAATAACTATCGGTGCGTAATTGTGGAAATTTATTATTTCTCCAAATGGGTAGAATTGAGCCCATGATCACAATCACTTATTAGAAGACCTTCCAGTTCAACTGGAAAAACATCATATGTAGGTATGGCCTCCCAAACACCTTAATCTTAGACAATGGAACCCAATTCAAAAAAATTTCCTTGGAAAAGTACTGTGAAACAATAGTTATCAGATAGTTCTTCTCTTCCCCTGGACGACCCTGAGAAAATGGTCAAACTGAGGTCACAAATCGAACAAATCTTGATGGGATAAAAAAGAGGTTGGAAGAAGCCAAAGGAAGATGGATAGAAGAGGTATATTTCATGCCTTGGGCTTACAGAATGACAGTGAGGACACCCACAGGGGAAACTTCATTCATGTTAGCTCATAGCTCAGAGGTTGTCATCCCAACAGAGATAGGGCTTCCCACTCATAGAGTTCAGACATATGACGCTCGAAGGAATGGGTAAGAGAGAATACTTGATCTTGATTCGATTGAGGAAAGAAGAGAGGATGCAGAGATACGACGAGCAACCCATCAGCAGAGAACTACGAGATTCTATAATCAGAGGGTAAATTGAAGGCCGGTAGTTATGGAGACCTAATCCTAAAGAAGACGTGGTAGAAAACCAATAAGCTCCATCCATATTGGCATGGTCCTTGAAGGATAATTGACGAGGTTGTACCAAGTACCTATCGACTAGAGAATCTTGAAGGAGAGCCATTCTCAAACCCTTGGAACGCCAACCACTTGAAGAAATATTATATATGATGTTGTAGTTGTTTTTATTTTTTTGTAATACACGTATGATACAAAAGACATCAAACAGACTATGAATGAAAAACATCAAAGTTATGTCTATAACTTTTGTTCTAATGTATATGTTTAAACATCATTAATTTTGTGAAATTATGGAGCTAAAACACCATCATTGGGTGGCCTCAGACCTTTAACATCATTAGATTGGTGAAAATATGATGTAAAACACCATAATTTGGTGACCTTGGGACTTTAACATCATTAGATTGGTGAAAATATGAGGTAAAACACCATAATTTGGTGACCTCGGACCGTTAACATCATTAGATTGCTGAAATTATGGAGGTAAAACACCATAATTTGGTGACCTCGGACCTTTAACATCATTAGATCGGTGAAATTATGGAGGTAAAACACCATAATTGGGTGGCCTCAAACCTTTAACATCCTTAGATTGGTGAAATTAGGGAGGTAAAACACCATAATTGGGTCACCTCAGACCTTTAACATCATTAGATTGGTGAAATTATGGAGGTAAAACACCATAATTTGGTGACCTCGGACTTTTAACATCATTAGATTGGTGAAAATATGAGGTAAAACACCATAATTTAGTGACCTCGTACCTTTAACATCATTAGATTGGTGAAAATATGAGGTAAAACACCATAATTGAGCGACTTCAGACCTTTAACATCATAATCTAGTAAAATTTATGGTGAATGTGTGAAACATCACAATTATAGAGAAAAAAATATCATATGAAACAATAGAATTAGAAAAAGCCAAACAGCTTATGTTCTTAACAGGAAGAGGGCTCAGAATTACATTCAGAATAACAAGAATTATAAAGAATATTAACCAAAGTTCATCAAAACCACAACTATAAAAAAACTTCACATGGAAAAGTTGTTAATTAATAAGAGAGCCTATTCCTCGGCAGGAGCCAACCCACCAGCAGCTGCAGTCGTCCTGCCAAGATCGATATTTGTAACTTTAACTTTGTCATCATGTCGAACACCGTCATCTATCTCAGTGACCTCAAGAGGGGTCATCTCGGATGGAGCATCATGAATCTCTTTTACTTCTTTTAATGCTTGGACGAATCGTGGATCTTCAAAACCGGGATCGATAAAATCCTTGGCACCTAAGATCTCGGACTCCCCTTGCTTCATTCTCGCCCATCGACTTATCTCTTTAATACCCCTATCTATAATACCCCTCATTTAAAACCCATCTCTAGCATCTTTCAATGCAGCTTTGACAGCAGCATTAACCTTTGATTGGAGAACATCATCTTTTGCTTTCAGGGCCTCGTTGTGGTCCCGCTTAAGCTGAGTAATATGGTCGTCTTGCCCCTTGAGGTCTCCCTTCAGCTTTTCAACCTCGGCCTTCAGAGAAGGCTCAAATTTTTTAGCATCCTTACCCTTTTCTATAAGGGTCAGCTTCTTTAAAGTCCACTCAACAAGCCGGTGAAAAGGGAAGACCAACCATGCAGAAGAAGATCAAATATATGAACTTATCAGTAATAATTTCTAAAAATTCTAGCTAATAATTAGGATAAAGATAGCTAAAAACTGATACATGGATTAATTTGTGAAAAGCGAACTCAACCAATGAAGGGACATCTAAGGCACAAAGAAAATTTTTGTCTTCCTCGGTCATTATGGTGCCAATAGCATTGATAGCTTTTAGACTGTGGCTGATCATGCTATCTCTAATTTTGAGCTGAGATAGATGAGCAACCAAGGCATCATCAATCGAAATGGGTATGGCATGATCTTTGGCTTGAATCTTACTCAGCCTCGTATGAGCCGGGTCAGTTGAAGACTTCCTCTTCTTTCTAGCATCAGCCTTTGAGGTGTCGACGCTCTTTTTGTGTTAGATGGTGGTACATTCTTTCCACCTCATTTCTCCATGAACTTCACAAGGCTGGGAGCCAACATCTCCCAAAAGTCATCTGAAATGCCTGTTGGTCGCTCTGTAAAGGATAAGTCTCTAATTTAGCCAGTTAGATAGGTAAAAAATATACGAGACATCACTTGGTAAGAAAAATGTTGAGACTTAGAAGGCTATTCTAGGGGACCACCCCCCAAACCTGTCTGAGAAAGGTGATAGGGGGTTATCAGATGTTCATATTTAATAAGATAACCGTTTTCGCCTTGATTACAAAGGTCCTCAATGTTCTTGTAATTGTCCTGGCTAAGATCAGGGTCGGCTTTAGCCACGAGGGAGACTTCCCCCATCTCAGAGGGGTCCTTGGAATCAACGTTCCTTAAAGCTTCCTCTAATCCAAACTCCCAAGCCCCAGAAATAAAGAAGCACTGAGGTTTCCAATTGTGATAACCAAGTGCATCTTCTTCTCGGATTTCCTGGCTAAGAAATGATAGTAGCCGTGGTGATTTTTGGTAGATGAGGGAATATAACAACCAGTAAACTCTCTAACTGGAAGGTTTGAGTGGTGAATAGCCATCCAAAGGACGATGGCCCCAATCATAACCCTCCAAGCATTTGGGGACAATTGGGAGGGGGCAAGATTTATGTATGAGAGTATAGCTTTAATAGTTGGGTGGATAGGAAAACGTAAACCCAACTTAAATATGTGCTCATAAACACAGATTTTGCCATCATGGCCATCGAAAGCTCTTTTGTCTTTCAGAGGTTTCCTAAGGATGATTGAGGAATCTATAGAATAAAGATGCCTAAAAGAAAGAGGATGGTACTTATTCACGGTACTCTCATACTCTGCAGCTACATAGGTATCAATTTCACTTCCTTCATCATCATCACCATCCATAGCAACTTCGGCTTGGGAACTTGTAGGGGAATCACCAAGAAACCTATTCGAAAACTCAAAACCAGTGGCGACCGATAGAAGAATGGCATGAATTGGAGGGGGAATTGCTACACTGGGCCCTAAGATGTCTCTGGAAGGAGATCTACATGAAGTTCTAGCATCTCTATGGGATGAGGCTCTGCTCAAAACCTCGACTTCCTCCGAAACCTCATCTTGCCTAGGGGAGCAATCCATAGCCTCTTGAAAAGAGTCTACAGTCTCAGTAGCCTCGAAGGTATACATAGGGTCTGAGGAAGTTGACTCAGACATTGGCACAGGAACCTCTACGGACTCAGTACGCTAGGCAGGCTCAGGGTATATAACCTTCAAAGGTGGAGGAAAATTTGTCTGAGAGGAAAGGACTCACCCCTATGAGCCTCCTATTAGGCTAACTCTATCTACCTAATATTTTCAAAGGTCTTCTCACATAGAGATGGGAACTCTTCAATTAGTTTATACAAAGCTCTAAGCATTCGGTAGATGACACTAGACTTAAAGAGTTTGAACTAAGGGGACAAACAGGAAAAACAACTTGTGCTACTCAAGTTAAAGATTAAAACTTGGAATCCAAAGGGTTTCAACTAAGAACTTCAAGAACACTCAAAGATTGGGTCACCGGAGAAGATGATCGGAGGGTCGTCAAGAAGTCTAAAAGCAAGCATTTTTTGCTAAAACAACCCCAAGACAACCTAGTATGGCCCCAAAGTCACTCAAGCTTTACAAACCTAACCCTATAGCCACTCAACAACGGCGGAAAGCCTCACCGAAAAAAAGGAAAAGATCATTAGAAAAGGAAAAGCTCACCAAAAAAACAAAAATGTAAAGTGATGACCAGAAATGGAAAAGGAAAGGTAGAAGAGAAATACCTGATCGAGTTAGATTGAGGAAGGAAGAAATTAAAGGCAAGGAACCTTGAATCGCAGCAGAGTTATGGAGGTTCTGAGAAAGAGTTGCAGAAAGGGCTCAGGAATGAAAAAGAGACAAGAAAGAGAATGAGGAGAGAGAAAGTATTTAAACCTTTTCCTAATGATGGGGCACAATTTTCATGGCACCCATCATTACCCTAGAGAACCTAAAAGGCGTTGTTAGAGTTGTATACCTTGGGGAACACGTTAACCACTTTAATGAGTGACATGTTTACAAAGAACCACTCTAAACCCTAAGACACCAAAAAATGACTCCTCATCGACCTAACTTACATACCCCTCAGCCACCCACTCACATAGGAGACTAGGGCCTAGGGCTGATTGATATGCCCAATATGTACCCTCGAACTCGAAGTGTACAACCTCTGGTAATATAACGGCAGAGTCGATAGGAGGCTCACAATTTCCATCAGAGAAATCATCCTTCACAAGGTCAGCCCCATAATAACCCACCTCGTCTGGCCATCAGACGAGGTCAGACACATCATTGGCTCAAGCAACTGCCACCCTCGTAATCTACTTCAGTCGACACTCAGCCATGCTTAAGATCTAACCTCGACTGGTCAATCAGGCCGAGGTAATACTTGAGTTTGGTGGAACAAAAATGAATCTCGGAGTTACCAAGCATCGTATGCATCTGGGCTGAGGTTACCACGAATGACATCACAAATCTGAGCATACTTAAGAATATGAGAAGACTTGGAACATGTGGCAAATCAGTTATAACCAAATCATTCCCCTCACGGGATAGAATATTTAGTCATCATTCCTTACATGTGGCATATCCAGGTGTCCACCTATGATTAATGTATTCAACTTGCCTACGCTCATAGTATGCTTGGGGGGTACACTACACCCCCGCAAGCACTATAAATACATGTCTTCTCCTACCTTGCAAAAGGATACATAATTGTAACCCTAGTAGGAGCCCTGGAAAAATATACAACAGAAAGAGAAAGTGAGATATTGTAATACAAGTCATTAGAGCCTTCATTCTAGCGAAATTACTCACACACTCATAATGGACGTAAGCCAAATTGACTGAACCACTTATATACTAGTGTTTCTCCTCTTCTCCTCATCACTTTCTACTAGATGATTACTCTTGTGTTGCCATTGTTATTGCTAGCTTGAGCTCACCAACACCTCTTACTGGTGGTGTAGTTTGTATCATCATCAGGGTGTCTTCTTCCCTTCGTCAGAATTTAAATTCTTCACCAATGGGTAGGTCATCACCATATTGTGCAATGACGATAATACCGAGAATGCAAGCACAAGTAATTCAGTACTTGAAATAAAAGACGGGATAAATGATATGTTTATATCAGGTTCCCGAGTTGAACCACATCTTATCCCAGTAGGGGATGATTTCAAAGATAAGGTCCGTCCAGAATATGACCCCCATGGAAACGTCAATGTAATCCAGATTTTTAAGAACATGGACTTCATACTCGGACTAGGACTAGGAATAAGTCAACAAGTGATACTTGATCCTATTATGTTGAAGAACGTCTTTACTCCCTATCTCTTACTCTATTATCCATCAGAAGAAGAACACAGAATGATCCGTCAGCCTCGACTGAAGAGGAGGTCAGAATGGACCAAAACTGTCTCCGGAGATTCCCTGAACGAAAGATTCATCATAGAGGGTGAAGATTTTCCTTTATGTGGCTTCCCCGAACCATGGTATGATTAGGCAGATAAAAACATGAAACCAAGAATGGATATCTTCTTTCAAGAAAGATACCCATGGGCCAAGAGTTCCCAGTACAATGTACAATCGCTCACTAAAGTTACCAGAGTTTATGAGGAAAGTGACTCCGAGGATTCTTTTCATTTACATACACTGGGTGTGACACCCTGCCCAATAAACACCGGGTGATCAGTCCTATATCAAATTAAACAGGAATCACATATGGATCATTAATTGCATCACTATCAAAAAAATATAAAACTTACAAACCACCTAGTATTCAAAAAGTTGATGTAAAAGTTTTAATCTTTCTATTAACCAAGACATAATATAATGCAGAGAAAAATAAGCATCACATACTGATAGAGTCAAATCATATCATCAAATAACTAAAATAAAGTCGTGTCGAATAAACCATCGGCTAAATCCAAACCAAAATAAATTAACAGAGATTAATAAATCCCATACAGTCTGAAATGAAATAAATGAATAAAACCATGAGCGATATGCTCGAGATAAACTGAGATAACATTCATAAACTATGAATAGAATAAGAGAAGCGCCTATCCTAATCTAACAACATCCACACATGTTGCAGCTGCGAGTCCCTAGAGTGAATTCAAGCCTGGCGTCCCTATGGTTGGACACATAAAAGGTTTTGAAAATATTTGATAGAAAGGGTTAGAACCCAAAATATTTTGAAAATATTTAGCAAGAGATTAAATTGCAATAATTTAAAATGCATGAATTCTCTTCATATTTAAGCTAGTGTCCCACTCCTTTGAGGATAGACTCACCCCTCAACTAATGTTCACACCTAACTCTTTCTATATATCCCCCATAGTCATCTACCCCGTAACTAGATAATTGATATAACTTCTTTCAACCACCAAACTCAAACCTGAGTATGCTTAAGATATGATTCAAAATTTGTTAATAACGATAACTTAGTTAATCATTTTCCCTTTTTAAATCCATATAACATTCACACCCGTTATATAATAACTACAGTTCACTTTATGTGTCGAATTACCCGTATATAACTATTTATCCCATTATATACGTAAAATTATATTACAACATTCACACATATGTTGAACATATATATAATTCATACTATCGAGTAATACCTCATTGGATGTATTCTCTAAAATGCTATCAACCCATGCAACTCAGTCCCACCTGGAGTTCCGAGACAACTATGGTCCGTTGAATTGGAACGTAAATAATAATAATTGTAATGGACGTGGTCATATTCCCCCAAGTATGAGGACATAATATCAATGCCCCACCTCTGAAATTGAACGCTATGACCTGGGATATACGCACCCCACTCCTCAAGCTAGGGGATTCACCCACATCATGCAACCTCCCTTTATAGCACTAGAGTATATAATTTAAATAAATATCTAGTCACTGATATTAATAAATATATATATATATATATATATATATATATATATATATATATATATATATTATACTATCACACAACGTATATATATAATCTAAACTCCGGCTTTACCGTGTACAAAAATCCGTAGCACTAGCCTATATTTTCCAGAGTCTATGCTCCGACTCTAATTTAATTAATTTATGTTCTTCACGAGTCTATGGTCTGACTCTAATTTACTTAATTTATCCATCAATTGATTTATTACCCTGGTGTCACTCAACCAATATACCTGGACTCCCTCACTTGGCTTGTATCTTAATATTACCCGAGTCTATATTCTGACTGCAAATTAATATATTTCTCTTAATAATTAATTTAATACCTTGGTGTCACTCAACCAGTATATCCGGACTCGCTCACTTGGTACGTAACTAAATATTCAAAATTTAATGGCCCAAACTCCCTTAATAAGTTTGACATAACTTATTAATTTAGTTTAACCTTAATATTTATTTCTCACATTAAATATTAAAAGAAACCTTAGACAGTTTGTCCCTCGCAGTCCCAAACAATCCCAGATTTAATATACCTCCTTACTGTAAAAAATTTCCTTCCTCGAATTCAATCCAGAACCACTCAATAAGGTAAAAAAAATCAGCCAAATTTGCTAAGTCGCTCGAACCAGATGGTGCCTTGTTCGAACGATGTGTCATGTCGTTTGAACGACTTCTGACGTCGTTTGAACCATAACCAAGGTCATTCGAATGACCTTAAGAATTTTCTCTCACTTCTCTTCATTCAGATCAGTGTTCTTGGAAGGAAAACCCTAAACTTTTTGCCCAAAAACCTTCATTGTAACTTCTTTTAAGTCTAAACAAAAAGGTCTTTATTCCCAAATTTATCCAATCACCAACACATGTATAAAATTACAACAGTTCTTCCCTAAATCCCTTCCTTTTAATAAATCGAATCTAATTTATCTATGAGTTTCCTCCACAATAGATATGAATTAATATTCATAGCAAAACTAAAAGTTATTCGTATGTTTCACAAATAAAACCCCATTTATGTGTCAACTAAACCAAAAAAGCATTTGTTTACACCTACTATGATATGAATTGAAGACAACAATTAATTTCGAATCAAGTTTAACCACTTGCCTTAGGATTCATAGTGTGTGATTAATCCTTTGGTGTAGAGATTGTTGTGTGATGAAGAACACCTCTCTTATTCTTCCTCTTTGGTTCCCAAGAGTCCTCCCTCTTTGCTTTTCTATGTTCTGAGATTCTCTCTAATGAGCTATGGCTACCCACAACTCCTAAACCTAGGTTTATATCTCCTAATCCCATTTTTTGTCACATGGGCCTAATTAAAATGGCCCAAATACCTCCCTTATGGTCTCGGCTATGCCCAAAAATACCCCATGACCCATTTACCACCCACGGGTACACTTTTCCCCCTATCTCGTCCCATTCAGACTCAATCGTGCACTCAAAATTGACATATGAATTAATCTATTAAAAGTTCCTATCTCACACCCAACTTGGTCCATATCTGACTCCGATATGAGATATATAAATGCCACGTCACTAATACACATTATGACGTAAATAAATTATTACTTTTCACTTAGTAATTTAATTTCATAAATATTAACCATTTACTCTTCGATTAATATTTAAATAAATATTACCATAATTAATTCAATTAAAGTACGACACGCAAGTAATTTAGAATTTAACAATTTAATTAAATATTAAATGTACAAAAATATGTGATGTTATATACTCCCCACCCCCCACCCCCACCCCAAGCAAAGGAATTTTATCATCGAAATTAGATCATAACTGCGGCGAATAACTCTAGATACTCCTCTCGTATTTCCTCTTTCCGCTCCCATGTACACTCGTCAATACTATTATGCTCCCACTAAACCCTGACTAGGGGCACCACCTTAGATCGTATCTTTCGCTCACTGAAACCCAAAATTGGATTGGATCTCTCCTCATATGAGATGTATGGTTGTAAATCAATCTCCTCGAGTGGGCCGTGCTAGGAAGCCTTCTCGATGGTCACCAATATCTAACTCGATGGTCCCCGACCATACAGTGCCTTAAACGATGAGCCTATACTCCACCGACTCTACTATCTTTATGTTAGGAAATTCCCCTCCTACTTGAGTGCCAATTTCCTCGTTGCCAAACACGTGATTTTCTTCCAAGAAATTACCCACAATAATTCCAGACAGCGCATGTCGGACTTCCACCTTCAACGCAGGGTAACATACTCCTCATTACGTTTCTGAATTATATCTAAAGACATAATTTACTCAATCCCGCTGATGGACCACAACTCATTTCGAGTCCTAGAAGTTTGTCATTTCCCCACCCTTTACCAATCAAAGGTTGGATAGCAATACTTTTCCCATAGGTTCTCAAAAGGTGTCACGCATATTGGTAACTGACTTTTAGCGTATGGTCGTTTTCTTCAAAAGCCAGTCTCAAAATCCCTTGAATACTTACAAAACTTTTTTATAATAACTCGTATTGCGGTAACTATGGGTATCAATCCAACATCCAAGTTGAAACAATCGACGTGAACACTTACAATTCATTTTTTTATATATTTTTTAATATTCAATTTAAAAAAAACAATTTCAAGGGAGAATTAACTAACAAATGCTAAAATTAAAATAATGAACTAACTAAATAACGAAAAATAATGTGCAATCGAGTGTGATAAATATGAGAAAGTCAAGAGATGGGATTACATTGAATTATCAATTATTTTAATTCCTTAATTTAATAATTTGAAATATTTTGAGATAATATTAAATTGATAATCTAACTCTCGTTAGAATTATAAATTTAATAAAATCGTTTTCAGAAAACTAATTTAACAATGTCACATGATGAAAAATTAAGAATTATACAATTTTCAAGAAAATTTCCCACTAGGATCAATTTAATAAAAACCTTGTCAATTCTATAATTTCAACATCGAATCAAAATTTAATTTTGGGAAAAAGCTATGTTTAGTTCGATTCCCAAAATCAAATAATAATTTTTAAAGTTAATTTACTAACTCTCATTACATAAATTAATTTTTGACGGTTCTAAATTAATTAACCTACAAATATAGCATTAATGAAATTAATCTATTAATTTAATTGCCTACGTAGTGCATCCCACCCCTTGAATAGGGTGTTTAGCCAAACATTCTCATGTTAGAATAAACAACAATCAATAAAATATAAAAAAATGACATAAAATTGAATAGAGAAATAGAACACAATACGCAAGTCTCCTTGTCAAAAAGCAATCTTCCAATGCTTCCAAATTCTTCACAGCAATCACTCTTGATTACAATAAAAAGAATTAAAAAAAAAAAAAACTAAAACTATTCTAAAGCTAAACTAATTTTTTTTTTTTTTTTTGTATTTTTCTAAAAAAAAATTCTATTTACAAAATGTACAGAAATGACTGTGTCTCTCTCTCCGCAGTCTCATATATGTGTGAGAGTCTTCTAATGAGCTACCACCTCTTTATAATATACCCATGACGGTTTTGAAAGTAGGTTTAAATTTTGTGAATTTGAGTTGGGTTATGGAGGTGAGGAGAGAGAATGTGGGGTTGAAGAAGATGAAGATGGGGGATGTTTTGGTGTGTGAGGGTATAGAATGGTTACTGTACAATTTGTACCCTTACTAAAATAACATTGTCTAAAAATAAAACTGACAAAAATGGAATAAAAAATTCAACTAAACTAAAATAATAAAATCTATAAACTAAAAAAGCTCAAAATATAAATATAATTCTAATAATACTAAAATGAACTCCTTAAAACTAATCCAATAACAATAAAGATTAAAAATTAGAAACTTTTAAAAATCAAAATCAAAATCAAAAAATAGAAATATAGAAAATAAATACTAGAAAAGTCTAAATAAATCTTAAATAAATCATAAAAATAAAACGACTCAAAATAAAATATAAAATAAACTCTAAAAAATAAAAACGACTCAAATAAAAATAAAAATAATAAAATACAAAAGTACAAACTAAAAACACACTGAGCTTGGTTGATGGATTGGGCTCAGTGTAGGCTTAGGTTTGGTTCGGAACCAAGGTTGGGGGTATCGAACTCATCGGCATGCTCAAATGGGACTTCTGACTTCACCATCTCTTTGATTTCTTTGATGCACGCTTTTGACCGATACTTTGTCACAATTGACTGGATTTAGCACCATTTGATGTTGTGCCTGCATATTGACCTGGGAAATAATTAAATACGAACATAATGTCAACTTTATTAAAAATGAGTGACAAAAATGCATCTATTGGGGGTATAAATAGATACTTTTGGGTGCTTATCACACCACCCCAAACAGAACATTGCTGGTCCTCGAGAAACATAGAGATAAAATAATGATAAGTAACCAAAAGTGTGCCACTTTCACAAGTACTAGTGATTTCACTTAGCATGTTCAATAAGACATCAAACCTATAGGTCACCCTATAGGACGAGTGTTGTCTCGTCAGGGTTTGCAGTGAATGTACCCACAAAATTCAAAATTTTATTGAGATGCAGTCTCTGATTTGAAGATGAAATGCTATACACCCCAACTTAAAAGGACATCAAGGAACATCGTATTCAACTATAAAAATAAGATATAAAATTACTTAATACCAAAAGTGTAGTCCTTCTTAAAACTCAGCATGTGTTAGTGTGAAATAATCCTAAGTATCATTAGAGTAATTCTTAGATAGCCTATATAGGATTAACGCTTTGACTTCAATTCTCACTAGATATATCTCTCTTAATCAAACTTTCAGAGAATTGGGTAAGTGTGTCTCTCTAATGTGTGAGGAGGTGAGTAAATGTAAACAAGTTCAAACATCTCACACACTTTATAGAAAATGATGGATACATGAAAGAAATGTTGATCTCATGAACGAATTCTAACCACTATGTTGAGAATGTCGAGTTATTCACCATATAGACTTCTCGTTTGCCCGAACACATTACCAAGGGAGAAAATGTGTCTTATTAAAGGTATGAGGGGATACTGAAATGAAGAAGATGATGTAAAGTTTTTTAGAAGAGTGAAATACACTATAAATAACTAATGTCTTCACTTTTGAATTTTTTATCACATGCTTTCTTTTTCTTCTTCTTTTTCTTCTTTTTGTTTTGCGATACATTTTTATTTTCATAACACATATGAAGACAAGTTACATAGACAATTTCAAACCCTCTTTTCCTCAAAAAATGATTGTAGTGGTGGGAAATTGATATGGGGTATATGGGACATATATGGATAAGGTAAATATGTAAAGAAAATATGATATGGAAAATGGTAAGTGTATGGTAAAAATGGTTTAGTGCTCGAGACAAACTACAAGACACGTGTTTCACACAACTCGAACGTAATATCATTCTCAGTGATTAGGTCAAATTTGAAAAATAATAAGACCATGCAATGACTAAGTGTGTTACCTAAAGAAAGTTGAGTCAACATGTGACTCAGAGATACGTAAAAACCCTCAAAAAAGTGAAAAGTTCAAATCTCACGGGTTTAAGTCGCCACTAGTGATCTTTTAAGGCTCTCTTGAGAATATAGCTACTCTTTAACTTTGATTGTAAAAGTGATAGCGTAAAATTACTGAGTTTAGGAATTCATAGTGCAAATACACTTTCAAATGTATTAATTAATTTAAGGTTAAAAGCGTAATTTTTGGGTCAAACACAGGTATTTCGAGACTTCTAAAAGAGGGATAATAGACAATTCATATCATAAAAATTTAAATTTTACTGCACAAAATATTTAAAATTACTTGTTTCTAAAAAATTTCAAAAGAGGTACGATTTTGATAAATTTTCCACCCCTAAACAAAAGAGAACATCGTCCTCGATGTTTAAAACTAGATGTAAAAAATGAAAAGCATAAGGTAGGAAAGATAGTACCAAGAAGAAGCGGTAATGAAAATGTACCGCTTAATGGAGTAGATATGGAACCTCAAGAAAAAATGTAACACAAAAACATATACAAGTATATAAAGCATGTGAAAAGTAGTGGGTGATGTGAAACACCACCCCCAAACAGGATAAGACTCATACACAGAAACAAAAAACGATGGGTGGCCTCCCGGTATCGCTAAGTTTAACATGATAGCCGTGAAGAATTATACTATTTTCAAGAAAATTACCCGCTAGGATCAATTTAATAAAAACTGTATCAATTCTATAATTTCAACATAGAATCAACATTTAATTTTATGGAAAACCTATCTCTAGTTGGATTCTCAAAATCAAAAAATAATCTTTAAAATTAATTTACTAACTCTCGTTACATAAATTAATTTGAGACAATAATAAATTAATTAACCTAGAAATATATCACTAATAAAATCAATCAATTAATTCAATATCATGTGCGGTGCATCCCACCCCTAGAACAGGGTGTTTAGCCAAACATTCTCATGTTAGAATAAACAGCAATCAATAAAATTTCAAAAAAATGACATAAAATTGAATAGAGAAATAAAACATAATACGCAAGTCTCCTTGTCGAAAAGCGATCTTCCAAGGCGTCCAAATTCTTCACAGCTATCACTCTTGATTACAATAAAAAGAATAAAAAAAAACACATCTAAAATTATTCTAACGCTAAATTAATTTTTTTTGTATTTTTCTGAATTTTTATTATTTACAAAATGTATAGAAATGACTCTGTCTCTCTCTACAGTTTCCTATATGTGTGAGAGCCTTCTAATGAGCTACCACCTTTTTATAATATACCCACAATGGTTTTGAAAGTGGGTTTAGATTGTGTGAGCTTGAGTTGGGTTATGGAGGTGAGGAGAGAGAATGTGGGTTAGAGAAGATTAAGATGGGAGATGTTTTGGTGTGTGAGGGTATAGAATAAAAAATTCAACTAAACTAAAATAATAAAATCTATAAATTAAAAAAAAAAAACTCTAAATAAAAAGAAATGAAAAATATAAACATAAATCTAAAAAACTAAAATAAACTCCTTAAAACTAATCCTAATAAAAATAAAATAAAATAAAGTTTAAAAATTAGAAACTAATAAAAATCAAAAATCAAAATAAAGAAATAGAAAATTAGAAAATAAACCTTAGAAAACCCTAAATAAATCTAAAATAAATCCTAAAAATAAAACGACTCAAAATAAAATATAAAACAAATTCAAAAAAATAAAAATGACTCCAATAAAAAAATAATAAAATGCAAAAGTACAAACTCAAAACACACGGAGTTTGAGTGATGGACTGGGCTCGGTGTAGGCTTAGGTTTGGTTCGGGAATAGGTTTCGAGGTATTGAAACTTATCGGCAGCTCAAATGGGACTTCTGACTTCACGATCTCTTTGATTTCTTCGATGCACGCTTTTGACTGCTACATTGTCGCAATTGACCGGATTTAGCACTATTTGATACTGCGACTTCAAATTGACTTGCGAAATAATTAAATACGATCATAAGGCCAATTTTATTAAAAACGAGCGACTAAAATGCATCTATTCGGGGTATAAAATAGACACTTTTGAGTGCTTATCATAGATACTAAACCATTACGAGTTATCACATGTAAATCTACCAGTGGTAATTACTACTCCCAAATTACCCAAAATCTATAATGCACATTCCTTGACTTTTCCTACTACCTAGTCATTTCCCATCTACCCATCGACTTATGGGTGAAAATCTAGTACACTATGTAACTTAATCCCTACCGCCTCCTAACACTTCTTACCAGAGGTGGGACTATAAGGTCTCATCAAAATTCATAATAATATTGGACGAAAACCTGTACTGTTTCACTTCTTATTTTCAATTGAATAGTTGGATGTACTGCCCGATCGTATATCCCATCCAAATTTAACAATCAATCGTTCTGGTAAAGTCGTTCTGCAAACTCGATGGAAAACCCTGACCTCTCCTCGACTTTGGATAGCCAAATTACGAATTTTACTAATTCGCGTGTAAATACCATTCATGGAATTGCAAAATTAAAAAAATTCTGGTTGATAACCTCGAATCAACTTTTTCTACCGTTAAATAGTGTTACCAAAGACAACTACACTATGCCTAATATAAGACAAATTCCCATGCTCAAAGATTCACATCGCGTGAGTAGGAATCTACACTTTATCTATGCGTAAAACCATACTAGGCATATAACTAAGCGAGAATCTTCTCTACTTTCCCCAAAATTTGGCTTTTTCCTTGCCTAAATATATCTTGTTACATGTGCTTCCACCGCCTTTCCACTCCTCACGGTGGAGATCGTTCTCCTTGATATACAAATAGTCAAACTATTTTCTTTCTCAAACGGATTTTAGTTCACTATACACTTCCACTTATTTCTAATTGTTGCACACTTATTTACACATTCCTTTATTTAAGAAGATTATGAAATCACACTAACCAGGAAGCCCGTACACCTTATATCTCGTCATATTTGCACAACATCACAGACCTCACATACATAATATTTTTCTTTCAAGGTTATCCCACAGATCACACATTATCATACGATTATTTTTATTACTCCCTAAATCGCAATTAAATCTTCTCGATGTTTCTCCACCCATTCAGATGTGGTGCAAAAGTTTTCTCAGTGCTTCTTTCGCAGCACTACCCGGCTATACTAGCCTTACAATGGAATAGCTTTCATCTCAAAGTGTAACTCCACATGTTCAAAAATAACCCTTTAAACTAATGTCCTATCATCCAATAACGTCCCTACATTATCGGCGTTTATTAGGGCTTATGCGTATAACATTTCATAACAGATCCGAAAATAACTTTCCTCAATGAATTAAACACTAGCATTGGCGTTCATTGATTTTCATAGATCCAAGCATATAATCGTGACATCCAAAACTCTGTCCCTATATTCATAGGTCTAATTGTCAAATATCGCATCTCCAAATGAGTTATAGAATGTTGCACTTACACTATCACTAAGTCCTTAGTGCTAAGTCACTAACGGTTTAAATCTCTCTGCACTATGGTCAATCCGCCACGCCTTGAATCACATCAGTAAAAGTACCTATGCACTGGGATCAAATATAACTAGACAGTTGTACCCTCTGAAGTCTACTTCACCCCAAAATTTATCGCGAGACCGACCCTCTTTTAGGTGGAATATCGTAAAAATATACATTCTTCCCTGGAATAGAAACTGCGATAGTCTTGTTGTATCCACCCACCACCGCTTACCCATCGCTAACCACTCTGTACCCCGGATAAAATGATGCTCACATAGAACTCTCAAAATGAGCTAACCTCGTACCATATTTATCCTCTCAGTGTCTACATCCACCCCCTTATAGATGGGACTAAAGAGAGCCTCGCTACCTAACGGTAAACATATACAAACCATAGTAACACTAAGGATACACTCACTAGACCCGTCTCCCGGGCAAATATTGTGTTACATAAACAAATTTCTGTGATTCACCCGTATCACACAGAATTTACCCCATTTATCCGAGGATAAAACTTATAATTTCCCTCGTCAATACACTGATGGTTAGAATGGTTCATTGACATAACACTCTCGTTCAAATCGAACAAAAATTCTGATAAGTGTTGCCCTTGTCGGGCATCCTACTCCTATACTTACTCTACTATGAACAGGGTTCGGACACGTGTTCCCACTCTTTACACATTAGACACCTCTTTGTGTCATTACCCTTTATCTAGGCCCACTGGCCATGTCAGAATTGTCCTTCCCCCGGATTGATAAGTCTTGACCCAGATTGGCACTCTTGTTGTTTCTTGGGCTTTGCTGGCCCTATATGACTCATTGTTGGCATTTACGACCTTTCCTGAATCCATCATCACTTGGTGGAAATTCGATGGATCTCAATTATAAAAATGGATCCTTTACTGAGTACCCCCTTATGGTGTCTCACTAGCACCATTAAATTCAGATCTTCCCTTTGGATAGATTTTCCAACCCTCTTGGCTCCCCTTTCATGGAAGCGTTGATGTAAACCCTTAAACTTATGACTCCTGACGACATCGACACTAGTCATCCTAGGTAAATTTTCCTATCCATGCTTATGTATTCTCCCCTTTAGTCCATTATCCATTTACAGACTCTATTATATTATCTGTACTCTTTGTCAGGTATAAAGTTTGCTAAACTAGTCAACTTATCTCTTGTGATCGGCCTTTATTTTACTCACTTGTGAGAAGTTTCGGAATTCCATTCGCATCTCTTCTTAAACAGAAGATGGAAGGTCTCCCAGTCAGACCGTACCCAAGTTTTCACCCCACTCCATACATATTTCTCTATGTGGGGTGACTGAATCTTGTCAATCAACGAGTCTCTTATGAGCAAAAAAATTTACCCAAATTTTAATACTGGTTGTCGCTGCACTCCACCCTACACGGTTTCCTTTAGATTCGCTCTTTCCGTTCACTCGTCACACTTCCTCTCTTCCTCGAATTCCTATATTTTCTCTTCGCGGGGTGAGTTTGAAATACACCACCGTTATCTATGACGGTGTTTAGGATCCTACTGTTCCTGAGCGATCATCCTATTATCACCTCCTATAATAATAATCATAGTGGCCCCTATCACGATCACCATTTCTAGAATACTCCATGTCTTCTGTTGAGCCTCTCCTCCTGTAATCTTTCTAATGACCCTCGATGGTCGTTCCATTATGTTCTGTGTACCAAGCCCAACCGAACTCGTATATAAACCATATCAATGCACGTATATAAAGGAATACAATAATCATATCATAAGTCTGTAGATCAAAGAATGCTACGTTGAAATGTAAAAGGCCATACAGATCCTAAGGACACTAGAACCTAATGCTCTTATACCATCTGTGACACCCCGACCAATAAAATACCTGGTGATCAGTCATATATCAAATTAAAAAGGAATCTCATATGGACCATTCTTAGCATCACTATTGAAAACTTTTTAAAACTTACTAATTACCTAGTACTCAAAAAACCGATGTCAAAATTTTAATCTTTCTATTAACGAGGACATAATATAATGCGGAACAAAATAAACATCACACACTGATAGAGTCAAATCATCTCATTAAATAACTAAAACAAAGTCTTGCCAAATAAACCATCAGCAAAATTCAAACCAAAATAAATTAACAGAGATTTATAAAAATCAATACAATCTGAAATGAAATAACTGAATAAAATCGTGAGCAACTTTCTCGAGATAAACTGGAATAACATTCCTAAACTAGGAATAAAATAAAAGAACTATGTATCCAAATCCTGCAATATCTACACATACGGAAGCTACAAGTTCCTGGGGTGAATTCAAGCCTGGCGTCCTTGTGGCAAGATACCTAAAAGGTTTTGAAAATATTTGATAATAAGGGTTAGAACCCAAAACGTTTTGAAAATATTTAGCAAATGATTAAATTGCAATAATTCAAAATGCATGAATGCTCTTCATATTTAAGCTAGTGTCGCACTCCCTTGAGGACAAACTCAACCCTCAACTAATGTGCACAATTAACTCTTTATTTATATCCCCCCTTGTCATCTACCCCGTAACTAGACAATTGATATTACTTTCTTTCAACCACCCTACTCAAACCCGAATATGGTTAACATATGATTTATAAGTTGTTAATCACATTAACTTAGTTAATCATTTTCCCTTTTTAAATCCATATAACATTCACACCCGTTATATAATTACTATAATTCACTTCATGTATTTAATCCCGTATATAACTATTTATCCCATTATATATGTAAAATCATATTACAACATACATATGTTGAATATATAAATAATTCATACTCTCGAGAATTAGAAACTAAAGTACGTCTATTCGGGGTATAAAATGTACAGTTTTGGGTGCATATAAATACCTCACTTGATGTATTCTCTAAAGTGCTATCAACCCAGGCTACTCAGTCCCACCTGGAGTTTCGGGACAACTATGGTCCACCGAATCATAACGTAAATAATAAATATAATGGAGGCGGTCATATTCTCCCGAGTACGACGACATCATCTCAATGCCCCACCACTTAAACTAGACGCTATGACCTGGGGATGTACTCGCTCTACTCCTCAAGCTAGGGGATTCACCCACACCGCGTGACCTCCCTTGATAGCACTAGAGTATATAATTTAAATAAATATCTAGTCACTGATATTTATAAGCACACACACACAATATATATATATATATATATATATATATATATATATATATATATATATATATATATATATATATATATATATATATATATATACTATCACACACTGAATATATATAATTTAAACCCCGTCATTACCGCATATAAAAATCCGTAGAACCAACTTATATTTTCCTGAGTCTATGGTCTGACTCTAATTAAATTAATTTTCCCATTAATTAATTTATTACCTTCTTGAGTCTATGGTTCGACTCTAATTTAATTAATTTATTATATTGGTGTCGCTCAACCAATATACCGGGACTCGCTCACTTGGCCCGTATCTTAATATTACCCGAGTCTATATTATGACTCCAAATTAATCTATTTCTCTCAATAATTAACTTAGTACCTTGGCGTCACTCAACCAGTATATCCGGACTTGCTCACTTGGCCGGTAATTAAATATTCAGAATTTAATGTCCCAAACCCCCTTAATAAGTTTGACACGATTTATTAATTTATTTTAACCTTATTGTTTCTTTCTCACATTAAATATTAGAAGAAACCTTATAATGTTGTCCCTTACAGTCCTAAACAATCCCAGATTTAATATATCTCCATATTTTAAAGAATTTGCTTCCTCGAATTCAATCCCAGACCACTCAATAAGGTAAAAGAAAATAAGTCAAATTCGCTACATTGCTCGAACCAGATGGCGCATCGTTCAAACGATGTGTCATATTGTTTGAATGACTTCTGACGTCATTTGAACAATAACCAAGGTCCTTTAAATGACCTTAAGAATTTTCTCTCTCCTCTCTTCACTCAGATCAGTGCTCTTGGAAGGAAAACCCTAACCCTTTTTGCCCAGAAATCCTTCATTGTAATTCCTTTTAAGTCTAAACCAAATGTCTTCAGTCCCAAATTCATCTAATCACCAACACAGATATGAAATTACAATAGGTCTTCCCTAAATCCCTTCTAGTTAATAAATCGAATCTAATTTATCAATGAGTTTCCTCCACAATAGATATGAATTAATATTCTTTCCAAAACCAAAAGTTATTCGTATGTTCCACAAATAAAACTCAATTTGTGTGTCAACCCAACCCAAAAATCATTTGTTTGCACACCTACTATGATATGAATTGAAGACAACAATTAATTTCAAAATAATTTTAACCTCTTTCCTTACTATTTGTAGTGTTTGATTAACCCTTTGGTGTAGAGATTGTTGTGCGATGAAGAACACATCTCTTATTCTTCCTCTTTGGTTCCCAAGAGTCCTCCCTATTTGCCTTTCTACATTCTCAGATTCTCTCAGATGAGTTTTATTGCCCACAACTCCTAAATCTAGGTTTATATCTCCTAATCCCATTTTTTATCACATGAGCCTAATTAAAATGGCCCAAATACCCCCCGTGTGGGCCCGACTATACCCAAAAATACCCCGTGACCCATTTACCACCCCCATTACACTTTTCTGACTGTCTCGACCCATCTGGACTCAATCGCGCACTCAGAATTGACATCCAAATTAATTTATTGAATGTTCCTATCTCACACCCAACATAGTGCGTATCTGACTCCCGACTGGGATAAATCAAAGCCACGTCACTAATACACATTATGACGTAAATAAATTAGTATTATTCACTTAGTAATTTAATTTCATAACTATTAACCATTTACTATTCGATTAATATTTAAATAAATATTACCATAATTAATTCAATTAAATTACGACATGCAAGTAATTTAAAATTTATCTGAATTAATTAAATATTAAATGCACAAAAATACCTTGTGTTACACTAGGGCTAACACTCTGTATGATCCACTGAGGGACTACCTAGACGGATCCATCCCTTCTGATCAAAGCTACTGATGCACCTCTCCTCAACTGGCATGCTATACAATGTCACTTGTTAATATTCAACCTAACCCATATGTTTATCCCAATTCCCCTTCTTTGGTTGTTCCTCCTAGCTCTGATGTAATCAAAAGCTCCTTTGATGAGGTCCTCAATGTTGTTTTTCCTATTAATGAAATAAATGAAGATTTTGAGTATCTTGTTGGGCCTTACATTAATTGTATTGATTATAATAACTCTTGATGGTGATGATTTAGCATATGAACAATTCTTAACTGATCGAAATAAGCTTAATAACTAATAACATGCTCACGTTCAAGTTAATGAAGATGAAATTGTTGTTATTAATCACGTTTCTAGTAACCAACTGTGTGATATTAAGATAGGGGCCACCCATAATGAGCACGAGCGCGCGCAACATGAAGAATTACTGAAGGAATTCGTGGATGTCTTCGCATGGTCCTACAATGACATGCCCTTCATTGGCCATGCGATAGCTCAGCAAGAGATTCCAAATGTCCCAGAATTTAAATCGATCAAACAGAAAGTGTGAAAGCTCTGCGCCAAATGGTCACTCAAAGTAAATAAGAAGTGGTCAAACAACTGAACGTGGGCTTCAATCATGTGATTGAATATCCCATATGGATAGCCAATATCGTACCTGTTCTATTATCATAAGGAAAGTTCGGATGTGCATCGACTACAAAGACTTGAACAAGGCCTCTCCAAAGGATGATTACCCACTACCCAATATCGACACGATTGTGGAAAATATGGTCAGTTGCGCTCACAAGTCATTCGTTAATGGATTTGTCGGATATAACCAGATCAAGATGCACCCCGATCACCAAGATAAAACCTCATCCATCACCCCTTGGGGAACCTTTTGCTACACTGTTATGCCATTTAGTCTAAAAAAATGCAGGGGCTACCTACCAGAGGGCAACCACAACCATTTTGCATGATCTGATACATAAGTAAGTCAAGGTCTATATGGATGATGTGATTATCATGTCCAAGACTAGGGAGGGTCATGATCCCGCACACTGGAAGTTATTTGAGCGACTGCGACAGTACCAGATGCGTCTTAACCCACAGAAATGTGTCTTCGGTATTACCAAAGGAAAACCCATGGGATTCATGGTTAGTGAGAAAGGGATAGAAGCAGATCCTACCAAGATGAAATCCATACTCGAGATGCCACCACACCGAATGGAGAAGGAAGTACAGGGATTCCTCAAGAAATTACAACAGATCAGCTGATGATTGACTTCCATATGTGAACCCATCTTCAAACTCCTCTGAAATGATTCAACCAAGGTCTTGAACGAAGCTTTCTAAGAAGACTTTGATCGAATCAAGAAATACTTAACCCAACCGCCAGTACTTATGCGACCACAGCCTGGTCTTCCCCTACTCAAATACCTAACCATTACCGATACTATAGCTGGTGCTTTACTATTGTAATACCTTAAATAAAACCTCAAAGGGAAAGCCATATATTATTCCAGTCATAAGTTGGTTGGGTTCAAACTTAACTACACCGCCTTGGAGAAAGCATGTATCTCTCTTGCTTGGGTTACCTAAAAGCTACAGTACTGCATGCTCACCTTGCCTAACAAACTTATAACCCGAATGGATCCTATCAAGTACTTGCTCTAGAAACCTTCTTTATCCAACCTAAGGGCCTATTGGTTGATGCTTTTAGCCGAGTTTAACATCGTATATGTTACACAGAAATCTATAAAAGGAAGAGTCATCTCTGATTACCTTGTTGACTACCCTATAGAAGAGGCTGATGTCTGGATCTCTAAGTTCCCAGATGAGAATATCCTCCGTACCTCCCAAGAAGACCTTTGATGGAAAATATTCTTCGATGGTGCTGCCAATGAGAAAGGGTATGGCATTGGGATACTCCTAATTTCCCCTGATGACTCTTACACTCCTATTGCCATCAAACTGGATTTTCCTTGTATTAATAACATGACTAAATATGAGGCATGCACGGTAGCCTTCAAAGTTGACCTCAAGAAAGGAATTCAATACCTCTATGTCTGTGAGGATTCATCCCTCATCATCGGTCAAGTACTTAGAACATGGAAAGTCAAGGACGATAAACTCCTACCCTTCAATACCCACCTTGAATAGCTAGCTTCTTAATTCCAAGAAATTACATTCCATTACTACCCCAAGCAAAGAATAACCTAGCTAACGCCCTTGCTACCTTAACCTCCATGATTAACATGCTAGAAGGAATAACCATGGACCTTTTCCTTATCCAAAAGTAAGATAATCTAACCCACTGCTACCACATTGAGCTCATTATAGGGGAAGATCCTATGATACCAGTTACTGGTACTAGGGTATTTGGTGCTTCCTCAAGCATGGTAAGTATCCCCAAGGTTCTGACAAGAAATACTGAGCAACCCTCCGCAGACTGCTTGCCCAGTACATTATCTGCGATAAAGCACTGTTCAAGAGAAACTTTGACAGAAGCCATTTGCATGGGCTGACATTAAAGAAATGATGCAGAAAATCCACAGCAGGGAATGCGGACCCACATGAATGGACATATGTTCTCCAATAAGATTATTCGATAAGGATACTATTGGAGTACCATGGTTCAGGATTACAAAGCCTACGTTCAAAGGTGCCTCAAATACCAGTAGTTTTCTAACCTAAAACACTTGCCCCCGTGTGAATTGTACAACATGACCTCTCCCTAGCTGTTCTCCACATGAGGCATCGACATCATAGGGAAGGTTATGCCCAAAGCTTCTAATGGGAATGAGTTCATCCTAGTAACCACTGACTAATTCACTAAGTGGGTCAAAATTGAGTCATACGCAGTCCTGAACGCCAAGAAAGTGTCCAAGTTCATCAAGAAAAACATCAGTTGTCGATATGGGGTGTCATACAACAGGTTACACTTCGAGATACAAGTTATAAAGCTGGTCAACGAGTATGGAATTCATAGACACAAATCTTCTCCATACCAACCTCAAACCAAAGGAGCAATCAAAGCAGCCAATAACAACCTTAAATCCATTATCAGTAAGATGACCGAGAGTTATCGAGATTGGACCGACAAGATCCTTTACACCCTCTAGGGCTACAGTACTTAGAATGAACCTCTACTGGGGCTACCCCTTACTCTCTAGTCTATGGCATGGAAGCAGTCCTACCGGTTGAGCTAAAAATTGGTTCGCTATGTGTAATGCTTCAAAGAAAAGTTAGCGAGGAAAACTAGCACTAAAGTAGTCTCAATGAGTTGTACCTCTTGGACGACAGGAGGCTGAAGGCTCTATATCACATACAAGGGTACCATCTCCGTATAGCGTGATCATTCAATAAGAGAGCCAAGGATTGCGGTGTTCGAGAAGGGGACTTGGTCCTTAAAGAAATAGTAGAGCCCATCTAGGACCCTAGAGGGAAACTTAAGCCTAATTGGAGTGGCCCCTACATTTTGAAGAAGATCATGTTCGACGGCACCGCTATGCTCAACTACCTTGATGGAGAAAACATGGCACATCCACTCACCCTGGACCATCTCAAGAAATTAAAACCCTAGTATGAAATGCTAAGACTCTTCTCATATTCCTTTTATTATAAAAAAAAAAGTCTTCATTTCCCTCTACTCAGAACTACGTGGGGCCTGATCTTCTAAAACAGAATTTTGCTTTCACAAAATGAATTTTAAAAAAAATTCAAAACCCTCAGAGGTACATAGATATCTCATTCGCTTTACATGCACATGACTCCCTTCTTTTTTATCAAAATGCTATTCTTTTCTTATCCCCGAGAATGATAGTTAATTTTAACATATACATGAACAAAAGGATTATGTATGCCTCAAGCGATCGATGTAGATAATTCAAAATGAAAAACTCATCAACAGGCAAAAATAGATGATCAAAAACTCATTTATTTCATTATTTAAAATTCTGGTATGATTACATCAACATAGGGAGTCAAATGAATTCCCTTGTCAAACCTACTCCTACCTTCCTGAACCAAAATAAAAAACAAGCCCCGCTACTCCCAAAATAACCTTAAAATTATAAAAACTTCACATATCCTACCCGTAGCTGCCAAAGAAACCAGCCCCATCATTACCCACATCTTGGGGTCCCCAGCATGAATGGAGTGTCACAGACACTACATAGAGCGACTATCCCAGACTAACTTGGGGAAAACCACAACACCTCCTTCTATGGTGTTAGATATGGCAAACCACCTTTGTCTAATCTTAATAGCTAGCATCTTGGTCACTACCTTCTTCCACAACCACTTCATGTAGTCCCCTAAGACGTGCCAGACTCTACCAACAAATTGGGAGGGACGGGTCGACGGACGAAGATTTCCCCACAGAGAACCAAGCCGCATGTGCATACGCTCTGTAGGGTCCTCCTCAGGAAAGAAGTTTAGTGTCCGTGGTGGCACAATTTGTTCCCAACCAAATTGGCACATCAGCCACCTGGGAAAGTAGAAAGAGATCTGCCTAAGGCCTACTAATCGTACATATTAGTACTCCCTGAGTTCCAGAATGGGTAGTAGCTCTGCCCCCCAAGGGACAGACTAGTGCAAGCCTTGAGCCTCATGCTCCACGAACCAATTTTTTTAGCTTTCGATGTCCAGGGCCACACTTATGAAATAATGTGAGAATAAGTTTAGCACCGCTAACAAAAAACACTCAGGTGGGACCGCCATACAAAACTTCTTTGATGGCCACATGAACAGCATTACATGGCTACCACTCAGAAAGTCAGAACGACCTTCCCGGCAGGCATCCAGACCATTCAAAGTCTTCGCCAGTATCACCGCTATAGGATTACAATGGTATGACATCCATGAAAAAATAGATGTAAGTTAGGGGTCCACCAGTACTTCCCTAGTTACCAACAGAAGTTTTAAAACCAGGCCCAGAATGACGGCCCCAACGTGACCAGCATCATCGAGATCCCGCAAATGCACAGAATGCAGCACGAAAAGAAGATAAATCATTCCTCATGTGACCAACGACCAAGCTTCCAAAGGTGAAATGTGGAGAAGTCCCACCAACAGCTCCCTAGGGGATCGAGAAAACTCAGGCATAACCGATATGACCATATTCATGTCCTTCATAATTTTAAACTCTCCATCGATTTGTTTAAATTATTTCCTTGGGTCCTTGCACTACACCAAAAACATCAATTTGGCATACCCTGATATTAAAAATCTAGCAGAGTTTTAAATCGTGCCAAATTCTGGCATGGTTTAATGACAATCTCGCACACTTTAAAATAGTACAAAAAATTTGGTACTGTTTTAAAGTGTACCAAAATTGAGTACACTTTACTAAAATATGTAATAACCTAAAAATAATTCATTATACTCAATTTATACTCCCTCTCTCTCACTCTTCTCATTCCCTCTCACCTCCCCTAATCCATCTTTCTATGCTTTGAGATCATCGCATCGCTCGAATTTCATCTGCCATTCGCGTTATTCCTGATTTGCCTAAACCCACTATGCACATATGACATCTCTCTTTGTATTTATGTGTTGATTTTAAATTGTGGTTGTTTTGGGTTCGGGAGGTGCGATGTGGGTAGGGGGTGGAAGGGCTTAATGGGTTAATGGTGGGATAGCAGTAGGGGGCGTATGGGGTTGTGCGTGAGGTTTGGGGAGTGCGTGAGTTATCGGGTATGGGTTAATGGTGAATTTTGGGGGCGTAGATAGAAGCAGGGGGCTCTGCATGGGGTGGGTGCAATAGGGGTTATCGGGTATGGGTGGTACTGGGTTGGGGAGTGCGTGAGGTTTGTAGGATTGGGTTTGGAGTGGGCCTGGTCGGGGGTAACAGGTGGGTGTGTGTTTTTTTCTATTTTTTATTTGAATATGGGAACTTGGTTGTGGAATATGGGTAAGTTACAGGTGCTGAGTGTTTTTTTTCTGGGTTTAACTAAGCAAAATACATTTTGGTGTTGCTGTTTGAGCACCACAAAACTAAAGTTGGACATAAACATGTGAAAAAACATGATAATCCATCTACACGATCTGATACAGAATTATAAGTTAATGGGTTTATTTTTATTGGGTTTGGGTCAATAATGGGTTAACACGATAGACCAGTAAATACTAATGTTTTTTCTATTTACCCATTAATATTACTCGTTTCGTTTTTAGCCTTCCTTGACGTTTTTGCTATTTACCCGCGACATGTTCTTCGCTTACTTTTTCTCTATCTCTCCCCTCATATAGCTCACGTAATTTTCTATCTCCCGTGTTTTTAAAGCATTTGTGAAGGTTTCATATTCTGGATCGAAGGTTTCCTATTTAAGGCTTCAAGGTTTCATATTTAGGCTTGAAGGTTTTAGATTTCAATCCCCACACACTAATGAATTTTTGATTCATAACATGTGATTGACATGAAGTTATCAAATTTGTATTAAACGAAGATTAAAATAAATGTATACAAAATGAAGGTTTTCAAAAAAAAATCTTTAGTTTTTTTCATTTTGATTTGACTGACCAATGTTCGTTTTTTAGTTAGTTAAAATAAATGTGTATTAAGTGCTATAGACATGGGTATAATGGCGCGTCTGATGTCGGGTTGTATCATAAGCATGTTCAATATGTCAATAAGAAAATTATTTTTAACATTTGATAGGCACGAGTATACTTGAGATAAATTGTTTTCTACTTGAGACGCAGGTATATATGTTATAGATAGGACGACCTATTGCATGTAGACACAATGCACGAATTTTTAGCCAGTCTTCTGAATTTAAATTAACCAGGCAGTGAGTTGATCTCGAGGGGCCTATTACAATTTGAATTAACCAGGAAGTGTACTGGATAATCAACCTTGAAGTTGTGTTAGTAAATGATGGTAATATCCTTATATAATTATTAACAACTAGATATGTACAATTTTAAATTGTTAATACAATTTATCTTTTGTCAAAATATGTTAGCATGGAGAGTTTAGTCCACTTATTTGGAAAGACTTGTATGTTTATACCTTATTTATGTTGAATGATATGTTTGGATGTTAATAGGCAACTCTAGAGGCCAATTTGTGAGATTAACAAATTTATTGTCTTACAAAATGAACACAAGATGGCCGAACATAAGTTATGGAAGCAAAGGCCGAAAAGGGCACAACTACACTCTCAATGATGTAAGTGTGAGTTGATGCATTTAACTTTTCTTCTGACATGTTATTTATTAAAATTGTGATGGAATGCCTTTGTTTGATAAGATATTTAACAGTTGATTAATGGTTGAATGTTATAGAGCATAGATCTTTGTAGCTGAAAATCAGCATTACCCAAATACAAATGAGGAACTCGAAGAGAAAACGCGATGTTTGTCAATTGAGTTTGTGCTAACTATTGCGAAAAACGGGAACACATGGTGTGGGATGCTTCAAAAACTGCCTAATTATTTGGTTCATTTTATTCATCTCTTTATATATATGCTTGTTGTTATTTTGGATGACCAAGAGTGGTATAATGCCAATAGGGACATATGTGTTGTTATGCGATGGAGAGCTTGAGCACACTCTCGATTGCAGTGCGTGGAGTTGGAATTAGACCCCATTTACATATACTTGCGGACTTCTTAGGTGATTCCAATTGGAAAAGGCGCCATGCATCCATTACAACCATTGGCCTAATGTCAGAGGGATGCTCAAAGGTACTAGATAACTGTTTGTTTTTTGTACTAGGTAGTATGATTGTGCTTAGGGGTTATAAGTAGATGGGTTTTGATGATATATCTTCATGATGGATTGGATTTGCTCGTCTTATTCTGTTATTATCAATCTAGGTACTGCTACAAAATCTGGTTTTGTTGTTTTGATAGCCACGAGCATCTTAACTTATATATAATAGTTATATATAACGGTTATATATAATGTTATATATAAGAATTATATATACTTGTTATATATAACAGTTATATATATTGTTATATATAATTATATATAACAATTAAGCTGCTTGATGTGACTGTTATTTTTATGAATGGAATAAGAGAATAAAGGCAAGCTTTACCTACAGGATTTACTTACGAAAAATCTTGGAAACGAACACAACTTCGATTTTCAATAATGGAATAAAAACCTTATCAGTCGAGAGACAATGAATTTCGAATTGAATGCCAAGGACAAACGAGTCTCCTCATTCAAAGAAGATAAAGTAGCTTCATGTAAGCAAATTTATAAACTTTATCCTTCCAAAATACTCATTCAAAGAAGACAGTTATAAATTTAATAATAAAGACGCAACATGTATAATTTACTGGTTGTAATTACATATTTTCTTCATATTTATTGCATTTTCCTTGTCAGGGGAAGATTTCAGAATTTACAGACATTGTTGGACCAAATGGGATACTTTCTAGAAGTTATGGCACGAAGAGTTCATCGGGTGGCTATCAAAATACAAATGAAATCTGGTTGGTCTCAAAGTCTCAAATTCTCTTTAAATGTTGTAGGATTAAATAAAAAAAATGGCCTGAAATAGTGGCAACAAGTAGCCAAACGTTAAATGGCTTACTTTATGATCTTATTTAGTTAAATTGGTGGAAGGGACTTGCTGGTGGTTTGGTTTTGGAATTTGTTGTTGTTGACTTTATTTTAAATGTTAAAACATGATGGATTTAACGAATAAACAAATGAAACTATGTCAAAAAAAAATCAATAAACGTTCTATAAATTGATTAAAAACATATTATTAGAGGATAAAAACCAAAAACAACCTCCAAACAACCCCAAAGAGGCATGAACACCTCGTATGGGATCTATGTAACATATAGGAACTCACCGCCTGGTCAAGGTTTATGCCAGCACTAATTATGTCCAATGAAGGGTGCTTTGGGAAGAACTTTCTAATACACACCAATGTAAGAGGCACGAACACCTCGCGCGTGACCAATGTAACTTATAGGAACTAACCGTGTTGTCCCGGGTTAACTAGTTTAAGAACATGACGATAATTCAAAAATCATTAGATTATTCTTAAGAACATACCATTTGAGGGTGAAAACCTAAACCAGTCTGTTAAAGGGTGAAAACCTAAACCTACACCCAAACGTCCCCGTAAGAGGTACGAATACCTCGCACGGGACCAATGTAACTTGTACGAACAGACCGCGTAGTCACGGGTCTCCTGGTTTAAGAATATGACGATAATTTCAAAATATGTAGATTAGGCTTGAAAACAAGCCGTTTGAGGGCGAAAATCCAAACCAGCACCCAAACGGTCCCGTAAGAGGCACGAACACTCGCACGGGACCAATGTAAATTGTACGAACTGATCGTGTAGTCACGGGTCTCCCGATTTGAGAATATGACGATAATTTCAAAATATATAGATTAGGCTTGAAAGCAAGTCTTTTGATGGTGAAAACCCAAACTAGCACCCAAAAGGGTCTGTAAGAGACACGAACACCTCGTATGGGACAAATGTAACTTGTACGAACTAACGGCGTTGTCACGGGCCTCTTGGATTGAGAATATGACGATAATTTGAAAATATATCGACTAGGCTTAAAACAAAACCCTTAAAGGGTGAAAACCCAAACCAACCTCGTAAAAGGCAGAAACACCTCGCACGGGACCAATGTAACTTGTAGGAACTTTCTGCGTAATCACGGGTCTCCCGATTTGAGAATACGACAATAATTTCAAAATATGTAGATTAGGCTTGAAAATAAGCCATTTGAGGGTGAAAATCCAAACCAGCCCCCAAACGGTCCCGTAAAAGGCACTAACACCTCGCACAGGACCAATGTAACTTGCACGAACTAAAAACATAGTCACATGCCTCTCGGTTTGAGAATATGACGATAATTTAAAAATATATCGATTAATCTTAAAACAAGCCCTTAAAGGGTGAAAACCCAAACTAACCCCAAACGGTCCCGTAAGAGGCACGAACATCGCGCACGGGATCAATGTAACTTGTACAAACTGATCGCGTTATCACGGGTCTCTCAGTTTGATAATACGATGACAATTTCAAAATATGTAGATTAGGCTTAAAAATAAGCCGTTTGGGGGTGAAAACCTAAACCAACCCTAAAATGGCCCCGTAAGAGGCATAGACCGTTCACACGGGACTAATGTAACTTGTATGAACTAACCGCGTAGTCACTGGTGTCCCAGTTTGAGAATGTGATGATAATTTCAAAATACATTGATTAGGGTTAAAAACAAGTCGTTTGAGGGTGAAAACCCAAACCAACCCCCAAATGGCCCCGTAAGAGGCACGAACACCTCGCACGGGACCAATGTAACTTGTATGAACTGACAGCATAGTCACAGGCCTCTCAGGTAGTCATAAATTAGATAAGATTTCCAATTTTAGAATATAATAATAATTGCCACTCCTATATGTAATTTTTTTGCTCGAGTAAGTTTTCTTTATAAATTACTTGGTTACTTATATCGTATCTTTTTTGTATCCTATTTTTTTTGCCGGATAACATTTTATCATTAGCATTTATTCACGGGGAACACACGGAGAACTCAATGGTTTACAACAAGGGGTTTATTCATGATTCTATTTTTTTGTGTTATGGCCATGTGGTCTTTTGTAGTTTTATTTTTAACTTTTATGGTCGTGCGATCGTTTGTAAGTTTATTGTTATATTTTATGGTTGTGCGGACTTTATGTCACGCGGGTTTTATATTAGCAGGTTTCAGAATGTTCAGAAAATAGAGGAAACTCTGCCCAATTTTTTTTTATCTGTGAACTACTTAAAACTTGTAATATTTTGAAGTTTGTATGTACATTAGTTTATCAACAAAGTGCAAGATTTGCAAATTTTCTTGTTTTCAAATAATTAATTTTTTTTTTCTTTTATCCAAAAATTTGGCACGTTCAAAACCGTGCCAAAAGTGTATCAAATTTTGGCACGATTTTGAACTGTGCCAAAAGTTTATCAAAATGTGCTCAATCTGGCATAGTTCAAAAGTGTGCCAGAAATATCAAATTCTGGAACGGTTTAAAAGTGTGCCAAAAGTGTTCCTGTTTGGTCAAATCTGGCACACTTTTAAACCGTGCCAAAAAAAATGGCTATTTTGAAACACCTAATTCTGGCACAGTTTAAAATCGTTCCAGATTTGATCTGGCACACTTTTAAACCGTGCCAAATTCCTATTTTTTGTGTAGTGTTGACTTCAAACCTGAACTGCGCACTATCACCAGTGCTAACATTTGGGTTCGATTTGTGGGATTGTGTTAAGCTTACTAGGACCCTAGATTGCTTCTTCAAATAGCTAGAAGAGTTGGTCTTCCATTGCATATTGATAAAGGTACAATGGATATGTCAGTTGGTAATTATGTAAGGGTTTTTATTGAAATAGACCTTACAATTAACCCTCCTGATCGCATATTAGTCGAATGAAATGATGGCCCTTTTTTATCAAAGTTATGTATGAGTCTCTTCTATTATTTTGCCAATTTTGTAAAAATGTGGGACACTCTATGACTAACTGTAGAAACATTCAACAATAAATAGATCGTCAAACTTCCACAGTTGTTAAAAAAGCAATTTGGATTTGACTCGCCCTCTTCCAAAAAACTCACAGAACAACAGACCTATTCTTGCCAAATAAAGTGAAAAATTAGACGCACAGTTGGTTATTTTTACTGCTACAAATTCTAAAAAATCAAATCTTCCATCTGATATCTCAGTAGATAGGACATGTCTATCTACTGACAGCGATATACTTATTGTACCTAGGGACATTAGTTCAGCTGCATGTACTTCCAAAGCTCATATATGTTGGTCTCAAAACTCAGCAGCGATCTTACCTCCAAATCGGGTAAGATTCTTAAAATAGAATGGGTTCAAAGATCTTAACGGAGCTCAGATAGTCGGCGAAACAAAGTTCAGTAGTTGTTTTCAAAATGAGATCGAAATCCCAACTAATCAGGAAGGTACCGATATTATTGTTCAGAAGATAACTAATTTGGTTATCGAATCAGATTTGTTAACTTCTAAAATTTGGAACTTACCCTAAACAATCCAGTTGAAACTGTCCGTGTTCAACATGATAGAAATAAATCAAAGGAAAGCACACCTTTGTTGACCTTAACTAATTCTTATGGTATAAAGAGTAAAAAGACTGATATCTCAGCCGAAGTTTGTGGAGAGCCTATTATATCGATCAACATAAATCCTCAACAGGAGGTTTTTGAAAAAAGTCTATCTAAGACCTTTAAATCGGGGAGATCAATTATACTAGGTCAAATAGTGGACGAAGTATCTCTAATTATTTTGGACTCTAAAGGAGTGGATTATTATGATAGGACCAATACTGAGACTGATGACTCAAATTCTATCATGAAATGCCCCCTTTAGAGGACATTCCAACTTTAATTAGTCCTGGAGTGAATTTATATGTCGAGCTCCCGAAATTTGATTTAGGAACGAGTCCTAATTCAGCCAAAGCTAGAGATTTTATTGAAGATTCGATTATTAAAAAAAGGTGGAAACATACATTTTCAAACTCAAATAAGCAATTCATTCGATATCCTAGGCATCTTTGAAGATGATTCGATGGACGAAATTCTCAAAAGCGAAGAGATATGAATTATCAAGTGGAGTTTCTAACCATAACTTCTAAGGAGAAATCGGTGCTTAAATATAATTTAAGATCTTCTTTTTCTCATTCAAAATCTCGTAAATTTTAGTGTTATTTTTTCCTGTAGCACTTATAAGATCCACTGCGAGAGGCTTTTTGTCCTATTTGGTTATTAGTAATATTTCTTTTCTTGAAAAAAAATGTTGGGATTTATCCCCAGCATTGCCGAAAACTCTTCATTGGTCAGACAGATTTCTTCTAATTCGAAGTGAAAGACATGGTCTTTAGAGTACCATAATTCCATGACCGTCATCAGCATATTCCATTCTATGGGTCGGTTGTGGCATAAAAATACTCATCGCATGTTAAAAGCATCGTAGTCAACGTTGTAGGAACACGTTACTTTGAAATTTTTGAGGTAGCTCGAAAACTCAACACTACCAGGGAGAGCCATATAACAAAAGAGGAGGAAAGTGAGCAAAGATTTAAAGGAAAAAGAATGTGGAAGTTTGAAGAAATGCTCCACCCACACCCCTATTTATACTTAAAACCTTATCCCACCAAGTACCAAGCAAATTAAGAAAGTGCAATCAAAGCCTTGGGTTGATTGCACTGGACTTATATGCTGATAGGCAGGACATGGGTCATGCCGATCGGTAACCCCTTATTTTTGGGAAATTCCCATTTTTCCTCTTTTGTCAAAATCAAAAAACCTAATAAAAATATTTTTTATCTTAAGAGAATTCCGAATTTCCTTATCCTTATGTATTTATTTATCCCATTTTAAAATAAAATCCTTCTCAAATCATTTTTTTACCGTCTCAGCAGAAAAATAAAAAGAGCGTGTGCATTAATCACTCAAAAAAATTAATTAACAAAAAGAAAAAAAGAGTTCACTTCATTTGTATATATTTTTGTTGTATTACATTGATTTTTGGCAGGAAAATCAAAACAACAAATACAATGGGACTTAGTCCAAACCCAGTTTTCCTTCTCTCTCTATCTTCTTTGTCTCTCTTGTCTCTTTCTAAGAGCCTCCCTCTTCCCTCTACAGGGAGACGATGTGCCACCTCTCCCAGAGCTCAACCCTTCCTCAGATGAGGCAGATGGCACCAAACAGGAAGGAACTAGAATCACATCCCAAATATGGGAAGTCCTCGAAGATATACAATCCCTAATATCTCTTAGCCAAGTCGGGGAGACCATGATGTGCTGCAAAAGAAAATAGAAAAGAGCAAATCGATCAATCTGAGGTAAAGTAAGAAATCAGGAAATCAAAAGACAAAGAGAGAAAAAGTATACCTCAGGTCGAAGGGCCTCCTCTGTCAAGCCTAACTCCCGAATCCATAGAATTAGGATGGTTTAGGATATGCATCGACCCTCCATCATCCCACCGAATGTTGTAAACTAGGCAAGAACAATCATACAAAGGAAGACTCCAAAGTCATCGCCGCCACTAATGTCGTCGCACAACCTGCACTATGGGAGGAACCCACTTGCCGACTCAAACTCGCATGGGGAAGATGCAACTCGTCATATATGCTAGGGGGCATCAACCAGCTTGACATAAATTCCATATAATTATACATCACGACCATGTCGATATATGATGAGTAAGGCTTACCCATCATTGCCGCCACTAAAGCATCATCTGACATCTCTCGCATCCGCCTCATGAACATTGGGGGCTTCCCTGGTGGCACTCCGACCTCATCCTCCACAATCTGTCTAACTACACTCTCCCTGAGGTTCCAGGAATACCCAAACTCATGCGCCAACATACGCCATATTTTCACATGTCCCCCAGTCACCCCCATATGCTGGATAGCCATCCCTCGAGGATAGAAAGTCTCCTGCAAATTCCCAACAAGAGGAGAATGTTCAATAACAGGAAACTATCATCAAGTGAAATACAGTCTCAAGAAAAAAGAGGAACTTACTCGCTCACTCATCAAGCCATTCAAGACTTGACACACCGTCTCTAGAGAGAGGGATTTCTTCATTGCTGATTGGACTTTCGCCATCGATACATCCGACAGAATTCACCAACAGACTCATACATTAAAGTTATCAATTGGGTGTTAAACCCAATTACCTTATTTAACCACGTCCGCAAAGGACAAAGGGTAAACATTTATGAAATCACGATTAAAACGCATGAAGGAAAATGCGAATGCATAAAGGAAAAAGCGAAAAATGAAGAATACCTCAAGAAGATACGTGGATCTAGTAAAATTTTATCGCTAGCACCGACTAAACGCATCAAGAGAATAATAAAGGGTCGCCAAGGTCAGGCTCCCCTAGTCATAAAGACGGATGTCCAAAAACACCCTCAAGAATGGCAAAAACCATAAGTGCACGACATCGCCACTCGTCGCCACCAGAAAACCTCCCAGCACCAGAAAAATGAACTACGAGCCATTTGCAGCACCTGTCTCCCATCACTCTCGTCAATCCTCCTACGCAGTAAAAACTCTCTAAAAAGAGACAAACGAAGAGAGTCCCCCAAAACCACCCTCTTCATATCACCAGGTGCCTCCATCACCGCCTCCGACGTCACCCCAGTGTCCTGTCCACCTCAATTTGTGTACCCTTACAATCTATCCCTAGTATCTACTACATGTCTATATGTGTCACCATCACCTCCCCAAAGCCAAAATGAAAGGTGTGAGTGGTGTCTCACCACCTCTCCCACAGAGCGCAAAGAACAACCATAGAATAGGGAATCTCATCCAGAGCATGCGCTAGTCTCCCAAAACCACCTGATGACACCATCTAATGCACCACAAATGGAAGGTGCTCCCAAACATCTGTAATCCCCGTCGTCCCTCGAGAATGTAAGGTTGACATAGAAACATCACACTGTCAAAAGCGAAAAGCAAAAGAGAAACCTTTGTCAAGTTTAAGAAATAAGGAAATCCTGCTAAAAAATGGAAGAGAATACCAAAAGTTATTAATAATTACATAGCCTCTAGGGTTCACCACCATAGAAGAGCGATGACTCAAACACTCGCACATGAGAGTCCGATCATCCACAATAGGCTCGAATGAGTCAAAAGAGTTCTTGCTGCCTAAAGTAAGGGGCACCTCTCTTTTCATTCCAAGCCTGCCCAGTCGTCATCATTAAGCCGTGCCATGTGTGTTGCACTACTTGAGAAGTCATCCATATCTTGACTTAGGAACGTTGGAACGATTTGCATAAGCTAATTTCATAAGAAGGTAAGTCGGAAAGTTGTGAAAATGAGGAGAACCCGCCCCCTTTTTATAGGAGGCTAGGGGGCATGTCGATCGGCATCTCCCTGACACCCCTCGATCAGCACTGTCCCTCCACCTACTCGAGGTAACACAAAATACCATTCCACTTCCATTTGGAACCCCTCTATTTATGCCAATCAGTACCCCCTTTGAAATTTTGTACAAAAAGCTTGAAAAATGGCAGAAAATTCTGAAAAATCAACGAACAATTCCTAAAATTCCCAAATGGATTTGAGAACCTTATCCACCAAGAAAAACATTTTTTACCAAATCATTTCATAGGCAAAACTCTTATTTCCCCCAGTGGAATTCCGAAATCAATTTCATGTGTCCCCGGTAACGCTCCAAAGGACACCACAAAATTTAAAAAATCCCTAGTTGAGAAACGTCCGACCCTAGGATCATTCCCTCTTCCATAGTGGGACCTAAAATCAAATGATTACCGAAATTCCTAGTAGAAATACAATGTACATATCCCTAGTGGAGTATTCAAATTTTCCAAAGAAACTTAAGCTCGCAGAATTGGCTTCGACCCGCAGAATCGGTCAGTTTTACTTAAGCCCACAGAATTGGATTTGACCCAAAGAATTGGTCACTTCCCTCTTAAGCCCACATAATTGGCTTTGACTCATAGAATTGGTCGCTTCTATCTTAAGCCTGCAGAATTGGTCACTTCAATTTAAGGCCTTAGAATTGGCTTCGACTCGCAGGATTGGACACTTCTAATAAAGCCCACATAATTGGTCGCTTCTATTTAAACCCGCATAATTAGTTGTTTTACTTAAGCCTACAGAAATGGCTTTGACCCGCAGAATTGGTCGCTTCTATCTGAAGATCATAAAATTGGCTTCGACCCACAGAATTGGTCGCTTCTATCTTAAGCCCACAGAATTGGCCTTGACCCACAGAATTGGTTACTTCTATCTTAAGCCCACAGAATTGGCTTCGACCCGCATAATTGGTCACCTCTACTCAAGCCTGATGAATTGACTTCAACTTGCAAAATTGGTCGCCACTATATTAAGCCCGTAAAATTGGCTTCGACCTGCAGAATTGGCTTTGACCTGCAGAATTGGCTTTGACCTGCAAAATTGATCACCTCTAGTTAAGCCCTCAAAATTGGCTTTAACACGCAGAATTAGTCACCCATATCTTAATCCTATAGAATTGGTCACTCCCTACTCTTGACCTCAGCCATCACCCCCTTTTAGGTCATAAGAATCGACCATTCGCATCCTTTTAGGTCCTGAGAATTAGCCATCCCCAACGTCCTTTTAGATCCTCAGAATCGACCTCGATATTTTGAACCGGTCATCCTCATCCCTTAGGTCCGCAGAACTGACCTCTATCATGTGGTGTCTATTTGAATAATTTCTCTTATTCCAAGCTCATCCATCGAGGGGCTCTATAAACAACAAATTCTAGGACCCCCTAAGTCTCTCCTTGGGTCCTAGCACCTACCCATTTCACTATAAACCCCAGGTCTCACACTAGGTACCGATCTAGAGGCCATCGGGTGCTTCCGGACCCTGTTTGATTTCGGTCAACTCAATCATCAGAGAGAAATATCTATAAATCTTTGAAGGGCTCTAAATCCCCTTTCCAACGATCCACCCCATGCGCAAATCGACATAAGACGAACGAACCATTTTACTACCAAAAATTAATTTGGAAGCCACCTGGCGCTCCTGAGCCTCGATTTAACCCCAATAATCTTCGTCGTCAGAGAGAAATGTCATTGAATCTTTTAAGGGCACTAAAACCCCTTTCCAATGGTCCACCCCATGCACAAAACAGCACAACCATTTGGACGAATGGCTAGTTTTCCCCTAAAAATTGATATGGAGGCCACCGTCCGCACTCGAGCTCCATTTGACTAAGGTCAACCCTTCATCTTGAATGAGACTAAATGAATCAACAAAGGGCACTAAATACCCTTTCTAACGGTCCTCACCGTGCGTAATTGTGACCTACGATATGGACAAATGATCCGTTTACTCTGAAATGTCACCGAGCGCTTCCGAACCCCGATTGACCAAGGTAAACTTTCTCAACTAAGAAAAACTCTTTAGAATGTCGAATTAAATATCTTAACATTTCCAATGGTCCACCACGTGTATGATTCTGACTTACCATACGGACGAACGATCGATTTCCATCCGGCGATCTCTCGTCCAAAGAATCAACGTGCGCTTCCGAGACATGTTTGACCTAAAGTCAACTCCCAGAAACAAGAGAGTCCCAAAGGACTCTTTAAGGTCTCTGAAGTACCTTTATAATGGTATGCCCCATGCACGATCAGGATCAACGCATTTCATTCTACGATCATTTTTCCAGAAAATCTGCACGAGACTACCAATTGGCAGGTCCAAACCCTCCCTATCGGCAGTGTGCCTAGGGTCACCTCCCGATTGGCAGGACAAGGCTAATGTTGATTGACAATCACCCGACCCTATAAAATAAGGGCATGACCTCACTACCAATAACACCAACACTAGAGATCCATCAACATTAGTGATCCCAACAACATTCTCTCAAAATCAATGAAGTTCCCCATGTGAAGTTCCATTTAAGCTTACATTCCCATCCTTTTCATACCCAATTTGGCAAAATCATATTATCTCTCATACAACACTCATCTCACATTCATGGGAGTTCATCCAAGATCAAAGATCAAGCTTCAAAGAAGGTCCAATTCCTCCATTCTCTCTTTAAATTCATTGTTTTTACAGAACTTTCATTAGATTCATAATCTATTTCCTACTTTAGTTCATACACATTAATATTTGCATTTTTATTAGGATATTGCACATACATTATCTTTAAAAAAAAGAGAAAAAAAGAGGGTTACGCCTATAAATTCCGAATGGAATTATCCATCACACTTTTTCAAAACCAAAAACACATTTTCTACATGCACACACATCTATAATAAAATTCCATTTGGATTTATGCGATAAACCCCACCCTTATGTTGTATTCGAACTACGTGTACTTTGATGTCTTTATAGGCTACGTAGGTGTTTCAGATTAAAACTCGACACTCGAGTCCAATTTTTCAATTTTCTAATTTTCTCAAATTACCAAATTCTCCAATTTTCCTAAAATCTCTAATTTCCATGTTTATCATATGCTTGTATTACATAGTATGCTTGTTTGCATTCCATCCAACACGTATTATCGTTTCATAATAACAATTAATATCACGATAAATGCGCAAATCGTATATATATATATATATATATATATATATATATATATATATATATATATATATATATATATATATATATATATATAATTTTGGGAACATTCCTATGGATGACCTCACTCTACGTTTCACATGGTATGAGTTGAACAATTCCACTTCATGGAGAAATAAAGAAAAACAGTAACACTAGCCCATCAGAGACCGAAAGGGCAGGACCTTCCCATTTCGTAACTTAGCTCCGAACCTTCGATCTATTGGTTTCATATGCATCAGTTTGTCATTGATGCTTCTCTCTCAAAGTGGCAACATGTTCTTTTTCCTGTTTTGTAAAAAATAGCCTGGAAATTACATCTGTTTACATTTACCCCACACTGACGATGGTCGAATGGTCCCGAAAAAGGGCGCGAGACCGCTATCTTTCTAGGGATCCTCCACCCCCTTCACCTCGAAGATTTCTCGGGATGGACACACCCAAACTTGTCACGATTTTTTACCATGAAAAGTTGACAGTTTTGGTGTAAACTACATACTCCTTCATAAATTCCACCTCTAGCATCTAAACCTCATCCCTAGAAATACACCTTAACTCCAACCCATCAAGTTTGGATCTCCACCATTCCTCTTATGTCTACAACCTCTCATAATACTATCTAATTTCTTGCCTCACCTACATCTTCTCCATAAACTCCTCTTTTCCCACTATAATTTTTCCAATGTGATTAGAGCGGCGGTTAGAATTTTGCACTTTATGGAAAAACTTAATATTTTCTACCGCCCTCCCTTAACCACAGCGCCCGTGATTTCTATCTCCAACTAATTTCTTCCTGCAGTCTCCTTTCCACTTCACCTTTATCTCGGCCCTCAGTAGATGATTATCCCTCGAAGTACATCCAAGACTACCTTCTCATATAGACCCGTTGTCTCCTACATGTATATATCGATGACATCCATGAAATTCCAAAATATCTCTTTGTTCCACCTCTTTAGATCTTCCTCAAGAAGATAAATTTTCCTGACCAATAAATAACTCGCATTACCCTCCACCACATAGCCTTATCACCACTCCTTCACTCTATCTGTAATATCGTCTACCTTCAACCACATGTTTCCAAGTATGAATTATTCCCTCCCTCATTGCCACACTCACACTCAAGGAGGATCAAAACATGGTTCGAGGTCACCCTAGGCAAACAAGATTGTTTTTTATTCGGGAACCTATCCTCCCAATCTGATGAGAAAATACACTAATCTAACTGCATAGAGAAGGATTGTCCCTACTGATGGACTAAGTAAACATCCCATACACTAACGGGGCTTCTACTAGTTCCATTTCATCAATTAAATATGAAATATCCCTCGTATATATGTTATTTCCCCATTCCACTACTCTGCTCAGAAGAAAAGCTAACCACATTAAAATCGTTCCTTACGTACCATGTCACCCCCCAAACTCCCCTTAGTAATTCTAATTCTTCCCATACCTCCCATCCAATAGAATTCTCCATCGTCCCATAAACTCCACATAAACCCATACTCTACATTCCTAAACAGGCACGACAGGGACCAACTACCCATCAAATACTCTATCTTTTTTACCACTCTAAAATCTCACATAACAATTACACTTCTCGATGTTCCCTCAGCCTCCAAACTACACCACTCCATCCAATGACATACCCAAATAGATTTATCCATTTCTATGTCCACATTCCTCAACTTCGAATCCTATAAACATACAATGTCGGGTTTCCACCTCGAAATCCCTCCACTAACAATACCTCTTTTCTTAGGGTCATTTAGTCCCATCTCATTCCATGAGATTATGTATAGCTTCATAAAAAACCTGTTTTTAACCTCCCTACCTCCCTACCCTCACTCATTCCCTCTCTCTGCATGACCTTTCCCATCCTTCTTCATTCAATTCTCATGAAAAACATCCATGCCTCCCATTCATTACCCTCATACGTGATTCCTAAAAATTTGTTAAATCCCTTTATCACAGTCTCCACACACCCATCCATCCCTATCATATCACATCCCCCTCCCTCTATCTCCCTCCATTTCCTGCACGCCAATAAATTTCCCATTCCTTTAAAACTCGTATGTTCGTCATAAACTTCTCTAGATCTCTATTCACTCTCTCCATTTGACTCACCTCCCCCACTCGAGACCTCAATCTCCACCCATAATTTAGGATTCTGACACTCATTATATTTAGAAATTTTCTCCCCCATCCAACTTTCCTAAAAATTTGTAATTCCCTTCCCCCTTATCTCATTCACCCCCTAACGTGTCTAAATAATGAGAAACGGTGGAACACTCAAAATATCCCCCCTTTGCTCGATTCTCCTTAATCATAGATTAGATGTTACCATACCACCAATCTTCCATCCATATCAGAAATGGGCAATTAATATTTAATCATTAGGAACTAAGTACATTTTGCAAAGTCCCCTCCCTTTTTAGATTTCAAAAAGTCCATTGATTATTTTTTTAAAAACATTTTCTTAAACTTAAGCACATGGCCATACACAATGGGTTCCATAAACCCATTGTGAATCCTTTAAATGGGTTGTAGCGGGGGCTAAATTGTTAAATGAGAAAGGGGATTGATTAACCCTCCCTCAAGTTATGGTAAGGATACCAAATTCGTTAAGGGAGAGGACCTGAGTTCAGATGGGTAAATATATTACGTTTAGAGTCTAAACGTGGAAGTTTTTATGTTTGAGCTAGTCATGGAACTATCCCACATAAACAGTTCTACATGTGGAACACTTCCAAATCTGAAGCTAGGGTAAGATAATGGTCGTTTTCTTTGAATAAGATCATTAAGGATTACAATAATAAAAATTTCAAATCTGTTTATAAATAGACACTAAATTTTAACATCATGTTTCTATATAAATCAATTAACTCTTTAAATATTTTTACAATGTCTTCTTTAAGTGAAGTTGACCAAATTTCATTATGTCATGCATATTGTAAATTTTCCGTTGATGGAGAAATGGTAACTAATTAAAGAAGGGTAATGAAGTTGGAAAATATCCAATGCGAGTTAAAAAATATTAAAGGTGTTGTATCATTGATCAATAAAATTCCTACAAGGTAAGTGGCAAGCAATCAATCGATATTGTATATTGTATGCTGTAAAGATGACTCATGTATTTTATATAACAAGAGAGAGTGGGACATTACTCGTTGGATGGGTAAAAGTTTTAAACTATTTGGTTTCAACTTGATCAATATATAAATTTCACTTAAGTATATTTGTTTTTGTAATATTTACCTCAAAATCTATATTTTACTTTACAAATTTATGTTTGTTCAGATTCAACGTGCTCGCGATGACTTTAAATATAAAAATGGTCATAAATATATTTATGATCATTACTATGAAATTTCAAAACGTGTGCAAAAAATTTATTTAGCAAACACACCAACTCGGTTCTGGATGAATATTCATGCCCATAAATAAGGGGCAAGGACATTAATTTAGCAGAACACTTTAAAGCAATGCATTCCCCACTAACATGACCATTAGGGCGGAAGGCTGAGAAATAAAAAGTTAAATGCAAGGAAATTTCTAGCAATCTACAAGATCGCACCATACTAATTTAGAATTCTGAGAAATTTACAGACTCGTACAATGAAAACTCATCATTAGCATAACGTAGCCAAGACGAGTTGAATACAAAGTTAAATGAGTTAATTATAATAGAAAACAGGAATTCAAATTGCAAATTCAAAGGGATGAGAATGTTATAATTTTCATAGATATTTACTACAAGAATTTGCACCATTAGCAACATACAAATTATGTTGCTAAAGTTAGAAATATGTTGCTAAAAGGTATTGGCAACATATTTTGCTATGTTGCCGGGTTGTTGCCTATTGTCTATCTAGGAAACCCTTTGGCAACACATCAGGCTTGTGTTGCTAAAAGTATACTTTTGGCAACACGCAATTGTGTTGCCAAAAGTATTTTATAGTTTGCCAAATTTATAATAAAAATTATTATTTGTGTTGCCAAAAGTCACTCAACAGCAACAAAAGTAGTTGTGTTGACAAAAGCTATAGCTTTTGTCAACATAAGAGTTTTGTTTCCAACAGACTATACATTTGGCAACACAGGTCTTATGTTGCCAAAAGCAATATCTTTGGCAACACAAGAGCTACATTGCCAAAAGGTATGTCTTTTAGCAACACAATACCTGTGTTGCCAAAGGTATAGCCTTTTAGCAACACATCTCTTGTGTTGCCAAAAGTCGTACCTTTGGCAACACAACTCTTGTGTTGCCAAAAGCCGTACCTTTGGCAACCAAATATGTGTTGCCAAAATCCATACCTTTGGCAACCAAATATGTGTTTCCATATCCAAAGTGATAGATGTAGATGATAACTTTTGGAGACAAAAAATTGTGTTGCCAAAAGTACAATATTTTTATTTATTACCTATTATTTTTTTCGCAATTGGAAGCACTTTTAAACCTGCACTTTTTTCATCAAATGTGCAACTTTATAATCAAAAATAATATTACGCATTTTTCATACAATCATAAGTAATACAGAGTTCCACAATTTTCAACCAAATCTCATAAATATGAATTACAAAATAATATTTCATCATAATCCAAGTATAAAGGTACAAAATAAATGTCTCCCAAATAAGAACATAACAAAAGATGTAAACATGATCTAACCTAATACATAAAAACATTAAAATATGTTTAAAAAAATCATGTAAACTAAAACTACGATGACAATATCGCTCCCCTACACTATAAGAAACCGCAACTTCAAGCCACCACGAACATAATAACTCCAAGCAAAATCCATCATAACCTGCACAAGATACAAAAATAAAAGACTACATAGGTTTGTATAACTTCAAATGCATGTATGTTTAACTTGATCAATTTAAAAAACTATTTAATTTCAGAAAATTTCGTCAGAGTTTCCTTAGTTTATTCATGAAATTCAACCTGTTTTTAACATTAAAATAAACCCAACAGCAAAAAATGTAGATAAACCACCATTAAATCCGTTTCACCAATTTAATATCTAAAAATAGTATCCGAGTAGCTACGTACCTCGATCCTCCGTATCCATTGACTTTTCCATGTGTTGCAAATCCATTTTCATTCTACATAAAATAAAAAATAAATTATAATCTATCTGACTTCAAAAGATAATAATAATTTATAACTATTATAGTGTTATATATATATAAACATTTATATATAAATAGATTTATATAATTGTGACATTGCGAGAAGTGTGGATGCGAGTATGTTTAGATAGCGCGTAGTTATGTGAGTATGTTTATTTGTACACCCCTTCTCAAAATTCTGGTATTCATGAGATAATTGGTAAGCACAAGGAGAAGAATGTATTGCACCACCAGATTTGGAAGTGAAAACCCTCAGTAAATCTCAATTATAGCAAGCAAGGATCACACAAAGTAAATGTTGTGCTCTAGACGTGGATTGAGTGATATCTTTTTAGTGAACTTATAACTAATAACAAAATTTAGAACCGGAATGTTTTTCTCTAAAAAACCTGAATAATTAAAGATATACTGACTGATATACTAACTACATATATATATATATATATATATATATATATATATATATATATATATATATATATATATATATATATATATATATATATATATATATATATATATAACTGTTAATAGTTATATGTATGTGTGTGCATATACACACATATATTATATGTATACATATAACTGTGTGTATATACAGTTATATGTATTGTATATACACAGTTATATGAGTGAGTGTGTGTGTGTGTGTGTGTGTGTGTGTCTATATATATATATATATATATATATATATATATAGAAGATCTCAAGAAGCCATCAATGTAATGCATTTAATTTAATGTAACATCTTAAGCCATCAATATAATCCATCACACATCATGAAATTTGAGACTCATATTCATGAAATTTGCAACCATGTTTTGTGTTCTAATGGCCGATTATTCTTTGTGCTTGTTAAGTTGCAAATAACACATTGTTGGTATCTTTATCATTATTTATTGTTCATATATTCTCCTCTTTATTCAGTTATACATCATTGTAAATGAGTTTTTGATTCTATCAATGTTGGCGAGAGGAGTATTTTTTCTCAGATACAAAAGTTACTTTCGCATTAAAAACGAACATTCCCCCCATTTGAATGAACAAGACAGAAGATGAAAGTAACGTGCCGTGTGACAACAGTACACTTACACGCCTAAAATTACAATTCAACAAAGGAAAATGTTGATTTTCCATTTTACAAAATAAAAAGGGTAACCCCATCACTCTGTGATACTGCCTTGTTGTAACTTGATCTCCCCCTACAATATTGTTATAAATGACTCTTTAGATTTCAGAACACCAACTAGGCGACCATAAAAACTGATTCAGCACACTGAGAGTTATCACAGGAGCAGAGGATGCAGTTGGTCCCATTTTTAATACTCTTTCTGGTCACATGACAGTTTTCTGGTGCAAATCATTTAACCCTTCCCACCCTTATGAGGTGTTGTCCCTGGTCTCAACATATTGCTTCCAAATCCTAGTTTCCCTTTATTTTCTGAGGCCTTGAGGATCTTAAAGGATCACGTCAGCGTATCATCCACACTCATCATCGTACCCGCATTATCAAACTCGCCACAGTAAATTGGTGCCGATAATATTATCACCAGTTTCCTATTTGCGAAAAAATCGTACCCATCTTCCACAACCTAGTGAGCTCGACAAATGATATTGAGGTCATGCTTCTGGAGAAATTCAGTAACCTTGTCAGCTCTAAATGTAAATGACACACCCATGTCATTCTCTCCCCACCCTTCGATCTCTTTATCGGGATCAACCCACAATAGGTCACACAGAAGGCCCTGATCTGGCACATCAACCGGACGTGATATCTTCCTAATTAGATCCAAGTCCTTTAAGTCGGGGGACAATCCTTCCTGCATGCCAATGATCTTCTCATTAATAAGATCAACAATAAGTAGGCAGTTGAAGCATTCGATAAAAGTTTTCCAAATATGGACGTTGTACCTTTTCTTGCACTTATCGTAGAATCCATAAATGCGATTGATGGAAGACATTCATGGTTTCCCCTGAGAAGAAAAAGGTTATCCTTGTTTTTTATCTTGTATGAAAGAAGAAGGCATATGGTTTCTATGCACTGCTTACCGCGGTCAACATAGTCCCCTAAAAATAAATAATTTGCAGTCCCATAAATGCGATTGATGGAAGACATGCATGGTTTCCCCTGAGAAGAAAAAGGTTATCCTTGTGCTTTATCTTGTATGAAAGAAGAAGGCATATTTTTTTCTATGAACTGCTTACCGCGGTCAACATAGTCCCCTAAAAATAAATAATTTGCAGGAGGGGATACCCGCCATACTCAAGCAGCCACAGTAGATCAGAATATTGACCATAAACATCTTCACAAATAACTTTCTTTTATTATTCTAACTGTGGGTTTAATTCCAGCTCCTCTAGTATTCCAAAAAAGTATTATTTTTAGTGAGACTGACCGTATAAATAAGCTTTTATAATTTGGGAACCTGATCTAGTAAGCAAGGTATGGTTTGAAGCATACTTTGTTTTTTTTCAAAATTCTTCTTATTTTTTATCAATTTTTTTCTCAAAAGTTTCTCTAACTCGGACACACTAGATATTGTTTTGCAATTGAGTTCAACTTCTCTTACCTTGTAGTGTGAGCAGAGAGTTCAATCAAAATTACTGATTAATTCTTTAAAGCCAATGAAACTTACCTGCTGCTTAGCAAATTTCATTACACCACTATTTGAAGGAGTAAAGATCGAAATAGATCTCGTGTGACTTCCTTGAAGAAGCTCCTTACTATAATTCTTCAAGATGGTCTCAAAGATTATTAAAAGTGGCTTACTGATTTGATTTTTGAGGTAGTATTGAGGATCTATGGAAATAAATCTTGTTTGACGAATGTTCACCGGATGAAGTTCTGTTGACACATTCTGCTGGGAGGTTAAGTTAGCAGAACTTCTCTTTCTATGTCAAATGATATCACATAAACACCGATTATAGGTGAGCATAACTTCAGAGTCATCACACTACGAACAAATGGCGGATTCTTTCCCTGCAAGGTAACTAAATTGGCCACTTGGATAATAAGATCATGGATAGGCTCAGGTAAAAGACCTTTACGACCCGCACACTCAATGTCAAAACTCAATATGCAAAATGGATACATTTTTTAGAATTATCCTTCGAGAATATGGCTGATCAATTACGAGTAAAGGAAATCAAACTCTAATTGGCAATAAGACAGATTCTTTGCAGTCTTTATATACTTTCCAGCAGGAACTTCAATCTAATTGCCACCGATAATATTGCAGTCAATCATGATTCGAAGAGCGAAAAGAACATTACTTTCATACATCAGAAAGCTTTTCATTCCAAGACCATCAATGTGTATGCCTCTATCAAGGATACCCCGACAGTTGGTAGCCATTGTTGGCAATGTAACTACGATTTTAAAGAAAGGTTGTGAAATTTGCTACTGGTAATACATAATGCTTCTTTTCTGAACCATTTCTATAGAGTGCACAAATTTGTGAACCTTATTGTTCCTGTTCACTTCCCTCATCCTCCCCTCAAGAATGTGATGAAAATGAGAAATGTCATCAGGGCCCATTCCTGGAGGACAACTGATATAGAAATACGACTCAAATTTTAAGAAATGTAAATTTTTGCAACTTTTTGCAAATTTATGATTATTTTACACTTAAGTCCAACTTTTTGCAAATTTATATCGTATAGTCAAACCGAGAGCCCCGTGACTACTCGGTTGGAAACCACGAGTCACATTAGTCCCGGGCGAGGTGTTCGTGACTCTTACATGACCGTTTTGTTTTGTTTTATGTTTTCACCCTTCGGTGGCATGTTTTTATGCTTAAGTCCAATTTTTTGCAAATTTACACCGTTCACTCAAACCGGAATCCCCGTGACTACGCGATCGGTTCCTACGGGTCATATTGGTCCGGTGCAGGTTTTCGTGACTCTCATCGGACCGTTTTGTGGTTGTTTTACATTTTCACCCTTCGATGGAATATATTTATGCTTAAGTCTAACGTTTTGCAAATTTACGTCGTACACTCAAAGCGAGAGCCCCGAGACTACGCGGTCGGTTCCTACGGGTCACATTGGTCTCGTACGAGGCATTCGTGACTATTACGGGACCGTTTTGTGGCTATTTTATGTTTTCTCCCTTTGATAACATATTTTTAAGCTTAAGTCTAATTTTTTGCAAATTTACATCGTACACTCAAATCGGGAGCCACGTGACTACTCGGTCGATTCCTATGGGTCACATTAGTCTCATGTGAGGTGTTCGTGACTCTTACGGAACCACTTTTTTGTATGTTTTACATTTTCACCCTTCGATAGCATGTTTTTATGCTTAAGTACAACTTTTTGCAAATTTACGCGGTCCACTCAAACTGGGAGCTCCATGACTATGCGGTCGGTTCCTACGGGTCACATTGGTCCCGTGCGAGGTGTTCGTGACTCTTATGGGACCATTTTGTGTTTGTTTTATGTTTTTACCCTTAGATGGTATTTTTTTATGCTTGAGTCAAACTTTTTGTAAATTTACGTCGTACACTCAAACCGGGAGCCCCGTGACTACGCGATCGGTTCCTACAGGTCACATTGCTCCTGGGTGAGGTGTTCGTGACCTTTACCGGACCGTTTTGTGGTTATTTAACATTTTCACCCTTTGATGGCATATTTTTATGCTTAAGTCTAACTTATTGCAAATTTATGGCGTACAGTCAAACTGGGAGCCCCGTGACTACGCTGTCGGTTCCTACGAGTCACATTGGTCCCATGTGCGGTGTTAGTGACTCGTACTGAATCAATTTGTCTATTTTTTACGTTTTCACCCTTCGATTGCTTATTTTTATGCTTGAGTCTAATTTTGTGCAAATTTACGTCGTACACTCAAACCGGGAGCCATGTGACTATGTGGTCGGTTCCTACGAGTCACATAGGTCCCGTGCGTGGTGTTCGTGACTCTTACAGGACCATTTTTGTTTTTTTATGTTTTCACCCTTCGATGGCATATTTTTATGCTTAAGTCCAACTTTTTACAAATTTATGACGTACACTCAAACCGGGAGCCCCGTCACTACTCGGTCGGTTCCTATAAGTCACATTAGTCCCTGCGAGGTGTTCGTGACTCTTACTGGACCGTTTTGTGTTTTTTTTACATTTTCACCCTTCTAAGGCTTGTTTTTATGCTTAAGTTAAAGTTTTTGCAAATATACAACGTACACGCAAACCGGGAGCCTCATGACTTCCAGATCGGTTCCTACGAATCATGTTGTCTCGTGTGAGGTGTTCATGACTCTTACGGGACCATTTTGTGTTTGTTTTACCTTTTTACCCTTCGATTGCATATTGTTATAATTATGTTTAGCTTTTTACAAATTTACGTCTTACACTCAAATCGAGAGCACCGTGACTACGCGGTCAGTTCCTACGAGTTACATCGATCTCGTGCGAGGTGTTTGTAACTCTTATGTGACCGTTTTGTGTTTGTTTTACATTTTCACCCTTCGATGGCATGTTTTTATGCTTAAGTCTAAATTTTTTGTAGTTTTTTGCAATTTTACATCGTACACCCAAACCGAGAGCCCAGTGACTACGCAATCAGTTCCTATGAGTCACATTGGTCTCGTGAGAGGTGTTCGTGACTCTTACGGGACCGTTTTGTGTTTGTTTTACTTTTTCACCATTCGATGGCATATTTTTATACCTAAGCCCAACTTTTTGCAAATTTATGTCATGCACTCAAATCGAGAGCACCGTGACTATGCGATCGGTTCCTACGGGTCACATTGGTCCCATGCGAGGTGTTCGTGACTTTTACGGGACCGTTTTGTATTTGTTTTACATTTTCACCATTCGATGGCATGTTTTTATGCCTAAATCTTACTTTTTATACCTACTGGTCACATTGTTCTTGTGCGAGGCGTTCGTGACTCTTACGGGACCGTTTTGTGGTTATTTTATGTTTATACCCTTTGGTGACATGTTTTTGTGATTAAGTCCAACTTATTGCAAATTTACGTCGTAAACTCAAACGGGGAGCCCCATGAGTACGTGGTCGGTTCTTACGAGTCACACTGTTCCCGTGCGTGGTGTTCATGACTCTTACCGGACTGATTTGTGGTTGTTTTACGTTTTCACCCTCTGATGGCTTATTTTTATGCTTGAGTCTATTTTTGTGCAAATTTAAATCGTACACTGAAATCGGGAGCCCCGTGACTACGCGGTCGGTTCGTACGAGTCACATTGGTCCCCTGCGTGGTGTTCATGACTCTTACCAAACCGATTTATGGCTATTTTACATTTTCACGCTTCGATGGCATGTTTTTATGCCTAAGTCTAAGTTTATGCAAATTTACGTCGTACACTCAAATCGGGAGGCACGTGACTATGTGGTCGGTTCCTACGAGTCACATTGGTCCCGTGCGAGGTGTTCGTGACTCTTACGGGACCGTTTTGTGTTGGTTTTAAGTTTTCACCCAACGATGGCATATTTTTATGCTTAAGTCCAACCTTTTGCAAATTTACATCATACACTCAAATAGAGAGCCCCGTGACTACTCGATCGATTCGTACGAGTCACATTGGTCCCGTGCGAGGTGTTCGTGACTCTTACGGGACCATTTTGTGTTTGTTTTATATTTTCACCCTTCAATGGTATATTTTTATGCTTAAGTCCAACTTTTTGCAAATTTACATCCTACACTCAAACCGGGATCCCCATGACTACTCGGTCGGTTCCTATGAGTCACATTGGTCCCGTGCGTGGTGTTAGTGACTCTTACGAGACCGTTTTGTGTTTGTTTAACATTTTCAGCCTTCGATGGCATGTTTTTATCCATAAATCCAACTTTTTATGAATTTACGCCGTCCACTCAAACTGGCAGCCCCGTGACTACGCGGTCGGTTCCTACGTGTCATATTGGTCCCGTGCGAGGTGTTCGTGACTCTAACGGGACCGTTTTGTGTTTGTTTTACATTTTCACCTTTCGATGGCATGTTTTTATGCTTAAGTCTAACTTTTTGCAAATTTACATCGTCGACTCAAACGTGACTACGTGGTCGATTCCAACGGGTCACATTAGTCCCGTGCGAGGTGTTCGTGACCCTTACCAGAACGTTTTGTGGTTGTTTTATATTTTCACCATTCGATGACAAATTTTTATGCTTAAGTCTAACTGAGTGCAAATTTACATCGTACACTCAAACCGGGAGTCCCATGACTATGCGGTCGATTGGTACGAGTCACATTGGTCCCGTGCGCGGTGTTCGTGACTCTTACCGGATTGATTTGTGGTTGTTTTACGTTTTCAACTTTTGATGGCTTGTTTTTATACTTGAGTCTAATTTTCTGCACATTTACGTCGTACACTCAGACCGGGAGCAACGTGACTACGCGGTCAATTCCTTCGAGTCACATTGGTCCCGTGCATGGTGTTCGGGACTCTTACGGGACCGTTTTGGGTTTGTTTTACATTTTCACTCTTCGATGGCATATTTTTATGCTTAAGTACAACTTTTTGCAAATTTACGTCGTACACACAAACCGGGAGCCCCGTAATAACTCGGCCGATTCCTATAAGTCACATTGGTACCGTGCGAGGTGTTCATTACTCTTATGGGACCCTTTTTTGTTTGTTTTACATTTTCACCCTTCGATGGCATATTTTTATGCTAAAGTCCAACTTTTTGCAAATTTACATCATACACAAAAATCGGGAGCCCCGTGATAACTCGGTCGGTTCCTACAAGCCACATTGGTCCCGTCCGAGGTGTTCGTGACTCTTACGGAACCGTTTTGTGTTTGTTTTATGTTTTCACACTTCAATGGCATATTTTTATGCTTAAGTCCAACTTTTTGCAAATTTACATTGTACACTCAAATCGGGTGCCTCGTGACTACTCGATCGGATCCTACGAGTCACATTGGTCTCGTGCGAGGTGTTTGTGACTCTTACGGGACCGTTTTGTCTTTGTTTTACCTTTTCACCATTCGATGGCATATTTTTATGCTTAAGTCAAAAAAATTTGCAATTTTACATCGTACACCCAAACGGAGAGCCCCGTGACTACACGGTCGGTTCCTCTGAGTCACATTGGTCCCGTGCGAGGTGTTCGTGTCTCTTACGGGACCGTTTTGTGTTTGTTTTGCATTTTCAGGATTCAATGGCATTTTTTATGCTTAAGCCTAACTTTTTACAAATTTACGCCGTCCACTCAAACCAAGAGCCCAATGACTACGCAGTCGGTTCCTACGGGTCACATTGGTCCCGTACGAGGTGTTCGTGACTCTTACCGGACCGATTTGTGGTTGTTTTCTATTTTCTCACTTCGATGGATTTTTTTTATGCTTGAGTCTAATTTTGTGAAAATTTACGTCGTACACTGAAATTGAGAACCTTGTGACTATGTGGTCGATTCCTATGAGTCACATTGGTCTCGTGCGAGATGTTAGTGACTCTTACCTGACCGATTTGTGGTTATTTTACGTTTTGACCCTTAGATGGCATGTTTTTATGCTTAAGTCTAAGTTTGTTCAAATTTAGTTCGTACATTCAAACTGGGAGACCCATGACTACGCGGTCGGTTTCTACGAGTCACATTGGTTTCGTACGAGGTGTTCGTGACTCTTACCGGACCGTTTTGTATTTGTTTTACCATTTCACCCTTCAATGGCATATTTTTAAGCCTAGCTCTAACTTTTTGCACCTGCGGGTCACATTGGTCCCATGCGAGGCGTTCGTGACTCTTACGGGACCATTTTGTGGTTTTTTTACATTTTCACCCATCGATGGCATGTTTATATGCTTAAGTCGAACTTATTGTAAATTTACGTCGTACATTCAAACCGGGAGCCCCGTGACTACGAGGTTGGTTCCTACGAGTCACATTGGTCCCGTGCGCGGTGTTCATGACTTTACCGGACCGATTTTTGGATGTTTTATGTTTTCACCATTCGATGGCTTGTTTTTATGCTTGAGTCTAATTTTGTGCAAATTTACATCGTACACTGAAATTGGAAACCTTGTGACTACGTGGTCGATTTCTACGAGTCACATTGGTCCCGTGCGTGATGTTCGTAACTCTTACCAGACCGATTTGTGGTTGTTTTCGTTTTCACCCTTCGATGGCTTGTTTTTATGCTTAAGTCTAAGTTTGTGCAAATTTACATCGTACACTCAAATCGGGAGACCCATGACTACGCGGTCGGTTTCTACGAGTCACATTGGTCCCGTGTGAGGTGTTGATGACTCTTACGGGACCGTTTTATGTATGTTTTACGTTTACACCCTTTGATGGAATATTTTTATGCTTAAGTCAACTTTTTGCAAATATACATCATACACTCAAATCGGGAGCCCCGTGACCACTCGATCGATTCCTACAAGTCACAATGGCCCCGTGCGTGGTGTTCGTGACTCTTACCTCACCGATTTTTGGATGTTTTATGTTTTTACCTTTCGATGGCATGTTTTTATGCTTAAGTCTAAGTTTGTGCAAATTTACGTCTTACACTCAAATCAGGAGACCCATGACTATGCGATCGATTCCTACGAGTCACATTGGTCCCGTGAGACGTGTTCGTGACTCTTACTGGACCATTTTTTGTTTGTTTGACGTTTTCACACTTCGATGGCATATTTTTATGCTTAAGTCCAAAATTTTGCAAATTTATAACGTACACATAAACCGAGAGCCCCGTGATTACTCGGTCAGTTCATACTAGTCACATTGGTCCCTGCGAGGTGTTCGTGACTCTTACGGGACCGTTTTATGTTTGTTTTATGTTTTCACTGTTCGATGGCATATTTTTATGCTAAAGTCCAACTTTTTGAAAATTTACATCATATACTACAATCGGGAGCCCCGTGACTACTCGATCGGTTCTTACGGGTCACATTGTTCCCGTGAGAGGCATCCGTGACTCTTACGGGACCGTTTTTTGGTTATTTTATGTTTTCACCCTTCGATGGAATTTTTTTTGCTTAAGTCCAACTTATTGCAAATTTACGTCTTGCACTCAAACCGAGAGCCCCATGACTATGCGGTCGGTTCCTACGAGTCACATTGGTCTCGTGCGCAGTGTTTGTGACTCTTACCGGACCGATTTGTGGATGTTTTACGTTTTCACCCTTCGATGGCTTGTTTTTATTCTTGAGTCTAATTTTGCACAAATTTACATCGTACACTGAAATCGGGAGCCCCGTGACTACAGGTCGGTTCCAACGAGTCACATTGGTCCCGAGCATGGTGTTCGTGACTCTTACCTGACCGATTTGTGGTTGTTTTATGTTTTTACCCTTCGATTGCATATTTTTATGCTTAAGTCTAATTTTGTGCAAATTTATGTCGTACACTAAAATCGGGAACTCCGTGAGTACGTGATCGATTCCTACGAGTCACATGGGTCCTGTGCGTGATGTCCGTGACTCTTACCTGATCGATTTCTGGTTGTTTTACGTTTTCAACCTTTGATGGCATTTTTTATGCTTAAGTCTAAGTTTGTGCAAATTTACATCGTACACTGAAATCGGGAACTCCGTGACTAGGTGATCGACTCCTATGAGTCACATGGGTCATGTGCATGATGTCCGTGACTCTTCCCTGACCGATTTGTAGTTGTTTTACATTTTCAACCTTTGATGGCATGTTTTTATGCTTAAGTCTAAGTTTGTGCAAATTTACATCATACTCTCAAACTGAGAGACCCATGACTACGTGGTCGGTTTCTACTAGTCACATTGGTCCCGTGCGAGGTGTTCGTGACTGTTACGGGACCGTTTTATGTTTTTTTACGTTTACACCCTTCGATGGCATATTTTCATGCTTAAGTCAACTTTTTGCAAATTTACATCATACACTAAAATCGGGAGCCCTATGACTACTCGGTCAATTCCTACGAGTCACATTAGCCCCGTGCATGGGGTTCGTGACTCTTACCTCACCGATTTATGGTTGTTTTATGTTTTCACCCTTCGATGGCATGTTTTTATGTTTTAGTCTAAGTTAGTGAAAATTTATGTCTTACACTTAAATCGGGAGCCCCATGACTACGCGATCGGCTCTTACGAGTCACATTGGTCCCGTGCGACGTGTTCGTGACTCTTACCGGACCGTTTTGTGTTTGTTTGACGTTTTCACACTTCGATGGCATATTTTTATGCTTAAGTCCAACATTATGCAAACTTACATCGTACACATAAACCGAGAGCCCCTTGACTACTTGGTCGGTTCCTACGAGTCACATTGGTTCCTGCGAGGTGTTCGTGACTCTTATGGGACTGTTTGATGTTTGTTTTACGTTTTCACCCTTCGATGGCATATTTTTATGCTTAAGTCCAACTTTTTGCAAATTTACATCGTATACTCAAACTGGGAGCCCCGTGACTACTCGGTCGGTTCCTACGGGTCACATTGTTCCCGTGCGTGGCATTCGTGACTCTTATGGGACCGTTTTGTGTTTATTTTATGTTTTCACCCTTCGATGGCATTTTTTTTGCTTAAGTCCAACTTATTGCAAATTTACGTCGTACACTCAAACCGAGAGCCCCATGACTACGTGGTCGGTTCTTACTAGTTACATTGGTCCCATACGCGGTGTTTGTGACTCTTATCGGACCGATTTGTGGTTGTTTTATGTTTTCACCCTTTGATGGCTTATTTTTATGCTTGAGACTAATTTTTTACACATTTACATCGTACACTGAAACTAGGAGCCCCGTGACTATGCGGTCGGTTCCAACAAGTCACATTGGTCCCGTGCGAGGTGTTCGTGACTCTTACGGGACCATTTTGTGTTTATTTTACGTTTTCACCCTTCGATGGCATATTTTTATGCTTAAGCCAAACTTTTTGCAAATTTACATCCTACACTCAAACCGGGATCCCCGAGACTACTCGGTCGGTTCCTACGAGTCACATTGGTCCCGTGCATGGTGTTAGTGACTCTTACAAGACCATTTTGTGTTTGTTTTACGTTTTCACCCTTTGATGGCATGTTTTTATGCTTAAATCCAATTTTTTACAAATTTACACTGTCCACTCAAACCGAGAGACCCATGACTACGCGGTCGGTTTCTACGAGTCACATTGGTCCCCTACGAGGTGTTCATAACTCTTATGGACCATTTTATGCTTATTTTATGTTTACACCCTTCCATGGCATATTTTGATGCTTAAGTCAACTTTTTTGCAAATTTACATCATACACTCAAATCAAAAGCTTCGTGACTACTCGATCGGTTCCTACGAGTCACATTGGCCCCGTGCATGGTGTTCGTGACTCTTACCTCACCGATTTGTGGCTATTTTACGTTTTCACGCTTCGATGATATGTTTCTATGTTTAAGTCTAAGTTTGTGCAAATTTATGTCTTACACTTAAATCGGGAGCCCAATGACTAAGCGATCGGTTCCTACGAGTTACATTTGTCCCGTGCGATGTGTTCGTGACTCTTACCGGACCGTTTTGTGTTTGTTTGACATTTTCACAATTCGATGGCATATTTTTATGCTTAAGTCCAACATTTTGCAAATTTACATTGTACACATAAACCGAGAGCCCCGTGACTACTCGGTCAGTTCCTACGAGTCACATTGGTCCCTGCGAGGTGTTCGTGACTCTTATGGGACTGTTTGATGTTTGTTTTACATTTTCACCCTTCGATGGCATGTTTTTATGCTTAAGTCCAACTTTTTGCAAATTTACATCGTATACTCAAGCTGGGAGCCCCGTTACTACTCGGTCGGTTCCTACGGGTCACATTGTTCCCGTGCGTGGCATTCGTTACTCTTATGGGACCGTTTGTGTTTATTTTATCTTTTCACCCTTCGATGGCATTTTTTTTCTTAACTCCAACTAACTGCAAATTTACGTCGTACACTCAAACCGAGAGCCCCATGACTACGTGGTCGGTTCCTACGAGATACATTGGTTCCGTGCGCGGTGTTTGTGACTCTTATTGGACCAATTTGTGGTTGTTTTACGTTTTCACCCTTTGATGGCTTATTTTTATGCTTGAGTCTTATTTTTTACACATTTACATCGTACACTGAAACCAGGAGACCCGTGACTATGCGGTCGGTTACAACGAGTCACATTGGTCCCGTGCGTGGTGTTCGTGACTCTTACGGGACCGTTTTGGGTTAGTTTTATGTTTTCACCCTTCGATGGCATATTTTTATGCTTAAGTCCAACTTTTTGTGCAAATTTACGCCGTACACTGAAATCGGGAACTCCGTGACTAGGTGATCGAATCCTACGAGTCACATGGGTCATGTGCATGATGTCCATGACTCTTCGCTGACCGATTTGTTGTTGTTTTACGTTTTCAACCTTTGGTGGCATGTTTTTATGCTTAAGTCTAAGTTTGTGCAAATTTACATCATACTCTCAAACTGAGAGACCCATGACTACGCGGTCGGTTTCTACTAGTCACATTGGTCCCGTGCGAGGTGTTCGTGACTGTTACGGGACCGTTTTATGTTTTTTTTACGTTTACACCCTTCGATGGCATATTTTCATCCTTAAGTCAACTTTTTGTAAATTTACATCATACACTAAAATCGGGAGCCCTGTGACTACTCGGTCGATTCCTACGAGTCACATTAGCCCCGTGCATGGGGTTCGTGACTCTTACCTCACCGATTTATGGTTGTTTTATGTTTTCACCCTTCGATGGCATGTTTTTATGTTTAAGTCTAAGTTAGTGAAAATTTATGTCTTACACTTAAATCGGGAGCCCCATGACTACGCGATCGGCTCCTACGAGTCACATTGGTCCCGTGCGACATGTTCGTGACTCTTACCGGACCGTTTTGTGTTTGTTTGACGTTTTCACACTTCGATGGCATATTTTTATGCTTAAGTCCAACATTATGCAAATTTACATCGTACACATAAACCGAGAGCCCCTTGACTACTTGGTCGGTTCCTACGAGTCACATTGGTTCCTGCGAGGTGTTCGTGACTCTTATGGGACTGTTTGATGTTTCTTTTACGTTTTCACCCTTCGATGGCATATTTTTATGCTTAAGTCCAACTTTTTGCAAATTTACATCGTATACTCAAGCTGGGAGCCCCGTGACTACTCGGTCGGTTCCTACGGGTCACATTGTTCCCGTGCGTGGCATTCGTGACTCTTATGGGACCGTTTTGTGTTTATTTTATGTTTTCACCCTTCGATGGCATTTTTTTTCCTTAATTCCAACTTATTGCAAATTTTCGTCGTACACTCAAACCGAGAGCCCCATGACTACGTGTTCGGTTCTTACTAGTTACATTGGTCTCGTACGCGGTGTTTGTGACTCTTATCGGACCGATTTGTGGTTGTTTTACGTTTTCACCCTTCGATGGCTTATTTTTATGCTTGAGACTAACTTTTTACACATTTACATCATACACTGAAACCAGGAGCCCCGTGACTATGCGGTCGGTTCCAACAAGTCACATTGGTCCCGTGCGAGGTGTTCGTGACTCTTACAGGACCATTTTGTGTTTGTTTTATGTTTTCACCCTTCGATGGCATATTTTTATGCTTAAGCCCAATTTTTTGCAAATTTACATCCTACACTCAAACCGGGATCCCCGAGACTACTCGGTCGGTTCCTACGAGTCACATTGGTCCCTTGCATGGTATTAGTGAATCTTACAAGACCATTTTGTGTTTGTTTTACGTTTTCACCCTTTGATGGCATGTTTTTATGCTTAAATCCAATTTTTTACAAATTTACACTGTCCACTCAAACCGAGAGACCCATGACTACGCGGTCGGTTTCTACGAGTCACATTGGTCCCCTATGAGGTGTTCATAACTCTTACGGATCGTTTTATGCTTGTTTTATGTTTACACCCTTCCATGGCATATTTTGATGCTTAAGTCAACTTTTTGTAAATTTACATCATACACTCAAATCGAAAGCCCCGTGACTACTCGATCGGTTCCTACGAGTCACATTGGCCCCGTGCATGGTGTTCGTGACTCTTACCTCACCAATTTGTGGCTATTTTATGTTTTCACCCTTTGATGGCATGTTTATATGCTTAAGTCTAAGTTTGTTCAAATTTACGTCTTACACTCAAATTGGGAGCCCCGTAACTATGCGATCGATTCCTACGAGTCACATTGGTCCCGTACGACGTGTTCGTGACTCTTACTAGTTCGTTTTCTGTTTGTTTGACGTTTTCACACTTCGATGGCATATTTTTATGCTTAAGTCCAACATTTTGCAAATTTACATCGTACACAAAACCGAGAGGCCCGTGACTACTCGGTTGGTTCCTACGAGTCACATTGGTCCCAGCGAGGTGTTCGTGACTCTTACAGAACCGTTTTATGTTTGTTTATGTTTTCACCCTTCGATGGCATGTTTTTATGCTTAAGTCCAACTTTTTGCAAATCTACATCGTAGACTCAAACCGGGAGCCTCGTGACTACTCGGTCGGTTCTTACGAGTCATGTTGTCCCTTGTGAGGTGTTCGTGACTCTTACGGGACCGTTTTGCCTTTGTGTTACCTTTTCACCCTTTGATGGAATATTTTTATACTTAAGTCTAACTTTTTACAAATTTACATCTTACAATCAAATTGGGAGCTCCGTGACTACGCAGTCAGTTCCTACGAGTTACATCAATCCCGTGCGAGGTGTTTGTGACTCTTATGAGATCATTTTGTGTTTGTTTTACATTGTTACCCTTCGATGGAATGTTTTTATGCTTAAGTCTAAATTTTTTGCAATTTTACATCGTACTCACAAACCGAGAGCCCCGTGACTACGCAGTCGGTTCCTACGAGTCACATTGGTCTCGTGCGAGGTGTTCATGACTCTTACGGGACCGTTTTGTGTTGTTTTACGCTTTCACCCTCCGATGGCTTTTTTATGCTTGAGTCTAATTTTGTTCAAATTTATGTCTTACACTGAAATCAGAAACCCCGTGACTACGTAGTCGGTTCCTACGACTCACACTGATACCGTGCATGATGTTCATGACACTTACCTGACCGATTTGTGGTTGTTTTATCTTTTCACCCTTCGATGGCATGTTTTTATGCTTAAGTCTAAGTTTGTGCAAATTTACATCGTACACTCAAACCGAGAGACCCATGACTACGCGGTCGGTTTCTACGAGTCACATTGGTCCCTACGAGGTGTTCGTGACTCTTACGGGACCTTTTTATGTTTGTTTTACGTTTTCACCCTTCGATGGAATTTTTTTATGCTCAAGTCCAACTTTTTACTAATTTACATCATATACTCAAATCAAGAGCCCCGTGACTACTCCGTCGGTTCCTACGGGTCACATTGTTACCGTGCGAGGCAGGAGTGGCTCTTACGGGACCGTTTTGTGGTTATTTTATATTTTCACCCTTCGATGGCATTTTTTTTGCTTAAGTCCAACTTATTGCAAATTTACGTCATACACTCAAATCGAGAACCCATGACTATGCGGTCAGTTCCAACGAGTCACATTGGTCCCGTGCGCAGTGTTTGTGACTCTTACAAGATCGATTTGTGGTTGTTTTACATTTTCACCCTTCGATGGCTTATTTTTATGCTTGAGTCTAATTTTGTACAAATTTACATCGTACACTGAAACCAGGATCCCCGTGACTACGCGGTCGATTCCAACGAGTCACATTGGTTCCGTGTGTGGTGTTCGTAACTCTAACGGGACCGTTTTGGGTTAGTTTTATGTTTTCAACCTTAGATGGCATTTTTTTAAGCTTAAGTCTAATTTTGTGCAAATTTATGTCGTACACTGAAATCGGGAACTCTGTGACTATGTGATCGACTCCTACGAGTCACATGGGTCCCGTACGTGATGTCCGTGACTCTTACCTGACTGATTTGTGGTTGTTTTACGTTTTTAACCTTTGATGGCTTGTTTTTATGCGTAAGTCTAAGTTTGTGAAAATTTACATCATACACTCAAACTGAGAGACCCATGACTATGAGGTCGGTTTCTATGAGTTACATTGGCCCCGTGTGAGGTGTTCGTGACTCTTACGGGACCGTTTTATTTTATTTTTTACGTTTACACCCTTCGATGGCATATTTTTATGCTTAAGTCAACTGTCTGCAAATTTACATCATACACCAAAATCGGGAGCCCGGTGACTACTCGATTGATTCCAATGAGTCACATTGGCCCCGTGCATGGTGTTCGTGACTCTTACCTAACCGATTTGTGGTTGTTTTACATTTTCACCCTTCGATGGAATGTTCTTATGCTTAAGTCTAAGTTTGTGCAAATTTACGTCTTACACTCAAATCGAGAGCCCCATGACTACGTGACCGGTTCCTACGAGTCACATTGGTCCCGTGTGACGTGTTCGTGACTCTTACCGGACCGTTTTGTGTTTGTTTGATGTTTTCACACATCGATGGCATATTTTTATGCTTAAGTCTAAAATTTTGCAAATTTACATCGTAAACATAAACCGAGAGCCCCGTGACTACTCGATCGGTTCCTACGAGTCACATTGGTGTCTGCGAGGTGTTCGTGACTCTTACGGGACCAATTTATGTTTGTTTTATGTTTTCACCCTTCGATGGCATGTTTTTATGCTTAAGTCCAACCTTTTGCAAATTTACATCGTATACTCAAACCGGGAGTCCCGTGACTAATCGGTTGATTCCTACAAGTCACATTGTCCCGTGTGAGGTGTTCGTGAGTCTTACGGGACCATTTTGTGTTTTTATTACCTTTTCACCCTTCAATGGCATATTTTTATACTTAAGTCTGACCTTTTGCAAATTTACATCTTACACTCAAACCGGGAGCACCGTGACTACGCAGTCAGTTCCAGCGAGTCACATCGATCCCGTGCGAGGTGTTTGTGACTCTTATGAGACCGTTTTGTGTTTGTTTTAGGTTTTCATCCTTCGAAGGCATGTTTTTATGCTTAAGTCTAAATTTTTTGCAATTTTACATCATACTCACAAACCCAAAGCCCCGTGACTACGCGGTTGGTTCCTATGAGTCACATTGGTCTCGTGCGGGGTGTTAGGAACTCTTACGGGACCGTTTTGTGTTTGTTTTACCTTTTCACCCTTTGATGGCATATTTTTATGCTGAAGCCCAAGTTTTTGTAAATTTACATCCTACACTCAAACCGGGATCCCCAGGACTACTCGGTCGGTTCCTACGAGTCACATTGGTCCCGTGCGTGGTATTAGTGACTCTTACGGGACCGTTTTGTGTTTGTTTTACATTTTCACCCTCCGATGGCATGTTTTTATGCTTAAATACAACTTTTTGTAAATTTACACCGTCCACTCAAACCGAGAGACCCATGACTATGCAGTCGGTTTCTACGAGTCACATTGGTCCCTTGCGAGGTGCTCATTACTCTTACGGGACCGTTTTATGTTTGTTTTATGTTTACACCTTTCGATGGCATATTTTTATGCTTAAGTCAACTTTTTTCAAATTTACATCATACACTCAAATCGGAAGCCCCGGGACTACTCGGTCGATTCCTACGAGTCACATTGGCCCCGTGCATGGTGTTTGTAACTCTTACCTCACCGATTTGTGGCTATTTCACATTTTTACCCCTCGATGGCATGTTTTTATGCATAAGTCTAAGTTTGTACAAATTTACGTCCTACACTCAAATTGGAAGGCCCGTGACTACGCGATCGGGTCCTATGAGTCACATTGGTCCCGTGCGACGTGTTCATGACTCTTACCAGACCGTTTTGTATTTGTTTGACGTTTTCACACTTCGATGGCATATTTTTATGCTTAAGTCCAACATTTTGCAAATTTACATCGTACACAAAACTGAGGGTCCCGTGACTACTCGGTCGGTTACTACGAGTCACATTGGTCCCTGCGAGGTGTTCGTGACACTTACGGGACCGTTTTATGTTTGTTTTACATTTTCACCCTTCGACGGCATGTTTTTATGCTTAAGTCCAACTTTTTGCAAATTTACATCGTAGACTCAAATCGGGAGCCCCGTGACTACTCGGTCGGTTCCTACGAGTCACGTTGTCCCGTGTGAGGAGTTCGTGACTCTTACGGGACCGTTTTGTGTTTCTGTTACCTTTTCATCCTTTGATGGCTTATTATTATACTTAAGTCTAACTTCTTACAAATTTACATCTTACAATCAAACCGGGAGCACCATGACTACGCAGTCAGTTCCTACGAGTTACATCGATCACGTGCGTTGTGTTTGTGACTCTTATGTGACCGTTTTGTGTTTGTTTTACGTTTTCACCCTTCAATGGATTATTTTTATTCTTAAGTCTAAATTTTTTGCAATTTTACATCGTACTCCCAAACCGAGAGACCCGTGACTACGTATTCGGTTCCTACGAGTCACAATGGTCCCGTGCGAGGTTTTCGTGACTCTTATGGGACCGTTTTGTGTTTGTTTTACGCTTTCACCCTTCGATGGCTTATTTTTAAGCTTTAGTCTAATTTTGTGCAAATTTACGTCTTACACTAAAATCGAAAACCTCGTGACTACGTGGTCGGTTCCTACGAGTCACACGGATCCTGTGCGTGATGTTCGTGACTCTTACCTGACCGATTTAGGATTGTTTTATGTTTTCACCCTTCGATGGCATGTTTTTATGATTAAGTTTATGTTTGTGTAAATTTACATCGTACACTCAAATCGATAGACCCATGACTACGCGGTCGGTTTCTACGAGTCACATTGGTCCCGTGCGAGGTGTTCATGACTCTTACGGCACCGTTTTATGTTTGTTTTACGTTTACACCCTTTGATGGCATATTTTTATGCTTAAGTCAACTTTTTGCAAATTTACATCATACACTTAAATCGGGAGCCCCGTGACTACTCGGTCGATTCCTACGAGTCACATTGGCCCCGTTCATGTTGTTCGTGACTCTTACCTCACCGATTTGTGGTTATTTTACGTTTTCACCCTTTGATGTCATGTTTTTATGCTTAAGTCTAAGTTTGTGCAAATTTACATCTTACACTCAAATCGGGAGCCCCGTGACTACACGATCGGTTCCTACGAGTCACATTGGTCCAGTGCGACGTGTTCGTGACTCTTACCAGACGATTTTGTGTTTGTTTGACGTTTTTGCAATTCAATGGCATATTTTTATACGTAAATCCAAGATTTTACAAATTTACATCATACACATAAACTGGGAGCCCCGTGAGTACTCGGTCGGTTTCTACGAGTCACATTGGTCCCTACGAGGTGTCCGTGACTCTTATGGGGCCGTTTTATGTTTGTTTTACGTTTTCACCCCTCGATGGCATGTTTTTATGCTTAAGTCCTACTTTTTGTAAATTTACATCGTACACTCAAATCGAGAGCTCCGTGACTACTCGGTCGGTTCCTACGGGTCACGTTGTCCCGTGTGAGGTGTTCGTGACTCTTATGGGACCTTTTTGTGTTTGTGTTACCATTTTACCCTTCCATGGCAGATTGTTATACTTAAGTCTAACTTTTTCAAATTTACATCTTACACTCAAATCGAGAGCACCGTGACTACGCAGTCAGTTCCAGCGAGTAACATTGATCCCGTGGGAGGTGTTTGTGACTCTTATGAGACAGTTTTGTGTTTATTTTACGTTTTCACCCTTCGATGGCATGTTTTTATGCTTGAGTATAAATTTTTAGCAATTCTACATCGTACTCACAAACCAAGAGCCCCGTGACTACGCAGTCAGTTCCTACAAGTCACATTGGTCCCATGCGAGGTGTTCGTGACTCTTAAGGGATCGTGTTGTGTTTGTTTTACGTTTTCACCCTTTGATGGAATATTTTTATTCTTAAGCCCGATTTTTTGCAAATTTACATCCTACACTCAAATCGGGATCCCCGGTACTACTCGATCGGTTCCTACTAGACACATTGGTCCCGTGCGTGGTGTTAGTGACTTTTACGGGACCGTTCTGTGTTCGTTTTACATTTTCACCCTTCGATGGCATATTTTTTTGCTTAAATCCAACCTTTTGCAAATTTACACCGTCCACTCAAACCGAGAGACCCCCGACTACGCGGTCAGTTTCTACGAGTCACATTGGTCCCGTGCGAGGTGTTCATTAATCTTACGGGACCGTTTTATGTTTGTTTTACGTTTACACCCTTCGATGGCTAATTTTAATGCTCAAGTCAACTTTTTGTAAATTTACATCATACACTCTAATCGGGAGGCCCGTGACTACTCGGTTGATTCCTACGAGTCACATTGGCCCCGTGCGTGGTGTTCGTGACTCTTACCTCACCGATTTGTGGCTGTTTTACATTTTCACCCTTCGATGGAATGTTCTTATACTTAAGTCTAAGTTTGTGCAAATTTACATCTTACACTCAAATTGGGAGCCCTGTGACTACGTGATTGGTTCCTACGAGTCACATTGGTCTCGTGCGACGTGTTCTTGACTCTTACCGGACCTTTTTGCGTTTGTTTGACGTTTTCACACTTCGATGGCATATTTTTATGCTTAAGTCCAACATTTTGCAAATTTACTTTGTACACAAAATCGAGAGCCCCGTGACTACTCCGTCGGTTCCTACGAGTCATATTGGTCCCTGCGAGGTGTTCGTGACTCTTACGGGACTATTTTATGTTTGTTTTACGTTTTCACCCGTCGATGGAATGTTTTTAGGCTTAAGTCCAAATTTTTCCAAACTTACATCGTAGACTCAAACCGAGAGCCCCATGACTACTCGGTCGGTCCCTACGAGTCACGTTGTCCCGTGTAAGGTGTTCGTGACTCTTGCGGGACCGTTTTGTGTTTGTGTTACCTTTTCACCCATTGATGGAATATTGTTATACTTAAGTCAAACTTTTTGCTAATTTACATCTTACACTCAAAACGGGAGCACCGTGACTATGCAGTCAGTTCCTACGAGTTACATCGATCCCGTGCGAGGAGTTTGTGACTCTTATGAGACCATTTTGTGTTTGTTATACATTTTCACCCTTCGAAGGAATATTTTTATGCTTAAGTCTAAATTTTTTGCAATTTTACATCGTACTCCCAAATCGAGAGTCCCGTGACTACGTGGTCGGTTCCTAGGAGTCACGTTTGTCCCGTGCGAGGTGTTCGTGACTCTTACGGGACCGTTTTGTGTTTATTTTACATTTTCACCCTTCGATGGCATATTTGTATGCTTAAGCCCAACTTTTTTCAAATTTACACCGTCCACTCATTCCGGGAGCCACGTGACTATGCGGTTGGTTCCTACGAGTCACATTGGTCCCGCGCGCGGTGTTCGTGTCTCTTATCGGACCGATTTGTGGATGTTTTATGTTTTCACCCTTCGATGGCTTATTTTTATGCTTGAGTCTAATTTTGTGAAAATTTACGTCGTACACTGAAACCGAAAACCCCGGGACTACGTGGTCTGTTCCTACGAGTCATATTGGTCCCGTGTGTGATGTTCGCGACTCTTACTTGACCAATTTGTGGTTGTTTTACATTTTCACCCTTTGATGGCCTGTTTTTATGCTTAAGTCTAAGTTTGTGCAAAATTTACATCGTACACCCGAGAGACCCATGACTACGCGATCGGTTTTTACGAGTCACATTGGTCCCGTGCAAGGTGTTCATGACTCTTACGGGACCGTTTAATGTTTGTTTTACGTTTACACCCTTTGATGGCATAATTTTATGCTTAAGTCAACTTTTTGAAAATTTACATCATACCCTCAAATCGGGAGCCCCGTGACTACTCAGTCGATTCCTGCGAGTCACATTGTCCCCGTGCGTGGTGTTCGTGACTATTACCTCACTGATTTGTGGCTGTTTTATTTTTTCACTCTTCGATGGCAAGTTTTTATGCTTAAGTCTAAGTTTGTGCAATTTACGTCTTACACTCAAATCGGGAGCCCCGTGACTACGCAATCGGTTCCTACGAGTCACGTTGGTCCCATGCGACGTGTTCGTGACTCTTACAGGACCGTTTTGTGTTTGTTTAACGTTTTCACACTTCGATGGCATATTTTTATGCTTAAGTCCAACATTTTGAAAATTTACATCGTACACATAAACCGGGAGCCCCGTGACTACTCGGTCGGTTCCTACGAGTCACATTGGTCCCTGCGAGGTGTTCGTGAGTCTTACGGGACCATTTTATGTTTATTTTATGTTTTCACCCTTCGATGGCATGTTTTTATGCCTAAGTCTAACTTTTTGCGAACTTACATCGTACACTTAAACTGGGAGCCCCGTGACTACTCAGTCAGTTCCTACGAGTTACATCGATCCCATGCGAGGTGTTTGTGACTCTTATGAGACAGTTTTGTGTTTGTTTTACGTTTTCAGCCTTCGATGTCATGTTTTTATTCTTGATTCTAAATTTTTTGCAATTTTACATCGTAATCCTAAATCGAGATCCCCGTGACTACGCGGTCGGTTCCTACGAGTCACATTGATCCCGTGCGAGGTGTTCGTGACTCTTACGGGACCGTTTTGTGTTTCTTCTATGTTTTCACCCTTCGATAGCATATTTTTATGCTTAAGCCAAACTTTTTGCAAATTTATGCCGTGCACTCAAACCGAGAGCCCCGTGACTACGCGATCGGTTCTTACGGGTCACATTGGTCCCATGCGAGGTGTTCGTGACTTTTACGGGCACTTTTTGTATTTGTTTTACATTTTTACCCTTCGATGGCATGTTTTTATGCCTAACTCTAATTTTTTACACCTACGGGTCACATGTTCCAGTGTGAGGCGTTTGTGACACTTACGGGACTGTTTTGTGGTTATTTTATGTTTTCACCCTTCGATGGCATATTTTTTGCTTAAGTCCAACTTATTACAAATTTATGTCGTACATTATAATCGAGAGCCCCATGGCTACGCGATCGGTTCCTACGAGTCACATTGGTCCCGCGCGTGGTGTTCGTGACTCTTACCTGACCGATTTGTGGTTGTTTTACGTTTGCACCCTTCGATGGCATGTTTTTATACTTAAGTCTAAGTTTGTGCAAATTTATGTCGTACACTCAAATCGGGAACTCCGTGACTACGTGGTCGGTTCCTACGAGTCACATAGGTCCCGTGCATGATGTTCGTCACTCTTACAGTACCAATTTGTGGTTGTTTTACGTTTTCAACCTTTGATGGAATGTTTTTATGTTTAAGTCTAAGTTTGTGAAAATTTACATCATACACTCAAACTGAGAGACCCATGACTACGCGGTTGGTTTGTACGAGTCACATTGGACCCGTGCGAGGTGTTCGTGACTCTTACGGGACTGTTTTACATTTTTTTTACGTTTACACCCTCCGATGGCATATTTTTATGCTTAAGTCAACTTTTTGCTAATTTAAATCATACACTCAAATCGGGAGCCCCGTGACTACTTGGTCGATTCCTAGGAGTGACATTGGCCCCGTGCGTGGTGTTCGTGACTCTTAACTCACCGATTTGTGGTTGTTTTATGTTTTCACCCTTCGATGGCATGTTTTTATGCTTAAGTCTAAGTTTGTGCAAATTTACGTCTTACACTTAAATCAGGAGCCCCGTGACGATGCAATCGCTTCCTACGAGTCACATTGGTCCCGTGCGACGTGTTCGTGACTCTTATTAGACCGTTTTGTGTTTGTTTGACATTTTTGCACTTTGATGGCATATTTTTATGCTTCAGTCCAACATTTTGCAGATTTACTTCGTAGACATAAATCGAGAGCCCCGTGACTACTCGGTCGGTTCCTACGAGTCACATTCGTCCCTACGCGGTGTTCGTGACTCTTACGGGATCATTTTATGTTTGTTTTACATTTTCACCCTTCGATGGCATGTTTGTATGCTTAAGTCCTATTTTTTGCAAATTTACATCATACTCTCAAATCGGGAGCCCCGTGACTACTCAGTCGGTTCCTACGAGTCACGTTGTCCCGTCTGAGGTGTTCGTGACTCTTACGGGATCGTTTTGTGTTTGTGTTACCTTTTCACCCTTTGATGGCATGTTGTTATACTTAAGTCTAACTTTTTGCAAATTTACATCTTACACTCAAACTGGGAGCGTCGTGACAACGCAGTCAGTTCCTACGAGTTACATCGATCCCGTGCGAGGTGTTGGTGACTCTTATGAGACATTTTTGGGTTTGTTTTACGTTTTCACCCTTCGATGGCATGTTTTTATTCTTGAGTCTAAATTTTTTACAATTTTACATCGTACTCCTAAACCGAGATCCCCGTGACTACGCAGTCGGTTCCTACGAGTCACATTGGTCCCGTGCGAGGTGTTCGTGACTCTTACGAGACCGTTTTTTGTTTGTTCTACGTTTTCACCATTCGATGGCATATTTTTATGCTAAAACCAAACTTTTTGCTAATTTACACCGTGCACTCAAATTGGTAGCCCCGTGACTACGTGATCGGTTCCTACGGGTCACATTGGTCCCATGCGATGTGTTCGTGACTTTTATGAGACCGTTTTGTATTTGTTTTACATTTTCACCCTTCGATGGCATGTTTTTATGCCTAACTCTAACTTTTACACCTACGGGTAACATTGTTCCTGTGCGAGGCGTTCATGACTCTTACGGGACCGTTTTGTGGTTATTTTATGTTTTCACCCTTCGATGGAATTTTTTTTGCTTAAGTCCAACTTATTGCAAATTTACTTCATACACTCAAACCGAAAGCCCCATGACTACGCGGTCGGTTCCTACGAGTCACATTGGTTCCATGCGCGGTGTTTGTGACTCTTACCGGACTGATTTGTGGTTGTTATATGTTTTCTTCCTTCGATGGCTTATTTTTATGCTTGAGTCTAATTTTGTACAAATTTACATAGTACACTGAAACTAGGAACTCCGTGACTACAAGGTCGGTTTCTATGAGTCACATTGGTCCCGTGCGTGGTGTTCGTGACTCTTACCTAACCGATTTATGGCTATTTTACATTTTAACCTTTCCATGGCATGTTTTTATGATTAAGTCTAAGTTTGTGCAAATTTATGTCGTACACTCAAATCGAGAGCCCCGTGACTACGCGGTCGGTTCCTACGAGTCACATTGGTCCCGTGTGAGGTGTTCGTGACTCTTCCGGGACCATTTTGTGTTTCTTTTACGTTTTCACCCTTCGATAGCATTTTTTTATGCATAATTCCAACTTTTTGCAAATTTACATCGTACGCTCAAACCGGGAGACCCGTGACTACTCGGTCGGTTCCTGCGAGTCACATTGGCCCCGTGCATGGTGTTCGTGACTCTTACCTGACCGTGCGTGGTGTTGGTGACTCTTACAGGACCGTTTTGTGTTTGTTTTACGTTTTCACCCTCGGATGGCATGTTTTTATTCTTAAATCCAACTTTTTGCAAATTTACACCGTCCATTCAAATCGGGAGCCCGGTGACTACGCGGTCGGTTACTACGGGTCATATTGGTCCCGTGCGAGGTGTTCGTGACTCTTATGTGACCTTTTTGTGTTTGTTTTATATTTTCACCCTTCAATGGCATGTTTTTATGCTTAAGTCTAGCTTTTTGAAAATTTACATCGTCGACTCAAACCGGGAGCCTCGTGAATACGTGGTCGGTTCCTACTGGTCACATTGGTCCCGTGCGAGGTGTTCGCGACCCTTACCGGAGCATTTTGTGGTTGTTTTATATTTTCACCCTTTGATGACATATTTTTTTGCTTAAGTCTAACTGATTGCAAACTTACGTCGTACACTCAAACCGGGGGTCCCGTCACTACGCGGTCGGTTGCTATGAGTCACATTGGTCCCATGCGCGGTGTTCATGACTCTTATCGAATCGATTTGTAGTTGTTTTACATTTTCACCCTTCGATGGCTTGATTTTATGCTTGAGTCTAATTTTGTGCAAATTTACGTCGTACACTCAAATCGGGAGCAACGTGACTACGTGGTCGGTTCCTACGAGTCACATTGGTCCTGTGCATGGTGTTCATGACTCTTACCTGACTGATTTGTGGTTGTTTTACATTTGCACCCTTCAATGGCTTGTTTTTATGCTTAAGTCTAAGTTTGTGTAAATTCATTCTCACCCTTCGATGGCATATTTTTATGCTTAAGTCCAACTTTTTGCAAATTTATATCGTACTCTCAAACCGCGAGCCCCGTGAGTACGCGATCGCTTCCTACGAGTCACATTGGTTCCGTGCGAGGTGTTTGTGATTCTTACAGGACCTTTTTGTGCTTTTTTACGTTTTCACCCTTCGATGGCATGTTTTTATGCTTAAGTCTAAGTTTGTGCAAATTTACGTCGTACACTTAAATCTGGAGCCTAGTGACTACGCGATCGGTTCTTACGAGTCACATTGGTCCCGTGCAAGGTGTTCGTGACTCTTACAGGACCGTTTTGTGTTTGTTATTCATACTCACCCTTCGGTGGCATATTTTTATGCTTAAGCCCAACTTTTTGCAAATTTATATCGTACGCTCAAACCGGGAGCCCCATGTCTATGCGGTCGATTCCTACAGGCCACATTGGTCATGTGCGCGATGTTTGTGACTCTTATCTGACCGAATTGTGGTTGTTCAATGTCTTCACCCTTTGATGGCTTATTTTTATGCTTGAGTCTGATTTTGTGCAAATTTACATCGTACACTAAAACCGGGATCCCCGTGACTATGCGGTCGGTTCCTACGAGTCACATTGGTCCCGTGCATGGTGTTCGTTACTCTTACCTGACCGATTTGTGGTTGTTTTACATTTTCACCCTTCGATGGCATGTTTTTATGCTTAAGTCTAAGTTTGTGCAAATTTACGTCGTACACTCAAATCGGGAGCCTAGTGACTGCGCGATCGGTTCCTACGAGTCACATTGGTCCCGTGTAAGGTTTTCGTGACTCTTATAGGACCGTTTTGTGTTTGTTTTTCATTCTCATCCTTCGATGGCATATTTTTATGCTTAAGTCCAACTTTTTGCAAATTTATATCTTACGCTGAAACTGCGAGCCCCGTGACTCCGTGATCGGTTCCTACGAGTCACATTGGTTCCGTGCGAGGTATTTGTGATTCTTGCGGGACCATTTTGTGTTTTTTTACTTTTTCACCCTTCGATGGTGTGTTTTTATGCTTAAATACAACTTTTTTCAAATTTGCACCGTCTACTAAAATCGGGAGGCCCGTGACTACGCGGTCGGTTCCTATGGGTCACATTGGTCCTCTGCGAGGTGTTCGTGACTCTTACGGGACCGTTTGGTGTTTGTTTTACGTTTTCACCCTTCGATGGTATGTTTTTATGCTTAAGTCTAACTTTTTGCAAATTTACATCGTCGACTCAAACCGGGAGCCTCGTGACTACGCGGTCGGTTCCTACGGGTCACATTGGTCCTATGCGAGGTTTTCGTGACCCTTACCGGACCTTTTTGTGGGTGTTTTATACTTTCACCCTTTGATGACATATTTTTATGCTTAAATCTAACTTATTGCAAATTTACATCGTACACTCAAACCGGGAGTCACGTGACTATGAGGTCGGTTGTTACGAGTCACATTGGTCCCGTGCGCAGTTTTCGTGACTATTACCGGATCGATTTGTGGTTGTTTTAAGTTTTCACCCTTCGATGGCTTATTTTTTTGCTTGAGTCTAATTTTGTGTAAATTTACGTCGTACACTCAAACCGGGAGCAACATGACTATGCGTTCGGTTCCTTCGAGTCACATTGGTCCCGTGTGTGGTGTTCGTGACTCTTACGGGACCGTTTTGGGTTTATTTTACGTTTTCACCATTCGATGGCATATTTTTATGCTTAAGTCCAACTTTTTGTATATTTACGTTTTACACATAAATCGGGAACCCCGTGATAGCTCGGTCGGTTCCTACAAGTCACATTGGTCCCGTGCAAGCTGTTCGTGACTCTTATGGGACCGTTTTGTTTTTGTTTTATTTTTTCACCCTTCGTTGTCATGTTTTTATGCCTAAGTCCAAGTTTTTACAAATTTGCATCATACACTTAAACCGGGTGCCCCGTGACAACTCGGTCGGTTCGTATGAGTCACATTGGTCCCGCGCAAGGTGTTCGTCACTCTAATCGGACCTTTTTGTGTTTACTTTACCTTTTCACCCTTCGATGTCATAATTTTATACTTAAGTCTGACTTTTTGCAAATTTATGTCGTACACTCAAACTGGGAGCATCGTGAGTACACGGTCGGTTCCGACGAGTTACATTGATCCCGTGCGAGGTGTTCAGGACTCTTACAGGGTCGTTTTGTGTTTGTTTTATATTTTCACCCTTCGATGGAATGTTTTTAATATTAAGTCAAAAAATTTTGCAATTTTACATCGTACACCCAAATCGAGAGCCCCGTGACTACACGGTCGGTTCCTATGAGTGACATTGGTCCCGTGCGAAGTGTTCATGTCTCTTACGAGACCGTTTTGTGTTTGTTTTGCATTTTCACCCTTCTATGGCATATTTTTATGCTCAAGCCCAACTTTTTGAAAATTTATGTCGTCCACTCAAACCGAAAGCCCCATGACTACGCAGTCGGTTCCTATGGGTCACATTGGTCCCGTGTGAGGTGTTCGTGACTCTTATCGGACCAATTTGTAGTTGTTTTCTATTTTCCCCCTTCGATGGATTTTTTATTCTGGAGTCTAATTTTGTGCAAATTTACGTCGTACACTGAAATCGGGAACCCGGGACTATGTGGTCGGTTCCTACGAGTCACGTTGGTCCCATGCGAGATGTTAGTGACTCTTACCTGATCGATTTGTGGTTGTTTTACGTTTTCGCCCTTCGATGGCATGTTCTTATGCTTAAGTTGAAGTGTGCAAATTTACGCCGTACACTCAAACTGGGAGACCTATGACTACACGGTCGGTTTCTACGAGTCACATTGGTCCTATGCGAGGTGTTCGTGACTCTTACAAGACCGTTTTGAATTTGTTTTACGTTTTCACCCTTCGATGGTATATTTTTAAGCCTAACTCTAACTTTTTACACCTAAAGGTCACATTGGTCCCTTGCGAGGCGTTCGTGACTCTTAGGGGACCATTTTGTGGCTGTTTTACATTTTCACCCATCGATGGCATGTTTTTATGCTTGAGTCTAATTTTGTATAAATTTACATCGTACACTGAAACCAGGAGCCCCGTGACTATGCGGTCGGTTCCAACGAGTCACATTGGTCCCGTGTGTGGTGTTCGTGACTCTTACGGGACCGTTTTGGGTTAGTTTTATGTTTTCACCCTTCGATGGATTATTTTTATGCTTGAGTTTAATTTTGTACAAATTTACGTCGTACACTGAAATCGGGAACTCTGTGACTATGTGGTCGGTTCCTACGAGTCACATGGGTCCCGTGCGTGATGTGCGTCACTCTTACCTGACCGATTTGTGGTTGTTTTATGTTTTCAACCTTTGATGGCATGTTTTTTTGCTTAAGTCTAAGTTTTTGAAAATTTACATCATACACTCAAACTGAGAGACCCATGACTGCGCGGTCAATTTCTACGAGTCACATTGGTCTCGTGCGAGGTGTTCGTGACTCTTACGGGACCGTTTTAGGTTTTTTTCTACGTTTACACCCTTCGATGGCATATTTATATGCTTAAGTCAACTTTTTGCAAATTTACATCACACACTCAAATCGGGTGCCCCGGGACTACTCGGTCGTTTCCTACGAGTCACAATGGTCCCGTGCGTGGTTTTCATGACTCTTACCTCACCAATTTGTGGTTGTTTTACGTTTTCACCCTTCGATGGCATGTTTTTATACTTAAGTCTAAGTTTGTGCAAATTTCGTCTTACACCCAAATCGAGAGCCCCATGACTACGCGATCGGTTCTTACGAGTCACATTTGTCCCGGGCGACGTGTTCGTGACTCTTACCGGACTGTTTTGTCTTTGTTTGACATTTTCACACTTTGATGGCATATTTTTATGCTTAAGTCAAACATTTTGCAAATTTACATCGTACACATAAATCGGGATCCCCGTGACTATTCGGTCGGTTCCTACGAGGCACATTGGTCCCGTGCGACGTGTTCGTGACTCTTATGGGACCGTTTTGTGTTTGTTTTTCGTTTTCACCCTTTGATGGCTTATTTTTATACTTAAGTCAAACTTTTTTCAAATTTACGCCGTCCACTCAAACTGGGAGCCCCGTGACTAGACAGTCGGTTTCTACGGGACAGATTGGTTCCGTGCGAGGTGTTCGTGACTCTTACGGGACCGTTTTGTATCTATCTTATGTTTTTACCCTTCAATGGAATATTTTTATGCTTAAGTCTAAATTTTTTCATGTTTACGTCGTCCACTCAAATCGGGAGCCCCGTGACTACTCGGTCGGTTCCTATGGGTCACATTGGTCCCGTGCGAGGTGTTCGTGACTCTTACAGGACTGTTTTGTGGTTATTTTACGTTTTCACCCTTCGATTGCAAATTTTTATGCTTAGGTCTAATGTTTTGCAAATTTACGTCATACACTCAAACCGGGAGCCCCGTGACTACGCGATCAGTTCCTATGGGTCACATTGGTCCCGGGTGAGGTGTTCGTGACTCTTACGGGACCGTTTTGTGGTTATTTAATGTTTTCACCCTTTGATGGCATGTTTTTATGCTTAATTCTAACTTGTTGCAAATTTACGTCATACACTCAAATCGGGAGCCCCGTGACTACTCGGTCGGTTCCTATGAGTCACTTTGGTCCCGTTCATAGAATTCGTGACTCTTGCTTGAACGATTTGTGGCTATTTTACATTTTCACCCTTCGATGGCATGTTTTTATGCTTATGTCCAAGTTCGTGAAAATTTACGTCATACACTCTTACGGGCTACGTGGTCGGTTCCTACGTGTCACATTGGTCCGGTGCGAGGTGTTCGTAACGCTTACGAGACCATTTTTTGTTTGTTTTATATTTTCACACTTCGATGGCATATTTTTATGCTTAAGTCCAACTTTTTACAAATTAACATAGCACACTCAGATCGGGAGCCCCGTGACTTCTTGGTCGGTTCCTATGAGTCACATTGGTCCCGTGTGAGGTGTTCACGACTCTTACGGGACCGTTTTGTCTTTGTTTTATATTTTCACCCTTCGATGGAATGTTTTTAGGCTTAAGTACAACTTTTTACAAATTTACATCATCCACTCAAACTGGGAGCCCCGTGACTACGCGGTCGGTTCCTACGGGTCAGATTGGTCATGTGCGAGGTGCTCGTGACTCTTACGGGACCGTTTGTATCTGTTTTATGTTTTTACCCTTCGATGGCATGTTTTTATGCTTAAGTCTAACTTTTTTCAAGTATACGTCGTCCACTCAAACCGGGAGCCTTGTGACGACTCGGTTGGTTCCTACGGGTCACATTGGTGCCGTGCGAGGTGTTCATGATCTTACTGGGCCGTTTTGTGGCTGTTTTATATTTTCACCCTTCGATTGCATATTTTTATGCTTAAGTCTAACGTTTTGCAAATTTACGTCGTACACTAAAACCCGGATCCCCGTGACTACGCGATCAGTTCCTATGGGTCACATTGGTCCCTAGTGAGGTGTTCATGACTCTTAGGGGACCGTTTTGTGATTGTTTTACATTTTCACCCTTCAATGGCATATTTTTATGCTTAAGTCCAACTTTTTGCAAATTTACATCATATACTCAAATCGGGATCCCCGTGACTACTCGGTCGGTTCTTAAGGGTCACATTGTTCCCGTGAGAGGCATTCGTGACTCTTACGGGACCGTTTTGTGGTTATTTTATGTTTTCACCCTTCAATGGTATTTTTTTTGCTTAAGTCCAACTTATTGCAAATTTACATCTTACATTCAAACCGAGAGCCCCATGACTACGCGGTCGGTTCCAACGAGTCACGTTGGTCCCGTGCGCAGTGTTTCTGACTCTTACCGGACCAATTTGTGATTGTTTTATGTTTTCACCCTTCGATGGCTAATTTTTATTCTTGAGTCTAATTTTGCACAAATTTACATCGTACACTAAAATCGGGAGCCCCCTGACTACGGGTCGGTTCCAACGAGTCACATTGCTCCCGTGCGTGGTGTTCGTGAGTCTTACCTGACCGATTTGTGGTTGTTTTACGTTTTCACCCTTCGATTGCATGTTTTTATGCGTAAGTATAATTTTGTGCAAATTTACGTCGTACAATGAAATCGAGAACTCCGTGACTACGTTATCGACTCCTACGAGTCACATGGGTCCTGTGCGTGATGTCTGTGACTCTTACCTGACTGATTTCTGGTTGTTTTACGTTTTTAACCTTTGATGGCATATTCTTATGCTTAACTCTAAGCTTGTGCAAATTTACGTCGTACACTGAAATCGGGAACTCCGTGACTAGGTGATCGACTCCTACGAGTCACATGGGTCCTGTGCATGATGTTCGTGACTCTTACCTGACCGATTTGTGGTTGTTTTATGTTTTCAACCTTTGATTGCATGTTTTTATGCTTAAGTCTAAGTTTGTGAAAATTTACATCATACACTCAAACTGAGAGACCCATGACTATGTGGTCGGTTTCTACTAGTCACATTGGTCTCGTGCGAGGTGTTCGTGACTGTTACGGGACCGTTTTATGTTTTTTTTACATTTACAGCCTTCGATGGAATATTTTTATGCTTAAGCTACTTTTTGTAAATTTACATCATACACTAAAATCGGGCGCCCTGTATCTACTCGGTCGATTCCTACGAGTCACATTGGCTCCGTGGATGGTGTTCGTGACTCTCACCTTACCGATTTGTGGTTGTTTCCTGTTTTCACCCTTCGATGGCATGTTTTTTTTCTTAAGTTTACATTTGTGCAAATTTATGTCTTACAATTAAATCGGGAGCCCCATGACTACGCGATCAGTTCCTACAAGTCATATTGGTCTCGTGCTACGTGTTCGTGAATCTTACCGGAGCGTTTTGTATTTTTTGGACGATTTCACACTTCGATGGCATATTTTTATGCTTAAGTCCAACATTTTGCAAATTTACATCGTACACAAAACCGAGAGCCCCGTGACTACTCGGTCGATTCCTACGAGTCACATTGGTCCCTGCGAGGTGTTCGTGACTCTTACGGGACTGTTTGATGTTTGTTTTACGTTTTCACCCTTCGATGACATGTTTTTATGCTTAAGTCCAACTTTTTACAAATTTACATCATAAACTCAAACTGGGAGCCCCGTGACTACTCGATCGGTTCCTACGGGTCACATTGTTCCCGTGCGTGGCATTCGTGACTCTTACGGGACCATTTTGTGTTTATGTTTTCACCCTTCAATAGCATTTTTTTCTTAAGTCCAACTTATTGCAAATTTATGTCGTACACTCAAACCGAGAGCCCCATGACTATGTGGTCGGTTCCTACGAGTCACATTGGTCCCGTGCGCGGTGTTTGTGACTCTTATCGGACCGATTTGTGGTTGTTTTACATTTTCACCCTTCGATGGATTATTTTTATGCTTGAGTCTTATTTTTTACACATTTACATCGTACACTGAAACCAGGAGCCCCGTGACTATCCGGTCGGTTCCAACGAGTCACATTGGTCCCGTGCGTGGTGTTCGTGACTCTTACGGGACCGTTTTGGGTTAGTTTTATGTTTTCACCCTTCGATGGCATATTTTTATGCTTAAGTCCAACTTTTTGTGCAAATTTACGTCATACACTGAAATCGGGAACTCTGTGACTACGTGATCGGCTCCTACGAGTCACATGGGCCCCGTGCGTGATGTCCGTGACTCTTACCTAATCGATTTGTGGTTGTTTTATGTTTTTAACCTTTGATGGCATGTTTTTATGTTTAATTCTAAGTCTGTCCAAATTTACATCATACACTCAAACTGAGAGGCACATGACTACGCGATCGGTTTCTACAAGTCACATTAGTCCTGTGCGAGGTGTTCGTGACTCTTACGGGACCGTTTTATGTTTTTTTTACATTTACACCCTTCGAGATATATTTTTGTGCTTAAGTCAACTCTTTGCAAATTTACATCATACACTAAAATCGGGAGCCCTGTGACTACTCGGTCGATTCCTACGAGTCACATTGGCCCGGTGCATGGTGTTCGCAACTCTTACCTCACTGATTTGTGGTTATTTTATGTTTTCACCCTTCGATGGCATGTTTTTATGCTTAAGTCTAAGTTTGTGCAAATTTACGTCTTACACTCAAATCGGGATCCCCATGACTACGCGATCGGTTCCTACGAGTCACATTGGTCCTGTGTGCGGTGTTCATGACTCTTACCGGACCGTTTTGTGTTTATTTGACGTTTTCACACTTCGATGGCATATTTTTATGCTTAAGTACAAAATTTTATAATTTTACATTGTACTCATAAACTGAGAGCCCCGTGACTACTCAGTCGATTCCTACGAGTCACATTGGTCCCTGCGAGGTGTTCGTGACTCTTACGGGACCATTTTATGTTTGTTTTACGTTTTCACCCTTCGATGGCATGTTTTTATGCTTAAGTCCAACTTTTTTTAAATTTACATCGTATACTCAAACCGGGAGCCCCGTGACTACTCGGTCGGTTCCTACGGGTAACATTGTTCCCGTGCGAGGCATTCGTGACTCTTAGGGGACCGTTTTGTGGTTATTTTATGTTTTCACCCTTCGATGGAATTTTTTTTGCTTAAGTGCAACTTATTTCAAATTTACGTCGTACACTCAACCCGAGACCCCCATGACTACACGGTCGGTTCCTACGAGTCACATTGGTCCCGTGCGAGGTGGTGATTACTCTTACGGGACCGTTTTATGTTTGTTTTATGTTTACACCCTTCCATGGCATATTTTGATGCTTAAGTCAACTTTTCGCAAATTTACATCATACACTCAAATTGGAAGCCCCGTGACTACTCGGTCGATTCCTACGAGTCACATTGGCCCCGTGCATTGTGTTCGTGACTCTTACCTCACCGATTTGTGGCTATTTTACGTTTTCACCCTTCGATGGCATGTTTCTATGCTTAAGTCTAAGTTTGTGCAAATTTACGTCTTACACTCATATTGGGAGCCCCGTGACTATGCGATCGGTTCCTACGAGTCACATTAGTCCTCTGCGACGTGTTCGTGACTCTTACCAGTTCGTTTTGTGATTTTTTGACGTTTTCACACTTCGATGGCATATTTTTATGCTTAAGTCCAACATTTTGCAAATTTACATCGTACACAAAACCGAGAGCCCCGTGACTACTCGGTCGATTCCTACAAGTCACATTGGTCCGAGCGAGGTGTTCGTGACTCTTACGGAACCATTTTATGTTTGTTTTATATTTTCACCCTTCGATGGCATGTTTTTATGCTTAAGTCCAACTTTTTGCTAATCTACATCGTAGACCCAAACCGGGAGCCCCGTGACTACTCGGTCGGTTCTTACGAGTCATGTTGTCCCATGTGAGTTTTTTGTTACTCTTACGGGACCATTTTGTGTTTGTGTTACCTTTTCACCCTTTGATGGAATATTGTCATACTTAAGTCTAACTTTTTAAAAATTTACATGTTACAATCAAACCGGGAGCAGCGTGACTACGCAGTCAGTTCCTACGAGTTACATCAATCCCGTGCAAGATGTTTGTGACTCTCATGAGATCGTTTTGTGTTTGTTTTACATTTTCACCCTTCGATGGAATGTTTTTATGCTTAAGTCTAAATTTTTAGCAATTTTACATCGTACTATCAAATCGAGATCCCCGTGACTACGCAGTCGGTTCCTACGAGTCACATTGGTCCCGTGCGAGGTGTTCATGACTCTTACGGGACCGTTTTGTGTTGTTTTACATTTTCACCCTTCGATGGCTTATTTTTATGATTGAGTCTAATTTTGTTCAAATTTACATCGTACCCTGAAACCAGGAGCCCCGTGACTACGCGGTCGGTTCCAACGAGTCACATTGGTCCCGTGTGTGGTGTTCGTGACTCTTACGGGACCGTTTTGGGTTAGTTTTATGTTTTCACCCTTCGATGGCATACTTTTATTCTTAAGTCCAACTTTTTGCAAATTTACGTCGTACACTGAAATCGAAAACTCCGTGACTACGTGATCGACTCCTACGAGTCACATGGGTCCTATGCGTGATGTCCGTGACTCTCACCTGATCGATTTGTGGTTGTTTTACGTTTTCAACCGTTGATGGCATGTTTTTATGCTTAAGTCTAAGTTTGTGCAAATTTATATCATACACTCAAACTGAGAGACCCATGACTACACGGTCGGTTTCTACGAGCCACATTGGTCCCGTGCGAGGTGTTCGTGACTCTTACGGGACCGTTTTATGTTTTTTTTACGTATACACCCTTCGATGGCATATTTTTATGATTAAGTCAACTTTTTGCAAATTTACATCTTACACTAAAATCGGGATCCCTGTGACTACTCGGTCGATTCCTACGAGTCACATTGGCCACGTGCATGGTGTTCGTGACTCTTACCTCACCGATTTGTGGTTGTTTTACCGTTTGACCCTTCTATGGCATTTTTTTATGCTTAAGTCTAAGTTTGTGTTAATTTATGTCTTACACTCAAATCGGGAGCCCCATGACTACGCGATCGGTTACTACGAGTCATATTGGACTCATGCGACGCGTTAGTGACTCTTACCGGAACGTTTTATGTTTGTTTGACATTTTCACACTTCGATGGCATATTTTTATGCTTAAGTCCAACATTTTGCAATTTTACATCGTACATATAAACCGAGAGCCCCGTGACTACTCGGTCGGTTCCTACGAGTCACTTTGGTCCCTGCGAGGTGTTCGTGACTCTTACGGGGCCGTTTCATGTTTGTTTTACGTTTTCACCCTTCGATGGCATGTTTTTATGCTTAAGTCCAACTTTTTTTAAATTTACATCGTATACTCAAACCGGGAGCCCCGTGACTACTCGGTCGGTTCTTACGGGTCACATTGTTCCTGTGCGAGGCATTCGTGACTCTTAGGGAACCGTTTTGTGGTTATTTTATGTTTTCACCCTTCGATGGAATTTTTTTTGCTTATGTACAACTTATTTAAAATTTACGTCGTACACCAAACCCGAGAGCCCCATGACTACGCGGTCGGTTCCTACGAGTCACATTGGTCCCGTGCGCGGTGTTTGTGACTCTTACCGGACCGATTTGTGGTTGTTTTATGTTTTAACCCTTCGATGGCTTTTTTTTGGTTGAGTCTAATTTTGTACAAATTTACATCGTACACTAAAACCAGGAGCCCCGTGACTACGTGGTCGGTTCCAACGAGTCACATTGGTCCCGTGCATTATGTTTGTGACTCTTACCTGACCGATTTGTGGTTGTTTTATGTTTTCACCCTTCGATGGCATTTTTTTATGCTTAAGTCTAATTTTGTACAAATTTATGTCATACACTGAAATCGGGAACTCTTTGACTACGTGATCGACTCCTACGAGTCACATGGGTCCCGTGCGTGATGTCCGTGACTCTTACCTGACCGATTTGTGGTTGTTCTACATTTTCAACCTTTGATGGCATATTTTTATGCTTAACTCTAAGTTTGTGCAAATTTACATCATACACTCAAACTGAGAGACCCATGACTAGGCGGTCGATTTTTACGAGTCACATTGGTCCCGTGCGAGGTGTTCGTGTCTCTTACGAGACCGTTTTATGTTTTTTTTTACGTTTACACCCTTCGATGGCATATTTTTATGCTTAAGTCAACTTTTTGCAAATTTACATCATACACTAAAATCGGGAGCCCTGTGACTACTCGGTCGATTCCTATGAGTCACATTGGCCCCGTGCATGGTGTTCGTGACTCTTACCTCACCGATTTGTGGTTGTTTTACGTTTTCACCCTTCAATGACATTTTTTTTATGCTTAAGTCTATGTTTGTGCAAATTTACGTCTTACACTCAAATCGGGTGCCCCGTGACTACGCGATCAGTTCCTACGAGTAACATTGGTCCCGTGCGACGTGTTCGTCACTCTTACCGGACCATTTTGTGTTTGTTTGACATTTTCACACTTCGATGGCATATTTTTATGCTTAAGTCCAAAATTTTTCAAATTTACATCGTACACATAAACCGAGAGCCCCATGACTACTCGGTCGGTTCCTACGAGTCACATTGGTCCCTGCGGGGTGTTCGTCACTCTTACGGGACCATTTTATGTTTGTTTTACATTTTCACCCTATGATGGCATATTTTTATGCTTAAGTCCTGAAGCACCTTATACTCTTGACTCACTTGAGTCTATATTGTATAAGTGTTCATCTAGTTTGGAAATTGTGACAAAATTATGTCTAACCTAGAATCCAAAGAACCTCAGAGCTTGCATTTCTATTTCATCTTTGATTGAAGGGATCTAGACCTAATTACCAACACTCACACAGTAGAATGAATCATTTACATGTCATATTGCATATTAGTGTGTGTACATATGTTGAGTGTGTTTAAATCCCCAATATTGTTTTTTAAATATTTTTTGGGATTTTTTAAAACATTTTAAAAATAAGGTTTTATTAATAAAACTTGGTTTTAAAAGGTTATGGGGTAAATATGTTATTTTTGAACGTTGGTTTAATTGTCTAAAGTTGCCTTGGGTAGAATTCGAAAGCGGCAGAGACTTCAGGGTTTACATTGTAATTACTTTAGACGCGTGTTTTATCTCGCCTCATATGCCAACATGTGTTAGCTTCCGATTGGTGAGAAGTGTGTTTCCTTGCTGAGACAAATCGAGTGATCATTTTCATCCCTTCGATCGTTCTTATCAACGATCTGCATGTCTTCCATCATAATCCCTGTGATCCCCTTTGAACCAATCAGGAGAGCTTTAACAACCACATATCATATGCCCTTGGATCTAAGTCAATTGAACTTGACTAAATCTGGTCCCTTGATTTCAATCCTTATGCTCAAACCTTCCCAGCCTCTTATAAAAAGGCTCCTACTCTCAGCATTAGAAGACTTTTGCCATTTCGTCCTTTGAGAGAAAAGAAAGAGAGAGTAGAGATAGAGAGAAGAGAGAAACCAGAAGAGAGAGAAAGAGTTAGAAACCCTCACCCTAACCCTAAATCATCTAAACAGTTCAAACCAAATGTAAACCTTCTAACCTCTATACTTTACCAAACACAACCTTGAGTGTTTGAGTGTTTTGAGAGATGATTTGAGAGTTGGTTTGTTGCTGTAACCTCTTCTTCTTTGGATCTTGTTTCCAACTTAATCATTTTCTTATATCTATTGTTCTTGTATATAGAAATTTTCAGATGTGAGTTTTTCATGATATATTACACTTAGTTTGCATGTTTGTTTCTCAGCTTGAGAAATATTTTGTTGATTCGTTTTCTGTAAATGTTTTTAACTTTGAAATCAACAAAAATGTTTCTGTTTCTAGTTCTCTTAAAACTAAACCTTTGACTTAGTTTGGAATCACACTTGGAGGTTTTCAATCTCAAAAATCTTTTCAAAACTCTGAGATTGATTAAGATCTTGACTATCTTCTAAGCAAGATATCCATGGATTCTGGGATTGATTTAAAGGTCAAACATGTTCAAATTTTTGTGAGAAGAGAGAAAAAGAAAAATTATAGCATATAGACTTATATGTAATTTTCTAGGACTGTTTGTACTTAATAAGTGTGAGTGTGCGCATGCATGTGTTAGAGAGCACCTCCACAAACACTTTCCCTCTACTACACGAAAAGTGTTGGTAATAAGATCTTGAGAAAAAGAGTCGACGTAAAGAGCTTGAACAAATTGGAGTTAACAAGCTGAGAGGACAACATCAACAATCAGAACTGCAGAGAAGTTATAAGGACACCAAAGGGTACATTCCTAAACTTATACAGGTCTGAGTTGTATGCATGTTTGTTATATAGTTTGTAACTATTAAATTTGTTTATAGTGGATTTCTATTTTACTCCGTAGAGGGAGTCGTGGATGTTTCCTCAGTTGGGTGAGGTTTTACCACGTAAAAATCTTATTCTTAATCTTCCTACATCTTCTCATCTCATTCTTGGTTGTGCTGGGTTTAAAACCTTGTTTAAAACTATTTAATAAACCTGTTATTCAAATCTTGAATAGATCCAGTACATACTCTTATCAAACACATCTTATTTCAAATAGTTTTGGTTTTTAAGAAAAGAGTTTCTTCAAAAAATAGTTCGGAGTTACTTAAATAGTTTAACATTATTAAACGGCTTTAGTAACAGAATTTCAATTGGTATCAGAGTTTTGTAAACTTCTTTTAAAAAGATCCTATGTTTCTAAAATTGTTTTCTGAAAATCAAATATGGACGAGAAAAATGAAAGATTTGGTAACTTGACCAGACCTCCTATCTTTGATGGAACCAATTTTGCTTACTGGAAAGTAAGGATGATTTCTTTCATTCAAGGAACTCTGGGAGATGATGTCTGGGACATAATTGAAAATGGTTACATTTCTACTACAAAACCAGCCACTGAAGGAAGTAATGAGAGGGTTAAGAAAGTTTTAAGTTATCACACAAGAAGACAAACAAGTTTCTCGCAACTATAACAAAGGAAAGAATGTTATATTTATGTCTATAAATGAATATGAATTTAAAAGAATCTCATCCTGTACCACTTCTAAGGAAGCTTGGGACACTTTAGGTACTTCTCATGAACATGATGGCATGTTTTTATGATCAAGTCCAAAAACATGACGGCATATTTTTATGCTTAAGTCTAAGTTTGTAAAAATTTACATCATACACTCAACCTGAGAGACCCATGACTACGCGATCGGTTTCTACGAGACACATTGGTCCCTTGCGAGGTGTTCATGACTCTTACGGGACCGTTTTATGTTTGTTTTACGTTTACACCCTTTGATGGCATATTTTTATGCTTAAGTCAACTTTTTGAAAATTTACATCATACCCTCCAATCGGGAGCCCCGTGACTACTCGGTCGATTCCTACGAATCACATTGGCCCCGTGCGTGGTGTTCGTGACTCTTACCTCACCAATTTTTGTCTATTTTACGTTTTCACCCTTCGATGGCAAGTTTTTATGCTTAAGTCTAAGTTTGTGCAAATTTACGTCTTACACTCAAATAGGGAGCCCCGTGACTACGCAATCGGTTCCTATGGGTCACATTGGTCCCGTGAGATGTGTTCGTGATTCTTACCGGACCGTTTTGTGTTTATTTGATGTTTTCACACTTCGATGGCATATTTTTATGCTTAAGTCCAACATTTTGCAAATTTACATCGTACCCATAAACCGGGAGCCCCGGGACTACTCGGTCGGTTCCTACGAGTCACATTGGTCCCTGCGAGGAGTTCGTGAGTCTTACAGGACCGTTTAATGTTTGTTTTATGCTTTCACCCTTCAATGGCATGTTTTTATGCTTAAGTCCTACTTTTTGCAAATTTACATCGTACACTCAAACCGGGAGTCCCGTGACTACTCGTTCGGTTCTTACGAGTCACATTGTCCCTTGTGAGGTGTTCATGACTCTTACGGGACCGTTTTGTGTTTGTGTTACCTTGTCACCCTTCGATGGCATATTGGTATACATAAGTCTAACTTTTTGCAAATTTACATCTTACACTCAAACCGGGAGCACCGTGACTACGCAGTCAGTTCCTATGAGTTACATCAATCCCGTGCGAGGTGTTTGTGACTCTTATGAGACAATTTTGTGTTTGTTTTACGTTTTCACCCTTCGATGCCATGTTTTTATGCTTGATTCTAATTTTTTTGCAATTTTACATCGTAATCCTAAACCGAGATCCCCGTGACTACGCGGTCAGTTCCTACGAGTCACATTGGTCCCGTGCGAGGTTTTCGTGACTCTTACGGGACCATTTTGTGTTTCTTCTACGGTTTCACCCTTCGATGGCATATTTTTATGCTTAAGCCAAACTTTTTGCAAATTTACGCCGTGCACTCAAACCGGGAGCCCCGTGACTACGCGGTCAGTTCTTATGGGTCACATTGGTCCCATGCGAGGTGTTCGTGACTTTTACGGGACCTTTTTATATTTGTTTTACATTTTCACCCTTCAATGGCATGTTTTTATGCCTAACTCTAACTATTTACACCTACGGGTCACATTGTTCCTGTGCAAGGCGTTTGTGACTCTTACGGGACTGTTTTGTGGTTATTTTATGTTTTCACCCTTCGATGGCATTTTTTTTGCTTAAGTTCAACTTATTACATATTTATGTAGTACACTCAAATCGAAAGCCACATGACTACGCGATCGGTTCCTACGAGTCACATTGGTCCCGTGCGCGGTGTTTGTGACTCTTACCGGACCAATTTGTGGTTGGTTTGTGTTTACACCCTTCGATGGCTTATTTTTATGCTTGAGTCTAATTTTGTACAAATTTACATCGTACACTGAAACCAGGATCCACGTGACTACCCAGTTGGTTCCTGCGAGTCACATTGGTCCCGTGTGTGGTGTTCGTGACTCTTACGGGACCGTTTTGGGTTAGTTTTATGTTTTCACCCTTCGATGGCTTGTTTTTATGCTTCAGTCAAATTTTGTGCAAATTTACGTCGTACACTGAAATCGGGAACTCCGTGACAATGTGGTCGGTTCCTACGAGTCACATGGGTCCCGTGCGTGATGTTCGTCACTATTACTTAACCGATTTGTGGTTGTTTTACGTTTTCAACCTTTGATGGCATGTTTTTATGCTTAAGTCTAAGTTTGTGAAAATTTACATCATACACTCATACTGAGAGACCCATGACTACGCGGTCGGTTTGTACGAACCACATTGGCCCCGTGCGAGGTGTTCGTGACTCTTACGGGACCGTTTTATGTTTTTTTTACGTTTACACCCTCCGATGGCATATTTTTATGCTTAAGGCAAATTTTTGCTAATTTAAATCATACACTCAAACTGGGAGCATCGTGAGTACACGGTCGGTTCTGACGAGTTACATCGATCCCTTGCGAGGTGTTCGTGACTCTTACGGGACCATTTTGTGTTTATTTTACGTTTTCAACCATCGATGGCTTGTTTTTAATATTAAGTCAAAAGTTTTTGCAATTTTACATCGTACACCCAAACCGAGAGCCCCGTGACTACACGGTCGGTTCCTATGATCACATTAGTCTCGTGCGAGGTGTTCGTGTCTCTTACGGGACGGTTTTGTGTTGTTTTTCATTTTCACCATTCGATAGCATATTTTTATGCTCAAGCCCAACTTTTTGCAAATTTATGTCGTCCACTCAAACCGGGAGCCCCATGACTATGCAGTCGGTTCCTACGGGTCACATTGGTCCCGTGCGAGGTGTTTGTGACTCTTACCGGACCAATTTGTGGTTATTTTCTATTTTCACCCTTCGATGGATTTTTTATGCTTGAGTCTAATTTTGTCCAAATTTACGTCGTACACTGAAACCGGGAACCCCGTGACTATGTGGTCAGTTCCTATGAGTCACGTTGGTCCCGTGCGAGATGTTAGTGACTCTTACCTGACCGATTTGTGGTTGTTTTACGTTTTGACCCTTCGATGGCATGTTCTTATGCTTAAGTTTAAGTTTGTGCAAATTTACGCCGTACACTCAAACTGGGAGACCCATGACTACGCGGTCGGTTTCTACGAGTCACATTGGTCCCGTGCGAGGTATTCGTGACTCTTACGAGACCGTTTTGTATTTGTTTTATGTTTTCACCCTTCGATGGCATATTTTTAAGCCTAACTCTAACTTTTTGCACCTAAAGGTCACATTGGTACCTTGCGAGGCGTTCGTGACTCTTACGGGATCATTTTGTGGTTGTTTTACGTCTTCACCCATCGATGGCATGTTTTTATGCTTAAGTCCAACTTATTGCAAATTTACGTAATATATTCAAACTGGGAGCCCTGTAACTACCCGGTTGGTTCCTACGAGTCACGTTGGTCCCGTGAGCGGTGTTCGTGACTCTAACTGGACCGATTTGTGGATGTTTTATGTTTTCACCCTTCGATGGCTTGTTTTGATGCTTGAGTCTAATTTTGTGCAAATTTACATCGTACACTGAAATCGGGAACTCCGTGACTATGTGGTCAGTAACTACGAGTCACATGGGTCCCGTCCGTGATGTTCGTCACTCTTACCTGACCGATTTGTGGTTGTTTTACATTTTCAACCTTTGATGGCATGTTTTTATGCTTTAGTATAAGTTTGTGAAAATTTACATCATACACTCAAACTGAGACACCAATAACTACGCGATCGGTTTCTACGAGTCACATTGGTCCCGTGCGAGGTGTTCGTGACTCTTACGGGACCGTTTTATGTTTTTTTACGTTTACACCCTTCGATGTCATATTTTTAGCTTAAGTCAACTTTTTGCAAATTTACATCACACACTCAAATCGGGAGCCCGGTTACTACTCGGTCGTTTCCTACGAGTCAAAATGGTCCCGTACATGGTGTTCGTGACTCTTACCTCACCAATTTGTGGATGTTTTACGTTTTCACCCTTCGATGGCATGTTTTTATACTTAAGTCTAAGTTTGTTTAAATTTCGTCTTACACTCAAATCGGGAGCCCCGTGACTGCGCGATCGGTTCCTACGAGTAACATTGGTCCCGTGAGACATGTTCGTGACTCTTACCACACCGTTTTGTATTTGTTTGACGTTTTCACACTTCGATGGCATATTTGTATGCTTAAGTCCAACATTTTACAAATTTACATCGTACACAAAAATCGGGAGCCGAGTGACTATTCGGTCGGTTCCTGCGAGTCACATTGGTCCCGTGCGAGGTGTTCGTGACTCTTATGGGACCGTTTTGTGTTTGTTTTACATTTTCACCCTTTGATGGCTTGTTTTTATACTTAAGTCCAACTTTTTACAACTTTACGCCGTCCATTTAAACTCGGAGCCCCGTGACTAAGCGTTCGGTTCTTACGGGTCAGATTGGTCCTGTGCATGATGTTCGTGACTCTAACGGGACCGTTTTGTATCTGTTTTATGTTTTTACCCTTCGATGGAATGTTTTTATGCTTAAGCCTAACTTTTTGCAGGTTTACGTCGTCCACTCAAATCGGGAGCCCCGTGACTACTTGGTCAGTTCCTATGGGTCACATTGGTCCCGTGCGAGGTGTTCGTGACTCTTACCGGACTGTTTTGTGTACGTTTTACATTTTCACGATTACAAGTTTTTTTGCTTAAGTCTAATGTTTTGCAAATTTACGTCATACACTCAAACTGGGAGCCCCGTAACTACGCAGTCAGTTTCTATGGGTCACATTGGTCCCGGGTGAGGTGTTCGTGACTCTTAGAGGACCTTTTTGTGGTTGTTTAATATTTTCACCCTTCGATGGCATGTTTTTATGCTTAAGTCCAACTTAATACAAATTTACATCGTACACTCAAACCGGGAGCCCCGTGACTACTCGGTCGGTTCCTACGAGTCACTTTGGTCCCGTTCGTAGCGTTCGTGACTCTTACCTGACCGATTTGTGGCTATTTTGTATTTTCACCCTTCGATGGCATGTTTTTATGCTTATGTCCAAGTTCGTGAAAATTTACGTTGTACACTCAAACCGGGAGCCCGTGACTATGTGGTCGGTTCCTACGTGTCACATTGGTCCGGTGCGAGGTGTTCGTGACTCTTACGGGACCGTTTTCTATTTGTTTTATGTTTTCACACTTCGATGGCATATTTTTATGCTTAAGTCCAGCTTAATGCAAATTTACAGCGTAAACTCAAATCGAGAGCCCCATGACTACGCGATCGGTTCCTACGAGTCACATTCGTCCCGTACATGATGTTCATGACTCTTACGGGACCGTTTTGTGTCTATTTTAGGGTTTCACCCTTCGATGGAATATTTTTATGCTTAAGTCCATTGTTTTGCAAATTTACATCGTACACTCAAACCGGGAGCCCCGTGACTACTCGGTCGGTTTCTATGAGTCACATTGGTCCTATGCGTGGTGTTGGTGACTCTTACCTTACCGATTTGTGGATATTTTACGTTTTCACCTTTTGATGGCATTTTTTATGCTTAAGTCCAACTTTTTGCAAATTTACGCCGTCCACTCAAACTGGGAGCCCCGTGACTAGGCGTTCGGTTCCTACGGGTCAGATTGGTCCCGTGCGAGGTGTTCGTGACTCTAACGGGACCGTTTTGTATCTGTTTTATGTTTTTACCCTTCGATGGAATGCTTTTATGCTTAATTCTAACTTTTTGCAAGTTTACGCCGTCCACTAAAATCGGGAGCCCCGTGACTACTTGGTCAGTTCCTATGGGTCACATTGGTCCCGTGCGAGCTGTTCGTGACTCTTACCGGACTGTTTTGTAATTGTTTATGTTTTCACCCTTTGATTGCAAATTTTTATGCTTAAGTCTAATGTTTTGCAAATTTACGTTATACACTCAAACCGGGAGCCCCGTGACTACTCGGTCAGTTCCTATGGGTCACATTGGTCCCGGGTGAGGTGTTCGTGACTCTTACGGGACCGTTTTGTGGTGTTTTAATGTTTTCACCCTTCGATGGCATGTTTTTATGATTAAGTCCAACTTATTGTAAATTTACGTCGTACACTCAAATCGGGAGCCCCGTGACTACTCGGTCGGTTCCTATGAGTCACTTTGGTCCCGTTAGTAGCGTTCGTGACTCTTACCTGACCGATTTGTGGATATTTTAAATTTTCACCCTTCAATGGCATGTTTTTACGCTTATGTCCAAGTTCGTGAAAATTTACGTCGTACACTAAAACCGGGAGCCCATGACTACGTGGTCGGTTCCTACATGTCACATTGGTCCGGTGCGAGGTGTTCGTGACTCTTACGGGACCGTTTTCTGTTTGTTTTATGTTTTCACACTTCGTTGGCATATTTTTACGCTTAAGTCCAACTTTTTACAAATTAACATAGTACACTCAAATCGGGAGCCCCGTGACTTCTCGGTCGGATCCTATGAGTCACGTTGGTCCTGTGCGAGGTGTTCATGACTCTTACGGGACCGTTTTATCTTTGTTTTATGTTTTCACCCTTCGATTGCATATTTTTATGCTTAATTCTAACGTTTTACAAATTTACGTCGTACACTCAAACCGGGAACCCCGTGACTACGCGGTCAGTTCCTATCGGTTACATTGGTCCCGAGTGAGGTGTTCGTAACTCTTACGGGACCGTTTTCTGGTTGTTTTACTATTTCACCCTTCGATAGCATGTTTTTATGCTTAAGTCCAACTTATTGCAAATTTACATTGTACACTCAAACCAGGAGCCCCATGACTACTCGGTCGGTTCCTACGAGTCACTTTGGTCCCGTGCAAGGTGTTCGTGACTCTTACGGGACCGTTTGTATCTGTTTTATGTTTTTACCCTTCGATGGCGTGTTTTTGTACTTAAGTTTAACTTTTTGCAAGTATACGTCGTCCACTCAAACCGGGAGCCTCGTGACTACTCGATCGGTTCCTACGGGACACATTGGTCCCGTGCGAGGTGTTCGTGATCTTACCGGACCGTTTTGTGGCTGTTTTATATTTTCACTCTTCGATTGCATATTTTTATGCTTAATTCTAATGTTTTGCAAATTTACGTCGTACACTCAAACCGGGAACCCCGTGACTACGCGGTCAGTTCCTATGGGTCACATTGGTCCCGGGTGAGGTGTTTGTGACTCTTACGTGACCGTTTTCTGGTTGTTTTACTTTTTCACCCTTCGATAGCATGTTTTTTTGCTTAAGTCCAACTTATTGCAAATTTACGTTGTACACTCAAACCAGGAGCCCCATGACTACTCGGTCGGTTCCTACGAGTCACTTTGGTCCCGTTCGTAATGTTCGTGACTCTTACCTGACCGATTTGTGGCTATTTTATGTTTTCACCCTTCGATTGCATGTTTTTATGCTTAAGTCCAAGTTTGTGCAAAGTTACATCGTACACTCAAACCGAGAACCCCATGACTATGTGGTCGGTTCCTACGTATCACATTAGTCTAGTGCGAGGTGTTCGTGACTCTTACGGGACCGTTTTGTGTTTGTTTTACGTTTTCACACTTCGATGGCATATTTTTATGCCGAAGTCCAACTTTTTACAAATTTACGTAGTACACTCAAATCGGGAGCCCCGTGACTTCTCAATTGGTTCCTACGAGTCACGTTGGTCCCGTGCGAGGTGTTCGTGACTCTTACGGGACCATTTTGTGTTTGTTTTATGTTTTCACCCTTCGATGGAATGATTTTATGCTTAAGTCGAAATTTTTGAAAAAAAATTTACGCCATCTAATTAAATCGGGAGCCCCATGACTACGCGGTCAGTTCCTACGAGTCACATTGGTCCCGTGCGAGGTGTTCGTAACTCTTACGGGACCATTTTGTGTATGTTTTATGTTTTCACCCTTCGATTGCATGTTTTTATGCTTAAGTCTAACATTTTGCAAATTACGTCGTACAATCAAATCGAGAGTCATGTGACTACTCGATCGGTTCCTACAAGTCACATTGGTCCCGTGCGAGGTGTTTGTGTCTCTTACGGTTGAGTTTTGTGGCTATTGTACATTTTCACCCTTCAATGGCATGTTTTTATACTTAAGCCTAATTTTTTGAAAATTTACGTCGTACACTCAAATCGAGAGCCCCGTGACTACTTGGTCGGTTCCTACGAGTCACATTGGTCTCGTGCGAGGCGTCCGTGACTCTTACAGGACCATTTTGTGGTTTCTTTACGTTTTCACCCTTAGATGGCAATTTTTATGCTTAAGTCCAACTTATTGCCAATTTATGTCGTACACCCAAACCGAGAGTCCCGTGACTACGTGGTCGGTTCTTACGGGTAAAAATTGTCCCAAGTGAGGTGTTCGTGACTCTTACGGGACCGTTATATGGTTGTTTTATGTTTTCTCCCTTTAATTGCATGTTTTTATGCTTAAGTCTAACTTATTGTAAATTTACATCGTACACTCAAACCGAGAGTCCCGTGACAGCGCGGTTGGTTCCTACGGGTCACATTGGTCCCGTGTGAGGTGTTCGTAACTCTTAAGGGACCGTTTTGTGTTTGTTTTACGTTTTCACCCTTCGATGGCATGTTTTTATGCTTAATTCCAACATTTTGCAAATTTACATCGCACAATCAAACCGGGAGCCCAGTGACTGCTCGGTCGGTTCCTACGAGTCACATTGGTCCCGTGCGAGGTGTTCGTGACTCTTACGGGACAATTTTGTGGTTGTTTTACATTCTCACCCTTCGACGGCATGTTTTTATGCTTAAACCTAATTTGTTGTAAATTTACGTCGTACACTCAAACCGAGAGCCCCGTGACTGCTTGGTCGGTTCCTATGAGTCACATTGGTCCCGTTCGAGGCATTCTTGACTCTTACGGGACCATTTTGTCGCTGCTTTATGTTTTCACCCTTCGATGGTATTTTTTATCCTTAAGTCCAACTTATTATAAATTTACATAGTACACCCAAATCGGGAGCACCGTGACTACGTGGTCAGTTCCTATGGGTCATATTGGTCCCGAGCGAGGTGTTCGTGACTCTTATGGGACCATTTTGGGGTTGTTTTACGTTTTCACACTTCGATTGCCTGTTTTTATGCTTAAGTCTAACTTATTGTAAAATTTACGTCGTACACTCAAACCGAGAGCCCCGTGACTACTCGATCGGTTCCTACGAATCACATTCGTCCCATGCAAGGCGTTGGTGACACTTACGGGACCATTTTGCGGTTTTTTTATGTTTTCACCCCTCGATTATATTTTTTATTCTTAAGTCTAAATTTTTTGCAAATTTACTTCATACACTCAAACCGAGAGCCCCGTGACTATTCGGTCGATTCCTACGAGTCACATTGGTTCCGTCGGAGGTGATCGTGACACTTACGAGAACGTTTTGTGTCTATTTTATGTTTTCACCCTTCGATGGCATGTTTTTATGCTTAAGTCTAACTTATTGCAAATTTACATCTTACACTCAAACCGAGAGCCCCGTGACTACGCGATCGATTCCTACGGGTTACAATGGTCCCGTGTAAGGTGTTCGTGACTCTTACGGGACCGTTTTGTATTTGTTTTACGTTTTCACCCTTCGATGGCATGTTTTTATGCTTAAGTCTAACTTTTTTCAAATTTATATCGTACACTCAAATCGGGAGCCCCGTGACTACGCGATCGGTTCCTATGGGTCACAGTGGTCCCGTGCGATATGTTCATGATTCTTATCGAACCATTTTGTGGTTATTTTACGTTTTCACCCTTCGATGGCATATTTTTATGCCTAAGTCTAACTTTTTGAAAATTTACGTCGTACACTCAAATCAGGAGCCCCATGACTATGCGGTAAGTTCTTACAGGACACATTAGTCTCGTGCGAGGTGTTCGTGACTCGTACGGGACCGTTTTGTGGTTGTTTTATATTTTCACCATTCGATTGCATATTTTTATGCTTAAGTCTAATTTTTTTCAAATTTATGTTGTACACTCAAACCGAGAGCCCTATGACTAATCGGTCGGTTCCAACGAGTTACATTGGTCCTGTGTGAGGCGTTTGTGACTCTTACGGGGCCGTTTCATGGATGTTTTATGTTTCCACCCTACGATGGCATGTTTTTATGCTTAAGTCCAACTTATTGTAAATTTATGTCGTACACTCAAACTAGGATCCCCGTGACTACGCGGTCGGTTCCTACGAGTCACATTCGTCCCATGCGAGTTGTTCGTGACTCTTATGGGACCGTTTTGTGTTGGTTTTGCGCTTTCACCCTTCTATGGCATATTTCTATGCTTAAGTCGAATTTTTTGAAAATTTACATCGTACACTCAAACTGGGAGTCCTCTGACTACTCGGTCGGTTCCTACGAGTCACAATGGTCCCGTGCGTGGAGTTCGTGACTCTTACCTAACCAATTTGTGGATATGTTACATTTACACCCTTCGATGGCATTTTTTATGCTTAAGTCTAAGTTTGGCCAAATTTACTTCGTACACTCAAACCGGGAGCCCCGTGACTACGCGATCGGTTCCTACGAGTCACATTGGTCCCATGCGAGGTGTTCATGACTCTCACGGGACCATTTTATATTTTTTTTACGTTTTCACACTTCGATGGCATATTTATATGCTTAAGTCTAACTTTTTGCAAATTTACCTCTTATACTCAAACTGGGACCCCCGTGACTACTCGGTCGGTTCCTACGAGTCACGTTGGTCCCGTGCGAGGTGTTCGTGACTCTTACGAGACCGTTTTGTGTTTGTTTTATGTTTTCACCCTTCAATTGCATGTTTTTATGCTTAAGTCTAATTTTTTGCAAATTTACATCGTACACTCAAATCAAGAACCCCGTGACTACTCGATCGGTTCCAACGAGTCACATTGGTCCCCTGCAAGGCGTTCGTGACACTTATTGGACCGTTTTGTTGTTGTTTTATATTTTCACCCTTCGATGGCATGTTTTTATGCTTAAGTCTAGCTTATTACAAATTTACAGCGTAAACTCAAATCGGGAGCCCCATGACTACGCGGTCGGTTCCTACGAGTCACATTCGTCCCGTACAAGGTATTCATGACTCTTAGGGGACCGTTTTGTGTCTATTTTAGGCTTTCACCCTTTGATGGCATATTTTTATGCTTAAGTCCATTTTTTGCAAATTTACATCGTACACTCAAACCGGGAGCCCCGTGACTACTCGGTCGGTTCCTACGAGTCACATTGGTCCCGTGCATGGTGTTGGTGACTCTTACCTGACTGATTTGTGGATATTTTGCGTTTTCACCTTTTGATGGAATGTTTTTATGCTTAAGTCTAACTTTGTGCAAATTTACGCTGTCCACTCAAACTGGGAGCCCCGTGACTAGGTGTTCGGTTCCTACGGATCAGATTGATCTCGTGCGAGGTGTTCGTGACTCTAACGGGACCGTTTTGTATCTGTTTTATGTTTTTACCCTTCGATGGAATGCTTTTATGCTTAAGTCTAACTTTTTGCAAGTTTACGTCGTCCACTCAAATCGGGAGCCCCGTGACTACTCGATCGGTTCCTATGGGTCATATTGGTCCCGTGTGAGGTGTTCGTGACTCTTAGTGGACTGTTTTGTGGCTGTTTTATGTTTTCACCCTTCGATTGCAAATTTTTATACATAAGTCTAATTTTTTGCAAATTTACGTCATACACTCAAACCGGGAGCCCCGTGACTACGCGGTCAGTTCCTATGGGTCACATTGGTCCCGGATGAGGTGTTCGAGACTCTTACGGGACCGTTTTGTGGTTGTTTAATGTTTTCACCCTTCGATGGCATGTTTTTATGCTTAAGTCCAACTTATTGTAAATTTACGTCGTACACTCAAACGGGGAGCCCCGTGACTACTCGATCGGTTTCTACGAGTAACTTTGGTCCCGTTCGTAGCGTTCGTTACTCTTACCTGACCGATTTGTGGCTATTTTACATTTTCACCCTTCAATGGAATGTTTTTATGCTTATGTACAAGTTCGAGAAAATTTACGTCGTACTCTCAAACCGAGAGCCCGTGCCTACGTGGTCGGTTCCTACGTGTCACATTGGTCCGGTGCGAGGTGTTCGTGACTCTTACGGGACCTTTTTCTGTTTGTTTTATATTTTCAAACTTCGATGGCATATTTTTATGCTTAAGTCCAACTTTTTACAAATTAACATAGTACACTCAAATCGGGAGCTCCGTGACTTCTCGGTCAGTTCCTATGAGTCACGTTGGTCCCGTGCGAGGTGTTCATGACTCTTACGTTACCGTTTTGTTTTTGTTTTATGTTTTCACCCTTCCATGGAATGTTTTTATGCTTAAGTCGAACTTTTGGCAAATTTTTTCCATCCACTCAAACCGGGAGCCCCGTGACTACACGGTCAGTTCCTACGGGTCACATTGGTCCCGTACGAGGTGTTCATAACACCTATGGGACTTTTTTATATTTAATTTATGCTTTCACCCTTCGATGGCATGTTTTTATGCTTAAGTCTAACATTTTGCAAATTTACGTCGTACACTCAAATCGGTAGCTCCGTGATGACACGGTCGGTTCCTACAGGTCACATTGGTCTCGTGGGAGGTGTTCGTGACTCTTACGGGATAGTTTTGTGATTGTTTTATGTTTTCACCCTTCGATAGCATGTTTTTATGTTTATGTCTAATTTTTTGTAAATTAATGTCGTAGACTCAAACCGGGAGCCCTGTGACTACTCGGTCGATTTCTATGAGTCACATTGGTCCCGTACGAGACGATCGTAACTCTTATGGGACTGTTTTGTGGCTATTTTACATTTTCACCCTTCGATGGCATGTTTTTATGCTTAAGTCCAACTTATTACAAATTTTCATCGTAAACTCAAACCGGGAACCCGAAACTACGCGGTCGGTTCCTACGAGTCACATTGGTCCCGTGCGCGGTGTTCGTGACTCTTACGGGACCTTTTTTATTTGTTTTATGTTTTCAACCTTCGATGTCACTATACGAGGTGTTCATGACTCTTACCAGACCGTTTTGTCGTTGTTTTATGTTTTCACCCTTCGGTGGCATATTTGTATGCTTAAGCCTAACGTTTTCAAAATTTAAATCGTACACTCAAACTCGGAGACCCGTGCCTACGCGGTCAGTTCTTACGGGTCACATTGGTCCCGTACGAGGTGTTCATGACTCTTACTGGTTCGTTTTGTGGTTGTTTTATGTTTTCACCCTTCGATGCCATGTTTTTATGCTTAAGTCTAATTTTTTACAAATTTATGTCGTAGACTCAAACCGAGAGCCCCGTGACTACTTGGTCGGTTCCTAGGAGTCACATTGGTCCTGTTCAAGGTGTTCGTGACTCTTATGGGACCGTTTTATGTTTTTTTTATGTTTTCACCCTTCGATGGCATGTTTCTATGCTTAAGTCCAACTTATTGCAAGTTTACGCCGTCCACTAAAACCGGGAGCCCCGTGACTACCCGGTTGGTTCCTAAGAGTCACATTGGTCCCTGTACGGTGTTCGTGACTCTTACCAGACCGATTTGTAGTTGTTTTATATTGTCACCTATCGATGACTTGTTTTTATGCTTAAGTCTAATTTTGTGCAAATTTACGCCGTCCACTCAAAGCGGGCACCCCGTTACTACGCGGTCAGTTCCTACGAGTCACATTGGTCCCGTGCGAGGTGTTCGTGACTCTTACGGGACTATTTTATGTTTGTTTTACATTTTCACCCTTCTATGCCTTATTTTTATGCTTAAGTCCAACTTTTTGCAAATTTACGTCGTCCACTCAAACTAGGAGCCCCGTGACTATGCGGTCAATTCCTATAGGTCACATTGGTCCCGTGCGAGGTGTTCGTGACTCTTACGGGACCGTTTTGTATTTGTTTTACGTTTTCACCCTTCGATGGCGCTGTGAGAGGTGTTCATGACTCTTACCAGACCGTTTTGTGGTTGTTTTACGTTTTCACCCTTCGGTGGCATATTTTTATGCTTAAGTCTAACGTTTTCCAAATTTACTTGGTACACTCAAACCGGGAGCCTCGTGACTACGCGGTCGGTTCCTACAGGTCACATTAATCCCGTGCGAGGTGTTCGTGACTCTTACTGGACCGTTTTGTGGTTGTTTCCATTTTCACCCTTCGATGGCATATTTGTATGCTTAAGTCTAATTTTTTGGAAATTTACATCGTACACTCAAACCGAGAGCCCCGTGATTACTCGGTCGATTCCTACGAGTCACATTGGTCCCGTGGGAGGCATTCGTGACTCTTACCGGATCGTTTTGTGGCTATTTTACTTTTTCACCCTACGATGGTTTATTTTTATGTTTGAGTCTAATTTTTGCAAATTTACGTCGTACACTGAAACCAGGAGTCCCGTGACTACGTGGTCGGTTCCTATGAGTCACATTGGTCCCGTGCGTTGTGTTCATGGCTCTTACCTAACCGATTTGCGGTTATTTTACATTTTCACCCTTCGATGGCATGTTTTTATGCTTAAGTCTAAGTTTGTGCAAATTTACGATGCACACTCAAATCGGGAGCCTCGTGACTACGCGGTCGGTTCTTACGAATCACATTCGTCCCGTGCGAGATTTTCGTGACTCTTACGGGACCGTTTTGTGTTTGTTTTACGTTTTACCCCTTCGATGGCATATTTTTATCCTTAAGTCCAACTTTTTGCAAATTTACATCGTACACTCACACCGGGAGCCCCGTGACTACTCGGTCGGTTCCTACGAGTCACATTGGTCCCGTATGTGGTGTTTGTGACTCTTACCTGTCCGATTTGTGGTTGTTTTACGTTTTCACCCTTCGATGGCTTATTTCTATGATTAAGCCTAAGTTTGTGCAAATTTACGTCGTACACTCAAATCGGGAGTCCCGTGACTACGCGGTCAGCTCCTACAGGTCACATTGGTCCCGTGCGAGGCGTTCGTGACTCTTACGGTACCATTTTTTGGCCGTTTTATGTTTTCACACTTCAATGCCATGTTTCTATGCTTAAGTCCAACCTATTGCAAATTTACGTTGTACAGTCAAACCGGGAGCCCCGTGACTATGCGATCGGTTCCTACGACTCACATTCTTCCCATACGAGTTGTTCGTGACTCTTACGGGACAGTTTTGTGTTTGTTTTACGCTTTAACCCTTTGATGGCATATTTTTATGCATAAGTCCAACTTTTTGCACATTCACATCGTACACTCAAATCGAGAGCTCCGTGACTACTCAGACGGATCCTATGATTCACATTGGTCCCGTGCGTGGTGTTCGTGACTCTTACCTGACTGATTTGTGGTTTTTTTATGTTTTTAGCCTTCGATGGCATGTTTTATGCTTAAGTCTAAGTTTGTGCAAATTAAAGTCGTACACTCAAGCCGGGAGCCCCGTGACTACGTGGTCAGTTCCTACGAGTCACATTTGTCACGTATGAGGTGTTTGTGACTCTTACGGGACTATTTGGTTTTTGTTTTACATTTTCACACTTTTATGGCATATTTTTATGCTTTAGTCCAACTTTTTGCAAATTTACATCGTAAACTCAAACCGGGAGCCCCATGACTACTCGGTCGGTTCTTACAAGTCGTGTTGGTCCCGTGCGAGGTGTTTGTGACTCTTACAGGAGCGTTTTGTATTTTTTACATTTTCACCCTTTGATGACATGTTTTTATACTTAAGCCCAACATTTTGCAAATTTACGTCGTCCACTCAAATCGGGAGCCCCATGACTACGCGGTCAGTTCCTACGGGTCACATTGGTCCCATGCGAGGTGTTCGTGACTCTTACGGGACTATTTTGTGTTTTTTTTATGTTTTCACCCTTCGATGGTATATTTTTATGCTTAAGTCCAACGTTTTGTAAATTTATGCCGTCCACTCAAATCGGGAGCCTCGTGACTACGTGATTGGTTCCTACTAGTCACATTGGTCTTGTGCGAGGTCTATGTGACTCTTACAGGACCGTTTTGTGGTTGTTTTACGTTTTCACCCTTCAATGGCATGTTTTTATGCTTAAGTCAATTTTTTTGCAAATTTACACCGTCCACTCAAATCGGAAGCCCCATGACTAGTCGGTCGGTTCCTACGAGTCACCTTGGTCCGTGCGAGGTGTTTTTAACTCTTACGGGACTGTTTTGTATTTTTTTTTACATTTTCAACCTTCAATGGCATGTTTTTATGCTTAAGTCCAACTTTTTGTAAATTTACGTCGTCCACTCAAATCGGGAGCCCCGTGACTACGCGGTCGATTCCTACGGGTCACATTGGTCCCGTGCGAGGTGTTCATGACTGTTATGGGACCATTTTGTGTTTGTTTTATGTTTTCACCCTTCAATATCACGTTTTTATGCTCAAGTCTAACGTTTTACAAATTTACGTCGTACACTCAAACTGGGAGCCCCGTGATTACACGATCGGTTCCTACGGGTCACATTGGTCCCGTGTAAGGTCTTCGTGACTCTTACGGGACAGTTTTGTGGTTGGTTTTTGTTTCACCCTTCTATGGCATGTTATTATGCTTAAGTCTAATTTTGTATAAATTTACGTCATACACCCAAACCAAGAGCCTCGTGACTACTCGGTCGGTTCTACAAGTCACAATGATCCCGTGCAAAGCATTCGTGACTCTTACGGGACCGTTTTGTGGTTGTTTTATGTTTTCATCCTTCGATGGCATGTTTTTATGCTTAAGTCCAACTTATTGCAAATTTACATCATACACTCAAACCAGGAGCCCCGTGTTTACGCGGTCGGTTTTAACGAGTCACATTCCTCCCGTGCGAGGTGTTTGTGACTCTTACAGAAAAGTTTTTGTTTGTTTTATGCTTTCACCCATAGATGGCATATTTTTATGCTTAAGTTCAAATTTTTGCAAATTTACATCGTACACTCAAGCCGGGAGCTCTGTGACTACTCGGTCGGTTCCTACGAGTCACATTGGTCCCATGCGTGGTGTTCAAGACTCTTACCTGACTGATTTGTGGTTGTTTTACACTTTCACCCTTCAATGGTATGTTTTTATGCTTAAGTATAAGTTTGTATAAATTTACGTCGTACACTCAAACCGGGTGCCCCGTGACTATGCGGTTGGTTCCTACGAGTCAAATTGGTCCCGTGCGAGTTGTCTGTGACTCTTATGGCACCGTTTTGTGTTTGTTTTATATTTTAACACTTAGATGATATATTTTTATGCTTAAATCTAACTTTCTACAAATTTTCATCATACACTCAAATCGAGAGCCCCGTGACTACTCGATCGGTTCCTACAAGTCACGCTGGTCCCGTGTGAGGTGTTCGTGACTCTAATGGGACCTTTTTGTGTTTGTTTTATGTTTTCACCCTTCGATGTCATGTTGTTATGCTTAAGTCCAACTTTTTACAAACTTACGCCGTCCACTCAAATCGGTAGCCCCGTGACTACGCAGTTGGTTCCTACGGGTCACATTGGTCCCGTGTGAGGTGTTCATGACTCGTACGGGACCATTTTGTATTTGTTTTATGTTTTCACCCTTCGATGGCCTGTTTCTATGCTTAAGTCTAACGTTTTCCAAATTTACGTCGTACACTCAAACCGGGAGCCCCGTGACTATGCGGTCAGTTCCGGCGGGTCACATTGGTCCCGTGCGAGCTGTTCATGACTCTTACGGGACCGTTTTGTGGTTATTTTATGCTTTCACCCTTAGATGGCATGTTTTTATTCTTAAGTTTAATTTTTTGTAAATTTACATCGTACACTCAAAACGAGATCCCTGTGACTACTCGATCGGTTCCTACGAGTCACATTGGTCCCGTGTGAGGCGTTCGTGACTCTTACGGGACCGTTTTGTGGCTATTTTAAGTTTTCACCCTTCGATTGCATGTTGTTATGCTTAAGTCCAACTTATTGCAAATTTACGTCGTAAACTCAAACCGGGAGCCTCGTGACTCCGCGGTCGGTTCCTACGAGTCACATTGAACCCGTACGTGGTGTTTGTGACTCTTACCGGACCGATTTATGGCTATTTTACATGGTCACCCTTCGATGGCTTATTTTTATGTGTGAGTCTAATTTTGTCAAAATTTACTTCGTACACTCAAACCGCGAGCCCGGTGACTACGCGGTCGGTTCCTACGAGTCACATTTGTCCCGTACGAGGCCTTTATGACTCTTACTGGACCGTTTTGTGTTTTTTTTACGTTTTCACCCTTCGATGGCATGTTTTTTTGCTTAAGTCCAAATTTTTACAAATTTACGCCATCCACTCAAACCGAGAGCCTCGTGACTACGCGGTCGGTTCCTACGGGTCACATTATTCCCGTGCGAGGTGTTCGTGACTCTTACGGGACCGTTTTATATTTGTTTTATGTTTTCACCCTTCGATGGTATGTTTTTATGCTCAAGTCTAACTTTTTGCAAATTTACATCGTCTACTCAAACCGAGAGACCTGTGACTACGCGATCGGTTTCTACTAGTCACATTCGTCCCGTGCGAGGTGTTCGTGACTCTAACAGCACCGTTTTGTGGCTGTTTTACATTTTCACGCTTCGATGGCATGTTTTTATGCATAAGTCTAATTTTTAACAAATTTACATCGTACACTCAAATCGGGAGACCGTGACTATGCGGTCGGTTCCTACGAGTCACATTGTCCCGTGCGACGTGTTTGTGACTCTTACCGGACTGTTTTGTGGTTGTTTTACATTTTCACCCTTCGATGGCATGTTTTTATGATAAAGTCTAACTTTTTGCAAATCTACGTCATACAATCAAACCGGGAGTCCCGTGACTAACCTGTCGGTTCCTACGAGTCACATTGGTCCCGTACGAGGTGTTCGTGACTCTTAATGGACCTTTTTGTGACTGTTTTATGTTTTCACCATTTAGTGTCATATTTTTATAAATTTATGTCATACACTCAAATCGGGAGCGCCGCGACTACGCGGCCGGTTCCTACGATTTACATCGATCCCGTACGAGGTGTTCGTGCCTCTTACGGGACCATTTTGTTCTTATTTTATTTTTTCACCCTTCGATTGCATGTTTTTATGCTTAAGTCTATTTTTTTGCAAATTTACGTCGTACACCTAAACCGAGAGCCTCGTGACTACGCGGTCGGTTCCTACGAGTGATATTGGTTACGTCCGAGGTGTTCGTTACTCTTATAGGGCCGTTTTGTGTTTGTTTTATGTTTTCACTTTTTGAATACATGATTTTATGTTTAAGTCTAATTTTTTTCAAATTTACGGCGTACACTCAAACCAGGAGCCCCGTGACTACGCGGTCGGTTTCTACGAGTCACATTGGTCCCGTGCGAGGTGTTTGTGACTCTTGCGAGACCGTTTTGTATTTGTTTTACGTTTTCACCGTTGGATGGCATGTTTTTATGTTTAAGTCTAATTTTTTACAAATTTACATCGTACACTAAAATCGGGAGCCACGTGACAACGCGGTCGGTTTCTACGAGTCACATTGGTCCCGTGTGAGGTGTTCGTGAATCTTATGTAACCGTTTTATGTTTGTTTTACATTTTCACCCTTCGATGGCATGTTTTAATGCTCAAGTCCAATTTTTTGTAAATTTACGCCGTACACTAAAACGGGAGTCATATGACTACGCGGTCGGTTCCTACGAGTCACATCAGTCACGTGCAAGGTGTTCGTGACTCTTTCGGGACCGTTTTGTGTTTATTTTACCTTTTTATCCTTCGATGGCATGTTTTTATACTTAAGTCTAACTTTTTATAAATTTATGTCGTATATTGAAACCGGGAGCAGTGTGACTACGCGGTCAATTCCTTGAGTTACATCGATCCCGTGCGAGGTGTTCATGACTCTTACGAGAACGTTTTGTGTTTGTTTTACATTTTCACCCTTCGATGGAATGTTTTTTTTCTCAAGTCTAAAGTTTTTACAAATTTACATCTTACACTCAAATCGAGAGCCCCGTGACTACGCGGTCGGTTGCTACGAGTCATATTGATCTCGTGCGAGGTGTTCGTGACTCATACAAGACCTTTTTGTTGCCGTTTTACATTTTCACCTTTCGATGGCATGATTTTATGCTTACATGTAATTTTTTTCAAATTTACGTCACATGCTCAAATCGAAAGCCTTGTGACTACGCGATCGGTTCCTACGAGTCATATTATCCCCGTGCGAGGTGTTTTTGACTCTTATGGGACCATTTTGTGGTTGTTTTATGTTTTCACCCTTCGATTGCATATTTATATGCTTAAGCCTACATGTTTGCAAATTTATGTCGTACACACAAATCGGGAGCCCCGTGACTACCCGGTCGGTTCCTACGAGTCACATTGGTTCCGTGCGCGGTGTTCGTGACTCTTACTGGACCGATTTGTGGTTGTTTTATATTGTCACCTATCGATAACTTGTTTTTATGCTTAAGTCTAATTTTGTGCAAATTTACGCCGTCCACTCAAAGCGGGCGCCCCGTGACTACGCGGTCGGTTCCTACGGGTCACATTGGTCCGTGAGAGGTATTCTTGACTCTTACAGAACCGTTTGTGTTTGTTTTACATTTTCACCCTTCGATGGCATGCTTTCATGCTTAAGTCCAACTTTTTGAAAATTTACGCCGTCCACTCAAATCGGGAGCCCCGTGACTACGCGGTGAATTCCTACGGGTTACATTGGTCCTGTGCGAGGTGTTCGTGACTCTTATAGGACCATTTTGTTTTTGTTTTACGTTTTCACCCTTTGATGGCACTGTGCGAGGTGTTCATGACTCTTACCGAACCGTTTTGTGGTTGTTTTATGTTTTCCCCCTTCGGTGGCATATTTTTATGCTTAAGTCTAACGTTTTCCAAATTTACTTGGTACACTCAAACTGGGAGCCTCGTGACTACGCGGTCAGTTCTTACGGGTCACATTGGTCTCGTGTGAGGTGTTCGTAACTCTTACTGGACCGTTTTATGGCTGTTTTACGTTTTCACCCTTCGATGGCATATTTTTATGCTTAAGTCTAATTTTTTGCAAATTTACGTCGTACACTCAAACTGAGATCCCCGTGACTACTCGGTCGGTTCCTACGTGTCACATTGATCCCGTGCTAGGCATTTGTGACTCTTATGGGACTCTTTTGTGGCTATTTTATGTTTTCACCCTTCGATGGCATATTTTTATGCTTTAGTCCAACTTATTGCAAATTTACGTCGTGCACTCGAACCGGGATTCCCGTGACTATGCGGTCGGTTCTTACGAGTCACATTGGTTTCGTGCGCGATGTTCATGACTCTTACCGGATTGTTTTGTGGCTATTTTAATTTTTCACCCTTCGATGGATTGTTTTTATGTTTGAGGCTAATTTTTTGCAAATTTACGTCGTACACTCAAACCGGGAGCCCCGTGACTACGCGGTCAGTTCCTACGAGTCACATTGGTCCCGTGCGTGGTCTTCGTGGCTCTTACCTGACCGATATGTGTTTGTTTTACGTTTTCACCCTTCGATGGCATGTTTTTATGCTTAAGTCTAAGTTTGTCCAAATTTACGTCATACACTCAAACGAGGTACCCCGTGACTATGCGGTCGGTTTCTACGAATCACATTGGTCCCGTGCGAGTTGTTTGTGACTCTTACGGGACCATTTTGTGTTTTCTTTATGTTTTCACACTTCGATGATATATTTTTATCCTTAAATCCAAATTTCAACAAATTTACATCGTACACTCAAACCGAGAGCCCCGTGACTACTCGTTCGGTTCTTACAAGTCGCGCTGGTCCCATGTGAGGTGTTCGTGACTCTAATGGGACCTTTTTGTGTTTGTTTTATGTTTTCACCCTTCGATAGCATGTTGTTATGCTTAAGTCCAACTTTTTACAAACTTACGCCGTCCACTCAAACCGGTAGCCCCGTGACTACGCGGTTGGTTCCTACGGGTCACATTGGTACCGTGCAAGGTGTTCGTGACTCGGACGGGACCATTTTGTGCTTGTTTTACATTTTCACCCTTCGATGGCATGTTTTTATGCTTAAGTCTAACATTTTGTAAATTTACGTCGTAAACTCAAACCAGGAGCCCCGTGACTAAGAGTTCGGTTCCGACGGGTCACATTGGTCGCCTGCGTGTTATTCGTGACTCTTACGGGACCGTTTTATGGTTGTTTTATATTTTCCCCCTTTGATGGCATGTTTTTATGCTTAAGTCTAATTTTTTATAAATTTACATCGTACACTCAAAACGAGATCCCCGTGACTACTCGATCGATTCCTACGAGTCACATTGGTCCCGTGTGAGGCGTTCATGACTCTTACGGGATCGTTTTGTGGCTGTTTTATGTTTTCATCCTTCGATGGCATGTTATTATGCTTAAGTCCAAGTTATTGCAAATTTACGTCATAAACTCAAACCGGGAGCCCCGTGACTCCGCGGTCGGTTCCTATGAGTCATATTGGTCCCGTGCGCGGTGTTTATGACTCTTACCGGACCGATTTATGGATGTTTTACATTGCCACCTTTTTATGGCTTGTTTTTATGCTGGAGTCTAATTTTGTGCAAATTTACTACGTACACTCAAACCGCAAGCCCGGTGACTACGCGGTCGGTTCCTACGAGTCATATTGGTCCCGTGCGAGGTGTTTGTGACTCTTACGGAACCGTTTTGTGTTTTTTTTTATGTTTTCACCCTTCGATGGCATGTTTTTATGCTTAAATCCAACTTTTTACAAATTTACGCCATCCACTCAAACCAAGAGCCTCGTGACTACGCGGTCGGTTCCTACGGGTCACATTGGTCCCGTGCGAGGTGTTCATGACTCTTACGGGACCTTTTTGTATTTGTTTTATGTTTTCACCATTCGATGGCATGTTTTTATGCTTAAGTCTAACTTTTTGCAAATTTACGTCGTCTACTCAAATCGAGAGCCCCGTGACTACGCGATCGCTTCCTATGGGTCACATTCATCCCGTTCGAGGTGTTCGTGACTCTAACCGCACCGTTTTGTGTCTGTTTTACATTTTCACCCTTCGATGGCATGTTTTTATGCATAACTCTTATTTTTTGCAAATTTACATCCTACACTCAAACCGGGAGCCCCGTGACTTCGCGGTCGGTTCCTACGAGTCACATTGTCACGTGCGACGTGTTCGTGACTCCAACAATACCGTTTTCTGGTTGTTTTATATTTTCACACTTCGATGGCATGTTTTTACGATTAACTCTAAATTTTTGCAAATTTTTGTCATACAATCAAACTGGGAGTCTCGTGACTAACCTGTCGGTTGCTACGAGTCACATTGGTCCCGTAAGAGGTGTTCGTGGCTCTTAATGGACCGTTTTGTGGCTATTTTATATTTTACGATTTAATTGCATGTTTTTATAATTTTTTGTAAATTTATGTCATACACTCAAACTGGGAGCGCTGCGACTACGCGGCCGGTTCCTACGATTTACATCGATCCCGTGCGAGGTGTTCGTGCCTCTTACGGGACCATTTTGTGCTTGTTTTACGTTTTCACCCTTCGATTGCATGTTTTCATGCTTAAGTCTATTTTTTTACAAATTTACGTCGTACACTTAAACCGAGAGCCCCGTGACTACGCGTACGCGGTCGGTTCCTATGAGTTACATCGATCCCATGCGAGGTGTTCGTGACTCTTACGGGAACGTTTTGTGGTTGTTTTATGTTTTTACCCTTCTATTGCATATTTATACGCTCAAGCCTAAATGTTTGCAAATTTATGTCGTACACTCAAACCGAGAGCTTCGTGACTACGCGGTTTGTTCGTACGAGTTACATTGGTCCCGTGCGAGGTGTTCATGAGTCTTACTGGACCGTTTTGTAGCTGTTTTATATTTTCACCTTTTGATGGCATGTTTTTAAGCTTTTGTCTTAACTTTTAGCAAATATCCTAATAGTGTAGGAAGCTAACCTCATGATCAAGCAATAATACAACTTTCATGTTTGTCTACATACAAAACAAATTAAAATGATGGATGAGTTAACAAGTTACCACCAAGTTGGGTCGAGACAGGAAAAATGGAGATGGAGCTGGAGAGGTCAATAAGAAGCCGGTCTGAAACTTGCATGCTATTAAATTATAACTGTTAACAAAAAAATGACTCATTACAAACATATAACTGAATATTCTAATGAAATTTGAATTAATTTATTACAATGAAATCAAAAATTAAAAATATATTATAATGCTTGTTTATAAAAGAAATCAATAAACTAATTAATTAAAATTAATTAGTTTAAATCAGTGGAAGGAAATAAGTGAAAAGAAATCATAAATCAGAATAGTAAATAATTAATTAAAATTTTAGCAACAAATAATTAATTAAAATTTCAGCAACAATAATTAATTAAAATTTCATAAGAACTAATAACTAATTTCATGAGAACTGATAATTAAAATTTCAGCAAACAATAAACTAAAAACTTAACCTCAAAAAATTAACAACAAAACTAAGCTATTAACTAAGCTATTGAAAAAATTAACAACAAAAAAATATCGTGAGTCCGTGATCTCTGTCCTGCTTCCATAGCTGGGGCGGCGCCGGAGGGAGGGAAGAGGAGAACAGGGATCGGACGGTGGGAGGGAGAGAAGAGGAGAAGGGAGATATCTTGACAGGAGGACAGGGTCGGCGGCAACGGGAGTGAGGTGAGGGAGAGATTGGTTGAGGAAAGAAAGGCAGGCCGGAGGGAGAGAGTTGGGTTAGGGTTTTTAGTAATCACGAAATCGTTTTTTTTTTAGCTTTTTAGTTAACGTAAAAAATAAGAAAAATAAGTAAGAAACGAAATAAAATACATCTGGCATCACAATATATCTTGTTGCCAAAAGTGGGGTATTTTTCTCAACTTCACCTCTTTGTTGTCAAAAGTTAGGCCATGTTTAGCAACAAACAAATATGATGCTAAAAGCTAAAAAAATTCCCCCTTTTGTTTTGCTAGCTTCCCGCTTGAAATTTAAACCTTTGGCAACAAGTTTTATTTTATGTTGCCAAAAGTACAATGTAAAATGGTCTTTTGGCAACATAAATAAGATTTTGTTGCCAAAAGGGTATCTTTGGTAACAAAAATAGCTTGTGTTGATAAATATTGTTGTTAATGGTGCAAATTCTTGTAGTGGTATCACACATCTCTCTACTTCAACTATAACTAAATGAAATGCAAAAGAAATCAAATACTCACGAGGAGACATGCAGAAAGTTCACAAAACCCACCATCTCGAGGGAATTAGTTATTCAATTTTGAGGGGTTATTTTATTATGTTTGGTTAATTAATGTTGTTGTATTTATTTCGGTTATATTGATTATGTTATGTTATGTTATAATTTCTAGGAACTCTAGTTATTATACAATAGTTTTTTCAATTATAAGGTAACTTCAAAAATTATGTGACATGACCTTAACCTCAAGAAAAATTCAAATTTTTGAGTAGGTAGATTTATAATTATGTGATATGACCAAACCCTGACAATAAATGAAGATTACAGAGTAGATAGCTTTATATTTATGTGATACGACCATTTTGTGTTTGTTATATGTTTTCACCCTTCGATGGCAAGTTTCTATGCTTAAGTCTAACTTATTGCTAATTTACGTCGTCCACTCAAATCGGGAGCCCCGTGACTACCAGGTCGGATCCTACGGGTCACATTGGTCCCGTGCGCGGTGTTCGTGACTCTTACCGGACCGGTTTGTGGTTGTTTTATATTGTCACCTATCGATGACTTGTTTTTGTGCTTAAGTCTAATTTTGTGCAAATATACGCCATCCACTCAAAGAGGGCGCCCCATGACTACGCGGTTGGTTCCTACGGATCACATTAGTCCCGTGCGAGGTTTTCGTGACTCTTACGGGACCGTTTTGTGTTTCTTTTACATTTTCACCCTTCGATGGCATGTTTTTACGCTTAAGTCCAACTTTTTACAAATTTACGTCATCCACTCAAACGGGGAGCCCCGTGACTACGCGGTCAATTCCTATGGGTCACATTGGTCCCGTGCAAGGTGTTTGTGACTCTTACGGGATCGTTTTCTATTTGTTTTAGGTTTTCACCCTTCGATGACACTGTGCGAGGTGTTCATGACTCTTATCGGACCGTTTTGTGGTTGTTTTACGTTTTCACCCTTCGGTGGCTTATTTTTATGCTTAAGTCTAACGTTTTCCAAATTTACTTGGTACACTCAAACTGGGAGCCTCGTGACTACACGGTCGGTTCTTACGGGTCACATTGGTCCCGTGCGAGGTGTTCGTGACTCTTACTGGATCGTTTTGTGGATGTTTTACGTTTTCACCCTTTGATGGCATATTTTTATGCTTAAGTCTAATTTTTTGCAAATTTACGTCGTACACTCAAACCGAGAGCCCCGTGACTACTCGGTCGGTTCCTACGAGTCACATTGGTCCCGTGCAAGGTGTTTGTGACTCTTATGGGACTGTTTTGTGGCTATTTTATGTTTTCACCCTTCGATGTCATATTTTTATGCTTAAGTCCAACTTATTGCTAATTTACGCCATGCACTCAAACCGGGAGCCCCGTGACTATGCAATCGGTTCTTACGAGTCACATTGGTTCCGTGCGCGATGTTCATGACTCTTACCGGATCGTTTTGGGGCTATTTTACTTTTTCACCCCTCGATGGCTTATTTTTATGCTTGAGGCTAATTTTTTGCAAATTTACGTCGTACACTCAAACCAGGAGCTCCGTGACTACGCGGTCGGTTCCTACGAGTCACATTCATCCCGTGCGAGGTGTTCGTGACTCTTACGGGACCGTTTTTATTTATTTTATGCTTTCACCCATCGATGGCATATATATCTACTTAAGTTCAACTTTTTGCAAATTTACATCGTACACTCAAATCGGGAGCCCCGTGACTACTCGGTCGGTTCCTACGAGTCACATTGTTCCCGTGCGTGATGTTCATGACTCTTACCTGACTGATTTGTGTTTGTTTTACATTTTCCCCCTTAGATGGTATATTTTTATGCTTAAGTCGAACTTTTTTTATATTTAGATCGTACACTCAAATCGGGAGCCCCATGACTACTCGGTCGATTCCTACGAGTCACATTGGTCCCGTGCATGGTGTTTGTGACTCTTACCTGACCGATTTGTGGTTGTTTTATGTTTTCACCCTTTGATGGCATATTTTTATGCTTAAGTCTATGTTTGTGCAAATTTATTTAGTACACTCAAACCAGGAGCCCCGTGACTACGCGGTTGGTTCCTACGGGTAACATTGGTCCCGTGCGAGACATTCGTGACTCTTGCGGTACCATTTTGTAGTTGTTTTACGTTTTCACACTTCGATGGCATGTTTTTATGCTTAAGTCTAACCTATTGCAAATTTACGTCTCACACTCAAATCGGGAGGCTCGTGACTACGCGATCGGTTCCTACGAGTCACATTCTTCCCATACGAGGTGTTCGTGACTCTTACGGGACCGTTTTGTATTTTTTACGCTTTCACCCTTCGATGGCATATTTTTATGCATAAGTCAAACTTTTTGCAAATTCACATCCTACACGTGACTACTCGGTCGGATCCTATGAGTCACATTAGTCCCGTGCGTGGTGTTCGTGACTCTTACCTGGCCGATTTGTGGCTGTTTTATGTTTTCACCCTTCGATGGCATGTTTTTATGCTTGTATAAAAATTTGTGCAAATTAAACTCGTACACTCAAACCGGGAGCCCCGTGACTACGTGGTCGGTTCATACGAGTCACATTTTTCCCGTGCGAGGTGTTTGTGACTCTTACGGGACTGTTTTATTTTTCGTTTTCACACTTCGATGGCATATTTTTATGCTTTAGTCCAACTTTTTGCAAATTTACATCGTACACTCAAACCGAGAGCCCCATGACTACTCGGTCGGTTCTTACAAGTCATGTTGGGACCGTTTTGAGTTTGTTTTTCATTTTCACCCTTTGATGGCATGTTTTTATACGTAAGTCCAACTTTTTGCAAATTTAAGCCGTTCACTCAAATCGATAGCCCCGTGACTACGCGGTCAGTTCCTACTGGTCACATTGGTCCCATGCAAGGTGTTTGTGACTCTTACGGGACCATTTTGTGTTTGTTTTTCGTTTTCACCCTTCGATGGTATGTTTTTATGCTTGAGTCTAACGTTTTGTAAATTTACGTCGTCCACTCAAATCGGGAGCCTTGTGACTACATGATCAGTTCCTACGGATCACTTTGGTCCCGTGCGAGGTATTTGTGACTCTTACAAGACCGTTTTGTGGTTGTTCTACATTTTCACCCTTCGATGGCATGTTTTTATGCTTAAGTCTAATTTTTTGCAAATTTACGCCGTCCACTCAAACCAGAATCCCCATGACTAGTCGGTCGGTTCCTACGAGTCACGCTGGTCCCGTGCGAGGTGTTTGTGACTCTTACGGGACCATTTTGTATTTTTTTTACATTTTCAATCTTCGATGGCACTTTTTTATTCCTAAGTCCAACTTTTTGCAAATTTACGTCGTCCACTCAAATCGGGAGCCCCGTGACTACGCGGTCGATTCCTACGGGTCACATTGGTCCCTTGCGACGTGATCGTGACTCTTACGGGACCATTTTGTGTTTGTTATATGTTTTCACCCTTTGATATCCCATTTTTATGCTCAAGTCTAACGTTTTACAAATTTACGTCGTACACTCAAACTGGGAGCCCCATGACTACGCGGTCGGTGCCTACGGATCACATTGGTCCCGTGTAAGGAGTTCGTGACTCTTACGGGATAATTTTGTGTTTGGTTTACGTTTTCACCCTTCTATGGCATGTCTTTAAGCTTAAGTCTAATTTTTTGTAAATTTATGTCCTACACTCAAACCAGAGCCTCGTGACTACTCGGTCGGTTCCTACGAGTCACATTGATCCCGTGCGAAGCGTTCGTGACTCTTATGGGACCGTTTTGTGGTTGTTTTATGTTTTCACACTTTGATGGCATGTTTTTATGCTTAAGTCCAACTTATTGCAAATTCACATCGTACACTCAAACCAGGATCCACGTGACTACGCGGTCGGTTCCTACGAGTCACATTCGTCCCGTGCGAGGTGTTCGTGCCTCTTAGGGGACCTTTTTTAATTTATTTTTCGCTTTCACCCATCGATGGCATATTTTTATGCTTAAGTTCAACTTTTGGCAAATTTACATCGTACACTCAAGCCGAGAGCTCTATGACTACTTGGTCGGTTCCTACGAGTCACATTGGTCCCGTGCGTGGTGTTCATGACTTTTACCTAACTGATTTGTGGTTGTTTTACGTTTACACCCTTCGATGGCATGTTTTTATGCTTAAGTCTAAGTTTGTACAAATTTACATTGTACACTCAAACTCGGTACCCCGTAACTAGGCGGTCGATTCCTACGAGTCACATTTGTCCCGTGCGAGTTGTCTGTGACTCTTACGGGACCGTTTTGTGTTTGTTTTATTTTTTCACACTTCGATGATATATTTTTATGCTTAAATATAACTTTTTGCAAATTTACATCATACACTCAAATCGAGAGCCCCGTGACTACTCGGTCGGTTCCTACAAGTCACGCTAGTCCCGTGTGAGGTGTTCGTGACTCTAATGGGACCTTGTTGTGTTTGTTTTACGTTTTCACCCTTCGATGGCATGTTGTTAAGCTTAAGTCCAACTTTTTACAAACTTATGTCGTCCACTCAAATTGGTAGCCCCGTGACTACGCGGTTGGTTCCTACGGGTCACATTGGTCCCGTGTGAGGTGTTCGTGACTCGTACGGGACCATTTTGTGTTTGTTTAACATTTTCACCCTTCGATGACATGTTTTTATGCTTAAGTCTAAAGTTTTGTAAATTTACGTCATACAGTCAAACCGGGAGCTCTGTGACTACACGGTCGGTTCGGACGGGTCACATTAGTCCCATGCGAGCTGTTCGTGACTCTTACGGGATCGTTTTGTGGTTGTTTTATGTTTTCACCCTTTGATGGCATGTTTTTATGCTTAAGTCTAATTTTTTGTAAATTTACATCGTACACTCAAACCGATATCCCCTTGACTACTCGATTGGTTCCTACGAGTCACATTGATCCCGTGTGAGGGGTTCGTGACTCTTACGGGATCGTTTCGTGGTTGTTTTACGTTTTTACCCTTCGATGGCATGTTTTTATGCTTAAGTCCAGCTTATTGCAAATTTACGTCGTAAACTCAAACCGGGAGCCCCGTGACTCCGCGGTCGGTTCCTACGAGTCACATTGGTCCCGTGCGTGGTATTTGTGAATCTTACCAAAGCGATTTATGGTTGTTTTACATTGTCACCCTTCGATGGCTTGTTTTTATGCTTGAGTCTAATTTTGTGCAAATTTACTTCATACACTCAAACCGCGAGACCGGTGACTACGCGGTCAGTTCCTACGAGTCACATTGGTCCCGTGCGAGGTGTTTGTGAATCTTACGGGACCGTTTTGTGTTTTTTTACGTTTTCTCCCTTCGATGGCATGTTTTTGTGCTTAAGTCCAACTTTTTACAAATTTACGCCGTCCACTCAATCCGAGAGCCCCATGACTACGCGATCGGTTCCTACGGGTCACATTGGTCCCGTACGAGGTGTTCGTGACTCTTACGAAACCGTTTTGAATTTGTTTTATGTTTTCACCATTCGATGGCATGTTTTTATGCTTAACTTTAACTTTTTGCAAATTTACGTCGTCTACTCAAATCGAGAGCCCCGTGACTACGCGATCGGTTCCTACGGGTCACATTCGTCCCGTGCGAGGTGTTCGTGACTCTAACCTCACCATTTTGTGGTTGTTTTACGTTTTCACGCTTCGATGGCATGTTTTTATGCATAAGCCTAATTTTTAGCAAATTTACATCGTACACTCAAACCGGTAGCCCCATGACTACGAAATCGGTTCCTACGAGTCACATTGGTCCCGTACGACGTGTTCGTGACTCTTACCGGATCGTTTTGTGGTTGTTTTACATTTTCACCCTTCGATGGCATGTTTTTACGATTAAGTCTAACTTTTTGCAAATTTACGTCATACAATCAAATCGGGAGTCCCGTGACTAACCTATCGGTTCCTACAAGTCACATTGGTCCCCTACGAGGTGTTCGTGAATCTTACTGGACCGTTTTCTGGCTGTTTTATATTTTCACCATTTAATGGCATGTTTTTATAAATTTATGTTGTACACCCAAACCGGGAGCGCCGCGACTACGTGACCAGTTCCTACGATTTACATCAATCTCGTGCGAAGTGTTTGTGCCTCTCACCGGACCATTTTGTGATTGTTTTACGTTTTCACCCTTTGATTGCATGTTGTTATTCATAAGTCTATTTTTTTAAAATTTACGTCGTACACTTAAACCGAGAGCCCCGTCACTACGTGGTCGGTTCTTACGAGTGATATTGGTTACGTCCGAGGTGTTCGTTACTCTTATAGGACCGTTTTGTGTTTGTTTTATGTTTTCACCTTTTGAATACATATTTTTATGTTTAAGTCTGTTTTTTTTTCAAATTTACGTCGTACACTCAAACCGGAAGCCCCGTGACTATGCGATCGGGTCCTACGAGTCACATTGGTCTCGTGCGAGGTGTTCGTGACTCTTACGAGACCGTTTTGTGTTTGTTTTACGTTTTGACCATTGGATGTCATGTTTTTATGTTTAAATCTAATTTTATACAAATTTACATCGTACACTAAAATCGGGAGCCACGTGACAGCACGGTCGGTTCCTACGAGTCACATTGGTCCCGTGTGAGGTGTTCGTGAATCTGATGTGACCGTTTTATGTTTGTTTTATATTTTCACCCTTCGCTGGCATGTTTTTATGCGTAAATCCATTTTTTTGTAAATTTACGTCGTACACTAAAACGGGAGTCACGTGACTACGCGGTCGGTTACTACGAGTCACATCAGTCACGTACAAGGTGTTCGTGCCTCTTTCGGGACCGTTTTGTATTTGTTTTACCTTTTCACCCTTCGATGGCATGTTTTTATACTTAAGTCTAACTTTTTATAAATTTATGTCGTACACTCAAACCGAGAGCATCATGACTACGCGGTCGGTTCCTAGGAGTTACATCGATCCCGTGCGAGGTGTTCGTGACTCTTACGGGAATGTTTTGTGTTTATTTTACGTTTTCACCCTTCGATGGCATGTTTTTATTCTTAAGTCTAAAGTTTTTACAAATTTACATCGTACACTCAAACCGAGAGCCCCGTGACTACGCGATCGGTTGCTACGAGTCATATTGGTCCCCTGCGAGGTGTTCATGACTCTTACCAGACCGTTTTGTTGCCGTTTTACATTTTCACCCTTCGATGGCATGATTTTATGCTTACGTGTAATTTTTTTCAAATTTACGTCGTACGCTCAAATCGGAAGCCTCGTGACTGTACGCTCGGTTCCTACGAGTCACATTGGCCCCGTGCGAGGTGTTTTTAACTCTTATGGGACCGTTTTGTGGTTGTGTTACGTTTTCACCCTTCGATTGCATATTTATATGCTTAAGCCTAAATGTTTGGAAATTTATGTCGTACACTCAAACCAGGAGCATCGTGACTACGCGGTTTATTCGTACGAGCTGCATTGGTCCCGTGCGAGGTGTTCATGAGTCTTACTGGACCGTTTTGTAGCTGTTTTATATTTTCACCCTTTGATGGCATGTTTTTAAGCTTTTGTCTTAGCTTTTAGCAAATATCCTGATAGTGTAGGAGGCTAAGCTCATGATCAAGCAACAATACAACTTTCATGTTTGTCTACATACAAAACAAAATAAAATGATGGACGAGTTAACAAGTTACCACCAAGTTGGGTCGAGACAGGAAAAATGGAGATGGAGCCGGAGAGGTCAACCAGGAGCCGGTCTAAAACTTGCACGCTATTAAATTATAACTGTTAACAAAAAAAATGACTCATTACAAACATATAACTGAATATTACAATGAAATCTGAATGAAATATATTACAATCAAATCAAAAATTAAAAATATATTATAATGCTTATTTATAAAAGAAATCAGAAATCAGTGGAAGGAAATACGTGAAAAGAAATCAGAAATCAGAATAGTAAATAATTAATTAAAATTTTAGCAACAAATAATTAATTAAAATTTCTGCAACAATAATTAATTAAAATTTCATAAGAACTAATAACTAATTTCATGAGAACTAATAATTAAAATTTCAGCAAACAATAAACTAAAATCTTAACCTCAAAAAATTAACAACAAAACAAAACTATTAACTAATCTATTGAAAAAAATAACAACAAAAAAATAGCGTGAGTCCATGATCTCTGTTCTGCTTCGGCAGTTGGGGCGGCGCCGGCGGGAGGGAAGAGGAGAATAGGGGTCGGCCGGTGGGAGGGAGAGAAGAGGAGAAGGGAGATACCGTGACAGGAGCACAGGGTCGGCGACGACGGGAGTGAGGTGAGGGAGAGATTGGTTGAGGAAAGAAAGGCAGGCCGAAGGGAGAGAGCTGAGTTAGGATTTTTAGTAATCATGAAATTGTTTTTTGTTAGCTTTTTAGTTAACTTAACAATTAGGAAAAATAAGTAAGAAATTAAATAAAATACGTTTGGCATCACAATATTTCTTGTTGCCAAAAGTGGGGTATTTTTCTCTAACACACCTCTTTGTTGTCAAAAGTTAGGCCATGTTTAGCAACAAACAAATATGATGCTAAAAGCTAAAAAAAAATCCCCCTTTTATTTTTGCTAGCTTCCCGTTTGAAATTTTAACCTTTGGCAACAAGTTTTATTTTATGTTGCCAAAAGTACAATGTAAAATGGTCTTTTGGCAACATAAATAAGATTTTGTTGCCAAAAGGGTATCTTTGGTAACAAAAATAGATTGTGTTGCTAAATATTGTTGTTAATGGTGCAAATTCTTGTAGTGATCTCACACATCTCTCTACTTCAACTACAACTAAATGAAATGCAAAAGAAATCAAATACTCACAATGAGACATGCAGAAAGTTCACAAAACCCACCATCTCGAGGGAATTAGTTGTTCAATTTTGGGGGGTATTTTATTATGTTTGGTTAATTAATTTTGTTGTATTTATTTCTGTTATATTGATTATGTTATGTTATAATTTCTAGGAACTCTAGTTATTATACAATAGTGTTTTCAATTATAAGGTAACTTCAAAAATTATGTGACATGGCCTTAACCTCAACAAAAATTCAAATTTTAGAGTAGGTAGATTTATAATTATGTGATATGACCAAACCCTGACAATAAATCAAGATTCCTGAGTAGATAGCTTTATATTTATGTGATACGGCCATATCCTGATAATAAATCCAATAGGCACCGTAATTATTTGAGGACTAACTACAAACGTATGTTATGTTTTTATCAAATTATGCAATATTCATATTCAAAACAAACGACATTATTATGAAACAAAAATAGTAACTTCACAATATCCAAACATACAAATGCAATCACATACTATTACACATAGCAATAGAAATGTGAGGTCCTTTCACAGGCTACTCGTCAAGATCAACATCTGCATGCAAATTCCAGACATGTTCCACAAGGTCATCTCTTAGTTGATTGTGGTGTTCCTTATTATACATCTTCGCATCTCTCGTTATGTATGCATTTGCGAGACTAGCATGGCTGATTAGTGGCATTAGAGTTGTAGGATCAAGTTTAATGCGCCAATAAGGATCCCACATTTCATCCTCAAGTATCATGTTTTGCAAAATCATACACGCATTCATAATCACCTTAAGATATTTGTGTTGCCACAACCTCACAGGGTTCTTTATGAAATGGAACTTTTGTTGCGGTATTCCAAATGCGCGCTCAACATCTTTACATGCACCCTCTTGAAATTGGACAAATACACTTTGTTTTTTGTGTTGATGGTCATTTAAAAAATTTAACAATTGTTTCTAATGGTGGGTATATACCACCGTCGAGGTAAATATCTAATGTGATATGTGTTCCCATTTATTTCGTATTGGATTGGGGTTGTGTTTCTTTATAATGAATCTTCATAAACCGTTGATTTAGCTAAAACAATTAAGTCATTACACGCACCAGCCAGGCCAAAGAAAGAATGTCATATCCCTATATCATAACAAGCTACTGCCTCACGAATTATAGTGGCACCTCCTGTATGACCACTATATTGCCCCTTCTATGCATGAGGGCAACAGTTCCATTCCTAATGCATACAATCAATACTTTCTAATATTCCAAGAAATCTCCTTTTCACATTCTCTGCTTGCATGCTGGCAACATCATCTTGAGTAGGTGACCTACAATATTCTCTTTGGAAATACCGAACAATTGCATATGCGAACATCATGTGGAGTGGTAACCTACCACGCATGTTAATAAAATCTTTGTTTGATGGGGTTGTCACTGTGATAATATTGCTAGTGATATGTCCTTCATCGCCGAATAACTGCCATAGATCGAGATATACTATCTCTATTTGCGGTGCTGGAAGGTACGGATTGTCGGGAATGAGTTCAACTCTTTTAATCGTAAATTCTTTTGAATTTTAAAACCAATATCATTTGAGAAAATACGATTGTCATAAAATAGCAAAAGTTAAAATATTGTCACAAACTTTAAAAATTTGCAAGAGATATAACATAATAAAAGAAGGTTGATTTGGTGAAACCATACGAGGTAGACAGTAATCATTCACACACCCGACTGCTTTGCTGTATTGTTGTCAACCCTAATATTTCATTGGTGACCTTATATGGACAGCAAAAGATTCTTATAAGATATTGACTGTTCAAAAGATATCATACGCGGTTAGAAGTATTATTGCAAAATTTTAATCCATTGTTATGATCATTTGGGGAAATTTGACCGTGCTACGGGGAAGCAATCACAATTCTCCTTCACGGATCCCCCTCACACACCTGGGTGGAATATAAGTAATAAATGTGAAGGTCTTTTTTTTTTATTTTGATGTTAATTCTCAATTACAGAGATTCATTGTAAGTACTGGAATGGACTTGTATATTCAATGTCTCTAATCTCTATGGTTTATATGTGTTTAAATATTAGAAAATGGTAGGAAGATTCGGTTCGTGAACACATTTTGCAGACACACTATATTAAAAATTTATATTTTATTATTTTGAGTAATGTGTTTACAAATCGGATCTCCACTCTTAAATATATTATAACAGTGTCCTTACTCTTAAATATTATAACAGTGGAAAAGGACGGCTAGTTAGCTAGGGCAAGCTAAATCGACAAAGTGTTGTTATTCTTAAGATGCAGGTATATTTATAAAACAAAAGGGTAATATGCATTTATCTGCCACTTAAAAAAAACTGTATATTATTTGATATAATGTAAGAGTGAAAGATAATAAAAAGAAGTGATGGAGGAAAAGAAAAAGAAGATAAATAATGGTTTTGCTCTTTTTCTTTTTCACTTTGTTTATTTAAAGAATGTAGAGAGATGAGGAATCCATGTCCTCCAAACACTCCCAGACAAAGGAGCATCAGAGGAGAAAAGCAAACTTTGCTTTACGACCCAGAAAAGGAGATTTCAAACACCATAACAGAGCTTAGGAAATTGCGTGGTTAGTAAACCCCCCACCCCCAAACTCTCTCTCTCTCTCTCTCCGTGTCTGTATTTAGTGGCAGACGGGGGTGCAGCTCCAACCCCACATCTTCCTTCTTTCCCTCACAAACACCTCATACAAACCCCACAAAAATTATCACACCCCCCTTCGTGTGTTTTTACGACTGGCTTATCCGGCCATGATTTGTTCTTTTGCCAATTCAAAAGCTTTTGGTTTCTTTTTGAAGAGGAAAAAGAGCAAGTGTTAGTCTTAAAGACCAATTGATTAGGACCCAATTTGATCCTCCAAATCTCCCCCCTTGAAAATATATAAAACCCCATCTCTCTCTTGCACTTTCTTCCCATCTTCACTTCCATCTTTCTTAACACTTACAGATTTGTCTCTTAGCCCTTGCAAGCAATACTCAACTTCTACTATTCCATCTTCATCTTCCTCATACCATTAATAATTTAAGGCATTTATTGTGGATTACAATTGTTTTCCCACAAGGCAGTTTTCCAATTCCACTCCATGCATTGTTTGTTATGGATTCATATATAGATAGATAGATAGATTGATACATGTAGACTATGCATATACTTATATGCCTGGCTCCCTGTATGCCATTTGCAGAGCCCACCGGCAGATCGATGGTCTCCGTGGATGGCGTATGAGGAGCCATGCATATTTCATGTGATACTTGCATTTTCAATTACACTTTAGTACTTATATTAATGGTCATTGTGTGCAATTTAGTTATACTTAAGGAAAACCTTGTAAATTTCCCTCTGACGCTGGGTTTCCGTTCTATATATCTCCCAGGTAGTGTGCTATTTGTTCTCTTATACTCCATTGTTACCTTCCAATGTTTTCTAGGGTTTCATTCTTTCATGTTGTCAGTTTTCTTTGCAGATAGAGAGAGAGAGAGAGAGAGATGGAGAAAGAGAAATGATGATGGTACATATGCTTGTGTGAAATGATTTCACTACCAAGAGTTATCAGAAGCTTTCTATGGAACTCTCATCAAGTCAGTACACGTGTAAGAGGAAACTGTGTGATATCTTCTCTGCCCTTGTCCCAAGGGAACATTGAATCATACACATGTATGACTGCATAAAAGTTACAACCTGTTCATTGTCCAACTACATTCTAACTGAGCAATATATGTTTACCCAAACCGTGTTTACTGTTTATCTTTATCTCAATATAAATATACCCTTGAAATCTTAAATTGCTTTATATATAGGTATATATGTGTGTTTGTTCTAGCCGCTCCAACTATTTGATCTGTGTCACTCTTTGGTTTAGAGTTTAGAATCTAGATTGTTAGGTTCACGTGGGTAAACACTACGTTTCTCTTGTTTACTGTACTGAAACATATGGTTTGTGTTGTTTACTGTGTTGAAACATATGAAACTGTTTTATTAGTTTTAAACCCTATCGAAATCTTATGCCTTTTAACTATTCTTTGTCTGTAGGGAACATATTCGAATTTACCTGTGATCTTTGCCCTAGGTCGGTTAGATAGTCAAGTCCAAGAATAGGTAAACTTATCAAGTGATATGCGGATGAAAAGAGTTTAGGCTAGGGTATTATAAGCCTAGTTATAGCAATCTATGCTTCCGGTCTACTTGTTATAGGTAAACCATTAAGCATCTGGTTACTGTCAAGGGACAGAGAGACTGAATACATCTATAGGTTATTATATTCCCGTGTGTGTGTATAATAATTCTATATACTCTACATTTTCCATAAGGTTGTCTTGGCATGCGTAATTCAGTTAAATGTTAATAGAACAGTTTTACTTGTTCCGAAATTTTAATCGAATTTTTGCCTATTTAATATTTTATCCGTTTATTATCAATTGATTTTACGCTCTCATAATGTGGATTTCATAAATCAATTGATAATAAATTCATGTGTCATTAAATCAGTAAAAATTTAATCAAAAATTCAGTTGTAATAAAAATTTTGAAATGTTAAATGTATTGACTTCAAACTCTATTCTTGAATATTGGAAATATATTTGTACTTTCTCTGAGTGAACATTTTGTCCGGCATTGTGTTTCAAACTTAATTTATTTTACTTTTATGCTCTTCGCTCAAATTTATTTGTTTGCTCATTATTATTTTTTAAATCTATTTTATTCCAGCCTGATTTAACAAAAACATACAAAGCAAGCATAAAATTTTCTTAAAAATTCAGCATTCAGTAGAGGGTTCTCTCTTATTAAAAGATAAACAGTTCAAATCAAAATGTATATTTAGCGTTAACAGATAACAGGAATACCAACAAAATTATGCACATCTCATTCCTGGTTAAATGTTTCCTACTGTTTTTTGGGGCTGCGTTTTTTGGGGAATTCTCAGCTTACATTTCCTTTTGGTAGACATTTTGTTCCTGGATGTGTTACGTTTAAGCATTTGACCTAGCTAGGTTAATATGGATGCAAGTGGATGCCTCTTTTAGTGACAACGACTATTTTATATAAAATCATTCTTAAGAACATCCTAATATTAATCATGAACACATTAATATGATTAAAGTTTAACATATAATTGTTCTTAATAAAAGGATCTTAGATCTTCATGTTTTCACAAAATACGTCTTAACGATATAAAATAAGACTTACCTTGATCCAATGCATTGATCAATCTTGATTAATTGCTCCATCAATCTCCCTTCTTGAAAAAATTACACTCAAAATAGAATCTCGAAATTTCTTTCCCACCTCAGAAATAGTGTGTTATGAGATGACTCTAGATGGTGTAGAGGTCTCTATTTATAAGGGGAAGAGCGCCGGAATCCTAGTCAAGGTGGGACTCTTTCAAGTCTCCCACTAATGTCACTAACCATCATGTGACTAACGGATAAGGTTTACTCAAATCTTTTAATATCTTTATTTATCAAATTCCTAATTAATTATCTGACATTTATTAAAACCACATAAATGGGAAATTCAGAATTTAATACAATTGAAATTAAATAATTAATTTCGTCACTTAACATTAATTTTCAATAGTCTCCCACTTGGTCTTAATAATTCGCATAATTAGATTAGGTATCATAAGGTGCACAATCATTGATAAATTTATTTTACTGAATCAAATGATTCACGGATGCGAGTCATGGCGGTTCCATGTTATTCAAGAGCATGGTTCCTTCCATGTACCACAACACTAATGTTTCATTCAACTGAGCCTTTAATATTGGGTATCATAATGGCCTCATAATGCCCCTTTGAATAAGGACTATTTCTGTCAATAACAATTCATAATTATATGCATGCATTCACAAAGGACAGAAATAATTGAAATCAGAAACACTTTTATTGAATTCAAGTAATAGTGCCAACCAACTAAGCCAAATAGCAATCATAATTTTACTAATCGAGATCCATCTCTTTGACACGTTCCATAAGGTCTTTTGGAGATAGTCCTTTCGTAATAGGATTTTTTATGTTATCACTCGTACTAATGTGATCAATTGACACTCTTTGTTTTTGAATTTATTCTTTAACTGATAGGTATTTCATTCAACGTGCTTAGTTACTTTAGGAATACCTAACATTTCTTCATAAAGAAGATTGCAGCGACATTATCATAATATTTTAGCGACTTGATAATAGTGTCGATAACTCCAAGTCCCGAAATGAAGTCACGCTGCCAAAATACATAAGTTGTAGCATCAAGCATGCTACAAACTCAGCTTTTACAATAGTTAATGGATGGTTTGTGTCGCACTCCTTCATTATATTGTTTGATAAACCAAAACAAACATTCTTAAGCAAGAGTGAACTTCATACCATCCGTACAAACAGTAAATCTGAGTCACAATAATTGTTCATATTTAAATGAACACATACATCATAAATGTGAGCATATAGTCCTTTAAGTATCTCATTACTTCATACACAACTTTTAAACCCATAAGATTATTTTGATTCTCTACTTTCTAAATATGTGCTTGAATATAGAGAAAATATATAAACTTACTCCCACTGATCTTAAGGTGTATACAAATATACAACGATTCAAAAATAATGATATTATTTCTTAAAATACGTCATGTGGGAAACTTATGTTTATATAATGATCTCCTAAACATATACGCATGATTTATAACACTTCAAAAAGTAATTTTCACATCCACTTCATGTAACTCTCAATCATAATGAGCTACTAATGTCATAGGAATTCCATGTCCTTACATATAATTGAGAAGTTTCACTTATAACCTTTTCTTCATTAATAGTGAAATATTTTACTACAATTTAGCTTTATCTCATTTAACTACCGTTAGTGTCGTGTTTGGTCTTGATGACCCCCTTATACCCGACTTTAGTGCATCAATTATGTAATTCAACGAGATTTCAACCTTAGTTGTAGTCCATTAGTTTCACTTCTTATGACTTTTGGAAATAAAACAATGTCATTATTTATCCATACGCCAAATTCATGTTCATGCAGATACACCACATAATCATCGAGGATAGTAGACCTTTTAGGATCTTCTTAATACTATTCCTTATGATTTTATCTACATTTATCTCACGGTGACAATACTATCATTTAGTGGTTGATCATTTATTTGTTCTTTGTTGTTTAGACAATCTAACAACTAAAAGAACAAGGATTCAAGAAGTTTATCGATAATGGGATAAGTACCCTACCTTCCTTTATAACCATATTTCATGATTTTCTACTACCACTAATTTCACCTTTCATAATGAATTTGACTTTAATGCAATAAATACGTGTCAATGACAATTATATGATCTATGTAGGTCCAATTTAAGGGAAGTTTCTCATAATCTCCCACTTGGGCCACATAGGTCATCCTTATATTAGACATCGTAATACCTTAAGAGCACAACTCGACTATCAAAATTTGTAAGAGACATTACAAAAATCTTGTCCACGAAAATTATGAAAAGGAGTATAGATTTAATTTGGTACAAGATTTAAAGAGTTTCATAAAAAACGCTACGATTATGATGCAGGATCAAACAAATCTTTAAAGAACTATGTCCAAACTTTATTTTGTACAAAACATCAAAACTAAAATCATAACCCTTGAAAAAAAATATGCATCAAAAGATTCTTTAGAACATATCCCTCACGATCAAGTCTAGACAAACATTTTCCAAAAGAAATTAAGGGTTTATGAAAACAAATGGCGATTTGATTCCCCAAGAACAAAATAAAAAGAATCTTATTAGCATTTCTAGTTTGTTTTGTAAGAAATCATTGCATCAAAAGTAAATACTTTCTATAACATAGTAAGTATAACTTGAAAACTCTACTGAGATGAAAAACTCATTTCAAATCATAAAAGATACATATTATCTTTATCATTATTAGTCCGAGTGTGCAACATGTAAACAAACTTAATTTGTTTAACCAAATCAAATATGAAATTTTTAGAGAAATAAAATGGGATACAATAATATGTGATAAGATAATGAGATAAATTGCTCACTTCATTAATGCTTTGATTTAACAACACACACATCGATTACATGATAAATTGAGTGCATAACCGTGAGTTTTTGTCAGTAGTAACCGTGAAATATCGATTATATGATGCTTGTAGATTACTTTATTGGGTATAATGTTATTTCATTATATTTTACACGACATTTGTGCACAACTTATTTTCACATACTATAATAATGTATGTGATCTATGATGTTCATTCAATCACTCAAAATTGATTCCCTGTAAGGAATAACCTTGCTTGAAGAAATAAACTCAATATACCCCATTAATATTTTTACAATTATAAGCATCATGAGTTACTACTACCATCATCTTTACATTTAATATTCATTGCAATTCTAGTCGGGTCACTGTGGTGACTACCAAACATTTCATAATATGAATATTACATTACGTAAAGACTTACATACACAAGTCAATAAATTTTTCACTTATTTTCATTAAATATCGCATGATCAATAAGCTAAATTATTCATGTTTATGGTTTTCATAAACTTAATTGGTGATATGATAGTGAAAGAAACTATGGCATCTGTGTTTGACGACCATTATTACCTTCCCAAAATATATATCACCACTAACATTTTGTTCAATTATTGTAATCACAATAAATGAATAAACAATAATATGTATGCAACATCATAAAGTATCATCATTTTAGCATTCAATATCATACATGGACCCGTAGTTAACCAAAATATGCATGATATTAATGCATTAGTCCAATATTTATATTTTCTGGAATGGAGCACTTTAATGAACACCAAACCATATATTATATAAATATAAGAGATACGCATACATGTGCAAAATAGTCGTAATACATGAATAATTATATTATTGTCTATTCCTTAATTTGAAATTCATGAAAAATTAGACATAATGTGAAAATCAAATAGACAAAGAGTTTACATGAGATATTACACAAATAATAGTAAATGAAAGACATAAACCATTTACTTTCGCTTCATCACTTATGTATGAGTAACAAATCAGAAATATTGACCCAAATCATTCATGGTCATACTAATGCACAATACGGTTATAATCACAACTATCATACTAGTAGCATATGTAAATATGACTATATAACATTGATGTCAATTATTTAACATTTACAAAAATTCTAATGTTTATTTGATTCAAATTTTAGCATGTGTTGCGCTTCAATTTAACCTTATAACAAACATTAGGATAATCTGAAATGACTACAAGTATAGTATCTTCACATGTAATCTTAGCCTGTATTTGGCATTTGATTAAACTGAATGAATACCTACTTATGAGTCTCAAAATTTGCAAGTCATACATTCAAATATGCATACAAGCAACGAAATCATAAATCTAGTATCCGCACATATGAATTGTAGCCTGTGTTTGGCATTTAATTCAACTTAATGGGAGTACTAGCATTAGAATAAACAATAATTCTGATTTTCAATCACCTGAATCGTTGGCCTGTGTTTGACACGAGACTCATTAAAACACAAAAATCATAATATTCAACAATATGAATCATTGGCCTGTGTTTGGCACGAGACTCATCAAAATATGAATATTAACAGTAACGCGAGTCTAATATCCTACCATATGAGATATGTTGGCCTGTGTTTGGCACGAATATTCAACTAAAAAAGGATCATTAGAGCAAGGTTTTATCACAGTTCTAGATAAAACATACATGAAATATGAGAAAACTTAAATCTTTTCAAAAAAAAAAAAGTTAGCATCATGGAACTGTAGGAAATTACTCCAAAATCTCAAATATTCGACGGAATTCAAAAATATTTTTTCTGGAAGTTAAAAACATTATTTATGCAAAATCAATGCCTCCCAAAATATTATACTCAAAACTTAATGTATAATTAATGGTCCAAATATAAATGCATACACAATAATCTAATATTTAAAATTATAGATTAAGACATTTTTATGTCTTCCCCATCCAACATCACATAAATATTATTGTCGAAACATCAATTCATAATTACATTAGGACCTTTGGGCTACCAATTATAGATTATGCACAATAACCTAATATATCGAAATGATATTGTCAAACACATAATCATACATCTAATATTCAAAATTTTATATTGAACCCTTTCATCAATACCAAATAATACATAAGATGACTATTAGAACAACCATGAACATTAAAAACAACCCCTGTGGTGGAAAATACATAATATTTGGGAAAATCGTAATTTTTGCCAAAAATAGAAAATTTTAGTTAGCACCAAAGAGATGTAGATAATTACTCCAGGATCTCAAAATAATTTGCGGAATTCAAAAATCAATTTTCTGGAGTGAGATATTGACGTCAACATTATTACCAAAAACGACAAAAACGCAATTTTAAGGGTCTTAACGACGTCAAAACGCAAAAGTAAAGTGGTGCCCATTGTATACAATGGGTTTTGTTTATTTCAACGTTTCCAATTGATCATGTGAGTTTCGTAAAATTCCGAGCAAGTTTTGACCTTTCATTCTCACCAGTGAGTATTGGCGACAGAAGAAAAAAACGTCACAGGAAATCTGAGACATAATTTAAGAGCAGATTTAATGACAGATTTAAGACGTCGCAGAAGGTCTCAGGCACAAAAGCAATTTAATGACATAAATAAAAATGTCGCAGAAAGTCTCAGGCACATATATCATTATAGACGGACATCAATAAGGAAAATCATGAGATCTTAAACTTTAGCTCTGATACCACATATAAAATCATTCTTAAGAACACCCTAATATTAATCATGAACACATTAATATGATTAAAGTTTAACATACAATTGTTCTTAATAAAAGGATCTTAGATCTTCATGTTTTCACAAAATACGTCTAAACGATATAAAATAAGACTTACCTTGATCCAATGCATTGATCAATCTTGATTAATTGCTCCATCAATCTCCCTTCTTGAAAAAATTACACTCAAAATAGAATCTCGGAATTTCTCTCCCGCCTCAGAAATAGTGTGTTATGAGATGACTCTAGATGGTGTAGAGGTCTCTATTTATAAGGGGAAGAGGGCCAAAATCCTAGTCAAGGTGGGACTCTTTCAAGTCTCCCACTAATGTCACTAACCATCATGTGACTAACGGATAAGGTTTACCCAAATCTTTTAATATCTTTATTTATCACATTCCTAATTAATTATCTGACATTTATTAAAACCACATAAATGGGAAATTCGGAATTTAATACAATTGAAATTAAATAATTAATTTCGTCACTTAACATTAATTTCCAACATTTTATTGTTAATTACAATTGTCTCAATTATTTTTATTTCTTAATGTTATTTTTTTAGATGAAAATTCCTTTGATATAAAGAATCAAGAATAATAATTTAGACGTGGCCAAGGAGAGAGCTACATAGGGCTTTGTAGGGGCTACATCTACCACAACTTTAACCTTCACACTTGGTCTAGTGGTAGCACATTAGTACTAAAGCTCCAGGCTCGACTGGGTTTGCTCCCCAGTTCGAGTCTCGGCAGCTGCAAACAATCTAGGGGCCAGCGGCTGGCCACTGATCCGCGAGTGGGGATTACTCGAGGTGCGCGTAAAGCTGGCCCGGACACCTCATGGTACCTCTAAAAATAGGGGAAGAAACCAAAAAAAAAAAAAAAATCTACCACAACTTTAAAAAAAATTATATATATGTATTTGGGCTTGTTTGGTTTTCAACTACAATTCTATTTTTTATGTTTAAATACAATACTGATATAAAAAAACTTATTTAATACACCTGTTTTTAAACACTAAATTATAATATTTTTGTGTTATAATCAAATTTTTCAGAAAACAACAAAATGTATTTTATAACTTCTGTTATTTATTTTTAACTCAGAAATATTTATTGTTAATATTTTAATATATTTATATCTTAATATATGATATATATACATAATACATTAATATATGTATAATTCTTATAAAAATATATATATATATATATATATTATTAAATTATATAATATACTAAGACTCGTATGTTAAATAATTTTATTAATAGATACATGATACTTATATATAGTTTATACATGTATTGTTAAATGTGTGGAATAATATAAAATATACAAAGAATAGTTATTCCCACTCTAACAGATTCTTAAGACACTCCAAAATCTTCTAAAAAGACAAAAACAGCCATTTAATACTTACACATTCCTATTAACATGCTAAAAGTAAAACGTAATTAATAACCCTTGATGAAAAACAATTTTATTTAGAAAAAAAGTTTTTTTTTTTAACTTTTAAAATTGTTTAAAACAATTTTAAAAGTTATAATTTTATTATATATAATGTAGGCTCTCGTTTTTATTTTTGTCATTAAAAATATGCTTACTATGTGCTCTTTTTTTTACATATGTTTTTTTTTAAATTTAAAGCTGCAATTGGTTTACGCCGCTGGCACAGACCCACATCATTTAATGGATATGGGTCCTCCCTAGCGGCACTAACAAATCGCGTCTCTAAAAGATCAAATTTTCAAAAAAACATATGTATAAAAAAGAGACCACATAGTAAGCATATTTTTTAACGACAAAAATAAAAATGACAGCTTACATTAAATATAATAAAATAAAAAAGTGAGCCTGCATTCAAAAAATTGACTTCTCTTTTAAAAAAATTCTGAGTTTTTTTAATAAAGAAAAAGAAAGAAGAATTTTAAAAAATCCGAGAATAAATATTGTTTTTATCGTTTTTCCTATTAAAGTAAAGAACAAATGATAAAAATATTTAATAAATATTGTTTTTTATCGTTTTTTTCTATTAAAGTAGAACAAACGATAATATTATTATTTTTTTTGGTTTTTCTATTAAAGAACAAACGATAAAATATTTATTCTCGTAATTTCAAATTCTTCAATCATTTTTTTATTGAAAAAACAATCAAACGGGTGTTACAAAATTTGACAAAAAAGACGGTTTTTTCCTCCCCATTTTTTAATAAAAAAAAACACATGATTTTTTTTAAAAGAAAACTTAGTATTGTTTAGTGCAAGCTCTCTTTTTTATTTTATTATATTTAATGTAGACTCTCGTTCTTATTTTTGTCGTTAAAAAATATATTTACTATGTGCTCTATTTTTTACATATGTTTTTTTTTAAATTTGATGTCTTCAAAACGTGATTTGTTAGTGCCGCTGGCACGGATCCAAATCCATTAAATGATGTGGGTTCGCTCCAACTACTAACCAATCGTGTCTCTAAGATATCAAAAAATAATTCCAAAAAAACCAATCGCGTTTCTAAAAAATCAAATTATAAAAAAATTGAATGTAAAAAAAAAGCACATGGTAAACATATTTTTAATGACAAAAATAAAAACGAGAGCCTATATTAAATATAATAAAAATCATAATTTTTAAAATTGCTTAAAATGTTTTAAAAGTTTTTTTATTATTTACTTTTAGCGTCTTAATAGGAGTGTGCAAGTGTTAAAGGGTTGTTTTATCATTTTACAAGATGGTGAGTGCCTTAAGAATCTCTTGGAGCCTGAATAGATATGACCAGCATTTATGATATAAGTATGTATGTATGTATGTATGTATGTATATGTATACATCCATATAGCTTGTATGTATGGAAGTTTTATTTATGTGTGTGTGTATCAATTTTTCAAATTTAAAAAAAAATTGTATTTAAAAAAAGGTTTACCAAGCGCGCATCAATATTTGTAAACATAAAAATTGAATTTTAAAACTATATTTAAAAACAACGTTTAAATCAAGTTTTCTAAATACAGAACCAAACGAACCCATATGTATAAACAAATAAAATTTAAAGTGCTTGGAAGTATATGTACAAATAATCAAAACTTTCATTGAATTGAATTAAGTGTCAAAATTTGAGGTTTATTTTAGGGTTATAATGTTAATATTTGTTGGAGCTTATTTTAATATTGTTGTTGATTTATATTTTAGGGTTAATTTTAGAAAATAATTAGAAATATCGTTGATTTAAATTTTGACTAAAATATTGATTTCAATATTTAATTATCTTTCGATTATATTAAATAAATTAAGTTATTTTTTAATAACTACTAAAATATATTCAAAAAAATTGGCGGACTACAAGCATCGAATATGTCCAATGCACAATCAAATTTAGTCCTTATCTAATTCATCGGATAACACGATCATAAGAGTTATTAAATTTTCAAAGGATAAAAGAAATTCAGCGCAAGTGTTATCGGGCTTATTTGGTTTGTAACTATAATTCTGTTTTCGGTGTTTAAATACAATTCTGATAAAAAAAATTACGTTTGGAAACCTGTTTTTAAACACTGAAATATAATATTTCTGCCAAGTTTTTCAGAAAACAGGTTGAGTGTGTTTTACAACTTCTGTTTTTTATTTTTAAACTCAGAATTATTCATTCTTAATATTTTAATGCATTTATGCATGAATATATAATATATATATATATATATATATATATATATATATATACACACACACACACACACACACACACAAAATTACGTATGGAATAATATAAAGGTAAATAATATTATCAGTAGATAATGTATGAAATAATATAAAATATACATATAGTACATATGTATTTTAAAAATATTATCAATTCATGTATGTATATAATTTTATAGTGAATAATACATGCAATATATATATATATATATATATATATATATATATATATATATATATATATAGGGGTAGGGCAAAAAATATGCCTACATAATAGCATGACACGTGGCGAGCACCCCAGTCAAGATGACGAGCAACAGATGCTCCAACAAGATATGGACAACTAGAGTCCTTGATAAACTAGAAGACCGAGAAGCAGTATCTGATTAAAATCAAACTCCACGAAGATAGGACTCATCCATTTTTATAACCCTAATGTAACCCCTAACTCTATATAAAGGGGACACCCCACATTGTGAAAGGGGGCTTAGAAACTAGAGAAACACTCTCATGTAAAATTCTCTCATGATTATAATGGAACACAACAGCAGCCCCGTGGACATAGGTCATTCACGGTCGAACCACGTAAATCTTTGTCTCTCTCATATCTACTATTGTGCATGCATCGTGGTACATGGGCACCCCCCATATCCCAGATTTTTTGACATCACAATTGGCGTCGTCTGTGGAATACGACACAAAAAGTCTTTCCTTCATGTTGATGAGACAGAGATTTACGTTGAGACATAATGTCTTACACACACAAAATCTCATCAAAAGCTAAGTTTTCTTTCTCTAATCTAGCATGAACAGTTATACGTTTTATTTTTATCGAATCATGATTCTGATATATTTACATTCATAAATTTGTGTCCAAGTTTTATTTTGAATCTGCATAACACTCGATTTTCATAATCTCTGAGTTTTGTACGAGTTCTTGTGAATAGGGTTTGTTGCGATAGTACGATTATTCATGCCAAGCATAGCGTGGGTTACATCAATTTCTTGAATCCCAGTACGCATTTATTTTAGGAGGTGATAGACTCCAACAGTTTTCGAATTCAAAAGCTTTCTCCCCACAAACATATATTGGAGGCTCTAACATCGAGATCTCGATTCACTTCGATCCTCTGGATCCTCATCAGATTTGATTCATAACAAAAAAGAGGGAGAATATACATCAAATCTCAAATCAATTCTAAAAAAAAAAAGGAAAAAATTCATTTTCAGATCTCAAATCAACTTTATCGACCAACCTTCAGGGTTATGAGTGATCTTCACCCCTCCGTTCATCTCTTCGATCTCTCCGACCAAGTACCCGACACTGTTTTCCAGTCGGCCCGTGACCTCCGTCCATATCCTCTGGTCAATTTCTATCTATGATTTGGGGTAATCATTTAGCGTCGACCAGACATGGCAGTCCCACAGCAATCAACAAGATTTCCCCTCTATCTCCTCTTGGACCACGCCAACCAACCTTATGGGTTATGGGCAACTTGCATCCTCTCTTCAGGTCATATCTTAGGCCACGCCGACCAGCAACCTACAGTCATTTCTCAGCCGACCTACCGGCGACCAACGAATATAGATTCCAAACAGTTTGCGACCTACATGCGATCAACAGTGACGAGCTCGGCGAACAGTTCGCCCTACAGTGACGATCTCAGGCGAGATCACCACTGGACCAAATTACTGGTCGGCGGCGAAGACGAGCATATCCTTTAGTTCAAACACGCCCTATGCGTTGATTAACACATATTCAAATTTCTTTAGGAGTGGTTTCATATGCAAGGACTTTCCTCTGGCTAGTCGGCAACCACGATGAGGACGACTTGATACCTGAACAACTTTGAAAACTTCGCTCACTGATAATAGATCTCCCTTACAACCTGGATACGCATCTTTCCGAGCACATACTTCGGGAGTAACCCACGAGCAGGGTCGACCAAAATCTAATACCCCTTTTTCAATCTTTTTTTTTGTGAAAAACAAAATTTATTAGGGAGAAGTAGATCCGAGCCTTAATGGGACACGCACATCTACTGTGCATTAGTCATCTATATATCTCATAGTTTTTAATTTCTTATAAATCGTGCTCACGATTTTTATCGTTGCAAACTTGTCACAGCAGAGGTGCCCACAATTGGCAACCCCCCATACTTTATACTTCACATCTTTATGTGTAAGAGGATTGTTGAAATCAACTCGTATTTGAGTATTTTCATCGTACTTCGAGTAATCTTACATAAATTCGAGGATTAAACCCTATGTCTTACATTTGGGGTAAATTTGAAAAATTATGCATTATTTTCCTCTCTCTTAAAAAAAATATAAGAGGAGTCTCATTATATCATGATTTTCGTTTAATGCACCATGATATTAATTTGTCAGTTAAACGTGCTCGTGATTTTCATTATCACATATTAACATCTAATGATGATCTAGAATGACACTTTCTATGTGACTTTATTACAATTATTTTGTTCACATAAATAATGGTTCTTTTAAGAGTACTCATATCATTTATTCGATTATTTAATCTTCGATATTGTCATCTAGCTACAATAATTTAATCTCGCCAGAAGAAAAATATTGATTATTTATCTCAGCCCCGATGGACGCTCGGGCACGGTTATCTCAGTGGAATTTTTATCATAAAAATCATTAGGTCATTCATTACATTCATACACTACTATGATTTTTTTCCTCGAAAAATGGCCGAGCGAATTCTTATCATATATACTTTGTTGAACAAATCATTCTCATGATAACTTCTATTTTATTTAGCCTCAATAGATGGTTGGGCAATTTATTAGCTTTCACGGGTACAAGATTCAGTCCCGACGGATGCTCGGCCACAATCTGAAGCTCTTGGAAACCTTATTAATGTTCCGAAAGATGCTAGAGCACAGATTGCTCGATATATCTACTCGACACTGAACAACTTTGCCCCGACGAACTTGCCAAGCAACACCTATTTTATTAATGCTTCGACAGATAGTCGAGCACACTATAGCACTTTAGACCCAAAAATTGCTTGGGCAAAATTATTATTGCTCCGACTGAAGCTCGGGTTCTATGATTCTTAACCCAAAGGACGGTCACACATATTCAAGATTCATCTCGACAAATGATCGATAAAATATTTCTATATATTTAGTCTTGAAGATATCTACCGCACAAGTTTCATTTTATCCCCAATGGATGGTTGGATAGGATAATTCTTATATTTAAAACAACCCCAATTGATGGATACACACATTTATTTATGCATTGTTCGTTTCCGTCTCATGATATTTTATTTTCTCACAAATTATGCTCACGATTTTTATCATCATAAATTTGTTAGTAGGGGGCTATCTATATATACTTTATACTTCACAATTTTCTGTGAAAAACATTGTCACTACACAATTTTATGTGAAAATAATTTTTAAAAACCAACTTACAATTGAGCATTTGCTTAGAGCTATTTGCATAAATTCTAAATTAACTCCTATGTCCTACATCTGGATATATTTGACAAATTTTTCATCCTTTATTCGACTTTATTACAATTATTTTGTTCACATAAATAGTGGAGCGTACTTATAGAGCACTCATGTCATTTATTCGATCATTTAATTTTCAATATTATCGTTCAGCTATTATTGGTTGTACCAATAGATGGTCGGTGTAATATTTTTACTAATACTTAGAGTAGCCCCGATGGATGCTCGGGTACGACCATCCTCGTGAGATTTTATCATAAAAATTATGGGATCATTCATTTTATTCATTAAATATCATGAATCTTTTCCTCGACACATGGGCGAGCAGATACACATCATTTATTCCTTGACTGAATAAACGAATTGCATGATAAATTCTATTTGATTTAGCCTCGACAAATGGTCGAGCAACTTATTAACTACCATGAGTACAAGATTCAGTCTCGACGAATGCTCGACCACAATCTTAAGCTCTTGGAAATCTTATTAATGCACCGATAGATGCTCGAGCACGGACCACTCTCTATATCTACTCGGACCTGTACAACTTTGCCCCGGCAGACTAGTCAGGCACCACTTATTTTTTCGGCAGATGATCGAGCACTCTACAATACTATTAAGACCCGACAAATGGGTGGGTAAGATTATATGTTATGACCGACGGATGCTCTGTGATGATATTTCTTCAACATTCAGTATTGATTATCTGGCTCTATGGGCGGTCACGCATATTCAAGATTCATCTCGGATCGTTCGTAATATCTGTTCGGTCCTTTTTTCCTCGACAGATGCTCAAGCATGGATCATTCGCAATATCTACTAGATCCTCTACAATTTTCTCCTCGATAGGCATTCAGGCATCATTTATTTAATCTCGAAATCTACTTTTCACTAACATTACAGGATCGTCAGTAATATCTGCTCAGTCCTTGATAATCTCGCCTCCATGAATGCTCAGGCATCATTTATCTTGTCAATGCTCCGACAGATGCTCGAGCATGGATTGATCACAACATTAACTAGATCATTTACAATTTTGCCTTGACGGACCCTCAACTTTGATGGATAATCGACATTATGTGATCATGTCTCAAGCTCCAATGGACAATTGGGCAATGCAATTCTTATTCAATTTAACCTCAGTAAATGGGAAGTTGGGCAACCAATATAACAAAGGTCCAATACCTCATAAAGCAGTATGGAGTGCAACGATCAAGTATATTTATCAACAAGAACGAATTTAGCTTATAGGAAGTCATGTATCAAGCAAGGTTACAATCAATCGTGGTTCCTAAGGATTGAAGTCGAGCATCACCGGACTTCTCTTTATCCACTCCAATCAGAGATGTCATGGTTTATGGACGACTCTCGTCCCATCTCCACTAACCCGCCTCGTGGTCTGCTGACTTAAGAATTTTTAGCCCACCGACCTGTGAACTAAGGCTGTCACAATCAAGCGCCCAAACATTCTTTCTAGTCTTATGTCCAATCACCATCGACCTGCGTCAGGGTCTGCCCCTAATGGTCGACATTCTTTCACGTGCAAAGAACAAAATGTATTGGCAGCAACACTAGACCACCCTAAATGTATCAGCAACATCGTCAGACAACCCATAGTGATCAGTGATCACTAGGCAAAGAATTAACGCGTCATCAACACTAAGATATCCACTCCAGAAGAATAGCGTTTCTTAAACGCAACATCAAATCAACGCATTTCTGCACGAAGATGCTTTAAACTCATATCAATTTCTTTAGGTGCACGAGCTATATGAAGTCTTCCACAACCTCCTGGAACCACCAGACTTGGTTGGCGAACAAGTGTTCCCCGAGGAACGATACATTACATGGAGCTATATGAGCAAGATAATCCTTAATTATATCCAGCTCGACGAACGGTCAACGCGATACTCTTCAACACAACAAAGCCCCGAGGAACGATCGGGCATACTTATCATCTCAATTATACATATCAAATAACTCGATGGATGGTTCAGAAGTCTTCTCTTCACAATCCGATTGGGGGCTCCATGGCAACGATGACACGTGAACAGATTCACCACAACATTTAAAGCAAAATAGAAGATGCCAACTCAGGATGGCTGCCATCATGGTCAACATTGACATTAGTCTTTCAAACGACGATCAGGATTAATCTTGATTTAATTACAATAACTATCTTGCTTGTTTCAATTAAATTAAGGAAGTCCATAGGCCTTTGTCATCTCCAACCACAAATGGCCTCACGAGTTGCTCCTGCAACAATAAAGGCCCTACGGGGGATCCCTAGGCAAAAATCCAACTCGGGTTGGTCGCCAACTATGTTGGTCAGTTAAAATCCTGAATGGGTGGATGGCCCTTAGACCAGGTGCATTTTCGACATCGTCTTTTAGGCCTAAGGAAGTGTGACGACACAACCTAAAAGGTAGAACAAACGGATATTTACATGCGAGGCATTACAAAATGGAAAAATGTTAACAAAATTGGTATGACATTGACTTGCGGGAAATGCCTAAGTACAATAAGCGTACCGATTACATATCAAATGTTATAAACCTAATGCGGGGTCTTACCCCTACTAAGTACATGCTCGAGAAAGTCTCAACACATAGGATTTTGGTCGGCCTCTCCAATTGGACCATACGAAAAACTTAATGCATGGTCTTACCCCTACTAGATACATGCTCAAGCAAGGCTCGACACATAGGCTTTTGGTCGGCCTATCCAATTGGACCATATGAAAAACCTAATGCAGGGTCTTACCCTAACTAGGGGCACGTAGCCTTTTGGTCAGTCTCTCCAATTAGACCATATGAAAAACCTAATGTAGGGTCTTACCTCGACTAGGTACATGCTCGAGCAAGGCTCGACACATAGGCATGTGGTCGGCCGCACCAAATGGGCCATACAAGATCAAAATACCGGGAGATGCCCTAAACTTGATGCACGCTCGAGAAAGCCTTAGCAAACGAATTCTGAACAGGCATGTGGTCAGCCTCACGAATTGGGCCATGCAATAAAGCAGAATAATGAACTACGTTCGACCTGATCCCATAAGGGTAGGTAGGCAGCCCGACACTCTCGAGTCCGGTTCCCATATCAAATTGAATGTCTCTCAACTCAAGCCAAGCATTCATCTAAAAACTTATAAAGCCAAGAAGGTCAACCAAAGAAGGCTTAAAAGTTGAACGACAACTCAAAGAATGCCAGTCCAGTTCACATCGGCAACTACACATGCCTAAAGAGATATGGACCAGCTCCCAGCTCATCTCGGAATCAACTCAGTTGAACTGCGACCTGTGGGGCTATTGTGGGGGAAAACAAAATACCTACATAATAGCATGACACGTGACGAGCACCCCGATCAAGATGGCGAGCAACAGACGCTCCAACAGGATAGGAACGATTAGAGTCCTTAATAAACTAGAAGACCGAGGGTATGTGATTAAAATCAAACTCCACGAAGATAAGACTCATTTATTTTTGTAACCCTAATGTAACCCCTAACTCTATATAAAGGGGACACCCCCCATTGTGAAAGGGGGCTTAGAAGCTAGAGAAACACTCTCATGTAAAACTCTCTTATGATTCTAATGGAGCACAACAGTAGCCCCTTCGACGTAGGCCATTCACGGTCGAACCACATAAATCTTTTTCTCTCATATTTACTATTGTGCATGCATCGTGGTACATGGGCACCCCTCATGTCCCAGATTTTTTGACACCACAATATATATATATATATATATATATATATATATATATATATACATGTTTGCCAATTTTTTAAAAAACTATATTTAAAAATAAGTTTACCAAATGCACACCAATAATAATAAATACAAAAACTGAATTTAAAAACTGTATTTAAAAACAACTTTTAAATCGAGTTTTTTGAATACAGAACCAAACGAGCCTTAGTTAATTCATCTATATCAGTACTGCTCTTGTGCATATATCAGTCCGCATTTTAAGATCGCGGACCGAATAAGTGTCACCTGACGTTGAGCTCAAAAAAGAAATAAAGACTCCTATAATTTACCATATAATTTCTAGGGCTTTACTAGTTGCCAGACTCTCACCCTCGTGTAGGAGGTTGATGACTCAAATACGATCATAGTAAAATTAGAATAATACATGCAACACATTTGGCAGCCTAAGTCCGTATAATGCCTTAACTTAATGGTGTAATAGGATGCAAAAGAGGCTTGAACCTTAGGGTGGAATAAAATATGAATGGAGTATCTCCTCTATATGTATTCAGCTAAGCTTTCCGTATCCGATCCGGGGTAAAGGGGAGTGTTTGATCTGCCTAATTCAGGTGAAATTTCACAAAAAAATAGGTTTTCAGCGTTATACTCCAGATGGCCTAACACTTATTACATTAGTCATGTCTCTTAGATAAAACTTTGACTAACCCCCATGTCCATGTAGAGAGGTTAGTCTGAAACTTAAATTTAGAAATAATCAGACCCCAGAAATAGTTTTGTAGAGATTAAAATAAGAATTTAAAGGAAATACCATATTTTTTTTTCCATTAATGATAGGACTGATCCTGATTTTAAGTTATTATTTTAGATCCTTACATTATTGCTATTATTGGGTTAACATATCTAAATAACATAATATTTCTCTATGGAAAGTATAAAAGTATTTTTTTTTTTAAATTGTTACACAAAATCTCGGTATATGCACTAACCCTCTTAGGGCTGTCAATGGACCGGGTCTGGACCCGGACCCGACCTAAATTAATGGATCTGAGCAAATTTTATAGACCCGATTACCCGATTACCCCATTAGTTAATGGATCGGATCTGGATATACATGACTCCGATCCGATAAGGACCCGACCCGAATGTGTATATATATAATATAATAAATATATATATATATATATATATATATATATATATATATATATATATATATATATAAGCTATATATTTATATATAAAAACAGTTTTGTATAAAAACTGTTTTTATATATATATATATATATATATATATATATATATATAAGTTTTATTTTATAAAAAACTGTTTATATATATATATATATAAAAAAAACAGTTTTATTTTATATAAAAACATTTATATAAAAACAGTTTTATATAAAAAACAGTTTTTATATAAAATAAAACTGTTTTTATATATATATTTTTATATAAAATAAAACTGTTTATATATATATATATATATATATATATATAACTTATATTTATATAAAAACAGTTTTATAAAGTTTTTATATAAATATAACTTATATTTATATAAAAACAGTTTTATATAAAACAATATAAAAACTGTTTATATATATATATATATATATATATATATATATATATATATATATATATAATCGGGTCGGGTCTCTGGTCCTTAACGGATCCGGGGCTGGATCCATTTTCTGAGACCCGTCGGGTAATCGGGTAAGACCCGATCCGTTAAAAATATACCCGGATCGAATCTGGATATACCCAGACCCGATCCAGACCCGACCCGTTTACACCCCTAAACCCTCTTCTACATTTCTATAGCTAGTTTGAAGCTTACTTAATGGATATAATATATATACAACAGCACTGGGCATATCATATATATATATATATATATATATACAAAAAGAGTTTAAGTTATTGATCTCTTATAAGTTATGGTCCGTTTGTTTACTCTTTTTTGACATGATAAATGGTAAATAAGTTGGCAAATGATTATTTGCCTATAATTTGGTGTGTTTGGTACAAAAGTTTGCTTACAAGTCATTTGGGAATGTATAACACATTCTATGCATAAATTTGTCACAATGGTGGTAAACTTTGTTTTGCTATTTGAGCGAGAAATATTTGCTACAAAAATTTGTCAATTCGTGTTTTTTTTATACTAAAATATTTTATAAATTGTTAAAAAACGATTTTAAATAAAAAAACTGTTTTAAAAAAATGTTATACAATAAAAAACTGTTTTAAAAAAATTGTTCTAAAACTAAACTGTTTAAAACAGTTTTTACAGTTTTAATGTTTAAAACAGTTTTTTAATTATTCCAAAACAGTTTTTTAAAACAGTTTTAATGTTTAAAATAATTTTAAAAATGTTTAAAGTATATTTTTACAGTTTTTTAAAACAGTTATAATGTTTAATGTTTTAAGCAGTTTTAATGTTTAAAACAGTTTTTTAAAATTATTAAAAATGTTTAAAATAGTTTTTTAATTGTTGTAGATAGATTTTTAAAAACTGTCTTAATATTTTTAAAAACTATTTTAAGAAAGTATTCTGAAAATTTTATTTAAAAAATATTTTATACAAATATTTTATGCAAAAAATTTATCTTGACAAATATTTTATGAAAAATGACGTATGCACGAAATTGGGTATCGAAAAATTATCGAATGTGCTTTAAGAGTATTGTACTATGGCATGGGTCCCGTCAGAATACAACCTCTTAAAGCACAATTTCAATAGTTTTGGGATAATTTTTCGGTGTGTGTATTATTACTCATATTTTATATAACAAATTCATTTAGCAATCGGAAGATTAGGTTGAAATGACGTGCTTTATGTTAGAATGAACAAAATAAGACTATGTACAAAAACATAACTGTGTGAGAGAGAGAGAGAGGAGAGAAAAAAGTGAGGACAAGGGGTTTTTCATCATGAGAAGTATGGATTCCGGAGAAAGTAACGTGAGAGTAGAAAGAGAAAGGTTATGATGAGGTAAGTAGGGAATCTCATGCTACAAAGACTGGACCACTTTATCCCACCCTAGCTACCGGTCTAATCTCTGTATCTCTCACTCTGGTTGGTTTGTAGGGAATATATTTTACGGTCAATGCAGGTCAAAAAGGACATGGTACTGCAAAGCAAAGGACCAGCCTTAAAGATCTCCTGAAATCAATTGGATTTCGATGACTCTATCTCTCTCCCGACCTCTTTATTCACCTACACAACATTCCCCTTGCCTTTTATCTGCCTTGTTAAAATTCGCGCAAAGAAAAAAAAAAAGCAAGAAAATGGAAAATTGAAGTGGGCCCATATATGTTCCTTTAGAGCGTACTAAAAAGGAGACAGTCCCCAATTTATTTTAAAATGGATATTTTCACTTTGTTTATTTTTTCTGTGATTGTGTGTTAGAGTTTACTATACAAGTTTTATATGCATTTCATGCCAAGTTGAACTGAATTATCATTCCACCCAAAAAAAAAAGGTGGATTCTCAGACTTCCATCAGGCTTGATCCGAAAGAAAGTTGTCCAAAAGGATGACGTAGTGGCTCACCAAATGGGAATTGTCTCTGAAGCATTAGACTGACAAGTTTATTTAAGCTATAAATGTGATAATCGTTGTATTATTAGGATAGAACTGTTATGATTTTCCTTAAATTTAAATTTTTTGTTTCCTTTGAGTTTACAGAGTAATGTAAATCTTTGTAAGAGAACTATTTTCCCTCTTCCCGCTTTTATTTCTTTTTGGAGTAGGTTTTTGAGTTAGTGACTATACAAGCTATCTAGGGTTTGAGAAAAATACAACAAATTGGTATGAAGAAAAATATATAATATGAAATTTGTACTTGACTGATTTACATTGCAGGCATATATTTCTTATTTATATAGATGAAATAGGTAAAATACAATCACAACTGGGACTCTATAGCAATAGCTCATAGCCTCCATGTGTTTGAGAGAGGAACAACTGAACCTCTGGTCTCATCATCACTTGACAGCTTTTGTGACTTATATTTCACATTGTGAGTTGTTCGTAAAGTCTTTGATAACCTTAAACCTTTGGTGATTGTGAGAGGCCAAGTAGAGCTTGAACTAATCAAGGTATTAAACTCAGGTGTGCAGACTGCAGAATGCCTTGCTAGAGATGTTTGCCAGCTGCTTAGAGGACCTAACAAACTGTGTTACAACTTACAATCAAACTTTGGCAAACCGTTTCTCGCACGAAAAGGGGGTCCAAGTTCAACATGTTTTGTTTGAGCATGTAAAACTGCATTGATTGTCAGACATAATGCAATGAGGTTATTAGAGCATGTCCAACGGTGGACATGACCGAAAGCTATAATTGCAAATTGACAAGTAGATTTTGCTTTCATCACATACAATGGTGGATGAAGAGAAATTTACATGCTAGGATCCTACAAACTTATATTGTTAGTAGGACATGAAAAAAATTTCTTACGAACAATATAATTTCGTAAGAATATATAAAAACTAATAAAAAATGTTTTCTATGAATTTCATTTGTTCGTAGGAGTTTGAACAAACTTCAAAAGTTCGTAAGAAATTCCTACGAACAAATAAACTTCGTAGGAAACATTTGTAAATTCAATAAGCAAATGATAACTTTGTAAACTCCTACCATTTACTATTAAATTTGTTAATTTAAATACACCATTACACACCTACCGATTTAAAAAGTTACACTTTACTTCGTTTTTTAACATCATCGTTACGAATGCTCTTACAAAACATGGATGAGAGGCGGAGTTGAGACTAGTCTATTGTCTTAAAGCATAGAAGTTACCCATGTGAGTCCAGCAGTATTGCTGCTTAAGTGCAAAGGCTTGATACTCAGCCTAATAGCTAGATTTGGCCATATTCGCTAATGTTCGGAAGATCAAGAGATACAGTTAGCCCCTACGAAGATACAATAGCCCAAGGCCTAGTGTTTCGTTTATATATTTGACTACTCTTACGTGGACTTCAAGGCGAGACACAGTGGGAGCACGCATTGATGGAAAAATAGCAATAAATTATAATGGCTTGGAATATCTACCTAGTGAGCCTAGCGTACTGAAAAAGAGTTTTATCAACTTTTAACCTGATAAAATAATGGGTCTTTTATGGGAACTTCTTGGACTAATTATTTTAGATTAGAAGGGTTTAGAAGGGTTCGTGTGTGGTTTGTATCTATAATTTTGTTTTATGTATTTATATATAATTCTGATAAAAATTTGTATTTAACAATCTGTTTTTAAACATTGAATTATAATATTTTTGTGTTATAATCGAGTTTTTCAGAAAACAGCAAAATGGTATTTTATAAGTTCTATTTTTTTTTTTTTTAACTCGGAATTATTCGTTCTTAATATTTTAAGGCATTTATACCTTAATATAAAATACATATATAATACATTAATGTGTATGTAATTCTTATAAATAAAAAACCACTGTTCTAAAAAACCCTACGCTTAAGGCTTGGGAGAAACGTCTCACCTTAAGTTTTTTACGCCTTATTCTTGGTAAAATCCTTAAGGTGCATTTTTTTTTTCTAAAAACAACGATGCTTTAGTGAAACGATATCACCTTTTAAAGAATTTTTTTACTAACCGGACCATTATTTCATCCAAAATAATCCAATAGTATTTTAATTTGCATATATTCGGACATATTTTTATAATATATACAATTTTAGTATTTTAATAGCCTTGTTATGGTTTAAAAATATTAAAATATATTAAGAAGACCTAAATGTCTTTTCACGCCTTTTTACGTCAAGGCCCGCCTAGGCTTCTAAGGCTTAAGGCTTGGCCTCGACCACGCTTCGCGTTTTTTAGAACCTTGTAAAAAACATATATGTACATGTACATAAAATTACGTATATCTATATTATTAAATTATATAATATACTAAATTCCATATATTAAATAATATTATCAATAAATACATGATACTTATATATAGTTTTATACATGTATGGAATAATATATAGTTGATACTTATATATAGTTTTATACATGTATGGAATAATATATAGTTATGATGTATGTATACATTTATGTATCATGTATATATGAAAGTTTTATGTATGTGTTTATACACACACACACACACACACACACACGTGTATATGTATAATATAAATATACATGTTTGCCAATTTTGTCAAATTTTTAAATAACTGTATTTAAAAAAAAAAGTTAACCAAATGCGCACCAATAATTATAAACACCAAAAACTGAATTTTAAAATTGTATTAAAAAATAACATTTAAATCGAGTTTTCTGAATACAGAACCAAACAGACCCTAAATTTGGCCCTAACAAGTTTTAAATAATTAGGTGCAACATGTAAATATTGTCGAATTCCAAAATAAACACATCTTACTGAAATTCAAGCGTCAAAACGATCAGACTCTCTATTTGATCAAAACCCTAATCGTCGAAGCTTTAACAAATAATTCTCATTCCCAATCAAATTATTCCAAACACTAACGGGTTCCATACTCATATATTGTTAGTTTTTCTTGATTTTCTGTTTTGTAAACCCTAAATCTATCAAGTTTTTTATTCATTTTTACTTGATTACTCTTAAAATGAAAAACACGTGTTATAAAAATGATTCTATAATGTATTTGATGTAAATCATTATGTATTGAATGTAATAATTTGTTCTTAAGTTTTGTTTTCAAGATTATATCATACACTCTGCATATGTTGTGTTCATAGCATTATATTTACGATATCATCTGTTTGTCATTGTCTTTTAAGTGTTTTGTTGTGTATTCCATGTACTATTTTGTTTCCTAAGATTTATATAATTTTTCCCTTATTTTATAATATATTTTTGGTTCTCATATGTATAAATTTGTAGAAATTATGTATGGCGTGATGAAATCATATTATTGTGACACCCCGCCTAATAAAATATCGGGTGATCAATCCTATACCAAATTAAAACAGGAGTATCATATGGTTCATTCTCAACATCATTGTCGAAAACCAATTTAATTACTAATAACCTATTAGGCTGGCATCAAAATTTAATTAACTAATCTTTTTAACTAAACCATTTAAAAAAATCATCACAACAGTTTATATACAACAACTGAAATGAAAAATAACCGAACACTCGGTACAAATACAACCAAATGGAATGCCGCACAAAAGGCGATAAAGAATAAATGAATACAATTAGGCCATCGACCCGAATGTTTCTATAATACCTCCTATCTAGATCTCAAGGATAGAAGCGTCTATAATAAACATGCAGGCATCCACAACTGATGCAGCAAACATCTGACCTGAAGGAATCATCATCCAGGCATCCCTGTGTCTGGACACCTAATATATATAGATATAGCAAAAGAGGAAAATAGAGAAACGAGTTTGAAAATATTTTAGCAAGTGCATAAATGTCATATTTAAAAATATAAAACTTCTCATATTTAAATTGGTATCGCACTCTCATGAGATACCTCTCACCCCTCTGCTAATAGTGCAAAACTATCGCATACCTTTTAAAACCACTTAGTTAAGCTACCCTGCCTAACTAATTCATTTCACCCATCTTCTAAAGATCCTCATTTAATACCATCCCGTATATGTGAATAGTTCTCACTAGAACCTAAGATCCATATACATATAAATTCGGATATTAATCTACCAGAAGGAGAATATCACTTTATTCATCCTTTAATATATATTCTAAGCTGTCGCCTGAGCTTATACATCATAATTTCTCACTTATGATTCATCCTTTCATCATGAATAGCTTTCACTAGTTATTTACACTATTCACGTTTTAGTGTGATTAACGTTGTATATAATATTCTCATATTTATATACGTACATCCCTATTTTTCTTCCGAATTTTATACTCCCGAAATATTTAGAATTCATCTCACATTCCATTCTTCATTATGCTCGTATATATATGTTTCCCATATATATATATATATATATATCACACAATCTAGAAGTATAATAACCATCCCTCAGAACTATAACTCAATGGATGCAGTCTATCAATGCTATCATCTTTCCTTAAAAGCCATATAACATTCACTAGTTATATAAATAATACAATTTTCTCCATGTATTTAAAATTCCCGTATATAATTCTTTATCTCATTATATACGTAAAACCATATTACAACATTCACACATATATTGAATATAAATAAAATCGCTCTTAAAAGCCATATAATATTCACTAGTTATATAACTAATACAAATTCTCTTCATGTATTTAATTATCCGTATATAATTATCTACTCCATTATATACGTAGAACTATATTCCAACATTCACACATACGTTGAATATAAGTATAACCCATCCTCCCGAGTAATAGCTCACCGGATGTATTCTCTAAAGTGCTAACACACTAGGTATACTCGCATAACCTAGTTATCCCAAGTCAGAATCGCTCACTAACTTGGCCAAAAATATAAACATTGGAGGTGGTCATATTCCTTCCCTGAAAGTGAGATAAGCCCCTCACCCATATAACGGACGCTATGACCTGGGGATATACTCGCCCTACTCCTCAAGTTGGGGGACTCACCCACATCGTGCAACCTCCCCCGATAGCACTAGAGCATATAATTTTAAATAAATACCTAGACACCGGTATTTATGAGCACACAATATATATATATACTATCACACTATCGTATATATATAATAATTAGTTCCCGGCATTACCGTGCACAAAATTCGTAGCACTAGCCTATAATTTTAAATAAATACATTGACACCGGTATTTATGAGCACACAATATATATATATATATATATATATATATATATATATATATATATATATATATATATATATATATATATATATATATATATATACTATCACACTACCGTATATATATAATAATTAGTTTTCGGCATTACCGTGCACAAAAATCCGTAGCACTAGCCTATAATTTTTTTCGAGTCTATGGTCCGACTCTAGTTTAATTAATTTACACATTAATTAATATAATACTTTCCCGAGTCTATAATTCCGACTCTAATTATCCAAAATATCTACTCACTGATATTTATATGCACACACCATACATATACACTATCGCACACCATATATCTATATATGAATTTAAAATCTCTCAGCCTTACTGTGTACAGAGTCCGTAACACTAGCCAACATATTCCCGAGTCTATGGTCCGACTCTAATCATTAATTAATATACTCATTAATTAATTTAATATCTCCCTGGTGTCACACAACCAATGTACCCGGACTTGCTCACCTGACCCGAATTTCCATTGCTTAGGACATACTCCTCAAAATTTCATTATAAATAGAACGCTCCTAATTAAAAAATATTTAATAATTTATTATATCATCATATAATAAATTATTCCAGCTATAAGCTTTAATTAATTAATCCCTCATTAATTAATCTATTATCATGGCATCACTCAATCAAAATATCCGGACACCTCTTTGGTCCATAATATAATATCATCAAATTTGGCTGTCCATGCTTATCTCTCGTAGCATTAGCCTGTAATCCCAAATATACATATTCGATTTAATTCCATAAGTATTCATTTAATTATTCCAATTTCATAAGTATTCACTTACTTATAATATGAATATAACATTTCTTTTAAACTGAGGATATTAATATTATCACAACTAGCTCGTATCTCAATTACATATGAAATTCTCATTTGAATCCCCAAGAGTCTTTATCCCATTAGACTCCTAAAAATCACAAAGTCTCACAACTTTAATTTTTGGCAGATTTCACACCTTTCACTAAAACAGAGATAACTCACTCTACGGAAGTCCAAAGGACTTCAATCAAAGATCATTAGAAAGATAACCTCCATACCTTTCTTTTCATCCATAAATGAGCATATAATTCAAATCATACTGAAAATGGCATGCATTTGAATTTTTTTATAAAATTTTCGATTCGATTCCCAAGCTAACGATTTCAATCTCGGAATTGCTTCCTTAAAAAAATCATTATAAATTCAAAATTAATCAGAAAAATACGCGGTTGGTACGCGATCGTATCGAAAAGATCTAAAACTTTTCTATTTTGACCAAGAGCTGAATCGATTTGCTTCCTATCCAAGTCGATTCAGAAAGGACGGAGTTACTATTCACATTCATCTCCAAAATCCCAAACCTCCATTAATACATCTCCGAGGTTTTTATTTTTATTTTCTCACCCATCATCATCCAACCTCAAACAACCATAAATACACACATAAAAAGGGTTCTAATCATCCTAGAACCCAGATCTAACAATTAATTTCAATTAATTCCTAAATTTCTAAAATTTGATATTATTCGGAGTTTATTCGTTAATCTTACGAAAAATCCGTTTTGATTCACAAAACTCATCCCAAAAAATCTTTATAGTTTTACACACCAACTATAATATGAGCAATAGTCACACTAAATCAATAAAGCATGTAAACACTTGCCTCACGGATAAAATCCGACGAACCCGAGTCGAATCTCACGGAATTTGGCCGAAAATTCCCTTTCTTTCTTTCTTCTCTTCTCGTTGTTTTTATTTCTTCTCTTCTTTCTTCTCTTCTCTTTCTCTCTCCTAGGGCTGAAATGTGGAATAAATGAGGGTTCTCCCCTTATAAATCCCAAAATTGGGTGAATACTAAATTATAAAATGACTCGTGTACTTAAATGCGAGTCCCAACTAGTCCAAAAAGCCCCCGAAACACAAACATTACCCCCGGGTACTTCATTTTGATTAACTCGGTCCATCCGGACTCAACTGTGCACTCAAAATTGACATCCGAGTTAATTTATAAAAATCCTTATCTCACACCCAAATTAGTCTATACCGACTTCCGACTGAGATAAATAAATACCATATCACTAATACACGTTATGACGTAAATAAATTATTACTATTCACTTAGTACTTAAATTTTCCTAAATATTAACCATTCACTCTTCGATTAATATTTAAATAAATATAACCATAATTAATTCAATTAAATTACGACACCCAAGTAATTTAATATTTCCCGAATTAATTAAATATTACATGCACAGAAATACGGGGTATTACAATTATGTTGTTTGTTGTTGGTATGAAAAAAATACAATATGAGTCCAGCTTCCATATTTATTGCCCAGATTTTAATTCAAAAAAACTATATTGGATGTCCAGTGTATTTGCCCTCTATATATTTAACAGCTCCTATATTAATTGTATTCCACGCCAGCGACATATATTTATGATTGTGAATATATACATGCTCTCTGTGTTTTCATAGCTCCAATATTAATTTTGGCCCACGCCACTGCATTTTTTGAGGACTGTGAATATATACATGCTCTTTGTATTTTCATACTTCCAATATTAATTGTGGTCTGCACCAGCAACATTTAATAGTTCCTATATTATGGTGGTCACATTTGATTGAACAAAAACATTTTAAACGTGTGTGCACTTTATGCATAATGTGCGTACTTTTATAATGTATACGCAAATACATAAAGTACATGCACATTTAAAATATTTAATCTTAATTTATTTCTTAGTTCCGTTGATTTCATTATTTGAGGACTGTGATAATAAACATGCTCTCTATATTTTCATATTTTTTGCGGAATTGGAATATATACGTGCTCTTCATATTAAATAGCTTCTATGTTATTGTGGTTCGCGCCAACAGCATTTCAATGATATGGTAATGTTTTTAAGATGTTTTTGGGTTGTCTTATTAATTAGGAATCATACCATCAAGCATGTTCAACTACAAAACTGTTGGGTGCACCTTTAAAGATCTTAACAATACGAAACCTTTCACATTAACAGTCAATGCAACTTATGATGACATAATTCATTTTTTGCATCGCATCAATGATAGAGCCAAAAAATACTTGTTTTTTATTATTATTATGAAGATCTTAAGTGCACTTTTGATGTACAAAAGCTACAACTAACTGAATTGAAAGCCAAAGATTTAGTAAAACGAATTAAGCCGCATTGCTTAAGAGGTTTTAACATGCTGGCGCATTTAGCGTGGAGCTATTGTATCACGTCTTTTGTGAATATGTTATGAATAGACATTCTTGTCTTATATCTTCTAAAACAACAGATCTTATGTATTACTATGTAACGGACGATAGGGAATTTGTTTATTGAAAATTTGTATTACGTGTTTCTTATATTTTTGTTGAGATTTGTATAAAGTATTAAGAGGATATTACATGTACGTTTGTTAAACATTCTTGTACTCTAGGGAAATATATTTGTTCTTTAATACAAAATCCATATACTTTATCTTTTGATGCATCTATTTTAATGCAAATTTCTTGTGCGTTATGTTTTGAAGCTTGTATTTTATTGCAATGTGCATGCACTTTACTGTTTTATGTGTGTACTTCATTCTTTATGCGTGTAATTTAATCTTTATGCATTCACTTTAATATTTTTGCATTTAATTTATAGAAATAACTTTGAAGACGACGACACGGAAGGGAGAGAATCTCGAAAAGGACATTGATGATAAGAGTGGTCGGAAGAAGCCAACAAAAGCAGACAATAAGATGACAAAGAAATCAACAAGGTAAGTTAATAAATTATACTAATATAGGTCGAATATCCTAAACTTATATCATGATTTGGCTCATATTGGCAGCAAAATAAATGAGAAGCATATTGAGCTTCTTAATAAGACGCCTTTATGATAGCTATTCAATGCTTACTATAGCAGCGAAGTAGTATAGGGAGATCATAAAAAGAGTGATAAAACATTCTCTCCATTGTTACACTCTACATAAAGGAGAGAAAGTGTTTTAGTAAGATTAGCGATGTTCAAATAATCCCCAACAATATAAGTCAAAATATTTGGGATCCCAATAATGAAGGGACAAAATAAAATAAATTTGAATAAGAGATTGGATCAATCTGCTGCCAAACCTGAATTTCTCAGCTGCTAGTTCAAACCCGTCAAAAAGATTGAAAAATCAGAAATTGCAAAGGGATTGAAGTAGTCAGTTGAGCTTGATACCGATGAGGGCGGAAATGATTTTGTTAAGTTTGCTGTCGTCCACTTCATGATAATGCTCCTATTCTCCAACTCCAACTTTACCATATGAGAGTTTTTCACTACATACATCAACGACATTGATCATCTGATTAAATATGACTGAACTTCTGCTATCCACCAATTTTTGATCAACTCTCTCGATAAAATAATAGAATCTAGGCCCAGCACAATCAGCAGATACGTTATATCACTATTGGTGAGGAAACACACATTTACACATATCAATGTTAAAGTACACACATAAGACATAAATTACACGCACATTGCATTGAACAAAATTATTTTCAATCTGTGTGTATTTTATTAAAATTGTGTATATTTTGTTAAAGTACATGCATAAGACATAAAGTACACCCACATTGTATTGAATAAAATCATTTTCAATGTGCGTGTACTTTAGCAAAGTACACGCACTCTTTATAAAGTATGCGCACATTGAAAATGATTTTGTTCAATGCAATCTGCCACACTTTATGTCTTATGCGTATACTTTCAAAATGTCATATTAATTGGTTTAACTTGTATCAACTATAATTTTTATTTTTATTTTCACAGTATTGTGTATGTGAGAAATTTAATGTTATCAATCCTATCGAGGGGAAGGAGAACAAGGAACCGAGATTTCTTCTGTGGAGTTTGGGACCATTAAAGGAATGGATGAATGATAATGATATACTATGGCTTTGAAGAACGGACATTTAAAGAAAAAGAACAAAGAAGTGAAAGATGATGCCCAGTTTTGATTTGGGTGTATCACAAACAACTGTAGAACCAATTACAACTTATTCGTCAAAATTTGATTCCGACCGCGATGATTGGAATCATCCTTTATATGAGATGGAGAAGTCTACTCACAAGAAAGCTTTTGACATCAAAGCTTCAAATGATTCAGTCAATTTGCTCAATATGTAAGCAAATTGACTGAAGAGAATGCTGAGATTAAATTGAAGTTGGAAGAGAAAGATACCCAACTCAAAGAAAGTAATAAAATAAGGTGTCAAACTGAGGAGAATCTTAAGATGTTGGATGAGGATAATTCCCCAAAAATTCTTTTCAATAATAGATTGAAACTTCAATTTACGAAATCGAGAAAGAAAGACACTAAATGAATAAAAAGGTTAGAGGAGGATAAGGCCCAACAAAATTGATTGAATAATCAGTTGAAAATTAAACTTCAAGAGTCAAAGAAGAATGAATATGATTGAACAAAAATATTGGAGGAAGATAATTCCCAACTCATAGGTGAAAATAAAAATTTTAAGAATGAGTTGAAGGCTACTAAAGATTCTAAAGAAAATGAGAGGATCCTAGCAGAACAGCTTCAGCAAAGCAACAACTACCTGTTTGGATCCAATTAAAGGTTCTTAAAAGATAAAAATTTAGCTTTTTAAAACTCAGTAAGGAGGTAATTTGGTGATATTTGTGATCATTTATCCCTATTTATGGACAATTACACTCATTGTCAATAAAGTACGCACATTGATTATTTTAGTACACGCATAATACTTAAAAGTATTATGTAATTTTATGTGTACTCTATAATATTATACGTGTACTTTGAGATTTCTTATTTGTTCTTTGGATAAAATGGAAAGTACACGCGTAACATTATAGCGTACATGCAAACTTAATTTTACAACAAACATGCACATTGTAATGTTTTGTGTGCAGTTTAAGAATATGTGTTTGTTATAAGAAAATAATTCAATGTACATGCATTATTCATGCATAGTTTCATAAAGTATATGCATATTTTTATAAAGTACACGCATATTTTCATATAGTACATGCATTTTATAAAGATAATTATCTATAGTTTTATAAAGTGCACGCATAGTTTTATAAAGTACAAGCATTATCTATTTAATAAACCTACATTTTCTCATGTAGTTTGAAATTTGTTTCATGTTCTTTGAGTTTTAATGCATTTACTTTAAGAATATTTTTATGAAATAATCCATAGGTTAAACAAGATAATTTTTTTCTCCAAGAAAGAACTAATAAAATTCTCCAAGAACAAATTGAAGTTTTGAAGAAGTGACTTTCTCAAAAGGATGAGAAAATCAAGTAGCAAAACTCAATGTACGGTAGAATACAAGAAAGGAACGACCGAAAATAAAATTCCAACGATGATTTTGTATATCAACGTCCTACTAAGGATCTTCAAAAAGGTGAAAAGAACAAAAATCTTTCTAATTAAGGTCCACTACACCAAAAACACCAATTTGGCACACCTTGATATTAAAAATCTGGCACAGTTTAAAACCGTGCCAAATTTTGGCACTGTTTAATAATAATCTGGCACACTTTTAAGCCATGCAAAATTTTGGCACTGTTTAAAAGTGTGCCAAAATTGAGAACAGTTTACTAAAATATAAATATCCTAAAAAAATTAATCCCTTTTGTTCTCCCGCTCTCTCTCCTCTCTCCCGCTCACCTCCCGCTCTCTATGTCTCCCTCTCTCTCTCTCTCTCTCTCTCTCTCTCTCTCTCTCTCTCTCTCACGACCAGTACCAGGAGAAGAAGAGCCTAGGGTTTTTAGGGATTTACGTGATTTGCATGGTGGCTCGGTTGCGATTGAAGTTTTTAGGGATTTGTTGGGCTGTAAAGGGTTTGAGGATGCGGGTTGGTGGGTCGGAGGTTTGACAGCGGATGGTTCAGGCACCAGAGGGTAGCTCTCTCTCTCACTCCGGTGCCGCCGTCGGCCAACTCTCCATCTTACTCCACTGAGATCGCTCTCTCCATTGCCGATTTAACATGTCAATTTTTCCTCCCATCATCTAAATGTCAATTTACAGATATGGAGTCTTGGTTCCCCTAATCCATAGTCTACATGGAAAGCCCATTTGAAAGGGATAAATTGTGTTGATTTCCTCACGGCCGGTGAAAAATCGTATTTGGTCCTCACGGCCGGTGAAAAATCGAAAGGTTTGCAAGTTCTATTCTTTTCAATATTTAGTTTCCCATATTTTTTATGGATATCATAAATATATAATAGCTCTTGTATCAAACTGAAACTTGCATCCATACTCTAGAAGGCCATACAAATAACAAACTGGTCCAGCTGAGTTTTCAAAATAATCTTGAATAATATCTTCAATTTCAATTGCCAACTTTTTAATAGTTTTTGGTCCAGCTGTCAATAATTAAAAAAAAGATTATAAAAACATTAAAACGGTTTCAAGTTTGGATATTCTGATTGCACATTAAGAAGAAATGTATATTAGGTTAAGCTTTAAAGTGTCAAAAAACAAATATAATTTTTGGCCTCTGATACTGTAATCTTAAAATTCAAAACCATAAGCATTAATGGCTCACTAATTAAACCCTTGTAATTTGGTCCTGCTATATATTCAATTGATTATATCCTGGTTTAATGTATCTAATTTAAAACTTCTCATCATTCCCATTGACACACAGAATTAAAAAAATCAATTGATTATATTTTGGGAACAATCACTCCTAAAACTAATTGGGATTTGACTTTTTATATATGACTTTTGACAGGGATGCTAGGGATAGGCGTAACCACTCTCCACTTCCGCCTTCAGGTAGTGTCTTATTAGAATGGAAATGAAGTGGAAGAGGAAATGACGAGGAAAGAAACGGACATGGAAGAAGGTGAGATAAGGCTGGGCCAATTTTGTCCAAGAATGAGGTTAAGGTAATAATAAGCCCTTCCATTTCAATGCCCCTTTTTTCTTTTCAAATTGGTGTATAAAACAAGCACTGATAAGCTAGAGTTTTATGAATTGTTGTGTTTTTTTTTATTTAATATGTTTGATTATACGTGTGTGTGTGTGTGTGTGTGTGTGTGTGTGTGTGTGTGTGTGTGTATACTGTAACAGATAATGAAATGATCATATATGGTATGCTGCAATATTGAAAAATGTGAAACAAGCTTAGAGGTTCTGTGTGTATAATCATATATGTGTACTGTAATATTAAAGAGTTTGATCCAGTGCTGGGTGGGAATTGAATGCAGGTATTGGGGAGGTTTGGAGATCAAAAGACCAGCATAGGCTGCCAGTGATTTGTTTGGTTTTGTTTTACAAATGTTCAACTCACGCCAGTTCGATCCAATCTTCATCAAGTTACTACAGGTAACTATTATTTAGTACCCATTTATTAACCTTTTAAAATGTAATGAATTATTTCTACTCAACATTTATAGTTTGTATTTTTCATTCTATATCTGATCATTCCTTTTAAAGTTTGAAAATCACTTCATGGCTTACTTTATGAGCTTATTTAGTTAAATTGGTGGAAGGGACTTGCTGGTGGTTTGGTTTTGGAATTCGCTATTGCTGTTGATTTTATTTTAAATGTTAAAACATGTTGGATTTAACGAATAAACAAATAAAACTATGTCAAAGTTTTCTAAAATCCATAAACATTCTAAATTGATTAACAACATACCGTCAGAGAATATGACGATACAGGAGGCACGCACACCTCGCACGGGACCAATGCAAATTACTGGAATTGACCGCGTAGTCCCGAGTCTCCCGATTTGAGAATATGATGATAATTTGTAAAAATCAAAACTAAAACTTAAAAATAAGCCGTTAAAGGGTGAAAACCCAAACCACCCCCCAAACGACCCCGTAGGAGGCACGCACACCTCGTACGGGACCAATGTAACTTGTAGGAACTGACCGCGTAATCCCGGGTCTCCCGATTTGAGAATATGACGATAATTTACAAAAATCAACACTTAAACTTAAAAACAAGTCGTCAAAGGGTGAAGACCCAAACCACCCCCCAAACGACCCCGTAGGAGGCACGTACACCTCGCACGAGACCAATGTAACTTGTAGGAACTGACCGCGTATTTCCGAGCCTAACGGTTTGAGAACATGACGATAATTTGCAAAAATCAGGACTTCAACTTAAAAACATGCCGTTAAAGGGTGAAAACCCAAACCAACCCCCAAACGACCCCGTAGGGGCACGAACACCTCGCACGGGACCAATGAAACTTGTTGGAACTGACCGCGTAGTCCCAGATCTCACGGTTTGAAAATATGACGATAATTTGTAAAAATCAACACTTAAACTTAAAAACAAGCCGTTAAAGGGTGAAAACCCAAACAACCCACCAAACGACCCTGTAGGGGGCACGAACACCTCGCACGGCACCAATGTAACATGTTGGAACTGACCGCGTAGTCCCGGGTCTCCCGGTTTGAGAGTATGATGATAATATGTAAAAATCACACTTAGAGTTAAAAACATGCCGTTAAAGGGTGAAAACCCAAACCGGCCACCAAACAACCCCGTAGGAGGCACGAACACCTCGTACGGGACCAATGTAACTTTTAGGAACTGACCGCGTAGTCCCGGGTCTTCCGGCTTGAGAGTATGACGATAATTTGTAAAAATCACACTTAGAGTTAAAAATATGCCGTTAAAGGGTGAAAACCCAAACCGGCCCCCAAACGACCCCGTAGGAGGCACGAATACCTCGCACGGGACCAATGTAACTTTTAGAAACTGACAGCGTATTCCCGGGTCTCTCGGTTTGTGAATAGGATGATAATTTGCAAAAATCAACACTTAACCTTAAAAACAAGCCCTTAAAGGGTGAAAACCGAAACTAGCCCCCAAACGACCCCGTAGGAGGCACGAACATCGCGCACGGGACCAATGTAACTTGTTGGAACTGACCGCGTAGTCCCGGGTCTCCCGGTTTGAGAGTATGACGATAATTTGCAAAAATCACACTTAGACTAAAAACATGCCGTTGAAGGGTGAAAACCCAAACCAACCCCCAAACGAACCAGTAGGAGGCACGAACACCTCGCACGGGACCAATGTAACTTGTAGGAACTGACCGCGTTGTCCCGGGTTTCCCGGTTTGAGAGTATGACGATAATTTAGAAAAATCACACTTAGTTAAAAACAAGTCGTCAAAGGGTGAAAACCCAAACAACCCCCAAACGACCCCGTAGGAGGCACGATTACCTCGTACGGGACCAATGTAACTTGTAGGAACTAACCGCGTAGTCCTGGGTCTCCCGTTTTGAGAGTATGATGATAATTTGCAAAAATCACACTTAGAATTATAAACAGGCCGTTAAAGGGTGAAAATCCAAACCCGCCTCAAATCGACCCCATAGGAGGCACGAACACCTCGCACGATACCAACGTAACTTGTACGAACTAACAGTGTAGTCCCGGGTCTCCCGGTTTGTGAATTGGACGATAATTTGTAAAAATCAACACATAAACTTAAAAGCATGCCGTTAAAGGCTGAAAACCCAAACCATCCACCAAACGACCCCATAGGAGGCACGAACACCTCGGACGGGACCAATGTAACTTGTAGGAACTAACCGCGTAGTCCTGGGTCTCCCGTTTTGAGAGTATGATGATAATTTGCAAAAATCACACTTAGAATTATAAACAGGCCGTTAAAGGGTGAAAATCCTAACCCGCCTCCAATCGACCCCGTAGGAGGCACGAACACCTCGCACGATACCAACGTAACTTGTACGAACTGACAGTGTAGTCCCGGGTCTCCCGGTTTGTGAATTGGACGATAATTTGCAAAAATCAACACATAAACTTAAAAACATGTCGTTAAAGGCTGAAAACCCAAACCATCCACCAAACGACCCCATAGGAGGCACGAACACCTCGGACGGGACCAATGTAACTTGTAGGAACTAACCGCGTAGTCCTGGGTCTCCCGTTTTGAGAGTATGGTGATAATTTGCAAAAATCACACTTAGAATTATAAACAGGCCGTTAAAGGGTGAAAATCCAAACCCGCCCCCAATCGACCCCGTAGGAGGCACAAACACCTCGCACGATACCAACGTAACTTGTACGAACTGAGAGTGTAGTCCCGGGTCTCCCGGTTTGTGAATTGGATGATAATTTGCAAAACTCAACACTTAAACTTAAAAACATGCCATTAAAGGCTGAAAACCCAAACCATCCACCAAACGACCCCATAGGAGGCACGAACATCTCGGACGAGACCAATGTAACTTGTAGGAACTGACCGCATAGTCCCGGGTCTCCCGGTTTGAGAGTATGACGATAATTTGCAAAAATCACACTTAGTTAAAAACATACCGTGAAAGAGGGAAAACCAAAACCGGTCCCAAAACGACCCCGTAGGAGGCACGAACACCTCGCACGGGAGCAATATAACTTGTAGGAACTGACCGCGTAGTCCCGGGTCTCCTGGTTTGAGAGTATGACGATAATTTACAAAAATCACACTCAGGGTTAAAAATAGGCTGTTAAAGGGTGAAAACCCAAACCGGCCCCCAATTGACCCCGTACGGGGCACGAACACCTCGTACGTGACAATGCAACTTGTAGGAACTGACAGCGTAGTCCCGGGTCTCCCGGTTTGTGAATAGGACGATAATTTGCAAAAATCAACACTTAAACTTAAAAACATGCCGTTAAAGGGTGAAAACCCAAACCACCCCCCTACGACCCCGTAGGAGGCACGGACACCTCGCACGGGACCAATGTAACTTATAGGAACTAACCGCATAGTCCCGGGTCTCTAGGTTTGAGTGTATGACGATAATTTGCAAAAATTACACTTAGTTAAAAATATGCCGTTAAAAGGTGAAAACCAAAACCGGCTCCCAAACGACCCCATAGGAGGCACGAACACCTTACACGGGACCAATGTAACTTGTAGGAACTGGCCGCATAGTCCCGGGTCTCCTGTTTTGAGAGTATGACGATAATTTGCGAAAATCACGCTTAGAGTTAAAAATAAGCCTTTAAAGGGTCAAAATCCAAACCGGCCCCCAATCGATCCCGAACGAGGCACGAACACCTCGTACGGGACCAATGTAACTTTTAGGAACTGACAGCGTAGTCTCGGGTCTCCCGGTTTGAGAGTATGACGATAATTTGCAAAAATCGCACTTAGTTAAAAATAAACCGTCAAAGGGTGAAAACCCAAACCAACCCCCAAATGACCCTGTAGGAGGCACGAACACCTCGCACGGGACTAATGTAACTTGTAGGAACTGACAACGTAGTCCAGGGTCTCCCGATCTGTAGATGGGACGATAATTTTCAAAAATCAACACTTAAACTTAAAAACATGCCGTTAAAGGGTTAAAAAACAAACTAGCCCCCAAACGACCCCGTAGGAGGCACAAACACCTCGCACGGGACCAATGTAACTTATAGGAACTGATTGCATAGTCCCGGGTCTCCTGGTTTGAGAGTATGACTATAATTTGAAAAAATCACACTTAGTTAAAAACATGCCGTTAAAGGGTGAAAACCAAAACCGGCCCCCAAACGACCCCGTAGGAGGCACGAACACCTCGCACGGGACCAATGTAACTTGTAGGAACTGACCGCGTAGTCCCGGGTCTCCCGGTTTTAGAGTATGACAATAATTTGCAAAAATCACACATAGAGTGAAAAACAGACCGTTAAAGGGTGAAATCCAAAACCGGCCCCCAATCGACCCCGTACGAGGCACGAACACCTCGCACTGGACAATGTAACTTGTAGGAACTGACAGCGTAGTCTCGGGTCTCCCGAGTTTTGAATAGGATGATAGTTTGCAAAAATTAACACTTAAACTTAAAAACATACCGTTAAAAGGTGAAAACCCAAACCAGCCCCCAAACGACCCCGTAGGAGGCACGAACTCCTCACACGGGACCAATGTAACTTGTAGGAACTGACCACGTAGTCCCGGGTCTCCCGGTTTGAGAGTATGACGATAATTTGCAAAAATCACACTTAGTTGAAAACATGCCGTTAAAGGGTGAAACCCAAATCAACCCCCAAACGACCCCGTAGGAGACACGAACACCTCGCACGGGACCAATGTAACTTGTAGGAACTGACCGCGTAGTCCCGGGTCTCCCGGTTTAAGAGTATGACGATAATTTGTAAAAATCACAGTTAGAGTTAAAAAATAGGCCGTTAATGGGTAAAAACCCAAACCGGCCCCCAATCGACCCCGTACGAGGCACGAATACCTTGCACGGGACCAATGTAACTTGTACGAACTGACAGCGTAGTCTCGGGTCTCTCGGTTTGTGAATAAGATGATAATTTGTAAAAATCAACACTTAAACTTAAAAACATGCTGTTAAAGGGTGAAAACCCAAACCGGTCCCCAATCAACCCCGTATGAGTCACGAACACCTCGCACGATACTAACGTAACTTGAAGGAACTGACAGCGTCGTCCTGGGTCTCCCGGTTTGTGAATAGGATGATAATTTGAAAAAATCAACACTCAAACTTAAAAACATGCCGTTAAAGCCTGAAAACTCAAACCATCAACCAAACGACCCCGTACGAGGCACGAACACCTCGCACAGGCCAATATAACTTGTAGGAACTGACTGCGTAGTCTCGTGTCCCCTAGTTTGAGAGTATGACGATACTTTTGAAAAATCACACTTAGAATTAAAAACAGGTCGTTAAAGGATGGAAACTCAAACCGGCCCCCAATCGACCCCGTAGGAGGCACGAACACCTCGCACGGGACCAATGTAACTTGTAGGAACTGACAGCGTAGTCCCGGGTCTCTCGGTTTGTGAATTGGACGATAATTTGCAAAAATCAACACTTAAACTTTAAAACATGCCGTTAAAGGGTGGAAACCCAAACCAGCCCCCAAACGACCCCGTACGAGGCACAAACACCTCGCACGGGACCAATGTAACTTGTAGGAACTGACCGCATAGTCCCGGGTCTCCCGGTTTGAGAGTATGACGATAATTTGCAAAAATCACACTTAGTAAAAAACATGCCGTTAAAGGGTGGAAACCAAAACCGGCCCCCGAACGACCCCGTAGGAGGCACAAACACCTCGCACGGGACCAATGTAACTTATAGGAACCGACGACGTAGTCCCGGGTCTCCCGGTTAGAGAGTATGACGACAATTTGCAAAAATCACACTTAGAGTTAAAAATAGGCCGTTAAAGGGTGAGAACTCAAATCGGTCCCCAATCGACCCCGTACGAGGCATGAACACCTCGCACGGGACCAATGTAACTTGTAGGAACTAACAGCATAGTCCAGGGTCTCCCGATTTGTGGATGGGAAGATAATTTTCAAAAATCAACACTTGAACTTAAAAACATGCCGTTAAAGGGTTAAAAAACAAACCAGCCACCAAATGACCCCGTAGGAGGCACGAACACCTCGCACGGGACCAATGTAACTTGTAGGAACTGACTGCGTAGTCCCAGGTCTCCTGGTTTGAGAGTATGAAAATAATTTGAAAAAATCACATTTAGTTAAAAACATGCCGTTAAAGGGTGAAAACCAAAACCGGTCCCCAAACGACCCGGTAGGAGGCACGATCACCTCGAACGGGACCAATGTAACTTGTAGGAACTGACAGTGTAGTCCTGGGTCTCCTGGTTTGTGAATTGGACGATAATTTGCAAAAATCAACACTTAAACTTAAAAACATGCCGTTAAAGGGTGGAAACCCAAACCAGCCCTCAAACGACCCCGTACGAGGCATGAACACCTCGCACGGGTCCAATGTAACTTGTAGGAACTGATCGCATAGTCTCGGGTCTTCCGATTTGAGAGTATGACGATAATTTGAAAAATCATACTTAGTTAAAAACATGCCGTTAAAGGGTGGAAACCAAAACTAGCCCCTGAACGACCCCGTAGGAGGCACGAACACCTCGTACGAGACAAATGTAATTTATAGGAATCGACCGCGTAGTCCCGTGTCTCCCAGTTTGAGAGTATGACGATAATTTGCAAAAATCACACTTAGAGTTAAAAATAGGCCGTTAAAGGGTGAGAGCTCAAACCGGTCCTCAATCGACCCCGTACGAGCCACGGACACCTCGCACGGGACCAATGTTACTTGTAGGAACTGACAGCGTAGTCCAGGGTCTCCCGATTTGTGGATGGGATGATAATTTTCAAAAATCAACACTTAAACTTAAAAACATGCCGTTAAAGGGTTAAAAAACAAAGAAACCCCCAAACGACCCCGTAGGAGGCACGGACACCTCGCACGGGACCAATGTAACTAGTAGGAACTGACTGCATAGTCCCAGGTCTCCTGGTTTGAGAGTATGACAATAATTTGAAAAAATCACACTTAGTTAAAAACATGCCGTTAAAGGGTGAAAACCGAAACCGGCCCTCAAACGACCCCGTAGGAGGCACGAACACCTCGCACGGGACCAAAGTAACTTGTAGTAACTGACCGCGTAGTCCCGAGTCTCCCGGTTTGAGAGTATGATGATAATTTGCAAAAATCACACTTAGAGTTAAAAACTGGCTGTTAAAGGGTGAAAACCCAAATCGGCCCCCAATCGACCCCGTACGAGGCACGAACACCTCGCACGGGACCAATGTAACTTGTTGGAACTCACTGCGTAGTCCCAGGTCTCCCGGTTTGAAAATACGACGATAATTTGTTAAAATCAACACTTAAACTTAAAAACAAGCCGTTAAAGGGTGAAAACCCAAACAACCCACCAAACGACCCCGTAGGGGGCACGAACACCTCGCACGGGACCAATGTAACATGTTGGAACTGACCGCGTAGTCCCGGGTCTCCCGGTTTAAGAGTATGATGATAATTTCCAAAAATCACACTTAGAGTTAAAAACATGCCGTTAAAGGGTGAAAACCCAAACCGGCCACCAAACGACCCCGTAGGAGGCACGGACACCTCGCACGAGACCAATGTAACTTGTAGGAACTCACCGTGTAGTCCCGGGTCTTCCTGTTTGAGAGTATGACGATAATTTGTAAAAATCACACTTATAGTTAAAAACATGCCGTTAAAGGGTGAAAACCCAAACCGGCCCCCAAACGACCCCGTAGGAGGCACGAACACCTCGCACGGGACCAATGTAACTTGTAGGAACTGACAGCATATTCCCGGTTCTCCAGTTTTGTGAATAGGATGATAATTTGAAAAAATCAGCACTTAACCTTAAAAACATGCCGTTAAAGGGTGAAAACCCAAACTAGCCCCCAAATGACCCCGTAGGAGGCACGAACATCTCGCATGGGACCAATGTAACTTGTTGAAACTGACCGCGTAGTCCCAGGTCTCCCGGTTTGAGAGTATGATGATAATTTGCAAAAATCACACTTAGACTAAAAACATGTCGTTAAAGGGTGAAAACCCAAACCAACTCCCAAACGAACCTGTAGGAGGCACGAACACCTCGCACGGGACCAATGTAACTCGTAGAAACTGATTGCATACTCCCGAGTCTCTCGGTTTGAGAGTATGATGATAACTTACAAAAATCACATTTAGTTAAAAACATGCCGTGAAAGGGTGAAAACCAAAATCGGCCCCCAAACAACCCCGTAGGAGGCATAAACACCTCGCACGGGACCAATGTAACTTGTAGGAACTGACCGCGTAGTCCCGGGTCTCTCGATTTGAGAGTATGATGATAATTTGCAAAAATCACACTTAGAGTTAAAAACAGGCCGCTAAAGGGTGAAAACAAAATCCGGCCCCCAATCGACCCCGTACGAGGCACGAACACCTCGCACTGGACAATGTAACTTGTAGGAACTGACAGCGTAGTCCCGGGTCTCCCGGTTTGTGAATAAGATGATAATTTGTAAAAATTAACACCTAAACTTAAAAACATGTCGTTAAAGGGTGAAAACCCAAACAATCCTCCAAACGACCCCGTAGGAGGCACGGACACCTCGCACGGGACTAATGTAACTTGTAAGAACTGACCACGTAGTCCCGGGTCTCCCGATTTGAGATTATGACGATAATTTACAAATATCACACTTAGTTAAAAATATGCCGTTAAAGGGTGAAAACCAAAACCGGCCCCCAAACGACCCCATAGGAGGTACGAACACCTCACACGGGTCCAATGTAACTTGTAAGAACTGACCGCGTAGTCCCGGGTCTCCCGGTTTGAGAGTATGACGATAGTTTGAAAAAATCACACTTAGAGTTAAAAACAGGCCGTAAAAGGGTGAGAACTCAAACCGGTCCCCAATCGACCCCGTACGAGGCACGAACGCCTCGCACGGGACAAATGTAACTTGTAAGAACTGACAGCGTAGTCCAGGGTCTCCCATTTTGTGAATGGGATGATAATTTATAAAAATCAACACTTAAACTTAAAAACATGCCGTTAAAGGGTGAAAACCCAAACCAACCCCCAATCGACCCCGTAGGAGGCACGAACACCTCGCACGGAACCAATGTAACTTGTAGAAACTGACCGCGTAGTCCCGGGTCTCCCGGTTTGAGAGTATGATGATAATTTGCAAAAATCACACTTAATTAAAAACATGCCGTTAAAGGGTGAAAACCAAAACCGGGCCCCAAACGACGCCGTAGGAGGCACGAACACCTCCCACGGGAATAATGTAACTTGTAGGAACCGACAGCGTAGTCCCGGGTCTCCCGGTTTGAGAGTATGACGATAATTTACCAAAATCACACTTAGAGTTAAAAACAGTCCGTTAAAGGGTGAGAACCCAAATCGGTCCCCAATCGAACACGTGCGAGGCACAAACACCTCGGACGGGACCAATGAAACTTGTAGGAACTGACAGCGTAGTCCAGGGTCTCCCGATTTGTGAATGGGACGATAATTTTCAAAAATTAACACTTAAACTTAAAAACATGTCGTTAAAGGGTGAAAACACAAACCAGCCCCCAAACGACCCCATAGGAGGCACGAACACCTCGCGCGGGACCAATGTAACTTGTAAAAACTCACCGCGTAGTCCCGGGTCTCCTGGTTTGAGAGTATGACAATAATTTGCAAAAATCACACTTATTTAAAAACATGCTGTTAAAGGGTGAAAACCAAAATCGGCCCCCAAACGACCCCGTAGGAGGCACGAACACCTCGCACGGGACCAATGTAACTTGTAGGAACTGACTGCATAGTCCCAGGTCTCCCGGTTTGAGAGTATGATGATAATTTGCAAAAATCACACTTAGAGTTAAAAACTGGCCGTTAAAGGGTGAAAACCCATACCGGCCCCCAATCGACCCCGTACGAGGCACGAACACCTCGCACGGGACCAATGTAACTTGTAGGAACTGACAGCGTAGTCCCGAGTCTTCCAGTTTGTGAATAGGATAATAATTTGCAAAAATCAACACTCAAACTTAAAAACATATCGTTAAAAGGTGAAAACCCAAATCAGCCTCCAAACGACCCCGTAGGAGGCACGAACACCTCGCACGGGACCAATGTAACTTGTAGGAACTGACCGCGTAGTCCCGGGTCTCCCAATTTGAGAGTATGACGATAATTTTGAAAAATCACACTTAGTTAAAAACATGCCGTTAAAGGGTGAAAACCCAAATCAACCCCCAAATGACCCCGTAGGAGGCACGAACACCTCGCACGAGACTAATGTAACTTGTTGGAATTTAACGCGTAGTCCCGGGTCTCCCGGTTTGAGAGTATGATGATAATTTGTAAAAATCACACTTAGAGTTAAAAACAGGCCGTTAATGGGTAAAACCCCAAATCGGCCCCAAATAGACCCCGTACGAGGCACGAACACCTCGCACGGGACCAATGTAACTTGTAGGAACTGACAGCGTAGTCCTGGGTCTCTCGATTTGTGAATAAGATAAGAATTTGTAAAAATCAACACTTAAACTTAAAAACATGTCATTAAAGGGTGAAAACCCAAACCAGCCCCCAGTCGACCCCGTATGAGGCACGAACACCTCGCACGGGATCAATGTAACTTGTAGGAACAGACCGCGTAGTCTCGGGTCTCCCGGTTTGAGAGTATGATGATAATTTAAAAAAATCAAACTTAGTTAAAAACATGCCGTTAAAGGGTGAAAACCAAAACCGGCCCCCAAACGACCCGTAGGAGGCATGAACACCTCGTACGAGACCAATGTAACTTGTAGGAACTGACCGCATAGTCCCGGGTCTCCCGGTTTGAGAGTATGACGATAATTTGCAAAAATCACACTTAGAGTTAAAAATAGGCCATTAAAGGGTGAAAACCCAAACCGGCCCCCAATCGACCCCGTACGAGGCACGAACACCTCGCACGGGACCAATATAACTTGTAGGAACTCACAGCGTAGTCCCGGGTCTCCCGGTTTGTAAATAGGATGATAATTTGCAAAAATCAACACTTAAACTTAAAAATATGCCGTTAAAGCGTGAAAACCCAAACCAGCCCCCAAACGACCCCGTAGGAGGCACGAACACCTCGTATGGGACCAATGTAACTTGTAGGAACTGATCGCGTAGTCTCGAGTCTCCCGGTTTGAGAGTATGACGATAATTTACAAAAATCACACTTAGTTAAAAACTAGTCGTCAAAGGGTGAAAACCCAAATCAACCCCCAAACGACCCCATAGGAGGCACGAACACCTCGCACGGGACCAATGTAACATATAGGAATTGGTCACGTAGTCCCGGGTCTTTCGGTTTGAGAGTATGACGATAATTTGCAAAAATCACACTTAGAATTAAAAACATGCTGTTAAAGGATGAAAACCCAAATCGGCCCCCAATCGACCCCATAGGAGGCACGAACACCTCGCACGGGACCAATGTAACTTGTAGGAACTGATAGCGTAGTCCCGGGTGTCCCAATTTGTGAATAAGACGATAATTTGCAAAAATCAACACTTAAACTTAAAAACATGCCGTTAAAGGGTGAAAACCCAAACCGGCCCCCAATCGACCCCGTAGGAGGCACGAACACCTCGCACGGGACCAATGTAACTTGTAGGAACTGATCGCGTAGTCCTGGGTCTCTCGGTTTGTGAGTATGACGATAATTTCCACTTATATATGTAATTTTTTTGTTTTGAGTATTTTTTTTGGTAAATTATTGGGTTACTAATATCGTATCTTTTTTGTATTCTATTTTTTTTGCAGGATAATAGTTTATCGTTGACTTTTATTCACATGGAACACACAAAGAACTCGATGGTTTACAACAAGGGGTTTATTAATGATTCCCTTTTTTGTGTCATGACCGTACGGTCTTCTTTTGTTTTATTATTGACTTTTATTGCCATGAGGGCTTTTGTAAGTTAATTGTTATATTTTGTGGCTGTGCGGGCTTTATGTTAGGCATGTTTTGTATTAACAGGTTTTGGAATGTCCAGAAAATAGAAGAAATTCTGCCCAATTTTTTTTTGGGCCTCTGAGTTGTTAAAGACTTGTAATATTTTGAATTTTGTATGTATTAATAACGCGCAAAATTATTAATTTGTGAATTTTGTGCTTTCAAATAGTTTTTTCTAAATAAAAAAATTGGCACAGTTCAAAACCGGGGCAAAAGTGTATCATATTTTGGCACGGTTTTGAACGGTGCCAAATTTTTTTGAACTGTGCTGAATCTGGAACAGTTAAAAACTGTGCCAAAAGTGTGCCAGAAATATCAAATTCTTGCACGGTTTAAAAGTGTGCAAGAAGTGTTCCTGTTTGGCTGAATCTGGCACAGTTAAAAACTGTGCCAAAAGTGTGCCAGAAATATCAAATTCTGGCACGGTTTAAAAGTGTGCCAGAAGTGTTCCTGTTTGGCTGAACCTGGCACACTTTTGAGCTGTGCTAGAAGAAAATTTCCATTTTGGAACACCTGATTCTGGCACAGTTCAAAACCGTGCCAGATTTGATCTGGCACAGTTTTAAACCGTGATCGAATGTTGTTTTTGGTGTAGTGGTCCTGCTGAATTATAGTAGGATAAAAAAAGCGGCCAAACAATAAAACTACTGAAGTGGTAACAAAAAAAAAAGAAAAGGGAAACAAAATAAAGCCAAGTCTTCTTTAAGACCAACAAAAAAGTACGTCTGCAAACTTACCCGTGTGAAAAATACGTTACTAAAGATGACAAAAATAAATTGCAAGAATATTTCACACGGGAGAAGAAATCATGGTAAAGTTTATTTTTTGTTCATGTTGAAATCAACTTATTTTTATTGTGAAATGCACTTATTTTTATTATGTAATGTACTTATGTATATATATATATATATATATGAAAATTATGCCTATTTATTTTGTAAATTATAGCTCATTATTTAAGTACATGCATAGTTTTATAAAGTAAACGCATTTTGAAATGAAGAGAATTCATAGTTTATAAAGTACACGTATTATCAATGAAATACGCACATTTATTTCTCAAGTAAATTATTGATTTTATAAAGTACACACATTTTTGTAGTAAACTATATGCATATACTTTACACAGTACACGCATTACTTTACAAAGTACACGTATATTTTCATATAGTACATGCATTTTTAATTACGATCATCCATAGTTTTATAAATTACATGCATATTTTTATATAATACATTTTTTAATGATCATAGATTACAGACATATTTTAATTATTATTCTAACATTATTTTCGATCTTGAAATTTAGAGAATGTTATTATCGAGAACAAGAGTCCTTCGTTTGTGCATATGATATTATAGAAATGATGAAAGAAGAGTAATTTTAAACTACACATGTAATCAAAACATAGGACATTCATTAATTTTGCACTTTTACATCCTTACCTTTTTAAATGTGCGAGACAAATAATTTAAGCATATTCCCATTTAATGGAGAAGAAAATGAGAAATGAAGGGCTCCGAACTACACAAACTTTTAGTCTATATGCTTGGATGAGGAAAATAAAATCTAAATCTTTGTCCATCAGTATCAGTTAAATACTATCATTATGTTTTTTACTAACAAATCTATAACTTTTAGCAGGAAGTCGCCCGAACAAATAATGATAACCTAAAGAAGGCGCATATAGAACATGGCATTTTATCATGTTTTGGCATTTGTAATATACTATTAATTCCAATTAGGCCTTCATTATCAATTAATCAAGGACATTTTACATTGTTAGTTATATACAAAGAAGAAAATAAAGTTATCCACATGGACTCTCTTCGCCCGGATAACAACAACAAAATCACATCATACTACAAAGACACCGAAAAGATGGTTACACCCTAAACTTATTTACATTACATTTACTTTTGTATATTATATACACTGATTATTTTTCCTTTTGACAGTTTGATGCTTTCCATGAAAGATTGTACAAATTGAAGGAGGAAGCACCAAAAATACAAGAAAAAGGTAAATAGGTGAGATACTTCGAAAGGATTTATCTTGAAGATGACCTAAGCCATGAGAAAAAAAAATATGATAGACTGGCTGTTAGTCATGATGTCAATTATCAACTAACCACATATCATCAATGTACGAGACAAAAATGGGTAAGCTCAAACTTCATATGTATAAAGTACATGCATAATTCATCATGAAACATTTCAACAAATTTCATTCACATTAGCTCATATATTTATTTTATTTTAATTTCAATGTTGACTATGACGTGTTCTGTATATACTACATAGAATAAATTGCCAATGACATTGCGCTTAAAACTTCATTTCAAGACGACAAAGTGCTGCAACAAAGAGAGTATATAGTTAATGAATTTATATATGCTGATTGTTAGTAGGAGGAAAAATAGTTGTAAAGTTTTTTTGTAATTTTTTTATATAAAATATAGTTCCATATACTATCTACTCAAAAAATGGTGTCGCTGGCGCGGACCATTTAACACTTAGACTATGTAAAAGAATAATTATATTTTAACATTTCTACATGTTTATTGTTTGAATGTTTATGGATTAAATATAAAGTTAAAGCATATTATGCGTTTACTTTAACATATATATATGCATGTACTTTGCATTGTTTGCCCATCAAAAATAAAGAATCCTTAAGTACACCCATAACATTACAAAGTACACGTAAAATGTTAATAGAAGTTCACGTGTACTTTGAAGTGTTATGCGTGCACTTTTCATTGTTTGCCTATAATAAAGAAGGAATCTCAAAGTACACACATAACATTACAAGGTATACGTATAACATTACAAAAGTTCATGTGTACTTTGTAATGCTATACGTTTACCTTGCATTATTTGTCTATAACAAACCCATAATCTTAAAGCACATATATAACATTACAAAGTACGCATAAAAGTAAAAAATAATTACACGTGTACAACATTATGTCCAAAGAATTACACGTGTAAAACAATATCCTACATTATTTATTAGGTCAACATTTACAAACTACATTCAAACCTTGAAAGTTTACACGTTCCTTAGTTTATTTATTGGTACAACCACAACCTACCATATTTATTAAGCTTAATATCCCAACTTTTACTTGTCCTATAAAAACAAAATATTGTTATAATCTTTACCAGCCCATATTAAACTATAAAAATGTAAAAATGGTTATACTAGAAGAGGCATTGAGAAGTGATATTGACGATGAAAATAATCAAAGGACAAAATTACGAATGGTTGAGGTAGAGATTTTCCCAATCATTAAAGCAATCGATGCTTATAACCTCTATGATAAAGAAGTCTCCCGCAAACTCCCGCCCATCGCTTACAACTTGTTTCAAGACGATGAGCCGCTGCCGTAAACCCACAAGGCCCTCGTTAATTTTTAATAACTATGAGGTCAAAAAGTATCTGAAAAGTTGGATGCAGGAAAATGATGATATGACTAGGGTCATTTTATCACTGGAGCATAGAATTTGGGTCATCTTGAATTTTATTGGCGCTCTTCCAGACCCCGTCAATAGTTTTAATGTTTTTCTAGATCATATTTGTGATGTTTGATGGGTCTCTTTTTTCAAATCCATCGTAACTTTTTTAATTATTAATTAATGGAATCCTATTTTCTTTCCATTCTGATCATAAACATCCATGCTCTTATAATATAAATTTTAAAATGCCACTGACATAGACCAAAATTAATATAAGAGCTATGAAAATATAGAGAGCAATTATATATTAGTAGCCCTAAAAAAATAAAATCAACACAACTAAGAAATCAATTAAGATTAAACATTTTCAATGTGCGTGTACTTTGTTAAAGTAACACATAAAGTACGTGCACATTTTATCGAACAAATAGTTTTTTTGGCTTTAGTCCCATTACCGGAAATTTATTAGGCTCTAATGCCATATATTTTTTTAAAATTGTAGTGAATCCTATAACCACCAAAAACCTCCCATAATTACTTTGTAATCATCCATCTTTATTTACGTAAATAATGACATATGTCCCCATGCTGGTTAAAATAGGACTAATAACTAAAAAACAAAAACATGGGATTGACTATAAATAAATCTAAGCAAATGGGATTAAATAATTAAGATGCCTTGAACAAAATAATTTTCAATGTGCGTATACTTTAACAAAGTACACATACTTGTTATAAAGTACACGGACATTGAAAATAATTTTGTTCAATGAAATGTGAACACAATAATATAGGAGCTATTAAATATGAAAAGCATATATATAATCCTAGTTCTCAAAAATTATTTTCTAAATTAAGAATATTGTCGATGGCTTGGATCATATTCTTATAATACTCTGATAATATTAATAATACTCTGATAAATTACTACTGATGAGAAAACTTATGTACGATACTGATATAAATAGTTGCGCAAATTCCAATTACAAACTTATTTAATTAGAGTCAATTTATGAATTAAATCAATTCAGCCCTTAAACTCAAATAACTACGTGCAAGAAAGTGTCAACAATTATAAATAAAGATGCGACACAAATTTCAGGAAAAATCTGCTTAGGGAAAAATCTTTTTATTTCACTATAATTGTAAATCGCAACTTACATCGGATTATAATGAAATACAGCTTGACACTCGAATACCCGCAGGCGTCGATCGATGTCATCAACAATAAGTCCACACGCAGCGAACCTACCTCAACCGTAGTCCAGTCTTCAACCCAGGAGCACCGTAGCACTCCCTAATGACACACAGTCACAAAACTCTGTCGAGAATCACTCCACAGTAGCATGCAGCTCTCGATTGCAGAGACCTCTCCACAAAGTTTGAACAATAGAACACTATGTACTGGGTCCACAAAACAACTCACACAAAGGCAATTGGGATTGTGAATTGTAAAAATAAAGTTTGAACCCTCAAATGGTTGGAGAATAATAGAAAAAAGTATTTTGTCAAAATCAGTATTTCTGTACACAAAATCCAGTAGCCTCACACCCTTTAAATAGTAAAATTCAAGGCGGTGACGTGTCAAGGAAAAAACACCTACCGTTCGAACGAGACTCCATCTCGTTTGAACAAGATGTGACGTCATTTGAACGACAGACACTGATCCATTTTAAAAAACTTTTAAATATTAAATAACTTGGAATCTTTAAAAATCAAAACTGTTTACGGGATCAGGAGCATTTATCCAAAACTTTTATGATTAAAATCATTTAAAATCATTTAAACTTTTATAAAATACATCCCAACACTTTTAATCTGAAATGTAAATGAAACTTAAACACATTTTATCAAATTCATCTTTGTTGGGCTTGAATGTTGAAGTCTTCTTGAAATTCGGACTCGTCTCTTGTAAATGTAATCTTCTCAATTCTTCGACGAGTTGTAGTAACTTGTAGCGGTATAAGACATACTAAATTGTGACGGACAATGTCCTTAAAAATGTCCCCCTATGTCTATGTCGATACAAAATAAAAACATCTGGATTATCAATCTCAAATGACCTATACAAGTCTACCCTCCCATAAACTCAAACGTGGAAAGATAAACTGTCAAGTCTTCAAATCTTTTGAAACGATGCTTCAACAATCAGTTTTTTTCAAAAACTCCAAGCTTTCTTATCAGGGTGTGCAACATAATGTTCTTCAATTGTACCTACACACATGAGATAAAGCAAAATACCTCGTGATGTATCGAGTTTGAAATGATATAAATCACAAACATGTAAGCATAATCAAATATCTCCCATACTTAAACTCCCCCATAAAATCATAATTCATTCTCCCCCTTTTTATTTGTTCAAAATAGACAAGGAGAAGAATAAATCACATAAACAAAATCGGGGTGTCACGGAAAACAAAACCAATAAACTATTTTTCATACAAAAAATGTAAAATACAAAGTACAAAACTCTTTTTGGATTTTTCAAAATTTTTCTAAAAAGAGAAAATCTTTTTGTATTTTTGAACACTGTTTAGAAACAACCCCGCATTACCAAAAATATAGCAATATGAACCAGGGGACTGCAAATAGAAGACAAATACTAGGGTTGTTCGAACGAGAAAAACAAAATGTTCCCAGATTATTCAGAATGACAAGAAGTTTCCTCCAGTTCCTAGAATGGGCAAACAGATCTAAAAAAGTGCTAAAATACTACGCAAAAAATAAAAACAAATAAAAATTCTATCAAAGTATAAAACAAATGGTACATACTAGCAATAGGAAACAGTGTCATCCTGTAAATGAATTATGTACCAAATAAGTCTAGACCTCATCCATTAGGTGTAGTGGAGTTTTTTTAAAGATGATGGCATATTTTGAAACAACTCCATCAAATCATGAGAAGTCTTGACCCAAAACTTTACTTGCTCTCGAATATGTGCAAACTCTCTATCATTATGTGCAAGCAAAGTATCATGGGTGGGTGTGTATGCGCGAACATGTCTAGGAATAAAGCATGACACATAACCCAATTTAAAACAAAACTCCCTAAGGTGTCCTCTCTTTTTGCAATGGAAGCAAATATAAATCGTCATAGGATCACCTCTCTCAAAATGTCTCCTATGCGCTCTCCTAATAGGTACGTAATGCGTAGGTGGGTTGGGTTGAGAGTCATGTGAATCTAACTCTAATGTAGGAACCGTCTCAGGTGCAACAAAATAAGTAGACGCACCACCATGAAATATGCCTAAACTCTCACCACTCCCCATAACAGGATTGAGAATCATCTTTCCCACCTTCTTAGATAAGTTCTCCATAGTGACTTTAGCCTCCAAGGCGTGCTTAAGATCTGTTTCTAATTGTGATACGCGGGCTATGAGCTCACTCTTTTCCTTATTCAAAGCAATCAACTGCTCACTCAAAGAAACCTTCACTTTCTCGAATTGACTTTATTTTACCTCAAACTCCTTCAAACTCTCAATCTCACTTTACAAATCTTTCACCTTGACACCCAACTTATTATTCATTTTTTTTGTCTTTAAGGTCTGGGCGTACAACTCTCGAAATGCAATCTGGAGCTCACTCTCATCATCACTAGCTCACTCGCTCTCAGACTTGCTAAAAACAATCAAAACCTCCTCGAGGGTATCACGTGAACAAGTGTCCTTATCATCATGGGACAAAGTGGGTGTGCTCTTGTGATAGGCTAAAAAGGAAATACACTTTCCTTGTGAAGACTCATCCTCGGAATCATTCAGATCTTTCTCACTATCACTTCGGGTGGCTGGCATGGAAACTTTCTTTCCCTCTCTCTTAAGTCTAGTGGGAAACTCAAATGACTTGTGCCCTGTCCCCTCACATTCAAAACATTTCAAATTTTCAAAATTTTCTTCACCTTCTTTCTCTTTCTCACCGCTTTCTTGAAACTTGTCTTTCCTTTTTTTTCTCTGAAAATCTTTTATTGAAAGAATTTATTTTCGAAAACTGGAGAAATATTTTGAAATTTTTTGCAAGCAGGGCCAATTCAAACATAGACTCGTCCTCAGACTTGGACTCACAAAAACTCACTTTCTTTTTCTTACCTTGGGCTTTAAGCGCTATCCCTCTATCGTTAGGTTTGACAGTGTGGGGAAACATGTTAATTTCGTATGTCTGTAGGTCTCCTACTAACTGTTCTAATTTCAGACGATTCAAATTTCCTAAGGTATTTAAAACAGTTACTTTAGGGATAAAACGTTTTGGCAGAGATCTTAAAATATTTTTAACCACTCGTGCATCAGGAATTGTCTAACCAAGATTAAAACTAGTGTTGACAATGTCCGACGAACGTGCATAAAAATCATCAAAACACTGGGTCTCTAGCATGGTGATGGTCTCAAATTGAGTGGCCAAATTTTGAATTTTAGACTCTTTGACCGCGTTAGTGCCTTCGTGGGTGATTCGCAAAACATCCCACGCTACTTTAGACGTGGTGGACGTCATAATACGTCGAAACTCGTTAGGGGTGACGTGTCCGAAAATTGAACTCAACCCATATGAATTATAAGTGCTCCACCTAAACTCTTCCTCAGTCCAGTCTGATACAGGTTTTAAATTTGTGGCATTATTTGCGGTGACTGTGGTAGGGGGGGGGGGGTTCCAACCTCTTTCACAAATGACCCAAACTCTTTCATCGATTACTTTTAAATGAGATTTCATATGGGCTTTCTAGTAAGCATAATTAGACCCATAAAAAAAATTAGAAACCGACTATATAAGTTTTCGTTTGGAAACATTGCGACAAACTTTTACAAATCAGATTTAAAAAAAAATCAACATCACACAAATTTTTGTGGAAAATAGGAATACACGATAAATTAGCGTAACCTGCTCTGATAACAATTTGAGAAACCTTTTGTTCTATACTGATATAAATAGTTGCGTAAATTCTAACCACAAACTTATTTAATTAGAGTCAATTTATGAATTAAATCAATTCAGCCCTTAAACTCAAATAACTACGTGCGAGCAAGTGTCAACAATTATAAATAAAGATGCGACACAAATTTCAGGAAAAATCCCCTCAGGGCAAAACCTTTTTATTTCACTATAACTGTAAATCGCAACTTACATCGAATTACAATGAAATACAGTTTGACATTCGAATACCCGTAGGCGTCGGTCGATGTCATCAGCAATAAGTCCACATGCAGGGAGCCTACATGAACCGCAGTCCTGTCTTCAATCCAGGAGCACCGCAACACTCCCTAATGACATGCAGTCACAAAACTCCGTCGAGACTCACTCCACAATAACACCCAACTCTCGGTTGCAGATATCTCCTCACAAAGTATGAACAATAACAAACTATGTATTGGGTTCCACAAGACAACTCACACAAAAGCAATTAGGATTGTGAATTGTAAAAATAAAGTATGAACCCTCAAATGGTTGGAGAATAATAGAAAAACATATTCTGTCAAAACCAGTATTTCTCCACACGAAATCCACTAGCCTGACACCCTTTAAATATTAAAATTCAAGGCGGTGATGTGTCGAGGCAAAACACCTGTCGTTCGAATGAACTACGATGTTGTTCGAACGAGACTCCATCTCGTTTGAACGAGATGTGACGTCATTTGAACGACAGTCCCTGATCCATTAAAAAAAACTTTTAAATATTAAATAACTTGGAATCCTTAAAAACCAAAACTATTTACGGGATTAGAAGCATTTATCCAAAACATTTATGATTAAAATCATTTAAAATCATTTCAAAAATCATTTAAACTTTTATAAAAAATATCCTAACACTTTTAATGTGAAATGTAAATGAAACTTAAACACATTTTACCAAATTCATCTTTGTTGGCCTTGAATGTTGAAGTCTTCTTGAAATTCGGATTCGTCTCTTGTAAATGTAATCGTCTCAATTCTTCGACGACTTGTAGAAACTTGTAGCGGTATACGACATACTAAATTGTGACGGACAATGTCCTTACACCTGACGCCGACCATAATACACGTAAGATAGGAAAACACATGAGTGACTGTTCATAAAATGTTGAAGGGTAATTAACAAGAAGTAAAACCTTTTAAAAAATTAAGCCAACAACACAAAAGGAAGACTAGTTTATGCGTGGTAAATGAGAGAAAGAGAGTAAATAAAAAATTTAGATTAGGGGACAGAAGTTGAGAATTTAACACTATTTGTCCTTGAATTATCCTCGTAGTTTATACTCTAAAAAATGACTGATATAAATGTAAAGTACAAGCAATAATACATAAAGTAGAAGTGAACAATATAAATTAAAGGTTATACAATTTAAACATATACTCTGAAAATTGAAATAAAATTTATAAGTTATATAATTAAACCAATTAATATGCAAACAATGTTAGTATTTTGCAAGTACATGCATTAAAATATAAAGTGCCCGAACACTGTATTGTACTAATCAATTTCAATGTGCGTGTACTTCATATATTATGCTTGAACTTTTCATACAATACACATATTTTTGTATTAAAAATGATTTTGATCAATGCAATGTGTGTGTACTTTATGTATCATGTATGTACTTTCATAAAGTACACGCGTGTTTTATACAGTACATGCACATTGAAAATGGTTTTGTTCAAAATAAGTGCATGTACAATATAAAACATGCTTGTACTTTATATAGATACCATTCCCAAACAAAAATAACAGAAATGAACACTCAATAATAAAATTACATTAATTTATTCAATTGTGTTCTTCAATAATTTTATTGAAAAATTTATTATTACAATAAATGATTTGAACAGTACTAAGTGTAATCAAATTGGCTCTTTACATGTGGACCTACAATGACTCGTTTTACTACATCTAGATCAAGTAACTTCCCTAACTGTGACCTCACTAATAAGCTTTATTATCTTATTTTTTGGCCTACGTATTGGTCTCTTTGTTAATGGAGGAAGGATGATTGGATTTTCAGGTAATGGAAAGTTTAGGGACATCAAATCCGGAAGAGGGACTATAGGTGATGAATATGATTTTTTGGTAGAAAGAAGCCTTATAGTAATCCTCAATATGATCATAAATATTTCCACCCATCCTTCATTCAACGAAAACAACATGAGAACATGGAAAACACCGTAGCTGCCAACTCTTACAAGAGCAAATTCCTTGTTTTAAATCAGCAGTGGCCCACACATCTAAATGAAATTTGAATACATGTTGACTTGAGCGGATAATATTGTAATGTCTACTTTTATTTCAATTATCAGTTAGTAATTTATGAAAAACAAGACACAACTCCTCTGACCAAGTTTTAGGTTCAACAAGTTTGTTTGCGTTGAAATTCATAATCTTGATCCTCATTTTCTCTAGAATATTCATTAGAGGTAATTCATTTCCTCTAATATCCAAAAGTTGAATGATTTTACAACACTTGATTCCATGTAACCATAACGTTTCCCAATGAAATATATATACGACCAATTCTTTAGAGGCAAATTATCAAGGAAATCAATAACACCAACACCACTTTCCTTCTTCAGGACATCAATGTTCTGAAATTCTTCAACTAGTATGGACAATGAGTGAAATATCTCACAATCTTCTTTCGCAAGTTCCCACAACTCCCCCGTATTCTCTTCTTTATAGTTCCTTGTAAATGATGTATACAATATGAATGTGCACACATTAGGAAGACCTTAGAAACAACTTCGATAAGACCATTATTTCGATTAAATATAAATATGATATTTCGATCTTGATGAGTTGGTGCATAATGAAAAATAATGAGAAGCCACATCCAATTATCCTCCGTCTCTGAATCAACAACAACATACATAAGAGGATAAAGGCCTGAAGATATAATAAAATATATCAGGAACGAATAAACTATGTACTCTAATAATGGTGTCGCTGGTGTGGACCATACAACACGTAAGATATACAAAAGACTAAATATATTTTAACAATCGAACATGCAGATTATAAGATGTACTCAAAAAATAATGCAACTGGCGCGGACCATTCAATACATAGGCTATACAAAAGAATAAATATATTTTAGCATTTGTACATGAAGATTGTTTGAATGTTTATGGATTAAACTATGTAAACTACAAGCATATTGTCCGTGTACTTTGTAATGTTATGCATGTATTTTTCTTTATTTAACCATACAAATAAAGAATCCCAAAGTACACACATAACATTACAAAGTACACGTTAACTTCTATTTACATTTTACGTGTACTTTGTAATGTTTTGTGTGTACTTTTCTTTATTTTCCCATAAAAATTAAATAATCCCAAAGTACATACATAACATTACAAAGTCCACATAAAATGTAACAGAAGTTCACGTGTACTTCACAATGTTATGTATGAACTTCACATTGTTTGCCTATAACAAACAAAGAATCCCAAAGTACACACATAATATTACAATGTACACATAAAATGCAAAAAAAATTTCACATGCACTCTGTAATGTTATGCGTGTACTTTGGGTTATTCACAATTAACAAACATAGAAACTCAAAGTACACGCATAACACTACATGTTCACGTGAACTTTGTAATATTATGCGTCTACTTTCTATTATGTCCAAAGAATGCCAAAGTAGAGGAATGATATTGTAAAGTAAACTTAAATACTTCACATTTACCATTGTTCTCATTATTTGGAGCTTCCAACAAAATTGCTCCATAGTTGCGGCTCTTCAAAAATGCATCATCAAGGAATAAAACAACCACGTAGTACTAAAATCCATCAATAGATCCTGCAAACATTACAAAATTCTCTTGAATAATTTACTGTCCGGTTCTACGTCAAGAATGCAATGAGATCCTGGATTATATTGCAAGAGAAGTTCCCTATAATCATTGATTAAAGCATATGAAACCTTTTTTCACCATGAAACTCAGTAGCAACCATCTCTTTCCTACTCCACGCATGATAACCTATATCAAGACCATAGTTCTACTTCATATCTCTAACTACATCAATTGGCCTCATCAATGGTTTATTCTTAAGCTTATCAGCAAGCAATGTTGAAACCAACATGGGGTCCATTATTTTTCTTGACACACTACAATAAACACCCCTACAAGTATGCTCATTGCTTAGACTTTTTATATAAAAGTAACCATTTACTGATGATAATGAGGCATGAAATCTCCACATGCAATTGTCAGTACTCCTTTTAGAGACTCTGCTATCACTCGAATTTTATCATTTTTTAAATATATATACTTGAAACCAACATCATCAGCATACTTTCGCAATTTATCTCGAAACTCAACCACACCTCCTTCAAAATCCTTCTCTTTATGACTGATATATGTCTTCGAAGCAATAGAGAGATAAACTTTTGAAGTACTTGGCTCCACACCTCCAATATAAACATTATTTTCAACACCACTACTAATATAAATTGCAATGGTTGATGATATACAATCTACCCTTTATCTACTTTTACCACTAAATTCAACCCTCTCACAACTTATATAAGTGCGGTCAATCCGTTCATGAATTCTATAAGTACATTCAACCCGTTTTTGAATTTTATTAGTGGGTAAATCTGGTGAATCAAAGACATATAACCAAATAAAATCATCTTTGACAATCACTTGAGACCGTAACATATAACGAACATCTTTATCACAAACCAACATAAACCGCGTTTCATCTCCAAAGGAGTACTTCAATGAAAAAGATCCAATTTTTAAATCCGTAAACCTTATACACAACTCATTGCATGTGAAATCTAAGGAGATGTCTCAAAATATTTCAATGCAAGCCATATTATCCAAATAATAACACCTCGTAATCCTACAACCTTCCATTATGACCTGCATAAAATGAAAAAACCAAAATACTTTTGTTAAAGACTAATATTGGTTAATGCCGTTGGTACGAATCCACAAACACATGCCCAATTAAAACATGAGAAGTCTACTAAGTCATGAAACTAAGTGTTGATGCAAAAAACTAGACTAGGCCTAATTAATTGAACACAGATAAATAATTAGAAAAAATTAGATAAATGAGATTTTTAAAGTGGTTCGGCTCAATGAAAAAGCCTAAGTCCACTATTATGTATTGCTTGACTGCTTTGATTTTTTTTCGGTCCCCCTGCAATGAGGGTGTTATAATGTATTTATAGCCTAAGAGGGGTGTTAAGAATCTTCATGTGAAAGGATGGAATGCCTCCATTTGTTAGGCATTTTCATCAATACATAATGAGAATTAAACAAAAGATTACTGAAGCACCTTATACTCTTGACTCACTTGAGTCTATATTATATAAGTGCGCATCTAGTTTGGAAATATAATCAAAATTGAGTCCCATCCTAGAAACAAAGAGCCTCAAATCTTCTCTACATTTTATTCCTCATGATCTAAGGTATATTTACCAACACTCACACATTAGTATTGCATTCATACATTACATATTGCAAATAATTGGTTATAAGTGTGTTGTGTATATTAATTTCCCTTAATTTAAATTTTAATAATTTTTGGGAATTTTTAACATTTTTTTTAATTTAAAAAAAATGGAATTAAAAGTTTTGGGGTCAATCTGCAATTTTGATTTGGTAATTTTATCTCTGAAAGTTCACTAGGGTAGAAACCGAAAGCGCTAAAGACTTCAAGGTGCTTGTGTATTTTTTTTCAAAACACGCGTTTCAGCATTAATCTCAGCCTTACACCTGTCAGCCAAATATCGGTCCGATTTGTGTTTCTTCTGTTAGACATAAGCCTTGCTCATTTCCTACCCTTGGATTGTTTTAATCAACGATCTGCATGCGTTCTGTCTTAATCCATGTGATCCCCTCTTAAGCCAATCAAATGCATTTTAATCCACCAATTCTCTTATATCGTTGGATTAAAGTCAACAGCTAAAGACTAAATCGTTGCCCTTGATTTTGAATCTCGTTCTCAAACCTTCGCAACCCCCTATATAAGGAGCCTTACTCTCAGCCATTTAGAATTTTTTGTCACTTCGTCATTTCAAGAGAGAGAAGATAGTAGAGAGATAAGATAAAAAAGAGAGATAAACCAGAGAGAGAGTTAGAAACCCTAACCCTAAATCATCCAAAAAACCTTTCAAACACTAACCTCTTTCAAAACTAGTTATATACCAAACACAATCTGGAGTGTTTGAGAGTATGTTTGTTAAGTTGTTTCGTGCTGTAACCTCTTTGTGTTAAGATCTTGTTTCCATCTTAAGCATTAAGCTAGATCTGCATTTCTATTTCATAGAAATTTTAGATCTGAGCATTTTATATTACATCACACCTAGATTTGCATTTATAGTTTCTCATCTTGAGAAATCTATTGTTGATTCTTTTCTATAAATGTTTTCATACTCAAAATCAACAACAATATTTTCTATTTCCAGTTCTTTTGAAACAAGACCTTTGACCAAGTTGGAATCGCACTTGGTGATTTTTAATCTCAAAAATATTTTCAAAACCCTGAGATTGATTAAGATCTTGATATGTCTTCTAAGCAGATAGCCGTGGATTCTGGGTTAATCTTAAAGGTCAAATAAGGTTCAAAGTTTCCTAAGAAAAGAGAAACTGAAAATCACAACATATAGATCTGATTTGTAATTTTCTAGGACTGTTTATAAAAATAAGCGTGAGTGTGTGCATGCATGTGTTAGATCACCCTCATAAACACTTACACACTACAACACTGAAAGTGTTGGTAATAAGATCTTGATACAAGAGTCGACGTAAAGACTGGAACAAAGTGAAGTTAGCGAGATGGGAGAACAACATCAACAATCAGAACTGCGAAAAAGTTATAAGGACACCAGTGGGTACATTCCTAAACTTGTATAGGTCTAGTTTGTGTGCATGTGTGTTATATAGTTTGTAACTGTTATATTTGTTTTAGTGGATTTTTATTTTTACTCCGTAGAGGGAGTCGTGGATGTTTCCTGAGTTGGTTGAGGGTTTACCATGTTAAAAATATCTTGTACTTAATCTTTCTACATCTCCTCATCCCTTTCTGTTTAGTGTGATGATTTAAAACTATTTTAGTTTTGTTTTTCAAAACTAGTTAACAAATCTTGAACAGATCTCGTGCATATTTTTTAAACACATTTTGTGATTAAACCGATTTGATTTCTAGAAAAGAATTTCTTCAAAAAATAGTTCGAAGTTACTTAAATAGTTTAATCTTGTATTAAACGACTTTAGTACCAGTTTTTCAATTGGTATCATAGCTTTGGAAATCTTTTTAAAAGATCTTGTGTTTATGAAATTGTTTTCTTAAAATCAAAACAGTGGACGAGAATAATGAAATATTTGGTAACTTGACCAGACCCCCACTCTTTGATGGAAAAAACTTTTCTTACTGGAAGGTAAGAATGGTTTCTTTCATACAAGGAACCTTGGGAGATGATGTCTAGGATATTATTGAAAATCGTTACACTTATCCTACTAAACCATCCACTGAAGGAAGTAATGAGAGTGTTAGGAAAACATTAAGTGAGTTTACAGAAGAAGAGAAGCCGACTTCTTGAAATAATAACAAAGGCAAGAATGACATATTCATGTCCATAAATGAACATGAGTTCAAAAGGATCTGATCTTGTGACACTTCTAAGGAAGCTTGGGATATACTGATCAATGCACATGAAGGTGACACTTGAGTTAAGGCTGCTAAAACTCAAATGCTTGTTCAGCAGTATAATTCCCTAATTATGTCAGATTTCGAAACCTTTGATGACTTCTACATAAAATTAACTGACATTGTGACCAAACTGCATGCTAATGGGATAACTTATGACAGACATGAAATTGTATCTAAAATTCTAAGGACATTACCACATAAATTTGATAATAAAAGATATGCTATTGAGGAAATGTGTGATCAAAATCTCACTCCTGAATTACTCAGTAGTAAACTTCGAACTGTGGAAATGGAATTAGAATTTAAGAAACAAATGACCCAGTTCCGTAGGAAACAGGCTAGTTCCAACTTGAGTTTTTCCTTTAAGTTGTTGAAAGCTGAATTTACTATTTCCAATGATGATTCTAATGAGGAATGTGATATAGATAGTTTGGATATTCAAATTACCTTGATGTCAAACCAATTAAAGAAAATTGTCAAATTTAGAAATAAATTGGCAAACAGACAAGGCAAACCAAATTATCCAAGTCAGTCTAACTATAAACCTCATGAGAAAGGTCAAGACAAACATCACAAAGACATGAGACCCAATAAAGACTTCAAGAACATTGAGTGTTTTAGACGTGAAAAACTAGGACACATAGCACAAGACTGTAGAGTGAAACTGAACACTGCTGATAAACCTACTAGGGCCAACATTTGCAAAACATGGGATGATTCAAGTGATTCTGAGAATGAGGAACCTGAATCTTCTGATTGCTTTGATCCTTGCATGTATTTCTTTACTAAGATTATATACAATGATGATATGCCTATGTATGATAATGATGATAGTAAATATACTCCTGCTATTGTGAATCATGCTGCTACTGGTTTAGATGCTTTACTTTCTGAGAATATTGTTAGTTCTACCATAGGGTGTGTGAGACAAAAGGAATGCGATAATGACGATGTCAATGGGTCACTTCACATACTGCACATACTGCACTTAGTGACTCAGACAGTGAAGACACCCCTGACGTTCACACACTTTATGCAAAAACGCTTAAGAAAATCACTAGACTAGAAATGATAGTGAAAGATCTCACTAAGAAATTAAAAGACCTAAGTCTGATGGTTAAACTTAACGCTGAAGAGTATACTACCCAATGTCTAACTCATGAAAATGAAGTTAAAAATCTTGATCAAAAATTGAAGAATTTGATCGAAGAAAATGAAACCCTAGAGAAAAAATATAAAGGGACATTATTAGAATTGGAACAATCTAAAGAAAAGACACAACAGTTTTAAATTTTTTTTGCTAAATTTGAAAATAACTCGTACTGTTTTGATGGATTTGTTGCTGATTCCAAAACCAATTCTGATGATTGAACTGGAAAAGTATTTTGCCCCAATTTGAAGACTTAAACTACAATTTTTGAACCAATTAAGTTTGTGCTAGGAGGCAAAGACCTATAGAAACTTGTCCAGACTTTCATTCAATGAAAAATGAGTTTGACAAAAACCAATCTAAGTTCGATATTATTGAATCAAGTTACTCTAAGTGTGAAAGTTCACCTAAGACTAAATATATCTGCCCCCTATTAGGAAGATTGATTCGGTCTTTCAAACTGTACTCCCTAGGAATAAGGTTCAACCTCAAAATCTCATCAAGCCTATGTTTAGAGACTTTCCTATGGAGATACCATCTTTGAGCAATCTATAATGCTCTTACTGTGATCTATATGGTCATTCCTTTGAAGGTTCCTACTCTATACGTATAGTCAACCCTGTTGTTGATGTAAAAAATTAGATCACTCTAATAATTCAATCACAGATTAATAAATGAGATAAAGAATTTTAAAGTGGTTCAGCCTTATAAGAATGGCCTACATCCACTGTTGTTTTATTGCTAAGTTTTTGAGAATTCTTGATTACAAGTTATCTCAAGAAATTCCGCTCTGGGAGTCCCGTCTCCCTACAATGAGGATTGTACAATGTATTTATAGCCCTGAGGCTGTAGTGTAAAAGGGTAATACATTAAATGATATACATATGAAAGGGTAATACATTTAATGCCCTCGTGCGCATCCAAATGATAAGCTTTTAATGAGCAGTTAAACTATTGGTATCCTGCTTCGAGGTGCAGCTCAGACCGCCATGAGTTGCTCGGACCGCCTAAGCTTCTCGGTATTTAAGAGTTCCTCGGAGAGGCATTGTTCCTCGGAGCTTGTGAGTTCCTCGAGGAACTTGTCTTCCTCGTTGTAGTCTTGTTCCTCGGAGCGAGAGGGTTCCTCAAAAGTGTTTGTTGTTGCCCTGTAGATAGCCACGTGTCTTCATATGATTGGTCCATGTCAGCAGATTAATTTTGGTATCAACAGAAGCCCCCAATGTTTCATAGTTCGAAATTTGAGGAGTATGGAACATTCTTTCTCGGAATACGACATCTTTAAATAGTCTTCCTGATTTTTAGGAGTGTTTCCGTTGTATTTATTTCTCCTTCCCAATTCGTAGAATCATGCTTTTTTGGACTTTTTTGCGTGCTTCGATTCCCGCGTTACTTTTCGTCTTCTTAACCGCTATTGTCCGCTTCGATTCTCGTGCCACTTTCCCCTTTTTAGCCGCTGTTGTCCGCTTTGATTCCCTCGCTATTTTTCATCTTTTTAGCCGCCGGTAACGTAATCATCCTTTTTTATAATCATTACTTCACCATTTCCCAAGGCAAGGTATTTAAACTTCATAGACGCTCCCATCGTCTTCTACCTTTCAAATTTTTATCTTCGAGTTTTACGTCGTCTCTTCCTACTCTCTTGTGCATTAATCTTTTCCGTCGTTCGTTGTCAACATCTCTACTCTTTTTCTGTAAGATCTTCTTCTTTATTCTTCATTTCTTTTATTCATCATCATGGTTTACTCTATTGAGTCTCTTGAAAAGTTTTGCTCTGATTTTTCCATTCCCTCTTGGGTTGTCTTGAGCTTTCTGAGCCTTCTGATTATTTCAATTTGGCTGAGGGACATTGGTTCCCTAGCCTTTTTATTGCTGAATGTGGATTTTCTTTTCCACTAAATCCCTTGTGTCTGGAATTCTATCATTATTTCGACATTGTTCCTGCGATAATATCCCCCAACACATGGAGAATAGTTAATGGGGTGCATAAATTAAATCAAGTCCACTCGCATAGGAATTCCAGAAATCATGTACTGCTATAAATGGGCAGTTAATGATAATATTTTTTATTTAAAAACTAAATTTTTAAATAGAGCCTTAGTAGTCAATCTCCCTGATGCCAATAGGGATTATTTTGAACATGGGGTTGTCATAAAAAATTGGCAACACCCTCCATTAGCTGGAGATGAGGTTTACCAAGGTCCCAGATGCCCTCCTTATGGCAACGGGATAGGTTATTTTTATTTTATTTTATTTTGAAATCATGTTTCTTTTGTGTTTGATAAAATGTGCCACTGATAACAATGTTTATTTATTTGCAGTTGATAACAAAAGAAAGTTCCCAAAGGAAGAAGATGTTAATGTAAGACATCTGAAACTTATCTGGAGTCTGCATCAGAGTGTTGCCGACGAGCACATTAGGTCGGCCTTGTATCTGCTCCAGTACAAGAGCTACACCACTTCCTTCACTTCTCGTCCAGTGATAAGTGAATTAGAGCCAGTTCCTGCTTCCACAAGCTCATCACCTGAATCCCATATTCTTTTAAGTGAAAGGATGAAGAAGAGAAGACCTCCTGCCTTATTTGAGAAGACTGCCTCCGGTTCTTGGGAGGTAAAAAGGAGTAGGATTGATGTCCCAAGTGAGGGGACGAAGAAGACTGATGCAGCTCCTTCAGCTGCTTCTGTTAAAGTTGCCGAGAAGCCCGCAGTGGCTCCGAGCAGTTCTGCTGCTCCTGGAGAGGTGATTGTGATATCACCGACCAAGGATTATTCCTTGGTTGAATCTGAACCTGTTCCCCCAAGGAGACTGAAGAAAATCTCCTCGATCAATTTGGCTGACACCACTACTCAGCCCCCAGCTGCTGGGACTGTAGTTCCCACTTTTGTTCCCCCGAGCTCTGCCATGAGCTCGGTAAAGTCCTCGACCATTCCCGAGGTACAAGGTATTGAAGAAAACCTTACTAGGGACATGGTCACCTCACTAGCTGCTCGCCACCTTACTTATGTAAGTCTCTTTACTTTGAATTTTTCATATTTCCTTTGTCATTTCTATTTTTAACTTTCTTTCTTTTTCTGTTCACAGTTGACGAGCTGCTTCAATATAATCCTGAAGAAGGATGAAGCGATCAAGGCTTCTTGCTCCTCGTCCAGTGTGGAGGGAGATTTGGAAGAAGCTACCAAGTCTCTGGAAGATTCTCTTCATAAATATGATGATGACAAAGCTGTCTGGGAGAAGAAGCTTGCCTCCAACGAGCAGGAGAAAGCTCGAGCTATTAAAGCCTCCAAGGAGTTGGAGAAGAGAATAAATGCCTTGGAGAAGGCAAATAATGAGCTTGAAGAGAAGCTCAAAACTGCTGGGGAGCTAAAAATAAACTCAAGGCTGCCGAGGAGGAGTTGGCTAAACTTCAGGAAGTAAGTCAGCAGAAGGAGGAGGTAGAAAATAAGTTGAAGGCTGCTGAGAACTTGCTGTCCGAGAAGCTCTCCTCAAATAAATTGAAGAGGAAAGTCGCGGTGAAGAAGTCCTTCAACTCTGGCTGGGACAAGGGGTGGAATAAGGGGTTGGCTACCATGGTATCTCAAGTGGACTATGGCAGTCTAAAGTACTTTAGGGATGGATGGGTCGCTGCCCTTCAGGAAATGAAGGTCGACGAGTCTTTCGAGCTCTTCCAGAGACATATCCCTGGTCCCCCTCCTACTCCAGAAGAATTAGAAGAGGACGAAGCTACCTATGAGGAGTCTTCAATGGTGATGGGAGATCACCCCCCAGCCATCCAGTATGCTGCCGAGAAAGTCGTTTCTTCTTCCGAACAACAGCTGATGCTCTCCGAATAACCCACAGTTCCCTCCGAGCAACCTGCTTCCTCTTCCCAACCTCCCGAGAAGGTTTTGGGAGATAAGGAAAATGTGTAGTGTTGTTCGGGCTTTTCTTTATGTTTTTCTTCTTTTGTCAAATGTAATCCAGAACTTGTAACTCTAAATTGTATGATCTAATAAAACTTGAATTTTCTTGCATACTGTTGTCTATTTTCTATTCATACTCTGCTTATTCTTCTTATTGATGATTGCTCTTTCTCTTCTCTGCTAGTTTTTGGCCAGGATGGAACTGCTATCTGCCCATGATACAAAGTTGTTGCAGCAATGTAATGAGTACTTTAAGGCTGGTCACACTGACTTGAGTGCTGCACAAGTTACCGACATCCTCGGACAGGATGCTTCAGAACAGGCAGTTGAAGCATATCAGTATCTGAAGTGTCTACTTGACCGAGCAGTGGCCAATAATGTGGCTTACTATGAAATGATCGAGGATCTCCAGTGCACCCTCGAAGACCTTCAGAATCAATACAAGGAATCAACTGCTCTGTTGCATGAGGGTTACGAGAAGAAATACAAACTGATCATGGCTGACAAGGGCTACGAGAAGCTTTTTGCTGGATATGATCTGAGGGAGAGAACTTTAAAGGGTGAAGTCGAGGAATGTAGACAGATTGCCAAGTTGCTGGAGCAAGAGAACAACAACTTGCAAAAAGATCTATCACAATTGAAGTCTGCAGCCTCCACTTCCAGTGCCTTGATCCCAGTGACCGACGAGGGATTCTCATTCCTAGAGGTTGAGAATGCCAAGTTGAGGGACGAGTTGGAGACTTTGAAGAGTTCTGGCACCTCTACATCTTCTCGCGTTTGAGCAAGAGCTCCTCGGGGATGAGGAAGAGCAGCTCGGGTTCTTATCGAAGAATAGAGAACTCAGTCTGCGTTAGAGAACCAAGCTTTCCAATTAATGGCGAAGAACCAGGCTTTGTCTGACATGTCAAAGAAAATTAGGGACTTAGAAAAACAGCTCTCTGTGCAGAAGTCCGTCTTGGATAATAAGGAGCTTTTTATCAAGAATCTCCACGAGCAGCTAGAAAGGCTAACCTATCAATTCCACAAACAGCCCAGGGAGTTCTGGATGGCTGGATACAACGAAGCACTATTCCACTTGGACGATCGTATCCAGAATGCCAACAATGAGGGCTACAAGCAAGGTTGGCTGAATGCCTTAGGTGTGTTGAAGCTCGAACAAGATCATTTTCTGTGGGATTACCATGATCCCGACTTGCTCGACTTGCCTGTGCCACCATACAATTTGGAGATGGAGTGGATCCCTGCTCGGGCCATTCCTCGGAACTTAATTTCAAAGTATCTCGGTGACTACAATCTTCACTCTCAAATCGAGGTATCTCGTCTCGAGCATCTCTTAGATCGACCATCCGTGATGAATGTCAGGATGCTGAAGGATCTTAACTTTATCAATTATCCGCAGTCTTTAAATGATCCGCCTGCTGGCGAGGAACCTGTGTAAAAAACAGAGGGGAAGAGACCAGTAGAATAGGAATTTTTGATGTAAAAGTTAGTGTACATGTCAATGTAACTGTAATTTCATTATCAATGTAATTTATTTTGAATTCATGAAAGACTTTCATTTTTGTTTGCAAATCTTGATTGCTATTGTCTTGTATTTATCAAACACTTTATATTTATGCATATCTGTAAAAAAAATAACGATATTGTGTTGTTTGTCGATCAACTCAGTAACAATTAAAAATTACAAGTATTAGTACTGTTGCTCGATCACTTAATATTAAAGTAATGAGTATAAAAATGTTGTTTAAATTTTTTTCAACCAACTAAGGTTGTTAACTTATGCTTGTCGATCAACTACAGTTAGTGGGTTTTTATCCTCGACCAGCCATACTTGGTAGATTTTTCATAAAATGTGTCCGACCAACCAAGGTCGTTAAATTCTTCTTGTCGACCAACTATAGTTAGTGAGTTTTTATCCCCGACCAGCCATACTTGGTAGATTTTTCTCTTAAATGTTTCCGACCAACCAAGGTCGGTAAATGTTCATTGTCGACCAACTACGATTAGTGGGTTTTTATCCCCGACTAGCCATACTTGGTAGATTTTTATCTTTTTCATAAAATGCGTCCGACCAACCAAGATCGATAAATTCTACTTGTCGACCAACTACAGTTAGTGGGTTTTTATTCCCGACCAGCCATAGTTAGAAACTTTTGCACTTTCTGGAATAATCTTACCTCCCGACCAACATAAGTTAGCATTTTCGAGAATGTACGTACCTTCCAACCAACATAATTTCTCATTTGAGAGCATATTTTGTTTGCTAGCCAAACAGGTTGGCATTTTTAGGAATATATCGTTTCCTAGCCAAACAGGTTGGCATTTTTAGGAATACTTCGTTTCCTAGCCAAACAGGTTGGCATTTTTAGGAATATATCGTTTCCTAGCCAAACAGGTTGGCATTTTTAGGAATATATCATTTCCTAGCCAAACAGGTTGGCATTTTTAGGAATATTTCGCTTCCTAACCAACCGAAGTTGGCATTTTTAGGAATATCTTGTTTCCTAACCAACCGAAGTTGGCATTTTTAGGAATATTTTCTTTCCTAACCAACCGAAGTTGGCATTTTTAGGAATATCTTGTTTCCTAACCAACCGGAGTTGTCATTTTTAGGAATATTTTGTTTCCTAACCAATCGAAGTTGGCATTTTTAGGAATATATTATTTCCTAACCAACCGAAGTTGGCATTTTTAGGAATATCTCACTGAGCAGTATGAGCTTTGCCGAGTAGTGTGTAGCACTAGTATTCCCCAAAAAATTCTCAATAAAAAGAGAGACTTTGGCAGAATATCTTCATTTTATTCATACTGATGGAATTGTGTTACATATACATCACTGATAATACTTGCGTAGGTGCTCTGCATTCCATGCATTCTTGAACTCCTCCCCCTCTAGAGTTGCTATTCGATAAGTTCCTGGTCGAATAACTTCTGTAGCTCGGTATGGTCCATGCCAGTTTGCTTCTAGCTTATTGTGCTTTTGAATTACTTTCTTCAGCACATAGTCTCCTTCTTTCAGGTCGCACTTCTTCACCCTTTTCTTGTGGAACAGAGTTGCTCACTGCTGGTAAGCAGCATTTCTAATGGCTGCTTCTTCTCTAACTTCCTCGAGCATGTCTAAATCCAGTCTTCTCATTAAGTCGCTGACAGGGGAATTGAAATTCAGTACCCTGTGTGTTGGAAGGCCCAACTCGGCAGGTATGATAGCTTCACTTCCAAATGCCAGCATGTATGGTGATTCTCCAGTTGCTACTCGGGGAGTAGTTCGGTAAGCCCAAAGTACTAATTGTAACTTGTTGATCCAGTTTGCTTTTGCATCATCCAATCTGTTCTTCAAGCCACTTAGCAGCGTTCTGTTTGTCACTTCAGTTTGTCCATTGCTTTGAGGATGGCCTGGTGCTGAGTGGACCTTCAAAATATTTGATTGATGACAATAGGCGGCAAACTCCTCGTTATCAAATTGTGTTCCATGGTCTGTGATGAAGGCATGAGGTGGACCATATCGACAAATGATGTTCTTCTAAAAAATTGGTACACCTTCTCGTACGTTATGTCAATGAGTGGCTCAGTTTCTACCCATTTAGTAAAATAATCCACTGCGACGACGAGATACTTGAACCTTCCTCGGGTCGTTGGCAGTGGCCCAACCAAATCAATTCCCCACATGGCAAATGGCCAAGGGGAAGTTATGGGTGTCAACAATGCTTGTGGAGTTCTTCGGATGGAGGAAAAGCGCTGGCACTTGTCACATTTCTTGGCGTAGGCTATGCAATCAGCCCTCATCGTCGGCCAGTAGTATCCTTGCGTCATCATCCTTTGCAAGAGTGTTCGACCTGCTACATGTGCTCCATAGGACCCTTCATGGATCTCTTCAATCAAATATTTCACCTCGGAGGGATGCACGCATCTCTATAAACCTGCCATAATTCCTCGTCTATATAAAACACCATTAGTTAGTACATACCGAGCAACTTTAAACTTCAACTTTTTGGCAGCGAGCTTGTCAATTGGCAATTCTCCCTCCTCAATATACGCCGTGATGGAATCCATCCAAGATGGTCCTAAATCAAGGGTGATAAAGTTCATCGTCAGATCTTCATCTATGCTCCGACCATATAACACTTCAATTAGGATTGTTCGTCGTAGGTCGGTGCGAGTAGCTGATGCTAGTCGAGCTAGGGCGTCTTCTCTCGCATTCTCCATTCTTTGTATTCTGACCAGCTGAATAGCGACAAATTCTGACACCAGCTCCTTTGCCTTTGCATGATATCTGATCATTAATTCTCCTCTAACTGCATATACTCCCATTATTTGGTTTATGATCAATTGAGAATCACTGAAAACAATGACCTGTTGTGCCTCCATAATTTTTGCTAAACCAAGTCCTGCAATCATGGCCTCATATTCAGCCTCATTGTTGGAAGCTTTGAATTGGAAACGCAAGGTGTATTCCATATCGACCTCATCCGGAGTGCTCAAAACTATCCCCGTGCCGCATCATGCAGTGCAAGATGAGCCATCTGCATATAGTCTACATATAGGTAACTCGTCTTCAAATTTCTGATCAGTTAGAGTTCCTCGGTGAAATATTTGTTCCTTCCTTTCCTCCTCAGGTTTTTCTTGCTCTTCGTCGATCATTTCTCCTTGCCCTTTTACCAACCGGAGTTGGTCTGAGCCCGAAGTCAATGATCTTGTAACATCCACTAGCCCTTTTACCAACTGGAGTTGGTCTGAGCTAGTGTTTGTTGATCCTGTAACATCCACAGGTTGATCATCGATCAATTCTCGTTTCTCATCTGAAATCCTCACAACTATCTCTGCGTCACATCCTGTAACATCCACACACCCTTTTACCAATCAGAATTGGTCTGAGCTTGTGTTTTTTGATCCTGTAACATCCACAGGTTGATCAGCGTGCAACTTTTGTTCCTCGGAGCTATCAGGATAGGTGAACTTTGCTATAAAATCTGCTACAGCTTGCCCTTTAAGCGATGATCTGGGTTCATAGACTATATCATATTCACCGAGTTCTATTGCCCAGTACATCAATCTTCTTGATTTTTCTGGCTTATGCAGGGCTTGCCTCAATGGCATATCAGTATATACTACTATGGTATGAGCCTGGAAATATGGCCTCATTCTCCTACTCGCCTCAATCAGCGCCAGTTCCAATTTCTCCAGCCTTGGATATCTGATCTCTGCTCCTCGGAAGGCCTTACTTGTGTAGTAAATTGGATTTTGTACTCCATTATCCACTCTGATCAACGCCGAGCTAACTGCATTCTCGGACACCGTAGGGTACAAGTATATTTTTTCTCCCATCACTGGCCTGGACAACAGTGGAGGTGCTCCCAAGTATCTCTTCAAGTCTTGAAAAGCCTTCTCCCATTCGTCATTCCACTCAAAAGTCTTTCTGAGTGTCTTGAAGAATGGGAGACATCTATCAGTTGCTCGTGACACAAATCTATTGAGTGCTGCTACTCGTGCTGTGAGACTCTGTACTTCCTTCTTCGTCGTTGGAGATCGCAACCCTAATAGAGCTTTGATCTTTTCAGGATTTGCTTCAATGCCTCGTTGATTGAAAATGTACCCGAGAAACATGCCTTCTCGTACTCCAAAGATGCACTTCGTCGGGTTCAGCTTCATTTGATATTTATCTAGTTGATCAAAAGTTTGACTTAAGTCAACTAGATGATCGGCAACTTTCTTGCTTTTCGTCAGCATATCGTCAACATAGACTTCCATATTGTCACTGATTTGTTCAGCAAAGACCTTGTTCATCAGCCTCTGATATGTCACACCTGCATTTTTCAAACCAAAAGGCATAACATTATAACAATAAGTTCCCCTAGGGGTAATGAAAGAAGTACTATCCCTGTCTTCAGGTTTCATTTTAATTTGATTGTAGCCAGAATAAGCATCCATGAAGCTCAGCAACTCGTGTCCTGAGGTAGCATCCACCAATTGATCAATTTGGGGCAATGGAAAATGATCATTTGGTCATGCTTTGTTGAGATCGGTCAAGTCCACACACATCCTCCACTTGTTGTTCTTCTTCTTTACCATTACCACATTGGCTAACCAATCTGGATATTTAACATCTTCAATGAAACAAGCTTTCTGGAGCTTCTCAACTTCCTCCTGTATAGCCTGATTCTTCTCGGGACTGAATACTCTTCTTCTCTGCTTCACAGGCTTGATCTCCTTATTCACAATGAGCTCGTGACATAAGAAGTTTGGGTCTATCCCAGGCATATCTTCATGACTCCACGCAAAAGTTTGTCTTCTGCTTCTAAGGAAAATTATCAATTCCTGTTTTAATGAGGCTTCCAACGATGAACCTATTTGAGTAGTTCGCTCAGGGTGCTCGTCGTCCAGAATGATGTTTTCAGTAGCTTCCACCACTTGACCCTTCACGAGTTGTGACTCATCTCGAGGATCCAATGTTTCAATTTCTGCACCTTCATCCACTTGATAGGTAGTAGTCTTTTTCTTTGATTCTTCCAATTCTTCTTGCTCGGCGGATGAATAATAGCATTCCCGAGCTACTTTCTGATCACCTTTCACAACTCCTACTCCAAAGTTTGTTAGAAATTTTAGGCATTGATGCACTGTAGATGGTACGGCTTTGAACTTCTTCAATCCTACTCTTCCCACGATGATATTGTATGATGATTGGACATTCTTATCCATCACAAAGAAATGTATTCTTTCTGTTCGACAAGCAGGCCACGTACCAATGAATATATCCAACTTGATCGTCCCAAGTGGAAATACGTTCTCGCCAGCAAAACCAATGAGGGGTCTATGGTAAGGCTCCAGTTGAGATAACTTTAGATTTAAACTATCAAAGCACGAGTAGAACATGATGTCTGCCGAGCTACCATTGTCGACCAGTACTCTTGAAATCATGAATTCCTTCATTCTCATTTTGATCACCAGCGGGTCATCATGAGGATATAAAACACTTGCAAGGTCATTTTTTGAAAAACCGATAACCAATTTCTCCTTGTTCACCTTTCTCGGGCAATCTTCCTCAGCTAGATTTATTTGCTGAATGTACGAGCAAGCTTGAGCCTCACCGAGGTAAGCTTTTTTTTTTTTCTGCAGTAAGGTCTCCTCCTCCTGCATCTCCTCCTGTAATAACATTACAATCAAATGACCCAAAGCGTATTGAAAATACCTCTCGTTCTGGCTGCCTTGGTTTCTTGGGAAGATCGGGATCATCCTCTGGATCAACTTCATGGTTTCTCTTCTTGTTCTCCTCTGCTCGACGAGGAGATCTAGACCTCTCCCTAGTTCGGTTGTTGTTTCTTCTTTCGCCTCCCCGATCAACATACTTTGTTAGCTTTCCTCGTCGGATGAGTGTTTCAATCTCATTCTGAAGAGCTATGCAATTTTTGGTCATATGGCCATGATCTTTGTGGAACTCACAATATTTTTCCCTATTCCTCGTATCAGGGTCTGCCATTATTTTCTTTGGCCAGTTTAACTCCTCGCTATTCTTAATTTCTTCCAGGACGTGGTTGATATTTACCTTCAAAGGAGTGTAATTATCAAATTTCCTCAAGACCTCCCACGACGACCTATTTTTGGATTGTTTGTTACCACCATTATTCTTATGTTCTTTCCTCTTAGCTTTATCACCTTCCACCTTGGTTTCTTTGGCATCCATATTCTTCTTCGCAGACATAGCCTCCTCGGCATTCATAATCTTGGACGCTTTTCCCATAAGCTCCGACATGGTGCGAGGTGGATCTTTGGCCAAAGTCTAGTACAACTTGTTTGGCAGTAGTCCACTCATCAAAGCGGTAATCGTTGTCTTCTCCTCATAATCAACGACTTCGAGTTTCTCGTTATTAAAACGAGTTATATAATCTCTGGTACTCTCACCAACTTTTTGTCTAACACTTAACAAATGTGCTACTCGTTTAACTGGCTTTGCTCTAAAGCAGAAATTCCTAATGAATAGTTCAGCCAGTTGAAGAAAAGTTGAAATCTTACCCCGAGGAAGACTATTATACCATATTTGAGCAGATCCGATAAGTGTTCCCGAGAATGCTTTGCATCTCATCTCATCTGGGACTGCATAGATGTCGGCTGCAGCTTGGTATTGTTCTATATGGAGGATAGGGTCAGTCTTTCCATCATACTTGGGAGTCACAACAGGTGCTTTGAACTTTGATGGTGTTGGAAAATTAACAATGTCCTGGACAAAAGGCGTTCCTCGAACAAAGGTTCGTTGTAGAGGGTTCTTGGCCTTAGCCATTTCCCCTAATTTATCCTCCAGCCTCTGAATAGATCCTTTCCATGCATCATTTTTTTCCTCAGGCCTATTGGTTCGAGTAACTGATCGCGTTGAAGTGGCTTCCTGGGATTTATCTTGACGAGCAGCTGATCAGTCATAGGATCTATCTTGACGAGCAGCTGGTCGCGACTGGGAAGATCCTTCCCTTAAATCTGATGGTCGTCGAAAGCTCCTCGACGTTGCATTAAGAGGACTTTTGTTCCTCCTAGGGCCTAATCGGTCGAAAGGAGAAACCCTACTTAATATTTCCAATGCGCTGGTCCTTTCTGGGGAGAGGGTGACACGTTGTTCAGTATCCGTGGCTCAAACCGACAAAGTTTGCCCAGGTTGATAAGAGAAATCATCATATTCCTCATTGCGATGTGAGTTAGTACGCCTAGTATGCGAAGAAGGCGCACGGGTATTTCTTTGAATGCTTCGTGGTTCGGAATGGGCTAATGCACCGCCATGGAGGGTTTGGATGAGTTGTCGCATTGTGTCTTGCATGACAGTCTGGCCCTGAGCCAGATTTGCCATTATTCCAGACAGATCTGGAATAATTGGTGGAGCGGATGGATTTGGAGGAGTGCCAGCGTTTCGATTGCTAGATTCAGGAATATCCTCCATTGGTAAGGGATTGTTTTTGATGAAAAACGATATTATCAGTCGTTTCCCATAGACGGCGCCAATCTGTTGATGTAAAAAATTAGATCACTCTAATAATTCAATCACAGATAAATAAATGAGACAAAGAATTTTAAAGTGGTTCAGCCTTATAAGAATGGCCTACGTCCACTGTTGTTTTATTGCTAAGTTTTTTAGAATTCTTGATTACAAGTTATCTCAAGAAATTCCGCTCTGGGAGTCCCGTCTCCCTACAATGAGGATTGTACAATGTATTTATAGCCCTGAGGCTGTAGTGTGAAAGGGTAATACATTAAATGATATACATATGAAAGGGTAATACATTTAATGCCCTCGTGCGCGTCCAAATGATAAGCATTTAATGAGAAGTTAAACTGTTGGTATCCTGCTTCGAGGCGCAGTTCGGACCTCCATGAGTTGCTCGGACCGCCTAAGCTTCTCGATATTTAAGAGTTCCTCGGAGAGGCATTGTTCCTCGGAGCTTGTGAGTTCCTCGGGGAACTAGTCTTCCTCGTTGTAGTCTTGTTCCTCGGAGCGAGAGGGTTCCTCGGAAGTCTTTGTTGTTGCCCTGTAGATAGCCACGTGTCTTCATATGATTGGTCCATGTCAGCAGATTAATTTTGGTATCAACACCTGTCTTTAATTCTCATGTGTATCAAAATTTTTACTATTCTAGGAGAAGCTGTAACAATTATGTTCTTCCTAGACAACCAGACAAAAACACTACTATAGAGGAGAAAGACCAAACCTAAAAGATCATTTCCAAGAAGTATTCCTAAACATTTTTCTAAACCAAATGCTCTCACTTTCCATAAAATTCAGCCTCATGCATAAAACTTTTTTCAACAAAAATCTAATGCTTGAAAATTTTATCAATTAAGAGAAAATAAGCACAAAATAAAAACAAGAGTTGTTTGGGTTAGAAAAGATGAGTTATTACCCCTGATGAAGTGTAATATTGTTATTACTTCTTTAAAAGATGAACACACTCCATCTGGTTGGTATTTAGACTCTGGATATTCAAAACACATGATTGGGGATGATACCAAACTTTTAAACAAAACCAGCTTTGCTGGAGGAAAAGTTATTTTTGGTGATGGTGTATCATCTAAAATCTTTGGTAAAGGAACACTCCAAGAATAAGGATTACCTTTACTTGAAAATGTTCTTCTAGTAAAAGGTCTTAAGGCAAACTTACTTAGTATCTCGCAATTTTGTGACTCAAATCATACTGTCACCTTTTCAAATAATAATTGTAAAATTTTAAATGAAAAAGGTGAGTGCATAATTACAGGACTCAGGACAATTGTTATACTATTCAAAACAGTGCTGAGGTCTGTAACATTACCAGAATGGATGACAATGAGATATGGCATAATCGTATGGGTCACATAAATTATGAAAATCTTAGTAGACTGTCATCTCAAGAAATATTTATAGGGATACCTAAGATCAAACTTATTTCTAACATTGTTTGTGGTTCTTGTCAAGAAGGAAAAAATGTTAAGGCCCCTCATAAGAAAGTCAAAGATATTCTTACCTCTAAACCCTTTGAGTTCATCCATATGGACCTTATGGGTCCTTCTCGAATTGTTAGTCTCTGTGGACAGAGTTATATTCTTGTTATGGTTGAAGACTTCACCAGATTTACTTGGGTAGCTTTCTTAAAACAAAAGTTTGACACATTTCAAACCTTTTTAAAGATTTTGCTTCAAATTGAAAATGAGAAAGACTCTCAGGTAAATAGGATTCGTAGTGATAGAGGTGGAGAGTTCTTGGATACATGTGTTATAGAGTATTGTGACTATAATGGTTATAAACATGAATTTAGTGCTCCTAAGAATCCTCAACAGAACGGTATAGCTGAGAGAAAGAACCGTACCCTTTAAGAGATGGCACGTGTTATGATTCATGCCAAGACTTTACCTAAGTATTTTTAGGTAGAAGCCATTCATACTGCGTGTCACATTATTAATAGGGTCTATCTTAGAAAGAATTCTAAACAAACTCCTTGCGAACTTTGGTATGGGAAGAAGCCCAATCTTAAGTATCTTAGAACTTTTGGCAGTACATGTTATATCTGCAAAGACAGAGAACACTTATCCAAATTTGAGACTTGAGGAGATAAAGCCATCTTTCTAGGATATTCTCCCAACAGTAGAGATTATCGTGTTTATAACCTTCGCACTAAGGCCATAATGGAATCCATAAACGTAATTGTAAGTGACACTACTATAGAGACTAAGACTGGAGAACCAACTATTATGGTAGAGTCTAGAAATATTTTAGAAAATGACTCATCAGAAATAAATGATACTTTACCAATTGAGACACCTAAAGTACCTAATTGGGTTTCTAATGACCATCCCATAAACAACGTTGTTGGTAATCCCAGTGAACCTGTGCGTACAAGATCTCAATTAAGAAACTATGCTCATTATGCATGTTTTGTTTCCCTTGAGGAACCAAAGAATGTTAATGATGCATTGAATGATCCTCATTGGATTTCTGCAATGCAGGATGAACTTGTTTAATTTGTCATTCATGATGTTTGGTATCTTGTACCTAGGCCTGATCACAAAAAGGTTATTAGCACACGTTGGATATTTAAAAATAAATATGATGAAAGTGGGATAGTCATTAGAAACAAATCCAAATTAGTTTCTCAAGGATACTCTCAAATAGAGGGAATAAATTTTAACGAGACTTTTGCTCTCGTAACTCGATTAGAATATGTTTGTCTTCTCTTTGCCATAGCTTGCTACTTACATTTTACGCTTTATTAAATGGATGTCAAATCTGCCTTCCTTAATGGAATTTTGACCGAGGAGGCCTATGTAGAACAACCAAAAGGCTTCATTGACCCTAAATATCCAAATCATGTTTTTCGTCTTAAAAGGGCTTTGTATGGCCTAAAATAAGCGCCAAGAGCCTGGTATGAGTGCCTTTCCAACTTTCTCTTAAACAAAGGTTTTAAGAGAGGCGGAAATGATCAAAACCTTTTTGTCAAACATTTTGACAAACATATCATTATAGCTCAAGTTTATGTAGACGATATCATCTTTGGATCAACTTCCCCTTCAGAAGTTAAATCCTTTTCTAAAATTATGCGTAAAGAATTTGAAATGTCTCTTATGGGGGAGTTGCAATTTTTCTTTAGGTCTTCAAGTCAAACAAAATTCAGAAGGATTATTTGTCTCACAATCAAAATATGCATTAGAGATTATTAAAAAAATTGGCCTTGAGAGTGCAAAAGATGCTAAAACTCCCATGAGTACTACGGTCAAACTGTCTAAAGATGAAACTGGGAAATCCATATATCCAACCCTTTATCGTAGTATTATTGGAACCTTACTATATCTTACTGCCTCGTGTCCTAATATTATGTACGTTGTTTGTGTTTGTGCTCGTTACCAGAAAAATCCTAAAGAGAGTCATTTAACTTGTGTTAAAAGAATTATCAAGTACATTAAAGGCACTCTAAATTTAGGACTTTGGTACATCAATGATGCTCCTAGCACTATAATAGGATACACCGATGCTGATTGGGCAGGGTGTACTGACGATAGCAACAGCACATCAGGCGCATATTATTATATTGGTAATAATTTGGTAGGTTGGAGTAGTAAGAAACAAAACTGCACTTCTTTGTCCACTGCTGAATCAGATTACATATCCGCTGACAGTTGCTGTGCTCAATTAGTTTAGCTTAAGCAAATGCTAAGTTAATATGGTATTAAAGAGAAACAATTACATCTCTATTGTTATAATCAAAGTGCGATCAAAATCTCTAAAAATCCTGTTCAACACTCACGAACAAAACACATAAAAAGAAGGCATCACTTTATCCGTGAATTAGTTGAGACTAAGGAATTAGAAATCAATTATCTTCCTACTGATTTGCAACTCGCAGATATGTTTATCAAACCTTTGGATTATAATAGGTTTATTGCCTTGCGTAAATCAATTGGAATGGTGTGTGCTGAATAATTTCTTGGATTTACATAATTTTTCCCTTTGTCCATTTGAGTCAAAATGGGGGAGAAATTTGAGTCCTATAAGAATTCATTTAATTTGTACATATTCTAAAGAGCTTGTTCTTAGTGATTATTTGCAGCATTCTGTCCATTTTTTCACAGTTATTCTTTGTTATGTTCAAAGTTGTAATAGGGTATTGAATTGTATTTAGTTAAGTTATGTAATTTTCTATTCTAGGAAATGAGTATATAGAATTTTTGTATAGGAATAGGTTTTTACTTTTCTTTTTGTTTCCCTACGAGTCCAAGTTCACTCAAAGGAGATTTTGTATCATATTTCCAAAGGGGGAGATTGAAGCACCTTATACTCTTGACTCACTTGAGTCTATATTCTATAAGTGCTCATCTAGTTTGGAAATAAAAACAAAATTGAGTCCCATCCTAGAAACCAAAGAGCCTAAAATTTTCTCTACATTTTATTCCTCTTGATCTAAGGTATATTTACCAACACTCACACATTAGTATTGCATTCATACATTACATATTGCATATAATTGGTTATAAGTGTGTTGTGTATATTAATTTCCCTTAATTTAAATTTTAATAATTTTTGGGAATTTTTAACATTTTCTTTTTAATTTAAAAAAAATGGAATTAAAAGTTTTGGGGTCAATCTGCAATTTTGAATTGTTAATTATATCTCTGAAAGTTCACTAGGGTAGAAACCGAAAGCTCTAAAGACTTCTAGGTGTTTGTGTAATTTTTTTCAAAATACGCATTTCAGCATTAATCTCAGCCTTACACCTGTCAGCCAAATATCGGTCCGATTTGTGTTTCTTCTGTGAGACATAAGCCTTGCTCATTTCCTACCCTTGGATTGTTTTAATCAACGATCTACATGCGTTCTGGATTAATCCCTATGAATCCCCCTTAAGCCAATCAAATGTGTTTTAATCCACCGCTTATCTTATATCGTTGGATCAAAGTAAACAGCTAAAGGCTAAATCATAGCCCTTGATTTTGAATCTCGTTCTCGAACCTTCTCAGCCCCCTATATAAGGAGCCTTACTCTCAGCCATTTAGAAGCTTTTATCACTTCATCATTTCTAGAGAGAGAAGAGAGTAGAGAGAAGATAAAAAAGAGAGAGAAACCAAAGAGAGAGTTAGAAACCCTAACCCTAAATTGTCCAAAACACCTTTCAAACCCTAACCTCTTTCAAAACTAGTTATATACCAAACACAACCTTGAGTGTTTGAGAGTTGGTTTGTTAAGCTGTTTTGTGATGTAACCTCTTTGTGTTAAGATCTTGTCTCCAACTTAAGCATTAAGCTAGATCTGCATTTCTGTTTCATAGAAATGTTAGATCTGAGCATTTTATGTTACATCACACCTAGATCTTCATTTATTGTTTCTCATCTTGAGAAATCTATTGTTGATTCTTTTCTGTAAATGTTTTCATACTCAAAATCAACAATAATATTTTTTATTTCTAGTTCTTTTGAAACAAGACCTTTGACCTAGTTGGAATCACACTTAGTGATTTTTAATCTCAAAAATATTTTCGAAACCCTAATATTGAATAATATCTTGACACGTCTTCTGAACAAGATAGCCGTGGATTCTGGGTTAACCTTAAAGGTCAAATAAGGTTCAAAGTTTCCTAAGAAAAGAGAAACTGAAAATCACAACATATAGATCTGATTTGTAATTTGTTAGGACTGTTTGTCAAAATAAGCGTGAGTGTGTGCATGCATGTGTTAGATCACCCTCACAAACACTTACACACTACAACACTGAAAGTGTTGGTAATAAGATCTTGAAATAAGAGTCGACGTAAAGCCTGGAACAAAGTGAAGTTAGCAAACTGGGAGAACAATATCAACAATCAGAACTGCAGAAAAGTTATAAGGACACCAGTGGGTACATTCCTAAACTTGTATAGGTATGGTTTGTGAGCATGTGTGTTATATAGTTTGTAACTGTTATATTTGTTTTAGTGGATTTTTCTTTTTACTCCGTAATGGGAGTCGTGGATGTTTCCTCAGTTGGTTGAGTTTTTACCATGTTAAAAATATCTTTTACTTGATATTTCTACATCTCCTCATCCCTTTCTGTTTAGTGTGCTGATTTAAAACTATTTTAGTTTTGTGTTTCAAAACTAGTTAACAAATCTTGAACAGATCTCGTGCATATTTTTTTAAAACATCTTGTGATTTAACTAATTTGATTTCTAGAAAAGTGTTTCTTCAAAAAATAGTTCGGAGTTTTTTAAATAGTTTAATCTTGTATTAAACGGCTTTAGTAACAGTTTTTCAATTTCTAGTGCTTCATTGGCCATACTGGTTGGACTCCCTGCTGTTGGTCGATCTTCCTAGTTGGTCGAGCTCCCTCATTAGTTTGTCTTCTCTGTTAGTCGAGCTCCCTCGTTGATCCCTGACTTGGACTTATGCTACATTTGATGAACCATGATGGCTTGTAATTGGTCCACGTATGGTAGTGAATTTTGGTATCAACAGAAGCCCCCAATGTTTCATACTTGGAGCTGATGTGAAAGTGCGAAAGATTATGTTTTAACATTAGTTCGGGCTACTTGGTCGACTGCAGTCCTTCTAGTCTTGTGAAATTTATCCAGTTTAATTAACAATTTTGAGCGCGAATGGCAATTCTGTAAATATTTTAAATTTTAGCGAGCATTTCTGGGGTATCTTCGTCTTTTCTCTTGTTTGCCTCCATAAACTCAATCATAATTCTTTTTAATCATTACTTTTCCCAATATCCGAGGTGACCTATACAAAGGCGGTGAAACTTTGATCATCTTCTATCTTTCATTTTTGATTCTGCTGTTGTATTTTTTGAACTTTCGTGCAATCATTTTTTTTCCTCTATTCTTCCTGAATCCTTAAACCCTTGCAAGAAATTTTCTTTCTTCTTCTTTGCTTCTTCAATATGATTTATTCTATTGAATCACTTGATAAGTTTAGGATTGATTTTGACATTTCGTCTTCGATTGTACTGGAACATTCCACTTTTCCTTTCAATTTTTTATCTGTTACTGAGGGCCATTGGTTCCCTTCCATCTTTATTGCTGAGTGTGGATTCACATTTCCTCCCAATCCCCCGTGTTTGGACTTTTGTCACTATTTTGACGTTGTACCTGCTAGAGTAGTTCCTAACACATGGAGGGTGATAAACGGAGTATATCGATTAAATCAAATTCATGTAACCCATCTAGGTATTCCAGAAGTAATGTTTTATTATAAACGGGTAACTAAACACACCACTTTTTTATTTAAAAACTAGGGAAGTTATCAAGGCTTTAGTAGTTAACTTCCATGTTTCTAATACGGATTACTTTGATCACGGGGTAGTCGTAAAAAATTGGCAACATGCTCCCTTAAATGGAAATGCTAAATATCAAGGACCTAGATGTCCTATCTTTGGCAATGGGATAGGTTGTTCTGTGTTTAATAATTTTTCTCTGTCTATATTTGATAAAATGTCATACTAATTGTTGCTTTCTAAATTTGATTGCAGTTGATCGGAAGAGAAAGTCCCCCAAAGAGAGCGAAGTGAAATTAAAAGAATTGAATACAAAAATACTGTTATTTGGGAACTTCATAAAAAGGTTGCCGAGGAGCACGTTAGATCTGCTTCTTATTTGCTTCAATACAAAAATATCGTTACTTTCTTTATTTCCAGACCTGTAGTTCCTCCTGCTCTGGTGATTGATCTTGATCATAAAGCTGTTGTTGATTCGAACGTTGTTCTTTATGATATCATGAAGAAGATAAAGTTTCCTGACCTTCTTAGTGACATCACTTCCGGCTCCCAGAAACCTGCTGAAAGGGCCAAAAAGAAGACAAGTGAGGCCATGAAAGACCCCCAACCCCCAAAGACAATGAACTTACTTTGAGAAGACTTAGGAGAGGGCCTGTAGAGAAGCAGGTCGAATAGGTGACTGATGCCGGCCAATAGACCTTAGTCGATTTACCTTCTTCTAATGCTAGTCCTCCAATGGTTATTATTCCTGGTTTGGCCAGGAAGTTGATCAAGTCTGGAATCCTTCCAAACCACAAGGGAGCTGATGCCATGCTGCCCCGAGTAAAGATTTATGAATTGGCTTCTCAGAGCTTTGCATTAGTAAGGTATTTCCATCTTCTTGATTCTGTTGTCTTTATATTTTTCTTATACTAACTCAATTTTCTTCTTTTGCAGTTCTTGGTGCATTTCAATTATATACTGGAGAAGGATGATGTAATTAGGTCCTCTTCTTTAAATAATATGGATGAAGCTTTAGCTAGAATGAAGAAATCTATGCTCTATTCTCAGCAAGCCTTGGAGATTGAGAGAAATACTTGGGTGGATAAATTGAAGACTGCTGAAATTGCTCGGCAGATGTTTGAGGGAAATGCCCTTGAAGCTGAGCACAGGGCTAAGGAAGCTAAGCGTAGGGCAAAGACTGCTGAGGAGCTTATGACCAAATTGAAGAACAACCTTTCCTATGAAAGGTTAAAGAGAAACTCTGTCGTAAAGGAATCCTTCAGTGCTGGTTGGGACAAGGGATGGAACAAAGACATTTTTGCTGCCTCTGCTCAGATTGAATATGCAAAACAAAAATATTTCAGAGATGGTTGGGATGATGCTCTCCAGGAGTTAAACACCGTTGAAGGCTCTAAACTTTTTTAGAGATATATTCATGGTTCTCCTCCTATCATGGAGGATGAAATTGAAGATGAAGTTGGTTCTGGAGAGTCTTCTCTGGTGGTTGAATCTGCTGCCAACCAACCTAAAGTCACTGAGTCTTCTCTTCCCCCAACTGAGAAACTCCCATCTGCAGCCCTCTTTTTTGAGTAAGATGAGAACATTGAGAATGATAGGAAGAAGGTGTAAAGTTGTTCGACATTTGCCCTTTTGTTTTTTTATTTCTTTTTCTTTACTGTTATTGTACCTGAACTCTTCATTATCAATAAAAGAATTTTTTTGTTATTTCTTATCTATTGTTGATTTATGCATGTCTTTCATTCTTATTGTTAATCGGTGGTCATTTTTCCTTGCTTGTTTATAGTGAAGATGGAACATCTGTCTTCCAATGATATCGAGCTAGTGAGGAACTGAATCATTAAGTTTCTTGGTGATGATGCATCAGAGCAGGCTAAAGAAGCCTATAAATATTTTAAGTAATTACTTAATAGGGCAGTAGAAAATAATGTTTCCTACTATGAGATGATAGAATAACTTTAAAAACAGCATAAAGAATCAACTTCCCTGTTGCACCAAAGTTACGAGAAAAAATATCAAAGCTTAATTGTAGGTCGAGTTTTTGATAACTTTGTTTTTGCATATAATAAAAAGGAATCTTTGCTTAAGTTTGAAGTTAAAAAGACTAGAACTGTTGCCAAAATCCCGGAGGAGGAGAATAATAATATAAGGGATGAATTGATGCTTTTAAAATATGCTCCTGAAACTGTTGTTGCTACTACCAATGACAGGTATTCCTTTTTAGAAGTTGAAAATGCAACATTAAGGGAGGAGTTGGAAACATTAAAAAGATTAAGCCTGCATCCTCTTCCCAAATAAGAAATAATCCTGGACGAGGTACCACAGAGGAAGCTAGGACCCAACAAGCCCTTGGGAGATTACGAGCTACATGATGAACTAGAGATCATCCGACCTCCTCACCTGCTTGATCGTCCTAGTAGTAACACTAGAATGCTTTAGGATTTTAACTTCATCAACTCTCCTTATACTTTGGATGATCCTCTTGCTGGAATGGACCCTATTTCAAAAGCTAAAGGAAAACGTCATGCATAATAAGGATTTGTATAGCTTATCTTGTCAATCTTTGATTGTAAATGGATAAAATTTTAGTCAATCTCTGTATATGAGTGTCTTTTTAGTCTTTGACTGTGAATGGAATGTCTTTTTAGTTTTCATCGATTCTATTAATACCCTTAGATTTTACCCAAGTATCGTACCAATTACCAATGTTTTACCATGGTTCTACTTATATGCCTTACTCTTTGGGTATTAGTTACCTTGGTGCCCAGGCATGTGTGGAACATTTGTCCATCTTTTAGCTCAGTTTAGATGAACATTTGTCATCCGAGTCCTCATTAACCAAGCATTTGGGAGTTAGAATTTTTCCTTGCATGTTTTTTGTGTTGACAACTAACATTGTTGGTGACTTTGCTGATTTCGACCAACATTTTGTTGGTGGTTTGTGTTGACAACCAACATTGTTGGTACTTTTGTTGATGCCGACCAACATTTTGTTGGCGGTTTCTGACACATTTGTAGTATAGTGCATAGCACTAGTACTCCGAATTATTTTTTTATGGAAATCATATTTTCATTAATATTTAAATGAACTAAGTACAACATGATTACATCACTGATAATATTTCCTTAGGTGTTCTGCATTAAATTGATTATGGAATTCTTCATCCTCCAAAGTCTTAATTCGACATCTTCCTGGTCGGATAACTGCAGTAATGCGATAAGGCCTATGCTAATTGGCTTCACGTTTGTTGTTCTTCTGAATCACCTTCTTCAAAACATAATCACCTTCGTTTAAGTTCCTTGGCTTCACCATTTTGTTGTAGAAACGAGCAGTCCATTATTGATAGGCTGCATTCCTTAGAGCTGCATCTTCACGTAACTCTTTCAACATGTCTAAGTCCATCCTTCTCATTAAATCACTGACTGGAGTATTGAAATTAAGAAATTCATTAGTCGGTAAGCAGACATCGACAGGAATTACATCTTCACTACCAAATGCTAACATGTAGGGCGTCTCTCTAGTAGCTATTCTAGGGGTTGTTCGGTAAGCCCACAAGACAGAATGCGGTTTATTGATCCAATTACCTTTAGCGTTTTCTAGCCTTTTCTTTAAACCATTCAACAAATTTCTATTCGTTACCTCTATTTAGCCATTTCTTCGAGGATGGCTAGGAGCAGAGTGGATTTTTTGGACATTGGATTGGGCACAATAAATAGAAAATTCATCATTGTCAAATTGTGCCATGATAAGTGATAAAGGCGTAAGGCAAGCCATACCTACTTATGATACTCTTCCCAATAAACTGATAAACTTTTTCATAGGACATATCGATTAAGGGTTCATCTTCTACCCATTTAATGAAGTAATCAACAGTTATAACCAGGTACTTGAACCTTCCTCGAGTGGTCGGTAGAGGCCCGACCAAGTCAATTCCCCCCACAGGAAAGGGCCAGGGTGAAGTGATCAGTGCTAGGAGAGATTGTGGAGTCTTGCGTATGATGGAAAACATCTAGCACTTATCACAATTCTTGGCAAAAGATATATAATCTTGTCTCATAGTTGGCCAGTAGGACCCCTATGTGTTGATTCTTTGTAATAAAGCCCTCCTGACTACATGGGCTCCGCAAGACCAATCATTAACTTCGTCAATTAAATATTTTACTTTAGGTGGATGAACACAGTGTTACAGACTAGAAATCAATCCTCTTCTGTATAACACACCATTATCTAGAACATATCTCCCAGCTTTGTATTTCAACTTCTTAGCTGCAAGTACGTCAGCCGGTAGAATTCCATCTTCAGTATAAGATCTTATGGGATTCATCCAATATGACCCCATGTCAACTGCAATAAAATTAACCATCAGATCTTCATCAATTCTCCTATTAGTAAGAATCTCAATAGGAATAGTTCTTTGCATCTTGGTTCTGGTTGCTGAAGCTAACCGATCAAGTGCATCTACTCGGGCATTTTCCAGTCTCGGAATTCTGATAATCTGAACAGCTGGCAAAGTAGTGAATACCTTCCAAGTTTTAGATAAGTATATGGACATCAATTCTCCTTTAGCTGTATATAATTTTAACACCTGATTTACCACCAATTGTGAATCAGTGTATACCACATCTTGCTCGGCATTCAGTGATATGGCTTAATTTAAACCAATAATCACAGCTTCATATTCTGCCTCATTATTGGAGGCTTGAAATTAGAATCATAGAGCGTACTCTATATCTATTCCATCTGGAGTATTGAGGATGATTCCTGCTCCATATCCAATTACAGAGGATGACCCATCAACATATAGACTTCATATAGGAATAATATTGTCAAACACTTAGTTTGTCAAAATCCCTTGATGGAAGATTTTGTTATTTACCTCCATATATTTCTTTTTCATCTAATGTACTCCGCTGGGGGGTTCTGGTTGCTCGGTGGTAACTTCTTCTGCAATTTCCTTAGCTTAGAATTGGTCGGGTATATCCCTAGTAGGTCTGCTAACTCCTGAGTATTGCTCGGTAGGAGTCCCTTGTTGCTCGGGAACCTCTAGGTAAGAGAATTATGTAATAAAATCCTCCACAACTTGGACTTTTAAAAAATACCTTGGTTCATATACAAGGTCATATTCTGCCAACTCCATAGCCCAATACATCCATCTTTCGGATTTCTCTGGTTTATGCAAATCTTGCCTCAGTGGCATGTTAGTGTATACCACTATGGAATGAGCTTGAAAATATGGCTTCATCCATCTACTAGCCTCAATTAAGGCTAGTGATAGATTCTCCAGCCTGGGACATCTAACCTCTCCTCCTCAAAAAGCTTTGCTAGTGTAACAAATCGGCTTTTAAACTTCATTCTCCTCTCTGATCAAGGTAGAGCTAACAACCAATTTAGAAACAGCCAGATACAAATACAACTTTTCTCCAAACACTGGTTGAGAGAGTAGTGGGGGTGCTCCTAGGTACTCATTTAATTCAAGGAATGATTTTTCACATTCATCGTTCCATTCAAAGGTTTTTCTAAGCACCTTAAAGGATGGTAAACATCTATCTGTTGCTTGGGACACAAATCTGTTGAGTGCTGCTACATGCCCTGTTAGCCTTTAAACGTCCTTTTTAGTAATCGAGGATTGCATTTCTATCAAGGACTTGATCTTATCTAGATTAGCTTCAATACCAGTTTAATTTACTATATACTCGAGGAACATTCCCCCCTTAACTTCGAAGACGCAGTTGGTCAAGTTTAACTTCATCTGGTGCTTCTCCAACTGATCAAACGTTTGGTTAAGGTCGGCAATATAATCAACAAATTTTTTTCTCTTTGTCAGCATATCGTAAACATACACCTCCATGTTTTTACCTATCTGCTCCCCAAATACTTTATTCACCAGTCTTTAATAAGTGGCACCTGTATTTTTTAGACCAAACGACATAACATTGTAGAATAAGTTCCTCGGGGAGTAATAAATGAAGTACTTTATCTGTCTTCTAGCTTCATTTTGATCTGGTTATAACCATAATATGCATCCATAAAACTCAACAGCTCGCTCCCTAAAGTAACATCCACCAACTAATTAATTCATGGTAAAGGAAAATGATCCTTTTTTAGGAAGACCGACCAAGAAAAGTCAACAAGTATAAGCTCGTAATTAGCTTTTCTAAGAACGATCTCTACAGAGTATTGTATCCTCATGACGATTCTTTAGTGATCAAAGTCACGAATTGATTAGCTTGAGCCTCATTGAGGTAAGCCTTCCTTTCAACTATATGGCCTCCTCCTCCTGCATCTCCACCCGTAATCATATGGCAATCAAAATATCCAAAGCTGAGTGTGAATACCTTGCATTCAGGTTGCCTATGCTTCTTTGGGAGATCAGGATCGTCTTCTGGATCATCGGTATGGTTCCTCTTCATTTCTTCTGTAGGCCTAATAGGATATTTAGATCTCTATCAACCTCTACTACGAACATGCCGATTAACAAATCAATTTTCCTCGTCGGATGAGAGCCTCTATCTCATTTCGAAGAGCAATACACTGGTTGGTCGTATGACCATGGTCTTTGTGAAATTCATAATACTTGGACTTATCCCTCTTATCAGCAGGTGATCTTAACTTTTCAGGCCAACTCAAATTATTGTTGTGCTTCATTTATTCCAAAACGTAATGTATATCCACCTTTGAGGGAGTGTAATTGGTATATTCTTTGAGTTGATCTAGGATTTATTTTGCTTTCGAATTCTAGCGATCATTGTGATTCTTGTGCTGTTTCTTATCCGAACTCCCTTCAGACTTCGCTTCCGCCTTTGCATCTGAATTCTTTTTAGCTGCCATAACTTCCTCAGCATTCATAATCTTCACTGCTTTGGTCATAAATTCTGTCATCTTCTTTGGGGGATCTTTCACCAAAGTATAACATAGTTTGTTGAGGAGAAAACCAATCATAAGGGCAGTGATTGCGGTCTTCTTCTCGTAATCAATAACCTATAATTTCTCATTATTGAAATGAGTGATGTAATCCCTGGTCCTTTCTCCCACCTTCTGTCTCACACTAAGAAAATGAGATACTCGCTTCACTGGTTTGGATCCAAAGCAAAAATACCCATAAATAGCTAAGTGAGTTGATGAAAGCTAGAAATCTACCCCCCCCCCCTGAGGAAGACTATTATACCAGATTTGAGAAGATCTAATGATTGTTCCTGAGAATGCCCTACACCTCATATCATCAGGTGCAACATAGATATCGATCGTTGCTTGGTATTGTTCTCTATGAAGAACTAGATCAATCTTCCCATCATACTTGGGAGTGACCAATGGAGATTTAAACTTAGTGGGTGTAAGGAAATTTATAATGATTTGCACAAAGGGAGAAACTTCTTTGGGAGGATTCTTGGCGTTGGCCATTTCTCCCAATCTATCTTCCAAACACTGAATGAACCCCTTCCAAGCATCATTGCTAGCACCAGATCTATTGGTGATGACTCTTTCATTTCAACCAATTGATTGTGCTGAACTTTTCTCTTGCGAACATTCTCTTTCAATGGACCTAGCAGTTCGTCGGGCATTCGATCTAGACTAGGCCGAACCTTCCCTCAAGTCGCTTGGTCATCGAGTATTTCCCGATGCAACCCGAAGGCCATTTCTATTTGGGGATCTTCCTATTAATCCCTATTTACATGGGACATTTCCTAATAGGTCCTATCCCAATAATTTTTTCTTAATAGGTCCTATTTGTACATATAGTGAATATTCACTGTATGTTTTCAAATAGGACCTAATGGAACAAAAATATTTTTTCATGGGAACTGATGGAGCAAAAAAAAGTTAGGAAATATTGAACTACATACTTAATAAACGGGACTAATTGATAAAAACTCCTTTCTATTTCCCCTGGGTCCCAAACGATTGAAAGGAGAGGCCCTACTTAGACTTTCTAAGGCACTCAGTCTTTCTGGAATAAGGGACTGTCCATCATAGGAATTAGGATTCCTAATAGAAAAATTTACTCTAGTACGGTACGAAGGATCCTTTGAAGTTCTAGAATGGCTATGCCCAACACTCCTTATCGATGGCGGTGGCATATTCCTTTGACTGGACTATGTAGGAACTCCGGCTTGAAGAGTTTTGGCCAATTATCTTAACGTATCCTTCATAGGCTCTTAACCTTTGGCCAGGCTAGGCAAAATTCCAATTAAATCTTTGTTACATGGAGGGACCATAGGGATTACGCGAAATTCCCTCATTTTTGTTACTTATTTTAGTGATATCAGCCATATATGATGAATTAGTGATAACATTTAGCAATACGTTCCCACAGACGACGCTAATCTGTTGATGCAAAAACTAGACTAGTCCTAATTAATCGATCACAGATAAATAATTAGAATAAATAAGATAAATGAGATTTTTAAAGTGGTTTAGCTCAATGGAAAAGCCTATGTCCACTGTTATGTATTACTTGGCTGCTTTGATTTCTTTTTTTGTTCCCCCTGTAATGAGGGTGTTACAGTGTATTTATAGACTAAGACAAGTGTCAAGAATCTTCATGTGAAAGGATGGAATGCCTCCATTTATTAGGCATTTTCATCAATACACAATTAGAATTAAACATAAGACTGCTGGCACTTTATTGGCCATACTAGTTGGACTCCCTGTTGTTAGTCAATCTTCCTAGCTGCTCGGGCTCCCTAGTTAGTCGGGGATTTGTATCATGTTGACTTGAACTTTTGATACATTGGATGACCCATGCTGGCTTGTAATTGGTCGACGTAAGGTGGTTAATTTTGGTATCAACACTAAGTAACAATGTGAATGCACATTAACATATTGCCAAAATACAGTCAAAACACAGAAAATAGAGAATAAAGTAGTACAATTTCACATGTAATTTACATCTTTATATGTGTACTTTACTACAGTTTTCTTATCAGGTACATACATATGCGTGTACTTTGTTAAAGGTCAATATCGGTAAATGCCGCTGGCACGGACCCATAATCATATACCCAATCATAACATGATAAGTCTATTTAGTAACGAAACTAAGTAACAAAGTAAAAGTATATTAACATATTGCCAAAATACAGTCAAAATACAAACAATAGAGAATACATTAGTATAATTTCATGCGTACTTTATGTCTTTATGCATGTAGTTTACTGTAATTTTCTTGTGAGTAAAATACATATGCATTTACTTTTGTTAAAGGTCAAGATTGGTTAATACCACTGGCACGGAACCACAAACATATGCTCAATTGTGACATGATAAGTCTATTAGGTCATGAAACTAGGTAACAAAGTAAATGCATACTAACATATTGCCAAAATACATCCAAAACACAAACAATAGAGAATAAAGAAGTACAATTTTACTTGTACTTTATATCTTTATAAGTGTACTTTACTGCAATTTTCTTGTGAGCTATATACATATTCATGTACTTTTGTCCAAGCTCAAGATTGGTTAATGCCGCTGATGCGGACCCACAGATACATGTCCAATCATAACATAATAAATCTATCAAGTCATGAAACAAAGTAAGAAAGTAAATGCACAATAACATATTGCCAAAATACAGTTAAAACACAAACATTAGAGAATAAAGCAGTAGAATTTCACGTGTACTTTATATCTTTATGCGTTTACTTCACTAGAATTTTCCTGTGAGACAAAATACAGTCAGAACACAAATGATAGAGTGTACTTTAATGCAATTGTCCTATGATCTAGATACATATTCATGCACTTTATGTTTTATGGCACATCACTATGATATAAAGTACACCACACACAAACACATAATCAAAACATATACACACACAACATATTAGAAAATCAAAACACAATGTTTTGATTATTTATGTTTAAACAACAAAACACATAGTCAAAATATATTAATATAAAATTACGAAAGAAATGGTCAAAACACACAATAAAATCATTCAGTTAATATTGAGGCTATTCCAGCACAGACATTAAACAATTTCAATAACTTCATTGAATTGAAACCAAATACATACAATCAAAACATATTCATATAAATTTAAAAAACACATTATCAAAATAAACAATCAACTCATTCATTCAATCTCAAAGTTATTCTATAACATGCATTACACAATTAAAATGATTTTATTTAATCGAAACCAAATACAGTCAATATTGAAGTTAATGATGCACATGAATTACACAATTAGAATGATTTCATTGAATTAAATCCAAATACATAGAACTCAAAGTCAAACATATTCATATAAATTTACAAAACATAAACAATCAATCATTTAATATTGAAGTTATTCCATCACATGCATTATACAATTACAATGATTTAATTGAATTAAAACCAAATACATGCACCTATTGTAATTGATTGACATGCAAAACTATTGTTGATAACAAGTATAAACTTACAAATGATCAAATCATAACAAAGGTAAATGTAGGTTGAAATTTATGTATTCGAATCTTTGAAAGAATTGATTTCTACTTTTTTAGAGAGAATGAAGCTCATTGAAGAGAATTAGAAAGAAGAAAGAAGATCATAGGTTATTATTGGGAGAGATACCAATCACTGTTTAGGTCAATGATAACAAAATGAATGAAATGACTGAAAAATATATTTATATGGACCTAATCTTTTAAAATTTGTTTGACTTGGTTAAAATGTCTAAAATGTCTAGTCAAGGGACTAGACCTTAAAAACCTATTAAATAATTTACCTCATAAGTATATTGGTTTTATTCTACAACTCATGTGATAAAAACCCATATTCACTTTATCTCATTTTAAATCCCATTCCATGTACTTTGGAGTGAGCCTTTTTGTGGACCCAAACCAAATAATTTAATCAGTCAATCTTATTTTTAAGTCCACACTATATTAGGTTTAGCTTTGACCAGATTAAATACTTGGGAGTTTTAAAATAATTTTCTATGCTTTTTTTAATGACCTTTTGGACACTTTTTATTTGCATCTTTAGAAGCTTAACTCATCTGAATAATATTGTCATTTGTTGGGTATTAATATTTACAAGCTTAACATAAATTATTAATTTTTTTTAGTAAGTAAATAATTCAATAAGACAAAACCGATTAAGGGGCAGAACTCTGTATACAGGAAATACACATAACAAAAGAAATGGGTCGGTTAAGAACAAAAGGAGCGACCGTATGTGGTAATTCTTATACCACTGTAAAATCATACCTAAAAAGAAGTAACAAAGTCTGGATGGAGCAAGCTCCTCCCCATCAAAATTTTTTGATTCTTCTCCTACCAAACCGTATAAAAAATTTAATGAGGGACAATCCTCCATACTCTCTTTTCCCCCTTTCATCCCTTAATACTCCTCCAAGTTTCTATCTCCTCACTTACCGTTCGAGACATGAACCACTACACACGAGTTAAAGATAAGAACATTGTCCACAATCTTCTTATCATCTAACAATGAAGAAGCAAATGATTAGTTAATTTCTCCTCCTCATTACATAACTAATATCTACTAGCCATCATTATCTCATCTTTTTGCAATCCTTTTGTTGTCAACATAGTTTGCCTAACAGCGGTCCAAATAAAGAAATTAACCTTAGGAGATGCCTTTGACTTCCACACTCCCTTTCATGAGAAGGAATCATTCCCCCAACCCCTCAACATCATGTAAAAGTTCTTAACCGTGAAAATTCCATCCCTAGAGTGTACCCATCTCATACTTTCCTTCCCTCTCATCGGAACCGGTGCCATTCCCAACAAATTCAAAATTCCTCCGCTTCTTCTAATTCCTAATCGCCAAGATCCCTTTTGAAGTTTGGATTCCAAACCACACAATTGCCAACCCTTATTATGCAATCTTATAATAAACTCTCATTATCATTACTAAGGAGAAATATCCTCGATAAAAGTTCCTCCAAAGTTCCATCCTTCCCCCACCCGTCCTTCCAAAATCTGACTCTATTTGCACTCCCTAAATGGAAAGACATGAGCCGTGAAAATTCTTCTCAACCCTCCACTATGTACCTCCCAAACCCCTCCTCGTCATCTAAATGACCCCTCGAGGTCCCCATACATAATAGAATCCCCATGTCGAGACACCACTACTCTTTTCCACAACTTATTTTCCTCTCTATTATATCTCCATAGCCACTTACCTGGCAAGGCTTTATTAAGAAGTTATAAGCTCCTCACATATACCCTCATTAAATGTCATATCACATCTTCCCATATCACTAAGAAGTATTTGAAATTATCCTCATTACTCCTCCACAAGAAGTCCCTCACCATTTTCCCTAATAATTTACGCACTGAACCCGACAAAGGAAGAACCGACATAAAGTAAAAAGCAAGACGTAATAAGACTCTTCGATGAAAGTGGGCCTCCTCCCTTTAGAGAGATATCTATTCTTCCAACCTTCTAGTCTCCTTCTAATCCACTCGAGTATCTAATCCCAAATCATTGTGAACTTAAATTTTCTTCCTAAAAGGAGACCAAGGTAAGAAGAATGCAGTGGACCAACCCTAACCCTCATATTACTGCCATAGAACCCACATTCTCCACTCCCCCAACCACAATCATATCACATTTCCAAACATTGATGTGTAAGACCAACATAGCCTCGATGAAAAGAAGCAACATCCGCAATGTTCTCACTTGATCCTCCACTGCATCATAAAAAATAATAATGGCATCCCCAAATAGGAGATGGGATACCCTAACAACTTGAGTGTTTTGATTACCAATCTTAAAAACCATGATCCATCTTGTGTCAGCTATATGGCCTACCATCCGAGTGAGGGCATTCATTACCAAAATGAAGAGGAATGGGGAGAGTAAATCACCTTGGCAAATCCCCCTAGAACTCGAGAAAAAACCTTCTAGGAACCCATTCACCAGAACAGATAATTTAACCAAAAAAATGCAACTTGATAGTCAACTTTAATACCTCTCCCCAAATCCTATTCTCTTTGAAAGATATAAGAGAAACCCCTACTTCACGTGATCATATTCTTTCTCGATGTCCGGCTTACAAATATTCCCCGACTCCCTACTTCTTGTCATTGACTCAATGCACTCATTAGCCACTATAATCAAGTTAAGAATTTGTCTCCCCCCCGAAAAAGAATTTTAAGCTTAAAAAAGAGGGTCAATAACCCTTTTCAGTCTGATAGATAACACCTTCAAAAGCAGCTTATATACACTCGGTGTACAACCTCTCATAATATTAGTTGATCGCTCTCCTCACCTCATCCTCATCAGTGATTTCATCCTCCCCCACTAAGACTTTTCCGATATGATTAAAGCGATGATGAACATATCCACTTTATGAAAAATTGTAGTGTTCTTATCTCCTTCCTTCAGCCATAGCGCCTTCTATTTTTCCCTCCACCTCCCTTTTCTATCCTTCCTTAACACCTCTCTTCCCATGAAAGACACCCAACCATTACTTATAATCAAGGAAACGAATATAATCCATATACCTCTCAATAAGATCCCCCACATTCCTAAATACCTCTATATTCCACCATTTAATATCTCTCTTAAGGAGAGACAACGTCGTTGCAAATGTATAACTAACATTACCTTCAGCCTCATAACCTATCCACATATCTTTCACCCAGTCAACAAAATTATCCTTCTTTAGCCATATATTCAAATTTAAAGGACATCCTCCCACCTCTCCATCACCACACTCCAACAGAATCGAAGTATGGTACTTTGTCACCCGAGGTAAGCAGACTGAACCACCCCCGAAAAATGCTCCTCCCACTCATGAAAAAGTATGAACAAATCAATTAGGGATAAATAAGGGTCATCCCTATTGTTGCTCCATGTAAAATCCCCCATCTAATGGTAGATCTAACAATTCCATCTCGTTAATGAAATTAGAAAATTACATTATTTAAGAATTCGATATCCCCCTACTTTTCTCTAATGAAAAATGTACAATGTTGAAGTCTTCCCATCTCTTAAACCAAGGAACCCTCAACACTTCCCTAACCACGACTAATTCCTCCCATAAGTCATATGTACACGCTCCCTCCACCAGCTCGTAAACCCTTGAGAAAATTCAAATGAACCCATCCTCCATATTTCTAAATAAACAGGACAAAGATGATGACCCCGTAAATACATATACTATTTCTACTACTCTAGAATCCCAAATAATAATCACCCCACCCTAGGACCCCTCAATGTACAAATTTCACCACTCTATTCACCTCCCTCAGCATATTGACCTAGCCATCATGTTATCCATACTTCCCAATTTGATTCCTGAAGAAAAATAATATTTGGCATCCATATAAAAATAACCCCACTGACTTCTCCTCTCTTCGCGACATCATTAAGACCCCTCACATTCCATGAAATGAGTCCTAATTTCATTAGATACCTTTCTTACCTCTCCTTCCCCAACTATCTCTGCCCTTTTTTTCCCCCTCAATTTCCTATTATATTATTAAATAACATCCACGCCTCTTCCTCATTCCCCTCAAATTCTACCCCTTAAATTTTTCTAAATCCCCCTATCATATCTTTTAACCAACCCTCCACCTCTTCCCCATACTTCCACCCAAACTCCCCCGCCTTTCTCGCACCCCCTCGTAACTTTCTTCATCTTATATTATGGAATTTATTAGGGAGAAACAATACTACTATTTATTTCCACTGCCTAACTCTTCCTTCCCTCCTAAGACCTCTAGATCCACTCACATGAAGAGTGAAAATATCTATGCCCGTCGCCCTTATTTTCTCCTTATATTTCAGATCAAAGGATAGAATTTCCCCCAGCAAGCCCACCCACCCTGCTTATTTCCCCACAAATCTTACTAAGTTGTTCCCCTTCATCCCAGTCTCCTTCCCCCTCCTCCATAACTAAAATAAGGTAATTGTATTCATGTGGTATCATAAGGTCTAACATGTCCTGATAATTTTTGTTGTCTAGATCAAGACCTCAATTTGATTTATCGCTACTCTCCACCACTCCCTCCATAACTAATTTCTTTTTGCCATCCATCCAATTCTAATTAGTCCACTATTTAACTTTTCCCCTCTAACTCGGTTGGTTTTCTGAACTGAAAATCGCTCGCTCATTTATCCAATAGCTCGAAATGTCTCCTCACCCTCAATTTGGAGTTGTAAGCATTCTACCCTGACCCATCTCTGGTTATATTCTTAATCCCTAAAGAACAATATCCTAGGGGAGGCCATCTGTCCAGGATCACCGACACCCCTTAGAAAATCCACATTTTAGTTGCAAATATTATCGTTGCCCCATTCACCGTGGAAAAACTAAATAAGAACAAATTATTTGAAAACCTCCTTACACCGACACTACCAATACATTTCCATCTCTCACTTGCCCACCTAGTCAGGGTATCACTGGATGGTGGAGCCGCTCTGATGATTCTAATCTGTCTAACTAACGCCTTTTGAAATACTTTCAGTCGCATGTTATATGAAGATTCCTCAATGTGTACTTCATACATGAACTTATCGGTTTCCATGGTTTAAATCTTATCTATTATCCATGGTTCAATATTCGTGATGCTCAAATATGTTGGAATGAATATGTTGCCTTTACGTAGACCATTACTTAGTGGAGTAACCTCCTCTTTACGTTGCCTAGTCATGGGGCGATAGACTGGAGACTTCTTCTTCAAACAAGCCTCTCCTGTATATTCCACCCCCTTCGACCAATACCTTTAATATAAGAAATCTCATTCTCTTCCCTCCTCTTTGACAACTATCACAAAAATTGCATCTCCTCTTATAAAGGAGAAGTAAGCATTAATTTCTCTCGTCTAGCTCCATATTCCCTTACAAAACAACTTTTCTTATTAGATGCTTAATGCAAACCTTCTTCCAACCATTTCACTCCACCTTTGGCCAGAAAGACAACATTTGTAGAGCCTTTACCTAACTCCCTGAACTGAAAATAGTATGTGGATGATTTTCATCCCTTTATTAACTGGAAAGATTTCCACCTGCCTGGGTAGAAAGCGTTTCTATCCACCCCAGTCATTATCTGCTATATTCTGGCAAAAATACCATTGCTAATTTGAAAAAATTGTTTAGCATCCTTTTAGAACACCGATAATATTTTTAAATATTAAAAACCTAAAACTAAACTTTTATATTTAAAGTCAATACTTAGTAATATTTAAAAAGAACAACTAACTTATATAGTTATATTATATTTACATTTAATTATATAGATGTGGGTCAGCCCACTTCAGGCTATTATATAGGATAAAATGAGACTGGACAGAATAAATTCGGTAAACAAAATGACAAGATTTGGGAGTACCGAGTTATTCAGTCAAACTGTTCGATCGGATTTTTGCACACCCCATATATAACGTCAAACATGTGTGTAGCGCCCCGATAAAATTCTGAGACACTACTAAAATAAAATAAAAATCATACTAAGTTTAAACTTGAAAAAAATCATACTAAGTTGAAACTTGACAAAAATCCCTTTCTAATGCTAAAATATAGTATAGAACATTTATGGAGAAGAATAACTAAATTTAAATAAAGGCAACAAATTTATTCTGATTAACCTCAAAATCTCTTTTATAACGAAATATAATAATAAAATTATTTTTACATATAGAATGCAAAATTGCTACCAGGGCATCCCCACATCCTAAAAATAAAAATGTGACTGACCAATGTTATAGTCAATTAGGTTCTCATATAGGATCCCAAAAATAAATAAATTAGTGAGGATTTAAGTTGGAAGAAACTAGGGTTGGAAATATGTTATGGTGTGAAAACAGGTTGAGAAGTTGCTCCAAAATCTTTCATAGACTCGCTTAAATGGTCACTACTGAAAAAACCTACGAAGGAACCCCAATTAAGTGTCGCTTTCTACCATTATAGAGGCCTTACAATGAGACCCACAGTCGTTATAGAGGCTTCACCCGCTATAGTAGCCAAGTCGTGATTCCATCCTACTTTTCTTATTCCATTCTCGATCAATTTAAACTTATTTAAATGCATTTGACTGTGGCATTGCGGGCCCTGGACAACCGGGGGGGGGGGGGGGGGGGGAGGGGAAGCTTTTAGTGTGGGGATGGTCTTGGGAGTTTTTATCTCCTGATCAATCGCCTTCCCCTGAGGTTGGGTTATCGGTCCTAGGTTAGACTTGATGACTTGCCCCAGAATGTCTTTGATACCCTGTCCTGGTTGAGTCATACACCCATGTTCTTGGGTCTGAGTGTGTGTTTTGTGCGATAAGGGGTACGATTGGTTTGTTCAAAGTTTTCGGTTTGTTTTATACAAAAACTAACAAAAGGTTCGAGTCTACCCCTTTCGGACTAATTCTAGGGCAAGTTTTAAGTTTATGATTGGTTCAGAGATTCTTGGAGTGTGGGTTTTGGAATCCGGTTACGAGTGGGGAAGGTATTAGGCATCCCACTTATTCTCTATGATTCCTTTATTATATGACTATTATTACTCTTTACATTAATTAACTACATTTTAGTTATCTTTAGAATTTTTTTAGAGACCTTAGGTTGAGAATCCCTTAAACATAGATGGGTGCTTCGGAAGGAACATTGGATTAATGAGAGTTGTCGAAACATAACTTCAACGGGTACGTGTATACAAGGGTGTTAGTGTATGTCTACGTGCTTATTTTCATATAATGGGTGGTCATTAGTATGTATGTAAATGTGCAAGAGAGCTCGGTTTTTTAGATAATTTGATATCTCTTTCCTGGTTCAAGAGAGATAGAAAGATGAGAGACGTGTGCATCTTAGTTGTGATTAATGTATACCTGATTGCACATTTGTATGCATTTGAACATTTGCATGTGTATATTTAGGGGTACCATCTTGAGATAGTTTGATATCTCATTTTAATTACTTAGGTGTGCGTTGATATCTCACTTTAATTACTTAGGTGTACTGGATGAAAGTCGAGAGATGGGTTTATAATGGTGGAGATAATATTTCAAAAGATATATTATCGAGGGTCGAGATCACGAGAAGGACTCGGTATCATTCCTACGTACTCGTGTGGCCGCGAGATCAAAGCCTACATAGTTCGGTCATGTAATTGATGGGTATGAACTTGAGAGATTGAATATCTTATTCCGCCTTGAGATAGCTTGATATCTCATTTTATTTATGTATATGTAAGATATTAAAATTAAGAGATGGGTGAATCTTAGTAGAGACAACATATCAAGAGACATATTGTTAAGGCTCGATCTCACGAGAATGACTTAGTATTATGCCTACGTACTCGTGTGTCCACAAGAGATAAAGCCTACCTAGTTTGGTTATTTACTTGATAGGTATGAGTTTCAGTGAATGGAGATATTATTTATCCTTGAGATAGTTTCATATCTCATTTTAATTATGTATATGTAAGGTAGTAGAGTTAAGAGATGGGTGCATCTATGCGGAGACAACATATCAAGAGATATATTGGTTGGGTTTGAGCTCATGAGAAGGTCTTGGTATTTCTCTTGGCCACGATATCAAAGCCTACGTAGTTCGGTTGTTCACGTGCTACAACGTGATATATGTGCAAGTGTAGGAATTGTCTTGGGAGGGAGGGGGATGGTGTGTGAAATATAAGAATGGGATTTGACTCAAATATGCCTGATATTGACACATAACCTTATAATAGTTGGGGATATGGACCGAGGATAAATGCATCCCTAATAGATAATACACCATGGGACATACTAAGAACCTTATGCTTCACGAATTTATCTTGGTATAGTGCTTAGGTACCTAAGAAGACATGGGATTAAAGCAAACGTAGTTCCAGCAACGAGGTTAAAAAGTATATAGGGTTATTTGGATTATATATTGGGGAGTTGTATTAGGTATGGATGAATTGATAATAAATAATACGTTGAGGGAAGTACGAAATACGTACCCAAGGATACTTGGTTATTAAAGCTAACGTAGTTTTAAAAAATGGTCCATATTTGTGATTCGTCACTTTTATTGTATTTTATACCCCGTTAATTTGTACATTCTAGCATTCCCGTGCATGTATTTCCCGATTCTTATACTCATTTATTGACTAACCCCTAAATTCATCATATATACTTTGTCTGTGTCTTTATTGAGCTTTTATAGGTCTCGGGAATGCATTTTGGGAAGTTTGGTTTTGATCCGGAAAGTTCCGTTGACACTTGCACAGTCGGGGGCATTTTGGTAAATTCAGCACTCGGGCTTTGTTCCCAATTTCTTCACGGAAGTTGTAGACCTTCTTCTCCTCTTCGCATGGCCTCCGACGGTGCTTGAATCCGATCTCGAACACAAAAGTTACGGAAGTTTCGGTGAAGCATGGAACAATTAATGCCTATATAGGCAACTCTTCTTTTTGCAGAAGGCCCGAATCGATTCGCCATTACCACCGAATCGATTCGGTCACTTGCAGGGGCTTTTCTCTACACTTCCGAATCGATTCGGATTTGGCACCGAATCGATTCGGCCCTGCTTTTTCAGCTTTCTTCTTATTACTAGTTTGCCATTTTAGTGGAATTTTGGGGATTTATCCCTTGTTTTTCCTCTTTGGTAAGGAGATTACTTTTGTTGGATATTTAGTAAGATAGAAAAACACTCTCTTCTCTCTCCTAGGTCAAGCTCATTTATGGCTTTCACCAACTTGTAAAGCTTTGATTACTTGTTGAATAGTTGTGATAAATGCAAGATAAGTTCAATTACTTCATCTCTACTTGTTCCACTAGCTTTAATTTGCATTGAATTCTATCCTTTGTATTGGTTTGTGTTTCAACTAGATAACTAATTCAAGTATGTTGTTAACTAGCATGTGTAGTTTAGTTTTAATTATGAGTAGATAGACTTGTGATTGGGGATCAATATCCCACCTTGGATGCTTGAACTTAATATCTAGGGTTTGGTTTTTAATTGTTCTAATGGAACTTCATGTGTTGGTTTTGGAGTATCATAGTTTCTTAACTTCCCTTGTCATGCAAGGGCTAGTGTTTGAAGCTTTACTACAAACTCAACCCATCTAGCAATAATTAATTAAACCCTAATCCTCCATTGTGGAGTTCATTCTCTACATGGTTGATGTTCGGACTTAATTAGTTATGCTCGATTAGAATTAATTTAATCAAGCCCTATAATCCCCTTCCTTGTGAATCCGAGGTGGGAGAATGATCCTCAATCCCCTTAATTTCTTGAACTCAATCTTACCTTAGTTCTTTTCATTAGTTCCGTAATTAGTTGTTAATCATCTGTTCATTAATGGTATGTTAGTTTAGAGGTTACATCTCAATCACCTTTCCAAACCACAAATCATCTTTTACACTTTAACATTTTGTGACGTTTAGAGAATCTCTTTGCCCCAATCTAGTTCTCTTAGGAGCGTTCAATCCCCGTGGATCACGATTCCGTACTTACCGGATTCTACTTGTTGCGATTAGATTTGCACTTGAATCACAAGCCATATTTTGGGCGCACCAAGTTTTTGGCGCCGTTGCCGGGGATTGGCAACTAACTTAGGGTTTAGAAATTCTCTTTACACTAATCGTTCCCTGTGGTCACCGTGACAACACGGTTTTCAGAATAATCAATCCAAAAGCACATGTAAATGCAAGACGAGCGTAGTAGCAATTTAAATCCTGTTTGCGAACCCTCGTCTAATGAGCCCTCGGACTATTGGAGACCTTTACCATCGGTTTCTCGTTCTAGTTCGATTTCATCTTCTTCGTACACTTGGGCTCACTCTGAACCCACAACAATGGCCGATAATGTAAGTGAACATGGTAGTCAGGGGATTGCACCCGAAACCCCTTATAGGACTATGCGTGATTACTTACAACCGGAGAGGACCACCTCTCCATCATGCATCATTTTCCCATACAATGCCGCGCAATTCCATTTCCGAAATGGAATGATCCAATTACTTCCAACTTTCCATGGCATGGAAAGTGAACAACCTTATCTTCACGTGAGAGAGTTTGAGGAGGTGTGCGCTACTTTTAGCGACCAAAATTGCCCTCTAGATGTCACACGACTCAAACTCTTCCCATTTTCCTTAAAGGACAAAGCCAAAACTTGGCTTTGGTCCTTGGCTCCTAATTCCATTGGGAGTTGGCGCGAGATGCAAGCGCAATTTTTGAAGAAATTCTTTCCTACTCATCGCACCAACTCCCTAAAGGGTCAAATCCAAACCTTCGCTCAAGCCGAAGGCGAGTCATTTGAGAGATATTGGGAGATGTTTAACGAGGTGCTTCATAAGTGCCCACATCATGGGTTCGAAAAGTGGAGATTAATCTCCTTTTTCCACAATGGCCTCACCCTCAATGCAAAACAAATGTTGGAGACTATGTGCTCCGACGAGTTTTTCGGTTTGGATCCGGATGATGCGTGGGCACATTTTAAATATTGTGCCGAGACCACCCAAGCTTGGGACACTTCGGACCCTAGCAAAACCAATGCCCGGTCATCCAATCCACCTTCATCTAGCCATGGCATATATCACCTTGCCGAAGGATATGATATGTCGTTAAGAGTAGCCCAACTTTCCAAGCGTATCGAGGCAATGGATGCCAAATCTCGGGAACCTTCCCATCCTTCTCCCTCACATGTAGAGGAGTCTTGTGCCATTTGCGACGTTAACGATCACTCAACGAGGGATTGTCCAACAATCCCGGCATATAAAGTGATGCTTCACAATCAAGCCAACGCGATGGCCACTTACAAGAAACAATACATGACTCCTTTAGCTGAGGGCTATAATCCTTCGTGGAGAAACCATCCGGGTTTCTCTTATGGGCAGCCCCAACATTCTCAAAATCCACCTCCCCCGAATTATCAAAATCATCCCCCACCTCATAATTTTCAGCAACCATATAATCAAGCTCCTCCACCCCAAGCTCAAATGCAAGGTCCCCCTCAGGGACCACCTCCTCCGGTTATACCATTATATGATCACCCGAACAAGAGGAGCCTCGAAGAGACTCTTCAATCTTTCATAACCTCTCAACAAGCCACGAATTCTAGGCTTGAAAAGGAAATCTCCAAGTTGACCTCGGCTTTAAGTATCCAAGAGAAGGGAAAATTCCCTTCTCAATCTCAAAAGGCATTGGGGCAAAATAGTGTCAATGACACTTCAAATCCCCCTCCCGATAGTGCTAAGGCCGTGACCGTTCTTAGGAGCGGGAAAGTCGTTGATAAGCCCACCCCTCCTAGTGTCCCAACCGTCGTCAAGGAGGTTTCGCCCGACCCATTAGAGGTCGAAGATGCCTCCTTGAGACAGAGAGAGGGGAAAGCCCCGGTAGAGTCGGATGTGGTTTCGAAACTTCCTAGTCCCGTGCCTTACCCTCAAAGGCTCTTGTCGAAAAAGGGGAATGTTAGTAATTCTGACATACTAGAGATGTTCAAACAGGTAAAAATTAACATCCCTCTTTTAGATGCTATCAAGCAAGTCCCTGCTTATGCTAAGTTCTTAAAGGACTTACTAACTGTTAAGCGGAAATTGTATGTAAGGAAGAAATCTTTCTTGGCCGAAAATATTAGCTCAATAATTCAATCTGAATTACCACCTAAATATAAAGATCCCGGATGTACCACTATTTCATGTGTGATAGGGGACTTTAAAATTGAGCAGGCTTTGCTAGACCTAGGAGCAAGTGTAAATTTGTTACCTTATCATGTCTATGAACAGCTCGGTCTAGGGGACCTCAAGCCCACAAAGATTACCCTCCAATTAGCGGATCGCTCCGTTAAGGTTCCGAGGGGTGTAGTGTAAGATGTCATCATACAGGTTGACAAATTCTACTTTCCTGTGGACTTTGTGGTGCTTGATACCCATCCTACTTCTACTAGCGATAGAACTACCCCCATTATCCTCGCTCGTCCTTTCCTTGCCACTTCCAATGCATTGATTAATACTAGGAATGGCCAAATGAACCTGACATTTGGGAATATGACCTTGGAAATGAACATATTTAATGTTTCGAACCAAGTGGGAGATTGTGATGATGAAGTCCATGAGGTGGACTTTCTAGAAGAGGTGGTGCAAGAGCATTTTGATGCTACCTATTTATCGGACCCCTTGGAGGGATGTCTTGTGAACCCGATTTACTTGGATAATAGATATTCTCCTTATGATGAAGAGGTCAAGTTCATGAGCTTGTTGTTAGATGAGGACGAGAGTGTTGATGATATTAATTGGTGTAGTGTTTTTGAGGACTTACCCCCTCGTGATTCGTATGAAGTTCCCTCGGAAGTGCGATTCCCCAAACTTGAATTAAAGCAATTGCCTTCCGAGTTAAAATATGCTTATTTAGGCGAAAATGAGACATATACCATTGTTGTCTCATCAAGCCTCGAGGCGGGGGATGAACAAAGTCTAATAGAATTGTTAAGAAAATACAAGGGTGCGTTCGGGTGGACAATTGCAGATTTGAAGGGAATTAGTCCCTTGATTTGCACTCACAAAATTAACCTTGAAGAGGATGCAAAACCCTCTCGTGAAATGCAATGGAAATTGAATCCGTTGATGAAGGAAGTTGTGAGGGCGGAAGTAATTAAGCTTTTAGATGCGGATATCATATATCCGATATCCGATAGCAAATGGGTCAGTCCAATCCATGTTGTTCCTAAGAAATCAGGAGTTACCATTGTGGAAAACATAAAAGGGGTATGCATAGACTATAGAAAACTTAATGCAATGACATTAAAGGATCATTTTCCCCTTCCATTCATTGACCAAATGTTGGAACGCGTGTCCGGCCATCCTTATTATTGTTTTCTCGACGGGTACTCGGGTTACAACCAAATCGAACTTGATCTCAAGGATCAAGACAAAACTACTTTCACATGCCCTTTTGGGACATTTGCTTACAAAAGAATGTCTTTCGGGTTGTGTAATGCGCCTGCTACGTTCCAATGGTGCATGTTGAGCATGTTTAGTGATATGGTAGAGCGTGGTCTAGAGGTGTTCATGGACGACTTCAGCGTCTTTGGCAACTCCCATGACCATTGTCTTTCTATGTTAGAAAAGGTTTTGTCTAGGTGTGTAGAGAAAAAACTCGTGTTAAACTGGGAGAAGTGCCATTTTATGGTCACTAAGGGTATTGTCTTAGGCCACATCGTCTCCTCTGATGGTATTGAGGTAGATAAGGCAAAGGTTGAGGTCATTGCCAACTTACCCGCTCTTAAATCTCTGAATGATGTAAGGTCTTTCCTTGGGCATGCAGGATTCTATCGCCGTTTCATCAAGGACTTTAGCTCGATTGCTAGACCCTTGTGTAATCTCCTCTCCAAGGAAACTCCTTTCGAATGGAGCGATGTGTGTCAAGCAGCTTTTGAGACTTTGAAAAGTATGCTTACCACCGCTCCCATAATCCAAGCTCCTGATTGGACCCTACCCTTTGAATTGATGTGTGACGCTAGCGACTTCGCGGTTGGGGCGGTTTTAGGTCAGAGAAGTGACAAGAAGCCCCATGTCATTTACTATAGAGTATAACTCTTAACGGTGCTCAATTGAACTATTCTACCACCGAGAAAGAGTTATTAGCGGTCGTCTATGCGTTAGATAAGTTCCGGGCATACCTCGTGGGATCGCCCATAGTTTGTTTTACGGATCATGCGGCGCTCAAATACCTTCTATCTAAGAAGGACGCCAAGCCGCGCTTGATTAGGTGGGTGCTCTTACTCCAAGAGTTTAATTTGACTATTAAAGATAAAAAAGGGAGTAGAGAATGTTGTCGCGGATCACTTGTCGCGTTTAACATTTGAGGCACCCAAGGACCAACTCCCCATCGCTGAATTCTTTCTGGATGAACAGCTGTTCTCCACTTCCTCTCTACCGTGGTTCGCGGATATCGTGAACTACCTCGCGACGGGTTCGATTCCATCTCATTGGACCCCTCAAGAGAAGAGGAAATTCTTTATTTGGGTGAGGAGATTCTTTTTCGATGATCCGTATCTATTCAAATATTGCCCCGACCAAATCATTCGGAGATGTGTCCCGGATGATGAGTATGAGAGCGTGATTCGTTTCTCCCACACGGAGGCGTGTGGTGGCCACTTTTCTTCCAAAAAAACCACCGCAAAAATCTTACAATGCGGGCTTTACTGGCCCACACTTTTTAAGGATGCACATGAATTCTGCGTTTCGTGTGATCGTTGCCAAAGATTAGGTGCTATAACACGTCGCAACATGATGCCAATGTCCCCCATTCTAGAACTTGAAGTCTTTGACTGTTGGGGAATTGACTTCATGGGCCCATTCCCTCCGTCTTTTGGTAACCTTTACATCCTAGTAGCCGTTGATTATGTTTCAAAGTGGGTCGAGGCCATTGCGTCCAAAACCAATGACCATCGGGTGGTGTTGAAGTTCCTAAAGGAACACATGCTTTCACGTTTCGGAACTCCGAAGGCGATTATAAGCGATAACGGGACTCATTTATGTAATTCCCCGTTTGCTACTCTTATGCGAAAGTATGGTGTAACACACAAAGTTGCAACTACCTACTGTAATACCCCGTATTTTTGACTATATTTATTTTGGGATTAATTAATTAAATTGCGTATTAATTGGAAATTAATCTGGGTTAATAATACTAATGTGATGCGAATTGGTATTTGATTATGTGCATATATGATTATATATGAACTTGGTATTATAAAATTTGTCGTATGATTTATATACGGCATTTTAGAAATTTTGTTGAGATGCGTGGGACCGCCGCGTCACGGTATGATATTTTGATATTAAAAGTGAATTAAAAATCTATAATCCGTATGGTCATTTTGAGTGCGCCAACGCGTCCGGAAGGGTCGATATAGTCAGAAAACACTAGCCGGGGGTATAGTTTGGGTTCCGGGGCATTTTTAGGCCATCCCGGCACCATAAAGGGTATTTTAGTAATTTGGTATTTTTGGGTAATTAAAAGTGACGAAAATGGAGAGTTATAATCTGATAAGGATTGACCCAACCAACCCTTATTAACCCAACAAGCTACGGAGGTTTATTATATTAGGTTTTCATAAGTTTCCTTCAAACCAAACCCTAGCCACCTTGAGCCACCATTGAAGGAGAGCTTGGAGAAGGAGAGAGATAGAGGAATTCTGCAGAGATCCTTCACCAAATCAACACCAAATTCGAAATCAAACCAAGGCAAGTGGTTTAATTATGTTTAACTTCAGCAAATGTTCTTTCCATGTTAGCAAATTGAAGATTTATAATTGTTATTGGAAGATGAATGAAAACCCATGTTTAATTGAACTTAGGTCTGAATTTTGAGGATAAATTGCATGTAGACTAGTTGGTGACGATTAATCTGATGTGAATACATGATTGGGTGAAAGAAAAACGAATTAAATTCTGGGATTTGATGATGATATTATGTTAGGGTTCATGTTCTTGAGAAAATCTGGAAAAAGTAGGTTTTTATGAAGATTGATCCATATGTAGCCTTTAGATGTTGAATTATTGATTTATGAACGTTAGTAATACTGTAGGATTGTTATATGGCATTACTATGACGTTATATCTGAGAATCATACGTTAGAAATTGGTTTTGGGATGAATTAAAATCTGCAAAATGAAGCAGTCCGTAGCCATACCTGTTCGATCGATCGATCGACATTCATCAGTCGATCGATCGACTAGATCGATCGAGCGACATTCATAGGTCGATCGATCGACCTTCCCAGAATGAGTGAAATATTCCTTAATTTGATTTTAATGGTGGAAACCCTCGGAGAATACGTTTGTATCCCTTATGAATACCCTCACCCTTGAGGAAGACCAGTAGGTGTGATTATTATAGTGGACTTTAATTAGAATACAATTCGAGGAATTATTCTAGATTATTGAAATTCGTTAGTGAGGTAACGTTTGGGTTAATAGTGTAAAGTTGGGTAATTTGATGAAATAAGGTTTAGAGCAGAAGTAAAGGCCTTAAGAATAAATATGTTATATTTGGGAATAATCGGAACTTAATAGTCTATTTAAGATAGATTTTAAGGATAAGGGATTACGGCGTGAGACGTGTCGGCAATTTAACCTTATATCAACGGGAGACTTGAAATATATAAGTTTGGTATAACGGTATAATGATGTAGAAAATACCTTATTAAAATGGTGATATCTAAGATGTGTGAATGCTTAGTATATGGTTTATGTGTATAACATACCTACCATACTTGCTATCACGGGGGAGGTTACGTTCGCTTAGGACCCTCTAATCCTTGTGTGCCTACGGGGGGGATATAGACTGGTACCTTGATGAACATAGATCATTGAAATACTTTTTGTGATATTAATAAGTCCGCTGATCATGGGAGCGTAGGTATGTGCGTGACCCATGTGATGGTGACTGTGTTCGCCTCCATTAATTGTGATGTTGTTATCGGTAAACTATTCCTGAGAGATTCGGGATATGTGATCCTTATGTACGTGATGTACCGGGATGGATAGCAGAGTATGTGTGCACCGCAGCTTAGTTCTCGGGGTGCTTGTGTCGTATATTTATGATGTGAGTAATATACGCTTAATTTAATGGGAACCTTCATGTTAATGTTGTGAATATAATTACGGTAATGTTCCGAGACTGATAATGAGTTAACTGATAGTTATATCAATGGCATATTTAGTAACTGAGTTTACGTTAAACCTCTATTTAATTACGAGCGTTGTTATAACAAATGGAACCTAGTAATATGGGTAGAACCTTTGGCAGTCTAGCTAGTTATGTCGTCAGTTAGCTAGTAGTATGGGTCGTTATAGATGGGTAATTACGTTAGGAGTGCACAGTTAGTCGAGAGGTGAGAATTTAATGTGAGTGCACGTCCTAACATGTACTTTGCATTTAATGTTTTAAATGTTTTTAAAGCACTTGCAGGTTTTTAAAATATAACACATTCGGGCTCTGACCCGTTTGCTTTTCAAATCTCTTTTTCTTGTAAAAACATTTTTAGGTGCCCAGCCACAGGGACACCAAGCATAGGATTCTCATGCAGGTGACGAGCTGTAGCTGTTTGTGGAAGCTACAGGGACTTGCTTTTAGACGCCTCTCTTATTTGGATTCCAGTCTCAGCATCTATCAGTTGTAGGGCATGTTGCCCAATTCTATTAGACATTTTTACATTTCAGTTTTCAGTCTCTAGCATGTATTGCTCAGTATTCAGTTTTAGTTAATTATTTCAGTTTACTTATCAGTTGTGGGATTTTGTATTGAGGAGTTTTTCCTCCAGGTTCTATTTACATTTTGTGATGGTTATTCATTCTATTTCAGTATGGTATGGTGTTAGTTAGTTATTTATTACTCTTGTTGCATGTTAATCAGATTTAATAAAATTGGCACTTACTCTTTAAATACTAGGTGGGTAGTAATCTTTAAAATGTTTTCGACAGTGATGCTATTAACTGAGCCAACTTGGCATTTTGAATTAATTTTATAAAGGAGTAGCTAACCGGTGTTTAATTAGTCGGGGTGTCACAGGTGGTATCAGAGCATCAGGTTCTAGTGTCCTTTAGGATCTGTACGGCTATTATGTTTCCGCTACGTTTTCTTTGATATAGAGCCCTATATTTTAGGACTGTTGTACTCTTATTGTGTACGCTTCGTTCTTCAGCTATTTTAAAGTTTATAACTGTAGACTTATAAACTTTATTCTTATTTCAGATGCCTCCACGACGTGCACGACTAGTTCCCAGGGATGCAATGCCCGAACCCCAGCCCGCTCCAGTTCAGGGCATGTTGAACGCCACTGAGGTTGCAGCTATAGTAGCTCAAGCGGTAAATGCCGCGATTGCCGTTGTTCAGCAGGCACCACCTCAGGCGCCGGTTGCCGCGCCAGTACAGGTTAATGCATTCCCGTCTGCTTGGGAGCGTGTACGTGACGCTTTTCAGAAAGCGCATCCGCCAGAGTTTGCAGGTAGCTCAGATGTGGTAGTCTCGAGCCAATGGAGGAAGGATATGCAGAGGCACTTGAGGATGCATGAGTGCACTGATGTTCAGAAACAGGTGCTAGCTACTTTCAAGCTAGTTGGATCTGCGCTGCAGTGGTGGGAGTCCATTACCACCGCGGAGGAGAGGGATACCCTCACGATACAGGAGTTCTGGGTGCGGTTCGACCGCAAGTACTTTCCATCAGCAGTTCATACAGAGATGAGGAGGAAGCTTATGAGTCTGAGGCAGGAGAGCAAGGCAGTGGCCGAGTATGAGGCCGAGTTCACTAACCTGTTGAATATCGTTCCAGACAAGATTCCAACAGAGAAGAAGAAGATAGAGAAGTTCACTGATGGGTTGAATTGGAGGATCCGTCAGCATCTGCTAGGGAACCTATCGTTGACCACGTATTCTGATGTGGTTAACGCTGCACTATTGCACTGCCAGGACCACCGTTTTCATATGGTCGAGGGCAAGCGGTCGGGGGAGTCTAGCCATCAGGGCAGGACTGGAGGACACGGTGCCGGCGGGGCACAATCTGGTCAGGGGCAGAGACACACTGAGCAGGGTACCCAGTAGGGGGATAATAAGAGATACCGGTCAGGGAACTACAGGCAGGGACAGGGAGGTTTCCGTCAGGGCCATCAGGGTCCAAACGGCCATCAGGGCCAACAGGGGCAGAACGGGAATCAGGGCCAGCAGGGCCAAGGCAGGAATGGTAACGGCCACCAGGGTCGGGGACAGCAGGGACAGAGGGGAGGGAACTTCCCAGGGAAGTGCTTCGTCTGTGGCAAGATTGGCCACAAGCGACAGGATTGTCCTGATAGGGGCAGGGCCCCACAGCAGCAGCAGCAGGGTGCTCGCCAGGAGCCGCAGAGGCCTATATTTCCCGCCGCTCTTCCCGCACCTCCACAGATCATTCCAGCACCTCAGCAGGGGCAGCTACAGTATGGACGTGTCTACAACGTTCACCAGGCTGCAGTTCCACAGGCACCGCCCGCGATCGAGGGTACGTTTCCTATCCATGGCACTATGGGTCGGGTGTTATTTGATACGGGTGCTACACACTGTTTTATTGCTACACACTTCGCGAAAGCTTTAGGATTGTTAGCTACGGCAGAGAGCACAGTGACGTGTGTTGACTCACCATTAGGGAGTGGGTCACTTATTTTCTTTATATGCCGGGGAGTGGGGGTAGAGGTTGGTGGTTTGGTATTACCTGCAGATATGTTTGTGTTAGACATGCATGTTCACGATGTGATCATCGGTATGGATTGGCTCGTAGCATATAGGGCCATGATTGATTGCTTCAGCGGGAGCATTGTTTTTGCCATTCCGGGGAAAGAGATGTTTATAGTGGCGATGCCTCGCCCAGAGGGAGGGTCGACCGCTCATCTGTATTACATAGAGGAGGATACCTCTAAGGAGGTTGTTATTCCTTTAGGTTCGATCCCGGTTGTCAGGGAGTATTCGGATGTGTTTCAGGAGATACCAGGCTTACCACCCAGTCGAGAGATAGATTTCGTTATTGATTTGCTACCGGGTACGAGACCTATAGCACGTGCACCGTACCGTATGGCTCCGGCTGAGATGCGAGAGCTACGGGATCAGATTGAGCAGTTGTTGGGTCAGGGGTTTATTCGGAGGAGTACTTCACCGTGGGGTGCCCCTGTGTTGTTCGTGAAGAAGAGGGATGGTTCACTGAGGTTGTGTGTGGACTACCGAGAGTTGAATAAGGTCACGATACGGAATAAGTATCCGTTGCCTCGAATCGATGACTTATTCGACCAGTTGAGAGGAGCTTCTTTCTTCTCGAAGATTGATTTGAGATCGGGATACCATCAGTTGCGTATCAGGGAGGAGGATGTCTCGAAGACTGCGTTCTTGTCGAGATATGGTTCTTACGAGTTTCGGGTTATGCCTTTCGGCTTGACCAACGCTCCAGCAGTGTTTATGGACTTGATGAACAGGGTGTTCAGAGATTTTCTCGATTAGTTTGTCATCGTCTTCATTGATGACATTCTGGTCTACTCTCAGACAGAGGAGGAGCACGCCGAGCATTTGAGGCAGGTTTTGCAGACACTTCGTCAGAACGAGCTGTATGCAAAATATGAAAAGTGCGGGTTTTGGCTGAAGGAAGTCCAGTTCTTGGGTCACATTATTTCCGACCAGGGAATATCTGTCGATCCGGGGAAGGTGTCAGCGGTGAGGGAGTGGGGACAGCCCACGACACCAACAGAGATTCGTAGTTTCTTGGGCTTAGCGGGATACTACAGGAGGTTTATTCGGGGTTTCTCGGAGATAGCGGGTCCTTTGACACATCTTACTCGTAAAGGTGTGCCATATATCTGGAGTGATGCCTGTCAGTTGGCATTTGATGAATTGAAGGACAAATTGACCTCAGCACCTGTGTTAGCATTGCCGAGACCGGGAGTTGAGTATTTGGTTTACACCGATGCGTCTTTGCAAGGGCTTGGAGGTGTTTTGCAGCAGGAGAGACAGGCCATAGCTTATGCTTACCGTAAGCTTAAGCCTCATGAGAAGAATTACCCCACACATGATTTGGAGTTGGCGGCAGTGGTATTTGCCTTACGGATTTGGAGGCACTATCTTTTGGGGGAGAAGTTTCAGCTGTATACGGACCACAAGTCCCTACAGTATCTGTTCACGCAGAAAGAGTTGAACATGCGGCAGCGTAGGTGGCTTGAGTTTGTGAAGGACTACCAGTTCGACATCCAGTACCACCCGGGTAAGGCTAACGTGGTAGCAGACGCGTTGAGCCGCAGGCCAGCAGATGAGGTGGCAGAGGTGTGGAAAGCTAAGTGGAAGGAATTAGGACACCAGGATGCAGTGGCCCGATCTTTCATGTCTGTAATGACCGTTACACCGCAGATTGTTACGAAGGTAGTACGGGCACAGGCCGATGACTCGTTCTGTCAGGAGCAGATAGTCCGATTACTTGCAGAGGGAGCCGAGTCCTATACCGTTAGCTCAGACGGGGGATTGCGCTTCAATGGGAGATTGGTAGTTCCGGAAGGGGTAGAATTGCGGCACGATGTGATGGCAGAGTCGCACGGCTCACGGTTCGCGGTACATCCCGGAGGGGACAAAATGTACCAAGACATGAGACGGCAATATTGGTGGAGCGGTATGAAGAGAGATATCGCTGAGTTTGTCTCGAAATGCGCCACTTGTCAGCTTGTAAAAGTGGACCATCAGAGACTAGCAGGATTGCTACAGCCGTTGGAGGTTCCGGTGTGGATGTGGGAGAGCATATCCATGGATTTTGTCACGGGGTTGCCTACGTCGCAGAGGGGTCACGACTCCATTTGGGTGATTGTGGACAGGTTGTCCAAGGTCGCTCACTTCTTACCCGTAAGGACTGACTACACTACGGGACAGTATGCCCAGCTTTTCATTTCAGAGATTGTGAGACTTCACGGTGTGCCCCTGAATATCGTGTCTGACAGAGACAAGATATTTTTTTCGAGGTTTTGGGAGAGTTTCCAGAAGGCCATGGGCACGGAATCGCGGTTGAGTACGGCTTATCATCCGCAGACCGATGGGCAGACAGAGCGCACAAACCAAATGTTGGAGGACATGCTACGCATGTGCATAATTGACTTCGGGGGTGGATGGGAGCAGTACCTTCCACTGGTGGAGTTTGCTTACAACAACTCCTATCAGTTCACGATTGGCATGGCTCCGTTTGAGGCATTGTACGCTAGGCCTTGTCGTTCCCCAGCATGTTGGTTGGAGGTGGGGGACAACAAACTACTTGGGCCAGAAGTGATCCAGGATACTTCGGCAAGGATTGAGTTGATTCGGAGTCGCATTCGGGTAGCTCAAGACAGGCAGAAGAGTTATGCTGATGCGAAGAGATTTTTCAGGGAGTTCCAAGTGGGGGACCAGGTTTTGCTCAGGGTTTCTCCTATGAAGGGGATTATGCGTTTCGGGAAGAAGGGGAAGTTGGCACCAAGGTATGTGGGGCCGTTTCCTATTATTGAGCGGATAGGACCGGTTGCGTATAGACTTGGGTTACCGGAGCACTTGCATCGGATCCACGATGTGTTTCACATTTCCTCGCTAAGGAAATACCTTAGAGATAATTTGGCTCATTCGCACATTGCTGTGGAGGACATCGATCTCCAGCCGGATAGCTCCTACGAGGAGGGACCAATTGCTATTTTGGACCGAAGCGAGAGGAAACTGCGGTCAAAGATAGTCCCGTTAGTACGTGTTCAGTGGCGACATCACAATGTCGAGGAGTCCACATGGGAGCGCGAGGATGAAATGCGCGAGCGTTATCCAGAACTGTTTTTAGCAGGTACTTTCTAGTTTCGAATTTCGGGACGAAATTCAGTTATTAGGGGGGAAGTATGTAATACCCCGTATTTTTGACTATATTTATTTTGGGATTAATTAATTAAATTGCGTATTAATTGGAAATTAATCTGGGTTAATAATACTAATTTGATGCGAATTGGTATTTGATTATGTGCATATATGATTATATATGAACTTGGTATTATAAAATTTGTCGTGGGATTTATATACGACATTTTAGAAATTTTGTTGAGACGCGTGGGACCGCCGCGTCACGGTATGATATTTTGATATTAAAAGTGAATTAAAAATCAATAATCCGTATGGTCGTTTTGAGTGCGCCAACGCGTCCGGAAGGGTCGAGATAGTCAGAAAACACTAGCCGGGGGTATAGTTTGGGTTCCGGGGCATTTTTAGGCCATCCCGGCACCATAAAGGGTATTTTAGTAATTTGGTATTTTTGGGTAATTAAAAGTGACGAAAATGGAGAGTTATAATCTGATAAGGATTGACCCAACCAACCCTTATTAACCCAACAAGCTACGGAGGTTTATTATATTAGGTTTTCATAAGTTTCCTTCAAACCAAATCCTAGCCACCTTGAGCCACCATTGAAGGAGAGCTTGGAGAAGGAGAGAGATAGAGGAATTCTGCAGAGATCCTTCACCAAATCAACACCAAATTCGAAATCAAACCAAGGCAAGTGGTTTAATTATGTTTAACTTCAGCAAATGTTCTTTCCATGTTAGCAAATTGAAGATTTATAATTGTTATTGGAAGATGAATGAAAACCCATGTTTAATTGAACTTAGGTCTGAATTTTGAGGATAAATTGCATGTAGACTAGTTGGTGACGATTAATCTGATGTGAATACATGATTGGGTGAAAGAAAAACGAATTAAATTCTGGGATTTGATGATGATATTATGTTAGGGTTCATGTTCTTGAGAAAATCTGGAAAAAGTAGGTTTTTATGAAGATTGATCCATATGTAGCCTTTAGATGTTGAATTATTGATTTATGAACGTTAGTAATACTGTAGGATTGTTATATGGCATTACTATGACGTTATATCTGAGAATCATACGTTAGAAATTGGTTTTGGGATGAATTAAAATCTGCAAAACGAAGCAGTCCGTAGCCATACCTGTTCGATCGATCGATCGACATTCATCAGTCGATCGATCGACTAGATCGATCGAGCGACATTCATAGGTCGATCGATCGACCTTCCCAGAATGAGTGAAATATTCCTTAATTTGATTTTAATGGTGGAAACCCTCGGAGAATACGTTTGTAGCCCTTATGAATACCCTCACCCTTGAGGAAGACCAGTAGGTGTGATTATTATAGTGGACTTTAATTAGAATACAATTCGAGGAATTATTCTAGATTATTGAAATTCGTTAGTGAGGTAACGTCTGGGTTAATAGTGTAAAGTTGTGTAATTTGATGAAATAAGGTTTAGAGCAGAAGTAAAGGCCTTAAGAATAAAGATGTTATATTTGGGAATAATCGGAACTTAATAGTCTATTTAAGATAGATTTTAAGGATAAGGGATTACGGCGTGAGACATGTCGGCAATTTAACCTTATATCAACGGGAGACTTGAAATATATAAGTTTGGTATAACGGTATAATGATGTAGAAAATACCTTATTAAAATGGTGATATCTAAGATGTGTGAATGCTTAGTATATGGTTTATGTGTATAACATACCTACCATACTTGCTATCACGGGGGAGGTTACGTTCGCTTAGGACCCTCTAATCCTTGTGTGCCTACGGGGGGGATATAGACTGGTACCTTGATGAACATAGATCATTGAAATACTTATTGTGATATTAATAAGTCCGCTGATCATGGGAGCGTAGGTATGTGCGTGACCCATGTGATGGTGACTGTGTTCGCCTCCATTAATTGTGATGTTGTTATCGGTAAACTATTCCTGAGAGATTCGGGATATGTGATCCTTATGTACGTGATGTACCAGGATGGATAGCAGAGTATGTGTGCACCGCAGCTTAGTTCTCGGGGTGCTTGTGTCGTATATTTATGATGTGAGTAATATACGCTTAATTTAATGGGAACCTTCATGTTAATGTTGTGAATATAATTACGGTAATGTTCCGAGACTGATAATGAGTTAACTGATAGTTATATCAATGGCATATTTAGTAACTGAGTTTACGTTAAACCTCTATTTAATTACGAGCGTTGTTATAACAAATGGAACCTAGTAATATGGGTAGAACCTTTGGCAGTCTAGCTAGTTATGTCGTCAGTTAGCTAGTAGTATGGGTCGTTATAGATGGGTAATTACGTTAGGAGTGCACAGTTAGTCGAGAGGTGAGAATTTAATGTGAGTGCACGTCCTAACATGTACTTTGCATTTAATGTTTTAAATGTTTTTAAAGCACTTGCAGGTTTTTAAAATATAACACATTCGGGCTCTGACCCGTTTGCTTTTCAAATCTCTTTTTCTTGTAAAAACATTTTTAGGTGCCCAGCCACAGGGACACCAAGCATAGGATTCTCATGCAGGTGACGAGCTGTAGCTGTTTGTGGAAGCTACAGGGACTTGCTTTTAGACGCATCTCTTATTTGGATTCCAGTCTCAGCATCTATCAGTTGTAGGGCATGTTGCCCAATTCTATTAGACATTTTTACATTTCAGTTTTCAGTCTCTAGCATGTATTGCTCAGTATTCAGTTTTAGTTAATTATTTCAGTTTACTTATCAGTTGTGGGATTTTGTATTGAGGAGTTTTTCCTTCAGGTTCTATTTACATTTTGTGATGGTTATTCATTCTATTTCAGTATGGTATGGTGTTAGTTAGTTATTTATTACTCTTGTTGCATGTTAATCAGATTTAATAAAATTGGCACTTACTCTTTAAATACTAGGTGGGTAGTAATCTTTAAAATGTTTTCGACAGTGATGCTATTAACTGAGCCAACTTGGCATTTTGAATTAATTTTATAAAGGAGTAGCTAACCGGTGTTTAATTAGTCGGGGTGTCACACCTACCACCCGCAAACCAATGGCTAAGCTGAATTGGCCAATCGAGAGACCAAGCATATCCTAGAGAAGACGGTCAATCCCGACCGCAAGGATTGGTCTCTTCGACTTCCTGACGCTTTGTGGGCATATCGTACGGCCTACAAGACCTACTTGGGAATGTCGCCCTTTAGACTTGTGTATGGCAAGCCATGCCACTTACCGGTAGAAATCGAGCACAAGGCCTATTGGGCGATCAAGAAATTCAATTTAGATCTAGACAAGGCCGGAAAGAAGCGAATGCTCCAACTCAATGAGTTGGATGAACTCCGGAGTGATTCGTACGAGAGTGCGAGAATCTATAAGCAAAGGGTGAAAGAGAGGCACGATAAGCGCATATCCCGTAAAACATTTCACCCTAGCTAAAAGGTTCTCTTATACGACTCTAGGTTGCATTTATTCCCGGGTAAGCTAAGATCTCGATGGACGGGTCCGTTTGTCGTTAAGACCGCCCATCATCACGGTGCAATTGAGATTGAGAACCCGTCGGATGGGAAGTTATTCAAGGTCAATGGTCAGCGCCTCAAGCCTTTCCTAGAACCATTTGACCCGAGTTCGGACACGATTCCATTGTCCGACCCCGTTTACGGGGCTCCATAGGACGTCGGAATTGTGTATTTTTGTGCCAAGCATCCCCCGGCATGTGCGGGGTGCAAAATTTTTGTCCCGGACCCTTTGTACTTATGTAATATTAACATTGGGGGTCCAAAAATACCTCCTTTAGCAGCCCAATACAACCACCAACCAAAAAATCATGATTCAGCAAAACAGAAACTCATTTCCAGAAGCCGAATCGATTCGGCTTTCCAACCGAATCGATTCGCCCCACTCCAGTAGCCAAGTTTGATTTTGCGAATCGATTCGCAATCCCACCGAATCGATTCGGTTAATTGAAAGTAGAAGGTCCCTTATTCCGAATCGATTCGGATTAACACCGAATCGATTCGGTCACTTCTAGTGCTCAAGTTCGAGAATCGCGAATCGATTCGAACTTCCCACCGAATCGATTCGGGTCACCTACCACTTAAAAATCCCATATTCTGTTTTATCCCACATCTTATTCTTTCTCCTCTCTTGCCTGCGAACCAACCCTCTCCCATATCAAATCCTATCCTCCATTCTTAGTCTTCCCAATGGCTTCATCTTCAAAGGCAACTTCATCCAAGGTATTAACTCAACCTTATTAATTCTATTTCATTCCTGATTTAGTGTATATGGTATGGAAAATAGGGTATAATGCATTTTCACCATTTTCACTTATATTCTGCATAAAACTCTTTCTTTTTCCACTGATTGTGTTTAGAAACCAACACATACTACTTGATTATGTTGCTGTGATGTTTAAGTAGTATTTGTTGGGGGTTTTCCACATGAAAATGTCAATTACACCCTATTTTCCATACACTGCACACTAGGTGTTCGATGAAATGCCCCTGTGGAGATTTTGTGCCATAATGATTCATTTTCGCACATTCTCTCGCACATTGGTGTTGAATTACCCTTGTTTGAGTGCGGTGTGCATCGGTAACGTTAATTCGACCTATTTTTCCCGATGCACACCCACCGATTCCTTTTCGATCCTATTTCATGCCAAATTGATTTTGTGCATTACACTAATTGTGTATGTATCAAATTGATTTTTCTTGTAGGTTCCTTCGGTCACCAAGCCCTCCTCCAACTTAATTGCGGGTCGGGGAGGTTTCGAGTCCTTCCGCTCCAAACAAGAAAAGGACTGGTTCATTGCGAAGTTCCCTTCGAGTCGCCCTATTGCAATTGAGCGGCCTGTCCATCTTGAGGACTTCCCTGCCTCAGTCCGTCGCTACTTTCAGAAATTCAATTGGGAGGCACACCTTGCCAGGGCGGGGGAGGTGAATGATGAGCACGTACATCGGTTTTATGCATCCCTCGTCCCAACCGGGGACCGCACTTTCGAGGCTTACGTACGGGGTAAGCGGATTCCTCTCTCTAAGCCTCTCTTGGCATTGCACCTCACTGGGGCCGATAACCCCGAGGATTTTGATTACCCGTGCGCCGATGAGGGGAGACTGACCAACGAAACCCTGATTGCGCGTCTGGCGCCAGGGAATATTTGGGCTGGGGAAACTTTCCCCACATCTGCTATGCCCGATAACCACCGCCTCATCCACCTAGTAGCCGTTAATTCTATCACGCCTACCCAAACAAAGGCGGTCCTTCGCTCCGCGCAAGCCCACTTCCTCTACCATCTATTGGATGCGAATTCAATTATAAACCTTCCCGCGTTGGTGCTACAGCGGATGCTCAAGGCCACTTACTGTGAAAAGGGGACCACTACCCTTCCATACGCGCGGTTGGTTTCCCGCATATGTAGGGATGATCACTGTGAGGTAGCGGGTACGGACTATATTCCTCGCCTTCCCAAGTTTCTTGACGAGAAGGCAATTGAGAAGAGTCTTGGGAAGGATCATTGGGAGAGGAGAAAGAAGAGGATGTTAGATGTTCCTGCGGATGCTCCTGCTGTTCCTGTTGCCCCGGATGCTCCTATGTCGGACATGCCTCAGCCTGTGCCTCATCCTGTCCCACCCCCAGCCTCGTCTTCCGTTGACCCCATTGCATATCTTGGGGTGCGGATGGATGAGCTTCAGGCTGACTTCTCTGAGTTTCGGGGCGCCTACATGTCGGACTTTGCATCATTCCGGGCTGACTTTTCAGCCTATCGGGGCGCGTACGAGCGCGATATATCTATGATCGCTCGGGCGCAGATGGATTTATTCTCACACTTGCGAGGGGGCGAGGCTTCTGTGCCTCAGTACCTCTATGACCCATACGCCCCTCGCGATCCTCCTGCGCCCGAGTCCCCGCGCAGCCATCCGGACGACATGTAGGCTGTTGTGATCCCGTTTTTGCTGTTATTTTTGAGTGGTTGTTTATTTAGATGGTTGGGTTTGTACTTAGGTAGTTGTGTTACTGTGGGGAGGAGAGAGTGCAATTCTTGTATTTTCTAATTTTGGTTTCATTGTTCCCCATGTACACAACTCTTATATATTAATGAAATGACTCAGTTTCGGTTTCATTTTTCTTCTTGTATATGTCTATGTTGTATATATTATTGTTTATGGTACTAACTTGTAACAGGCATGCCGTTGCGCGGTTCTCGAGTTACTCCTTACGGGGTGACTATTTTCATACCCCTTTTCCCTTTTTATCCCTACTAACATTTGGGACAATGTTTCATTCAAGTTAGGGGGTATGGTATACCATTGTGATGCCGATTATCATATTAGTATATATTTATTTATTAAAAAAAAATTTAAAAATTAAAAAAATTAAAAAATTAAAAAACTAAAAAATTAAAAAATTAAAAAATTAAAAAATTAAAAAATTAAAAAATTAAAAAATTAAAAAATTAAAAAATTAAAAATTAAAAATTAAAAAATTAAAAAATTAAAAAATTAAAAAATTAAAAAATTAAAAAATTAAAAAATTAAAAAATTAAAAAATTAAAAAATTAAAAAATTAAAAAATTAAAAAATTAAAAAATTAAAAAATTAAAAAATTAATTTTTTTTCTTTTTCTTTCTCATATCTACTATGATTACTTATATGATCGGCATATCCTGTTGTATAGCTATGAAGCATGCTTTGAGTCATTGATTTATTACCCTTTAGCCCGTTATTGTTTGCATTGTGAATAGCATCATAAAATTAAACTGTGAAGCTTTGAGCATATACACAAATAATTATTTATGATTTGGTTTAAAAGCGTTTCAAATTCGTTATTCTAAGGCGCATGCTATACCCTTACAAAAGTGAAAATTGAGACTTATCATCATTTGTGAGCGTATACACCTACTCTATCTCTTTCTTGTCAATGAACTCGTTGACGATCTCATTTTCTTTTCATTTGATTGCATACTAACTGATTTATCACTTGAGCATGATTTTCAATGGTGTTGAGTCCCGCGAATCACATGAAACCATAGGAAATGATTATAGGCCCTTGTTGTTAAACCCACATGACCTTGACCTTTCCCTTAAATGTTTCCCCTATTCAACCCCCTTGAGCCTTATTATTCCTTTCGTTTGAACCCCAAATCCCTTGTCCAACTCCACATTGGAGTCCTAAACCCTTATTTACTCCCCCCGTACCTTGATTAGGGATTGTTCCCGGGATTGAATGTTGTTGTTTATATGGATTGCAATCAAGCAAGAAAAGAGAAAATCAAAGAAAAAGAAAAAGAAAAGAAAAGAGAAAATCAAAGAAAAAGAAAAAGAAAAGAAAAGAGAAAATCAAAGAAAAAGAAAAGAAAGGATAAATATCGAATAAAATGGGACCTTGTTGTTTCCCATTTCCCCTTGTGCATGAATATCAAAGTCTCACTCTCATGAATACATTGCTTGTGGAATTTGATTTCGATTCCTAAGTTGCCCATTAAATCCATTATCCCGCGCGATATTCCCGAATCTCCTTTGATCCTACACACATCCCGTTCTTTTCTAAACCCTAACCTAGCCTAAATTCTATACCCCTAAAAAGTCCTATTTGATCTTAGGGTGATGTGATTCAAAGGTCGAACATTAGCGATAATCTGTTTAAATGCTCTTCTCTTGGTTAATATGTGATATCCTTTCATGAGATTGTATTTTTCACTTTTATATTGCGTTCTTCATTGATGACATGTGTGTGGCCTAGTTTCCCTTTACAATTACTCTTAATGCCCGCATGTCCCGTGTGTGTTACATCCCATTTCTAAGTGTTTCATTTGTTGAGTGTAACAACCGGAGAGAACTTGAGTATGCATGCCTTAGCTTATGTATGGATTTTGAAAGTTTTTCCAAATCTAAATTACCACATGTGTCCGCTTATTTCGCTTTCCCACGGTTTTAATTTTTAGTTGAAGTTATTTGTTTAATGCCGATAATTGCCGTCTTTTGTGTGAGCTTCGTTCACTTTGTTGATAAATTGTGTTTCTTTGATATTTGTTGAGCTACGCATTGGATTTTGCAGTATCATAGTATGAGTTGATTTGATGTTTGTGGGTGTCATCTCTGGAAACCCTCACGAGACCTCACTCGTCCCCTAGGGCCACCTAGGGGTTTAACGGCTTATTGCATACGCTAAATGCAATCATTCGCCTACAAAAGTGGCATTTTTCCTTCGTTGTACATATTTCTTATATTTTGGTTGCGGTGTTGGACCTTGTTTCTTCATACTTCATTGCTCGGGACTAGCAATGTATAAGTTAGGGGGTGTGATTCGTCACTTTTATTGTATTTTATACCCCGTTAATTTGTACATTCTAGCATTCCCGTGCATGTATTTCCCGGTTCTTATGCTCATTTATTGACTAACCCCTAAATTCATCATATATACTTTGTCTGTGTCTTTATTGAGCTTTTATAGGTCTCGGGAATGCATTTTGGGAAGTTTGGTTTTGATCCGGAAAGTTCCGTTGACACTTGCACAGTCGGGGGCATTTTGGTAAATTCATCACTCGGGATTTGTTCCCAATTTCTTCACGGAAGTTGTAGACCTTCTTCTCCTCTTCGCGTGGCCTCCGACGGTGCTTGAATCCGATCTCGAATGCAAAAGTTACGGAAGTTTCGATGAAGCATGGAACAATTAATGTCTATATAGGCAACTCTTCTTTTTGCAGAAGGCCCGAATCGATTCGCCATTACCACCGAATCGATTCGGTCACTTGCAGGGGATTTTCTCTACACTTCCGAATCCATTCGGATTTGGCACCGAATCGATTCGGCCCTGCATTTTCATCTTTCTTCTTATTACTAGTTTGTCGTTTTGGTGGAATTTTGGGGATTTATCCCTTGTTTTTCCTCTTTGGTAAGGAGATTACTTTTGTTGGATATTGAGTAAGATAGAAAAACACTCTCTTCTCTCTCCTAGTTCAAGCTCATTTATGGCTTTCACCAACTTGTAAGGCTTTGATTACTTGTTGAATAGTTGTGATAAATGCAAGATAAGTTCAATTACTTCATCTCTACTTGTTCCACTAGCTTTAATTTGCATTGAATTCTATCCTTTGTATTGGTTTGTGCTTCAACTAGATAATTAATTCAAGTATGTTGTTAACTAGCATGTGTAGTTTAGTTTTAATTATGAGTAGATAGACTTGTGATTGGGGATCAATATCCCACCTTGGATGCTTGAACTTAATATCTAGGGTTTGGTTTTTAATTGTTCTAATGGAACTTCATGTGTTGGTTTTGGAGTATCATAGTTTCTTAACTTCCCTTGTCATGCAAGGGCTAGTGTTTGAAGCTTTACTACAAACTCAACCCATCTAGCAATAATTAATTAAACCCTAATCCTCCATTGTTGAGTTCATTCTCTACATGGTTGATGTTCAGACTTAATTAGTTATGCTCGATTAGAATTAATTTAATCAAGCCCTATAATCCCCTTCCTTGTGAATCCGAAGTGGGAGAATGATCCTCAATTCCCTTATTTTCTTGAACTCAAGCTTACCTTAGTTCTTTTCATTAGTTCCGTAATTAGTTGTTAATCATCTGTTCATTAATGGTATGTTAGTTTAGAGGTTACATCTCAATCACCTTTCCAAACCACAAATCATCTTTTACACTTTAACATTTTGTGACGTTTAGAGAATCTCTTTGCCCCAATCTAGTTCTCTTAAGAGCGTTCAATCCCTGTGGATCACGATTCCGTACTTACCGGATTCTACTTGTTGCGATTAGATTTGCACTTGAATCACAAGCCATATTTTGGGCGCACCAATTTGCAAGTGTAAGCCCCGGTATATCGGGTATACAATATACATCATTACGGTATATAGGAAGCCTATTCCTTAATATAGCATTTTTGTTGTGTTGGATTGATATATTTATATATTAAAACAATGTCTATTCATAGGCCGATGTTTGAAGAGTATTTTAATATGAAAACACATATTTGGGTGTTTTCGCATGGACGAGATTTATTAACTTCGAGAAGTGGTGGGACTAGTCGAATTTTAAACTTTGGCTCGATGCAAAGTTTCAGACTGACTCGACTCATAGACACTTTCCTCAAAATGATTTAAAAAAGTGTATTTTTCATATTTTGTAATTATCGTTATGGCATTTGGTTAACATTGTTTTAACACATGAGTATGTCAGGTCAGTCAACAAGTAGAGGAGTTAGATTTTTAACCAAATCTTTGAAATATAAATGATGTAAATTGCCTACTGAACCCCTAAATAAGGGACATGCTGAAAGATGTAAAGAGATATGTATAACTTATTACAACACACACACACACACACACACACACACATAAACACACACACACACACACACACACACACACACATATATATATATATATATATATATATATATATATATATATATATATATATATATATATATATATATATATATATATATATATATATATATATATATATATATATATATGGGTGGGGGTGGGGTAATTGCACCAAATTTTGGGTAGAGCTTCTTTACCCCCACGACAATAACTGACATTTTTGCCAAAGGGGAGTGGTGGGGGAGTGTCCCCTTTTTTGGTGTTTTTTAGTCGGGCAAATCTACCTTTATAAAAGCTGAGTTTTGCATTTTTCTTCCCCAGTTGGGCAGAGATTTGACTGCAAGTATTTGGTTTTTTAAAATTTCTGGAGAGGCTTGACTCTATTTAGGACTCAAAAGAGACTTTATGGAAGTACGAGCTTTCCTTTTAAGGGAAAATGATTTTTCTTAAGTACGAGCTTCCTTGGGACTTTGAGAATGAGATCGAGTATCTTAAAAGCCCAGGGGAGAATGTTTTTAGAAAATTGAGTTATTAGGCTCTCGAAATCTTTCAGAGTGTTGTCGTCATTTTTTACCTCTTTTCGTGATCTTTGACCTTCGTGAATTGGGAGACGGGGGCCTTTATTTGTAAGGAACTCGACGAGTACTTCTGTCATTCAACAGAGGGTTGATGGCAATTGTTTTTTAATAAGGCCGCCACATGGGCGACCGAGATAATTCTCTCTAGCACGACTTTTTCCGATCGAATAAAATGGATTTAGAGATTTTTACCATTCAACGGAGGGATGATGGCTATTATTTTTAAATAAGGCCACCACATGGGAAGCTAGGATAATTCTCTTTGACCTGGCTTCTACCGATCGGTAGAAGGTGATTTGGAGCCTTTGTCGTTCAACCAAAGGAGCCTAATAAAGGTTTTAGGCCTTTCTAGGTTTAATTTAATGATCAATTCTGACCCCAATCATTTTTGTATTTCCCTTTTTTTGGTTTTATTTGTATCCGTATAGGGTTTTTTTCTCTAAGACTTAGGTATGGCCAGTTTGAGGATCCGGTACTTGACCGAGGTCGAGTAAGGCATTTTGTCAGGTGGAACATAATGAACCACACCCTGATTATAGATTGGGGTGTCCACAGAGGCGATCGACTAAGATTGTGCACGTGCGAACATTGTTCGTCGAAATATAAAGGTCTAAGATGGGCTTTACCATCTTAGGGGAAGTATGGGGGCCTATATGGGATGGTGGAAACCTAGGGTTATAGGTTTAATTTTTTGAAAATTCGACAGGGGTTTTAAGTGTACGACACAAGGTTTATTATGTAAGTCCAAGGGATTTAATCGTACGGCTATTGGGTGAGGGGTGGGTTAACTGGACGACAAAAGGATTCATCTCTCAAAATGTATTTAATGCAGATTTAGGTTTTCATTTATAGGAATTTTATATTATTTTCCTTGGCATTTCTCGTCCCCGAGCTAGTTTTGTTACTTCCTTCGGATACCTATTAGGTATATATATTGTTCTATTAAGTGGTTCAAGTTTTGGGATACAAAATGCCCAATCTTTATTGTCGTTGTCAGGGAGTCTTCTATTGGGAATGAGAGCATCTTCTTCGGTGCTTACTATCTCGGTAGTGGCATAGGATGATACTTCACTTTCCTTGGGTTCTGTTAATCCATCCTTGTTGGCATCTTAGGATGGTCGTTGTATACTCCCATTTCTACCATCTTCCTTCACAGTGGTTATTTATGAGGAAGGCCAAGTGGTTCATATTCATCAACATGGCTCGGCTTTCTAGATGTTGGCATCATCTTTGGACCCCACAAGTTCGTAGGAACTTCCTACGAACTTCTTTTGTCTGTAAGAAGTTCTTACAAACAAAATAAGTTCGTAGGAAGTTCCTACGAACTTCAGAAGATCGTAAGAATTCCTACGAAGAAAAGAAGTTCGCACGAAAACCTTTTTACCCTCAGTGAAATCTAACACCGTTTGAGAGAATTGTTTACAAATAGGACCAAGTTTCGTCCAATTTCTTATTGTCTCCCTTTATAAATTTATAGACTCTTCCAATTTCTCTTCCATTTTCTTATTTTCATTTTAAATATATTATATTTCTATAAAAAAAAATATGTCTTCTTCTCAACCAATTATTTCAGGTACATCTCGACAACCAAATATGACTCATTTTGAGGATGAAGTATTATGTACCATTTATGCAAAATATGCAGCTCGAAGTATTGAAGGAAACTCAATATCATCGGGTACATTTTGGGACACTGTGAAAGATGAGTATAACGTCACACATGGAATTATAATTACTCGTACGAGATCCATGCTATCAACACGTTATAATCATATATCGCATCAAATAATGCTATATATTGCAAAGCTTTCTCACTAAATGAATAATATGGGAAGAAGGACGAACGAATTCCAAGCGGTTACTAATGCACGCGACGCGTACCGCGCCGAAACAAACAAACATTTTACGTTCGATAAATGCTATCAAATTTTAAAAGATTTACCAAAATTTGACTTGAAAAATACAGCGGGGAACGACGACAACCCTACACCTGTACGCGAAGATGATACTTCGGGGGTACGAGACGTACCGGATAGACCCCCGGGCAGGAAGGGTGAGAAACAACGTGCACGTCAACGAGCGCGTTCTGACAGCTTGGATTGTAACACGGCAGTACTCAAACATTGCGAAGACTTCAATGCAATGTTTAAAAGCAAGCAAGAGTGGAAGAATAATCGTGCCCTTAAATTTGACTCTTAAATGGATGCGTTCATTCAGATGAAGCGAGCTGATCAACTCACCAAAAAGCAGGATCAACTCGTGCGCCTAGGACGAGAGCAATCGTACATCATGGAGTTGGATATGACCCATATGAATGAAATACAAAAGCAGTTTCATTTTAAAAGGTTCAATGACCTAACAACGATGGTTGTTGCGACCGAAGCTGCGATATCTGAGTTGCAATCAAACTCTGCCGGGTCATCTGGTCCAAGAGGTTCAATTAGTGATTAGTAGTGTTTTTAAATGATGTATTGAACCCTCATAATTGTATTTCATTTTTTTTCGGTATATGGAGAGTGATTCACTATCCATCTTAATAAATGAAATGCCACCCTTAAATAGATGAAATGTGAGTATTGTTTATTAATTTTCCGCTTATATAATATTGTCGGTTAAACCATTATTTTATATAGAATAACAGGTATATGATCACTACGACAATCCTACAAATACAAATTGAAAATGGAACAAACATAACATTTAACCACGGATAAAATAAAAAATGTAATAAATTCATCAACCGACCATTTCATCACCGTGGGTGTTCCAAATGTGCTATAGCAAATCATTCTGTAACTGTTGATGTTTAGTTACATCTCTTATCTTAGCATCCCGTATGAGGTAGTCGTAGAAATTAGTTTGGCCCCTCATAATTACAAGTGTTTCATCATTCTGTTCGTACTCATTTTGCCATGGATAATCTCTACGTTCATCGTCAATAATCATATTATGCATTATAATGCACGATTTCATAATGGTTGATAGTGACGCCCTATTCCATAATTTAAAAGGTTCCCGAACAAAAGCGAATCGAGCTTGTAATACACCAAATGCACGTTCAACATCTTTTCTGCACGCTTCTTGGTACTTGCAAAATAATTTCTATTTTTGTGTAATACCATTTTGGTTCCTAACTGTTTTTACTATTGAAACGTACGGAGGGTAAATGCCATCTCCAAGGTAGTAGCCCATGTCGTAAGAATTTCCTTTAACATTGTAATTAATGGGAGCTGCCGTCCCATTGCTCAATTCTTGAAAGACATTAGATCGATGCAAGACATTCAAATCATTACAAGAACCAGGCACCCCAAAGAATGATTTCCAAATCCAAAGATCGTAGGAGGCAACCGCTTCAAGGATTATAGTTGGTGACTCTTTACGACCACTATATTGAGCGTGCCATGCTATTGGACAATTTTTCCAATGCCAATGCATGCAATCTATGATCCCTAGCATTCCTGGGAAACCTCTATTTGCTTTTTGTTCGAGTAACCTTGTAACGTCGCCTTGTGTTGGATTTCTGCCGTACTGGGGACCGAAAATTCGTACAATTGCCTCTGTAAATCTAATAACAGTTTCTAATAGAGTGGTTTCACTCATAGCGTACTGCTCAGACCACACGTCATGGGAACCCCCATTAGCTAACAGTCGAATTTCCCCCAACACTTTCTGATGAGAGCTTAAACCTTGACGACTGCAAGCATCATTCTTCTGAACAAAGTAGTTATCACAAAGGAAAACAGATTCAAGGATGCGATTGAAAACACTATACCTCATCCTGAATCTCCTTCGGAAAAAATACTCATTGTATACCTTATCTTCAACAAAGTAATTTTCCCATAGTGTTGCATGTCCCCTTTCTCTCCTACAATTCACTCGACGTCTCGTTTCGAGTTCTTTCCCATCGCAAATTATATTTTTTCAGCACACCACCGCGTAATCTCCATCATAATTATCATCTCCTCGTCTGAATCATCAGATGATCCACCTTCATTAAATTGAGCATATTGTAGCATAAGATTTCGGCCCTCATCGCTAGAACTGGAAGAGTCCATGATTTGTTTTGCTTTAAAGTTTAATAATTTTAGTTGTATTATAATTTATCAAGATTTACCGATCTATTTATAAAGTTCTTGGGATCTATTTATTTTGTGTCATCATAATTACAGAGGTTTGCCATAGTACTTGGGATGTGTACTAGGTAAATAAATGCCAACGTAAGAATCGGTGAAAATTGGGATGTGTACCTCCTGTGTATCTATCGTAATAATTACAGAGGTATCTCTGGAAGTTGGGATGCAGAAAATTGGGATGTGTACCTCCTGTGTATTTGGGAAGTTGGGATGCAGAAATTACAGGGGTATCTCTGAAACTTGGGATGTGTACCCAGTGTCAATTGGGATGTGTACCTACTGTATATGTTTTTACTATTTATAATTACCACTATATATTAACTAGTACCAAATTAACACGTCAATATATAGTTACTAGTACAGTTATATATAATTACGATAAGGATTTACATTTACCACTGTATATTTACTACAATTATATATAATACGTCAATATATATTTACTAGTACAGTTAAATATAATAACTATATGGATTTACAATTGCCACTGTATATTACTAAATAAATTTCATCAATATATATTTACTAGTACATTTATATAATATAACTGTATGTATTTACTACTATCACTTTATATTAATTAGTACCAAATTAATACGTCAATATATAGTTACTAGTACAGTTATATATAATTACTATAAGGATTTACAATTACAGAGTTACTATAAGGATTTACAATTACTATGTGATAATTTATCAGCTTTATGGTATGTGTGCCTTTGTATAATTTATCTTTTCCATTGGTATGTGTGCCTTTGTATTATTATAAATATTTTTTATCATTGTAAAATAAAATTATATATGCGAAGGTTTAAAATTACCTATAAATAAATTAGAAGGATTGCAACAATTTTTTATCTACCATTGTCTTATATTTCAAAAATGGCTTCATCTCCCTACTATTCATCCATTTACAATGGCTCTTACACAGATATTGTTGGTAATGATTGGTATGGGAAAAAAATAATTCTCCAAACATATCCAATTGATACTTCTCGATATTTTCTCAATGACTTTGGTCATATATTCATAATCTCTCCCAATTCGGAACCTGAAGACGGAGTTGTGTATCCTTGGGAACACCTCACATGGACAGATAAATATGATGAAAGGTGTGACTTGGAGGTGCTTTGCCATTACCATCACATATCCGTGCCAAAAAATTGGGTTGCTATACTTTGGCCAATATCGTATCCCGAAGAAGCGGATATGTTTTGTCTTGATTTATTGGAGGAAGAGATATGGCAGATGGAGAGGCGCCTACAACGTTATCACAAAGCACAACGCGCGATGCTATCATGTCGTCACATTCAAGAACAATTAATTAACATATATAACAACTCTACGTTGGCATCAAATAACGATATTTCAGACTACACCAATTCCGGTTATGATTACTTTTTGGAATGCATATATGAAAATGATGGCGAAGAGTACGAACCAAATATATCAAACTACAACGAAGAACATGTTGATTCAGATACGCAACGATCTTACTTACCTAAATGTTTAGTGCGCAATGGGAAACCATATTGTTGTACTTCTAATAGGTTCGACCTAAGCGTTTGAACACATACTCCTAATAATCATTTTGATCGTGTATTATTGTTCTTACTAATTAAGTCAATAATAAAAAATTATATCAGAGCAATTGCAATAATTGTTTGTCATTATATCATATCAGAGCAATCGCAATAATTGTTTGTCATCATATCATAACATTTTTCAGAGCAATCGCAATAATTCTATGTGTAATAAATGAAAATAAATATGAGACATTATATCATAACATATTTCATAAATATGAGACATTATACATCATAACATTTATCATCACAATTACATTGAGACAACAATAAGAAAATTTATTCTTAACATTTTTCAATTGTACATTATACATCACTGGCGCCCCGGGTCGAACTCAAAATCTGGACCTAAATCTGCATGTGAACCCGTGTAGGGTCAGACCCAAATAAATTACCCCAACCTTGTTGGGCCTCATATGTCGGGACCGGGTCAGAGGGTGGGGCTAGGTCTGGTCTGTAAATGCTCGGACGACTTGAACTAGTACCACCCTCCTCAAACCCTCAACTAGGCATAGTAAAACGTGCTAGTCTATGCTCCAACTCATCAATGCGGTCATCACGTGCTTTGAGTTGATCCTCTCGCTGACATGTCTCGTGTAACATTAAATAACGTAGACCTCGAATGTTATCTGCTGCCTCGATGTAGGACTGACGCCATTCTAACTGCGTCAAAGATTGAGCTGGAGGTGCGTTGGTTGAAAACTCAGGTCTCGGCACATCTATAGTATATGAAGCCCCCTCCGGTAGGCCTACGTCAACCGTCCAATTCTGCCTCGGTGGTTGGATATGCGTAGAACCACCCACAGAGAACTGTGTCTCGTACACATGCGGATCATTTGTCGGTGATGGTGCTTGCGGGATTCGCAACATCGAAGGTGCCACTGAACCAACTCCAATCAAATCTACATTAACATATCTGGCAATCGGCGGTAGTATTGGCCCAAGTGCTACTGCCTTCCAATATGCATTATACTCTTCTTGTGACACATCTCTTACGTATTGATTTGCGATAGGCCAATTTTGGGCGGCAGCTGCTTGGAAATCATGTTCTGAGGCACAACACAAACTTGATGGGGGGTTGTCTGCGATACATATCCTCCCAGTCAATTGTCGGATGGCCCGATCACCCAAGTATCAAAAACCCTTAAATAGGGGATCCCAAAAAATCACCCGTAATCCCGATATCTCTCGAGCATATAAGATGACATCAGAGTCACGGTAGGCAGAAGTCTCGTATGGCTGCCATATAATGGACTCAAGTGACCGCATATCAAGCCGATGTTGGCTGCTTGAGATGTTAAACCGCTGTGCTCCCTTTACTTTCTTTATGTTCCCCCTCGACCAACGAAATATGCGGGGCCATGCATCGATAGACGGATTGACGAGAATAGGACATGCCGTGGCCATGTACTCGTGATGTAAATACTGCAAAATTTTTCAATAAATTTAATTCATTAGAATAAGTTGACGTATATTGTAATGAAACATAAATTTTAATAAATAAGATGAAACTAGAATATACCTTGAGTATTTGCCACATGCATTCAACGCTAGTCAACGATCGTCGAATGGCTTTGTCCGAAGACCATAAAATACGGGCATAAATAGCCGAACCCCAGTCGTATGTGCCGATGGCAGGAATATCCTCAAGATAATGTAAATAACCGAGGTCGGCAGTGGAGTGAGCATATGGAAAAAATACACTCCCCAATACATAAAACCAAAATGCCCGAGGTATGATTGGGGACATATAATCTGGTAACGGTTAAACCTTGACAAAATTTTCAATGTATTTTTTTAGGTCAAAAACTCGAATTCCCGCACCAGTAAATCTCTGTATATGAATTTCTGGGAAAAATTCATTTATGGTATTAACAAAATTTGTATATTGTTCAATTCGTAGATTTTCAATCGGTCGTCCTTGTCCAATTGGAATGCCTACACGAAGGTTAAAATTTTGTCATATATTTAAATAACTATGAATATGAAAACCATAATATATATTTCAAACAATCATTTATGAATTTAAGTACAACTATTTATTTTCACATATTGAAACATTAAGTAAATAATTATTTTCATATATTGACACAATCGGAATGCGGGACAATTTTCATAATTTATTTGTCGTATATTGAAATAATTATGAATGTAATTACCTAAAAATATATTTCAAACATTTAATTATGAATTTAAGTACAACATATTATTTTCACATTTTGAAACGATTATGATGCCGGTACATATATTTAAAATTTTGTCATATATTTAAATAACTATGAATATGAAAATCATAATATATATTTCAAACAATCAATTATGAATTTAAGTACAACTATTTATTTTCACATATTGAAACATTAAGTGAATATGAATAATTATTTTCATATATTGACACAATCGGAATGCGGGTACATTTTCATAATTTTTTTGTCGTATACTGAAATAATTATGAATATAATTACCAAAAAATATATTTCAAACATTTAATTATGAATTTTAGTAAAACATATTATTTTCACATTTTGAAACGATTATGATGCCGGTACATATATTTAAAATTTTGTTATATATTTAAATAACTATGAATATGAAAATCATAATATATATTTCAAATAATCAATTATGAATTTAAATACAACTATTTATTTTCACATATTGAAACATTAAGTGAATATGAATAATTATTTTCATATATTGACACAATCGGAATGCCGGTACATTTTCATAATATTTTTGTCGTATATTGAAATAATTATGAATATAATTACCTAAAAATATATTTCAAACATTTAATTATGAATTTAAGTACAACATATTATTTTCACATTTTGAAACGATTATGATGCCGACACATATATTTAAAATTTTGTCATATATTTAAATAACTATGAATATGAAAATCATAATATATATTTCAAACAATCAATTATGAATTTAAGTACAACTATTTATTTTCACATATTGAAACATTAAGTATATATAAATAATTATTTTCATATATTGACATAATCGGAATGCGGGTACTTTTTTCAATTTTTTTGTCGTATATTGAATTAATTATGAATATAATTACCTAAAAATATATTTCAAACATTTAATTATGAATTTAAGTACAACATATTATTTTCACATTTTTAGATAATTATGAATATAAGTAGAACGAAATAAGCCATAAATTATTACCGGAAAACATTGTGAAGTCCAGCGGAGTGAACGCAAGCTCGAAATATGGTAGTTGGAAGGTATGCGTCGTGTCCCACCAACGTTCGATCATCGTCGTCACAATACATTGATCAGAATTGGGCATCACCATAGAAAAGAAATTCGACATAAAATCGACATTGTCGATAATTGTTTTGATATCGGGCTTTCTCTCTTGAATCAATTTGTACAATTTCATTGGCCCCGCCCAATTCCCCCGAAATTCGAATTTGTTTCCGTTTATTATCGGAGTTTCGCCATCCGACGCGTGTGATACTCCGTCGTAAATACGGGTATAGTTGTCAATTGCGGGATTCGACGATTGAATCGACGCGGAAGAATCGGGAATTATCGTTGAAGTCTACCCGTGTTTTTTTTATTTCCCGATATTAATATGTTTCTTCCATTTTCTACCTAATTCCATCGTGTTGACAATATCTGATTTGGAGGATTTTCTATATCTAGATTGGGACTGTTTTGAAATTATATTTGAGAATAAATGGAATGATTTTTGAGAGTATATAAATAAATTTAGGAAAAATATATAAAATATTTGGAATGAATTATATGAGATTGGTACATACAAATATTGAGTAAATAAGAAAAGAAAATGGAGGAAGATGAAAATGGAGAAGATGCAGAAGACAAATGAAGAAAGAAGAGGCTCTGAATAAATAAACGGATTGAGAAGAATGGAGAAGAATGAGGAAGAAGGAAGAAGTTTCTGAATATATAAACGGAGGAATGTTACCGTTTGAATGTGACCGTTAAGTTTTTACGAACTTCTATAGTTCGTAAGAACTTCCAACGGACTTCATTTGTCCGTAAGAAGTTCTTACGAACTATAGAAGTTCGTAAGAACTCCACCACTATTCGCTGCCCCTTTTAGCGATAGGTAAAACACACACACGCGCCTCACATGCTATTAACTTTACCTTTCGCTCATATACACCACTACGGATGCTCTCTGAATCAGCAGCTAACCAGTAACTTTGCAAATCCCTTACCCTTCCTCTTTCCAGTTTTGGCAACTGCATATCCCCATTGTACGTCTATAAATTTGTAATTTTACCATTTTTTTGTCTAAACCCTCCACCATTGTGGATGCTCTAAGTATCTATTCACCTATGGTTCCTAAATCTTTGACTGACTTTTATATGTTTCTAAACTTCTGGTCGGTACTAGTTTATGCCTCTCAACTATGGTAGATGCTGTCAAATTGGTCATCGTCTTATTTAGCTTTATGCTAATTAACTGCGGAGGTTGTCAGGGATGCTGACGTAGACTATCTTTGGCTATCATAGGGCTTATTATTAGGTTTGGGAAGTTTGTCTTACTCGAACAGAGTTTCTGCATTCCGTGTGAGGCTAGGATGTCGAGTTCAGGAGATATGACCGAGGTTTATACTGGGGATCTCTATGGGAAGAGGCCTTGTGCCGAATAGTATGGCAATGATGATTTTTTTTGGGTTAGTCTTTTAGGTGGGTTTTGATGTGACCTCATAGAACGTTGTTTTTGCAGTTTTCTGATTTTTTGGATGCTGTATGTATAGGTAGTATGTTCCTTTATGAGTAACATGAGGAATCCCTGATGCATTTGTGCTTTGTATATGGATTCTTATGTTCATATGTTAATGTATAAAATGATTATATTCCCCCTTTCGAGGGTCTGTTTTAGTATATATATTTTTTAATTTTATTTAATGCATGAATGGAGAAAGTATAGACATAATCGGGTCAAAACCTTTTTTTCAAAATGGAAAAAATAACAATCATCATCATCATCCCTGCCTTAATTCCATCATATGGGGTCAGCCACATGGATTATCCTTTTTCATTCTAATCTACTCTATGAAATATTATCATTTAAATTTAATTCCTTAAGATCTCTCAAATAATTTCCTCGCACGATAGCTTAGGGCGGCCCCTTTCTCTTTTACCCTCTATTTCAAATAATCCTCCTCCTTTTATAGGTGCATCTACTGGTTTACGCAATACATGTCCATACTACCTTAATGTATTTTCTCTTAATTTTTCTCTATTTGGAGCTACTCCTCATTTTTCTCTCACATAATGATTTTTAATTTTGTCCTTTCTAGTAATTCCAACCATCCATCGGAGCATCCTCATATCACTAACATGGAGACTTTGCTCATGTTTTTTATTTAAATCCCAACACTCTACTCGATATAGGGTCTCTAGCCTAATAACTATTCTATAAAATTTTCCTTTTAATTTATTAGTTATCCTCTTATCGCATAATACCCCACTTGCTTTTCTCCATTTCATCTAACTAGTTAATATTCTACTTGTAACATCTCATCAATATACCCATTACTTTGTAACACTAAACCTAAATAACAAAATTTATTTGTCTGGTTTATCACTTTTTCTTAAATCTTTAACATTATGCTATCTGATGTGTCATTAAATAATTTACATCCCATAAATTCAGTTTTATTTCTACCGATTTTTAGTTCCCTGCACTCTAAGTCTTTTCTTCAAGTACCTACTGTCGTCGCTAAGGCCTCTTTTTAAGTGTCTAATAAAACTAATACTAATATGACGGGAAGGTGTAAAAACAAGGGTGCCCCATCTTTTTGGGATTTTTCTTCTTAGAAGAAAGGCAACTTTCTCTGCTTAATGAAGAGTCGCTCGTTTGTGCTGACGTCCACTATAAGAAATAATATATATGCAGATGTTTTTTTCGCCACTTCAATAAAAGGTCGGAATAGTGATATTTATCCACGTTTATCTAGAAATGACATTAAATTTTGGGTGTTTTATGCAATTGTCATTAATTATATATGTTTATTAATTACACGCCTAAAAAATCCGACGTTTTTGAAATAGCCGCTAGAAAATCCAAATTTTTTTAAAATAAATTTAAGATACTAATTACTAAAATAATTTCCCTCTACCACGACAATTAATGTTTTGAATTACTGCTTTAAATTTTTTTAAATAACCATTTTATCCCACATTTTTCATTTTTGCTCCCACATATTTTCCTCCAACACGGAACCAAAGTCCTTTGCAAATCCAAATATCTCTTCTAAACTTAAATATCGCCGATTGGTTAACCTAGGATTTTCATCAGTTTGTTGCTTGTTATGTTCGTTGATAGGTTTTTCATCAGGCCCAAATATCGCTAGTCACCTAAATGTCACTGTTTAGTCAAGTAATTCGACCAGGATTGGGAATTGAAGTGTTATTTTTTAGCTCGAATTGGGTACTTTTTTTTGCCGGGGTCCCTCAATTTTTTTCTTTGTTGATGATCTTTCTCCCCGTTCGTGGGGTGTTTTGAGAGAGAGGGGTGTTTGGTTTTTATTTCTCAGGGAAGAAGTGTATAGGGGTAGCATATTTTCCTTTTCATAGGATTCTTCTTTTATTTTTTGTAGTATTTTCCTTTGAGTATCATTTAAATAAGGATGACTATGCGGAGCCTCAAAATGCCTTATAACATTTTGTTACTTGAACCTTAGACTTTTAAATTATGTTGATTCTTTACGAGTAAGGGCACAATGACCATATATAGGGTTTTCTTGTAACACGAGGTTTTGTTATTTATTTAGAGTGGGACTTAAATGAGATCTCAGCTTGCCTGTGTATCTCCGATTCAAAGGTAATGGTGCTCTCGTAATTTTGAATGTCTACAATAATAATTATAGCAAAGAATCAGGTCTACGCATCACTCTAAAAATGGATAAAAGATTAGGGGATTAAAGTGTTTTAGCTGAGTTAAAGAGAAAGTTTGGTGGCTCAAGTGGGATTTTTGATATAGCACTGAGAATGTGTATGGGATTTTATAGTCTTCCCTTCCCCTGACAACTTATCATTCAGTTCTTTTCCTTTTTCACCCTAAGAAGGTTAAAGGAAATAATTTCTTCAACCGGTTAAAATTAAAGGTATTCGCCTGGCTAGAGTTTATTTTGGTGACTAGATAAGGCCCTCCCCAGTTGGGTACAAATTTACTTACGGGACTTCAGGCGGGCTTGAGATTCTCTCTCAAGACTTGATTATCCTCTTGGATGGTTCACTTCTTGACTTGTTTATTGAATCCCCGAGCGATACGTTGTTGGTATCTATGGCTGTGGTAAGTAGCTTTTAGCCTCCTCTCATAAAGGAGTGCTAATTGTCGCATGGGCTTGGACTTAGTTAGTTTCAACAACTTAACTTTTGAACATGACCATAAGCGAGCATATTTCGAGTTCGATGGGTAGAACTGCTTCCATTCCATAAACTAGTGAGTATATGGAGTCCTCGATGGAGTCTCGCTCTATAGTACAGTATCCTCAGATAGCATATGGGAGTTTGTCTGACCAATCATTGTAGGTATTTTTTATCTTCATAAAGATGTTTTTAACATTCTTGTTAGTAGCTTTGAGCACTCCATTGTTTTGAGGACAGTAGGGGGATGATTTATAATGGGTGATACCATACTCATGTAGTAGGTTAGAGACCTCCTTTTCGAAGCAAGATCCATTATCTGATACCAACACATGAGGTACGCTAAGCGGTAGATGATGTTTCTCTATATGAATATGGACACTTATTAGCATGTAGAACTGCCTAAGATTTGTGCTCGACCTATTTGGTGAAATTGTCAATGGAAAAGAAGATGAACTTATGAACCATGGAGGCCTTGGGAGTTAACTCCCCAATAATGTCGATCCCCTAAGTGGAGAACAACCAAGGTGAGGTTATGCAATATAGATCTAGAGGAGGTAAATGTTGACGGGGAGCATATAATTGACATTTCTTCTTAGCATACACAGTGCAGTCCTTTTGCATGGTGGTCTAGTTATATGACCGTCGGTGTATTTTCTGGAGAGGGTGTGTCCATTCATGTGTGGGCCACATTCTCCACTTGGGATTTTGTCCAACATTTTGATGGTTTCGTCCCCTATGACACATCACACTATAAGAAAATGCAACTACAACCAGTTTTTTTTGTGATGTTTATAGAAAATGTCAACATAATCCTCTCGTACCAATGTTTTTATCAAAATTTTGGAAAACTTCCAACAATTTAATTAAAAACGTCGTTATATTTTTTGTCATTTTAAAAAAATGATGAAAAGGTGGGATTTCTAAGTCATTTTTAGAGAAAATCGTCGGATGCCATTTCCTTTTTTAATTGGAATCGATTTCCCTCCTAATTTTCATTCCTCTACATTTTTCCATTTCTTTTCTATTCTTTCCGTTTGCAGGAGATATGCACGCATATCAATTATTTGAATAATAACTAACGAGAAAAGTCTCTTCTCAATATGTATTTCTCTTTAATCGAAACTCTCTTCTTTCAATCGGAACTCTCTTGCAAATCCTAGTAAAAGCTCATATCTATCGGAACTCTCTTCTCAATAGAAAGTGATGGGATATCTATGCTTCTCATTAACCAAAATAAATCAATAAGGTACTCTCTCTATCTCTCATATGTTTATTTTTTTTATCTAATTTAGGACTTCAACAGTGGTTGATGGAAGTTGTAAAGGGGTGGGGAAGAAATATGGAAAAAAAATTAACTTGTATTACGGTAAATATACATTACAAAATAAAGTAGGGACAAAATATAAATAATTAAATTTTTATCTAACTGCTCGTACTAGGGTAATTAATTATGATTTAATGTTTAGGCTGTACAGTTTTTTTATGATTTAATGTTGTCATGATTTAATGGTTAGTTTATGACTTAATGTTTATTTGTTATGATTTCTTTGTTTTTAAGGATTTGCATGTTGTGGTGGAGGATTTCTACATCGGACATTGTTTCTTCGATTGGATTGGAGTTATCGAGGTCTTTTTATGAGGTTTTACATTTTATTTAAACTTTTGTGTATTTTGACAATTTTCTACTTTTCTATAAAAATTTTAATGTATGCTTATCTCTTTTTAAGTAATAAATTGTTATAGTATTCAATGTTGTTTTATTTGAGTTATAATTGTCTAAAAATACAAATTATCATTAAATATTTATGAAAACATAAAAATAACCCCAAAAAACTTTTCGGAGGCCACCATCACCGAACCCCCTTCAATGTTTTGTGCCGCATCCAAAATTAATTCCTGACTCTGCCACAAGACCTTGGAGTTATATATATATATATATATTCTTTGATGTGCAAAATTTGAGTATCTAAGCATATATATATTCGGTGATTTATATATTTTGTCCCTTTCGAACTTTTATAATCCATTAAATGTTCTCTGCATATTGGGAACCAAATGAATATGAATTCCTTACTAGTTTATAATCAATTGAGAGCTTAGATTATTTCAAAGACCTAAAGAGGAGAAAATATTAACTATATTTTTGTGTATTTTTTTGGGTCACAAATTTCCATAATACATAAAGCAAATGCTGATTAACAATAGTGCATGTGTAGAATTTTTGGTTAACTTAGAATTATATGTTGTGGAATAAGGAACACTATGAAATTGTTGGCATGCTCTTCTTAAAGACTAATTTTCTGTTATGGTTAGGTTTTGAAACTGGTACAAACTAGTGGTAATATACTCAATACCTCAATCTTGATGTCCCTTTAAATTAGATAACTATTTTTTGCAAGTCACCCAATTAGCTTTTGTAAAATTATTTAATTGGATATTTGGCAAACGATTTATGTATATTCTCCCTTAAAACGTGTAAGTAATTTATGTAAAGATGTATATGTTTGTGTTTTGGAGTAGCAATGGGCTGGGTCGCTGAGAATGGGGTAGGAGGGGCTAGTTACGAGTTAGGTAAAATTAGGGGAGGTAGCTGGGTGTATGCTATTGGTGTTGATGAACTGCATTTATTTTCATAATTTTTCAAACTTGGTCTATAATTTTTATTCTTGGAAATACTCACATTTTTCATACCTCTTGAATGAACAAGTGTTCGGGTAGGAGACCTATTCAATACATAGGGTTCCATTTGGGGTAATCATCTATAGGGTTCCATTTTGGGTTGAGGCAAAGATATATTCATTTAGGTTTATGTTATGTTTTTTAACTTTTAGTCTGGTGACATGTCTTTAAAGTTGGATTTGATTTTAAGATCTTTGATTTTTATTTTATTCTTGATGATATTGACATAATGATATTATTTGTTTTGAATGTGATACAATAGGTTATGAATATTGTATATAATGATATGCTTCCAAGTAAATTTGGTTCAAATATTCTCTTATGGAATTTTATTTTAGTTTGTGAAAGACAAAAGTTTGTTGCCTTTATTTTTAATGCATAATAAAGCAGTTCTTTATAAGAACATTCACAATTGCATAATAAGATTATTTGAGAGGAATTTGAAGATATTTGTTGCATATATAAGTTATCTTTCAATTTATATATTATATACTTTTATATTTTTGCATTTAGACTAGTGTAATTAAGTAGTTCGTTGATAATATATTTCCAAAAACTTTATACATACTTTAAACCTCACTAGTGATGGAAAATTATTAGTAATTAAGAATTAATATGGTTCTCAAATTCATCATATGTAATATTTCTCAAAGTATTCATGAATATTTCATTCATGGTTTATTTTAACATATGCGTTGCAGTTTTAAAATTGAGGTCTCTATAGTTTTAATTTGTATATATGAAGTTCACAATCGTGTCTTACATTTTATAGTTCTATAGAAATTGAGTTCAACTCCCCCCCCCCAGTTTTAATGTTGTTACAAGGATGGGGGATGTTCATCACTCTTGTTGTTGTTGTTGTTGTTGTTGTTGTTTTCGTCGTCGTCGTCGTCGTCGTCGTCGTTGTTGTTGTTGTTGTTGTTGTTGTTGTTGTTGTTGTTGTCGTCGTCATTGTTGTTGTTGTTGTTGATGTCGTCGTCATTGTTGTTGTTGTTGTTGTTGTTGTTGTTGTTGTTGTTGTTGTTGTTGTTATTATTTATTTCGGGGGGGGGGGGGGGGGGGTATTCTCCTTTGTTATGTTATATGTTTTAGACTTTTTTTATGCTGTTTCATTACATTGGCATTATTATTTTACTGCAACTTTTTTTAATTACTAATGATCTCTATTTATGTACATATGTCTTCTCAATACACTTTGAGATGATATTTCTCAATTAAATAGGTTTGAGGCTTCATTAAACGCTTTTCTTTTTTATGCATTTTTTTTGAAATTATGCAATGTCAATTTTCTTTTCTTCTAATTCAAACAAAATGAAACAATTAAGATTTCTAAAGTTGGATTTATAGGAAATAAAGTTTTTACACCTTGACCATCATCCAATGAATGTAATACATGACTTTATAATCATGTTTGAAGTATTTATAATTCATTTTCTCACGCATTTTCTCACTAACTATTTGACATATTTAACAATAATATTTTTGTATTTTTTCATTTGGTTTAATGTATTGATGGATAAAAGTTGGATTAGTATAAAACATAAAGGTCGTCCTTTATACGAGAAATGAGCAGAACCGTTTCTTTAGTTTTCTTGTGATAACACACTGAATGCTGAAAAAAATATTCTGTTTGTGTAAGAAATGCCGCAATATGGTATTTGTGAAGAAAGATGATGTGTTAGAACATATAATACTTAATCATTTCATAGAGCGATACACATGTTAGGACTTTCATGCGGAATCTTCATCATCTTCAGTTCCTTCTTCTGAATCTATTTTTGGTTATGAAATGAGAGAGATGATACACGACGCCTTTGGAATTCTTCTCTTAGACCCACGAGACTTTATGAACAGTTGTGCAGAGCAATAAAAGGTAGAGGGTCCAGATGCTGAAATAAAGAAATTCTTTAATCTGATAGAAGATTCAAAGAGAGAGTTATATCCAAATTGTAATAATTACTCCACACTCTTGTTTCTTATTCGATTATTGAACATAAAGTGTTTAGGTGGGTGGAGTGATAAGGCCTTTACAATGCTTCTTGAGTTATTAAAATATGCATACCCAAAGAGTGATACATTGCTAAAGTCTTTTTACGAATCTCAAAAGTTCATTGCAAACTTAGGGTTAGGTTGCAAGAAGATACATGCATGCCCCAATGATTGCATGTTGTATTGAAAAGAGACAAAACATGCATAAAAATGTCCAAAGTGTCGATATAAACAGTTAAAGGGTTAGTCAGATGATGGTGTTACTATAGATAGGAAAATTACTACGAAGGTGGTAAGATACTTCCCTTAAATACCAAGACTTCAAAGTCTATTTATGTCATCAAAGACAACAACATAGATGAGATGGCATGCCGAAGAGCGCATTAGTGGTGGAAATGCTAGGCATCCACTCGATTCTCTTTCTTTGAAAACATTTGATGAGATGTATCTAGATTTTGGTGGATAACCACAGAATGTCATGTTTGCTTTATAAAGTGACAACTTCAACCCATTTAGGAGCATGAGTATCGCCCATAGCATGAGGCCTGTAGTTTTGATGTCGTTAAACGTAGCCCCATGATTGTGTATAAAATGACCATATATGATACTGTCTATACTGGTTGAAGGTCCAATAGGTCCTGGTAATGATATTGATGCTTATTTATGCCCTTTGATCGACGAGTTGAAGGAATTAAGGGTTGAGGTCGACACTTATGATGGATCTAAAAATCAGATGTTGAAATTGCATACGTCATTGCTATGGACCATTAGTGATTTTTTTACATATGCAAATTTGTTGGGATGGAGTATAAAAGGTAAATTGACATGCCCTTATTGTTATAAATACACTCTCTCTCAGTCGCTATATAATGTAGGCAAGCATTATCACATGGGTCATTATCGATGGTTTTCGAAAGATCATAAATTTTGAAGGGATAAAATCTCTTTTGATGGTACAATTGAATTGGATATAAAGCCTGTAAGGACACAAATTTCCAATTGAGTCCATATATAGTTTTGGCTCAATTCCGGAGAAAAACATTTATTCATAGGTTAGCATTTAATTGTAATATTCTCAAGCCTATGAAGTGTTTGTTGAAGACGTAGCGGCAAAGAGTATAAAGCTTCATCAAATATGCCGGTTTGTGTGCCTCGTTTCTACGTCAATAACTATGGTTCCATGCTCCCAAGGTATGAATGCAATTATATAGCTATAGGAGCTTGGAACAAAGTTTATTGGGTGTTAGGTTTAATAAAAACTGCGTTTTATTCTCAGAAAGAATTAATTAGAACTTCAAAATAAGCTTATAAAAGTTTCTGGGCCAAAATCAAATTTTATAATCTTTCTGGTCGTTCGTTAGAAATGTCGTTCGAACGAGTTTTTCGTTCGAACCAGGTTTCGTTCGAACGAGTTTGCCATCGAGTTATATACTGGTCCGTTGTTCGAAATGTCGTTCGAACGAGAGTGTTCGTTCTAACGAGATTTTTAAGGAGATTCTAACGAGTCCAAACTGGAGCATCGTTAGAAGTCTCGTTCGAACGAGAGTTCGTTCGAACGAAATGTCGTTCGAACGAGAGGCCAGGCAGGAACAATTTTTGGCAATTTTTTGGCAGTTTTGCACCGACTTCCCCACTTGGTTTTTAACCAATTTTTACAGACTTTAATAGGTGCGGGAATGACATTTTCCAACTTAACATTTTCATAACTTTTCAACCTTGTTTATCTCTTAGAGAGAATTTGAGAGCAAAAATGGTTTAGGAAAATGTTCATGTTTTGAGTGGTAATTTTCAAAGAGAAATTCATTTAACACTCTAGATTACACCCAAGATTGTTTATTCCAAGTTCTTTTATACATATCAATTGTTTGGAGTTTGGCAACGGTCTATCTCTTCCGTTTCAAAGAGAAGTTTTGGTTTGCTTCTACATCCATCAAAGAAGAAGACATTTTGTTGTGATTCTACCCACTTGGAAAAAGGCTCCTTGCTCGGGTGACGGTGACCATAGAAAGCCCTATCGGTGGATTCCGAGAACGCGGTGGTGTTTCGAGGTTATCCGCTAGAAAGAGGTGTCTACAAGAAGAAGCGTCGAGGCTTGAGAGGGATCGAGTCAGTCGTTGTAAGTCTACCTGTCTTGTAATTGTAATTCCGTATCTAGTGGATTTGTGGCTAGGGCCGTCCGAGGTTGTTTCCCGTCTTGGGGTTTTCCTCGTACATCGCGGCGTAGTGTGATTGATTTATTTTATCTTGCTTAAATAACGTAGAACGCATGCTTAGAATAATTCAAGATAAAATTCGGTTTAAATCATCACACTCATTTAAATTGCACGGTTTAATTTTAATTTGTTTGAGAAATTAAAATTTGTTGTTTTGTTTTAAAATTGAACCATCACCTTTACGCTTCCGCATCACCAACGAGTTTATATAAATAGGAAAATTAAGCGTTTTCAAAGCCCTATTGACTATTCGGAGATGAAGTCTATGCCGAGGTGAAGGACTTCGTTAATTAGTTTTGGAATGATCCACAATTAGAACATAAAATGAAAAGGGTTAATAATGAAAAGAGTAGTACCTTGTCATATAATTGGAAGAAACAAAGTATATTTTTTTAATTAGATTATTGTAAGGACAGTTTAACATGCCATAATATTGATATTATGCATATTGAAATGAATGTGTGTGGTAATGTGCTTGGGATCTTATTGAATATTGATGGGAAGGGAAAGGAGAATTTGAATGGTCTTCTAGATTTAAAGGAAATAGGTATTTTATGAGTCATTACATCCTCAAAAATGGGTAAATGGAAAGTACTATTTGCCACCTTCATGTTTCACATTAGACAATAAAGGTTAATATATGATATATTAAGTGTTGAAGGAGGTGAATGTTCCAAATGGTTATGCTTTGAACATATCGCGACGCGTTAATCTTAAGCAGTGTACTTTATTCGGACTCAAGAGTCAAGAAAACCATATCTTGATGCAACCTAAGAATGTTCTAGAACCCTTGATTGAGTTGAGTAACTTTTCCACGAGTATGTACTCAAAAGTGATGAATGTTAGTGATCTAGATCACGTTCAGTCTCACATGAAGATAAAATTACACCATCTCGAGAGGATCTTTCCGCCTTCCTTTTTTTATGTCATGGAGCATTTAGTTATACATTAAGAAGAAGATTCAATGATTGGAGGACCATCACGGTACCGATTAATGTATGCTATTGAAAGGTGTTGTATTCTTGCAATATGTAACACCCCGCCTAATTAAATAGAAGGTTATTAGTCCTTTATTAAATTATCATCAAGGTGAACGGTTGGTTCATTCTCAGCATCACTGTCGTAAAATAATATTTCCACTTTGAACACCCTAAATAATTAAACTAAGTGTCAAAACAATTTAAAGTCTTATTTTTATTTTATTAAATTCCAATACAAAAACCTTTTTAATAACTAACAGTTTTAAGAATCACATAAATACTAATGATGGCAATTAACACAAAAGAATTTAAACCATCTAGATAAACCAATCCTAGTTTAAGAACCATAAATGAACTCATCCTGACAATTAACTCTCAAAGAGTACTGAATAATGGAAATATAAATAAACATAAACCTCTGAAAAATCCAATCGGAATGGGAGATCGGGCGACACCCGCCCTGACTATGAAGGACTAAAATAGGAGCTGAATCAATAAAGAGGTCGTCTAAAGCAAAATCATGCAACTTCCAAAAAAGCTACATCACATCCAATCTAAATAATCTATGCAAGACTCCCCTTGTGGCTGGGCACCTATAATATATATATATATATATATATATATATATATATATATATATATATATAAGAGAAATGTCTGAAAATGGGTCAGAGCCCAAGTGTAAAATAGTGTTTAAAATAGCTTAGCAAGTATTTAAAATGCTTACCGGATAATATCACAACCATGTTAATATGCGTCACTCTCTTGAGAATCCTCACCTCTCATCTAGTGTGCACTCCTACCGTTCTACTGATCTCATAAGTCTATCTAACTTATATTCCATAAAGTTCTAACTCGAGAAGTACTAAGGCCATAATATTTAGTTTTAATTATCATTCTCTTCTATATTCTTTCGTTTCTTAGAATCACTTAGTAATGTTACCAAATTCACGAACACTTTTTTATAAAGCTGAAGAATTTATTCATTACTTAACTACTTATACACACATAGTAGAAAGTTTCCATATATATATATATATATATATATATATATATATATATATATATATATATATATATATATATATATATCACTCATATAATATGTATATACTATCGGCACCCCACATAAATCTATGGTGCTGGCATACTCTGCTATCAAGTCCCCATATCACTCAAAGTAAGGAAATACTAGTTCGGAATCACTCTTGAACTGTATTAACACAATACACATACAAATGGAGGTGAAGCATAGTTTCAGGTCCTAAGAGGTCAGCACATACCCTCATGTCTCTTAAAACATCCGACTATCATTCTCAGATAGCCTATATCGAGGATACTATCTTCTAGGGTACGAGTCAATATCCCCTATAAAGGTCTAATCGAGATAATACTGTCCCAGCGCGGAAACCTTCGTGATAGCAAGTAGCCCGGGTATGATTTTTATACAGATACAAAATATATGCACAGTCACACAGTCATATATATATAAATATTCACATTTTCTAAATTAGGTGCGCCCACGATCCATAATTATAATTATCTCTTCTTAGCACAAATTAATCAATTATCTCGCATAACGGATTTGTCGCTTTTATTCCCATTTATAATTTATTTAATACATACTTCTCATCTCTAGAAGTATTCTCTCTTGATAAATACAATTTCAGTAGGTGTACCCTCTCTAACCTTCTGGTCTATGTCTTTCACGAGTCTTAATCTTTTAGTAAACATACGCCCAATTTCCAATGTATGAGTAACTCCCCGTTAACCCACAATTTTATCTCATATTAATTTCAGTCAACGAAGTCTACTTGGACCCTACTGGTCCTCTTCATAACCCATTATACTATTTAAAAGATATTCCAGGGTTTCCACGTATTTTAATCGGATTTAAACAAAAGGAGAAAAATATGTACTTTTCCAGGAGGGATCGATCGATCGAGGAATGGGGTTGATCGATCAATGCTCTTGGTCGATCGATCGATCAATGCTCTTGGTCGATCAATCGATCAAGCAGTTCTTGCCCAGTTTCCTACAATTTTAAACCTACGGGTTCAACCATTCTTACCCCTCCAAACCTCTATAATTTCATCCCAAACTCCCATCAAAATTATCCAAATGTATAAGCAATGCATATAAATAAGGTCTAATGTAACGACATCAATAAATCTCAACGAATCCATCAAACAGGGGTTTAATCTCATATTTCTTTATAAAACCAAATTTTGCTTGAATAATCTCAAACCTCTATTTAAATCCAGATTTTCTTCCCAAATATCATACTAAACTCGTGGTTAATCCTCTACATATGATCAAGATTTTAAACTAGATGGATTCTCCCTACAACACATATAAATTCTCTTCCAAAACATATAATTCTTCAATTAAAACATATGATTTTCATTCCTAGACTAACATGGAAGGTATATTAACTTGGAAATCAGCAAGATAGATACTTTCCTGGGATTCAAGGATCTGATTTGTTGATGAAAAATATATGGTCGCATTTCTCGTTATGCGATCTACGTTTTGGTGGTGGTGGCGGTGCAATAGGTTGAGTTCTAGGCCTTGGATTGCTTGGAAACTCTTCATCTTCTTCTCTAATCTTTTCACCTTCTTCTCTAATGGTTGGCTTAGGGTTTGTGTTTGTTAACCCTAAGATATAACTCCAAATGGCTAATATATACTAAGGAAATTCGTGGGTTTAATTACCTAAAAATACAAAATGTCTAAAATACCCTCCCGGGATGCCAATTAGGCCTAAAAACGCCTCGAGACCCAAACTAAACCCCCGGATACACTTTTCTGACTATCTCGACCATTTCGGAAACTTTGACGCACTCAAAATGACCATATGGGTGACTCATAATTTATTCACTTATATCATATATTACTTTACTCAACCAGTAATATTCAACAAATTTCTAATAATTATTAACTCTCATCAAGCTAGTAAATATTTAAAATAAAATAAATTCCCAATAATTACTAACTCTCGTCATGCTAGTAAATATTTAAAACAAAATTTTGAATTAAAATAAAATTATTATCTCAATTAAATTTAATAAATCCCCAATTTTAAAAGCCATAAAAATACGGGGTATTACACAATATTAATTATTTTTTAATTTTAATATGAGTGTTTTTTCATATATCATTGAAGTATCCTCTCAATTGATACTTTTTCACACTAAAGAATTTTCTAAAAACTGAAGTGATCTAGAAATCTCAATTGCACAAGGATAGTGGTTAGAAAAATGCTTGACATTTTGCTTTAGGTACTTGCATGATGTTGAAACCAAGATTAATTGTCAAGTAAAGAATGACGATGCACTACACCTAAAATAGCAATTTGGTACACCCTGATATTAAAATTCTAGCACAATTTAATGACAATTTGGCACACTTTAAAACAGTGCCAATATTTGCCACTGTTTTTAAGTGTGCCAAAATTAAGTACACTTGACTAAAATATGAAATTCCCTAAAAAAATACACTTACTCACTTTTAGAGTTTCTCGCTCACTCATCCCTCTCAATTTTCAGTATCCATCTCGGCTCTTTCTCTCTCATGTTTCGGTCACTTTGGAGTCTCCTGCTCTGTCATTCCTTACATTGAAGTCTCCCTCTCAGCTCTTGCACAGGTCTGTAAGTTGACTTTTTCTCTTTCTTGATTTTCTCTTTTGTTGGTACTAAAGTTATTTCATTTTTGTTGTTTATTAATCTAGAAACAAAACTATAGTGATTGTTTTCGTTTTGGGTAATGTTTCTTTCTGTTGTTTTTGTATTGATGCATAAGGCTGTGAAAGTGATAGTTTATATTTTTTAGTGTCATGGGTTTGTTTTTCTCCAAAATGGTAGTTGTTGTTTAATCTCATAAATGAGCATATTATAATGATGCGTGGTTATTAAAAATTTGGTGCTCTAACGATTTAGTTTTTTGTAGCGGCTTCTCTTTCTTTTCAAAGTTTTAATTATAAGCTAATAATTGATAACGGGTTTGGATTTTATACAAATAGTGAAAGGTTGTTTGGTTGTGTCACAAATTATAATGGTTGTATTTTTCTTATTTTGGGATCGATTATAACTCGTGTGTTGGATGATCTTTGTGATTTTAATGTTTTATCTAATTAAAATCTGAAGATTCAATCCATGTTTGGTTCCCTGGTATGTGGTTAAATTTTCTTTGGACTATTTCATTTTCTCTAGTCACAGCCCTATTATTTAGGGTCTTACACTGGTAATACATATCATTTTCTCTCACATAACTTGAGATTCAATAGTTATGCCTCTTAAGCTTCTATTTGAGAGTCGTTATCTCATAGTATTCATAGTATGTTGAGATTCGAATGTTGAGCTTGAGATTCGAATCACAATATTGAGATTATGCACACGCTATCATTATTAAATTATATTCATATTTTCATCTGACCACCATACCTTGAGATTCGAATGGGGAGCTTCCACTCACACACCTTGGTTGTTGGTGTGCTTTTACCTTGACCTCCTCGTGTTGTGAGTGGGCATCAAACTTACATGAGTCTATTGATCGTGTTGGTGTCACCACTAATTGTGGGCTTTCGATTATTTGATTTAATACTACCTGCTAGTTGTTGTATATAATCAGTATAATGTGTATATGCATTACTAGAACTGATGATGAGTATTGATTGTTAGGGTGTTTGAAAATTGTCGAATGGTGAAATATTTTTAGAGTTGCTGATTGTTAAGATGAGATATTTACTTACTGTTTGGAAACTAATCTTTTGTATCGATCTTGACTAAATTTTTCATTTTCTTTTTTGGATTTCGATATTAGTCTGTTGTTTATGATTTTTATGTTTGATTTCGAGTGTGTTTCAGATCGATAAAGTTAGAATCAGATCTTGGAGCTCGAACCATATATCTTTTGTTTAATCAGATCAGATCATGTATACTCTTTCAGTTTTACCAAAAAATAGAGCCCGATCCATTTGTTTATCACTTTGAATTTGGTATTTATGGCCCTCCTTACGTTATCTGATAAGATCCAAACAGTATAATGTAAAAAGTATAAAACAAGAACTATAGTGTATTTATATCTCTCTTATATGAAGAATTTTTTAATTTAAGAATAGTATTGAAGAATTTCTGTGTCACATCAATCAAGGGTCTACCATGCAAAAGTTTCCAACTAAAGTATTTTTGAATGGAGAGGCCATACTCTTGATGCTAACATCATCATATAGAATAGCTGGCTCACCTTTGTCTATAGATACATTTTGCAACACCATATTCTCATGTTGCTTCCATAGAACTAGTGCTACACTCTTAATCCCATTCGCAAGATCTCCAACATAGGAGGTTTAGATTCAGGGTTTGGAGAACCCATCCCTTTATCCTATCATCTACTGCAGAGGAATCATTACTTGATATAAATGTTCATGTCGTTCGAGGAGGTGTGAAGCAATAACCATCACCCAATATATATTGTAAATCCTCTATAAGAATACTTTTATGTAAAAAATTATTGCTTGAGTTCGGTGACCACGATTTCATTGTTTAATAGTAGCTATTGATATACTTGAAGCATCAACATTAGATTCTGTTAACGATCAGTTACACTCTAGTAGGCGTTTTCTTAGAGTTACACATGTATTTGGCTTAATAACACCACTTCAATATTTTCAATTCCTTCTATTGTTCCCTAGTTTCAAATCCATTCTTGTAATAAATATAAATTGAATTAATGAAGGACAAGCATATGGACATCTAATGCAATACAAGCAGGAAGAAAAATTTGTAATGACATGTGAAGATTCTTTCTGATTTGTTTTTTAAGTATTAACTAGAGCACCTATATGCCCATTTATCCAACTTAGTTTCATGTAAATACTTGATTTGACTCTTTGTACTGCATTTTACTCAATCAAGGTTGTTTTGTACATTGAATATCATGTCTTAATATTTTCTTGCTTAAAAATTAATTGAGAAACTTTGTACCAATGATTCTAAGGCATGTTTCTAGGATTTCAGTTTCGTGTCTTTAGGGAATTCCAAGTTCCTAAATTTCTGATATGAAGTTTGAACTTTAGATATCAAATTGCCATATTATGATTCAAGAAAATTGATTGGCAGCAAGGATAGGTAGAAAACTTAATTCCTTTAATGGAGTTCTGTTAATTTTATGTCCATTATAAAGTTACACAAGTCTATAAGAAAGTCCAATTTTATCTTGTCATTGAATGAACATTTTCAAACCAGTAGCATGAAATATTTGCGATATGCCTGATGGTGTAACCGACCCAATGCATATGAAGAATTGATGCCATCCCATAACTGTCAATTTGTTTTGTTATGAATTTTATGTTCTTGTAACTACATTTTTAGTTTGGATTTGGATCCGCATCTATATGGCATTGGTTGTATGAAGAGAAATACACACCCACATATATTTATATGTACTTTCAATACCCTTGGATTTTCTCATTCATTAAGATATTATTTATTTTCTAGCCCAAATGAAAGAAAAAATCCACGAACTTTAAGAGAATTAAGCGATAACATGCTTGGGAGAAGAGAAAGATAAAAGGAAAGGTTGCAGTTCAGAAAATAATTGTTTATCGAATGTAGTAATATCTACATAGGCTAAAGAAAAAATGCCTCATTATGCAAAGAATCCTGCCATGGTTAAATTTGCATATAAAAAGTGAGTATTAGCTGATATCCTTTTTTCATGAATCCACACTCTATATTCTTTGAATAACATTTACTTGAGATCATTTGTCTTCTATATTGTTATATTTTACATGAAACAGACTGCTTGGAGTAGGCTGAATATGATTATAACAATAATGCCTCTTGGTACAAATACAATGATTGTGCAGTTTTAAAGTATTGTTCCAGTTTTAGGAGTATTATGTGAGGTGGGACAACATTGTATCTTTATTTTTATTATATATATATATATATATATATATATATATATATATGTATGTATATCATATTATCATGTGCACTAGTATTATATGAGGTGGGACTTCAAGAACATTGAAAATTCTATCCTCCCATAAGTATGCATGTCTCTTTCTTCAAAACTGTATTTTTTATTTTGTTACTACTATCTCTATGAGTTCCTTCAACAGCAACATTAGCTTTTTTGAGTTTGATATTTGGTAATAAGTTTTAATTTACGGATTAATTTCTAATTCTCATATATGGAAATGTTTGTAATAATGTCTGATTTACGAATTCACATCTAATTCACATATATGGATATGATTTGGTAATATGTTGTGATAAGGTTGCTTCATAGATGAGAACATTACCATAGACAATGCAAAATTCAAGTCCATTGCTGTAACTAGATCTTTTCTTGCCGCCACTATCATAATGAGGCCACCAACCCTTTGAGCATCTCTAAGGAGCACCACGAGATTATTCGCTATGCTGTTCAACAAGTTATTTGAGCAGTTTTTGATACAAAGCAACAGGTTGCCCATGTTTGTTCGAATTGCGGCGTTAAAATAGGGGAATACTTGTATGACATATGTAAATTCTGCAATGATTATAGTACAAAACATTAGTTCCATTCTTCTTATTCGACTAAAGTTATGACGATTGTAAGTGTGGACACACAATGCATATGGAATGAAAAGTGAGATGATGAAACAAGAGTAAACGTGTGTAAAGTGAGACAATTATAAGTTTGGACGCACTAATATATATATATAGACACACACACACACACACACCATGATGATAGGAGTCACAGACAAACAAGAGTAAACGTAACTCAATACTGTAGTCATAATTGTAACTTCTCTTCACGTTTTCTGCAGGTATGCTACAGAGGTTGCCGAGATACTTCTTGAAACGTTCATGGGGGATCAAAGAGAGGCTACCAAGGCTACCCTATACCGTTACTATTACCAAGGTATTATCCGTGTCTAGATGATTGGGAAGTTTCTTGCCTGACATGTTTCATTCTTCTCACCCCCATTCTTTAATAAGGTTAATCTCTTCATGTTCTCGCTCTTAATAACCCGAGCATATTACTCGGTGTATGAATAATTTATGATAATGATTTTGTCATCTTGTCTTGGTTTGTATAGAGATTAAGCATGAGTGCAGGTCAGAAGAAGCTGCACTTGGAGCTGCTGGTGCTTCATACATAAACTGGGTTACAAAAATGGCTGTTTACAGGAGTCCCATGGGTGATATGCAAAGAAGATTATGCACCTGACCCGATGGTGAGTAATTTTCAATGCTCACTAATAATATATAATTTCCTTTTGTATTTCTTTACTTTTAGTTGAGTAATACTATGTTGTGTATGATTTTGTTTATAATAGAAATGTCTTTTTTCTTCCACGACTTTTAGGTTTCTACATTATTAATTGTTCACTTGATTCTAATGCTTACAATGTATTTTTTGATTTAAAGTCCATACCTAGTATGCTCTCATTTATAACCCCAATTTTAGATTCGATATTGTAAAATTTGAAGTTTTTTTCTTCTTTAATCTTTGCAACATCGAAATCCGGTTAAGTCCATATCCAACCTCACATCTTTGCCTAGTGGAATCAACTGCAATTTCCACATCACTGCCACTGTACAAAGAGACATACCATGGATTTGTAGGAGTGGAGAAGTTTGTTATGGACAAATTATAATTATTTGTCGACAAATAACTAGGTGTTTTATTTTCCACGTGATATATTAGTTTGAGTTTTAAGGAATGGGGCAGTGCCATCCCTTTATAGTCATATACTTGTTCTCTTTCTCTCTGTTTTCTTTATGCAATGCTAATAATTATTTCTTTCCTCAGATGTGATAGCTATTTATCAAGCTCCCTATTTGAAATCTAATCCTCATTCTATATCAGCCATCATGTAAGGACACAAATTTGCAATGAGTCTTAATGTAGCATTGGCTCAATTTCGGACAAAAACATTTTTGTCGTAGGATATTATTTAGTGAGTATCCTCCAAGCCTATGACATGCAAGAGTTGAAGACGTAGCGTCCAAGACTTATAAGGCTTCATCATTGCTGAGTTTCAAGTGCCATGTTTCTACGTCATCACCATCATATTCCATAGTATCTAAAAGGTATGAATGCATTTCTATATATATATAGGGAGACTTGGAATATGTTTATAAAGGGTGTAGTTTTATTTTAAACTGATGTTTATTTTTAGAAGGTTTCTTTAAAACTTTAAAATAAAGTTTCTAGGACAAAAATCAAATTTTAAGCTTTCTGGGATTTCGTTCGAAATTGTCGTGCGAACGAGTTTGTCGTTCGAACAGGAATTTCGTTCGAACGAGGTTTGCCAACGACTTGCCACTGGAACTTCGTTAGAAAATTAGTTCGAATGAAATGTCGTTCGATTGAGATATCGGCGGGAACAGTTTTTGGCACTTTCCCACTACTTTGTCCTACTACGCTTTCACAGCAATTAATGACTTCGGGACCAAAATTTTAAGAAGAACTTTTTCCATCTCCTAGAGAGTTTTTGAGAGTTTAATTATTTCAGAAAAAGTTCCCTTGGTGTTTGTTAATCAAATTGATTTATTCAAAGAACAAAACCAAGTTTACACCCAATTGTTCGTTTTAATCCAAGTTTCTATCTATATAAATATACATCTTGCTTGGAATGTTTGGCACCAGATTCATCTCTACCATAAAAGAGAGTTTGGATTTGCTTCTAGATCCCACAAACAAGAAGAGGTTGTGTGCTATGACATACCCACTTGGATAAAGGCTCCTTATTCGGGTGATGGTGACCAGAAAAAGTCCGATCGGTGGATTTTGAGACCGCGGTGGACCTCCATGGTTATTCGCTAGGCAGAGGTGTGTACAAGAAGAAGCGTCGGGGCTTAGACGAAGTCAAGTCGAGTGTTGTAAGTCTTTTGTGTCTTGTACTTGTAAAACCGTACTTAGTGGATTTGAGGCTAGGGTCGTCCGAGGTTTTTTCCGTTGTGGGTTTTCCTCGTACATTGCGGCGTAGTGTGACTAATTTACTTTTATCTTGCAAAATAACTTAGAACGCATGCTTAAGATAATTCAAGATAAAATTTGGTTTAATTGCCACACTTAATTAAATTGGTGCTATTTTAATTTGGGTAAATATTAATTTAATTCAAGTCATCATTTTATTAGATAAAATTTTAGTTTGGCCTAATTTGCAAAATTGAGATAAATATTTGTTAGGCAAATTCCTAGGACTTGGTAAATTTCTTTTGGGCAAAAAGTTAAATATTCAAAAGTTTGTTTTCAAGTGCAATTCTTATTTTGAGAAAATTAAAATCCAGTTTTGTTTAATTTTAATTTTGGAAGAATTAAAATTGTAATATTTTATTTGTGAATCTTGCATAGTATAGTCCCTTTATTTGAATCATCTTTTTTCTGCATCATTCAAAGGAAATTGCTTTTGTGAAATTCAAAATTGGGGGTCATCATTTCCAACAAGTGGTATCGGAGCACAGATTCAGAAAAACTCAAGTTTTCACATCACCACCGGTTATTATCTTATTATTAAATGTTGATAGGGAAAAATGTTAATGACATCACCGACACGAAGGATGTGTAGTCCATTCTAGACAGAAAAAAGGTCGAAGAGGGCCTTAGGTGGCTTCTTATTTCCTCATTGTTGTTCAAGTGGCTGCTAATATATGTTGTGTGTTTATTAGCTTTATTATCCCATAATTGACTTGAGACTGAGGATTAGGATTTTTAAATAAATAACAAGGGATATATACTATCCTTCCTTGTAGATAAGATCACATTAGAGTTAGTATATACAACTTTTGGTGAACCTAAAGCTATTGGATGACTAATACTGTTGATTAGACTCTCAACAACATCCACGAAACCATGGACATACATGTCAAGAATTGGGCGGGAGTTTGGATGAGATAATATTTTTTTCTTGATGTCGTAAGATCATACCAAAGGATGTTGTGTGTTATTCTTCAAAAATACTTTAATCCTAAAGTGGTCCTTATCTTCCACACCGTGTTCATATTGACTAGCTTGATAAAAGAATTTTAAGGAGTTTTTTTCTAGTGAGTCATTTCATAAAAAGACATATGGATGATTAGCTGATGGCATTAAAAGCAATTAAAAAAAGACTCATACTTAAGTTAAAATACCAAAAGAAACCTCTCTCATAGTTAAAGTGTAAACCTTACATAAAATGGCGCTGAAAGGCAATAACGTCATTCTCAAACTCTTTATTCATCTTGGGAAGTCATTACACCAAACTCTTATTGGCTTTATCCATCATAAAATTAGAGTACTTGAAGCCACACGAGGTCGCTCTTTTATAGTAGTGCCTAGCCTAATTGAGACCAAGATTAGTTCTCGTTATTCGCTTGATAACAACTACGCCCATCACAACCTAGAAATTTCCATTACATTGAATGACATTAATGGGAGAAAATAAGGGGTAATTACAAGAAAGGGGATATAGAGGGAATGCTATTCTCCTTTCCATATTTGCGATCGTGAAGAATGTAATCTCCCCCTTTTCAAGATTCAGAATTATATGATATAGAAGATTATATTAACATTCATCTTGATATCCATTGGAATCATCTTATTCATCTTGACAACCATCGAAATCAGCTTATACGCTGCGTGTCTATCAATATATTGTTTGGAGGTTGGAATATTTGGCATCAAAATTCCATATAATTGGAATGAAGGCTACAAGTATATGTTCAAATTCGTGGTCATCACTAGTGGACTTTTCTGCCCTATAATCTTTGTACTTATCACGTACTATGCATGCCTTAAAGGGATTTTTGGATTTTGAGTTATTTAGGTTTCAATAGGCCCAGTTGGATTGATGAGGATACAACACCATTTTTACATTCCCAGATAATGAATATTGGGAGCGTGTTTGGGTTTCAAAATAATTTTTCTCCAATTCCAAAGCATGGAATGGGAGATCCCCAACAGCCCCTATAAAATTCTTAACTGATTAATTCATTTTGGGTACAAAGTAAAACATTATACAAAATGACATTTTGTTCTTTAATATATATATATATATATATATATATATATATATTGTTATATAACAGTTTATATAAACTGTTATACAAAACAAGTTATATAAACTGTTATATAACAATTTATATAAGTGTTATATAACAGTTATATAAACTGGTATGTTATATAATAGTTTATATAAAAACATTTGTGGCATTAAATTTTTCCTGTTAGTATCACATTTCTGGTATTAATTTTTTTTTGTTTTGATTACTGAGATTGCCGGTTATTTAGTTTTTTTTTTTTTTTTTTATGTTGTAGGGTTGATACAACTTGTTCATCAAAGGGTAGTCACGGATCAGTCTTTAGGCTCATTGTGTATGGTAAATTTGAATATAATTTCTTGTTTCATTTATGTTTATATATTCAAATTTTATTATCATTAATTAAATGTGTTGTTAATTAGGTCTTTCTACTTTTTTAGATGGATGATCCTAATAGAGAAACAAATGGAACACCTTCGGACGATCATTCGCCCGATCCCAATGGTTCAAATAGAGACATCTCAAATCTACTGAGGCAAGCAACAATTTTAAACAATGTGAGTACTAAAACAAGCTTACCCGTCTTATATATGACTTCACTTATGTATGATAATATAATGTATGCGTCAAAATCTTTGGAAAATTGCAGATGATCGATTGTTACACTTACCTATGTCATATATGACAAGAAGGGTGGGGTTATAGAAAGACACTGAAGATCGAGAGGCTAGAAATAGACAAGACGTTGAAGATCGAGAGGCTCAATATCGACAAGAGATCAAAGAATTAGAATTTCGCCACCAACAAGCACTACTACAGATAAAAACGGACCTAAGAAGTGAAATGCAGAGTTTGTTTCCGAGTATTATCCCTCATCATGCTTCCATCACCTCAATGACCCATATCCACTATGTAATAACACATATTTATTTTATTTTTATATATGTATGTGATGGAGTATTAGGTAGGATATATGTTGTGGTTATTCCGCCCTTAGTTATTTTCACTGTTGTGGCTATTCATGTCATTGTTTTTTAGTTAATTTTTAAGTTTAAACAAGTTGGTTTTCATGAATAAACAAAGGAGACTCTACTGATTTAAAAAAAATATTAAGCGTTTTTAAAAGTAAATAATTTGAAGATATAAATATTTGATAAGGTTGTTAAAGATTGTCATCTATAGGAACTATTAAAAAAGATTACTCACTTATTTAAGGTAACTGATACTAAATAAGTATCATGGCCTGATGTAGGAGGCCTTCGATCTTGTCAAATGAAAAGAATTAATTATTATTTTTTATAGGTTGGAACTCATTGGAAGTTCGATGGCTGTACATATAGAGGCGAACTAGTGGTGCTTGATAAATGAAGAGTTAAACACGTTAGTGTTGCTCGAAGAGAATACCGTGGATAAATATGGACATGAATTGAGATAAAATTCAAATTTCCTCATGTATTGAGATGAATTTCATATGTATTGACAAGAATTTTCTATTAATGGAATTTGAGCCCTTAATTTTTAGTGCGCTTATTGTCTGGATGTGTATGAGTATTGTTGCAGACTATTTGTATTGTTGTTATACTATTTTTGCCATGCTAATTTTTTATTATTATTGATTTTTTTGTCATTCTAAAACAGGTACAAAAAATATTGGAAATGTTGATTTTTTTTGGTAATGTTGTTTATAATTAATTTTTTACTTTGATCCAAAAATTTGGCACAATAAAAAACGTGCCAAAAGTGTATCAAATTTTGACATGGTTTTGAACTGTGTCAAAAGTGTACCAACATATACTCATTCTGTCATAGTTATAAAGTGTACCAGAAATATCAAATTCTGGAACGGTTTTAAAGTGGGCCAGAAGTGTCCCCGTTTGATCAAATCTGGCACACTTTTAAATCGCGCTCGAAAAAAAATGGTCATTTTGGAACACCTGATTCTGGAACAGTTCAAAACCGTGCAGATTTGATCTGGCACAATTTAAAACCGTGCTCAATTATTTTTTTGGTGTAGTGATGGTACATCCAATTCTCTCGATCAAATCGAGGGTAACATATTGGGTAAATCAGAGGGGTTTGTTGTTAATAACATTACATATGCACAATCACATCGGTGTGTGCTCGTCAATACAGAAGAAATTTCTCCATTTTTAGAGTAAGTTTTGAATTAAGTTACCCCATTTTTAGCCACGCTGAATACAATGCAATGGCACATTTGAATGCATGATTCACTGCTCATCAATTATGAGTAATTCACATCTAAGACCACATGATGTGGACCACATTCACAATGGATCATTTCATTTATGACTTAGATATCATGTAAGTAATATACATTTTGAAAAAATAGTATACATTTAATTATGTCATGCATACATATAACATTTAATGGTATCATTTATTTTGAATGAGTAGGTTCATAAGTTGTTTAAGGCCTCTAATATAGAGATATCAGAAGAAATTAGGAGATTAGCTAGGGTTCTATTAAAAAACATAAAGAAATTCCTAGGGTATATTATAAATGGGGTTAGGTATCATACGAAGGATCGTGAGAGGAAAAGAACGATGCAAAATATTGGAGTGATGTTGAATTCAATGGCTGAAAGTTATGAAACTGCAAAAGATAGAAATCCTATGTATGGAGATGTTAATTTCTATTTTGTTTTCAAATAATTCATTAAGTTACAATATTCTAAATCTTACAGGTCTGTGTTGTTCAAATATTATTTGGTCGACCATAGTAGAGGTCTCATCGAGTGGGATGATTTTGGTTTCACTCTTGTAAACTTAAACCATTTGTTATATACATAGTAATAAATAATGGATGAACCTTTCATCTTAGCATCACACGCAAATCAAGTTTTTTATGTGACATACCCAGTAGAGAATGATTGGCATATTATTGTGTAGGCAAAACCTAGAGACGTTTTTTATATTCTTGGATAGTAACGTACAACCTAAGACATTATATTGGATAAAATAGAGTTGTGGAGCGAGAAAGTTTTGGATAATACGAAAGTCACTTAGGATGATGAGGCTAGTTGGGTAATACAAGGTGTTCCAGAACTATTTTTGGCGAGGGAACGCAAGGAGTGTCGCATGAGAATAATGAGGCTAATATGTAGATTGATTCAAATACAACTGGGAGCTTTAACGGGGTACATTTGATTAGACACTTATTTTTCTCTTGAATTTTATTATGTTCCTATTGCGGTGTTAGTACACTGATGAATAATCAAATGTTATTTTAGTCAATTTAATGATTGGTTATCAATTTTCATTTTGTATTTATTTATATATTATTAATGCTCCATTATAATGGTCAGTTTTAGGGTTGTGTAACGTTGTAAACTAACATGGCAGTCCATTGATGTCGAACTCAGCACTATAGAGTAGCTATGCCTAGTCGTGAGCGACAAGAGGAGGTTGATGCAAATCATATCATTGGTGAGACTCCATCTAACTGACCAGCTACTCGCACTTCTTTCACTAGACCATTGAGACATCCACTGTATAGAAATAGCCAACAAGACCAAGGGGCATGTAGTTTTAATTACAAGAACAACATATACTAATGAACTATTATTATTTTGCATTGGTGTTTTTCATAATTGCCTATTGGAAACTTAGATCTTAGCTCGGAGGGACAGGTAAAAACTAGAGGCCCTACGTTGATTCATAATGGTTGGGGTGAGGATGAAGGAAGTTTACAAACTGAGGTGAATGAATTTGGATAACCCATTGGAAACTTGCTTAAAATCTAGGAGTTATGGCAAGAAATAGGATTCTACTATCGTTGACTTATCGTGATTGGAGACACATGGACGAAGAGTTCAAGAATTATGCGTGGACTCATGTGAAGGTACAAATTTAACGAAAACATCTATGCACTTATTTTCAATAGAAGATCGAAACCTATAATCTACGTCTACTTGTGACTAAGAACTTTGAGTCCCAAGATAAATAATGCATTGCCCTCTAGTCAAATAAAACTTATATTGGTAAATAAGTTACAAAAATCTCACAAAACATAAGAACAGATCAAAAATAAATTAAACAAAGTTTGCCGTCCCCATTCCATTATAATTGAAATGTTTAGCGTAATATGATTAAAAAAAGAAGAAAACTAATTATTTTCTTGAATGTAGCAAGCATAATAAAATTTCTATAAAAAAGAAGGTGATCTAACAATCTGTGTACTGAAAAACATTCTCCTAACATAGACCAAATGGACTTACCATTGGACAACTAAATAACTCTCAAATCACAATCTTAACATATTTATTGTTATCCTAGATATCCCCCAATTTTCCCATCAAATATCGATCAACAATGTATATTACTTATATGCAATAGCTGAACACGAGCATCAGACTTTGTTGAATCAAACTCACAAGAATTTGGGAGAGGAAGGGATCATTGAGAGCATTCCTGGTCTTATAATGCATTATACTAAAATATGATTGACCTGTAGTTTGATAAACAATACCAAAAAAGGGATCCACAATATTAATATCGGGTAATTAGATTAACAATACCGAAAAAAGGATAGCAGTTAGATCATTGTGCATGAATCACAATATTACTGGCCAGTAGTTAGATCGACATCAACAAAAAAGGAATCAATTGCAAAAAACCTGTTAAATTATGAAACTTGTTGCAAATGCATCCCAAAACTATTAATTTTACAAAAAAAGAAAAAGAAAAACCTTCTCAAACTACCGTCATTTGAAATTTCCCACATATAGAAGGTATGTGCAATTTTTCATAGTTTAGGGGATTATGTACAAACACTTGTGTGCTATTATTGGAATATAAGCTAGAAAACCATGAGCTACATCTGCTTGTGACTAAGAACTTGGAGTCCAAAGATAAATACAACATTATTATCTGGTCATATAGAACTTCTATTGGTAAACAAGTTACAAAAATTCACAAAACATAAGTAGAAATGAAAAATAAATTAAAACAAAGTTTCATATCCATATTCTATTTCCGTTATTATTGAAATGTTTAGCGTACTATGATTAGAAAATAAGAAAACTAATTATTTTCTTCAATGTAGCAAGCATAATGAAATTTGTATAAAAATAAAAGAAGTTGATCTAACAATCTGTGTACCTAAAAAACGTTCTCCTAACGTAGACCAAATGGACTAACCATTGGATAACTAAATATCTCTCAAATCACAATCTTAACATATTGATTTGTATCCTAGATATATCCTAATTTTCCCATCAAATATCAATCAATGATGTATATTAAGTTTATTTATAAGAAATAGATGAACACGAGCATCAGACTCCATTGAATCAAACTCACGAGAATCTGGGAGAGGAAGGGATCATTGAGGGCATTCCTGGTCTTACAGTGAAAAATACCAAAATATTATCGGCCTGTAGGATGATCAACAGTACCAATCAAAGGATACACAATATTAATTCCCCGTAGTTAGATGAACAATATCGAAAAAAGGATAGCAATTAGATCATTGTGCATGAATCACAATATTACGCGCCAGTAGTTAGATCTATAGTACCAAAAAAGGAATCAATTGCAAGAAACCTCTTAAATTATAACACTTGTAGCAAATGCATCCCAAAATCATTAATTTTACAAAAAAATAAAATGAAAAACTTCTTGAACTACCGCCATTTGTAATTTCTCACATATAGGAGGTATGTGCAATTTTTCATAGTTAAGGGGATTATCTGCAAACATTTGTGTGCTATTTTTGCAATAGAAACTAGAAATCCATGAGCTACATATGCTTGTGACTAAGCACTTTGAGTCCTAAGATAAATACTACATTCCCCTCTGATCATATAAAACTTCTACTGGTAAACAAGTTACAAGAATCTCAAAAAACATTAGTAGAATTGAAAAATAAACTAAAATAATGTTTCACATCCACGTTCTATTTCTATTATAATTGAAATGTTTAGCATAATATGATTAAAAAATCATAAAACTAATTATTTTCTTGAATGGAGCAAGCATAGTGAAATTTGTATAAAAAAATAAGATGATCTAGCAATCTGCGTACTAAAAAATGTTCTCCTAACATAGACAAAATGGACTAACCATTGGACAACTAAATATATCTCTAATCACAATCTTAACATATTGATTGTGATCCTAGATATCTCCCAATGTTCCCATCTACAAAATGTAGTTTATTGTGGTTGAAGAGTTTTTGAACTCTTCATCTAGTTATATTGCAATTGATTCATTTTTTTCGGTACTGCTAATCTATATAGTGTGATTCATGCATAATGATCTAATTACTGTCCTACATCCACAACTAGTAGATACGGTACATTGATGTCATTTATTGTGGATGGATTAAAGATAAACTAATGCACTCAAAGGCTCTCATATTTGCATTGATTATTTTATCGTAATTATGCATGACAATCCATTCTTTCTTTTATGTTTATTATTTAATAGAATAATACTAATGCTACAGAAGAGATGATGCACTTTATAATGCAATCCCTCTTAAAGATGTGGAAATAATGGAAGGGAATGGGAAGCATTAAGGTTATGATTCGTACGAAACAAATGTGGAATGCTTGACACATTGTCCCCCTCGGGTTGAGGAGAGTTAGTGGAAAAAACTCATCTTTTATGGGGACACAATTGATGAAAAGGTATTTCGTGTTATTAATTTTTTTCTTAAGTCATTGAATCACCCTAACAAGTAGTGATGTTATGTAAGAGTGTAAGGAATCTGTTACCACACTATAAGCACGTAGTGAACACGCCCGGTAAGGATGGTCATAGTCAAAAAATCAATTTTTGTATATCTCTAATTTAAATCCAAACACACAAATCCAATTTTAGTCAAATATTAAACTTTGATTAAATTAGGTGTGCATGAAAATATGTGATCTAAATCTATAATTGAAAATATCAAATCAAACATGCCAATGCATAGAGATATGTAAAAATCCCTTTTCAGGGCAAAACCTTTAATCAACATTTTATAATGTTTTACAACACTATCGACTTACTGACTACTTAGACCGACTAAGTATAACGCGGAGTGTTTTTAAAAACTTCTAAACAAAACGGCTAAGTCTAGAGTCATCCACAGGTTGCAGTTTACTTTTGGTATCCACTGATTCAGCCTTTTTCCTTCTTCAGTTATGATCACTTGGGTCACAAGTTCATCCATAGAGAATCCTCTCCACAAGGTGTTTATAAGATAGAAAAATTTCTAGGTTTTAAAACCATTAAAAGAATATTTGGGGATGTGAAGTTATGAATCAAAAGTATTTTAAAAAACACAAAAGGTGAAAACTTTTTCAACAAATATGAAGGAAATGCTTTTTCAAAAGTCTTATGAAATTTGGAGTAAAAACAAGTATTTATAGATCCGACAAAAAATTCGAGATGATGACTCGCTTGAAAGAAAATTGAAGTCATTTGAACGATAATAGCATCTAATTTGAATGAAAACCTCAATTTGTTCGAATGAGACTGCAGTCTCGTTTGAACCAACTTCAGATGAGCTTCTAACGAAATAAGATATGCTATGTAGTGGATTCTCATTTGAAGTAAAGATCTAATGAGATAAGAACAAAAAGTAAATTTCATTCGAACGAGATTTCAAACTCGTTTGAACAAGGTCCAAAAAAAGATTTATTTCAAAAAATAAAAATCCAACCTTATTTTTCTAAAAATAAATACATCCCAAATATAAATATAAATAATTGAGAACTCTTAAAAGAATTATACCTTCATGGGATGTAGAGGAGTCTCAGACTTAGAGATATTGGAGTTCAATTCGACGTGTCGATGCATGACGGTTTGTAATCATATACACCAAATATGCCAAAGTGCATATAAATACAAATAAAAAGCCTAAGCTAAAATATATGCGCTTACAAATCTCCCCCTTTGGATATTCTGGTGAAAAACTAACCGAAACATAAATTACAATAATCACCCTGCTATGACAAAAATCCTAATATCCTTCCCAAACCCTAGAAATGGAAGGACATAGTGAAACTTTGTCTTCAATATCATCTTGTTCTTCCCTTCGGCATCTTTGTCTTTATCCAATGTAATATGTTCTTCCTTTTAGATGCTTACACAAATGAAGCAAAAAAAATACCCGTGATGCATAGAGTTTGAAATAGAAAATAAAAACAAAACTCATAATGCTTTCTCACCCATAAATCAAACTCATCATCAAATCATCCCCTTAACTTGTTCTCCCCCCTTTTGTCTATAAAGGAGTATAATGTAAACATGAAGTATAAAGCATCAGATATAAGAAGTAATATACCATCACAAAAATATAAAAATAACGCACGTGTAATTATAATCTGAAAGAATTCATCAACTATATTTCAAAATTTTCAAATTTTCTCACGTGTAAATATTACAAATACAACATAATAACTCAAGTAGAAATAACCCAAACTATGATCAAGTATGTGACAACGATGTACTAAATATAAACCATAAAGAGTCAAAACATAATACCATATATAATATATGCAAAATATACAAAAACAATCCGGCACATATATAGGTATAAACTATCACAATTCTTGACAGAAAACACATATGCCTTACACACTAGGATAGTTTCGATGTGTCTAAACATATGGGATGGAATGAATGGGAGTGAACTAGATACAAATGAATTATGACCCAAACACTCAAATATGTTCAAGAAGTTCTAATTGATCACAAAATTTTATCGAACTAAGCTTTAGCCTCAAGTGAAAAGATAAATCAAACTTAATGAACAAACAAGCACAATGGCCATAAGCCTAGAACATTGATGATTCTACAAATAAATAGGGTCATGAAAAATAAGCATAACTAGGATTCATTGTGCAAACCCGTTGCTATTAAACTAAACATCCTCAAAAGATAAACATATAACACATTTGCTATTCATTTTTTTCTCAATTCCTTTGAAGTTATTCCTTTTTGAATGATCAAACAAGCTAAACTATATTGGGTTTTGGGCAATTTTTATATTTTTATTGCCTTTAGTCCTATCATTAGTCTCTTGCCAACTGTGGCTTTCCCACAAACGAGATTTTCTCTTATCCTAACCCTTTCCCGTGCACCCACATATTTTAAAGTAATCAAATAAGGTTCACGGATAACGATTCTTACATGAACAAATCCCTCATAGTCATAAAACATGTAGATGACAAAATTGATGGGAGAACATCTCACAAAGCTCAAATACACATGCCAAGTTAACGTTTAAAAACCTAGTGCATGTGTGTGCAAAGCCATATATAAGGTCAAATTCATTTAGACAATTAAGTTCGAAACAATTCCATGTAAACATGATTAAGAACAATATAAGTGATATGCCCCAAGTGTGACCTCGGCTCGGAGACACCAACCTCGGTCGAGATCATGGCCGACACTGGACAAGCCTTGGGAATGCGACATCAGCCCTCGGCCGTAGCAAGGTCGGCCCAAGATGACACTACCACCAGCCTCTCGAAGGGACATCGCACGCATCACAAGGATCAGCAGCACTCTCGTATACCTGGGAATGGTAATCTCGGCCAGATGTAGGCCGAGCTCGTAAGAAGCCTTTTTACCAATGTCATCATCAAGATATCAGTTAATGCTCCAAACACACCAGCTCAACCTCAGCTCAGGCGGACCTTGTCCATTGTCTCAGCTAGGATTAAGCCGAGGCTCCTATGACTCCTCTCGGATTGAATGAGCAACTAGACTTATTAACCTCGGCCTCTCCCTGGACGAGGTCATGCACCAAGCATGGTAGCCAAGCATATGTTGACTTTTGGATAAGGGCACGTGGACACATATCAGTTATAACAAGATTATTCCCCACACGTGGGGAGAATATTTCATCATCATTCTCTACATGTGACAGTGACAGATGGCTTTCCCATATTGGTGAGGCAAACACACACATGCACATTACATGCATGGGGGGTACATTACACCCCCTAGGTACTATATATATAGGTCATCCTCTATCTTGCAAATGATCCAAAATTGGTAATCCTAGCAAAAACTCTGATTATACACACAGTAGAGAGAGAAAGTGAGCTTATGTGCATTGTATCCAAGGCCATTAGTGCCCATACTTAGTGGATCACACACTCACAGTGGATGTAGGCCTAATTAGCTGAACCACTATACATCATTATCTTATTCCTCTTATAATCATCTCCTTCTACACACTTACACACTTATACACTTACATCTCAATGGCTGCCATGGTTACTACTGTTTGAGCTCATCATCACTTATCTATTGGTGCTAGATTTCAGCATCATCATTTTGGCGCCGTCTGTGGGAATGAGAGAAACTATCTCTTCCCTTTCTTCAGCTTAACCTCACCGGAGACTCTGGTGGTGAACCAGGCACCACCCCTTGCGTGGAGCTGCTTCACCATTGAAAGAGGTCCTTTGAGGTACTAAGCCCATCTACAAATCAAGTTCTATGGTGTTAACATATGGCACTAGAATTACCACCGCCTCTTCCGCCACCTGGAGGTGGAGGGCCTAGTTCCAGTCAGGCACCGCCCCAGTCCGAAATAGCGGAGGTAGCTGTAGCCTTGAGGTCTTTAGCTGCAACACAACAAGCTATGCATGAACAATTTGCACAGCTCAGCCAAACTATGATGAGGCCACCTGGAGTCTCACCGGATATGATCACTCCGGTGACTGTTCAGCCTCATCCTGATGCTAGGGGACCACCCCAGGCACCAATGAAGGACCAGCCTGCACCCCAGCGAAGAAGGGACGTTGCTGACCCTAGGCACTTACGCCTGGGGAGGAAAGGAAACCCTTGCCTATAGGATAGGTATGATGATCTAGAGGCAGAAGAGGCCCAGAAAGACTGCTGGGAGCCGTATGAGGTGTCGAATAACACTGTACGACCTCTTCAGTAAAGTCAAGGTTGTGTCGGCCGAAGAGATGAAGAGGCTCAATAAAGAGGGTCAGCCTCTGATAGGTTGAACAGAGGGTCAGCCTTTAAGAGATTAGGCCCAATGAATGACCTAAGACAGAGATTGTCGAGATCGAGGATCACAGCAGGCTCTCAGAGAGGAAACAGGCAGGGTCGGCCAGACCAAGGCCGACACTGTGAAAGAAGAGGCAGGGAACATAAAGAGGTCAATAGTCGACGTGCCGCGACAGGGGAACCCTCGGTCCATCCCATGGAGGTGGATGGGGACAACCTCAGCCAGGTCGATGGCAAAAGACCGTGGAATAACTATATCCAACGCCTTGAGGAGAAGATAGGAGACCTCATTAAAAGCAGGGACCCATTACAAAGGGGTTACTCAAAGGGTTCTCCATTTATGGCTAGGATAATGGGCTTCCCAACCCCAGCTAAGTTCAAGCCTCCTATGGTGTCTCCCAAGTATGATGGCAGCACTAACCCTGTACAACACATCGAGATGTACCAGTCGATAGCAGACATCTACTCGATACCCGATGAGATAAAGTGTAGGGCCTTCTCTGGGACCTTAACAGGGGCAGCACACAACTGGTTTAACTCCCTTCTGAAGAACTCGATTGAGAACTTCAAAGGCTTAGCTGAACGATTCATCCACAACTTCTGCTTTGGGGTGAGACCTCAAAACAAGACTACTCACCTGCTTATGTCAAGCAGGGCAAGGACGAGAGCTTAAGAGACTACATAGACAGGTTCAACAAAGAGAAGTTGGAGGTCGAAGATTATGAAGAGAACATAGCCATGATCGCCCTCATAGGGGGTCTACAGAAAGGGAAACTGTTGTGGAAACTTGCGGAAGACCCCCTAGGTCTATGGTGGAGCTCCTGGTAATCGCAGGGAAAGTAATGAATGCGAAAGAGGCAATGGCCGCCAAGTATGAGGATGAGAACCACGATGGCAGTGAAAAGTCCCAAAACAAGAAAGATGGGAAGAAGAGGTCGGGTGATGACAAGTTCGCTCACTATACTCTTCTGACTGTAAGCTGCGAGCACATCCTCAACGAGATTAAGAATGATAGGACTCTGAGATGGCCAAAGAAACTGAAAGCCCCACCACATAAGAGGAACAAAAACCTATGGTGCGAGTTCCACCAGGATTATAGCCATGTCACGGACAGATGCTTCGCCTTGAAGGATGAGATTGAAAAGATGCTAAAATTTGGAAAGTTGAGGAAGTATGTGGACGGTAAGGCTCCTAAGGGTGGAAGAGATGATCCTAAGAAAAGGAGAAATGACAGATGCCATGACAATGTCCCGACCAGAAGAGACGATGATTCAGAAGGTGATGATGAAGACGATCCGAATCTTTTATCGAAAGATGACAACACCCCGGTGAAGAGGGTTGGTATGATCTCATTTAGTGTTGACACCATATGCGGAGGATTTGCAGGAGGTGGCTCTGAAGTAGCTGATAGGAAGGCTCACGTAGCAGAGTCCAAGTCAGTGGCCAAGCTTGAAGTTGTGAATCTAACGTCTTTCGATACAGTGCAGAAGAGCAAGAAAGTAGAAATGGACACCCTCGTAGTTGGGTTCTCCAGACTTGACTTCAAGGGTATCTTATCCCCCCATGATGACCCTCTGGTCATAACAACAAGTGTGCATGGGTGCGAGGTGTAGAGGATCCTCGTAGACGGGAGGAGCTCGGTGGACATGATGTTTTGGCCTTACTTCAAGAGCCTAGGTCTTAGCACAGTAAGGCTGGTACCCTATCATCACCCATTGATAGGCTTAAGTGCCGAAAAGGTCCACCCCTTGGGCATGTATGAGATGGACGTACGGATGGGTGATGAGTGGCCTAAGAGGCTGACCAAGAAGATAAATTTTTTCGTCATGGACGAGAACGTGTTTTTGGCCTATAACCTCATCATAAGAAGGGTGGCCCTTAAAGAGTTTGAAGCTGTGCCGTCGACGGTCCATCAGATGCTAAAATTCATGACTCCCTATAGGGTAGGGGAAGTGCAAGGTGACCAGACCACAGCGCGAGAATGTTACTTCAACTCGGCTGAAGAGAGAGAGGCCCATAAGAGGGCAACCACCACTTATAGCATTAATACACTTGACCCAAGAGATGAGACAAAGTTGAATAAGGGAGAGGCCGTGGAAGAGGTAGAATCCATCGTTCTCAATTAGGACGAGCCGGAAAAAACCATCCAGGTCGGTAAAGACCTAAAGGAAGAAATCAAGGAAGAGCTGATAAACTTCCTCAGGAGGAGACAAAGTGTCTTCGCATGGAGTCATGAAGACATGCCCGGCATCGACCCTGAAGTTATGAGTCACAAAATCAATGTGACCAAAGATGACAGGCCAATCAAACAGAGATGAAGAGTCTATTCCAGGGAGAAGTACGATGCCGTCTGAGAAGAGGTCAAAAAAAAAGAAAAGGTTGAGTTTATGAGAGAAGTCACATATCCGGAATGGTTATCAAATGCAGTCATCGTGCCCAAGGTCAATGGTAAGTGGAGAATGTGTGTTGATTTAACTGACCTGAATAGATCTTGTCCAAAAGACAGCTATCCCTTACCTCGGATAGATCAAATGGTGGATGCTACTGCGGGACATGAGCTCATGAGTTTCATGGACGTGTATTCAGGCTACAACCAGATCTTCATGGATGCAGAAGACTCGGAGAAGATGACCTTCGTTACCGACAAAGGGATGTACTGCTACAAAGTGATACCCTTCGGCCTGAAAAATGCAGGGGCAACATACCAACGTCTTGTTAATAAGATGTTCGAAGAGCAAATAGGTAAGACTATGGAGGTGTATGTATATGATATGATAACAAAGAGCTTAAAAGCTTGCACTCATGTAACGGATCCCGAGAAGACCTTCGACATTATGGACTCATACAGAATGAAACTCAACCCCGCGAAGTGTGTCTTCGGAGTAGGAGCTAGGAAGTTCCTAGGATTTATCGTCAACCAGAGAGGGATTAAAGCGAACCCTGAAAAAATCAAGGCTTTGATTAACATGAAGACACCGAGGAGTATCAAAGATGTTCAAAGACTTACGGGGAGAGTGGCTGCCCTTAACAGGTTTGTTTCTAGGGCAACAGACAAGTGCCTTCCATTCTTTAAGGTGCTAAGAAAGGCCTTCCAGTGGGACGAAGAGTGTGAAAAAGCCTTCAACTAGCTCAAGTCTTACTTGGGGTCTCCCTTATTGCTATCTCAGCATGTAGTAGGGGAGAAACTGTACGTGTATCTGGCATTCTCCGAATCAGCCATCATCGCAACCATAATACGGGAAGACGCTGGGATGCAAAGGCCTGCATATTTCAACAGTAAGGCCCTTCAGGGGGCCAAACAAAATTACCCTCGCATGGAAAAGCTAGATTATGCCCTGATACATGCTTCGAGGAAGATGAAGCCTTACTTCCAGGCCCACTCCATGGTTGTCCTCACTGACTCCCCACTAAGACAGGTCCTACATAAACCTGAGAAGTCCGGGGCCTTGATGACATTGGCCATTGAGTTGGGGGAGTACGATCTTACCTACCAACCTAGGACGGCCATCAAAGGGAAAGCCCTCGCAGACTTTATCGCTGAGTTCACATGGGATGAGGTCGAGGCAGAGAATGGCCTAGAGGGTGTTGAAAACCGTGGTGTCTTCCGAAATTTGGAAGAGACGACACCAAACATCTTCTAAGATCAGGAAAAGATCGCATCTAACGGGGCCAGGAACCGAGTTACGGAGAACGAGGAAGATCGTTACCTCTTCAAAAAAGGAGTTATGACAGAAGAGGTTGTGCCTGGCACTTACAGGCTAGAAAATCTAGAAGGAGAACCTTTCGCTAATCCATGGAATGCTAATCACCAAAATAAGTATTACATATATGATGTTGCATAAAGTTGTGTAAATGTACCATCTTGTCATGAAGAGGTTATTAATAAAAGATCAGTTCCCATGGTGGTCCTTGCTTCATTTTGCACTTATGTCAAAAATTTATGAGGATAACATCTTAGGTGATTACCTCAGACCTTTATAACACCATTCAGCGGTGACGAGGTCTGAGTGCAAACACCATAATGGGATGACCTCAGCCTTAACATCATTAATTTGGTGAGATTAATTATGGGGATAACACCTTGGGTGATGACCTCAGACCTTCATAACACCATTCAGTGGTGACGAGGTTTGAGCGTAAACACCATAATGGGATGACCTCAGACCCTTAACATCATTAATTTGGTGAGATTAATTATGGGGATAACACCTTGGGTGATGACCTCACACCTTCATAACACCATTCAATAGTGATGAGGTCTGAGCTCAGACACCATAATGGGATGACCTCACACCCTTAACATCATTAATTTGGTGAGATTAATTATGGGGATAACACCTTGGGTGATGACCTTAGACCTTCATAACACCATTCAATGGTGACGAGGTCTGATCTTAGACACCATAATGGGATGACCTCAGACCCTTAACATCATTAATTTGGTGAGATTAATTATGGGGATAACACCTTGGGTGATGACCTCAGACCTTCATAACACCATTCAGTGGTGACGAGGTCTGAGCGCAAACACCATAATGGGATGACCTCAGACCCTTAACATCATTAATTTGGTGAGATTAATTATGGGGATAACATCTTAGGTGATGACCACAGACCTTCATAACATCACTCAGTGGTGACGAGGTCTGAGGTCAGACACCATAATGGGATGACCTCAGACCCTTAACATCATTTATTTAGTGAGATTAATTGTGAGGATAACATCTTAGGTGATTACCTCATACCCTTATAACATCATTCAGTGGTGACGAGGTCTGAGTTCAGACTACTAATTTGGTTTAAGCAAACACCATTGCATAAGCTTCAGAGCAAAAACATCACGACATACATTCAACAAAAGAAGATGATCCTCTTTAGAGAATAACACATTCAGAGATTATAAATATTGAGAGGTTACAAAAAATGGAAAAGTAAGAACCATGCTCATTCAGAAATTATAAATGTTCAGGGATTACAAACAAGCTTCATAATTTCAGGGGTTACAAACAATATTCAGAGATTCTCTCTTTAATGGTTTGAGGGGGGAATGCTGGTGTCTTCAGTTTGGTTAAGATGGACGACGTTGGTCACCTCGACAACGTTATCATGGTGGTCTTCCCCTCCAGCCTCTGTGCCGTCCAACGTGGCAGTCTCGACAGGCACGGTAGCCTCCTCCTCAACCTCCTGAAGGGCCTGGGCAAGCTGAGGATTAGCAAAGCCAAGGCCTATGAAGTCAGAGGCTTTCAAAGTGCCAACCTCATTCTCCTTGACAGCCGCCCACTTGGTAGTATCTTTGATACCTCTCTCGAGGTATTCAAAGCCAAAGCCCATAAACTCATCAGAACTTTTGTACTCAGTTATTATCCCCTCAGAGGCGTCATCGAGGGCTACCTTCACGGCTGAGCTGACCTTATGCTGTAGATTGTCATCCTTGGCCTTTTGAGCCGCAACATAGTCCTTCTTAAGCTGAGAGACCTCCTTCTCCAGCCCCTTCACCTTCTTGTCAGACTCACCCAACTCAGACTTTAGGCGGTCAATTTCTGCGTTCAAAGTACTTTTGACCTTCTCGGCCTCTTGACCCTTCTGGATGAGGGGTAACTTCCTCAGAGTCCAATTGGAGAGGTGGTGCATAGCTGCCAGGCCCTGCAGATTTTATGATCATGAATGGGTCAAAGATAAATCAGAGGTTACACTTAGAAATTACAAAGAAATATGAGGTTATACCTGAATGGATCTGTGGATGCCGAACTCAACCAGCAAGGGAGTATCAAGTGACCGGAAGAAACGCTTGTCGACCTCGGTCATTGTAGAGCCGAAGGCATCTAGGGCCTACAGACTATGGCCGAAGATGTTGTCAGTAATCTTCAACTGCTTTAGATGAGCCGATAAGGCGTCTGCTGAAGATATGGGGATGGCAGTATCATCACTCTTTTTCTTCTGCCTCTAATCCTCAGGGGCATGTTCAGTTGAAGCCCTCTTCTTTGTGGCTTGGGGCTTTGAGGCAGAGGGAGCGGAGCTGGGGGAGGAGCATTAAGGCATGCTTTCTTTGCAAGTCTCGTCAAACTAGGTGCATCCATTTCCCAGAGTTCGTCTGAGATATCCTTTGGGCGCTCTGCAAAAATTAATGGATCTGAGTTAGAAGATCAGACATAAATAAACTCAGAGGTTCAACTTCAAATAGAAAGCGCTTACCAAGCTCGGAAAGAGGACTTCCACCTAGACCCGTCTCAGAGAGGTAATGGGGGGGTCATCAAGTGTTCGAACTTAACGAATAGACCATGTATCCCCTCATCTTGAAGGTATTTAACCTTCTGAAGGTTTTTCGAGCTCAATATAGGGTCAGCCCTCGTAGACATTGTGACCTTACCCCACCTCAGGGGCATCCTCAGCTCTAGAATGGACGAGGGAGCACATGGGCCAAATTACCATGGTCCAGAAGTAAAAAAGTATCGAGGCTTCCAATTATGGTTGGAAGTCTGAGTTATTTGAAGAATCTTTTTTTCAGGCTTCTGAGCTACAAAATGATAGTAGCTCGGATGATTTTTGGCTGAGGAAGGGACATAACAACCTATAAAAACCTAAACTGGGAGGTCTGAGTGGTGGAAAACCTTCCATAAGACTATGGCCCCTTTTATGACCCTCCAAGCATTAGGGGATAGTTGAGAGGGGGCTAAATTGATATAGGAAATGATAGATTTGATAATGGGATGGATGGGAAGACGAAACCCCAACTTGAACATCTGCTCGTATAAGCAGATCTCGCCGTCTCGGCCATGATAATCCCTCTCTTCCCTCAAAGGTCTTCTTAGCTTTATGGAGGGACTAATGGAGTACAGATATCTGAAGCAAAGGAGGTCTACCTCAGTTACAGTACTCTTGATCTCGGCCACCTCAGAGACGTCGACATTACTTTCAACGTCATCATCATCTGGCTCAACATCGGTCGGAGCAGATGTTGATGGGTTACCCAGGAACCTCTGAGCGAACTCGGCACCGGTGAAGGTCGACAGAGGAATGGCGTCAAGTGGTGGTGGAATTGCCACACTCGGCTCAACGATCTCAACCTCTGAGGACGAGGCTGAGGTGCTTGAGTTATTATGGGACGAGGCCCGGATAGAGACCTCGACTTGATCAGGGGCTTGATCTTCCCGAGTTGAGAAGTCCATGGCATCCTGGAAGGAATCCACATACATGGGGTCTGAGGTGGAAGACTCAGACTCACACATCGGTATTGGATCGGCAGGAACCTTTGCCTGATTAAAAGACTCTGAGGGATAAGGATATACCACCTTCAGGGGTGGTGGAAAGATGGGTCTAATAGGGAATTCTTGTGACCTACGAGCCTCCTCCTGTGATGTTTCTATTTGTCTAATTTTTTCTAAAGTCTTCTCTCGAAGGGAAGGGAACTCCTCAAGAAGTTGGTAGACAGGTCTGAGCATCAGAGGCATACACTACACTTGGGGAGAGTTCCTAAACTACAAACAATATTGGCTAATGAAGTAAGGAAATTTAAAGATCAAACTAAGAAACTTAAGGCAAATATAGTTCACCTGGAAGTATGAAGTTCTCGCCTGAAAATCCCTAAGCTCGCCGAAAAACACACAAAATAGGGAAAAACAGAAAAAAATCAAGGGAAAAAGATGGCAGAGAATACCTGAGGAAGAAGTAGTAGAAGGAAATGAAGAAAACTCGAGTAAATCACCACCAAGGACCTCTGCAGTGGAATCGCGAAGAGAATGCCTTTAGAGAGAAAGACAGTTGGAATGCTATCGCGCAGGAGAGAGAATTAAGAAAGGAAGGAAAAATGAGGGTTCAAAACCCTTAAATATACAGGCGCGATTCCCAAGGCCCATCATTGCCTTGGGAGCCCCAAAGGCGGCTGACAACACACGCTCGCCAAGAAATCCATACTTCAACACTGGACAAGTGTCAAACAAATATTGGCTCATATTAGAAAGGCCTTGGAGATGTGTAAATCCCACAGTCACCTTCTCTCACATGAAACTAAGGGTTGGGGGGTGATTGATATTCCCCAAGTGTGACCTCGGCTCGGAGACACCAACCTCGACCGAGATCATGGACGACACTGGACAAGCCTTGGGCATGCGACATCAGCCCTCTGCCATAGCAAGGTCGACCCAGGCCGACACTACCACCAGCCTCTCGAAGGGACATCGCACGCATCACAAGGATCAGCAGTACTCTCGTATACTTGGGAATGGTAACCTCGGCCAGATGTAGGACGAGCTCGCAAGAAGCCTTTTTACCAATGTCATCATCAAGATATCAGTTAATGCTCCAAACAAACCAGCTCAACCTCGGTTCAAGACGGCTTGTCCATTGTCTCAGCTAGGATTAAGCCGAGGCCCCTATGGCTCATCTCGGATTAAATGAGCAACTAGACTTGTTAACCTCGGCCTCTCCCTGGCCGAGGTCATGCACCAAGCACGGTAGCTAAGTATCTGTTGACATTTGGATAAGGGCACGTGGACACATATCAGTTATAACAAGATTATTCCCCACACGTGGGGATAATATTTCATCATCATTCTCTACATGTGACAGTGACAGATGGCTTTCCCATATTAGTGAGGCAAACACACACATGCACATTACATGCATGGGGGGTACATTACACTCCCTAGGTACTACATATAGAGGTCATCCTCTATCTTGCGAAGGATCCGAAATTGGTAACCCTAGCAAAAACTCTGCTTATACACACAGTAGAGAGAGAAGTGAGCTTATGTGCATTGTATCCAAGGCCATTAGTGCCCATACTTAGTGGATCACACACTCATAGTGGATGTAGGCCTAATTGGCTGAACCACTATACATCATTATCTTATTCCTCTTATACTCATCTCCTTCTACACACTTATACACTTACATCTCAATGGCTGCCATGGTTACTACTGTTTGAGCTCATCATCACTTATCTGATGGTGCTAGATTTCAGCATCATCACTAAGTATCTACAATTATAACCAAATGTCCAGCCACATGGAAAGTACAAAGTGAATTTTATTCAAACACACCAATATGACATGCCAAATGTGTAAAACTAATGTACATAAAACCAAAAATCTTTTTGAGTTTTTCTAAAAATTCTCAAACAAAAATACCAAAATTTTCAATTTTTGAAAACAAACTCTATCTCAAAAGACAAATAAACTCTTTTTGTATTTTTTCATTAAGAGGCAATAAAAGAAAAGTAAAATACAAAAAAATACACATGTCATACACTAGCAAATATATATCAAGAAGCACAAATAGAGTATGACAAATAAAAACATGCAAGAAATCACCCGTAAGATATAGCATACGAAGAGTCATGAGCGAGCATGCGAGAATCAAGCAATCAAAGATTTAGCTCCTCTAAAATAGATTTCCTAACTGAAATAGATGTATGCGTAACGCTTCGGGTTTCAAGAACTAAAGGGACACTAGTCTTCCATTTCGTAGGATCGTTTCTAAAACTACGACAAAACTCACTAAGGTGATCTTTACTACTATAATGCGAACACGTGTAAATGCAGGGAACGTTACCTATGGGTTGACCTTTTATAACATCCTGGGATGTGGTTGATCTTCTAAAATAAATAATGGTCTTGACTTTGGCAATGGTAGCATTAGAATCATGGGAGCCAATACCATCACTACCAAAACTATTCGAGTCTTTTATATCATCTTTTAACCTCAAAATTTTGGACTTAAGCAAAGAATTAGACTCCTTAAGTTTTAGGGACTCCTTCTTTAAATTTTCAATCAATCCTAGAAGTTTAACTCGCTCCTCCTCAATGGAAGCGAACTTATCCCTAAGAGTCATATCATATGCTCCCAAATCATTAATCAATTTATCAGTATCCTCATTGGCATGTAAACACAACCTAGAAATTTTAGAGTCTTCTAATTCTTTTTAAAACTAGACGCTGTCATCACTCTCTTTTTCGGACAATTATAAAATTTTAAAAATCACGGTCCATATCCACAAGCCTCTCACGGAAGAAATCTCTATGAGTTTGAATTTTTTGCAAAAGTTCCATTGCAGCTTTAAAAAAAATTCTTTTTCAAGAATTTTGATTCTTTTAGAAAACTTCAAATTCAAATGAGATAAATTTTCACTATGTTTATCCATCGAGATAAAAACAACTAAAGCAACAGAAGAGATATGAACAAATAACCACCCTAATTAGCACTAAATAATGATATACATGATAAAATAGTTTAACCTTCTCTAATACCATTTGTAAGAGTGGAGTTGTCTGATACCACTTTATAAGCACATAGTGAGAACACTCGGCACATATGGTTACAATAAAAAATTCTAGTTTTGTATTTTCCCAATGTAATACCCCGTAATTTTATTGGTTTTATTTAATGGGATTAATTAAATTAAATGAGAATTAATTTGAAATTAATCCGGACTTAAATACTAGCGAGATGTGAGTTGGTATTTGATTATGATGATAATGTTGAATATCACTGGGTATACATGGTATTATATTATTATTGAATCTATTAAAATAGTCGTGAGTCATAAATATGACAATTCAGAAAATTAAGTTGGGACGCGCGTGTCAGTCACGTCAGGAATCATTTTAATTAGATTTAAAAGTAAATTATAATTTTATCACTCGTATGGTTAATTTGAGTGCGTCGACGTGTCTGGAGGGGTCAAAATAGTCAGAAAACACTAGCCGGGAGTTTAGTTTGGGTCCCGGGGCTTTTTTAGGCCAAACGACAACACGCGAGGGTATTTTAGTCATTTTAATTTTTAAAGGATTTGGACCCACGAATTTTAGGGTTTATTTAGCATCCAATATTAGGGCCATTATCAGCCAAAAAGCAAGAGTGGGCAACGTGAGATAAATGAGAAGTTACAAAAAGGGCTTTGAAAGCAATAACCACCATCCACCACCATAATTCACCGGATTTATCACCGGAGAGAGAGGGAGAATCTACCATTAACATCACCAACGAATCAGAACATCAATTCTAAGGCAAGTGATTTGATTTCATTTAGTTTCAGCGAATATGTCATCCATGTTTGTTGGAACACGAGGCCCCTAATTTTAAATTTTTAAATAAGAATTTCCTTTAAGTGCGGAATAGAGATGGTTCAACTAAACAACTACATAAACTAAAAATTAATTTCATCACAAATTAAAAATAAAGTAAAATAAATTTTAATTTCTCAAAATTAAAATTTTATAAAAAATCAAATTTGTGAATTTTTACTTTAAGCCCCAAAAATAATTTAATACAAGTCGTAGAAATTTGCCAAACAATAAATATTTATTTTTTGCAAATTAAGGTTACTTGAATTAAATTAATTAAATTATACCCAAACTAATTTAGCACCAAATTAAACAAGAGTAGTGAATTAAACCATATTTTATCTTCTAGTCCAAAGCATGCGTTCTAGGTGATTTTTAAAGATAAAATAAATTCACAACACACTATGCCGCGATGTACGAGGAAACCCACAACGGGAAAAACCTCGGACGACCCCTAGCCTTAAGTCCACTAAGTACGGAATTTTTCTAGTATAAGATATATGACTTACAAAACTCGACTCGACTCCCTTCAAGCCCCTGACGCGTCTTCTTTTATCAACTTCTGCTTAGCCGACAATCCCGAACTCCACCGGAACCTTGGAATCCACCAATGAAGCTTTTGGGAACAACCGTCAACCACACATGGTGCCTTTCACCCATGAGAACTTCGCAGAAAAAACAAGTCTTCTTCTTTTAGGGATGTATAAGTAAACCCAAACTTCTCTTCTTGGAGGTGTAGAGAAAAACCCGACGCCAAACACTCCAAGAAAAGATATATATGAAGAAACTTGGAATAAACAAACTATGGGTGTATAAACCTTGATTTTGTTCTAAGGATTAAAACATTTTAACAAAAATCAAGGGGAATTTTTCTTGGACGAATTTTCTCTCAAAAACTATCTTAGATGTGTGAAAAAGTCTTAGAAAAAATTCTGGCCTCGAAGTATATTTATTTGGCAAAAAGATAGTGGGACAAAAAGTGGGAAAACTGTCAAAAACTGTTGCCGCCAATTTCGTTCGAATGACATTTTCGTTCGAACGACATTTTCGTTCGAATGACACTTCTAACGATAAGTCAGAATGAAAAAAAAAATCTCGTTTCAAATATTGTTCGAACGACTTTGGATCTCATTTGAACGACATTGATTCTCGTTCGAATGACCTTTCATGATTATTGATAATTTCGATACGAACGCGTGGCTGCCAGTTTTGTATTTTTCTGATTTTTTTTTATTTGATATGATTTTTCTACGGAAAGGTGTTCGAAAACAAAATCTTTAGAACTATGAATTAAAAAAAAATTTAACAAAAAAATACTAACACCCAAAATAAATTTCCAAGATCCTATATATATATTAATGCATTTATACCTTTAGGAGACATTGGAATCCACATGTTAATGACGTGAAACTTGGCACAAAAATCGGTAATGATGTTCTCTTGAAAAGTAAAGCCGCAACGTCTTCAAATTTAACTTGTCTTAGGCTTGAAGGATACACTTGAACAATATCCTATGACTAAATGTTTTTGTCCAGAATTGAGCCAACACTACATGAAGACTCAATCGGAGACTTGTGTCCTTACAATGCTAGTGAAAGATTAAATGATAACCTCGAATAATGACGAACAATCATGAAATTTGGAGAAGAAATCTAAATCTTGGATAGGACTTGCATGTAGATTAGTTCTGGAAGAAATTCAGTAGAAAATCGTAACCCTAAATGAATTAAAAACGGATTTAGAAGAGAAATATGATGGTTCATGATGAAATAGAGGAAAGTAGGGTTTTTATGTTAATATGAGGATTTAATCCAAGAAAGGCTAATTGTTGATGATTTAAAGGGTTTGGAATGTTAGGAATCATGTAATTAGGATGTATAATGATCCCATATAATTATATTAGGATTTCACATCATCTAATGACATGTTGGGACAAATCTGGGATAGAAAAACAAAGAAACCCGTAGCCTGCAACTGCTTGATCGATCGATCGATGATCAGGATCGATCGATCGATGCCCCCATAAATGGTGACCTTTTTCCTCTTTGTGGATTGTACTGTTTACGGTGACCAAACATTGTAGTTAGGGATTTTTTGAATACCTTAGGACTTGAGGGAGACCAGTAGGGATATAATTGAAACCCAAAACATATTAGGATTGAGTTGGACTGTAGCATTGAATTTACGAGTGTCTGACGAGTAATTCCCTATTTTATGATGCGAGAACATGTCTTAAATTCTTAGGAGTGATAAGTTAGAATTTGGGGACATAAATAAGGAGTTAAGAGTACTGAATTAATAGGTGGGAAAGTTAGGGGACTTAGTAACCTCTTTGGTTAGGTTTAAGTACTCGAAATTATACGTCGTGAGACGTATCAGTGAAATATAATATATATCATCAAGAATAACCATAGTGTATGAATTAGACTAACAGTATAAGGCTGAGAATATACCTTTAATAATATAACAAGTTATCTGAATTGTGTGAATGCTTAGTATATGAATTATTATGTGTATAACATACCTACCATACTTTCTATCACGGGACGTCGGTTTTTGGAATAGGTCCATCTAGTCTTTGTGTGCCTACGGGGGAATTTAGATTTATACCTCAAGGAAATAGGGTTGTGAATGACATATTTGTGAGTTAATAAGTTAGCTGACCATGGGAGCATAGGTATGTGCGTGACCCAAGGGTATGTGAACTATGTTTGCCTCCAATATGTGTGATTTTTCTTATTGAAACGGTTCCTGAGAGATTCAAAATATGTAGTCCTTATGTACGTGATGTACATGGATTCGATAGCAGAGTATGTGTGAACCGCAGCTTAGCCTAGGGGTGCCCTATTTGTATATTTGTGTTGAGAATAATATACTAGTGATTATAATGGACTCTTTACTAAAGTGTGAATATAAATTATTGAGACATTTTGAATGGGATTTACAATGACAATTTTCTATCGTAATTGTTATAAATTAATCTTATCAGTGGAAAGGTGAGTTACACGCAGGATATGTTGGAACAATGTGAATAAACCCCTATATTATTATTGTTAGGAGAGGAAGTTGTACAGACTAGATAGTGAATGACATAACTAGGAAGGGTTAAGGATACACGTTAGGCGTGAACATTAGTTGAGGGATGAGGAACTCATGTGAGAGCACGCAACTGACATGTATATAATATTCACTGTTTAATGCAATTAAACACTTGCTGTTTTTAAATTGCTTTCACTTCGGGCTCTGACCCGTTTGCTTTCAAATCTATTTTTCTTGTAAAACCTTTTAGGTGCCCAGCTACAGGGACGCCAAGCATAGAAGTTCCATCCCATTAACGTGCTGCAGCAGTTGTGAAAGTTATAGGATCTTGATAGTAGACACCTCTATATTCTACATTGATTCTATTTCAAAGTCATTCATCTGTTAGTGCATGTCGCCCCTTTCCATTTAGAGACGGCCTTTTCATACTTTCAATTTCATTTCAGTTTTGGAGTTATTTAACTATTCAGACTTTGTATATGTTTTATTCAGTATTTGGATTATTGAGGGGAGTGCTACTCCAGACTCATTTACTATTCAATTATTATTTTCCTTGTGGTTATGATGCGGATGTGGTATAGTAGGATTATAATTTATTTGGTTGCATGTTAATTTAATTTAATAAAATATGGAAACTCACTTTTTAAATATTAGGTGGCTCGTAATTGTTTAATAATGTTCTCGACAGTGATGCTATGAACTGAACCAACTTGACAGTTTATATTAAATTGAATAAAGGAGTAGCTACTCGGTATTTAATTAGTCGGGGTGTCACAGGTGGTATCAGAGCATCAGGTTCTAGCGTCCTTAGGATCTGAATGGCTTGTTATGTTTCCGCGTAGCGCCTTTTGTATGGAGCCCTATTTTTAGGATTGTTGCACTCCTTTACTACATTTTGCAGACTATGTTCTTCTTATACAATGTTATGTATGGTTAATGGACTTATATAATTCATTTGAAATTTCAAATGACGCTCATGAGTCAGGTAAAAACCAATACTACTGAGGGAGAAAATGTGGGTCAAGACCAACGAGTACCTCAGGTACACCAAGAAAGAACAAAAATCACTAAGATAGCGAATATCGTGGAACAAATAATGACTACTGCAATATTGCAGTACCAAAGTAGCAGTGTGCACCTTATAGGCATCAAAAGAATGAGAGAAGTTGATCAACATGACATTGCTAAAGTTAGCAACAAAGGGAAAACACCTCCACAACAACAACAAGTGCCTCAGAGTCGTCAAGGACAGAAGGGCAATGGAAATGGAGGGAAGAGCCAAACCCGCTAGAGCCAACAAAGATAAGGGAAGAGGGATACCACCAAGAGGTGTTTTAAATGTGGAAGAAATGGCCATACACCTCAGGCCTGCCCATATCCAGCTGGTGATAAACCTGGTCCCAATCGGCAAGCACAACAAGGCATAAAAAGGAAAGGGTTTCAGGGTCAGTGTCATAAGTGCGAACATAAAGGTGACAGGTGGAGGGACTGCCCGCCACTAGATAAAGTACCAAGACATGATTCCCAACATAAGGAATCCTTGATAGTTACCCTAACATCGCAAACACCACAACAACATCAAGGAGTACAGTATGGATGTGTCTAGAATGCCCGATATGAGGTTATGCCATTGATACCGTAACTACCACATGCGTTTGGAGGTATGATACTTAATTTTTAATTGTATCCTTTAAGATAAAAGGGAAATCTCGAATAACTGAGATGCATTGCAGTTTATTCCTATGCATTGAGAAACGTGAGCGCAAAATGCATTCTTATACTGTTATGTTTTGAATTAGCTACAACGGTTTGAGTGTTAATAGACCATTATAGTGATATTTTGGCGTTCAATAAAAATTGTACTAAGCGTCACTTGAGAGGAGGCAAGGCCATATTTATATTTATATACTTTCATATGGTGGCATATAAAGACTTCATAAATTACGTCGTCTAGTTATATCTAATCCCGGTGGGTAGGGATGTCTATGAAGGAAATTTAAGATTTGTTAAAATGTTTTTGAGCATGGGGATTTTCCCGTAGATATATTACAGTCTAACGCCAAGATAATAGGAGGAATGTGTTAAGTGTAGCCTCACATGTCGTGAGAGAAGGTAAGTTAACTTCTTAGCAAGAAGTAAGGATGAGAGATACAAGTCAGATATAGAAGGCCCTAAATATCATTGACCAACAATGCTAGTTAGTAGTTTATCGGGGGGGGGGGGGGGGGGGGGTTCCTTGTTTGGATTTCGTTTTGCAAGACATCCCACGCATGAAACCTAGTGAACGTCGGGAGATGAGAATAATTGGCCTTTAGTACACGGATTAGTACCCTAGTTGTCATTCGCAAAGGAAATGATAACTTAAGTGTTATCGAATGTCTTACCTCATGAGTGAAATAAAGCGACAAGGAGGATTATAGATACAATTATTAGGCTGAATGAGCCTAACCCTATCAAACCTTCGGAGTTACAAGTCTAGACTGGGCAGCATTGGGTCAAATCTCCATCTGGAGGAGCACCTCGCCTGAGGGTGATCCCGTGTTGTTTGTGAGGAGAAATGTGATAGACATTTACGGTTGTGTGGAGATTAGCGGGAGTTGGATAAAGTCGCGATACGAAATAAGTATCCGTTCCCCAGACCGATGATTTATCTGACCAGTTGAGAGGAGTTGCCTTCTTCTCAAATATTGACTTGAGATATGGATACCATCAGTTGCGTATCAGGGAGCAGGACTTCTCGAAGACTGAATTCTTGACGAGATATGGATCCTACGAGTTTAGGGTTATGCCTTTTGGCCTAACCAACACCCAGACATGTTTATGGACATGATGAATAGGGTGTTCAGAGAGTTCCTATATCAGTTTATCATTTTCTTCATTGATGACATTCTGGTTTACTCCCAAACACAGGAGGGGCATACCTACCACTTGAGAAAGTTTTTGCAGACGCTGCGTCAGAACGAGTTGTATACAAAATATGAGAAGTGTGGGTTTTAGCTGAAGGAGGTTCATATTTTGAGGCATATCAATTCTGACAGGGGGTTATCAGTTAATCCGAGGAAGGTATCAGCGGCGAGGGGGTGGGGATAACCCACGACACTGACAGAGATACGTAGTTTTTGGGCTTAGAGGGATACTACAAGAGGTTTATTCGGGGATTCTCAAAGATAGCGGGTCCTTTGACACATCTGACTCGCAAGGGTGTGCCATTTATTTGGAGTGATACTTGTCAGTTGGCAGTCGACGAGTTGGAGGACAAATTGACCTCACCACCAGTGTTAGCATTGCCCAGGCCAGGAATGGAGTATCTAGTCTACACTGATGCGTCCTTACTAGGAGTTAGGTGTGTATTGCAATAGGAGAGCCAGGTTATGGCTTATGTTTCCCGTCAGCTTAAACCTCACGAGAAGAATTACCCCACACATGATGTGGAGTTAGCGACAGTTATGTTTACTTTACGGGTTTGGAGACATTATATCCTGGGAAGAAATTCCGGTTGTTCACTGACCATAAGTCCTTTCAATACCTCTTCATGTAAAAGGAACTGAATATGCATCCACGCCGGTGGCTCGAGTTTGTGAAGGATTATCAGTTCGATATCAAATATCACCAAGGGAAGGCTAATATGGTAGCAGACGCGTTGAGCCGTAGGCCAGTAGGTGAGGTTGATGAGGTGTAGAAAGAAAAATGGAAGGAGTTGGGACACTAAAACGCAGTGACCTGATCATTCATGTCTATAATGACAGTTATGCCCCAGAATATTATGAGGGTGAAACAGGCCTATGCAGTAGACCCGTTTTGTCAAGGGCAGATAGTACGATTATTACTAGGAGCTAAATCTTATGCCGTTAGTTCAGATGGGGGACTTAAACTTTAATAGAAGGTTAGTTATTCCTGAGGGGGAAGACTTGTGCCATGAGGTAATGACATAGTCGCATGGTTCACAATTTGTGATACATCCCGATGGGGATAAGATGTTCAAGGACATGAAGCGATAGTACTGGTGGAGCGGGATGTAGAGAGATTTTGACGAGTTCATTTCTAAATGTGCCACATGTCAGCTAGTAAAAGTAGGATATCATAGGCTGGCAGGACTTTTAAAGCCATTCAAGATTTCTATGTGGAAATGGGAGAGCATTTGCATGGACTTTATCACGAGATTACATGCATCGTCGAGAGGTCACGACTCCATATGGGTGATCATGGATCGATTAACAAAGGTTGCTCACTTTCTTCCAGCTCAGACATACTACACTACCGGACATGATGCCCAGATCTTCATAGCTGAGATAGTGAGACTCCACGAGGTGCCTCTCGATATCGTGTCCAACAGGGATAAGATATTCGTGTCATAGTTTTGGGAGAGTTTACAAGAAGCCATGGGAACGGAGTTGCGATTGAGTATAACCTATCACCCATAGACATATGAGCAGACCGAACGAATGAATAAGATGTTGGAAGACATGTTACGTGTGTGAATCCTAGACTTTGGACTGGTGGAGTTTGCCTATAATAACTCCTACCAGTTCACTATTGGAATGGCCCCATTTGAGGCGTTGTATGGTAGACCTTGTCGTTCCCCAGCATGTTGGTTAGAGGTGGGGAATAACAAACTTCTTGGGCCGAAGGTGATTCATGATACCTCGACGAGGATAGAGATAATACAGATTCGTATTCGGGTAGCTCAGGACCGACAGAAGAGTTATGCCAATGCCAAGAGGTTATTTAGATAGTTCAATGTGGGGGACCAGTTGCTGCTCAGAGTATCTCCTCTGATGGGGATTATGCGTTTCAAGAAGAAAGGGAAGTTGGCACCTAGATACGTGGTGCCATTCCCTATTATCGAGCGAATTGGACCAGTTGCGTATAGACTTAGGCTATCAGAATACTTGCATAGGGTCCATGACGTGTTCCACATTTCCTCACAGAGGTGATATCTTGGAGACAATTTAGCCCATACTCACATTGCTTTAGAGGATATCGATCTACAACCTGATAGTTCATATGAGGAGGGGCCGATTGCTATTCTAGACCATATCAAAAGGAAACTGAGGTTGAAGATAGTACCGTTAGTACGTATTAAGTGGTGGCATCATAATACCGAGGAGTCTACCTGGGAGCGTGAGGATGAGATTCACGAGCTTTATCCATAGCTGTTTTTCTAGGTATATTTTATTTCTGAATTTCGGGACAAAATTCTGTTATTAGGAGGGATGTATGTAATACCCCATAATTTTATTGATTTTATTTAATGGGATTAAATAAATAAATTGGAATTAATTAGAAATTAATCCATACTTAAATAGTACCGAGATGTGAGTTGGTATTTGATTATGATGATAATGTTGAACATCACTGGGCATATATGGCATTATATGATTATTGAATCTATTAAAATTGTCGTGAGTCATAAATACGACAATTCGGGAAATTAAGTTGGGACGCGCGTGTTAGTCGCGTCAGGAATCAATTTAATTAGATTTAAAAGTAAATTATAATTTTATCACCCGTATGGTTATTTTACGTATGCCAATGTGTCCGAAGGGGTCGAAATAGTCAGAAAACACTAGCCGAGAGTGTAGTTTGGGTCCTGGGGCATTTTTAGGCCAAACCGATAACCCATGAGGGTATTTTAGTCAATTTGATTTTTAAGGGATTTGGACCCACGAATTTTAGGGTTTATTTAGTATCCAATATTAGGTCCATTAGGGCCATTATCATCCAAAAAGTAAGAGTGGGAAACGTGAGATAAAGGAGAAGTTACAAAAAGGGCTTTCAAAGCAATAACCACCATCCACCCCCATAATTCACCGGATTTGTCACTGAAGAGAGAGGGAGAACCAGCCATTAACATCACCAATGAATCAGAACATCAATTCTAAGGCAAGTGATTTGATTTCATTTAGTATCAGCGAATATGTCATCCATGCTAGTGTAGGATTAAATGATTACCTTTAATAATGATGAAAACTCATGAAATTTGGAGAAGAAACCTAAATCTTGGATTGGACTTGCATGTAGATTAGTTCTGGAAGAAATTCAGTAGAAAAATCATAACCCTAGATGAATTAAAAATGGATTTAGAAGAGAAATATGATGGTTCATGATGAAATAGAAGAAAATAGGGTTTTTATGTTAATATGAGGATTTAATCCAAGAAAGGCTAATTGTTGATGATTTAAAGGTTTTAGAACATTAGGAATCATGTAATTAGGATGTATAATGATCCCATATACTTATATTAGGATTTCACATCATGTAATGACATTTTGGGACAAATCTGGGACTGAAAAACAAAGAAACCCGTAGCCTTCTATTGCTTGAGCGATCGATAGACATTCATCAGTCGATCAATTGACCATCAATCGATCGTTGATCAGGCACGATCGATCGATGCCCCCAAAAATGGTGACCTCTTTCCCCTTTGTGGATTGTAGTGTTAACGGCCATCGAACATTGTAGTTGGGGATTTTGTGAATACCTTAAGACTTAAAGGAGACCAGTATGGATATAATTGAAAACCAAAACATATTAGGATTGAGTTGTAGCATTGAATTTACGAGTGTCTGACGAGTAATTTCCTATTTTATGATGCGAGAACATGTCTTAAATTCTTAGGAGTGATAAGTTGGAATTTTGGGACATAAATAAGGAGTTAAGAGTACTGAATTAATAGATGGGAAATTTAGGAGACTTAGTAACCTCTTTAGTTAGGTTTAAGTACTCGAAATTATATGGCGTGAGAAGTATTGGTAAAATATAATATATATCATCCATAATAATCATAGTGTATGAATTAGACTACTGGTTGAGAATATACCTTTAATAATATAGCATGTTATCTGAGTTGTGTGAAGGGTTAGTATATGAATTATTACATGTATAACATACCTACCATACTTTCTATCACTGGAGGTCGGCATTCGAAACAGGGCCATCTAATCTTTGTGTGCCTACGGGGGGATTTAAATTGGTACCTGTAACACCCCGCGTTTTTCATGCATAAAATATTTAATTAATTCGGGAATTGAAAATTACTTGTGAGTCGTAATTTAATTGAATTAATTAGGGAAATTTTATTTAAATATTAATCGAGGAGTAAATGGTTAATATTTACGGGAAGTTATTTACTAAGTGAATAGTAATTATTTGTTTTATTAATGACAGGGTATGCACTTATCTCAACCGGGAGTCGGTATAGACTAAAGGGCTGAGGGGATAAATATTTTTATAAATTAATTCGAATGCCAATTCTGAGTGTACGGTTGAGTCCGGATGGGCCGAGATAGTCGGAAAAATGTACCCGGGGGTAGTAAACGGGTCACGGGGCATTTTTAGACATAGCCGGGCCCACACGGGGGCATTTGGGTCACTTGGGCTTGGCCCATTAGGCAAAAAACGGGATTAGGTAAATGAAGGAATTGGGAGGAATAATAAAACGGCTGATAGAGTTTTAAAAAAGGCTAAGTATATTAAGGAACCCTAATAGCAGTTAAAGGCAGTTTTGGGATCACTAGAGAGCCAACAAGGATCGTCTTCAACCTTGGAAATTCATCTCCGAATCAGACACTACGAAACCTAAGGCAAGTGGATAACTTGCAATAGTATTGAATCTGTTTTGCAATTCATATTCATGTGATGTGTTTGATAAAAATTCGTTTTGGGTGTTCTTGGCATAAACATGAGGTTTTGAAAATAATAATCTGATTTACGAATTTGAATAAGGATTCTTGTAGAAATACGATATTATAAATTGATACATATCTGGTAGGATGATATCTGGATAATTAGAAACAAATTTGGTGAAGGGATTTGGGATGTAAATGGGTAAGGAATTAAAGATGAATATTTCCCCAAATTCAGAAATTGTAGTTAATGGACGAATTAAAAACGTTGGAGGGCATTCTGGGGGTCCTTAATAAGGTTCCTAACTTGTATTATGGTTAAGAAAGCTTGAGATTGCTGGTAGAAGGAGTTAGGGTTTTATGAAACTCGTCCATGGCATAATCTGTCTTCTCGAAGAAGACGAAGACCTGCTCGATCGATCGATCGAAGGTCTGGGGTCGATCGATCGAAGGTCGGCAGATTTTGACACTTCGCCCAGTTTTTGTTATATAAATAAAATTTAATTTAATCTTTTTCCATGAATTAATTTGGTGAGAAATTTATACATGGGGTTTAAATCTAATTAATGGTGAATAAAATTAATTAGAATTTGGAGACGACTTAGTGTGACATCATAATTTAAATTCGTCGGGTTTTGAAGAAATTAGGTGATACACTAAGGTTAAATTTTTGGGAAGAGTTCGAAAGGATTAAACATGGTTAGAAAACAAGTACGAGGATAATGGTTGAGGAATACCGAAGATAAACCTTATTTAGGTAAAGGCTAAATAATTTGAGAGTCGGGGATTTAGACTCGGGTGAGGTTGATTAGGACTACGAGAGAAAGTCAAATTTTATGGTGGGCGCGACACCAAAGGTGACTTAATTAATTAATGTGTGAATTAATTAATGATTAGAGTTGGACCATAAACTCTAAATAAATTAACTATGTTTATGTTACAGATTGTGTACATGGTGTAGCCAGGACATTTTATATTTATATATATGTACGGGGTGTGACAGTATATATATGTAGTGTGTGTGCATTAATATCAGTGATTGGATATTATTAGTATATACTCTAGTGCTATAGGGGGAGGTTGCGCGTACTGGATGAATCCCCTAGCTTGAGGAGTAGGGCGAGTATAATCCCAGGTCATAACGTTTGTTATATGGGTGAGGGGCATCTCACTTTCAGGGAAGGAATATGACCGCCTCCAAATTCATATGTTAAAATAAGTTAGTGAGCGAATCTAACTCGAATAACTAGGTTATGTGATTACACCTAGTGGGATAGCACTTGGGAAAATTTATATTTTTGTGAGTATTTTTATACGGTCAAAATTTTGTATTAAATGTTATTTTAGTATGTTTGTGAATACTGTAAAATGATTAGATATGTAATTAGGTAGATAATTATATATGGGATAATTAATACATAGTGAAAAATGTATTATGTACATAACGGGTGTGAATGTTATATGAAATTAAAACGGGTAATGATTTAATTAAGTTTGATGTTTATAATAACTTAAAAAAAATCATGAATTAAGGCATACTAATTTACTGTAGGAAAATTCAAGGGTTAAAATAAGTATTGGGTCAAGAGAGCAGGACCTAGTAAATTAAATGGAAGCGTTAGTAATGCACCTTAGAGGAGGGGTGAGGAAGTCCTCAAGAGAGTGCGACACTAACTAAAATATGAAGAGCATGCATATTTATTTATTACTGCAAGTTAATCATTTGTTAAATGTTTTCAAATGTTTTTTGGGTACTAACCCTTGCTATCAATTTTTTTTTCAAAACCTTTTAGGTGTCCAACCACAAGGGCGCCAAGCTTGACTCAATTCGAGGTATCCTTTGCTGCAGCATATGCGGATGTTGCGGGGTTTTGATAGACGCCTCCTTCTTTCGTTCGTGTAGGAATTTTCTAGCAGTTATCTGAGCATGTCGCTCACAGTTCATGTATTAGACTTGTTAAGATTTTTCTTCTTATCTTTACTTGTATTGATTATTTTGACCGATGATTTATTCGGTTAAGTATTTTAATTGTGGATGGTTATTTTAGTTAATTGTGATTGTGTATTATTTTATGTTCCGCATGAGTTTTAGTTAATTTAAAGGTATAAAAATTGGCACCAGTCTACTTTTCTCACTTAGGTGGTAAGTAATTAAAAAGACGACAGTGATGCTAAGAATTGACCAACTGAGAAACCTTTTCTAACATGATTTAGTACTGATCACCCGGGATTAATTAGGCGGGGTGCCCATCTGTGACACCCCTCCTAATTAATCTCGGGTGATCAGTCCTAAATCATGTTAGAAAAGGTTTCTCAGTTGGTCCATTCTTAGCATCACTGTCGTCTTTTTAATTACTAACCACCTAAGTGAGAAAAGTAGATTGGTGCCAATTTTTATATCTTTAAATTAATTAAAACTCATGTGGAACATAAAATAATACACAATCACAATTAACTAAAATAACCATCCACAATTAAATTACTTAACCGAATAAACCATCGGTCAAAATAACCAATAAAAGTAAAGATAAGAAGAAAATTCTTAACAAGTCTAATACATGAACTGTGAGCGACATGCTCAGATATTTGGTAGAAAATTCCTACACGAACGAAAGAAGGAGGCGTCTATCAAAACCCCGCAACATCCACATGTGCTGCAGCAAAGGATACCTGGAATAGAGTCAAGCTTGGCGCCCTTGTGGTTGGACACCTAAAAGGTTTTTAAAAAAAATTTATTGCAAGGGTTAGTACCCAAAAACATTTGAAAACATTTAACAAATGATTAACTTGCAGTAATAAATAAATACGCATGCTCATCATATTTTAGTTAGTCCCGCACTCCCTTGAGGACTTCCTCACCCCTCCTCTAAGGTGCACTACTAACGCTTCAATTTAATTTACTAGGTCCTGCTCTCTTGACCCAATACTTATTTTAACCCTTGAAATTTTCCTACACTAAATGAGTATGCCTTAATTCATTATTTTCTTAAAGTTATTATAAACATCAAACTTAATTAAATCATTACCCGTTTTAATTTCATATAACATTCACACCCGTTATGTACATAATACATTTTTCACTATGTATTAATTATCCCATATATAATTATCTACCTAATTATATATCTAATCATTTTACAGTATTCACAAGCATACTAAAATAACATTTAATACAAACTTTTGACCGAGTAAAAATACACAAAAAAATATAAATTTTCCCAAGTGCTATCCCACTAGGTGTATTCACATATCCTAGTTATTCGAGTTAGATTCTCTCACTAACTTAGTTTAACATACAAATTTGGAGGCGGTCATATTCCTTCCCTGAAAGTGAGATGCCCCTCACCCATATAACGAATGCTATGACCTGGGATTATACTCGCCCTACTCCTCAAGCTAGGGGATTCATCCACTACGCGCAACCTCCCACTATAGCACTAGAGTATATACTAATAATATCCAATCACTGATTAATGCACACACACTACATATATATATTGTCACACCCCGTACATATATATAAATATAAAATGTCCCGGCTACACCATGTACACAATCCGTAATATAAGCCTAGTTAATTTATTAAGAGTTTATGGTCCAACTCTAATCATTAATTAATTCACACATTAATTAATTAAGTCACCTTTGGTGTCGCCCCCACCATAAAATTGGAATTTCTCTCGTAGTCCTAATCAACCTCACCCGAGTCGAAATCCCCCACTCTCAAATTATTTAGCCTTTACCTAAATAAGGTTTATCTCTCAGTATTCCTCAACCATTATCCCCGCACTTGTTTTCTAACTATGTTTAATCCTTTCGAACTCTTCCCAAAAATTTAACCTTAGTGTATCACCTAATTTCTCCAAAACCCGACGGATTTAAATTATGATGTCACACTAAGTCGTCTCCAAATTCTAATTAATTTTATTCACCATTAATTAGATTTAAAACCATTGTATAAATTTCGCACCAAATTAATTCATGGAAAAAGATTAAATTAAATTTTCTTTATATAAAATAAAACTGGGAGAACTGTCAAAATCTGCCGACCTTCGATCGATCGATCGAGCAGGTCTTCGTCTTCTTCGCGAAGACAGATTATGCCATGGACGAGTTTCATAAAACCCTAACTGCTTCTACCAGTAATCTCAAGCTTTCTTAACCACAATACAAGTTAGGAACCTTATTAGGGACCTCCAGAATGCCCTCCAACGTTATTAATTCGTCCATTAACTACAATTTCTGAATTTGGGGAGATATTCATCTTTAATTCCTTACCCATTTACATCCCAAATCCCTTCACCAAATTCATTTCTAATTATCCAGATATCATCCTACCAGATATGTATCAATTTATAATATCAGATTTCTACAAGAATCCTCATTCAAATTCGAAAATCAGATTATTATTTTCAAAACCTCATGTTTATGCCATTAACACCCAAAACAAATTTTGATCAAACACATCACATGAATATGAATTGAAAAATAGATTCAATACTATTGCAAGTTATCCACTTCCCTTAGGTTTCGTAGTGTCTGATTCGGAGATTAATTTCGAAGGTTGAAGACGATCCTTGTTAGCTCTCTAGTGATCCCAAAACTGCCTTTAGGGTTCCTTAATACACTTAGCATTTTCTAAAACTCTATCAGCCGTTTTATTATTCCTCCCAATTCTTTAATTTACCTAATCCCGTTTTTTCCTAATGGGCCAAGCCCAAGTGACCCAAGTGCCCCCGTGTGGGCTCGACTATGTCTAAAAATGCCCCGTGACCCGTTTACTACCCCCGGTACACTTTTCTGACTATCTCGGCCCATCCGGACTCAACCGTACACTCAGAATTGGCATCCGAATTAATTTATAAAATATTTATCCCCTCACACCTTTAGTCTATACCAACTCCCGGTTGAGATAAGTGCATACCCTGTCATTAATAAAACAAATAATTTTTGTTAACTTAGTAAATAACTTCCCGTAAATATTAACCGTTTACTCCTCGATTAATATTTAAATAAAATTTCCCTAATTAATTCAATTAAATTACGACTCACAAGTAATTTTCAATACCCGAATTAATTAAATATTTAATGCATGAAAAATGCGGGGTATTGCATACTCCCCCCCTTACAAAGGAAATTCGTCCCCGAAATTAGGTCATACCGGTGATGAAAAGCTCTGGATATTGCTCCCGCATATCCTCCTCCCGCTCCCAGGTAGACTCGTCAATGTTGTGATGACCCCACTGTACTCTAACTAGTGGAACAACCTTAGATCGTAATTTCCGCTCGCTACGGTCTAGGATAGCCACCGGCCTCTCCTCATATTAGATGTCTGGCTGTAAATCAATTTCTTCGAGTGGAATGTGCCAGAAGGCCCTCTCACTCCTGTGATATTTCTTCAGCGATGCTACATGGAACACGTCATGTATCCGCTGAAGATGCTCCGATAATCCCAGCCTGTAGGCTACATGCCCGACGCTCTCGATAATAGGGAAAGGTCCCATGTACCTCGGTGCTAACTTAAATTTCTTGCCGAACCTCATCACCCCGTTCATGGGGGACACCCTGACCAATACCTGATCCCTAACCTCTAACTCCACGTGTCTCCGTAAAACATTAGCGTAACTTTTCTACCTATCCTGAGCTATCCGAATCCTCCCTCGGATCAGCTCTATCTTGGAAGATGTATCCTGAACAATCTCCGGCCCCAATAGTTTGTTGTCCCCCAACTCTAACCAACAAGCGGGAGAGCATCTCTATGGACTTCATTAAAGGGTTACCGACATCACGGAAGGGTCACGATTCCATATGGGTTATTGTGGATCGGTTGACCAAAGTGCCTCACTTCATACCGGTTCGCACAGACATTGAGACGATGCGTTATGCACAGCTATTCAATACGAAGATTGTTAAACTGCACGGGGTACTGATTAATATTGTGTCAGATAGGGACAAGATCTTTGTGGCCCATTTTTGGCAGAGTTTTTAGGAGGCCATGGGCACGGAGTTACATTTGAGTACAACCTATCGCCCACAGACTCACGGGCAGACCGAGAGAGTCAATCAGATGTTGGAATATATGCTCAGAATGTGTATACTAGACTTCAGGGGAGGTTGGGAGAAATATCTTCCTCTGGTACAATTTGTGTAGGATAACTCTTACCAATTCCTGATCGGCATTGCACCATTCGAGGCATTATACGGGAGACCTAGTCGTTCACCCGCTTGTTGGTTAGAGGTGGGGGACAACAAACTGTTGGGGACGGAGATTGTTCAGGAGACATATTCCAAGATAGAGATGATCCGAGGGTGGATTCGGATAGCTCAGGATAGGCAGAAAAGTTACGTTGATGCTTCACGGAGACACGTGGAGTTAGAGGTTGGGGATCAGGTATTGGTCAGGGTGTCCCCCATGAAAGGGGTGATGAGGTTCGGCAAGAAGGGTAAGCCAGCACCGAGGTACATGGGACCTTTCCCTATTATCGAGAGAGTGGGGCCTGTAGCCTACAGGCTGGGATTACCGGAGCATCTTCAGCGGATACACGACGTGTTCCATGTAGCATCGCTGAAGAAATATCGCAGGAGTGAGAGGGCCTTCTGGAACATTCCACTCGAAGAAATTGATTTACAGCCAAACATCTCATATGAGGAGAGGCCGGTGGCTATCCTAGACCGTAGCGAGCGGAAATTACGATCCAAGGTTGTTCCACTAGTTAGAGTACAGTGGGGTCATCACAACATTGACAAGTCTACCTGGGAGCGGGAGGAGGATATGCGGGAGAAATATCCAGAGCTTTTCCTCACAGGTATGACCTAATTTCGGGGACGAATTTCCTTTGTAAGGGGAGGAGTATGTAACACCCCGCATTTTTCATGCATTAAATATTTAATTAATTCGGGAATTGAAAATTACTTGTGAGTCGTAATTTAATTGAATTAATTAGGAAAATTTTATTTAAATATTAATCGAGGAGTAAATGGTTAATATTTACGGGAAGTTATTTACTAAGTGAATAGTAATTATTTATTTTATTAAAGACATGGTATGCACTAATCTCAACCGGGAGTCGGTATAGACTAAAGGGCTGAGGGGATAAATATTTTTATAAATTAATTTGGATGCCAATTCTAAGTGTACGGTTGAGTTTGGATGGGCCGAGATAGTCGGAAAAGTGTATCCGGGGGTAGTAAACGGGTCACGGGGCATTTTTAGACATGGCCGGGCCCACACGGGGGCATTTGGGTCACTTGGGCTTGGCCCATTAGGCAAAAAACGGGATTAGGTAAATTAAGGAATTGGGAGGAATAATAAAATGACTGATAGAGTTTTAGAAAAGGCTAAGTGTATTAAGGAACCCTAATAGCAGTTAAAGGCAGTTTTGGGATCACTGGAGAGCCAACAAGGATCGTCTTCAACCTTGGAAATTCATCTCCGAATCAGACACTACGAAACCTAAGGGAAGTGGATAACTTGGAATAGTATTGAATATGTTTTGCAATTCATATTCATGTCATGTGTTTGATCAAAATTCGTTTTGGGTGTTCATGGCATAAACATGAGGTTTCAAAAATAATAATCTGATTTAAGAATTTGAATGAGGATTCTTATAGAAATCTGATATTATAAATTGATACATATTTGGTAGGATGATATCTGGATAATTAGAAACAAATTTGGTGATGGGATTTGTGATGTAAATGGGTAAGGAATTAAAGATGAATATTTTCCCAATTTCAGAAATTGTAGTTAATGGACGAATTAATAACGTTGGAGGGCATTCTGGAGGTCCCTAATAAGGTTGCTAACTTGTATTATGGTTAAGAAAATTTGAGATTGCTGGTAGAAGGAGTTAGGGTTTTATGAAACTCGTCCATGGCAGAATCTGTTTTCACGAAGAAGACGAATACCTGCCCGATCGATCGATCGAAGGTTTTGGGGTCGATCGATCCAAGGTCGGCAGATTTTGACAGTTCTCCCAGTTTAATTTTATATAAAGAAAATTTAATTTGATCTTTTTCCATGAATTAATTTGGTGAGAAATTTATACATGGGGTTTAAATCTAATTAATGGTGAATAAAATTAATTAAAATTTGGAGATGACTTAGTGTGACATCATAATTTAAATTCGTCGGGTTTTGGAGAAATTAGGTGATACACTAAGGTTAAATTTTTGGGAAGAGTTCGAAAGGATTAAACATAGTTAGAAAACAAGTGCGGGGATAATGGTTGAGGAATACCGAGAGATAAACCTTATTTAGGGAAAGGCTAAATAATTTGAGAGTCGGGGATTTAGACTCGGGTGAGGTTGATTTGGACTACGAGAGAAAGTCCAATTTTATGGTGGGGGCGACACCAAAGGTGACTTAATTAATTAATGTGTGAATTAATTAATGATTAGAGTTGGACCATAAACTCTTAATAAATTAACTACGCTTATGTTACGGATTGTGTACATGGGGTAGCCGGAACATTTTATATTTATATATATGTACGGGGTGTGACAGTATATATATGTAGTGTGTGTGCATTAATATCAGTGATTGGATATTATTAGTATATACTCTAGTGCTATAGGGGGAGGTTGCGCGTAGTGGATGAATCCCCTAGCTTGAGGAGTAGGGCGAGTATTATCCCAGGTCATAGCGTCCGTTATATGGGTGAGGGGCATCTCACTTTCAGGGAAGGAATATGACCGCCTCCAAATTCGTATGTTAAACTAAGTTAGTGAGCGAATCTAACTCGAATAACTAGGTTATGTGAATACACCTAGTGGGATAGCACTTGGGAAAATTTATATTTTTGTGAGTATTTTTACTCGGTCAAAAGTTTGTATTAAATGTTATTTTAGTATGTTTGTGAATATTGTGAAATGATTAGATATATAATTAGGTAGATAATTATATATGGGATAATTAATACATAGTGAAAAATGTATTATGTACATAACGGGTGTGAATGTTATATGAAATTAAAACGGGTAATGATTTAATTAAGTTTGATGTTTATAATAACTTAAAAAAATCATGAATTAAGGCATACTCATATAGTGTAGGAAAATTTCAAGGGTTAAAATAAGTATTGGGTCAAGAGCGTAGAACCTAGTAAATTAAATGGAAGCGTTAGTAGTGCACCTTAGAGGAGGGGTGAGGAAGTCTTCAAGAGAGTGTGAGACTAACTAAAATATGAAGAGCATGCATATTTATTTATTACTGCAAGTTAATCATTTGTTAAATGTTTTCAAATGTTTTTGGGTACTAAACCTTGCTATAATATTTTTTTAAAAACCTTTTAGGTGTCTAACCACAAGGGCGCCAAGCTTGACTCTATTCCAGGTATCCTTTGCTGCAGCACATGTGGATGTTGCGGGGTTTTGATAGACGCCTCCTTCTTTCGTTCGTGTAGGAATTTTCTAGCAGTTATTAGAGCATGTCGCTCACAGTTCATGTATTAGACTTGTTAAGATTTTTCTTCTTATCTTTACTTGTATTGGTTATTTGGACCGATGGTTTATTCGGTTAAGTATTTTAATTGTGGATGGTTATTTTAGTTGATTGTGATTGTGTATTATTTTATGTTCCGCATGAGTTTTAATTAATTTAAAGATATAAAAATTGGCACCACTCTACTTTTCTCACTTAGGTGGTTAGTAATTAAAAAGATGACAGTGATGCTAAGAATGGACCAACTGAGAAACCTTTTCTAACATGATTTAGGACTGATCACCCGGGATTAATTAGGCGGGGTGTCACAGATGGTATCAGAGCATCAGGTTCTAGTGTCCTTAGGATCTGTGCGGCTTTCTACGTTTCAGCGTAGCACTCATTTGTTGTAGAGCCTTATGATTAGGACTGTTGACTCATTTTCGCTTGTGAGATATAGTATATTCTGCTGTGAATATTTTTGTATAAACTGTTTACTTATGTAATTTAATCTATTTCAGATGCCACCGAGGAGACTGAGAGCGGAGAGGGATGAGGCTAGGGATGAAATTAGGGACGCTCTTCAGGAGCCACAGGTACCGCTACCCCCACCCCCACCCGAGTTGATTTCCACTACTCAGGTGGCAATGATAGTGGCCCAGGCGGTCAAAACAACAATGAGAGCTATGGGCAGCTCATTTTCCACAGCCCCAGGCACCGCCTCCAGTGGCACCAACAGTTCAAGCTCCAATGGGGCCACCATCTTGGCAGAGAGTTAGGGAGACCTTTTAGAAGGGTCACCCACCTGAGTTCCAGGGTAGGACAAATATGATAGATATTTGTGACTGGAAGAAGAACATTTAGTGCCATCTGCGCATGCTAGAGTGTACCAAGGTACATAAGCAGATGTTTTGCTACCTTTCGTCTATCAGGGGCAGCCTTATAGTGGTGGGAGTCAGTCACCACCACCGGGGAGCGAGACTTGATGCCGATAGCAGAGTTTTGGGTGCGATTCGACTGCAAATACTTTCCACCAGCAGTAGAGATTGAGATGAGGAAGAAATTCAGTGATTTAGTTTAGGGTGACTGATCAGTGGTAGACTACGAGGAAGATTTCACCCGTTTGGCAAACTTTGTGCCAAATGAGGTGAGCGATGAGGAGCGGAAGAAATCGAGGTTTATGGACGGTTTAGCCGGGAGAATCAGGCAACACTTGATTGGGAATCCGACGTTAGTAACGTATACAGACGTCGTTAATGCCGCACTTGTACACTGCCTGGACCATCGCATCCATGCAAAGGGGAGCAAGCGAACAGGGGAGCCGAGCCAATCGGGCAAGGCTGTTACTAGTCGTGACACAAGTGGTGCTCAGCAGCAGGCGGGTAGTCAGCAAGGGAATCAGGCTAAGAAGTTTAAGCCTGGTGGTTTCCGACAGGGAGGACAGGGGTTCAGGCACGGGCAATCGGGCCCGAATCAGCAGCAGCAGCAGGTTCCTCAGGGCCGTTAGGGCCGTCAGGGCCAAGGGAACAACGGAGGAGGCCAGCAGGGCCAATAGGGCCAACGACAGGGGGATGGTCAGAGACGCTGTTTTTTGTGTGGCCTGCCAGGACATTTCAAGAGGGAATGCCCACAAAGGGGCAGAGGTCAACAGCAGGAGGCCCAACAGGGGCAACGGGGGCAATTACCACCAGCAGCACCAGCTCCACCCGCCCCACCTCAGCAGGGGCAGATGCACTACGGACGTGTGTATAACGTTCGGGATGTTCCTAATCCCCCGGCACAGCAAGCACCGCCAGCAGTTGAGGGTATGTTTCTCATTCATGGTTATGAGGGTAGTATTCTCTTTGATACGAGAGCATCACATTCATTCATTAAATTAAATTTTGCTAAACGGGCCGGACTACTAGAGACTGCCGGAGGTCTTCGAATGTGTGTAGAGTCGCAAGTTGGCAGCGGGGCTACGATTCACTCAATTTGTCGGGGTGAGGACATTTTGATCGGGAGACTTAATTTAGCAGCGGACCTACTAGTGTTGGATATGGAGGGGTACGATGTCATCTTGGGTATGGATTGGTTGGCAGGTTATCGGGTGACGGTGGATTGCTACGAAAGGACTATCGTGTTCTCCATTCCAGGGTAGGAGATGTTCTTAATAGCAATGCCACTACCCGAGGGAGGGTCACGCACACACTTATATTACATTGAGGAGGAAACCTCATAGGAGGTGGCTATTCTGTTGGATTCAATCCCAGTGGTGAGAGACTTTGAGGATCTGTTTCAGGAGATACCAGGGTTGCCACCTAGCAGGGAAATTGAATTTGTGATCGATTTAGCACCGGGGATGAGGCCAATTGCTCGGGCCCCATACCGTATGGCCCCTTCAGAGATGCGTGAGCTGAGGGAGAAGATTCAGCAGCTTCTGGGTCAGGGTTTCATACGACGGAGTACATCGCCGTGGGGTGCACCGGTGTTATTTGTGAAAAAGCGAGATGGCTCACTACGGTTATGCATGGACTATAGAGAGATGAATAAGGCCACAATACGGAATAAGTATCCGTTACCTAGGATTGACGAACTATTTGACCAGTTGAGAGGGGCGTCTTATTTCTCTAAGGTCGACTTAAGGTCAGGATATCATCAACTACCTATCCGAGAGGAAGATGTTCCGAAGACCAATTTCCTTTCACATTATGGATCTTACGAGTTCAGGGTGATGCCATGAGGACTCACCAATGCACTAGCAGTGGTCATGGACCTCATGAACAGAGTATTTAGGGAGTTTCTTAATCAGTTTGTTATCGGGTTCATTGATGACATCCCGATCTACTTGCGTACCGAGGAGGAGCACGCAGAGCAGCTACATATAGTGTTACAGACATTACGGGATCACCAACTCTATGCCAAATTCGGTAAGTGTGGATTTTGGCTATAGGAGGTCCAGTTCCTTGGCCACGTGGTGTCAGACCGGGGTATTGCGATGGATCCAAGTAAAGTATCGGCGGTGAGGGAGTGGGGACAGCCCACGACACCGATAGAAGTGCGCAGTTTTCTGGGGTTGGCCGGTTATTACAGATGGTTCATCAAAGGATTCTCAAAGATTACGGGCCCTTTGACGAATCTTACCCAGAAAGGGGTACCTTTCACTTGGAATGATCACTGTCAATTAGCCTTCGACGAGTTAAAGGACAAGTTGACATCTGCACCCGTGCTTGCATTGCCGAAAGGAGGATTAGAGTATCGGGTTTACACAGACGCATCCTTACAGGGACTTGGGGGTGTGCTTCAGCAGGAGGAAAGGGCTATAGCTTATGCATCCAGGAAGCTAAAGCCCCACGAGAGGAATTACCCCACTCACGACCTGGAGTTAGCAGCAGTCATTTTTTCTTTGAGGATATGGAGACATTATCTCCTGGGGGAGCAGTTCACGCTATTCAAGGATCACAAATCACTTCAGTATCTCTTCACTCAGAAGGATTTGAATATGTGACAGAGGCGATGGCTAGAATTCATGAAAGACTATCAGTTTGATATCCAGTATCATCCAGGTAAGGCTAATATGGTGGCAAATGCATTGAGTCGGAGACCGACTGGGGAAATATCAGAAGTCTGGAAAGCGAAGTGGAGAGAACTTCGATACGAGGATGATGTAGCCAGGGCTTGCATGTCAGCATTATCCATCACATCCGAGATCATTATGCGGGTTCTGAGGGCCAAGGTAGAGGATCAGACCTGCCGGGATAGGGTGAGCCAGTTGCTAGCTGAGGGAGCATAGGGGTACTCGATCAGCTCGGAGGGAGGCTTACGCCATAATGGAAGGTTGATTGTGCCAGAGGATGCGGAATTGAGGCACGCTGTTATGACGGAGTCTCATGGGTCGAGATTCGCGGTACATCCCGGTGGGGATAAGATGTATCAAGATACGAGGAGGCAGTATTGGTGGGCAGGGATGAAACGGGACATAGTAGAGTTTGTTTCGAAATGTGCCACGTGCCAGCTTGTGAAAGTTGACCATCAGAGACCATCAGGGATACTACAGCCACTTGAAATTCCTGTGTGGAAGTGGGAGAGCATCTCTATAGACTTCAATACAGGGTTACCGACATCACAGAAGGGTCATGATTCCATATGGGTTATTGTGGATCGGTTGACCAAAGTGGCCCACTTTCTACCGGTTCGCACAGACTTTGAGAAGATGCGTTATGCACAGCTATTCATAGCGGAGATTGTTAAACTGCACGGGGTACCGATTAATATTGTGTCAGATAGGGACAAGATCTTTGTGGCCCATTTTTGGCAGAATTTTCAGGAGGCCATGGGCACAGAGTTACGTTTGAGTACAGCCTATCACCCACAGACAGACGGGAAGACCGAGAGAGTTAATCAGATGTTGGAAGATATGCTCAGAATGTGTATACTAGACTTTGGGGGAGTTTGGGAGAAATATCTTCCTCTGGTAGAGTTTGCGTATAATAACTCTTACCAATTCACGACCGACATGGCACCATTCGAGGCATTATATGGGAGACCTTGTCGTTCACCCGCTTGTTGGTTAGAGGTGGGGGACAACAAACTGTTGGGGCCGGAGATTGTTCAGGAGACATCTTCCAGGATAGAGCTGATCCGAGGGAGGATTCGGATAGCTCAAGATAGGCAGAAAAGTTACTCTGATGATTCACGGAGACACGTGGAGTTAGAGGTTGGGGATCAGGTATTGGTCAGGGTGTCCCCCATGAAATGGGTGATGAGGTTTGGCAAGAAGGGTAAGCTAGCACCGAAGTATGTGGGACCTTTCCCTATTATCGAGAGGCTGGGGCATGTAGCCTACAGGCTGGGATTACCGGAGCATCTTCAGCGGATACACGACGTGTTCCATGTAGCATCACTGAAGAAATATCGCAGGAGTGAGAGGGCCTTCTGGCACATTCCACTCGAAGAAATTGATTTACAGCCAAACATCTCATATGAGGAGAGGCCGGTGGCTATCCTAGACCGTAGCGAGCGAAAATTACGATCCAAGGTTGTTCCACTAGTTAGAGTACAGTGGGGTCATCACAACATTGACGAGTCTACCTGGGAGCGGGAGGAGGATATGCGGGAGCAATATCCAGAGCTTTTCATCACAGGTATGACCTAATTTCGGGGACGAATTTCCTTTGTAAGGGGGGGAGTATGTAACACCCCGCATTTTTCATGCATTAAATATTTAATTAATTCGGGAATTGAAAATTACTTGTGAGTCGTAATTTAATTGAATTAATTAGGGAAATTTTATTTAAATATTAATCGAGGAGTAAATGGTTAATATTTACGGGAAGTTATTTACTAAGTGAATAGTAATTATTTATTTTATTAAAGACAGGGTATGCACTTATCTCAACCGGGTGTCGGTATAGACTAAAGGGCTGAGGGGATAAATATTTTTATAAATTAATTCGGATGCCAATTCTGAGTGTACGGTTGAGTCCGGATGGGCTGAGATAGTGGGAAAAGTGTACCCGAGGGTAGTAAACGGGTCACGAGGCATTTTTAGACATAGCCGGGCCCACACGGGGGCATTTGGGTCACTTTGGCTTGGCCCATTAAGAAAAAAATGGGATTAGGAAAATTAAGGAATTGGGTGGAATAATAAAATGGATGATAGAGTTTTAGAAAAGGCTAAGTGTATTAAGGAACCCTAATAGCAGTTAAAGGCAGTTTTGGGATCACTAGAGAGCCAACAAGGATCGTCTTCAACCTTGGAAATTCATCTCCGAATCAGACACTACGAAACCTAAGGCAAGTGGATAACTTGCAATAGTATTGAATCTGATTTGCAATTCATATTCATGTGATGTGTTTGATCAAAATTCGTTTTGGGTGCTCATGGCATAAACATGAGGTTTTGAAAATAATAATCTGATTTACGAATTTGAATGAGGATTCTTGTGGAAATCTGATATTATAAATTGATACATATCTGGTAGGATGATATCTGGATAATTAGAAACGAATTTGGTGAAGGGATTTTGGATGTAAATGGGTAAGGAATTAAAGATGAATATTTCCCCAAATTCAGAAATTGTAGTTAATGGACGAATTAATAACGTTGGAGGGCATTTTGGAGGTCCCTAATAAGGTTCCTAACTTGTATTATGGTTAAGAAAGCTTGAGATTGCTGGTAGAAGGAGTTAGGGTTTTATGAAACTTGTCAATGGAAGAATCTGTCTTCGCGAAGAAGACGAAGACCTGCTCGATCGATCGATCGAAGGTCTGGGTCGATCGATCGAAGGTCGGCAGATTTTGACAGTTCGCCCAGTTTTACTTTATATAAAGAAAATTTAATTTAATCTTTTTCCATGAATTAATTTGGTGAGAAATTTATACATGGGTTTTAAATATAATTAATGGCGAATAAAATTAATTAGAATTTGGAGACGACTTAGTGTGACATAATAATTTAAATTCGTCGGGTTTTGGAGAAATTAAGTGATACACTAAGGTTAAATTTTTGGGAAGAGTTCGAAAGGATTAAACATAGTTAGAAAACAAGTACGAGGATAATGGTTGAGGAATACCGAGAGATAAACCTTATTTAAGTAAAGGCTAAATAATTTGGGAGTCGGGGATTTAGACTCGGGTGAGGTTGATTAGGACTACGAGAGAAAGTCCAATTTTATGGTGGGGGCGACACCAAAGGTGACTTAATTAATTAATGTGTGAATTAATTAATGATTAGAGTTGGACCATGAACTCTTAATAAATTAACTAGGCTTATGTTATGGATTGTGTACATGGTGTAGCCAGGACATTTTATATTTATATATATGTACGGGGTGTGACAGTATATATATGTAGTGTGTGTGCATTAATATCAGTGATTGGATATTATTAGTATATACTCTAGTGCTATAGGGGGAGGTTGCGCATGGTGGATGAATCCCCTAGCTTGAGGAGTAGGACGAGTATAATCCCAGGTCATAGCGTCCGTTATATGGGTGAGGGGAATCTCACTTTCAGGGAAGGAATATGACCGCCTCCAAATTCGTATGTTAAACTAAGTTAGTGAGTGAATCTAACTCGATTAACTAGGTTATGTGAATACACCTAGTGGGATAGCACTTGGGAAAATTTATATTTTTATGAGTAGTTTTACTCGGTCAAAGGTTTGTATTAAATGTTCTTTTAGTATGTTTGTGAATACTGTAAAATGATTAGATATATAATTAGGTAGATAATTATATATGGGATAATTAATACATAGTGAAAAATGTATTATGTACATAACGGGTATGAATGTTATATGAAATTAAAACGGGAAATGATTTAATTAAGTTTGATGTTTATAATAACATAAAAAAAAAATCATGAATTAAGGCATACTCATTTAGTGTAGGAAAATTTCAAGGATTAAAATAAGTATTGGGTCAAGAGTGCAGGACCTAGTAAATTAAATGGAAGCGTTAGTAGTGCACCTTAGAGGAGGGGTGAGGAAGTCCTCAAGAGAGTGCGGAACTAACTAAAATATGAAGAGCATGCATATTTATTTATTACTGCAAGTTAATCATTTGTTAAATGTTTTCAAATGTTTTTGAGTACTAACCCTTGCTATAATTTTTTTTAAAAACCTTTTAGGTGTCCAACCACAAGGGCACCAAGTTTGACTCTATTCCAGGTATCCTTTGCTGCAGCACATGTGGATGTTGCGGGGTTTTGATAGATGCCTCCTTCTTTCGTTCGTGTAGGAATTTTCTAGCAGTTATATGAGCATGTCGCTCACAGTTCATGTATTAGACTTGTTAAGATTTTTCTTCTTATCTTTACTTGTATTGGTTATTTGGACAGATGGTTTATTCGGTTAAGTATTTTAATTGTGGATGGTTATTTTAGTTAATTGTGATTGTGTATTATTTTATGTTCCGCATGAGTTTTAATTAATTTAAAGCTATAAAAATTGGCACCAGTCTACTTTTCTCACTTAGGTGTTTAGTAATTAAAAAGACGACAGTGATGTTAAGAATGGACCAACTGAGAAACCTTTTCTTACATGATTTAGGACTGATCACCCGGGATTAATTAGGCGGGGTGTCACAGATGGTATCAGAGCATCAGGTTCTAGTGTCCTTAGGATCTGTGCGGCTTTCTACGTTTCAGCGTAGTACTCATTCGTTGTAGAGCCCTATGATTAGGACTGTTGACTCATTTTCGATTGTGAGATATAGTATTTTCTGCTATGAATATTTTTGCGTAAACTGTGTACTTATGCGATTTAATCTATTTCAGATGCCACCATGGAGACTGAGAGCGAAGAGGGATGAGGCTAGGGATGAAATCAGGGAGGCTCATTAGGAGCCACAGGTACCGCTACCACCACCCCCACCCGAGTTGATATCCACTACTCAGGTGGCAATGATAGTGGCCCAGGCGGTTGAAACAGCAATGAGAGCTATGACAGCTCACTTTCCATAGCCCCAGGCACCGCCTCCAGTGGCACCAGAAGTTCAGGCTCCGCTGGGGCCACAATCTTGGCAGAGAGTTAGGGAGACCTTTCAGAAGGGTCACCCACCTGAGTTTCGGGGTAGTACAGATATGATAGAGGCTTGTGACTGGAAGAAGAACATTCAGCGCCATGTGCTCATGCTAGAGTGTACCGAGGTACAGAAGCAGATGCTTGCTACCTTTGGTCTATCAGGGGCAGCCTTACAGTGGTGGGAGTCAGTTACCACCGTAGGGGAGCAAGACTTGATGCCGATAGCAGAGTTTTGGGTGCGGTTCGACCGCAAATACTTTCCACCAGCAGTAGAGACTGAGATGAGGAAGATATTCAGTGATTTAGTTCAGGGTGATCGATCAGTGGTAGACTATGAGGAAGAGTTCACCCGTTTGGCAAAATTTGTGCCAAATGAGGTGAGCGATGAGGAGCGGAAGAAATCGAGGTTTATGGACGGCTTAGCCTAGCAAATCAGGCAACACTTGATTGGGAATCCAGCGTTAGTAACGTATACAGATGTCGTTAATGCCGCACTTGTACACTGCTAGGACCATCGTTTCCATGCGAAGGGGAGAAAGCGAACAAGGGAGCCGAGCCAATAGGGCAAGGCTGTTACTAGTAGTGACACAAGTGGTGCTCAGCAGCAGGCGGGTAGTCAGCAAGGGAATCTAGCTAAGAAGTTTAAGCTTGGTGGTTTCCGACAGGGAGGACAGGGGTTCAGGCAGGGGCAGTCGGGACCGAATTAGCAGCAGCAGGTTCCTCAGGGCCGTCAGGGACAAGGGAACAATGGGGGAGCCCAGCAGGGCCAGGGCCAGCCGCGTCAGGGCCAACAGGGCCAACGACACGGGGATGGTCAGAGACACTGTTTCGTGTGTGGCTAGCCATGACATTTCAAGAGGGAATGCCCACAGAGGGGAAGAGGTCAAAAGCAGGAGGCCCAACAGGATCAACGGGGGCAATTACCACCAGCAGCACCATCCCCACGCGCCCCACCTCAACAGGGGCAGATGCACTATGGACGTGTGTATAACGTCCGGGATGTTCCTAATCCCCCGGCGCAGCAAGCACCGCCAGCAGTTGAGGGTATGTTTCTCATTAATGGTTATGAGGGTAGTATTCTCTTTGATACGGGAGCATCACATTCATTCATTAAATTAAATTTTGCTAAACGGGCCGGACTACTAGAGACCGCCGGAGGTCTTCAGATGTGTGTAGTGTCGCCAGTTGGCAGCGGGGCTACGATTCACTCGATTTGTCAGGGTGTGGACATTTTGATTGGGAGACTTAGTTTAGCAGCGGACCTACTAGTGTTGGATATGGAGGGGTACGATGTCATCTTGGGTATGGATTGATTGGCAGGTTATCGGGCGACGGTTGATTGCTATGAAAGGACTATCATGTTCTCCATTCCAGGGTAGGAGATGTTCTTAATAGCAATGCCACTACCCGAGGGAGGGTCACGCACACACTTATATTACATTGAGGAGGAAACCTCACAGGAGGTGTCTATTCCGTTGGATTCAATCCCAGTGGTGAGAGACTTTGAGGATGTGTTTCAGGAGATACTAGGGTTGCCACCTAACATGGAAATCGAATTTGTGATCGATTTAGCACCGGGGACGAGGCCAATTGCTCAGGCCCCATACCGTATGGCCCCTTTAGAGATGCGTGAGCTGAGGGAGCAGATTCAGCAGCTTCTGGGTCAGGGTTTCATACGACGGAGTACATCACCGTGGGGTGCACCGGTGTTATTTGTGAAAAAGCGAGGTGGCTCACTACGGTTATGCATGGACTATAGAGAGAGGAATAAGGCCACGATACAGAATAAGTATCTGTTGCCTAGGATTGACGACCTATTTTACCAGTTGAGAGGGGCGTCTTATTTGTCTAAGGTCAACTTAAGGTTAGGATATCACCAACTACGTATCCGAGAGGAAGATGTTATGAAGACCGCTTTCCTGTCGCGGTATGGATCTTACGAGTTTAGGGTGATGCCATTCGGACTCACCAATGCACCAGCAGTGTTCATGGACCTCATGAACAGAGTATTTTGGGAGTTCTCGATTAGTTTGTTATCGTGTTCATTGATGACATCCTGATCTACTCGCGTACCGAGGAGGAGCACACAGAGCACCTACACATAGTGTTACAGACATTACGGGATCACCAACTCTATGCCAAATTCGGTAAGTGTGGATTTTGGCTACGGGAGGTCCAGTTCCTTGGCCACATGGTGTCAGATCGGGGTATTGCGATGTATCCAAGTAAAGTATCGGCGGTGAGTGAGTGGGGACAACCCACAACACCGACAAAAGTGCGCAGTTTTTTGGGGTTGGTCGGTTATTACAGACGGTTCATCAAAGGATTCTCAAAGATTGCGGGCCCTTTGACGAATCTTACCCGGAAAGGGTTACCTTTCACTTGGAATGATCACTGTCAATTAGCCTTCGACGAGTTAAAGGACAAGTTGACATCTCCACCCATGCTTGCATTGATGAAAGGAGGATTAGAGTATCGGGTTTACACTGACGCATCCTTACAGGGACTTGGGGGTGTGCTTCAGCAGGAGGAAAGGGCTATAGCTTATGCGTCCAGGAAGCTAAAGCCCCACGAAAGGAATTACCCCACTCACGACCTGGAGTTAGCAACAGTCATTTTTGCTTTGAGGATATGGTGACATTATCTCCTGGGGGAGCAGTTCACGCTATTCACGGATCACAAATCACTTCAGTATCTCTTCACTCAGAAGGATTTGAATATGAGAATGAGGCGATGTCTAGAATTCGTGAAAGACTATCAGTTTGATATTCAGTATCATCCTGGTAAGGCTAATGTGGTGGCAGATGCATTGAGTCGGAGACCGACTGGGGAAATATCAGAAGTCTGGAAAGCGAAGTGGAGAGAACTTCGATACGAGGATGATGTACCCAGGGCTTGCATGTAAACATTATCCATCACACCCGAGATCATTATGCGGGTTGTGAGGGCTCAGGCAGAGGATCAGACCTGTCGGGATAGGGTGAGCCAGTTGCTAGCTGAGGGAGTAGAGGGCTACTCGATCAACTCGGAGGGAGGCTTATGCCATAATGGGAGGTTGATTGTGTCAGATGAAGCGAAATTGAGGCACGCTATTATGACAGAGTCTCATGGGTCGAGATTCGCGGTACATCTCAGTGGGGATAAGATGTATCAAGATATGAGGAGGCAGTATTGGGGGGCAGGGATGAAACGGGACATAGCAGAGTTCATTTCGAAATGTGCCACATGTCAGCTTGTGAAAGTTGACCATCAGAGACCATCATGGATGCTACAGCCATATGAAATTCCTGTGTGGAAGTGGGAGAGCATCTCTATGGACTTCATTACAGGGTTACCGACATCACAGAAGGGTCACGATTCCATATGGGTTATTGTGGATCGGTTGACCAAAGTGGCCCACTTCCTACCGATTATCACAGTCTTTGAGATGATGCGTTATACACATCTATTCATAGCGGAGATTGTTAAACTGCATGGGGTACCGATTAATATTGTGTCGGATAGGGATAAGATCTTTGTGGCACATTTTTGGCAGAGTTTTCAAGAGGCCATAGGCACGGAGTTACGTTTGAGTACAACCTATCACCCACAGACTGACGTCCAGACCGAGAGAGTCTATCTCATGTTGGAAGATATGCTCAGAATGTGTATACTAGACTTTGGGGGAGGTTGGGAGAAATATCTTCCTCTGGTAGAGTTTCCGTATAATAACTCTTACCAATTCACGATCGGCATGGCACTATTCGAGGCATTATACGGGAGACCTTTTCGTTCACCCGCTTGTTGGTTAGAGGTGGGGGACAATAAGATGTTGGGGCCGGAGATTGTTCCGGAGACATCTTCCAAGATAGAGCTGATCCGAGGGAGGATTCGGATAGCTCAGGATAGGCAAAAAAGTTACGCTGATGCTTCACGGAGACACGTGGAGTTAGAGGTTGGGGATCAGGTATTGGTCAGGGTGTCCCCCATGAAAGGGGTGATGAGGTTCGAAAAGAAGGGTGAGCTAGCAACGAGGTAGGTGGGAACTTTCCCTATTATCGAGAGGGTGGGGCCTGTAGCCTACAGGATGGGATTACCGGAGAATCTTCAGCGGATACACGACGTGTTCCATGTAGCATCGCTGAAGAAATATCGCAGGAGTGAGAGGGCCTTCTGACACATTCCACTCGAAGAAATTGAGTTACAGCCAGACATCTCATATGAGGAGAGCCCGGTGGCTATCCGAGATCGTAGCGAGCGAAAATTACGATCCAAGGTTGTTCCACTATTTAGAGTACAATGGGGTCATCACAACATTGACGAGTCTACCTGGGAGCGGGAGGAGGATATGCGGGAGCAATATCCAGAGCTTTTCATCACAGGTATGACCTAATTTCGGGGACGAATTTCCTTTGTAAGCGAGGGAGTATGTAACACCTCGCATTTTTCATGCATTAAATATTTAATTAATTCGGGAATTGAAAATTACTTGTGAGTCGTAATTTAATTGAATTAATTAGGGAAATTTTATTTAAATATTAATCGAGGAGTAAATGGTTAATATTTACGGGAAGTTATTTACTAAGTGAATAGTAATTATTTATTTGATTAATGACAGGGTATGCACTTATCTCAACCGGGAGTCAGTATAGACTAAAGGGGTGAGGGGATAAATATTTTTATAAATTAATTCGGATGCCAATTATGACTGTACGGTTGAGTCCGGATGGGCCGAGATAGTCGGAAAAGTGTACTCGGGGGTAGTAAATGGGTCACGGGGAGTTTTTAGACATAGCCGGGCCACACGGGGGCATTTGGGTCACTTGGGCTTGGCCCATTAGGCAAAAAAGGGGATTATGTAAATTAAGGAATTGGGAGGAATAATAAAATGGCTGTTAGAGTTTTAGAAAAGGCTAAGTGTATTAAGGAACCCTAATAGCAGTTAAAGGCAGTTTTGGGATCACTAGAGAACCAACAAGGATCGTCTTCAACCTTGGAAATTCATCTCCGAATCAGACACTACGGAACCTAAGGCAAGTGGATAACTTGCAATAGTATTGAATCTGTTTTGCAATTCATATTCATGTGATGTGTTTGATCAAAATTCATTTTGGGTGTTCATGGCATAAACATGAGGTTTTGAAAATAATAATCTGATTTACGAATTTGAATGAGGATTCTTGTAGAAATCTGATATTATAAATTGATACATATCTGGTAGGATGATATCTGGATTATTAGAAACTAATTTGGTGAAGGGATTTGGGATGTAAATGGGTAAGGAATTAAATATGAATATTTCCCCAAATTCAGAAATTGTAGTTAATGGACGAATTAATAACGGTGGCGGGCATTGTGTTGGTCCCTAATAAGGTTCCTAACTTGTAATATGGTTAAGAAAGCTTGAGATTGCTGGTAGAAGGAGTTAGGGTTTTATGAAACGCGTCCATGGCAAAATCTATCTTCGCGAAGAAGACGAAGACCTGCTCGATCGATCGATCGAAGGTCTGGGGTCGATCGATCGAAGGTCGGCAGATTTTGACAGTTCGCCCAGTTTTATTTTATATAAAGAAAATTTAATTTAATCTTTTTCCATGAATTAATTTGGTGAGAAATTTATACATGGGTTTTAAATCTAATTAATGGTGAATAAAATTAATTAGAATTTGGAGACGACTTAGTGTGACATCATAATTTAAATTCGTCGGGTTTTGGAGAAATTAGATGATACACTAAGGTTAAATTTTTGGGAAGAGTTCGAAAGGATTAAACATAGTTAGAAAACAAGTACGAGGATAATGGTTGAGGAATACCGAGAGATAAACCTTATTTAGATAAAGGCTAAATAATTTGAGAGTCGGGGATTTAGACTCAGGTGAGGTTGATTAGGACTACGAGAGAAAGTCCAATTTTATGGTGGGGGCGACACCAAAGGTGACTTAATTAATTAATGTGTGAATTAATTAATGATTAGAGTTGGACCATAAACTTATAATAAATTAACTAGGCTTATGTTACGGATTGTGTACATGGTGTAGCCGGGACATTTTATATTTATATATATGTACGGGGTGTGACAGTATATATATGTAGTGTGTGTGCATTAATATCAGTGATTGGATATTATTAGTATATACTCTAGTGCTATAGGGGGAGGTTGCGCGTAGTGGATGAATCCCCTAGCTTGAGGAGTAGGGCGAGTATAATCCCAGGTCATAGCGTCCGTTATATGGGTGAGGGGCATCTCACTTTCAGGGAAGGAATATGACCACCTCCAAATTCGTATGTTAAACTAAGTTAGTGAGCGAATCTAACTCGAATAACTAGGTTATTTGAATACTCCTAGTGGGATAGCACTTGGGAAAATTTATATTTTTGTGAGTATTTTTACTCGGTCAAAAGTTTGTATTAAATGTTATTTTAGTATGTTTGTGAATACTGTAAAATGATTAGATATATAATTAGTTAGATAATTATATATGGGATAATTAATACATAGTGAAAAATGTATTATGTACATAACGGGTGTTAATGTTATATGAAATTAAAACGGGTAATGATTTAATTAAGTTTGATGTTTATAATAACTTTAAAAAAAAATCTTGAATTAAGGCATACTCATTTAGTGTAGGAAAATTTCAACGGTTAAAATAAGTATTGGGTCAAGAGCGCAGGACCTAGTAAATTAAATGGAAGCGTTAGTAGTGCACCTTAGAGGAGGGGTGAGGAAGTCCTCAAGAGAGTGCGACACTAACTAAAATATGAAGAGCATGCATATTTATTTATTACTGGAAGTGAATCATTTGTTAAATGTTTTCAAATGTTTTTATGTACTAACCCTTGCTATAAATTTTTTTTCAAAACCTTTTAGGTGTCCAACCACAAGGGCGCCAAGCTTGACTCTATTCCAGGTATCCTTTGCTGCAGCACATGTGGAAGTTGCAGGGTTTTGATAGACGCCTCCTTCTTTCGTCCGTGTAGGAATTTTCTAGCAGTTATCTGAGCATGTTGCTCACAGTTCATGTATTAGACTTGTTAAGATTTTTCTTCTTATCTTTACTTGTATAGGTTATTTGGACCGATGGTTTATTCAGTGAAGTATTTTAATTGTGGATGGTTATTTTAGTTAATTGTGATTGTGTATTATTTTGTGTTCCGCATGAGTTTTAATTAATTTAAAGATATAAAAATTGGCACCAGTCTACTTTTCTCACTTAGGTGGTTAGTAATTAAAAAGACGACAGTGATGCTAAGAATGGACCAACTGAGAAACCTTTTCTAACATGATTTAGGACTGATCACCCGGGATTAATTAGGCGAGTTTTAATTAGGACTGATTTAGGAATGTTATATTTTGTTAACTATGTTCGCCTCTAATATGTGTGATTTTGCTTATTGAAACGGTTCCTGATGATTCAAAATACGTAGTCTTTATGTACATGATGTACCGAGATTCGATAGCAGAGTATGTGTGCACCGCAGCTTTGCCTAGGGGTGCCCTATTTGTATATTTGTGCTGAGAATACTATACTAGTGATTATAATGGACTATTTGTTAAAGTGTGAATATAAATTATTGAGACATTTTGAATGTGGTTTAAAATGATAATTTTCTATCGTAATTGTTATAAATTAATCTTATCTGTGGAAAGGTGAGTTACACGTAGGATATGTCAGAACGATGTGAATAAACCCCAATATTATTAATGCGAGGACAGAAAGTGGTATAGACTAGATAGTGAACGACATAACTAGGACGGGTTAAGGATATATGTTAGGCGTGCACATTAGTTGATGGGTGATGAACTCATGTGAGAGCACGTAACTAACACGTATATAATATTCATTGTTTAATGCAATTAAACACTTGCTATTTTTAAACGATTTTCACCTCGGGCTCTGACCCGTTTTCTTTCAAATTTATTTTTCTTGTAAAACCTTTTAGGTGCCCATCCACAGGGATGCCAAGCATAGGAGTTCCATTCCATTGACGTAATTTAGCTGCTGTGGAAGCTACAGGATCTCGATAGTAGATGCCTCCACATTATACATTTATTCTATTTCGGAGTCATTCATCTATTAGGGCTTGTCGTCCCTTTCCATTTAGAGACAGCCTTTTCATACTTTCAGTTTAATTTCAGTTTTGGATTTACTTAACTATTCAGACTTTGTGTTTAGTTTTATTCAGTATTTGGATTATTTAGGGGAGTGCTACTCCAGACTCATTTACTATTCCATTATTATTTTCTTTGTGATTGTGATGCGGAGTTGGTATAGTAGGCCTGTAATTTAATTGGTTACATGTAATAAAATATGGCAACTCAGTTTTTAAATATTAGGTGTCTAGTAATTGTATAATAATGTTCTCGACAGTGATGGTATGAACTGAACCAACTTGACATTTTGTATTAAATTGAATAAAGGAGTAGTACCCGATATTTAATTAGCCGGAGTGTCACTCCCAATTTAAATCCCAACACGCACAAATCCAATTTATGCCAAATATTAAACTTTGATTAAATTAGGCGTGCATGCAAATATGTGATCTAAATATATAATTATAAATATCCAACCAAATATGCAAACACACAAAGATGATGAAAAATCTATTTTCAAAGAAAGAAACATTAATCAACACTCGAGAATATTTTACAAGGCTATCGAATTACAGAGTACTTGGATCGACTAAGTATAATGTGTAGTGTCTTCAAAACCTTCTCAAGAAAATGACTCAGTCTAGAGTCGTCCACAGGTAACAGTCTACCCTCGATATCTATCGATTCAGCCTTTTTCCTTCTTTAACAATGATCACTCCGGTCATAAGGCCAGCCGTATAGAATTCTACCCACAAGGTGTATGCAAGATACAAAAACTTTTAGGTTTTTAAACTATTCACAACATATTTTGGGATGCAAAGTTATGAATCAAAAGTGTTTTGCAAACATAAAAGGGAAAACTTTTGCAACAGATATGCAAGAAACGTATTTTTCAAAAGTCTCATAAAACTCGGAGTCAAAACAGGTATTTATAAACCCGATACAAAATTCGAGGCAACGGCTCATTCGAGTGAAAACTAAAGTCTTTAGAACAAGGATAACATTTTTTTTGAATGAAAACCTTAGTTCGTTCGAACAAGACTGCAATCTCATTTGAACCAACTTCTGATGAGCTTCTAATAAAGTAAGACATGATATGTAGTGGATTCTCATTCAAAGTTCGTTTGAAGTAAAGATCTAAAGAGCTAAAAATGAAAAGAAAATTTCATATAAATGAGATTCCAAATTCATTTGAACGAGGTCCAATTTTTTCTTTTTTAAAACATAATAATCCAACCTGAGTTTTTTATTAAAAAAATGCATCCTAAATATAAATATGAATAATTAAGAACTCCTAAAAGAATTATACCTTCATGAGATGTAGAAGAGTCTTGAACTTGGTGATGTTGGAGTTATGTTTGACGTGTTGGTGTGTGACAGTTTGTAATGAGATACGCTAAATATGCGAAAGTGCAAATAAATCCAAATAAAAAGCCTAAACTAAAATATTTGTGCTTACATATTACAACACCTATAAAAATTTGTTCTTAATGTGTTTATACTATGGATTTTTTTTGTCTTGTAGTGATAAGAACAAAATCATTTGTAGACTTTTGACATTGGCACCCACATCTGGTAGAAATAGTCATGCTCAAGTTAGAGAAAAGGCAAAATTTTCTTTATTTGCATTGGCTATTTTATTTTGATTATGTTTGATAATTAATATTTTTTCCAGTAGATGTGGAATGATCTTGGATATGTACCAACTCGTAGGATGTTGTACAAGAAAACACATATAACTAAAAAAATGAGCCAGTTAGAGAAAACGTAGCTCAAGCGATTATAAGTCGTACATACATAATGCATTGCACATTTTTGATGGAACAAATGCCTCATTTGTGATAAGCGTAAGTTTGTTATAATGACAACTATTATTGCACATCTTGTAATAGATATATGTTTTGATGTTCCATATTTTTGTTTATATCTATATTTTGGATTACAATCCTGATGGTAATCATAAATTAAATATATCAAAAAATCAGTGTATGAGTCTAAATCCAACAGACGAAGACAAACTCGTACTAATTGCTCTTGGGCATATGATAGTGGGTAATTTGATGCACGTGAAACCTTAATATGGATAAATCCTTTTCGTTACATAGCAGTATATACCATTTTTTGATGTTATACATGCTAGAAGTGAAGTCTTAACCCTATTTTAAGAATGTTTGTACTAAATTTCTATCATGCGGACTTATTCTTAATGTTCGACATGACATTGGATGTATCATTGACTTTTACCATAAAAAATTGAGGCTTAGCATAAGCAACTAACTCCCCCTCACTGTTTAAAAATTTAATAACATGTCTCTTATGTCATGCTTCACCATTAAGAACCATCTTGAATGCTTAAATGAATTTCTTGACAAAATGGATTCTTACAAAATATATCAATTTGAATGTTATAGTTTTACTCTTTTTTTTTATCCGTGAACATTAAACTAGAGTTGATTTATGTAGAGAGAAATGGAGATTTTAAATGCCCAACATCCGAAGACATTTGAGACTAGTGTTGCGCGAGACGATATATTTGGGCAAGTTATAGGACCTGAAAGGCATGGACGTGTATGGATATATGGGATAGGTGTATCTCCAAGTAATATACTTGTCTCATCGTACAAAAGTTTATGAATGATAGGATAGATAATGAGACACAGTACCAAGAGGATATAATGAGAATGTGACGTGAGATGGAAGCTGAAATGGAGCAGGTGCATCATGAGATGGAGGCTGAGAATGAGAGGGTGTGGCGTGTGATAGAGGCCAAGAATGAGAGGGTGAGACATGATATGGAGGCCAAGAATGAGAGGGGGAGACATAATATGGGAGATGAGAATGAAAGGAAACAAGTTGAAATGAAAATTAAAATGGAAGACTCATATGCAATCAAAGTTACCTGCTATGGAATCTCAAATGAATGATCGAATGGCAACTCAAATATGGGATTTTTTAGACTCTCATATGCGTAATCTGGGAGGTCTTACCCAATCTCCATGATATGCAACTTCAGACACTGAAGAGGTAAACTATCAGTACTTAATTATTCATTTCTTCGTCTTAAATTCTTCCCAAATTGAAAACATCCATACACCGTTTCAATTCATGTACATTAAAAAATATAATAAGATAAGATATTTAACTTAGAGGCAAGTATTATCAATTTTTTAACCATAGTTCCAAATGGCACCATGACATTTGTGTTTGATTTCCAGCATGTCTACTTACCTCCATTGTTCACTCACTTGTGCACCATGATGTCCAGATTTTAACTTATTATCTCAACATTATTCAAGGATAGAATGAAAAAAAAAGTAATATTGAATGTAGACTTCTAAATTCTACAACTCCACTGTCAAAAAAGTAAAATAAACATAATTTACCTGCAATTACATTTAATAAATTAATCACTACTTGAATACATCAACTCCCACTACACCAAAATGAATAAATTGACACCCTTCCAGTGGCTATCCTTGTCACGGTCAGTAACCGTGACAAAAAAATACGCGTTTTTTATTACGGTCGTTGATCGTGACACGCCCGTGACAAAGACTTATCACCGTCATTGACCGTGACAAGGCCGTGACAATTGTACTTGTCACGGACTTGTCACGCTCAATGACCGTGACAATCTTTATAATATTGTCACGGACAAGGACCGTGACACGTCCGTGACAAATGTCCTAGTAAAAAACCCTTTCACCTTCTTTATTTCCCCTGCCGATTCTTCCCTCCTTTTTTTCTCTCTTTACGCTGCTCTCCCTCCCCTCTCTCTCTCTCTCTCTCTCTCTCCCATTTATATATATATATATATATGTGTGTGTGTGTGTATATGTGAGTGTGCATATATGTGCATGTCTGTGTATGTGTGTGTGTGCGCGTGTGGTGGGTGGGGGTGGGGCAGGGTGGGGGGGCTATTTGTGTGTGGTGTGTGCGCGTGTGTGTGTAGTGTTATGTGTGCATGTGTGGTGGGGGAAGGGGGTGGGGTAGGGTGGGGTAGGGGGAAGGTGTGGGGTGGGGGGTAGGGATGGTTGGATGGGTGGTGGTGTAGGGGTGGGGGGCTGCGCGTGTGTGTGTGTGTGTGAATGTGCACGCGTGTGTGTGTGTATGTGCGCGTGTGTGTATATGTGTGTAGTGTGTGTGTATGTGCATAATGTCCCTTGTAAACGAATTGATTGGTTATTAATTTTTTTAGTAAATTAATATACAATTGTCCCTCATTGTAAATTAGTAAATTAATATATGATTAATTATGAAAGTAGGATTGGCCCTCATTGTTAATTAGTAAATTAATAATTGTATACTTTAATTGTTAGTTTAATTAATGAAAATAATTAATTGAGTAGATGAATTAGAAGGAGTACGGGATACACATTTGTTGTTGACATTGTTGTTGAATTATAGTGGATTGATGTTGGGTTGATTAGTTTTAAAAGTGGCATGACCACTGGATTATTGTCCATATGGGGGTGGGTTTTTTCAACATTTTTGAAAATTACTTTGTATATCGAACAATATATATAGTATGATAATTAAATGAAAAAAACTTGAAATTACATATAGTGCACATAGATACTAGCCTTATAATTCTTATGCGTACGCATTCAATAGCCCCTAGACCTGTTCGAGAGTCATTACCCCTGTAATGAGATCTCTCGAATTGTCCCGTTTGGACAGTTTGGGATTGCATAATTTATGTATAGTATTCTTAGTGGCTTAAAGTTGTTACTTTTGGAGGAAGTTCTACAGTTGTATCTAAATGTTCTATGGGTACATACTAGACTAACAAGTGTGAATGTTATTTCAATTTTTCAATTGAAATAACACTCACACTTGCCAATCTACGTCGTGTACTTGGAGAACTACGGGGATATGCTGCCGAATTTTTTTCAAATCGTAACAATGTGCATGAGCTGTTAAGTATATTACAAAAAAATGCTGTCTTGAATGGGATAGGACCACTCACCCTTTAGAGGAGATGGAGGAAATAAAAATTTCTATTATAAATTGAATTTTAATATAAATAAGACATAATTAAATGAAACCTTCAACAAGTAGGATAGATGTGGAAGGGGATGCCATAGATCATAATATGTTAAGGGAATTAGTTGATGATGCGTATGGAGTTTATGAAGCAAAAGTGAATGAAGTTATTGATGATGTAGAATGTTCAAGTGCTCATGAAGATATCACGATAAAACTTGACGATGAATAACAAGGTTTAAAATTTAAGGCGACCCAATCGTCATACTCTGGCTGTGAGAAAGATCAAACAACTTTACATGCCATGGTTGGTTTGCACAGTTTGAAGATGCAATATAGTTTGTCTAGGAATAGGGTGACATGAATTCTGAAATGGGTGAAGGGCTTATTACCCAAGGAGAATACACTTCCAAATAACTATCATATAATGAAGTACAATTTGAAAGGTTTGGGAATGAAGTATAAATCGATTCATGCTTGTGTGTATGACTGCATACTATACCGAAAGGAGTATGAAAATATCGATCGTTGTCCGGTATGCGATGAACCTAGATATGTCCAATCTACTAGTAAGGAAGACAAGCTCAAAATAGACTAAAAAGTATAGAAATATTTTCCCGTTGGGCCTAGATTAAAGTGATTTTTCACAGTACCATGGATAGAGGAGGAAATGACTTGGCATGCCAGGGAAGAATTAGTGGGTGATATCATGCGTCATCCTATTGATTTTACTGCCTGGAGGAGAATCAATTATGAGTATCCCGATTTTGCTCGAGAACAACGCAACATTTGTTTGGATATATCAACAGATGGTTTCTATCCATTTGGAAATATAATCACCAATCAGAGTGTATGACCAGTGATCCTAGCCCGACTCAACCTCCCTCATTCAAAGTGTATGAGACCTGAATTTTCGATGATGGCTTTGTTGATACATGGGCCAAAGTCACCAAGTGATGACATCGACGTCTACCTGACTCCTTTAGTAAAAGAATTAAATGAGTTGTGGGAAGATGGTGTGCAATCATTTGACTCTTTTAGAAAAGAAGAGTTTACGCTGAAAGCTATGTTGATATCAGCAATTCATGACTTTCCAGCTTATGGGACATTATTTGATTGTGTAATACATGGTTATTTTGGGAGTCCTATTTATGGAGAGGATCCTGAATCTCTTCGTCTATCCTTTAGCTCAAAAAATGTATACCATTTCCACAGGAGGTTTTTACCCCCGTCTCATAGTTTCAGATTTGCGAAAGGTTGCAATTTTTTATTGGACGGGGTTGAACATAACTGTTTGTTTGTGCATTTCAAAAGGTTAACCAAGTGTTTTACTCGGAGTATATCAACAATGGACCGTGGTCAATTGTCCAACACACGCCAAAACGTCGAAATAGTAGTGTGGATGACTTGGTTGCTCCTACCGAATATCAATCCATTTTTTATGATAACCCAAATTTTAAAAAAAATTTCAATTTGTAATAAATATTCCAATTTGTACTGAAATATTCCAATACATTTAAACAATTTGGGTCTGCATAATTTCTGTATAATATTCTTAGTGGCTCAAAGTTGTTAGTTTTGGAGGAACTTTCTATTAATAATTTAATTTGAAATTTAAGTTTTTTTATACTAATCCATGAATATACGCTTCTTACCTTTAATAGGTGATTATTACATAGTTATTTGGGGTTTATTATATATGGAGAGGAGACTGAATCTCTTCGTCTATCCTTTAGCTCAAAAACTGAAGCAAGAATTCCCTTCGTACCCGAACACTAATAAATGCCATAATCCTATGGAGTGATGCTGTATAAATTCCTTCCAACCGTTGTGTAGCCAAACATCACTAGTTGAAGTTTCCAATTCCACTTTCCATACCCCACCACTTGGAACCTCTAGCAAAACATGGGAAAATATGGAAAGTGGAATTGACAATTTCAACTGGTGACGTTTGGCTACACAACGGTTGGAAGGAATTTGCAGAGCATAACTCCATAGCATTATGGCATTTCTTAGTGTTCATATATGAGGGAAATTATATTTGACATGATTGCCTGGGGTACATTAGTTGAAAGGAGGTGCCATATGAGCTCAAGTTAGTTGTTTGGGTGGCACTACAGGTAATGTATTTATATTTATATTTATATTTATATTTATATGAATATTTCAATTTCAATTTCTATTTTGATTTCGATTTCATTTTATATTTACATTATATTATTCTGATTTTAATATGCTTATTGTTAGCCCACCCCTTATGATAATCCTGGCTCCGCCCTTGGTTATGCCACATGTTTATTTAAGCTTCTTCGAAGGATTTCAAATGTAAAGTCTCTTTCATTATCATGTTCTACCATGTTCGTAAGCTATAATATCTCTGCTGTTGTTGCTTGCATAAATGACTATATTTTTTAGATTTATTACTTTTCAATTCATTTATAAAATCTCTCTTGTGCAGTGTCTTGCAGTGGCTGATTCTTATAGTGGAAATGGAACTAGAAATTGGTGCTGGATTTTGTCAAAAAGTTGTCCTCTTCTAGAGGTTCTTATCTTGGAGGTACGTCAAGGGTTCATAACATCACTTCCAGCTAAATAGTTTGTAGATTTGAGATAATTGATGGTAATGTTGTTTCTTCTTATATTACGGTTTTTCATTTTGTTGTGAACAAATCGGAACATCACGGTTAGAATGGTAAATACCTGATTGTTTGAGATCACACCTAAAAACAATCAAAATTACGGGATTGGGGTCGAACAATGGAGTTGAACAGTTAAGGTACTTTGTGGAGAATGCCAAAAGTTTTCGAGAAGACTATAATAAAGATGAATGGTGGTGTTGAACAATTAAAGTTTCCAAAGTGTTCAAAGCACATGATTAGTAAAATAAGTAAATTAATAAGAACATTGAAACGAAAAAAATATAGCATGACGCGAAGTTATCCCGTTTGCACATTGTTTCTATTTTGAATGTATATATCTGCATTATCTCTAGTTTATTTGGATATATGATGTTTGAACAGGTACAACGTTGCTATAATAGGTACAAATATAATGCTGGGAAGTGGCAGTGGCCATACTGCCCAATTTTTTTTTCAATTCTACCCTGAATTGTCACTGTCATTGACCGTGAAAAGTCCGTGAAAAAGGAAGTTGTCACGGTCAATGACCATGACAATTTTTTTATAAACTGTCACGGGCTTGTCACGGTCATAAATCGTGATAAACTTGTCACGGTTAGGGACCGTGACATGTCTGTGACAATTCTAATGAGCGTGTCACGATCATTGACCGTGACAAAAAAAGTTGACTCGCCCAGAATTGTCACGGTCATTGACCTTGACAAGTTGAACTTGTTAAGGTCAATGACCGTGACAATTCGACAGATTTGGTGTAGTGTCCTCTCATACCTATAGACTCTTGGTCGAGACTATCTATGAAAATTAAAAGAAGGCCTCCTTACTTTGTCTATGCATAACTTTACTAATTACAAGTGATTCTTAATTGTAAGAGGGTAGTTTAGATTAGATGAAGGCATAACCCCTTTTGATCATAGTAATGATAAGTTAATCGGGAACACTCTTGATTAATCATAAGACACACAATCAAAACCTAGTGAAGATAAACTCAGTTTGAACTCATAAATCTCTCGTGTATCACTGAGAAGATAATAATGAACTCATAATTAACTCATTTAGAGGGAGAGAGAGGTAAGAACCCTAGACACACCTTGGTAGCCAGCCAAAACACACCAATCTTCAAAGGTCTCCAGTCAGATATTAAAATCTTCGTAATAAATGAAAATGGTGGATGAGTAAGGGCTCTGGTTTTTCAATAACTTCTTTCTCTCTAATAAAAAATCTCTAGAAAAGGAACTCTCTTCTCTTAGAAGTGGTCGAGGCCAATAAGTACCCCCCCCCCCCAAAAAAAAAGCCACTACTGAGATGCCCCAGTCCTTTACAACTTTGAAAGACATCCTTCATACTTTATGTCACAAATATTAAATGCCTAATGGATGAGTCAACTCCACATCATAAACATTAAATTCAAAGACATGCCTTTTGCCTAACCACTGTATGTTAGGGGGCTGTCATCACAGAGGTGGCCCACCAACTGTCTGACAACCCCTAAATACCACAGTGGTTTACTCAAGTGAGGATTTGAAATTGCTTAGATGGCTAGTGATATCACATACATTAGATGTGACATTAGGTAGAAGGCACAAGTGGTTCATAACTCAACGCACGATGGGACTCAAGGCTGCTCCGCCTAAGGTTCCATAGTCAAGGTCTTTTGGTGTTTTAACAGGTGTATCTAAGATGTTCAGGCCAGGCCCCACAGCTACCTCACTTATCAATCCTCCAAACCAAGTCCCACTGAAGTTCCCACGGCGAGGTCATTCGATAGAGCATTAAAGCTCTCACAGGCCGAGTCTCTCACGAGTACCATCCGACCTCACACTAAATAAAATATAAATCATTACAGCTCGTTGTCATTATAAAAAAAGGCATACAATAAGACTAAGTAAATAAATAGAACTAAAGGATGATCTCTCTCGACCATTTTCTTCGCTACAAGATCTCTCGGGGCTGCATCACTTTAAGTTGCCTCGCTGAGCTGCATCGCCTTCGCTGCCTCACTGAGTTGCATCGCTTGAGCTCGTTATATTAGCTAGGGGGATTATCTCTAATCTCGGGATTATTTTCAAGCCCCCCTATATTTCCCCTTTGTGTACAAATTTATTTTGGGAACAAGATATGTGTGCACGAAAACTTCTCAATCCGATGGACCTTTTATTTGTGAAAAGATTATAGCATTTCTGTTTTCGTTACAACTTCTTCCGTTGTCATTTCCAGGACAAAGTAAAATTCTCCCCGATGCACCTGAACTAAAGCGCTGCACTCAGTTGGTGATTGGTGAAGAGACATCGTGACTTTTACTTTTATTGAGCCTCAACCGGTCTGTCTCATTTTCCTTAGCTGTTGGAATTTTCCCGAAATACCTTGGGAGCCTGTTAACTATTCGTTCCGACTCTTAGGAAGTGAAATTCCCCTATTTGTGCTTTGGCTATTCATCTTCATTCTGTCTTGTTCAAAAAAGTAAAATTCTCTTTCTGATGTAGATGAGTTATAGTTAAACACCGTTTGGACTTATGATGAGGGGACATCGGGGCGTTTTGAACCGTTTGGGCAACTTTTGTGTTGTGGGATACTCGATATGTCTAACAAAATAATTTGGTGCCAAACTCAAAATTTTTTAGGAAGAAAACCCTTTCTAATCCCCATGCGTCACTTTAATAATGACGTGGTGTCGTCTTTTCAACTATCATAACATTTCTCGAAGTTCCATGTGTCCACTTGAAATGATTTTCGGTGGCTTTGCACGTGCAGTGATGGGAAACTCAAAAAAGTGAACTAAAGGATTTGAAACGTTCATTATTCAAAACACTTAACCATTTTTCTCTTCACTTTCTCTTTGTCTTCTTCAACTCTCAGAGCACTTATAGAGAAAGAAAAAAGTCAAACTCCATTTTTACCAACGTTTTCTCTGGTTTCTTTTCTCCCATCGTTTCTTTCACCACCTCCTGTGGCCATAATACTCCATTTTTTTCCATATCTCTTATTCACTAAGATTTTTCTTTCATCACCACCTACTATGTCTTCTTCAATTGTCCCCAAGGCTATCAATGTCAGTGCCCAACAAACCTCCACTGCTACAACCTCTGCTAAATGAAATGGGGTTTTCTTCCTCCAGAGGGGGGTATACACTTCAAATTGTAATGTGGTGACTTTCCTTGCTCCTATATCGATTTCGAAGCACACGGGGGATCTCCAGCTCATTTTTTCACCTGGCATGCACATATGCAGATCTCCCATGCTGCAAGTATTGCCAAAGTTGGTCTTTATTGAGCAAATTAGTTTGGGGAGTTTACTCTTTCTAAGCAAACTGCTGCACTCCAAGTGTTGGTCTCCAAGTGGAACATCACAACACACACTTTCTTTCCTTCTTAGGGGTAGTTCACAATTTCCTTGGAAGATGTCTGTGAGCTAATTGGGTTTGATCCCATGGGTGAGTTTACATATCTTGATGAGGCCTCCTTGGATGCTGAAGAAACTGCTGATCGAGCTGAGCTGGATCGAATTTGCTGCCACTGCAATGGGTCTTCCAATAAATATAGAATTACTCCCTTAATCAGCTATTTGCTTGAAGCTCCTAATGCGAAGGATGTCACTCTTATCACAGGCAAGGGTAAAGGTACATCCTTAGAATTACCAGCCTACATGCTTGTGTTTCTTTCCCATTCCTTCTTAACTGGGAAACACAATGACCAACCTAGGAAGGACCTCATAAACTTCTCCATTCATTTGGCCGGAGGTTTCAATCTTCCTTTGACTACCATTGCTCTGGGGTCCTTCTACACTTGGTTGGATTGAACCAACCTTGACATGGAACGATCCCTTGGCCATTACAACTCGGCCAATTTTTCCAATACCATTATGTTAACGACTTTTCTACTATTATCGCCAAATCTATTCCATATCCCATTAACCAAGGCATCAAGTCCCCTTGCCTACTGTGCTTCCACAAAAAATAATGTTGAAAGGAGATAATGAGTATTTTTTAACGTTTGGATTGCTTCATCATGAGGCCATACAGAGAATCAACCTTCGTCCATACTTGGAATTTCTTCTCTTATGTAGCTAGAATGGTCACTTTCATTCCAATTGTAGAAGATCCTTCGCAAACAGTAGTGCTTATGTTCACCCCTAAGTTCCTTCCTTCATTCACCGAGTGGGGATATAATTCTGAACCTTACAACCCCGATCGGTGCTTCATGAAGTTTGATTTTGATCAAGGGACTCCTCGACCTGTGTTTCAGTAAACAAATAAGAGGGCTACTTTTACTGAGGCCTGCACTTTCTACCTTTTTCCAGCGATACTCGGCGTAACTTCTACTATGGATGGTCGAGTTACCATCCACAGTGGTACTAGAAAAAGGGATGCGTCCACTTCTTTTTTCACCAAAATTTTACTGTGGAAACTATCCAGGATTTGTGAATTCATAAGAAGCCCCCCCCCCCAGTTATTTCTTTCCCTTCATTGGAATTAAGCCTCCAGGGCAACTTTATTCTTGGAGTTGAGTTCCCTCTGAGTAGGACTCCTAATGATCCTCCCAGTGAGCTACCTCCTTATTTACCCATGATCCCTACTTCCACGACTAAACCCAAGAATGTTTCAACCCCAAAACAGTCTTCCTCTCTACTAAAGGTATTTATGGTGAGGGTGTTCCAACCGATGCAGCTTCTGGTAAAGGACCTTCTAATCCACCAGCCAAAAAAACTAGGAGATCCATGAGTGGTACTTCTTTAAAGTCTAAGTCCCAACCTTAGCATAAACCTCCCTTGGATGCATTCCCTATTGCCTCCGTTCCTCCTTCCATGTCTGCAGGAACAAGTGAGGAGTTAAGAAAGAAAATTCAAGATGAGGTGGAATGAATAAATTCTGAGTTTCAATGACACACTTTCGTCATTCCTCCCGTTAATGCCTTCCCCACTATCTTAGTAGATCCATATGAAGGAGGGGTGAAGAGAAGGAAAATATCAAGGGTTGCTCAAAATCTTGGTGCTGCTGGTGTGAGGAAAAAGACTCTGTGTACTAAATCTTAGAAGAAATGAGATCCTGATGTGCATATCACCTTAGCTCCTTCTTCTGTTGAAGCTATGGCATTGGATAATTATATTATTGTTGAGAACCATGCCATGGAGAGGTCTTCACCATCTACTTCCCCTCCTTCCTCACCAATGGTGATATCATCCCACTCTCCCTCAGGATTAGAGGTGTACACGTGTTTTTATTTTTCTCTTTTTATAAAAAAATGTATTTGTCTAACCCCTAGCAACTTGGTGCAGGAAGTTCAAGAATAAAGACCCAAGCCTCCTGTGAGTCCTTTCGTGGGGGATGCTTCGGGAGGTGTTCCATTGATGAAACTCCCTCTGTTCTCCCATGATTGGGATCACTTATCCCCGTTGTTTAGTCTATTGGCATACGCCGGAGGGTGTTAAGGAGGTTATTGCCCCTATTGACCCTGTGGAAGTTTCCTCTCAGCCATAGGGAGCTCCCCCAGTTTATTCTGAGTAATCCCCTTAGCTTTAGGTTCCTCTAGATATCATTCCAATTTTGTAAAGTTCTCCGGAAGTAACAAGTTCTAAACAATTTTAGATCTTTATTTTTTCTCTCTCTCACTTTGCGGGGTCTTCTAAAAATTTTGGGGTGTTTCAGGTTGAAGCTGCTTCGTTACTAGGTTCTTGCGCTGGATGATTTCTTTCTTTAGCCTCCACTATTAAGGCCTATCTTTGAGTTTTCTCATTTTGCCAACATCACTGAGGCAGGTTGGATGTGCAGTTTGCCCATTCTTTCTATGACGTGCCTTGATTCTAACACTTAGTTTTATATTCCCAGCTTGCTCCAGGATTAACTCTGCCATCATCCCTCGAGACTCCACCTGTTACTAGGGCTAACTTTGGCTTATATACTCACCATGGTCATTCTTCTTCCCCTACAAGGGACGATGTATCTGTGAAAGATCGAACAACCCCTTCAATCCCACCCCTAACCTTAACCCTAGTTCCCTTTATTGAAGTAGGAGCTTCATCAGGTGTTGAAGTTTCTCTATTTAAAGTTCCTCTAACTGAGGGTTCTGTGAAGGCTTTTGAGGAGATGACCTTGCCTACTTCGGTGCCTACCGTTTAAGCTTTTTTGCCATCTGCTGTTCTCGCTCTGGTAGTTACTGAGGTATTTCACCATTTTCTCTTTGTTTTGTGGTGTTTGTCCTTTATCTTGACAATGTGCTATCTCCTTGTTAGAAGAATCTTATTTTCAAACGTTCAAATAATAAAAACCACTTGTATAAGGTTTTTCGTAAACTCCACCTATAATGGTGACTTAATAATGAAAACCACTTGTTGAGATTTTTTGTGAACTCCACCTATAACAGTGGTTTAATAATGAAAACTACTTGTTAATATTTTTCATCAAACTCCATCGTATCGTCAAACTCCACCAATAACGGTGAGTTAACAATAAAAACCACTTGCTAAGATTTTTTGTAAACTCCACCAGTAACGGTGACTTAACAATGAAAACCACTTGCTAAGATTTTTCATCAAACTCCACCAGTAACGGTGACTTAATAATGAAAACCACTTGTTAAGATTTTTCATCAAACTCCACCTGCAATGGTGACTTAACAATATAAACCACTTGTTAAGATTTTTTTCATTGAACACATTGTTTCACTTGTATTCCCTCTAGTTGCTAGGGAGTCCCTTCATGATGAGGAGAAATCTCAATTAGCTCCTTCACCTGTTGCCTCCCCTAATACGGAACCAACTGTATCTGAGGAATCAAGTCACGATGAGAAAGGTTCCATGATGGGTTCTCTGACTGATAGCGAATCTGGCTGTGAGCTTCCTTTGCCTGGACTAGCTCCTCATGAGTTTTGCCTCATGGTTCTTCGCCACTCGCCTCAAATAACTGCCTACCATCGTTTGTGATTAAACGAGTTGCTACTCACCATCCTGACACTTTTACCGTCGACTGTCTTTGTTCAAACATTTCACGGGTGAGCCATAGGCTTCAAGGCATGGCATTCGTTATGGCTGATCTTGTCAATACCCCCACTGCAAATGTCATTAAGCATGTCCTTATTCAATTCTTGGGCAATTTGAGGGAGTTGGGTCGAGATGGCTTCCAATTTAACTGGTTGATCGGACACTTAAAAACTTTGAAGAGTTAGCAGTTGGAATATCAGAGGGAGCTACTGCAGAAGAACTTAAAAACTCAATGGATTGAAGATTCGAGACTAACTGATTTATCATCTCTACTAAATGCTGCAAATCAAGAGGTGGAGGACATCGAGGAAGCTCTTCGTATAGCTAAGTTGAAATGAGAGAAATTGCTTATCGAGCGGGCTCATGTTCAAATGAGCCTGGAGGGTTCTATCAGCGCCCAAAAGGCATTCTTGGTAGCTTCTTTGGGTTTTCCTCGGGCCTTTTTCTATGCCCTTAACTTATGGTTTCTCCTAGGCTAATGACCCCCCCCCCCCCCCCCCCCCAAACACTTGTAAAAATTCTCATTTTTTTTCTTTTTTTTCCTCATGTAATTCTTGGGCAGCAGTTCCCAATTTTGTAATACACTCTCCAGTTTATGAATGAAAGAGAAGTTTGTCTTCTTTTCTTGTCACCTATGGGTTATAACTACTTGCAAGAAATAAATTTTTACAATTTTCCATCTCATTTTAGTTGCAACAAAAGTATAACTTCAAAAAAATGTCTTGTATGTTCATGAAAAACTAGATACATCATCTTTCTATGGTTACTCGCTTATACATGATATACCTTCAACCATTTGTTATTAATTTTAAATGGTTTATATTCTTCCATCTTTGAAATTAAATAGTAACCTGAATCATGAGCTTCCTTCACAATGAAAGGTCCCTCCCAATTCGCTGGAAACTTAGGTAAAGGAAGCCCTCTGATGTGCTTCACCACTACTTTTAGAATGAGGTCTCCTTCAACGAACTTCCTTAGTCTCACCAAGTAATCATACGCCCTTGAGAGTTGTTTCATGTACATTTGGAAGTGTTGCGTCGCATTGTCTCTGTGTTCGTCCAATTCTTTTAACTATATGTGTCTACTCTGAGGGAGCATGCTAATTCGTAGGTTATAATGAGCAGAAGAAACCTCCAACTCTACTAGTAGGATCGCTTCGGCTCCGTAAATGAGGTATAATGATGTGTATCATGCGGGTTTTCTCTTGGCCATCCGGTAGATCCATAGTACTGTTGGGATATTATCATCCCACGATCCTAGGAAATCTTCCATCATTTTGTCCAAAATATTGACCAAAGTCTTATTAGTCAGTTCAGCTTGTCTGTTTTCCTTAGGATATGCCACCGTTGAAGTATGAAGGACGATAAAGTATTTATCAGTAAGCATCGTGCGTATTAGTTGACGAAGGCGGTTCCATTATCAGAGAGGATAAATTTCAGGATTCCAAAATGATAAATCACATATTCTCTAATAAAGTTAGCCACCACACTCACCATTGTTGTTCTGAGAGGTATCTCTTCGGCCCACTTTGTAAAACACTCTGTTCCCACTAATATCCAGATTTTTCCTCTTGATGAAGGGTGTATCGCTCCTACCAGATCAAACGCCCAAGTGCGGAACGGATGGGGAGTGGCCAAAGAATGAAGATCCGTTGAAAGATAATGGGTCATATTCCCATGCAGCTGGTACACGTTGCACTTTCGTTCAAACTCAACAGAGTCCTTTTCCATAGTTGGACAATAATACCCCAAGGTCATCAGTTGTTATATAGCTTTACCCCTCTAATGTGAGCTGGATCGTGAGATTATTTCAACACTTCGACTGCCTTATCCTTCGTGATGCATCTCAATGGCCTATTGAAGTATCCACTTCGATAAAGATGTTCATTTGAGTCCTATCCCATCTATTTTTTCTATAGGAACAACTCTGTCTTTGATGAAGTCAATGTCGGGCTGCCTTCAGTCTATTTGAGTTTCAACGAAGTGACATTCAGCTGCTTCAAAGAAGAGTTGGCACTTACCGTATCTTCGTTATAACTCAGTTGTGTCTTATTTCATCGTTAGCCAAAAGTATCATTCCCTTTAGATTCTCCTATACAAAGGGATCTATGTTATTTTACAATGGCTTTCATGAGTTTTCATCAACCTTTGTTCTGCCTCTTCTGGGCCAACACATATCGACAACCATCCTCCATCATTCCTGAAGTATAGGTTGCCATGATTAACGAAGTATTGTGCTATCTCTCTCAGTTCCATCTTGCCTTCCCCATAATCTCGCTATTTTTTGATATCGCCTCTCCAGTCTGAATCTCCCTCCATGGGTAAGATTGGCTGTACCACCGATGGGGCTGTTCTTCGTTGGATCACAACAATAGTTATATCTTCCTTCATAATCATCTTCTGTGCAATGGTGGCATAGGCATCGGCATACTAGTTCATCGTTCTAGGATGTCTTTTTATCTTGACCCGATGGAACTAGTTAATCAGGCGTTGAATGATCGTTCTATAGGGTGCTTAGTTGAGGTGTTTCAACGCATACTCTCCATTCACATGTTGAACTACCAAGTTTGAATCACCTTTGATACATAGTGAACGGATGCCACTTTGAAGGGCCTCTATTAGCCCAAGTACTAACACCTTATACTCTGCTTCATTGTCGGATAAAGGGAAATCCAATTTATAGGAAAGACAAAATTCCTCCTTTCCTTTAAAGAAAATAACCCTTGATCCTCCTTTCTTCTCTGTCGAAGAACCATCAAACTGCATTATCCATTCCTCCAGGTCAGCATTCAGAAAATTTGCCTGCAAGTCATCCCCTAGGATTTCCTCTCGGGGTGGCTCAAATACTCCAAATGGGAAAATCGCCAACAAGTCCACATACATCTGACTTTTTATTATGCGAGGCACCATTCACTTTAAGTCATATTCTGAGAGGATGAGAAACCACCTAGATGACCTTCCAATCAAGATGGTTCTTGCCAACAAAAACTTAATTGGATAAAATGTTGTCACAATGTGAATCGTGAAAGATAGCATACAATGCCTAAGTTTTTTTGTGCTACGAACACTAAGGCTAAACAATGCCTTTATACATTATTGTAACTTACCTCTGGTCCATGTATGATTTTGCGCAAGTAGTAGACTGGTCTTTCTTGTCCATCAACCTCCTGTGCCAAGAGGGCTTCTATGGACCTGGTGGTAGACGTAAGGTAGAGCTGCAATGGCGTTCTAGGTTTTGGTGGAATAATTATTTGTGGGGAGGTCAACAGTTTCTTTAACTTGTTCAGAGAATCCTAATATGCTTTCTCCCACTTGAACTTCATGCCCTTTCGCAGTACCTCCATCAACAGGTGAGTTATCTCGGCAACCTTGACACAAATCTTCTGAGGTAGGACAGTTTATCGAGGAATTTTTTTAGCTCTTTCATTATTTTTGTTCATGACATTTCTAGAATAGCATGCTGCTTCTCTTGGTCTATCTATACTCCCTGCCGATCTACCACGAACCCTAAGAACTTCCCACTTGTGACCCCGAAGGCACACTTTAGTGGGTTCATCTTCAGCTGGTATTTTCTGCAGCGAACGAACACCCTCCTTAGGTCGTCCAGATAGGACTCCTCCTTCTTCGATTTGATGAAAAAATCATCCACATAAAACTCTAGGAATTTGTGGAAGAAATCATGAAAAATGGCCATCATCATCCTTTGATACGTCGCCCCAGCATTCTTTAATCCAAACGGCATTACCTTGTACATGAAGTTGCCCAACGGGGTCCGGAATTCTGTATTCTTTACGTCAGTCCAATCCATGTTGATCTGGTTGTACCCCACATACCCATCCTTGAAACTGTACATTTTATGATCAGTCATCACATCAATGAGGTTTTCAATGGAAGGTGTAGGAAACTCATCTTTCGGGTAAGCTTTGTTTAGGTTCTTGAAGTCTAAACGGATCCTTATTTGAATCTTATCCTTCTTTGCTATTGGAATGATGCTTGAAAGCCATAGTGAATGTTGGATCATCTCAATAAACCATACTGCTAGTAACCGTTGGACCTCCTCCTTAATCTTTAAATCCAGTTTTAAGTTGTATGTCCTTATGTCTTGCTTCACCGGTATGGATGGAGGTATAACATTTTAATTATGGCAAGTAACCTCTTTGTCTAACCCTTCCATCTCTGTGTACTTCCACGTAAAGACATCCCTTAATTCCCTAATCAACTCAATCAAGGCTTCTCTTTTTTCTACGCTCAGTTCCTTTGAAATGAAGATGGGCCCTACATCTTATCCATCTTTGGCTAAGTTCAACAACTCTAACTATTGCCCCTGGGGTTTCGGATGATCCGTCACATAGACTTGGTCTTCCGCTACATCTTCCATAAACTCATGTATATTTGAGTTATCGATGATCATACACTGTCCTTACTGGTCCACTAAGAAGCACTCAAATATCGGGTCAGCCTCTAAATCGGCTTCTTCGGTTGCTCGCTCACACCCTTATAAAAATTAGATCACTCTTCCCTCCTTAGTAATCTTCATCTTGCACTGTATACTCGTCATTGCAACTGCTTGTATTTTCCTTTCACTCGAAGCCTTAACCACCTATTCCCTGAAAATTTGCTCAGTACATTTTGTGGTCGGATCTTGTGATCCATCAGATCCATTATGAGTGTCATCCTATCTCTAAGCTACTTTGAAAGATTTTTCTTTTTGGGATTAGCTAAGTGAACTTCTTTCATTACTACCTTTCCCTTTGTTTCATCGTTGCCTCGCCCATTCACTGACCCCATCATTTCCCTGATAGAGGGAACTCTCGCTCCTTCCATTCTTCTTGTCAGCACCCTAGAATCTTCCTCCAGCTCTGTGTAAAAGTCTGCATATTCCAAATAAGCTTCTTCGATAGAAAACGGCTTCTTGGTGGCCCATATAACTATCTCAATCCCTTTAACATTTTCTTTTGCACATTAGTGATATGTCGAAGGGACCAGGCCCTGGCTGTGCATCATACCCTCCCTATCAATAAGTGGTAGGAAGTGGTACTTTCAATCACATGAAACTTGATGTGTGAGGTAAGATTTCCCATTACGATCCCCACATTCATGTGCCTGATGGATTTGGATAATTTATTGCCGTAACCAGAAATCATCAAAGGCATTGGTATTAGTCTTTCCTACGAAATGTTAGCTATCCGGAAGGAACTGATAGGCATGATGTTTATCAAAGCACCTCCATCCCTTAGTTCCCTCGTAAAGCTTGCCCCGTTGATACTTACTGTTACGTACAGGGGCTTGTTGTGTTGGAATCTCATGATCCTGTCAGCATCACTAAAAGTTACTTCGAATAAGAACATTCTCACTAGTCTGGCCATCGGCCCTTTCCATCTTAATGAGGGTACTGCGTTCTTCTTTGTGGTATCCAAAGTTGCCCACGTTATCTCCAAACGGCTTTCTTTTGGTATCCCCACATGGTTATAGAACCACGAGAACTTGGGTGACTGCGAAACAACTTGATATTCTAAACTTGGGTCCATGTCCTCCCTTTTTAGGTTGTATACTTCCTCCGCATACCTTCCACTTGCCTCATCGTAAATAGTGACCACATTGACCATGCCCTTTGTGCCATTTTCTAAGGATTCTTCAAAGTTCTCCCATTGGGACACAAGTTCCTTCATCTCCCATTTGGCTTCCTCATCATAGGTAATCACAAAGTTCGCCCCGTGTGGCGGAAGGGGGTTGGCGTTCACATTATTTGCTTGAGGGATCTACAAAGTACCTATCTTCATGTGCTTGTTGATAATCTTTCTCAATGTAAAATAGGTCTTCGTTGGATAACCCACCTTTCGATGGATCTGATAATATTTAGGATTCGATCTCGTTGCTGCATCTAGCTCTATGATGGGGATGCCCTTATGTTCATACACCATTCCTTCTTGAACCATGGCATTGTAACAACTAACAACCTCCTCAACTGTGCAGGGTAACGGTGGTGAGTCTTCCCTATCTCTCCCAAACTTTCCCTTGTTATCCTTCTTTGGATGTTTTCTTCCTTCACCTTCATCGATGTATCCCACCTGCGGGGACTTGCCACATGCTACAATAGGTGTCCCGAGAAATATGAACACCAGTGTTACCGTAACAGAGTTCTACCGAACTACCAACAATATATTCCTTCCTGCTTTCAGAAATGCTGTGAAAGTCCCTTCACAAGTTTCATTAATCAGGTGACAGATATACTTTGGGATCAAACCCTTAGCACATAGTTGTAATAGTTTGGACACTTTGGCTTCTTCCCTCACGTCGAGGGACCTTTCCCTGAATCTTCGAACATAAGCCCCCACATCTTCTCTCGACCGTTACTTTTCCCTGCCCAACTGGTTAATGTGAACTCATCTTTTTCCCAAAAGAACTTCTGGAAAAATAAAACATGCATCTCTTCCCATGTTAAAACACTCTTTGGCGCAAAATGAGAGTACCACGTATAAGATTTATCAGTTAATGATTTTGCGAACTCCCTCATCCTGAGCTTCTTGTTGTTTGTTGCAGTGAGACCTAATTTTTTAGATGAAACGTTTGATGCGTTCTTTCGATTTCGCCACTTTCCAGTGTATTTCTCAAATATGGGAGGGATGTAGTCCTTTGGGTAAGGCTCATCATTGTATTCTTCAGGATAGGGCATGTGAAAATCATCATACATTAAAGCTACCTCGTTGGCTACTTACGAGGAGGCTGCTATTATCTTCAGCATCTCTTTTTTCATTTCTTTCCTGATTTCTTCTAACGCAGATGTCAGGGTATTCTCAACTGTGGAAGGAGTGTCCAGAGGGACCACTGATGGAACAATAGTTGCGTTTGGAGTAACGACTGATGGAACACTGGTTTTGCCTGTTACGCCCGTCATTGAGGCAAGAGTGGGTGCTATGCTTATGGGTCCAGTACCCGTGGGAATAACTAGGGTAGGGTTCATCGTAGCCACTGGGACCACCCTAGGTGTCATAAAAGTGCTGGGATGTGTTCCCCCTCCTAAGACCATGGTAGCCTCAGGTGTCTGCAAAAAATCAAAAAACTTACCCATGAGGAAGTCCTAGGACATCACTAGTAGAGGCTTGGGTGACCGTTGGGACTCCAGTCAGCGTTGGATCTTTTGGAGACTCTACCTGTGGAGGGACCCCACTTCTGGGAGCTTCCATCTCTCTCACCACTTGTTCCTCATTACGTTGGATATCATCGAAGTTGAGTCTATGATTAACATTATCCTATGCCATAATATTTTACTAGAAGAATACCTCCCCAGCAGAGTCACCAAATGTAAGAGGGTGCTGTAGATTAGATGGAGCTGTAACCTCTTTTGAGCATAGTAATGATAAGTTAATCAGGAACACTCTTGATTAATAACAAGACACATAATCACAACCTAGTGAAGATAAAGTCAGTTTGAACTCATAAATCTCTCGTGTATAACTCAGAAGATGATAATGAACTCAGAAGTAACTCATTTAGATGGAGAGAGAGGTAAGAACCCTAGATACACCTTGGTAGACATCCAAAACACACCAACCTTGAAAGGTCTCCAGTCAAATATTAAAAGCTTTATAATAAATGACAATGGTGGATGAGTAAGGCCTCTAGTTTTACAATAACTTCTTTCTCTCTGGTGATAATCTCTCTCTAACCAAAAAATCTCTAGAAAAGGAAATCTCTTCTCTTAGAAGTGTTTGAGGCCAAGAAATACCCCCTACACCACTCTCGAGATGCCCCAGTCCTTTACAACTATGAAAGACATCCTTCATACTTTATGTCATAAACATTAAATGCATGATGGACTAGTCAACTCCACATCATAAACATTAAATGCCAAGACATGCCTTTTGCTTAACCACTGTGTGTGAGGGGGTGTCATCAGAGAGGTGGCCCACCAACTATTTGACATCCCCTAAATACCACAGTGGTTTACTCAGGTATAGGTTTCACATTGCTTAGATGGCTAGTGACATCACCTATAGTAGATATGACATTAGGTAGAAGACACAAGTGGTTCACAACTCAACGCACGATGGGACTCGAGGCTGCTCCGCCTAAGGTTCCATGGTCAAGGTCTTTTGGGGTTTTACCAAGTGTATCTAAGATGTTCAGGATATGCCGCAACACTGCCTCACTTCTCAATCCTCCAAACCAAGTCTCTCAAAAGTTCCCATGACGTGGTCATTCGATAAAGCATGAAAGCTCTCCTAGGCCTGGTCTCTTGAGAGAACCGTTCGACCTCACTATAAATAACATTAAAATCATTACAACTCATAGTTAATATAAACAAAGGATACAACAAGACTAAGTAAAGCAATAGAACTAAAGGATGAGCCCTCTCGGCATGTTTCTTAACTAGAAGATCTCTCTAGGCTGCATCACTTTGAGTTACCTTACTGAGTTGCATTGCTTGAGCTTCCTCGCTGAGCTACATCGTTTGAGCCACCTCATTGAGCTGCATCACTTGAGCCTGTTGTATTAGCTGGGGGGGGGGGGGATTATCTCTAATCTCGAGATTATTTTCAAGCCCCCTACATAAACTAATAAAAAAGATCATGCACATATGTAAGCACCGAAACAAAACAATCAAAATGTTTAATACAAAAACTTATACTATTGAATATCTCATGCGTGAATATCAAAACGTAGTGTTGATCCATATGTAGGAAAGAAAATAGTGTCAAATAATACATAAAATGTCTAAACTCCATACATTTTAACGCTTTTAAAAATAACAAACTCTTGTTTGAACTCACTGCTATAAAGAAAATTAACATAACAGTACCATAATATATCTCCCATTCCAATATAAACATATTAACAATTCTTAGAGGATTGAAAAGTGTGAATGTTTCTTCAGTGTTATTTGCAACGACCACCTCTAAACGTCCAAACATATGGGTACAATGAATCACATGAAAAACACAAAATAGTACTCAAAAAGGAACATTCGACATCACTTACATTTCTGATTAGTTTATCGCTCTTCTTATTAACTTCCCCTTACCTCTATCTTCCCACATCTTATCGTCATCTCCATTCTTCTCACTATCCCTCGGTTCATTTGTGCCATATTTTTATCTCTTTTATATGGCTTGGCATCTGAAAAGGTTTGATTCTAGTTTTATCTTGTAGAGATTTTCATTGTCATGTTCTCGGAATTGGGTACATTAGTATATGAATTTACCTTAGGTATTGCTTATTTGATTTGTTAGCTTTTTGTGTGATTTAACTCCAAATGTGGACTGAAATGAATTAACCGAACCTTAAAACATTGTTTATGTGTCTAAAGCATTGGAGTGTTGTCTAATTGAAAAAGAACTATTGTTCAAGTTATCCAGTATTTGGTTGCAGTTAAGTTGTATATCTCTTAGAAAATGTCAATTGTACCATTCCCAGCATATGTCGAAAAAAATAGAATTAAATTATCGAACTGCTATATTTTTGGCTGCATGATTTTTTAGCATGCTATGTATTGTTTTTCTGACATTTTGGCTCAGGGTAATATATTTTTCAATGGTGATAAGATTTGTTTTAAATATATTCCATATTTAATTTTGATCACTATTTTGTCAAACTTACATAATTGTAGCAGGTATGTTTTTTACTATGCTATACAAACAAAAATTCTACTTCCAAATAGGTGACATGAAAAATATTTCACCTTAAACCAAACAGGACAAAGATTTTAAACTATAACTAGCAACTAGCTGATCTCATTACATGAGCGAGTCTATTATGATACACAGTAGGTGACTCAGTTCACTTTTCACGTGGTAACAATTAGAAAAATAATTTATATACGCATCCATGTCGATCTACTTGGATTTCTCTAATAGGGTGACATATGGGTGGATGAAAAGATTGAACTTTACAACTTCCATGGGAAAGCCTAACTAAAGGGGGTTGAAATAGTGAATTTGGAATTACACAAGTTGCAAAATCCTCAATTGCGTCTTTCTTCAGTCATCAACGACCTTATGTTTGTCAAAACCTCACTACCCAATTTGAGACGATTAAGATCTTAGATAGTGAGACATTTAATGAGTTTTACATTAGATTTTTCCATATTGTCAACTTGTTGTTTAACTTGGGAGAGAAAATACCCGACAAATGAGTCATAAAGAAAATCTTAAGGTCGTTTCCTTGTAGCTTTAATTATAAAGTGATCATTTTAAAGTCCTTGGGTATGCTTGAATGAATGAAACTAAAAGACATTGTACGTGACTTACAAACCTATGAACTTGACATGTATACCTCCAATAAGTGCCAAATAAATAAAGGGCATTGATTTTAAAGCCTAGAAGGAGGAGACTAAAGTTTCAAATGATGATTCCAACACAAATTTCAAAGATGTAGCTTTGTTGGCAAAGAAGTTGAAAAGGTTTCTTATGTTCAAAAATCAATCAAAAAATGGCAAAAGATTTGAGAAATTGAAGAACATCAAAGTCGATCACATCCCTAAGAATCGAAGTGATAATGATAAGAGGTATGAGTCAGATAGGTGTTTTGATTATGAGGGTAATGGACATAAGGTAGTAGAGTGCCCCACTAGACTTAAGAAGGGGGCAGTAAACTGATATCATATAATGCCACTATAAGTCATAATGAACCGAAAGAGGGAGAGAGTTCCCCCATTGAGTACAACTTTCTAGCATTTATCGAATGTAATGTGAGCAAAGAAGATAAATATTATCATGAAGATACTCATGTGAATGACACTTTCGAGTTCGTTTTGTGTGAATCCCAAGTGAGTGAGGGTGAAACTAGTAAAGAGGAGGAGATAAATGTGAGAGAGTTGCAAGTTGCCTTTAATGATTTGTATGAGGAAGTAGTAAAGGTGAGAAACGCAAGCCTAAAGTTGTAATCTAGGTTGAAAGAGCGCGCCTTAGAATATAATGATGCATTGATTGAGGATCTTAGGGCACAAGAGAAGACTCTTTGGGAGAAACTAGAATACGTTGAGGGTGAGAGAGATAGTCTTCGTGGTTTGTTGGAAGCTTTAAAGAAATATATTCTAGAGTATGAGGAGTCTAGGCATTTGCTTGTGTCTAGTATTAGTGAGCTTGAGGAGAGATTGAAAGGCTCGAGTAAAGTGATGTTTTATTTGGAGGCAAGGTCGAAAAAGTTTGATAGGATTTTGGGTATCCTCTAAATCAAGGATGATAAGTGTGGAATAAGCTTCGATGATTGTATTTCACCCATTCCCAAATCCAATGCCAATGATGTGAGAGAGCCAACTAGGAACGTTAGGAAAGGTCCACATTTGGGTTACATTCCTCCCTGTGTTTTCCCTTGTAGTCATTGAAATAGGAAGGGTTAGCTTAGACGTTATTGATATGACATTAAAAATGCTCCTAGGAAGTTTACGAATGAAGTCATTCAGGTTCCCAAAACCCCCATGCATCATTTCACACCTTTTGGGTTAGGAAACTATAATTAGTGTCTTTAAAAATTAAACTTCACGACTCTCATTTGGTTTCATATGATACTTCTCATTCCAAATCTAAAGGATGATTGTTGTTGATACCAAATTTAGTCTGCTAACATGGACCAATCACATGGACACACGTGTCAATCTACATGGCACTCACAAACACTTGTTGAACAACATACTAACTCGGAGGAGCTTAAACTCCCCGACCAACTCAGGCGTTCCTAGCAGCATGGATTGTGTCGAGGAACTTTATTGTACCAATCTACTCAACCCCCGAGAAAATCAAGCGTGTCGAGCAGCTTAGGCGGTCCGAGCTACATAAGTGTACAGCGTATCCAAATCAGAGAATCCAGGATATAACTGTGCATTAAATGCTCATTATTATCGTACAGATGTACATGCCTATTGGACAACTATGCATTATTCTTTCACATGTACAACCTCAAGGCTATAAATACATTGTAACCTCCTCATTAGAAGGGGACTCAGAATTTCTTGGTAAACCTATTATCGAGAATTCTATAAACAGTCAGCAATAAAAAAATACAGTGGATGTAGGCCATTCTTACAAGGCTGAACCACTTTAAAAATCTTTTGTCTTATATTTATATATTAATTTTTATCTGTGATTAAACAATTAGATCAAATGTAGTTTTTTACATCAATAGATTGGCACCGTCTGTGGGAAACGACTGTAATTATCATTTTTCATAAAAATAATTCATCACCAATGGCTGAAAATCCCGAATCCAGTAATCGAAACGCTGGACACCCCCTAAATCCATCTGCTCCCCCAAATGTTCAAGACATGGCTAGCATAATGGCTAATCTAGCCCAAGGCCATACAGCCATGCAAGAAACTATGCGACAACTCATACAAACTGTCTAAGGTGGAGTATCTACTCATTCAGGACAACGAAGCATTCAAAGAAATACCCGTTTACCTTCTTCGCGTACTAGGCGAATGTTAATCCCAGAGGAATCTCGATCCAGACGTACCGATTCATATTGTACTGAGAGATCTAATGATTTTTCTTATCAACCTGGTTGAACATCATCAGTACAAGCTACAAATACTCAACAAAACATCACTCTCTCTCAAGAAAGGACTAGTGCATTAGAGAGGTTAAGCAGGGTCTCTCCTTTTGATTGTTTGGGCCCTAGGAGGAAAAGAAGTCCTCCTAGGATTGTGTTGAGGAACTTTCAATGATCATCCAATATAAGGGAGGGTTCTTCCCAATCACGACCAACTGCTCATAATGAAAGATCCCAGGAAGCAAATTCAACACGATCAGTTGCTCGAACCAATAGGCCCGAGGAGGGAAATGATGCATGGAAAGGCTCTATTCAAAGGTTGGAGGATAGACTAGGGGAAATGCCTAAGGCCAAGAATCCTCTACAAAGAACTTTTGCCCAAGGGACACCTTTTATCCAGGCAATTATGGATTTTCCCACACCATCAAAGTTCAAAGCACCTCTTGTGACTCCTAAATATGATGTCCTTCATATAGAACAATACCAAGATGCTGCCGATATCTATGCCGTGCCAGAAGAGATGAGATGCAGGGCATTTTTGGGAACTCTTACCGGATCTGCTCAAATATGGTACAATAATCTTCCTCAGGGGAAGATTTCAACTTTCTTTCAACTGGCCGAGCTTTTTATTAGAAATTTCTATTTTGGAGCAAAACCAGTTAAGCGAGTAGCTCACCTGTTAAGTGTTAGACAAAAAGCAGGTGAGAGTACCAGGGATTATATAACTCGTTTCAATAATGAGAAGCTCAAAGTTATTGATTACGAGGAAAAGACAGCGATTACTACTCTGATGAGCGGATTGTTGCCAGATAAATTATACTACACTCTCGCCAAAGATCCACCTGGAACCATGGCAGAACTAATGGCAAAGGCAGCGAGATTATGAATGCCGAGGAGGCTATGGATGCGAAGAAAAATATGGATGCCAAAGAGACCAAGGTGGAGGTTTATAAGGCTGAAAAGAAAGAGCATAAAAAATGGTGGCAACAAGCAGTCAAAAGTAAAGCCAACATGGGAACTGTTGAAGAAATTTGAAAATTATACTCCTTTGAAAGTAGACATAAACCACGTTATGGAAGAAATCAAGAACATCGAGGAGCTAAATTGGCCAAAAAAAATGAAGACAGATCCTGACAAGAGGAATAAGACCAAATATTGCGAGTTCCATAAAGACCATGGTCACATGAACAAAAATTACATAGCTCTTCAGAATGAAATCGAAGCACTCATCAGACGAGGAAAGCTGGCCAAGTATGTTGATCGTCGAAATGATGGAAAGAGCAACGACCGAGAAAGACAAAGGTCTAGATCTCCTCGTCGAGCAAAAGAAGATAAGAAGAGAAGCCACGAAGAGGATCCAGATGATGACCAAGACGACCCCGATCTCCCCAAAAGACCAAAACAACCAGAAAGTGAGGTATTTTCTATCCATTTTGGATCATTTGAATGTAATGTCATTACAGGTGGAAATGAAGGAGGCGGAGATATGACTACTGAGAGAAAAGCCTACCTTAATGAGGCTCAAGCTTGCTCGTACATTCAACGGATAAATCTGGCTGAAGATGATCGCCCGAGGAAGGTGAATAAGGATAAGCTGGTCATTGGTTTCTCTAAGAACAACTTGGCATGTGTACTATATCCTCATGATGATCCATTGGTAATCAAGATGAGAATGAGGGAAGTGGTGATTTCACGAGTACTGGTGGATAATGGTAGCTCAGAAGATATCATGTTCTATCCGTGCTTTGACAGTTTAAATCTAAAGCTATCCTAGTTGGAGCCATATCATAGGCCCCTCCTTGGTTTTACTGGCGAGAAGGTTTTCCCACTTGGGACGATCAAGTTGGATATGCTTATCGGTACATGGACTGCTTGTCGAACATAAAGAGTACGCTTTTTTATAATGGATAAAAATGTCTAGTCAACTTACAACATCATCATGGGAAGAGTAGGTCTGAAGAAATTTGAAGCAGTACCATCTACTGCGCATCAATGTCTAAAATTCCCAACCAATTTTGGGGTGTGAGTTGTGAAAGGCGACCAAAAAGTAGCTCGGGAATGCTACTATTCATCTGTCAAGTAGGAAGAGCATGAAGAATTTAGAAATAAGACTACCACCTACCAAATAGAAGATGAGGAGATTTAAACATTAGACCCTAGAGACGAGTCCCAACTCGTGAAAGGGCAGGTTATGGAGGCTACTGAGAATGTCATTCTGGACGACGAGTATCCAGAATGAACAACTCAAATTGGTGCATCCTTGGATGAGTCAACAAAACAAGAATTGATAGCATTCCTAACGCGAAGAAAGTAAACTTTTGCGTGGAGTCATGAAGACATGCTAGGAGTAGATCCAAATTTCTTATGTCACGAGCTCAATGTGAACAAGGAAATCAAGCCAGTAAAGTAGCGAAGAAGAGTGTTCAGCCATGAGAAAAATTAAGCTATACAGGAGGAAGTAGAGAAGCTGCAAAAATCCTCTTTCATTGAGGATGTTAAATATCCTGACTGGCTAGCAAATGTGGTAATGGTAAAGAAGAAAAATAACAAGTGGAGGATGTGTGTAGACTTTACCGACCTCAATAGGGCATGCCCAAAGGATCATTTTCCTTTGCCCCAAATTGATCAACTGGTGGATGCTACCTCGGGGAACGAACTAATAAGTTTCATGGATGCTTATTCTGGTTATAACCATATTAAAATGAAGCCTGGAGATAGGGAGAGTACCTTATTTATTACCCCAAGGGTAACTTATTGTTATAATGTTATTCCTTTTTGACTTAAAAATGCAGGTGCTACCTATCAGCGGTTGATGAACAAGGTGTTTGCAGAGCAAATCGTTCATAACATGGAGGTTTATGTTGACGATATGCTGACGAAGAGAAAGAAAACTGCTGATCATCTAGTTGATTTAGGCCAGACCTTTGATCAACTAGAGGAATATCAAATGAAGCTTAATCCCACCAAGTGCATATTAGGAGTACGAGAAGGCATGTTTCTCGGATATATTGTAAATCAACGAGGAATTGAGGTGAACCCTGAAAAGATCAAGGCTCTATTGGAGCTACGATCTCCAATGACGATGAAGGATGTACAAAGCCTCACAGGGTGAGTTGCATCACTTAACAGATTTGTGTCACGAGCAACTGATCGATGCCTCCCATTCTTCAAAACACTCCAAAAGACTTTCGAGTGGAACGACAAATGTGAAAAGGCTTTTCAAGAATTGAAGAAATACCTGGGAGCACCTCTATTGTTGTCTAGGACAGTAATGGGAGAAAGACTATACTTGTATCTGGCAGTCTCAGAAAATACAGTAAGCTCGGCGCTAATAAGAGTGGAGGATGGAGTGAAAAAACAAATTGATTACACTAGTAAGGCCTTCCGAGGAGCAGAGACCAGATATCCAAGGCTGGAAAAGTTAGCACTGGCATTGATCGAAGCAAGTAAAAGAATGAGGCCATACTTCCAAGCTCATACTATAGTTGTGTATACAGACATGCCATTAAGGCAAGCTTTGCACAAACCAGAGAAATCAGGAAGATTGATGTATTGGGTTGTAGAATTAGGAGAATACGATATAGTTTATGAGCCTAGGACGTCACTTAAAGGGCAAGCAGTGGAAGATTTTATCGCAGAGTTCACCTATTCAGATACCTCCGAAGAGCAGAGCTTTAATACTGACCAGCCTGTGGATGTTATGGGATCATCAAACTTAAGCTTCGACCAACCCCAGTCGGTAGACGAGAAAGAGAATCTGGTCGACGAGAAGCAAGAAGTACTGGAGGAGGATATAAGGAAGCATCAAATATTCCACCGAGGAACTCTGTTTGACCAAGAGTTTGATAATGAGATACCTGTGTGGAACTTGTATGTAGATGGTTCTTCGTGTACTACATGCAGTGGAGTAGGGATTGTTTTAAACAGCCCAGATGAGATTGATGTGGAATATGCTCTGCGCTTTCAATTTAAAGCTTCTAATAATAAAGCTGAATATGAAGCAATGATTATTGGTCTTAGTTTGGCAAAATCCATGAAGGTTGAGCATGTTATCGTATTCAGTGGCTCACAATTGGTCGTAAATCAAATACTGGGGGTATATGCAGCCAAAGGAGAATTAATGATGAAGTATCATGCAAAAGAAATGGAGATTGTATCAAGCCTATTCACAGTACAGTTAATGAGAATACCAAGATTGGAGAATGCAAGAGCAGATGCCTTAGCTCGGTTAGCTTCAACAACATGTACTGAGCTAAGAAGAATAATCCCAATAGAAGTCTTGGCTAGTCGGAACATAGACGAAAATATGATGATGAATTTTATTACCCTTGATTTAAGACCATCTTAGATGGACCCCATCAGGGCATATATTGAAGAAGGAGCTTTGCCAACTGATAAACTCACAGCCAAGAAACTGAAGTTTAAAGCTGCTCGTTATGTATTGACTAATGGTATTTTATATAGACGAGGAATTATAGCAGGTTTGTAAAGATGTGTGCATCCCTCCGAGGTGAAAATTTTTTATTGAAGAGGTCCATGAAGGGTCCTGTGGAGCCCATGTAGCAGGTCAGACACTTTTGCAAAGAATAATGATGCAGGGATATTATTGGCCAATGATGAGGGCTGATTGTATAGCCTATGCCAAAAAAATATGACAAATGTCAGCTCTTCTCTTCTATTCGAAGAACTCCCTAAGCATTATTAATACCCATTACTTCCCCTTGGCCATTTTCCATGTGGGGAATAGACTTGGTCGGGCCACTTCCAACGACCAGGGGAAGATTTAAATATCTCGTGGTCGCTGTGAATTACTTTACTAAATGGGTGGAAGCTGGGCCTCTTATTGATATGACATATGACAAGGTGTATCAATTTATTTGGAAGAATATCATTTATAGATATGGTCTTCCCCATGCATTCATTACTGATCATGGAACCCAATTCGACAACGAGGAGTTTGCTGCGTATTCTCATCAGTCAAACATATTGAAAACCCATTCTGGACCAGGCCATCCCCAGAGCAATGGACAAACTGAGGTGACAAACAAAACGCTGGTGAATGGTTTGAAAAATGACTGGATGATGCAAAGGCAAATTGGATTGACTAGCTACATTCTGTGCTGTGGGCTTATCGTATAACACCACGAGCACCAATAGGAGAATCTCCATACATGTTGGCATTTGGAAGTGAAGCCTTCATACCAGCTGAATTGAGTTTGCCCATGCACAGAATACTGAATTTTAATTCTCGTATTAGTGACTAGATGAGAAGATTAGACTTGGATATGCTCGAGGAAGTTAGAGAATAAGCAGTAGTCAGGAATGCTGCATAACAACAACGAACAACTCTGTTCTATAACAAGAGAGTAAAGAAGTGTGATTTGAAAGAAGGGGACTATGTGCTCAAGAAAGTAATTCAAAAGCACAACAAAATGGAAGCTAACTGGCATGGACCCTACAGAGTAACAGAAGTTGTTCGACCGGGGACATATATGATTGAAACTTTAGAAGGAGAAGAGTTTAAGAATGCATGGAACGCAGAGCATCTGTGCAAATATTATCAGTAATTAAAATCCCTATGTAATGCAGGTTTCTTCAATATGAATAAAGTTTTGGATGTTTTACCCAATTCTCTCCTTTTGTTGAAATTTTTCGGAGTACTATAGTGCTACACACTACGCATCAAGTTCGGAATAATCACCCATCAAGTCAAAAATCCACCAACTCTGGTTGGTCGGGAATTAAAATCCACTAACTCTGGTTGGTCGGGAATGAAAATCCACCAACTTCGATTGGTCGGGAATAAAAATCCACCAACTCCGGTTGTTCGGGAATTAAAATCCACCAAATTCGGTTGGTCGGGAATGAAAATCCACCAACTCCGATTGGTCGAGAATTAAAATCCACCAACTCCGGTTGATCGGGAATGAAAATCCACCAACTCTGGTTGGTCGGGAATTAAAATCCACCAACTTCGGTTGGTCGGGAATGAAAATCCACCAACTCCGGTTGGTCAAGAAATTAAAATCCACCAACTCCGGTTGGTCGAGAATTAAAATCCACCAACTCCGGTTGGTCGGGAATTAAAATCCACCAACTTCAGTTGGTCGGGAATGAAAATCCACCAACTCCGGTTGGTCGAAAATTAAAATCCACCAACTCCGGTTGGTGGGGAATTAAAATCCACCAACTCCAATTGGTCGGGAATAAAAATCCACCAACTCCGGTTGGTCGGGAATGAAAATCCACCAACTCCGGTTAGTCGGGAGTGAAAATCCACCAACTCCGGTTGGTCGGGAATTAAAATCCACTAACTCCGATTGGTAGGGAATTAAAATCCACCAACTCCGGTTGGTCGAAAATTAAAATCCACCAATTCTGATTGGTCGGTAAGCCAATTTTAATCAACTCCGATTGTTTAAATCAAGCAATAAAATGGAATGTAAGTTGCTCTATTGCTTAGTATCAAAAAATGATTACAATTAGATAAGTATGTCATAAACATATATATACTTACCAAACAACAAGCGAATACATTCTGTAAATTACTTAGAAGAAAATGAGATGACAAAAGACCAAAACTTTTCATTCAAATCGAGAAGGATTACATATGCTGAAAAAAGAAAAAAACCATTACATGAAGATCCTATTCTACTGGTTTCTTTCCTTATGCCTTTGAAACAGGATCTACTCCAGCAGGAGGATCATCTAAGGAGTAAGGGGAATTTATGAAGTTCAGATCTCAAAGCATCCTCACATTCATCACAGATGGCCGATCAAGCAAGTGCTTCGAGCGAGATATCTCAAAATTAGAATGAAGACTGTAGTCATCGAGATACTTAGAAATTAAGCACTGGGGAATTGCCCGAGTAGGAATCCAGATCATATCAAGTTTGAATGGCGGCACGGGTAACTCGAGCAATCCAGGGTCATAATAATCCCATAGATAATGGCCCTGCTCCAACTTTAACACCCCCAGGGCATTCATCCATCCTTGCTTGTAACCCTCGTTATTTGAATTCTGGATACGATCATCGAGATGATAAAGGGCTTCATTATATCCATCCATCCAAAACTCTCTAGGCTGTTTGTGAAACTGGTAAGTTAACCTCTCCAGTTGCTCGTGCAGGTTCTTCACTAGAAGTTCTTTATTCTCCAAGGCAGATCTTTATGTGGAGAGTTTCTCGGTGAGGTTCAGAATCTTCTTGGATATCTCTGATAAAGCCTGATTCTTCGCCACTAACTGGAATGCTTGATTCTCCAAGGCTGCCTGTGTTCTAGCTTCTTCAACAGTAACCCGAGCAGCCCTTGCTCGTCCCCGAGAAGATCTTGCTCATTCACGAGCAGAAGTAGAGGGTCTATTCCTCTTTAAGGTTTCCAATTCATCTCTTAAATTGGCATTTTTGACCTCCAAGAGGGAGAAACCTTCGTCATTAACAGGGACCAAACCCCCGAGGTAGATGCTGCAGATTTCCGTTGGGATATCTTTCCTCGCAAAACATTATTTTCATGCTCCAGTAGTTTCGCGATTTGCCTATGATCCTCGACCTCAACCTTGAGAATGTCTGGCTTGGGTCGTCCTAGATTTTTTCCCTTATTGGTTTCGTCTTACATCAACATTGTGGACTTTACTTTATTTATTTTCTTAATCACCTAGATGCATGTTTAGGATTAATAATATAAAATTGGGTTAAGTAAAATTGGTTCACAAAATTGGTACGAATTAAAATTTGAAAGAGTTTATTTTTGGAAAAATTGTTTTCACCTAAAGCACACATAGAAAAAAGGGCCTGCCATAGCTTTCTTATGCCGAAAAAACTTTTTTTAAGTTCCTCGTTGAAGTAGAGTCCTTAAGTTTATCTATTTCGTTGGGGAATTCTACCTTATTTTGGTCTTGCTCGTCTTACATGGGTTGTCCTACGTGGAGGTCAGAGATGGCTCGCCCTTTAGTGGAAGTCTACACGACATATGTGATTTTGGATTTAGATAACATGAGCATCCACTTAACTATTCAACTAGAGAGAACGGGTTTCTCAAAGAGGTATTTTAGGGGATCTATCCTGGATATGAGTTGTATGCTGAAGGTCATCATTAGTGTTGTAGTTTAAGAGTGATCTATATAAAGGATACCCAAGCCATTTCCAAGGTGTTGTATCTGAGCTCATAGGAGATTAGACTTTTTCTGACTTAATAGATGTCACATTCATTTTGGAAATTCTGTATGTAAGGGGACAATATAGCTCTGATCATTGAATATGGTTATGTATAGCATAAATGGTTATCCTAGATGAGGAGGAACTACCACCGATGGACAAGTGAGGTACTCTTATATTTTCTCAAATGCATCTTGGAATTGAGCATTCCATTTTTGTGATGTGTCCTTCTAGAGTATTTGGAAAAGGGTTTCATTAATGGCGGTGAACTGGTTAATGAACCAACTTATGAACTGTACTTGGCCTAAGAATCCTTTGATTTCCTTTTCTATTATTGGTGGTTCCATTTCTTTTATGTCTTTGACTTTGGTAGGGTCTACCTCAATTCCATTTTTACTAAAGATAAAGCTGAGCACCTTTCCTTTAGTGACTCTAAAGAAACACTTTTGCATATTTAGCCTCATTTTGAAGAGGCGTAACCTTTGGTAGAATTTTTGAAATGCGAGGACATGTCCTTTTCATTCTTTGGATTTAATGATCATGTTGTCCATGTAGACTTCCACTTCCTTATGAATAATGTCATGCAAGATGGTTGTGGAAGATCTCTAGTAAGTTGCACTAGCTTCTTTGAGATCTAATGGAATAAGCGTATAACACTATAACCCACAGTGGATAATAAACCTTATTTTCTCTTGATTCACAGGGTGCATTTTTTTATGGTTAATCCTGTGAATCCCTCGATGAAGGACTTGAGCATGTTACTTTCTATAGTGTCTTCCAGTAAGTCGATGTGTGGTAGGAGGAATCAAGTTTAGGACAAGGTCTACTAATATCTCTGTAGTCTATGCACAATCAAACATTGCCTTTTGTTTTGGGTACTGGTACTATGTTGGCTAGCTAAGTAGGATATTCGATCATTCGGATGAGTCCAAAACTCAGTGAACTTTTAACTTTTTACATTACCTTCAAGGAACATTTGGGTATTAGTTTACAGAGCCCTTGCTTTATGGTTTTTTCATACTGGAAGGAAGATCGATGAGCTCCTTTTTTTTGTGCTATCAAGGTAGGATCCTATTTGTATTTATTTTAGCTTTTGGGGAGTTCCTATGTTTATGGTTATTGTGTCATCCTCATTGGGAAACATGCGCCTATTTTTACTTTGATCAAGTTTTTGCAAGTGTTTTAAGTATTTAAAGTCCGCAGAGTTATCATTATCAAGGATGATTTCTAATCCATTATTGGATTCATTATCATCACAAGTAACACACGAAGGAAAATACAGGAAATCGCTATTTTATGTAGGAGCAAATATATATTATTATTATTATTCATATATTAGAATTTTATTATTATGTCCACCCTAGTCGGATTCCCTTCGGAGCGTGGACAGGGTGCATCTTTTTCGGGGTGCTCGACCGTCGTCATTGTGGGGGATAGTGTGAACAGATAGAGTGGCCAACCATTTTGCTCAAAATAGTTAAAAGAATGTCGCCGCATCGAGAGAATGACATCAAGTCTAATACTAACGCTTATGAAACCAAATAGTTTAAAGGTTCAGGGACTAAGTTATGGAATGGGAAGGTGTTAGGCACCCATCCCTCCCCTTCAATCTCTCATTGGAAAATGATATACTTCTTATTCTAGACTCCATGATGTGTGTGCACAAGTTTATAATATAAACAGTGGATAATGAAATCATTCAACCCGCGTCATGGAAAGAGACGTAATGAAATCATCTATTAGAGTCTTACCATAAATAATAGTTAAAAATATAATGTGAATGTTAATTGAATCACCAATCACTATGGAAGAGCAAATGTATGTATTAGACGAAGCACATGAATATAAGAAAGATGAGATTAATAAAAAAAATCCATACATACATATATATATATATATATATATATGATATGATATGAAATAAAAATATAAACATACATAAAGGAGGACCTGAATATCAGGATTGGCTAAGGATGTCTACATTGCCGACGGGGCATAAAATTCCATGTAGTTCAAAGATAGCATATGGTGGCGTTCTGTACATAAATCCAAACGGGGTATTTATCTTATGTGTGTAGGTAGAGCAAATGTGCTTTTAAGACTGTGATTGTGAAAAATAAATCCCTCCTTTGAAATTCATGAATAAACTCTCATTTTCGTCTTCTTAGGTTTTCTTATGAAAATAGATTATGTGAAAATACTACTAATAAAAAGTTAACCTTAATGGTTGTGATTTAATGCGACAAAAGTACTAAATATAAATAAGATGATTAATGCTAAAATGAAAGAATTAAAGAAAGGGATGGAGAATTCCACATCCTTAGGAATGCTTGATGTTGTCCTTCAGATGTAGATATGATGATCTTCTAGGGTACGAAAGTGGTATGGAGAGGTGGGGGAAATTACCAAGTGAGGTAAGGAAGTTATGGAAAGGATTGTGGATTTTTTTTTAGGAAAATGAATAGCTCGGAATTTAAGAGAATGTTCTCTAACTTGCAGAAAGGGGTGTTTAGTGGTTTGTATTTAAAATGAGGTCATGGACTCTATTTATTGGGAAAAGGGCATGTAGATCATCATGGTCCTAGGCCGGCTTATCGACATAGCACCTCAGGCGCACTGCCAATAGGCAGGGTCCCTAGGGTGCCTATAGGCAATCCGGAATAGGTTTTTTGAAAAAACAGGCATAAAATGCAAACTGCAAGTCCAAATCGCATGGGGTGGACCATTAAAAAGGGTATTCAGAGCCATTTAAGAATCCATTGAGCCACTCCTAATCCTAGAAGTTCAACAATGTCAAACGAGGCTCAAAAGTGCCCGATAGTATCTAGATGGTAGGCTTTTGGGAAATAATAAACCGTTCATCCAAATCGTAAGGTCGATTTGCACCCAAGTTGGAGCGTTGGAAAGGGAATTTAGTTCCCTTTGAGATTTCATTCAACTTTGTTAGGTTCGGAGGGTTGACTAGGGTCAAACAGGGGCTTGAGAATGCTTGATGACCCTTTAGAGTAAAACGGGTTGTTCGTCCGAACTGTTAGGCTGATTTGTGCATGGGATGTACTGTTAGAAATGGGATTTAGAGACTTTAAAAGATTCATTGTGATTATCTTATTCTAAGGAGTTTACTGGAGTGAAACAGGGTCCTGGATCACCCGGTGGCCTCCAGATCAGTTTTTGGGTAAAATGGACCGTTTGTCCCGACCGTAAGTTCAATTTGCGCATGGGATGGACCATTGGAAAGGTGATTCAGAGACTTTTTAATATTTATTGAGATTTATATTGAGATAGAGATTTGGCCAGAGTTAAATGGGGCTTGAGATTGATTGATGGCTTCAAGATCAGTACTCGGAGTATGACTTATGGTTTACAGTAAACAAGCGAGTGGTAGGGACCTAAGGAGGTGCTTATGGGGTCCTAGGATGGGGTGTCTACAAAGAGTTCCCTCTTAGAACAAGTGAATGCCATCGAATGATAGATCACCCCCTCGACGTTGGGGAAGAGGATTTTAGGTCAAGTTGCATACCTAGAGGATGAGGATGACTGATTCAGAGGGTCGAGGTGAATTTTACAGACTAGAGGATGGGGATGCCCAATTCAACGGGTTGAGATCAATTTTAATGACCTAAGAAGTGTAAATACAGATTCAATGGAATAAGATAAATTATGAGGACCTTGAGTAGGAATGACCAATTTTGCGGGTTGGGGTTTATTCTGAGGACTTTGAGTTGTGACTAATGATTATCTTGGCCGAGTTTAATTCTAAGGGATGAGATAGATTTTGAGGACCTTAAGTTATGAATAATGATTATATAGGCCAAGGTCAATCAAAGGACCTTGAGTTGTGACGATCGATTTTGTAGGTAGCGGTCAATTTTGAGGACCTTGAGTTATGATGATCGATTACACAGGTCGAGGTCATTTTGGTAACCTAAGGTTGGGATAACCAATTCTATGGGTCGAGGTCAATTTTGAGGACCTAAAGTGGTGATGATCAATTCTGATGGCCGAAGTCAATTCGGAGGACCTAAAGTTATGATGACCAATTCTGAAGGCCAAGGAAAATTATAAGGATCTAAAGTTGTAGCGACCAATTCTGTGGTCCGAGTTCAATTCTGAGAACATAAGGTTGAAACGACCAATTCTGCGAGCCAAGGTCAAATTTTAGGACCTTGAGTTGTGATGACCGAATCTTTAGGCCGAGGTCAATTCTCAGGACCTTGAGATGTGATGACCGACTCTATGGGTCGAGGTCAATTCTGATGACCTTGAATTATTGTATGGGGAGATAGATCTTCTTGGGAAGGCCTAAATGATTTTGGGTGAAGGCATAATTTGGGTTCCACTGGGGAATGTGTTGTCTTAAAATTTTGGTGGGGAATGTGTTAGTTTATGGTTCCTGCTGGGGAATTACATTGTTGGTTTCATTGGGAATATTGTGATAATAAGAGTGTAAGGGTAATCGTGTCGGGTATTTTTAGAGTTGTAAAGTGGTTTGGTGTTCAAAAATGATTTTCTTAAGAGAAAACATGGTTTAATATTTTTTAAGGATTTTTTGGAATTTTTGAGCATTTTTTCAATTTTTTTCGGCATTTGTATTTCTTAAGTAAATACTGATTATTTGCTGGGGATGCAAGTGACCTTATACCCTTGGGGGGTATCTTCACGGTACACAAGGGCTATGTGTATGCATGCGTAGATACATCGACTGTTGGCGCGTGAGTTTGGGTATATTTTGTATTTTGGAGAGAGAGTGGTGCAACAGATGAGCTGACATCCTCTTTTTGTTCTTTCCTTTTAGGATTTTCTTTGTAAATCTATCATTGTGATGTAACACCCCGTACCCCCGAAAATGAAACATGGCGTGCTACTACAATAACACTAAGCTAAAACATCAATAATGAGTATAAAGCATCTAAATGTCCACAATATAAATATAACAAATCCACAATTTCTTTTTCCATAACAATGATTACAATAAAGTTTCTCTCAAATATAAGATTTACCATTAAAATCACATCACTAATTTATACACCAAAATAAATAAATCTTCCAATCTGTCCTCTAAAATAATACTCCAAAATAATCCATAGGTTAAACATTGAATAAATTAGGGGTCAGGGTTTGTATAAAGAGGGAGAGGACATATAAAGGATATATTGCATTTTTGAGATGATAAAAGGTTAGTTTAAAAATCCTACCCAAGATCTCTATTTATAAGGAAAAAAGGAATTTGTAAAGGCTTAAACTCTTCAAAATAGATCTGTCGACTCAAATCTGGGCATAGTTGATCGATCGACTCCCTGGGTCAATCGATCGACCCTAACTAAACAACGACAGCTTTTTTTAAAATGAAAGGCTATCACTAAAACTTCTCTAAAAACTTCATTTTAAATCCAAATTCAAAAGCATTTGAAATACAAATTTTCAAAAATAAAATTTAACACATTTAAATATTAAAAATAATTAAATCCAAAATTTTATTTTCCTCGAACTTTCCATAATTAATTTTAAAATACCTATTTAAAAATCTGGGTTGTTACATACTTCCCCACTAAGAAGGAATTTCGTCCTCGAAATTCGATGAAACCTAATGCTCGAAATAAAATGCTACTCGATTATCTTTCCCAAAAATCACCATTCTAAAGTAACAATTCTAAACATCCCCACCACGATGCGTAATATGTCCTAAAAAATTCCTATCTCTAAATAAAAAATGTCTAACCCGCATGCTAGATCCAAAACCCAAGACTCGAGGATTGTCGTATACCAAAGCTTTGATATCATCTGTAACACCCCACATCCCCAAAAAAGACACGCGGCATTCTACTACAATAACACTGAACTAAAACCATTAATAATGAGTATAGTGCATCTAAATGTCCACAATATAAATATAACAAATCAACAATTTCTATTTCCATAACACTGATTACAATATTATTTCTCTCAACTATAAAATTTACCATTAAGATTACACCACTAATTTATACACCAAAATAAATAAATCTTCCAATCCATGCTCTAAAATAATTCTCCAAAATAATCCATAGCATCCCAACCCACCCCAACCTGCCACTAAAAGAAAATACGGGGACGTATAAAATATAACAAGAAAAAAATGCTAAAAAATAATTAGCACGATGAATAAATCACAACAATATGAACCGTATATACAAATCAAATCCAAAAGTCAAGCATTGTGTCAATATTAATTTCTCAATAACACATCAATAAGTCACCAGGCCTCCCCTCCACTCCCTTATGCATCTCAAAGCCAAATACTGGTTCGTGGGACTATAAGCGGATGCCCATTCTCTGTGCCATATTAAAATCTCATGACATGATGCTTAAATCAAAATATAATATATCACAATGAATCAATATCAATATTCCAACAATTTTTAGATTTCAAATGAATATCACAATTTAATCATGAGTTCAATCGACACAAAAAACAAACAGAATACTCTCGAGAGAATTTAGGAGTATATTGTGTAAGTCCCGCACCTCAAAATCATTACATGAATAGCCACATAAATTAAACTTCTAAATCTGGTCACACCATCATGTTCCTCTCGCGAAATTAATCCAATCATGTTCTAGCACTAACACGAGATAACCCAAATAGGCCTCCAAATCTAAGGTTAAACAATGAATAAATTATGGGCTAGGGTTTGTATAAAGAGGGAGAGGAAATATAAATGGTATATTTCATTTTGAAGATAATAAAAGGTTGGTTTAGAACTCCTACCCACGAATCTGGCTCCAACTCTTCAAAACAGATCTGCCGACACAAATCTGGGCATAGTCGGTCGATCGACTCCCGGAGTCGATCGATCGATCGGAACTGAAAAACGACAACTTTTTAAAAAATGAAAGGATATCACTAAAAAATCTTTACAAACTTCATTTTAAATGAAAATTCAAAACTGTTTAAAATCCCACTTTTCAAAAATAAAACTTAACATTTTTAATTATTAAAAATAATTAAATCAAAAAAATTATTTTCCTTGAATTTTGTGTAATTAATTTTAAAATACCCATTTGAAAATTCAAGTTGTTACATGTGACTGGAGGATCTTGGCATTGACCATGTCGTATGCTTGATTTAGTGACTTTGTACCTGGAAAAACAGACTCAAGAAGGCAAAAATGATGCATCTTTTTTTATTATCTAATTTAGTGACTTATTCTACATGCACTTTAATTTTTCGCTGAGATTATTTTATTTTGCAAAGAGAGAGATGATAATGAAAATGATTTTTAGGAAAATATTTATTTTAAAATAGGAGTAATAAAAAGTAATAACCCAGGGGTACTTTACAAAGTAAGGGTTTTTGGAAATTGGTTTTGGGCAAAAGAGGAAAAACATATTTTTTTCTAAAATAGGGGGGTTACCTATCAGCATTCCCTTTGACCTGCCTATCGGTGCACGGGTTTCAACAAATCACTACTAGGATTTTATTACACTTTCCTGTATACCTGTGGTACTCTGTAGGGTAGAGAGTTAAATGGAATTTCGGATTGTTTATTTTTCCAAGGGTTTTTGGATATAAAAGGAGAGTTAAGGGATGTGTTCTTTTCACATCAACCTTATTTTTTCTCTCATATATTCTCTCCTTTTCTCAAAATGGATATTCTAATGTGTGAAGAATTATCTTCCTACCTCAAAGGGTTAGATGCCATGTGCCTCTACAATGTCGAATATAGCACTTTTGGTTTGCGTTGAGTTTCTTTATGATGCAATCGGGCCATAGACTGGAATTTGCTAGCAGCGGTGGTACAATTCTAGTACTCTGAGGATAATGTCTTCCGTTACATCGTGGATGAGTCCTGCCCTAACTATAAGGAATTTTTGGCAATGTTGGGGAATAGCCCCAGTGTTGCAGCAACTCTACCTGATCTGTCTCATTTTCCTCAGGTATCTTTAGCTGATTTGATCCATATTTCACCTTCAACGGCTTGATTGCTGGTTCATGGAGGGTCTATTTCTGTTCCCGTGGTTAGGTATTTGGTGCATTAGAGGGACTTCGTTGATGCTGGCTTTACCAGAGCTATTATTTTGGGCCTGACTGTGAGGTTGTTGATAGTAGCAGGTGACTATACAGCTAATCCTCAGGTGGCTATGATAACGGCATACATGTCTTATTCGGTGGTGGTGTTGGTGGAGACCCTGAACGATCTCGATGCTTAGAAGGAGGATCGTTCCTATTTTCAGAGGGAGGGCTGGTGATGCTGTTTATGTGGCTTGCAGAGAGGTTTTGCCTGGCAGTCCCTCTTAAGTATCCCCTGTCGGGTGTGCTTAATCTCTTTGGCCTACCTTTATTTAGTTTTATCCCTTCAACAAAGAACTGAGTTAACTAGTTGGTGGAGCACGGGGCCTAATGTCTTCATTGCTCAGTTTCGTGGTCGGGAGACTTACATCCTATTTTGCAACTAGAAGAGTACTGGTAGGTGTAGCTAGTTATAATTTGACAGACTTCCTTTTATTTTTCTTAGAGGATTATGTGCTAAGATGGGTGGGAATAGATAGTGCCTCCTCGCATACCGAACTTCTTCTCGATGGAAGACTTGACTAAATCTTTATGGATGATATTGGGACCCTTGTGGCATTGTTTCCAGCCATTTTCCAATCCATCACAATCTGTAAGAGGGATTTGGCATGTGTTTGGGTACTATCTGAAGTGGTTGTGGAAGCAAATAGTTAGGATGAACTTGGAAGCTAAGGCTGGTCAAAAGTAGCTTGTGGCTTTTGACACAATGGAGGAGGGTGTTGTGGTTTCGACCAAGATTACCAAGGATTATCCTTGCATGGATATTGTACAGAGAATTAATCAGGAGTGGGAAACTTGGGGTCCTTCTAAAGTAGGTAACAACGACGAGGCAAAACTATTTAGATTTTAAGGACAGTCTTAGTGAATCTGGGGGAAAATTTGGGTTAGTATCTGGCATGTTTTAGAGTTATTCTACAATGCTGGTTATTTGGATTGGGTAAGTTGTTGGGAAAATATAGGTTGATTTAGTTATTGGAAGGGGGTGGTCCATTTGACTCCCTCAACTGATATTTCGTGTAATTGTTGCATTCCTTAATTTTAAATAAAAATGATTTTGACATATTTTTTTGTGTCTCTTGATGAGTTTTGCATTAATGTTATCTATACCTATCACTAAGGCATGGATAATCCTTTTGTTCATGTAAATGATAAGATGGACCTGCATTCTTAGGGGTTTAGTAAAGAATAGCATTTTGCGAAAAAGAAAGCGTCGCACCCATATATGTGGTATGGGCTGCCTACGTACCTCTGCGTGTTTTAAAAATTTGCGAGCTTTATTTTAAAAGAATTATATCTAGAGAATTAAGTCCCATGTAGTTCTGGGTAGGGGAAATAAAGGTTTTTTTAATGGATGGGGGATGGGGAGAATCGTAGCACACCGATAATTTGGATTAAGGGTAGAATTTCTTAAGACTGTCCAGATTGACTAGATGCATCATCTCTTCACCATCGAGGTCTATGAGCATAGCGGCACTTCCAGACAAAATATTGTCCATAACGTAAGGGCCTCACCAATTCCGTTTGAACTTCCCTCTAGGGTCCCCTACGATTTTCACAATTTGTTTGAGAGCCATGTCGCCTTCTTGGACATTGTGGTCTTTGACTTTCCTGTTTAATGATCATGCTATCTTACTATATTACCCCTATATGCGATATAGATCCCTAAGTTTATTTTCATCCAAAAGTGAGGGTTTGTCATAACATCTCTAATTCCAGTCTTCTTTGCTAACCTTGCTCTCGAGGATGACACATAAAGAAGGTACTTATATCTAATCGTGGAGAACTACTTCCATATCATATACTAGATAATAGGGAGTAGCCCCAATCGGTATTCTAATAGATGTGAGATTCGATCGGCCCAGTCTCTATAACTTTCAGTCATTTTGCTAATGATGGTCTTTAGGATTTTATTGTCAGCGTTGACAAGACCATTATTTTGGGGTCGGTAAGGAGAAGACTTGTGTCTTTAAATCCCACACTCGTCAACCAGGTCTGTGAACTCAGTTTCGAAGTGGATCCCATTATCTTATACTAAGTCACATGGAACTCCATATCGATAAATGATGTTCTTTATGATAAACTTATCCACTTTTTTGTTATTCATGAGTATTGTGTATGACTCGTCTTTAACCCATTAAGTGAAGTAATCGACGAAAACCAGGATGAACTCATGACCACCTGAAGTGTTGGGAGTGCCTTCCCTATAATGTCTATGCCCCGAGTGGAGAAGGGATAGGGAGAGGTCATGTTCTATTATTCATGGGGAGGTAAGCGTTAAATTTTAGCAAATTTTTGACATTTGAGGCATCTTTGAACATATGCAATTTAGTCTTGAACTATGGTAGTCTAATAGTAACTATGATAGATGATCTTCATGGCAAGCATGCGACCATTCATATGGGGCTCGGATTCCCCACTATGAATCTTCTGCATCATTCTTTCAATATCAGCCCTTGTTATGCAATGCAAATGGATTCCGTCAAAGTTTTTCTTAAAAAGTGGTTTATTACAGATGATGTACTAGGAAACTAGTTTGCAAAGGGTGACACAATATTTCTTATTTGCATCTCTGGGACATCTACTATGTTTGGGGAGGTTCTAAATGTTATAATACCATAATTGGGCCTTTTTGAGATCTTTTTCGGTAACGAGCTAAATATGGTAACTGTGGTAACAGTGGGTTAGCGTATCTTATTTTTGAGCTAGGAAAGGGACCATTGTTATTCCCTCAGGTATGTCGATCATGGAGGCCATGGTTATAAAGGCGTCAGCTAGACTGTTCTTTGCACGAGGAAGGTAGTACAAGGTGACATATTTGAACTAGGAGGTAAGCTCTTCTAGCTGGGCATGGAAGGGTAGGAGCTTATCGTCTTTGATTTTTCATTTTTTAAGAATTTATCTGATAATGAGGGCAGAGTCCCAGTAAACATCTAGGATCTTGATACCTTTTTGAAGGATATCTTAAGGCCTACAGTCCGTGCTCGTATTCGATCATGTTATTATTACAGGGGAAGTCTAGCCTGATGGAAATTGGTGAGTGGGAGTCATTATGGGAGATCAGGATCTTAACCTTTTATCCGTTCTTATTGACATACGTGTCAAAGAAAATTGGTCATTCGAGATTCTCTTAAGAGGTGTAATTAATGTCTTCATCTATGAATTCAGAGATCCAAACATTAGTTACTTCCATGGGATAATAAAAATGTATTTGGATATGGCCCCCTTCATGGATTTCTTTGTAATATATAAAATATTGAATTCATCTTGAAACATCAACCATCATGCCATTTGGCTTGATAGAGCGTGTTTCTCTAACAGGTATTTGATGGGATCTATTGAGGATGCTAGTATGATTAGAAAGGAAAGTATGTAGTGTCGTAACTTCTATATGATGTAGACTAAGGTGACATATCCATTCTCTAAAGAAGTGTAATTGAGTTTGTACCTGGACAATCTTCGATAAGCATAGTAGAAGGCTCTTTATTTATCGGATTCTTTAATGTATTGATCCAACAAAGGCCTTGTTGCAGTACCAATGACTATTATATACAAGAGTAGCGACACCTGGATTTAGAGGCATGAGAACTTGAGGTCCGGTGAGGTATCTATGGATTTGGTCAATGGCTTCTTGTTAGGCCTCGTTCCACACTTTAGTTGAATCCTTCAGGAGGAGTTTGAAAATGGGTGCGCAGAGGTAAGTTAGCTAATGAGCCGACTAATGTATTATAGTTTACCTAAAAATCCTTGAACTTCCTTCTCCGTCGGGGGTGGTGGAATCTAAAGTATGCATTTTAATTTAGTGGTATCCGCTTCAATTCACTTTTCACTAACCATGAACCCTAAGAGTTTCCCCTTAGTGACGTCAAAAACACACTTATGTGGATTTAGCCTCATCTAGTGCTGCCGCAGTTGTTCGAAGAACTTTCACAGGGTGAGAATGTGACCTTCCGGAGACTTGGACTTGATGATCATGTTGTCAACATAAACCTTGAGTTTTGTATGAATAAGGTTGTGCAGGATAGTTTTGGAAGCCCTTTGATAGGTAGCGCATACACTTTTTAGCCCAAATGGCATGATGGTGTAAAGAAAGTTCCCAATGGAGCGATGAAGGAAGTTTTCTCTTAAGGTTCATAGTCCATCTTAATATGGTTATTGCTAGAAAATCCATCACAAAATTGACTTCAGGGCATGGATGGTTGTGTTGTCCACGATCATGTCGATTTTAGGTGACATGTAATCATCTTTCAGGGATGCTTTGTTCAAATCTCAAAAGTCAAAGAACATGCAGACTTTTCCTCTCGATTTTAACATGGGGACGATGTTGGGATGCCATATAGGGTATTCGATTACGCAAATAGAACCCACGTTCAGCTACTTGACTACTTCCTCTTTGACTTTAAGTGACCATTCCATTATGAGTTTCCACAATTTTTGTTTCACTAGTTTACATTGTGGGAAGGTTAGGATCACATGTTGAGATATTTTTGGGTCAATTATATGCATGTATTCATAGGAACATGTGCAAATGTCTATGAACTCTTTCAGTATCTTTTCAACATTATGCACATTGATGCTCGTTGAGAGTAGACCATATCCTAATCTTGTGTTGGTGGCTGCTAGAACTAACATTAATAAAAATAGTCTCATCGCCACTAGTTTGAATGCAGTTATGTTGTCTATTTTTTAACTTATTGGGACCAGTTAAGAATTGTTCCTTCACAAAATCATTATCATCAAAAGCTTAATTAGAATCAATAGAATTAATGTAAGGCATAAGAAGATACTCAAAATTTTAATTTATTTTACTTTCAAGGAAAACAACATTGAGAAATGCATAAAAAAGATCTCAATTACATTTACATCAGGAAAAGGAGAAATAGAAACAAGTGTAGAGATTTCTTAGACAGGGTAAATATTAGGGTTTGGCTGGGCTTGAGTAAGAAGGACAGGGATAACATGCTAGTTTAGGAGAGGGATATTAGCAGTCATGATCTTGGCGAATGGGTTCGATGGTTCAATGTCTTGGTGGATCAGGGAGAGACTCAAAGGATTCTTTGGACTTAGTGTTAATAGGTCAAAGGATTCTTTGGAGTTGCTTCCCTCAGAGTGGTCAGTGATTTCTATAGTTTGCTCTGTCACAGGCTTCACTTCATATTTCTAGTCTTCAACCCAAGTGGGTTTGTCATGAAAGAAGATATCCAACCTTGGTTGCATGTTCTTATCAATATGGTCATATCACAATTTTAATAATATACAGAAGAGGAATCCTTAACCCTCCTTAATAAATCTTTTGTTCAAGGAGTCTCCTAAAATAATATTTTCATTCTCTAGGCATCTTGTCAATCGCAGTTGGTTGAGAGCTTTGAGTTCAGCCATTGAAGGTTGGTAGCCCAAAACATATGGAGGAAAGGCTTATTGCAAAACTATGCGCTCAATGATTCCCTTTTGACGTTTCCCTATCCCTATTTTGGGAATGAAATGCATGTTCTTAAACATATAAATTAAATTGATGTTTCCATGAAGACTCTATTCAGGGCATATATGATCTTTTAAGTTATCCCCTATTGGTACGGGTAGTGGATCAATTCTGAAATCGAAAATGAGCATGTCATTGGTCCCATGTTAAATCTCCAACACTAGATTGTTGGTATTGCCAATGTTTGAACTATTGTCATCCCCCAAAATAGTGATGACCTGACCTTTGACCAACAACTTTAGCTTTTAATGAAGATAAGAGGATACCCCTAGAATACTATGGATCCTTAGATGACCAAAAAGTATATTGAAGCATGTCAATGACTCAAAATTCTATCATAGGATTGATAGGGCCAGCCCCTAGTGTGAGTTTTATGGAACTTAATAGTTCTCAATGAGTGTTATAATAGGCACGCACGGTGATAGTTTTATGAGTGAGATCAATGGCTTTTAATCCTAAGTATTTGAAGGTTCCAAGTGGACAGACATTGAAAGATGATCCATTGTCGATAAGTGATAGTGGGACTATCTTCCCTAGGAGTTCGATGGAGATGTTGAGGGGGTAGTTGTGATCAGGTCCAAAATTTAATGATTTTTTATTCAAAAAAGGAGAAGAGTCTAGAATTGGTTAAGGATCCAACCATATTCATGACTTCTACGGGAGTAGTAGAGGGAAAAACTATGAGTTCAGTGAGGAACTTTATCTAGGCATTCCGATGCAACTGAGAGGATATGAAAAGTCATTATAAGGTTATGTTGGATTGGATTTTCTTGAGATGATCGAGGACTTTTCTTTCCTCAATGGTCATTTTTGGCATTGGGAGCTCTTCGACCACTCCCTTTCCTTTGTCTACATCGGTTACATGGGGAATCATATATTTGTAGTATGGCCTTGATTTGGTCATGTGGTTCATCGAGGCTGGGAAGAATAAGAATCCTATGGCTTCATCTTCTTAGGGTGAATGGATATTTTGTTGATTTTTTTCTAATAAATCATTAAAAGATATCATTGCACAAAAATTAGCAACTGAACTGGCTTCTTCTTGATTCGGTACAGTATTTGAGTTGTCATAGTTCTGCCCCCATCCGGTGGTGACGATGTCTTTCTTCCAAAAGTAGTCAATGCATTTAAGAACCTTAACAACTTCATCATATAAATCTTCCCATGTAATGGGGAAGTGTAGGATTAAAGGGACCAACCATTCATGATGTTTCAAAGAAGTGAGTAACTCAAAAATGCTACAGAATTCTTATGTCTTGTGAAACACATTGGCCATGATCTGTAGAACATCATCTAGACTAACTTCTTCTATAGGTACTACCCACTCATCTGATTCTCGAGCCCGCTTTTGAGCATCCGTAAATAGGCCACTGAATATCTGGTAGTCAATGGACATCTTGGCAGGAAACTTCAGCCCAAATTCTTAGAGTTGGTCTAACATAGCAGGGTGTTCCATGACTCCCCTATTAGATCGGGTGAAAATGGCCATACAAGACCTTATAAGTAGTGTCAGAGCTTGATCTACAAGACACATAGGGTGTAGGAGAAAGGACGGGAAAACCTTGAGAGGTTTAGGTGAGATTGTGGGGATAATGGGTGTTTTAATAAGAAAAATACGGGTAGAAGGGTCAAACACAGGGTTACAGTTCCATGTGTTGGAAGAGGGTTATGAGTAGTGTTTGTCTTGGGATTTACTGGCGAGGTGATGATACCCCGATCTATTAGGCCTCAAATCACATTTTTATATGGAAACACAGGTCGGTGGTGTGGACTATAACTTGGTGAAAGTCACTGTGGGCATCGGGTTTGATGTTCTTTGAGAGTGGCTTAGGTAATGGTGGAGATTCCAATGGTTTTATGACATTTTTAGCTAATAGATCTCGGTAACCTTTTGACAGGGGAGAATGGAGTTCAATGTACTCTTTTTTGACAAGGTTAGAGTAACTTTAGGTATCCCAAGAAGTTACAAGTTGTGGTATATTACTGATGGTTAAGTCATAGGCACTAGCGGGCTTTTCATACTTTTTCGGTGTAAAGTATCCGGTCAACTTCTTTGATTGAGACTCCACTTTTGTGAGACCTTCCTAGATTTCAACACCAACTTTTTGGAGGGCTCAAAATTATGGGTAGTATTGTCCTCCTATAGATGCTCGAATATGAGGTAAGAAATTATTCTTCACATTGATCACTTGTCCTCCTCTGAGTGCCTGTTAGTCATAATGGAAAATTTCTCTCTCACTTTACAATAAGGCTATTGACTGATTCCTAAGGGTTTTTCTTGAATAACTCTAGGTCTCGCACAAGACTTGTAATTGTACTGAGACATGAATAATTGGGCAACATCTTCCTAACTATGGATTATCGATTCTTCAAATCGAAGGGAACATTCTTTCATGGATAGCTGAAATATTTGGGGAATTATCTTTTTCGAGGCACTAATAAAGGTCATGGGTTAGTGATAGCTTCAAAGGTACACTGTTGGGGACCCGTTGCCCCCAAACTTCTCGATGTCTTGCCTCTTGAACTTTTCTGGCATACTGGCTTTGGGATAAGGATACATATGGATGTAGTCCATGTTATTATCAGATATCATGACTTTGTCAAACTTCTTTGATAATAATCTAAGTTCTTCCTTGACCTTATTCAATTCCTCTTCTTTGGGATACATGGGCATTAGAAGAGTAGCTCCTGACTAGGTGAGGTTTGGAATTGAGAGATGAGCCGATGGTGGCCCATTTGTATGTAGGGAATATGGGACATGCTGGTATTATTCTAATATCCAATCAGGCTCAAGGGTAGGTGGAACCATAGCAAGAGAAAAGGGGACCGCAGGTTCTTCAGGGATCTAGGCTCGGTGTCGTTACATTTCTTGTAAATCAGTTTGAAGATTGTTAATCTTCGCGCTGAGTTGGACTAGGACTGCCATCAAATTTGGATGAACATTAGATGCTTGGTTAGTGTTCCTTATGAAGAGATCGTGGAGGTAGATCTCGAATTCACTTAAAGTAGCAGAATAAGCGACGGAGGTTTGGGGTGACTTGATAGAAGATGCTAATAGGGAGCAATGACAAAGTTGGGTATGCGATAAACCTAAGAGGGAAAACAGTTCAAATTTATTTTTAAAGGAAATAGTGAAATTATTTTTAGTATTTTGGAAGGAGGAGAAAAACGTTTTCGTTATTTTTTGGTTTTTAGTAAGGAGGAAAAAAGGAGAGGAATCTTAACATGATTACTATTATTATTAGGTCTTCACTTGTATAAGGTTCTCTTAAATTCATGAAAAATGTCGAACAAGACCCGAGCTTGGAAAAATAAGGTTTAAAAATGAAAGACATAACTTAACTTATTTATAGGTTTAGGAACAAGGTCCTATTTTGAAAGGAAAAATAGTGCGGAAATTCGAGCTGTATGCCCACCCAAAATTTTGGCAGAGTTTCGCATGGTAACCTGTAAACTAATTACGAGTGTCATATATTTGACACCTATATGAGGTTTATGCACTTATTGGAATAGTGTAAGGGTTCCAGCCTTGGCATGACTTCTACGATATACCTCTTGCCTATAAAGGCAATCATTCATCAGTACGTGTGGATAAGCCATTTGATATACTTGAGTGTACGTGAATTTCCTCGTGATATACCTCATGGAGATTGTACATATGAGAGTGAATTCGATGTACTCGATGTACGTGAATGATTTCCCTTCTATATACTTACCGTCGTGAGTTCGGTCAAATGGTACTATACTGGGGAACTGTTCAATATACATGGAAGGTACAATTCCAATGGAAGGTGAGAGACATATCTCTTAGTTTAATCGTGCCCCAGTAAATCTGACATCCATCAAAAATTTCCCCCAGTATGGGACAAATTTTTTGTCAAATTTTCCATGCTCTCGTGATGTAGTGTGCAAAAATTCATGAGTCTTAATTAGTATCTTATGGAGATATGTTTTTATTTGCATGCTAAGTAAAGGGAGAAATACAATAATAAGGGGGAATATACAAGTATCATGAAAAGTAAATCTAGCATGGAGCATGAAGACTACAGTAAGAATGGTGATGGGGAAGCACGGGATATATACAAGTGAGTGAGTGACATGTGAATATATAATAGTGAATGAGATGTGTAAGGTGAGAGAGTGACATAGGAGTAGTGTGAGTGATCATGTAAACATATACAAGTGAATGTGTGTGCTAGTGATCCTAGGCATGGATTGACTACAAGTGGTGTGTGGAACATATGAGTAGAAATGTGTAAGTAGGTGAAGTGAATGCAGAGAATATATAAAACTGTGCGAAGTGGATAGGTGAGTGAAAAGTAATATATAGATGATAAGGGGGCATGGTAGATATAAGCATGAGGTAGATATACAAAAACTAAGTACATGAGTGAAGGGAATATACCGATGGGAGCATATACACACATGTAGAAAAGAATAACACCCATGTTAAAATAGAGCCTAGTCCTCTTAAAGTAATTCCCCGACAGAATATCCAATGTGGTCATCCCGGGGTCAGATTCCCTCTGGCGCGCACATGGGGTGCACCTTTTTCAGGGCTGTCGAACGTTGTCATTGTGGGGGATAATGTGAAGAGATAGAGTCGCTAGAATAATTTGCTAAAAATAGGAAAAAGAATGTTGCCGCCTTGAAAGAACAAAATCAAGACCAATACTGATGCTTACAAAACCAAATAGTTAAAAAGTTCAAGGACTAAGTTTCGAAATGAGAAGGTGTTATGCGCCCATCCAACCCTTTCGGTCTGTCATGGGAAAATGTAAATCTTCTCATTTTAGACTCCGTGATGTGTGTGCAGATGTGTATAATATAAATGGTGGACAATGGAATCATTCGACCCTCATCATGGAAAGAGACAAAGTGAAATTAACCATAGAAATGTTCCCAAAAATAATAATTTAAAAATATAATATAAGTGCTTGCCGACTCACAAGTAATTATGGAAGAGCGAATGAGTGTATCAGATGAAACACGGGCATGGAAAAATATGATATTCATAAAAAAAATACATATATAAGATATGTAATAAACATATAAACATGCATAAAGGAGGAATCGAATCTCAGGATTGGCCCAAGACGCCTATATAGACAATGGGGCATCAAAGTTCACGTAGTTTGAAGATAGCATAAGGTTGGGTTCAATCCTTGAATCCAAAAGGGGAATTTCTCTTATGTGTGTGTGTAAAGAAAATGTTCTTTTAAAAGTGAGAATGTGAAATAGAAATCCATCTTTTGGAATTTATGAATAAACCATGTTTCTCTTTCTTTTTTTTTTATGAAAATTGATTATGTGCAAATACTACTAATAAAAAGTTGAGATTGATGGATGTGATGTAGTGAGACAAAAGTACTAAAATTGAAATAAGATGATTAATTCTAAAATGGAAGAATTATATAAATGGATGGAGAATTGGACCTCCTTATGAATGATTGATGTTGACTTAGAGATATAGATATGCGGATCTTGCAATTATATGAAAGTGGAATGGAAAGGTGGGTGGAACTACCAAGTGAGGTAAGAAAATGATTAAAGGGAATCTAGGAAAATGGATTTTTTAGGAAATGGAACAACTCTAAATTCTATAGAATGTTCTCTAACATGTTGAGAGCGGTGTTCGTTGGTTTGTATTTAAAGTAAGATCATAGCCTTTATTTATAGGTCTAAAGGGTGTTCGGATTGGCATGGTCTTGGGCCTAACTATCGTCATAGAACCTCAGCCATATTGACAATAGGTTTGGTCTTTAGGGTTCTTATAGGCAGTCCAGAATAGGGTTTTTAGAAAAACAGGCATAAAATGAAAATTGTAAGTTCGAATCATGTATCTGGTAGACCGTTGGAAAGGGTATTGACGGACTTTTAAGAATTAATTGATCCATTCCTAAGTCGGGGAGTTAGCTAAAGTCAAATAGGGCTCAGAAGATCCCAATGGTCTCTAGATGAGACATTTTTTAAGGAAAACAGATCGTTTCGTCTGAACCATAAGGATGATTCATGCACGGGGGGTGGATCATTGGAAAGGTAATTCAGTGCCCTTTGAGATTTCATTCAGCTTTGTTAGGTTGAGAGGGTTAACTAAGGTGAAAAAGGTCCCAAAAGTGGTCGATGATCCTTGGGAGTAAAGCGGACCATTCGTTTGACTTATAAGGATAATTCGTGCATGGGATGAACCATTGCAAAGGTAATTTAGATCCCTTTGAAGATTAATTAAGATTATCTTAAGATAGGGAGTAGACCTGAGTCAAATGGGACTTGAGAGCATCCGATGAACTCCAAATCAGTTTTTAAAGTTTCAATACCCAAGAAGACGAAGGTTGATCGGTGTATACCATTGGAAGATCGTTCCCGTGGACTGCTCTGGATTGGCTCATTTTTCGTAGAAGAAATCTAGGACTCTTTGCGTCATACTTAGTTGATATAGGTAGTTTTTAAGCCAAATGTTTGTCAATTAATTTAGTGTTGAATATAAGTTTTGCCCTTTTAGTGATTTTTCGTTACTTCTTCATGTTACTTTGCATGCTTGATTTGGGAATTAAAATTTGGACTACATCTTTGTATGTACACCTAATTTAATGAAAGATAAAATTTGGTCAAATTTGATTTTTATGGGGCAAACTAAAATACAAATAATTCAGTAGAATTCATACCTTTTCAAATTAGTATCATAGTAGGTTATAGTAAGTTTATATAATAGGATTCCTGTGTTTGATGGGTCAAGCTAGATTTATTGGATAATTTGTATAATAGGATTCCTATGTTTGATGGGTCAAAATATTGTTATTGGAATGAAAAGATGAGGTCTTAATTAAAATCAACAGATGAACGTGCTTAGCTTGTATGTGAAAGAGGGTGGAAACCACCCATAGTGAATAACGACAATATCGAAAGTCTAAAACTTGTCTCTGCATGTACAGCGGATGATTTTAATTAGATCCATCACGCCTGACGAGTTCCTTCACATTACGACGTACACCACATCTAAAGAAGCTTGGGATACCCTCTAACTCACTCGTGACAGAACCAATGCTGTAAAAGCTTCTAAGCTGCAAAATCCTACTGCACAATTTGTAACGATCTTTATGATAGAGTCTGAATCATTTGATGAGTTTTATGCACCTCTATCATATAGAGAAAACTCTGTTTTCAATTTAAGTGAAAAAATCCCTGAGATGTGTGTAGTTAACAAAATTTTATGATCGCTTTCGACTCATTTTATTCCTAAGGTTACCGTTTTTAATTCATTAGGGATATTATATACTCTTATGTTTGAAGAACTCATGGGATCGCTTCAAAAATAAGAGATTGATAAGTTTCACAAAACTATTAAACCTAAGGAAAAGGAAGTTGCATTGAAAGTTGAATATAAAAAGAAAATGGAAGTGTCATTTCAGTCCAAGTATGGTTTTGACTTGGATGATTCAACCCTTTTTTTTTCAAAAAACATAGAAAAGTTTCTCAAAACTTAGAAAAGAAAATACTTCCAAAGAAAAGAAAAGTTTTGAGAAAGATAAAAAAATATAAATTGAGGAAGAAAAATTTTGAAAAAGAAAAGAAAGATTACCCAGAGAAATATTAAGAGAGATGTTATGAGTGTGAGGGTAAGGGTCTTAATGCTCACGAGTGTTTGACAAGATATAGGAGACAAGGAAAAGGCAAAGTTGTCATTAATGCCACGCTTACCAAGATCAATTTTCAATAGGTGGACTTCGAGGGCAAATCACCGCATGGACATAACTTCACTGCATTCATGACTAGTATTGTTAGTACATCTAGTGCACCTCACGCCGATAAGGAAGCTACTAAACATTATGCCATTGACAATGAGTCTAGTCATTCCCGTAATAGTGAGGGAGATGATGCCTTATGTGAGAATGAGAGTGACCTTCAATGAGCATATGCCAATCTTTATACTGAGTCCTTTAAAATGAAGAAATAAAATAAAGGTATAGCGGTTACAGTTTTTGCCTTAGAGAAGGAATTCGGAGAGTCAAGAGAGTGCGAGTCCTAAATGAAATTTTCCTTGAGAGAGAGGTCCATTTTAGTTGAGAGGGAAAATAGTGAGTTGACAAAAAAGTGGCTAGTCTTACGAGAGATCTTCAAGCGTCCATAGAGACTCAAGATAAACTTCAAGCCCTTGTATCCCAAGTCAAAAAAGATCTTAAACGTGTCCAGGAGGTCAAGATTCTTACAGAGGATACATCGAAGAAGGTTGGAAATATTATCCTCGTTCCTACTTTATGCTTAAGGGAGAGGCAAGTAATAGGTTACGGCGTTGAATCCACTTCTCATACCGCACCGAAACCAATTCCTAAACATGTGGTTGATCCTTATAGGCATTGACCTAAACTACAAAAGAGAGTTCAATCGAAAAAAGTGAACCAAGATAGGATCAAAAAAATTTATATTTGTAACGTTTACAAGAAGATAGGTCACCAAAAAGAGTTTTTTTACAAATTAGGTAAGACTAGACGTACACAAACTCCCGCGCACCATTATAGTAATTTTTCTAGTCTTAGTGAGCAAGTTAAGTTCCTTGTCACGACTTCACCAAGCTTAACTAAAGAAATTCAATGGATGACTATGTCGATTGAGAACATTTCTAATGCTCCGACTACAGCTAACAATAACAAGGGAAAATAAAAATTTACCTTCACTTGGGTTCTAACCAAGATGACAAAGCCCTTGTTGTGGGCATTGCTCTCAAGGTTCAAAATACATCCCAATGGTGTTTTGATAGTTGGTTCTCTAGGCACATGACATGTGACATATCCTTTTTTACCCACCTTGAGGATGGCAAGGAGGGTAAAGTCACTTTTAGATATATGAGTAGGTCTGGTATTATAGGGTAAGGATGTGTTATGATCCCCGAATACCCTAAACTAGACAATGTGTTGTACGTTAAAGGGTTAGAAGTGTATTAATTAGAATAAGTCAACTGTGCGATACAAACTTTGAGGTAAAGTTTGACCAGTGCGAGTGTAATGTTGATTCTCAATCCGGTGAACTTTTACTCCAAGGAGTGAGGGCCGAAGATAATTATTATGAGATCATTCCCAAGTCCACCTTTATGTGCAATAGTGCCACGGTCTCCTCTATGGACCTTTGCCAAAACGACTAGGTCATGTGAACTTTAGATTCTTAAGAGATTAGTGAAAAAGAACCTAGTTCGTGGCTTATCATTGCTTGGGAAATCAACTTCCTCGATTTGTGGACCTTGCCATTATGGAATACGAATTTGAAGTCCCCATTAGAAGTTGAATACACATACCACTGCTCATGTTTTGGAGTTAATTCACATGGATATTATGGGTTATACACGCTAGAAGAGTTTAGGTGGTAAGATATATATTCTCATGATGTTTGATGACTTTTCTAGATATTCTATCATAGGATTCCTTAGATAAATGTCCGATACGATTGGGTTCCAAACAACCAAGGGTCATGTCCTACAAAATCACCATGGTGTAACTATTAATCAGATGCATGGTGACAATGATACTGAGTTTAAATAATCGAAGGTGGGTATCTATTATTATGGAGTGGCATCAAACATGAGTTTTCGATCGTTCTTACTCCTAACAAAAATGGGATTATTAAGAGGAAGAACTGGAAGATACAAGAAATGGTTAGATCCATGCATCTTGAGAGTAACGTTCCTAGACATTTTTGGGTAGAGACAGTGAGTACCACATGCCATATGGTGAATAGGGAATATCTTCGTTCCCATACACGAAACACGCTTTATGAGTTATGGAAAGTGAAGAAGCCAAACTTATCGGATTTTTCGTGTCTTTGGGAGTACTTGCCGTAATACCCCGTATTTTTATGCTTTCTAAATTTGGGGATTTATTAAATTTAATGTGAGTTATTAATTTAATATACATCCGGAAATTAAATACTTTTAATTACTAACGTGACGAGAGTCAGTAATCATTGGAAACTTGATGAATATTACTAATGAGTAAAGTAATATAATATTGGTACTATTAAATGTCACGAGTGAATAAAATGACAATTTTGGAAATTTAAGTCGGGACGCGCCCGTGTCGCGTCGGGACTAAATATTGATTAATAAAAGTGAATAAATTATAAGTCGCTCGTATGGTTGTTTTGAGTGCGCCAAAGTGTCCAGAAGGATCGAGATAGTCAGAAAAGTGTATCCAGGGGTTTAGTTTGGGTCTCAGGGCATTTTTAGGCCTATTTAGCACCCCGGGAGGGCATTTTGGACATTTTGCATTTTGGACATTTTGGACATTTTGATTGTTTAGGTAAAAGCAAGAATACAACAATCCTAAAATAGGGCTCTATAACAAAAATGTTAAGCTGAAAGCGAAATAAGCCGTACAGATCCTAAGGACACTAGAACCTGATGCTCTGATACCACCAGTGACACCCCGCCTAATTAAATACTGGGTGATCAGTCCTTTATTAAATTAAAATCAAGGTGACGGTTGGTTCATTCTTAGCATCACCGTCGTAAAAATAACTTTACCAATTTAACACCCTAAATAATTTTGCTAAGTGCCAAAACCTTTTTAGACATTACTTTCCAAATTTTATTTATATAAACCAACATTTAAACTGGACATCATTCATAGATAAAGAATCACACAACAATTATCCTGGAATATATAAATCAAAATAACCAAACATTCAATTAATTAAATCCAACATTTAATACTTAAATGAAAAACATCCTGACAATACTAATCCCAAAGTGAAAATATTGGAAATAAATGGATTACAATATCCAATAAAATAACTAAATAATGGAAAGGGCGACACAGGCCCAACTGAAATAATAATGCTAGAAGAGGAATCAAGAAGTGAGGTCGTCTAAGCAAGAGGCCTGCAACTCCCACCTAAGCTGCAACGCGTTCCATCCAAAGGATCCTATGCAAGACGCCCTTGTGGCTGGGCACCTGTAATATATACATATATATACAAGAGGGAAAAGAAAATGGAAACGGGTCAGAGCCCGATTGTAAAAATGATTTAAAATTTGTTTAGCAAGTATTTAAAATGTTTACTGGCCAATGCAACAATATATTAGTGCGACACTCCCTTGAGAAATTCTCACCTCTCTTCTAATGTGCACACCTATCGCACTAACCTTCCCAACGGTTAAACTTATCTTATCTTAGGTTACTCGTAAGATTTAAATTGGAAATTCAACTGTTTAAGAAGTAAATTTCATTTAATAACAAAGCTCTCAATTTAACGTTATTTACTAATAAAGTTTTCCTATATCACATTATATCTTTCAACAAGTATTTCCAAATTGAAATCATTTATCATCTCTTACTTACTATAAACGCAGGAGGTAGTTCTCAAATTTTAGAATTTAAATATATATATTAAATACTCATATAATATATATTCTAACAGCACCCCACATAAAAATTATGGTGTGGGCATACTCTGCTATCCAGTCCCCGTATCACCCGTACTAAGGGAAATACAAGTTCAAAAGCACTCTCGAATTGCAGTAACATAAACACAAACAATATTGAGGCGAAGCATAGAGTCCCGGTCTCTAAGAGGTCAGCACATGCCCCCTCGTCTCTTAGGCCGTCTGACAATCGATCTGATTAGCCTGTACCAAAGGATCTCTATCTTCTAGGGTACAAGTCAACATCCCCCATAAAGGTTCCATCGAGATAAGACAGTCCCAGCGCGGTAACCTCAGGGATAGTAAGTAGCACGGGCATGATAATATATGCACAATCACATAGTCATATATATACAACACTTATTCACATTTCTCAATTTGGTGTACCCACAATCTATAATTATAACTTCTTGTTCTGAAGACATTTTACTCACCTATCCCGTATAACGGACTCATATCGTTTATTACGGTTATCTCCCTCTCGTGATCTTTAATGTAACCTCACCGTCCCAAATACTGAAATCATCACACCTACACAACCCCAAAAACTTTGTACTAATCTGAATTCCTAGAATACTGGTTTTCCTCACTCAAATTAACCGATTTCTAAAATAGGGGTAAAATAGGAATTTCCCTTAAAATTAAAAACCTCGCTCGAAAGACTTTTACTGTCGCTTGAACTACTTCGAGCGACTTGTCCATCTCCCTCGAACGACTTCGCGCAACTTGTCCATCTCTCTCGAACGACTTCGCACGACATTGAAATCTCGCTCAAACTACTTCGCGCGATATTGACATCTCACTCGAATTGCTTCGCGCGACATCGCGCGAACTGCACTGTTTCGTCTTCAATCTTTGGCAGATTCATTTTTCACCATCTTTAAGCCTAAAAACCTCTATAGTTTAATCCCAAACGTCTCCTCTTCAATCCCAATCAATAATATCATGATTATATAACACTAATAACTTCCTAGAATCATTAATTCATCAAAAATCGTTTAGATTACATAAAATCCCCAAATTAATTCGTAAGAACCCTAATTCCCAAATTTTCAATTAGAGAACCTAATCAACATCAATTTGTTCATCCGTATTAATTCCAAATTTCGTAACACAACCTCTACATATGAAGGGGTTTCCAGATTATCATATATATCATTACTACATGAAAATTTTCCTATCTCCAACATGGGTTTTCTTCTATGAAACTCATCCTAATCATCCCTAGACTAACATGAATGATGCATTAACAAAATTAAGCAAGATAAATACTTGCCTAGAAATTTGGTTCCTGATTTGTGGAAGAAGATGGTGTGTTCATGTTCCTCATCGCGTGATCTACGATTTGGTGGTGACGGCGGTGCGAACGACGGAGTTTTTGGCCTAAAACTCCTTGAAGAGCTTCTCCACTTCTTCTCCAATGGCCGTCTTTTGTTTTTGGTTGTGTTAACCCTAGATGACAACCCTTAATATATGATTTAACCTTTGTAAATTCGTGGGTTTAATTACCTAAAAAAGAAAAATGTCCAAAATGCCCTCCTGGGGTGCTAAATAGGCCTAAAAATGCCCCGAGACCCAAACTAAACCCCCGGGTACACTTTTCTGACTATCTCGACCCTTCCGAAAACTTTGGCTCACTCAAAATGACCATATGAGCGACATATAATTTATTCACTTTTATAATACGGGCGCGTCTCGACTTAAATTTCCAAAATTGTCATTTTATTCACTCGTGACATTTAATAGTACCAATATTATATTACTTTACTCATTAGTAATACTCAACAAGTTTCCAATGATTACTAACTCTCGTCCCGTTAGTAATTAAAAGTTTTTAATTTTCGAATTTATATTAAATTAATAACTCACATTAAATTTAATAAATCCCCAAATTTAGAAAGCATAAAAATACAGGGTATTACACTTGTTATATCTTGATAGATAAAGAACACATAGAAAAGTTTAACTCCTTAAGGGATGAAGGGATATTTATAGATTACTCATCGACGAGTAGGGCTTGTAGGGTGTTTAACCTTACAATCTCTAAAGTTATGGAGTCAATAAACATCACGATTAGAGATGAAGAGCTATGAGTATCTATTGCTCCTAGCCCACAGTGTGAGGATGATGCACCCCTTGGTGACAATCCCATCCTTTCTCATACTAACTCGGTGGACCCTACTACTGATTTAGAGGATCCACCCACTTAGGTTTGAAAGAGTCATGACCATTTCCACTATGCTAAGTGATCCCACACTAGGTGTCAAGAATCGTGCTCAACTCGATAATGTGGTTAGCTACTTGTGCTACACCTTTTTAGTCGATCCCAAGAATGTTAAAGAAACACTCATGGATAACCATTGGATATCCTCTAGGCAAGAAGAGTTGCTTTAGTTTTGCAAAACGGTGTCTAGGAGTTAGTCCCCTGACCTAGTGAGACAAATGTGATAGGTACCAATTGGATTTACAAGAATAAGGTGGATGATTATTGTACCATATTTCACAATAAGGCTAGGTTGGTTGCTCAGGGCTACTGACAGATTGAGGGCATATACTTTGATGAGAAATTCCCTCCTATTGCTAGGCATGATTTAGCTACTTACTACTCGCTATAACATATCATCAGAACTTCAAGTTATATCAGATGGATGTCAACAGTGACTTTATGAATGGCATTATACATGAGGAAGTTTACATGGAACAACCTAAGGGGTTTTAAATACCTTAAGAACCCAGGACATATCTATTATCTTAATAAGGCCTTATATGGATTGAAGCAAGCACCATGTGCTTGGTATGAAAGGCTAACTTCCAATCTATTAGCTCGTGACTTTAAGAGATGGGGAGTGGATAAGACGTTATTTGTGAGGAGAGAGAGTGGTGTTATCTTGTCTGGACAAGTCTTTGTGGACATCATAGTATTTGGATCTATGTGCTCCTAACATGCTCACGGTTTTGAGGAGGAGATGAAGAGAGAGTTTGAGATGAGTATAGTTAGTGATCTTACATTATTCCTAGGTTTCCAATTTCATCATTTTGAGGATCAAATATTCATATCTCAATCCAAATATGCAAGGGACCTAGTGAAGAAGTTCGAGATAGACTCGGCTAAGCACTCACGCACCCCTATGATTAAATTGACTAATCTTAGCAAAGACACTTTAGGCAAGGACATAGAGAAAACCCTTTATCAAAGTATGATAGGTAGTCATCCCTACTTGACCTCTACTCGTCCTAATATTTCTTTTAGCATTATAGTCTGTGCGCGATACCAAGCATCCTCGAAAGACTCGCGCGATATCAGGCATCCTCGAAAGAGTCTCACTTACCCGCACTTAAACATATCATCAAATATGTTAGTGGAACTCTTTCCTACTGTATTTGGTATTCCTTTAATACCGATGACCATTAGTCCACCTCTTCGGATGCCAATTGGTCTGGGGATATTGATGGTTGTAACAACACCTGGGGTGTGTGTTTTTACTTTAAGGGTGTTCTTTTCTTCTGGTTGAGCAAGAACCAAAACACCATATATTAGTCCACGATGGAGACTAATTATAATGCGACTCAGATTTTTTTCACACAACTATTATGGATGAAGAAAATGTAGGAAGATTATGGGATTTCACAAGGCACAATGATTATTTCATGTGATAATATGAGTACTATCCATATGTCCCATAATCCGGTCGAACATTCATGCATAAAACACATTAGGATACATAGGATTTTTATATGTGATATAGTTTAGGAGAAGGTCGTGCCCTTGAGCTTTATGAACACTGAACGTCAATTAGCTGATATTGTCATGAAACCTTTTCACTTAGATTTATAAATCTTAATAAATCTTTGGATATTTACACCGTTGATTGAGTTCGGGTACTTAATCTAGTATATGGTGCTTATGATATCCTCATATTATATTACTATTGCTACATTGTATTATCATTTCATTTACCTAATTTTATTTTTGATACTTTTAGAAAAATCCGAAACGAGCTTTGTTTTTCTCAAAAAATACAAAAAGAGTCTTGATTTTAAAGAAAAACTTGAAAAAGACTAAACAGTTTTTTTATTTTTGATTTTTCACCATATCTGGTTGGACAATTAATATTTTTGGATCACTCCTACATTCCATCCATTCTCCTGACTTTTCATAATGTTTTGAGGCATGACTTTATTTCTATAGTGTGATTCATAATGCGTGGATAACATCACATTGATACTTGATGACTACTTTTTATATGTTAGACTGTATGTTACCTTTATTTCACATGTGCACAAGCTTTATGAACATTGTACTTACTTGTCATTTATCGAATACGATATTCTCATCTCAGTTTTTCTTTATAACGAACCAAATATAAAAAGAGATAAGTTGTGCATGTAAGAACCATCGCTTAGGTTTCATTTTGTCGAAAAATATAGTTATATGTTAAGCAATGTAAAGGGGTTATGAAAGATAAAAATATTATTTTCATTGAAAGCCACCATTTGCAGAAAAGAGCCTAAAAGGATTACAAGCGCATAAAAACAGAAGTGTCAGGACAATTAGTTTTAAATTCATTGATGCTTCACTACAAAAGAGCATTAATTTCTTCAAAATATTTGCGAGTGATTTCATATATATGAGAGTTGAGAGGTAGTTAAAGTAGAAGATTAATAGGTTTGCACAACGAACTTTGTTAATAAATATTAAATAGTTTGGCATTATTGGCGTGAGAATCATTTAAGTTCAGCACATATTGATTAAGTTGAGTCAATTTCATATGAGGCCACTACTTTTAAACCTAAGTTTGACTTTGAGTTATTTATTTAGAAGTGTCTCATGACTTAGAGCACCTATAGTATGAATGTTTATGTTGATTTACCTATGGAAAATGTCCATATAATTATATTTCATTTTCACGTTGTGGATATTTTAGTGTTATTGCATGGTGACTATGTGTTTTGTACATATATGTACTTTTTATTCTTTATACTTGAAAATTTTGAAAAATTCCAAATATAATAGGTGATGATGATAAGAATCAGCACCACCAGGTAGGGTGTTTCCAAGCTCAATATATGAATAACAATGGCAGCACAGCTATATAAAGAGAAGAGAATCAGGTGAGAATATGAGGAATCAACACTGGAATATGAGTGGTTCAGCCAATCTGGCCTACGTCCACTGTGAGTGTGTAAGTTATATCACTGAATGAAGGCACTAATGGCCATGGATACAATTCTCTCAAGCTCTCTCTCTCTACTGTATATTTAGATAGAGTTTTGGCTAGGGTTGAATAACTGGGAATCCCTTACAAGGTAGGGGATGACCTCTATATATAGTGCCTAGGGGGCGTAATGTACCTCCCATGCATACAATGAGCATGTGTGTGATATCCTCACCAATGTGGGAATGCCATCTGTCACTTTCACATCTAAGTAATGATGATGAAATATTCTCCCACATGTGGAGAATAATCTTGTTACAACTGATTTGTGCCCAGGTGTCCTTATCGAAATGTCAACAGATGCTCGGCAGTCATGTTGGTGAATAACCTCGGCCTGGGAGAGGCCGAGCTGTAAAGGCTTGATGTTCGTTCAATCCGAGAAGTGTCATAAGGAGTCTCGGCCTGATCTCGGCCGAGACATTATGCTAGGTCAGCCCCAGCCGAGGTAGGGATAGTCCAATGCTAGCGATTATTAAGGCCTCTTGTAACCTCGTCCCAAGCCGAGGTTGAACTGGTTCCAAGTTGAGGGTCGACTCACTGTCACCTCGGCCCACCCTCGGCCGAGGTTTCCATACCCAGGTGTACGAGAGTGTTGTTGATGCCTGTGATGCACGCAGTGCCCCCTGGGTAGTGTAGATGGTAGTGTCCGCCTGGGCCGAGGTAGGTCTGGCCGAGGGATGGTACCGCAGGCCCCTGGCCTTCATAGGGTAGATCAATGTTTCGGCCATCATCTCGGCCAAGGTAGGTGTCCCTGGGCCGAGGTTATACTTGGGCATATCAATCACCCCCCAGCCCTTAGTCATATGCGAGAGCAAGTGGCTAGGGGATTGCTTTACCCCCGAGGCCTGTCCGTCCCAAGGCTAATACCTGCATGACACCTGTCCCAATCTAGGGCATGCTAACTTGGCTGGCGTGTGCTGTCAGTAGTTGTCCTTTGGGTTTTCCCAAGGCAATGATGGGCCTTGGGAAGTGTGCCCAAGTATTTAAGGGGTTAAACCCTTCCTCTCTCTTTCTTCTTTCTCATTTCTTTCCCGTGTATACAACTTCTGCAAGCTTCTTCTCTCTAAAGCTTCTTCACCCATCATCCTAAATCAGAGGATTTCATTGATTTTCTTGCGAGTCTCTCTTTGTTTTGTTCGTCGATTCACTTCCAGGTACCTCTCCTTTTCTATTTCCTCTGTTTTTCATATTTTGTTTGCATTTTCCGACGTATTTTTGAGTTTTTCGGTGGTTCATTTGAGTTTTTCGGCGAGCTCCATTAACTTTGGGGAACTAGGTTTTCCATAAACTTCCTTGTTCAATCTTTAAACTCCTATATTTTATAAGCAATTCCTGTTTGTAGCTTAGGAAGTTATCCCATGTTTAGTGTCGTCTCAAGTTTTGGGTCGTCCTCTGATGCTCAGACCCTTATACCAACTTCTTGAGGACTTCCCTTCTCTTAGAGAGAAGACCTTAGAAAAAATTAGGCAAATAAAGAGAGCTCAGGAAGAAGCTCGTAGGTCTCAGGAGTTCCCTATTAGACCTCTCCTTCCCCCACCTCTCAAGGTGGTATATCCTGATCCTCCTGAGAACTTTTATCAGACAGACGTCTCTGCCAACCCATTGCCGATGTCTGAGTCTGAGTCTTCCACCTCAGAACCCATGTCTGTGGACTCTTTCCAGGAAGCCATGAATTTCACACCTCGGCCTGGTCAGGCCCCTGATCAGGCCGAGGTATCTAGCCGAGCTTCATCCCAAAATGGCTCAAGTACCTCAGATTCTTCTTCAGAGGTTGAACTTGTTGGGCCAAATGTGGCTGTGCCACCCATCCTTGATGCCATCCCTCTGTCGGCCGTTACAGGGGCTGAGTTTGCTCAGAGATTACCTGGTCACCCATCTACGTCTGCTCCAGCCGACGTTGAGCCTGACGAGGATGAGGATGCTGAAAGTGATGTTGACATCTCTAAAGCAGTCGAGTTTGAGAGAACAGTCACTAAAGTGGATCTTTTACACTTCAGATATATATACTCCATTAGTCCCTCAATCAGATTAAGGAGACCTCTGAGGGAAGAGAGGGCCTACCATGGCCGAGATGGAGAAATCTGCTTATACGAGCAGATGTTTAAGTTAGGTTTTCGCCTACCCATTCTTCCTGTCATCAGGTCCATTCTTTCTTTCATCAACTTGTCCCCCTCGCAGCTCTCTCCCAATGCTTGGAGAAGCCTTATTGTGGCCATCATCTTGTGGAGGGCAGTCCACCACTCTGACCTCCCAGTTCAGGTCTTTGCTGGTTGCTAAGTCCCTACCTCAGCCAAAAACCATCTCAGCTACTATCACTTCGTGGCTCGGAGGCCTGAGAAGAAGATGCTCCAGGTCACTCAGACCTCGAATCACAATTGGAAGCCCCAGTATTTTTTTGCCTCAGGGCCATGGGAATTTGGCTCATCTGTTCCCTCTTCCATTTTTGAGCCGAGGATACCCCTGGCTCACCATGTCTGCCAGGGACGATCCTGGCCTAAGTTTTCATGATATCAAAAAGGTGAAGGCCCTGCAAGACCAAGGGGCACATGGTCTGTTTGTCAAGTTCGAACATCTGCTGACCCCCCAGTATCTCTCGGGGACGAGCCTAGGTGGAAGTCCCTATGTTGACTTTGGTGAGGATTTTTCTTTTTATTTCAAGTCTAACCCCTGACCATTCATGTTTGATTTCTAACTCTTATCTTTTCACTTTTGCAGAGAGACCACCAGGTGTCCCAGACGAATTGTGGGAGATGGCAGCTCCGAGTTTGGCAAGACTCGCAAAGAAGACTGGCTTGAACGCTCCTCCTCCAGCCCCCTCAACATCCAAATCCAAGAAGAAGGCCCCTGAGGTCCCGGCCTCTAAGGATCAGAGGCCGACCTCAAGGAAAAAGAAGACTTCAGACGCTGCGATTCCAATCTCATCCGATACCCTGTCGGCTCGTCTGGACCAGCTGAAGCTTACTGATAGCGTGGTCGGCAACAGCAGACCGGCCATGGACGCACTCACCAATGTGATGACCGAGGTAGACAAGCATTTTTTCAGAGCCATGGACACCTCCATGATGGTTGAGTTCGGCCTTCACAGAGCCGTTCAGGTATGACTTGTTCCTTTTGTCAAAAATTTTATAAGTGCAACGTCTGATTTCACTCCCATCTAACCTCTTCATTAACTGTGCAGGGTGTGACTGCCATGTACCAACTGTGTAACTGGGCCATGAGGAAATTGCCTCTCATTCAGAAGGGGCAGGAGGCTAAGAAGGTCGAGAGTGCCCTGAAGGCCGAGGTTGACTGTCTAAGGTCAGAGTTACAGAATTCTGAGAATAAGGCCAAGAACTCTGAAAATAAGGCCCAGAGTTTGGAAAAAGATATCTCTGCGCTCGTCCAAAACCACGCCCAGGCCCTGAAGGATAAGGATGATGCTCTGCAGCGAAAGGTCAACGCGGTTGTGAAGTCTGCCCTTGCAGATGCCTCAGAGAGAATAATTTCCGACTACAAAGTCTCTAAGGAGTTCATGGGTTTTGGTTTTGAATACCTCGAAAGAGGTATCAAAGCCACTACCAAATGGGCCGAGGTCAGAGAGAAGGAGTTTGGCACTATAAAGGCCTCCGACTTTGTGGGCCTCGGCTTCGCTGACCCTCAGTTTGCCCAGGCACTGCAAGAGGTAGAAGACGAGGCTGCTGCCCTTGGTGAGACGGCTACTCTGGAAGGGACTGATCTCGGAGGGACTGAACCTGCTGATGATGTGGCTGAGGTGACCAATGCTGATCAGGTCAACCCAGCCGATACTGTCAATGCTCCCCCCTCAGAGCCTTAGTCCTTTTTAACTTGTAAATCTTGTAATTTGTAATTTGTAACATCAGAACTTTGTAATGAATATTTGTAATCGATGTCTCTAATTGCTATATTATCTTTCTTTCTGAATGCCAATCTCTTCCTTTATTTAGACCTCTGAATGGTATATGATCTCTGAAGTCATTACTTAATATGTTGTTCTCATAACCATCTTCACCAAAGAGGTCATCTAACCAAGGTGTCTGAGCTCAGACCTCGTCACCACCGAGTGATGTTATGAGGGTCTGAGGTCATCACCTAAGAGGTTAGCCTCATAATAATGTCACCAAATTAATGATCTTAAGGGTTTGAGGTCATCTAACCAAGGTGTCTGAGCTCAGACCTCGTCACCACCGAGTGATGTTATGAGGGTCTGAGGTCATCACCTAAGAGGTTAGACTCATAACAATGTCACCAAATTAATGATGTTAAGAGTCTGAGGTCATCTAACCAAGGTGTCTGAGCTCAGACCTCGTCACCACCGAGTGATGTTATGAGGGTCTGAGGTCATCACCTAAGAGGTTAGCCTCATAATAATGTCACCAAATTAATGATGTTAAGGGTATGAGGTCATATAACACAGGTGTCTGAGCTCAGACCTCGTCACCACCGAGTGATGTTATGAGGGTCTGAGGTCATCACCTAAGAGGTTAGCCTCATAATAATGTCACTAAATTAATGATGTTAAGGGTCTGAGGTCGTCTAACCCAGGTGTCTGAGCTCAGACCTCGTCACCACCGAGTGATGTTATGAGGGTCTGAGGACATCACCTAAGAGGTTAGCCTCATAATAATGTCACCAAATTAATGATGTTAAGGGTCTGAGGTCGTCTAACCGAGGTGTCTGAGCTCAGACCTCGTCACCACCGAGTGATGTTATGAGGGTCTGAGGTCATCACCTAAGAGGTTAGACTCATGATAAATGTCACCAAATTACTGATGTTAAGGGTCTGAGATCATCTAACCAAGGTGTCTGAGCTCAGACCTCGTCACCACCGAGTGATTTTATAAGGGTCTGAGGTCATCACCTAAGAGGTTAGCCTCATAATAATGTCACCAAATTAATGATGTTAAGGTTCTGAGGTCATCTAACCAAGGTGTCTCAGCTCAGACCTCGTCACCACCGAGTGATGTTATGAGGGTCTGAGGTCATCACCTAAGAGGTTAGCCTCATAATAAACTTCTGGTCTAAAGAACGAACCAAGAACTTGATATGGAAACTGATCTTTATTAATAACCTCTCCTCAGTAAGATAGTACATTTTCATAAAATTCTATACATCATATGTAATATCTCTTGAGATGGTCAGCATTCCATGGGTTAGTGAAGGGTTCTCCTTCTAGGTTTTCTAGCCTGTAAGTGCCAGGCACAACCTCTTCCGTTACTTTGTAGGGGCCATGCCAGTTCGGGTGTAGCTTATTTGTCTTTTGTAGGGTCTTCTTTAGCACTAGGTCTCCCACTGCAATGGGTCTTGACTTCACCCTTTGATTGTAGAATCTCGCTGCCCTTTGCTGGTAGGCTGCTTTCCTGACCTCTGCGTCTTCTCTTCTGTCATCAATGAGATCCAGGTCTAGCCTTCTCTTTTCCCCATTATTGTCAGGGTCGTAGGTCTGAATCCGATGAGTCGGCAGTCCTACCTCCATTGGTATGACGGCCTCTAAGCCATGTGCCAGCATGAATGGGGTTTCTCCCGTTGGTGTCCTTGCCGTAGTTCTGTAGGCCCATAACACTGCGCAGACCTCTTCTGTCCATCTACCCTTCGCATCTTCTAACCTCTTCTTGATTCCATCCAAGATGGTTCTATTTGTGACCTCGGTCTGGCCATTAGCCTAAGGACTACCAGGGGATGAGAAGAACTGCTTAATCCCCACCCTTAGGTAATATTTTTCTAAGGAGGAGTTCTTGAACTGGGTGCCATTGTCTGAGATGAGAGTGTTCGGGAGGCCCTATCTGCATATGATGTTCTTACAAATGAAGTGGAAGGTCTTCTGCTCTGTAATTGTTATCATCGGTTCCGCCTCCACCCACTTTGAAAAGTAGTCAATGGCAACTATCAAGAATCTGTAGTTGTTGGTAGCTCTTGGCAAAGGTCCTACTAAGTCAATTCCCCATACCACAAATGGCCATGGAGAATAGATCAGCGTCATAGGCGGATGAGGTTGATGAGGGATAGTGGTGAACCTTTGACATTTGTCACACTTCTTCACATAGTCTGCAGCGTTCTTAGACAAGGTAGGCCACCAGTACCCCTGAGTGATGATCCTCTTGGCTAAGTGCCTTCCCCCTATGTGGCTAGAGCAGGAACCCTCCTGAACCTCCTGTAAAACCTGGGGTACCTCCATGGGATGCACACATCTGAGGATAGGTAAAAGAAACCCCTTTTTGTACAGGACGTCTCCTACTATTGAGAACTTGGCAGCCCTGTATCTCAACTTTCTCCTTTCCATCTTGGACTCAGGTAGCTCTCCATCTCTTAGGTAGGTATCTGACGAGCGGGTCGATCCATGAGTCTCCTAGGTTCACATTGTGACAAGGGCTACATACCTCGTCCTCCTCGATGCTTGCTTTTCCTAAGACCTCGATTGGAATGGTCCTTCCCAAATCTGTCTTCATTGCCGAGGCCAGTCTTGCCAATGCATCAGCGTGGTTGTTGCTCAGCCGAGCACTCTCTTTAGCTTTTCTTCTTCAAAATACTCTAGCAATCCTCTTACCTTCTTTAGGTATTTGGCCATCCTTTCATCTTTGGCCTCGTATGCCCCCAACACTTGATTGACAACCAACCTTGAGTCGCTATGGAGTAGGAGTCGCTTTACTCGAAGAGTTGTTGCCAATAAGAGACCTGCTATCATGGCCTCATACTCAGACTCATTGTTGGAGGCTTGGAAGTTGAATCTAAAGGCGTACTCAATGTTGGCGCCATCTGGAGCCTAGAGTATTAGCCCCGCGACGCTTCCACTGTCACAGGAAGAGCCATCAACGAAGAGTCTCCATACGTCTGCATCTAATGAGAAGACCCCTTCTCTCATAACCCCTTTCTCGAAGAGGTATCGATCCTCTTCATTTTCTTCTACTCTCCTCCGAGTTTTGCCTGGGACAAACTCTTCTCGGCCTCAAAATACGTACGGGGTAGTCTCTTCCGAATATCTGAAGACACTTCGGTTCGTCTCTTCGCCGCCATCCAAGCCCCTCTCTTTCTCGGCCTCTTCCCAAGTGAAATCTGCAACAAAGTCTGCGAGGGCCTGCCCCTTGATGGCTGTCCTGGGCTGGTAGGTAAGATCATACTCTCCTAGCTCGATGGCCTAGGTCATCAGTCTCCCGGATTTCTCAGGTTTGTGCAGAACCTGTCTCAGTGGGGAGTCAGTGAGGACTATCATGGAATGCACTTGGAAGTAAGGCTTCATCTTCCTTGAGGCATGTATCAGGGCATAAGCCAACTTCTCCATCCGGGGATAGTTTTATTCAGACCCTTGAAGGGCCTTACTGTTGAAATACACAGGCCTCTGGATTCCATCCTCTTCCCGTACGATGGCTGACTCAGAGACTGCCAGATACATAAACAACCTCTCCCCCTTGATGGGCCGAGACAACAATAAGGGAGACCCCAAGTAGGACTTGAGTTGGTCAAAGGCTTTTTCACACTCTTCGTCCCACTGGAAGGCCTTTCTCAGAACTTTAAAGAACAAAAGACACTTGTCTGTGGCTCTGGAAACAAACCTGTTAAGGGCCGCCACCCTTCCAGTGAGTCTCTGAACATCCTTGATACTCCTAGGAGTCTTCATGTCGAGCAAGGCCTTGATCTTCTCAGGGTTTGCTTCAATCCCCCTCTGATTAACGATGAACCCCAAGAACTTCCCGGATCCTACCCCGAAGACACACGTCGCTGGGTTGAGCTTCATTCTGTACGAGTCCATGACATCGAAGGTCTTCTCAAGGTCTGCCACGTGAGTACATGCTTTTAGGCTCTTCGTTAGCATATCGTCCACATACACCTCCATGGTCTTACCTATCTGCTCCTCGAACATCTTATTGACAAGACGTTGATAGGTGGCACGCGTATTTTTCAAACGAAAGGGCATCACCTTGTAACAGTACGTCCCCTTGTCAGTAATGAAGGTTGTCTTCTCAGATTCTTCGGCATCCATGAAGATTTGGTTATAACCTGAATAAGCATCCATGAAACTCATGAGCTCGTGCCCTGCCGTTGCATCCACCATCTGGTCTATCATTGGTAAGGGATAGCTGTCCTTCGGGCAAGACTTGTTTAGGTCTGTGAAATCTACACACATTCGCCACTTTCCATTGGCCTTAGGCACAATGACTGCATTTGAGAGCCATTCCAGATAGGTAACCTCTCTTATGAACTCAGCCTCTTCCAACTTTTTCACCTCTTCCCGGATAACCTCATACTTCTCCTTGGAGTAGACTTTTCGCCTCTGCTTGATAGGCCTGGCATCTCTGTCCACGTTGAGCTTGTGGGTCATGATCTCAGGGTCGATACCAGGCATGTCTGCGTGACTCCATGCGAAGACACTTTGCCTCCTCCTGAGGAAGTTTATCAGATCTTCCTTGATCCTTGGCTCTAGGGCTCTGCCGACCTGAACGGTTTTTTCCAGCTCATCCTCATTGAGGACGATGGATTCTACCTCTTCCGCGGCCTCGCCCTTCTTCAATTTTGTTTCATCTCTCGAGTCAAGAGTGTCAATGCTGTAAGTGGCGGTTGCTCTCTTATGGGCCTCTCTCTCTTTGGCCGAGTTGAAGTAACACTCCTGCGCCGTGGTCTGATCCCCTTGCACTTCCCCTACTCCATAAGGAGTCGGGAATTTCAGCATCTGATGGATCGTCGACGACACGGCTTTAAACTCTTTGAGGGCCACTCTTCCGATGATGAGGTTGTAGGCCGAGAAGACATTTTCGTCCATAACGAAAAAGTTGATCTTTTTGGTCAACCTCTTAGGCCACTCATCCCCCATCCGTACATCCATTTCATACATGCCCAATGGGTGTACCTTCTCACCACTAAAGCCTATCAATGGGTGATGGTAGGGAACCAGCCTTGCCCTGCTAAGACCCAAGCTCTTGAAATAAGGCCAGAACATCACATCTGCTGAGCTTCCCCCATCTATGAGGATTCTCCCTACATCTCACCCATGCACCCTTGTTGTTATAACTAAAGGGTCATCATGGAGGGCTAAGATGCCCTTGAAGTCGAGTCTGCAGAACCCCACTACGTGGGTGTCCATGTCCACCTTCTTCCTCTTCTGCACTGCGTCAGAACACGTTAGATTCACAACCTCAGGCTTGACCACTGACTTGGCCTCCATTTCATGAGCCTTCCTATCGGCTGTCTCAGAGCCGCCTCATGCGAATCCCCCACATATGGTGCTAACACCAAAGGAGATCATTCCGACCCTCTTCACTAGGGTGTTGTCATCCTTTGGTGGGAGATCCGGGTCATCTCCATCGTCACCCTCTGAATCATCATGCCTTCTAGACGGGACATCGCCATGGCACCTGTCATTTATTCTCTTCTTCGGGTCTTCTCTTCCACCCTTTGGGGCCTTGCCATCCACATACTTTCTCAACTTCCCGGATTTCAGCATCTTCTCAATCTCGTCCTTCAGAGCGAAGCATCTATCTGTGATATGGCCGTGATCCTGATGGAACTCACACCAGAGGTTTTTATTCCTCTTATGTGGTGGGCCCTTAAATTTCTCTGGCCACCTCAGAGTCCAGTCAGTCTTGATCTCATTAAGTATGTGCTCACAGCTCACAGTTAGAGGAGTGTAATGAGCAAACTTGTAATCTGCTGACCTCTTCTTGCCCTCTTTCTTGCCATGGGACCTCCCAGTGCTACCACGGTTCTCCTCCTCCTGTTTGGTGGCCATTGCCTCTTCCGCATTCATCACTTTCTCCGCGGTTGCCAGCAGCTCTGCCATAGACTTAGGAGGGTCTTCCGGCAGTTTCCACAGTAGCTTTCCCTTCTGGAGGCCTCCTATAAGGGCGGTCATGGATATTCTCTCTTCTTAATCCTCCACCTCCAACTTCTCCTTGTTGAATCTTGCTATGTAGTCTCTTAGGCTTTCACCCTTAGCCTATTTGACATATAGGAGGTGGGTAGTCTTCTTTTGAGGTCTTACCCCAAAGCAGAAGTTGTGGATGAACTGCTCAGCTAAGCCTTTGAAGTTTTCGATCGAGTTCTTCGGAAGAGAGGTGAACCAGCTGTGTGCAGCCCCTCTCAGGGTTCCTGAGAAGGCCCTGCACTTCATCTCATCGGGTATCGAGTAAATATCTGCCGCCGACTGATACATCTCGATATGGTGCACTGGGTTAGTGCTGCCATCATACTTAGGAGTCACTGTAGGAGGCTTGAACTTAGCTGGGGTTGGGAACCCCACTATCCTAGCTATAAACGGGGAGCCCTCTGAGTATCCCCTCTGTAACTGGTCCCTGCTCTTTATGAGGTCCCCTATCTTCTCCTCGAGACGTTGGATTGAGTCATTCCAGGGTCTTCTCTCATCAACTTGGCCGAGGTTATCCCCTGCCACCTCTCTGCGATGGACAGAGGGTTCCCCAGCCACGACCCATTGACTGTTGACCTCTTCCGGCTCCCTGACTCTTCTCTCCAAGGGTCGGCCTTGATCTGGCCGAACCTGCCTGTTCCCTCTTTGAGAGCCTGCCGCGCTCCTTGACCTCGATAGCCTCTGTCTCAGGTCATTGACTGGGCCCAGCCTCTCGAAGGCCGACCCTCTGCTCAACCTGTTAAAGGCCGATCCTCTTTGTTGGGCCTCATCTCTTCTTCGGCCGACACATCCTTGACTCTGCCTATCAAAGGCCGACCCTCTTTGTTGGGCCTCGTCTCTTCTTTGACCGACACATCCTTGGCTCTGGCCAAGAGGTCGCACGGTGTTATCTGACACCTCATACTGCTCCCAGTAGTCTTCCGGGGCCTCTTCAGCTTCTAGGTCATCATACCTGTCCTCTGGGCAAGGGTTTCCTTGCCTCCCCAGGCGCAAGCGCCTAGGGTCAGCAATGTCCCTCCTCCGCTGGGGTGCAGGTTGGTCCTTCATGGGCGCCTGGGGTGGTCCCCTGGCATCAGGATGAGGCTGAACTGCCGCCGGTGTTATCATGTCCAGGGAGACTCCAGGTGGCCTCATCATCATGGTTTGGCTGAGCTGTGCAAATTTCTCCTTCATGGCTTTTTGTGTTGCAGCTAAATATTTCAAAGCTGCTGCCACCTCCACCATTTCGGACTGGGGAGGAGCCTGACTAGAACTAGCCCCTCCACCTCCAGGCGGCGGAAGAGGCGGTGGTAATTCCGGTGCCATGTATTAATAATAAAGAGATTGAACAGCAAGTGAGCTTAATACCTTAAAGAACCTCTTTCAATGGTGAAACAGCTCCACACAAGGTGTGTTTCTTGGTTCACCACCAGAGTCTCCGGTGAGGTAAAGCAGAAAAAGAGGAAGAGATAGCTTCTCATTCCCACAAACGACGCCAAAATGATGATGCTAAGAATCAGCACCACCAGGTAGGGTGTTTCCAAGCTCAATATATGAATAACAATGGCAGCACAGCTATATAAAGAGAAGAGAATGAGGTGAGAATATGAGGAATCAACACCGGAATATGAGTGGTTCAGCCAATCTGGCCTACGTCCACTGTGAGTGTGTGAGTTATATCACAGAATGAAGGCACTAATGGCCATGGATACAATTCTCTCAAGCTCTCTCTCTCTACTGTATATTTAGACCAATTTTTGGCTAGGGTTGAATAACTGGGAATCCCTTGCAAGGTAGGGGATGACCCCTATATATAGTGCCTAGGGGGTGTAATGTACCCCCCATGCATGCAATGAGCATGTGTGTGATATCCTCACCAATGTGGGAATGCCATCTGTCACTGTCATATGTAAGTAATGATGATGAAATATTCTCCCACATGTGGAGAACAATCTTGTTACAACTGATTTGTGCCCAGGTGTCCTTATCCAAATGTCAACAGATGCTCGGCATTCATGTTGGTGAATGACCTCGGCCTGGGAGAGGTCGAGGTGTAAAGGCTTGATGTCCGTTCAATCCGAGAAGTGTCATAAGGAGTCTCGGCCTGATCTCGGCCGAGACATTATGCTAGGTCGGCCCCAGCCGAGGTAGGGATAGTCCCATGCTAGTGATTATTAAGGCCTCTTGTGACCTCGTCCCAAGCCGAGGTTGAACCTGTTCCCAGTTGAGGGTCGGCTCACTGTCACCTCGGCCCACCCTCGGTCGAGGTTGCCATACCCAGGTGTACGAGAGTGCTGTTGATGCCTGTGATGCGCGTAGTGCCCCCTGGGTAGTGTAGATGGTAGTGTCGGCCTGGGCCGAGGTAGGTCTGGCCGAGGGATGGTACCGCGGGCCCCTGGCCTTCATAGGGTAGATCAATGTTTCGTCCATCATCTCGGCCGAGGTAGGTGTCCCTAGGCCGAGGTTATACTTGGGCATATCAATATGTATGCATTTTGAGATTATCAATACACGCGTTTACTTGACTATCTTTATAATGATATCTTTGCTACTTATTGTGATGATTACTAATCATGAGTAGTTTATGCTCCTCTTTTTATTAAGGATAAAAAGGGGGAGAATAAATTGAGGGGGAGTTTTATTTTTCTTTAAAACATGTGTTCTTGACATGGTATTTCTTTGTTTCATGTGTGTAGGTCCCTTTCGCCTTAAAGATGATCTCATGGACTACACAAAATGAAGGCAAACTTTCCAAGGGGAGAACAAGTTCAGTTGAAGACAAAGTTCAAATATCCTTTCATTTCTTTGGTTAGAAGGATGAAGACAAAGTTTGCTAAGGGGAGAACAAGTTCAGTTGAAGACAAAGTTCAAATGACATTTTGTTACTAGGGTTGGATGGACATTAGGATTTATTTCCTTAAAGGATTTTATTGTAATTTGGTTTTTAGTTTTGTTTCGTACCGAAATAGCAAAAGGGGGAGATTTGTAAGATCAAATATATATAATTGCTCATTGTTTAGGCTTTTATTAGTTTTATCGTATCTTGTTACATACCGACACCTCAAACCGAACACCGATATCGCCAAGATCAAATGGATACCGACATACTATGGAGGTGTAAAACTTGTGTGTTCATTGATTTTTATAAATCATATGTTGGGATGTTATCTTTTATAATTCAAGTCTTTTTACAAATTGGATTTCAAGATAAAAAAAATTTGCGTCTTATCTAAACGCGATTAGATCTCATTCGAACGAGATGGGGATCTCATTAGAACCAGCATCTAACGTCCTTCAAACGGAACATCATTTTCATCATAGATATTCCTCATTAGAAGTATGTGTGAAATCCATTCAAATGAGACTGGACTTTAGTTAGAAAAAACCTTGATGCAGTTTTAAAGAGGTCTATTTTTGTTTGAACAACCCCGCCGCCTCAAAAGTCGTGTTTTTGTTTTAAAAACCTGTTTTGTTCTTAAATTTTTGAGTACTTTGGTGAAACGAATTTTGCATGCATGTTCCAAATTTTTTCACTTTTACTTTCAAAAATCTTTCATCCCCATATGTTATTTTTCAGATTTATAAACCCTGTTTCCAAAATACTCTTGCGTAAAACCTTGTAGAGTTTTATTATATTGTTGACTTATGGAATTGAGGTTTCACTGCTGAAGAAGAAGAAGGCGGATCGATGGATACCGAGGTAAGATCGATTTCTGTGGAAATCTATGTTGAGTCATTCTATGTAGACTAAATTGAAGACTCTTTGCATCATACTTAGTTGGTCTAAGTGGTTTGTAAGTCAAATATTTGTTAATTACTCTATAATGTTGAATATAGTTTTTTCCCATTTAAGGATTTTCCCTTATATTTTTGTGTTATTTTGCATGCTTGGTTTGTGAATTTAAATTCGGACTACATCTTCGTATGCACACCTAATTTAATCAAAGATAAAGTTTGGTGAAATTTTATTTGTGTGTGGAAAAGTAGAAGACAAAAAAATCCATGGAATCCCAACATTTTCAGTTTATTATACCATCAAAAGGAGGGAGGACACCATTTATAATAGAAGAAAAGTATTCTTTATAGAGGGGTACATTACGAGAGGGGATATGGGGGTGGAATATTTATATATCAGGACATACTCAAAGGCCTTAGTATGACGAGTGCTGGGAAGCATCTGGTAGATGTATAGTTCTTTAGTATGGCATTTTCCTTAATGTCGAAGATGAGATGATCTGCGTTCTACTGAGACACCTTTAGAGTGACCTTTGAGTGTTTGGTAACTTTGGTGCTAACTGGAGGTTGTGGTAGGTGGTGTTTCTTGGTCTTGCCTTTATTCCTATGAGGGTGTCTTTTGGGTCCTTAATGGAGTTCGTAGCAGGGCTGGTGAGAGTAGGTGCCTTAAAGAGGGCTTTGAACAAGCACTGATGATCTTACTCATTCCATTGATATTACCATGGGAGTTAGATGGGTGTGACCTATGGTTCGATGGAAGTCGGTGCTTCAAGTGGAAAGGATGTGAAGTCCGACATACGGTGGTAAATATTAAGTTCAGGGAAGTTGATCAACCGTCCTTTGTTCATAGTGGCATCTCAAGTGGTTGAGGCGATGTACTAATAATGGAAGATTTTAGTTGGGGTTATGTCTAGGGTTATTAACATAGCTACTAGGGCAATCTCATCATGAAATAGTGTGGGTTTATCCCATTCAGGTTTGACTTCAGGTTTAGGGGTCCCCTTATCCCCTATAGTGTCCCATAAAACATCAATTTCACCCTAGTGGACTATGTGGACTTTCCCATGATCCACATAAAATTCCTCCTCGTATAGGATCTCTATTTTTGGCTACTGGGATATCATTATTTCATCCCACCACGGTGTGGGGAGCCCGTAATAGGGGAAGTCTTCTCCCTTGATATGGAAGTGGCCATTCCATCCTTGATGTGGGTGTTCAAGGATTTTGGTTATGGCTTTGTGATCCGAGGTGTACCCAAGATCGACTTTTCCCTTGTGTTATGTAACGGAAATAGCTTCGAGGGTTCCTTGTTCATTTATTTGAAGACTAAACCCAGGAAGGTATCCCATCTTTTGGATGATTTTGGTTACAACTTTATAAATACCGACTCCTTTTCAAATCACGTGTGTGAGTGGTATAACTCAAAATTCGCCGAGGCAGATGAAGGTGCCATTTTTATGTGTACTTTAGGTGAAAATAATTTTTTCAAAACCTATTTCAAATTTTAATAAGTTGCAATTTTTTGAACCAATCTTACTTAACCTAATTTTATCTTGTTAATTATAACCATGCATCTAGTGTGATTAAGCAAGTAAAATAAAGCTAAGTCCAAAAAATGAAATGATGTATGAGTAAGCCACTAAAGGAAAAAACCTCGGACGACCCAAGCCAGACAATCACTATCATATGGTTTTACAAAGTACTGACAATAGACTTACTCAACGACCCTATTCTCACAAGCCTTGAAGCTATTATATGCTTCAATTGGTCCTCCATAATGCAACGCATGAGTCCACCTAAGCCAGGTCCATAACATACGAGTCCATGCATGCCTCGGTATCCACCGATATAACCAGCAATGGCCTACAACTCAAAAATCGGAGTCCATCACTTCTTCACTACAAAACTCGGCGAATCAATTGTTCAACAGAGATGAACAAACTCCAGATGGTGTAAAAACAATATCTTTAAACATAATGGTTAAGAAAGCTCGGTTCTTGTAAACCCAAAGGATGGTTTTAACTTTTTAAACCTTTGTAAAATAGGTCCATAAATACATATGGGTTCTATTCTATATTTTATGTTCTGTACACCATTTTGCTGAGCAAAGAGATGAATTAAATAAAAACATTGAGGCGGAAGGTCATTTGAAAGATTTATATACGTTGTTCTAACGATATGGATCTGTCGTTTGAACGACTATTCCATGTCGTTTGAATGATACTGAGATTTTGTTTGAACAACTTCGGATGTCATTTGAAACTTCTAAACACAAGTAGATGTTTCATACGATTCTAAAATCAAATTAACTTAGAAAAATCAGTTTAAAAATATTTTAAATTATATTTAAATAAAATAACATCATTAGAAAATATTTACCAAGTCCCATAAACATTATGCATTCATACCTGCGAGATACTCAGAATGAAATATGATATGAAGACGTGAAAAATGCACCAGTAAACACGGTATGATATATCTTTGAAACTTTACCGCTACGTCTTCGACACAACGTCATAGACTTAACGGGAATCATAACATGTAAAATCTATCTATGACTCGATTTGGTTTTTGTTCGGAATAAGGCCGATATATACAAATTGACACTATTTGAAAATTTGTCTTTACAAATCTCACCCTTTGGCTATTCCCGAATAAAACCAAAAAAGTGAAATGCCTAAGCTGGGTCATCAAGCCGTATGACCTAAATCCCATCCCATAAACCCAAGAAGAAAATACAGGGGGTGATATAGTAAATAAATGTCGCCAAATCTCCAATCTATGAATAATCACTACACACATGAAATAAAAAAAATACCAAGTGAAGTATGGAGGTACAAATGATATATCAATATGATACTAATATAAAATATACTAACAAAATCTCCCCCTACATCACATATCTATCTCTCCCACTTTTTTCTCGAATAAACAACTAGTGAGAAAAATAAACATATAAATACATATATAGCATGAGAATAATCATATGAAGCATATGTAGATAAACATGGTGTAGGTAGCTAATAATTATCATAATATACCAAATCATAGGTATCAAATAGTCACAAATATGAATCATCAATATCAGGAATGATGTGACTAAACAAAGCAATGCAGTATATGAATCAAGCATGAATATTCATAATCAACTGCATATAAACTGTCTAAAACAACCCAGATGTACAAAATAGTGTAATATCCTCATATAAACTAAGCAGGTAACTCAAAAAGTTAACACATGTCGATTGAATGACAAAGTAGTGTCGTTTAAACTATATAAATATCTCGTTTGATTCATGTTAAGAAACCACCCAAAACAGAATGATGTCGTGCGAAGCATTTATCTAACGACCTATCTGGCGACCATATTTGACACTTAAAGTACCTCATTTCTCAGCTTCTTTGATCCAGTTTTCAAACGACGCGGACATGTCATTTGAAGGACAGTCCCAAGTCATTTGAACGACTTCAAAAAACTTATATTGTAGCTAAAAAAAATTGCAGGATTTTCCCAACGAAGAAATTTTCTCACAACATCGATTAGAAGATCAAAACAGTAGTAAAACAAACTCAAAGAAGAAAATATGAGTTACATACTAACATAGTATCAATGTGCCTAAACATGGACACATAATGAATGAGCGTGAACTATAACAAATGAATCACAAATTGAACACATCGAAAAGATCAAGAAGCTTTAACTTATAGCTAAATATCATCAAACTAAGAGTTAGCCATATGTGATAATTAATATATTGACTTCAAAGAACTAAACCATCATCCTGCCCCCAAATCGTAAATATTGTTGATTCTTCCAAACAAATAACATCATGACACGATTTTTTAACATTAGGATTCGGGGTGCAAACCTATTGTACTTTTCCCTCCAAAACACCTCACATATTCATATATATAATTTTCTTATTTTTATGAGGTTTCTACTTTCTCACCTTACAGAAATCCTATTGGCCCATTTGTTTTGCATATCATTCTTTTTTTTCCTTAATTGTTTCTGGGGCTCTTTTAAACGGTGGTTTTTATGACGAGTTTATTATACTCTTGTATCCCTTTTCCCGTGCATGCTCAACATTTTTCAATTTGAACAATATCAATCCTCATGGGCAAAGGTTCTTACACGCACACGTCCTCCTAAGTCTAATTACGCATAGATGACAAAGTTTATAGAAGAACGTATCACCAAACTCAAATACGCACGAGAAATCAAACATTCATGTAAGTACGTGCATGTGTGAGCAATGGCATATATACAAAGTTGAATGAAAATGCAAATCAACTTCGAAACAACCCCATTTAATCAATGGTTAAGATCATTATAAGAATCTATAATTACGACCTAATGTCCTAGCCATATGGATAATGAAATGATGGGGGTCCAAGCACACCAATATGCCACATATAACATATAAACTGATAACACAACAAAATAAAACGAAAATCTTTTTGTGTTTTTGAAAAAATATTTTTGACCCAAAAACAAAATCTATTTGTAATTTTCAAAAATATATGAAACCAAAAAAACTTTGTGTATTTTCAAATTTTTTTATCAAAATAAAATCAGTTTGGATATTTCCAAATAAGACTCAAATAAAAGGAAAAAGTATAATAAAATGTGATATACTAAGTATAGCCTCGTCCCCAGATCGAACCCTCTCAACAAGGCCGACCAACACCAAGTTGTCAAATTGAGGAAGTTATGGCCCGACTGTGGACCTAACATTAAGGGTCGCGTCCTTGGCCACAAATTCATCCCAATAGGCATCGTCCTCATCTCATAACATAATCAAATATATTGGTATTAATGATCTTATATATCAAGTTCCCTCAACCTCGTCCATCACCTGGAGGACATAAGCCGCATGAAGACTCAGCCCAGCATGACAATTACCATATTATCTGAGGATCCATATTGATAACTCTATCTCGGCTTGGTGAAGACAGCGGATAGTTGGCAACTAAAAGAGTGAATGGATTGGGGCATGCATGGGAGAGTGTGCGTGGATTGCAGATCCACGTGCACAAAATTGTTATAACAAGATCTCCCTCAAATCTGAGGGAATATTTTATCATCTTGATCTACATGTGATAATGAGAGTTGGCTTAACCTTTTAGGCAATAACATTATACATATGTTTATTACATTCTTGTGGGGTACAGTATACCCCTCAGGCATTATTTATAGTTATCTTATTCATTAATGTAAAGGTTAGAAATTTTTAAACCTTAGCAAAAGCTCTATTACTATCACAATAGATAGAGAAAGTTATGTTAATTATATCACTTAGGCCATTAGAGACCATTTTATAATGAAGTTCATACACACATGTATAGTGGAGTTAGATAGATAGATGAACCATTTATTTTTTGTGTTTCTCCTCATTGGCTCATCTCATTCTTCACTTATATACTCGATTTATGCCATTATTGCACCTTCAAAGTTGTTCTAGATTGAGCCCTTATAATATTACCTATTGGTACTATATCTGGGATGATTAGTTGGTGCCGTATGTGGGAAGCGAGATACTTCATGTTCATCCTCTCATTTTCTAGTTATTCCTTACTCGACTCTCTGATGGTGATCCAACTCTACGTTTGGTTGGACTAAAGATCTCTGGTTGAGTTGCCCAAGATTTTTTCTAGTTTATTCAGGTCATCCAGTGCACCTTTTTTTTTGTTCGTCCTTCGCCGAATTCACTGGATTCATATTTACCACAAGGCATTAGGCCTAGTTTTAGTCACGTTCCACCTCAATCAGAGATGGCTAAGATCGCAGCGACGTTATGCACGCTAGTAGCCAGGCATCAGAAGATGTAAGAGAAACTCATTGTTTTTAGCCAAAATATATTGACTAAACCCACTGGCGATGTAGAAAAGATGATAACTATGGCCACAAGGGAGGGTGGTCATTGGGTGACAGGGGGATCACCCCTAGCCCCACATAAGGAAGTGTCATAACTGCAGAGACATAGGGATGTGGCCAACCCTAGGCGATTGAGCCTAGGGAGATAAGCCTAAGAATATTAAGATGTCCCATGTGATGACACTGTAAAATATTGGGAACCCTATGAAAACTCTGGGGATATTATGTGCCCAATTCAAGCCAGTAAGGGAAATTGTGTCAGGCCGAGACGAGAAGTTTGATCTTGTGCCTCAGTGCTTGATGGACTCAATAGAGGGTCTAACTTTGATAGACTCGATTCGATGAGTGACTTGAGGGACCAACTATCTATATCCCTTAGTATTGTTGGTTCTAGGAGAAATGACGAATGTGCTGGCCTACGGCCTCCATATGGTCGAGATGAGAAGAAAAGAGAAGTCAATAGTCATCAAAGGACATATGGTCAAGAGCCAGTGCAACGACCAATCGATAAAGAAGGCGCCGGTAACAATGCCATATCGGCAGAGGGTGACAATGTTGTAGGGGTCGCAGCCGACAAGTTATGGAACAATTTGATTCAAATGCTTGAAGAAAAAATTGGTGACATTTTGAAGAGCCGAGACCCCCTACAGAGGGGTTACATGGAAGGGTCACCGTTCGTTGCAAGAATAATAAGATACCTAACCCTGGCCAAGTTTAATCCAACAGTCTTGACGCCGAAGTATGATAGGAGCACAAACCCAATGCATCACTTGGAAATGTACCAGTCGCTAATCGATATTTTTTCGGTCTCCGATGAAATGAGATACCTATATTTCTCTAGCACCCTTACTATTACTGAGAATATGTGGTAAAATTCTCTCCCAAAGAACTTTATTGAGAATTTCAAACATTTGGCCAAAAGGTTTATACAAAATTTTTATTTTGGAATAACACCTTGAAAGAACACCAAACAATTGTTGTATGCCAAGAAAGGAAAAAAAGAGTCTCTGAGAGACTACATATACTTCTTTAACAAAGAAAAATTTAAGGTAGAAGACTATGACGAAAGCATTGCTATGATATCCCTTATGGGTGGATTGTAGAAGGCGAGCTCTTATGAAAGTTGGCTGAGGATCCTCTAAAAACCATGGAAACACTCTTGGCTATAGTCGAGAGAGTTATGAATGCAGAGGAGGCAACGAAAGCCAAAGGAGAGTATGAAAAAGGAGAAAGTGGGAGAAAGTTTCATAAGTTCAAGGAAAAAGGTGGCTTGAAGAAATCGGTGGACGACAAGTTCGCTAACTATACTCCATTGACCGCCACTCCGAAGATGATCCAAGGGAGATAAAAAATGACCAATCTTTAAGATGGTCAAAAAATCTAAAAGATCCTCTTCATAAGAGAGATAAAAGAAAGTGGTACGAGTTCCACCCGGATCACGGCCACACGACTAATAAGTGATTTTCATTGAAAGATGAGATAGAAAAAATGTCGAAGTAGGGAAAGTTGAGGAAATATGCTGAAAAGAGAAGTTCTCGAAGTTATTGGGACAACCCAAAAAAGAGACGAGATGACAACCCCAAACGAGATGTCCAGGCTAACAAGATTAATGATTTCTCAGATGATGATGATGGTGAGGTCGACCCTTATCTCCCACTAAAATTTGTTGCACCCAAAGGTCGGATGTGTACGATCTCAGTGGGGGTTAAGATTATATGTGGAGGCCTAGAGGTGGGGGCAAGGACGTGCACAACCGTAATGCCCATGTTGTAGAGGCAAAGGCCGTCCCAAAATGCAAAATGTGAAACTCGACTTCTGTTGATCCAAACTAGGTAAGAGGACCAATGGGGATACGGATACCTTGGTAATTGGTTTCAAAAGGTTGGACTTCAAAAGGTATTCTAGCACCTCATGATGACCCTCTAGTCATCGATATGAGAGTTCATGGATACGAAGTCCCCAGAATATTGGTCAATGGAGGGAGTTCATCTGATGTAATGTTGTGGGAATGCTTTAAAGGGTTGGGGCTCAGTAAAAAGGGACTCATCCCCTAGCACCAACCTTTGAGTGACATCCCTTGGGAATATATGAGATGGGTGTTTGCATGTGGCAGACTTGGCTAAGGTGCCTCACAAAAAAGGTAAATTTCTTTGTGATGTATGAGAATGTTTATTGAACTTACATCATCATAATGGGATGGGTAACCCTCAAGGAATTTGAGTCAGTTCCCTCTACCATTCACCAGAAGATAAAATTCCCGACTCCCTATGGAGTAGGAGAAATTGAGGTGATTTGGTAGAGGGTTGACAATTTTACTTTAACTCAGCTGAGGAGATAAAATCTCATAAAATATCCACAACCATTTACAACATCCACACTCTCGATACAAGGTATGAGATAAAAGTAAATAAGGGAGAAGCTGCTGAGGAGGTAGAATTTATCGTCCTAAATGAGGAAGATTCGAAAAAAACCCGTCCAAATTGGCAAAGCCTTGAAGAGAGAAATAAAGGAAGAGCTAATTAAGTTATCGAGGGAGAGACAAAGTAGTTTTTCCTAAAGTTGTGAGTACATGCCATGAATTGATCCAAAGATTATCTACCACAAACTGAATGTAGACGAAGGAGTTATTCCAGTCAGGCAGAGGCAGATGATCTAATCTAGAGAGAAATATGTAGTAATAATAGATGAAGTGAAAAAGCTAGAGGAGGTCGAGTTCATCAGGGAGGTGGTCTATCCAGAGTGGTTTGCCAATAGATTCATTATGCCTAATCCTAATGGAAAGTGTAGGATGTGTGTAGACTTCACCGATTTAAGTAAAGCTTGTCCAAAAGACAGCTTCCCCCTCTCGAGGATTGATCATATGGTGCATACCATGGTTGGGCAAGAATTGATGAGTTTTATGGACACCTACTCAGGCTATAAGATGATCTGTATAGACATAGTCGATGATGAGAAGACCTCATTCATCACTAATAAGGGAACGTATTTCTATAAGGTCATGCCCTTTGGCCTAAAAAATGCGAGGGTAACATATTAAGGACTAGTGAATAACATGTTTGAGGAACAAATCGAAAAAATCATGGAAGTATATGTGGATGACATGTTAACCAAAAGCCTCAAGGCCGAGACGCATGTGGATGACCTTGAGTGCACTTCTATTACAATAGACGAGTATCAAATAAAGCTCAATACTACCAGGTGTGTGTTTAGGGTTGGAGATGGACAATTCTTAGAGTTCATCGTCAATCAGCGATGGATAGAATCGAATCTTGAAAAAATCAAATCTTTGGTAGAGATGAAAACTCCAACATTGAGAGATTGATGGATCAAGTTGACGCATTGGACAAATTTATATCAAGGGCTACAAAAAAATGTCTGCCCTTCTTCAAAGTATTAATGAAATCCTTTGAATGCAATTAGGAATGTGAAAAGGCCTTCCTTGGATTTACACTTTTGTTATCCCGTACTTTTCAAGGAGATAAGCTATATCTATACCTGGTCATATTTGAGTAGACTATTAGTGCAACAATTGTGCTAGACGACGGTGGGGTGCTGAATCCAATCTACTTTAATAGCAAATCCCTTCTAAAGTTCGAGCAGAGGTATCCCAAAATGGAGAAGTTAGATTAAACCTTGATACATTTCTCAAGATAAATGAAACCCCATTTCTAGGCTTATACAATGGTTGTCACAAGTCATCCATAAACCTGAGAAATTGAGTAGGTTAATGGCCTAGTCGGTAGAGCTAAGAGAATTTGATGTTTTCTATCAGTCGAGAATAGCCATCAACGGTCAAGCATGATTCGACTTCATAGTCGAGTTCACATAGGACGAGGCCAATAGAGAAGAATTTGTAAGTCTAGCAAATCAGCCAGAGTAAGCAAGTGGAAGACCGAATGAGGCTAAGATGAATGTTACAAGAGCTACGATACTCGACAATTAAGAATAAAATTATTTGTTCAAGAATGGAGTGATAAGTGAAGGAACCTTCTCAAAAGAAGGGAGTGTTTGGATACTGTTTGTAGATGGCTCATCATGCGAGATAGAGAATAGAGTCGGTTTAATAGTGTTAGCTCTAGATGAGACTGATATTGAATATGCTCTTAGATTTATCTTCAAAGAATCCAACATTGAGTGAGAATATGAGGCTATTTTGGCAAGACTCTCCCTTGCCCAAGCATAAAATGTTGGACAAATGGTAGTTCAAAGTGACTCCAAGTTGGTGGTGAATCAGATCCTGGGAGTGTATGAGGCAAAATATGATAATATGTATAAATACCTAGTAAGTGTAAAATTAATGTTGAAGAACTTTCGGTAGGTAAAGTTAAAAACGATCCCTTGGCTAGACAACACCCGAACCGATGCCCTGGAATGATTAACATCTGTAACTAGAACGAAGATTAGAGGGTCGATGCCAATGGAGATGCTACATCAGCTGACCATTAAAGAAGAGGGCAATAAAATGGAGTTCTGCTTAAACCTTAACCTAAGTGCATCATGGATGTCAAGTTTCCAGAGTTTAAAGTGGAGATAAAGAAGTCAAGATACAAGGCCTCCAAGCTCTCAGTCATTGGAGACGTTTTGTATAAGAAATGGTTCATCCTCTCTTTACTGTGATGAGTTCATCCGATAGAAGGGGAGTATATACTAAAAGATGTGAATGAGGGATCTTGTCCAAGACACATTAAAAGGAGATCTTTGGCAAAGAGAATAGTCACTTAAGGATACTAGTGGATGACCTTGGCTAAAGATGCATCCAATTATGTGAAAAGATGTGATAAATGTAAAAGATACGCTTATTTCCCTCATCAAACCTTATCACATATAACTTCCCCTTGGCCATTTGCAGTTTGGGGGATCGACTTGGTAAGACCCCTAACCAGAGCAACATGCAATTACAGATATCTTATTATGTCCATTAACTATTTCTTTAAGTGGGTTTAGGATGAAGCCATGATAATTATAATTGAGATGAAGACCTTACAATTTAGTTGGAGGAATATCATTTGTAGGTATGGTATTCCCAACATATTGATCTCCGACAAGGGAAAAAAGTTTAAGAACTCATCTCTGGAGGCCTATTGTAAGAGGCTTGGTATAAAAAAGTTTTTCTCAGCTCTAGGACTACCTTAGGTAAATGGCCAGACAAAGGTCACAAATAGAATTATCTTAGAGGGGATCAAGAAGAAATTAGAAGACGACAAGGGTCTGTGGATAGAAGAGGTACATGTTGTACTGTGGGCAAACAAGACGAAGGAGAGGAAACCAACATGGGAGACCCCTTTCATGCTTTTCTATGGCTCAAAGGCATTGATCCTCACCGAAATCGGCCTACCAAGTCACAGGGTCCAAACATAAAACCCAAAGGAAAATGCAGAATATCAAAGATTAGACCTAGAGCTCATCGAACAAAGACAAAATGATGTAGAGGTTAGGCAGGCTACTTATCAGTAAAGGACTACAAAATTCTACAATAAGAGGGTTAAGTCTAGGCCCATAGCCATTGGATATCTAGTTTTGAAAAAGACCTCGCATAAACCGAATAAGATCCATGCAAACTGGCACGACCCCCATAGAGTTACTGAAGAATTTGTTCTTGGAACTTATAGATTTGAGAATTTGGAGGGGGAGCCATTCTCAAACCCATGGAACGTTCATCACTTGAAGAAATACTATCAATAGGATTTTGAAAATGTTCTATTTTATCATTGTATGAGAGATGTATTAAAAAGTGATGAATTAAAAATATCTAGTGTTCCCTCATATATTTGTTGTATGAATTGATCAAATGGAATGTTTTAAGTCATTGTAAACTACAAAACATCATGCATATGCTGAATTAGCGTTAACCAACTCTCGATGGCATGAGAGTCCAGAATATCTAACCTTGTCCATAGATTCTCAATAACACCGAGAGGGGAGAATAGTGTGATAGCATCACCAGTGTAGTGAAGAACACAAAGTAAATATTGAAAATCATTTAACTATGGTTCCTTTTAACATCATTAATTTGGTGGTATGAGGGTCAAACTCTCTCATCGTGACGAGAATGTAGGACGAAACAATACTCATCCATACAGTCTCAAAATGATAAGAGAGGACTTGCAATTAAATATCATTAATTGGGTTCATTCAAATTTGAAAATAATTTAATTATAGTTCCTTTAAACATTATTAATTTGGTGGTATGAGAGTCAAACTCTCTTGTCGAGATGGCAGCGTAGAACGAGATGATACACATCCATACACTCTCAAAATGACGAGAGGGAACCTGTAATTAAACATCGTTAATTTGCTGCCTTCAAATTTGAAAATCATTTAATTATGGTTCTTTTAAACATCATTAATTTGGTGGTATGAGAGTCAAATTCTCACATCGAAATGATAGTGCAGGACGAGATGATAATCATTCATACACTCTCAAAATAATGAGAAAGGACTTGCAATTTTACATCATTTATTTAGTGCATTCAAATTTGAAAACTGTTTAATTATGTTTAATTGATCTCTCAGCTAAGGAAGAGAGTAAACTTGGTGACCTCTTATTTTAAAAACTAATGAATTGGTTATTATCCCCCATCTTAAGATGAGGTGGAGCTAAAAATGGAATCCAAGACAATAAATAAACCTTTAAAAACCATTACACATTCAACAAAAAGAAAATGAAAGCTCAAGTACGAGGCAATCCTTCATTGAAGAAAGCATAATATTCAGTTGAAGATGAGATATTACAAACAATCAAATGTTCAAATGTTTAAAATAAAAAATTAAAAGAAGAAGGTTATTGGTCACAGATGACCACCCTACACAATTGGTTCATTGTTAACTACCGACCCATTAGCACCATCCTCGGCCTGAGCATCCTTGACAACACCAGTTGTATTGATATCAAGTTGAAGAGGGACCTGGATTGAAGCTCTTTTTCCCTAGACTGAGATTTTTAATTCAACATAGTCCAAGGCCGGGGTGAAAAGAGGATCTTCCAAATTGGGGGCCTCCAATTCTGGACAAATCGAGGAGATGGCCTAAGAAAATTTCATGACGACCCACCGACAGGCCGTCTTAATAAAACTTTCAAGGTATTCAATTCTGAAGTTTTTGAATTCATTAGGAGCTTTATAAGCCTAAATGGCCTTGTCCTGGATATTTTTTATGGCCTCTGTAGAAAGGGACTCCTCCTTTGCCTTCTTGATGGCCTCATAAAGAATAGTTTCATGCTTCGTAGCTTGGGCACTAAGTGACTCATCCTTGGCTTTTAATTCATTGGAATGATCTAACTTTACCTTATTAAGGGCCTTATTGTGATCATCCCTGCAACCCCTCAACTTTTTCTTAAGGTCGTCTATATCCTTAATGGCTTTCTCGCCCTCTTAAAGTTTTGAATAGTTCTCAGTTATCCAGCTGGTAGCTGAGGTAAGGGTGCACACAGACTGCAAGAGGATAAAAATATACATATGGCAGAATAGGACGAAGAAAAATTTGGACGAGACGAGGTTCAAATTAACTGCGCCAAATAATGAATACCAAGTCCATAGGTCTTTAGGGGGTGCATCTTACCAATGAACTCATAATCTCCCTTTGAAGGGATAGTAAACATAGCAGCCTTAGACCTCGGCGCTAAAGGAATGATAGATTCAGGGCATGCCTTAAGCTGGGCTATGTTGATCACCCAAAAGGTCTCAAATGAGTCCTATAAAGATTACTCTCCCCCTCGTCTCATCATTATTAGAAGTGCTAGAGGGAGTAGTAAGATCCTTTATTTTCTAACCAACCTTTAGTTGGGTCGGCCTACTAACAGTCATCTTCTTGGTGGGTTGCTGGCCTCCCTTATTAACAAAAACATTACGGAGACTTGAAGTCGGGACATTCCAAAGATCGTCTGAAATATGAGGTGGAGGATTTGTAAAGAAGAAATAAGAACAATTAGTAATGAAACTAAAATATGAGTAAAGACAGATGGAAAAAGTTCAGTAACTCACACTAATCGTCTAGGGGGTTAACTCCCAGATAAGACGTCTCTAAAAAGTTAGGAGACATCAAATCCTCATACTCAAGAAGGGCCCCATTCTTCCCTTGACCTATCAAAAAATTTACTTTATCCCTATCAGTAATACTACGGCTAAGATCAATCTTGGCTGACATGGAGGGGCTTGCCCAATCATGGGAACTCTTAGTTTCATCCCTAGATCGATCAACATCATCTGAGAATTCCCCGGCTCCAGTGATAAAAAAATAACCTTGGTTTCCATGGTAATTTGATGCTTAATTTACATAGATAATCATCTTGTCAGGCTTCCGAGACCCTAAGTGGTAATAATCGTAATGAGTTCTTAAAGATGAGACATTATAATAAGGTTTTAAAAGAGAAGAAGAAAGCTTACCCTTGTATTTATTCATCGAAAGGGAGACATTGAAGAGTATAATTCTCTATGAATTCGGGTTCAGTTGGGAAGGAGCAAGTCCTAAGCTAGACAAAATATCTCAGATAGATGGATGGAATGGAATCCAAATGTTGAATTTAAACATCTGCTCATATTGGGTAACTTCACGTTCTCGATCGTCTAACACTCTCTCGTCCTCATTCAGGATGCACATAGCAATATCAAATTTAGTGTTATACAAATGCCTCCAAAAGAGAAGGTTGGACACTCAAACGGTGGATTTAAAGGTCTCAACATATGAATAATCAACTGATTCCCTACCCTCGGAGTCATCATCATCAGCAGGCACCTCAACGGTCGGAGACCCATCAAGGCATCTGTCGTGGAATTCTCTCATAGTCATAGTCGAGAGAGGTACAATATTTCGAGGAATGGCAATGTTGACACTCGATTCGATATGGTCTAAGATAATTTCAACAGAGGAGTTATCCTAAATGGATGACTCAGAATGATGGGAAGATGAAGATCGAGACGAACCCTCGGCCATCTCACACCCCTGAGAATTCGTGGGTGAAAATATCATAGCCTCACCAAAGGAATCTCTATTATTGTCTTGGGTAGAGGATGAGTCAGGTATCTCTGCCTCACCAACCTCAATCGGAGGAGGTCAGATGAGTTTTAAAGGAATGGGAAAGATTGTATGAATGAGGTTGGCTCCGTATTTATAGAGAATCTCAACCTCAGCCTCAATCCTACGTATCTCCTGAAAATCCCTCTCTCTAAGTGTTGGATATTTTGTTGCTAGCTCGTAGAGGGTTTTTAACATTCAAGTGGCTGAACTCAGCTTGTCTAGAATAAAGGATAAATAATCATAAACAACTTAAAGTATGACCACTGTTGACCTAAAGATGAAAATGGGATACTGAAGAGTTTTAATCTAGTTAGCTTAATAACACCGGCTTGAATGCCACTAGAGAAGGTGATCGCAGAAAACTCAGACACACTACCAGAGAGAAAAGAACACAAAAAAATATGGGGAGGATCCGAAGACATTGTCCTTACTCCAAAACCACCAGTAAATCCCCTTAAACAGACCTAGAACCACCAGCCAGGGTTGCCGAAAAACTCAACACTATCATCGAAAAATAACAAAAACTCAAATCCACTAAATTAATGGAGAAAAGTTGAGAGAAATGGGTGAGTAAGGTTACTTTGTGGACGATGACGGTTGAAAAAACAAAGAGGGACCCTAAAATTAATTGAAAAGGCTTGGTTGAAAGAGAGAAAGAAAATGGAGTTGCTATACAAAAAGATAATGTGCGCGCGAGAGAAACAAAGAAGAAAGATAAGTGAAAGGTTTTTAAAACATTTAAATACTTGAAATCATTGTGAACAACTTCCAAGGCAGTCATTATTAGGTCATAATACCCTATGTCACACTTACAACCATCATTCTTGAGCATTGTCAAGTGTCAAACCAGGGGTTCACGTTCAATATTGTTGATTTAACACATAAAGAAACATATCAGACGCTAGTCAAGGATGTCTCAACAACATCCACCCAAGAACGCTTTATCCCAACCTTCCATTCACATTGAAGAATAAAGGCGAGGGGTGATTTATATACCAAGTATAGACTTGTCCCCAGACCGGACACCCTCGGCCAGTGCTAAGCCATCAGATTGAGGAATTTATCGCCCGAGTGTGGTCCTAACATGAAGGGTCTCATCCTAGGCCACAAATTAATCACAAGAGGCCTTGTACTCATCCTCATCTCTAAACAAAATAAAAGATATCAGTATCAATGATCTTATGGATCAAGTTCCCTCAGCCTCGTCTGTCACAAGAGGGCGTGGGCCAAATAAAGATTCATTCAAGTATGAAAATTGCCATACGATCAAAGGATCTAACTTAACAACTCGACCTCGATCGGGTCTAGATTGTCGATACTTAATAGATGTCAGAGCTCGTGGATTGGGGCTTACGTGGGAGAGTGTGCATGGGTTACAGATACCATGTGCACAAAATAGTTATAATAAGATCTCCCTCACACGTGAGGGAATATTTTATCATCGTGATCTATATGTGACAGTGACAGGTGGCTTAACCTTATTGGCAGGAGCATTCTACACATGTTTATTACATTCTTGGGGGTACACAACACCCCTCAGGCACTATATATTGTTATCTTCTTCATCAATGTAAATAATCAAAATATTGAAGCCCTAGCCAAAGTTCTGTTACTATCACAGTAGAGAGAGAAAGTTGTGTTAATTGTATTACTAAGGCCATTAGATCCCATTTTATAATGAAGTTCATACACCCATGCATAGTAGAGTGGGCCGGATGGCTGAACCACTTATTTTATAGTGTCTATCCTTATTGTCACATCTCGTTATTCACTTATATACTTGATTTATGCCATTGTTGCACGTTCAAAGTTATTATGGATTGAGCTCTTAAAATAGTACTTATTGGTACAATATTTGGTATCATCACAAAGAGATAAACATGGCATAACACTAGCAAATGTATATCATGAAGCAGAGACTAGCGTATGAAAAACATGGCAAACACAATCCTTCGTAAGAAATATCATGAGAGGTATCATTTGTAAGCAAATGAGAGTCATGAATATTAATTGTTGAAGCTTCTAAGTCTGATTTCCTAACCCAACTAGGTGTGTGACAACGCATGGGGGCTTTGGGAACCAAAAAGAATTTATTCCTCAACTTCCTAGGAGCATTTTTAAGGTCATAACAATAAATCCTAAGGTGACCCTTCATACCACAATGAGTGCAAGTGTAAACACGGAGGAATGTTACCTCAATGTGGACATATCCTAATGTTCCTATTTATCTTTCTCACGAGACTGGTGTTGGCTTTGGGAATGGGAGAAATATGACTATCGAAGCCTATACCAAACCAAACATCCTTCATTTGAATTGTGCCTCAAATCCTATCCATATTTTTAGACCTCTCCTCAAAATCAGACTTCACCTTACTCGAGTCTCACAATCTCTACTTAAGATAACCAATCCTAGACTCATGCAAATGACTAGGCTCCTCAAACACTAGAATCTTCTTCTTCATAGCCTCTATCAAACCACAAAGACTATCTCTCTGTCCCTCAATGTAATCTAGTTTCTCCCAAAGTGTCTTCTCCCATGAAATAAGATCCTCAATCAATACATCATTATTTTCTATGTCATGCTTTTTTAACCTAACTTGAAACTTTAAGTTTTCCTTCTTCACCTTCACCATTTCCTCATACAAATCATTGAAGGCAACTTGTAAACTCGCTGACATCTATCTTCTCCTCCTTACTAGCTTCACAGTCACTCATTTAGGATTCACACTTAATGGCCTCAGAAGTGTCATTCACATGCGTATCTTCATAAGATGATTTTTTTTTCATCTCTCACATAACAAACCATAAATGTGGTGTAGTTGGATCAATGGGGGAATCTCCTTTGTCTTCCCGTTAACTATCACTTAAGGTAGAATTATATGCAATCACTTTCTTCGCTCCACTACCCTTTGGTCATAACACTCATAACCAAAACACTTATTAGAACCATTCCTCTTATTATTTTCATTTCGATTATTAGGGACGTGATTATCCTTGTTGTTCTTGAGTTTGTCAAGTCTTTTGGCATCTTTCGATTTTGGAACTTAAGAAACTTTTTGAACTTCTTTACCAACAAGGATACATCCTCGAATCCGGTGTTAGAATCGTCATCTAAAAATTTCATCTCCTCCTTTTGGGAATTCAAAGCAATGCCCTTTTCATTCTTTGGCACTTCCTTAGAGGTAACGATGTCAAGCTCATAAGTTTGAAAGTCACCTACAAGCTCTTCTAATTTTGTTGATTCAAGTAAAATCAAGAAGTTTAAAATGGTCACTCTTTGATCAAATCTACTAGGCAATGGCCTTAAGATTTTATTTATGACTCGGTTGTCGGGAATTTTCTCGCCCAAGTTTAATGACAAGTTGACGATATGGGAAATTCTAATGTAAAACTCATTAGATGTATCACTCTCTAACATCTTAATCGTCTCAAATTGGGTAGTGAGGTTTTGAAGTTCATACGCCATAACGTTTCTAGTTCCCTAGTAAGTAAGTGCAAGAACATCCCAAGCCTCTTTCGACGTCTTACACACCATAATACGATTATACTCTTTTGAGTTAATAGACAAGGAAATAACATTTAGACTTTAGAATTATAAAGTGCAAGTATATGTTCAGCTTTAGTCCATGACTCAACAGTGTTTAAATTAGTGGCTTCTCCATCTCTCATGACTGGTGGAGTCCACCTTTTTTATACTGCTAACAAAACACGCTCATCTATGGCCTTAAGTGAACTTTTCATTTGAATTTTCCAATAAGCATAATTTGTGCCATAAAAAAGAGGAGTTCAAAAAGCAACAATTTTTTTTAAATTCATACCTACAAGCACACGGGATCACTCACAAAATAAAATAGTGTTTCTAGCTCTGACACCAAACTGTAGGTGCCCTTTTTATGTGTGCTTTAGGTTAAAATAAATTTTTCAAAAACAATTTCAAATTTTAATATGCACCAATTTTGTGAACCAATCTTACTTAACCCAATTTTATCGTATTAATCCTAAACATGCATCTAGTGTGATTAAGTAAGTAAAATAAAGATAAGTCCACAAAATGCACCGATGTACAAGGAAACCACTAGGGGAAAAAACTAGGATGACCCAAGTCAGACAATCACTATGATACCTTTTACAAAGTATAAATATTAGACATAATAAAACACTCGATCCCCACAAGCATTGCCTCTCTTTTATGCTTAAGTTGCTCCTCCACAGTGCAATGCAAGAGATCACCTATGCTAGTTCCACAACACACAAGTCCACGCATGCCTCCGTATCCACCGATACAGCCTGTGACCACCTACGATTCAGAAACCAGTGTCCACTACTTCTTCACTGCAAAACTCAATGAATCAATTTTTCAACATAGATAAACAAACTCCAAATGGTGCAAACAAAAGATATCTAAACATAATGGTTATGAAATATCGGATGTTATAAACACGGATCTTGTAATCACAAAGGATGGTTTTAACTTTGGAAACCTTTATAAAGAAGGTGTAGAAAACCGTATTGGGTTTTATTTTTTATTTTATATTTTGAACATCATTTTTCTAAGAAAAAAGATGACTTAAATAAAAACATCAAAGCGACAGGTTGTTTAAATTATTTATCCATGTCATTCTAATGATACGTCTCTATCATTTGAACAAATTGTCTATGTCGTTTGAACAATAATTATATGTCGTTTGAAACTTCTAAACACGAGGAGATGTTTCATATGATTATGAAACAAATTAAAACATTTTAAAATATATTTAAATAAATTAATATCCTTAGAAAATATTTACCGAGTCCCATAAACATTATACGTTCATACCTGAGAGATACTCAGAATGTAACATGATATGAAGACGTGAAATATGCACCAATCAACACGATATGATCTATATTTGAAGATTGGTCCCTACGTCTTGAACACAACATCATAGACTTAATGGGAATCATGATAAGTAAAATATATTTATGACTCAAATTGGTTTTTATCCGGAATAATTCCAATACATACAAATTGAAACTATTTGGAAATTTATCCTTACACCAGATATCATGGTTGTCATGATGGGTGTTTAAAAGCGGGTTAGTGCTAGTATTGGCCACCGTGGCTCAACCATCATATCCCTGAATGGTGATGAACTCAATGTCAAATGAGAAACTTGACTTTCATGTAGTGTGATGAGGGTAATGCCTCCAAAAGATGTATCGGGGCTCTTTTGAGTAGGAGCTTAAAGTTAGATAGGACGTAGAGTACTTGAAACTAACAATCACACTTAATAGTCCATATTATGAGAGAGAGGATGATGGCCCCGAGTACCTCTCGACGGGTGTTACCAAGGGCCCTGATGGCCGTAGAAGGTGGTGTGCATTTCGATGCGGTGTATCCTAGATCAGTATCAATGTGAAGGGGGCATACATTAATGGTGGATCTATTGATTATTAGTACCAATATATTCGTGTATCTCAATAATAATGTGCAATGCAAATTGATCGATGAGGCCTTACATAGGAAGGTCTTCATCTAAAAAGATGATGTGATGTTTTAGAGTGATGGAGATGATGGTGGATTAACTTTTTTCAGACTGAGATACATAATCCAATATAATAGGTACACTAGAGCAGGCCTGGTACTTTTGAGAGGTGGTTAGTAATTCCCAAATAATAATGTTAACGGATGTTCACCAAAGCTACTCCTGGATTTTATTATTTTCTCAGGGAGGGAGTGTGGTGGTTATTGCAGAAGGAACTCTATCTTTATTAACACAGTTCAGTAGATTTTAGTTTTGTCCTGACTTGGAGAGGAAAATTTGACCTCCTTAGAGTGAGCACATATATTGTTCGAGTTTCTTGTTCAATTCTTTCTAAGCGAAGCTTGAAATCTTCTAAGGATGTAGGTTCATAGGTACGCGGTGTTGGCATTTAGGACATAACTTTGGTCCAATCTAAGATATAAGTCTATTTCTAGCTCGTGGGAGCTTCATTATGGGTTTTCGAGAGAGCTCAGGACATGTACTTATTAACCCATTATACAAATATGTCTGAATTTACCATTGGGTGGAGAGTTTTGCCACCGTATCTAGGACTTAATCGTTTGTCTTGTTAGGTTACCTTGGAGAGGGTTCGATGGACATTGAGGATCTTGAACAGATGTCATCATTCAACATTGTTGCTATGTATTCCTCGTTGTCTGACTCCTTGATTTTAGTGGAATTAAGGATAAGATCTTAGTAATTCATTTAGTTGTTTGGGTGTTTTTACATTTGATTATTAATTCAAGACAATGATTAATGCCTTGAAACACTTGCTGGGTCTTTTAAGACCCTGGGGACTTTGGGAGGTAAGGATTGAAGATTTGCAACTTCGTGAGTCATTGGTCCGAGGTACCGTGGACCTCAGTTATGTGACTAGAGCCAAGGATTTAATTCTTGATATTTGATGTGGGTCTTGAGACCTTAGGTTGGTCTTACAACTAGGGATATAAGCATTGAAACTCACACCAAACATTGTATTGAGACATATTAGGTAGAGGAAAGGGTTCTTTTCATTTCATTCGAGTATCAAGATATATAATTGATGGTACTTTTTGAGATGTTCTTTGTTCCAAGTGTGTGAACGTTCATATTCATCCATATCTTTATGGCAATAACACCCCGCCTTGCTATTTTGACCACCGTATAGGGAGGACTTTCCCACATAAAGCCTAGTTTGTGTACATTCGAATTTCTTATTTCAAAGGTGAAATCTCTCAAAACCATTTCCCCCACCTTGAATTCTCTATGAGAAACCTTTTTGTTGAAGTAGGAGGTTGTCCTCTACTTGTAAGAAACCATCTTAATTAGTGCAATATCTTTTATCTCTTCTAATTAATCTAAAGACATTATGAGACCTTTGTTATCAGTACCTGGTTCAATCTAAGCTAACCTATGTGTAAGTGCCTCGATCTCTTTGGGGATCACCACCTTAATGACAAAGGTCGTGGATAATGGGATTTCTCTAATTATACATATGACTTTGGTTCTATAAGCCCATAAAATGCTTTGTAGATCCTCAACCCGCAAACCTTTGGCTTTATCCAAAATCTTCTTAAAGTCATGGAACATGGCTTTGTTGGTAACTTAGACTTGGCAATTGGTCTGAGGGTGTCCTAGAGAGGAGTGATGGTTACATATGCCATGGTTTGAGCAAAACTCGCAAAAGCTTCATTATTAAAATATTTTTTGTTATAAAAAATGATTTCTCAACGAAAGATAAACTTACAAATGATGTTCTTCCATATGAATTTGGTGGTATTTTTCTCTGTGATAGTGGTTAAGGGATCAACCTTAGCCCACTTGGTGAAATAGTCAATAGCCACAATGTAGAACTTATTTTGGACTTTTCTAAGGGCTAGGGTGCCTACTAAATCCACTCCCCACTAAAGGTATTACAATTGCATCCATTTTCTCCATTGGTTCTTTCAGTTCGAACGTGAACCACTAAAACCTAAAACAATGTTGGACCATATCCTTGGCTTACTTCCACAATGTTGGACATAAATACACTTGCCTCAAAACCTTGCACATGAAGATCTTTAGTTTTATAAGATAACCACTAAACCTTCGTGAAGGTATTTGAGGACATAGTTGTCTTCTTATGTGCTGAGGCATCACATAAACATTGAGTAGTATCCATTTTTTTTATAATTACCCACTTTCAATATAGTACTTGGAAGTTGAAGACTTTAAACATCTGACCTAAAGTTATCCGTGGGAAAAATTCCATCTTTGAGGTAGGCTTTGATGGGATTGGTCTTGAGCTCCAGTCAACCTTCGTTGTATTAATTTGAAGCTCAATGATTCCCGACTAGTTAATATTAATAACTAACACCTCTGGGTCCACCTCGGATGATGAGGTCACACATTTAAGGTGGCTAACTTCTAAATTTTGTACTTGGGGGATGCTCCTAATGCAGAATCTTGGGATTCTTTGTATTAGGTGCTTCATCATTGCTAAGTACCCTGTGATCCTATAAACTTTGTCCTTATAGATCGTAGTAACCTGATTGCCCATTAGGTGAGAGTCGTTAATGGCCTCTAATAATTTTTCTTTAAAGGAGATGGTAAGGACTAATACTTCCACCAAGGATTTATACTATGCTTCATTATTATAGGCTTCAAATTAGAAACAAAGAGAAAGATATATAGTACAATGTTCTTAGATTATCGAATGAAATCCATATTTAATGCCTGAGTTGATAGAAGAACTATCCATATGCAAGACACATATTGAAGAATTAGGATCTATGTATTGTAACAACAGTTGATTAGGTTCCTTAGCCTTGGTTGCTTCCATTTCAAAGATTTTAGTCTCATCTTCCCCCATTTCCAGGTTGTTGAACTCTATAATGAAGTCAGTTATGGTTTGGCCCTTGATGGTTCTCCGTAATTGGTACTTGATATCAAATTATCCTAACTCCACAAACCACTTGACCAGACTTCCTAGGATGTCAATATTATGGAGGATATGTCGAAAGAGTTGGTCGGTCATGACCACATTGGTGTAGGGGTGGAAATAGGGCCTCAAATATCTAAATGAAATAATGAGGCAGAAGGCGAGATTTTCCATCCTTTAGTACTTTCTTTCAACCCCTTTCAAAGTTCATTTGACATAAGATACATTGTACTTGACCCAAAATTCCTCTCAGATTAGAGATGAGATTAAAATGGTTGGTGAAGCAGCAATGTACAAGTAAATATCTTCCCCGATGATGGTTCAGGATAATAGAGGTGGGGAACCAAGATATTTCGTTAGGCTTTGGAATTCCTCTTCACCCTAGGGAGTCCATTCTATGTCCTTCTTTAGTATCTTGAACAAAGGCGTGCATTTATTTGTGGCCATGAAGATAAAATCTTTGAGAACAAAAACTCTCTCAGCTAAGCCCTAGACTTTTTTGACTATTTTTAGAGACTCCATGTCCAGCACAACTTGAATCTTCTATGGATTGGCCTTTATGTCACTTATAGTAACCATAAATCCTAGAAACTTGCCTTTAGAAACCCCAAGAACATATTTCTTTGGGATAAGGCTCATCTCATGAGGTTGTCAAAAGTCTCCCTGAGTTTTTACACATGGTCCTGAGCTAGTAGGATTTTGACCAACATGCCATCAATATAGACCTCTATGGTCTTTTCAACGAGGTCTTTGAAAATAGAGTTCATCAACCTTTGATAAGCTACACATGTATTCTTTATTATGAAAGGAATAACTTTGTAATAGTAGGTACATTTGTTTGTAATGAATGACGCCTTTTCTTCATCAGTAAGGGACATCCTGATTTATTTGTACCCGGAGTATGTGTCCATGAATGAGGGGACCTTATAAAATGTCATTTATTCCACTAAATTATCAATTAAATGTAGACGGTAGCTATCTTTCAGGCATACCTTGTTAAGTTCTGCGATGTCAACACATTTTGTCCATTCTTTGTTATCTTTGGGCACAAGTATGACGTTAGAGAGCCATTTTGTGTATTTAACCTCTCTGGTAAAGTTTTCCTTTAAGAGGTTATCTACACCCTCTAAAGTCCTTTATGATTTGAAGAATATGTAATTTTGATGGACATGCTTGTATTTTGGGTCCACACTAAGGTGATGGACCATGACTTCATGGTCCACACTAGGTGAGTTTCTTGATAAGAGCGATTATCAGGTCATCCCTAATTTACACTTCTTTGGTAAAAATCCTCTTCGTCAATGCACGTAGTGGTCAGATTCTCTATTGGCTCACATATTTGCTCATTTTCTGCATCCCGTGGATCTAAGGTATCCACATTCATCAGATTTATGCCTATGCGCTCTCTAGGGAGATCATGCATTGACAGTGGAGGAGGTAAAACTGATGACAACACTCCAAGGAATCTATGTGAATTTTTTGGACCTTTGGCAAGATTTGGGAGGTCTTAATAGACTTTTTTTCTTCATTTTTATGGAAGTACTATAACACTCCATGTCCTTTTTCTAATCTCCATGCACTTATCCCACACCCATAGGGGTTAAGAACCTCATTACCAGCCTTCGTGTTGATATGAGAATATCTAAGTTATTAAGTGATGGTCTACCCATGATCACATTATAGGCCGAATGGAGGTCCACCATAAGGAACTTGGTCCAAATGTTTATGTAGAAGCCTTTCAATCTAAGGGTGAAGGGTAGAGTTACATACCTCAAGTAATATGTCATTTCTCCATTGAATTCAATTAAAAGAGTGGTGATTGGATGCATGTGCCTTGCATTGAGGTCCATATCCATGAAAGCATCTTGGAACAGGATGTATGCAATGCTCGAGATATTAATAGAGACTCTCTTCATATTATCATTCCACATGATTATCGTGATCATAAAGGGTTCGTCATGAGGTAGATGGTCCCTTTTAAGGTCTATTTTTGGAAAAAAAATCATTAGAACTCCCTTTGGGAACTAATGCAAGAGAAAAACACTGTTTATTACCACCCCATCCTGCTGGATGCTTCTGAGATGGGCCTTCTTGGTTGTGGAAAAACATTATCCACTGGCATAACCTATGGAGATGGTGTTCACATCTACCAGTGGGATATTGTATTTTTTTATTGTTAATATGCTAACCTTTACTTACATCATTGGACATAAATTCTTTGATGCATCCCCTTTTAATCACCCCTTTAATGGATTTATTAATCCTAAAGCAGTCCATATGTTATGGTAATGGTCCCTATGGAACTTTAAGTAATTCGATTTGTCCCTCTTGTCCTCCATGGCCCTTAGGGCTTTGGCGAAGGTAGGAGATCCCGAGCAGCTTCTTCAACTTTAAAAATGTCTCTATGGTAAAAGTGAACTAGGTAAAGTGCTTAATTTTTGGAGATTCAATATTTTTACCTCCTTATTTCTTTTTGTTGGCATTAACGGCCTCAATGGATTGCCCAAGATGAGAGAAGATGTCTTTCATCATTCCTTGTTGAGGGGTGTCCATGTCATGACTTGTTGAGACTACATCCTCGGTATTCATATACTTGCTCTCTTGAGTAGCTCAGTCATGGATTTTGGAGGCTTTTTACTAAAATATCTCAACAAATTTTTTTAGGTGAGGCCAGAAATGAGAGAAGTCACATAGATAATGTCATTCATATCATTAACATGTAAAGCCTTGAATCTATTGACATACTCCCTGAGAGATTCATCCGTATTTTATTTCAAATGAAGGAGGGAGGTGCACGCTTCCTTATATTTCTAGCTCTTATAAAATGGATTATAAAGGATCTTATTAGCCAAGTGAAGCTAAAAATGGTCCCTGGCTTGATCTTGTAAAACTAGTTCATAGACGTTCCCCTCAATCTAGCAGGGAAGGCTCTGCACAAGACCTCATTTGTTATATACTGGAGGAGCATTATAGATCTATGAGTGTAACGATGATCTATGGTATCCTTGAACCCATCAACTGGTTTAATAGTAGGAATATTCCACCTTGGGGGGGAGCATAATGTTAAACCTCTTTGGATAGTGATGGTAATATCTTTTATAAAGATAACTCAATGGTTTTTGGGAGTTTTCCACTTATACTAGTTGAGGAAGTTCGCCAAATGATCTTATATCTTCTTCATCTCATTTTCCAATGGTTTGATCACCCTGGAACCACCATGAGATTAATTTCCAGGGACTGATAATTTGTCCTTGATAGGGATGAGAGTAACTGATATTTTGGAGGCCCTATGCATAGACTCTAAATCAATTCACCCATGCAATTGGGGCTCCCATTTCTCCCCATTATTACTATGTTCTGATAAATATATTTCATCTGACATCAAGGTAAACTAAGTCTTTTGATAATGGAGCTAGCTGCTTTTGAAGTTCCTATGGTTGACCTTCCATTTCTTTGAAAGATCTGGACAAAACGACATTGGACGACATCTTGAAAAGAATAAGTAACATATATGAGATAAATTCAACTTGTCGTTCCCACATTTGGGTATTGAAATCGTAAGTGATCTCAAACCCATCAGTTACTCTACTCTAGACCTTAGATAAATGAAAGGGGACAAGTGTCAAGGTCTAAGACATTATTCGAGTAGTTCGAACCTCAATTGAGGGTCCTACTCCCACTATTAAAGGGTTTTATACTCTTTATTATATTATAAAACCATTAACACAATTTGTTAGACCTCTTGGGCTTTATCTTAGATAGTTTGAGGCCCTTGCATCCTTTATCACTAATCCAAACGACCTAGGAAGTAAATGATGTACTTATCTAAGAGTTCCTGAGCATCAACACAAGAATCAACAACGAATGTAATAAGTACTATAACTTAAAATGTTATACACTATGGTTATTTATGCAGAATAGTGGGTTGAGAACTTATGGAACAAGGAGTGAACATTCAGAGTAACTAAAAATTTATGTTCTATATGTTTATAATAATTTAAACTTATCTTCAACCAGTATCCATCGCCTTATATATATGTAAACTTTGGAGAGAGAGTGGACTGTCAAAGTATGGCTATGATGTCTCCTAGTTCTGACGATGTCAGTAAGGAGGTGGAGTGTGGGATAAAGTTTTTGTACGTGTTGTAAGATAGTTACTGGGATAATGGGAATGGGATTCATAAATGCAAGTGGAGTTGAGTGGCGGCAAGGTGGAATAATGTTGTGCTTTTCACTTACTCTCCAGACGAGCTACAGGGCTTTTTCCAGGTTCTTGGGAGGTTTGTAACTCTTAAAGGTTGTCCCTAGGATTCCTTGGAAGTATTTTCAATGATACACCTCTGGGCTAAGGTTTAGGCAAGCTTTAAGGATCATTTCTATTCACACTTGGGTCTTCTCTTTGCATCAGACATACTAGGATGCTAATGTTTAGGTCTCTAATATTGCTTATAGAAATGTTTTGGAATGACTAATTTTTTTATAAGATGAAAGAGACAACCGAGGCCTATGCTACAACTGTGGTCCTTTCTTTAACTGAACAGAGGTCTCGAGGCTCAATTACTCAGAGGCTTCCTTTAGGACCTTGGTCCGTATTTGGTGGATGTTTGTGGGTCTATAACTCTTGGAATACTAGGGGTTAGATATGGTATCATCACACTCTAAATAATTCACATGTGAGCAAGAAAATATGAATGGAATAGTGTTTAAAGCTCAATAAATTCTTGAGTTCTTGGTAAGAATCGGACAAGTACATTAACAGAGGAGAGTGGAAGCTCTGGTTTGCAATAAATATCTTAAACTGATCTTATGCTTCAAATATTAGATCTCTTATCAAAGGATAAATGAGGTATATATAAGCCAAGGTTTCATGCGAGGAAACTCATGTGCATTAAATGTTGGGTCCGACTACTCTACCTAACACGTCGTTAGCGTTAAATGTTGATTAAAATCTCGAGTGACCAATTCTTTTGTTAGGTACCAAATCTTGTGTGTCATTACCTTTACGTCCAACTATTCAATATATCCTGATTGTATTAAGGTATGTTTTATTTGACATGTGTTGGTATGGTATGACATCACACGGATCTTTTATGGAAATGTACTATTTTTAGAGCCAGAACTCCATGGTTTAGAAATAAATTAATTTATGTTTACTCGAGTTATGCTTTGTCGGGCTAAGATGGGGTGTTTTACCTTGTGTATCTTAAATGGTTAAGCTTAATCGCCTTAATGATGCCTTGTTATCTATCCTCTAAACCAATTCCCTTAAAGGTTCTCAAGTGAGTTTTCTCGATAGAGCATGCAATGCAAGACATGGTCTATCGTTGGTGATGATGCTGGGATTTAGCACCACCAGGTAAGTGATAGTGAGCTCAAACAGTAGTAGCAATGGCAGCCATATAGATGCAAGTATATAAGTATGTGTGTAGAAGGGGATGAGTATAAGAAGAAATAAGACTGATGTATAGTGGTTCAACCAATTTGGCCTACATCCACTATGAGTGTGTGATCCACTAAGTATGGGCACTAATGGCCTTGGATACAATGCACATAACCCTCTCTCTCTCTACTGTGTGTGTACAAGCAGAGTTTTAGCTAGGGCTACTGTTCATGGATCGATCCCCTGTAAGGTTGTAGGTGACAAGTATATATAGGTCTTGGGGGGTGTAGTGTACCCCCCAAGTAAGCATGGTGCATGTGAATAATGATCTATCCAATCCCCTGTTGACACCTGTAGATGCCAAATGATGGCATAATATTCCCTCACGTGAGGGGTTGATTCTGTTATAACGGTCTGCCACGTGTCATATGAGCCTGACGCGCACTGTTCCACGCGTCTCCCAAACCACGCGCCGTCATGATATCACCCTCGTCCTATGAGCCGAGGTCGAGGGCAAAGTTTCTTCCGGTAGTGAGCCTGGCTTAATTCTGGCCTCGTACTGTCGTACCCTCGTAGGGTCGTCCGGAGCCCGGGGAAGGGTCGGCCCCTCGTAGGGTCGTCTAGAGGCTGACGGAGGGTCGGCCCCTCGTATGGTCGTCTAGAGGCTGACGGAGGGTCGGCCCCTCGTATGGTCGTCTGGGCCTGGTGGTGACCAGCTGGGGCCTGGTGAAGGGTCGTCCCCTCGTAGGGTCATCCGTATTGGAGGTAATCCTCGTCCAAGCTGAGGGTATAAACGGGTATATCAATCACCCCCCAGCCCTTAGCCATAGGTGCTGCTGAGATGGCTGAGGGATAGTGATTTAAATGAGATGCATGTATGATCAGTTAGGTAAGTGACACCTGGGCAGGTACTCATTATTGTTCCAGTTTCCAAGGCAGGGCGGCTGCGCAGTGCACTTGGGGCCTTGTGCCCTAATTATACCTTTCTTGGTAAAGGGGTCCACTTATTGCCAAAGTATTTAAGGAATTTTCAAACTCTCTCTCTCCTTCTTCTTCTTCTTCGCGCCCAGGCCTTCTCTCTCTCTAGAACCAGTTTCCACCGCCATTTTCAGCCTTCAAGCCTTCAGGTCCTAGCAGCATTCTTGCCCTTCTCTTCATCTGGTAACCTCTTTCACCCAGCGCTTTCTTTTGTCTTCATTTCTGTTTGTTTTTTCGGGTCATAGGGTTACATCAGCTTCGAGTTCCCCTTAGCTTTTTTCGGTGTCTTCTCCGGTAACTGGTTCTTGGATCGTTCTTGACGAAAACCTTTAAGTTCTTTGTTCAATCCAAAAGTCAAACCTGGTCAATTCCCCACTTGTTCGTAGCTAAATTAGTCAAGTGTAGTGTAATTTCTCCAAGTGTAGAGTCTTACCTTTAATGCTTAGGAGGCTTTACAACCTAGTGTCTAAGTTCCCACCCTTGAGAGAAAAACTCTTTGCCGAGATCAGACGAATAGAGGAAGAGGAAGAGAGGAGACGAGGGGCCGACCCTAATTGGGTACGACCCATCTTTCCCATTCCTCTTGCCACCATCAGACCGTCTGAACCCTCTGAGTCTTGTGGGTCGTCATCTCGTCTGGCCGACACTCCCAAACCAAGCGAAATGGACGAGAGAGCCTTCTCTCCAACTGGTGCCGGGACGTCTGGTAGAAGGGACACGTCTGATCTTAGCCCTCCCCGAGAGGCCGAGGATACGATCCCCTCTGAGGCTGTCCCTGTGACAACTCTTTCCCCCAATGCCTTCCAAGTGGCTTTTCCTCAGGGTCCTCCTGCAGGTGATGAGGGGGAAGGGGGTGAGGACGAGGACGACGATACAGATGATGAGGTTGATACCTCCCATGCCTCGTCTTTTATCTCCTCTGTTAGGGATAGGGACCTTCTGATATGGAGGCATATTTACGGAGTGCCCTCTGGGGTAACTATGAGGGTGCCCTCTGAGGCTGAGAGGGTTTTTGAGGGTGAAGAGGGAGAGGTTGCAGTCTTCGAGAAAATGTTCAAAGTAGGTGTCAGACTTCCTTTCCATCCTGCTATTGTAGATATTCTGTCGGCTTTGAGCGTCTCCCCCTCGCAACTTCCACCCAACTCTTGGAGGAAGATTCTGGGGTATATCTCTTTGTGGAAAAACTCTTTCACTGATGAGCCCTTGTCCGACGTGTTCTTGGCCTGCTACAATATCACCTCTTCATCTAAACAGCCCGGATACTATCATCTAGGGGCGAGAAGGTCTGAGAAGAAGCTGCTCCACGTGGCTGAAACTTCCAATCATGATTGGAAAAAGAGGTTCTTCTTCATATCTGGGGCATGGGAGAGCTCTGCCGAGGCGTCCCCTTCTGCCGACGGTCCGAGGGTCCCTAACAAATGGTCTAATCCCTTAGTGAAAGCTAGGTTAGATCCCGGACTTAGCTTGGAGGAAAGGGATATTGTTGAGTATCTGGGGGGACGAGGGAGAGGGGGTGAGATCCTAAAGTTCGAAGATTTGATGACCCCACGGTACCTCAAAGAAGCTGGTTTGAGGGTCGGCCCTCTGACAGAATTATGTGAGTGATACAGCACGTTTTCTATTTTTTACTTTTTTTGAAGTGTTTCCCGTTTATCTCTGTATTTTTCTGATGCATCGTATCCTTTTCAGGTCGTCCTGCAGGTGTGTCAGATTACCTATGGGATATGACTGCTCCAAGCCTACTTGCTGGTCTGTCAAAGAAGAAGGGGAAGGAGCCTCAGCAAGCTCCCAAGAAGACAAGGGCCTTAGGGCCGACGGTTGTTGAGCCGACAGCCGATAGCCACAAAAGGAAGGAGCCTGAGGCTCCTGTTGAGCATCAGCCTGATCGAAGGACGAGGGCAAGGGTCGAAGCCTCTGAGGGGACGACCTCCTCATCCAGCATGGGGGCCTTCTGGTCTCAAAATCTGTCCCATCTGAGGGCCGACCCCTCATCTCTTATTGCCAACCTGAGGGCAGCCAAGGCCTCAATGTTCTCTGTTCCATCGGCCTCTGACTTTGAGTTCTTGGCAAAGATGCTACCAGCCAAAGTGTATGACTACGGTCTGCACTCCCTTGCTCAGGTATTGGTCTTGACCTTCTTTAATTTCACTAACTGTTCCCTCGGCCCCCCTTGATATTGCTTCATTTTTTCTTGCAGTCTGTCTGTGCCTTGACCTCAGCCACCAAGTGGATGGCCGTGAATCAACAAAAGTTTCACGAAGCTGAGAGGGCCATTCAACATGAGGCTGAGTTGCAGGCAGAGCTAGATACAGCAAAGATTGAGCTTGACACTGCGAGGGCTGAGCTTGAGAGTGCCAGGACCGAGCATGCTAGGGTACTAGATGAGTTGATGAGGCAGCACGATGCCGACTTGCAAGCCAAGGACTTGATCATCAAGGATAGGGATGAGGCTCTGATCAACCTGGAGGCCCAGCATAAGACTGATCTGGAAGCAGCCATCAGGAAAGCCGAGGCTGATGTTGTTGAGGCATACAAGACCTCAGATGAATTTCAGGGCTTCGGCCTTGAATATCTAGAAAGGGGGATTAGGACGGCCTGCCGATGGTTCGTCCTCAAATTTGGCGATGTCGTCTCCTCTGTTCGCCCTTCACTGGAGGGTGTTCAACTGGACGACCCCTTAATTGCCGAGGCCCTCAACCAGGTGAAGTCCCAAGTCCAGATCGAGGGGGTCGGTACATCTGAAGATCATCCGGTGCTGGTAACTGAGGAGACCATTCCCATTGATGTTGAGGCCCTGCCCTCTGATGTCGTCCCATAGGGTGGCTGCCTGTAGCCCATACCCTCATTTTTGTATTTTTGTTCAAAGGCCTTGTAAAAACACTTGATACTTATGTTTTATTAATACCAGTCTCTTCCATAATTGTTGTCTTCCATACTTAATTCTTTTATGGTTTGCTCCTTGTTGCTTTGCTCTGTTGATGCTACTAACCCCTCCCTCGTCTTTCTTGAGGACCACTGTGGGGTCGTCCCCTCATGTGGCCTCATTATAGCCGAGGGTTCAAGTAACCAAATTATTGATTTTTAAATGAAGTCTACCCTCATCTTTTTTGATGACAGTGGTGGGGTCGTCCCCTCCACTGGTCCTCATTATAGCCGAGGGTTAAAGTTACCCAATTTAATCTACCCTCGTCTTTTTTGAGAGCAGCGGTGGGGTCGTCCCCTTCACTGGTCGTCAATATTGCCGAGGGTTCAAGTAACCAAATTAATGGTTTTTAAATGAAGTCTACCCTCGTCTTTCTTGAGTACAGTAGTGGGGTCGTCCCCTCCACTGGTCCTCATCATAGCCGAGGGTTCAACTTACCAACTTAATGGCTTCAAATCAAGTCTACCCTCGTCTTTCTTGAGGACAGTGGTGGGGTCGTCCCCTCCACTGGTCCTCATTGTAGCCGGGGGTTCAACTTACCAACTTAATGGCTTAAAATCAAGTCTACCCTCGTCTTTTTTTAGAACAGTGGTGGGGTCGTCCCCTCCACTGGTCCCCATTATAGCCGAGGGTTCAAGTAACCAAATTAATGGTTTTTAAATGAAGTCTACCCTCGTCTTTTTTTAGGACAGTGGTGGGGTCGTCCCCTCCACTGGTCCCCATTATAGCCGAGGGTTCAAGTAACCAAATTAATGGATTTTAAATAAAGTCTACCCTCGTCTTTTTTGAGGGCAGTGGTGGGGTCGTCCCCTCCACTGGTCCCCATTATAGCCGAGGGTTCAAGTAACCAAATTAATGGTTTTTAAATGAAGTCTACCCTCGTCTTTCTTGAGGACAGTGGTGGGGTCGTCCCCTCCACTGGTCCTCATTATAGCCGGGGGTTCAACTTACCAACTTAATGGCTTAAAATCAATTTTACCCTCGTCTTTTGTGAGAACAGTGGTGGGGTCGTCCCCTCCACTGGTCCCCATTATAGCCGAGGGTTCAAGTAACCAAATTAATGGTTTTTAAATGAAGTCTACCCTCGTCTTTTTTTAGGACAGTGGTGGGGTCGTTCCCTCCACTGGTCCCCATTATAGCCGAGGGTTCAACTTACCAAATTAATGGTGTTTAAAGTCTTCCCTCGTCTTTCTTGAGGACAGTGGTGGGGTCGTTCCCTCCACTGGTCCCCATTATAGCCGAGGGATCAACTTTCCAAATTAATGGATTTCTGTAGATGTTTCCATGCGTGCTAGAACTGATAACCACAAGATGAGGGAAACACTGATATTTCTTATTGATTTTTCCAAAGTGTTCTACTGGAGCAACTCATATTACATCTATGGTCTATCAAGACCTTACAACACTACTAGTAGTATTTCTTCAAATGATCTGCGTTCCAGGGGTTGGAAAATGGTTCCCCTTCTAGGTTTTCTAGTCTATAGGTCCCAGGGACAACTTCATCGGTGACCCTATAGGGGCCGTGCCAGTTAGGATGGAGTTTATTGGGCTTCTGCCAAGTCTTTTTGAGAACCAAGTCTCCTACTGCGATTGGCCTCTGTTTCACCCTCTGGTTGTAAAACCTTGCGGTCCTCTACTGGTAGGAAGCTTGCCTTATCTCAGCATCCTCCCTTCTTTCCTCAATCAAATCCAGATCAAGTCTCCTCTCTTCCGTATTTCCCTGGGGGTCGTACATTTGGACCCTATGAGTGGGAAACTCGACCTCGGTGGGGATGACTGCTTCTGATCCATAAGCTAACATGAAGGGGGTCTCCCCAGTAGTGGTCCTTACTGTCGTCCTATATGCCCACAACACTACATATAACTCCTCGACCCATCTTCCTTTTGCCTCCTCAAGCCTCTTTTTAATCCCATCTAAGATTGTCCTGTTCGTAACTTCGGTTTGCCCATTGGCCTGAGGTCGGCCTGGGGTGGAGAAATTTTTTTTGATACTTACCCTCTCACAGTACTTCTGTAAAGAGGCATTCTTGAACTGGGTCCCGTTATCCGAGATGAGGGTGTTGGGAAGACCATATCTGCATATCACATTCTTCCAGATGAACTGGAAGGTCTTCTGCTCCGTGATCGTGACCATCGGTTCGGCCTCTACCCACTTTGAAAAGTAGTCAATTACTACGATGAGGAACCGATAGTTATTGACTGCTCTCGGTAATGGTCCTACCAAATCAATCCCCCACACTGCGAACGGCCATGGGGATGTAATGGAGGTGAGAGGCTGATGGGGCTTGTGAGGGATGGTGGCAAATCTCTGGCATTTGTCACACTTCTTTACATATGATGCGGCATCTTTCCCCAAGGTCGGCCACCAGTAGCCCTGGGTGACCACCCTCTTCGCTAAGGATCTACCCCCAATGTGGCTTGAGAACGACCCTTCATGCACATCTTGCAGAATAGAAGGGACTTCTGAAGGATGCACACACCTAAGTAAGGGGAGTAGGAACCCCTTTTTGTACAGCGTGTCGCCAATGACAGTGAACTTTGCAGCCCTGTATCTCAGCTTCTTCCTTTCTTGGCTTGCTTCTGGCATCTCTCCCCCTTTAATGTATCTGATCAGAGGATCCATCCATGACGGTTCTTGAGAAACATTCATGCAAATGCCAAGTGTTCCCTCGACGTCTTCAATAGTTGGTCGAAGCAAGATTTCTACCGGGACTGTCCTCCTTATGTCTGTCCTAGTAGCTGAGGCCAACCTTGCAAGGGCGTCAGCACGGCCATTGTCGAGCCTAGGTATCCTCTTGAATTTCACTTCTTTAAAGTCCTTCAGCAATGACCTCACCTTCTCAAGGTACCTAGCCATCCTCTCGTCTTTGGCCTCATAGGCTCCTAGTATCTGATTCACCACCAGCCTCGAATCACTGTGAACCAAAATTTGGCTGACACTAAGAGATTTGGCCAAGGAAAGGCCAGCTATTAAGGCCTCATACTCAGCCTCATTGTTGGAGGCTTTGAAATTGAACCTCAGGGCGTACTCGATGTCTGTGCCGTCGGGTGCTGATACTATCAGTCCAGCTCCGCTCCCGCTTTCGCAAGAGGACCCGTCGACGAAGAGTCTCCACATGGTCTTTTCTTCTGAGAAACTTCCCTCAGAGAGGGACCCCTGTCTAAAGATGTATCTTCCCTCTTCGTTTTCGGTTGCTTTCCTCTTAGCGGTGCTTGTCTCAGCCCTGGCTGCAGGTGTGTCGATGATCCTGTTTTGTTGTATATCTGTCTCCCCGGGGGTCTCACCCTCGGCTTCATCGCTCTCCCAAGTAAACTCAGCCACGAAGTCTGCCAGCGCTTGCCCCTTAATGGCTATCTTAGGCTGATACACAATATCGAACTCCCCTAGCTCTATAGCCCAGGTCATTAGCCTTCCAAATTTTTCAGGCTTGTGTAGGACCTGCCTAAGAGGAGAGTTAGTAAGGATGACCATAGTATGGGACTGGAAGTATGGTTTCATCTTCCTTGAGGCATGGATCAAGGCGTAGGCCAACTTTTCCATCCTCGGGTATCTTTGCTCTGCCCCCTGGAGTGCCTTACTGTTAAAATATACAGGCTTCTGTATTCCGTCCTCGTCTCGCACAATGGCTGCGCTGATGGCAGACTCTGAGACGGCGAGGTACAAGTAAAGTTGTTCACCCTGCACGGGCCGTGACAACAGCAAGGGAGACCCTAAGTATGATTTTAGCTCCTTGAAAATCTCATCACACTCTTTAATCCATTCAAAGGCCTTCCTAAGGATCTTGAAGAATGGTAGACACCTGTCTGTGGCCCTTGACACAAATCTGTTCAAGGCAGCCACTCTCCCTGTGAGCCTCTGAACGTCTTTAATGGACTTGGGGGTCTTCATCTCAATAAGGGCCTTTATCTTTTCAGGATTGGCCTCGATGCCTCTTTGATTGACAATGAACCCCAAGAACTTCCCTGCTCCGACCCCGAAGACACACTTTGTCGGATTAAGCTTCATCTGGTACTTGTCCATCGTATTAAAGGTCCTCTCCAGGTCTGCCACATGATCCTCTGCTTTCAAACTCTTGGTCAGCATGTCATCCACATAGACCTCCATAGACTTCCCAATTTGGTCTTCGAACATTTTATTTACGAGGCGCTGGTATGTTGCCCCCGCATTTTTTAGACCAAAGGGAATGACCCTATAGCAGTATGTCCCCTTATCAGTGATGAAGGCAGTCCTCTTCGAGTCATCAGGGTTCATGAAGATCTGGTTATACCCTGAGTAGGCATCCATAAAACTCATGAGCTCATGGCCTGCGGTAGCGTCTACCATCTGGTCAATGCAAGGGAGAGGGAAGCTGTCTTTGGGGCAGTGCTTGTTGAGGTCTGTGAAGTCCACACACATCCGCCACTTCCCGTTGGCCTTTGGGACAATGACTGCGTTGGACAGCCATTCAGGGTAGATGACCTCCCTGATAAACTTAGCGTCTTGTAATTTTTTAACCTCATCCCTTATGACCTCATACTTCTCTCTAGAGTAAATACTCCTCTTCTGCTTTACCGGCTTCACTCCCTCTACCACATTGAGTTTGTGGCACATGATTTGAGGGTCGATCCCTGGCATATCTACATGACTCCACGCGAAGACGCTTCACCTTCTCCTCAACAGTTTGATGAGGTCTTCCTTGATACTAGGCTTCAGAGACTTGCCAACTTGGACGGTTTTTCCCGGGTCATCCTCATCGAGGATGATGGGTTCTACCTCCTCAGCGGCTTATCCTTTTTTGAGCTTCGTCTCGTCCCTGGGGTCTAGGGTATCAATGTTGTAAGTGGTTGTAGCCCTCTTGTGTGCCTCCCTTTCTTCAGCGGAGTTGTAGTAGCACTCTCTCGCTGTCGTCTGGTCTCCCTGAGCTTCCCCCACCCCGTAAGGGGTAGGGAACTTAACCATCTGGTGGACTGTGGACGGCACAGCTTCAAACCCCTTGAGGGCCACACGTCCCAGTATGATGTTGTATGCCGAAAACACATGCTCATCCAGCACAAAGAAACTGACCCTCTTGGTGAGCCATCTTGGCCATTCGTCCCCCATCCTGACATCAGCCTCATATATTCCCAGGAGGTGAACCTTCTCCCCATTGAACCCAATCAATGGATGATGGTATGGGACAAGTCTGGCACGACTGAGGCCCAAGGCCTTGAAGCATGGCCAAAACATCACATCTGCGGATGATCCCCCATCTACCAGGATCCTCGGCACTTCGCACCCGTGCACCCTGGTAGTGATGACGAGAGGGTCATCATGTGGGGCCAAGAGGCCTTTGAAGTCCATCCTTGAAAATCCCACTATCAAAGTGTCCATGTCAACCTTCTTCCTTTTTTCTGACTTGACCTCTAGGGAGGTTGAGTGCACCACCTTCGTCACTGCCTTAGCCTCAGCAACATGGGCCTTCCTGTCAGCGACCTCAGACCCTCCTCCTGCTAAACCCCTGAAGATCATTCCTACATCGAGCGAGATCATATTGAGCCTCTTGACAGGACCGTGGTCGTCTCTCGGTGGGAGGTCAGGGTCGTCCTCATCGTCAGAGGGGTCGTCCCCTCTTTTTTGAGGACCTTCTTTGCATGCATCAACTCGCTTTTTTCTGGGGTCGTCCCCTCGGCCCCTCTTGAAGGCCTCTCGGTCCACGTATTTTATGAGCTTCCCTTCTTTCAGCATCTTCTCAATCTCATCTTTCAGAGCAAAGCATTTGTCTGTTACGTGACCATGGTCTTGGTGAAATTCACACCACAGGTTCATGTTCCTCTTGCCGGGGGCTGCCCTCAGCTTCTCAGGCCACTTCAGGGACCGGTCACTCTTTATCTCATTGAGGATCTGTTCACAGCTGACCATTAAAGGGGTGTAACCAACGAACTTATCATCCAAGGACCTATTCTTCCCCTCTTTGTTCTTCTTAGGGTATTTGCCCCCGCTTTCACCTCCTTTTTCGTCTTCATGTTTTGTGGCCATCGCCTCTTCGGCGTTCATCACCTTCCCTGCTGTTGACAATAGCTCAGCGATCGTCCTCGGAGGGTCTTTGGCAAGCTTCCATAAAAAGCTTCCCCTTTTAGAGTCCTCCAATCAGGGCTGTCATAGCTATGCTCTCCTCATAGTCTTCCACCTCCAGCTTCTCTCTATTGAATCTGGCTATGTAGTCTCTCAGAGTCTCATTCTTTCCCTGCTTAACATAGAGCAGGTGTGTGGTCTTCTTCTGTGGTCTCACCCCGAAGCAAAAGTTGTGGATGAACCGGTCTGCCAACTGCTTGAAGTTTTCAATGGAATTTTTTGGAAGAGACGTGTACCAAACATGTGCAGCCCCTGTCAAGGTACCAGAGAAGGCACGACACCTCATCTCATCTGAGATAGAGTATATGTCTGCCGCCGATTGATACATCTCCACGTGGTGGACAGGGTTGGTGCTCCCATCGTATCTTGGGGTGACCACAGGAGGCTTGAACTTTGATGGCGTGGGGAAGTTGACTATCTTTGCCACAAAGGGTGAGCCTATGGTGTATCCCCTCTGAAGAGGGTCTCGGTTCCTTAGTATGTCGCCAATCTTATCCTCTAACCGCTGGATTGAGTCATTCCAGGGTCTCACAGGGTCAGCGTGGCTGATGTTATCCCCCGCTGCCTCTTGGAGGTGGATGGGGGGTTCCACTGTAGCAGGCCTGTGTCGGCTATTTACTTCCCTTTGGCCGTCATCCCGTCTTTGGGGTCGGCCCTCTGCTGCCTCCCTCCTAGATCTCGCAGCACTTCTCGACCTGGACAGCTTATCCCGCAGGTCATTTACTGGGCCCAGCCTCTCGAAGGCCGACCCCCTGCTCAGGCGGTCAAGAGCAGAGCCTCTCGGGCGGTCACCAGGGTTTGGTCTCACGCACTTTCCTCTACTATCCTGGAGGGGTCTCACAGTGTTGTTGGAGACTTCATACGGTTCCCAGCATTCTACCGGGGCCTCCTCTCCCTCCAGATCGTCATACCTGTCCTCAGGGCAAGGGTTTCCTTGCCTCCCCATGCGTAAACGCCGGGGGTCAGCAACATCCCTACGCCCCTGAGCGGTTGGCAGGTCTTTACGTGGTGCCTGGGGTGGTCCCCTGGCCTCAAGCTGTCCTAGAGATGCTGTCGGAGTAATCATCTCAAGTGAGACCCCTGGTGGTCTCAGTATGTTCTGACTTAGAGCTGTGAACTGCTCATGCATCATCCGTTGGCTGGCTGCCAGAGACTTTAGGGCTGCTGCCACATCAGCCATCTCAGACTGAGGTGGTGGCTGGCTGGAACTGGGTCTTCCCCCCTCATCCGGCGGGGGAAGAGGTGGTGGTGGCATCTCAGGTGCCATGTGCTTGAGCTATGAAAAGTTGGACTGAAGAAAATACAGGTGAGCTTGGGAACCTTAGTGGGTCTCTTTCTATGGTGAAACACCTCCTCTCAGGGGGAGTGTTGGTTCACCACCAGAGTGCCCAGTGAGGTCAAGCTGTGCAAAGGAAGAGATGTCTTCTCGTTTCCCACAGACGGCGCCAAACTGATGATGCTGGGATTTAGCACCAGCAGGTAAGTGATAGTGAGCTCAAACAGTAGTAGCAATGGCAGCCATATAGATGCAAGTATATAAGTATGTGTGTAGAAGGGGATGAGTATAAGAAGAAATAAGACTGATGTATAGTGGTTCAACCAATTTGGCCTACATCCACTGTGAGTGTGTGATCCACTAAGTATGGGCACTAATGGCCTTGGATACAATGCACATAACCCTCTCTCTCTCTACTGTGTGTGTACAAGCAGAGTTTTAGCTAGGGCTACTATTCATGGATCAATCCCCTGTAAGGTTGTTGGTGACAAGTATATATAGGTCTTGGGGGGTGTAGTGTACCCCCCAGGTAAGCATGGTGCATGTGAATAATGATCTATCCAATCCCCTGTTGACACCTGTAGATGCCAAATGATGGCATAATATTCCCTCACGTGAGGGGTTGATTCTGTTATAACGGTCTGCCACGTGTCATATGAGCCTGACGCGCACTGTTCCACGCGTCTCCCAAACCACGCGCCGTCATGATATCACCCTCGGCCTATGAGCCGAGGTCGAGGGCAAAGTTTCTTCCGGTAGTGAGCCTGGCTTAATTCTGGCCTCGTACTGTCGTACCCTCGTAGGGTCGTCCGGAGCCCGGGGAAGGGTCGGCCCCTCGTAGGGTCGTCTAGAGGCTGACGGAGGGTCGGCCCCTCATATGGTCGTCTAGAGGCTGATGGAGGGTCGGCCCCTCGTATGGTCGTCTAGAGGCTGACGGAGGGTCGGCCCCTCGTATGGTCGTCTGGGCCTGGTGGTGACCAGCTGGGGCCTGGTGAAGGGTCGTCCCCTCGTAGGGTCGTCCGTATTGGAGGTAATCCTCGTCCAGGCTGAGGGTATAAACGGGTATATCAGTTGGTATTGAGTAACCTCACCAATATTATAATACAAAGCATAATTATAAAAAAATTAGACAATGTACATGGTGTATGTGATGCCCCAATTCCGGGTGTCAATGCAAAAAATCATTTTATACTTTGATTTCATTTAAGAAATCCTATTTTGAAAATAAACATTCCCTTTATTCATTTGTGTTATAAAATCGATTTAATTTAATTAATGAAATGTTGTCTAGCTTATGATATTTATAAGAACACTTAAAAGAAAATATTTTGTCACCTTCAATGTAATAAATAATGACTAAAGTGGAATTCATATAGCCCTGAATTATTACACTCCCAAATTTAAAGTACTTGCATCAAAGTCAAATAATAAAAATCATTATTCGAAATCAAATTACATAATTAAAAAGAATTGTGGTGGAGGTCTAATTGCCTTGACAACTCTCCTTTCCTTCCTCGTTATCCTTATCATTTCCTCTGGCCGAAGTACCTGAGGGGACAAATGTCAGGGTATGAGCCTGCGCCTAGTAGGAGAAATACTAGTAACTAATACGTACATTGAGATATTTACATATATAATTTATTTTAGAAATTATGAAATCATAATTTGTTTGATTTAGTTTTCTCATTCAAGATGTATCGTAACATTCGATTGATGTTTTGACTATGCACGCTATATCTGCTCAAACTTTGGTCTGGTCATCATGCTTAATGCACTCTAGCCCCTTGCTTCTTTATCAATTATGTCAATCCTGGACCTTATTTTATCTGTCAGTTGTTTAGACATATATTAAGTTTGGATACATAGCCCAATTCACTTGCTTATCCTATGCTAGGTCTTCATCTAGATCAACTATTGGTCACAACATGTCCTTGATGGTAGACACCCTAACACCTTCGATACGCTTTTTCAGAATGCATGGTGTAAAATTTTTTATCTACCAAGTGTTCTTCGTCCTTGGAAAAGGGATTCTATATTTCATGGATCACAATATACGTTCCATTAATGTTTTATTTGATATATCGGTGGTATATTTAAGGGACCAAAGCGTGGTTGTGCATCCAAACTCTTCCAATCAAAAGATGGTAGGAAATGGTTGACTCAATCACGTGGAATTTCATATGTGATGTGAGGTTGCCCCTTCAATATCCTAACATTAACAAATCCAATTTAATTAGAAGTTTGGTTATCATAGATTGATATTTAAATTGGCATCACAATCAACATATTCTCTAATATGTTAGCCTTATAAAAAGGGTTAATCGGCACAATGATTTTCTCCATCCATCAAATGTTGGTTTCGTTTATGCTCGTTATCCCATATAAGGGCCTATTGTGGGAGAAAATAACTTATATATCTATGTATAGGAAACTTACTTCAAACATAAATAAATGAATTAAGACATACATGGGACCGTTCGATTTTAGCGATGGAATAACATTTTTCCTTTATGTTTATAAGATTTCCTACATAATTTCCAAATGGTTATCTTAAGGCATACCAACCTAATCGTAGATCTATGAATTTTTTTTTTACTTCAATGCAACTTGGTATTCTAGTCTTGGATCTACCTCATAATTTTTCATCTGATAAGATTTCTCATTATCTTTAACACCTAGTTCATTATAGGCAATAACCATGTTGGCAATTCCTACCAGACATCTATTGAACATCAATTTAAATTTTTCATATTCTCTTCTTTCCTTCACGACTTAAGCCTCTGTTTCCTTATCAAAATCCACCACCTTATGATCTCCATGAGCTGACAAAGGGTTATTATTGACATTGACTTGGGGAATTTATAAGTTTGCAAAAAAACTATCTTATGCATGATCCTCCTCAAGGTAAAGCATGAGACTGCTGGATCACAAACATACCGATGAATATGGGAATATTTGGGGTCAGCTTGCACATTTGTCACGAGATCATAACAATGAGATTTATTTGTTGGAAAAAGACGGTTATCTCCCACCATGGTATTATAATAATTTATTTCCTCATCAATAGAGTAGGGCAATGGAGGGGGATCCTCACAATCGAACATTCTCTTATTATTGTTCCTCATTCCTTCTCCACCAGTCTTTTCTTCCTTTCCACCCTTTGTGTAGTTTCCTTATGGTGCCTAGACTTCTTTAATTTCTTGGCCTATTTGCTATTTCCACAGTACATTGGAAATAATGGGGCTTGGGCGAACAACCATGGAGATGTTATGAGAAACTCTAGTGGAAGTTTTTAATGTTCCTTCTCTAGTCATATTTATCAAATGATAAGTGTATTCTTCTAAAAGTCATTCATTATAGATTTAAAGGATCTTTCTCTCTCTGGAATATTCTAATACATATAGAGATATCTATATATACCTTTGAATATAATTCATAACTTCCTCAACTAACCTTTTCCTTTTGTGAGCAAGATGAGCCATGGGAAACTCATCCTCGGCCATAAAAAAATGTATGCAGAAATTAGATATGCATGCTTCCCACGTAGCCACACTCCTTGGGGCTAGTGCGAATATGAAGTGAAATATTTGTTGGGTGGAGACTTGGATAACTCTTTCATACAGAGATTCTTATTGTTATAGTGAGGTTAAAAGTGATTAACAAAATGCTTGATATGATCCTTCGGTTTCCCCCCTTCCCTTTAAATTTCTCAGGGTGTAGTTCATTGTTGTAATCCACTAGATTAAGAATACAAAAATCACTATATATGGACATTGGGTGTCTAGGAGATTATGAGGAAAGTTTTGTCATCTTCATTATTTCTCTTTAGACTTATTTAATGGAAAGAGATGGAGAGGCACGTGACTTCATTCCATTAGCATTTTAAGGGGTTACCTCAAGTGAGATTTTAAAAATAACCATTGCTTTAATGACTAGTGTTATATAAGAAACAAAGTTAGTTTTTGAACGACCAGTGGGTCTTGTAGTCTAAACAAGAATCTCCATTAAAGGGGTTACTGGTGGTGCTACCGGAGTAGCAAAAGAACTTGGTTCCATCACTGCACCAAACATCATCATACTTGATTGAGTTTGAAAAAACTCCACGAACTTAGCCATGATATTAGTCTTTTGGTTGGGTCCCATCATAATACTCATTGAACCTTGTCCCACGTGAACGTTGCATGTGACAACAATATTTGAAGGAATATCAACAATAGGAGTATCATGTTCTTATTCAGGAAGATCGTCAAAAAGAGTATGGTTAATGTTGTCGTTCACAGTTTCAAAGAGAATACCTCCACATCAGAATCGCCAATTGTAAGAAAGTAGTTTTTCGTAGTGTTTTTATAAAAAAAAATGAGGCGTGACTCGTCTTAATGGTGATGAAATAGTAATAAGTTTACTATAAATGATAACAAATAAACTATGGTATATATTACAGTGATGAGTAATAAATAAAAACTATTTATATTATAAATGAACCTCTAATGGATGTTAGTTTGAATGCACCTGAGATAGGCAAGCTCTAAATGTGGATGTAATAATATTTAAAGCTCAATAAATCCATGAGTTCTGACAAGAATATTAATGGAGGAGAGTTAAAGCTCTGGTTTGTAATAAATAACTCAAAGTGATCTTATGGTTGAAAGATCTGGCCTCTTATCAAAGGATAAGTGAGGTATATAGGTTGATATTGCACGCTAGGGTGATCTGGTGCATTAAATAATGGATCAGACTACCCTACCTAACATGTCATTAGCATTAAATGTTGATAAAAAATCTTGAGTGACAAGTCATTGTGTCTGTCATTAGAACCTTTACGACCAACTACTCACCAAATCATTACTATACTAAGGTTAGTTTAATTGATATGTTTTAGGTACGGTATGAAGTCGCACGTATATTTTATGGAAAGATAATATTTTTGCCTCTAAAACTCTATGGTTGAGAAATAAGTTTAGCTATGGTTTCTCGTGCGATGCTCATTCGGGCTAAGCTGTGTGTTTTACCCGATGTGTATAAAATTGTTAATCTCAATATCCTTAATGATGCCTTCAATTTTATCCTCCAAACCAATTCTTTCAAAGGTTCCCAAGTGATTTTACTCGATAGAGCATGAAATCTCTCCCAGGCCTTCCTAACCTGGTCCATCGTTGGTACCGAGCAACCTAATAAATATTACATTACAAAGCATAATCATTACAAAATAGACAAAATATGTGGTGGATCATCTATCTTCTTAAGGGGAGATTCATAATTCTTCGATTGAGATCTACTTTGTCTGGATCTTTCATTAGTCACTTAATGAGTATGTTATATCTAAGTAAGTAAGATTATATTTAAGGCCCTCCTACACTTTAGATTCCAAGGAGTGAAAGATTGTACTCAAGGGTTGAATGTCAAATATTATTACGGGTTGCTTGGTTGTCGTTAGAGGAAATAATAAGTTAAACCTTTATTTTGTTTAAGGTACACATAAACATATAATGCCTCGATCATTAATGTGAAAGAAGATGAAAAGTTAACTCCACTAGTGTTTAGCATATGCATTTGGAATATGTTGGGGAAAAGGCCATGATGTTGTTGTCTAAGAAAGTCTTGATAATGTATGCAAAGAGTTACAAGTTGGGATTTTATGGGCATAGCGTTATTGGAAAATAAACACGGGTTAAGTTTGGAATGAAAATTCATTGCACAAATGGCATGGTTGATTATATTCACACAAATGCTTTGGGGGCCTTCAAAAACACCATATTTAGGAGGCAGTCACTAATTTGTTACATTTATTAATGGTCAATGTCGACGTACTTGGGTAAATACCAAGAAACAAAATGATGAGGTCTTTGAGGTGTTCCTTAAATAAAATAAGGTGGTTGAGAATCAAATAAGCACGAAGATCAAGGTGCTTAGGTCGGATAATAACGACGAGTACCAGTATGATCTATACTTGAAGTATTGTCAAAATGAGGGTATTATTTACCCTTTTAAAGTACAAACACCTCCATAAAATATGGAGTAGCAGAGAGGATGAACAGAGCCTTAATTCAAAAGGTTAGGTGTATATTGTCTAATGCAGGCTTACCAATGCTATTTTGGGTTAGGCTTTATATTATGTTTGATTCATTGTAAATAATTTATCGTCTACCATAATTGACTATAAGACTCTTATGGAGGTTTAGTCGGTTTCATAACCTACTTATGAGATAATGCATGTTTTTTTGGTGCATGGGTTATTTTCATGTTAGTGAGGGAACATTGATCTGGGAGCTCGAAAGGAAATTTTCATTGGTTCGATTGATAGGATCAAGGGATATAAGTTATAGTCCCCGAAACATAATGATGAGTAAGGATGTGAATTTTTATGAGGCATCTATGCTCAAGATGCCAAAGGTTGAGATATAAGATTCTAAAATAGATAATGAGAGAAAAAAGTTTCAAGTGGGGGTGACTACTCCGATTAACTCTTTAAGAAAATGGGTAAAGGTTCCTGAAGAGAGGCCTAGTAAAAAATGTGAAGAACAACCATATATGGATATTGTAAGAGAACATAGGGTTTAAAAAACTACAAGGATATATGACTTAGATTATGATATGTTTTCGTAGGAATGTATGGTTTACGATAATGATCCATAGCGAGAGTCTATGAATTACACTTCAGTTGACTAAAATAGGCGAGAGATCATGGATTCGGGTCACAGATCCAATATATGATCAAAATAGGTGTGACCAAATCCACTAGTCATGGAACTTATCCCTGACCAAACGATATGGTTAAAGACCATGATGTGTGGATTCATAAGGATCGATGGCCGCGGATAGGGGTTGTGACCTGGTAGTCACGGACCAAATCTGTGACCATATCGTAACTAACCTTTCAACATGCTTGCGTATGCTCACGAACTATAGTCGTGACCCAGTTTACACATGCTTCAATATTGTCAAAAATTATAGTCGTGACCTACTTTTACAAATGGTTCGCACTGGTTATAGACCAAATCCACAGCCGTATAAATATCACAAAGAAAAAAACATGGTCAAGGATCAAGTTCTGACCATATGTAAATGAAAAATATTGTCTGTTTTGGTAAATCGAGAGTCACGCAACTATGAGGCCAATTGCTACGAGTTATGTTAGTTATGTTCGAGGTGTTCGTGCCACTTACGGGGCCATTTAGGGGCTGTTGGGTGTTTCGACCCACTCGCGGCACATTTTCAAGCCTAAGTGTGCCTATTTTCAATTTCGGTCCTATTTTCAAATCGAGAGTCGTCCGACTATGAAACCGATTGTTACGGGTTACGCTAGTCACGTGTGAGGTGCTTAGTCCACTTGCGGGCCGTTTGCGCGCTACTGGGGGGGTTTTGTTAACTTGTTGCACGTTTTCAATCATGTGTGACTTTTTTTAAATCCGGGCCCTATTATTAAATCGAGAGTCTCGCGATGATGCAATCAGTATCTATGAGTTACGTTGGTCACGTATGAGGTGTTCATACTACTTTTGGGGCCGTTTGGGGCTGTAGGGGGTTTTGGGACAATCGCAGCATGTTTTCAAGTTTAAGTGTGCCTATTTTAAAAATATGGTCCTATTATGAAATCGGAAGTCTCGCAACTATGCGATCAATTTAAACAAGTTACGTGGTAACATGCAAGGGTTAATGCTACTTGCAGGGCTGTTTCGGGGCTGCAGGGGGTCTCGGCCCACTCGGGGCACATTTTTAAGCTTAAGTGTGTCTATTTTCAAATTCGGATCCTATTCTCAAATTGGGATCCCTGAGACTATGTGTCCGATTTCTATGAGTTATATTGGTCATGTGCGAGGTGTTCCTGTCACTTGTGAGGCCGTCTGGGTGCTGGTGGGGGTTTTGGCCCACTCGCGACACGTTTTCTAGCCTAAGTGTCCGTATTTCCAAATTCGGTTCCTAATATCAAACTGGGAGTCCTGCAACTATGCGGTCTATTGGTACGAGTTACATTAGTCACGTGCAAGGTGATCGTGCCACTTGTGGGGCTGTTGGGGACTGCTCGGGGTTTCGTTCCACTCTAGGCAGCTTTTCAAGCCTAAGTGTGCGTATTTTTAAATTTATATCCTATTCTCGTACAAGCAGTCCCGCGACCACGCATCCCGTCGCTAAAAGTTACTTTGGTCATGTGTGAAGTGTCTATGCCATTTGCGAGGACATTTGGGGGCTGCTTAGGTTTTTGTCCCACTCTCAACACCTTTTAAAGCCTAAATGTGTTTGTTTTGAAATTTGGGTCCTATTCTCAAATAAGGAGTCTTGCGATTACGCAAACAGTTACTATGAGTTTCGTTGGTCATGTGCGAGGTGTTTATGCCATTGTGCAGACGTTTGGGGGCTGCTGGGGATTTCGGCCACTCGCGGCTTGTTTTCAAGCCTAAGTGTGACTATTTTCAAATTCATATTTCTCATAAAATCTCTTAACAAAATAGCAGAATCTAGGACCACGACAGCTAATGGATGTGTCATTTCATTATGGGTGAGGAAACAAACCTGAACACATGCACACGTTTTCAATGTTCATGTATTTATAAAAGTACACGCATAATACTTTATGAGAATGATTTTGTTCATTTCAATGCGCGTGTAATTTATGTATTACGCGTGCAATTTCATAAAGTACACGCACTTTGAAAACGATTTTGTTGATTTCAATGCACGTGTACTTTAAGTGTTATGCGTGTAGTTTCACAAAGCACACGCATATTTTATAAAGTGCACCCACTTTGAAAATATTTTTTTCGTTATAATCTGCATGTACTTTATGTATTTTGCGTGCATGTACTTTATGTATTGTGCATCTACTTTCATAATATTGATTTGGAGTGTCAATATCATATTAATCATTCACACATCAACCAAAATATACATAAATCATATTAAACATTAGTAGATTAAACTACACATCCATACATCAAACTAACCATTCATAAATCAAAGTAAAGCTCTATAGAGTGTTTATCAAATTAAGAGGCAAATAAGATTTATGAGGATAAAATAATATTTTGATACTCAATTATCCTCTAAATGAACTAGTAGATCCTTCAAATTTGGGGTGTCATCAAGAGATTACTGTATACCTTTTGGAGCCTTTAATGCATCTTCTTGAGTATTCATACCCTTTGGATCATGCACAACAATAGACCTATTGCCATCGTTTATGCACTTCGAGTAGAATACCTTCTTTACATTTTGAAAGGCACAAATACGAGGATTGTCGACTATGCGATCTTTACTCTTCATCTTTGATAAATCTTCCATGATAAGTTTGAAGTCAGTATCAGCTTTGCAAGCATTCGTAGTATCCTCCAGCTTTACCGAATAATAATAAAATACAATTTTTGTGAAATCTAAGTAATCAAGTTCTAGAATTTGTTGGATTATCCCGCATTAGGTTAGCACCATATCTTTTGGACTTTTATCGCTTTTGCTTGAAACACATGTAGTAATGGTATCAATTGAAATTCCATTGTTTTGTATTAAAATATTTTCCTCATATGGATGTGAAACTAAATCAATACCATTGGTGGAAATTTTCTTAAACACTTTTTCACGAAAATTAGGACATTTTTCTAGGTGTGCAAGCCTTAAAGAGACATCACCTCATTTTACAAGCTGAGTTTATTGAGAAATTTGTATTAGGGCATGTTCTTACAAAACATGAATAAATAACCATACACATAGGAGATGAAAATTACCTATTTGATACCCATGCCCTGAAATCATTTTTCTTGAAATTTCTCATTTGATTTTGTTTAATTTGGTTCTCGTATTTCCTACGAGTAAATAGTATATTTTATATCATAATATATGAAATTCACATAATCAAAGAAAAGTAATTCAGTAAATACTCACTCTTTCCAGTCTTCGACTTCATCTTGCGATTCGAAGACATAACATGTTGCTTGCTCTTATTGTAGATCTGTGAATTTCACCTCTTTAGGGTTTCCCAAAGGTAATTCATCCTCAAACTAATCAGGTTCCTCGATCACTCTTTCTCCATGAGGATTGAACCTCCTCACCTCTTATTCTGGAATATATTCCTTAGCGTATAACGATGATTCCATAGTAACCTATTCTTCATCATTTGAACCTCCAATATACCGTGTATTCTTTATATAATTATAGACACCCCATTATGTTACCCCTTAACTCTCCTTAGGTCCCTAGAACCTCCCTTTATCACTATAAACCCAGGTCACGTCCCGAATACTGACCTGGAGGCCATCGGGCACCCCCCGGCTCAGTTTGACCCAAAAGTCAAACTCCTCATCTCGATAGAGACTCAATGAATCTTCAAAGGGAACTGAATACCCTTTCCAACGGTCTGCCCCATGCGCGATTCCAACTTACCATGCGGACGAACGCGCCATTTGTGTCCCAAACCAGACCTAGAGTCCACCGGGCACTCTCGGGCTCTGTTTGACCTATGTCAACTCTTCAGCTCGACTGAGGCTGAATGAATATTCGAAGGGCACTGAATACCCTTTCCAACGGTCCGTCCCGTGTGCAATTCCAACTTTCCATGCAGACGAACGATCCGTTTCACTCCGAGAAGCCACCGAGCGCTTCTCGGGCCCGATTGACCAAAGTCAGCTCTCCAAACTGGGTCAAAATCTTTGGAATGTTGAAGTACATCTCCTAAACTTTCCAACGGTATGCCCTGTGCACGATTCGGACTTACCATGCAGACGAATGATCCATTTGCGTCCGCACGATTCCCCGTTCAATGGACCGACAAACGTTTCCGAGCCACATTTGACCCAAAGTCAACTCCCTAACTCGAGAGCAGTCCAAAGGACTTTCACAGGTCTCTGAATTACCTTTCCAACGGTATGCCCCGTGCGCGATTCTAACCAACGGTTTGCCCGCGGCGGGCAATGTTCTGAAAAAGCCTGAGGCGCACTACCAAATGGCAGGTCCCAGATCCTGCCTATCGGCACCTACCGATAGGTAGTGCAATGATAGGGCCGATCAACAGTCCCCTGGGGTTATAAAAGGAGGCCTTGCCCTCATTTTACAAGGAGAGCCCAGATCTGATAGAAATCTCTCTCAACGAATCCCAGAAACCTCTCTCGAAGGCAGCGTGATTTCAACTTCCAAACCCCTCTTTTACCTCCACTTTTCATCATCCTTTTCATCAAACTTGGTGAATTAACCACTCTCCATCATCATCCAAGCTCAAGGGCTGCTCTCCAACATTCAAGATCAAGCTCTAGATCTTCAAGAAGGTCCAACTTTCTCAAACTCTCTCTTAAATTCTCTTGAATTCTCAATAACTTATTTTCTTACTTAGCCCTTTTTTTATCTCATCTCACACATCCTAATATACTTTTTTTTTATATAGTATTATTGCACATCCCATATTTTCATATAAATAAAAAACCCAAAAAACAAGAAAAAGAGGGTTTGCTCATAAATTCCAAATAACGGATTCTCACACTTTTTCACGCTTTTCCCACAACTAAAACATTTTTTCCACACACACACACACACACCTACAAATAATAGATCCCACATTTGGATTTATGGGATAAACCCCACCCCTTTGCTTTGTATGCGAACTACATGGACTTTGATGCCTTTATAGGCTACGTAGGCGTCTCGGGGTAAAACCCTAGACTCGAGTCCTTTCTCTCACTTTTCTCTCATTTTCTATTTTCTAAATCCATTTTTCTTATATTATATATATACTTATTCTTAGTGATGCATTACTCCATATGCGTTATCGTTCCCTTATAACGATCAACGTAGGGGTAACCACGTAAATCGTAATTTTCTAATATTACTTTTATATCTTCCTACGGATGACTCGCTTTATCCTTTCCATGATACAAGTCGAGGACTCCTACCTTCATTCTCTATATATACACATGCACACATCTCACAGGGGGAAACATAAAGGAAAATAGCAAATATCCATGAGAGACCGAAAGGGCGGAATGGGTGCCTAACACCTTCCCATTTCGTAACTAAGCCTCCGAACCCTTTCTGAATCATTTGGTTTTGCATGCACCAGTATGTCTTTGGAAGCCATCCTTCGGGGTGGCTTCCCCTTTTTTTCTTTTGTCTATTTTGAGTAAAATAGACTGGCGACTCTGAATCTCTCTACATTTTTCACACCTCACAAAATCGACGCCGGCCGGAGCGCTCTCCCGAGAGGGGACACGCGGGATCCGAAGGATTCCTCCTCCCTCCGCAGCGGGGATCGATGGGGATGGCCACATTGGCGACTCTGCTGGGAACTTTTATTTATTTTGAGGGATTGACTCTATTTACATGGATGCTATATTTGTTTATGCTGCCCCCCCCCCCCCCCATATCTGCATGTTCCCCTTTCTCATATGTGTATCCCATGCTTATGCTTATGTTCACACACTTGTAGAAAAATTCTCCATGTACAGTTCACACCACGTGCACCTAGGATCACATGTATATCCCCATGTTGCACGCATCACCCATCCATACTTGGTGTACCTTTTGAGGTACTTGTGCTTTGTTCCCGATTTTGCATAATCAAGAAAGGCATTCTCATCATAAGATACTAATAAGAGAATCATGCATGATTCACACGACATCACCAAAGAGCATTGATATTGACCAAATGTTACCCAGTAACTGGAGGGTCATTTTGTGATGGGCACTGGTCCGGCAGGTCGCAGTTAGCCTAAGCGATATGACTCTCACCTCCCATTGGCCAAGTACCTTCGACGTATATCGAACGGTTCCCCCACATCGTACCGCTTGACTGAAGTCATGACGGGAGGTATATCGCAGGGAATTCATTCACATATGCCGAATATATCGAATTGGCTCTCACACGTACCGTCCCCACGAGGTATATAGTGAGGCAATTCACGTACACTTGGGTATATCAAATGGCTTGTCCACACGTACCGATTGCCCTCAAGAGCAAGAAGTATATCATGGAAATCACGCCAAAGGGGGGAACCCATGCCGATTCACCTAACCAACTGCATACCCGCATATAGGTGTCAAACCTAGGACACGCACTTTAGATTGTCGGTTTATACCCCAAACTCTGCCGAAATTCTGGGTCGATTTTCCGCCCAATTTTCGCGCATTTTTAAAACGGGACTCTGTCCGCGAGCATGGTTACAAGTCCAAACTGTAGCTTTGCATATATTAAGAGTCCACTTCTCCAGGCTCGGGTCCCATCCGGCATTGCATTTAGGAGAATTAAATACAAGCGAGAACATAATAATCATAATAATCATGCTGAGTTCCGTCTCCAAAAACATTTCTCCCTTTTCATCAAAAATCCAAAAATATTTCTCCCTTCTTATCAAAAATCCAAAAATAGTTCCTTCCCTTTTCTCAAAAATAAATCTCATCCTACACCTTCTCAGGTTCATCGCACGCCCTTGGCCTGGCTCCCTATTGGCTTAGGTCTTCAGTCAAATCACCCCGGAGTTTAGTCCATTCCTCTACTACTTCTTTTGAATCCGAAATCCATCTATCTTCCATGGAGAATGGAGATCAAGCATTAGTCATACAATTGGATCTGCCTACGGTCCTAGCTCAGCTCGTGGCCAAGATTGACAACCTCTAATCTGAGGTCCGAGAAATGCAACGAAACCAAGTCCCTATTCCTCAAGAGCCCGAGGCCCTGTTCCCTCACGCTATGGGTCCACCCGAGCCCATCTGGGTTCCGGAAGAATATCAGGACGCTCCGCGTGCCCCTCCTGCCAATGGGCCGCCGCCTGCCTAACTTCTGATGCCAAACATTTCCCAGCCTATGGCTTACTTGCCTGTTGTTGCTGATCCAAAGGAGGAGGAGTTGAACAAAGTCAAAGAAGATCTTAAGATGCTTACCAAGAAGTTTGACCAAGTCATGATCTCTAGAAATTACATGGACTACACCCATATGTCTCCTTATCCTAAAGCTAGGTTACCCGAGAAGTTCAAGATGCCAAATATTGAGAAGTTTGGAGGGAGTGGTCCCCCGATTGTTCATCTTCGCTGTTATCATCTTTCCATGACTCTACTAGGGGCTTCCGAAGAGGTGATGGCCCAATTATTTCAGCAAACTTTGAAAGATAGTTCTATCCGATGGTTTTTATCTCTTGAGGAATCTAGAATCCGTAGCTGGGAGGATGTGGCCCGAGAATTCATGTCACAGTACAAATACAACGAAGAGCTTGAGGTCACCCGCCGTGATTTGGAGTTGCTCAAACAGAACTCTAGAGAATCCGTCAGTAACTTTATAACCCGATGGAGGGAAAAAGCAGATACAATGACAAATCGGCCATCTGAAGAAGAACAAGTCAGCATAGTGAAGAAGAATTTATTGCCCCATGTCCGAGCAACCATGGGAGGACAGTACTACCCCCATTTTTGAGCTCTCAGAGAAGCAGGAGTAGAAATCGAAGAGGGTCTTGTGAAAATAGAAGTTGAACCAAAGATGGTGGGCGGACAGTTCACCCCCAGAAAATATGACAAACCTGTCAGTGCCGCAGTCTCAACCATCAACAATATCTTTCAACCAACCACATCATGGGCACCAGAAAGCCGCCCTACCCCTGTCCAAAGGGAATACACTGAGCTCCATGCTCCCCTCTCCAAAGTTTACCAAACCCTGTTAAGCCGAAACCTTATAAAGCCCCCGGATCCACGTCCATTACCCAATCCACTTCCCAAAAATTTCAAGACCGATGCTCATTGCGCCTTTCACCAAACAGCTAGCCATACCACCGACCAATGCTTCCACCTTCGAAACATAATCCAAGATCTCATTGACCGGGGTACCATCACCCCACCAGCCAATACTAAACCAAACACTACTCATAACCCACTCCCAAATCACACCAATGCCATCTTCTTGGAAAAAAACCCAGATTTCGATCCATCAACTCAAATCACAACCTTATACCCTCCTAAACCCCTTCAACTTTGCCCATATTTCCTCCTACACCCTGCTAGCCACGCTGATCAGGCTTTGTCACTCCTTACCAGAGCGTGCATCACTATCTGGACCTGTTCTGAAAGTGGAAGTATGGAATTGTCAGAGATGTTAAACCAACTCCTAGAGTTCGGGCTGAAATTGCCCTCACAGATGATTATCGACTGCCAGAGGTTCAGTACGTTATTTTTGGAAGCACGGAAATGGGCCCGAGAATTAGATAGGTAGGTGGTACCAACTGACAAAATCTGCTTAGATGATGTTGTCCGGATCATGACGGAAGCATTCAGGCAAACCAACAACATTTGCAATATCACCGAGTTACTTGACACTTTGAAGTTGCAAGGGAACCTAGTCCCTTCACCCTTACACATACCCATAGAATGGGAAGACCTATATGAAGAAGCTGTTGAAGTTATGGAATGCATTGACTTCTCAAGGGAAAAAAAATTATTGCCACCGGATGGGGGGGGGGAGAATTCAAAGTTTCAAATCAATAACAAGCTTCAGGAGGAAATGGCCCGATAGCTGACTTATGTGGGATGATATCATTTGAGGAACTCCTCGGAGAAATAGATAAGGTGGAAGAACTACCTGAGATTGATGAGGAAACTGGACTTAAGTTCTTCCCTTCTTCAGTAAATCACATGACCAGATCTAGGAGACATTACCAAGTTCCAAGCTTGCTACCAGTAAATGATAAGGGGAAGGGCGTTGAAAACCTTCCTATGCCAGAAATGACCCTCGAGGAGAGCAAGATCCTCGATAAACTGAAGAAAACTCAAGCTAACATCACTCCATGGGGGCTTTTCATGTCTTCCCTGCTGCACAGAAATGCTTTTATCAAATTACTCGTTGGACCTATAGTTCCTCCTTCTACCACGCCAGAAGAAGCGGTGAACCTGGTCGGGTCCTTGACCTCCACCCGAATGCTGTCCTTTTCTGAAGAAGAAATCCCCAAAATTGGGCCAAATCACAATCATGCACTCAACATCTCTGTCGAAGTTATGGGGAAGGTGGTACCACTTTCTCTCATTGACAACGAATCCGCTTTGAATGGCTTCCCACTGAGAACCTTCAAATGTTTAGGCCTGAAAGAAAGTGACCTCGCTCCAACATCCACTATCGTGCGTGCCTACGATAATACCCGTCATGAGGTGATGGGATCCATAAAACTTGTAATAGGGGTTGGACCTATAAACCCAGTCGTCGAATTCCAAGTCATCGATATCCGACTTGTTTTAACCTGTTGCTCAGATGACCCTGGCTCCACAATATAAAGGGTGTTTCTTCCTCATTCCATCAAAAACTGATGTTCTTCGCCGATGGGCGAGTCATCACCATCTTGGGTGATGACGGTAACACCGAGGGTGCAAGCACCGGTAGTCCAATCCTTGAGATACAGCATGGGTCAAATGATATGCTCCTATCAGGTTTCCAAGTTGAACCATCCCTACTCCCGGCGGGGGACGGTTTCAAAGAAAGGGTTTGTCCAGAATACGACCCTCATGGAAATGTCAATGTGATTCAGATGTTCAGAAACATGCACTTCATGCCCGGACTGGGGCTAGGACAAAGACAGCAGGGGATACTTGAGCCCGTCGAACTGAAAAAAGCTTTCCCTCCTTGCGGCTTGGGGTATCAACCATCAGAACCAGAGCTCAGAATGATCCGCCAGACTCGATCAAAAAGAGGGGCTAGACTACGTTCGAGCTATCTCAGGTGATTCCTTAAATGGACGATTCATTAAAGAGGGCAAGGATTTGCCCTTTTGCGATTTTCTAGAACCATGGTATAACCACGCAGACAAGAAGATAAAGCCTGGAATGGAGATCTTTTTCCAAAACAGCTACCCATGGGCCAAATATTACCAATACCAGGTACCACCGCTTATCAAAGATACTAAAGAGACTGAGGAAAGTGATTCTGAAGATTCCTTCAACTTGCAGATACTGGGGCTGACACTTTGCATGGTTTATTCATTCACTACATCAAGGGACCTATCCCATCTGATTAAAACTACTGGTACACCTCTCCTCAACTGGCATGCTACGCCAACTCTACTTGTTGAAATCTCCCCTAACCCCAATGTTTATCCTGTTTTATCTACTGTTGTCCATCCTTGCTCAAATGTAATCGAGACCTCTTTTGATGAGGTTCTCAATGCTGTTTTTCCTATCAATGAAATAAACGAAGATTTTCAGTATCTTGTTGTGCCTTACATTAATTGTGTAGATCCCAATCGAACTTTTGATGATGATGATTTTGAAAATGAACAATTCTTAACTGATCTAAATAAGGTTAATAATAAACAACATAACCGCGTTCAAGTTAATGAAGAAGAGACTGTCGTTATTAATCTCGGTTCTAGTAGCCAATTGCGCGAGATTAGGATAGGGGCCACCCTTGACGAGCATGAGCGCGCACAACTCGAAGAATTGCTAAAGGAGTTCGTGGATGTCTTCGCATGGTCCTACGACGACATGCCCGGTATTGACCCCGAAATAGCTCAGCAAGAGATCCCCACTCTCCTAGATGCCAAGCCAGTTAAACAAAAATTAGGAAATCTCCGCACCGAATGGTTGCTTAAGGTCAAAGAAGAGGTGATCAAATAGTTAAACGTGGGTTTCATTCGAGTAATCGAATATCCCCCGTGGCTAGCCAACATTGTACATGTACCGAAATCAGGAGGAAAGGTTCGAATGTCTGTGGATTATCGAGATTTAAACAAAGCCGCTTCAAAGGATGATTATTCGCTACCCAACATCGACATGATCGTGGACAACACAGCCAATTATGCTCTCAACTCATTTGCCGATGGATTTGCCGGATACAATCAAATTAAGATGCACCCCAACCATCAAGAGAAAACCGCATTCATCACCCCATGGAGAACCTTTTGCAACACCATTATGCCATTCGGTCTCAAGAATGCTGGGGCTACCTATCAAAGGTCTTACATAACCATCTTGCACGATTTGATCCACAAGGAGGTCGAGGTCTATGTGGATAATATGATTATTAAGTCCAAAACTAGAGAAGATCATGTTCCCGCTCTCCAGAAGTTCTTCAAACGACTGAGGCAGTATCAGATGCGACTTAATTCACAGATATGTGTCTTCGGCATTACAAAAGGAAAACTCTTAGGATTCATGGTCAGTGGGAAGGGGATAGAAGCAGATACCGCCAAGCTGAAGGCCATACTTGAGATGCCACCTCCCCAAACAGAGAAGGAAGTTCGAGGTTTCCATAGAAAATTACAATATATCCGTCGGTTCATCGGCCAGCTAACCTCCATCTGTGACCTAATCTTCAAGCTCCTCCGAAAGTATTCAACCAGGGTTTGGAATGAGGCCTGCCAATAAGCTTTTAATCGAATCAAACCATACCTAACCCAACCTCCAGTTCTCATGCCACCACAGCCTGGTCTCCCCTTGCTCTTATACCTAACCATAACCGACACTGCAACCGGTGCTTTGTTAGCATAGTACCTTGAAGACTCCCGTAAAGAAAGAGCCATCTATAACGCTACTCGCAAGTTGGTTGGGTACGAGGTCAACTACACTGCTTTGGAAAAAGCATGTGTCGCACTTGGCTGGGTCACCCAAAAGTTGCAACATTACATGCTCGCCTTCCCCATTAAACTTGTATCTCGAATGGATCCCATCAAATACCTACTTGAGAAACCCTCCTTATCCAGCCGAATGGCCCGATGGTTGATGCTCCTAACCGAGTTCGATATCGTGTACGTCACATAAAAAGCCGTTAAAGGAAGATCCATCTCTGATTACCTCGCTAACTACCCTGTAGAAGAAAAAAATGTCTGGATCTCCGAATTTTCAGATGAAAATGTCCTCTGCACCACTCAAGACCGCCTCTGATGGCAAATGTTCTTTGATGGCGCTGCCAACAAAAAGGGATATCTCATTGGGATACTTTTGGTTGCCCCAGATGACTCCCACACTCCTATCGCCATTAAATTGGATTTCCCTTACACCAACAACCTAACAGAATACTAGGCATGCACAATAGGCCTCCAGGTCGCTCTCGAGAAAGGTATTCAATACCTTGATATATACGGGGATTTTGCCCTTATCATCGGTCAAGTGCTCAGAAAGCGGAAAGTCAAGGACGAAAGCTCCAACCCTTTCACGCCCAATTAGAAGAGTTGCCTCCCAATTCCGAGATATCACCTTCCATTACCTACCCCGAGCAAAGAATAACCTAACCAATGCTCTCTTTACTTTGGCTTCCATGGTCGACAAGCCCGAGGGAATAACAATGGCCCCCTTCCTAGTCCAAAAGCAAGACAAACCTACCCATTGTTACCATATTGATCTTGTCCCCACAGAAGACCCCGATCTAGTCAATTACTGGTACTATGATATTTGGTGCCTCCTCCGGTACGGTAGGTATCCCGAGGGTTCCAATAAGAACGACCGAGCTACCCTCCGAAGGCTGGCTGCTCTGTACATCATCTGTCATAAAGCACTACTCAAGAGGAATTTTGATGGAACTCATTTTCACTGTATCGCAGGGGCTGACATTGAAAAGATAATGCAGAAAATCCACAATGGGGAATGTGGATCCCATATGAACGGTCACATGCTTGCCAAGAAGATCATCCGATAAGTCTACTACTGGACCACCATGGCCCAGGATTGCACCGCCTATGTTCGGAGGTGACCTAAATTCCAACAGTTCTCCAATCTCCAACATCTACCTCCGCGGGAATTATACAACATGACTTCTCCCTGGCCGTTCTCCACCTGGGGTATCGACATCATAGGGAAGGTCACACCAAAAGAGTCAAACGGGCATGAGTTCATCCTGGTTGCCATCGATTACTTCACCAAATGGATCGAAGCCGAGTCATACGTAGTATTAAATGCCAAGAAGTTGGACAAATTCATCAAGAAAAATATCATCTGTCGATACGGGGTCCCGCACGAGCTAGTGTCGGATAATGGTTTGCACTTTGAGGCAGAAGTCACAGAAATAGTCAACGAATACGGGATTCAGAGACACAAATCTTCTCCCTACCGACCTCAGACCAATGGTGCAGTTGAGGCCACCAACAAAAACCTTAAAGCCATCATCAGCAAGATGAATGAAAGTTGTAGGGATTGGGACGACAGGATCCCCTACGCCCTCTAGGGCTACCAAACCTCAATTCGAACCTCTACTGGGGCTACCACTTACTCCTTGGTCTACGGAATGGAAGCATTCCTACCTGTGGAGCTGGAAATACCCTCGTTACGTGTCATGCTCGAAAGAAAGGTTAGTGAAGAAGACTGGTGCCAAGGCCGTCTTGATGAGCTAGGCCTCCTAGATGAACGGAGATTAAAAGCTCTTTACCACATACAAGGGTACCATCGCCGAATAGCGCGCTCATTCAACAAGAGAGTCAAGAACTGCGGTGTCCGAGAGGGGGATTTAGCCCTCAAAGAGATAATCGAACCCATCTCGGACCCCGGAGGAAAGTTCAAACCCAATTGGAGCGGCCCTTACATTGTGAGGAAGATCTTATCTGGCGGTGCCGCCATGCTCACTGACCTGGATGAGGAAGAGATGGCTCGTCTAGTCAATCTGGACCGTCTCAAGAAGTTCTACCCCTAGTCCAAAATCTCGGCGCGCTACGACTCTTCTCATCCCCCTTCTATTCTAAAAAAATAAAAATAAAAAACTCTCTCCATTTCCCTCTACCCAGAACTACATGGGCTTGATCCTCTGCAAAAACTATTTTCAAACAGATAAGAACTTTTTCAAAAACCCCAGAGGTACGTAGGTAGCTCATAATCTTCACATGAGCACGACCCCTTCTTTTTCACAAAAATATATTCCTTTCTTATCTCCGAGAACAACAGTTCATTCTAAACATCTACTTGAACAAAAGGATTATGTATGCCTTAGCGATTTGTATAGATAATTCAAAATACAAAATTCATCGAAAGGCACAGCTGGATGATCGGAAACTTATTTATTTCGTTAATAAGAAACTACAGTACATATTACATAAGAAAAAGGAACAGATAACTCTCTTCCCCCTACTACCATAAAAACCAGACAAAATCCCCCACATTTGTTACATAAATAAACTCCCCAGGAGTCCTACCCATAGCTACCCGAAGAGCCTGCACCCTCATCATCTACATCCTGAGGACCCCAAGTCTCTCCTGCCTGAATGGAGTGTCGCGAACACTCCATGGACCGATGAGCCTTAACCATCTTCTAAAAGACCACAACACCCCCTTCCATGGAGTCAAATAAAACAAACCACCTCCGACCAGTCTCTATTGCCAACATCTTGCTGACTACTTCCCTCCACAACCACTTCATATAATCTTTGGGGACATGGCAAACCTTCCCAACAGACAGAGAGGGACGGGTCAACGGACACCGATTTTGCCACAGAGATCCAAGTAATAGACGCAAGCGCTCAGTCAAATCTTCTACTGGAAAGAAATTTGAGGTCCGAGGGGGCACGACCTGTGCCTAGCCAAATTGACGAAAAAGCCGCCAAGGGAAATAAAAAGAGGTCTTCCAGAGACCAACCAGCCGCACATACGAATATTCTCCTAGCTCCAGAATAGGCTGCAACTGTCCCCACCAAGGTACGTACCAATATAGCCCACGAGCCCCGTACTCCACAAGCCAATTCTCCCAGTTCTCAACATACAGGCCCATGCGGATGAAGTAGCGCGAAAAGAAGTTGGGTACACCCGACAAAGGATATTTTGGAGGGGTTGACAAGCAGAATCTTTCAAACAACCACATGAACAGCATCACATGGCTACCCCTTAAAAAGTCGGAATGACCTTCTCTCTAGGCATCCAGGCCATTCAAAGTCTCCGCCAATAGCACCGTCGCAGGATTGCCACGGTATGACATCCATGAGGTAATGGCTGCAAGTTGTGGGTCCACTTGCACTTTCCCAGTCACCAACAGCAGTTTTGAAACCAAGCCTAGAACAACGGCTCCAGCATAGCCAGCGTCACTTACTTCTCGCGAACGCACGGACTGCAACACCGTCGGGAGGGAGATCATTCCTCCGGCAACTAATGACCTAGCCGCCGAAGGAGAAATATGGAGAAGCCCGGCCAACAGATCCCTAGGAGAATGAGAAAATTTGGGTAAAGACGCGGCAACATTGGGATTCACGCCCAGTATGGAAGAAAACTCCTCATAGGTAGGACAAACTTCTTCCAACCCAAAGCGGAATACATGGTCTTCGAGGTACCAAAATTGTACTGCCGCCATCAGCATATTCGACTCAAAAGGCCGATTGTGCCACAAGGAGACTCGACGCATATTGAAGGCATCATAGTCGACATTATAAGAGCACATAGCTTCCAAGGCTTCGGGGTAATTGGCAAACTCAATGCTACCTGGGAGAGCCATCTTGCAAGACTAAAAGATGATGGGTGGGTATGAAGAATGCAAAAGGTGTGAGGAAAACACTCCACCCTTCTCCTTTTTTATACTTAAAAATCCTCACAAGAAACATAATCCCTGCAGAAATCGAAAGGAACCCTACCCCACAAGGTACTAAAGGCTGAAGAGGGTATCAATCAAAGCTTTCAATTGATGGGACTGGACTGAACTGCCGATAGGCAAGCCAGGGTGCTTGTCGATCGGCAACCCCCCATTTTTGGAAATTTCCCTTTTTCCTCTTTTGTCAAAATCAGAAAACTCAAATAAAAAAATTGATATTCTCAACAGAATTTCAAAATCCCTTTTCCTTCTTATATAATTCCTTTTTTTTAATTTCCTCCTTTCCTTCTTTGTCAAAAAAAAACTCCGTAAAAATAAATTGATATTCTCAAAAGAATGTCAAGAATCTTTTTCCCTCCTTATGGGATTCCCCGTTTTAAATAAAATAACTTTCCTTTACGGTCTCAGTAGCAAATTAAAAAGCGCATGTGCATGCATTCATTCATCATTAAAATAAAAAGATAATAATAAAAAAACTGCATTGCATTGCATATATATGTTTTCTGTGTTACATCATTTTTGTAGGAAATAAAGAAAAAGCCAAAAACAACGGGACTCAGCCCGAACCCGCATTCTCTCCCTCTCTCTATCTCTCTCAAGAGTTTCCACCCTGGCGACGCGCTCTTTTTCTCCTACGGCGAGACGACACACCCCCACTACCCGAGCCAGAGTCTCCCCCAGACGAGGCTGACGGCACCAAGCAAGAAGGAACAGGGACAGCCTTCTGAATGTGGGCAGTCGCCGATGATATCCAATCCCTGATGTCCCTGAGCCAAGTGGTCGACACCCGGATTTGCTGCAAAGAAAATGAAGAATCAATATCAAGCAAAATAAATCAAAAAAGAGGAAAAGGACTGAAAGGTTTACCGCAGGACGAAGGACGTCCTCTGTCAAGCCCAGCTCCTCCGGATCCATCGCAAGAGGACGGTGTAGCATCGGCACTATCCCTCCATCAGCCCGCCAGATGTTGTACGAAGGAGTGTGCAGCCAGAAAAAAGGGATCTCCAAGGTCGCCGCCGCCGCATGTGCTGACGGACCACCACCGCTGTGGGAAGACCCCACCGCCCGACTCGAACCAACAGGAGGGAAAGGAAAAGCATCATGTATACTAGGCGCCAACAACTAGCTCGTCACAAAGTCCATATAGTCATACGGCGCAGCCGTATCAGTATACAACGCATAGGACTTGCTGATCATTGCCGCGATCCTCTCATCCTCCAATAACTGCCGCTCCTGCCTCATAGATGTAGGAGGCTGCGCGGGAGGCACCACCAGCTCCTCCTCAGCAATCTGATGGATCACCCTCTCCCCTAGGTACCAGGAATGGCCTAACTCATGAGCCAACAAACGCCTCATCTGCGCGTTCACCCCAGTCACCCTCGTATCCTGAATGGTGGTCCCCCAAGGATAAAAGGTCACCTAAAAATCCCCAAGCAGGCATAAGTCAATACAAAATCAGAAGGTGCAAAAACTAAGACTAAAATGGAAAGAGTCTTACCCTACCACTGGTCAGGTCATTCAAGACCTGACGCACCGCCTCCAAAGAGAGAGATCCCTTCAACTGCCGGTTGGCCTTACGCCATCGGTACAGTAGGCAGAAGTCCCCAATGGTGTCGTCCTTCAGAGCAATCAGTGGGGTGTTGCACCCAATCACCTCATAGAACCACGTCTGAATTCAAGAGCAAAAAGACACATAAGGAAAATGCGAATGCATGAAAGGAAAATGTGAATGCATGAAATGGAAATACGCAAAGTAAAGAATACGTCAAGGAGATACGTGGCTCCAGTAAAAGTCTGTCAGCAGCACCGGCTGAATGCATCCAGAGAAGAGTCAAGGGTCGCCAAGGTCAGACTCCCCCAATCATAGAAAGGGATGTTCGAAAACATCCTCAAGTATGACAGAAACCACAAATGGACGACGTCTCCGCTCGACGCCACCATGAAACCTCCCAGTACCAACAAGATAAACAATCGGCCATCTGCCTCACTTGCAGCCCATCCTCCACATCAACCACCCTGCTCAGTAAAACATCCTTCAGCAAGGATAGCCGGATAGAATCTCCAGAGACTATCCTCCTCACATCACCGAGTGCCGCATACACCGCCTCTGGCCTCACCCGCAAAGAGCGATCCACCTCTATCTGCTCCCCGTCACAATCCAGCCCCAACAGTTGCTTCACATCTATGGGAGTCATCGTCATCTCCCCGAAGGCAAAATGGAAAGTGTGGGTAGTGTCCCACCACCTCTCCCCCAAGGCACACAAAACTGCTGTCGAACGAGGTGTCTCATCCAGCGCAGCTGCCAACCTCCCAAAACCTGTTGATGATACCATCCAGCACACCATGGGTGGAAGATTCTCCCAAACATACCTAAGCCCCGTCGTCCCGTGGGCACGCATGTTCTTCAAAGAAATATCCGACTGGAAAAAGTAAAAATTCAGTCAAAGGTCAAGAAAAGGAAAAATCAACCAAAAAGGGGAAGAATGCCAAAGGCCAGGTAACTTACATAACCACCAGGAATCACTCTCGAAGAGCGATTACGTGATGACTCCTGCAGCAAGGTCCTCTTATCCGCCACAGGCTCGAATGCATCAAAGCCATTCTCGCTTCCCAAAGCAAGGGGCACCATGTCCCTCCAATCCACATTCGCCCAGTCATCAACAGTCAACCACTCCCGGTGGACAGCGGTGCTCACAAAAGAGGCCATTTGTTGAAGATCGAAATGCTAGAACGATTCGCAGAGAGAAATCGCAGAAAGAGAGAAGGCAAGAAGCTGTGAAAAATGAGGGGGATTTGCCCCCTTTATATAGGAGGACAAACGCCATGTCGATCGGCATTTCACCCTACCATACCGATCGGCACTGTCTCCTCACCTTCCCGAGTCGGCCCAAAAGTCCGTGCCACTGTCGAATGGCACCCCTCAGTCTATGCCGACCGGCACCCCCTTGAAATTTTGTACAAAAATTCCTAGAAAATACCAAGAAGCTCAAATAATCCTCGGAAAATTCCTAAAAATCCCAGGAAGGATTTAGAACGTTTTCATCAAGAAAATTTTGCACTCCTTCAGGCGACACATCTTTTTCCCCAACGGAGCCCTCAAAATCCAAGTGATTGACCTCTCAGGCAAGGGGCCCCAGGCCTCCTAATCACCTCCTCATCAGACTTTACAAAAGACCTACCCGACCATCGGCTATCCAGTGCGATAAAATATCACATGGTATTTTTCCCAGCAGAAATCAGAAGAATCACTCGCCTCAAACGATCTCTCCCAAAGGGCAATCCAAATTTACCCCAGCTCATTCATCGTTCCCCAGCGGAACCTCAAATCCAATTCTTATCCCCAAACGGAACCCCTCTTCCCCAGGGGAATCCTCAAAAGCTAAGTAAAAGCTCCGAAAAATCCCTAAGGATCACCCGATCACTTCTCCCAGCGGAATTCTCTCACAGCACCCAAAATAGGTTGTTGTCCCCTGCGAGGTCTCCTATAAAGCTTCCCCCAGCTATCAGCTCCCCAGCTCAAATCAGAATCACAAAGCTCTTTTTCTAACAGAATCAAAATACAATCTTTATCTACTCTTGGGTCAGAATTGGCCCCGGTCTTGGATCGTCACCTTAGTTAGGTCAGAATTGACTTCGGTCCTCGGTCGTCACCACTCTTGGGTCAAAATTGTCCCCGGTCTTGGATCGTCACCTTAGTTAGGTCAGAATTGACCTCGGTCCTCGGTCGTCACCACTCTTGGGTCAGAATTGGCCCCGGTCTTGGATTGTCACCTTAGTTAGGTTAGAATTGACCTCGGTCGTCACCACTCTTGGGTCAGAATTGGTCCCGGTCTTGGATCGTCACCTTAGTTAGGTCAGAATTGACCTCAGTCCTAGGTCGTCACCACTCTTGGGTCAGAATTGATCACGGTCTTGGATCGTCATCTTAGTTAGGTCAGAATTGACCTCGGTCCTCGGTCGTCACAACTCTTGGGTCAAAATTGGCCCCGATCTTGGATCGTCACCTTAGTTAGGTTAGAATTAACCTCGGTCCTCGGTCGTCACCACTCTTGGGTCAGAATTGGCCCCGATCTTGGATTGTCACCTTAGTTAGGTCAGAATTGACCTCGGTCCTCGGTCGTCACCACTCTTGGGTCAGAATTGGCCCCGGTATTTGGATCCTCACTTGAATTAGGTCATAATTGACCTTGTTCCTCGGTCGTCACCACTCTTGGGTTAGAATTAACCCCAGTCTTAGATCGTCACCTTAGTTAGGTCAGAATTGACCTCAGTCCTCAGTCGTCACCACTCTTGGGTCAGAATTGGCCCCGGTCTTGGATCGTCATCTTAGTTAGGTCAGAATTGACCTCGGTCCTCGGTCGTCACCACTCTTGGATCAGAATTGGCCTCGGTCTTGGATCCTCACCTAAATTAAGTCAGAATTGACCTCGATCCTCGATCGTCACCACTCTTGGATCAGAATTGACCCCGGTCTTGGATCGTCACCTAAATTAGGTCAGAATTGACCTCGATCCTCGGTCTTCACCACTCTTTGGTCAGAATTGGCCCCGATCTTGGATCGTTACCTTAATTAGTTCGAAATTGACCTTGGTCCTCGGTCATCACCACTCCCAGGTCAGAACTGACCTCGACCCTCTGAATTGGTCATCCTCATTTCCTCAGGTCCTCAGAATTGACCTCGACCGTCTGAATTGGTCATCCTTATTTCCTTAGGTCCTCAGAGCTGACCTCAACCCTCTGAATCGATCACCCTCACTTCCTTAAGCCCTCAGATTCGGCCTTGATCCGCAAAATTGATCATCCCCAGCATACTTCTTAGGTCCTCAGAATCGACATCGAGCCTCTGAATCGGTCATACTCCCTCAAAAGGCATTATGCGGCATCTAATCGACGGCTATCATTTATTCCAAACTCACCCATCAAGGGGATCTGTAGACACCCCATTCTGTTACCCCTTAACTCTCTTTAGGTCCCTAGAACCTCCCTCAATCACTATAAACCCAGTTCACGTCCCGAGTACTGACCTGGAGGCCATCAGGCACCCCCGACTCAGTTTGACCTGAAGGTCAACCTCCTCGTCTCGACCGAGACTCAATGAATCTTCGAAGGTCACTGAATACCCTTTCCAACGGTCCTCCCCATGCACGATTCCAACTTACCATGCGGACGAACGCGCCATTTGCGTCTCAAACCAGACCTAGAGGCCACCGAGAACTCCCGGACTCTGTTTGACCTACGTCAACTTTTCAGCTCGACCGAGGATGAATGAATCTTCGAAGGGAACTGAATACCCTTTCCAACGGTCTGTCCCGTGCGCAATTCTAACTTTCCATGCGGATGAACGATCCGTTTGACTCCGAGAAGCCACCGAGCACTTCCCGAGCCCGATTGACCAAAGTCAACTCTCCAAACCGGGTCAAACTCTTTGGAATGTCGAATTACATATACTAACCTTTCCAATGGTATGCCCTGTGCACGATTCGGACTTACCATGCGGACGAACGATCCGTTTGCGTCCGCACGATTCCCCGTCCAATGGATCGATAAATGCTTCCGAGCCACATTTGACCTAAAGTCAACTCCCGAACTCAGGAGCGGTCCAAAGTACTTTCAAAGGTCTCTGAATTACCTTTCCAACGGTATGCCCCGTGTACAATTCTGAATAAATGGTTTGCCCACGGAGGGTAATATTCTGAAAAAGCCTGAGGCGCACTGCCAAATGGAAGGTCCCAGATCCTGCCTATCGGCACTTGCCGATAGGCAGTTCTATGATAGGGCCGATCGGCAGTCCCCTGGGGTTATAAAAGGAGGCCTTGGCCTCATTTTTCAAGGTGAACCCAGATCTGATAGAAATCTCTCTGAACGAATCCCAGAAACCTCTCTCGAAGGCAGCGTGATTTCAACTTCCAAACCCCTCTTTTACCTCAACTTTTCATCATCCTTTTCATCAAACTTGGTGAATTAACCACTCTCCATCATCATCCAAGCTCAAGGGTTGCTCTCCAACATTCAAGATCAAGCTCAAGATCTTCAAGAAGGTCCAACTTTCTCAAACTCTCTCTTAAATTCTCTTGTATTCCCAATAACTTGTTTTCTTACTTAGCCCTTTTTTTTTATCTCATCTCACACATCCTAATATACTTTTTTTTATATAATATTATTGCACATACCATATTTTCATATAAATAAGAAACCCAAAAAACAAGAAAAATAGGGTTTGCTCATAAATTCCAAATAAGGGATTCTCACACTTTTTCACGCTTTTCCCACAACTAAAACACTTTTTTCTACACACACACACACACACAAACACACCTACAAATAAGAGATCCCACATTTGGATTTTTGGGATAAACCCCACCCCTTTGCTTTGTATGCGAACTACGTGGACTTTGATGCCTTTATAGGCTACGTAGGCGTCTCGGGGTAAAACCCAAGACTCGAGTCCTTTCTCTCACTTTTTCTCTCATTTTCTATTTTCTAAATCCATTTTTCTTATATTATATATATAGTTATTCTTAGTGATGCATTAATCCATATGCGTTATCGTTCCCTTATAACGATCAACGTAGGGGTAACCACGTAAATCATAATTTTCTAATATTACTTTTATATCTTCCTACGGATGACTCGCTTTATCCTTTCCATGATACAAGTCGAGGACTCCTACCTCCATTCTATATATATACACATGCACACATCTCACGGGGGGAAACATAAAGGAAAATAGCAAATATCCATGAGAAACCAAAAGGGCAGAATTGGTGCCTAACACCTTCCCATTTCCTAACTAAGCCTCCGAACCCTTTCTGAATCATTTGGTTTCGCATGCACCAGTATGTCTTTGGAAGCCATCCTTCGGGGTGGCTTCCCCTTTTTTCTTTTGTCTGTTTTGAGTAAAATAGACTGATGACTCTGAATCTCTCTACATTTTCACACCTCACAAAATCGACGTCGGCCGGAGCGCTCTCCCGAGAGAGGACGCGCGGGACCCGAAGGATTCCTCCTCCCTCTGCGGTGGGGATCGGAGGGGATGGACACAGTTATCTTTGATGGTTTTCATCATGCGCTTAAAAGTATACATCCATCAATACCTAACGGGATAGCAAAGCCTCATCTCATAAATTCACAAGCAGTTGGATGCTGATATCGAAGAATGACGGAGGAGAGTATTTCTCCAATGCACAAACTCCCTCGACTATAGTTGATTTCACAACTTTAATGTTCCTTCCTTTTACCACTTTTGTACAAAGTAGGGTAAAATAAAAATTGATTTTCATAATTGACCGATGGAGATCTTTGTGTTCAGATAAGCAAAGACGAAATAACATATGGATTAATTGGACGATTACGTGTCTGTCGTGAGACTTGGACTATTTTAAATCATTTTTTGGAAACTTACTACCCTGCGTAAGTTATCAGAATAACCAATTGGAGTCTTAAGGTTAAACAACGTGTTTAAGAGGACAAGTAGTCAAAGTGATAGCAGTCAGGGGGATAGAAATTCTTCCTTTTATAGGATCATTTTTTAACAATAATTTATTCTTTATTTTCATATCTTGTAAATCACGGCGGGCGCGCTCTCCATCATTTGAATGAAATTGACTCAAATATATTCCAATCATATTTTGTAAAACAATCATCTTTGTGTGCATGACACCAATTATATGCCTTACATGAAGACCTTTCCATTACGGCAAGTCAAAAAATATTAATAGTCTTGACCATCGCTTCGCTTTGCTAGGGTAGTCCGTATCCTCTTGAGCTTTATGCTTCAGGTTTACAAAATGATGGTGTTTACCAATGTTCCTATTCCCCACAGTCATAGTCATCACCTTCTTCTGAATTTTATAACCTAAAAGCCAAGCATGTTGCGTCTTGCACTCGTGACCAACATGCAAAATATTAGACTTATCATTCTTGAAAGGGTGACTGCTCTGTAGAAATCTATGATGGCCCATATAACTCATATTTCCACTATGATATAGCCAACTGGATTCAATTACCTCCCCACATATGGTACATCCATAATAACCATGAAAATTACAACATGACAAGGTCCCATAAGTAGGAAGGTCGTGGATCGCGTATATCACCATTGCATTAATTGTGAAATCTACACCTTTATGAGAATTAAATGTCGCCATGCCTTTATCACATAACTCTTTAAGTTATTTGATTAATGGGGATAAGAGTATATCAATATCAATGCCATGAGCCTTTGGCATGAGTATTAGTAAAGATAACAATGTGAACTCCTTTCTCATGCACAATGTCAGACGGAGAATTAAAGGCACCATGAGAACTGGCCAATTACTCTAATTAATACTTAAATTATCGAAAGGGTTAAACCCATCGGTTGAAATTGAAAGATAGCTTTTATGCATCTCCTTTGCAAATTCAAGGTGTCATGAATTTGAAATTTTCCAGATGAGTGAATCAACCAACTCACCCATCAAATTCCCACCCACCTCGCATCGAGCGTGCCATATCATGGCCTCCACTATCCACTTTATAGTGAATACCATTTTAACTATGGCCTAAGTGTAAATTACTTCAAAACCTTTTGTAACCTTGTCCTATCCATTCTCACAGACCACATATCTAGGCTCACTACAAATAGGATACTCATCGTTCTCTTTGTTATCACTATGATAAAATATGCAATCGTACTTGCATGCATGAATATATTTGTACTTTAAATCCAAAACCTTCAAGATCTTCTTCATTGGGGGATAATTATCTGGTAACTTGTTCTTTTTGGGGTGAATCTCTTTAACCCACTTCAGAATTTTTGTTACACTATTAAAAGACAAATAAAATTGACTCTTCAAGTTATGCAATCCAATCATTTCATATAATATCCAGTTAACTTCATCTTAATATATAGACTATAGTCTAGCCTCATTGGCTTTCAACCCTATTTGTTTGCGTTCTCCTAATAATTAACCATCAAATTGTTCATTTACCTTGTTATAATGCACATTATCTATATCTATTGGTTGGTGGTTTTGATGGTTGTGAAATCCATAAACATCATGAATTAGCTTGGTCAATGGATGATGTGTTGGCGAATCATGTACCACTTCCACTCATTGGGGTTTCGTTATGCGGTCGGGTACTAACAATTCTTTCAAAACATAAGGTATTTTTTTTCACCATGGTATGTCCATATTTTATAGTCTTGACAAATTCCACATTTTATTACATGCATCTCAACATCTTTTAATGACTTATATTTTCCATTCATTCAACGGTTGAACGAACATGAAATCTTATCACTTTTACGATTTTTGTAAGCATATTTAACAAATTCGTGAATGCCCTTTACGTGATTATTTTTTATTTGGTTAGTCTCACCCATCCACTATTTTTATTGTGGTAAATCCATTTAATAATCTTCAAATTTCAATCATGTGTTCATAGGTTAAAACAAATGCCATGTTGCATACAAGAAATAAATATGATTACGTAAATGTCGCAACTTAAACTCAAATTAAATAAATTTGGGGAGTGATTAAATTACAACTGAAAAAAAAATATTATTACAACTGAAACCAAAAAATTTGTTAGAACTGAAACAAAAAAGTTATTAAAAATTAACAAAAATAAAAAGTTGACAAGGTATAAAAGAATTTGCATAATGCCTGATTCATTTCCCTTTACCACTATCAACGTCCAAAGGTACATCTTTCTAGCCATTGCATATTTAATCAATCATCACCCGAGGCTCACCATTATGTAAACTTCATCCATGTAACTTAGTCTTGACAACTACAGAGATGAGTTTGCACACGCGAACAAATCCTACTATTGGCCAGGTCCTTAAATATAACTGCTCGCCATAGTTACCGTGAGTTGTTGACAATGATTCAAGACCTGTGGCAGGTGGAGCCACTAGTAAGGGAAATATTGAATGAGGTAGAATTTGGGAGCATAATGTTAAAGGAGGTGGCATTTGAGAAGGTAAACTTGTAGATAGTAAACCTCAATAAATAGGGTAAGAAAAACCTCAAGGAGGCGTTGGGGGCCTAAAACCTTGAGTAAAAAAGGACACAAGTCTTCTAATTTCACCCGTCAAGTCTACCGTGTAGTTATAATCTCCTAGACATACCCATCGTGCTTGTACTAATGTTCGTCTTGGGTTGAGATACGATTCTTGACTGAATAAAGCTCGTCCACAAGAGGTGCGGTGTGTTTTAATTTTATTTTCAGTATATGTGATCCGACACCTATTTTCCTCCCTCTTTTGTCCTTTCAAAGGTCTAGGTTAGGTTATTATTTTCGAAGTCATCATAAGGGCTCAAACTTGACTAACTTCTAATGGCCTATATTGATTTGAGAGTCTTAGTCAAGTGCGACAAAAAATTATAATCTTTGTCTTGTCGAGCATGAACGTAAAATTTGGCCCAATTTTGTTGTTTACCGGCATCTAGACCTTTCTTTTTCCTACTGAACCATTCATTATTCAATTCTTCATAATATTTGGAGCCCGACCTTTGGACATAAATTTATTTTGTCATGTTTTTTTTATTTATACTTTTGGACCATCTTCTTATCCTTAGCCCCGTTCTTCAAAAAACCATTCCACTACTCCTCAAATATTTTAACATTCAGAGGCACTTTATCTTTTAGAGACAAAATATCGAAGCTCGATGCCCCCTTTTGGAAATGTCTCTGCTGAAGGTTTACTCGATATGTTCTCAACTGTTCAACAACCCGAGAAAGAACCCCATTCTTTGAACGGTCGACAAATGAAGGCCACTTGAAGATTTGATCATAGATGTCATCTTTGATGTCTTGATAAATAAGGTTTTAGTTATCTACTCCCCCGAATCCCATATTCATTTTCCCTAGCAAAAAACACTTGGCTTTATTACTCTACATGTCATTTTTAGCACCAATAGGGTTATTCCCGAGAAGGGAGAACCCAATGGGATTTTTTCCATTTAAGCAGAAGGTGTCGGGAGCACTGAATGGAGGCATTGGAGAAACAGGTGTTTGTTTCCTATTCGAACTTGTAGTCATACTTGGAGTAGCGGACTAAAGAAATGGTGGAATTGTGAATTTCTCAGCAAATGGTGATGAGACTTCTTGTTGTTGTGCATGAGATTATGATCCTTGTTGGGGTTTGATCTCTTCACTTAGTACATTTTTTTCGTTGCAGCCCGACATTATCTACAAAAATTAAAATTAATAAGTGACTAAATAATTATAATAATATAAAATTATAACTAACTAATCAAGTTTATGATTATATATATATATATATATATATATATATACCTCTTCAGAGTAAGACTTTAAAATATGTTCAATGTGTCTAATCTCCATCTTTTCAATATTAGTTTTTAAAAACCCATGGATTTTTGCACATGTCCAACTAAGAGTAATCTTATCTATGATTAATGTGTAGATATTCATGACATGAAAATGGAATACCATCTTCTTCAACTTATTGGAAAGATTTAATTTAACGTGCATATGTCGCGAGACATCACAGTCTATATCAATGCTTTCTATGTGTAGTTGTATCCATACCGGGTGAATTTTTTTCCTCCCTCTCTAATAGAATAAGTAAGGTCAGGGATACATAGGGATTTTGTACATGGAATATATTATCTATAGCAGCATCCCAACTTTCAGGTATGAAAAATATAATACGATCGAACAGGTAGTCTTGCTAGAGATCAATTCCACGATTTGTAAGATAGTTAAATTGTTAGATCTTCTTATTCCCATAACTATAAATAGGAGTACCCTCTACATGGAGCACCCTAATAGAAGAGGCATGTGTTTTCCAATTGCAACCTCTTGTACTCTTATTGCTAGTGATTATCACTGTGACTCAATTGTTTTGAGAAAAATATTCGAGGGCATGAATATGAGTCGTACAAATAAGGGTCTAATTAATCAATAACTATTTATTATTTTTTAACCGATACAATTTAAGTTTATTTATTTTAATATATGAGGTATGATGGTATATTAGTTTGATTAAGGTTTTGATTCATCACTACCCTTTTCTTAACCTCGCGCGTGTTGGATCTCACTAAGGTGAAATCTAAACAAGAACCCATCGTAAGTGTTGAGACACATTTTGTTAGGGTTTATTATGAGAGAGTTTAAAAGTATATGTGTATTATCAATCCAAGAAATTTGACGTTACTATCCAACAACCAAACAAATAACCAATAATAATCATGTACTCCTTCTATCATATACATGATAAAATGCATACCAATAATTACATTATCGTACTGCAGTAAGGTCATTTCTCACTAAATTAGGGTTTGTGGAAAATTTTCCACTTATTAGGGTTTAAGAATTGAAAATTTAAAATAGAGTTCAGGAATCGAAAATTAGGGTTTAAGAATTGATAATTAGGGTTTCTAACTAAATTAGGGTTTACGAATCGAAAATTTTAAATGGATTTTAATTTTTTTAAATATATGTTAAAAATAGGCAAATTTTCCACTAATTAGAGTTTAAGAATTCCACAATTTTAAAAACAGCGTAAGAATTGAAAATTATGGTTTAAGAATTGAAATTTAGGATTTCAATTTTAATTAGGGTTAGAACAAAAACACATAAACATATACATTACAAGTAGAGTTTCAATTTTAAATAGTGTTAAAATAAACACACATTAATTTATACAAATATGTTACATATATATATACACACACACACACACTATTGTTTACCCGTATCGATGGAATGGCAATAATTTTGTTCCTGTGATATTTTGAACCCGTGCTGGCGACACGACGATAAATTTGTTCTCGTGATATTTTGTATTTTTAACGTGTCGCCAATTGTGCAAATATAAACACTGTTGGTCATCCCATGTACAGTTACTCATCATGGCTAGGTGACCTCATTTAGACTAATGGGTTTAAACATGAAAAAAAATTATTCAACAAATGTCTATTTTTCATTTCAAATTTTATTTCTCTTTACATTTCTTCTTTTCCCCCCTTATATATCTAGTTTTCAAGGGGTATCTAAATGTGTACCCAAGTTGATGGCATCGTGAAATAACAAAACAAAATAAAATAAAAACTACTCTCTCAATTGTATCATAAAAGTTGGAATGCACAACAACTCTTGAGAGAACTTGCATTTAACTCAAATTGTTAGATTTTTGGCAAAATTCTAAGGCCACACAAAGAAACACAGTTAACTCATTTAACTCAAATTAGAAGATTTTTGGCCAAAAAAAATAATAATACAAATATTTTTCTTCTTCAGAGACCCATTTTGGTCTCCACCAAAAATAACAAAACATAAACCATTGAAACAAACATATACAATTGTCAGGATATATGTAACACACCTTTAATCAGTAGATTTTTGGTGAAAAGAAATAATATGATTTTTCTTCTTCTTCATAAACCCATTTGGTCTCAACCCAAAATAACAAAACATACAACATTAAAAAGAACACGTACTCATTGTGTAGAGCCGACCACCAATTCGCCAACCACCCACCTCAATCTAGCATTTCAGAGCACCACCCATCTTAGTTTAAAGAAAAACCAACACAGTTGCTTTATTAGGAAACACTCAAAAGTCCAGATATTTAATTTTACAACAAAACAAAATAAAATAACAACTACTCTCCCAATTGTAGCTTAAAAGCTGGCATGCAAAACAACTCTTGAGAGAACTTGCATTTAACTCAAATTATTAGATTTTTGGCAAAATGCTAAGGCCACACAAAGAAACACGGTTAACTCATTTAACTCAAATTAGTAGATTTTTGGCAAAAAAATGATAATACGAATATTTTTCTTCTTCAGAGACCCATTTTTGTCTCAACCAAAAATAACAAAACATAAAGCATTGAAACAAACATACACAATTGTCAGGATACATGTAACGCACCTTTAATCAGTAAATTTTTGGAGAAAATAAATAATACGATTTTTCTTCTTCTTAACAAACCCATTTGTTCTCAACCCAAAATAACAAAACACACAACATTAAAAATAACCCGCACTTATTGTGTCGAGCCGACCACCAATCCACCAACCACCGACCTCAGTCTAGCATATCAGACAACCACCCATCTTAGTTTAAAGAAAAACCAACACAGTTCCTTCATTAGGAAATACTCAAAAGTGCAGATATTTAATTTTACAACAAAACAAAATAAAATAACAACTACTCTCTCAATTGTATCATAAAAGATGGCATGCACAACAACTCTTGAAAGAACTTGCATTTAGCTCAAATTAGTATTTTTTGGAAAAATGGTAAGGTCACAAAAAGGAACACAGCTAACTCATTTAACTCAAATCAGTAGATATTTGTCAAAAAAAGAATAATACAAATTTTTTCTTCTTCACATACCCATTTTACTCTCTACCAAAAATAACAAAACATACAGAATTGAAACAAACATGCACAATTTTTGGGATACATGTAACACACCTTTAATCAACAGAGTTTTGGAAAAAAATAATTCAAATTTATTTTCTTCTTTACAAACCCATTTGGTCTCAACCCAAAATAACAAAACATACAACATTAAAACAAACACACACTCATTGTGTAGATACATGAAATGCACCTTTTAAAAATAATAAGGAAGTAAAAATATAGTTAATGTCATGATTTAATCATTCCCACCCTCGCTGGAATCACACGTAGATTTTCCCTATGCATAGAAACATTTTGCTCTCGAAACAAAGTCGACACCCTCATCCTCATGCTCTTAGTCAACTTATTATTCACATGCGAACGTTTTTTATATACACACCACTTCCAAAAAAATAACCATAAGTTTAAGAGGAAAAATAATGTGATGGGGATAGAGAAAAAATGAATCACGTGCTAGTCAAACAATCAGCAACACAATGTCAAAATACGTGATAGTTTGGAATCTCGGATAAGCTTGCACTGTCTTCTTTGAAGCGTTTGCAGAACAAAGTAAAAAATTGTAACAAAAAAATGGAAATGAAAAAAGGCATCATTAAAAAGGCTATAGACAAAAAAAGAAAATGAAATGCAACTATAGAAAAAGTCGAGAAATAAATAAAAAGGTTGTAGACAAGATTTGGTGATTTGAAGGGAGAAGAGAAAACTTACCTTTAGAGAGAACTTGAAGGTGGTGAGTAGAGAAGAGATATAGTTAGATATGTAGTGGGTGAGTTTAAAAGCTAAAGTTCGGTTAGCTGTAGGGAGTAGGTGTGGGAGTATACAAATTTTAGATTTAAGAGTAATGTTTGAGGAGGGGTTTGTAAAAGAGAGATGGGTTTTCTTTATTTCTTGAGCCTTGTACTCCATACTTGACGGATTTGTTTTTAATTAACAATGCATCTTTATAGTGTTGAATGATTATTCAAATATGACAATTACCATGTTTCCACAAGCGTATTGTGATTCCTTTGGAACCATTTTGAACGGTAGGATTGAAAAATACAACTTTTAATCTGAGCCACCAGTTAGCTTATACAACTCACTTTTTATTTCTTTAGACTCAGTACACTGTAACGGGTTTGTAGTACTAGAGTTGGTATTTCAATTAAAAGAAGAGAGTAAGTGTAGAAAGTACATCTCTTGAGCCTTCTTCTTTGACTCCTTTAACTTGAGTTATTTAGAACTGTTAGTTGAGTTAGTGGGAGGGTAGGTGAGATATTGAGAGGCTTTGAATAAGGGTTGCACAGTTCAAAAGTTGTTGCAACAAAGTAGTGTAATTTTATAGGTGCACATGGCTTCATATTAAATCATTAAGATATAATTCTTCATATATATACACACGTGTATACACACACAATATATACACACACATATACATAAATACAGACATTGCATACATAAACACACACATAGAGAGAGAGAGAGAGAGAGAGAGAGAGAGAGAGAAAATAATGCCTTTGAGATCGAGAGATATGAAGTCGAGAAGAGAGAGAAGGAGAATTTTTGAGCGAGAGAGATAAACGAGCTAAAATGGTCTAAGAAGGAGTGGGAGAGTTTGCGTGAAAATGACAAAAAGGGGTTTCGATGATTTTAAATAAAGAGGTTTTTCATGGATTTAGGCCGTGACAACTAGCCATGACCCCTTATGTTTTCCACGTCACCATTCGTGACCATGAAATTATAAAAATGCATTTTACGGACCTCGGTCGTGACCAAGTGACGCGACCGATTCAAAATGATCATGGCTCAAAGTATTAATCCCATTGGAGGGATTTTTTAATTGCCATGGTTGTGGTCACAACCATAATCTGTGACCATTGTTTGATGGAATTTTGCGTGATTTTACTTCCATGATAGTCACGCCTTGGTTCCAGATTATAGCCTTAACTCACCATGATCATGGCTAAAGGCCGTGACCAGCTCCAGCTTGGGTTACGACATTGTATGGTCATGGGAATGGTCACATATTTACTCGAAGTGGTCATGGCTTTGCCCCATGACTATCTTATTACAGAAAAAGACCATGGCCGGGATTCCATGACTATCTGCCTAATTTGGTGTAGTGCTTATTATACCGAGTGGAAGCTTTCCATGAGTGAGGAGATTGATTATCTTTACAAGAACTAAAATTGGGAGCCTGGGAAATTGCCTAAGGGGAAGAAATCTATCTATTGTAAGTAAGTTTATGCTAAGAAATATGGAGCTCCAAATTTTAACCTTCATTAGAAGTCAAGTTTAGTGGCCAAGTTTTTTTTATAAAGGCAATGTGTAGATTAAAATGAAGTGTTATCTTTGGTGGTGAAACACACTTCCTTTAGGGTGTTAGTGGATAAGATAGCATATTTTACTTAGAACTTGAACAACGTAACGTCAAAATAGTGTGCTTGAATAGGGATATATAGGATTTGATTTATATGTCTCAACCACGTGAATTCAAAATTCTTGGAAAGATTATTATGTGTTCAAATTGTGGAAGTCATTGTGTGGTTAAAGCAATCGCCTTGACAGTGGTACAAGTGGTTTGACACATCTATGGTGGGACAAAAATTTACATGGATTTATTTTGATAATTTTGTCTAGTTCAAGTAGCTCAAGAGAGGTAATTTAATTTATTACTCTTGTACAATGTGAGGATACATGTTTAATAAACACGTGTTCACTCTAAATAAATCAAGATGGGTTGAATAGATTTAATTACAAGTCATAATCAATTTTCATCAATTCCAAATTTTCATTGAGTTTTAATTGTCCTAGCACATGGATTTACTAGGTTATGTGATGAAAACCATGGATTAATAATATAATGAGTTCAATTAGGCTATCACAAATTACTAGAATCAAAGACCTAGTACCAATTTTAATAAAATGCAGTTGATCTAAGTGAGATCTAAGTATATTGTATGATCATGGTGTCAAAATTAACATTCAAGATATCCAAGCAATTCATAAGACAAATTTATGGGGAAAATCCCCACCCGGGGTAAAAAAACCTCAACTCACTCCAATTTCTTTTTCAACTTGAAAATAACTTTTATACATAGCAAGAATTACCTCTCACTTGTGACCTCGCGAGTAGTTACTTATGAACTTTGAAATTCCCCCCATTAAAAGTAGAAATCAACCTTGAGCGACACAAAGTGAATGAGAATGTCCATTATTCACCTTATAATCGCTCCATGCTTAAATCTCTCCATTAGACTCAAGAACCTCCAATTTTAGATATAGGAGTAATATATAATAAATTTAAGGGATAAAGTATCTTGAATTGAATAAGGCTATTATGGATATGAACCAACACATTCTCAAAAGCATATATCAAGTATAGATATAAGTTTTATCAATTTTCAAGGGAACTAGTAAAATTAGTAATAGAGATGTAATGTAAAAGCTCTTAACCTTTAAAATAATCCTAAAAGTGTATTTCATTTATGAGGTTTTTGAATATTTTAAAATGGGAGGGAAATTGACCTATTTATATGAAATATTTAAAAATTGGCTCCGCCTTGTGCAGGGTTAACTTTTGTGATGGCCAAAATTTCAACCTGTGCTAAAATGTTACGCAACCATGCACATAGGTCAAATGGTGACCGTGAGCACGGGGCAGATCTCAGTCATGGAAATGAGCATTGTGTGTACTATGAGAACCCCCATTTCTCTTTTGCAATCCTCGTATGGAAACTCGCAATTGCCACCTCAATTGGGAAAAGCTCTCTAATTTTTTTAGAAAAATGGGATAAATAAAAAATGGAGTCACGAGTCTATTTTACACAAAACATACAAAATAATTGGTAGGTCTCCATGAAGACCTAGTGATGGTAAATGATTTACTTGTTTAGGATAAGAGTTAAAGGAGTTAAAGGTCTCGGGTACTCAATTATGGATTGGAAAGGTGTTAAGAATCCGCTCCGCCGGTTCGATCTCAAATGTAGATATGATATATATATTTTATCATGTTATGGTGCAAAAGGAAATAAAGAGTGAGAATATTTAGTATTTATTTAGAGTGTGCGGTGCAATATCAGATGTGTGTTTAGCTAATATAGACAAAATATGGATATGTACAAAATTAAACCTGTTCACTTAGGCAAAAATCCGAGTGAGCTTACATACTCGCACAAGATGATTCAAAGTCCACATTATTTGTGAATGAGTTAAGAGGGATTTCACCTCATATAGAGGCACTATCTGAGAGATTTGATTGTTCTTTGATCATTTGAGATGTTTTACTCGTAAAAAAGAGTCAGATCTCAAAATATATATAATTTTGAATATATGAGAGAACTTGAATAAGGTTGGTTCACCCATAAATTCACTCGATAATGAAAAACGAACAAAACTCCACCATTAAGAACAAAATAGAACACGAAATCCCCAGATCTAGTCATCCTCTAACATATATGAGAATATTTTATGACTTTAGGACTTTTTTTATCTTTTTGAGCATTAAGATGAGAATTGATAAATATATATAAAATTTGACTTGAGTTTTAGAGATAGGGCTTCTCTAATATGTCTACGTATCTTCCATAGGTAGAATCAAGGTAAACATAGTTCAGACATGATCTTTGGAGAAAGATCAAGCCTTATAGAAAAAAATACAGATTAAGTAACTTGTGTTGGTGTTTCTTTTCACCTCAAAATAAAAGAGTAAGACCACCTACCTATAAATTTATGCATACTCCTTTTCATTTTTGCAGTTTTCTGGATTAGTATCAACATTATTAGAAATGGATCTAAGGGCACTTTTAAGGAAAAAGTACCACAAAGAAGAAACAAAATAAGAAAAGGGATAAAATGGGATTTTAGTTTTTTTTAGGCTTGGATAATGACAGAGAAATTAGGGATAGAAGTTCGAACACTAAATCTAAACTTATAGAGATCTTTGGTGAGAAGTGGAGGGAGGTTATTTGGGACTATTTGGAGGAAAAATTACTTCTGGATAGAATTCTATGCTTTAATAGAGTGGAGATCATTGCACGGAGATTGTAGGTCAAGGCCTCCTTTTATAAGCAGAATTATGGGGTTAATGGCCAATAAGTTATTAGTCAAGCGCATTTCATTTTGGCATTTAGTCCCATTATGGATTGGCTAGAGTATTATGGTAATTTTTTTTGGATTGTTTTAGGTTTTTGGACCTTTTATGAAGGTGCTTATGAGTTTGATACGACTTTTGGGCCTTTAAAAGACCATGGTGGGTGTGGATACCTTTGTGGAGGATAATGGGGTGTTTACAGAGCCCCTCAATAGTGGAGTTCATTTTGGACGAACGTAATTGGAAAGAGAGGCACCCATTCTACGATAACTGGGTTTTTTACTTAGTTCTAATGGGATGTTTTGGATTAGTCTCTTTGTAGAGTTGATCTAATTATTATGAAGGCTTGCGATGAGTGCCTGGAAATGTATACAAAAGATGATGACACATTATTATAATGTTGATGTTTATTGTCTGTCGGGGACAAGGTGAAACATTGGATTATTTAGAAAATATCCACTTGGGACAATGTGTTTATCGATACACTGAATCATTAAAAAGTGTGCGGTTGGGGCAATCTGTTTGCCGATACGCCAAATCATTATGAAAGTGTCCTCTTAGGACAAGGTGTTTATTGATACACTAAATTGTTATAAAATCTCTTCCTGGGATAAGGTGTTTGTTGATACAGTGAGTTATTTTAGAAAGTGTTAGCTTGGTACGAGGTGTTTTTCTATAGAGAAAATCGTTAGGAAATGTCTGACTGGGATAAGGTGTTTGTTGATACATCTAATCATTAGGAAAGTGTCCTCTTGGGATAAGGTGTTTGTTGATACACCAAATCGTTAAAAAACATTAAACCAAAATTGGCAACTTGTCACGGTCAAAAACCATGACAATGCAGACTTTTCACCGTCTTTGACCGTGACATATTTTGGGGTGAAAACTTCTTTGTGACAGACTTATGTTGGTTAAACTCTATGATAAGAATTAGAGTTGTCATGGACCTTGACCTTCACAAGTCAGTGACAAAGGAAAAATTGTCACGGACTTTGATCGTGACAAATCCATGACAAATTTGTCTTTTTCATGGACTTGTCACAATCAAAGTATGTGACAATTTAGGGAACATTTAATAAAAAACTGTTGGATAATATGGCCACTTCAACTATCCAGTAGTTTATTTTAACATGTTGCATCCTATTTAAACCTATTCAAATAGTATATATCTAAAGAAACATTCATTAATTCATAAAAACTAAAGCCATACACATTAATTCAATCATATTATAAAATAATAATAAAAATAATATCCAACATTGAATATTGATAACCAACCAAAGAATAAAAATGAAATTAATAAAAATATTGTCAAGGGGTTGAGTTTTCAACAAGTCTAAGGTGGAAGGTGGGCCACACTACATATAAATTGAGACAACCCTCAATTTTTTGAATGTCGCATTGTTCATCCAACCACAAGGCTTCATTATCTTTTTTCGGGTAAAATATGCATGCGAACCATTGCGTTAATTGGTCATAACAGGCATCCATTAACCAAACTACCCGGTTTTGTGTTCCGATTCCTCAACCCCCTAGTTATGGGCCTACCACCCCGTATGTCTATTATATACACACTCGGCCAACAAATTGTTGACATTGGCCGTTCGAGGAGGGTAAAGGTGGAAAATGGATCATATGCAGGTGATGAGTGGCTGGGCATCTATGAGGGGGTGCGTATCGGTAGTAAGGGTGAGAGAGATGGAGTGGTGGAATCCTCGTCTACCACTTTCCCATTGACTTTACATGAGTTGGATCCCAATTGATGCTTCATGTACTCGAACATATTTTGGATCGTGACTTCCAATATTTCTCATATCTAAAACTATGGGCGGGTGGTAAAAACCTCCAATGGCAATGGTATATATTTTTTTCCCTAGTGGTGAGTCGCAGTGATTCACTCTCCTCTCCACAAATATGATAACCCAAATAACCATGTACTACACAATCAAAAAATATCCCATAAGCTGGAAAATCATTAATTGCCCACATTAACATAGCTTTCAACTTAAACTCTTCTTTATTAAAATGCTCAAATGTTTTCACACCCTATTCCCACAACTCATTTAATTCTTTTACCAAAGGAGACAAGTAGCCATTTATGTCCTCACTTGGTGCCTTTGTCCCATGTATCAGCAAAGACATCATCAAAAATTCAGGTCTTATACAGGAGGGAGGTTGAGTGGTGCTAGGATCATTGGCCATACACTCTAATTTCTTCTTAGATTTCCGAATGGATTGAAACGATCTGTTGATATTGCCAAATGAATGTCACACTTCTCTCGAGAAAAATAGGGATACTCATAACTCATCCTCTTCCAAGCTATATAATCAATTTGATAATGCATAAGATTATCCCCGACTTCTACCCTATCATGACAAGTCATTGCCTCCACTATCCATGGTAATGTGAAAAACTGCTTCAATATAGGCCCAATGGGAAAATATTTCAACACTTTTTGAGGCACTTTTGAGCTTATGCCTTCCTTGTCAATAAATTATACATATATAGAATCATAACATACCGAACAACGATCGAGATTTTCATACTTCTTTTGGCATAGCATGCAGTCATACACACAATAATGAATTGAATTATACTTTATTCCCAAACCTTTCAAACTGTTGTTCATAATAGGATAGCTATTTGGAAGCGTATTCTGTTTGGGTAGCAATCCCTTCACCCAATTCAAAATTTCTATTATGTTATTTCCAAATGAACCATATTGTGTCTTCAGACTATGTAAACCAACAATGTAATGTAAAGTTATTTAATCTTAGTCACAACCAGAATATAAAGGTTGGGTTGCCTTAAATTTTTAGATATTGGTAGTCATCGTCAAGGTTTATCCCTATATCTGCATGAGAACCTAAACCTTGTACATCATCATTTACCTCATTTTCTTCCCCTTCATGAAATCCATACACGTCATCAACTAAATTCCCTATCATATTATGATCTACATTGTCCTCCTTCCCTTGTACATCTATCTTACCTGTTGAAGGTTATTGTGAAGGTTTCTCGGGGATAAAGGGAACATCTGATTCCCCATGAAAAATCCAAAATCGATAACTATCCTACATATCCCATCTTGACAAATGTAGTTCAACAGTTTTTAACTCAAAAACCTTACAATTCCTACACTTAGTACACGAACATGGGAACCCTCATCATTACGATATCTCTTTACGTATTTCAAAAATTCATTAGCATCTCTGTGAAACACATCCCCTAGTCTATTTTTCTCACCCATACACTCTTTGTATAGAGGATATCCCATCACTTATACTACAAACAATCACCTATTATGGGTAAGAAGCGTATATTCATGGATTGGTATAAAGAAAAGAGTGAAAAATTAGTTTCCAATAAATGATTTACTTCAAGATTGACATTTCATATTTTGGTGTTATATTATGAAACCAATATGAATCCTATTTCCTCCATCTCCTCTAAAGGGTGAGTGGTCCTATCCCATTCAAGAACACATATTTCGGTAATATACTTAGCATCTTATGAACATTGTTCCAATTTGAGGAAATTTTGGCAACATATCCCCCTAGTTCACCAAGTAGACGAAATAGATTTACAAGTGTAAGTGTTATTTAAATTTATTACTTGAAATAACATTTAACACCGCATCATCTAGTTTGTACCCAAAGAACATTAAGAGACGGGAACAAAACTTCCCCCAAAATAACAAGTTTAATGCACTAAGAACATTATTATACAAAAAATATGTCGTCCCAAACTGTCCAAAAGGGGCAATTTGAGAGATCTCATTACAGGGGTAATGACTCTCGAACATGGCTAAGGGTTATTGAATGCGTACACATAATAACTAGAAGGTTGGTATATATGATCACTATATGTAATTTAAAGTAGTTATAAATTACCATGATAAGTATGTTTCGTCTATTCGGTAGTAATCTTTATAATGATGATTTATACATAGTTATGTTTCATTTCGCATTATTAATTATTTAACAACAAGTTTTTAAAATTTAAAGTATGTTGATGCGACTCAAAATTTGTCTTCAGTGCATGTAACTATGGCTCAAGTATAAGTCGGTCACGTTAGTAATAATCCGAGGAAGTCAGTATCGGCCACAGGGAATAGGATGAAGAACGTGATGAGTAGTGGGAATGACGAATAACCTCACATTTGACTTAAAGAATGAAAAGAAAACATGATTGTTTTGAGACTCTCCTATTAACTAACATAGATTAATTAAGATTATAAGCTAACTAAGCACGCGAGACAAAAGAAACAAGAATGTAAATTTTAAGAGAAATATATAATTGGGATACACTCTTTAGCCCCTTAGTGAATTCATCGGATATATATATAACATATCAAGGATTGAATTTTTAATTGAAAAGAAACCTTTAATTCATTTCAAGAATAATATATACGAGGTAATTATCTCACACAATACATGATAAAGATAAAAACCTAGGTACGTAATAAGTTTATCAAAATGCACATTGCAATCTTAAACACGCCGGTGGCCTAGGGCAAATGGAGTTAAAATTGCTATGATGGTACTACTAGCGAAACATCACATTTCTAATTATTCATTTATTTGGGATTATATTCTAAATCCATGTGAAACACCTCGGGTTGGATTCATATATCCTAAACCTAAAAGAACTTAGCCGGACATGGTGAGATAGTATTTAAACAAGAATCTAACGTTTCATATAACCAAAATCATGGTGATATTATATCTAAACATGCATGAAGTTCTTAAAATCCAAGAAAATAAACAACACTATAAGAGGAAGGAAATTCAAGTATAAGGTAGAGAATACAAGTTTTATCGATTAAATCTTGAGAATCAATCCACAAATGTGTAATCTTTATGAAGAAATTGAAAGCTATGGTTCTTGCCTCATATCCTCTCTAATGCTAGGTTAAAAACTTATAAAAATTAAATATAATATCAAACTAAAAGTCCATATGGTCGTTTTTGCAAGTGTCCCACTCTGACACAACTCTAAGATAAATTTAGTATTAAGTGAAAATTTTTGCTTCAAATAGTACGAACTAGTTCGAGTGTGCAGGAGAACTGGTCCGTCAACAAACTGGTTTGCCTTTAGGTTTGTTTAAGTTTTCTACCTCATATTGCATTTTCTATTCTTTTTTCTGGATTTTGTTCTCTATTTCAATAGTGCATAACTCTTCAACCATAACTCAGAAATGGATGTCATTTCTTCCACTATTCTTGTGACTTCAGTCGCTTCAGATATGTAGCTGGCACTTCCTTCAGGTTCTGGCCAAAAAATTATGAAAATTCCCTTCAACTCTCTTTCTTGCATTTCTTTCACTATTTCGGTTTCTCTTCCATCCACTTTCATGAATTACCTATGAAACAAGTGAGAAATACACAAAACAAGAAATACTTTCCAAAAATTGTTATTAGCATAAATATGAGATAAATCTAGGTCCATTATAATGCGAAGGATCATAAAAGGACTAAAATTAACGGGACACATATGATATATTTATGCCTTATCAAATCCCCCTAACATGGAAAGTTAACAATGTAAAAGCATAAGATTATGAGTTAAAAAATTGCAAAAACTTTATTGGGATAAAATACCTCTTTCGCGGGCAAGCGGCTTCATTTAGCGCATGCAACAAGCCGTTAAACTTCTAGGTTACCCTATTATGACGAGTGGTGTCTCGTGAGGGTTTGCAGAGAATATACCCACAAAATTCATTTTTCAACTCAAAGAAAAATCAAAATACTTAAAAATTGTAAAATTTAAACTCCCCAAAAATAGTCACCATAAATTTATTTTCAAGAGTCTCAATTTGTAGTGTGTGTTTATGTGTGAAGCCGAAAATCAAACTTCTAACTTCCATAGATTCATCGTTATATTACTTTTCAACAATTCGTTTTGATTTAATTCTCATGGGATACTATCACAAACAAATCACTCGGAATGTTACTATTTTCTTTCGGTGTACGTGATTTATAAGAGTAAATGTGATAGAACACAAATTCACGCACACAAATTTGAAGGATGAAATTTTTATGGTGAAAAGATCTTGTCATCGGAATATTTTTGTTTGAAAATGGGAACACCATCTTTTAGTTCAGACCAATTAATCTCTCTTATTATCTTTTCGCGTCTTAGGTTATCCACGCATAATTAATGTCGTTATTGGGACTCATCTAGAAATTTCTCAGGTTCTTAGGTGCATTAGGAAATATGAAAATGGTTGTAAAATTCAGAATTGGAAATTTTTATTGCGATGTCTATTGGCACCTCTTCGGGCAATTGCTCTTTTTTTCTTTCCTCTTTCTACTTTTTTTCATCTTTTTCTCACTTTTCTATTTTTTTCATTTTTTTCATTGAACATTTTTCTTTTTCTTGCCCCTTTTTTTCACCATTTGGACTTACTTGATGGACTTTTATTTTCACAACTCCAGGGGTTAAATTGACTTTTCGAGTTATCAAAAGAAATTGAAAACTTTTATTTGGCTCAAAATGGCTAGCAAAAGGATAATTTTTCATTACTTTTTATGGCTAATATTTTTGGGTTAACAAATAATAGCCTAACTTCATTCGTCTGAATTACTAATTATTTTATCATATGCGTCTCGAGATTATATTTAATTTAGAGATATTTTAGCATGTTTTTTAAGACAACATCTCACACATTTTCCATAATCGATCAAAACAAAGGAATAGAGATCTTCAATGACTTTATTCAATGCTAAATTGAACATTTAGATAACCATTAAGTCGCATTGATATATAACTCAACTCAATTCAACAAAGCCTTTTCCCAATTATTTGGGGTCAGCTACATGAATCCTATTTTTCCATTCCATTATGTCCAGTGCAATATCTTCGGTTAAACCACATGATATCATATCCTTTTTTATAATATCCCGCCAAGTTAATTTAGGCCTACCTCTACCCCTTGGGTTACCATCAATACTAACTAAATCACTCTTCCTTACAGGAGCATCCATTGGTCTACGCTTGACGTGTCCAAACCATCTTAGTCAATTTTCTCTCAATTTATCTTCGATAGGAGCTACTTTTACCGTTTCACGAATTTGTTCATTTTTAATTTTATCCTTTCGAGTTTTACCACAAATCCATCTTAGCATTCGCATCTCCACCACACCCATTTTCTGCACATTTTGTTTCTTGGTTGCCCAACACTCTGTCCCATATAGCATGGCGGGTCTAATGGCCGTCCTATAAAATTTTTCTTTTAACTTCAAAGGTATACGCCTATCACACACAACGCTGGTCGCACTTCTCCACTTAACCCAGCCTGCTCTAATCCTATGCGTAACATCATCACTAATATCTCCATCTTTTTGTATAATCAATCCTAAATAACGAAAATAATCATTTCTAGGTATTTCTTGACCCTCCAATTTCCCCACATCTCCATTTGTCCTCCTATTACTACTAAAATTACACTCCACATATTCTGTTTTAATTCTGCTTATTTTAAATCCTATTGTTTCTAAAGTTTCTCTCTACAATTCCAACATAGCATTTATCCCCATCTTAGTCTCATCGACTAAAACAATATCATCTTCAAATAGCATACACCATGGCACCTCATCTTGTATTTGTCCGGTCAACTCATCCATAACAAGAGCAAAGAGATAAGGACTTAATGTTGAACCTTGGTGTAGCCCTACCGTAATTGAAAATTCACTACTTTCTCCAGTTGATGTTCTTACTGTAGTCATCGCACCATCATACATATCCTTGATTATGTCAATATATCTGTAAGTCACTCATCTTTTATGTAGAACCCGCCATATTATATCTCTGGGTATCCTATCATACGCCTTCTCCAAATCTATAAAAATCATATAAAGATCCTTCTTTTTCTCTCTATACCTCTCCATTAATCTCCTCAATAAATAGATTGCTTCCATTGTTGACCTCCCAGGCATAAACCCAAATTAATTCTCAGATACTGTTGTCTTCAATCTCAATCTATATTCAATCACTCTCTCCCAAAGTTTCATTGTATGACTCATTAACTTAATACCACGATAATTTGAACAACTTTGTATGTCCCCTTTATTTTTATAAATAGGTACTAAAATACTTTTTCTCCATTCATCGGGCATCCTATTAGTCATTAAAATTCTATTAAATAATTTTATATGCCATGATACTCGATCCTCCCCTAAGCACTTCTAAACCTCAATAGGGATACCATCTGGTCCTAAAGCCTTCCATGTTTTCCTCTTTTTTAGAGCAATCCTGACATGTTGTCCTAATTCTACGAAAAAATATATCTTCTCGAGTCTCCCTAAGTTCCTCTATATCTAATCTACTCCCATTATCTCCATTTAATAACCTCTCAAAGTAGTTTTTCCATCTTTCCATAATTTCATCATCTTTGACTAGGACTCTCGAATCATCACTTTTGATGCACTTAACATTATTAAAATCTTTTGTTTTCCTATCCCTAAGTTTAGCAAGCTTATAAATACTTTTTTCCCCTTCTTGTGTTCCTAATTTTGTATAAAGATCATCATAGGCTTTTAACTTAGCATCTCTCACCATTTTCTTAACTTCCTTTTTAGCCCATTTATATTTCTCAAAATTCTCTTCATTTCTATTGGTTTGCCATGTTTTAAAGCACACGCTTTTAATTTTTACTATATTTTGTACTTCTTCATTCCACAACCAAGTTTCTTTAGACTGTGGCCCTTTGCCTTTTGATTCTCCAAGAATTTCTTTTGATATTCTCCTAATGCATGTGGTCATCTTATTCCACATTATGTTAGTTTCTTCTTCACTATTCCATGTTGCTTCATTTAATACTTTATCTTTAAATAGTTCTAATTTCTCTCCTTTTAAATTCCACCACCTAGTTCGTGGGTTAATCTTCACTTTTCGCACTCGTGATTGATTTTTAATATTTATATCCAACACCATTATCCTATGTTGTGAGGTTAAGCTCTCTCCCGGGATAACCTTACAATCTTTACATGTTAATCGGTCTCCTTTCATAGTAATGAAAAAAATATATTTGGCTCTTATATGTTCCACTTTTATAAGTTATTAAGTGTTCAAGCCTCTATTTAAGACATGTATTTACTATTATAAAATCATAAGCCATCGCAAAATCTAAGATAGACTCTCCCCCGTCGTTCCTATCTCCAAAACCATGTCCTCCATGCACTATCTCATATCCTACACGATCTTCTCCTACATGGCCATTAAAATCTCCACCTATATAGATTTTCTCACCTAGGGGTATTTCTTGAATTAGTTCATCCATTTGTTCCCAAAATTGTACTTTAGTGTGCTCATCTAATCCTACTTGAGGTGCATAAGCACAAACAATATTAATTATGTTATCACCTAATACCAATTTTACAAGTATAAGTCTATCACCTTTCCTAATAACGGTTACGATATCGTCCTTAAAGTTTTTATCTACTATTATTCCAACTCCGTTCTTATTTCTATGTTTTCCTGTATAGTATAATTTAAATTCTATATTTTCTATTTCTCTAGCTTTCTCACCAACCATTTAGTTTCTTGTAAACAAGCTATGTTAACTTTTCTTCTTATCATGGTATCTACTAACTCCATTCATTTTCCTGTCATAGTCCCTATGTTCCAAGTCGCTAACCTAAGTCTAGTATCCTGGACTAGCTTCTTTACCCGCACACGTCCAGCTTGTTGCAGGAACCCTTGCATATTTATCGTCGCATCCGGGTGCCGATGCGACGCCCCTTGCCTATTTTTTGAGACACCCGGTGGCAGGCTCAACGCCCCTTGCCTATTTTTCGAGACACCCGGTGGCAGGTGCAACGCATCGCTTAAGGGGAATGCCCTAGCATTAGTATGTATATTCATAGGATTCATGTTCATGGGCTCTAAATCTCACCGGGTTACTTAATTTCCACACTTATTTGTAAAGTCGTCAATTTTCGCTCAATTTCCATCTTTCGTCAATTTCGGCTTTGTGCATTTCATTTTTACTATTTGAGACTTTGAACAATTTTTTTGTAATATTTATGAATCATTGAACTAATTAAACACTAAACAAGTAAAGAGCGTAAATGGGTTGCGAGTATATGAGTCATTGAAGTAGTTCGGAATTTATGCATTTGGACCCATTTAGAGACGATTCATCTCCAATTGTAGACGCACCATCATACTCGTATCTCGTTGGTATGCTTGGCAGTCTTCTCAATACTCATTAATAAACCCGTCAAACCCCGCCTCTAAATCATCAATTTGACAATTAATCACCACCGAATTTTAGGATCTGTCATTAAAGTCGAGATCAAAGTTGGGGTCTGTCGCTTCATCATTCTCTTCCTCCTCCCTTGAGTGATCTTTCTATTCGTATTCTTCTTCCATTTCCACGTCCTTAACTACCGGTGGAGGGGGATGCTCCCCTTGCATTTGGCGCGCACTTCATGTGGAAGAAGAGCCCCCCAATGATTTTGGAAATTTGATATGCGAGCGAGGGGCCCACACCCTAGTTTCTTGCATAATTCAGGCGATGAGGCACACATAACAAAGAGTATTTTTACCATTTTCATCATATGCATCATGGATGATATTAGGATAGAAAATTTGAGCGAGATTGATGCGACTTACCGCATTGAGAAAATGGTAGATGAAGTTGACGTGGTGTTGGCAGACCATCGGGTTGTTAGCGGTTTGATCAATTATGCCACAAGTGATGAGGTGGGCGTAACACACCATCTCTGGGAGTCTTCCCATGGGAAAGTAATCTTGAATCCACTCCTCATTTAGGGGTATGCGCACTATGCATTCAGATTTGGAGCGCAGGGCACCATTATTCGGGTACTCAAATTCTTGGGGTAAAATAACCCCTTTCTCATGTATCTTTTGTCCATTAATAGCAAGGGAGAATGGGATGTGGAAGTTCTCCATGAAGGCCTCATGCAAGGCGACGGATTTTTGAATTAGGGTCACGCATAAAAATCACACATCCTCATCATATAGACGATCGATCGACTGGTTGAAGAGAGTACACCACCCTTGGCGGTGGAAGAGGGCGGTAACCTAATAAGCCAACTCATCCTAATTTACACAACACTCTATATGAATTGTGTGGGTAGGCTTGAAGTAAGTTTAGAAGAAATCACATTCTTGGATGGAATGGAAGTTATCGTTGACCCCTTCGTGGATGATGGTATAGGAACAAAATTTCCAATTCAGTTAATTTATATGTAATTAGCTTAATTTCAGACAAAACTTATTTGAGTCATAGATAGATCTTTATCTTGTCATGATACCCGCATAGTCTATGACGTGTTTTTTGAAGATGTAGTAGCTAGGCTTCAAAGATATATCATGTCGTGTTCATTAGTGCATATTTCACGTCTTCATATCACATTGGATTCTGAGATACGTAATGATTTTAAAATGTCAAAAATTATTTTAAACTGTTTTAACTTCATTTTATCTTAGATAAACACTATTTAGAGTTATATGGTTCCTTCCCTTATGATTTGGGGGATCAAATGACATCTCAGTCTTGTTTAAACGATATGGACAAGTCGTTTTAACACATGGACAAGTCTAACTATCAACATCGACAAGTTATTAAAAGGACATGGACATGTCGTTCTAATGACCTGCCAACTTAAAGTTTTTTATTTAAGTCATTCTTTCTCAGAAATTCTAAGGGTACAGAACCAAAATACATAATAAAATAGTTGCAATTTTTTTAGTTATTTTCTAAGAATTTCGAAGCTAAAACCATCCTTAAGGTTTATAAAAGATTCGAGATTTCATATATTTTCTACAGAGATCTTGTTTGTAGCATTGGTTTGTTCATATATATTGAACAAGTTGTTTCGTGTTTCATTGGAGTTTTACTATGAATAAATGGTGAAGTTCGTGTTTCAAATCATAGACAGTTGCCAAAGTTTCATCAGTGGACACCGAGGCACTCGTGGGTGCGTGTGTTGTGGAAGAGTATCGAGGAAGAATTTTTGCATGGGCACTGTGGAGGAGCGGTTTAAGAGAAGAAGATCATCAAGGCTTAGAGGGATCGAGTTGTTGTGATATTCTGTCTATCTTACTTTGTAAATTCCATATCACAGTGATTGTCTAGATTGGGCTATCTGAGGGTTTTTTCCCTTAGTGGTTTCCTCGTACATCTGGCATTGCCTTTGTGGACTTATATATTTTAGTTGGTTTAATTACCTAGATATATGTTTAGGATTAAACAAGATAAAATTGTGCTTAACTAAAATTGGTTTACAAACTTGGTGCGTGTTAACATTTGGAAAAAAAGGTTTTGAAAGAAAAAAAATCCACCTAAAGCACACTTTGAAAAAGGGGCCTACAAATTGGTATCAGAGCTAGAAATTTTTGTATTGTGTTGATCTCTTGTGCTTGTAGGTATGAATTTCGAATCGTTTTATGCTTTTCGAGATCCTATTTTTTATGGCACTAATTATGCTTACTGAAAAATGCAAATCAAAAGTTCACTTAAAGCTATTAATGAGCATGTTTGGTTAGCGGTACAAAAAGGGTGGTCACCATTGTTCACAGGAGAGGGAGAGGCCACTAGTTTAAAACATGTTGAGTCATTCACTAAAGCCGAACACTGACTTGCACTTTATAACTCTAAAGGTTTAAATATTATTTCCTCCTTTGTCACCCTAGATGAATATAATCGTATTTTGATGTGTGAGACGTCTAAAGAGGCTTGGGATATTCTTACACTCACTCACGAGGGAAGTAGCATGGTTAGAGTGTCTAATAATTAACACCTCACTAGACAATTTGGGATGATTAAAATGTTAGAGAGAGAGACGTTTGATGTGTTTTACACTAGATTGCCCCATAATACTCGTCGTTTAACTTGGGAGAGAAAATACCCACCAACCAAGTCATTAAGAAAATCTTAAGGTCGTTGCCTTGTACATTTGATCAAAAAGTGGTGATTTTAATCTCCTTGGGTATGCTTGATTCAATGAAACTATAAGAGATTGTACCTGAGTTACAAACCTTTGAACTTGACATGTTTACCTCCATGCAAGTACCAAAGAAAAAAAGGGCACTGCTTTTAAAGCTCCTAAGGAGAAGATTAAAGTTTCAGATAATGATTTTGACACTAATTTTGAGGATGTAGCTTTGTTGGCAAAAGACGTTCAAAACTTTTCTTAATTTACAAAAGTAATCAAAAGATGCCCAAAGACTTGAGAAATTCTAGAACAACAAAGAGGATCATGTCCCTAAGAATAAAAGTGTGAATGTTAAAAGGGATGAGTCGGATAGGTGTTTTGGTTATGAGGGCTATGGCTATAAGGCAGCAGAGTGTCCCAACAGACTTAAGAAGGAGTGAAGAAACTGATAGCATATAATGTCACCTTAAGTGATAGTGAGCCGGGAGAGGGAGAGATTTGCCCCATTGAGTGCAACTTTGTAGCATTTATGGCATGTCATGTGAGCGATAACGATAAATCTTCTCATAAAGGTACTCATGTGAATGACACTTCCGAAGCCGTTCTGTGTGAATCCCAAGTGAGTGATGGTGAAACTAGTGAGGAAGAGGAGATTGATACGGGATTGTTGCAAGTTTCCTTTAATGATTTGTATAAGGAAGCGATAAAGGTAAAAAAGGAAAACATTAAGTTTTAAGCTAAGTTGAATGAGCTTGCCTTTGAAAATAATTATGCATTGATTGAGGATCTTAGCGCACGCGAGAGCACTCTTCGGGAGAAACTGGAATACGTTGAGGGTGAGAGAGATAGTCTTTGTGGTTTGATGAAGGCTTTAAAGAAAGAGATTATAGATTTGAAGGAGTCTAGGTCCTTGCTTGAGTCTAGGATTAGTGAGTTTGAGGAGAGATTGAGAGACATGAGTAAGGTGAACCTTGATTTAGATGCAAGGTGGGAAAATATGGATAGGATATTAGTCACCATCCAAATCAAGGATGATAAGTGTGATATTTTCTTTGATGATCGTATTGCACACATTCCCAAAGCCAATACCAATCGTGTGAGAGAGACGACTAGAAACGTTAGGAGAGGTCCATGTTTAGGTCACATTCCTTCCCGTGTTTACACTTGCACTCATTGTGGTAGGAAGGGTCACCTTAAGTATTATTGTTATGACCTTAAAATTCTCTTAGGAAGCTTAAGATTAAAGTCGTTTAGATTCCCAAAAACCCCATGCATTGTTACACACACACTTGGGTTAGGAAATCACACTTAGAGTCTTTAGGAATTAAACTTCATGGTTCTTGTTTGGTTGCACATGATACTTCTCTAGCTAAATCTAACGGGTGATTGTGTTGTCGTGTTTGTCATATGCTAGTCATTGCTTCATAATATATCTCTTTCTAGTGCTATAACATATGTATCTCTTTGTATTATATGTTTTTCATTTATTTGAGTCTTACTCAAAAATACAAAAAGATTTTTGGTTTCATATATTTTTGAGAAAATAAAAAAAGATTTTATCTTTTACTCCAAAATAGTTTTTAAAAAACACAAAAAGATTTTCGATTTATTTTTATGTCATGAGTTTTCATGTTTGATTTGGCATATTGGTGTGCTTGGACCCCCATCATTCATTATGCATGTGGCTAGGACATTTAGTCATAATTATATATGCTTAGAATGATCTTAACCATTGATTAATGGGGTCGTTTCGAAGTTGATGTGCATTTGAATTTGACTTTGTATATATGACATCACACTCACATGCACGGGCTTATATGAATGTTTGACTTCTCATGCGTATTTGAGTTTAGTGAGAAGTTATCCTCTCAATTTTGTCGTTTATGCGTAATAAGAATTAGGAGGAGGTGTGCATGTCAGAAATGTTTGCCGTGAGGATTTATATTGCTTAAATGAAAAAAAGGATGAGTGTTCACGGGAAAGGGCTGCAAGAGTATAATAAACACATCGTGGAAGCAACCGTTTAAAAGATCCCGAGAAAAAATGAGGGCAATTAAAAGAAACATATGCCAAAATGGGGCCAATAGGATTTCTCTAAGGTGAGAAAAATAGAAACCTCAAAAGAACTTGAAAAGGAAAAATGTATGTATGAGGGTGTTTGGAAGGAAAATAACAACGGGTTTGCACCACAAATCCTAATGTTAAAAAATCGTGTCATGACGCTATTATTTGTTGAATCATCAAAATTTGGGATTTGTGTGCATGTTGTTCATTTAGTTCATTAAACTCAATATATGTATTGTCACATATGGCTAAAACTTAGTTTGATGACATTTAGCTATCAATTAGAGCTTCTTGATCGTTTCGATCTTATCAAGTTATAATTCATTTGTTGTAGTTCACGCCCATTCATTATTATATCCATGTTTGGGCACATTGTTACTATGTTTGCAAGAAACTCATACTTGTTTTATTTTTTAATTTTGAGTCTATTTTGCTACTATTTCGTATTTCAAGTACCTGTTTTGAGCTAATTTTTCTCAACGGGAAAAACTTTTCCATTTTTAGAGTTGGAATACAGAAATTTTTTGAAGTCTTTCAAACGACTTCTGGACGTTTTTCGAATAACATGTAAAAGTCGTTAGAATACTGGTTCGTGCGACACAAGTTTCAAGGCGGTAATTGTGTCAGGTAGGGTTGAACAACGGGTTTCTTTTAGGGTCGCTACATAGATTCTTCAAACGACACCTTACTGTTTGAGGTCATTTTTAGCTTCATTAAAACGACATGCCTATCTCGTTTAAACGACATGGTATAGTCGTTCGAATGACCCAGAGAGGATATTTTGATTTTCTTTCTGATTTTGTACCTGCTTCGTATATATGCAGATATCATACTGTTTCGGTACTTCTGGGTTCATTTGGACAGTTGGTATGCAGTCGGTATTGATTATTAATGCTTGATTCTTATACCACATTGATTCTTTAGTCACATCGTTCCTGATATTGATGATTTCATTTGTGTGACTATTTGCTAGCTACGATTTGGTACTTTGTGATTATTATTAGCTGACTATCCATATTTATCGAGATATAATTCATTGATTATTCTCATTCTAGATATGTTTGTTCATTTTTTTTTGGTTGTCTATTCGAGACAAAAAGGGGGAGAGATGGTATGTGATGTAGGGGGAGTTTTATTTTTTCACTATGTATGATTTACATTGATATCATGTTTTGATCATATTGTTTACATATTGATATCAATGATTTGAGCTATGTTGTTTGTGTATATATTTTTGGTATCATATGTGTTGCTCACACGTTTAATAAATTGTTTATTTTTTTAAATTTGGTATTTTATATAATTTTTTCCTTCGTACTTCATTGGATATTTGTTTATTTCATGTGTGTAAATACTCTTCAGTGATTAGAGACTTCCAAACTACATCCTAATCAGACAACTCATGCTTGTCGGACTTTCATATACTAGTCCTTGTCCTATAATTTTTGATTTTGGGTTTTATATGATGGGATTTAGGTGTCATGCGGCTTGACAACTTGGCTTAGCACTCATTGTGGTTTTTGTTCCGAAATAGTCAAAGGGAGAGATTTATAAGTACAAAATTTCCAATTGAGTTAATTTGTATGTAATTGACTTAATTCCAGAAAAAACATGTTTGAGTCATAAATAAATTTGTATCTTGTCACGATACCCGCATAGTCTATGACGTGTTGTTTGAAAACATAGTGGACAAGATTCAAACATTTATCATGCCGTGTTTATTGGTTCACATTTCATGTCTTCATATCACATTGCATTACGAGATACTCTCAGGTATGAGTGCATAATGTTTATGGGACTCGAAAAATATTTTTAGGATGTTATTTTATTTATAAATGATTTTAAAATGTCAAAAATGATTTTAAACTGTTTTAACATCATTTTATCTGAGATAAACACTGTCTAGAGTCATATGGCACCTTCCCTTATGATTTGGAGGATCAAACAACATTTGATGTCATTCAAATGACATCTTAGTGTTGTTCAAATGACATGGACAAGTCGTTCTAACGACATGGCCAAGTCGTTCAAACAACATAAGGATATCGTTCTAACGACCTGCCAACTTAAAGTTTTTTATTTAAGTCATTCTTTCTCTTAAATTCGAAGCGTGCAGAACAGACATACATAATAGAACGGTTACATTTTTTTGTACTTGTTTCTTAGGATTTCAAAGCTAAAATAACCCTGGTAGTTTATAAAAGATCCGAGCTTTCATACATATGTTATAGAGATCTTGTTTGCACCATTGGTTCGCTCATCCATATTGAACAAGTTGTTTCGTTGGAGTTTTGCGATAAAGAAATGGTAAAGGCCGTGTTTTGAATCGTAGAGGTTTCCAGAGCTGCATTGGTAGACATCGAGGTACTTGTGGACGCGTATGATGTGGACACATATCATGGAAGCATATCTGCGTAGGCACGATGGAAGAGTGGCTAAAGAGAAGAAAAGTATTAAGGATTGTGGGGATTGAGTCGTTGTGTATGTTTGTCCGCCTTTCTTTGTAAATTCTGTATCATAGTGATTATCTGGTTGGGATGTCTCAAGTTTTTTTTCCTTAGTGATTTTTTCGTACATCCGAAGTTACTTTTGTGGACTTATTTATTTTACTTTCTTTACTAAGGATTAAACAAGATAAAATTAGGCTTAAGTAAAATTGGTTCAGAAACTTGGTGCGTGTTAAAATTTAGAAAAAGGTTTTTGAAAGAAAAATTACCTTCACCTAAAGCACACTTTGAAAAAGGGGCCTACAGATGGTGGTGGAGTTGTATTTGCGAACGAAGTCGGTGAGAGGGGGGATAGTTGAGAAAATGGAATGAGGAGTAGGCTGGAAATATAAAGAGAAAGAGAGTATGGAAGTTGGAGTGGGGGAAATGAGTTGGGCGGAGGGGTGTTAATAGGTATGAATGGGTTGGAAATTGAAATGTTGGAGGTGGGAAGAATTGGAGGAAATGGAAAAGGGTGAAAAATTGGGTTTGGAGAGGTTTGGAGGGGGCATATTTTGTATGGAGGGAAGGGAAAATAAAGGGGGTGAATTTGGTGGGAAAACAAAATGGGGGGAAGAATCTCCTACAGGTCTACTGAACCGGTTCGGGTGTGCAGGCGAATCGGTTTGGCCACACTCGCTGACTCAATTTTCAAAATTTCCATGTTTTTTTTATTCTAAGTGTTCAAAACCTTAATCTCTCCTATCTAATGTATCTCAATCCTCCTTAAACACTTCGAGATTTCGGGGAACCTCAACCTTAATCTTGAAATACGCTTTCTCTCTCCCATGCATGAAAACCCAATGTGGTGATCAAAACCTTCCGATTGCGTGACCTCTACGAACCTCTAAACAAATATAAAATGGACTAAACTCACTAGTATATACATTAATCACCCCATAGGTATCGGAGGTGTGAAATCCTTTCCTCTAAACTCATTCAACCCCATAAACGAGATCTAAAAACAAAATTGTGTTGGCTTCCTTAACACACGCCTTTAGATATGGATTTAGGCATTATCCATTCACTTTAAACATGTATCCCCCCTTTAGATCTTATAACTCAATGGCTCCATAGGGAAACACCTCTTTCAAAACAAACGTTCTGGTCCACAACGAACGTAACTTGTCAGGAAACAAGTGTAAACGGCATTTGTATTGGAAAGTTTTTTTACCGAATGAAACTCCTTTTGACGGATTATTCACCCATGCACGAGTTTCATCCTTTCTTTGAATATTTTATCGCTCTCATGCACATCATTGTGTGTTTCTTCTAACACATTCAATTGAAGCTTGTGTGCTTTAATGACTTGATCCAAGTTATAGTTTAAACTATTGATCACCCAATATGCCTTATGCTCTAGATCCACTGGGAGATGGAAAGGCTTGTCATAGACAAAGAAAAATGGGGACATCCTAAAGCGAGAAATTATATGTTCTTACAAAAAAATTTATCACCACCTTGTTGTCATTTGTCTTCGTAGCTATAGCCTCAACCCATTTGTACATATGATCTACCATGAAAAGGATGTATAGTAATCCAAATGAGGGAGTAAAGGTACCCATAAACTCAATGCCCCCAAAATTGAATATCTTGATGAAGAGAATAGGAGTTAATGGCATCATGTCTCATCGAATGATGGCTCATATCCTTTGACATTTATTGCAAGATTTGCAATAAGAACTTACATCTCGAAAAATTGTGGGCCAATAGAGACCACATTGAAAAATCTTAGTGACCATCTTATTCTTAGAAAAATGGCCTCCATAAACTTTCGTATGACAAAACCTTGATGACGCTAGGTATCTCATCATCTGATAAACATCTTCGAATGATTGGGTCTGCATAATATTTGAACAAATAGGGATCATTATAGAAGAACATGCGCGATCGAGTTAGAAACTTATTTTTCTCTTATGGTGTCCAATTGGGGGGAATGGCCCCCATGACAAGGTAATTAATTATATCCAAAAACCAAGGGAAAGAAGAAGTGGAAAATAATTGCTCATCCGAAAAGTGTTCATCTATATGTATGGTATCACTAGGTACGTCGGATGAAAGACTCAACAAATGGTCAGTTATGACGTTTTCTACTCCTTTTTTATCCTTTATATAGAAATTGAGCTCTGGTAGGAGTAGGCTCCACCTTATGGGGTTCAGTTTAACATCCTTTTTTGGAAAGTAGGTACTTAAAATCCTCATGGTCTATGAAGAATATAATGGGAAAACCTTCAAGGTAAGAGAGAAATATGTCTAGGGTTAAAACTATAGCTAGCAATTCTTTCTCCATGGTAGAGTAGTTGAGTTGTGGTCCAGTTAACATTCATCTAGCATAGTAGATGACGTGATCCTTCTTATATTTTCATTGATCCAAAACATCCCCTATAGCATAATCACTCGTGTCACACATAATCTTGAATGGGAGGGACCAATCGGGAGCTTTCATAATGGGAGCGGACACGAGCATGCGTTTTAATTTTTTGAAAGCACTTTGGCACGCTTCATTCCACTTAAAGGGGGAATCTTTCACAAGTAGGTATCTTAAGGGCCTAGTTATGGCACTAAAGTCCTTAATAAACCTATGATATAAATTCGTGTGGCCCAAGAAAGAGCACATGTTTTGTTAGTGAATTAGGTGGGGGAAGATTGGCTATGACATCTATGTTCGCCCGATGTACCTCAATACTTTTGGACGGAACTATGTGTCCAAGAACTATTCCTTTGATAACCATAAAATGGCACTTCTTCCAATTTATTACCAAGTTATTTTCCATACAACGAGCTAACGTTTTTTTAGATTAGCGAGGCGAAGGTCAAAAGAGGGGCCAAACACACTAAAGTCATCCATAAAAACCTCAAGGCCCCTTTAACCATGTCGCTAAAAAGAATAAGCATGCGCCTTTAAAAATTCAATGGTTAATTATATCATCCTAAAAGCATACGTTTATAGAAAAACGTGACATATGGACATGTAAATGCCATATTTTCTTGATCTAGAACATCTTCCTCGATTTGGTTATACCTTGAATAACCGTCGAGAAAGCAATAGAATGGGTGTCCCTCTACCTGCTCTAGCATTTTATCAATAAACGCTAAGGGGAAATAATCTTTCCTAGTGCTAATATTGAGCTTTCGAAAGTCAATGCAAAGGCGCCACCTAGTGGTGGTACTTAATCGAATAAGCTCTCCCATTGCATTTTTTACCACAATCATCCCCGATTTCTTCAAAACGACTTGAATATGACTCGCCCACTTGCTATCTGAAATGGGATAAATGATGCCCACATCTAATATCTTAATAATCTCCATCCTCACAACATCTTTTATCATGGGATTCAAACACCTTTGCATCTCACTCGAAGGCTTCATGTCCTCCTCGAGGTGGATTTTGTGGGTACAAATTAGGGAAATTATACCTTCCGATCCATGATGCTCCAACTAAAATCACTACGGTGCTTCTTCAAAATAGATAATAGCTTACCCTACTTCTCTTTATTTAGGACCGAGGAGAAAACAACGGGAAATGTCTCATCCTCTCCCAAATAAGCAAATTTTATATTTAAGGGTAGTTTTTTCAATTCGAGGGTGGGAAATTTCTCATCAAAGGGAACCGTTCGCGACTCTTTCTATGGTAATTCCTTGAATATAGAAACCCAACTAACGTCTCTCACATCCCCATCCATCACACAGTCATCTAAAATCGCTCTTAACTCTCTCACCTCCCGCTAGAAATCATTATACACCATGTTGCTCTCACTACATGAAATAAGGCATGCTCCTAGGGAATACCCACTAAAACTTCCCTCTATATGATCATCTAATTATTCCTCTATAAGATCCACTTCATGAAACTCATCCTCACCACCCACTTATTTAGCGATGTTGAAGATATTTGTATCAAGAGTCATATTCCAGAATGTGAGTTGCATTTGTTCATTTATAGTATTAATCAGAGAGTTAGCCATAACTAAGAATAGGCGGACAAGTATTACAAGAAAATAATTACTCGAGGGGGTGGAAGGATCCGTGTATCAAATGACAAAATCTATCAGGAAGTAGAAATTTTCCTCTTAGAGTATCACATCCTAAATAATCCATCAATGTATCTTCACGCTACAGTCTACGAGTTGGAGAGTGATCTCAGTGGGATTGAGGTCCCCAAAATATAATTTCCAATAGATGGAGTAAGGGATAATGTTAACACTCTCCCCTAAATATAATATGACTCTATCGATACAGTTCTCTACAATGATGCATGAAATGGTCGGTGAACCCGGATCTTTAAACTTCAGTGGGAGGTCACTTAAAATAATCGAGCTCACATTTTGTGCTAGAAAAACATTATTTTTCACCATTAATCTACGTTTCACTGTCAATAAGTCTTTAAGGAACTTTGCATAGGCAAGAATTTTATTGACTGCCTCAAGAAAATATAAATTAAGCTTGACTGGCTTTAGCATATCTAGCACATCTTCACGGGGGGGGGGGGGGGGGGGGGGTCCTTTAGGAGGAGGAACTAACCCTTGAGGTAAAGGTGCATAAGCGGTTGTTCTCTACAACCTCGACCATAATAGTGTCATAGTTGTCACTCTCATTCAAGGGGGACTCTTCGGCCTATTTCATGCCACGAGAAACCTCCTTATCTTTAAGCTCATCGTGTGGGGGAGATGATGAATCAATGTTCTCCCACTACGTAGATTGGTCATGGATTGACATTTCCCTTGATTATCATTAAAGTAAAGTCAACACTAGTTTGACCTTGGGGAGGTCTTTGGCCTTGGTCTGGAAGCTTTCCCTTCTATGTGACACTTAAAGATGATTGAAACTTAGACAACGACGCATTTAATTCGACAAAATGTTGGCATTTTGTGCATTTATTACCGACTGATTTTGTATAAATTGGTTCAAAGTATCCTCGATATTTCAATGCGATGGGGTGATATAAGGCGCGGGAGGTGGTGCTTGCATAGGGGGAGCTTATTGGAAGTGGGGGTGGTGGCGGTGGTGGGGCAACATGTGAATTAGGATTCATTGTTGCGTGTGGTTGCCCATAATTAAAACCATGATTGTTTCACCATGAAGGGTTATAGTAATTCCCGTGAGGGGGGCATTACAATTACCCTTAAAAGCTCCTATCTCTTCAACTTGCTCTTGAAGCATCACTTTGTGGATGGGTATTATCGGGCATTCCTTTGCTAGATGTCCCACCTCATAAATCATCACACCTCCTCTATTTATGCTCTAGTGGAGCCATAAGTTAATCTTCCTCAATTCGACTATGTATCCCAACCCCTTGGAAAGGTGGTTCATTTGAAGCTTTAACTTGGCTTCTTTGAACAAATGATAAATTTCGGACACAAAAGGAGCTGTGGACATTTGTCGAGCCCAGGACTATGTGTTTGGATCGAATGTGGCTCACACTTGAGTAGTCTTAGCGACATACTTAATGTGAGACTTTGCATTGACCTCATATAACCCTAAAAACACCCCAATGCACATGGTTTCAACGTGTTTTTTGGAACTTAATCTTAGCCAGTGATGGAAAAAGGAGATAGGTATTCATTTCTCAAACTCGTGGTGTGGGCACATATTAAGCAACTCATTGAAATGCTCTCAAAATCTATCAAAAGGCTCATTTCGAGTTGTCTAAATGTTTGAATTTATTCTTTGATGGAATTGGTTTGACAAGTGGGGAATAATTTTTGGAGAAACTTTGCTTGCATGTCCATCCGTCTTCTAATTTAGTTTGGTGCAAAAGTCCATAGCCAATTCTTGGCCTTATGTTCAGGGAGAAGGGAAAAAGTTTGAGGCGAATGACATCTGTAGTGCACGTTTGATCGGTGAAAGTCTTGCACGCCACCTCTAACTCTCTAATGTAGAGGTAGAGTTTTTATGACTCCATACCATGGAATGTTGGGAGCATTTGAATAATCCCATTTCAAAAATGAAATAGCCTCAAATTATACGAGAATATAACGCATCCCAGAGTGACGGTTTAGTAGGGGTATAAGAGGTCTCTTATAGGGCCATATGGTAACTCACCCTCACCGGTACCAAAACTACCTTGATACGACATCGCACTCACGCTAATATTATCAATACCCTCTCTGGACTCTCTAGATGTGTGACTTGTGATGGAGATAGGTGGTGCAGGAGGTGGAACCTAAAATTATAGACCGCGTGGAGTGTGTGGGCAATCGAAATCGTACTCTACTACAGGTTTTTCTTGAATTGCGTTAGGAGTGGATTGAGGAGTCGGTTGACTATTTTTCATGTAAGGATTTGAGAGATTCTATTTTATTATTTATTTTTTTGGCTTTTTATAAATTAGAGTCAAATTTTGGATTAATTTGAACTAACCTAAATGTCAACCTAATCTCGGACAACGGCGCCAAAAAATTGACGCGACTCAGAATGTATCTCTAATGCATGTAAAGTACGGCTCAAATATAAGAAGGTTGCACAAGTAATAATCCGAGCGAGTCGAGTATTGAACACAGGGAATAGAACGCAGTACATGATGACGAATAAGAATGACTAATAACCTTATGTTTTACTTGAAGACAGAAAAGAAAAGATGATTTTTTAAACTCTCCTATAAACTAAGTCGGATTATTTAAGATTATAAGCTAAGTAAGCATGCGAGACTAAGGAAACTAGATTTTAAATTGTATGAGAATGAAATAGAATTGGGATACACCCTTCCTCCCCTTAGTGAATTCACCGGATACAGAACATATCATGAATTAAACTTTTAATTGAAAAAAAACCTTCAATTCAAGGTACATAATAAGTTTATCAATACACGCGTCGCATTTTTAAACACTCCAGTTACCTAAGGCAAATGGAGTTAAAAGTCCTACGATGGTAGTACTAACGAAATACTACATTTCCAATTATTCATTTATTTGGGATTATATTCTAAATCCATGCGAAACTCCTCAGGTTGGATCCATGTATCCTAACCCTCAAAGAACTTATTCGGACATGGTGATATAGCAATTAAACAAGAATCTCACGTTGCATATAACCAAAATCATGATGAAACTATATCTAAACATGCATGAAGTTCTTAAAATCCCAGAAATAAACAACACTGCAAAGAGAGTAGGAATCAATTATCAGTTTTAGTTTTACTTAGGGCTTGTCGCCCAGACTTTTCAGTACAGTTTTCAGATTTATTTATTCAGGTGTTGAATATTTGTATTGGACTGTTTACTTTGGTGACCGATGGTTTATTCGGCATTTTATTTTATTATTTATTCAGTTGATTTAATTAGTCGTTGTGTATGGATCATATTATAATTCCGCATGTTATTGTTTTGTTTAATTAAAAAGATAAAATTTGGCACCAGCATTTTGGAATACTAGGTGGTTAGTAAGTTTTAAAAAGGTTTTCGACAGTGATGCTAAGGATGAACTAACTGGGATTCCTGTTTTAACTTGGTATAGGACTGATCACCCGGTATTTTATTAGGCGGGGTGTCACATATGGTATCAGAGCATCAGGTTCTAGTGTCCTTATAATCTGTGCGGCTTTTTACGTTTCAACTTAGCGTTCTTTGATGTAGAACCCTATCATAGTATTGTTGTATTCTCATACCCATGTGCATTTATGTTCTTCTGAAAATTACTTTATATTTGAGGGTGAACTCATACGCTTCGATTCTCATTTCAGATGCCGCCCATGAGATATAGAACAACTAGGGTAATAGGTGGAGATGAGACTAGAGAGGCTCATCACGAGCCAGAGTTACTGTAGCAACTGCAAGAGATGATTCCGGCTGCACGGGTAACTGAATTAGTGGCGTAGGCAGTTGAAGCACTGATGATCACAATGGCAAGGAACTTTCCATGAGATCTGCCACAAGCATTAGTAGTACCAGATGTTCAGGTCCACCCGGGGTCGTCGGGGTGGCAGCAAGTACAAGAGGTTTTTCAAAAAGGGCATCCGCCAGAGTTTTGAGGGGGTTCAGATGTGGTCCTAACGTGTCAGTGTAAGAGAGATATTCATCGTCACCTATGCATGGTAGATTGCAATGAGGTGCAGAAGAAAATGATAGCCACTTTTAGGTTAGTAGGAGCAGCGCTACAGTGGTGGGAGTCGATCACCACAGTTGAGGAAAGGTATACATTAGCTATTGCAGAGTTTTGGGTGAAGTTCGACCGCAAGTATTTTCCGCCAGCAGTGGAGATCGAAATGAGGAGAAAATTCAGAGAGGTGACTCAGGGGGACCGTTCAGTGGACGATTACGAGGAATAATTCACTCGTTTGGCAAATTTTGTACCGGATGAGGTAAGCGATGAAGAAATAAAGAAAGAAAGAAAGATTCGTGGATGGGTTAGTCTGGAGGATCAAACAACATTTGATTAGTAATCCTGCGTTAGTAGCTTATACAGATGTCGTTAATACAGCACTCCTGCACTGCTAGGAATATCGTTTCCATGTGAAAGGAAGAAGGAGGGGAGTGGAAACGACCCAGTCAGATAAAGCAAGAAGGAACAATACCAGTGGGGTGTCCCAATAGCAGATAGGGGAACATCAGGGGTAGGATTTTCGGCAGAGGAATCAGGACAAGTAATTTAGATTTGGGGGTATCGACAGAATGGCCAGGACTTCTGATAAGGCGAGTAAAGAAGAGATCAGTGGCAGGGTAAATTTATTAGGAGGTGTTTCATTGTGGGGAATCGGGACACATGAAGAGGGATTATCTTAAGTGAGGAAGGGGTCAACTATAGGCCGAGGTCTTAGATATACAGCCACTACAACAAGTCATGGGTGCGTTCAAGCAGGGGGGAAACCGCTCAGGAACCCGAGGATCAGCCGTTGCAGCTTGAGTATGGAGGTAATTATCTTTTTATCCTATGGTCATGGGGTATGTTTTGGGTGACAGTGAGGGTGTCACAATATAAAAATTTATTTTTCACTAGAATTCACGAGTGAGTCGAATTTAATGGGTGCGCTGGTTGTAGCAGCCATAGTATGTAGTTAAAACTTTTACGTGGGGTAGCAAAGTCCTTTGGTGTTAACCACGAGAGAGTGGGGGTGTACACTGAGAGAAGGTTTAAATTATATGAGGGGTCACTACTTTCGAGAATTATGGGAGTAGGGTTGATGATTTTCCCAAATATCGACTGGATAGAGATGGATTTGAACTATTGTGGATAGTGGGGGGTACGTTTTGGTGTTCGCGACAACAGGGTATGAATTTTACTAGGTATCACCAGAAAGGGAGTCTAGACTATATATATGTGTGTGTATATGTTGTATTGTGTGGTGCGATAGACACATAATGAGCTCTTGTGTTCTCATATTTTATCCCGATAAGTAAGAGTATTTACTGAAGTGAATCAGGGTGGTTAGATTTATTTTCGTGCTGGGAGAGATAGCTCGGGATTTATTTTGCGCAAGAACTATTGATAGTAAGGGCGCGGTATTTTATGTTGTCTTTTGTAGCATAAGGGTAGGCGTGTATGCTTTTGTGTTAAGAGACAAGTGTTTGGGGGTACGTGCTATGGACTGAGGGTCTAACGGATCTCAACGACCGATAATGTTAGGTAGTAGTGTATCGAGGGGGTTCCTTGTTTGGATTTCACTTTGCGAGACGTCCCACGCATGAAACTTAGCTCAACGTTGGAAGTGGTAAGATGTTTGGTCGTTAGTACATGGGTTGGGTACCCCGACCATTATATATATATGTGATATGACTACGGGTTGGAAGCTATATTATGAGTCATGGCTATCATAGTCTAGTAACTTTCGTGCGGTTAAGCACGGGGATAGGGTGTATGGGCATCCTGGTTAATTAAGAATGCAAATTTCTGTAACTTATAGTTAGAAGAGGGAGAGAGAGATATTGAGAGCTCAGAGTCACATGACTAGACTGTGATATTCGAAGCTTGGAGCACTAGGCTTGTCTTAATATCGAGGACAAAATTCCTTTGTAAGGGGGGGAGTATGTAACACCCCGTAATTTTGAGGATTTAGTATTTAATTATTTTTGGGAGAAATAAAAAATATATTTAAATTGGAGAAACTTAAATTTATAATTTGGAGAATTTATTTGAGTGAGAAGAATTATTTATATTTTGCGACTTTAAGTTCAATTGTTCGAATTAATGTGTGTCTCATTTTGAGGTCGAAATTTGGAAATGTTATAAAGTATTTCGAATGACGATTTTGAGTGCGCGGTTGAGTCCGGATGGGTTGAGATAGTCGGAAAAGAGTACCCGGGGTAGTAATCGGGTCTCGGGGTATTTTTGGGCATAGCCAGGCCCACACGGGGTGATTCGGGCCATTTTAATTAGGCCCATGTGGCCAAAAACGGGATTTGGGAATTTAAACCTAATTGAGGGAGTGTTAATTGGAAGTTAACAATTCTAAACCTAGGGTTTGAGAGACACACGGAGGAAACAAATCAAGAAGCAAATTGGGGATCTTTTGGAGTCAAATTTAAGGGATTAATTGGGTGTTCTTCATCAACACTTTCTCTGTGCCAACGGATCAGACTCTATGAACAATTACAGGCAAGTGGTTAAGTGTTGTGATTCTTAAATTGATGATAATCAATTCATATTATGGGAGGTGTAAGCCTAAATTCATTTTTGGGTGGGCTATTGCATGAAATGGGTTTTTATAAATTTAATCGGTTGAGTGATTTGACAGTCCAATTAATGTTATAGAACTATTCGGTATTGATTGACATTAGAACCATAATAGAACACCAGTGTTAGAGATGAATTTATTGAGATTGTGGGATCAAATTTGTGAATGATAATTGGGATTTTACAATGGGAATTTGTGTTCTTTATTGGGTGAAGATTTGTGAAAATCATTGATGCTAAAAGGTTTAAACGATGATTAGAGTTCATAATAGATGGAAAAGATGATGAATGTGATGTATTGGGACTGGAATTTGAGATAAGAAAGCTTGAATTTTCGTTAATGGCTGAAATGGAAAGTCGGTGAATAAAGGCACCTCTTCGATCGATCGATCGATCGATCGATGGTCCCAGATTTTTGACAGTTCGCCAAGTTTTATATATAAGGGGAAAATTATATTTAATTTAATTCCTATGCTTTATTTAGGGATAAATAAATTGGAGGCACCTACTCCTAACAATTATAGGGGAAAGTAATTGGGATTAGGTAGGATTTACGTGAGGTACTTTATGGATAAATTTGGGGAATTAGATTTCAAATTTATTTATATACGGATTGAGTGAGCAAGTCCGGGTATATTGGATTAGCGATGCCAAGGTATTTAATTAATTATGGAGATAATCAAATTGATTTGAAGTCGGAATATAGACTCGGGTAATATTATATTAATTAATGTGTAAAGTATTTATATTAGAGTCGGACCATAGACTCGGGGAAATATTATAGTAATTGATGTGTGAATTAAATAAATTAGATTTGGACCATAGACTCGGGACGATGATAAATTAATAAGTGAGAAAATTAATTAAGTTGAGTCGGGCCAGAGACTCGGGAAATTTTAGGCTAGTGTTACGGGTTTTTTGAGTACACGGTAAAGTCGGGGTATATGTTATATATAAGTGGTGTGGTGATAGTATACATATCTGTGTGTGTGTGTATTGTGTGTGCTACTAAATATCAGTGACTAGATATGTATTTAATTTATATACTCTAGTGTTATTATGGGAGGTTGCGCGATGTGGGTGAATCCCCTAGATTGAGGAGTAGGGTGAGTATATCCCCAGGTCATTGAGTCCGGTATATGGGTGAGGGGCTTATCTCACTTTCAGGGGAGGAATATGACCGCCTCCACTACGTTTATATTTTTGGGCCAGGTTGGTGAGCGATTCCAACTTGGGTAACTAGGTTATGTGAGCACACATAGGGAGATAGCACTTTAGAGGAAAATTATCCGGCGAGGGTATACTCGGAGGGATGGATATACATATGATATATGTGTGGATTTTTTTAGTAAAAGTACGTATATAATGGTGTTAAATATTATATGCGGTCATAATACAGTATGTGATGTATTTGTTTTATACAACTTGTGTCAAAGTTATATGATATTATTTAAAAGGAATTAATTAAGTTAATTGGTGAAATAATTTATGACCCATTAATAATAATACTCGATTTAGAGTAGAATGGAAAGGGGAGATTATATCAGGACTAGTTGGACGGGGTAGTACAACTAGGTGGGGTTAAAGTAACCGTTAGGTGTGCACATTAGTAAAGGGGTGAGTATGTCCTCAAGGGAGTGCGACACTAACTTAAATATGAAGCACATTCATATATTCTTAATTACTGCAGTTAATTTACTTGCTAAATATTTTCAAAATGTTTTGGGTTCTAACCCTTGCTATAAAATTATTTTCAAAACCTTTTAGGTGTCCAGCCACAGGGACGTTAAGATTGATATTCTATTCTAGGGATGTGGAGCTGCGGCACATGTGGATAATAGCAGGAGTTTGGTTTAGACACATCGTTCATTCCTTCTTAGAGTAGGAATCAGTTATCAGTTTTAGTTTTACTTAGGGTCTGTCGCCCAGACTTTTCAGTACAGTTTTCAGATTTATTTATTCAGGTGTTGAATATTTGTATTGGACTGTTTACTTTGGTGACAGATGGTTTATTCGGCATGTTGTTTTATTATTTATTCAGTTGATTTACTTTAGTCGTTTTGTATGGATCATATTATAATTCCGCATGTTATTGTTTTGTTTTATTAAAAAGATAAAATTTGGCACCATCTTTTTGGAAAACTAGGTGGTTAGTAAGTTTTAAAAAGGTTTTCGACAGTGATGCTAAGGATGAACCAACTGGGATTCCTGTTTTAAATTGGTATAGGACTGATCACCCGGTATTTTATTAGGCGGGGTGTCACAAATATCCTACTTTTTTATTTTTGAGGTCTCGAAGAGTAATCTCTAACTCACGATTGTATTTGAATTGCCTCATGAATTCCCAACAAATATCACTCCATTTGGTGGTTCTCCCATCGTTAATGGACAAGAAACAATTGAGCACTCCTCTAGATAAGGTTTGAAGAAGAATTTGTTCCATTACTTCTTCAGAAGCACCAATGTCTTACTTAGATGAGATGTATAATTTGAGGTGGATTGTCTAAGGTCCCATTCTTATGAATTTTTCCATAATCGTCATCTTAAATTTATTAGGTATCCTAGCTTTAGGGTAAAGAGTTAGACATTGGATGTTTGTGTGGTTATCGGTAGATCGAAGCTACAATAAGTTCTATTAAATTGTTTGGAACTCCATCCTGAGGCGTCCAAGATTCTTTTAAGCCTTAGTTGCATTGTCCACCGCTATGCTTTCAATAGTTATGAATGGAGGGTTGTTAGTAGCATGTACCATTGCTGGTGGGGGTATGATTTTAGTACTGTGTGAATTTTATCCCTATCTCTTAGTGTTCTATAATCAGTTTTGGAGGGAGGCCTTCTCTTGACATAGGGTTGATATTTTTCACCTCAGAGTGGTTAGGTTAGACAGAATGTTGACCTGTGACATTGTTTTTTCATTATACATGTTTTCAGGATTATGAGATATCGGAGTTCGGTAGATGCGATTTTCATCCCTTGCCCAAGATGGAGACTTCTATGTTATGTAAAATTATTGATCTATGATTCTTTGACTTAGATTTATTTTGAGATGAACATGGATGCATATAAACAAGCATATTCTTTGTTATTTTTGTTTTGGAGTAAGCTCGGGTGATGATCCACTTCCTACAGTACTCCTCAGTTGGCTTGTATCCCTTAGTTCAGAGCTATAAAAATCAAGTCTATTCTACGAATCCTGGAGTCCCATCTTATGAGAGGAAATTTTGGGGGGAATACGAAACCCTTTTAGGGAGATGTTACTATTTGGTGAAATCTCATTGCTTATTTATTTTGATGTGTCATATAATTCTACTTCATGAGGTTATACAAGATTTCCATGAGGCAAAAGGATCCCTTATTTATCAATGAATACTCATGATATACCTCGAGATTATGTGCGAGGGGGTAATTTTAATATAATCTATTGTACGTGAGTCGAGTCTCCCGATTTATCTCATGGGGACAGTACGTGGGAGAGCTGACATGATTTACTCGAGGTACGAGAATGATGTTCACTAAGAGCATACCACTCTATATATGCTGAGGGTAAAAGGCCAAGAAGAGTAGAAATTGTTTCTATGTACTTTCTTTGGTTATACCCAAGCCCATAGCTAGGTTTTTCAGGGTAATGGGGTATAAAGTGATATGAAGATGTTATGCTTGTGAAGTAGTGTGCATCTTTTTGGAAAGTCTTTTATTTTTCGGCAAGATCCATTCTCACTTGATATTATTATTTACTTTGTCATAATGGCATAAGTAAGGTTCAAGTGATGCATTGTGTGTTACCATATCCTACGGGAAAATGCAATACCAGTGTTTTTCTACCTAGTTAGGTATCTAAAAATAATAACAATGAATGATAATGAATAGAATATATAGGATTGTACACTGATAACATGTTGAGATAAATATAGATCTGTATTAAATTGAGTTCAAACATTTTAAAGAAATACCCCCAGTGGAGTCGCCACTATGAGACCCCCACTGCTATTTCCCAGTCATCGGCCGATGATGTGTAGTCATTGCCTTGATCGGGTAAAGATCTCTTTTCTTTTAAGAAAAATAGGATAAATGAAAAATGGAGTCTCCAATCAATTTTTCTCAAATCAGACAAAATAAGATGAAGATCTCCACGAAGACCTAGTGATGGATATTGATCTTGTGTTTAACTAGAAAGTTAAAAGGTTAGGGTACTAGGCTACAGATTGGGAAGGTGTTAAGAACTCGATGTCCCCTTTCAGTCTCAAATATAGATATGAAATTTTTATTTTAGCATGTTATGGTGTAAAAAGAATAATAAATTGATAATATTTAGTGTTCATCTAAACTTTTCGAGGAAGTGTTGGATGTGTGAATGGATAATTTGGACAAAGGATGGATATGTACAAAACCGAACTTGTTCCCTCTGACGACAATCCAAGTGAGGCTATATACTTGGATGGGGTGGGGTGTTTGTGTATGTGTGTGTGATTTTGAGTTCATGATAGAACTTGAAGAAGGTTGGTTCACCCATATATTCTCAAAATGATGAAGAAATGACAAAAAATCCACCATCAAGAAGAAAATAGTAGATGAAATCTCCAGATCTAGTGATCCTCTAACTTATATGAGATTATTCTATAGCTTTAGGACTTTTTATTTAGTTCTTTTAGCATGAAGATACAATAGATAAATATACACAAGATTTTCTTGAGTTTTAGGGACCGGGCTTTTCTAATATGCCTAAGTAGCCGCCGTAGGCAGACTCAAAATAAAAGTAGTTCGGACATGACTTTTGGATAAAGATAAATTCTTATAAAACAACAAAACACAGATATAGTATCTTAGGGTGGTATTTCATCATAGCACCACCCTTTCACATCAATACTTCAAAATAAGATAGTGAGACCACGTACCAGTAAAGTTATGCATATTTATCTTCATTTTAACACTATTTTGGCTTAAGATCGACCTTTTTATAAGTGATATAAGGATAATTTTAATAAAAATTACCTTAAAGAAGAAAAAAGTAAGGAAAAAGTGAAAGTGAGTTTTTAGTTGTTTTTGGGCTTGAATTACGAAAGAGAAGTTTAGTCTAAAAGTTAGAACACTAGATCTAAACTTAAAGAGGGCTTTGTTGATAAATGGATAGAGTTTTAGGACTATTTGGAGAGGAAACTACGTCTGGATAAACTGTCATGCATTTAAGAAAGTGTATTTCATTTCCCTGAGATGGTAGGGAGGGACTCATTTTAAAGGAAAATTTTTGGGGTTAATAACCGATCGATCACGGGTACTGTACGTGATTGAACGATCGTTCAATCGCCTTTCACCCTAGGTATTTGGGTCATTTTGGATTGGCTTCACTCTTTTGGGCAATTTTGAGGGTTGTTTTAGTTTTTTGGACCTTTAATGAAGGTGTTCATGAGTTTGGGATGTCTTTTAGTCCTTTGGCAGACCGTGGGAGGTGTGGCAACCTTTATGGAGCATAATGGAGTTTCTACACATACCGCTCCTTTTTAGCCGTGCATACAAAAATGGCCCATATGATACATCAAGAAAACACTAAGTGTTAAACCAAAAATCCAAACTCTAAAAAACCGTATGATATGAAGTAATGCAAATATGTAAAATCATTCATTTTTACTTGAAAAACACAATTTGAGAATAATGCACAAAGAAATCAATAACTAACACACATACATGCAAACACACTCATATATACATATGAAAACTCTAATATGAAATGTGTGATAGTGATTAGGTATAACATGATAAATTTTATTTGACAAACAAATTTCCTTTGAATATTTATTAAAACATATATTAGAAACATGCTCAATTCAAATACTAATTAATATAACATAAAAGAATAAAACTTCTTATCAAATAATTTCGATCAATTTTGTATGTCAATCATGGCATTATTCGCAGAAATTATGGTTACAAGATCAAATGAATATACATAACTAAAACTTATAAAATTTACAAATAATGCTTAAATTTATCATTACAAGAATATCCTTTCAAGATATCAAGAAATGGTAGTTTCTAACAATTTTTCTACCTCAAGCATATGTTTTGTTAAAATATTTTTAATGCCAATCTAGGATAAAAAAAGTTATTTGAAAAGTTATAGCCCTATCTTGGTTTGAATGTTGGTTTAAGCGCTTGGATTATGGCACTTTTTAACATATTGGCTTGTACCGTTAATTGGATTTTCACACACCTAGACGACACATACCCAACGATACTTAAATGCAAAATTAGGTGTAATCACTATAATGGTATTTCTTATCAACGCATATAAAATGGTCTTCTCTTTTAACTCCTTCATGTATGAAACATACAATGTGCACACATGGATCATAGAAACTTTCAAAACCATCAATATATCCAAGGATTTGATCATGATTAAATCAAGAAGTAAAAATAAGAATCATATAATAATAGTCATATGTATCAAGTGATATGCAAGTTCACAAGTAGTGTGAAATCAATACCAAATATTTCAACAACTTTATAGCCATGATTTATCAAATGAATTCTAACTTTACAGTTGAGTCAATCAATAGTTTCAATCAAAATGGTCAAAAATCCATATTTTAATCATCATTCAAGTTAAGTTTATCCATTAAATCAAATTAACCAAAGTACTAACCACGGAATCACAAGAAGAAACATATTATAAAATATTTTTGTATTTTTGAAAAATAATGATGTATGAATTTACAGACACGTTTAGCAGGAAATATAACATATAGGGAAATTGCATGAAGTTGTACAAATGCATGAAATCCTCACCAAAACATGAAAAATTATCCAAGTAAATGTTCAAGATCACAACAACTTGATTTGATCCTAAACAAATCATGATTACAAAGGAGGATACTTACTCACAAATAAGATCCTAACTATCCTAGAAAACTGTCCTAGAAAGCGATGGGTGTTTCATCTTCCAAATCAATGGGAGGAACAAATACAACCTCTTTCTTCACAAACTTATTTTGAGGTACAACAAGATAAACTTTATTTCTTGGTGCATTCTTAAGTAAGACATTCATGTTTCTTGGCATCCATATTTCATTGCTCATAGGATTCATATGCCTATTCCTTAGAATTTGAGCAAATAATCTAGGTCTAGGTATCTCCTTTCTAGCATCAGCTCTACTTTTCACAAGGAAATCCATTATTCTCATTAACTTAACTATTTAACCTCCAAGTTAATCTATAGGATCCCTAAGAAAAAATTATCTCCTTTTTTAATTAACCTATTGTTTCTCTCTCTCTCAAGAACCTATAAGCTTGATTAATTTGACCTTATACCTTGAAAAAGTACAATAAGTGACATTTGTTCTCACTCTTTTTTATCTAACTTTTTGATTTCTCATATCAGCTTTCTTACCACGCAAATGTGGAGGAACATACAACAAACGTCTAGATTTACCATCATAATGTCTAGAAAACTTGATCCTCTCAAAGACACGACTGGGGACAAAATTATCTTATGCTTTCAATCTCATGGAGCTAGAACCAATTTTTGGTTTAATCATTTTCAACTAGAAGCGAAAGGATTCAAGATATCATTCCTTGTGACAAAATTTGAAAGAGAATGATTTGAGATAATGATTTTAATTTTTTTATCACTTTCCTTTTTCTTTTTGAATGAAAATTATCTTTCACTTTTTGTACATTATCATTTTTTAAAGATCAAATGATTATTATTCTTCGAATATTATTATGAACATTAATTTGATGTGTCAACTTGAGAAGAAGATGACTTGGGGTTTAAATATTTAGGCAAGTCAAATTCATTTCGTAAGGACTCAAATATTTTCTAAGGTTCAAGTTTAGAAAATTAACAAACGAGAAGCTCTTTCTTCACTTTTTCAAGTTCAATAGTCAAATCAATTTTCTCTTGTTTAATAACTTTAAGTTTTTCAAAATCAAAACCTTTTAAAATAGTTAATCTTATTAAATTAGAATTTTGTAAGATTAAAGCATTGTTATCTTGTTTCGAAGAACAAGCCGAGTCTAATAACTCACTATTTTCTTTTTCAATAATATTTAACTTTTAGATAGTAAGTTGGCTAGTCTTTTAAATATCACTAAAAGATTCATTTCCTTATTTTTATTATGTTTTATTTTCATAGTCAATTTAACATTCAACTTTTTTTTTTCATTTTGAGAAGTTGAAACATTAACTCTCCTTTGTCTCGGCTTAATGATTTGACACTTTAAATATAATCATGTTATCAAAGTCATTACTAATAGACTTTGATTTTGCTGAAGAATTAGAGGATTTCTTTTCTTTTTTAATTTAAAATTTTCATTTCAAGTGATTTGTCCTTTCACTATGACTCAAAATCATAGGATTGTCATCACAAAGACTAGTATTGGTAGAAATATCAAAGTCTAGCATTATAGTGCCCATAGTCACACCAAAAACAATTATCAACTATTCACACAAGAAAAACAATATCACAAGCAAACTAGATCTATGAGTAATAAACACAAATAGCACACACCAAAAGAAAGGTTTACTATTATCACATTAATGCAAAACAAAATCAATTTCTCTGACACAAATTAAGGATGCGTGTTAAATCAACAAGTGTGCGCTGTAAATAAACGTAGAGGGAGTGAATAGGTTTAATCGTAAGTTTTTAATAGTTTTTATCAATTCAAGTTTTCATTCAATTTTGATTGTCCTGGGATATGTGTTTACTAGGATATGTGATGAAAATCTTGGATAAAAAATTTAATTAGTTTAATTAGGAAAATCTAGCGAAATTACTAGAATCAAATACCTAATACTAGTGAATTACTCTAGATTTATGTGAGATCTAAGTATAGTGTGTGATCAAGGTGTACAAATAAATAATCAACACATACAAGCAATTCATAAGACTAATTTATTAGAATAAACCCCCACCTGGGGGTAAAAAAACTTTGATGCACTACAATTTCTATTTTAACTTGAAAATAACTTTTATACAAAGCAAGCGTAATACCCCTTACTTTTGAGTAATTATTTTTATATTATATTTCCATGTGGGTTAGTTATATAAAATAAAGGAAATTGAAGTAAATATTAATTTAAGTAATTTAAGAGTTAATATCTATGAGTAGTACATATTTATCATTACGCGAATGTAAATAGTGTAATATTATGTTATGTTGAGTCGCTGGGCTTTAAAGCGACTGTTATGATTTATATTCCATTCGGGTTATTATTAGAATTTTAATATGACGTTGAAATAGAAAATAATAAACGATATTCTGGATGTTAGTTTAAAGGGCACAGTTAGTTCGGGAACAGTTGAGATGTTCAAAATAAGTTACGGGTGTGTTTTTGGGCTCCGGGGTACTTTTGGCTAGTTATGACTTAAATATGATGTTACGAGTCATTTTAAGTAGGTAGTAGCATTTAACGCTGGACTTAATGTATTTGGGCATTTAAGTCTTACAAGAGCATTTAGAGCTCATTTATGTCTTTTAACCTAGAAAGTTAGAGAGAAGGGAGAGCTTGAGAAAAAGAAGAGAAAAGAGAGAATTTTGGTCATTGGGCTTGGAATCGTTTTAGTGAGGAAGAATCCGAGACTATAATCTTGAGTAAAGTTTTCTAACTTGCATAAATGTACGATTACGATGAATAATTTGTATATATAGTTGGTGTTCTTGAGTTTGAACCATTAATGGAGATTTATGATTTTGTTAGTTAAATCCTAAGTTATATGATCTGGACTTGTTTTAAATGGTCTCTTCTCATAGGTTAAGTTGGTTAAGTGATTTAGATAATTATGAGTTGATGTTGGGTAAGATGGAAGAAGAAAAATATTTTGGGGATTTAGGGTTATATCAACCCATAGACAAAACTGGGCCTCTCAACCCAGGCGAATCGATTCGCCCTCCTTAGCAAATCGATTCACTAAAATGGAGGCTATAGGTCTGAGGAACCGAATAGATTCGGGTTAAGGCTGAATCAATTTGGGCGTAGACAGAAGGATGGTTTTCTCAGCCTAATCAATTCGCTTTTTATGTGAATCGATTCGCTTTCAGGGGCGGATAGATTGAGCTCTAGGCGAATCCATTCGAAAATCCTGTTATTTCATGATAATTTTCCAATTTGGTTTCTACTCTTTTCCTTTTGGGTTGAAGGCTTGGGAACCTTCTCTTAGGATATATTAAGAAGTGTTATGACCTCATATAAGGAGAGTGGTACTCTAGAATAGTAAGGGAGTGTTCGGGCTAATTTCGAGGACAAATTATAGGAGTATAATGCCTCTTTTCGTCTAAAAATGAGAGTAGAACTAGTATAGAGTCAGATAGTGTTGTGTTGGACCTTCGGGAGCTAGTATGGTAACAATTATCTCTTGTAGCCAATTTTTTATGTACATATGGTTTTGAAATTAAGGATCGTATGATTAAGTTAATATATTTTGTGACTGGCACATTTACACATACCTCTCTAAATGCTATCATAAGGGAAGTATGCGATAGAGGTGAATCCCCTGGCTAATAATGCAGGGAGACTATAGTCATCAGGCCATGGTACCGATTGTTACATTATATGATTGTATTGTTCGAAGTGAGGTAATTCCGAGTATGGTTATGACTCACTATCGAAGGTATATTGCCTCTTACCATGCGTTGCGATTTAGGTTACCCAGATGGTCTTGATTATAGGCCCTGGAAGATGATAGAATTTAGGGGTGCATCCAGTGGGGTGACTCTAGGAAGGATGGTCTTAGAACCGTTATTATATGATTGTAAATGTTCTCACTAAAATGGTATTTCACATGAATGATTAATTGAATTAAGGAAATTGTGAACCAATTTTAATTACATATGGTCCCTAATGATTATTGTTTTGTATGGACATATTAAATTTGCAAATTAAGCATGTTGAATAATGTTAGGTTACTCCTCTTAATTAGATGGTTAGTCCAAATTAAATGGAATTGTATTGCACTAGGATGTGCACTTAGAAGAGAGGTGAGTATGATTCTTATAATGAAGAGAGAACTTAACCTGTTTATGATATTGAGTATTCATAACTGTTATGCATTTTATTCACATGTATATCGTATCAAACAGGGCCCTGGACCATTTATATTTCTTCTTCTTGTGTGGTTCTTATATATGTCCAGGTGCTCCACCGCATGGGCGCCCGCTCTGACTTTCATTTCTAGTGTTAAGGAGCTGCAACATTTTTTGAATATTGTAGAATATTTATAGTAGACGCATTAGTTTCTCTTGATACTCTAGTTATGATCCGTCCGTATATTCGGGCGTGTTGCCCAAGTTTATTCTTCTTACATACCGTTATGCTTGGTGTAATCTTTTGTATTAGTCTGTTAACCGACAGGTTATTCGGTTATGTTTTGTAAAATTTTTGTTAAACTGTTATATATCTTTATATCAACCTTTTGTTATAAATTGAAGGATGGAAACTATTTTTAAAAAAATTGCAAAAATTATATATGACATCCATTTTAATAAATATTTGGTGGTTGTCTCATATTATCATTATGCGACAGTGATGCTAATAATGGACCATTTAAGATTCCTGTGTTTATTGGAGTAGCGGGCTGGCCACCTATTATTTTAATAAGCGGGGTGTCATAGTAAGAAGGTACTTGTCACTTATGCCCCTCACAAGTAGTTACCTATGAACTTTGGACTTCCCCGATTGAAAGTAGAAATCCACCTTGAGTTTCATAAAGTAAATGAAAATGTCCATTTTCTCCTTGGAATCATGCCATGTTCTAATTTCTCCAATAGGCCAAAGCACCTCTAATTTTTTATCTAGGAGTGATAGATACTCAATTCAAGTGATGAAGTATTTTGAATTGAGTAATGTTAGTATGGATCTAAACAAAAATAATTTCAATTCTATCTTAAAATCATAGATCTGGTATGGATCTAAGTTTTATCGATTTTGGAGAAAAAAATGAAATTGGAAATTTATAGGCAATGTAAAAGCTCTCAACCTTACAAATACTCATAAAAGCATGTTTGAGTTATGATTTTTTTTAGATATTTTAAAATGGGAGGGGAATGGACCTATTTATAGATAAATTTTGAAAATTTTCTCCGATGTGTGGATGGTTCAATTTTGTCGTGTGCAAGATTTCAACTACAGTTGAAATGTGGCGCAAGCATACACACGATTAAAATATTAACGAAATTTGGATTTTGGGGAGAATTTTATATAATTAATTTAAGTGGAAACGTTCATTTTTAAAATTACATAAGTGGAAATAAAGTTTTATAAGAAACTTTGAAGTTAAAATGAAGTTATTTAAAAATATGGATTTTATTTGGTAAAATAATAAAGTATAGTGTTTAAGTCAATTTTATTTTTTAATTTGGATTTAATTAATGTGTTGATCATGTTGGGTAATTGATTGTATAACTGAAGGCATAATTTTACTTATAAGATGCTTGGGAAACAATCTAGGTAAGGAAAAGAATAAAATGAAGGAAACAAATCCATTTGGGGGGAAATTGAAGAGGCAAAAAAAACTAGGGGGAGACGGATATTGCGCCCCTACCCAGTCGCTATAGAGGAGGAATGGTGATTCTATATAGGGCCTTTTTGGTGATTATGGTGGCTTGCATTTGGGCAGCATTATAATCCCTTTTTAAAGGGGTTCAGTGTTATATTTTCTTTTCAAAGTCGTTCTTTTTCCCCTTTTTTTTCTTCTACATCCTTATAAGAACCCTATTATCACCTTACTTGCATGTCCCTTAAACCCATAATTCAACCATTAAACCTAAACCAAACATCACACAAAATACATATTTCCAATCCACAAATTTTGATTTTATTTTTTGGACAACATTTACCCAATTATAAATGACTTTTGGGGACATTTTGGAGGCCAATTCAATTATTTCTTAAGGGAATTATTCTTTACACAATTGAGATCTTCTTTACATCAATCGATGATTATTTGAGGAGCAATTGCAAGGGGTTTTTATAGAAAGATTTTTTTTATTCATTATTCGAGTAAGATAATTCTACTCTTTCATCACATGATATAAACAGTCTTTTCTACCTAATATATTAATATAAATTATAAAGTTTATCTAGAGATGATTAGGTTAATCTAATTTTGATCACGCCTAAAAACAATATGGTATTTGTGAATGAACTAATGAATCTAATTCATGAAGTTTATACTTTATTAATTTTAGTCTAATTTCATATGATATAATTGGATTGTGAGAATCGTATACATTGGTATAATTTCAATGGCATATTAAAAATTTCCCATAATTAGAATTACATGCTTAAGATTATTCTTATATTATAGAATTAGGACTTCCCTTCTAAATCATAATGTAGAAAATTATAAATGGGCTACATGATAAATTCTTACCAATTATGTATGGAAAATTGGAATTTAATAGAATGGTAGCAATCGTGATAAAAGTATGTGGGTCAAATTTGAATATTTAATTGGAATACTATATTTCACTCTTTTATACAATATAATCAAGGTTAAAGAATTTGAATGATCTCACGTATGATTAATAATTTAATTCCCTTGAATTTACATAAGTAAAATTGATTGGTGGATATTTGTTGTTGGGATTGAACTTTGGATATGAGTAAAAAAATCATGATAAAGAACATACAGCCCATGAATTATATCATTTTAAGTGTTAAGAATGTTTTATATGAACTTAGCCTCCATGTATAGCATATCTATTACTACCATTGCTCATAAGGGGTGGGTACAAATGGTTTAAAAGATGAGATCAATCTTTTGGGATATCTCTAAGATACACATTATGGGACGTGTATGATTGTGTTTTTTTATTAGATGGCTCGAACTTTAATCACGGTCTTACCATACTCTTCATATATTTAAAGGCGAAAAAAGGGGTGTGCCGGTTTGGAGTACTAGTGACCTCTGAAACAAACCGGGGTTAGCCCCGATTTATGTACTTATATGTATGCTTCATGATTAATAAGATGGTTATCTTAAATACATCCTAGTTACTATTGAAAAATAGGTTACTAAGGTCGTTTATAAAAATAAACTATTTAAGTAACTTCGATCTGTTTTTTTAGGAAACTCTTTTCGTAAAAACCAAACTTATTTGAACACAAGATGTGTTTAACAAATCAGTATGTACGAGATCTATTCAGGATTTGAATAACAGGTTTATAAAGAAGTTTAAAAAAACTTAAACTCAGCACAACCAAGAATGAGATGAGGAGATGTAGAAAGATTATGTTCACGATGTTTTTTACGTGGTAAAACCTCACCAATTGAGGAAACATCCATGACTCACTCTACGGAGTAAAATGAAAAATCCACTAAAACAAATATATGAGTTACAAACTATATAACTAACATGCAAACAACTCAGACCTATATAAGTTTAGGAATGTACCCTCTGGTGTCCTTATAACTTCTCTGCAGTTCTAATTGTAGATGTAGTTCTCCCAGTTTGTTAACTTCTGATTTGTTCCAGCACTTTACGTCGACTCTTTGTTCACAAGATCTTATTACCAACACTTTTCGTGTTGTAGGGTGAAAGTGTTTGTGGAGGTGCTCTCTAACACATGCATGCACACACACACACTTATTAAGTACAAATAGTCGTAATAAATTACAGTAACACTATATGCTGTGATCTTTTCTTTTTCTTTCTTCTTACAAAATTTTGAATCTTATTTGACCTTTAAATCATTCCTAGAATCCACGGATACCTTTCTAGGAAGACAGATAAGGTCTTAATCAATCTCAGAATTTAGAAAAGTTTTTCGAGATTGAAAACCTCCAAGTGTGATTCCAACTAGGTCAAAGGTTTAGTTTTACAAGAACTAGAAACAGAAAGCATTTATTGTTGATTTCAAAGTCAGCAAACGTTTTATAGAAAATAATCAACAATATATTTCTAAAGATGAGAAATAAAGAATGAAACTAAGTGTAATGTAACATGAATAACTCAGATCTGAAATTTCTATGAAATCAGAAAGTAGATCTAAGTAAAAGTTTAAGTTGAAAACAAGATCTAACGAACAAGAGGTTACAGCAGAAATTACAAACTCAACTAAAACTCTCAATCACTCAAGAACACTCAGGGTAGTGTTTTGGATATGGAGTTTTGAAGAAGTGTTTAAGTTTGGATGGAAGAGGCTTTGACGAACAGGGTTAGGGTATCTAACTCTCTCTCTTCTCTTTGTTTTCTCTCTTCTCTCTCTTCTCTCTCTATTTCTTAGAAGAAATGAAAATGGCAAAAGTCTTCGAAGTCTGAGAATAGGGTTCTTTTATAGGGTGAAGAGAAGGTTCGAGAGACTGGATCAAAACCAAGGGCCAGGATTAAGTCAAGTTAAATTGACTTAGATCGAAGGGTTCTAAGAACGAGGTGCTTAAACGATACCTGATTGGTTTAAAGAGTTGTACTAGGATTCACCAAGACGACATGCAGATCATCGATAACCAATGATCCAAGGGTTAAAAACATACGCGTCTATAACTCAATAAAGAAACACAGTCACAGCCAATCAGATGAAGACAGGTGTTGGACAATAACAGGATATGAAACGCGCGTCCTAAAGTAATTAAAACCACACCCTAAAGTTTACTCCGCTTTAGGATTCTACCCAAGGTAACATTAGGCCAATATACCCAACAAATTATATTTACAAATTGACCACAAAACTTTTAAATCAAGTTTTAATTAAGAAAACCTTACTTAAAACATGTTTATAAAATCCCAAAAAAATTGTTAAAATATAAAATTAGGGATTTAAACACACTCAATATATATACACACATTATTATGCAGTATGATATGCAATAAACAAATTCTATTGTGTGTGAGTGTTGGCAATTTGTTCTTGATCACTACAAGATAGAGAGATGAAGTAGCAAACCAACTTCTGAGGTTCTTTGGTTTTTAGGGAGGACATAATTTTGTCACAATTTCCAAACTAGATGAGCACTTATACAATATAGACTCAAGTGAGTCAAAAGCATAAGGGCTTCAACTATAGCATAGACCTTGTATTTAATTGACGTCTCTTACTATATGGGAACTAGTGGGATTTAAATGGTATTGTTGGATACATGAATAAAATAAAATTACACCGGTAAGGGAGGGCACATTGGTTAATTTAATAATTATAAAATTATTATTTATACTCATGACTGATGGTTTCACTACTTAAGTGCATAGATGTTATCTGGTTGCGATGGGCCAAGTAGACCTATATTTTGTTAATTATTATATTATCTTATGGTCAAATATTACACATTTACACTCCTAATCCCCCTAATTTATGAACGCTTGAACAAGAAATGAGATTTGTAAATAAATATAACTTTTTGGATTAATTAATGCTGTTTAGAAAATATTTGAAAAAACAAATTGAAAAAAATCGAATAAAATTTGAACACATAAGGGTAAAAAAGTCATTTTCATGTTCTACTAATTTTATTGACCTAAATTTATGCTAAACAAGTTTACATTATTAATTTAAAAGTACCCAAAAGTTTTCATGAAAATCAGAGTAAAAATGATGGACCAAATATAAAATATTATAAAGTTAGGTGTTTAAGTAAAGTTTTTCATAATTGTTTACAGTCAGTTATACAATATATTGACTCCTCTTTTTTATTTTATGAGTTCTCCTCAAATTCGGTAAAAATTGGGACTCAAATGGAGCTCAGATAACACGTATATAAAAAGTGGGGACTCAAATAAAATTATTAAAGATTAGGGGTTAAATGGTAATTTTGTATATTTTATTAGCTCAAACTATGCTTATAGTCTTATTTTTTTATTTTTCGAAAATTGAAGATGATATGACAAAAGTTGGTGTTAAAAAGGAAATATCAAAGACAAAAGGCTCAAGGTCTAGTTACTCGAAAGGATATCATGGGATCAAAATACAAATACGAAGAACGAAGACAAAAATTGTCATTGAATTTTATTTAAAGGATCCATATTTAAGTATAAAATTGAAATAAAATTGGTTCCTTAATTGGGAGACCCACATCCTAAAAAAGAGCCCACTCGACCAACTATCCCACTTTACACACGTTTGGAACTATTTAACCATCATCCCTCATAAATCTCTATCGACCCCCTTTTATAAGAAGGGAACCACCTGATCAAAAAGAGACCGAGAACGTAATTTTAAAGAAAAAATTCATTTCTTTAACTCCCACCTATAGCTTTTCTCTTTTGAGTTTTTCTTAAATTTTTTGCCCTTTTCCACTAACAACAAAGGAGACCATTATTTCCTTTGCTTCTCTGGGTTAATATTGTTTTTCCAAATAAGTTTTTTTATCATTCATTTGTTTTGTTTTATAAGTCATAAACAATTGTTTGGTGAATATTAGCAATGAATGTTAGTTGTATTAATTTTCTATCATGGTGAATATTATTAATTAGTCTAAATTAGTTCATTTTAATTATAAAATTCTAGAATGTTGACTTTTATTACTTTGTTAATTAATCATATCATGTTAGGCCAATTCATTTATTAGGGGCTTCTGATTAATTAATGGTTGTGGATAATTGATATACCCTTTTATTAACTCATTAAATTTAATTTATTCTGAAATTTTTATCATGACCCAAACTTATAATAAATATGAAATTTGTCATGAACTTTTCATAACACATATGTGATTCATAGAAGAAAATATATATATTGTGTATTGGTTGTTTAATTCTCATAGGCTTGTTAATGATCATGTATATAATGATGTTTAAGGATTAAATTAGCAATACCCATAAAAGAGATGGAATTTAATATTTGACAAACTTCAGATTTATTTAATTATAAATATGGTGTTTATTACATAATTGCTATATAGTTAATTTATGAATTTTGAATAACTTTGAACCGACCCTTGAATTGATTAAATTTAAGTAACTCATATTTTCAAATTATGCAATTTATATAACCATTATGAACTCATTAGTGCCCAAATTTCCTAAAAAAATTTACAGTAGTTTAGAAATTCTCTCCATTATTCAAACACTTAAATATTTGACTAGTTTGTTAAGTTAGATTTTTTTAATTACTCATTTTTTTTTAGTTGTGGTTTTTTAATAATTAGAGTTACTTTGATAGTCTAGATTACATTATAATTGATTGATACATTTAGTTAGTAAAGGGAGAGTAGCCTAATCTGTGTCACATGGATATTACATGACAAATTGTGGAAGACCACGAATATATAGGGAGATAAGTCTAAATCTCGGAAGATCACACTGGCGGGTTAGACGACTAGTCCTTATATGACTCGAAATTACAATTAGGATAAAAATTAAGAGAGATAGAGGAGTAGGATAATTAATCTTATAAATAAGGGCGACCTCACCCATTATGAGGAGATTGATTGTAACTTTCACGTGGTGATTTGGACTCTCAACTAACAACCCTAGCATTCCAATCGCCATTGTTCATCCTAAATAATAAACCAGTCTCCCTCTTGGACATAGGAAGATCACTTCATTGAACCACATACATTTATTCTTCTTTATTCTTATCTTGCATTCATAATTATTTGGGGGGAAATATCTAATTATTACTTTTATTTTGGATCAATATCCTTTATAATTTGCCATCGTCTATGGGAAACTCAAAGTTCTCACCATTATCAAAGCCATGTAGCCCAACTACGATCATGGGTGAAAATTAGTCTCACCACATGCACGTGAGGAGTCACATCCATTCCGAGATACGTTTCATCAGGAGGGACCACACTCCTATTAGGATCCCTTCTTTGCCACGGCATTCTAGGTTCCGGGGAGATCTCCCAGGAGTCCAAGACCCACCTAACAATACTACACACCCTCGTTCAAGAGATCAAAAGGAAGAGCTTCTTCCTGTTTGGACAAAATTTACAAGGAAATATTGGATGATCGTAATAAGGAAATTACCTTCTTGAGAAGATAAATAACTCAGTAATCGAAAGATCATAGATGTAATTCTCGAACCCAGGAGCATCGCAGAAGAAGACCTCGCTCTCCAAGAAATCACGGTTCTTATTAAACTAAAAGGGCCTTTCATTTAAGGATCCCTCGTATGATGCACCATAACCAACAGCGTGATAGCCGCTCCCCTGGGAGAAATTCCATCAACCGAAGTCACCATGAGTTCCATCCCACTAAGTCAGTAGAAAGTAGCAAACCTACCCATCTAGAGGCACCGCTAAATAGAGTGAGGAGTGAAGAACTCTAGTGGCTCACCTAAAAAGAGTTTAAAGGAAGATTGACCCAAATCTGGCTCCAACTCCCAAGGACTGTAATACCCCGTATTTTTTGCTATATTTATTTTGGGATTAATTATTAAATGAGAATTTATTGGGAATTAATCCGGATAAAATACTAGCGAGATGTGAGTTGGTATTTGACTATATTGAGTATATATGATGTTATATTGAATGTTGAACTATGAAATTTGTCGTGAGATTGATATACGACAATTTGGTCATTTTATTGGGACACGTGTGACAGTCGCGTCAGGATATAATTATTTTAATTATAAAAGTGAATTTAAATTTTATTAATCGTATGGTCATTTTGAGTGCGCCAACGCATCAGGAAGGGTCGAGATAGTCAGAAAACACTAGCCGGGGGTGTAGTTTGGGTCTCGGGGTATTTTTAGGCCATACCGGCAATATAAAGGGTATTTTAGTAATTTCGTATTTTTAGGAATTAAAAATGACGAAAATTAGAGAAGTAAATCTGATGTGGGTTTGACCCACTAAGCCACTAACCAACCCATATTAACCCAACAAGCTACGGGGGTTGTTAGATTAGGTTTTCTAAGTTTCCCCAAAACAAACCCTAGCCACCATAGCCATTGGAGAAGAAGCTTGGAGAAAGAGAGAGAGAGAGGGAATTCTGCAGAAAGAGAGAGGAAATCAACACCAAATTCAGAGACAATCGAGGCAAGTGATTTAATTTCTTTTAATTCAGAGAATGTTTCCTCCATGTTAGATAATTTGAAGATTTACAATTGTTCTTTGAAGATAAATGAAAACCCATGTTGTTTGGACTTAGAACTTGAATATTGAGGACAAATTGCATGTAGAATCATATAGAGATGATTATTCTGGTATTAATATATGTTGGATGTAAGAAAAATGGATTTAGAATGGACTAATTGAGGACTTAAAAGTTTAGGGTTCATGTTCTTGAATAATTGGAGGAACAGTGTAGAGATTTGTAAATTGATGGATGTTAGGAGGAATTAATCCTTTAAAATGTGTTAGGATGTGACTATGGTATATTTAGGATTGATTAGAGACCTTAAAACAATCGTTGGGACTAATTTTAGAGGATATTTGAGGAGTAAAAATGGTGAAAAACGAGATTGGGAAAAATCTGGGCCGAAACTGGTCCCTCGTTAGAAGACCTTCCCAGGTCGTTCGAATGAGCTCGTTCGAACGAGCTTCTAACGAGTTGACCAGTCGCTTCTAACGAAAGGGAATTTCGTTCGATACTTCGTTCGAACGAGATCTCGTTAGAAGGTACAGTTCGTTCGAACGAACTGGAATCTCGTTCGAACAGCCTCGTTCGAACGAGACTTCTAACGAGTTGGCAGTTTAGGCCTTTTTGGCCTGTTTTGATTTTTGGAGTCCCGTAAACTTGTTCGAGGGTAGAGATAACATTCCTTTGATGAGGTATTGATAGATTTGGGACTTTTGGGTTATTATGAGGAGTAAATTATATACAAGTGATTTAAATCAATGGACTGTTTGGGTTGAGACGTGAGTGTCTACTACGACGTGAGAATAAATTATGGCGCGTATGATTATAAACCGGAATCGTATAAAGTGTGTAAATTATATATTGGTACTAGAATGAAAATAGTAATACAATTAAACTACGGGATTACTAAGATGTGTGTTTACTTAGTATTGGTATATGATTTGTGTGTATGACATACCTACCATACTTGCTATCACGGGAGGTTTGCGTTCGCTTAGGGCCCTCTAATCCTTGTGTTGCCCGGATTTAGACTGGTTACCTCGATGAACATAGGTCAGAGAAGGACTTATTGGTATGTTAATAAGTCTGCTGATCGTGGGAGCGCAGGTATATGCGTGACCCATGTGATGTGACTGTGTTCGCCTCCACTGTTTGTGATTTGTGTTATCTGAACTATTCCTGAGAGATTCGGAATATGTGATCCTTATGTACGTGATGTACCGAGATGGATAGCAGAGTATGTGTGCACCGCAGCTTAGTCTCGGGGTGCTTATATTGTATATTTATGTTGTGGGAAATATACGCTTATTAAACTGGAAATTTTCATATGGTATTGTGTGTAACTATGAAATAACATAGAGGGCTAATCTATAATGAGTGGTATTACTTTTATATGAGAACCTGAATTTACGTTAAGCTCCTATTTAATTGCGATAGTTATAATGTTAATGGGAACGGAGTAATAAGGGTAGAACCTATGGAAGTCTAGCTAGATATGATATCACTTAGCTAGTGGTTGTGTCATTTTAGGTTGGTACTTACGTTAGGAGTGCACAGTTAGACGAGAGGTGAGAATTTCATGTGAGTGCACGTCCTAACATGTACTTTGCATTTAATGTTTAAATGTTTTTAAAGCACTTGCAGGTTTTTAAAATATCTCTACATTCGGGCTCTGACCCGTTTGCTTTCAAATCTACTTTTTGTAAAACCATTTTAGGTGCCCAGCCACAAGGACACCAAGCATAGGATACTCATTCAGGTGACGAGCTGTAGCTGTTTGTGGAAGCTACAGGGATTTGCTTTTAGACGCTTCTATAAGTTGGATTCCGTATTCAGTATTCTTCAGTTTTAGGGCATGTTGCCCAGATCCATTAGCGTTACTTTTTCATTACAGTTTTCAGACTTTGGCATGTATTGATTCAGTATTTAATTACTTATTTTATATGTGGGATTTGTAGTGAGGAGTTTTTCCTCCAGACTTTATTTACGTTATGTGATGGTTATTCTATTTACTTCATTATGGTGAATGGTGTTATTATGCTTTATTACACTTGTTGCATGTTAATCAGGCTTTAATTAAAATTTGGCACTTACTTTTTAAATACTAGGTGGTTAGTAAAAATAAAAATGTTTTCGACAGTGACGCTATTAACTGAGCCAACTAGGCATTTTGATTTTATTTAATAAAGGAGTAGCTACCCGGTATTTAATTAGTCGGGGTGTCACAGGTGGTATCAGAGCATCAGGTTCTAGTGTCCTTTAGGATCTGTACGGCTATTATGTTTCCACTAAGTTTCTTTGATATAGAGCCCTATATTTTAGGACTGTTGTACTCTTTTTGTGTATGCTTCGTTCTTCAGCTATTTTAAGTTTATAAACAGTGAACTTATAAACTTTATTCTTATTTCAGATGCCTCCACGACGTGCACGACGAGTTCCCAGGGATGCAATGCCCGAACCCCAGCCCGCTCCAGTTCAGGGCATGATGAACGCCGCTGAGGTTGCAGCTATAGTAGCCCAAGCGGTAAATGCCGCAATTGCCGTTGTTCAGCAGGCACCACCTCAGGTGCCGGTTGTCGCGCCAGTACAGACAAATGCATTCCCGTCTACTTGGGAACGTGTACGTGACGATTTTCAGAAAGCGCATCCGCCAGAGTTTGCAGGTAGCTCAGATGTGGTAGTCTCGAGCCAGTGGAGGAAGGATATGCAGAGGCACTTGAGGATGTATGAGTGCACGGACGTTCAGAAGAAGGTTCTAGCTACTTTCAAGCTAGTTGGATCTGCACTGCAGTTGTGGGAGTCTATTACCACCGTGGAGGAGAGGGATACTCTCACTATTGAGGACTTTTGGGTGCGGTTCTACCGCAAGTACTTTCCGTCAGCTGTTCACACGTAAATGAGGAGGAAATTGATGAGTCTGAGGCAGGAGGGTAAGACTGTGGCCGAGTACGAGGCCGAGTTCACAAATCTGTTGAATATCGTTCCATATGAGATACCAACAGAGAAGAAGAAGATTGAGAAATTCACCGACGGGTTGACATGGAGGATTCGTCAGCATCTGTTAGGGAACCTTTCGTTGGCCACGTATTCTGATGTGGTTAACGCTGCTTTGTTACACTGCCAGGACCACCGCTTTCATATGGCTGAGGGCAAGAGGTCGGGAGAGTCTAGCCATCAGGGCAGGACTGAAGGACATGGTGCCGGTGGGGCACAATCTGTTCAGGGGCAGAGACATGGTGAGAAAGGTTTCCAACAGGGGGATCAGAAGAGGTTCCGATCAGGGAACTACAGACAGGGACAGGGAGGTTTTCGTCAGGGCCATCAGGGTCCAAACGGCCATCAGGGCCAACAGGGGAAGAATGGGCAGCAGTTTCAGCAGGGCCAGCAGGGCCAAGGGAGGAACGGTAACGGCCATCAAGGCCGGGGACCACAGGGGCAGAGAGGAGGGAACTTCCCAGGGAAGTGTTTTGTTTGTGGTAAGAATGGCCATAAACGACAGGATTGTCCTGATAGGGGCAGGGCCCCACAGCAGCAGCAGCAGGGTGCTCGCCAGGAGCCGCAGAGGCCTATGTTTCTCGCCGCTCTCCCCGCACCACCACAGATGGAAGCATTACCACCCATTCCAGCGGTCCCAGTTCAGCAGGGGAAACTACAGTATGGACCTGTCTACAACGTCCACCAGGCAACAGTTGCACAGGCACGGCCTGCGATTCAGGGTACGTTTCCTATCCATGGCAATATGGGTCGGATATTATTTGATACGGGGGCCACACATTATTTTATAGCTACACACTTCGCGAAAGCCTTAGGATTGTTAGCTACGGCAGAGAGCACAGTGACGTGTGTCGACTCACCATTGGGGAGTGGGTCACTTATATTCTTTATATGCCGGGGAGTGGGGGTCGAGATTGGTGGTTTGGTATTACCTGCAGACATGTTGGTATTAGATATGCATGTTCACGATGTGATTATCGGTATGGATTGGCTCGTAGCTTATAGGGCCATGATTGATTGCTTCAGCGGGAGCATTGTTTTTGCCATTCCGGGGCAAGAGATGTTCGTAGTGGCGATGCCTCGCCCAGAGGGAGGATCGACCGCTCATTTGTATTACATAGAGGAGGATACCTCTAAGGAGGTTGTGATTCCTTTAGATTCGATCCCGGTTGTCAGGGAGTATTCGGATGTGTTTCAGTAGATACCAGGCCTACCCCCCAGTCGAGAGATAGACTTTGTTATAGACCTATTTCCAGATACGAGGCCTATAGCACGCGCACCGTACCGTATGGCTCCGGCAGAGATGCGAGAGCTACGAGATCAGATAGAGCAGCTGTTAGGTCAGGGCTTTATTCGCAGGAGTACCTCACCCTGGGGCGCTCCAGTTTTGTTTGTGAAGAAGAGGGAAGGTTCACTGAGATTGTGTGTGGACTACCGGGAGTTGAACAAGGTCACGATACGGAATAAGTATCCGTTTCCCCGAATCGATGACCTATTTGATCAGTTGAGAGGAGCTTCTTTCTTCTCGAAGATTGATTTGAGATCGGTATACCATCAGTTGCGTATTAGGGAGGAGGATGTCTCGAAGACTGCGTTCTTGTCGAGATATGGTTCTTACGAGTTTCGGGTTATGCCTTTTGGTTTGACCAACGCTCCAGCAGTGTTTATGGACTTGATGAAAAGAGTGTTCAGGGATTTCCTAGATCAGTTTGTCATTGTCTTCATTGATGACATTCTGGTTTACTCCCAGACAGAGGAGGAGCACGCCGAGCATTTGAGGCAGGTTTTGCAGACACTTCGTCAGAACGAGTTGTATGCAAAATATGAGAAATGCGGGTTTTGGCTGAAGGAGGTCCAGTTTTTGGGACACATTATTTCCGACCGGGGGATATCTGTTGATCCGGGGAAGGTATCCGCGGTGAGGGAGTGGGGACAGCCCACGACACCAACGTAGATTCGTAGTTCTTTGGGTCTAGCAGGATACTACAGGAGGTTCATTCGGGGATTTTCGAAGATAGCGGGTCCTTTGACACATCTGACTCGTAAGGGTGTGCCAGTCATCTGGAGTGATGCTTGTCAGTTGGCATTTGATGATTTAAAGGAAAAATTGACCTCAGCACCTGTGTTAGCATTATCGAGATCGGGAGTTGAGTATTTGGTATACACCGATGCATCTTTGCAAGGGCTTGGAGGTGTATTGCAGCAGGAGAGATAGGCCATAGCTTATGCTTCCCGTAAGCTTAAGACTCACGAGAGTAATTACCCCACGCATGATTTGGAGTTGGCAGCAGTGGTATTTGCCCTACGGATTTGGAGGCACTATCTTTTGGGGGAGAAGTTCCAACTGTTCACGGACCACAAGTCCCTACAATACCTGTTCACGCAGAAAGAGTTGAATATGCGGCAGCGTAGGTGGCTCGAGTTTGTGAAAGATTACCAGTTCGATATCCAGTATCATCCAGGTAAGGCTAATGTGGTAGCAGACGCGTTGAGCCGTAGGCCAGCAGATGAGGTGGCAGAGGTGTGGAAGGCAAAGTGGAAGGAGTTGGGACACCAGGATGCGATGGCCCGATCTTTCATGTATGTGATGATCATTACACCGCAGATTGTCACGAAGGTAGTATGGGCACAGGCTAATGACTCGTTCTGTCAAGAGCAGATAGTTCGATTACTAGCAGAGGGAGCCGAGTCCTATACCGTTAGCTCAGACGGGGGTTTACGCTTCAATGGGAGATTAGTGGTTCCGGAAGAGGAGGAATTGTGACACGAGGTGATGGCAGAGTCGCATGGCTCACGGTTCGCGGTACATCTCGGAGGGGACAAAATGTACCAAGACATGAGACGCCAGTATTGGTGGAGCGGTATGAAGAGAGATATCGCTGAGTTTGTTTCGAAATGTGCCACTTGTCAGCTTGTAAAAGTGGATCATCAGAGACCGGCAGGACTGCTACAGCCGTTGGAAGTCCCGGTGTGGATGTGGGAGAGCATATCCATGGACTTTATCACGGGGTTGCCTACGTCGCAGAGGGGTCACGACTCCGTTTGGGTAATTGTGGACAGGTTGTCCAAAGTCGCTCACTTTTTACCCATAAGGACTGACTACACTACGGGACAGTATGCTCAGCTCTTCATTTCATAGGTTGTGAGAATTCACGGTGTACCCCTAAATATCGTGTCTGACAGAGACAAGATATTTATTTCGAGGTTTTAGGAGAGTTTCTAGGAGGCCATGGGCACGGAATTGCGGTTGAGTACGGCTTATCATCCGCAGACCGATGGGCAGACCGAGCGCACAAATCAGTTGTTGGAGGACATGCTACGCATGTACATTATTGACTTTGGGGGTGGATGGGAGCAGTACCTTCCACTGGTAGAGTTTGCTTACAACAACTCTTATCAGTTCACTATTGGCATGGCTCTGTTTGAAGCATTGTACGGTAGGCCTTGTCGTTCCCCAGCATGTTGGTTAGAGGTGGGGGACAACAAACTACTTGGGCCGGAAGTGATTCAGGATACTTCGGCAAGGATTGAGTTGATTCGGAGTCGCATTCGGGTATCTCAAGACAGGCAGAAGAGTTATGCTGATCCGAAGAGATTTTTCAGGGAGTTCCAAGTGGGGGACCAGGTTTTGCTCAGAGTATCTCCTATGAAGGGGATTATGCATTTTAGGAAGAAGGGGAAATTAGCACCGAGGTATGTGGGGCCGTTTCCTATTATTGAGCGGATCGGACCAGTTGCGTATAGACTTGGATTACCGGAGCATTTGCATCGAATTCACAATGTGTTCCATATTTCCTCGCTAAGGAAATACCTTAGAGATAATTTGGCTCATTCTTAAATTGATGTGGAGGACATCGATCTCCAGCCAGATAGCTCCTACGAGGAGGGGCCGATTGCTATTTTGGACCGAAGTGAGAGGAAGCTGCGGTCAAAGATAGTTCCATTAGTGCGTGTTCAGTGGCAACATCACAATGTCGAGGAGTCCACATGGGAGCGCGAAGATGAGATGCGCGAACGTTATCCAGAGTTGTTTTTAGCAGGTACTTTCTAGTTTCGAATTTCGGGACGAAATTCAGTTATTAGGGGGGAAGTATGTAATACCCCGTATTTTTGGCTATATTTATTTTGGGATTAATTATTAAATGAGAATTTATTGGGAATTAATCCGGATAAAATACTAGCGAGATGTGAATTGATATTTGACTATATTGAGTATATATGATGTTATATTGAATGTTGAACTATGAAATTTGTCGTGAGATTGATATACGACAATTTGGTCATTTTATTGGGACGCGTGTGACAGTTGCGTCAGGATATAATTATTTTCATTATAAAAGTGAATTTAAATTCTATTAATCGTATGGTCGTTTTGAGTGCGCCAACGCGTCCGGAAGGGTCGATATAGTCAGAAAACACTAGCCGGGGGTGTAGTTTGGGTCCCGGGATATTTTTAGGCCATACCGGCAATATAAAGGGTATTTTAGTAATTTCGTATTTTTAGGAATTAAAAATGACGAAAATTAGAGAAGTAAATCTGATGTGGGTTTGACCCACTAAGCCACTAACCAACCCATATTAACCCAACAAGCTACGGGGGTTGTTAGATTAGGTTTTCTAAGTTTCCCCAAAACAAACCCTAGCCACCATAGCCATTGGAGAAGAAGATTAGAGAAAGAGAGAGAGAGGGAATTCTGCAGAAAGAGAGAGGAAATCAACACCAAATTCAGAGACAATCGAGGCAAGTGATTTAATTTCTTTTAATTCAGATAATGTTTCCTCCATGTTAGATAATTTGAAGATTTACAATTGTTCTTGGAAGATAAATGAAAACCCATGTTGTTTTGACTTAGAACTTGAATATTGAGGACAAATTGCATGTAGAATCATATAGAGATGATTATTCTGGTATTAATATATGTTGGATGTAAGAAAAATGGATTTATAATGGACTAATTGAGGACTTAAAAGTTTAGGGTTCATGTTCTTGAATAATTGGAGGAAAAGTGTAGAGATTTGTAAATTGATGGATGTTAGGAGGAATTAATCCTTTAAAACGTGTTAGGATGTGACTATGGTATATTTAGGATTGATTAGAGACCTTAAAACAATCGTTGGGACTAATTTTAGAGGATTTTTGAGGAGTAAAAATGGTGAAAAACGAGATTGGGAAAAATTTGGGCCGAAACTGGTCCCTCGTTAGAAGACCTTCCCAGGTCGTTCGAACGAGCTCGTTCGAACGAGCTTCTAACGAGTTGACCAGTCGCTTCTAACGAAAGGGAATTTTGTTCGATACTTCGTTCGAACGAGATCTCGTTAGAAGGTACAGTTCGTTCGAACGAACTGGAATCTCGTTCGAACAGCCTCGTTCGAATGAGACTTCTAACGAGTTGGCAGTTTAACCCTTTTTGGCCTGTTTTGATTTTTGGAGTCCCGTAAACTTGTTCGAGGGTAGAGATAACATTCCTTTGATGAGGTATTGATAGATTTGGGACTTTTGGGTTATTATGAGGAGTAAATTATATACAAGTGATTTAAATCAATGGACTGTTTGGGTTGAGACGTGAGTGTCTACTACGACGTGAGAATAAATTATGGCGCGTATGATTATAAATCGGAATTGTATAAAGTGTGTAAATTATATATTGGTACTAGAATGAAAATAGTACTACAATTAAACTACGGGATTACTAAGATGTGTGTTTACTTAGTATTGGTATATGATTTGTGTGTATGACATACCTACCATACTTGTTATCACGGGAGGTTTGCGTTCGCTTAGGGCCCTCTAATCCTTGTGTTGCCCGAATTTAGACTGGTTACCTCGATGAACATAGGTCAGAGAAGGACTTATTGGTATGTTAATAAGTCTTCTGATCGTGGGAGCGCAGGTATATGCGTGACCCATGTGATGTGACTGTGTTCGCCTCCACTGTTTGTGATTTGTGTTATCTGAACTATTCCTGAGAGATTAGGAATATGTGATCCTTATGTACGTGATGTACCGAGATGGATAGCAGAGTATGTGTGCACCGCAGCTTAGTCTCGGGGTGCTTATATTGTATATTTATGTTGTGGGAAATATACGCTTAATAAACTGGAAATTTTCATATGGTATTGTGTGTAACTATGAAATAACATAGAGGGCTAATCTATAATGAGTGGTATTACTTTTATATGAGAACCTGAATTTACGTTAAGCTCCTATTTAATTGCGATCGTTATAATGTTAATGGGAACGGAGTAATAAGGGTAGAACCTATGGAAGTCTAGCTAGATATGATATCACTTAGCTAGTGGTTGTGTCATTTTAGGTTGGTACTTACGTTAGGAGTGCACAGTTAGACGAGAGGTGAGAATTTCATGTGAGTGCACGTCCTAACATGTACTTTGCATTTAATGTTTAAATGTTTTTAAAGCACTTGCAGGTTTTTAAAATATCTCTACATTCGGGCTCTGACCCGTTTGCTTTCAAATCTACTTTTTGTAAAATCATTTTAGGTGCCCATCCACAAGGACACCAAGCATAGGATACTCATTCAGGTGACGAGTTGTAGCTGCTTGTGGAAGCTACAGGGATTTTCTTTTAGACGCTTCTATCAGTTGGATTCCGTATTCAGTATTCTTCAGTTTTAGGGCATGTTGCCCAGATCCATTAGCGTTACTTTTTCATTACAGTTTTCAGACTTTGGCATGTATTGATTCAGTATTTAATTACTTATTTTAGATGTGGGATTTGTAGTGAGGAGTTTTTCCTCCAGACTTTATTTACGTTATGTGATGGTTATTCTATTTACTTCATTATGGTGAATGGTGTTATTATGCTTTATTACACTTGTTGCATGTTAATCAGACTTTAATTCAAATTTGACACTTACTTTTTAAATACTAGGTGGTTAGTAAAAATAAAAATGTTTTCGACAGTGATGCTATTAACTGAGCCAACTAGGCATTTTGATTTTATTTAATAAAGGAGTAGCTACCCGGTATTTAATTAGTCGGGGTGTCATGGGTGGTATCAGAGCATCAGGTTCTAGTGTCCTTTAGGATCTGTACGGCTATTATGTTTCCACTAAGTTTCTTTGATATAGAGCCCTATATTTTAGGACTGTTGTACTCTTTTTGTGTATGCTTCGTTCTTCAGCTATCAAGGAAGCTCTTTGAATTTCATGTTTGTGGAAGTGATCTATAAGATAATATTCATCATCAAAGACATTGATACTAACGTAGGACCACTAATTGGTATTAATAGAGATATAGAGACCCCTTGGGGAAGATCAAGCTACAAGTCAAGGTTAGTTCATCCAATAAGGAGGTCGAGCTCCACATCATCAATTAAAATTCACCTTACAATGCCATAATGGGAAGAGGATGACTTTACAATATGAAAGTTGACCCTTCTTCCCTTAGCCAAAAACTCAAGTTCTTGAACGACTAGAGTTTGGTGGAGACTATGGGAGATCAAATAGCATCGCATAGTTGCTTCGTGTCATCCATCAAAGTAAGGCATAATCAGTGAAAGAAGATCCAAGATGGTGATGATTCATATGACGTTCATCCTAAGTAACAACAAATGTACATTCGATCAGGGATAGAACAAACTCTTAGCAACCAAATGGAATTTAGTCGAGGATGGAAGAAACTCGATTAACTCCTACCAAATGCATGATGGAGGAACTCATATTTTGTTCCTCTAGATTCATCACATCCTTATAAGACATTCCTCATCGGATCAGAGTTACCCAAGGATGAAGCAAATCAACTCATTCATTTCCTCAGAACTAATGCAAATGTCTTTGCATGGAAATCGTGTAAACTTTTATGGATAGACTCGTCGATCACATATCATCAACTGCACGTATATCTGACTGTCAAGACAGCCAAGAAAAAGCTAGGGAATTACGTCCTAGAGAAGGTAAAAGTTATTGAGACAGAAGTTAATAACCTACTTCAGGTCGGCACCAACAAAGAAGTTCAATTCCAAGACTAGATTTCCAGTACTATTGTTGTCCGGGAAAAGAGGGAAAAGTGGAGAGTATATATAGACTTCATCGACCTCAATAAGAACTTCCCAAAAGATAGTTTTCCATTATCATAGATAAATCAACTCGTGGATTCCATAATTGAACATCAACATTTGAGCTTCATGGATGCATACTCCGGCTACCACCAACTACCTCTGTTTGGCCAAGATCAAGAAAAGACCTCATTCATCACAACCTTAGGACTTTACTTCTACAAAGTAATGCCTCTCGATTTGAAGAATTTAGGATCAACCTATTAGCATCTTGTGACCAAAATGTTTAAGAAAAATATCGACTCTACCATGGAGGTGTACATTTACGATATGCTTATAAAAAATTAGCATGTAAGTAGTCGATCATATGATAGACCTTATGAAGACCTTTAAAATCCTCAAAAATACAAGATGAAACTCAACGCCTCAAAATGCATCTTCAGAGTTAGATCTGATAATTTTCTTGGATATTTGGTAACCTAGAGGGATATAGAGGTGATTTCGAATCAAATCAAGTCTTGATAAGATATCAGGGGGCCAATTACTATCAGAGATATCCAAGTCATCATTAAAATGCTAACCACTCTGAATCACTTTATTTTAAGGTCCTCGAACAAGTGTCAGCCATTCTTCCAGGCATTAAAAAAGGCAATCCTTAACATCTGGATAGATGAGTGCAATCAAGACTTGAAAGGAATTTGATAGTACTTGAGATATCTCCCCTTATTGTTAACCCCTAAAAGATGGGGAAGATCAGTGTTGTCCTTAGCCGTCTCAATGCATGCGACCGATGCTGCGCTAGTTATCTTAAATCATATAGATCAATGGTTGATTTACTACATTAGTTATACTCTCCTTGAAGAAAACATTAGGTGAATGCTAATTGAGAAACTAGTTCTTACGTTGGTAATTGAACCGAAAATCTAAGGCACTACTTTGATTCTCATTTCATTATTGTTTGAAAGATGCACTAAAAAAGTTAACCTCTCAAATAGAATGACCAAGTGGTCCATGAATCTAGCATAATTTGACATTAGGTATGTACCCAGAACAACAATCATGGCTCAAGTCTTTGTAGACTTCGTAATAGCATTTTTAATATCATCAAGAGGTGAGGATGAGGAGTCAAATATCATTCAAGAATCATTAGTAATCGGTGAGAATAATCAAACTTGGAAACTCCACGATAGTGCATCAAATGAGAGGGGCATATGAGTTGGGATAGTCTTTATGACACCGCAACACGACCTTATCAAACAAGCCATTACATTTGAATTCAAAGGTTCAAATAATGAGGTAGAATATGAGGCCATGGTACATGGTGTTAGGGTCAAGGTCATAGAATTTTAGGTCAGTGACTTGATGCTAAGAAAGATCCTACCTGCAGCCAAGAAGCCATCAAATGGGAAACTTGCACCGAAGTGGAAGGGACCCTACTGAGTAGTCTCAAAGGGGGGCGTAGGATAATATCATTTAGGAGAATTAGATGGAAGAGTATTTCCAAGGTCATGAAATTCCATGAACCTTAAAAAGTTTTATCATTATATAAGAAGTCAAAGACATTTTTTATTTCTTTATGCATATTAAAACGATTGATAGTTAGTCATTTAAATTATTCGAACTTATTGTCTCAAATATTTTTTCTAAAAAAACCCACTCATGTAGTGGTTAAACTGGTAAGAAATGTCTATCACCTAGGAATCTGGAAATAGCCCACATAAGAATTGCATGGTACGACTTAGACGTGAGTTCGTCGCCTATATTTGGCACCAAACCCCACTTGAAAAGTGGTATGATCTAAAGTATATCAACCTAGAAGAGGCAAAACCCATGTAAGAACTGTGTGGTACAATTCAGATGTGAGTTGGTTGCCTACATTTGGATCCAAAACCCATTTCAAAAGTGATAGGATCTAGAGTAGATCCACTTAAAAGAGGAAAAAACCCACACAAGAACAATGTGGTGCAATTCAGGCAAGAGTTGGTCGCCTACATTTGGTACCAAAATCCACTTGATAAGTGGTATGGTCTAAAGTAGAGTGGCTTAGAAAAGGAGAAAATCCATGAAAGAACTAAATGGTATGACCTAAAACATAAGTTGATCATCCACGTCTGACACTAAACCCACCTAAAAGAAGTGGTATGGCCCCGTATAGTAATGGATGCCTAAAATTGGGCATATCACTTACTTATGGTCGGCCTAGAATTTGTCATTTATTTATGGTAGGACTGAGATCAGTCATATCACTGACCACTTATCATCGACCTCAAATGAGCATAAAATTGAATACATCGACCAGGTCTACCACTAAACCTCAAAATAATGTTCCACTTAATATAGTCCGAGCTCAACAACCTGGCCTAAAATAATCAAAGATGGATCACATTGAAGTGATATGGGCCGAGTATGGTGATTTTTTGTAAACGTACTATTTGTGTTTCTATTTAGGGAGAAGAAATCCTAAAAAACAAATAACACTTAAAAAAGGCCAAGCATGATCTCAAAGAAAAAAATTATAATGCCACAATTAAAAAAATAAATATTCTGTCTATATTTCTAGAATTATACAAATGCACAACAAGACATCAAGTAAAATGAGAACATGATTTTTCATGAATAAATAAAAATGTCCATAGGCCTACACAAGAGTGATCACGAAGGGTCAAAATGGAAATTACATAAAACAAAGGGAGAAAAAAGTAAGGATTGAAGGTTGTTTCCCCAAGATCGTCCACATCAGGTAGTACGGATTAATCATCAACGACTTCAAAAACCTAAGTTATTGGAGGATCATATGTGCCCTCCCCCCCCCCCCCCCCTAAAGAACAACAACAACAGGTGGGGCAGATTGATTAGCGAAAAATTGGGTTGTTTGGAGGATCTGCAACAAAGGGGATCTACCATAGGGACACTCTCCAAGGGATTCACCAAGGATAGGTGATAGGCATAGTATGGATCAACCTCATAAATATTTCCTCTCTACAGATCGATCACCCAACCCTTGTTAAAATCAACAGAATCACAATATACCAATTGTAAGGAGATCTCTTGGACCATTACCTAACATCCTTCATTGTAAGCCTTATCAAGATCATCCGTACGATATTGCTCCATTGTGAATTTGTGCTGCTAGAGGATTAGCTTTTGAAGGGCCTTCCGTTGAAAGTAGCTCTTCATATTATACAGTTCGATGTCCACTATACTGAACCCATTTTGAGTTCGCTCGACTTCCTCCATCACTTTTGTCTCAGCATCCTCCTCAAAGTTTAATTACTTATTGAGGTCATCCAAATCTTTGCATTGGGTGATGAGATGGACCTTTAAGGTATTATTGGACTTTTTTAGTTGATCATTTCTCTTTCGGTAGAGATCAACTCGATTGGCAAGTTCCTAATAGCCTTGCATACTCTATGCGAAAAAGTGGAAAAAAGTTAATAATAAATTTTGGCAAAATAAAAAGGTATGTTATTTATGAAGATAGTGTTTCGCAAACCTTCGCTATGAAGCCTCTCAAAAGTGAAGCCCCTCGAATCAATCATGTCAGATGGCATCATCATCGCCTGAACAATAGAGTACACAACCTCAAAATACCTATGGGCCGAATCGACCTCAATTGGTAGATTTTTTCCATTAATAAAGTAGATCTCCCAAGGGAGAGCCCGATTCCCTTGGGGGAGTTATTGACTATTCCATTTGTCGCTATTAAGTTTCATTGATTGTCATGGGTCAACTGGAAATTGTAGTTGAGGAAAGCAGAGCACCTATCTAGTTCTTGTTTATCCTTCTTTTCTAAGTTTGTTTAGCCTCTTAACGTTGATGTTCCAGTTCTTGGGCCTCCTTTGCCATGAGGGTGATTAATTTCTTATTCCTTTCAGTAGTATTTTGTTTGGCATAGTTGTTAACGTTTTTTTATTTTCTAAGCTTATCTCTAGAAGCCTCATAGATGAACCAGCCTCCTATATCTACTTGACATATCATCCAAGTCATAAGGAACTTGAGGGAATAATAAATCTTATAAATAGAGGTTTTCTTTTGCTTTAACTTCCTCCCAAGTACGACTAAAGATGTTGGCGTCGTAGGTAAAGAGTGGGTTAAGATCATCTAGGAATAATTTAATGTCTTCTATAACTTCCTCTTCCCGGTCAAAATTGAAGTCAGTTGAAATGGCATATTAGGAGGATTTCAACAAGTAAACACCCATTGATGTATCACTAGGGGTGGAGATGACAGCTCGAATGGAGTCATCGCCAACCATTAAATAATTGATGACTAAAAACATCAAGAATGACTGTGAATTTTTTATCGACTAAACGGTCAAGATGTAGTAGGGCAAAAAAAATCTCACCCTCCAATTTGGACGAACACCCCCTAGGTTTTCACGCTTTTAAACTTTCTCCAAATCTTCAAGGTTAACTTCATAGTTAGATTGTTTCGTATTTAAAAAATAATACACAGAAAAATTAGTCAGTCAGTAAAAATATTTAAGTACTTAGGAAGAATCAAAACAACTAGACGACCTACCTGGTACCCTCTTCGTGGAAAGAACCCTGAGGCTGTCCTAGTTTTTGCCATATAATTCCCTAGAGAACACAAGGATACTTCTATCGGTATCCTTTTATTATTAGAGAAAATATGTAACCAGTTTGCAATACTTTTCCCTGGCCTGGAAATGGTATACATATGATCTTAAGGAAGAGCTCAAGTCATAAAAATACCTAGTCTCATCTAGACCTATGTTTGTCCCACAAATTTGGTTAGTGTCTACTGTACCCATCAAAATTCGATAGAAGTTACCATTTTCTTGAGCTAGGAGTATTTTATAATAGCAAAGTATTCTCACCAGCAATGGGTGAAGGGGAAAATGAACACCCGTTCTAATATGGCAACCATCATAAAGCTACCTCACCAGAGGGAAGATCTATGATATCCTTTTCCTACGAGGATAATTTTATGCTGATACAACAAAGGATTCCATATTTTTCACAAAATTACCAAAAGTTATCAGTTACGCGTGCCTCATACTTTCTATAATGTCTAGACTTGTTGAAATGAAGAAGAAGAAAAATAAAAAGAAAAGGAAAAATCCTTTCGGTAGCTAGAGAGAGAGTGTTTAAAAAACCTCTATAAACGCTTGAATGATAAGGTATAAAGCTTTGGGGGCCTTATACATTCTTCTTCTAGTCAAATTAACTGCCCCTATCATTTGGGATAGACAACCACGCATTCACACTCCATAATTACCTAGGAACGTGATGCTAGGTCACATGGCCCAAGGGTTGAAGTACATACAAAATGATTCCCACAACAATGATTGAAACCCCATCGTGTGGCCCAAGGAATAGGCACGTATGATCTTGAGGAATATGTAAAATTAATTATTTTATTAACACGTGGCCAACAACTTAACTATAAGGTCAAGTTGCACAGTATGTTGGACAGTCACCTCAACCTTTAGGGAAATTGAAGGGATAATAGTCGAATCTGTGTCACGTGGATATCATATGATAAATTCTAGATGACCACGAGTATATAAGGAGATAAATCCAAATCTCAGAAGATCACACTAGCGATTTGGAAGACCAGTCCTTATAGGACCCAAACTTACAATTAATATAATAAAGAAGAGACCTATAGGCGGATCCTTAAGCTTATAAATAAGGGCTACCTTACCCGTTATGAGGAGATTGATTGTAACTTGAACGTGATCGCAACCTTATGACTCCAGCTACCATTATTCTTCTTGACTAATAAATAAGTCTCCCTCTCTTCCTCATGGACATAGGCATATTTCTTTGTTGAACCACGTATATCTAGTCTTCTCTGCTATTTTGTTTCGTTTATAATTATTTAGGGGCCATTGTATAATTATTTCTTTTATTTTGAGTCAATATCCCCTACAGGATGTTTAGTTAAATTTCACTTTAGGTTAAATTTTAAATAGTTAGTAAGAATTAAAGTCATTAAAATCAAACATATCATCTTTAATATTTTCATTAGTTTTAGACTATCCCAAAGATAATTTTTCTAAATACATAATTTCCATAGTCCGTAGTTTACATAGAGTATGTCATATACCGCTACAACCATCGAGCGAAGCTCACGATCATTTGTTTAAGGAAACGGATCCGAATTTCAAGTATCTTCAACATATGCGCGACGTGAGGTATAATTTCATATAGAATGTGTTTAAGTTTCGTAAATGCTTTACTTTAGAATTGGGATACTTTTCGAAACTGTTTTCTAACAAAATGAGGCAATTTTTCTAATTTAAAATAATTTTTCAAGACTTGTAGGCGAGACTTTCAAAATAATATTTTTTCTCTTCTGTCATTCAAATGGCATTGACATGTCATTCAAACAACTGCTTCTAACGACATCACATGTCGTTTAAAGGGTCGTGCGAAGGGTTGTTTCTTTACTATTTCAAACGACCACTTACTATTATGCAATTTTAACGGTCATTTCTTAGTTCATTAGTAATGACATCTCATATTGTTCAAACGACATGAAAATGTCTTTCGAACAACTTCTAACGACATGCGCCGCCTCAAAATTTTTGTTCAACTATAAATACATGTTTTGAAGACTTTTTTCAATAAGATTTTTGATACACGAAAACTGCTTTTTGGAAGATTTTTATTCTTTATCTTTTAAGGTTAAAAACCTAGTTTTTGATTCACCAAAACATCCCAATTCTTTTGTGAAACATTTGTGGAACCCAAAAAACTTCTTGGAAGTTTATCTTTGTGGAGTGTCAAGTTTACTGCTGGATTGGTAGTTCTTACGGGAGATGGTTGCTAACGACTGTGGTCATTGAGGTTCTCAAGGGGATATTTGATGGTTACTGGGTCTCAGTCTACGTGGATTTATTGAGGTAAATTCATTGCAGATTTTGCTGTGTAATTATAAGTTGCGATTTGCATTATATAGTGAAAATTAAAGCTCTCGATTTGTGATTGTTTGATTTGAATATTTGATTTATATCACATAGATGCATTATTAGGGTTTAATTAATTTGGATCAAAGATTGACTCTAATTAAATAACTTTAAAATTGGAAATTTTTTAATCACATAAAGAATCGATATCACGCATTCTCAAATTGGTATCAGAGCAGGTTACTCTAATTTATTGAATAATTCTTTTTTCCCAATTTTTTTGTGATATCGATTTTTTGAAAAATCAAATTTTGAAAAATTTTGCAATTTTTTCAATGGAGAACTTATATAATCGGTTGCCCGTCTTTGATGGCACGAATTATGCCTATTGGAAAGTTCGCATGAAATCTGGTTTAAAAGTAATTGATGAATGTGTCTGGATTGTTTGTCAAAAAGGATGGACTCCTCCCACTGTCACCGTTGAAGTTATGTTCAATCCAAAACCTGTGTCTGATTGGACCGATGATGATTATACATGGAGTAACTTTAACTCTCGTGGCCTTAGCGCTATTTCTGGAGTCGTCACCCCTGACGAGTTTCATTGTATTATAACGTGAACCACGTCTAAAAAGGCATAGGATATCCTAAAATTGACACATGAGGGTACCAACATGGTTAAGGCATCTAAGTTACAAAATTTGACCACCCAGTTTGAGACTATAGACACGAGTCTTATGCTAGATTGTTGGACATAGTCAACATGAGTTTTAATTTGTGTGAGAAAATTGAGGACACAAGGGTTGTTAAAAATATTTTGAGGTCAGCCCCATCCTGTTTTGTTCCTAAGGTCACTGTTTTAAATTCATTGGGAATATTAGATACACTTAAGTTAGAAAAACTCGTAGGAGACCTTCAAACTTATGAGATCGACATGTTTCACATAACCATTAATCCTAAGGATAAAGGGATTGCTCTTAAAGAAAAATTTTGAAAAAGTGAGGAAGTGTCTAGGAAGAAAGAGAAAAAGAAGAAAGAGAGATTTTGTAAGTCTGAGTCTGAGAGAGAGTTTGATTTTGAAGATGTGGCCATATTTGCTAAAAAAATTAAAAAGTTTCTCAAATCTCCCAAAGAAAATTCTTCCAATAAAAGGATGTTTGAGGAAAATAAAAAAGAAAGAAGAGGCCAATGAGATCAATGGGTTTGAGAAAGAGGATGAGGTGAGATGTTTATGTAAGAGGCCAAAGGGCATAAAGCTTTTAAATGTCCCACTATTATAAAGGGGTTACTATGCCAGCCAATCTTAGCGATAGGGACGAGGAGGTGAATTATTTTGGGGATGAATCATCACATTATGAACTCATCAGTGCCTAATTTCCTAAAAAAATTATAAAATAGTTTAGAAATGCACTCCATTATTCAAACACTTAAATATTTGCACCTCCTTTGTCAAGATGGATTTTTTTAATTATTCACTTCACTTATTCATGTTTCTTTATAATAATCTTGACTTTGATAGTTTAGATTACATTATATTTGGTTAATACATTTAAATAGTTTAGTTAAATTGCATTTTATGTTAAATTTTAAATAGTTAGTAAGAATTAAAGTTATTAAAGTGAACCATATCATCTTTACTAATTTTTTTAGTTTTGGACTATTCTGAAGCCAATTTTAAAAAAATTATAAGTTTTTGAATAAAAACAAACATTCCGCAGGGGTTTGGCGCTCGATCTTACTGAATATGATTACTTACATAATCACCTATACTTGGTTGTATAAAAGCACACATTTCAAATCGTATCATAGGCCATACCCTCCGTGTTGTTTCATGTGCTCTAGTGTACCATACTTAGTTTCCTCATTCGAGCATGCAGTCTTACATTCTCTTCACCACCAAGTTTTGGAGATATATGTGTTGAACCTATTTTTCATGTTATTTCTTTTATGCCGAGAGATGTGAGGTTTATTTTATGCAAACATTTTTACTCTATTTTGAAGACTGTACGGTTGAGAGATTTGGCATGTATTAATTATTATTATTATTATTATTATTATTATTATTATTATTGTTATTGTTGTTATGTATTATATACAGTGGTGGTAATTGATTTTATCTATATGATATGATCATTTTAGGTTTTCCCATGTCCTACTCTATCTCGATTTATCCTTATACATTGTTTCATGTTTAATACAAAGGATAATATATAATTGTTTTATCAACCTGTATAGTTTTAACAAATGGAATTGTTCAACCTAATTCTAGAAACATATGGGGTGTCACAATTGGTATACAAGAATGGTCCTAGGCAATATAGGTTACATAGGTCCATTCTAAAAAAAATTCATAACATTTTTTAGCACGTTCATTTTCTTTGCATTCTCATCTTAGGGTATGATTTTTGGGAGTATATTCCTAGTTATCCTGACGAACGAACCGACTAGATCAAATTTTATCAGGAGGGATCCTTATTTGTATTTTATTAGTTCGATCAAGAGTTAGAAGACATTAAGTGTAAGACTTTTGGTAGGTATCTTATAATACGTTTAGTTAAGAGTAATCAAAGATTTTGACGAGGTTCGGCAAAAGTACTTCCCCAAGTTGATACATTCATAGAAGGAGATAGAGTTTCTCCTAGTTTAGTGTGGAGACTCGTACTCTCTTAAATTATAGGAAAGACTTACAAGTTTGCATTAGTAGTTCTGAATGAAGTGAAAATAGAGGAAAAGAGAATCGAGTGTTTTGTGAAGGGTCTCATCTACCCTTTATGATGGATTCTAATGGTGAACCATGGATACACTATTTACACATGAATAGTGGATTTCGTGCCTACGATTTGTAAAGAGAGTAATGAATATATGAGGAAGTTTGAGATAGGGTCCAGGCGCATGGAACCAAGACTGAGGAAGGATATAGTAGCGATCGAAAGGGAAGTCATGCCTAATGAGGCACTTTAAAATAATGTTAAAATTTGGCACTATTTTAAAGTGTGCCAAAATTGAATACATTTGACTATAGTATAAAAAAAACCACAAAATATTCACTACACTCGCACTTTGGGATCCCACTCTCTCTTCCTTCTAACCCCCGCTTATTCATCTTTTCTCTTTATGTGCCTCCATCATCCGCATACACACTATCATCCATGAACCACCATCGCTGCCTTATCCACGAACCACCATCATCACTACCTCACACTATCATCCATCATCGTTGCCTCATCCACGAACCTCCATCATCGAAATGCCACGATCTGATCTAACTCCAAAATCGAACTAAACTGGTGATGAGGAGGTGATCTTGAATTGGGTTTTGTTTGATTTGAGGTGGATTCTCAAAAGTATGGATTTTCTCTATGTTGTCTTTATGGGTGTGTGATTTACAATTAGTGTGATGTTAAGACTCGGGTCACGTGTAGATTTTGTATTTGAGGTAAATTAGGTATGCAAGTTTATTTTTGCAAAAACAAATTGATATAAGAATAGATCATTGTCTGTTATATTTATTTCTACGATTTTACCTCTGCTATGATTTAATTTTTTTGGGTGCCGTTTTGGGTAAAAACAAAATCATTGTCTTTGTGTATTGTCTCCTCTGCTTCTTTATGGATACAAAATGTATGGGTTTTGGATGTATTCACTAACCCATTTGATTTTGGTATCTCAAGTTATGATTTTGATTCAAAAAACTGAATCAACTAGGTTCGTGAATAGTCGAGGCTCACTTTTGTGTGTGAATCAATCTCTGATATTACTTCAGCAAGGCTCGAATATTTTTGCCAATGATTTTTTAACCAAAAAATCAATCAGTTGTACAAAAATGAATGGAGATTGATTCACACACAAAAGCGAACCTTGCTGATATTATTGGGCAGGTGTATGGAGGTTTTAGCGCAGGGGCTGGTATGGGGTACGGAGGTGGTGTACGCAAGTTAGGTCAGGGGTTTAGGTTCGGCAGTTTCAGGTGGGTAATGGTTAGAGGGATATGGGGTGGAGCAGCGGTGGTATGGGTTTGGGTCTCACAGGGGTTATAGGGCTAGTAGTAGGTAGACTGGGTTCAAGTAGGATCACATATGGGGTAGTTGTAATGGGGGCGTTAATGTAGGGTATGGGGTTTATGACAGTGGGGGCGAGTTGGGTTTTGGGTTATGGGTATTAAAAGGTTCATATATACTTATTCAAATACAGAATTTACATAAGATTGAAATTTAACATGTTAACTGTCAAATTTGCATTTGCTTTGGCAGTTTCCTCAGGATGGCATACTGAATTAGACTTGCAGTTTCTTCATTTGCTTTCGCAGTTTGTCTTATTTCCATTCTTATATTTGACATTTCTTAGTTTAATAATATTACAGGACAAATTTATTAATCAATATACATCACCTATTTCATTTCGAGTACAAGAAGTCTCTAGCAATGAAATCTCAAGTACTAACCAAGAATAGTCTTTGGTAAGCTAGATTATGTCCGTCGTTTGGTTTTAATTTATGCCTACACCATGTGTTTGAAAAAATTCCTAAGTGATTTTTTTATCTTAAGTATTTCGTTGGATGTTGGATGTTTTAAGAATGGTGTGCTACTGTTGCATCCAAAGTTCCTTTGTGGTTAGAGTTCCTCGATTAAAATTTTATTTTTTAAGGATTGTTATAATTTACATAGGATACTTCAATATTGATAGGATACTTTATTTTTTTAGGGATTGTTATGATTTTTTGACGATGGTGGTTATACATTTGTGTTATATTATAGTTTTCAATTACTTTTAATATGATTATCATCCTTTATATATTATTTGACTTTACCGTGGTTGGTTGTTTGTATCGATAAATTTGCATATTTATTTCATTGTTGTCAACATATATGCTTGAAAGTCATAAAAATCCAAGCTTCAATTAAGGATATGGAACTTTGATAAAGGTTTTAGTTTTAGAAACGATTTTTTATAGTTTAATTTCTGATAAAGGTTAAACTAATTTATGATTTTAACATTTCTAGGTCCTGAGGGACTTAGATTTCGTGATAGCAGGTTATATCATAATGTCATCTATGTGGCTTCATGTTATCCTCTCAATGTTTTCATGTTAAGGTTATGTATGAACAAGTATTACTCATATATATGTGTGTGTGTGTGTGTGTGTGTGTATCCTATTTTGGTTCATTAATATGCGTCATATCTGTTTTTAGAATGTTGCATGATGATTTGTCTTTATGAGCCTTAGTTTATCACTCACCATTGACGAGTCACCACCTACATTTGTTTCTCAAGGTATATCCTTTCTGAGAAAATTCTCTTCTTAGAATATACCTCAGAATCATACTCGAATATTTCAACTTCTAACCAAAAATATTAAGAAAATATGTTTAGTTCAAGCCGAAATGAGAATCATACTTGGTGTTTCCACATTCAGTTTATGTGTTGTATTGATCTTTCCTATAGTTTCCATCTTTATAGCCTCATACACTAACTAGACTCGGATATTTATTTTGGATCCCCATTATCATTTTTCTACAACTTGAAAAATGATAATATGGAATGTTGAGTACTTAATAGAATATCATCTAACATAAGGTTTTAAATGGAGACTTAATTGATAACATTATGCAGTTTAGCGACAATTACATGGTTCACTCCTAATGACGTTACGCTAATAAAATACAACATTCTGGTTTTGTACTATGAACTTATGAATTCGTTATTACAAAGATGTTACGAGGCAGGAGCTTCCAGCTTGTTTTAAATTCAAAAGTACTATGAAGTTACAGCTACTCGTTGATTTAATTGTATCTCACATGTTGTATTGGTAATGCTTATGTATTAGGCTGAAAGGGATAATGATGGACATTGTTGCTACTGAAGATAAAATTAAAAGATGGAGGATGACTTCACAACACAAGGCATATGCAAGCAAAGTTGTTAAACTAGAATTTTCGGAACAGGTATAAAGGACCTAACAAAACCAAGTAGTAGCTTTATTTTTATATGTGTTAGTTTGATTTTCTCGCAAAACCAAGTAGTAGTTTCCCCTTTGTTTGAACCACTTAGATAGTTCAAATTTCAAACTATGCAATGTTATTTGTGTCATCATTATTCAATAGTTGCCTATTTAAAGGATGCTTGTAATATCTTTTGAACAATTTGAATAATATATATATATATATATATATATATACACGATAATATGAAAATTTCAAATTTAAATATGTCGTTAGAGGGTGAAAATCCAAACTATCCCCCGAACAGCCTCGTAAAAGCCATAAACACCCCGCACGGGACTAACATAACTTGTAGGAACTGACCATGTAGTCACAGGACTCCGAGTTTGAGACTGTGAAGATAATTTGAATATATATACACACTTTGGCTTAAAAACATGTTATTAGAAGGTGAAAACCCAAAATAACCCCCAAATGGTACCGTAAGAGGCACGAACACCTCGCACGGGACCAATGTAACCCATAGGAACTGACCGCGTAGTCACAAGACTCCCGATTTGAGAATATGATGATAATTTGAAAATATATAGATTAGACTTAAAAACATGCCCGTTAAAGGTTAAAAACCCAAATAGCCCTCAAACGGCCCTGTATGAGGCATGAACACCTCACGCGAGACCAGTGTAACTCGTAGGAACTAACCGTGTACTCACGGGACTCCTGATTTGAAAATATGATGACAATTTGAAAATATTTAGAGTAAGGCTAAAAACATGTCGTTAGAGAGTGAAAACCCCAAACAACCATCAAACGGCTCCGTAAGAGGCATGAACACCTCGCACGGGACCAATGTAACTTGTAGGAATTGACTGCGTAGTAACGGGACTCCTGATTTTAGAATATGAAGAAAATTTATAAATATTTTGAGTAAGCTTAAAAACATGTCATTAAAGGGTGAAAACCCAAACAGCCCTTAAACGGCGCCGTAAGAGGCACGAACATCTCGTGCGGGACTAATGTAACTTGTAGGAACTGATTGCGAGTCACGGGACTTACGATTTGAGAATATGACAATAATTTAAAAATATCAAGAATTTGGCTTAAAACATGTTGTCAAATGGTGAAAATCCAAAACCCCAAATGGCCATGTAGGAAGCACTAACACCTCGCAGGGGACCAATGTGTCTCGTAGGAATTGATCGCGTAGTCACGGATCTCCCGGTTTGAGAATATGACGAGAATTTGAAAATATTTAGAGTATGCTTAAAGCATGCCATTAGAGGGTGAAAACCCAAAACAACCCTCAAACGGCCCTGTAAAAGGCACGAACACCTTACACGGGACTAATGTAACTCGTCGGAACTGACTATGTAGTAAAGGGATTCCCGATTTGAGAATACGACGATAATTTAAAAATATTTAGAGTAAGCTTAAAAACATGTCATTAGATGGTGAAAACCCAAAACAACCATCAACGGTCTCGTAAGATGCACGAACACCTCGCACGGGACCAGTGTAACCCATAAAAACTGACTGCGTAGTCATGGGACTCCAAGTTTTAGAATATGACGATAATTTAAAAATATATAGATTTGTCTTAAAAACATGCTCGTTAAAGGTTAAAAATCCAAATAGCCCTCAAACGGCCCCGTAAGATGCACGAACACCTTGTGTGGGACCAATGTAACTCGTAGGAACTAACCGTGTAGTCACGGGACTCCTGGTTTGACAATATGATGACAATTTAAAAATATTTTGAGTAAGCTTAAAAATACGCCGTTAGAGGGTGAAAACCCAAAACAACCCTCAAACGGCCTCGTAAGAGGTACAAACACCTCGTACGGACTAATGTAAGTCGTAGGAACTGACCTCATAATCACGAGACATTCAATTCAAAAATATGATGCTAATTTGAAAATATTAATATTTGGCTTAAAAACATGCTGTCAAAGGGTGAAAATCCAAAATAACCCCCAAACGGACCCATAGGAAGCACGAACACCTCGCAGAGGACCCATGTATCTCCTAGGAACTGATCGCGTAATCACGGGTCTCCCGATTTGAGAATATGACCACAATTTGAAAATATTTAGAGTAAGCTTAAAAATATGATGTTAGAGGGTGAAAACCCAAAATAGCCCTCAAACGGCCTGTAAGAGGCACGAACACCTCGCATGGGACCAATGTAACTCATAAGAACTGACTGCATAGTCACGGGACTCTTGGTTTGAGAATATGAGGACAAGTTACACATATTTAGAGTAATCTTAAAAACATGTCGTTAGAGGGTGAAAATCCAAAACATCAATCAAACGGCCCCGTAAAAGGCACATACACCTCTCACGGGACTAATGTAACCCATTAAAACTCATCGCGTAGTCATGGGACTCCCAATTTGAGAATATGATGATAATTTGTAAATATATCGATTACACTTCATAACATGCCCGTTAAAGGTTAAAAACCCAAGCAACCCTCAAACGGCCCCGTAAGAGGCACGAACACCTCGCGCGGGACTAATGTAACTCGTAGGAACTGACTGCAAAGTCACGGGTCTCCCGGTTTGAGAATATAATGACAATTTTAAAATATTAAGAGTAATCTTAAAAACATGTCGTTAGAAGGTGAAAATCCAAAACAGCCCTCAAGTGGCCCTGTAAGAGGCACGAATACCATGCACGGGACCAATGTAACTTATAGGAACTGACCGCGTAGTCACGGGTCTCTCAATTCGTGAATATGACAATAATTTGAAAATATCTAGATTATGCCTAAAAACATGTCGTTAGAGGGTGAAAACCTAAACCAACCCTCAAACGACTCCGTAAAAGGCACTAACACCTCGCACATGACCAATATAACTCATAGGAACTGACCACATAGTCCCGGGTCTCCTGGTTTAAGAATATAATGATAATTTGAAAATATATAGATTAGGCTTTAAAATAAGTTGTGGGTGAAAATCCAATCTAGCCCCCAAATGGTCCCGAAAGAGGCATGAATACCTCGCATGGGACCAATATAACATATAGGAACTGACCGCATAGTCACGGGTCTCCCTATTTGAGAAAATGACAATAATTTGAAAATATTTAAATTATGTTTAAAAATATGCCGTTTGGGGGGTGAAAACTCAAACCAGCCCTCAAACGGCCCTGTAAAAGGTACCAACACCTCAAATGAGACTAATGTAACTCGTAGGAGCTGACCATGTAGTCATAAGACTTTCGGTTTGAGAATATAATAATAATTATAACTCATATATGCAATAATTTAGCTTCAATAAGATTTTTTTAAAATTACTTGGTTACTACTATCATCTCTTTTTTGTATCCTATTTTTTTGTAGGATAACATTTATCGTTAGCTTTTATCCACGTGGAACACATGAAGAAGTCAATGGTTTACAACAAGGGGATTATTTATTTAATGTCATTAATATTCAGGATTCTATTATTTTGTGTTATTACCGTACATGCTTTGTAGTTTTATCGTTAACTTTTATGGCCGTGCGGAATTTTGTAATTTTATTGTTATATTTTATGGTCGTGTGGGCTTTACATTACACACGTTTTTTTATTAACAAGTTTTAGAATGTTCAGAAAATAGAGAAAACTCTGCCCATTTTTTTCTATCTGTGAACTGTTAAGACTTGTAATATTTTGAAGTTTGCATGTACATTAGTTTATCAACAACATGTGAGATTCTCGATTTGTGAATTTTCTTATTTTCAAATAATTTTTTTCATTAATCCAAAAATTTGGCACAGCTCAAAACCGTTCCAAAAGTGTATCAAATTTTGGCATAATTTTGAACTGTGTTAAAAGTGTACCAAAATGTACTCAATCTGACATAGTTATAAACAGTGCCAAAAGTGTGCCAGAAATATCAAATTCTGGCACGGTTTAAAAATGTGCCAAAAGTGTTCCTGTTTGGCCAAGCCTAGCACACTTTTAAACCGAGCCATAAAAAACGGCCATTTTGTAACAACTGATTCGTAAGTATCTACTGGTCGGCACTGACTACTTCGGTGGAGGCAAAACCTTTCATGAATATTAGGGACTCTAATATGACGAGGTTCATATGGAAGAATATCATCACTCTCTTTGGGATAACAAGAACGATCATTACTAATAATGGCACGCAGTTCAAAAGTGGCTTCTTTGAAGGATTTTACAACAATCATGGCATCCATCATCACTCTAGTTATGTGGCATATCCCTACAGAAATGGGCAAGCTGAAGCTTCCAACAAGACAATGATTGATGGACTGAAAAAATGACTAGAAAGAGACAAAGGGGCCTGGGTAGATGAACTACCCCACGTTTCATGGGCTTATCCTACAACTCCCACGCGAGCAACTCGAGAAACCCCCTTCGTGCTCGCCTACGGAATGGAGGCAGTCATCCCATTGGAAGCAAGACTCCCTACTATGAGAACCACCTTGCTAGACTAAGGCCTCAACGATGAAGCATTACTCACTGAACTTGACTTAGTTGATAAGCGACGAGAACTGGCACTAGTTAAGTTAGCATCCTACAAACAGCAACTGGACAAATAATACAACCAAAAAGTCAATCTGAGGAAATTTCTAATAGGGGATTACGTCATGAGGAAAGTCCTCGGCAGTGCTATGAGACCATCAGATGTCTCACTGGGACCATATTAGGAGGGGCCTTTCAAAATAATAAAGGACGACCTATAGGGAGCATATCACTTGGAAACACTGGAGGGCAGGGAGATAGCAAGGTCTTGGAATGCAGCCAACCTTAAGAAGTTCTACTTTTAGACTTTATATATCTTTTATTTTTTAGCATCGTTAGTTTAGGTGAATTTTCATTTACAAGCTGACATTGCCTTTTATTTATCATTTTAATCAATTGAGGTCGACTGGCCCGCGCATTCTGAACATCTTGTTGGTTTAATGTCTCTTGATCGAACCTTAATATGCACCTTTTCCAAGAAATATACTCCCCTCAAAGCAAAATAGAGCTCCGGGATTACAACAAGTTGATTGACTTGCTCCAATCAAGGAACCTCACATGCTAAGAACAAACAAAGCTCTTGTGGTTAAAATAGTGTGCTAGACCTATTCCAATTATGGAAATTTAAAATATATGAAGCAAGGTTTATAATTAACCTTCCTCAAGTCTTTGATGAAAACACAATTGGCTTCTTGAGTTGCTCCGGTAACAATAAAAGACCTATAGGGGATCCTTAGGCAATAAATCCAACTCAAGGCTAGTCGCCAATTTAGGTTGGTTAAAAAATGTTGCTCAGGTGGATGTCCCATTAACCAGGTACATTCTCAGTTTATAATTAACCTTCTTAAGGTCTTTATTTAAAACACAATTGTCCTCTTAAGTTGCTACGGCTACAATAAAAGACCTACAGGGGATCCTTAGGCAATAAAACTAACTCAAGGTTGGTAGCCAACTTAGGTTGGTTGAAAAATCCTGCTCGGGTGAATGTCCCTTTATCAAGTACATTCTCTCCATTGCCCTACTTAGGCCTAAGGAAGTGTGATGACACAACCTAAAAGGTAAAGTGGACAAAATGATATGCGAAGGCATATTGGACTGGGAGAATATTCAAACATGAGATAACAAAAAACTCAACATTATTTAGTCGGTTAAAAAGCCCAAAATGATTACAAAAAATGTACTAACCATTCATACTAAGTTTTGATCTATCAAGTATTCTTGGTCAAACAATAATGTCAAGTAATCAACAAACAAGGTTAACACATGTTTAGTCAGCACAAGCTCAAAACATAAATAACCAGCTGCACTTTTTCTTAAAAAAATAAATGATTACATTTACATCAATAGACTATGAAATACTTAAAGACCTACGATGGCCTAGGATAACAATCAAGGTAGTCTACTACTAGAGCTCTTAGACCATCATCAGGATTAGAAACTAAGTCTTCTTCAGTGACCTCTGGGCGTGGTTCTAGAATCTGCACAGGAATAGCATCTATTGGGATCCAACGGTCATCCCTCGAAAAGGTATTTCGCCCACCAGATGGGTGAACGATTTGATACTTATACCACAAGAAAAATTACTTATGAAGTTTCAATTCCTTAAGAGCGCTCAGCCATCCCCTAGCAAAAGCAAGGTCTTCGGCCTCTTTCAGTCTTACTAGGGCATCTGTCCAACCTTAGTCATAACCATCAGCCCCGACCTGTGGAGGACCCCTTCGAAATAATTGTCTTAATAGAGTGACATTCCTCTAGAGACTAGCAGTGATCACATAAGCTCGTCGAACGTCTCCTTTTAGCTCCGCGATCTCTCTCCTGAAATCTTGATTATCGGTTTGAGAAACTATAGTCGATGATAAAGAGGATCTTCGCCGCACCAAAGGGGGGCCAGGTGGAGTGTTTTCCTTAGGACGAATAATTCTCTTCTCAAAGCATCATTCTCCTTCTGCAAAAACTACCCCACCTGGTTGATTTCGAATGCATCCACCTGGTTGATTTCGAATGCCTCCAATTCCCTCCATCTCCTCGAGCCTATGCTTGACCTTAGCAACCACATCAAATTAATCTTTATAATCCTGGTTTCTTGCCCTAAGGTATTTACATATCTTTACAAAAGCTCGACACACTTGAGCGCTTATGTTTGGACTAAGAATCTGTCCTAGACGGGAGTTAGCAGGAATATAATCATCTAAATCAATGTGCTACAGCCAACGAAATAAGCAACAAAGCCAACAAGAATAAGTAATCGAACATAAAATTTTCTTTTCATTTAATAAAAAAGCACAGGCTAGTACAAAGGAAATGAAGAAGAAAAAATATGACATATGAATAGAATAAGAACAGAGCCCAAATTCCTAGAAGGACTTTAGGAGGACTTAACCTGATCAGACGTCAAGGTCCCCTTCTCCTTGTCAGCATCTTAGTCGGTGGTGACCTCACCTCCACCTGCACTTAAGGTAGCTCCTCCAGTTGTAATGATAATCCCCACTACATTATTCGATGCAGCTCCTACAGAAGGAGTAATGGGCTTCATATTATTCTAAGCATCAGGTTGAGCAAATGGGAATACCTCGATAGGATTAAGGCCTGGATAATGCTGAGAGAATAGGTGGGATTCAACAGCAACCCCAGCAGTAGTTAAGTCTTGATCTCAACCTTTTTTAAGTATGCTCATTGTAGATAGGAAATTTGGTGCTCGACACCATCATATGCCACCTCCCAACCTTCATTGTAATCGCTCTCCCGGACGGTCGATTATTCCCCCTCCATATTGTCCACCTTGGCAACTAAATCCTTCTTTGCCTCAACCACTGCCAGCTTATCAACAATCACGACGTTGTGGTCCTCTTAAAGATCGGACAATTCCTTCACCGACTATTCCCTCTTTCGATCAAAAGTCACCTTTGCATTTGTCAAAGTCTTCTCAAAGGTTTTTAGAGTGTCGCCTAGCTTTACATTTCTCTTTGATATATCAACTCAACCACGGAGCAGCACAGTATAGTCAGAGACAAACTGCAAAATCAAAGAAACACGGGTTAAGCACGAGATATTAGAAGAAAATAGAGAAAAAAGAAGTATAAAGAGAAGAGGACTCACTAAAACAAGCCCTTGAGCAGATTTAAGGGCTAATCGATTTGCCCCCATGATCAATGAATGCTCATGATCGGCTGCGAGCACTGCCTTCTCTAGAAGCAAAGGGGCAAGTTGAGGAGCAACATCCACTGTGGTCCCCTCAATAGCAATAATATAAGGCACCATTGAGAACTTTGAAACCTGTGCCCTTTTCTTCTTTTCTTATCTATTTCTCTCTTTTTCTCTTTTTCTCTCTCTCTCTCTCTCACTTCTCCTCCCATTCTCTCTCCTTTTTCTCCACCTCCTTCTCCTGAACCACCACCCTAGAACAACCAATAGAGTCTCCAACCTTCTTCTTAAGGAACTTCATCCTGTTGGACAGAAGATCATCATCATCATCATCATCCTGGATCAATTTTATTCTCCTCGAAGGGGCCATATCTTCCTCGTTGGAATCCTCTTCTATGAACACCTCCTCATTTTCACCACTTTCTTCCTCGCCTCCTTCTGTTAGAACCTTTCTCGAGCTATTTTTTTCCTCATCCTCTACCTCATTTGGTTTAGAAGTACCACCAACTCCTTCTTCTAGAACGGCTAGATGAGGGTCTAGATGAGGGATTGTGTCTACTGGGCAAGAAATAAAGTTGGAAGTAATGTTCCTGTACTCCAGCAAAAATGCAGCAGATCGGGGATGTTCCCCCTTAGTAACTGTGTCTCTTATCCCCCCAATCTTTTAAGAGTTCAACAGCTCGGATCTCGCGAGGAGAAGGTTCTTAATTTTTGGCTTTTGCTATAAAAGAAAAATAAGGAAATATTAGAAGAAATGTATATAGAGGTAGGCAAAAAAATAATGAAAAGGAGATGGTGATAACAACCTGTGTATTCCTCCCCAAAACTAGGGATTCGAGGTCCCCCATACTTTACGCCCTCTCATTGGGGAGGATATTGCCAATTTTTGGCAATGAAGCCTTCAGACCAATCATCTTTGTAGGAATCAGGTAGGTTTACTACCAATACCCTAGCACGACTTCTCACTTTCAAATACAAAAGACCCCCACTTGCACGAGAGAAGGTATAACAGTAGCAAATCTCGGCTAATCCTAAGTTGGTACCATAGAGCTGGTTTGTCCTATGAACTCCATTAACAATTTACAAAACATTTGGAGAACATTGGGCAGGAACTATGTTGAAGTATTGAAAAAGGTGTAAGAACAACGGGTTATGGGAAACGTTAAACCCCCTTAGGAAACCAATAGAAGATCAATCTAATGACCATCTTCTATATCGTGGACATTTCTGGGGATTGAGGCGCACTCTATTTCTACCCAATCAGGAATATTGTAACATTTTCTAAACTCAGGCAAAGACTTATTATCAAGCATCGCCATGAGAAAAACACTAAAACCCTAGCTACAGTAAAAGAATGATTCATAGTAGACAAAAACTAAAAGGAAGGAAAAAACTAATTCTTACGAGATGGAAATGAAGCTTGCGAAGCTAAAAAGACTTGATTTTGAAAAACGAGAGCAAAAAGTGAATCTTGAGAACACAATATGCATAAGAACAACCAAGGACGATGAACTGACGGTTAAGTTTTGGCCAACAGCTAGTTTCAAGCATTCGTATGATGTTTTAAACTTTTCGAGAAAGATTTGGCGCTTCAATTTCCCATAAAAAGACGAGTGTGTCCCTCCTGTTTAAACGGTTTATAAGCATACCGCTGTAGACGGTGCTGCATCCTTGGACTCATTTAAAATCCATTGGCCCAAGTAATGGCCCAAATATTTTAGGGGCAATTGTGGGAACCCATTTATTCTCAGTCCACGAGAGTAGCCGACCTAGCCCAACTGATATAAAAGGATGCTCGTCCAATATTGTGGAATTAAGATATATGTATGTGCTATCTAAACCTCCCTAGGACCAAGTAAATCCTCAACAATCTCGTGGAGATATTTAAGGGATTCATGATTCATAGTGGACATTATGGAGTTACTTTGACAATTGAAATTCTGCATCTATAAATTATAATCCCTGGCCCGGGGCATAGGGGCATGCAACTAATAATATTGAGAGATACTTAATAAAACATTAGACCTCTTCGTGGACGTAGGCAAGTTTTCGAACTATGGACATAGTTGTGTTGTGTGTCCGATTGTATGCTTTCTTGCTTGATTGTAATTGTTCTTCGTAGATTCTTTATTATGATATTTTTTTATACCACACTTACCACCACCCCTATTATTCAAGCCTCAGATTGGACCTTACAATTTGAACTCATGTGCAATGCGAGTGATTTCACGATTGGGGCGATATTAGGACAAAGAAGTGATGAGAAGCCTCACGTTATCTAATATTCTAGTCCAACTCTCAACGGTGCACAATTGAACTACTCGACCACTGAAAAAGAGTTGTTAGTGGTTTTCTTCGCCTTGGATAAATTTTGAACACATTTGGTGGGATCTCCCATTGTGTGTTTTACGAACCATGCGATGTTAAAATACCTTCTTTTAAAGAAGGACGCCAAACCGTGTTTGATTAGTTGGGTCCTCCTACTCTAAGAATTTAATCTCACGATAAAATATAAAAATGGAGTAGAGAACATAGTTATCGATCACTTGTCTCGATTAACGTTTGAGGAACCTAAAGATCAACTTACCATTGATGAGTTCTTTTTATATCAACAAATGTAATCCACTTCTTCTGTTTCGTGGTTTGTTGACATCGTGACCAACCTTGTGCTGGGATCCATCCCCTCATATCGAACTCCTCACGAGAAGAGGAAGTTCTTGACTTGGGTGCTCATGTTTTTCTTTGATGATCCATACTTGTTCAAGTATTGCACATACCAAATCATCTGAAAATGTGTCTCGAATGAAGAGATAGATAGCATCATCCGATTTTCCCATTCGAAAGCATGTGAGGCCATTTTTCCTCTAAGAAAACCTCCTCAAAAATCTTATAATGCGGATTATATTGGCCCACACTTTTCAAGGATGTGCATGAATTCTACATTTCATGTGAGTGTTGCCAAAAGTTGGGCACCATTAATTTTTTAAACATGATGTCGATGTCCCCTATACTAGAAATCTAGGTTTTTTTATTATTGGGGCATTGGTTTCATGGTCCCATTTCCCCCATATTTTAGTAACCTTTATATCTTTGTCGCGATTAACTACATTTTTAAATGGGTGGAAGCGATAGCATCATGGACGAATGATTATAAGGTGGTTTTGAAGTTCCCAAGGGAACACATACATTCTCGATTCGAAACTCCGAAAGTGATAATTAGTGACAACGAAACCCATTTTTGCAATGGTCCATTCGCTAATCTCATGAGAAAGTATTGTGTTGTTCATAAGGTTTGAGTGACCTACCACCCTCAGACTGTAACACCCCGCCTAATTAAACCCCGGGTGATCAGTCCTAAATTCAATTAGAACGGGTTTCTCAGTTGGTTCATTCTTAGCATCACTATCGAAACTTTTTAATTACTAACCACCTAAGTGAAATTAGACAGGTGCCAAATTTTATCTTTCATTAATTCAATGAACTACTCATGCGAAAACAAAGCATTAATAATCACGAGCTAACTGAATCCAACCATCACATATAAATAAGAAACTGGCCGAATAAACCATCGGCTAAAATCCAACACAAATGTAAATACAGACAATAATGGATCTCAAGTATCTAAAGTAAATACTAAATCAAACCGTGAGCAATATGCTCGAATATCTGATAGAAAATCCCTATACTAGGAATATAAGGAATAGAGGCGCCTATCCAAATCCTGCAACATCCACATATGCTGCAATAGTGAATCCCTAGAATGAATCAAGCCTGGTGTCCCTGTGGCTGGACACCTAAAAGATTTTGAAAATATCTTATAGTAAGGGTTAGAACCCAAAATATTTTGAAAACATTTAGCAAATGATTAACTTGCAGTAACAAAATATGCATGAATGCGCTTCATTTTTTAGTTAGTGTCGCACTCCCTTGAGGACAGAATCTCCCCTCAACTAATGTGCACACCTAACGCCTCCTTTATATCCCACCTAGTCCTTTACCCCGAAACTAGATACTTGATATAACTCTTGTCAATCGCCCTACTCAATCCCGAGTAATTTAAACGCATGATTTATAAGTTATTTACCACCTTAACTTAGTTAATCATATTTCCTTGAAAGCCATATAACATTCACTAGTTATATAAATAATACAATTTTCTCCATGTATTTGAATTATCCGTATATAATTATTTACTCCATTATATACGTAAAGTTATCTTACAACAATCACATGTATGTTGAATATGAATATACCCCATATATAATTTCTTGCAATACACTATATATATTTAATGACCCGTATATAACTATCTATCCCATTATATACGTAGAGCCATATTACAACATTTACACATATGTTGATTATAAATATAACCCATCCTCCCGAGTAATAACTCATCGGATGTATTCTCTAAAGTGCTATCACACTTGATGTACTCGCATCACCTAGTTACCCCAAGTTTGAATCTCTCACTAACTTGGCCAAATAAAAACATAATAGAGGCGGTCATATTCCTTCCCTGAAAGTGAGATAAACCCCTCACCCATATAACGGGCGCTATGACCTGGGGATATACTCTCCCTGCTCCTCAAGCCAGGGCATTCACCCACATCATGCAACCTCCCTTGATAGCACTAGAGTATATAAATTAAATAAATATCTAGTTGACGCGACTTAATATTTGTCTCAAAAGTGCCTATTTATCTAGGCTCAAGTGCAAGCCTTGTCGCTCAAGTAGTAACCCGGTAAGTCGGGATCGTCTCCACATGGATCAAAATTGCCAAACACTAACAAGAAAAATTACCAACCCTTGAAATGATTTCTTAAAAGAAATAAAAAGATGATTGATTTTTGGGAAACTTTCTAAAACTTTACTTATGAAAAACAATAGGAAATTAACAGCAAAATTTGGGTTTAACAATTTAGAGAAAATTAGGGTAGGGTACAATCCCTCAATCCTTAACAAATTGTCCTTTAGAATACTAGAATTATAAATCAAAATTCTTGATTAAATCCAGTCCTTATAATCTCTAAGCATTACATATATGAGGTTCAAGACCGCACCATATGAAATCAAAGATCAATATAAAGCGGTGAACGACAAATTATACATACAAAGCATTCTTAAACATCCCAAGTACCTAGGGCAAGAGAGATTAAAAGATATGACAATGCATATATGATTATCATTCACGATTCAACCAATATTTTCATTTATTTTCTAATTTTCCATACAAATAATTTACCTTGGATTGAGTTCATGTACCCCAACCCTTGAGAAATTACCTACTCATGATTTGGTTGAAAAACAAATTCACATATGAAATTATGAAACTGCAGAACATTGTAAGAACTTTGCAAAAATTAAAGCAAAAGAGAATAGAATGATATTACTTGAATTCAGCACAAAAACGGAATTGAGATTCAGAATACAAACTAGGGTTCATGCAAATCTTGAAGGAAATGGAAATTTGACCTAAAAATCTGATCTAAAAACTCTCTCTAAAATTCCTAACCCTAGCCTCCTAGAAATGATGTAGAACTTGGCTTTTTATAGCACAAATCATCCAAAGTCGGTCTCCAATTGTGCTTGTGGAACAAGATTCACAGCTACGCACTCATCAAATCTGCACAATAAATGGAAAATTAATGTCAGGCTTTCGCATACCCGGATCGGTCCGGGTCTTAATCGGATCGGTCTGATATCCATCGGATCGGTTCTTTTATTTTCTTATGGATCGGTCAGATTATTGCTTCCATCGGTTTGCCATCCATCCGGGGTGCACTGGACTTGGGCAGATCGGATCGGTCCGACTCCTACCCGGATCGGTCCGAATTTCTTCTTCTTTGACTTTTTTCTTGCAGCTTTGACTGGCCATATCTTCTTATCTAGACCTCCGATTTAGATGTCGTTTCTTCCTATGCTCTTGTGAACTCATTCTCTTCAACTTCCCTTTTGGTGTCACTTTCGAATTCTGAATGGAAATACACTTTTGCCCTTATACATTTCTTGCTTGCATCTTTTCTTTTCTTTTGGATTCTTTCTTGCATTCCATTCCTGAAAACTTCATCCAACTTATACAAAAACTAGGGAAAGTTGTTAGGAATAAACAATGGAGTGATATGGCATAAAAATGGCTCAATTACATTGTTTGAGATATTAAAATCACTAAATTAAGGAGCTAAATTCTAAAGAATTTATGCTTAGTCAAATCCCCCTAACTTAGGACTTTGCACGTCCTGGGCAATGTATTTGAATCTAACCAACATTCATTTCTTGAAAACTTCTTTATTGAAATAGTATTCCACTTTCGCAGGCACGCGATTGCATTTAGCGTATGCAACAAGCCTTTAAACCCCTAGCTTACCCTAGTAGGACGAGTTTTGTCTCGTGAGGGTTTGTAGTGAATTTACCCACAAAATTCTTTATTGACTCAAATAAATATCAAAATACCTAAAAATTGTACAATTTAAACTTTTCTAAAAATAATCACCATAAATTCATATTCAACTGTCTCAAACCATAGTGTGTGTGTGTGCAAAGCCAAAAATTAAACCTCCAATTTCCACCGATTGAACATTACGTTACTTTCCGAAAATTCGTTTTGATTCAAATTCTTACGGATTGCACTCACAAACGAATCACTCGGATTGTGGCTATTTTCTCTCGGTATGCATGATATAAGGAGTAAATATAATGGACAGAAATTCATGCATACAGAATTGAAAAGATGGAAATATATGGTGAAAAGATCTCATCATAGGAATACAGTTATTAGGAAACGGGAACATCGCCTCTAATTCACACCATTTTAATCTCTTATTTTATCTTTTCATGTCTTAGCTCTCCATGCAGTAATCAATTTCGCAATTTGGACTCGGTTAGGACTTTTTCTTGGGGTTAAGGTGTAAAGGGTAAAAATGGGAATGAACGGAATATTAGGAATTGGAAAATTTTCTTATGATGTCCATTAGTGCTTTTTCGGGCATTTGCTCAATTTTTTCTTCTTTTTTTTTTCTATTTTGATTTTTTTTTTCTTGCTATTTTTTTTCTATTTTTCTCTTGCCCCCTTTTGTTGCACTTTTCGGACTTAATTGACGAATTTTCTCAATTTTCACAATTCTGGGCTATTTGAGTTTTTCGGGTTATCAAACGAAAGGGAAATATTTTATTAGGCTCAAATTGGGTTGCAAAGGGATAGTTTTGTTTTTTGCAACTTTTTATGGCTAATATTTTTGGGTAACAAACGAGGGCCTACTTCATTGTCCAAATTGCTAATCACATTACCATATGCATCTCGAGATTAATTAAGTTTAGAGATATATTTAGCACGAATTTCGAGACAACATTTCACACATTTCCTATAACTGATCAAAACAAAGGATTGAGATCATCAACGACTTATTAAAACGCTGAAAAAAAACTTTGAGTTAATCATAAACTCGGATTGATTTAAAAACTCATAAAGATCGATAGGCTCGAAATCTCACCGGGTTTGGACTAATCTCCACACTTATTCGTAAAGTCGTCAATTTTCGCACAATTTCCATCTTCGGTCAATTTTGGCTTAGTGCATTATGATTGTTAACAATTTGAGACTTCAAATAGAATAAAGGTGATATTTTTGAAAAATTTAAATTCCAATTTTTATTTATTTTGAAGAAAAATATTTTTGGTTTTTTCAAAATTTTTCAATTTTTTTTTTTTTTTTACATATATATGAATATAAGCGAAGTTTTATGAATACGCACCTGTCATCCCCCCTAACTCAATGATTTGCATTGTCCTCAATCAAATAGATAAGAGATAAAAAGAAGACAACATAAAGAGTGCGATAAATAAAACATGCCAATATCATATTAAAACTGTAGATTACAAACAAAGTGTGGAAATAACTGTGTAAGCAAACTACAACATAGGGATAAAAATCCTAACAAGGGAAGGGTATCCTAAGGGGCGGGTGGGGGATGGGAAGTACTGGGAGCATTGGGATCATAGGGATTGTAGTAGTAGGGAGGAAGAGGGGCCTCGGGTCCCGCTTGGAGACGATACAAGTCGGCCTGCATACGCAGGACCAAACTCATATCCCTCTCGTAGGAGGACACATGTGCGTCAAAACGCGTCTCAAGAGAGAGAACGCGCTCATGCAAGACCGGATCCTCCGGAACGTAATCCGGATCAGCTGCCTCATCATAACCTGCCTCTTCACCCTCCGCCATTTCCACGTCCTCCTCAGCGACGTTCTCCTCTTCATCGTCATCTTCCTCACTAGAATCGTCGCCGTGCCGAGCATGGACGAGCTGAATTTGCCGCTCACTTCGAGTGCGGGACTCTTGTCCTAAAGGTTTAGGAAGTTTGACAAGATCCTGAGGTGGTGCGATACCGGCATCTCGAAGCATTGAGGTGATGAGTCCACCATACGGAAGAGGAGTGCGGCCTTTTTTATCATAGGCCACAAAAAGGATATCGGTGTAAAATGTTCGGGACAAATTGATCACGGTCGCCGGGTCGAATAGATGATATACCATGGTGGCTTGGCGAGGCCTCATCGCCGAATCATTAGAAGTTTGCAAAATGTTGGCACAAACGATATGGAAAGTGAATCGAGCCTTGTCGGACAAGCGACCAAAGGGAAATGTCTCGGTGGTCCAAACCGCACCGGGTTGGATTCGCGAGATATAAACTTCTTTTGGGAGGACGGGATCGGGACTCGAATAGTCAAACTGATCGGGAGTGAGCACACAATATGATTCGAGTTTTCGCACCACGATATCAAGTGAGAAGGGGATAGGTATGGAATCCACAAAGGCTTGGGATTCAAATTCAGCCGCACGAACGAGGGATCCGTAAAACTGACGAACTTCATTTTCCCAAACGGCCTCATATGGTTCATTAAAGAAACGGCACTAGCCCCATGACAGAAAAAGGGTGGTGACAGAATTGGGCATTTGATCCCATAACACTTGTCGCTCGATATGGATTTTGCGTGTAGAGCTGAAAAACTTTCGGCACCAATTGGCTTCTTGGCGGGAACGATACTCTCCATTTCCGTTGGGGAGAACTTCAATGGAGGTATATTTTTAGGGAGCAGCCATTAGTAGGGAGGAAGGAGTTAGCTATGGAGATATAAGAGAGAAGATAGGTGGAGGTGTGAAGAAAATGGGTAGTGGAGGTATGTATTTATAGGAATGAGTGGGTGAAATGGATGGAATGAATGGGTGGGAAATGGGGGGACGAAATTTTGAAGGAATGGATGGATTGGGTGAAGTGAAAGGGTGGGGATTGAGGAGGTGGAAATGAAGAGGTGTGTCTCTTCGGAATATAAACCTGCAGAAAATCGGACCGATCCGGTTTTGGACCGGACCGATCCGCCTCACCGGATCGGTTCTTTTATTTCACCGGACCGATCCGGTTGCTGGATTTCCATAATTCTTATTCTCTCTTCCTCTCCTCCTATCAATGCTCATACTCCACTCCAGAGATGATTGTTCAACCTCGCATACTTCCAACTATCCTCGTAACTCATTGATAACGAAACAACCCGCACCCTTCGGATTCTCAACCCTCAGAACGGACTCTAACCTATAACCTCTACATCCTACGACGCATATGTACAACAATCACCCCATACATGTCGGGGGTGCGATGACCTCACCCTCTTTTTCAATCAATCCCCATAAATGGGGTCCGACAGCCAGATTGTGTCAGCTTCTTTAACCATGGCTTCCAAATAAGGCTTGAGACGATGCCCATTGACTTTAAAAGTGGTTCCCCCTTTTTCATCTATTAGCTCAACGGCTCCATGGGGAAATAATTCTTTCACAATGTAAGGACCAGACCATCGAGACCGCATTTTTCCGGGAAACAAATGTAACCTCGAGTTGTAGAGAAGTACTTTCTGTCCCAAATGAAACTCTTTCTTACGAATGATTCCGTCATGAGCTCGTTTCATTCGGTCCTTGGAAATTTTGGCACTTTCATACGCATCATTGCGCATTTCTTCCAACTCATTCAACTGAAGTTTACGTGTTTCACCGGCTTTATCCATTTTGAAGTTCACCCTTTTGATAGCCCAATACGCTTTGTGTTCGATTTCAACCGGAAGATGACAAGGTTTGCCATACACAAATCGAAATGGGGACATCCCAAGGGGATTCTTGTATGCGGTTCTATAAGCCCAAAGAGCATCAGTCAATCTAAGAGACCAGTCTTTCCGATTAGGATCAACTGTCTTCTCCAAGATATTCTTGATCTCCCTATTAGCAAGCTCGGCTTGGCCATTCGATTGGGGGTGATAGGGGGTGCTAACCTTATGGACAATTCCATACTTCCGCATTAGTTTATCCATCGGCCTATTGCAAAAATGAGTTCCATTATCACTAATTATGGCCTTAGGCATACCAAAGCGAGAAAGTATATTTTCTTGAATAAATTTAATCACCACCTTGCTGTCATTCGTCCTTGTAGCTATAGCCTCTACCCATTTTGAGACATAATCTACAGCGACGAGGATGTATAGAAAACCAAAAGAAGGGGGAAAGGGCCCCATGAAGTCAATTCCCCAACAATCAAACAACTCCAAGACTAAAATAGGGGATAATGTCATCATATCACGGCGAGTAATAGCTCCCATTCTTTGGCATCTATCGCAAGTCTTAAAAAAAGCATTTACATCTCGGAAGATTGTGGGCCAATAAAGACCACTTTGAAGGATTTTTGCAGCAGTTTTATTTTTAGAAAAATGACCGCCACATGCTTCTGAATGACAGAATCGAATTACCCCTTAGATTTCCTCATCGGGTACACACCTCAGGATAATTTGGTCAGCACAATACTTAAACAAGTATGGATCATCATAAAAGAACATGCGTGACCAAGTAATGAACCTCCTTCTCTCTTGCGGATTCCAACTAGAGGGAACAACTCCGGTGACAAGGTAATTGACTATATCCGCAAACCAAGGGAGAGAAGAGGTAGCAAATAGATTCTCATCCGGAAAATACTCGTCTATGGGAATGGGATCAATAGGTACGTCGGATGAGAGTCGTGACAAATGGTCAGCAACGACGTTTTCTACTCCTTTCTTATCTTGAATCGAGAGATTAAACTCTTGTAGGAGTAGGATCCACCTGATTAAACGAGGTTTGGCATCTTTCTTGCTCAAGAGATATTTCAATGCCGAATGATCAGTGAAACAAAGGATAGGCGACCCAACAATGTAAGAGAGAAATTTGTCGAGAGAAAAAACGACTGCTAGCAACTCGTTCTCTGTAGTAGAGTAATTAAGCTGAGGGCCAGATAATGTTCAGCTAGCATAGTAAATAACATGAGCTTTCTTGTCTTTCCTCTGTCCAAGAACAGCCCCAATCGCGTAATCACTTGCATCACACATAAGCTCAAAGGGAAGCGACCAATCCGGAGCTTGCATGATAGGTGCAGAAATTAGCATGCTTTTTAGTTTATCAAATGCTTCTTGGCATGCTTTACTCCACTCAAATGGAGTGTCCTTCATGAGAAGATTACTCAAAGGTCTAGCGATGGCGCTAAAATCTTTGATAAACCTCCTATAAAATCCAGCATGGCCTAGAAAGGACCTCACATCTTTAAGTGATTTTGGCGGGGGTAACTCAGCTATTACTTCAATTTTTGCTCGATCAACTTCAATTCCCCTAGATGAGACTATGTGGCCCAAGACTACACCCTCGGTAACCATGAAATGGCATTTTTCCCAATTGAGGACTAAGTCTTTTTCCACACATCGGAATAGAACTCTCTCAAGATTAGCTAAACAATGGTCAAAAGATGAACCGAAAACGCTGAAATCATCCATGAACACCTCAAGACCTTTTTCAATCATATCGCTAAAGAGACTTAACATGCACCTTTGAAAAGTAGCTGGCGCATTACATAACCCAAATGGCATACGTTTATAAGCAAACGTACCAAAAGGACATGTAAAAGTCGTCTTCTCTTGATCAAGAACATCCACTTCAATCTGATTATAACCGGAATACCCATCTAGGAAACAATAGTAAGGATGGCCCGCTACTCGTTCAATAACTTGATCGATAAATGGTAAGGGAAAATGATCCATTCGAGTTCCGGCATTGAGCTTTCGATAGTCAATGCAAACACGCCACCCGGTGGTGGTGCGTTGAGGTATTAATTCTCCCTTTGCATTTTCAACCACAGTCATCCCCGATTTCTTTGGAACGACCAGAATCGGGCTCACCCATTTACTATCCGAAATGGGATATATAATTCCAGCATCTAGCAATTTGATTATTTCCGCTCTTACCACATCTTTCATGGTTGGATTTAACCGCCTTTGCATCTCACGCGAGGGCTTCACTTCTTCCTCAAGATGGATTTTATGGGTACAAATCAAAGGACTTATACCCTTCAAATCTGCTATGGTCCAACCAAAAGCACTTCTATGCTTTCTCAACACATCTAACAACATACCTTCTTGCCTTTTTTCTAGATGGGAAGACACAACAACAGGAATCGTATCATTCTCACCTAAAAAGGCATATTTGACATGGGAAGGTAGTTTCTTCAACTCAAGACTAGGAAATCTATGTTCAGAGGGGACCATGGGTGTCTCCCTCGGAGGCAATTCTTCATACCTAGAAATCCAGTCAACCGCGCTCAAACTCTCAAAACTCTCTTCCTCTTGTAACCACATTTTTAACTCTTCCACCTCTCTCTCAAACTCAGTATAATCACTCATTTGAGCACCACTCTGCCCTAAGCACACTTTCAGAGCATCTCCTCCTATGATTTTTTCAATATTTTCATCTACCACTTCTTCAATAAGATCAACCTCAAGAATCTCATCCTCATCACCCATTTGGTTAGCGACATTGAAAATATTTTTCTCGAGAGTCATGTTTCCAAAAGTGAGTTGCATTTGGCCATTCCGAGTATTGATCAAAGCATTAGCGGTAGCTAAGAACGGTCGGCCCAATATAATTGGAACATGATTTCTCGTATGGGGAACAGGCTCGGTGTCCCAAATAACAAAATCAACGGGAAAGTAGAACGTATCCACTTGAACTATCACGTCTTCTACAATCCCATGAGGCAATTTGACTGTCCTATCCGCTAACTGTAGAGTGATTCGGGTAGGTTTTAAATCACCTAAATTAAGCTTCTTATAGATGGAGTATGGGAGGATGTTTACACTCGCACCTAAATCAAGCAATGCTCTTTCCACTCTCATTTCTCCAATGATACACGAAATGGTAGGTGAACCTGGATCTTTGAATTTTGGTTGAAGATCATTGAGAAGAACTGAGCTCACATTTTGTGCCAAGAAAACATTTTTCTTCACCTTAAGACGTCTCTTGACAGTTAAAAGATCTTTAATAACCTTCGCATATGCTGGAATTTGTTGAATAGCATCAAGGAACGGCAAGTTCAATTTTACTTGCTTCAACACATCCATCACCTCGATACGCGAAGAACCTTTCTGGGGTGACTCTAAGCGTTGAGGAAATGGAGCAGCAGTAGGCAACTTGACTTCAATATCAGGCTCAACTTCCGCATCTTTCAATTCCTTTTCTAAGTAAGGTTCTTCAGACTCGGAAATTTCAGATTTCTTCACAATCTCGGGTTCCACTCCATCATCATTCACCTTTGGCAATTTAGGTGCTAGATCAATTACGCGGCCACTACGAAGAGTAGTAACAGCTTGACATTGTTCTTGCAAATCTGATGATGTGGAGCAAACCGTGGTTTGACCTTGAAGAGGTGGTCTTTGGCCTTGGGCTGGAAGTTTACCCTTCTCTTGAGTATTCACCGCAGACTGCAACCTAGAGATATTAGTATGCATTTCAGCAAACATTCGCTCAAATTTAGCATCTCTCTCTTTTTGGGATTGGATGAATTGATTGAAATTATCTTCAAGAGATCTCCTAGGTGGAGGTACATAAGGACCAGGATTTGCCACCTGCTGAAATTGAGGGAGTTGTGGTAGAGTCATCTGTGGGTTAGGAACCATCCCACCTTGGGGTTATCCATAATTGAACCCGGGATTCCTCCACGATTCATTATATGCATTCCCTTGCTGAGCATTATAATTTCCTCGATAACCTCCTATTGCATCAACCTGTTCAGTGTACATGGCCTTGTATGCAGGAATAGTAGGACATCCTTCTGTAGAATGGACTGCATTACAAATGGCACAAACCTTCTCATTTCCGGCATGTACGGGTCCAGACGCATCTCTCAATCGCATATCTAGCATATCTCTGAAATTCTTCTCCAATTGGTCAAATTTTCGATCCAACAAAGTGTCCTTGTCCAAGTGATAAATACCGAACGCAGCAGGCAAGTTGGACACTTGTCGATTTCTATTTTGACTATTGGGATCAGAAGTATCCCATGCTTGGGTAGTTTCCGCCACATATTTTAAATGAGCCTCAGCATCGCTCGTACTTAACTCCCAAAAATGTCTCTCACACATGGTTTGAACAAGTTGTTTAGATGCTACAGTAAGGCCTTGATGGAAAAATGAAATCAGATGATGAGGTTCAAAACCATGATGGGGGCATGCATTAACTAACTCCTGATATCTCTCCCAACACTTATCAAAAGCCTCATTCTCATTTTGACGAAAAGCTTGAATTTGAGCTTTAACAGAATTGGTTTTGTGTTGTGGAAAAAATTTTGAGATAAACTTATTTTGCATATCTCTCCAAGATAAAACAGAATTTGGAGGAAGGGACCATAACCAAGTTTTCACTTTATCCTTTAAGGAAAAAGGAAAGAGCTTTAACCGGATTACTTCTTGTGGACAAGTTTGGTCTCCAAATGTCTCACACGTATCTTCGAATTCTCGAATATGGAGATATGGTTTTTTCGAATCCATCCCATGAAATGTTGGAAGAATTTGGATCATTCCATTCCTAAAGTGGAACTGACCGGCATTATACGGGAATAAAATGCAACCAGGGTAGCAGTTCTCTCCGGAAATAAAAGATCTTTCATGGGAAGATAGGGTGCATCATCCTCTCCAGCACCAACACCGACACTACCATAATCCGACATATCGCTACCGAAAGGTTTAGAATTCTCACTCAAGGTTTGACTCAAAGAACGACTTGTGATGGAATTATTAGGCGAAGGGGGTGGAACCCAAAATGGCAAATACTCAGAATTTTCAGACCCGGCTTCGGCAATAGGATTTTCGTGAATTTGGGTGAGAGATGAATTCTGCATATAAGCACACAAGAGAAAAAAATGAAAAATATTTTGTTTTTGTTTTTTTTTTATGAAATCACTTGTAGATAACAATAACTTTCTTGAAAATTTAACAATTTTGGATCCCCGGCAACGGCGCCAAAAACTTGACGCGACTTAATATTTGTCTCAAAAGTGCCTATTTATCTAGGCTCAAGTGCAAGCCTTGTCGCTCAAGTAGTAACCCGGTAAGTCGGGATCGTCTCCACAGGGATCAAAATTGCCAAACACTAACAAGAAAAATTACCAACCCTTGAAATGATTTCTTAAAAGAAATAAAAAGATGATTGATTTTTGGGAAACTTTCTAAAACTTTACTTATGAAAAACAATAGGAAATTAACAGCAAAATTTGGGTTTAACAATTTAGAGAAAATTAGGGTAGGGTACAATCCCTCAATCCTTAACAAATTGTCCTTTAGAATACTAGAATTATAAATCAAAATTCTTGATTAAATCTAGTCCTTATAATCTCTAAGCATTACATATATGAGGTTCAAGCCCGCACCATATGAAATCAAAGATCAATATAAAGCGGTGAACGACAAATTATACATACAAAGCATTCTTAAACATCCCAAGTACCTAGGGCAAGAGAGATTAAAAGATATGACAATGCATATATGATTTCCATTCACGATTCAACCAATATTTTCATTTATTTTCTAATTTTCCATACAAATAATTTACCTTGGATTGAGTTCATGTACCCCAACCCTTGAGAAATTAGCTACTCATGATTTGGTTGAAAAACAAATTCACATATGAAATTATGAAACTGCAGAACATTGTAAGAACTTTGCAAAAATTAAAGCAAAAGAGAATAGAATGATATTACTTGAATTCAGCACAAAAATGGAATTGAGATTCATAATACAAACTAGGGTTCATGCAAATCTTGAAGGAAATGGAAATTTGACCTAAAAATCTGATCTAAAAACTCTCTCTAAAATTCCTAACCCTAGCCTCCTAGAAATGATGTAGAACTTAGATTTTTATAGCACAAATCATCCAAATTCGGTCTCCAATTGTGCTTGTGGAACAAGATTCACAGCTACGCACTCATCAAATCTGCACAATAAATGGCAAATTAATGCCAGGCTTTCGCATACCCGGATCGGTCCGTGTCTTAATCGGATCGGTCCGATATCCATCGAATCGGTTCTTTTATTTTCTTCCGGATCGGTCCGATTATTGCTTCCATCGGTTTGCCATCCATCCGGGGTGCACTGGACTTGGGCAGATCGGATCGGTCCGACTCCTACCCGGATCGGTCCGAATTTCTTCTTCTTTGACTTTTTTCTTACAGCTTTGACTGGCCATATCTTCTTATCTAGACCTCCGATTTAGATGCCGTTTCTTCCTATGCTCTTGTGAACTCATTCTCTTAAACTTCCCTTTTGGTGTCACTTTCGAATTCTGAATGGAAATACACTTTTGCCCTTATACATTTCTTGCTTGCATCTTTTCTTTTCTTTTGGATTCTTTCTTGCATTCCATTCCTAAAAACTTCATCCAACTTATACAAAAACTAGGGAATGTTGTTAGGAATAAACAATGGAGTGATATGGCATAAAAATGGCTCAATTACATTGTTCGAGATATTAAAATCACTAAATTAAGGAGCTAAATTCTAAAGAATTTATGCTTGGTCACTAGTCACTGATATTTAATAACACACACACACACACACACACACTATATATATATATATAATAATTAGTTCTCGGCATTACCGTGCACAAAAATCCTTAGCACTAGCCTATAATTTCCCCGAGTCTATCGTCCAACTCTAATTTAATTAATTTACACATTAATTAATTCATTGCTTTCCCGAGTCTATGGTCCGACTCTAAATTAATTAATTTGTCCCTTAATTAATTTATTGCCTTGGTATCACTCAACCAATATACTCGGACTCGCTCACTTGGTCCGTATTTTAATATTTTATGAGTCAATATTCCCACTCCAAATTAATCTACTCCTCTCAGTAATCAATTTAACACCTTGGTATCACTCAACCAATATACCTGGACTCGCTCACGTGGCCCGAAATTAAATATCACCCGAGTCAAATCCCCGACTCCAAATTAATTAGTTTTCTTCTATAATTAATTTAAATGAGTAGTGTTTCCCTACTACTATACCTGAATTTATTCACCCAGTCCGTTATTTTATTTCTTTGGATTTATTTCCCAAAATTCATTTGCAATCTGTCGCCCTTAATTCCCCAACCACTCCCAATTATATCCCTTTATAATTGTTAAGAATTTAGTCTCATAATTAATTTTTATCTCTTAATTATGCTAGGGGAAATTTGCAACTAAAATATTTACCCATATAAATTCCTAAGCCAAACTGTCGGAAAACCTGAAGGGTCCATCGATCGACCCTCAGCCGTCGATCGATCGATCGAATAGGTGGTTGTCTTCTCCGAGACTCTGTTTCCACCATTAACGAAAACCTCCAAGTTCTATCCTTTCCCCTAGTCTAACCCAAGCACAATCAACACTATATCTACATAGGAATAGGATCAGGGCACCTTATAGAACTTCAAACTCAAATTAAATCTCACGATTTTCTACTTTTCCGAGTTGGGGAATTTTCGGGTTTTTACACGTTAAATCCAAATTCCATCAATTTATCCCATTTTCGTCCATAATTTCTACTGGATTTCACATTCAAATCAGATATCTATACTCAGAACCATGTAACACAATTAATTCTCACTTTGAATTCATTCAAGTGTTCCATTAACAAAAAACCCATTTTGTACCCATTTATACCCAAAAACGGATTTTGGTTTACACATCAATAAAATATGAATTGAATATCACAACTAAACATCATAGAAAGTTAACCACTTGCCTTATGGGTTCGTAGGGTCTGATCCGAGTGTGTAATTCGCAAGGTTGATAATGAACTTCCAATAGGTTCCTATCCGTGTCTCCAAAAGACTCCAATTTTTGCAGCTAAATCACTCCCTATGGCTTTTTGTCGAAACCCTAGGTTCTCCCTTATGTTTTGTGCCGTTTTCATTTTCTTAGATTTAGGTCTTAAAACACTAATCCCGTTTTTAGCCTAATGGGCTTAATTAAAATGGCCCAACTACCCCCGTGTGGGCCCGGTCATGCCCAAAAATGCCTCGTGACCCATTTACTACCCCCGGGTACACTTTTCTGACTATCTCGACCCATCCGGACTCAACCGTGCACTCAAAATTGACATCCGAAATAATTTATAAAAATCCTTATCTCACACCCAAATTAGTCTATACCGACTCCCGACTGAGATAAATAAATACCACGTCATTAATACACGTTATGACGTAAATAAATTATTACTATTCACTTAGTAATTAAATTTCCCTAAATATTAACCATTCACTCTCCGATTAATATTTAAATAAATATTACCATAAGTAAATCATGACACACAAGTAATTTAAAATTTCCCGAATTAATTAAATAATACGTGCACAGAAATACGGGGTGTTACATACTCCCCCCCTTACAAAAGAATTTCGTCCCTGAAATTTGGTCTTTACTGGTGAATAACTCTTATTTCTCTCACATATCCTCCTCCCGATCCCACGTATACTCGTCAATACTGTGATGACCCCACTCCACCACATTCTAACTGGTGGTACTATCTTAGACTACAGCGTGCGCTCCCATAGCTACCAGTCTCCCCTCATATGAGGTGTCTTATTGCAAGTCATTATCCTCGAATGGAACGTGCCTAAAAGCTCAATCGTTCCTCCTGTATCCCTCCAGCTATGCCATGTGGAACACATCCCGTATCCGCTGAAGATGTTCTGGCAAACCCAGTTGATATGCTACCGGTCCCACCCTCTCAAAGATAGGGAAAGGACCCACATATCTCGATGCTAGCTCCCCTTTCTTGCCAAACTACATCACTCCTTTCATAGGAGACACCCGAACCAATACTTGGTCACAAATCTTTAACTCGATGGCCCCTGACAACATAGTGCCCCAGAAGATGAGCTTATACTCCCTCGGCTCCACTATCTCTCAGTCAGGAAATTCCCCTCCTATATGGGTGTCAATTTTCTTATTGCCAAAGCGCGTGACTATCTTTCGGGTAATTACCCGCATCATCCCTGATTAATCATGTTATATTTGAACCTTTAACTCACGGTGATGTACCCCTCCTTACATCCCTGAACTGTATGAAAGGATACAACTTACTTAATTCCTGCTGATGGACCATAACCCATCTCGGGTCCTAGGATCTTGTTATCTCCTCACCTCTTATCTACCAAAGGTGGGTAATGAAACTTTTCCCATAAAGTCTCCTAAGGTGTCACGCAGACCAAACCGTTACGAGGCATCACACGTAACTCTCCCTGTGGTAAATACTACTCCCAAATTACCCAAAAATCTAAAAAGCGCAATCCTCACTTCTCGTCTACCTATCGACTTATGGGTGACACGCTCAACCCGATATGTAACTATGTCCCGTTCACCTCCTGACAGTTTACCAACTTGAGCATTAATCCCTTCACTGGGATCGTAGAAAATAAAATCTTCGTTGATACCCTCCAATCAACATCTTTCCATCCTTAAATGGTCTACCCGGCGACAAATTCACTATGTCACATTCAACACTGATTCCCACGCTCAAGAACTCTATTCCTTGTGCGATTTTTGTCAGGCGGGACTCTATACCTTGTCTATGCATAAAACCACTCTAGGTATATGACTAAGTGATACTCTTTTCTATCTTCCCAAAAATGTGGGTTTCTCCCTTGCCTAGGTATATCTTATTACATAGGTCTTCCCCACCTTCCCACTCCCTATGGTGGAGGTAGTTCTCCTTGATATACATAGTCCGACTATTTCCTTTCTCACATGAATTTCAGTTCACTACACTTTTCCACTTATTCTCTGATTGCACCGCAGGCATATATTCAATATGTTTACTTACACATACCTTTTATTTAAGACGACTCTGAAATCACACTAACCAAGGCTCCCATACACCCTATGTCCCATGCTTAATGACATAAAATTTACCTTAATTAACCAGGGTGCCCATACACCCTGTCCCCGTGCTCAACCGCATGAAAGTTACCCAACTATGCTAGCCGTAACTAGTAGTATACTTCCAACTCGTACTCACATCGCATACATGAATAATAATCAGGGTACCCAACCTATATACTAACGACCAACCATCTGCCCACTTCTAACGTTGCGCTAAGTTTCATACGTGGGACGTCTCGCAAAGAAAAATCCAAACAAGGACCCCCAAATACTTGTCTCTTAACACAAAAGCATATACAGTTACTATTATGCTATAAAAGACAACGTAAAATACCGCGCCCTTACTATCACTAGTTCTTATGCAAAATAAATCCCGAGCTATCTCTCCCTGCTCGAAAAATAATTCTAACCACCCTGAATCGCTTCAGTATACATCCCTTCTTACCAGGAAAAATATAATAATACAAGACATTCTTATATGTCCTTCGTACCACACAATATAAGCTACATACACACACATATATATAGGTCAGTATCCCTCGCAAGTGCCTAGTAGGAGTCATTTACAACCTGGTGTCACGAACATCAAAACTTACTATCACTATCCGTAATAGTTCACACCCATTGCTAACCAATCCATACCCAGGAAAAATCACGCTTCCTTAACACTCAAAATGAGTAAATATTATAAAGTATACCCTTTCAATTTTCACACCTTCTCCCCTGTAGATAAGACCAAAGAGAGCCCCGTTACCCGGTGGTAACCATATACTTAATACTAGCACTACTATACACCCACTAAACTCGTCCCCCACGCAAATATAGTGCTAACAAGAATATTGTGATCACTCATGTTACGAAATTCACCCCATCTATCCGAGGATAAAACTCATACTTCCACTCACCTATCTACCAGCGACCCAAATGGTTCCTCGACATAATATTCCCATCCAACCGAACCAAAATTTCGTAATTGTAGTCCCTACTGGGCATTCCACTTCTATCCCCTGCCTCACTGTGGACATAATCAATTTTTGTGGTTCCACTTCCACACATAAGACACCTCTCTATGTCAATACCCTACCTCTGGCCCAAATGGCCATGTTGGGGTTGTCCTTCTCGCGTACTTGGTAGTCTTGACCCTAAGTTCTACCCTCGTTGTCCCTTAAGCTTCCCTAGCCCTATGGGACTCATTATTGGCCTCGATGACCCGAATTAAATCCACAGTCAATAGGTAGAAATTTACTTAATTTAAAACGTCAAGATGGGTCCCTTACTATGTATACCCTTCCATCTTGCTTCACTAGTACCATTAAATCTCATTTCGTTCTTAGGTTAAACTCTATAACCTTATTGGCTCCTGCATCTTAAAAGTGTTAATATAAGCTGGTAAACAAAAGATATTGATGACCTCAACACTTGTCATCCTAGTCGTATTTCCCATCCCTTATTGTGTATTCTCACACGGTTCATTATCCATTTGCGAGTTCCTTTGTCATTCTTCATGTCCCCTTCGTCGGTCACGAAGTTCGCTTATGCAATTTACCGTTTATCTCACGATCAGTTACAATCTTACCCCTTTCATAAACTTTAAAATTTCACTCGCATACTTATATGAATAGTGGATGGACGGTCTTATGGTCACACCATACCCAAAATTTCTCGTTTGACTCCATATTTTCTCCTTCATACGTGGTGATTGACTCTCTTACCACTACAACACCGCCCCACTGGGCCAAAAATTTAATTCAAAATTTTGTCCTGGGTGCCACCGTACACCATCCTACATAATTGTCTTTATGTTATTTCCTCCCATCGACTTATCGCGCTACTCTGCTACTCAATCCTTATAGATAGCCCTTCCAAAAGGGTCCTTCCACACTTTTCCACCCCCTGCTAACTACGCTAGGTGAGACTGAAGTTGTACCATCGTTATTCTCAACAGTGCTTTGGGAGACTATGGCTCCGGGGTGATTATTCTATCCCCACTAGCCTGAGCAACAATCAAGGTGATTCCTATCACCATCACCATTTCCAGAATACCCCATTTCTTCTGTTGAGACTCTCCTCCTGAAATTCTCCTCTGACCCTCGTTGGTCGCCCAAAGAATGTTCGGTATACAAAGCCCAACCGAACTTGTGTATGAATCACATCACTATACTTAATAGCAGAAGAACGCGAGCCGCATACGTAGAGGAATACAATAATCCGATCATAAGGCTCTACATCAAAAAATGCTAAGCTGAAACGTGAAACGCCGCACAGATCCTAAGGACACTAGAACCTGATGCTCTGATACCATCTATAACACCTCGCCTAATTAAACCCCGGGTGATCAGTCCTAAATTAAATTAGAACAGGTTTCTCAGTTGGTTCATTCTTACAATCACTGTCGAAACTTTTTAATTACTAACCACCTAAGTGAAATTAGACTGGTGCCAAATTTTATCTTTCATTAATTCAATGAATTACTCATGCGGAAACAAAGCATTAACAATCACGAGCTAACTGAATCCAACCATCATATTTAAATAAAAAAACTGGCCGAATAAACCATCGGCTAAAATTCAACACAAATGTAAATACATACAATAATGGATCTCAAGTATCTGAAGTAAATACTAAATCAAATCGTGAGCAACATGCTCTAATATCTGAGAGAAAATTCCTACACTAGGAATAGAAGGAATAGAGGCGCCTATCCAAATCCTGCAACATCCACATATGCTGCAGCAGCGACTCCCTGGAATAAATCAAGCCTGGCATCCCTGTGGCTGGACACCTAAAAGGTTTTTAAAATATTTTATAGCAAGGGTTAGAACCCAAAACATTTTGAAAACATTTAGCAAATGATTAACTTGCAGTAATAAAATATGCATGAATGCGCTTCATATTTTAGTAAGTGTCGCACTCCCTTGAGGACAAAATTAGGGGTGGCAATTCGTGTGCATCGTGTCTTGTTCGGGTCGTGTCATGTCGGGTTCGTGTCAAGTATTAGTCAACCCTAACCCGACCCATTTAACTAATCGTGTCAGATGAGCAAACACTAACCTGACCTATTTATTATCATGTCGTGTTCGGTTTGGCCCGCATAACCCATTAAGTAAAATATAAAATACTTTTTTCTTCTCTCTTAACCAATCATAGGCCTACAATAACTTAAATTTAATTAATTTCAACTTCTTTCAACACATAAATAATTTATCATCCGATTCTCCATGAATTTTATATAATGTCTATCAAGATATATAAATTATCTAATATATTCTCCATAAAATACGAGTTAAGCGGGTCTATTCATGTCATTTTCGAGTTATACGTGTTTGACACTAACCCAACCCATTTATTATTCGTGTTGGCGGGTCGTGTCATATCCGGGTTCGTGTCAAGAAATTGTCAATCCTAACCCGCTAACTTCGTGTCGAGTTCGTGTCGGGTTATCGTGTCGTGTCAAAAATTGCCACCCCCAAAATCACCCCTCAACTAATGTGCACACCTAACGCCTCCTTTATATCCCAGCTAGTCCTCTACCCCGAAACTAGATACTTTATATAACTCTTATCAATCGCCCTACTTAATCCCGAGTATTTTAAACGCATGATTTATAAGTTATTTACCACCTTAACTTAGTTAATCATATTTCCTTGAAAGCTATATAACATTCACACAATATATATATATATATATATATATATATATATATATATATATAATTAGTTCCCGGCATTACCGTGCACAAAAATTCGTACCACTGGCCTATAGTTTCCTCGAGTCTATAGTCCGACTCTAATTTAATTAATTAACACATTAATTAATTCATTACTTTCCCGAGTCTATGGTCCGACTCTAAATTAATTAATTTATCCCTTAATTAATGTATTGCCTTGGTGTCACTCAACCAATATACCCGGACTCGCTCACTTGGTCCGTATTTTAATATTTTACGAGTCCATATTCCCACTCCAAATTAATCTACTCCTCTTAGTAATCAATTTAACACCTTGGTATCACTCAACCAATATACCTGGACTCGCTCACGTGGCCCGAAATTAAATATCACCCGAGTCAAATCCCCGACTCCAAATTAATTAGTTTTCCTCTATAATTAATTTAAATGAGTAGTATTGCCCTACTACTATACCCGAACTTATTCACCCAGTCCGTTATTTTATTTCTTTGAATTTATTTTCCATAATTCATTCGCAATGTGTCGCCCTTAATTCCCCCATCACTCCAATTATATCCCTTTATAATTGTTAAGAATTTAATCTCATAATTAATTTTTCTCTCTTAAATATTCTAGGGGAAATTTGCAACTAAAATATTTACCCATATAAATCCCTAAGCCAAACTGCCGAAAAACCTGAAGGGTCGATCGATCGAATAGGTGGTTGTCTTCTCCGAGACTCTGTTTCCACCATTAACGAAAACCTCCAAGTTCTATCCTTTCCCCTAGTCTAACCCAAGCACAATCAACACTATATCTACATAGGAATAGGATCAGGGCACCTTATAGAACTTCAAACTCAAATTAAATCTCACGATTTTCTACTTTTCCGAGTTGGGGAATTTTCGGGTTTTTACACGTTAAATCCAAATTCCATCAATTTATCCCATTTTCGTCCATAATTTCTACTGGATTTCACATTCAAATCAGATATCTATACTCAGAACCATGTGAAGCCCTTATACCCTTGACTCACTTGAGTCTATACTGTATAAGAGCTCATCTAGTTTGGAAATAGTGACAAAATTATGTCAATCCTAGAAACCAAAGAGCTTCAGAAGTTGGATTGGTCTCCATATTTAAAAGTTGTAATGATCCTGAACTTATAGCCATCACTCACACACTTAGAACACCCACACTACATTGCATATTGCACTTTTATATGTGTTCTTGGGTTGAGTGAGTTTAAATCCCTTAATTTGGTTTTTAATAATTTTTTGGGATTTTTTAAAACATTTTTCAAATTTAATTTTACAAATAAAATTTGGTTTTAAAAGTTTTGGGGTCAAACTGCTATTTTATTTTGTGCTGTTTTTGGGCTGATTGTTTACCTGGGTAGAAACCGAAAGCGCTAGAGACTACAGGGTGTGCATGTAATTAAGTTTGGGACGCGCGTTTGTTTCCAATTGCTGGCCAACACGTGCAGCCTTCTGATTGTCTACATTTGTGTTTCTTTGTAGACACAAACTTCGCGCCACACCTGAGCCCTTGGATCAATTCTTATCTAGGGTCTGCATGCGATCTTTGGTAATCCCTGTGTAAACATCTCCACCTATCACAGCTTGTTTAACCACCGCTTGCTGTTAACCCTTGGATCAAAGTCAAGAAGAATTGACTTGATCACAGCCGTTGTTTTCACTCGAACGTCTGGAACCTTCTCAGCCCCCTATATAAACCCTCATCTTCTCAGACTTCGAAGATTTTTTGGTCATTTTGTTTTCCTCTGAGAGAAGAGAGAGAAGAGAGAGAAGTGAGAGAAAAAAGAGAGAAGAGAGAGAGTTTGAAACCCTAGATTGAAACCCTAGAAACCCTAACTTCGTTACTTCTTCTCCAGCCAAAATCAAACACCTAAACCAAAAACACCTTTCCAGTGTTCTTGAGGGTTTTGAGTGTATGAGTTGTGTTTGTTTTGCTGTTCCTTGTGTTCATCGAATCTTACTGTTCAACTTAAACTTTTTATTTCAGATCTGGTTTCTGTTTCAATAGAAATCACAGATCTGAAGTGTTTAAAGTTACAAAACACGTAGATACACATTATTTCTCATCCAGAGAAGTATATTGTTGATTTCTTTTGATAAAAACGTTTTCTACTTCGAATCAACAATACATGCTTTCTATTTCTTACTGCTTGCAAAACTAAACCTTGACCTAGTATTAGAATCGCACTTGGAGGTTTTCAATCTCGAAAATCTTTTCAAAACTGAGATTGATTAAGATCTTTACCGATTTTGAAGAAAGATATCCGTGGATTCTGGGATTTATTGAAAGGTCAAAAAGGTTTTATGTTTTGTGAGAAAGAAAGAAAAAGATAGTTCACAGCATATAGTAAACTGTAATTTACTAGGACTGTTTGTAACTATTAAGGGTGTGTGTGTTCATGCATGTGGTTTAGAACACCTTTTCACAATACATCTTCACACTACAAACACTTAAAGTGTTGGCTGTAAGATCTGGTGAACTAAAGTCGACGTAAAGTGCTGAAACAAAGGAGGAGTGTACAACCTGAGAGGACTACATAAACAAACAAGATCTGCAGAGAAGTTTGAGGACGCCAGAGGGTATATTCCTAAACTTGTATAGATTTGTTTGTGTGCATGTTAGTTAAATAGATTGTAACTCGTATATTTGTTTTAGTGGATTTTTTTCATTTTACTCCGTAGAGGGAGTCGTGGATGTTTCCTCAGTTGGTGAGGTTTTACCACGTTAAAAATCTGAGTATCAATATTTCTACATCTTCTCATCCCTTTCTAATAGTGTGCTGAGTTTAAAACATTTTAAACTGTTTACTAAAACCTGTTATCAAATCTTGTCCATATCTCGTACATAATTTTGTTAACACTTTTTGTGTTCAAAATTGTTTTGATTTTAATTAAAGAGTTTCTTCAACAAACTTTCGGAGTTGCTTAAATAGTTTATTTTCGTAAACGGCTTTGGCAACGCTATTTCAATTGGTATCAGAGCTTTTGGTGAACATTTTTCAAAAAGATCCTGAGTTTCTGAAACTGTTTTCTCAAAATCATTATGGACGAGAAAAACGAAAGATATGGTAACTTGACCAGACCTCCAGTCTTTGATGGAACCAATTTCTCTTACTGGAAAGTAAGAATGATTGCTTTTATTCAAGGAACACTGGGAGATGATGTCTGGGATATCATTGAAAACGGATACTTTTATCCAACTAAACCAGCCACTGACGGAAGCAATGAAAGGATTAAGAAAATATTGAGTGAGTTTACTCAAGAAGAGAAACAGGTTTCTCGAAATAATAACAAAGGCAAGAACGCTATATTTATGTCTATTAACGAACATGAGTTCAAGAGAATCTCATCTTGTACCACTTCCAAGGAAGCATGGGATACCTTGATTACTGCACATGAAGGAGACTCTAGGGTAAAAGCTGCTAAGACTCAGATGTTAATCCAACAGTATAATACCTTAATCATGTCTGAATCTGAGTCTTTCGATGATTTCTATATGAACCTTACTGATATTGTCACTAAACTTCATGCTAATGGTATAACTTATGATAGACAGGAAATTGTCTCTAAAATTCTGAGATCATTGCCACAGAAATTTGACAATAAAAGATATGCTATTGAGGAGATGTGTGATGTAAATCTCACTCCTGAATTACTCAGTAGTAAATTAAGAACTGTGGAAATGGAATTGGAGTTTAAGAAACAATTGACCCACACTAATAGGAAACATACCAATTCCAATCTTAGCTTTACCTCTAAGATGATTAAGCCTGAGTTAAACACCTCTAGTAATGATTCTGATGAGGACTGTGACTTAGAAAGTCTAGATAATCAGATTGCCCTAATGACAAAACAATTTAAGAAAATTGTTAAATTTAGAAACAGTGTTGCAAATAGACAGGGCAAGTCTAATTATACCACTCCTTCAAATCACAAACCTCATGAGAAACCTCATGACAAACAGAACAAGGACAACACAAGACCTCACAGAGACCTCAAGAAGACTGAATGCTATAGATGTGGTAAACTAGGACACATTGCTCAAGACTGTAGAGTTAATTTAAATGCCCAAAACAAACACTCTAGAGCCAATATCTGCAAAACCTGGGATGACTCAAGTGATTCTGAAAATGAGGAACTTGAAACATCTGATGGTTTTGATCCTTGTTTAGCCTTCTTTGCCAAAATCATATACAATGATGATATGCCTATGCTTGATAGTGAGGATGAGTTTAGTAATTCTAGTTCTGTTGCTCTGAATCATACTTTAACTGGTTTAGATGCTTTACTTACTGAGAACATTAATACCTCCTCCTCGGGGTGTGTGAGTCAAAGGGAAATCGATACTGCCGATGTCAATGGGTGCGTGAGTTTAAGAAATGAAACCTTAGGGGTCACTTCACACACTTCACTTAGTGACTCGGATAATGATGATCTCCCAGACATCCACACTCTATATACTAAAACTCTAAAGAAAAGCATTAGACTAGAAAAGATTGTTAAAGATCTTACCAAAAAGCTAGAGGATCTAAGCCAAATGGTAAAACTGAATGCTGAAGAGTATACTACACAATGCATGTCTCATGACAGTGAAGTTAAAGTGTTTGATGAAAAACTGAAAACTTTGACTGAAGCTAATGAAATTTTGGAGAAAAAATACAAAGGGACATTATTAGAATTGGAACAAACAAAAGAAAAGACAGCAACTGTTTTCAAAAAATTTACCAAATTTGAAAACAATTCTAAATGTTTTGAGGAATTCGTTGCTGAATCTAAAACCAATTCTGATGATAGAACTGGAATAGGGTTTTGTCCCAATTTGAAGACACAAACTAAACATGTTGAACCTATCAAGTTTGTGTCAGGAGGCAAAAGACCTATTGAAACATGTCCAGACTTTCATTCTCTAAAAACTAAGTTTGACCATCAAAACACTAACACTGAAGATGCAAGTTGCTCTAAGCATGAAAGTTTACCAAAGGGAAAATATGTTTGCCCCCCTATTAGGAAAAGTGAACCTGCTTTCAAATCTGTGCTACCTAGGAATAAAATTCAGTCTCAAAATTTCTCAAAACCTTTGTTTAGAGACTTTCCTAAGGAAAACCCTATTCTGAGCAATCTTTATTGCTCCTATTGTGATATATATGGTCACTCTTTCGATAATTGCTATGCTAGGAGACTGATTAAACCTATCTACAACACTCCTATGTATCATAACTTTAACTATTCTAGGAGGAGTCGTAACAATTATGTTCTTCCCAGGCCACCAGACAAAAACTCTAACTATAGGAATAGAAAGACTAAACCTAAAAGGACATTTACTAGAAGGATTCCCAGAAACTTCTCTAAATCAAATGCTCAGGTGTGTAAATTTACTCAAAATCATGCGCAAAATATTTTTCAACAAAAATCTGCTGCTCGCAAATTTTATCAAATGAGAGCAAACAAGCGCAAACAGAAAACCAGAGCAATTTGGGTTAGAAAAGATGATCTAGTACCCCAGATGAAGTGTAATGTTGTTGTTTCTGCATTAAAAGCTGAACTTACATCTTCTGGTTGGTACTTGGATTCTGGATGTTCCAAGCATATGACAGGTGATGATACAAAACTTTTAAATAAAACCCATTTTGATGGTGGAAAAGTTGTTTTTGGTGATGGTATATCATCCCAGATCATAGGCAAAGGAACCCTTAAAGAAAAAGGACTTCCTCTTCTTGAAAATGTTCTCTTAGTTAAAGGTCTTAAGGCTAATTTACTTAGCATTTCACAATTCTGTGACTCAAACTACACTGTTACCTTTTCAAAGAACAATTGCAAGATTTTAAATGAAAAGGGAGAATGCTTAATTACAGGATTCAGGACCCCTGACAATTGTTATACTGTCATGTCTAGTTCTGAAATCTGTAGTGTTGCCAGAATGGATGACAACGAGTTATGGCATAACAGAATGGGTCACATTAATTACGAAAATTTGAGTAAATTGTCTTCTCAGCAGATAGTTAGAGGAATACCAAAAATTAAACCTATTCATAACATTGTCTGTGGTCCCTGTCAAGAAGGAAAAATTGTTAAAGCACCTCATAAAAGGGTTAAAGATATCCTTACCTTTAATCCCTTAGAACTCATCCATATGGACCTAATGGGTCCTTCTCAAACTGTTAGTCTTTGTGGACACAGTTATATTCTAGTTATGGTTGATGACTTCACTAGATTCACTTGGGTAGCTTTCTTAAAACAAAAATCCGATACCTTTCAAACTTTTTTAAAGATTCTCTTACGGATTGAGAATGAAAAAGACACTCAAGTGAATAGAATCCGAAGTGATAGAGGTGGTGAATTCAAAGACACTGGTATTGTAGAATATTGTGACTATAATGGTTACAAGCATGAGTTCAGTGCTCCTAAGACCCCTCAACAAAATGGTATAGCTGAGAGAAAGAATCGAACTCTTCAAGAGATGGCACGTGTCATGCTCCATGCTAAGAACTTACCTAAGTATTTTTGGGTAGAATCTATTCGTACAGCCTGCCATCTTATTAATAGGGTCTATCTTAGAAAGAATTCGAAACAAACCTCTTATGAACTTTGGTACAATAAAAAGCCTAATCTTAAGTACCTTAGAACCTTTGGTAGTACCTGATATGTTTGCAAAGATAGGGAACACTTATCCAAATTTGAGAGTAGAGGAGATAAAGCCATATTCTTAGGTTATTCACCTAACAGTAGAGCTTATCGAGTGTATAATCTTCGCACTAAGACCTTAATGGAATCCATTAATGTAATTGTTAGTGACACTACTGTAGAAAGCAAGACTAGTGAATTACCTATAGAAGAAGAATCGTCAAATATTTTAGAAAATGACTCTTCTGAAATAGATAATTCATTACCTATTGAGTCACCTGAAGTACCTAACTGGGTTTCTAAAGATCATCCCATAAACAACATAGTTGGTAACCCTGGTGAACCAGTACGTACAAGATCCCAACTTAGAAATTATGCTCTCTATGCTTGCTTTGTTTCTCTCTTGGAACCAAAGAATGTAAATGAGGCATTGAATGACTCTCACTGGATTTCTGCTATGCAGGATGAACTTTTACAATTTGTCATTCATGATGTTTGGTTTCTTGTTCCACGTCCTGATCACAAAAAGGTTATTGGTACTCGTTGGATTTTCAAAAATAAAACTGATGAAAATGGGATGATAATTAGAAATAAAGCTAGACTAGTTGCTCAAGGTTACTCCCAAATAGAAGGACTTGATTTTAATGAGACGTTTGCTCCTGTTACTCGTTTAGAATCAGTTCGTCTGCTTCTTGCTATAGCTTGTCACAAGCATTTTACATTATATCAAATGGATGTTAAATCTGCGTTCCTTAATGGAATACTTGCCGAGGAAACCTATGTAGAACAACCTAAAGGGTTCATTGACCCTAATTATCCTACTCATGTGTTTCGGTTGAAAAAGGCTTTATATGGTCTTAAGCAAGCTCCTAGAGCTTGGTATGAGCGACTGTCCAGTTTTCTGCTGGACAAAGGTTTCAAAAGAGGTGGAAATGACCAAACCTTATTTGTCAAACAGTTTGGCAAACACATTACTATTGCTCAAGTCTATGTAGACGATATCGTATTTGGATCCACTTCTACCTCAGAAGTAAAATCTTTTGCTGAAATTATGAGTAAGGAATTTCAGATGTCCCTTATGGGGGAGTTACAGTTCTTCCTAGGTCTCCAAGTCAAACAACAACCAGATGGCTTGTTTCTTTCGCAGACTAAGTACGCATTAGAGATAGTTAAGAAATTTGGCCTCGAGAGTGCTAAGAGTGCTAAAACGCCTATGAGTACTACAGAGAAATTATCTAAAGATGAAAATGGAAAATCTGTAGACTCTACCTTATATCGTAGTATGATTGGCACATTACTCTATCTAACTGCCTCGCGTCCTGATATCATGTATGCTGTTTGTGTTTGTGCGCGTTATCAAAACAACCCCAAGGAGAGTCATTTAAACGCTGTTAAACGCATAATTAAATATGTTAAAGGCACTCTCAATTTAGGAATTTGGTACACGAATGACACACCTAGCACTATTATTGGGTACACCGATGCTGACTGGGCTGGGTGTACTGATGATAGTAAAAGCACTTCAGGCGCATGTTGTTATATTGGTAATAACTTGGTAGGATGGAGTAGTAAAAAACAGAACTGCACATCTCTCTCGACTGCTGAATCTGAATACATAGCCGCCGGTAGCTGTTGTGCCCAATTGTTATGGCTTAAACAAATGCTAAGTGATTATGGTATTCTAGAACCCACACTTCATCTCTATTGTGATAATCAAAGTGCGATTAATATTTCTAAGAACCCAGTTCAACACTCGCGAACTAAGCACATTAAAATAAGACATCATTTTATTCGTGAATTAGTTGAAACCAAGGAATTAGAAATCAATTATCTTTCTACTGATCTACAACTTGCAGATTTATTTACCAAACCTCTTGATTATAATAGATTCATTTCTTTACGTAAATCTATTGGTATGATTTGTGCTGAGTAAATACCTGTTATGTTTGCCAAGTTCCTTCCCTTTGTCCATTTGAGACAAAATGGGGGAGAAATTTGAGTCTACTGCATATACTAAAAAGCTTGATCTTAGTAATTTTTTGCAGGTATTCTTCTTGTACAGTCATTCTTCATTGTAATAATAGGATGTTAAACTGTATATAGTTGAGTTATGTAATTTTTGCTTTCTAGGATTTGGGTAGATAGAACCTTTATAGGTATAAGTTTTTTTTTGTTGTCGCCCTACGAGTTGAGTTGACTCAAAGGAGATTTTGTCTCATATTTCCAAAGGGGGAGATTGAAGCCCTTATACCCTTGACTCACTTGAGTCTATACTGTATAAGAGCTCATCTAGTTTGGAAATAGTGACAAAATTATGTCAATCCTAGAAACCAAAGAGCTTCAGAAGTTGGATTGGTCTCCATATTTAAAAGTTGTAATGATCCTGAACTTATAGCCATCACTCACACACTTAGAACACCCACACTACATTGCATATTGCACTTTTATATGTGTTCTTGGGTTGAGTGAGTTTAAATCCCTTAATTTGGTTTTTAATAATTTTTTGGGATTTTTTAAAACATTTTTCAAATTTAATTTTACAAATAAAATTTGGTTTTAAAAGTTTTGGGGTCAAACTGCTATTTTATTTTGTGCTGTTTTTGGGCTGATTGTTTACCTGGGTAGAAACCGAAAGCGCTAGAGACTACAGGGTGTGCATGTAATTAAGTTTGGGACGCGCGTTTGTTTCCAATTGCTGGCCAACACGTGCAGCCTTCTGATTGTCTACATTTGTGTTTCTTTGTAGACACAAACTTCGCGCCACACCTGAGCCCTTGGATCAATTCTTATCTAGGGTCTGCATGCGATCTTTGGTAATCCCTGTGTAAACATCTCCACCTATCACAGCTTGTTTAACCACCGCTTGCTGTTAACCCTTGGATCAAAGTCAAGAAGAATTGACTTGATCATAGCCGTTGTTTTCACTCGAACGTCTGGAACCTTCTCAGCCCCCTATATAAACCCTCATCTTCTCAGACTTCGAAGATTTTTTGGTCATTTTGTTTTCCTCTGAGAGAAGAGAGAGTAGAGAGAGAAGAGAGAGAAGTGAGAGAAAAAAGAGAGAAGAGAGAGAGTTTGAAACCCTAGATTGAAACCCTAGAAACCCTAACTTCGTTACTTCTTCTCCAGCCAAAATCAAACACCTAAACCAAAAACACCTTTCCAGTGTTCTTGAGGGTTTTGAGTGTATGAGTTGTGTTTGTTTTGCTGTTCCTTGTGTTCATCGAATCTTACTGTTCAACTTAAACTTTTTATTTCAGATCTGGTTTCTGTTTCAATAGAAATCACAGATCTGAAGTGTTTAAAGTTACAAAACACGTAGATACACATTATTTCTCATCCAGAGAAGTATATTGTTGATTTCTTTTGATAAAAAACGTTTTCTACTTCGAATCAACAATACATGCTTTCTATTTCTTACTGCTTGCAAAACTAAACCTTGACCTAGTATTAGAATCGCACTTGGAGGTTTTCAATCTCGAAAATCTTTTCAAAACTGAGATTGATTAAGATCTTTACCGATTTTGAAGAAAGATATCCGTGGATTCTGGGATTTATTGAAAGGTCAAAAAGGTTTTATGTTTTGTGAGAAAGAAAGAAAAAGATAGTTCACAGCATATAGTAAACTGTAATTTACTAGGACTGTTTGTAACTATTAAGGGTGTGTGTGTTCATGCATGTGGTTTAGAACACCTTTTCACAATACATCTTCACACTACAAACACTTAAAGTGTTGGCTGTAAGATCTGGTGAACTAAAGTCGACGTAAAGTGCTGAAACAAAGGAGGAGTGTACAACCTGAGAGGACTACATCAACAAACAAGATCTGCAGAGAAGTTTGAGGACGCCAGAGGGTATATTCCTAAACTTGTATAGATTTGTTTGTGTGCATGTTAGTTAAATAGATTGTAACTCGTATATTTGTTTTAGTGGATTTTTTTCATTTTACTCCGTAGAGGGAGTCGTGGATGTTTCCTCAGTTGGTGAGGTTTTACCACGTTAAAAATCTGAGTATCAATATTTCTACATCTTCTCATCCCTTTCTAATAGTGTGCTGAGTTTAAAACATTTTAAACTGTTTACTAAAACCTGTTATCAAATCTTGTCCATATCTCGTACATAATTTTGTTAACACTTTTTGTGTTCAAAATTGTTTTGATTTTAATTAAAGAGTTTCTTCAACAAACTTTCGGAGTTGCTTAAATAGTTTATTTTCGTAAACGGCTTTGGCAACGCTATTTCACCATGTAACACAATTAATTCTCACTTTGAATTCATTACAGTGTTCCATTAACAAAAAACCCATTTTGTACCCATTTATACCCAAAAACGGATTTTGGTTTACACATCAGTAAAATATGAATTGAATATCACAACTAAACATCACAGAAAGTTAACCACTTGCCTTATGGGTTCGTAGGGTCTGATCCGAGTGTGTAATTCGCAAGATTGATAATTAATTTCCAATAGGTTCCTATCCGTGTCTCCAAAAGACTCCAATTTTTGCAGCGAAATCACTCCCTATGGCTTTTTGTCCAAACCCTAGGTTCTTCCTTATGTTTTGTGCCATTTTCCTTTTCTTAGATTTAGGTCTTAAAACACTAATCCCGTTTTTAGCCTAATGGGCTTAATTAAAATGGCCCAACTACCCCCGTGTGGGCCCGGTCATGCCCAAATATGCCCCGTGACCCATTTACTACCCCCAGGTACACTTTTCTGACTATCTCGGCCCATCCGAACTCAACCGTTCACTCTAAATTGACATCCGAAATAATTTATAAAAATTCTTATCTCACACCCAAATTAGTCTATACCGACTCCCGGCTGAGATAAATAAATGCCACGTCATTAATACATGTTATGACGTAAATAAATTATTACTATTCGCTTAGTAATTAAATTTTCCTAAATATTAACCATTCACTCTCCGATAAATATTTAAATAAATATTACCATAATTAATTCATGAAATCATGACACACAAGTAATTTAAAAATTTTCGAATTAATTAAATAATATATGCACATAAATACTGGGTGTTACACAGAATAGCAGTCAAGCTGAGTTATGCAACCACGAGATCAAACATATCCTAGATAAGACGGTCAATCCTGACCATAAATATTAGTCTCCATGGTTAATCGATGTTCTTTGGGCCTGTCACACGGCATACAAACGCCCATTGGCATGTTCGCCTTTAGCCATGTGTATGGAAAATCTTGCCATCTCCTCATGGAGCTTGAACACAACGCCTATTAGGCAATTAAAAGATTAAACTTTGATTTAGATAAAGTCGGGAAGAAGTGAATGCTCCAACTCAATAAGTTAGAAGAAATCCATAACGATGCATACGAGAGTTCTCATATCTACAAAGCAAGGGTGAAAGATAAACATGATTGTTGGTGCAAAAAACTGGACCGAATTCCCGTTTTTATGATCACTGATAAATAGATAAAAGCAATCCAATCAAGCACATGAGAGACAAATATTTTTAAAGTGGTTCGGCTATGAATAAAGCCTACGTCCACTGTTATTTTATTCCCAGGGGTTTACAATAGCACAATGTGGTGTAGAGAGAGAAAAAGGTGTGGATCTTGTGTATGGTGTCTCTCGATTCTCCCGAATCTCTTGGATCTCCCTCCCTTTTGGCTAAGGTAAGACATGTATTTATAGTGATGGGAGATAAAGAGATTCATTGTATGTAGACATTTATGTCTACATTCAACGAATCTGATTGTTGAATTGCTTGGTATGCAATGTGTTGTCATCTATTAATACAGTATAAATGTACATTAAGGCTCATTAAATGCGCTGTCATCTTTATTAATGCACATTAAATGCATATTTATCCTTTGATCTTCCTGGTTAGTATGCCGAGCAACTCTCCTCGGGTGTCAACTAACTCTCCTCGGGTGCTGACCAACTCTCATCGGGTGCTGACTAATACTCCTCGGGTGCCGACCAATTTTCCTCGGGTACTGACCAACTCTCCTCGGGTGCCTACTAATACTCCTTGGGTGCCGACCAACTCTCCTCGAATGTCGACCAACTCTCCTCGTGTGTCGAATATTGCCATGTAGGATGACATGTGTCCTTTTCTGATTGGTCCTCGTAGATGGAGAATTTTTGCGTTAACAGAAGACCCCAATGCTCCATGCTTGATGGTTTACTTGAAAGGATGGAGCATTTATTCTGCATTGTTGCTCGGTGCTCGTGAAATTCTTGATCTACCTTCTTGATTTGTTCAACATAAAGTGCATTATCTCCTGGACGACATATGATGCAGGCTGATCGATGGTTGCTAATCTTTCTTTTAAGGAACTCCGTGTGCTATGTATCACCCCTGGGAATTTGGATGCATCCATGCCATAGTATGCAGCTTGTAGCTTGTCATAATCTTCAAGTATGTTGATTGGTTTGCTAGCCGACCAACTGCCTCCTGTGCCGAGAAACTGAGTACTAACTTCACGTGCTTGATTTTTTTGATTTATTCTCCTCTGAATACTTTGTCGAGTCACATACTAGCTTTTGAACCCAACTCTTCAATCTGATTAGTACCAAGGTAGTGGTGGACTTCGAACATTTTCATACAACTTCTTCTTCAATGTTGGTCGGGACAGTAGTAGTAAAGATCTCAGTGCTGTAGATGCTGAATTTGACTTCTGAACTTCAATAGTATGTGCATAATAACTCCTAAATATGACTCCTGAACTTCTGAATGCACCTCCTGAACTTCAATATCAAAAATAATTCCTGAGCAAGAAAAACAACTCCTGAATGATAATTGGTCGGGGCCCCGACCGCGTGAGTTTGTGGAGTTGAATTTGATGCTCGACTGCATGATGTTATAAGAATGTGCCACCAAATGAACAAATATATCTGTAATAGAAGCCCCCAAGTGTGGAATGTGAAGTTTGAATGTTTTTTGCTTGATCACTTTCACATACTCATAAAATGTTTCCGACCAACTGTAGTTGACAGCTTCTTATTTTCGACCAACCTGAGTTGGTGGATTTTTTCTTAACGAGTAACTTTGACACTTTCTGGAATAATTTTACCTCCCGAGGAATACATATTTTTACTTCCCGTAGGAATACATAGTTTTACTTCCCGAAGGAATACAAGTAGCTTTACTTCCCGGAGGATTACAAGTAGCTTTACTTCCCGGAGGAATACAAGTTTTACTTCCCGGAGGAATACAAGTTTTACTTCCCCGAGGAATACAAGTAGCTTTACTTCCCGGAGGAATACAAGTAGCTTTACATCCCGGAGGAATACAAGTTTTACTTCCCGGGGGAATACATTTACTTCCTAACCAACATAAGTTGGCATTTTTAGGAATACATTTTTGATAATAAATGATAGAGACTTCCTCGAAGCTGACCAATAGATTGCTGGGAATAAGATATAATAAATGCTGGAGACCTCCTCGGAGTTGACCAACAGATTTTTGGGAATAAGATATAATAAATGCTGTAGATCTCCTCAGAGCTGACCAAAAAATTATTGGGAATAAGATATAATAAATGCTGGAGACCTTCTCGGAGCTGACCAACAGATTGTTGGGAATAAGATATAATAAATGCTGGAGACCTCCTCGAAGCTGACCAACAGATTGTTGGGAATAAGATATAATAATTGTTGGAGACCTCTTCGGGGCTGACCAACAGATTGTTGGGAATAAGATATAATAAATGCTGGAGACCTCCTCGGAGCTGACCAACAAATTGTTGGGAAAAAGATATAATAAATGTTGGAGACCTCCTCGGAGCTGACCAACAGATTGTTGGGAATAAGATAATATAAATGTTGGAGACCTCCTCGGAGCTGACCAACAGATTGTTGGCTCCATGCTGAAATAAGAATAGAATATGCATCCAAATAGATATAAAGAATAATTAAAAATAATAAAGTGCCTCGTTGATCTGTCGAGGTAGAATTATATAATGCCGAACAAGAATAAGATCTTCCAGAACATAAGAATATGGCCGAGAACGTTGTCAGGCCTGAATATAAATATGAATTATCCGACCAACTATCCGTTGGGGGTGAAATACAATGAATGTTGTAATTCTCCTTAAAGCTGAATAAGTATCTTGTCGAGGCACAATTGCATAATGCCGAATAAGAATAATATTTTCCAGAACATAAGAATATGGCCAAGAACTTTGCTGGGCCTGCATATAAATAAGAATTACCCCGACCAACTATCCGTAAGGGGTGACATATAATAAATGTTATAGTTCTCCTCGGAGCTGAATATGATAACAAGTATCTCGCCGAGTTCCATGAAGAGAAGAATATAGAATATGAATCCCAAGGGATATATAGAATAATTTGTGCTTGAGCCGATATCTGGGCCTGAATATAAATAAGAATTGCCCCGACCAACTATCCGTTGGGGGTGAAATATAATAACTGTTATAGCTTTTCCTTGGAGCTGAATATATAATGAGTATCTCGCCGAGCTCCATGTTGAGATGAATATAGAATATGAATCCCAATGGATATATAGAATAATTTGTGCTTGAGCCGATATCAAAGCAATAATAAAATATATAGTTCCTTGCTGAGGTGAAATTTCATAATGTTGAGCAATGATAATAGTTTCCAGATTGTTTCCGAGCATTCGTCGGCGTTGAGTCTTGTACCTGTAAAAATTAATATCTTTCTCTACCATTTGTGTAGGCTGAATTGATTAGTCGTGAGAATAATTTACTCATCCAATCAATATATGATATGTATATGCTTGAGAAATAAAAATATTAATTTTAAAAAATGAAATAATATATGTTGGCTGATATGTCGAGGCACAATATCCTGAAGTCGAGCAATACTACTTTTCTAGAGGTTTACGAGAGCTTTCATCGGGATTGAATATCGTCCCTATGAAATTTTAATAGGCTGCCCGAGCACCTGTCGAGACTAGAGAAAATAATTATTATCATGGGAATAATTATTCAGCCAAATAATATGTGATGTGTATCAGCATAAAAATTTCAAAATATAATATGTTTTATGCCAAATGTGTGTTAGATGGACAAATTATTATTAGATATGCGCCATAAATAAGACTTAGAGTTTTTTGTAAAGTTATTTAATCTCCAACAACTAATCAGGTATAAGTTGTTGTTTGAAAATTATTTATCACTTGGTTTTAAAAATATTTTTAGGGTGATTACAAGTTAAAAAGGACTTAAGCCCCCTGTTTGTCCCCAAGCTGAACTCGTGTTTAAAGAAATATCTAGGGTGCTTCGCATTTTTTAATACCCCAAGATTCTACTGCTGCCGACAAAAGGCATGGATGTTGCCGACCAACATTTAAGGATATCTCAAGTTATAGAATATATGGTGTCAGCCAAGAAGCAAATGGTCCCCGACCAGCTGAGCAATTTCGTCGATCAACAAAAATGGTGCATTGACAGCACCGAACAACATTAGATGTCACCGACCAAAAAGTGGATGGTTGGATAGTTGTCGACAAGTAAATTAAACCCTCCGAACAAGCCTGAGATATCACCGATCAAGAAGTAGATGATTGTCGACCTGCAATTGGTTCCACCGAGCTACAATATGAGTCTTCGACCAACAATAAGATACCTCGTAGTTGGATAAAATTATTTCAACGTTGCTTATGGATCTTCACATATTTTCTTCGACAGACAAAAATGGTCTGGTTAAGCTTCCCTTTAATAAAAGATGGCTCAAGATGATGCCGACCAACAATATGGATGGATGACCAGAATATCTCGAATCCTTAGATCAGAAAAATAACATTCGATGTAAAATTTAAGCATTAAGAATGTTAATTAAATGAATAATTATCTAATCCACTATATCGTGTGATTCCGATAAAGAAACCATGTGATGTGATGAACGAGGGGCCAACATATCAAATTTGTGCCCAGAGTCTTGATATGGTCATGATTTGTTTTACTGATCCTCTTTTGCAAGAGGTGGGTAATGATTTTTCAGGTGAGAGAAAATTATTTTTTATATTGATCCTCTCTTATTCCCTATTTGGAGACATAAAAATATGCTGAATGATCGAAGTTATTACCAAATTTATCTCAAAAATCAATCAATGAGACTTTATTGACATAGATGGAAGATGAACCAAATTAAGTATATAGTTCATAAAAATGAATGCAAAGAGACTCAAACTTGAAGAGAGAGAAAATAGATCTGGGTCATGATTTTCATGAGAAAACTTTTTATTGTCTTTAACCTTTTCACATTCTCTGATTAAAAATATGATGGGAATTTGAATAGACATCAAAGATCTTACAAAATTTATAATGAAAATTACCAAATCTTACCACCGTCATATACATTGGTATATATAATCATTTAAGATATTTATTCCATGATATAAAATTGACACTTGAGAATCAAGCAAAAAGTTATGATTTATGAAATCTATTAATTTTCATATTTCTAAATAAGAATTAATCTAACAGTTATGATTTTAAAATCATGATATGCAATATTTTGCAGATAAAAATTGGACAATTAATTTATGTATATAAACATAAAAATCATGATTGAATCAAAAGATGTATGTATAATTGATTATACGTAGAGAAAATAAAAACTTAGCTTTTGATGGAGAACAACACTTGTAACACGTTCCCACAGACGGCGCCAATCTGTTGATGCAAAAAACTGGACCGAATTCCCATTTTTATGATCACAAATAAATAGATAAAAGCAATTCAATCAAGCACATGAGAGACAAAGATTTTTAAAGTGGTTCGGCTATGAATAAAGCCTAGGTCCACTGTTATTTTATTCCCAGGGGTTTACAATAGCACAATGTGGTGTAGAGAGAGAAAAAGGTGTGGATCTTGTGTATGGTGTCTCTCGATTCTCCTGAATCTCTTGGATCTCCCTCCCTTTTGGCTAAGGGAATACATGTATTTATAGTGATGGGAGATAAAGAGATTCATTGTATGTAGACATTTATGTCTACATTCAACGAATCTGATTGTTGAATTGCTTGGTATGCTACGTGTTGTCATCTATTAATACAGTATAAATGTACATTAAGGCTCATTAAATGCGCTGTCATCTTCATTAATGCACATTAAATGCATAGTTAATTTTTGATCTTCCTGGTTGGTATGCCGACCAACTCTCCTCGGGTGCCGACTAAATCTCCTCGGGTGCTGACCAACTCTCATCGGGTGTTGACTAACACTCCTCGGGTGCCGACCAATTTTCCTCGGGTACTGACCAACTCTCCTCGGGTGGCGACTAATACTCCTCGGGTGCCGACCAACTCTCCTCGGGTGTCGAATATTACCACGTAGGATGACATGTGTCCTTTTCTAATTGGTCCTCGTAGATGGAGAATTTTTGCGTTAACAATGACGAAAACATTTTGCGAAAGTCATTTAACCCATCCCAAAAAGTACTCTTTTACAATTCTTTGTTGCATCTATTTTTGGGAAAATTAAGGTCGATGGGTCCATACGTTGTAAAGACTGTTTCTCCTCACGGTGCAATCGAAATCGAGAATCCCAAGTATGGGAATGTGTTTAAGGGGAACGTTCAAGGCCTTAAATCATTTTTAGATTCATTTGAACCATTTACGGAGTCAATCCCACCATTTACGGGCCGGATTGGTTCTCCCGAGCAACCCTTGACACGTGCGAGGTTGCACACTTTTATTTCAAACCTTTTGATGTACCATGAATATCCATAGGGTCCAGGAATTCCAAGCCCAACCAGCGTATTCGATTATCATTCTTGGTAGCATATGCAGCAGGGGGTGATTTGCTGCCATTCAAGTGTGAATCGATTCAGGATCCATGCAGAATCAATTCGTTTTGGGATAGTGCTCCATTTGGTCTGCATCGATTCGTTTTGAGGCAGTGATGAATTCGTACTATGTGAATCGATTTCCCTTTGGGACGAATCGATTCGGTCATGCTGACTTTTATATTTCTCCCACTCCCTTTGAAATCCATCCTCATTCCTCTCCCCTTTACACTCAAAACCTATGAAATTTCCCCTTCCAAAAAATATCCCCCCACTCTTTTTTCTCTCCATTTCTGAAGAGTTATTCATCTAAGGTATTAATCCCTTCTTCCTTTATGCATTTCAACATTTAATTTGAGATTTAGGTGTTCAAATTTGTGATTTGGATGTCATTATGTATATAGTTGCTCATTATTCATTTAAAGACCCCAAAACCTTAATGCTTTCCATGATTTCTCAACATTACAACTTCTTTATTATTGTCGATTTGTTGCATTGTTAATTGTTATGATTTGTGGGGATATTTCAATGAATCATTGGCATTTTGACCCCATTTAGAACACTTTACCCCACAAAATGTTTGATAAAATGCCCCGGTGGGTTTTTAGTGCACAAATTCTCCACTCTCTCACCGATAAGAAGGGATGGACTACTCTCACCTATGCGCATCTAGTTTCCTGGATTTGTAAGAATGCGGGGTGTAAGGTAGAGCCCAGTGATAAGATCCATAAGAACCTAAAACTTCTTGATGAGAAGGCAATTTTCAAATGCTTGGGTGAGGCCTATTGGAAGAGGAGGAAGAAGAGATTATTGGATCAACCGAATGTTTGGAGATGGGACGAGGATGGGGATACCAATGATACACAGGCGATGCAGCATGAGATCTCACCTGCGGATGATCCTATTCGTGATTTAGGGGTGAGGGTATATGCCCTCCATGCTAATTTCACATCATTTCGGGGTGACTACCAGAGAGATATTAGCATGATCACCCGGATGCAGCAAGATATGTACTACCATATGCGTGGGGGCAAGGCGTTGATTCCACCATACTTTTATGACCCCTATACGCCGCGTCACCCCACTACACCCGAACCTTCTAGCCGCTAGTAGGAGTTTCCCCTTTCTGCCTGCTGCTATGCTATGCTTTTTTTCTTGCCTTAATAGTTGTGTCAATTTAGGGTTATGAGGATGTATTTCATGCACGTTCTCTTTTTGCAGTTTGAACCCTATGTACGCAACGTTTATTATATTAATGGAATAAATACATTTCCACTCTTGTTACCATTTGTATATCTCTATATGTTTTATATACTACTGTTTTAGTAATAACATGTTTTGTAGGTGTGTCGTTGCTCTTTTCGAGGATCGCTCCATATGGGGTGATGAATTTCTCAACCTCTTTTCCATTTTTGTCCTTAGCAAAATTTAGGGCAATGCTTATTTCAAGTTAAGGGGTGTGATTTACTCATTTCATTCTTTGGGCAACTTCATAACATGTTATTATTAATTCGCATTTATTGTAAAAAATAAATCAAAGTTCTTCTTTCTTCTCTCTTAGGTGTCTTGCTTATGTCTCCAATGATTACGTATATGGTCGCCCTATCCATTTTCGTAGCAATGATGCATGTTTAGATGGTATAATTTATTATCTCTTAGCCCGTGTATTGTTAACATTTTGAATAACTTCATAAATTAAACTGTAAAGACCATGAGCCCATACACAAATTATTATTTATGATTTGGTTTAAAGCTTTAATAACTCGGTGATCATAAGGTGCATGGCATACACTTACATAAGCAACATTTGAGACATACCTTCATTTATGAGCGTATACAATTATTTTTTCTCTTTCTTAAAAAATGTATCTTGTTAACAATCTCATTATCTTTTCATTGATTGTGTATTAATTGATTTTATCATGAAAACTGACACTCGAGCATGATTTTCAAAGTGTTGAGTCCCAATAATCTCATAAAACCCTAGGAAAGGATCATAGGCCATCTTTGCTATTTAACCCATACCCACCTTAGCCTCACCCATATATATTTCCTTAGTCACCCCCTAACTAACACCACATTGGATTTTTTACCACTATATACACCTTTTGCACCTCGATTTGGGATTATTCCCGGGGTTGAATTGTGTTTATCTTATATGGAATGTAATCAAGCGATGAGTGTACTTGGAAAAGAAAAGAAAAAGATTAAAAAAAAGAAAAGATAAATAGAATAAAGGACTTCAAAATGCATGAATCTCATTATCCTTTATGTATGAATATAAAAGTCTTACTCTCATAAATATTTTGCTTGTGGACCTTGAATTCGAATTTTTAAATTTCCCACTCTTTCCATTATCCCGTGTATTATTATCGAATCCCCGTTGCTCCCATAAATAGACTTTCGTTTCCAAACCCTAGCCTAGCACAAGTTACATACCCAAAAAGTTCTATTTGATCCTAGGGTGAAGTTGATTTAAAGGTCAAACATTTGTGATAATCTGTTAGAGTTCATTTCACCTCCATTAATATGAAATATCCTTTCATGAGATTGTATTTTCACTTTTATATATCGTTCTTCACTTATGACATGTGCGTGACCTAGCTTCCTTTTACAATTACTCCTTATACCCGCATGTCCCATGTGTGTTACATTCCGTTTCTGAGTGCTTTCATTTGTTGAGTATAACAATCGAAGAGGACTTGAGTCATGCATGCTTTAGCGTCTACATGGGTTATTAAAATTTACCAAATCTAAATTATCACATCTGTTCGCATATCTCGCATTTCCATGATTTCAATTTTGTTGAAGTTTCTTTAATAATGTCAAAATTGCAGACTTTTGTGTGAACGTCATTCACTTTGTTGATAAATTATGTTTTCTTTATGATTTTTGAGTTGTTTATGAGTGCATTATTTTGTATGAATTATGCCCAAAACTCGACCTTATTATGCCCTTTGTATTATAAATAATGAGCTTTTAGAATCGTTTTCGTAAAATAAAATAAAAATGCAAGTTTGAATAAAATTTGAGTTAAAAATACAATTTTAGTAACCTCCAAGGATGAAATCATAATTTTCAAAACTTTATGTGCCTAAAAATAATTTTTAAATGCTTATCTAGGCAACATAAAGTTCTATCAGAAATTTTGTTGAATTCCGAATTAAAACGAGCAATTTTTGAATTTCGGGGGCAAAAATGCAAAGGGGGATAATTCTATAATTTCTTAAATATTTATGACCCTAAATTTGAATTAATTATTTCTATTTTGAATTTTTACGGGTACCCCAAAAATTTGGACAACAAATGAGTCGATGTGAAAAAATTATCAGGATACGTCGCAACGCGACACGACATGGTTGACACAGTTGTACTAAATATTTTTAAAAAAATTGCTCGAGTGTCTATTGAGGCCTCGCAATAGCTTTTTTGAAAGGCCTTTACAAGACTCGCAACTTTGAAGTTCGGACAAAAATGAGATTTTGAAGCTTTGGGGTCAAAAATGCGATTAAAGTTGGTGCAGTGAATAGTGACGTATTATTAAAAAAAGACTTCTAAATTATCTCCAATTCTTCCCAAGACTCCATGAGATAATTATCAGATCAAATACAACCAATCAAAGAGAGTTTCACTCTAACTCAAACACCTCATTCCTAAACCTATAAATAAGACAATTTGGCTCATTATTTTAGGGTAGAATTTTAGAGAGAACTTTGAGAGATAGTTTTTTGTTCCTTTATTTTGAGAGTATATTTTTATTGAGCGTCTAGAATTATTTTGTGGGAGAAGTTTTGTCAAAATCAATTGTAAGACTCGATTATTTTTTTAAGTTGATTTATTAATGATAATTAATATTCATTCTTGCATTTTTATTTTGTCCTCAATTATGCTAGTGTAATTCCTTTACTAGTACTAGGTGAAATTTATCATGTTTGATTAATATTGTGTGTGATTTAAATTCGTCTTTGTTCCCGATATGTGCTAAAGGTTTTAAAAATTCGGTATTCATTTAAAATGACACGAGAGTGTGTTTTAAACCTTTGGCTTTGTTTAAAAAAGTCATATTTTTATTTTTAAGTATGAATACTTTCTGATGGATTATGCTTGCACCCGATTATTTTGATAGTCCATGCTTAAAGACTATACTTTGAAAATTAAAAGAGAATTTTTAAGGAAATAGGGATTTTGGTCGTCTAAATTTTAGTGTGAACGTAACCGTGTTATTTTTCAAATTAAATACGACGAAAGTCGATTTAATTTGAGTTATAAAATCGAGATTGACGAGTTTAAATCATTGCATCGTATTAGTTAAACGTGATAAATGGATTCGGCGTTCTAGTTTCTCGCACACTAGTTTATATCTTTCGTAGTAGCACTTTTTATTATTGTTAGCTTAGTTTAATATTACATCTATTTTCTCTACCCTTTTCATCTAGTTGGACTGTCACAATTATTTTGACGAAAAAATTAATAAATCCTTGTGGGTTCGACCCGTACTTAGACTCGCTATTCTATAATAGCCTGTGCATTTGCGATATTTTAAAAAGGGACAACAGTTGTATAACGGTTTTCGGGTAACATGGTATGAGTTGACTTGATGTTTATGGGTATCATCCCTAGAAACCCTTATGAGACAAAACTCGTCCCCTAGGACCACCTAGGGGTTTAACGGCTTATTGCATATGCTAATGTAATCGTTTGCCTGCAAAAGTGGCATTTTTATTCTTTGTACATATCTCCTCTATTGTGGTTGTATTTATGGCTCTTATTTCTTCACGCTTCATTGCTCGGGAATAACAATGTGTAAGTTGGGGGTGTGATTAGTCACGATTATTGCATTTAAAACCTCGTATATTTTCGCATTCTCGTGCACATTATTCTCAAAACTTAATGCTCATTTACTGTATAAGCCCTATATATATATATATATATATATATATATATATATTGTGCATGGTTTATTTGAGCTTTATAGGTGTTGGGAATGCAAGGCTTGAAGTTAGGTTGAATACCGAGAAAGTTTCGTTGATAGTTGCAATGTCGGGGGCATTTTAGTAATTTTAGCACTGGGGTTTTGATCCCAAAATCAACAAAAGTTAAATCTCTTTGAGTCATCTTCGCGTGGCCTCTGAAGGTGCATGAATCTGAGTTATGACGAAGAAGTTACGAATGTTTTTTAGAGAAAGGGCTTATATACTCCATTTCAGCTCATCCCTCATCTTGCAAGTAGGTCCGAATCGATTCGGGCCTCAGATCGAATCGATTCGTTTTGAACCAATGTGATGGAAATGCTATGCGAATCGATTAGCATTTCTAGGTAAATCGATTCGCCCCTATTTCCTTTTAATTACAAGTTTGTCGTTTTGTAAAGATTGGGTATTTTAACTTTGTTTTGCCTCTTGCAAGAGGAGCAGATATTATTTTAGGAAAGTTTTCCATTTTAGAAACTCTCTCTTCTCTCTCCCAGGTCAAAAACATTTGTGGATTTCTGTCTCTTGTTTATTCTTTAATACATAAATATAGTTGGGTTTATTGCATTACTTGTCCACTTACTTCATCTTTGTTTGATTTAGTTGCTTTAACTTTCATTTATTTATCTCTCGTGTGTTGGTTAATGTGGAAATAGATGGGTTCTTCATTTATGATGTTCATTTGCATGTTTTACTTAGTTTTTACCATGAGTGGCTAGTCTTATAGGTTGGGTTTCATGATCCCACCATGGATGTTTGATCTTCATAGTTAGGGTTTGGTTTATAATTATTATAATGGAACTTCATGTTTTAGTATTGGAGTATCCTAGTTTCTTAACTCCCGTTGTCTCTCAAGGGTAATGTTTGAATCTTTACTACAACCGTAACCCATTTAGCATGGTAGTTAATTAATCCTTAATCCTCCAATGATGAGTTTGGTTTCTACATGGTTAATATACGAACTTAATTAGTTATGATCGATTAGAATCAATTTGAATCAAATCACATCATCTACTTAGAAAATCCAAGGTGGAAGAATGATCCCCAATCCCTTTTATCTCTTGAACTCAAACTTTTCCTAGGTTGTTTCATTATTTCTTCATTGTTTACTCTTTCTCTAGTAATTTAACGCATGTTAGGATGGTTGTTAGCTAAACTTCACCACTCCAAATTATCATCACCTTTTACACTTTCCTTTGTGACGTATAGCGAACATCCTATAACCCCTCTTCATTCTCTTAGGAGATTCCAGTCCCTATGGAATACAATCCCGAACTTGTCCAGTTGCTACTTACTGCAAATAATTTACACTTGAATCACAAACTATTTTTAAAGCATCAATTATTGAGTAGATCACCCTTCACTTTGTCATATTTCTCAATACGAGCCATAAGGCTGTCCATTGACAACATTAGATTTTTTGTGAGAAATTGATTGAGATCCTCAAATCTGGAAAGGTTGCACTTAAAAAAAATATTGTGAATCGCTCATTCTAATTATCAATTTTTTTAATAGATCCTAATACCTCTAAGCATACTTTATAAGAGAATCTCATTTCCTATTCCTATGGGTTATTAGAGAGTCCACCTCCTTGATTGTCTTCCTAGTGGTAATGAAATGAGTAGTGAATTCCTCGGCCACTTACTTGAAGTGAGAGATTGACCTAGGGACTATCTTCTAAAAATCCTAAGTCCAATATCACCAAGACTGTATGAAAAAACTCGGCACATAAGGGCATCTTAATGGCTCTATAGGTACAAGAACTACATATAGGGTCGGATCGATATTATCATTATACGTTTATGATCTTTGGCATAGAAAACTTATTTGGGGATTCATACATTTCTATGTCAACAATTAGAGAGGAGGTAAACCCATAACCTAGCTCCATTATGTAAAGATCATTTGGCATTATCGTTAAGTTCGTGCTCAAGGGTCCCTCCAACTATTTTTTAATAAACCCATTAGGTTTTCACAGCTAACATTCTTCCTGGGAGGGTGGTATTTCATTGAACTCTTATTGTGGATGGGTTCAAATAGGCGAACTGATCCACTGCCTGATCAATGAATAGATGCATCCCTTAGTTGGAGCTGACTAGAGCATATTACGCTCAGAAATCTAGATCTAGTCTCCTTATTATTATGATTGACATGAAAATCCCTAAGAGATCGAATTCTCCTTCTTTATGGAAATTAAGGTTGTGGTAATTCGACCCAATTCCTTTACATTTTTCAGTTAATTATGATTGGTGTTCATCTATTATGGTTGAACGTTAATATTCATTAATGGTGGGATTCCAAGTTTCCTACAACCAGTGCTAAACTATAGGGAACTCAATCAAATGATGATGCTAAATACCAAATTTTTCCATATAAATAAGTGAAATTATAGTAAATGACAAAGTGATATACGTGGATCAACAAGTCAACCTACCTACATCCATGGGGGAATGAGAGGGGATGGTATTAGTTGATAGTTTTGAAGATTTTTTGTTGAGAGTCCAAGACACAAGTAGAAGAATTTGTTATATATTTCTCATTTGGGTTATTCTATTTATAGATGCAAGAGTCCTAACTTATGTTAAGCTTCAAATTGAGAATTTAGGATGTGATCATCCTCTTCCATTAGCCTTATCTCGTGGTATTGAGGGATTGTATCTTATCATATCATCACAATTCTTTAAGAAGATTAATTTTATCTGAGTTTTGATCGTCGAGTGACTAAGATTTTCATCCATGTATAACTCTTTAGGAGCCACGTGTGATGTCACATGGAAAACCCATATCATAATCCCTTCAATAAGTTTCAAGATATATAAAATTAATATTCAAAAGATTTTGTCAACACAATCCTCAAGATTAGTATATATTGGATACATGGCTCAAAGGATAATGGTCGCAAATGTGATTCATTCACTTATTTAGTTAACACACCCCAAATGTGAGCGTGATGGTTAGAATAGTAATTATCTTTAGGGAAAAATTTACAATCTGGCAAGGAAAAGTTTAATATGGAGAGTGAACTAAATATATGATTTTTGGCCATTTTGACAATTATTATATATTGAATGTGCATAATAAAGACTTCTTGAGTTATTGAAAATAGAGTTCTCGGGTTTTAAATAACAGAAAACTAGATCAAAAGATTCAATAACTCATGAAGGTGACTCAAGTCAATAACTCAATAATCAAGACATAAAATACACGATTAAATACTTCTCTCATAAGAACAAGAGAAAATTTAGTAAGTTTCCAAGGCCAAGGTAAATTCAGTAATGAAGTTTCCCTCCAAGAAATAAAACTTATAGAATTATATAGTATAAGTGTATGAGTATCGGGTATAAATTATGAATTTTTGTCTTAATACCTTATGAAATATATTTGGTCAATTTAATATTCATATCTCTCAAGGTAAAGAATGTCTTCTCAGTTGAATTTTATTTTCACAAATGGATTCTTGTTGGACAAGAAAATACTTCGCAAAACTATTACTTTCATGCGACCTAAATTAAATTTATTTCCATCTCTACTGGACTTATTGTTTATTGCAGTGGTTTGATATAAAAATTAGTCAACAAGACTTATCTCTTCAATTGATTAAGGATTAAAATGAGAGTAATTATTTAAACCTCAATTCTCTTAGTCGATTAAGAATTATGTCTTAGGTGCCTAGCTGAGGTAATGAGTTTGAGTTGACAAATTTCAAAATGTTAAATGAATAAGTTTTGGACTTTAGGTGCCTAACCAAGATAGTAGGATTGGATTGATTTTATTATATCCACTATTCAAATTAACAAAGAATCTTAGGAAATCAATGAATATAGATAAAATGATCATTTAAAGTCCAACAATTCTAATTTGAAAAAGTTACAAACCAACTTACACCTCTCATTTAACATCATCGAAAAATTATATTAGCAAATAAAACCTAAACTCTTCATCTTCTTCTCAAAATCAAAGCTAGAAAAATCAAAAGGAGAGCATACTAATTTATCCATGATTTTCTCCTAATTTAATTAATATCTCTTCTACACAATTATTACGTACCCTTCAAGATTTTCTCCTAACTTATTGAGATGAATTTAATCGAGTGAAATATATATATAAACTTATTGAGATGAATTTAATCGAGTGAAAAAATCAATTACCTTTATCCACGTGGAAACCATTATCTCCCCATCTTTTTAGTGACAAATCCATCTATTGATGTAAGGACATGTTTTATAAATGTCCATATAGAATCTAGAAATTTTCGTATTGTCCTAAATTTCAGTTAGTATGCCGTATACCATTGCAGCTCTGCACGTCTTCACACGTTCTACCTTGATGGCCATCCTTCGAATCTTGAGCTACAAGCATCATCAACACAAACCCATCATTGACAACGTGCATCGTGCATCTTCAACTGGATTTATTCCCACTAAATCCACTACGCTAAAGGTAAAATAATTAATTAGAGTTATGAATATTCATGCATTTATTTGGGATAATTTTTATCAAAATTGAGGCATTTTTCTAAGTAAAAATTTATTTTTGAAGACCTCTAGGCGAGACTCTTTCAAAGAAATATATTTTGCTTGTGTCGCTTAGACGACATAGCAATGTCGTTCAAACGACATCGAGAAGTCGTTTGAATGACAGCTTCTAATGACATCACATCTCGTTTGTAGGGTTATTTGAAGCCTGCATCCAACAAACCCATATTGTTTTACATTTTTAGGGTCATTTTTATGGTCGTTACTAACGACATTAGATGTTGTTCAAACGATATGCATATGTCATTCGAACAACTTCAAATGACCAGCGCCACCTCAATTTTTTAATCAACTTATAAATACTTGCTTTGATGCCAAGTTTTTTAAAGTCTTTCAAAACTCCATTTCTCCACTTTAGATGCATCAAAAGACTTCACCTTTTAGGCTTTAAACACTTTTTTATTCACTCCAAAAATCTAAAAATCAATTAGGTGAATCATTCTTTACTTGATTATTCAACCTACTCATTTTGGAGTAACCATTCTGGAGAAGAAAGATGTCTCTATTGCTGATCAATTAGAGATCTTGCGGGTTCTCTTGCTAAAGACTTTGAACCGACACTTGAGGGTATTTCGTCGTCACAAAAATATTGTATTTCTGTAATGTAATTGTAAGTTGGATATTTACAGTTTATAGAGAAATAAAAAGTTTTTCCACTGCTCAGGATTTTTCCTCAAATCTGTGTTGTGATTGTTTGGTTGTGCATGCCAGATAATTCGTATTAATTTTCAATCACAATTAGATGAATGTTTTAGGGTCTTAATTAAATATGGGCATAAAATTGGAATTTAATTAAATAATTTTATTCATTTAACAAAAGAGCACTCTCAATTGAAAAATGATTCTTCATATTATCAAGTACTTTATATTTGATATTTCCCTCTTTAGTTTCCACGTCTCTATATCTCCTTAAATTCATCACTCTCTTCAATTCATGTTCAAAACTCGTCCTCTTTTTTCTTCTATGGTGACACACGATTAACCTTCATCCATAGATTACAAATTTGTCGGTTTCTCAATATTTTTTAGGGAGTCAGTGACCTTTCTCAGTCGATAACTGGTTTATAGTTAACCATGGTAAGTTGTTTTGGTGTAAATCATGGTTTGATTCTGACCATTCTTGCTGTGTTAGTTCTGGCCATTAATGGTGGTTCAATTTATACCCATTTGTTGTGGACCTTTGCTTGGTTGTTGAGGAAATGGATGAAAAATTAATGATTGTTTACTTTTAGGCTTTGGATTTTTGTATCGAAGAAAAATTTGGCACCTTTTGCTGGAAAAGTAATGTTATGAAATATATGTTGCGTCAGAATAAGACGGAGTAAGGTGGAGAGGAAAAAGTGGTGCGAGATTATTTTCAACCATTATTTAAGGACAATACTGAATTGTGTCGATTTTATATATTTTTCTAAAATAATATTTTTCTGGCATACTACTTTGACGCATGACGCAATAGACATTAGTTACATTTCTTTATAGAGGGAGACACATATAGTATTATTATTTTATAATTTGTCTTTTCAAAATTGTTCATATGGATACTAACTTTTACTCCCCATTTAATGATCCTTAATTCCTAAACATCAAACTTATTAAAAGGTTAGACCATTATTTATGTGCATTATTGTGTCATAATTATTGCAGGACAAATATTTGCTACTTCACACTTGTGCAATATCTTGATGGTCAATCCAAAAGCTCATTGCTTATTTTGCTTTTAATTTAGTTAAATCTCAATTTTACTTTCATTAAGAAAAATGCAAACTTTACTTATAGGATATAGTTTTTTACAAGGTTCTGAAAAACGCTAGGAGTCACCGAAGCGTGGAGGCCAATCCTTAAGCCTTAGAAGCCTAGGCGGGCCTTAGGCGTGTAAATGACATTTCGGCTTTTTAATATTTTTTTTACTATGATAAGGCTATTAAAAATCAAGGTTCTAAAAACGCGGGGCATGATTGAGGCATGGAGGCCAACCCTTAAGCCTTATAAGCCTAGGCGGGCCTAGGCGTAAAAAGGCGGGAAAAGGTGTTTAGGCCTTCTTAATATATTTTAATATTTTTTAACCATAATAAGGCTATTAAAATACAAAAATTGCACATATCATAAAAATATGTCTGAATATATGCAAATTAAAATACTATTTGATTATTTTGGATGAGATAATGGTCCGGTTTGTAAAGAAATTCTTTAAAAGGCGACATCGTTTCACTAAAGCATTGTTGTTTTTAGAAAAAAAGTGCACCTTAAGGGTTTTACCAAGAATAAGGCGTGAAAAGCGTAAGGCGGGGCGTTTCTCCCAAGCGTTAAGCCTACGCATGCCTAAGCGGAGCCTAGGCGGGTTTTTTAGAACAGTGTTAAAAATACTAAAATAGTACATATCTTAAAAAAATGTCTAAATATTTTTAAGTTAAAATACTATTTTTTTAAAAATACTAATAAAAACAAAAAAAAAACTCTCCTTCTTCACGTCTTACACCCCAAAAATGCACGTTTTTTCACGCCTTACCCCAAAAAACGTTGACTATCATTGGTCACGCCTTAATCCACACCTAGAGCCAAAACTTGGCGTATCAAAAAAGCCCCGCGCCTTGGCGCCCGCCTAGGCACGTTTTTTTGAAAACTGGTTTTTTGGGTTATTTGATAAAAACTCACTTGACAATTTTTATTAACAACCCACATGTCGTGAAACTAAGTACGTATATTAAAAAAATTATTGTAATTTAAGAGTATGCTACCTTGCCATTGAAATGGTAATTTTTTTTTCAAAAAATACATGTATTTTTAATGACGCGTGCATAATCATCTCGCCGACTCATCGCGTAGGGTTACAACTAGTGTAGTTCAACTATTCGATACTCATTTCTAGTAGGGGTGCACATCGAAACCGAAAATCTGATAAACCGAACCAAACCGACTGCCTTGGTTCGGTTTGGATCGGTTTTTTTGCTCAATGGTTCGGTTTTTGTTTGGAAAAAAAAACCGATACATCGGTTCAGTTCTCGGTTCCAGGGTAAAAAAACCCGAAAATCGATCCGAACCAATCCGGGACCGAACCGATTTATAATTACATATATATATTTATTTAATATATTTAACACTTGTAATTTATATTTTTGTGATTATTTGAGTTTCTAACTTAAGTTATTGAGGTTAAAATTAATTTTGACCTTAAAAAAAGTAGTTATGAAACACATTAATCTTAAAAAAAATTAGTTTTGAAATATGATTTTGGAACCGAAAACCGATCCGATCCGATTCGGGAACCGCTGGTTCGGTTTGGTTCGGTTCTGTATTAAAGTCGGTTCGGTTCCGGTTCCAAAAATTTGGAACCGACCCAGGTCGATTCGGTTCTCGGATTAGTACCAAAATCGATCCAAATCGAACCGTGTGCATCCCTAATTTCTAGATTGCTTTTATTGTTATGTTTCAATCTCTTAAGTCTGTATTGACTATTCTATTTATTCTCCATTATAAAGGAAGTATCTTCCCATAATGAAGATAAGAGCTTGTGCATCAAGCATAGAGATCAAGTTTGAGCTTGGAAATGAAGTTGCTTGTGAAGTTCCACACACTTCGTATCAATACATGAACTTTTGTGATAGTTGGAGTTACTGAATCATCATAAAAATTATTTTTGTTCTTAAATATCTCTCACCCATTATATCTAATTATTATTTATTCCTTTATTGTTACTTGAATATTGTTTAATCACAACTTGACTACAGATAAAGTTTGGGAGAAATGTATAAAAACTCAATTTACCCCCATTTCGGGTGTTGGTTATTTAAATATTGGTTATTTTGAAAAAGACAGAGTTTAGTGATAACTGATTACCAGTGGGATCTGATATTGAGGTTGAACTGCCCATCCACTCACCTCATATGTTTGGTGTTGAAAATTATGATTTTGTAGAAAAATAATGAGCTCATATCATTAATCCTTTAATTATATGCTTTGGAAAGTTAATAGTTAAGGAATGTGATTGAATTGTTTAAAAGTGAGCATGGATAAGAATAAAATAAATGATATTTCTATGAAACTATTGAAGTCTTTTATGAATTCACATTCCTTAAATCATGTTATGTAATTCACTAATCCTTAAGACATTTGAATTTCACTTGAAATAAATTAAAGAGATAATCACGTGAATCCTAAAATGTTTATTCACAATAAATAGATGACTTCAAAGTTAAAAATAAAATTAATAAACATATTAACTTACTTTATATATATCAAGTAATTAAGAGTTTAGAGAAGACTTAATGAGGACAACTCATTGAACATCAAAGCAAGGATCTCAAGCAATCAAGTAAGGAACCCTAAAATGTAACCAAGGTTACGTCACATTCAAATAAGGAGAATTCATTGATTATAAAGGTGGATTAATCAAAAAAGGGTAATTAAAATCTTTAAATTTTTTCAATACCAATATTATAACTCTAATACGAATATTAGGCCATCTGTAGTGTTAATATGCAAACTGAGGACGTGGAGATGTAAATTTACAATTTTTTTCTTTAGATTGTTGCTCAAGTTTTACATTGGGACAATGCAAAGTGAGGACGTAACCCACATTGTGTGTTAAACTTTTTACCGTCCAGCTCTGAACGGATAATATATTACCGCCCGAATTTTCAAAAATAACATTGGACGGATAATATATCAAAAAAGTTACCGTTTGGATATTAATTTTTTTTTTTTTTTCAAACATGAGATTAGGCAGACAATATACAGGCGCCCAGAAAATTGGGGATAATCTTTTTAACCCCTGACCCACTTGCATATTGTGTATCAACCATTTAAATTTATATTTCCTTAACATTTTCTCCCCCTCTAACTACACATTTTCTTATTCATTGTAAGACATAAATGTATAAAACTACACATTTACGCCTTAAATCTGAGATGGCCTTGATGGTTCAGGATTTTAACGCTCGACTCGATGCTTCTCTCTCTTCCCTAGCAGTTTTAAATCCCTCAATTAAACAACTGCCTATATATACATCTTCCTCAATTAAACGCCTCTCTCTCTTCCCTATCTATATATCTTCTGCTCACGAATTTTCATATCATATCAAACCAGCTAATTTTATCTGCAACACAAAGTATGGTCCGGATCTGGCGTTTACTTTCCCTTTCTTTGTCGCAAGGTGGTATCTTTTTCTGTTTTGGGGGGGTGGTTTTTTTGATTGTGAGTTTGGCATTTGGGTTCTTTGATGTTTGGTTGGGTTGGCTTTTGTTTCTGAAGATTTGAGATTCTCAGATATGGGTTTTCTTCTGGTTGAGATGGATTTGGTAATTGTGTTAAGATGGTTATGGTGGTCTACTTTTTCTGAGAGATGTTGAGTTTCTTGGTTTGATTTGGTCTCAGAGGTTTTGTTTGTGGTTTTGAGAATGGTTCAAGAGATGTTTTGTTTATTCTATTCCTTGTCTTTGCAAGTGGGTGAGGATGTTGGCAGATGGTGGAAGTTAATTGGTTGGGTTGTAGGTGGTTGGCAGTTGTGTCATTGTGTTTTTTTTTTTTTTTTTTTGATGACTTTGTTTGTCGAAAAATGTTATACACACGCCGGGTTTAGTACTCATACTGTATTATTTGTTTGTAGTATAGTGTGATCCTCTCAGAAAATACCGTAGGATCTATCAATATACAATCAAATAAAGCGCATTTGGTACTAAATCGGTACTTGGATCGGGTAAAAATATCATTACTCTTATTTGTTTTCTAGATATTTCTTAGGTTGGGTCGGGTGTTTTTCTTTGTTGGATGCTGTCGCCCTTAGTGTGTGGGTTTTTAGTTGTTGTTGGTCTGGATGTCCATGTTAGCACCTTGTTACCTTGGGTGTAGTCGAGCCTTTGGGCTTTTGTTTGGACTTTTTTTTGGACTTTTTTTGTATTTCATTTTGTGCTTTTGTTGTGGTGTTAATATATTCACACATTTCACAAAAAAAAAAAAATGTTTAATTTCAAAGTAATATTTTATATTTAGTACAAAATATTCTTATCTATGTTTATATTTATATTATATCTCTAATATGATAGTATTATAAGTATAAATATAAATTAATACTTGAATTTTCTATGGTTTTAGATAACCAAAAGTCTCTTTTGTGGTTATGGGCATAGTTATCAAAATCGTCCGATTCGCGAGTCGAATCGTCCGATTCGGTTCGATTCTATGGTAAAACGATTCGAATCAAGCTAAGAATCGGAAAGGGTCAAAAAATCGTGCGATTCAGCCTGGAATCGTGCGATTCGATTTAGAATCGTGAATCGCCCCGGGTTACGATTCACGAAACTGGGGTTCTTACCTGTGCACGTGTTGTTGTTTTTTTTTAAAAACAGCTCATTTACTTTATAAAAAAAAAAAAAGAAGAACTAAAACCCAAAAACATTACCTTACGGCACTCTTTTTCAGCCCTACGAACCCTATTTTGAGTAGTCTTAGTCTTAGCAGTAACGTACAGTAGTCTTAGTGTTCGTTTTAGAAGTAACCTGCAGCTGTACAGTAGTTTCCTTAGTGACCTACAACTGTAAGCCTGCATGCAGTAGTCTTAGTCTTAGTGACTTACGGCTGTAAACAACTTTAAAGTAACAGTGACTTTACATTACATTGTACACAGTATTTTTCGTGACTTACAGCTGTCCTTTTTTTAAAAGCCATGGCTTTGTCAATGAATACTTTTTTTTTTTAAACAAAAGTTTCACTTATAAGTTATAACTATTAATTATTAAAAAAAAATGTTTTGGAGAAAAAAAAGTGAAATGTTTCTAAAAATTCTTTTAAAAATTGTAAAGAAAACTTAAGCACCTGTTCTTCCATTTTCAATAAATTAGCACTTAAAAAATATCCAATTAGTACTTATAAAATTCTTAGTATTTGTTTTATTGTTTTAAATTAATATGTTTTTACTGTTTTAAATTAATATTGTTTTAATTTTGTAGAATGTTTTAAATTAATATTGTTTTAATCTTAGTAGGCAGTTTTAAATCTTTGAAAGTATTTGTTTGTTGTTTTAAATTAATCTTAATATTTGTTTGATATATTTTTGCTTTTTACATTTTTAAGCTTAAAATGAATGAGAACATGTGGTACATTTAATTTTGTGATATATTTTGGTATATTATTACGTGCTAGGATTAGTTTTTTGTCATATTATGCTTAATTATCAATTCTATAGTATTAAATCTCATTTACGTATGTTTTACTACATTTTTATCATTTGATTCCGATTCGACCGGTTCGATTCACGATTCGCGATTCAGGGGGTAAACGATTCACGATACGATTCGCGATTTGACAACTATGGTTATGGGTAACTAAAAGACAACTCCAAACATTTATAAAATAATAAATGGACATTGTTTATAAAATTTATAAAAAAAATGTTATAAAAATTGTATTGTGGAAAAATAAAAATAAAAAGTTTTTCATATTTAAAAATAATATCTAGATGTAGTTTTTTAAAACAAAAAAAAAATTATTTTGTGGAAAAGTTAGAAAAACTATCTTTATAAAAAAAATGGACGTACATTATTATTTTTTTTTTAAATTGTTACAAAAAACTATTTTGTGAAAAAGTTAGAAAATATATTTTTATAAAAAAGTTTGTAACGTTTTTATGAAAATAAATAAACGAACAGTGTTTATAATTTTTTAATAATTTTAGAACTTAATTATTTTGGGGAAAAAATTAGAAAAAAACTATTGTTCTTATATATAATAATAAAAAAAGATTCGTTTATAAAATAATTATTTTGTGTTAAAGTTATTAAAAAAACTATTTTCGTTATTTAAAAAAAATAGTTGGACAAAGCTTTTTTTAAAAACTATATTCTTATAAAAAAAGGTTTTATAAAAAGTTTAATAACATATTTATGAAAAATAAAATAAATACATGTAAAAAGTGCTTATAAACAAGGTTTCTTAAAAAGGCTTTTTTAATAAAAAGTATTTTTGTTATATATGATAATAAAAAAGAGACCAGTTTACAAAAAATATGTTTTGAAATAAAGTTAAACAAATTCCCATATGTTCAATGTTCCATTTTTATTTCATTGTCTCAAATTCCAAGTAATTAAAGTGCACCACCCAAAACATCAAAAAATATCTCAATAGTCTCTAAAACACATCAAGAAAAATAAAATCTCATTTACTCAAATCTTGAATCACAGGTTCATCTCTCTCTCTCTCTCTCTCTCTCTCTCTCTCTCTCTCTCTCTCTCTCTCTCTCTCTCATTATAAGCACGTGTATTTAAGGCACAATATAAGACTCAATATTATTAGTATTTAAATAAACGTGAGATATTTTCACTTAATATTATTAGTAATTAAATAAATGTGTTGGTAACATTTAGTATACTTCAAGTATATTTTATTTGTAACAAATATGTAACTCATATCCATACTTTAGTCTTTATGTAGTTGATTAATATAAAAATCTACTATAATATATTTTTATAATCCTATACAATTAAATTAAATTTTAATTGTCCCTATTACGAATGTTGTTGGGTTGTTTCTAATTTTTATATAGGGAGGGATATTGATGATGTAGTGAGAGATTTTGACTTAATATTATTACTAATAAAATAAATTTGTTGGTAAAATTTAGTTTACCATAAGAATATTTTGTTTGCAAGAAATATGCAACTCATATACATATCTTAGTCTTCATGTAGTTGCTTAAAATCAAAAGTCTAATATAATCCATTTTTAAATTTCAATGTAATTAAGATAAATTTTAATTGTACCTATTTTTCTATGATTTTGATTTGGTGGATTAGGAGATAGAAAAATATTTTCATGTATATGTTTTTTTCATAAAAAATTGGTTATTTCTTTTCTTATGAACTTTGACTTCTTATTCTTTTAAATCATTTCCCCCCCTCCATAAAAAATCATATGTTTATAATTAGCTTTTATATTTTTGGCACAGGATTATATTCATTTCTTGAATTATCTTTACTACATATTTATTACCATAAAGTTATATAGGTTTTTAAGAAAATTATACAACGCCTGCGCATCGCGCGGGGTACCTGCTAGTTAAGTGAGTAAAATTGAAGAAACAATAAATTTCATTCAATCTAGCATAAGGAAATCTCTCTCAAACAAGTCTAAACTCATTAAAACAAGGAGAACTCAAACATCAAAACACAAGGAACATGCTAGCATAAATAAATATATTAAAGACACTGCAATATAAATAAAGGAGAATTTATTTACTTGAAAGGTAACATCCATTACAAATCCTCATTAATATGATCAAAGCTCCGTAAACAATTCATGCATAGCAACATCTCTTCAACAAATAAACAAAACTATATAGGATTTGAGAATGTTCGAAAAAATTTATGTTATAAAAATTCACAAATTTATTAAATTTGGTTCATAAAATGATTCACATGCGCACAAACGCACACAAATTTGGTAAACTTAAAATTAGCAGTCATACATTTCAAAATAATTATAGAACAAAATTAATTTTCCTAGGCAATTGAGGCTCATCAACAAGTATCTATACTAGGCAAAATCTCATTAACTCAATTTGGGCATAAAAAGAAGATTGGGGCACCTACATTTTGAAATAAAAGCACATCTTTAAGGATTGATGTGCCTCATTATTATGTGTATTGCAAATAATGACTAATTTCGCTTTACTGCTACACCCCATATTTTCCACATATAAGGTCACCAATCTTATATACCAAAAATTGAGAGCATTAAACAATTTGAATCATTCAAAGTGTCACGACTCCGTCTTGACATGACACCAAGGCATTCAATGTTATGGCCTTAAAATATTTCTTAAAATAAATGCAACGAAAATACATTCACATGGTCATGAATAGTAAACTATTGAAAAAAAATGGAATTACGTCATTAGAGCTTTCTAAAAAGGAACTTCGTATATATTAAAGTATGAACGGATTACAACTTATGCCAAAATTAAAAACTTATTACTAAAGAGCCACACATGCTCTATCTCCTCAAAACAAACGCTATATTTAAAAGTATAGCAAAAGAGCTCCTTAAGCTAGATCTTCAACATATTCCTTCTACACCCTGTCCTTCAGTCTAATTATTTTCTGAAAAATCGTTATTTATACAACGTCAGCTAAATGTTGAATAAGATTTAATCTCCCGACATTCCAAAGTTTCTAGAAAATAGATATATATTTTGAAATGATAGTACATATATCACAATTGGATAGCTCAGAATAAGAAGAATGTAAGGACACAAATTTCCAATTGAGTCCATATATAGTTTTGGCTCAATTCTGGAAAAAAACATTTATTCATAGGATAGTATGTAATTGTAATACTCTCAATCCTATGAAGTGTTTGTTGAAGACGTAGCGGCAAAGAGTATAAAGTTTCATCAAATATGCCGGTTTGCGTGCCTCGTTTCTACGTCATCAACTATAGTTCCATGCTCCCAAGGTATGAATACAATTATATATATATATAGGAGCTTGGAACAAGTTTATTGGGTGTTAGGTTTTGTAAAAACTGTGTCTTAATTTTCAGAAAGAATTAAATAAAACTTTAAAATGAGTTTATAAAGTTTTCTGGGCTAAAATCGAATTTTTCAAACTTTCTGGTTTTTCGTTCGATAGAGTTGTTCGAACGAGATTGTCGTTCGAACGAAAATGTCGTTCGAACGAACCTGCCAACGAGTTCCCATAATTAGGCCACTGGAATGTCGTTCGATATGTCGTTCGAAGGAACCTTATGTTCGAACGAGATATCTAACGAGTTCAATCTGGAACGTCGTTAGAAGTCTCGTTCGAACGAGATTTCGTTCGAACGAAAAGTCGTTCGAACGAGATGCCAGGCGGGAACAGTTTTTGGTAGTTTTTTGGCAGTTTTGCACCCACTTCCCACTTGATTTTTAACCAACTTTTTCAGACTTTATTATGTGCGGGAATAACATTTTCCAATCTAACTTTTCCTAACTTTTCATCCTAGTTTCATCTCTTAGAGAGAGTTTGAGAGCAAATTGTTTTGAGGAAAATGTTCATGTTTTGAGTGCTAATTTTCAAAGAGAAATTCACTTACCACTCTAGTTTGTACACCCATATTGTTTATCCAAGTTCTTATATACATATCAATTGCTTGGAGTTTGGCACCGGTTTTCTCTACACCGAATTGAAGAGAAGTTTCGGGTTTTGCTTCTACCTCCCACAAAGAAAGAAGAAGTGTTTTATGTTGTTTTACCCACTTGGAGAAAGGCTTCATGTTAGGGTGACGGTGACCATATAAAGCCCTATCGGTGGATTCCGAGACCGCGGTGGTGTTCCAAGGTTATTAGCTAGGAAGAGGTTTCTACAAGAAGAAGCATCGGGGCTTGAGAGGGATCGAGTCGTGTGTTGTAAGTCTATATGTCTTCTAATTGTAATTCCGTATCTAGTGGATTTGTGGCTAGGGCCGTCCGAGGTTGTTTCCCGTCTTGGGTTTTTCCTCGTACATCGCGGCGTAGTGTGATTGATTAATTTTATCTTGCTTAAATAATTTAGAACGCATGCTTAGGATTATTCAAGATAAAATTTGGTTTAAATTATCACACTCACTTTAATTGGGACTAAATTATATATTGGGTAAAATTTATTTAATTCAAGTCATTTGCTCAAATTTGGTTTCGCCTAATTTGCTAATTTTGATAAATATGACTTAGGCAAATTCTAGGACTTGGATTGAATTAATTGGTTTAAGTGAATATATTAATTGATTAATTTTACTTCACTTGGTGTAATTTTAATTTGTTTAAGGAATTAAAATTTGTTGTTGTTAAAGTTGAACCATCACCCTACGCTTCCGCATCATCTTGAGTTTACATAAAAAGGAAATTATATTTTATTTGAAATTATTCAATCCGGGGTTCCAGATTCTTCAAATTGGTATCAGAGCCAAAGCGATAAATTATTTCGTTAAAGATCCTTAAATAATTTTTGGCTAAAATGGATTTTTCCCCATTTTCAAAATTTCCTATTTTTGATGGTTCAAACTACGCGTATTGGAAAGTGCGTATGAGATCGACACTAAAATCTATCGACGAGAGAGTTTGGATGTCTGTTGTTAACGGGTGGTCCCCACCAACTTATTTAGTTGAAAATGAACGTGTTATCAAACCCACCGATAGATGGACTGAAAATGAGTTTAAACTTGCTAATTTCAATTCCCGTGGTTTAAATGCCTTGTTTAGCGCTGTCACACCAGATGAATTTCGACGTATTATGACGTGTGAAACCGCTAAAGAAGCTTGGGATATTTTATAATTAACTCATGAAGGAACTAGTGTCGTTAAAGCTTCAAAACTCCAAAACCTCACCACTCAATTTGAAACTATCAAAATGAATGAAAAAGAAACTTTTGATGAATTTTATGCTAGAATTTCTGATATTGTTAATTCATCTTTTAACTTGGGAGAGAAAATACCTGACGACCGTGTTGTAAAGAAAATTTTAAGGTCCCTACCCGATAGATTTATTCCAAAAGTGACCGTTTTAAATTCTTTACCAACTTTAGCCTCTACGAAATTAGAAGAGCTTGTAGGTGATTTACAAACCTATGAACCAGATATGTTTCCCTCTAAATCTTAAAAGAAAATTGAAAAGGGCGTTGCTTTAAAAGGCCGAAAAGAGGTCAAACAAGTAGTAGAGAGCGAGAGTGATAGTGACTCGGAAGACATGGCTTTGTTTGCACGTAAATTTAGAAAATTTCTTAAAATTAACAAAGATAAATTTAAAAATGATTTTAAGAAATTTGAATCTTCTAAGCATGACAAGAACGAGAATATGTCTAAAGCATAGAAGATCCCTAAAGCCGAAAAGATCCCTAAACCTAGTAATGAAAATTTAGATAGGGACGAGTCTAATAAGTGTTTTGGTTGTGAAGGTTATGGCCATAGGGCTTTTGAGTGCCCCACTAAACTAAGAAAAGAGGGTAAGTGACCCATTTCATATAATGCGACCCTTAGTGATAGTGATAAGGAAGAGAAGCCCGATTCCCCCACTAAGAAAAATTTTGTGGCTTTTATGGCTAGTCATGTGAGTGATAGTGAGACCTCATCGATTGATGAAACTTTAACACATGATACTTCCAAGGTAAAAGTTTATGATTCTCTTATTTTTGATGATAGTGAGAGTGGAGAAGAAAGAGAGAGTGAAAATGAAGAAGAGGTTAATGTGAGTGAACTTCAAAATGCTTTTCAAGAGCTTTATAAAGAATCTATTAAATTGAAAAGAGCTAATTTGAAGTTAGAAGCTAGTTTACGAGAAAGTGTCAAGGTCGTTGATGAAAGTGCTTTAATAGAAGACCTTAGGACACATGAGAGGACTCTTCAAGAGAAGCTTGAATATATAGAAGGTGAGAGAGATAGCCTTAGGGGTTTAATGGAATCTTTGAAAAATGAGCTTCTTGCTTTTGAAGAGCGAAATATTTTATTAGAGTCTAACATTTTAGAATTGAAATATAAATTAAAAGACTCTAGTAATGTCAAATTTGATTTGGAATGTCGTTTGGAAAAACTAGATAAAATATTAGAAACGGTCCAAATTAAAAATGACACTTGTGGTTTAGGCTTCAATACTTGTAATGACTCTACTCATAAAGCCAAGACCAATGTTTTAGGAGAATCTACTAGGAATGCATTTAAAGATTACTCCTTAAGTAAATCTTTTCGACATGTTTTTGCTTGTACACATTGTGGTCGAAAAGGTCATCTTAGGAAATTTTGTTTTGATCTTAAACGAATTCCTAGAAAATCCCATAGTAAAGTAACCACGGTAGTTAACGTTCCAACACCCCAAGATAGTCATTCTTCATTAATTTGGGTTAGGAAATCCGACTTGGTTGCTTTGCAAAATAGGGTTTTTGATTCTCATTTACTTTCACATGCTTCCTCCCTTGCTAAATTTAAAGGATGAATGTGTTAGTGTTTGCATACTTTAGCGTTTGTACTTCATGCTATATTCACATGCTAAATGTATGCTTATTTAGTCATTTTCTAGTCATTGCCTCATTTCATATCATATGCTAGAAATTATGACTTGTTTATCTTTTTGTATTATATTTTGTGGTTGAATTAATTGAAAAATATAAAAAGATTTTTGTTTATCATGTGTGTTTTATTTATTTCATTGAAGCTTAATGAAAAATACAAATGATTTTTGTTTATCCTTTTGAGTATATATCTTTATTTTTGGTAAAAAATGTTAAAAACTCAAAAAGATTTCTTTTGTGTGTATTTTGGTTTGACACACTTTAAGTGGCATATACTTGTGTTTGAATCCCATCTTTTACGCTCCCATGTGGCTAGAACTTTTGGTTTAGATTGTCAATCCTTAAATGTTCTTTACCATATTTTATGGAGTAGTTGGATTTTGTGTTGTTTAAATGGATTCTATTTCTATATGCCTCTATTCATACATGCACGAGCTCTTTTGAAATCTTAATGTCACATGTTATATTTGAGCTTTTTGAGGTGTTCTCCTACCAATCTAGTCATCTACATATCTATGACCTAGGAGGACTAGTGCATGTCAAAATCCGTTGCTCGTGAGCTTTGTGAGATAAAAAAATTGTATATCTAAATGTGCATGGGGAAGGGCTCCGAAAGGATGAATTAAATCCTTTGCGATAGTAAGCCACCGTTTATTGGATCTAAAAGAAATACGTGATCCAAAGGCCTAAAAATAGAATATTTGGCATTAAATAGAAAATAATTGCCAAGGCCTATGTTTGTTTGATATATTCATTCAAAAGTAAAAGAATATATATGCTTATTGAGGGAGAATTGGATGGTATATCAACGGTTTTCACAATGTCCGTTTATCCTAGTTGTCTTTAATGTCATGACTCTATTTGGTTTGTAGAATCATCATCATGCTAGGCTTGTATGCATTGTGTATGTTTGTTCATTGAGTTCAATCTTCATATTGTCACACGAGGTTATATTTAAATGTGATAAAGTTTGCAATCAAATGAGAACTCCGTGAATGTTTTTTAAGTGATTGGGTCTAAATTTAATTGTTACTAGTTCACACCCCAACACTTCCGTTTCCATATGACGCATTTTTTCCATACGAGTGTGCAAACTTATTGTATTTTTGTGTCATGTGCGTGTTTATATCTATATATTTGTGCGTGTGCCTTTTTGATATATTTATAGTACATATATATATGATATTTTGTTTTGCCTTTGCCTTGATTTTGTTGCCCACATGCCTTCATGTCTTATCACTTTAAGCTTCAACATGCTTTTATGTTTATTAGTTCTTTATCTTTTGCCTATTCTTGAACAAAAAGGGGGAGAATGATGATAGGGGGAGAAATGGTATCTAATCCTATTATTATCGTATCTTAGTTTAGAGGAGATTTATCTTAGGGGGAGACGTCTTTCTAAGTAGGTCATGTGTTTGATAAAGAGGAGAATTAATTTAGGGGGGAATTGCATTTAATACTTTGATATTCCCTATGCATTTGATGAGTTTGCTTAAGTGTGCAGGATTTCTTCTAAAGCGACATTGTTTAATGGCAAAGCGTTTGATCCTTGGGTTGAATCAAGTTTGGGTGGGTTATGTTTTGAGACTAGTAGAGCTTGACGGCCCTTTAGGATTTTTGTTTCGTTTTTGTCCCGGAATAGCCAAAGGGGGAGATTTGTAAGGACACAAATTTCCAATTGAGTCCATATATAGTTTTGGCTCAATTCCAGACAAAAACATTTATTCATAGGATAGTATGTAATTGTAATACTCTCAAGCCTATGAAGTGTTTGTTGAAGATGTAGCGGCAAAGAGTATAAAGCTTCATCAAATATGCCGGTTTGCGTGCCTCGTTTCTACATCATCAACTATAGTTCCATGCTACCAAGGTATGAATACAATTATATATATATAGGAGCTTGGAACAAGTTTATTGGGTGTTAGGTTTTGTAAAAACTGTGTCTTAATTTTCAGAAAGAATTAAATAAAACTTTAAAATGAGTTTATAAAGTTTTCTGGGCTAAAATCGAATTTTCCAAACTTTCTGGTTTTTCGTTCGATAGAGTCGTTCGAACGGGATTGTCGTTCGAACGAAAATGTCGTTCGAACGAACCTGCCAACGAGTTCCCATAATTAGGCCACTGGAATGTCGTTCGATATGTCGTTCGAACGAACCTTATGTTCGAACGAGATATCTAACAAGATTTCTAACGAGTTCAATCTGGAACGTCGTTAGAAGTCTCGTTCGAACGAGATGTCAGGCGGGAACAGTTTTTGGCAGTTTTGCACCCACTTCCCCACTTGGTTTTTAACCAACTTTTTCAGACTTTATTATATGCGGGAATAACATTTTCCAATCTAAATTTTCCTAACTTTTCATCCTAGTTTCATCTCTTAGAGAGAGTTTGAGAGCAAATTGTTTTGAGGAAAATGTTCATGTTTTAAGTGCTAATTTTCAAAGAGAAATTCACTTACCACTCTAGTTTGTACACCCATATTGTTTATCCAAGTTCTTATATACATATCAATTGCTTGGAGTTTGGCACCGGTTTTCTCTACACCGAATTGAAGAGAAGTTTCGGGTTTTGCTTCTACCTACCACAAAGAAAGAAGAAGTGTTTTATGTTGTTTTACCCGCTTGGAGAAAGGCTTCATGTTAGGGTGACGGTGACCATATAAAGCCCTATCGGTGGATTCCGAGACCGCGGTGGTGTTCCAAGGTTATTCGCTAGGAAGAGGTTTCTACAAGAAGAAGCATCGGGGCTTGAGAGGGATCGAGTCGTGTGTTGTAAGTCTATCTGTCTTCTAATTGTAATTCCGTATCTAGTGGATTTGTGGCTAGGGCCGTCCGAGGTTGTTTCCCGACTTGGGTTTTTCCTCGTACATCGCGGCGTAGTGTGATTGATTTATTTTATCTTGCTTAAATAATTTAGAACGCATGCTTAGGATAATTCAAGATAAAATTTGTTTTAAATTATCACACTCACTTTAATTGGGACTAAATTATATATTGGGTAAAATTTATTTAATTCAAGTCATTTGCTCAAATTTGGTTTCACCTAATTTGCTAATTTTGATAAATATGACTTAGGCAAATTCTAGGACTTGGATTGAATTAATTTGGTTTAAGTGAATATATTAATTGATTAATTTTACTTCACTTGGTGTAATTTTAATTTGTTTAAGGAATTAAAATTTGTTGTTGTTAAAGTTGAACCATCACCCTACGCTTCCGAATCATCTTGAGTTTACATAAAAAGGAAATTATATTTTATTTGAAATTATTCAATCCCGGGTTCCAGATTCTTCAAAGAATGCAACAAATCAAATATGATATCTTTTTCTTTCAATGATATCATTTTAATGGTCAAGTACACTCTAATATCGTGTTCTTCTACCGTATTATACCCCGGTAGTTGAGGGTCAGTCGAACTAGTTCGTCATAACACCTTATTTAGGGCACACCAGCGATAACCCAGTTGGGAAGGCCACTCAGTAAAGAGGTCCCTTAGGCCAAATCTTATTTACAATATTCAATCTCATTTTCAATACTCATTTCAATCAGTATGTCTATATGGAGAGATATAAACATATCACAAATGAATCAGTCATTGGTATCAAATGCATTTTGAGAATAAAAGCATTTCAAAAAATACATAGTTTGCGTAATATCATAGTCGTGTGGAAAGCCGAGCGTCCGTGTAATACGCTAGTCGTTGTTATCGGCTTCCAACCACAATACAAAAACCTAAACTATAACTACACTCTTGTGGAGTATAGTGGTTAGTCTGGGTATCGAATCCTCAGGGAACTAGGACGATTGAACGTAACGACGTTGGATAGACAGAGAGATCCTAACTTTGACTCTAAAGAAAAAGAAAAATTGATTTGGTTTTGGGAATGATTAAACTAAATGCGATAATGAAAATGAGCAAAGATGCAACTAAATTACTCTACCGAAATGGAGAATGACTGATGATTTCAAAAACTTTTTATTTCAATTGATGAGAGAAACGGGACGGGAATACAATCCCCCAACCCTAGTGTAGTGCGGTAATAATATTGATCGTAAATTTATCTGATTGATTCGACCCAGAATTTAGTACTCCTAAGCATTATGTATACGAGGTTCAAGCCCGCGTCATACCTAATCTGAAGATGAGTAAATCGGTATCGTGGTAATGACACTCAAATTGTACTCTAAATCATCACGAGTACCCAAAGGTAAACGAGATATAAAGATCCACAATTATTATGTAATTACGCAATACGATCATATTCAATCATTAAATTCATCGGATTAATTTTATACACATGCACTAACACATTAGGTTGGGTTCATGCATCCCAACCTTTTAAACCTAGCCGGACATTTTAAACTGAACGATGCATGAAATAATAACGTTGCATGCGAATAAAATCATGATAACACTAGATCAATATACGTAGCTAAATATTATAAACGCAGAAACTCATTCAAATCATACATAGAAATTACCAAGCAAGAATACCAAATATCATAAAAATAAAGCGTGGAATAATACTTTAAAACAAACCCGAAAATGTATTGATCTTGCAGCAATTAATTGAAGTTATGTTCCTAGATGTTTTCCTCTCTTTTCATCTATCAATAACTACTCAAAATCTCTAGAACGGCTGTTCCTAAGTTCCTCCTTAGGTTTCCTACCTATTTTTTTAGAGTTTTAACCTAATAGGACACTTTATAGCCAATCAGAATGAAGGAGAAAATTCGCACATCAGGCCCCCCGAACCGGTTCGCATGTACCCCGAACCGGTTCGCCCTTGGGTTCGCGAATGCTTGCTGGTTTGGGGTGCTTATTCTTTCATTCAACACTTAGAATTTTTCTTGCTTTCTTTCCTTTCTTCCTTGGATTTTTCTTCAACTTCAACTGGTCATAACTCATCAACCGTAGCTCGGATTTGGGTGCCGTTTCTTCCAGTGTTCTCGTTCTTCCGAGATCTTCAACTTTCCAGTTGACTCCTCCTTCGGGATATGGATGAAGAATTACCAAAATGCCCTTGAACTTGCCTTTATAGATTTTCTTTCATTGTCTCGCTTTCTCTTTTGTGCTGCTTGCATAATTAACCTGTAAAACCAATAAGAGAAGCACGAAACACGAAATACTGGCCAAAGAAGATTAGTAGCATAAATGTGCGTCAAATACATATAGCTTACATCACTCGGGTTCACAAATGCACGAAAATTAGGGGAATAAGTATACAATATTTATGTCCAATAAAACCCCCCTAACTTAGAACTTTGCGCATCCCGAGCAATGTAAAAGAACCCTAGTAAGGATTCACTCTTGAAAATCACATTTTATTTGTATAGAATACCTTTTTCTCGGGCAAGCGATTGCATTTAGCGCATGCAACAAGCCTTTAAACCCCTAGGTCACCCTAGTTGGACGAGTTGTGTCTCGTGAGGGTTTGCAGTGAATGTACCCACAAAATTCATTATTGACACAAAGAAAATTCAAAACATGAAAAAATTGAGCAATTCAAACTTTTCCAGAAAATAGTCATCATCAAGTCATATGTACAAGTCTCAAATCATAGTACGTGTGCGCGAAGCCAAAAATATAACCGCCAAATTCCACCGATTGATCATTACGTTACTTATTCGAAAATTCGTTTTGATTTTAATTTCTCATGGAACACTCTCAAAAATGAATCTCTCGGATTATGGCTATTCTCTCGGCATGCGTGATATAAAGAGTAAATGTACTGGAAGCAAACTCACGCCTACAATTTAGAAAGACGGAAACTTTATGGTGAAAGGATCTCATCAACAGATTACGATTTAAAAAAAAACGGGAACATTGCCTCTATTTTTCGCATTTAACCTCTTATGTTATCTTTTGGTGTCTTAACTCTCCACGCGGTAATCAATTCTCGCAATTTGGACTCGGTTAGGACTTTTTCGGGTTGATGGTTGCATTGGGTAAAATGAAGGAGGTATGGAAGGTTGGAATTGGAAAAGTCATTAATGATGTCCATTTGTGCTTTTTTCGGGCTATTGCTCATTTTTTTCTTCTTTTTCTATTTTTTTCTGTTTTTTTTTTCTTTTCTTGTTGTTTTTGTTGAGCATACTATTTTTTTTCTTGCCCTTTTATATGCACTTTTTGGACTTAAAATCTGAATTTTTCATTTTCACAATTCCGGATATTTTGGGTATTTCGGGTTGTCAAACGAAAGGGAAAATTATTCGGCTCAATTTGGGTTGCAAAGGGTGATTTTTTCGCTACTTTTTTCTGGCCAAAATTTTTGGGTGACAAACGAGGGCCTACTTCATTGTCCAAAATACCAATTGCGTTACCATATGCGTTTCGAGGTGAATTTCAGTTTAGAGGCTAATTTGGCACGTTTTCCAAGGCAATATTTCACAGATTATTTTAAAACCGATCAAAATGAAAGGATTGAGATCCTTGACAACTTTTTAAGCGCTAAAAAAAACTTTGAGTTAACAATTAACTCGGATTGATTTAAAAACTCGCAAAACGTGATAGGCTTGAATCTCACCGGGTTTGTTAATCTTCACATTCGTTCGTTAAGTCGTCAATTTTCGCTCAATTTCCATCTTTGGTCACTTTCGGCTTTGTGTATGTTGGATGTTTACAATTTGAGATTCCAATTCGACTTTTGATGATATTTTTGAAAAATTTGAATTCCAATTTTTACATATTTTGAACAAAAATATTTTTGAATTTTTCAAAATTTTATGATTTTTTTAGAAATTTTTGGGCATTTTGAAATTTGTGAAGTTTTAGAAATACGCACTTGTGACCCCCCCCCTAACTTAGACTTTTGCATTGTCCTCAAGAAAAAAGGATGAAAATCTAACTCAAAGCGAATGAAAAGTGCGGAAAAATAAAACAAACAAATATTAAAATGCAACAAGACACTATATGACACTCATGCATGACTCAAAAATACAAAAATAATCACCCCATACGCGTCGGGGGTGCGACGACCTCTCATCTGTCCACAAACTCACCCGACCCCACTCACGGGGTTTGATGTTCTCCTTGTCTCTCCTGTCCTAGGATTATAAGCTAACAATCGGAACAAGTTGGGACCTCGCCCATAGATAAAGGATAGACCGGGAGACTCATCGTGACTAACTGGAAAGGGATCCTCGTGATGCTGGCTGAAAGTGTGATCTGCGTGCACTGACTCGGAGGGAACACCTAGGTTTCGTTCAATTTTTAAGATGCATGGGTCGGGCTCTAAGTCAAATGAACCGCAATTTTTCTCCTCACTTGCCTTCGGGGCCTCTAGTGTTGTGGGTGGATTGTCACAACGAAGGAATTCATCAATTTTTGCTTTCAATTCACTTTCGTCTAAGTGACTACATGAATCCAATAGGGATTGGCCTTCAATAGTAATACTTTCATCCACCTGCCCGAATTCTCTTTCAAAATCTTCCATGCTCATGTCTCCTAGTTCTCTCTCTCGAATAGTGCCTACGTGCTCTCTTACTTGCTCGATCTCCAACTCCACCAGTTTTCTCTCTTCTAACCCCTCTCTCTCTCTTTCAATTGCGGTCACTACACACCTCTCCCCCACTTTTCTCTCATTGTCACAACTACCACTATTACTTGATGAATTATGGCACACCCCTAACGGCTCTCTCTTGTGGGACCCCTCATTCTCATGGCTCGACACTAAGCGGGACCCTAGGGAATCTCCATAATCATTTTCCTCAAAGTTCTCCCATACGATCTCGTCAATGAAGCTCTCTGCGTGAAGGTCATCTTCTTCCCCCGTATGTTGGGCGACATGGAAGATGTTGGTCTCTAAGGTCATGTTCCCAAAGGTGAGTTGCATTCGCCCATTCCGAGTATTGATGATTGCGTTAGTCGTAGCTAAGAAAGGGCGCCCAAGGATGATGGGAACATGGTTGCTCGAGTTAAAGGAGGGCTCCGTGTCCCAAATGACAAAGTCTATTGGGAAGTAGAAAGTCTCAATTTGGACGATCACGTCCTCGACTATGCCTCTTGGGATCTTCACGGTTCGATCCGCTAATTGGAGAGTGACCTTTGTGGGCTTGAGGTCGCCCAAGTCAAGTTTCCTATAGATGGAGTAAGGGAGGATATTGACACTTGCTCCTAAATCAAGTAAGGCTTTTTCGATTTTGTTTTCTCCAATGATGCGGGAAATGGTGGGTGCACCGGGATCTTTGAATTTAGGTGGGAGATCATTGAGTAGAATGGAGCTCACATTCTGTGCTAGAAAGACATTTTTCTTTACCTTCATCTTTCTCTTTACCGTCAACAAGTCTTTAATGACTTTTCCATAAGCTGGAATTTTCTTAATGGCATCGAGGAAAGGTAAATTTAGCTTAACTTGTTTTAGCACGTCTAGCACGTCATCACTGAAAACGCTGGAACCCCGGAATTAAAATATAATTTCCTTTTTAAATAAACACACGGTGCGGAAGCGTAAAGGTGATGGTTCAATTTTAAAACAAAACAATAAATTTTAATTTCTCAAACAAATTAAAATTAAACCGTGCAATATAAATGAGTGGGATGATTTAAACCAAATTTTATCTTGAAATAATCCTAAGAATCCGTTCTAAATTATGATGCAAGATAAAATAAACAATATCACACTACGCCGCGATGTACGAGGAAAAACCCAAGACGAGAAACAACCTCGGACGACCCTAGCCACAAATCCACTAGATACGGAATTACAATTACAAGACAGGTAGACTTACAACGACTGACTCGATCCCTCTCAAGCCTCGACGCTTCTTCTTGTAGACACCTCTTCCCAGCGGATAACCTCGGAACACCACCGCGGTCTCGGAATCCACCGATGGGGCTTTCTATGGTCACCGTCAGCCTAGCAAGGAGCCTTTCTCCAAGTGGGTAGAATCGCAACAAAAAGTCTTCTTCTTTGATAGATGTAGAAGCAAACCAAAACTTATCTTCTTGAATTCGGTAGAGATAAACCGGTGCCAAAACTCCAAGCAATTTGATATGTAAATAAGAACTTGGACTAAACACAATTGGGTGTAAACTAGAGTGTGAAGGATTTTCTCTTTGAAAAATAACACTCAAAACATGAACATTTTCCTAAACCATTTTTGCTCTAAAAAACTCTCTAAGAGATGGAAATATTTTGGAAATGTTATGGAAATGTTGGTTTGGAAAATGTGATTCCCGCACATATTAAACTGTGAAAAAGTTGGTTAAAAACCAAGTGAGGAAGTGGGTGCAAAACTGCCAAAAACTGTTCCCGCCTGGCCTCTCGTTCGAACGAAATCTCGTTCGAACGAGTCTTCTAACGACGTTCCAGTTTGGACTCGTTAGAAGCTCGTTGGAAATCTCGTTAGAACGACAATCTCGTTCGAACGACATTTTTAACGACGAACGAATATGCCTTAATGGGAACTCGTTGGAAAAACTCGTTCGAACGACATCTGGTTCGAACGAAAAAACTCGTTCGAACGACATATCTAACGAACGATCAGAAAGTTTGAAAAATTCATTTTTAGCCCAGAAAACTTTATAAACATTTATTTAAAGTTTTAATAAATCCTTTCTTGAAACCAAACGCAGTTTTTATAAACCTAACACCCAATAAACTTGTTCCAAGCTCCTATATATATATATATATTGCATTCATACCTTGGGAGCATGGAACTATGATTGATGACGTAGAAACGAGGCACACAAACCGACATTTTGATGAAGCTTTATACTCTTTGCCGCTACGTCTTCAACAAACACTTCATAGGCTTGAGAATATTACAATTTAAATATTATCCTATGAATAAATGTTTTTGTCCGGAATTGAGCCAAAACTGTATATGGACTCAATTGGAAATTTTTGTCCTTACAAATCTCCCCCTTTGGCTATTCCGGGACAAAAACCAAACAAAAATCCTAAAGGGCCGTCAAGCTCTACTAGACTCAAAACATAACCCACCCAAACTTGACTCAACCCAAGGATCAAACGCTTTGCCATTGAAAGATGTCGCTTTCGAATAATTCCTGCACACTTAAGCAAACTCATCAAATGCATAGGGAATATCAAAGTATTAAATGCAATTTTAATTAATTACTCCCCCTAAATTAATTCTCCCCTTTATCAAACACAGAACCTACTTAGAAAGACGTCTCCCCCTAAGATAAATCTCCCCCAAACTAAGATACGATAACAATAGGATTATATACCATTTCTCCCCCTATCATCATTCTCCCCCTTTTTGTTCAGGAATAGACAAAGGCTTAAAGAACTAATAAGCATAAAAGCATGTTTAAGCTTAAAGTGATAAGACATGAAAGCATATGGGCAATAAACGCAAGGCAAAGACAAACAAATATCATATATATAAACTGGAAATATACCAACGAAGTACTTGCATATATATATATAGATATAAACACACATATAACACAAGATACAATAAGTTTGCACACTCGTATGGCAAAAATGTGTCATATGGAAACGTAAGTGTAGGGGTGTGAACTAGCAACAATTAAATTTGGACCCAAACATTTAATAAACGTTCACGGAGTTCTCATTTGATTGCAAACTTTATCACATTTAAATATAAACTCATGTGACAATATGAAGATTGAACTCAATGAACAAACATACACAATGCATACAAGCCTAGCATGATGATGATTCTACAAACCAAATAGAGTCATGACATTTAAGACAACTAGGATAAACGGACATTGTGCAAACCGTTGATATACCATCCAATTCTCCCTCAATAAGCATATGTATTCTTTTTCTTTTGAATGAATATATCAAACAAACATAGGCCTTGGCAATTGTTTTCTTTTTGATGCCAAATATTTTGTTTTTAGGCCTTTGGATCACGTATTTCTTTTAGATCCAATAAACGGTGGCTTACTATCGCAAAGGATCACTTAGTCCTTTCGGAGCCCTTCCCCGTGCACATTTATTTTTATCATGTTTTCATTTTTCACACAAATCTCACATGCAACGGATTTTGACATGCACTAGTCCTCCTAGGTCATAGATATGTAGATGACTATATTGGTAGGATAACACCTCAAAAAGCTCAAATATAACATGTGACATTAAGATTTCAAAAGAGCTCGTGCATGTGTGAAAAGAGGCATATAGAAATAGAATCCATTTAAACAACGCAAAATCCAACTACTCCATAAAATATGGTAAAGAACATTTTAAGGATTGATAATCTAAACCAAACGTTCTAGCCACATGGGAGCGTAAAAGATGGGATTCAAACACAAGTATATGCCACTTAAAGTGTGTCAAACGAAAATACACACAAAAAAAATCTTTTTGAGTTTTTAACATTTTTAATAAAAAATAAATATATATACTCAAAAGCATAAACAAAAATCATTTGTAGTTTTCATTAAGCTTAAATGAAATAAATAAAACACAAATGATAAACAAATATCTTTTTATATTTTTCAAGTAATTCAAACACAAGGAATATAATACAAAAAGATAAACAAGTCATATTTTCTAGCATGTGATATGAAATAAGGCAATGACTAGAAAATGACTAAAACAAGCATACATTTAGCATGTGAATATAGCATGAAGTACAAACGCTAAAGTATGCAAACACTAACACATTCATCCTTTAGATTTAGCAAGGGAGGAAGCATGTGAAAGTAAATGAGAATCACAAGCCCTATTTTGAAAGGCCACCAAGTCGGATTTCCTAACCCAAATTAAAGAAGAATGACTATCTTGGGGTGTAGGAGTGTTAACTACCGTGGTTACTTTACTATGGGATTTTCTAGGAATTCGTTTAAGATCAAAACAAAATTTCCTAAGATGACCTTTTCGACCACAATGTGTACAAGCAAAAACATGTCGAAAAGATTTACTTAAGGAGTGATCTTGAAATGCATTCCTAGTAGATTCTCCTAAAACATTGGTTTGGGCATTATGAGTAAATTCATTACAAGTATTGAAGCCTAAACCACAAGTGTCATTTTTAATTTGGACCGTTCCTAACATTTTATCTAGTTTTTCCGAACGACACTCCAAATCAAATTTGACATTACTAGAGTCTTTTAATTTATTTTGCAATTCAAAAATGTTAGACTCTAATAAAACATTTCGCTCTTCAAAAACAAGAAGCTCATTTTTCAAGGATTCCATTAAACCCCTAAGGCTATCTCTCTCGCCTTCTACATATTCAAGCTTCTCTTGAAGAGTCCTCTCATGTGTCCTAAGGTCTTCTATTAAAGCATTTTCATCAACGACCTTGACACTCTCTCTTAAACTAGCTTCTAACTTCAAATTAGCTCTTTTCAATTTAATAGATTCTTTATAAAGTTCTTGAAAAGCATTTTGAAGTTCACTCACATTAACCTCTTCTTCATTTTCACTCTCACTTTCTTCTCCACTCTCACTATCATCAAAAATAAGAGAATCATGTACAATGACCTTGGAAGTGGCATGTGCTATCGTTTCATCAATCGATGAGTTCTCACTATCACTCACATGACTAGCCATAAAAGCCACAAAATTTTTCTTAGTGGGGGAATCGGGCTTCTCTTCCTTATCACTATCATTAAGGGTTGCATTATATGAAATGGGTCGCTTACCATCTTTCCTTAGTTTAGTGGGGCACTCATAAGCCCTATGGCCATAACCTTCACAACCAAAACACTTATTAGACTCGTCCCTATCTAAATTTTCATTACTAGGTTTAGGGATTTTCTCGGCTTTAGAAATCTTCTCGCTTTTATCATGTTTAGAAGTATCAAATTTCTTAAATCATTTTTAAATTTATCTTTGTTAATTTTAAGAAATTTTCTAAATTTACGAGCAAACAAAGCCATGTCTTCCGAGTCACAATCACTCTCGCTCTCTACTACTTGTTTTACCTCTCTTCGTGCTTTTAAAGCAACGTCCTTCTCAATTTTCTTTTCAGTTTTAGAGGGAAACATATATAGTTCATAGGTTTGTAAATCACCTACAATCTCTTCTAATTTCGTAGAGGCTAAGGTGGGTAAAGAATTTAAAACGGTCACCTTTGGAATAAATCTATCGGGTAGGGACCTTAAAATTTTCTTTACAACACGGTCGTCAGGTATTTTCTTTCCCAAGTTAAAAGATGAATTAACAATATCATAAAGTCTAGCATAAAATTCATCAAAAGTCTCTTTTTCATTCATTTTGATAGTTTCAAATTGAGTGGTGAGGTTTTGGAGTTTTGAAGCTTTAACGACACTAGTTCCTTCATGAGTTAATTATAAAATATCCCAAGATTCTTTAGCGGTCTCACACGTCATAATACGTCGGGATTCATCCTGTGTGACAGCGCTAAATAATGCATTTAAACCACGGGAATTAAAATTAGCAAGTTTAAACTCATTTTCAGTCCATCTATCGGTGGGTTTGATAACACGTTCATTTTCAACTAAATGAGTTGGTGGGGACCACCCGTTAACAACAGACATCCAAACTCTCTCGTCGATAGATTTTAGTGCCGATCTCATACGCGCTTTCCAATACGCGTAGTTTGAACCATCGAATATAGGAAATTTTGAAAATGGGGAAAAATCCATTTTAGCCAAAAATTATTTAAAAGATCGTTAACGAAATAATTTATCGCTTTGGCTCTGATACAACTTTGAAAACGCTGGAACCCCGGAATTAAAATATAATTTCCTTTTTAAATAAACACACGGTGCGGAAATGTAAAGGTGATGGTTCAATTTTAAAACAAAACAACAAATTTTAATTTCTCAAACAAATTAAAATTAAACCGTGCAATATAAATGAGTGTGATGATTTAAACCAAATTTTATCTTGAAATAATCCTAAGCATGCGTTCTAAATTATGATGCAAGATAAAATAAACAATATCACACTACGCCGCGATGTACGAGGAAAAACCCAAGACGGGAAACAACCTTGGAGGGCCCTAGCCACAAATCCACTAGATACGGAATTAAAATTACAAGACAGGTAGACTTACAACGACTGACTCGATCCCTCTCAAGCCTCGACGCTTCTTCTTGTAGACACCTCTTCCTAGCGGATAACCTCGGAACACCACCGCGGTCTCGGAATCCACCGATGGGGCTTTCTATGGTCACCGTCACCCGAGCAAGGAGCCTTTCTCCAAGTGGGTAGAATCGCAACAAAAAGTCTTCTTCTTTGATGGATGTAGAAGCAAACCAAAACTTCTCTTCTTGAATTCGGTAGAGATAAACCGATGCCAAAACTCCAAGAAATTTGATATGTAAATAAGAACTTGGACTAAACACAATTGGGTGTAAACAAGAGTGTGAAGGATTTTCTCTTTGAAAAATAACACTCAAAACATGAACATTTTCCTAAACCATTTTTGTTCTCAAAAACTCTCTAAGAGATGGAAATATTTTGGAAATGTTATGGAAATGTTGGTTTGGAAAATTTGATTCCCGCACATATTAAACTGTGAAAAAGTTGGTTAAAAACCAAGTGGGGAAGTGGGTGCAAAACTGCCAAAAAACTGCCAAAACGGTTCCCGCCTGGCCTCTCGTTCAAACGACATTTCGTTCGAACGAAATCTCGTTCGAACGAATCTTCTAACGACGCTCCAGTATGGACTCGTTAGAAGCTCGTTGGAAATCTCGTTAGAACGACAATCTCGTTCGAACGACATTTCTAACGACGAACCAGTATGCCTTAATGGGAACTCGTTGGCAAAACTCGTTCGAACGACATCAGGTTCGAACGAAAAAACTCGTTCGAACGACATATCTAACGAACAACCAAAAAGTTTGAAAATTTTATTTTTAGCCCAGAAAACTTTATAAACATTTATTTAAAGTTTTAATAAATCCTTTCTTAAAACCAAACGCAGTTTTTATAAACCTAACACCCAATAAACTTGTTCCAAGCTCTTATATATATATAATTGCATTCATACCTTGGGAGCATGGAACTATGATTGATGACGTAGAAACGAGGCACACAAACCGGCATTTTGATGAAGCTTTATACTCTTTGCCGCTACGTCTTCAACAAACACTTCATAGGCTTGAGAATATTACAATTTAAATATTATCCTATGAATAAATGTTTTTGTCCGGAATTGATCCAAAACTGTATATGGACTCAATTGGAAATTTGTGTCCTTACAATCACGTGGGTTTCCTTTATGGGAAGGAATTATCCTTTGAGGAAACGGTGCCGCGGAGGGTGGTTTCACTATTACCTCAGGCTCACTAGCGTCTTCTTTGTCACTCTCATTCAAGGGGAAATCTTCGGCCTCTTTCGTGCCGGGCGAAATCTCCTTGTCTTTAAGTACGTCTCGTGGGGGAGGTGACAAGTCAACTACTCTCCCACTACGTAGAGTGGTAATTGCGCTATATTACTCAGGATGGTCATGGGGCGTCGAGCTAACACTAGTTTGTCCTTGGAGAGGTCTTTGGCCCTGGGCAGGAAACTTGCCCTTCTCTTGAACACTCAACGAGGATTGTATTTTAGACAGATTCGCATTTATGTCGCCGATAAGATGATCATATTTGGCATTGGTTGCGGTCTGGTTTGCAATGAATTGATTCATGGTATCCTCGAGAGTTCTCCGCTGTAGTGGAATATAATTTCCTTGAGGTGGCGGTGCTTGCACATGTCCTTTCATGTGTGGAGCTTATTGAAATTGTTGTGGTGGAGGAGGGGCAACATGCCAAGGAGGGTTCATTGCGACATGTTGTTGCCCGTAGCTAAAATCGGGATGATTTTTCCACGAAGGGTTGTATGAATTCCCGTGCGGGGCACCGAAATTACCCTTAAAGCCTCCTATACCACTAACTTGCTCCTGCAACATTACTTTGTAGGCGGGTATCGTCGGACATTCCTCAGTTAAATGTCCCGCCTCATAAATTGCACACACCTTCACGACAGGGTTCGGAATGGGTCCAGCTGGTCCTTTTCCATATATCTCGCATAGGTCTCGCAATCCTTTCTCAAGTGTGTCCAATCGACTGTCCGTCATATAATTCTTATCTACGTGGAATAGGCCGAAAGCCGATGGAGCAGTGGTGGATTGTCGATTTCGATTTTGAACGTTCGGGTCGGAGGTATCCCAGGATTGGGTAGTCTCGGCAACATACCTCATGTGAAGATCAGCATCGTGGGCATCTAGATCGACAAACGGACCGCTTCCCATAGTTTTAACAAGTTATTTGGAGTTAAGATTCAACCCATTATAGATAAAGGAGATGATTTGTGATGGATCAAATCCATGATGGGGGCATGAAGCAACTAACTCGTTGAAACGTTCATAACATCGATGGAATGGCTCATTTTCATGTTTCCTGAATGCTTGAATTTGAGCCTTTATAGAGATTGTTCGATGTGGTGGGAAGAATTTCTTGAGAAATTTTGACTGTAGCTCATTCCAGGATGGAATCGAGCTTGGAGGTAGAGACCATAACCAGGTTTTAGCTTTATCTTTGAGCAAGAAGGGGAAAAGTTTGAGGCGAATTACTTCTTGTGTGCAGGTTTGATCATTTAGAGTATCACACACATCCTCAAATTCCCTTATATGGAGGTAAGGCTTTTCAGAATCCATACCGTGGTAATGCGGTAGCATCTGGATCATTCCATTTTTGAAACGGAACTGCCCGGCATTATACGGGAGTATAATGCATCCCGGAGTGACGGTGCGCTCGGGATATAAGAATTATCTCAACGGGCGATACGGAGGCTCCTCCTCACCGGTGGGTGCATTACTATGTTGCAACATCTCTCCCTCACTTACTGACTTGGTGTTCTCACTGGGTGTGCTCGAAATGTGTCCTAAGAAGGGAAAGGGAGTGTTATCGGAGACTGAGTGCGACGGTGTGGGAGGTGGGATTCAAAACTGTGGGGCGTTTGGAGTGTGGGGACTATTAGGATTATACTCAACAAGTGGATTTTCGTGAATATTAGTAGGAGTATTATGGGGTGTGGGAGTGGTTTCAGAATTTTGCATTAAAGCTTAAGAGAGATGATGGTGATTTTTTTTTTTTTTTTATGTTTTTAAATTTTTGAAATTTTTTGTCAAAGCTTTGGATTGACTCAATCTAATCCTAAGTCTACCTAAATCCCCGGCAACGGCGCCATTTTGGTCGTGTGGAAAACCGAGCGTCCGTGTAATACGCTAGTCGTTGTTATCGGCTTCCAACCACAATACAAAAACCTAAACTATAACTACACTCTTGTGGAGTATAGTGTCTAGTCTGGGTATCGAATCATCAGAGAACTAGGACGAGTGAACGTAACGACGTTGGATAGACAGAGAGATCCTAACTTTGAATCTAAAGAAAAAGAAAAATTAATTTGGTTTTGGGAATGATTAAACTAAATGTGATAATGAAAATGAGCAAAGATGCAACTAAATTACTCTACCGAAATGGAGAATGACTGATGATTTCAAAAGCTTTTTATTTCAATTGATGAGAGAAACAGGACGGGAATACAATCCCCCAACCCTAGTGTAGTGCTGTGATAATATTGATCATAAATTTATCTGATTGATTCGACCCAGAATTTAGTACTCCCAAGCATTATGTATACGAGGTTCAAGCCCGTGTCATACCTAATCTGAAGATGAGTAAATCGGTATCGCGGTAATGACACTCAAATTGTACTCTAAATCATCACGAGTACCCAAAGGTAAACGAGATATGAAGATCCACAATTATTATGTAATTACGCAATACGATCATATTCAATCATTAAATTCATCGGATTAATTTTATACACATGCACTAACACATTAGGTTGGGTTCATGCATCCCAACCTTTTAAACCTAGCCGGACATTTTAAACTGAACGATGCATGAAATAATAACGTTGCATGCGAATAAACTCATGATAACACTAGATCAATATACGTAGCTAAATATTATAAACGCAGAAACTCATTCAAATCATACATAGAAATTACCATACAAGAATACCAAATATCATAAAAATAAAGCGTGGAATAATACTTTAAAACAAACCCGGAAATGTATTGATCTTGCAGCAATTAATTGAAGTTATGTTCCTAGATGTTTTCCTCTCTTTTCCTCTATCAAAAACTACTCAAAATCTCTAGAACGGCTGTTCCTAAGTTCCTCCTTACGTTTCCTACCTATTTTTTTTAGAATTTTAACCTAATAGGACACTTTATAGCCAATCAGAATAAAGGAGAAAATTCGCGCATCAGGCCCCCCAAACCGGTTCGCCCCCCAAACCGGTTCGCCCTTGGGTTCGCGAATGCTTGCTGGTTTGGGGTTCTTATTCTTTCATTAAACACTTCGAAGTTTTCTTGCTTTCTTTCCTTTCTTCCTTGGATTTGTCTTCAACTTTAACTGGTCATAACTCATCAACCGTAGCTCGGATTTGGGTGTCGTTTCTTCCTGTGTTCTCGTTGTTCTGAGCTATTCAACTTTCCAGTTGACTCCTCCTTCGGTATCTGGCTTCAGAATTACCAAAATGCCCTTGAACTTGCCTTCTTAGCTTTTCTTTCATTGTCTCGCTTTCTCTTTTGCGCTGCTTGCATAATTAACCTGTAAAACCAATAAGAGAATCACGAAACACGAAATACTTGCCAAAGAAGATTAGTATCATAAATTTGCGTCAAATCCATATAGTTTAAATCACTCGGGTTCACAAATGCACGGAAATTAGGGGAATAAGTATACAATATTTATGTCCAATCATATTATATAATTGAAATGTACAAGAAATGACGTAGAGTACTCACCAAAAATAGAGGCTCGAAAATACAGATATTGAGTCTTGGATCACATGTTAATCTAATAAATACAATAAAGGTTTAATTACGTATTCTAAATAAAGCCCAATTCTAAATATTGTGTTTTAATCCTAAAATAACTTGCTGAAAAAGGTTACTAAAATCATTTTCTCAATTTTTAATATTCATTCATTGTATTTAAAGAATTCAATTCACATTTCTTCCTAATCTGTCGGTTCCCAGTAGAGATGGAGGGTCACAGGGGCACCACTTAAATACCATCTCATCTAGACAGAACATTTCCGGATTTATTCCCAGTAGAGATGGAGGGTCATAGGGGAACCACTTAAATACCATCCCAACTAGACAGAATTTCACTGGGACTAACTTTGGAATTACTTAAATGAGATTCCATAATAACGAGCAATTGCTTACAGAAATCATTTTAAAAAGCATATATATATATATATATATTTCAAACAAGTTGACATATTTTGAAAATAAAATCAATTTAGATTGTTTCCAAAATTTAAGTTTTGATTAGTGAACTCTTTAGTGTATTTTACCAGCATAACTACTAAGTAAAGCTATAAAATACGAAATTAAAACTACAAAAATGCATTATAACATTTAAATAAAATCATACCTACTAAATGAAATCTTTCTTCAAAATTATAGAACTCCTTCTTAAGATATTTCCCAAGCTTTCTATCACTCTTTCTTACTATAATTCTAAAGGAATTGATGTGAGTTTCAAATGAACCCTAAGGCCCTATTTATAGGTTTTCAAAAGTATTACGGTGTTGACATGTGTCTAGGGAATCATGCATTTGCAGTGGCAAGTCATCGTTTGGGTGTCGGGGTGGTCTTGCAGTCTTAACATCACCAAATGATGACAAGTGTTTTTTAGCTTTGACTCTAAAGACGACATGTGTAAGGTGGAGGTGACCAGCATGTGGTGGAAAGGTGATAAGGGCATAAGGGTCATTTTACACATGAAGGGTATTTTGGTAATTCCACACTATATATTTTTAATATTTTTTAGAGGTCCTTGAAAATATTTTATTTACAAAATGGCCCTTTTTATATTTTATTTTAGTCCCTAAAGTTTCATAAAATTATATTTTCTACCCATAAACTTATTATTTACCTTAAGATATATCATAAGACTTCGATTTGATCCAATTTACGGCTGATTCTTCATACTTAAAAATGGGGTTTGTTATATTGATAGCCAATAATATCACATATCTAATAATACAACATTTATAAGATAGTAAGTAACCCATGAGTATAAAAACAAACTATATACATATGAGCATATAAAAGTGGGGTCATTACACAAAGTGTTAATGATAATGTAATAAGATAACCACCACCACATAACACGATAATAAAAATGAAATAATATAATAAATATGAATTTATAACGAAAGAGACTAAAACTCCACAATATAAAATCCTGAATAAGTAGCCGAATAACTAACTCAACAACTTGGGAACCCCCACGGGCCCATAAAATAAATAATTAGAATGTATAAACTCCATGTAAAAAAATAAATTAAGAGGAAAAATTCCAACATCTTTGACTCTGATAATTAGATAATGTTGATACTGAAATAGATTTGATCAACCTACCCTTGAGGATGCAATGTATTTGAATAGTGTTTTAAAAAAAATGTGGGTGAGACTCCATTTTGCAAGAAATATCTATTTAATTATAAAATTAATATTATTTACAATTTATTCAAGTGTTGCATCATCCCCTTCGGTGCTCAATCCTAAGGTAACTCATTTCACCTCCATTTTAAGGAATCCTAGCCATAAGCTTCAAAACTACACTAAATATATCTAACAACATAAGTACACAAGTTCCATGACTATAATGCAAACTACGTAATTCATATTTCATACTAGATTATAATTTTTCAATTGTTTATTGGGGCATATACCAAATAGTCCCTCAAACTTTTTTTGATACACGTTTAGTCTAAATCTTTTTATTTTGAACCCAAAAGTCCTTCATCATACCAAAAAAGTTTTACCATAACTAAATGTGTATTAAAAATGTTTTTGATATTTGATCCTTGTTTATTATATCCTTACGGTACATAATAACCACTTAAGTCCACTACCAAACTACCCACCCGCAAACCTACTATCCATGTAAGTTCTACCCATCACTCTGTCAGCTACTATACTACCTAATATCCAAGTAAGGTAAGCCCATCACTAGCCTATTAACTACTCTGCCCAAACTCTAAGTTAAGCCCATCACTAGCATAGCTGCTATACTATACAACATCCTAGTAAGTTAATACCATTACTGAGTTAATTATGCCCGTCACTAGACTAGATAAGGGACTAACATCCCTAACATGCTACTGATGCAATACTCGGAGATAAAAATCATCAGTTGGTGCTTTAACGCTAATTGACAAAGCTATGAACCAACAAATCAGTTTAACCGTTGGTTCGGGAGTAAAGGAAAAGAGAATCTTATTAGGAATGTGGCTAATCACTTTCGAATAGTGAATATATAAATTATGATTTTTTTAGCTTAGAATTATGGTTACATACATAGATTAATCACAACATGAATTACATATCCTTCGAGGACCTCACGTGACTCTATTGGTTTGCTTCGTAAAAGGTCTCACTCTTAATGGATCGAAGTATCACACATAAAAAGGGAAGTAACTACACTGAGGCATAAATTGTATAACCACGTACCACGTTAAACACGAACATCGAGCCTCTTATGTCTCTCTCACGTAAGGCGGATAACCCACAACATTTAGGATCAGGATATTAAACCTATATGCAGTATGCATCATATGCTACGAGCGTAGTACGCTGTCCTGTGAACAATCCCATCAAATCCCCATCGCTATATTCATAACAATTCCACTCACACACGCCAGCATGTCCACACACATAACATATAAAGCATATAACAAAGTATACAACGATAAAGACAACTAACATCTTTAACCATACAAGTTAAGGTAATCATCCCTCGAGCTATACCTGAATCGACATATTGATTCCATAAATATTACTTAAAAAGATTCATTCTAATATGTTCATCTCTAACACCACTTAGTTATCACAAACGATGAACTTTCTAAAATAGTCCTAAAAGGTTCAACCTATTGATCGTTCCAAAGTTAGATCGATTTGGCCCTAACCCAAATAGTTGCTATGCAACCCAAGATGCACCATTTTTATACCCTTTCGAATTAATCCGTCCCTAAAAATTATTTGTATGGTCTACTTTAATTGACCTCTAACTTGTATTAATTGCATCCTATCCAATACCAAACTTCAATGGGAGGGTTTCCCAACCTCCAAACAGTATTAGAAACATTATGAAATGAACCTCAATGATTATATAGTGATCCCAACATCAATCATTCATTATAAGGGATATCCTAAATTATTTCAAGGATTTAAACCTAATTTAGGTTTATCAATGAGGGTTCTAAATAAGTACAAATTTACAGCAATAGATTTGAGATTAAGTTTATAATTTTGAATATAAACATGTATGAAGGTTTTAATCGAAGTTCTTTATATAGCTCTGTTATGAATTAGGGTTTTAGTATTATATCTCCATTAAATTCATCATCAATTAGGAATAAATCCATCCTATCTTAGGTTTTTGAATCTTAATAATTAACAAAAATAAATTGCATGTAATAGGTAAGAGCAATTGGTATTTCTTGCCTAAACTTTGATGTTTAACATCCTTGGGTTTGTCTTCTTGTTCTAGCTCCTCATTTCCATATCTAAGGTTTTCGCTTATTTTAGGTTATTTAGACCCTCTTCTAACTCTTAAACTCGAAGGTCACCTTTGGGACAAATTTAAAGATCCTCAATGAGCCCAAAACACTACCCCAAATGCTGCCCAACCACAGGGCCCATCTTAACATGTTTAAAACATTATCTCGGGAATTTAGACCTTATTAGATCTTGCCCTAATAGTATACATAAAATCCAAAATACTTAAATATCCTAATAACCTCGTATATATATATATATATATATATCCTCTGAGTCCAACTAATCCGTGCCTAACACTCGAAGCACTAGCCTATAAGTCACACATTTGTCCCCGCCTCTTAAACATTTAATTATTCACTAATTAAATTAAATTTCATTACATAACCATTATGAAATACTCGGTCCTTCCCAACCAACCCGTAAATAATAATAATAATAATAATAATAATAATAATAATAATAATAATAATAATAATAATAATAATAATAATAATAATAATAACAACAACAACAACAACAACAACAATAATAATAATAATAATAATAATAATAATAATAATAATAATAATAATAATAATAATAATAATAATAATCCCCTATTTCTTTTGTTACGATTTTTTTGTTTATACTCCGAGTGTTACACCTCCTAAACACTCATAACTAAAATTCGAGCCTACTCTCCCCTACTCGAGGTCAGATAACCATTTGTAAAATTCCCAAAAGTTTGACAACCTTCATGGACCTTTTTACAATTTACGATTTCTCAAAAGTCCCCTTGAATTACATTAAAAGACCTCACTATCCCTCACATCCGGTTTAAATCAAATCGAGCCCATAGCCAAATCGGTTCGCCTGCTGAATCGATTTGCCTATGAGGCCGAATCGATCCATTTTTGGGCAGGAGCCCAATTTTTTAATCGAAGTGATGGGTTTTCTACACTCCCAACATTCAATTCCAACACTTTCATAACTTCAGCAATATTTTTAGTCTTCCAAGGGTTCTTATGTGTAAAATCTGATCTAAATTCATCCTAAGATTCATAATTCTTACAATCATCATTCCAATTTTATCAACTCAACCTATTCAATGATTTCATCCTCAATTTTCAGATTTCATTCTCTTTTAATTTTTTCTCTAATTAAGTTATTTCTCAAATCGTTTCTCACACAATTTAGATTATCATAAGTATTGAATCTCATGAAAATTAGGATTAATTCCAAGAAATCAAGATTTATTTTCAAGAAACCATGATCAATTACATCATATGAGTCATGTGCAAATCTTTTCCCAAAAGCCCGTTTTTACATGTTGAATCCCTATCCCCATATTAATTTTTTACTCTACCAATTTTGATATGAATCTAAATAAATACAAATCAACAAGTAAGTAATACACTTGCCTTGAATGGTGGTTGAATATTAGTCTCCTCCTTATTGAATCTAGCCAAGAATAGCCTTTTCCATGCTTCCTTGTGTTCTTTATCCTTCCTTTCTCACCAAAAGACTCCCAAAGGTTTCAAATGTATAAATTGGATGCCTCCTTACCCTAATCTCTAATTTAAACCTCTTGATCCCGTATTTAGGTTAACCCTTTAAGGAAAAATGATTTAAATGCCCCCAAATGGATCTCGACTTGTCGAAAAATCTCCCAAAACCAAATTACTACCCCCAATTACTTCATTCTGACTATTTTGACCCATTTCGGATTAACTGTGCACTTGAAATCACCATCCGAGTCACCCAACATCAATACTCCATCTCAACCTAAAAATAGTCTACCTGAATGCCCCTATTGGGACACCGTCAGTCCACGTCGTTATTACCCACTGCGATGTACTATCGATTTACCAAATTTAATTTACTTAATCATACTTAGTAAATTTTATTTCCACATAAATATTAATTTTATTCTCACTAATTATTATTTATCATATATGCAAAATTATTATGATCACACATGTAATTAAAATGCTGAAATTAATTATTCAAAAATACACGATGTTATATACTTCCCCCTTACAAAGGAACTTCGTCCACGAAATTCAGGCATACTTGCAGTGATAAGATCTGTATACTGCTCTCGCATATCGTCCTCCTTATCCCACATCGACTCATCTACATTATGGTTTCCTTGCTGTACTTGAACCAGGGGCACCGCTTTAGACCGTAACTTACGCACACTGCAATCAAGAATAGAAACTAGCATCTCCTTGTACGAGATGTCTGGTTTACAAATTAATCTCCACCAGTGGAATGTGCCAATAATCCATTTCACCCCTCTGATATCTCTTCAGCGAAGACACACAAAATACATTACGAATCCTCTACAGATGCTTCGATAATCCCAGCCTATTAGCAACTGGATCGACTCTCTTAATTACTAAGAAAGGCCCTACATACCTTTGCGCTAGCTTCCCCTTCTTCGGGAACCTCACGACTCCCTTCATGGCATACACTTGCACCAAGACCTGGTCCCTAATCCCCAGTTCTATGTGTATTCTATCGGCATCAGCGTAATGCTTCTTCCTATCTTGGGCTATCCCTATACATCCTCGAATGACCTCAATCTTGGCAGTGGTGTTTTGAATCATCTTTCGTCCCAATAGCTTGTTATCCCCCACCTCTAACCAACAAGTGGGCGAATGATAAGGTTGTCCATACCGATGGTGAAGTGGTAGGATTTATTAAGAGAGAAATCCACCAGTGGAAGGTACTACTCTCAACCTTCCCCAAAATTGAGTATATACATCCTAAGCATGTCCTCTAACATCTGATCAACCCGCCGAGTCTGTCCATCTTTTTATAGATGATACGTCGCACTCGATCATAAATTTTTTACCATCGCCTCCTAAAAGCTCTGCTAAAAATGGGACACAAAAATCTTATCCATTTCGAACACGATATTAACCAGTACCCCATATAGTTTCACGATCTCGGCAATAAATAGTTGGGTGTATTATCTCATTTTAAAATCCTTACGAATTGGCAGGAAGTGGTCCACCTTGGTCAGGCGATCCATGATAACTCAAATGAAATCATTACCCCTCTGTGATGTCGGTAACCCCATGATGAAATCTATGGAAATGTTGTCCCATTTCCAAACCGTAACCTTTGACGGATGGAACAACCATTTGATCTCTGCTGGTCTATCTTCACTAACTGGTATGTAGTGCACTTAGAATATCCTAGTACATTTTATCCCCATTGTGATGTGTCTCAAAGCTTAACCCGCAAGACTCATTCATCACTGCATGTCTTAACTCCTCGTCCTTCAAAGCAACAAGTCTCCCATTTAAGCATAATCCTCCGTCAGAACTGATCGAGTAGGACTCCGTCGCATTTACCAACAACTGGTGCACCCTATTCTGACAGAATTAATCCCCAGCCTATGCTTTCACCACCCGCATAATGATCTTAGGAGTAATAGCCCATACTGCCATACATGCCCCGACGACCTCATTATCATGTCGAAGCTGAAGCACCTTATACCTTTGACTTGCTTAAGTCTATACTGTATAAGTGTTCAACTAGTTTGGAAATAGTGACAAAATTGGTAGTTTATCCTAGAAACCAAAAAGCCTCAGAAATTTTCTCTCTAATTCTCTTCAATGATCTATGAAGGTAAAAATTGAATCACACTACACACAATTAGAAGTGCATACATGTGTTCATATTGCTTAAAATTGAGTGTGTGTTTAATTCCCCTTGAATTGGAGCTTTAAATATTTTTTGGGAATTTTTAAATATTTTTAGATATTTTTTAAACATTTTTTAATAAATGTTTTCATAAATAAAATGGGATTATATAATTTGTGGGGTTAATATTCTATTTTGGAAACTTCTGTTTTCACTCGAATTGTTTGATTGGGTAGCATCTCAAAGCGCTAGAGACTTCAGGGTGATGTTTTGTAATTAATTTGACGCGCGTGTGAGAGCCACTCACAGGCCAACACTTGTCATCCTCCGGGTGAATGTATTTGTGTTTGTTATGTGAGAGGGATGGATGGATGTTTGATGATCGTTGGATCATTCCTAATCGAGGGTCTGCATGTGTTCTTGGTTAATCCCGGTGCTATCCATATGAACCAATCACAATCGTTCTTAGCCACCGCTGTTTTATAACCTTTGGATCAAGTCAAACTCTGCAAGACTTGATCTCAGCCATTGGTTTGCCTCGATCATCCAGAACCTTCCCTCAGCCCTATATATACCCTATACTTCTTAGCCTTAGAAGACTTTTGGGCATTCGTCTTTCTGAGAGAAAAAAAATAAGAGAGAAGTGAGAGAGAAGAGAGAAGTGAGAGAAGAGAGAAAAGAATAGAGAGAAGAGAGAGAAAGGGAAACAGTTAGCCAAAGCCTAACCCTAACCCTAAACACTTCAACTCAGAAACAAACCTTCGTATAAATTCAACCCCAAACACAACCTTGAGTGTTTGAGAGAGTGGTTTGTTCATATCGTTGCTGTAACCTCTTGATATTTTGATCTTGTTCACAACTTAAACTTTAGAGTGAAGATCTTGTTTCTTTTTCCATAGAAACGTTAGATCTATACTCTGCATGTTAGATTTTTCACTATATCTGCATATTTTCTACTTGGTTTAAGAAAATCATTTCTGATTTGGTTTTAAAATGTTTTATGGTTTTTGTTTTTACAAAACTTAACCTGACCTAGTTGGATTCGCACTTGGAGGGTTTTCAATCTCATAAATATTTTCAAAAGAGATTGATTAAGGTCTTGACCAATTTCTGAAGCAAGATCTCCGTGGAATCTGGGTTATATTTAAAGGTCAAAAAGGGTTCGAGTTCTGTGAGAAAGAAATAAACTAAATTCACTGCATATAGACTTTATATGTAATTTTTATAGGACTGTCTGTAAATCTAAGTGTGTGTGAGTTCATGCATGTGAATAGGGATCACTTCACAAACACTTAACACACCACTACACTGGAAGTGTTGTGTTTAAGATCAGAGATCATTGAGTCGACGTAAAGAAGCTAAAGCAAAGGAAGTTAGCAAACTGAAGAACATCATCAACAAATCAGATCTATGAGAAGTTAGAAGGACACCAAGTGGGGTATATTCCTAAACTTTGAATAGGTTGATTTGTGTGTTTGCATGTTGTATTGTTTGTAACTGATTTTTGTTATTAGTGGATTTTTGTTTTTGTGACTTAGAAGTCACCGTGGATGTTTCCTCTGTTGGGAGAGGTTTTACCATGTTAAAATCATTGTGTTGATTATCTTCATCTACTCATCTCATTCTATAAGTGTGCTGAATTTTTGAAACTGCCTTAGTTTTAAAAACTTATTATACAATCTTAATTACTCTCGTACATAAGTTTCTTTGTAAACACATCTTGTTTATAATTTTTATTTTTCAAAAGAAAAGGGTTTCTCCAACAAACATTTCGGAGTTGCTTATACAGTTTAATCTTGTATTAAACGGCATTAGCGACGTTTTTCAATTGGCATCAGAGCCCTGTTAACTTTTATTTCTAAAGATCTTGTGTTTCTGAAATCGTTTTCTGAAAAACTTAACTATGGACGAGAAGAATGAAAGGTTTGGTAATCTGTCCAGACCTCCACTCTTTGATGGAAACAACTTTGCTTACTGGAAAGTAAGAATGGTTGCCTTCATCCAAGGGACTTTAGGAGATGATGTCTAGGACATTATTGAAAATGGATACACTTATCCTACTAAACCATCCACTGAAGGAAGTGATGAGAGGGTAAAGAAAATCTTAAGTGAATTTACCCAAGAAGAGAAAACCATTTCTCGAAATAACAATAAAGGCAAGAATGCCATTTTTATGTCTATTAATGAGTATGAGTTCAAACGAATCTCATCTTGTGCCACTTCTAAGGAAGCTTGGGACACATTAATCACTGCCCATGAAAGAGACTCAAGAGTTAAAACTGCTAAAACTCAAATGCTTATCCAGCAGTACAACTCTTTGATCATGTCTGATTCTGAGTCGTTTGATGATTTTTACATGAACTTAACTGATATAGTTACTAAGTTTCATGCTAATGGTATAACTTATGATAGGAATGAAATTGTTTCTAAAATTCTAAGGTCATTACCACAAAAGTTTGACAGTAAGAGGTATGCTATTGAGGAAATGAATGATCAAAACCTTACCCCTGAGTTACTCAGTAGCAAACTTAGGACTGTGGAAATGGAATTAGACTTTAAGAAATAATTAAATCATTCTTAAAGAAAACAACCCAACTCTAACTTGAGTTTTGCCTCTAAGATACCCAAACTTGAGTCTAATTTGACCAACTCTGACTCTGATGAGGAGTGTGATATAGACAAACTAGATAATCATATTGCCTTAATGTCTAAACAATTTAAGAAAATTGTCAAATTTCGAAACAAACAGGCATCTAAACAAGGCAAGCCTAATTATCCTACTCTGTCTAATTCCAAACCTCATGAGAGAGGACTTGACAAACATCCTAAGGATAACAATTACAGACCCACTAGAGACCTTTAAAAGATTGAATGTTTTAGATGTGGGAAACTAGGTCACATTGCTCACGACTGCAAAGTTAATCTGAATAAAGCCAACACACACAATAGAGCCAATGTCTGTAAAACTTGGAATGATTCAAGTGACTCTGATGAAGAGGAACTTGAGTTTTCAAATGTACTTGACCCTTGCATGTCCTTTTATGCTAAGATCATTTACAATGATAATATGCCTGTGTGTGATAATGATGCTCCTACTCTTGCTTGTGTGAATACTCCTTTGATTGGCCTATATGCTTTATTGTCTAAAAATATTGGTAGTTCTAGTTCCGTGTGTGTGAGTCAAAGTGATATCGATAACGACGATGTAAATGGGTGCGTGAGTACTAAAACTGAATCGTTAGGGGTCACTACACACACTTCACTTAGCGACTCAGACACAGATGACCTCCCTGATATTCACACTTTGTATGCTAAGACTCTTAAAAAAGGCACTAGACTGGAGAAGACTATTAGAGACTTGACTAAGAAATTAGATGATCTAAGTCTTATTGTGAAGTTGAATGCTGAAGAGTACACTAACCAGTGTCTGACTCATCAATCTAAAATTGAAACTTTTGATCAAAAATTAAAAGAGTTGACTAAAACTAATGAAACCCTGGAAATGAAATACAAGGGAACATTATTAGAACTGGAGGAAGAAAAAACAAAGACAGCTACTGTTTTAAAAAAAAATTCTAAGTTTGAAAACAATTCAAATTGTTTTACTGACTTTGTTGTTGACTCCAAGACCAATTCTGATGATAGAACCGGTATTGGATTTTGCCCTAAGAACAAACTACAAACTACAAAACTTGAACCTATTAAGTTTGTGTCTGGGGGCAAAAGACCAATTGAAACATGTCCAGACTTTCATTTTATTAAAAAGGAATTTGATCAAAAGCAACAAGAGAAAGACATCGGAGAGTCTAGTAACTCTAAGGCTGAGACTGCACTTAAGACTAAATACGTCTGTCCTTTGATCAGAAAGGCTGATTCTACCTTTAAGACCATCCCTCCTAGGAATAGCACTACTGAACAGAATGCTGTTAAACCCATCTTTAGAAGTTTTCCTAAGGAAATCCATCCCTCAAGCAATCAATATTGCTCTTACTGTGACATTTATGGTCATTCCTTTGAAGGTTGTTATGCTAGGCGTCTAAACACCCCCGTTTACAACACTTCTGTCTACAAGAACTTTAACTATTCTAGGCAAAGTCGTAACAATTATGTCCTTCCAAGACAACCTGATAAGAACTCTAACTACAGAAATAGAAAGACCAAAATTAAAAGTTCATTTAAGATAAAAGCTCCCAGAAACTATCCTAAACCAAAAGCTCAAATTTTTCACAATAATCAGTTTGCTGCTCCAAATGTTTTTCGACAAAAAGCTGTGTCTCGAAAATTTTATCAAATGAGGGCAAACTTGCGCAAAATTAAAACTAGAGCTATTTGGGTTAGAAAAGATGATCTTTTACCCCAAATGAAGTGTAACATTGTTATCACTGCTTTAAAAGTTGAACACACTTCATCTGGTTGGTATTTAGATTCTGGATGTTCCAAACATATGACAGGAGATGAAACCAAACTTTTAAACAAAACCAGATTTGCTGGTGGGAAAGTAGTTTTTGGTGATGATGTTTCATCTCAGATCATAGGTAAAGGAACCCTAAAAGAAGAAGGAATGCCCGTTCTCGAAAATATTCTATTAGTTAAAGGCCTTAAAGCCAACCTCCTAAGTATATCACAATTTTGTGACTCTGACCATACAGTCACCTTTTCAAAGAACAATTGTAAAATTCTAAATGATAAAGGTGAATGCATTATTACAGGATTTAGAACACCTGATAATTGTTATACAGTCAAGACTAGTTCTGAAATCTGTAACATTGTCAGAATGGATGATAATGAGATCTGGCATAATCCTATGGGTCACCTAAGTTATGATATCCTTGGTAGATTGTCTAGTCAAGAGATTGTTAGAGGTATTCCTAAAATTAAACCTATTTCAAGTGTTGTTTGTGGTCATTGCCAAGAAGGAAAAATAGTTAAGACTTCGCATAAAAAGGTTAAAGACATTCTCACCTCTAGACCTTTAGATCTCATCCATATGGACCTTATTGGTCCTTCTAGAACTATTAGTCTTTGTGGACACAGTTATATCCTTGTCATGGTTGATGATTTCACAAGATTCACTTGGGTTGCCTTCTTAAAACATAAATCTGACGCGTTTCAGAATTTTTTGAAAATTCTTCTAAGAATTGAAAATGAGAAGGACACACAAGTCAATCGCATTCGTAGTGATAGAGGGGGAGAGTTCATAGACACATGAATAGTTGAATATTGTGACTACAACGGTTACAAACATGAATTTAGTGCCCCTAAGACTCCTCAGCAGAATGGTATTGCTGAAAGGAATAACCGAACTCTTCAAGAGATGGCACGTGTCATGTTGCATGCCAAATCTCTACCTAAGTACTTCTGGGTAGAATCTATTAGAACTGCATGTCATATCATTAATAGGGTTTACCTTAGGAAAAACTCTAAACAAACCCCTTATGAGTTGTGGTACGGTAAGAAGCCTAATCTGAAATACCTAAGAACCTTTGGAAGTCAGTGTTATGTCTGTAAAGATAGAGAACATCTGTCTAAATTCGAAACTCGTGGTGATAAAGCCATCTTCTTAGGATACTCTCCAAATAGTCGTGCTTATCGTATATACAATCTGCGTACTAAGGCCCTTATGGAATCGATAAATGTAATTGTAAGCGACACTATTGTCGAAAATAAGACATCTGAATCACCTATTGTGGTTGAATCTGAAAATGATTTCAAAACTGATTCACCAGAAATAGATGACTCATTACCTATTGAGAGTCCAGATGTACCTGGCTAGGTCTCTAAAGATCATCCCATTGACAACGTGGTCGGTAATCTTAATGAGCCAGTTCGTACTAGATCCCAGTTAAGAAATTATGCTAATTATGCATGGTTCGTCTCTCTTGTGGAACCGAAAATGTTAATGAAGCATTGAATGACACACACTGGATTTCTTTTATGCAGGAAGAACTTTTACAATTTGTCATTCACGATGTCTGGTATCTTGTACCTCGGCCTAAAAAAAATGTTATTGGAACACGTTGGATCTTTAAGAACAAATCTGATGAAAATGGGGTGATTCTTAGAAACAAAGATAGAATTGTTGCTCAAGTCTACTCTCAAATAGAAGGAATAGATTTTAGCGATACTTTTGCCCCTGTCACTCGTCTTGAATCTGTTCGACTTCTTTTCGCCATTGCGTGTCACTTAAAATTCACACTTTATCAAATGGACGTCAAATCTGCCTTCCTAAATGGAATTCTGTTCGAAGAAACATATGTAGAACAACCCAAAGGGTTCATTGACCCTAAATACCCTAACCATGTATTTCGTCTAAAAAAGGCTTTGTATGGCTTAAAACAAGCTCCTAGAGCTTGGTATGAACGCCTTTCCAACTTTTTGTTGGATAAGGGTTTTAAGAGAGGAGGAAATGACCAGACTCTCTTTGTCAAACATTTTGACAAAAACATTATTATAGCCCAAGTCTATGTAGACGACATCATCTTTGGGTCTACTTCAACATCCGAAGTTAAATCCTTTTCTGCTAGTATGCATAAGGAATTTCACATGTCCCTTATGGGGGAGCTACATATTTTCTTAGGATTTCAAGTGAAACAAAATTTTGATGGATTATTTGTCTCTCAAACCAAGTATGCCTTAGATCTTGTTAAGAAATTTGGTTTAGATAATGCTAAAGTCGCCAAAACACCTATGAGTACTACTGTTAAATTATGTAAAGATGAAACTGGAAAGTCTGTTGATTCCACACTCTATCGTAGTATGATTGGTAGCCTACTCTATCTAACTGCCTCGCGACCAGACATAATGTATGCTGTATGTCTGTGTGCTCGTTACCAGAATAACCCTAAAGAGAGCCATTTATTGAGTGTAAAACGTATAATAAAGTACATAAAAGGCACTCTTAATCTTGGACTTAGGTACACTAAGGATACCTGTAGCACCATCATAGGGTATACTGATGCTGATTGGGCCGGTTGTACTGATGATAGTAAAAGTACATCAGGTGCCTGTTATTATGTCGGCAATAATTTAGTTGGTTGGAGTAGCAAAAAACAGAATTGCACATCTTTATCTACGGCTGGGTCCGAATATATAGCAGCAGGAAGTTGCTGTGCTCAATTGTTATGGATCAAACAGATGTTAAGTGATTATGGGATTAAAGAAGATCAATTACAATTTTATTGTGACAATAAAAGCGCCATTAACATATCTAAAAACCCGGTTCAACACTCGCGAACTAAACACATTAAAATAAGACATCATTTTATTCGCGAACTTGTTGAAACTAAGGAATTAGAAATTCATTATTTGCCTACTGATCTGCAACTTGCAGACATGTTCACTAAACCATTAAACTATAATAGATTTATGTATTTGCGAAATTCTATAGGCATGGTATGCGCTGATTAAACTCTTAAAACTTTAAGTTTTACCCTTTGTCCATTTGAGACAAAATGGGGGAGAAATTTGAGTTTTATGAGTTCAATTTTTTGTTCACATTTCATCTAAACTGCTTGATCTTAGTGTGCATATTTGCAGGAATCTCTTCTACTGGTTGTCTACCTTTTCTAGTGTACATATTTGTAAATAGTTGAGTTATGTAATTTTTGACTTTCTAGGAAATGGGTAGATAGTAACTTTTGTATAGGACTAGGTTTTATTTCTTTTGGTTCCCTACGAGTTTTAAGCTAACTCAAAGGAGATTTTGTCTCATATTTCCAAAGGGGGAGTTTGAAGCACCTTATACTTTTGACTTGCTTAAGTCTATACTGTATAAGTGTTCAACTAGTTTGGAAATAGTGACAAAATTGGTAGTTCATCCTAGAAACCAAAAAGCCTCAGAACTTTTCTCTCTAATTCTCTTCAATGATTTATGAAGGTAAAAATTGAATCACACTACACACAATTATAAGTGCATACATGTGTTCATATTGCTTAAAATTGAGTGTGTGTTTAATTCCCCTTGAATTGGAGCTTTAAATATTTTTTGGGAATTTTTAAATATTTTTAGATATTTTTTAAACATTTTTTAATAAATGTTTTCATAAATAAAATGGGATTATATAATTTGTGGGGTTAATATTCTATTTTGGAAACTTCTGTTTTCACTCAAATTGTTTGGTTGGGTAGCATCTCAAAGCGCTAGAGACTTCAGGGTGATGTTTTGTAATTAATTTGACGCGCGTGTGAGAGCCACTCACAGGCTAACACTTGTCATCCTCCGGGTGAATGTATTTGTGTTTGTTATGTGAGAGGGATGGATGGATGTTTGATGATCGTTGGATCATTCCTAATCGAGGGTCTGCATGTGTTCTTGGTTAATCCCGGTGCTATCCATATGAACTAATCACAATCGTTCTTAGCCACCGTTGTTTTATAACCTTTGGATCAAGTCAAACTCTGCAAGACTTGATCTCAGCCATTGATTTGCCTCGATCATTCAGAACCTTCCCTCAGCCCTATATATACCCTCTACTTCTCAGCCTTAGAAGACTTTTGGGCATTCGTCTTTCTGAGAGAAAAAAATAAGAGAGAAGTGAGAGAGAAGAGAGAAGTGAGAGAAGAGAGAGAAAGGGAAACAGTTAGCCAAACCCTAACCCTAACCCTAAACACTTCAACTCAGAAATAAACCTTCGTATACATTCAACCCCAAACACAACCTTGAGTGTTTGAGAGAGTGGTTTGTTCATATCGTTGCTGTAACCTCTTGATCTTTTGATCTTGTTCACAACTTAAACTTTAGAGTGAAGATCTTGTTTCTTTTTCCATAGAAACGTTAGATCTATACTCTGCATGTTACATTTTTCACTAGATCTGCATATTTTCTACTTGGTTTAAGAAAATCATTTCTGATTTGGTTTTAAAATGTTTTATTGTTTCTGTTTTTACAAAACTTAACCTGACCTAGTTGGATTCGCACTTGGAGGGTTTTCAATCTCATAAATATTTTCAAAAGAGATTGATTAAGGTCTTGGCCGATTTCTGAAGCAAGGTCTCCGTGGAATCTGGGTTATATTTAAAGGTCAAAAAGGGTTCGAGTTCTGTGAGAAAGAAATAAACTAAAATCACTGCATATAGACTTTATATGTAATTTTTATAGGACTGTCTATAAATCTAAGTGTGTGTGAGTTCATGCATGTGAATAGGGATCACTTCACAAACACTTAACACACTACTACACTGGAAGTGTTGTGTTTAAGATCAGAGATCATTGAGTCGACGTAAAGAAGCTAAAGCAAAGGAAGTTAGCAAACTGAAGAACATCATCAACAAATCAGATCTATGAGAAGTTAGAAGGACACCAAGTGGGGTATATTCCTAAACTTAGAATAGGTTGATTTGTGTGTTTGCATGTTGTATTGTTTGTAACTGATTTTTGTTATTAGTGGATTTTTGTTTTTGTGACTTAGAAGTCACCGTGGATGTTTCCTCTGTTGGGAGAGGTTTTACCACGTTAAAATCATTGTGTTGATTATCTTCATCTACTCATCTCATTCTATAAGTGTGCTGAATTTTTGAAACTGCCTTAGTTTTAAAAACTTATTATACAATCTTAATTACTCTCGTACATAAGTTTCTTTGTAAACACATCTTGTTTATAATTTTTATTTTTCAAAAGAAAAGGGTTTCTCCAACAAACATTTCGGAGTTGCTTATACAGTTTAATCTTGTATTAAACGGCATTAGCGACGTTTTTCAGAAGCTCCTCCCACTTCGCCTTCCAAACCTAAGTTATCTCCCCCGTAGGTCATCGGCTCAACGCTACTTCCACCCCATTAGCCTTCATAGGATGATACTGAATATAAAACTAGTAATCCTTCATGAACTCTAACCATCTCCGTTACTGCATATTAAGATCGTTATACGTGAACAATTACTGTAGCGACTTATGGTCCGTGAATAGACTAAACCTCTCATCTAAAGGATAGTGCCTCCAAATCCTCAAGGCAAACATAATCGCTACTAACTACGTGTCGTGTGTGGGGTAGTACCTCTAGTGGGGCTTAAGCTTGTGAGATTCATAAGCTATAGCCCTATACTCCTACTGCAATACAACCCCAAGTTCCTATAGGGACTCATCGGTGAAAACACTATACTCCACTCATCCCCTAGGTGGTGCAACCACGAGCGTTGAAGTCAATTTTTCCTTTATCTTATTAAAATCTAACTGACAATATTCATCCCAAACTAACAATACCCCCTTATGTGTCAGATTAGTCAAAGGACCCATAATCTTTAAGAAGCCTTTAATGAAGCAACGATAATACCCGGCCAACCCCAAAAAGTTTCGAACCTCTGTTGGTGTAATGGTATGTCCTCACTCCCTCACCACGGATACCTTACTCGGATCCATCCCTCTATCCTATACAATATAGCCCAGAAACTATACCTTTCTCAGCCATAATCCGCACTTCTCGAACTTGACATAAAGTTGATGGTTCCGTAATGTCTATAAAACCATACGCAAATGCTCTGTGTACTATCCCTTTATCCGAGAATACACCAGAATATCGTCTATGAATATGACCATAAATTAGTCCAGAAGAACCCTAAACACCCTGTTCATGAGATCCATGAACACTGATGACGCACTAATCGGCACAAATGGCATCACCCTGAACTCATACGATCCATACTCCGTCAGGAATGCGATCTTCGAAATGTCCTATCCCTGATGCAAAACTGATGATACCCCAATCTCATCCTCCTCCCAACTAGTCGAATAAGTCATTAATTCGAGGAAACGGATACTTATTTCGAGTCATGACTTTATTCAGTTCCCTGTAGTTTATACACAGAAGAAGTGGCCCATCCTTCTTCTTCACATACCATATCGGTACACCCCACGGTGATCTAGTACACCTAATGAAACCATATCCTATGAGCTAATGAAACTGATCTCTTAATTCCCTTATCTCTAATAAGTTATGCGATACGGTGCTTGTATAATCGGCCCAGTCTCTAGTACTAAGTCAATATCAAACTCTATTTCCTGACTGGGTGGTAGCTCGATTATCCCCTAAAAAATGTTTACAGACACCCTCACTACTAGAATAAAATCGAAGGAAATATCCACCTCCTATAAGGTCTCCTCCTTAATATAATACACGTGCGTGGTTGACCCTCCCTCAGGAAGAGGCATCGCCACGAGGAACATCTCATGTCTTGGGATATATAACATAATGTTCCTACTGAAGAAATACACTATTGTCCGATACCCTGCCAACCCATATATACCCAAAATGACATCATACCCCACCATATCTAAAATGAGAAGTCGGCCGCTAAACATAATCTACCGACATCTGTATCTAACCCCTGCAAATGAAGTGTATAAGGGCTCCACTACCCAATAGTGAATATAGATATCTACATACAATAGTGATACAAATGATGGATCCATTAAACCCATCTCACGCGCCAAACTAGTGCTAATAAAAATACGGTGACGCACTTGTGTCACTTAAAACTTACCCCATTTACCCAAGGATGAAACTAAAATAAATAACAAAAATATTGTACCTTCAAGTGTTAAAGGCATTGTCCACTCAGTCAGTTCCTAGACGTACTACTTTAATTGGAACTAACCCATAAACTACTGTACTAATTTCCCTGATTGGGAACCCTGGTGCCCTCCTCTTAGTTGTAGGCAATCTCTCTTCCGATGTCCTCTCTCCCCACAATTAAAATAATGACCAACGAATTTCCCCTGCTCTAGTCCCTACTGGTCCAACCGAGGTTGTTCCCTAGCTTGCTGCAAACAAGTTTGACGCATATGGACCTACTCTCCATAACTAAAACATTTCATTTTGAAATCTATCTATCTATGGCCCTGGTGTCCATATCAGGGTTGCACTGGTCACTGGCCCCGATGGACTTGGTCCTGCTAGACACATCCATTATTTCCTTGACCTTGATGGGCCCAAGTAACCCGCTGCTACAATAACTACATTTGAAGATAATGGCCTTACGGGACATGTCTAAATCCATTGTCATTAGTCCTAAATCCCCTTGAACGGAATCTTTTAGAAGAATATTCCAGCTGGGAATCCTGCTTCTACTGATGAGCAGTCTTCTACTTCGGTGCTCCACCACCATCGTTATCTCATGTCATAGCTGACAGGCTAAATTCCCTTGCTCTTTTGCTCCTTATCAGCTAGAAATGATGATCTTGATAGTGCAATAATGCAGCAGTAACCGCCTGTGCACAATAGCAGCCACCTCTACAGCAAGTGCCATTCCCAGTGGTACCTGAGGTACCTGTTGAACCTATCCAGCATTAACTCTTCTAGCGGTCCTATCCTTTCAATCTCTCCTTAGTGGAATCTGTAGCTAGATCGAGTTATATGAGTTTATAATCAAATACAAACTAATCAGCAGAAGAATGTAAGCACGAAAATGCGTAATTATGAATGCAACAGTCATAAAATAGGGCTCTATATCAAAGAACACTACTCTAAAATTATAGTAAGCCGCACAGATCCTAAAATAATCTAGAATCTGATGCTCTGATACCATGTTTGACACCCTTCTTATTAAAATAAAGGGTGGCCAGCCGCCTATCAAAATAAAATTGTAGTCTCATATGGCTCATTCTTAGCATCATTGTCGAAAACATGATTAATTATCAACCACCTAATTAATTTAACAAGCAGTGTCAATTTTTATATTCCATTAAAATAAAATAATATATACCGATTCACCATAATTCCATGCATAGTAATCATTATAAATGAAATCATATTTTAATGTCAGAAGTTGAGATAAAAATAAAGTCCCCAAATAAACTATCAGATAAAAATCTAGTACATCCAAACCAATTGACTAAAATAAACAAAAATACATAAGTCTGAAATAAACGGGCAACATGCCTAACTGATAATTGAAATAGAAAATCTAATATAGATAGAAATAAATGAAGCGGCTACTCTGAATCCTATAAGCTTTCACATCAGCTGCATCTACGTGTCCCTATAAATAATAATCATCCTTGCCATCCCTGTGGTTGGACACCTAAAAGTTTTTGAAAATTTTATTTACGAGTTAGAGTCCAAAACCTTTGAAAAATATTTATCAAGTTTATAAGATGCAGTTATTAAGAATGTAAATCAATCTTCATTATTAAAGTGGTAGCCCACTCGAATGAGATAATCCTCACCCCTCATCTAATGTGCACACCTAATGTGTGCTCGTAACCCACCTAGTTATGCTATCCCGCCTAACTAGACTCATCATTAATTTTAATGAAACGTATTACCCTAGCTGGAATATAATGTCTACTCTTATTTAATTAATTAGCTTTCACAACTGCTTAATTAATATCACATTAGATTATCACTATTTAAGATGAAACTTCACCCCAATTATTTTTCCACAATCACCAATATATACTTATTCTCATCTTTATATACGAAATCAATTCACATAATTTACTTGCACTTATATATAATTATTCACATCTTTATGTACGTAGACATTTCACACAAAGGTAAACACAAACTCACACACACACACACACACACACTCACACACACACACACACACACACACACACACACACACACACACACACACACACATATATATATATATATATAATCACTAGCATGTTATCAAGCTTCAAGAATGTCCTCGACATTCTAGGCAAGCAGGTCGAAATCTCACCACCGAACCCAAAAATATAAAACGAACATCGAAGACAGTCAAGGTCTTAAGTCCGTGGTCATAACCATACTACGTTATCCCACGGGAGTATAAAACCTACATCACGTGGTCGGGCACATAACCTATAACCCAGGGGAATGGCACTACCTCTGTTGAGATTCTCCAGAGTGACCTCCCATAGCGTGAAACCTCCACCGATAACATATCCGCTAGGATGGGCATGTTTCATAAAAATATCACACACACACACACACACACACACACACACACACACACACACATATATATATATATATATATATATATATATATATATATATATCGATTCCGGATAATTCATGCCTAACACCCGAAGCACTAGCTTATCAGTCACGAGTCTTTCCTCGACTCTTAAACATTTAATTATTCACTAGTTAAATTAAATTTAGTTACATGACCTTTCTGAAATACTTGGACCTTCCCAATCAGTCTGTAGATAATAATAATAATAATAATAATAATAATAATAATAATAATAATAATAATAATAATAATAATAATAATAATAATAATAATAATAATAATAATAATAATAATAATAATAATGCTCCCCTAATTCTTCTATCCCAATTTCGTAGTTTATACTCCCAGTGTTACCCCTCCTATACACTCATAACTAAAATTCGAGCCTACTGTCCCCTACCTGAGGTCGGATAACCATTTGTAAAATTCCCAAAATTCCTACAACCCTTATGGAACTTTTTACAATTTGTGATTTCTCAAACAACCTCTTGAATTACATCAAATTACCAGACTGTCCCTCACAGCCGGTTCGAATCGATTCGGATCCATAGCAGAATCAATTCGCATTTAAGGACGAATCGATTCGATTCTGGGCAAGAGCCTAGTTCTTGAATTAAAGTGACATGTTTTCCACAATCCCAACATTAAATCCCAACACTTTCACAACTTCAATAATATTTTTAGTCTTCCAAGGGTTCTTATGTGTAAAATCTAATCTAAATTCATCCTAGGATTCATAAATCTCATAATCATCGTTCCAATTTCATCAATTCAACCTATTCAATTATTTCATCCCTAATTTTCAGATTTCTTCCTCTTTTAATTTCTTTTCTAATTAAGTTATTTCCCAAATCATTTATGACACAATTTAGTTTATCATAAGTATTGAATCTCACGAAAATTAGGATTTATTCCAAGAAATCAAGATTTATTTTCAAGAAACCAGGATCAATATCATCATATGAATCATATGTAAACCGTTTTTACATATTGAATCCCCATCCCAAAATCCTTTTTTTCTCCTCTACCAATTGTGATATGAATCTAAACAAATACAAATCAACAAGAAAGTTATACACTTGCCTTGATGGTGGTTGAATATTAGTCTCCTCCTTGTTGAATCTAGCCAATTAAGCCTTTTTCCACCCTTCCTTGTATTCTTCCTCCTTCTTTTCTCACCAAAAGACTCCCAGAGGTTTCAAATGTATAAATTGGCTTCCTCCTTACCCTAATCTCCAATTTAAAACTCTTGATATCGTATTTAGGCTAAACCCTTAAGGAAAAATGACTTAAATGCCCCCTAATGGATCCCGACTAGTCGAAAAGCTCCCAGAACTAAATTACTACCCTCAGGTACTATTTTGACAATTTCGATCCATTTCGGATCGACCGTGCACTCAAAAGCGCCATCTGAGTCACCTAACGTCAATATTCCATATCAACCTAAAAATAATCTACTCAAATACCCTGATTGAGACACCGTCAGTCCCCGTCGTTATTACCCAGTACGACGTACTATCAATTTACCAGATTTAATTTACATAATCTCACTTAGTAAATTTTATTTCCACATAAATATTAATTTTATTCTCGCTAATTAATATTTATTTAACACACAATATTATTATGAGCACGAGTATAATTAAAAGGCTGAAATTAATTATTCAACAATACGGGGTGTTACATCGAGTCCCTTCAAGGAAGATGTAATCTTTTCTCCTTGAACCTTTTTCACGAAAACCACATGAATCCACGAACGGCTAAAATGCAGTCCTCCCGCATCTTGGTATCCATTGATCTCTAACTAATCTTCATCATGCAGTAACACGAAATCCACCGTGAAAATCAAACTCAAACAGATGAAGAGTAAACAACTTTCGGTATCAAACATGAGATCAAAAATAAAGATTGTGTGTTAAAACTTGGATCTCTTAAACTAGGTGTAAACTAGGTCATATAAGGCTAAATTGTTTCTCTCTAAAAACCCTTACGAAACTGAACTGCCTCAGGTCATATTCATTGTAAGGACATTTTTCTCATGTTTGTATGTTACATTAGTGTATGTCGTACGTCGCTATACCCCTCAGAGAAGTTCAATCTCATAAATGCATCAAGACGGATCTGAACATCAAGAAATCTTCAACAAAGCCTCGACGAGATTAACTTTGGTAAAGTTGAGTTTTAAATTCCTTAAAAGTTTTATTTTAGTATTGGAATTTTTTTTCTAAAATGTTTTTAGTAAAGCGAGGCATTTTTTATAAAAGAATTTTTAACTGCTAAGACGGAACATAACCCATGGTTTTTACCGTATTTTTTTGAAAAATGAACCGAACCGATACCGGATCGGTTTTGGTTCTGATAGATTTTTCCACCGCCTCAATTTTTTTTGGTTTCTATAAAAGGCTATTTCGATGGTGTATTTTTTAAAATCTTTGAGAAAACATTTTTGAGAGTTCAAACACATCAAGACTTCAATTGTTTGATGTCTCAAATATCTTTTTGAATCACATAAAATTCCCAATTACTTTTGTGAATCTTTTTGAACCCGAGAACAAAACTATGTTATTGTTCATCTTTCTGGATTGCGTCTCTACACCTGAAGACTAAGGTCACTGAAGTTCGCTGCGTGTGGATGTTAATCCATTGCTAACTCTAGACTGGGCATCTATGTAGGTTTGCTGAGGTAAACTTATTCAAGATTTCATTGTAAGTAGAAATTGTGATTTAATTATAGTGAAATAAAAGGTTTTGCCCTGAGGGGATTTTTCTTGAAATCTGTGAGTTAGCATATTTGTGTTTATTGGTTTGACACACACACGTAGTTGCTTATTTTAGGGCTGATTAATTTGATTAAAAAAATTACTCTAATTAAATAATTTTGTGGTTGGAATTTGCACATTTATTTTAAATCGGTATCGCACACGGGGAATCACTTTTTACATTCATCTCGAAAATGCATAAAATAGAAGGCATGAAAAATAAGGCATGTTTCTTAAGGTCCTTTAAATAAAAACAGAATCTCGTTCAAATGACTTAGGCTAACCAACTCATTCGAATGATATACCTAAACTCGTTAGAACAAGGATCAAACAATTACCTAATCTCATTTTGATAATTAGTTAGTAAACTCATATTTTAAGGTAGTTATAAGCTCATCCAAATGAAAATGTCAACCTCATTCGTACCAAAAATAAATCACGTTCGAATGAGATGACACAACTTGTTTCAACAAAAAGCACTAACTCGTTAAAATGATTTTATAATATTCTTAAAAAATATTTTCAAAAATTAACCTCAATAATTTTAAAACAACCTAAATAGAAAATAATTGGTCAACATATTTATCTTTTATACGTTTTCGAGATGCCACAGTTAAAGACTAAAACTTGGCATGAATTTAATGTCACTTACTTGGGTTACATTGTGTCTTAATTGCATAGACTTGAAGGTACAAACATAAACACCCTAACCTATGGCTCAAATAGTTTTGTCCAATGGATTAAAGCCAATAATATAAATTATAAATGTACATTACAAACATGATAAAATTTCTCCTTACAAATCTCCACCTTTGGCTATTCTGGGGGAAAACAAAAAATAAAAAACTAGGCAGTCAATCTCTAATACCCAATCCCCGAACTCCAAGAGGAAAAAGACACAAACAAACACTTGATCGACTCTAACTCTTAAGAAGCTTTTCACTTGTGAACCTTGTTCGCGTCGAAGCATAAAGATGCACACTTAACATGCCTTTAAGATGCATATAGAATATGAAATATATAACTAGCATAACCAACCATTCCCCGCATATGAAATCCCTTCCCCTCAATCTAGACTTATCCCACTTTTCATTATAAAACAGACAAAGGACAAAGTGCATAACATGAACCAAATGATCATATAAAAAATAATCATATCATGCAATATGAAGTGAAATGGCACCATAATTACGAATAATCCAAAAGATGAAATAATGTCGAACGTGAATTAAATGCATGCAAAGACTCAAACAAATACCACACACACACACACACACACACACACACACACACACACACATATATATATATATATATAACGTGACAAGAGGTAATACCACACACAATACACAAAAACAAAATTTCCACACTTGTATGGCATAAATGTGTATCCAAAACAATATGGTATAGAGTGTAGGGGGATGAACTAGAAACAAAAGAAATATGTCCCAAAGACTCAAGTTAGTCCAAAGAGTTCGAATTTGATTATCTTAATTTATCAAACTTAGATTTAGCAATAAGTGACAAATAACGTGAACTCAACAAGACAAATGAACAAAATACACACAAACCTAGAAAATATTAATGACTATAAAATCAATAGCGTCAAACATTAATGATGAACTAGGACATATTTTTGCAAACCCGTTGATATCCAACTTATAACACCTTTAAAATATAATTAATTATTTTTTTTTATCTTTTTGAAGATATCATATTTTTGTTGATCAATATCTAAATTTTGTCCTTGGAAAATATTTTTTCTTTTTCTTTTTCTTTTTTTTCCAAATGCTATTGTTAATGGTGGCCTAGCATGAAAAGTAGATATACCCCCTTCATACACCTTTTCATTGCACACTCTTATTTTTTCAACCTAAGAGAATCCTCATGCGCAATGATTCTTACATGCACAAGTTCCCTAGACATAAAGATGTGTATTTAAAAATATTGATAAGAGAACGCATCATATAGCCCATGCATAAATAGATATTAAATTCAAAAAGAGCTTGTTAAAGTGTGTGTGAAGTCATATACTTATATTAATCCATTAAGTAAGACAAATAAGAACAACTCTAAGACAAGGCATGATTAAGAAAAAATCCAAAGCATTTTAAGCCTTACTAAAATGTTCTAGTCACATGGAAAATATGGAATGAATGGGATTCAAACATACCAGTATGCCACACAAAATGTGTAAAACTACTACACAAAAGAAAATAAATCTTTTTGAGTTTTTATAAATTTTTCAAAAGAAATGATGACTTAAAAAAAATAAAATCATTAAATGGCTCCAAATCAGATTTCCATAACTACATATATGTTGATTTAATGCCTTAGGTTTTGGGAACACAGTTGGTCCGAGATTTAAATTTCCTAGGACCTCTTTAGAGATTAAAAAAATATCATAAGGTGACCTTTCCTACCACAGTGTGTGCATGTGTAAACACGAGGAAGGCTACACTCGAATTGATTTTTGGGAATGTCCTTGGAAATGATTGACTCTCTAACAATCTTGGTCTTGGCCTTAGGAGAGGAGGCATTTGGATCATTTTAGCCTAGATTAATTTGGTCATTCTTGATTTGGACAATTCCTAATATTTTGTCTAACTTTTTAGAACTATATTCCAAATCAATCTTTATGCTCCTTGAGTTATTTAACTCATCTTCTAACTTCATAATTTTAGACTCAAGCAAACTTTTAGACTCCTAAAATTTTAGGGGCTCCTTTTTCAAATTTTTAACCATTCCTAGAAGGTTGTCTCTTTCCCCCTCAATGTATGTGAGCTTCTCCCTAAGATTCTTCTCATGTGACCTTAAATCCTCAATCAATTTATTATGATTTCTTAAGGAGCTCTCTTTCAATTGACCCTCTAATTTCAGTTTTGCCTTTCTTAATTTCAAGGAATCCATATATAACTCGCGAAAGGCAACTTGAAGCTCACTATGTTCCACGTCTCTCATATCCTCTTCTTACTTTTCATCACAAACTTGTGAATCAAAATATCGGACCTCAAAACTTTTCTTAATATTATTATCTTCATCGACGAAATATTTTTCATTTAGGTTCACATGACTAGCCATGAAAGCGGTTTAGTTATGCTCCACATGAGAATTGGGTTCCTTTTCTGACTCACTATCACTAAGGGTTGCATTGTATGTTATAGGCTTCTTACCTTCTCTCCATAATTTATTGAGACAATTATAGGCACGATGTCTAACATTTTGACATTCAAAACACTTTTCCCAATCATCCACTTTCTTCGAGTTATCCCAATTCTTCGTATCAAGTTATCGTTAAATTTACTTGATTTGTTATTAGAATTATTTTCTTCTCTAAGCTTAGGAAATTTTGTGAAGTTTTTCTCAAACCTATCAATCTTTTTGGCTTCTAACTCACCTTTACTCTCAAAATCCGACACATCCTTCTTATGGGTTTTCAAATCTACACTTTTCTCCTTTTTCTTAGGGGGACACATATTCATCTCATAGGTTTGAAGATCGCTTATAAGTTCTTGAACTCTAAATGTATCGACACCACCAAGAGAATTTAGAACCGTGACCTTAGCATTAAATCTTTAAGGAAACAAACTTAATATTTTTCTAACCGCTTTTGGCTCAGGTATAGGTTCACCTGAGTTAAATGAGGAATTAATAATATTCGACAATTAATAATAAAAGGCATCAAATGACTCATTTTCTTCCATTCTAATCGTCTCAAACTTAGTCGTCGGATTTTTAACTTAGACACCCTAACAATATTCGTTCCCTCATGTGTGGATTTTAAAATATCCCAAGCATCCTTTGCGCTTTCACTTGTCTTTATTCACATAACTTTTCATTCGTGATGGCACAAAACATATTGCCCACACCCTTGAAATTAAAATTTGTGGCATCTTTTTATGCCTTGGCCCATAGAGAATACACTTTAGCAAACCCCCTTCCCTAGTATGAGACCACCATTGTTCCACCGAGATCCAAATGTTTTCATCGATATATTTTTGGAAAAATCTCATTTTGGCTTTCCAATAGGGATAGTTTGAACCATCAAACATGGGAGGTCGAATAATGGAACTGCCCTCACGTTTAAATCCATCACAAGTCCTAAATCACACTAAACAAGGATCAACACAATAAATTAGCGCTACCCGCTTTTATACCAATTTGAAAATGCAAGTTCGCGTGTATAAGATTATCAAATTACAAATTTTAATCCAATTAATTCAACCTAGTAAATAATTACCTCAATTTCAAATCAAGCACGAATTAAACAAATGTTATGTAAACATTACTCCAATTTTATCCTACCTAAACATTCATCTACGTGAGGATGAAAGAGTAAAATAAATTATTTAAAGAGAAACCACATAGTGTCAAGATGTACAAGGAAAATCCACGAAGGGAAAATCCTCGTATGGTCTAGCATACACAAGTCCACTATGATAAAAGATTTATGTAAGGATGACAAATGACTTACTAACTAACTTGACTCCCTTCAACTTGATCAAATATTCTCTCCTTGAACCTTCTTAATAGCAACCACATGAATCCACCAACGGTTCATAATAGGGTCCTCCCGCATCTGAGTACAAATCGATCTCTGGCTAGTCTTCGTCACATAGCAACACGAAATCCATCATGCCAAATGAACTCGAAAAAATGAAGAGTAAATAACTTTGGGGCTCAAACATGAGATCACAAATCAAGATTATATGTTGAAACTTGGATCTCTTAAACTGGGTGTAAACTAGGTTATATGAGGCTATGTTTTGTCTCTATAAAAACCTTTACCAAATTGAACTATCTCAGGTCATATTTATCTCGAGAATGTTTAAAATAAAAGGCATGAAAAATAAGGCACGTTTCTTAAGGGCGTTTAAACGAAATAATGATCTTATTCGAATGACTTAGGATATCTCATTTGAATGAAATAGACTCGTTCGAACAACATACCTAAACTCGTTAGAATGAGGATCAAATGATCATTTAATCGCATTTTGATAGTTAAGAAGTAAGCTTTCATTTTAAGGTCATTAAAAGCTCACTCAAACCCGAAAAAATCTCATTCGAATGAGAACAACTCGTTAGAACGAAAAACAATAATTTGCTAGAATGACTTTAAGAAACATTTTTCTTAAAAAATCATTTTTGAAAAATAATCTTAATAATTTTAAAACCACCCAAACAGAAACCAGGGATCAACATATTTATCTATTATACCTTTTAGAGATCCCATAGTTGAATATTAAAACTTGACATGAATTTAATGTTTCTTTACTTGAGCCACTTGATGTCTTCATTGCATAGGCTTGAAGGTACAAACATAAACACCATAACCAGTGACTCAAGTAATTTTATCCAATGGAATTAAGAAAATATTACAAATTATAAATGTACATTACAAAAATGACAAAATTTAACCTTACAACACACACTTGTGATCAAAACATGAGAGAGTGTGGATAAGTGTAGAAGAAGGTTGGATTTATCTTCAAATCTAAGAGGATAGAGTGAGAGTGAAAAAAAATGAGGGTTTTGTGGATTGATGCAGAATTCGTGGATTGTAACTACAACTCCATTTCTTTTAATGCAATATCCGCATCCGTTAGCACTCAAGAATACAACCGTAGTCTAAATTTTTAATTGGAAGAAGAGGCTTAGTATATTCTAAGGGTGCACATGAAGGAATATCAAGTGTTAAGCGAGCTAAGTTACAACACATTGTGAAAAGGTTCAAAACCATGAGAATGAATGAAGACAAGAGTTTTAACGACTACTATATGAGATTACAAAAAGTTGTCAATGCTTTTTTTAATCTTGGAGAGTAGATTCTGGAGAATAAAGTTGTTAAAAAGTTACTTAGGACTTTATATTTGAGATTTAATACTAAGGTTATCATTCTAAATGAGTTGAAAAGATTTAGTACTAAGGTTATCATTCTAAATGAGTTGAAACACACATACACATGTAGCGAAGAAGAGTTATTTGGATCACTTCAAACTTGTGATCAAGAGGAGAGTGTTGACTAAAAAAGGACTCAAACTTTTTGGTTGAGTAAAAGGAGAATTTGTCATAGAATAGTGAGGATAAGCCCAAAAAACTGTTGAGGTATACATGGCTCTATTTGTGAAAATATTTAGCAAATGTTACAAAAATAAGAAACTTTTTAGAAATGGTATAAAATTTGATCCAAATACATATAAGTCTTCTAACATGTTGCTTATGGAGAGAAGAGCGATAACATGAAGAATAACGTAAAAGATGAAGATCATTGTAATGGATGTGGATGTGTAGGACACCACATAGATGTGTGTCCAACACATTTGAGGAAGTTGGAGGAAAATAAAGAAGTAGACAAGAAGATGAAAGTCTACAAGACTAGGTTAAATGACTCTAATAGTGAGAGTGAAAAGAGCATTACTAGTTAGGAAAGAGGGAGTAATATTGAATTCATGGTTAGACTAGATGAGAGTGATAAGGGGAGAGGAGATAGAAGTTATTTAGAGAGTGATGTTAGAAAAAATCGAGTAAAAGATTCTAGTGATAGGTCACTTAGTGACTCTTCATCATGTAGTTCATGCATAAAAATTTGATAGTGATGATGAAGTTGATGACATTCAAGAAGCCTTTGATGGATTCTATTAAGAGTCTTTGCAACATAAAAGGTCAAACATCAAACTTTTGAACAAAATAAAAATTTTCCAAAGTGAACATAAGGACAAAGATTAAAATATTAAATGTGTTCAATTGGAGTGTTTAGAACTTATAAGGAGGTTGATGTTTTGAAAAATAAATGTGATACTTTGAAAATCCAAAATGATTCCATTTTGAAAGAAAACTAAGAAATAGAACTACAAAATCAGCTTTTTGAGAATTGATTTTGAAAAATTGAAACATGATTTGCAATATATCAAAGATTTGAAACTTGAGTTTTTTGATAGAATTCGTGTTCTAAATAGTATTTTGTCAAATCATGCTTAAGTCAAATATGACAAACATGGCATTGGTTATAAGGAACCAACACTTGAAAAAGTTTCAAAGTCAAAATCAAAAGTTGAAGTTTATAGCATTGAAAAAAGGATAGGAACAAATTTCTTTGAATAAAAAATATGACATTTTGCTTAAATCCAAATTTGAGAAAAATATTAATGGATGCTCATTTTGTGGAAAACTGGATCATAGTTTTCATTTTTTATTCAAAGAAAGAAACTTCAAAGATTTTATTTGAGAGATCAAGAGGCTAAAAAGGGTATGAGAAGGAAGGTTGACATTTGTACTTTTTATAATGTACAAGGCCACACTAATAATGCTTGTAGGTGCTTGAGAGCGAGAAACCATGGGTTAATTAACAATGGGAGGCAAGTTTTTCATAGGGATCCTATAGATGAACTTAGAAATCAAATTTGTGAGTTTATGATAAGAATGTATTTCCCGTTACAAGGTAGATTTGAGGGTAGAACGGAGATACATAGACCTAAATCTAGACGATATGCTCACATTCCAAGGAATGGGTATAATAATCCAATGAGAAAATGAAATGTGGTTTCCAAAGTTTGTTAGTGGTTTACCTAGGAATGCACCAAGGAAGAAAGTGGAAGTTGAAGTACCTCATAAGAAGTTTGTGAATAAATAGGTTGTTTTGTTCCTCCCATTGATCCAAAATATGGAACACCCATCTCTATCTAGTGTAGTTTCCTAGGATGTCTAGGATCTTGTTTATGTGTAGGTACCTTCCAAGGTATTCTTGATTTTTGTGGGATCAAATCATGTGGTTGTGATCTCGAAATGTTTCTTGGATCATTTTTCATGTTTTGGTGAGGATATAATGCATTTGTGCATTTTCATTCATTTTTTCTATATGTTATGTTATTTGTCTAACATGTTTGTAAATACATGCATCATTCTTCAAAGAAAAATATAAAAAGATTTTTCATTTTATTTATTTTTGTGAGATTGTGTGATTAAGTCTTATGATTAATGTTATTTTATGAATATACATAACTTGAATTATGATTGAAATATGGATTTTAACCATTTTGATTGAAAATATTGATTGACTCAATTGCTAGGTTATAAATCATAACTGTTAAATTTGTTGAAATCGTTGGTATTGATTTCACACTACTTCAGAATATGCATCCAACTTGATGCGTATCACTATAGTTTTTTTGTTTTTTCTTTTAGTGATTAATTTAATCATTATCAAATTCTGAGATCTCTTATTCTTTTTAAAATTTTACATGGTCCATGTGGGAGCTTTATGTGTTTCACATTTGAAGGAGTTGGAAACAAAGACCATTTTATATGTGTTGATAAGGGCTACCATTAGAGTGATTACACTCGATTTTAAATTTAATTATCCTTGGGTAGGTCTCATCTAGGTGTTTGAAAATCCAATCAATGACAAAAGTCAATATATTAGAAAGAGCCACAAGCCAAGAACTTAAAGCGGCATTTATAACAAGATAGGTCTATAGTTTTTAAAATGAAAATTTATATCTTAGTTTGGCATTCAAAATATTTTGAACAACATATGCTTGAGGGATAAAATGGTTAGAAACTACCATTTATTGATAAATTTAAGCATCATTTGTAATTTTCTTCTGACTTGGTTCTATGTATTCTTTTTATTTTGTAACCATAATTGTCACGAATCATGACTTGATTGAGATACAAAGTTTCTTCAAATGATTTGATGAGAATTTTAATCCTTTTATGTTGGATTGATTGATACTTGAATTGAATATGTTCCTAATCTATGTTTCAATCAAGATTCAAAGGAAATTTGTTTGTCAAATCAAATTTATCATGATATGCTTAATCAATATCACAAATTTTCATTTTAGAGTTTGCATGTGTGTTCGTCTTGTTGATCTTTTTACATTTGACACAAAAATTTACTTTTCAAGTCCAAAATGAATGATTTTACATTTCATCACATTCATTCATACCATACTGATTTTGAGAGTTTTGGGGTTTGATTTCATTTGGTAGTTTCTAAACTATTTTGTTCCTGACTAAGATTTCTAGATAAAACCATTCAAACGGTAAAAAATCATCATTCGCATGGCACTCTGCCTCCATGCACATGACTGTCGGCACTAGAAAAGAAGGTTGTGTGTTTCAGTTGATCATTTCATTTCATAGAACCTTCAAAACATAAATCCAAGATTATTTCAACCCAAGTTAAGTTTTTTATCAGTAAATGTTATTTTATAGTGGGATTTTGGTGTAGATTTGGTGGAATTTAATATTCCAACTATAATTTTCAAATTTTCTAGGTTTAATATAGATTTTATGTTGTAAGTCTTCAATACTTGTTCTTATTTGATTATTTACATGACTTAGAGTTTATCTAGGATGTATTTATACTTCTGGGTGTTTAATTTGGAGAATGTTCTTGATTTTTGGGGATTTTTTGGTCCATACCTCATTGTACTGTCATACTCTCTTAGAATTTGATTCCTATTCTGTTTTGAATTATTTTTCTAGTAAATTTCTATTTTAAGGATGTGGCCATCCCGAGATATTCCTCCCTCTTACCTCGGGGAACTTTTGGGGGGGAAAGAGGGAGAGATAAAGTTCCCGTGCCCCTCGCTACATCGTGAGTTTCTTCGATCGTCGTCAGTTTTGGGGTGATGTAAATAGATAGAGTCGCCAGCCTATTTTGCACAAAATAGGAAAAAGAACATGTCGTCCACTCGAGAGAGTGGAATCAAAGACGAACTAATGCTTACAAAACCAATAGTTCAAAGGTTCTGGGGTTAAGTTACGGAATGGGAAGATGTTAATCACCCATTCCGCCCTTTCAGTCACTCATGGGCTTGTGTTACTATTTTTCTTAATTTCTGCGTGAAGTATGTGTGCATGTATATATAAGTGGAGATCGGAATCTTCCGACTCGCATCATATAAAAGATGGAGTGAGGTCATCCAAAGGAATTTTCTCAAAATAATAATTAGAAAATATGATGTGTCCACTTAGCGAGATATTGATTGTTATGATTGAATGATAATTAATCTTAGATAAGACGTAAGTATGAATCACAAGTATAATATATATGAATAATATATGGATAAAATAAGAGAAAGATGAAAATAGGAAAACAGGACTCGAGTCATGGGTTTTAGACCGATACGCCTACATAACTTATAAAAGCATCAAAGTCCACGTAGTTCGCATGCAGCACAAGGGTGGGGCTTATCCTATAGATTAAAATGGGAGTTTATTATACGTGTGTGTGAGTAGAAAATATATTTTTAGTTTTGAGAAAATTTGCTGAAGAATCCCATCGAAATTTATAGGTATAACCCTCTTTAACTTTGGTTTGGTTTTTTTATCGAAAATAAATTATGTGCAATATAACTAATAAAGGATGGCATATTAATGTCTATGATCTAAAGTAAAAGAAAAATTAAGAAGTTATATAACTAATGTGAAAATAAAGAAATTTAAAGAGAGAAGGATGTTTGGACCTTCTTTGGAGGCTTGAAGCTTTACCTTGATCCTTGATGAGCTTCCTTGAAATTTGGGATGAATGTAAGACGAGAGAGAAGGAGATTTTTACTAAATTGGGTATGGTAATGATGGGAATGAATGGTGGAAAGAAATTTCACACAAGGACACTTCTCTGATTGTAGAAGAATGTTGTTGAGATCTCTAATATTGATGGATCTGGGGTGCCTTTTGAAGTTATCTCATGCTCTCCTTATATAGGGTATGTAGACTACCAATCGACATAGTTCAGGGAAATGGACTTGTCAATTGGCTATCTCATGCAGATTTTCTGGAAAAATGATCGTCAAATCCAATTCATAAGTCCAAATCGTGCACAGGACATACCATTAGAAAGGTAATTTAGAGACCTTTAAGAGTCCTTCGGGCTACTCCCAGGTTCGGGAGTAGACTTTGGGTTAAACGGGGCTCGAAAGTGCCCGTCAGTCTTTTGGACGAAAGATCGTTGGATGAGGATGGAACGTTCGTCCAAACCATAAGTCTAAATCATGCACAGGGTAGACCATTGTAAAGTTTTTCCAAGGTTCTTCGATGTTCGAAAGAGCTTCGCTCGGTTCGAAGAGTTAAATTTGGTCAAAAAGGGGCCCAAAAATGCTTGGTGATCTTTTAGAGTAAATAAATCGTTCGTTCGTACCATAAGGTTGATTTGTACATGGGGTAGACCGTTTGAAAGGGTATCCAATTCTCTTCAAAGATTCATTTAGTCTCGTTTGAGATGAAGAGTTAATTTTGGTCAAATGGATCCCAGGAGAACCTAGTGGCCTTCAGATTAGTTTTTGGGGAAAAATAGATCGTTTATCCAAATGGTTATGTCATTTCACGCATAGGGTGTACCATTGGACAGGGGTTTTAGTGAAATTCTAGGATTCATTGAGATTTTTCCCAAACGATTAAGCTGATTGGGTTCAAATCGGGGCCTAAGAGCACCCGGTATCCTCCAGATCGGTTTTCGATGGTGAAATGGTCCACTGGTCCGAACCATTATGTCATTCTATGCACGATTAGACCGTTGGAAAGGTAATTTTGAGCCCTTTAAATATTCATTGAGATTTTTCTCTGATTATTGAGTTGATCGAAGTCAAACGCGGCTCAAGAGAGCCTGATGGACTTTAGATCGATACTCAGAGTATGAAATTGGGTTTGTAGTGAATTGGGGAGGTGTAATGGACCAAAGGATAGACTTAGGAGGTCCTAGAATATAGTGTCTATAGAGAACCTCAACGAGTGAGCATGGAACAAGTGAAAGCCGACGAATAGACACCACATGATGTTTTGGGAAAATAGGCTAATTCTGCAGACCAAAGCGACGAGGATAATCGATTCAGGGGGTCAAGGTCAATTCTGAAGGCCTAAAGTAATGTTGGGGATAGCTGATTCTGAGGGACGATGTCAATTCTGAGGACTTAAGGTGGGAGCAATGAATTATGAAGTTCTAGGTCAATTCTGAGGACCTTAAGTAGGAATGACCAATTCTGAGGGTTAAGGTCAATTCTTAGGACCTTAAGTTGGGAGCGACCAATTTTGAGGGTCGAGGTCAATTCAAAGGACCTTAAGTAGGATTGACCAATTATGAGGCTCAGGTTCAATTATGAGGACCTTAAGTGGGAGCGATCAATTCTCAAAGTTGAGGTTAATTATGAGGGCCTTAAGTAGGATTGACCAATTCATATAGTCGAGGTTAATTATGAGGATCTTAAGTAGGGAGCTATGAATTCTGAGGGTCGAGGTCAATTTTAAGGACCTTAAGTTATAAGTGACCAATTTTAAGGGTCGAGGTCAATTCTGAGGACCTTAAGTAGAGAGCAACCAATTTTGCGGGTCGGGGTCAATTCTGAGGATCGAGGTCAATTCTGAGAACGTTAAGTGGGAGCGACCAATTCCGAGGGTCAAGGTCAATATTGAGTCTTTAAGTAGGGATAGACTAATTCTAAAGGTTGAGGTCAATTATGAGGACCTTAAGTTGGAGGGACCAATTTTATGGGTCGAGGTTAATTATGAGGACCTTAAGTGGGAGCGACTAATTCTGAGGGTCGAGGTCAATTCTGAGGACCTTAAGTTGGGAGTGACCAATTCTAAGGGTCGAGGTCAATTTTGAGGACCTTAAGTAGAGAGAGACCAATTTTACGGGTTGAGGTCAATTCTGAGGATCTTAAGTGGGAGCGACCAATACTGAGGTTTGAGCTCAATTATGAGGAACTTAAGTGGGAGTGACCAATTTTGAGGGTTGAGGTCAATTCTGAGGACCTTAAGTAAGGATCAAACAATTCTGAGGGTCGAGATCAGTTTTGAGGATCTTAAGTAGGAGCGATTAATTCTAAGGACTGAGGTCAACTTCTAGGACCTAAGGTAAGAGCGATTAATTCTGAGGGTCGAGGATAATTCTAAGTACCTTAAGTGGAGGTGACAAATTCGGAGGGCCAAGGTCAATTATGAGGACCTTAAGTAGGAGTGACCAATTCTGAGGGTCGAGGTCAATTCTGAGGACCTTAAGTATAAATGACCAATTTCGAGGGCCGAGGTCAATTCTAAGTACCTTAAGTGGAGGCATGGGTAATATCTCTTTGGTAAATATTACATTTACCTTTCTTGAGTCTCTATTAGAGAAGAGACATCTGTCTAGGGATTATGTCTTTTGAAAAGAGATAAAACTCTTAGTCTGGAAATTCCACTTGGGGAAACAGTTGATGACTTGAGATTTTTGGGATTCTGCTGGGAAATGTGTTGCGGGGGATAGATGTCCGGTTAGGGCTTATAGAGCTGCTTGGAGAAAATTGGAATTTTTTCTAGGAAAGACTTTCATTTGAGAATTCTTGTTGGGAAAACGGATAGGATATTACGTACCCCTACTGAGGAATCATTCGATTACTGTTGAGTATGTGGTTTTTTTAGATTCCACTGCGGAGTTGTAGTGTGATTTACGGGAGCACTGATTTTTAGGGTTTAAGATGGGGATAAAATATGGTATTAATTCGGCTTGGGATTTGGAGCTTAAAAAAGGTTTTCTTAGTGAAGGAATGTTTCAATATTTATTTGTCAATTTTAGGAATTTTTCGAGAAGTTTTTAGAATTTTCGGGGATTTTTCATACGAAATTTCAGGGGGTGCTGATCGGCATGTCGTAGGGGTTCCCAACCGGAAGTGTCATGGTGTTCTGGGCTGCCTTGGGAAGAGGAAGGGACAATGTCGATCAGTGGGTGTCAGGGGACTGCTAATTGTCATGCCCCTTAGCCTCCTGTAAAAAGGGGCAAATTCTCTTCATTTTTCACAGCTTCTAGCTTTCCTATCTTCTGTTTCTCTCTTCTGCAATCCACTCCAGCATTTTTTCCTCATTCGAGACAAAAAATGGTGGGTTTCTCAAGTATAGAGACCCACATGGTGTGGCTGGACGTTAATGATCGGGCGAACCTGGAGTGGCGGGCTAGGGTACCCTTGGCTTTAGGCAACGAAAATTCTTTCGACTTGTTCGAGCCCATTGCCGACAATTAGACTCTTCTTCATGAGCCTTCACACCACTGGTCATCTAGGGTAATGAACCCTAATGGCTGTGTAAATACCGCATGACTTTTGCCATTCTTTTAATTTTAACGAAAGGTTTATCTTCTGTTTTGATAGATTGACATTGCTGTTATGAGCTTCCACCCTGAGGGACGACGATATTTAGGGATATATAGGAACACCTTCCTACGGTGGTGTACCGGGTAGTCTCTTCTACAGGTTTCGGTCATTTGGTGCCTGCATTGGATGAGATGCTGCACTCTACTGCCATTTTATGCGGTTTGGGGGAGAGGTGGTGGGACACTACCCATACTATACACTTGGGATTTTGGGAGATGACGGTGACCCTCATTGACATGAAGCAACTACTATGGATAGACTATGAGGGCACGTAGATAGAGGTGGACCGATCTCTGAGGGTGACACCATTGGTGGTAGATGTGGTACTGGGAGATGTGGAGCGGATAGTCGTGGGGGAATCGATCCGTATTTCTCTTTTTCGAGAGGTTTTGATAAGTCGAAGGATTGATGAGACCGATGGGCTGCAGGTGAGGCAGATGACCCACTTATTTTTTCTTCTGCCGTTGGGAGGGTTTTTGGTGGCGTCGAGCCTGACTTTGGCGACCCTTTATTCTTCTTTGAGACGGTGCGGCCCACAGACGTTTACTAGAGCCACGTATCGGCTAGAGGTATATTCTATTTGTATTTTTTCCTTTATGAATTTTCTTGCATTTCCCTTTTTATTTCTTCTAATTGCCGACTCTTGTCCTTTTGTAAATGTGGTTCTATAAGGTGATAGGGTCCAATTCCCATTTGATTGGTTTGCATGATGATTCGGTGGGGAACTTCTGTCGAATGTACCAGTGGCATAAGTCCAATAGAAAATCGAAGCAGTCTCTCTCTTTGTTGGCAGTGTGTCAGGTCATGAATGTCCAAACGAGTGACCAAGTTATTTCTTCGTTTCTCTTTTGAATCCTTTTCTTTAGCATTTTATTTGTTTGTGCAAGTATTGTCTTTATCTAAGAAAAATATAGGTGATTTTCTATCCTTGGGGGACGTCCATCCATCACATAGGGGTGATCGAGATAAATGTGCAGATGCATCGGCTGCTGTCGCATGAGTTTGGCTACTCTTGGTATCTATGAGGGAGAGTAGTTTGAAAGATTGTGGAGGATAAGGTGGCGGTCCCACCGATAATGCCCTCGAGATATATGAGTCGAGTTTGAGAGATGTTAGGGGAGGATAAGGGGGTAGCAATGGTTGGTGAGCCCTACTCGTCCTATACGATCACGATGGTGATTTATGATTACCTTGACTTTGTGATGAGTTGGATGATGCATTTCTGCATCTACGACGTGGTGAATACGCCTCGCCTCATATAGCTTCAGGCAGGGGTACGAGTCGGCTAGTGGGGTCGACCCAAAGAACTGGTGGTGAATTTTCGTTAATGGTGACAGCGGCGATGGAGTTTTCATTTATCCATCTTTCTCCTCCTCCCTACAATATCTTAATGGCTGGAGGGGGATCATTGAGTATGCAGCATTTTCCTAATGCGATGGAACCGGCGGTGTTGGGGTTGATAGAGGATGTCCTTCAACCGGAGGTATATCTTTTTATTTCTCCGTCCTTCGACTTTCTAATTTCTCTTTTTTCTTTAGACTGACTAATTTTCCTATTTATTTTTCTTGCAGCATGTCCGGGTGTCGACTACTTGGCTTAGGGACTTCCGAGACTGGGTGGATTTTACGACAGCTCTTATTCGAGATTCGATTTTGATTCCTTCCTGTCAGGTGCAGTCTGTTTCTTCTGGGGAGGGGTCTGGATCAGGTAGTGGGGGTTCCTCAGCTCGTAGCCAAGGAAAGCACGCACATTGTAGGGATGAGAGATCCTAGGAGGAGAGAGACAGAGAGAAAGATAGAGAGAGTGTTTTGGTTTGAGGATGAGTCCCGTTGTTTTCTCTTCTTTTTTCTGCAAAAAATGTAATGATGGAAATATATATATATATATATATATATATATATATATATATATATATATATATATATATATATATATATATATATATATGAAATGAATGGGATTTTTATTTATATTTCTTTAAATGACTTAATCTACGCGCACTTTTTACTTTGTTGTTGAGATCGTAAAATGGATTAGAATGTAACATCCCGTATTTTTGTGCTTTTAATATTTAATTAATTTGAAAATTTAAAATTACTTGTGTGTCGTAATTTTAATTGAATTAAGTATGGAAAAATATATTTAAATATTAATTGGGGAGTGAATGGTTAATATTTAGGGAAATTTATTTACCAAGTAAATAGTAATAATTTATTTACGTCATTTCGGGTATTAATAACGGGGTATGTACTTATCTCAATTGGGAGTCGATATAGACTAATTTGGATGTGAGATAAGGACTTTTATAAATTAATTTGGATGCCAATTCTGAGTGTACGGTTGAGTCCGGATGGGCCGAGATAGTCGAAAAACAATTCAGAGAAGACAATGACCTGTATGATTGATCGATCAATCGATCGATCGAGGGTTGGGGATCGATCGATCGATGGTTAGAAATTTCTGGCAGTTCGGTCAGTTTATGTATATAAGGGAACTTAAACTTAAATTTCATTCTAGGCCTTATATAACGAGAAATAAATATAGGACACTCGATCTAATTAATTATGAAGGAAAATTAATCAAGATTTGAAGGGAATTTATGTGTGTCACACTACGATTAAAATTTTTGCGATAATATTTCAAAATAATTAAACACGGATGGAGTGGGCGAGTCCGGGTATATGGGTTAAGTGATACCTAAGCATTTCAATTTATTTCGAGTGAAAGCTAAATAATTTGGAGTCGGGAATTTAGACTGGGGTTATGCTTTATTTCGGGCCACGAGAGTAAGTCCGAATATATTGGTTGGAGCGACACCAAAAGTAATTTAATTAATTAATTTGCGATTTAATTAATAATTAGAGTTGGGCCATAAACTCATAATAATCTGAATATGCTTGTGTTATGGACTTAGTAAACGATATAGCCGTGATAATTATTTTTAATTATATACATATATATATATACATATGTATATATATATATATATATATATATATATATATATATATATATATATATATATATATATATATATATATATATATATATGGTGTGTGTATTTATATCAGTGGCTAGATATTATTATTACATATACTCTAGTGCTATAGGGGGAGTTTGCACGTAGTGGATGAATCCCCTAGCTTGAGGAGTAGGGTGAGTATATTCCCAGGTCATAGCGTCCGTTATATGGGTGAGGGGCATCTCACTTTCAGGGAAGGAATATGACCGCCTCCAACATGTATGCTTTAACCGAGTTAGTGGGCGATTTTGACTTGGGGTAACTAGGTTATGTGAATATACCCAATGGGATAGCACTTTAGAGAATATACATCCGGTGAGTTACTACTCGGGAGAATGTTTAATATTAATTATTATTTCAGCATGTTTGTGAATGTTGTAATATGATTATACGTATATAATGAGGTAAATAATTATATACGGATAAATTAATACAGACTGTGAATTGTATTACATATAATGGGTGTGAAAGTTATATGAACTTAAAAAGGGAAATGATTAATTAAGTTAATGTTGAAAATAACTTCGAAATCATAATTATGGGATACTGAGTTAGAGCCGGGTAGTTGCAAAGGGGTAGTTGCAAAGGGGTTATTTAAATTATCTAGTCATGAGATAAATAACTAGAGAAATTAATTAAGGTGGTAGTAGTGCACATTAGAGGAGGGTTGAGGATGTCCTCAAGGGAGTGCGACACTAACTAAAATATGGAGAGCATGCATATTTATTTATTACTGCAAGTTAATCATTTGCTAAATCTTTTACAAATGTTTTGGGTACTAACCCTTGCTATAAAAACTTTTAAAAACCTTTTAGCTGTCCAGCCACAGGGACGCTAGGCTTGACTCAGTCCAGGGATCCGTTGCTGCAGCATATGTGGATGTTGCGGGAGTTTGATAGGTGCCTCATTCCTTTCGTTTCTAGTATAGAAATTTCCTATCAATTATTCGAACATTTTGCTCACCATTTTATTCCGTACTTATGTCGAACCTGTTGAGATTTATTTGAGTGTCTTTACTTCTGTTGGATTTTGAACCGATGGTTTATTCGGTTAGTTAATTAATTGTGAATGGTTGAATTCAGTTATTTGTTATTGTCATATTATTTTATTTCCACATGAGTATTTCATTTAAGTTAAAGAAAGATAAAATTGGCACCAGTTTTTCTCACTTAGGTGGTTAGTAATTAAAAAGGCGACAGTGATGCTAAGAATGAAGCAAATGAGAAACCTGTTCTAATTTAATTTAGGACTGATCACCCAGGGTTAATTAGGCGGGGTGTCACAGAGGGTATCAGAGCATCAGGTTCTAGTGTCCTTAGGATCTGTGCGGCTTACTATGTTTCAGCGTAACGTTCGTTTGATGTAGAGCCCTATTATTAGGATTGTTGATTCATTTTCCGCTTTTGAGTTATCGTATTTCTGCTGTTAGATATTTTTGTATAAACTGTGTACTTATACGATTCAATCTATTTTCTAATGCCACTGAAGAGGCAGAGAGCGGAGAGGGCTGAGGCTGGGGATGAGTTAAGGGAGGCTGGGGATGAGTTAAGGTAGGCTCGTCAGGAGCCGCAAGTACCGCCACCCCCACCCGCACCTGAGTTGATCTCCACTACTCAGGTGGCAGTGATAGTGGCTCAGGAAGTCGAGACAGCGATGCGGGCTATGGTAGCTCATTTTCCACAGCCCCAGGCACCACCTCCAGTGGTACCAGCAGATCAGGCTCCAGTGGGGCAACCGTCTTGGTAGCGAGTTAGGGAAACCTTTCAGAAGGGTCACCCACCCGAGTTTCAGGGTAGCACCAATGTAGTAGAGGCCTGTGACTGGAAGAAGAATATTCAGTGCCATCTGCATAAGCTGGAGTGTACCGATGTGCAGAAACAAATGCTTACTACATTTCATCTGTTAGGCGCAGCCTTACAGTGGTGGGAGTCAGTTACCACCATTGAGGAGCGGGATTTGATGACGATATCTGAGTTCTGGGTGCAGCTCGACCGCAAATACTTCCCACCCGCGGTAGAGGCTGAGATGAGGAAGAAGTTCATTGAGTTAGTGCAGGGTGACTAGTCAGTGGCAGACTATGATAAAGAGTTCACCCGTCTAGCAAACTTTGTGCCAAATGAGGTGAGCGATGAGGAGCGAAAGAAGTCGAGATTCATGGATGGCTTAGCCTGGAGGATCAGGCAGTATTTGATTGGGAATTCGACATTTGTGACTTACACTGATGTTGTTAATGTCGCACTTGTACATTGCCAGGATCATCGCTTCCATGCGAAGGGGAGCAAGAGAGTAGGGGAGCCGAGCCAGTAGGGCAAGGCAGTTACTGATGGTGACACGAGTAGTACGTAGCAACAGACTAGCAGTCAGCAAGGGAATTAGGTTAAGAAATTTAGGCCTGGTGGGTTCTGACCGGGAGGATAGGGGTTCAAGCAGGGGCAGTCAGGCCCAAATCAGCAGCAGCATAATCCTCAGGGCCGTTAGGGCCAAGGGAACAATGGGGGAGGCCAATAGGGCCAACCACGTCAGGGCCAACAAGGCCAACGACAGGGGGACGGTCAAAAATGTTGTTTTGTCTATGGCCAGCATGGACACTTCAAGAGGGAGTGCCCCGCAGAGGGGCAGAGGTCATCATCAGGGTGCCCAACAGGGGTAATACGGGCAGATGCTGCTAGCAGCACCAGCTCCACCCACCACATAGCAGCAGGGGCAAATGCACTACGAGCATGTGTATAATGTCTGAGATGTTCCCAATCCTCCAGCATAGCAAGCATCGCTAGAAGTTGAAGGTATGTTTCTCATTCATGGTCATGAGGGTAGTATAGTTTTTGACATGGGAGCATCGCATTCATTCATTAAATTTAATTTTGCTAAACGGGCCGGGTTACTAGAGACCACGGGTAGTCTTCGTATGTGCGTGCCAGTAGGCAGCGGGGCTTTAATTCACTCAATTTGTCGAGGAGTGGACATTTTAATTGGGAGGCTTAGTTTATCAGCAGACCTCTTAGTGTTAGATATGGAGGGGTACGATGTCATCCTCGGAATGGATTTGTTGGCAGGTTATCGGGCAACTGTGGATTGTTACGATTGGACAATCATGTTCTCCATTCTAAGACAGGAGATGTTCCTAATAGCGATGCTGCTACCGGAGGGAGGGTCGTGCACCCACTTGTGTTACATCGAGGAGGAAACCTCACAGGAGGTGGTGGTTCCGCTGGTCTCAATCCCAGTAATGAGGGACTTTGAGGATGTGTTCTTGGAAATACCAGGGTTGCCACCCAATAGGGAAATCAAATTTGTAATAAATTTAGCACCGGGGATAAGATCGATTGCTCAAGCACCTTACCGTATGGCCCCTTCAGAGATGCGTGAGTTGAGAGAGAAGATTCAGCAGCTCCCGGGTTAGGGTTTCATTCGGCGGAGTACATCACCATGGGGTGCACCGGTGTTGTTTATAAAGAAGCGAGATGGTTCATTTGGGTTGTACGTGGACTACCGGGAGCTAAACAAGGTGATGATACAGAATAAGTATTCGTTACCTAGGATCGATGATCTCTTTGACCAATTGAGAGGGGCATCTTATTTCTCTAAGATCGATTTGAGGTCAGGGTATCATCAGCTACGCATTCGAGAGGACGATGTTTCTAAGACTGATTTCCTGTTGCGGTATGGATCTTACGAGTTCAGGGTGATGCCATTCGGGCTCACCAATGCACTAGCAGTGTTCATGAACCTCATGAACAGGGTTTTTAGGGAGTATCTCGATTAATTTGACATCGTGTTCATTGATGACATCCTGATCTACTCGCGCATCAAGGAGGAGCACGCGGAGCATCTGCGTATGGTTCTACAGACGCTGCGGGATCATCAGCTCTATGCCAAATTTGGAAATTATGGATTTTGGCTGCAGGAGGTACAGTTTCTTGGCCACGTGGTGTCAGATCTGGGTATTGCGATGGATCCGAGTAAGGTGTCAGCGGTGAGCTAGTGGGGACAGCCCACGATACCGACCGAGGTGTGCAGTTTTCTGGGATTGGTCGGGTATTACAGGCGATTTATTCGAGGATTATCAAAGATTGCGGGCCCTTTGACGAATCTGACTCGAAAAGGGGTGCCTTTCACTTGAAGTGATCATTGTCAATTAGCTTTCGATGAGCTAAAGGACAAGTTAACATCTGCACCTGTACTTTCTTTACTGAAGGGAGGACTAGAGTATCGGGTTTACACTAACGCATCCATGCAGTGACTTGGGGGTGTGCTTCAGCAGGAGGAAAATGCTATAGATTATGCGTCCAGAAAGCTAAAGCCCCACAAAAGGAATTACCCCACTCACGACCTGGAGCTAGCAGCGGTCATTTTTGCTTTGAGGATATGGAAATATTATCTTTTAGGAGAGCAGTTCACTTTATTCATAGATCACAAGTCACTTCAGTATCTCTTCACACAGAAGGATATGAATATGAGGCAGTGGCGGTGGCTAGAATTTATGAAAGACTACCAGTTTGATATTCAGTATCATCCTGGTAAGGCTAATGTGGTAGCAGACGCATTGAGCCGAAGACCGACTGGGGAAATATCAGAAGTCTGGAAAGTGAAGTGAAGAGAGATTAAATATGAGGATGATGTAGCCAAGGCCTGTAAGTCAGCATTATTCGTCACACCTGAGATCATTTTGTGGGTTGTGAGGGCTCAGGTAGAGGATCAAATCTATCGGGATAGGGTGAGCCAGTTGTTAGCTGAGGGAGCATATGGTTACTCGATCAACTCGAAAGGAGGCCTACGCCTTAATGGGAGGTTAATTGTGCCAGAGGATGAGGAATTGAGGCACGCTGTTATGACAGAGTCCCATGGTTCGAGATTTGCGGTACATCCCAGAAGGGATAAAATGTACCAGGATATGAGGAGGCATTATTGGTGGGCAGGAATGAAACGGGACATAACAGAGTTTGCTTCAAAATGTGCCACGTGTCAGCTGGTGAAAGTTGACCATCAAAGACCATCATGGATGCTATAGCCGCTAGAGATTCCCATATGGAAGTGGTAAAGCATCTCAATGGACTTCATTACATGGTTACCTGCATCACAGAGGGGTCACGATTCCATATGGGTCATTGTGGATTGGTTGACCAAGGTGGCCCACTTCCTTTCCGTTCGCACAGACTTTGAGACAATGCATTATGCATAGCTATTCATAGCGGAGATTGTTAAGCTGAACGGAGTACCGATAAACATTGTGTTTGACAGAGACAAAATATTTGTGGCCCACTTTTGGTAAAGCTTTCTGGAGGCCATGGTCACGGAGTTACGTCTGAATACAACCTATCACCCACAGATCGACGGGCAGACTAAGAGAGTCAATCAGATGCTGGAAGACTTGCTCAGGATGTGCATTTTAGACTTTGGGGGAGGATGGGAGAGATATCTTCCTTTGGTAGAGTTTGCGTATAACAACTCTTACCAATTCACGATTGGCATGGCACCGTTTGAGGCGCTGTACGGGAGACCTTACCGTTCACCCGCTTATTGGTTAGAGGTGGGGGACAACAAGCTATTGGGACCGGAGATTGTCTAGGAGACGTCTTCCAAGATAGATTTAGTTTGACAGAGAATTCGAATAGCTCAGGATAGGCAGAAGAGTTATGATGATGCCTCACAGAGACATGTGGAGTTAGAGGTTGGGGACCAAGTATTAGTTCGGGTATCCCCTATGAAAGGGGTGATGAGGTTTGACAAGAAGGGTAAGTTAGGACCGAGGTACGCGGGACCTTTCCCTATTATTGAGAGGGTGGGACCGGTAGCATATAGACTGGGATTTCCATATCATCTTCAACGGATACACGAAGTGTTCCATGTGGCATCGCTGAAGAAATATCGAAGGAGCGAGAGGGCCTTCTATCACATTCCACTCGAGGGAATTGATTTATAACAAGACATCTCATATGAGGAGAGATCGATGGCTATTCTGGACCGTAGTGAGTTGAAGTTACGATCCAAGGTTGTTCCACTAGTTAGAGTACAGTGGGGACATCACAACGTTGAAGAGTCTACCTGGGAGCGGGAGGAGGATATGCGGGAACAATAACCAGAGCTTTAAAAAAAAGGTACGACCTAATTTCGGGGACGAAATTCCTTTGTAAGGGGGGAGTATGTAACACCCCGTATTTTTGTGCATTTAATATCTAATTAATTCGGAAATTTAAAATTACTTGTGTGTCATAATTTTAATTGAATTAAGTATGGAAAAATATATTTAAATATTAATCGGGGAGTGAATGGTTAATATTTAGGGAAATTTATTTACTAAGTAAATAGTAATAATTTATTTACGTCATTTCGGGTATTAATAACGGGGTATGTACTTATCTCAGCCGGGAGTCGGTATAGACTAATTTGGGTGTGAGATAAGGATTTTTATAAATTAATTCGGATGCCAATTCTGAGTGTACGGTTGAGTCCGGACGGGCCGAGATAGTCGGAAAAGTGTACTCGGGGGTAGGGCTGGCAATTTTTGACACGATAACCCGTTTATGGTAATAACCCGAAATGACCCGAACTTGACACGATTAGATTGTATAAATTTAAGAGTACCCAAAACTTATACTCAAATAACAATCAATGCGAGCCGAAAATGACACGACTAACCCGAATTGCCACCCCTACTCGGGGGTAGTAAACGGGTCACGGGACGTTTTTAGGCATAGTCGGGCCCACACGGGGGCATTTAGGTCACTTGGGCTTGGCCCATTAGGCAAAAAATGGGATTTAGCCTAATTAAACAATTATAAGAAAAAGGGTAACGACTGATTTGAGTTTAGAAAAGACTTAGTGGGTTAGGAAACCCTAACAAGCTGTTAAAGGAAAATTTGGGGGACAAAGGAAAGAGTCAAAACAAAGGAATTCATCTTCAACCTTGGGAATTCGCAACTCCAAATCAGACCGTACGAATCATAAGACAAGTGGTTATCTTGCTATAACATTTAAATTGTATTTCGATTCATATTCATGTGATGTGAGTAATTAAAATTCTGTTTGGGATTTAAAGGGTATAAACATGGGGTTTTGTAAACCATTATTCTGATTTCTAAATTGTGTAGAAATTAATGTATAATCTGAGATTAGTATATATATATATGGTAGGATGTGCAAATCCGGATGAATTAGAAACGAATTTGAGATAAGGAATTGATGTTTAAATGGGTTAAAGGTTAAACGGATTTTCCCCAGTTTATGAAAACAATAGAGAACGGAAATTAAATAATGTTTGTGGACTTTATGGGGGTCCCTTATGAGGTTTTTAGTGCATTTTATTGATGATAAGACTTGGGTTTGATGGTAGGAGAAGTTAGAGTTTTAAGCTTTTCGTCCATGGCTGAAACAGATAACTCGGAGAAGACAATGACCTGTACGATCGATCAAGGGTTGGGGATCGATCGATCGATGGTCAAAAATTTCTGGCAGTTCGGCCAGTTTATGTATACAAGGGAACTTAAACTTAAATTTCCTTCTAGGCCTTATTTAACGAGAAATAAATATAGGACACTCAATCTAATTAATTATTAAGGAAAATTAATTAGGATTTGAAGGGAATTTATGTGTGTCACACGATGATTAAAATTTTGGGAATAATATTTCAAAATAATTAAACACGGATGGAGTGGGCGAGTCCAGGCATGTGGGTTAAGTGATACCTAGGCATTTAAATTTTTTTAGAGTGAAAGCTAAATAATTTGGAGTCGGGAATTTAGACTCGGGTTATGCTTTATTTCGGGCCACGAGAGTAAGTCCGAATATATTGGTTGGAGCGACACCAAAAGTAATTTAATTCATTAATGTGCGAATTAATTAATAATTAGAGTTGGGCCATAAACTCATAATAATCTAAATAGGCTTGTGTTATGGAGTTAGTAAACGGTATAGCCGGGATAATTTATTTTAATTATATATATATATAGTGTGTGCATTAATATCAGTGGCTAGATATTATTATTACATATACTCTAGTGCTATAGGGGGAGGTTGCGCGTAGTGGATGAATCCCCTAGCTTGAGGAGTAGGGAGATTATATTCCCAGGTCATAGCGTCTGTTATATGGGTGAGGGGCATCTCACTTTCAGGGAAGGAATATGACCGCCTCCAACATGTATGCTTTAACCGAGTTAGTGGGCGATTCTGACTTGGGGTAACTAGGTTATGTGAATATACCTAGTGGGATAGCACTTTAGAGAATATACATCCGGTGAGTTATTACTCTGGAGGATGTTTAATATTAATTATTATTTCAGCATGTTTGTGAATGTTGTAATATGATTATACATATATAATGAGGTAAATAATTATATATGAGTAAATTAATATAGATCGTGAATTGTATTACATATAATGGGTGTGAAAGTTATATGAACTTAAAAAGGGAAATGATTAATTAAGTTAATGTTGAAAATAACTTAGAAATCATAATTATGGCATACTCGGTTAGAGCAGCGTAGTTGCAAAGGGGTTATTTAAATTATCTAGTCATGAGATAAATAACTAGAGAAATTAATTAAGGCGGTAGTAGTGCACATTAGAGGAGGGGTGAGGATGTCCTCAAGGGAGTGCGACACTAACTAAAATATGGAGAGCATGCATATTTATTTATTACTGCAAGTTAATCATTTTCTAAATCTTTTCCAAATGTTTTGGTTACTAACCCTTGCTATAAAAACTTTTAAAAACCTTTTAGGTGTCCAGCCACAGGGACGCCAAACTTGACTTATTCCAGGGATCCGTTGCTGCAGCATATGCGGATGTTGCGGGAGTTTGATAGGTGCCTCATTCCTTTCATTTCTAGTATAGAAATTTCCTATCAGTTATTCGAGCATGTTTCTCACCGTTTTATTCCGTACTTATGTCAAACTTGTTGAGATTTATTTGAGTGTCTTTACTTCTATTGGATTTTGAACCGATGGTTTATTCGGTCAGTTAATTAATTGTGAATGGTTGGATTCAGTTATTTGTGATTGTTATATTATTTTATTTCCGCATGATTATTTCATTTAAGTTAATGAAAGATAAAATTGGCACGAGTGTAATTTTCTCACTTAGGTGGTTAGTAATTAAAAAGGTGACGGTGATGCTATGAATGAACAAAATGAGAAGCCTGTTCTAATTTAATTTGGGACTGATCACTCGGGGTTAATTAGGCGGGGTGTCACATAGAATTACACATGAGAAAATTTATTTTGAGACAGGATGAGTAAAAATATAGGAAGGAAAATTCTGAATTTCTTTAAAATAAAGATTATTTTTTTGAGTTTTTGAATTTGACAAAAAAAAAAGATGGAATTTTCTAAAAATTGGGGGATGCTGATCAGCATGCCCCTTGTAGTGCCTATCGTACGGTCAGTCTAGTCAAATCAACCCAAGGCTTTAATTGCACTTTCTCATCTACTAGTACTTGATGGGGTAGTCTTTCATTCGATTTTGCAGGCTCCTTATTTTTAGCCAAAGTTTTCATGTATAATAGGGGATGAGGTAATGAGGTTTCTTCACCCATTCACACTTTCGTTCTCTTGCTTATTTCTTGCCTTTTGCATTATTATTTCCAAAATGGCCCTTCCCATAAGTGCATAATTTTCCTCCTATCTTGAGAATATAGAGGCTATGTGTTCGTATAATATAGATTATGATGCCTTTAACTTGCATCGGGTCTCTTTGTGACGCAATCGACCCACCGACTGGAACATGATAACAGCAGTAGCATAATTTTGCTACCCTAAGGATCATATTTTCGTTTTGGATCGGACGAGGTGTGCTCAATTTATGAGGAGTTTTGTTCTATATTGGGGGTAAATCCCAGTATGACGGCGGCCATGCCTGAATTTTCTCGGTCTCCTTGGGAGCTATTAGCAGGACTTCTCCATATCTCTCCTTCAGTGACTCGGCCATTGGTCACTAGGGGAATAATTTCTCTCCCAGTTGTACCATATTTGTTGCGTCTACGGGATGTCAATGATGAAGGCCATGACAAAACCGTTTCCCTTAGCTTAACTTCGAAGCTATTGTTGATGATCGGAGACCTAATGGTGGACCCTCAACTTGCTGCCATTATTGCATGGATGTTATATCATCGTAATTCTGAGGCGGTGATGCTGGTAGATTCCCTGAATACTCTAAATTCTTGGCGAGAAGGTTGTTCTGATTTTCTTAGAGGTAGACCGGTTATTCTATCCTTGTTTCTGTCTGAGAGATTTCGTTTGACGGTCCCCCCTAAATATCGCTTGCCAGATGTGCCGAATTTCTTCAACTGTTATTTCATCAGCATTGGCCCGACCATAAAGAATTGGGTAAATTGATTTTTAGAGCAAAGATCTCGATGTTTGCATTGGCCAGTTCCATATTGGGAGGACTTACATCCCATACTGGAACTGGAGGATTACTAGTATGTTCGGTTGGATGCCTTCCGGCAGACCTCCTTCTATTTTCCCTAGCGGTTCTTGTGTCAAATTTGATGTGGTAGATTGTGCCTTCTCGTACCCTGGATTTCTTTTATGTAGAGGATTTTACTGAAGGAATGCGCATGCGATTGGTCTCTCTATTGGAGAATCTTCACTTGTCAACTCTTCCTTCCCAATTATTGGCAGGGTTTGGCATGTTTCTGTAAATTATATGAAATGGTTGTGGAAGAGAGTAGTCGCTAAGATCTTGGCTGAGGGGACTGAGCAAAGATGGTTGCCATGTTTGACAGAGAGGGATAGTGGTTTTCTCTAGGCTGGTCCGGGATTATCGTTCCATGGAGCTCCTTCGACATACCATCCAAGAAGGGGAAGTTTTGGGGCCTCAAGATGATGATGGGGTTGGATCTTCTGGTAGCTGCGGGTAGGTTCGTTTGTGAAGATGGTGCTTATTTGTGAAGCTTTATTGATGGTTATGTATTTTGTTATTTTTTGGATTTTTGGTAATAATTTGGTAAGGTTTGGTTAGTTTGTTTAGGAGTAGCTTGGTTTGATTTGTTTTAGGACAATCAGTTTGGTGAGCATAGTTTTCTAACTCCCTATGCTTATATTTCCTATAATTGCACCAAATTTTCCCATAATGGAATAAAAGGGATTTTAATTATATTATTGTGCATATTGATGAGTTTTACATCTGAATTATTTATACCAATCGCTAATCTGTATATAATCCTTTTGTTCATGTAAATGATAAAATGAACTACCGTTCTTGGAGGTAAGAAAAGAATAGCATTTTGTGAAAAATAAGGGGACCGTGCCCATGTAAAGCGCTTGTGATGCCTATGTACCTCTAAGGGGTTTGAAAATTTTCCGAGTTTCCTTTTTTAAAGAAAAAGGTTTTTTAGAGGATCAGGCCCCACGTATTTCTGAGTAGAGGGAATTGAAGATTTTTTTTTAGAATAAAAGGGGGATGAGAGGGGTCGTAGCGCGTTGATATTACAATCTAGGTGTAGAATTTCTTGAGATGGTCTCGTTTGACTTGACGTGCCATCTCTTATTCGTCAAGGTCAGTGAGCATAGCGGCACCACTGGACAAGATCTTCTTAACGATGTAGGGGACACTCCAATTTGGCTTGAATATCCACCTGGGTTCCCATACCGGTTCTATGATTCTTTGAAAACTAATTCCCTCTATCGAACACCACGGTCCTTGACTCTCATGTTGAAATATGCGCTATTTGGCGATGGTACCCCTTGTGACACCCCGCCTCCTATAATACCGGGTGGCCATTCCGTGATCAGAATAAAATGTTGGTATCATATGGCGCATTCTTAGCAAAGCTATCGAAAACTTTTTAAAGTTACTAACCACCTAGTAATTTAAATAAACTGGTGCCAAATTTTATCTTTAAATAATTAACAATATTTCGAAATAAACAATAATTAAAACATAAATGCAAACTGATAACTAAAACAAACATAGATGAATAATATAAATAAAGATGACCGAATCAACTATCCGCTCAACAAGAAAATACAACAGTAACTGAAACCATAACGTGAATACACAAGGTCAAATAACAAAACTGAAAACAAAATCAAAGGGCGACATTCCCAAATGAATACTGAAGTAAAGTTCCTACACTAGGAAGAAATGAATGAAGCATCTATAGAAAAGTTGTAAGGACATAAATTTCCAATTGAGTCCCTGTATTGTTTTGACTTAATTTCTTGAACAAAACTTTGTTTGTAATATGTCATACGGAGATTTTTATTTTGTCACGATCCCACTTGGTCTATGACATATTAAAGAAAATTGAAGACGTTGCGGCAAAGATTCAAAGAATTAAATCATGCTGATGTTTATTTGGTGCAAGTTTATTCGTCTTCAAAGTTAAGTGCATTCCGAGATCACTCAGGTATGAATGCGTATAATTAATGGTGCTCGAAATTGTTTTTATAAAAGATAAGGATGTATTTTTATGAAGAAAAATGTTTTAAAAGTGTTTTAAGTATTTACTCTACGTTTTATTCTGATATACTCGAAATAGAGTTTGATTAATTTGGATCTCTTTTGCAAAGAGATGTTTTGAGCTAAAAGTCAAAAAGTCAAACTACCACGTCAGCTCGTTCAAACGACATAGGGATCTCGCTCGAACGAGATGCCTAAGTCACGCGAAAGACATGGCCTTATCGTTCGAATCACACATTTTTCAAGGCGGCGCTAAATTATTATTTGAAGCGTGTTTCTATCAGAGTTTCGTAAGTGTGCATTCTGAAAAACTGTTTACGAAACATAAACTTGTTTGCATATGTTTTCTAAGGTTTAAAAAGATTAAACACATCCTTAGAGTTTGCAAAGATCCGAGTTATCATTCTTATATGCTTACATGATCTTGCGGCACTAAAGAAGTTTGTTCTATCATTGAACATCAAAGGGTTTTGCGGTGAAGAAAAGAGAAGGACTTCTTGTTCGACATCGTAGATGAATCAAAGCCATTCGGTGGACACTAAGATATATGTGGACACGTGTGTTGTGGACAGGTATCGTGGAAGAAGGAATTTCTGTGTGGGAACTATTAAAGAATGGTAGAAGATCAGAAGGAGCATCAAGACCCGTGGGGATCGAGTCTTAGTGTAAGGCTAATCTGTCTTTGTAAAACCTTTGTTCATAGTGATTGTCTGGCTTGGGTCATCCGAGGTCGTTTTCTCGTTTTGGGTTTTTTCCTCGTACATCCAGATTTGTGAGTATTCTTTACTTTACTTTACTTGTTTTAATCACTAGATGCATGTTTAGGATTAATAAAGATAAAATTGGTTTAAAGTAAGAATTGGGTTTTTCACAACTTGGCTTAGTGCATAATTAAAAGTTGGATAATTTTCGGAGAAAATTGGTTTTGTTTAAAAACACACATATTGGTCACTCTTCAAATTGGTATCAGATCTAGAAAAACATGTTTTATTTGTTTTGTGATCCCGTGTGTTTTCAAAGATGAATTCTGGATATATTGAATTTTCTCGAAATCCTATTTTTTTATGGCACTAATTACACTTATTCGAAGATGAGAATGAGATGTTCATTAAAATCTATTGATGAGCGTGTTTGGCTAGATGTTGATAAAGGTTAGACACCCCCTATCACTATTGTAGGTGAGGTCACTAGTTTAAATCATGTTGAGTCATGGACCGAAACTGAACAAAGACTTGCACAATATAATTCTAAGGGTCTGCACGTTATTACTTCATATGTCACACAGGATGAATATAATAGAATTATGACTTGTGAAACATCAAAAGAGGCTTGGGATATTTTGGCACTCACTCACGAGGGCACTAGAACGGTTAGGGCATCAAAACTTCAAAATCTCACTACACAGTTTGAGACCATTAGGATGTTAGAGAGTGAGACTTTTGATGAGTTTTATTCTAGGTTGTCCAATATTGTCAACTCGTCGTTTAACCTAGGTGACGAAATTCCCGACAACCGTGTCATTAAGAAAATCCTTAGGTCGTTGCCTAGTAGGTTTGATGCGAAAGTGACCATTTTAAACTCCTTGGGTAGGTTAGAGTCGACAAAACTAGAAGAGATTATAGGTGACTTACAAACCTATGAAATCGACATGATTACCTCCAAAAAAGTTCCTAAGAAAGAAAAGGGTGTTGCTTTGAAAACCCTGAAGGAGGAAATTAAAGTTTCGGATTTCGATTCTGATTCCGATTATGAGGATGTTGATTTGTTGGCAAATAAATTTAAAAAATTTATTAATTTTCAAAAGCAATCGAAAGATGCCAAGAAATTTGAAAAATTCAAGAACAAAAAAGTAGATCCCACCTCTAAGGATAAGTTTGAGAAGCCTAAGAGAGATGAGTCGGATAAGTGTTTTGGGTGTGAGGGGTACGGTCACAAGGTTAAAGAGTGTCCCACTATACTTAAGAAAGAGGGCAAGCAACCCATTGTCTATAATTCCACCTTAAGTGATAGTGATCCGGAAGAGGGAGAGAGTCCACCCATTGATCGTAACTTTGTTGCGTTTATGGCATGTCATGTGAGCGATGAAGGTTCTCATGTGCATGACACTTTTGAGGAGGTTTTGAGTGTATCCCATGTTTGTGAGGGTGAAGAGAGTGACGAGGAGGAGATAGATGTGAAAGAGTTTCAAATTGCGTTTAATGAGTTGTATGCCTAAACGGTGAAGGTGAAAAAGTCTAACTCAAAATTGCAAGCTAAGTTGAATGAGCATGCCACAAAAAATGATGATAGTTTGATTGAGGATCTTAGGGCACGAGAGAAGAAGTTTAGGGAGAAACTAGACTTTGTGGAGAAAGAGAGAGATAATCTCCGTGGTTTGATGGAGTCCTTGAAAAAGGATATTTTAGTGTTTGAGGTGTCTAGGCGTTTGCTCGAGTCTAGGATTCACGAGTTGAAGTAGAGATTAAGAGACTCGTCTAAAGTCAAGTTTGATTTGGAGGTTAGGCCGAAGAACTTATATAAGATCCTAGGCACCATCCAAATTAAGGGAGATAGGGGAGGTATAGGTTTTGGTGAGAGAGTTGTTCCCATTCCCCCCGCACGTGTGAGAAACACTAGGAAGGTTAGAAATGGTCCACTTATAGGTAATCATTCCCACCACCACTGCACTTTCATGTTTTGTGGTAGGAAAGGTCACCTTAGGTGTTATTTTTACGACCTTAGATAAGCACATAGTATGTTTAGGAATAAAGTAACCCCGGTTCCCCAAACCCCCATGTGTCATTTTACACCTACTTGGGTTAGGAAATCGGATTTAGTGGCTTTAGGAATTAAACTTCATGATTCTCGTTTGGGTGCACTTGATTCTTTCCATGCTAAATCTAAAGAATGATAGTGTTGCCATGTTTGTCATATGCTAGTTTGCTTCATGATATATTCATTGCTAGTATTATGATATGTGTATCATTTTTTATTATAGTTTTCATTTGTTTGAGTCCTATTGAAAAAATATAAAAAGATTTTGTTTTTTAAAAATTTTTTGAAAATCCAAAAAGATTTTGCTTTTATTTGAGTCAAAATATGAAAAGACAAAAATATTTTTGTTTTTGAGTTTACCCAATCGTTTCATTATCCATGTGGCTAGGACATTTGGTCATTATTATCGATGCTTAGAATTATCTTAACCATTGTTTATATGGGGTTGTTTCTAAGTTGATATGTATTTTAATTCGACTTTGTATATATGCCAACATTGCACACATGCACGAGTTTATATGGATGTTTGACTTCTCTTGCATATTTGAATTTGGTGAGGCGTTCTTATCTCAATCTTGTCATCTATGCGTAAGTAGACTTAAGGAGAAGTATGAATGTAAGAACCGTTTATCGTGAGGATTTAAATTGGTAAAAATGATGAGTGATTCACGGGAAAGGGATGCGAGAGTTCAAAATTAACTCATCGTGAAAGCCACCGTTTAAAAGAGCCCAAAAAGAAAATGCGATATGCTAAGAAAAGGATCAAATATGTTTAGTTCATTCCAAAGAAAATATGATATTATTGAGGGAGTTTGAATGGATTAAAAATTTAAACGGGTTTGCACAACTAATCATAATGTTGAAACACTGTAATTTGACGTTATTGTTTTTTGAATCATCAAAAATCTGGATTTGTGTGCATGTAGTCTGTTTAGTTCATTAAGCTCACACTTTTATTGTCATATGGCTATGATAAAGTTTGATGATTTATCGCTATCAATTAGAGCTTCTTGATCGTTTCGATGTGATCGAATTGTGACTCATTTGCTGTGTTTCACGCCTATTCATTCCATGTCCATGTTTGAGCACATTGGTACTATGTTTTCATGTAACTCACATTTTTAGTTTTGATGAGATTTTTCGTTGTGTTAAAAGCCTACTATTTTAACACTGTTTTTCTTCTGTCAGGTCCTTCTTGGAATTTTTTTGTGGAAATTTTTTCACTAGGCAATATTATAATATTTTTCTGGGAATCTGGAAAATTTAGGCAGGTCGCGAGAAGTCATTCGAGCGACATATCCATCTTGTGCGAACGATAGTTGTACTTCGTTCGAGCGACATCCTCAACTCGTTTGAGCGATGTCCCTGGCTCGTTCGAACGATAGGCTGATTTATGGTTTCAGATTGGTTTGCAGTCCACTGATTTATTTTGGGGATATTTTTGGTACTGTTGGAAGTGTTTCTAGGCTGACTGGTTTATATTCTGAATTTATTGGTTCTAAATTGATTTTTTGCATATAGTTCGTTTATCACACCTGATTAGATTGCTATATTTTGTGTGTGATTCCTTGGTTTACTAGCTGTTGATTTGTCATTACTTGATCATTTTTAGCTGGTTGTTTCATGATTATCTAGAGATTTCACATTGATTCATATTGGTTTCTATTCTCATGCTAGATACTTGGTTTGATTTATCTTTTTACCGGTTTGTCTATTCGAGACAAAAAAGGGGAGAGATGTATGTGATGTAGGGGGAGATTTGAGCATGTTTTGGTTTACATTTGTTTACAAGTTGGTATCTCATATTGGTAGTACACATTGATATCAATATGTTGCTCAAATTATTTAATAAATGATTTTTCAGAGATTATTCATATTGGTATCTATTATTGTTTGGTATCATTTGGATAAATATATTGGTTTCATTTGTTCCTCCATACTTCACCTCTTATTTGTTTGTCTGTTTCATGTGTGTAGGTATGCTTCAGCGATTTAAGATTTCAAGTCTACATCACATTCAGACAGTTTATGATCGCTAGTTCTACATATTCTAGTCTGTGTCCTGTATTTTTTATTTTGGGTTTATGGGATGGGATTTAGGCGTCATACAGCTTGACAGCGCGGTTAGGCATTTCACTGGTTTAGTTTTATCCCGGAATAGTTAAAGGGGTAGATTTGTAAGGACATAAATTTCTAATTGAGTCCCTGTATTGTTCTGACTTAATTCCATGAAAAAACTGTGTTTGTAATATGTCATAGGGAGATTTTTATTTTGTCACGATCCCACTTGGTCTATGACGTATTAAAGAAAATTGAAGATGTTGCGGCAAAGCTTCAAAGAATTAAATCATGTTGATGTTTAGTTGGTGCAAGTTTATTGGTCTTCAAAGTTAATTGCATTTCGATACCACTCAGGTATGAATGCGTATAATTAATGGTTCTCGGAATTTTTTTTATAAAAGATAAGGATGTTTTAAAATGTTTTATAAAGAAAAATGTTTTAAAATGTTTTAAAGTGTTTTAAGTGTTTACTCTACGTTTTATTCGGATATACTCGAAATAGAGTTTGACTAATTTGGATCTCTTTTGCAAAGAGACGTTTTGAGCTAAAAGTCAAACTTCCACATCAGTTTGTTCAAACGATATAGGGATCTTGCTCGAACGAGATGCCTAAGTCGCGCGAACGACATGGCCTTGTCATTCAAATGACACATTTTTCAAGGCGACACTAAATTGTTATTTAAAGCGTGTTTCTATCAGAGTTTCGTAAGTGTGCATCCTGGAAAACTATTTACAAACCAGAAACTTGTTTGCACATGTTTTCTAAGGTTTCAAAATATTAAACACATCCATAGACGAATCAAAGCCATTCGGTGGACACCGAGACATATGTGGATATGTGTGTTGTGGACAGGTATCGTGGAAGATGCAATTTCTGCGTGGGCACTATTGAATAACGGTAGAAGATCAGAAGGAGCGTCAAGACCTATGGGGATCGAGTCTTAGTGTAAGGCTAATCTATCTTTGTAAAACCTTTGTTCATAGTGATTGTCTGGCTTGGGCCATCTGAGGTTGTTTTCCCATTTTGGGTTTTTTCCTCGTACATGTGGCGTTGTGAGTATTCTTTACTTTACTTTACTTTCTTTAATCACTAGATACATGTTTAGGATTAATCAAGATAAAATTGGTTTAAAGTAAGAATTGGGTTTTTCAGAATTTGGTTTGGTGCATAATTAAAAGTTGGATAATTTTCGGAGAAAATTGGTTTTGTTTAAAAACACACATATTGGGCACTCTTCAAAAGTCCTGCAACTTCCACATGATTTGTAGTTGTGCATCCCTGGATAGAATCCTTAAGCTCGGCGTCCCTTTGGCTGGACACCTAAAAGTTTTTAGAAAAGATATTGACACGGGTCAAAGCCCAGGTAAAGCATTTGAAAATATTTAGCAAGCAATTAAATTGCGATAATTTAATATGCATGCACAATTTTCATATTTAAGCTAGTGTCGTACTCATTTGAGGTATAGCTCACCCCTAATCAAATGTGCACGCCCAATGCTTTCCTTCTAACCTTCCTAGTTAAGCTACCCCACCTAGTTAGTCATATTATACCTCTTCCTACCGCACTACTCTAACCTGTGCATTCTTATTTGTCATTATTAAGTTATCTACTCATTAACTTATTAATCGCTTCATTTACATTCATTTATATAACGTTAACACTAGTTATGAAGGAACCCTCTTTTTAGTAGTGTAATTTTCACACTAGTTATATAAGAAATACATTCACACTTATATATTAATACCGTATATAATTATCTATTCATATAATATATGTAATAGTATACTGCAACATTCACACACATGGAATGTATGAATCAATCCTCCCGAGTAATGACTTACTGGATATTTCTCTAAAATTCTATCACCTCGGGCATACTCATCCACCTGAACACCCCGATACGGTTAGCTCCCCAAATCAGTGAAACAAAATAAACATTGCGTAGGCGACCATAATTCCCACCAAGAGTGAGGGAAAATAATACCCAAAGTGCCTCACCTCTAAAAACAAAATCATAACATATAAATACAGGACGCCTATGACCTGGGGATTATACTTGCCATGTATTTACTAGCCAGGAGATTCACCCACATCGCGGAACCTCCTGTGATAGCACTAAAGGAGTATGTATTCCTATAAATATCATTCACACCGATATTTATAAATCACACACAAATATATATATATATATATATATTATCACACTACCGTATACATATATTTAATAAAGGTCCGGCTAATCTGTGCCTAACATAAGTATCACTAGCCCAAGAATACCCAAGTCTATATCCCAACTTGTAACGTAATTAATCATACATTAATTAACTTGTCAATTCAGTTGTGTCACCCAACTACAATAGACTGATTCACTCATTCGATTTGTATTTTCCTCTCTTAGAATTTGTTATACAAAGTTCTACTATTGAGTTTAATGCCCCTCATTAAATTTAATAAATTAATAATTCATAATATATATCTACAGTAAATTACACTAGCCACTCCGTGCCTAAACCCCCATCGCACTAGCCTAAAACATATGAGTCTACATCTCTAACTCCTAGCTTAATTAATCTCACCTTAATTAATTTATTAAAGTGGTTCCACTAAAGTATAATACCCGGACACATTTACGCGACACAAAATTTTAAACCTCGAGAATTTCTCACTCCAAATTCCATAAAATAATTTCACACTTTTTATTTCCTTCCCAATTACATATTTCTGTCCCTTAAGTCCCAAGTATAAGAGGGTTAAAAAATTACTGCTGTTATCTTTTTCTCCCATAAAAGGAATTCTCTAAGAAGTTCCCCAATGTTATCTCTTTAACCCCAAAAGGAATTATTCTAAAAACTTTCACCATTGTTATCCCTTAGACCAAAAAGTAATTCTCAGGCATAAAGAAGAAAAGGTAACTAAATTGGTAAAGGTTTTTTACCCGTCACTCAAACGACTCACCGGATCGTTTGTATGATCGGGCACGTCGTGCGAACGACTGGTGGAGTTTTACCCCCTTCCTCTTTCTGCTATGGTATCCACCATGAACAAATGCTTCAAGCTTAAGATGCTAACCTATAATTATATTCTAACAGACCTAACAACATTTATGCTTACTCCAATTAAACTCCATTAAAAATATACTAAGGGATTAAGACCAAAACAAAAAAACAAAGAAAAAAAATGAAACTACCCAAGATTCTGCCTCATCGATCGATCGAGGCGCACAACCTCTTCTTCCCCGCGATGTCGATTCATCCACTAACGTACAACTGAGCTTCTAGATTTTCTTCTTAACACTCAACCCAAATGATTTCACCTGAATCCACATCTGAGATAGATCCTAATCATCAATACAACCCTTACACAAGCTGGATTCTCAACAAAAGGTATAAACTTCCAACGGGGGTTTGCGAGTTTCAAAGAAATTGTCTTCCTACAGTTTGATATTATCATCCGAATTAACCCACCTCATTTTATGAGTTACTCACATAAATTAGATTTATTTAACCCTGAGTCATAATTGAACCTCAATTGAACCTCTTAACTTACACAAATTGTTCCGATTCATATAACCCACTTTTCGTGTGATAACCCACCCAAAATCGAACTACAATTACACCCACCATGATATGAATCTAAGTACTGCAAATTAAGTGAAAGAAAGTTTAACTATTTTCTTGGATAAATTCTTAGAGTCTGATTCCTTTGATTAAGATGATGTATTTGACTCCCAAAAGCTTCCAAGGTTCTCCCTTTTTTCTTCTATGCAAGCCTAAAGTTTTCTATTTGAGTTGTGTTTGCCCCAACCTCTCTAATTTGTGTTTTAATATTTTTCTTATAGAGTTGTCTATTGCAGACTCTTAAATTGATATTTTCAAATTCAAATCTCGAAATTTGACTTTTGGGCTAAATTAAAATGGCCCGAACACCCCTCTGTGGGCCCGGTCATGCCTAAAAATTGTCCCGAAACCCATTTACTACCCCCGTGTACTCTTTTCTGACTATCTCAACCTATCCGGAATCAACCGTGAACTTAGAATTTCCATCCGAGTTACTTAACTTAAATATCCAATCTCAACCTCAATTTACGACGCATGTAATCAAAAAAATAAAATTCGAATTAATTAAATCTTGATTCACTAAATTAAATAAATCCTCTAAATTAAATCATTTCACTAAATCATTAATTTAAATTTCTCCAGATTAAATAAGTACGATTTCACCAAAATAATTAAATTATAAATCCTCAAAAATACGGGGTGTTACATACTTTCTCCTTACAAAGGAATTTCGTCCTCGAAATTAAGATGAGTCTTGTACTCCAAGCCTCGAATACTTCCTTACTCACATGCCCTTAAGATCTCTACCTATATATCTACCCATTCTAATCACGAATTATATTAAAATATTAAATTAATTCCCCTGGGTGCCCATACACCCAACACCCATGCTTAACCGCACCACGGTTATCCAACTCTACTAACCTTACTCCGTAATATAACTTTTAACTCATAGTTATAATAACATATATGTATAATAACCAAGGTACCCAGCCCATGTCCTAATGATCACACATCTCCCCACTTCTAACATTGTGCTAATTTCATGCGTGGGACGTCACGTAAGACAAAATCCAAACAAGGAAATCCCTCGATACACTACTACCTAACATTGCCAGTCATTGAGATCCATTAAGTTTCGGTCCATAGCATGTACCCCCAAATTCCTGTCTCCTGAAATAAAAGTATACTCATCCACTCTCATGTCATAGAAGACATCATACAATAGGACTAGTTTCTTAGCACGAATCAATCACGAGCTATGTCTCCCCACTTTATAGCAAACCTATCCACCTTGAATCCCAACAGAAAACATCCCCACCCTCAGATTAAATATAACAATACAAACATTTCTTATTATTCTATTATGCAACACATTATAACATATATACACGTATATATAGGTTAGACCCTCTTTCATGTGACAACTAGCACAAGTAAATCATCCCTTGGAAAAGCGAACACAACGTCTCACCATACTATATACTATAGCCCAAACATCCGGGTATAAATATTACTAACGTATCGTAAGTAACATACTTATCTCAAACTCAGCTTCGCACTCTTGGCGTGGTTATATCACATGGGTATTCTTGATTACCCCACAATTTGCAATTTAATTCTTCTCGATACTGCCTCGCCCATTAACTTGTGGTACAAAAGTTTTCTCAGTGCTTCCTTAGCAGCACTCCCCGGCACCACTGGCCATATGTCATCATAGCTCTGAACTTAAAGTGTTTTTTCTACATGTTCAATAACTTAATCTTTAAAATAGATGCACTAGAATCCAACAATGTTTCACTACTCCCAATATTTATTAAGGTCCACGTGTGTAACATCCCGCAACAAAGCTCAATGGAACTTTCCCCAATGTACTATCCCCTAGCATTTTCGTTCATCGAAATCCGTGGGTCCAAAACACATAGCTAAGATATCACCATTTCTGTCTCCCAACACATAAATCAAATAATCTAAGCCCATGTCTCTCAAGGCATCACACGATACGATTCCCTCACTATCACAGAGTTCTCAGCACGTAAACAACAGTGAGCTAAAATCTCTTCATTCAACGGTGAACCCCCTATACCCTGAATCATATCAGTAAAAGTACCTAAGCACTGGGATCAAATGTAACTAGACAACTGTACTCTCTGAAGTTACTTCATAAAAATATCACCACGGTCTCGACCCTCTTTCACATGAGACATCGAAAAAATATACATCACGTCCTCGAACAGCGAACACGATAGTCTTGTTGTAACCTCCCACCATCGCTTAACAGTCCGTACCCGAAAAAAATCACAACTCGAATATCACCTCTCAAAATAAGTTATCCTCATAAAATATATCCTCTCAGTGTCCACACTGGCTCCCTTGTAGCTGGAACTAAAGAGCTCCCTGCCAACTCAATAGTGTATATATACAACTATAGTGATATTAACGATACCTCTACCAAACCCATTTCTCATGCGAATCTAGTACAAATAAATTATTGTGACTTGCTTGTGTCATACAAAACAAACACCAATCACCCATGGATAAAACTCATACTTTTAATTGCCAATATCACTCGCAGTTCAAATGGTTCCTGGATATAACACCCTTGTCCCAACGAAACCAAAAACTTCTTATAACTGTTGCCCCTACTGGGCATCCCATTCTTGTCCCCCAATTCACTGCGGACAATATCCACACATGTGTTCCTACTCTTTACACATAAGATAACTATCCATGTCATTCCCCTTTCTCTGGTCCCACTAGCCATGTCGGGGTTTTCCTTGTTGCGAATCTGGCAGTCTTTACCCTAATTGCCACCCTTGTTGTCCCTTTGGCTCCGCTGGCCCTGTGGGACTCATTGTCGACCTTGATGGCCCTAACTGAATCCATCGTCACCTGGTAGGAATTTTATTGATCTCAATTATTAAAATAGGTCCTCCGTTGGGTATACCCTCATATGGTTCCTCACTAGCACTGTTAAATCCAATCTTACCCTTTGGTTAGATTCTCCAACTCTCTTGGCTCCCTTCTCACGAAAGCGTTGATATCAGTAACCATGGTGACTCCTACTGTGATCACCATTCTCAGAATATTCCATGTCTTCTGATGATACTCTCCCCCTACAGTTCTTCCAATGGCCCTTGTTGGTCGTCCAAAATTATTCGGTGTGTGAAGCCCAACCAAACTCCTATATGAATCAAATCAACTATACTTAATAGCAAGAGAATGTAAGTCGCATATGTAGAGAAATACAGAAATCCTATGATAAGTCTATATATCAAAGAACGCTACGCTGAAACATAATAAGCCGCACAAATCCTAAGGACTCTAGAACTTGATGCTCTGATACCATATGTGACACCCCACCTACTTAAATACCGAGTGGCCAGCTCGTGATCAAAATAAAATGTTGGTCTCATATGGCTCATTCTTAGCGTCACTGTCGAAAACTTTTCAAAGTTACTATCCACCTAGTAATTTAAATAGCCTAGTGCCAAATTTTATCTTTCAGTAATTAACAACATGCGAAAATAAACAATAATTAAACCATCAATGCATACTGATAACTAAAAACAGCACAGATGAATAATATAAATAAAGATGACCGAATTTACTATCGGTTCAAAAAGAAAATACAACAATAACTGAATATAACCTAGATACACAAGGTTAAATAACTAAACTGAAAATAAAATCCGAGGGCGACATGACCAAATGAATACTGAAGTAAAGTTCCTACACTAGGAAGAAATGAATAAACCGTCTATAGCAAAGTCCTATAATTTCCACATGAGCTGCAATTGTACATCCCAAGACTAAATCCTCAAGATGGGCATCCCTATGGCTGTACACCTAAAAGATTTTGGAAAAGATTTTGATACGGGTCAGATCCCAAGTAAAACATTTGAAAATATTTAGCTGGCAGTTAAATTAGTGTCGCACTTTCTTAAGTTACAGCTCACCCCTCATCTAATGTGCACACCTAACGCTTTCCTGATAACCTTGCTAGTTAAGCTACCCCACCTATCTAGCTGTATCACACCTCTTCCTATCGCAGTACTCTAACCTGAACATTCTTACTCTGATTATTAAGCTATCTACTTATAAACTTATTAATCGCTTCAATTACATTAATGCATATCATGTGCACACTAGTTATATAGGAACCCTCTTTTTAGTCATATAACTTTCACACTAGTTATATAAGAAATACATTCACACTCATATACTAATCCAGTATTTAATTATCTGCTCATATAACATACGTACTAGTATACTACAACATTCACACACATGGCAAGTATGAATCCACCCTCCTGAGTAAGGACTCATTGGATGTTTATCTAAAATGCTATCACCCCGGGCATACCTATCCACCTGAAAACACCGATATGGTTAGCTCCCTGAATCGGTGAAACAAAATAAATGTAGCGGTGGTGGCCATAGATCCCACCGAGAGTGACGATAAATCATACCCGAAGTGCCTCACCTCTAAAAAGAAAATCACAACATATAAATATTGGACGCCTATGACCTGGGGATTATACTCTCCCTGCATTCACTAGCCAGAGGATTCACCCACATCACACAACCTAGGGTGATAGCACTAGAGGCGTATGTATTACTATAAATATCATTCACACCGATATCTATAAATAACACAAATACACACACACACACACACACACACACACACACACACACACACACACACACTATCACACTATCGCATACATATATTTAATAAGGGTTCAGCTAATGTGTGCCTAACACCCGTAGCACTAGCCCAAGAATACCCAAGTTTATATCCCGACTTGTAATAAGTAATCATACATTAATAAATTTGTCAATTAAGTTATGCCACCCTACTACAATACCCCGACTCACTTATTCGGTCTGTATTTTCTTCTCTTGAATTTGTTATACAAAGTTTCACTATTGAGTTTAACGCATCTCATTAAATTTAATAAATTGATAGTTTAATTCATATATCTACAATACATTACACCAGTCACTCTGTGCCTAAACCCCTTTCAGTGTAGCCTAAAACATTTGAGTCTACATCTCTGAATCCCAGCTTAATTAATCTCGCCTTAATTAATTTATTAAAGTGTTGTGACCCAAACACATTTACGCGACCCGAAATTTTAAACCTCGAGAATTTCTCACTCCAAATTCCATAGAATAATTTCACACTTTTTATTTCCTTCCCAATTACGTATACATGTCCCTTAAGTTCTAAGTATAAGAGGGATAAAAAATTTACCAATGTTATCTTTTTCTCCCACAAAAGGAATTCTCTAAGAAGTTCCCCACGGTTATCTCTTTAACCCAAAAATGAATTCTTCTAAAAACTTTCACCACAGTTATCCCTTAGACCAAAAAGTAATTCTCAGGCTTAAAGAAGAAAAGGCGACTAAATTGGTAAGTATTTTTCACCCTTCGCTCAAACGACTCTCTGGATCGTTCGAATGACCGGGCACATAGCGCGAATGACTCCCCAAGTTGCTCGAACGACCTGTGGAGTTTCACCCCTTCGTTTTTCTGCTGTGGTATCCGTCATGAACGAATGCTTCGAGCTTCAGATACTGACCCAGAATTCTATTCTAATAGACCCAACAACATTTATTCTTACTCAAATTAACCCCCTTAAACATCTACTAAGGGATTAAGACCAAAACAAAGATAAAAGGAAACTGCCCAAGATTCAGCCTCGTCGATCGATCGATCGAGGAACACAACCTCCTCTTCCCCGCGATGTCAGTTCATCCATTAACGTACAACTCGACTTCTGGATTTTCTTCTTAACACTCAACCTAAATGATTTTCACATGAATCCACATCTGAGACAGATCCTAATCATCAATACAACCCATACACAAGCTGGATTCTCAACAAAAGGTATAAACTTCCAATGGGGGTTTTCCCGGTTTTAATGAAATTGCCTTCCTACAGTTTGATTTTTATCATCCAAATTGACCCACCTCATTTTATGAGTTCCTCACATAAATTAGATTTCTATAACCCTAAGTCATAATACAACCTCAATTGAACCTCTTAACCTACACAAATTGTTCCGATTCATATATCCCACTTTTCATATGATAACCCACCCAAAATCGAACTACAATTACACCCACCATGATATGAATCGAAATGCTGCAAATTAAGTGAAAGCAAGTTTAAGTACTTGCCTGAATAAATTCATAGAGTATGATTTCTTTGATGAAGATGATGAATTTGACTCCCTATTTTCTTATATGCAAGCCTAAGGTTTTCTCTTTAAGTTGAGTTTGCCCTAACCTCTCTAATTTGGGTTTTAATATTTTTCTTCTATAGTTGTGTCTACCCCAAACTCTTAAATTGAAATTTTCAAATGCTAATCCCAAAATTTGACTTATGGGCTAAATTAAAATGGCCTAAACACCCCCATGTGGGGCCGGTTATGCCAAAAAAATGCCCGAGACCTAATTAGTACCTCAGTTACTCTTTTTCAACTCTCTCGACCTATCCAGAATAAATCGTGCACTCAGAATTGCCAGCCGAGTTACTTAGATTAAATCTCCAATCTCAACCTCAAATTATGACACATGTAATTAAAAAACTAAAACCCAAATTAATTAAATCTTAATTCATTAAATTAAATAAATCTTCCAAATTAAACAATTTCTCCAAATCATTAATTTAAATTTCTCCAAATTAAATAAGTACGATTTCACCAAAATAATTAAATTCTAAATCCTAAAAAATACAGGGTGTTACACCCCTGTATATGATATAGAGCCTTTAGCCTCCATTCGTATAAGAGCGGCAACTCGTCGAGACGGCTCTGATGTCAATCTTCCTCGTTAACTTTTCTTTCAAGCATGATGCGTAGTGAAGGTATTTCTAGTTCAACGGGTATGACTGATTCCATGCCACATACCAAAGGGTAAGGGATAGACCAAGTTGATGCTCGGATTGAGGTACGATAGCCCCAAAGGGCATAAGGGATCTAATCGACCCAATCCCAACAACTCTCGATCATCTTGTTGATGATATCTTTGAGGTTTTTACTAGCGGCTTCAACTACAGCATTGATTTTTGATCGGTAGGGAGAAGATTTATGTCTCTGAATCCTATAATCATTGACTAATTATGTGAATTCTTCCTCGAAATGTAACCCGTTGTCTGATAATATCTCTTGTGGGACCCTATATCGATAGATATTGTTCTATCGGATGAATTAGGCTGCCTTTTTGGCATTTTGTACTGCGTATGTCTCGACTTCGACCCATTTGGTGAGGTAATTAATGGAAACCAGGATGGACTCGTGCCCATTGGAAGCTTTGGGTGTGACTTTCCCTATGATATCGATGCCCCATATGGAAAATGGATAAGAAGAAGTCATGTTTTATAATTATCGCGAAGGCAAGTGTTGGAGATTGGAAAACTATTGGCATTTAAGGAAGCATCGGGCATAGGTAGTGCAATCCTAAACCATGATAGTCCAATAGTAACCCTATCAAATAATCTTCTTGGTGACTATATGGGCATTCATGTGGGTTCCACATTCCCCATTGTAGACCTTCTACATCATCCCTTCATTGTCGTCCCCTGCGATGCAGTGTAAATGGGTTCCATCGAAGTTTCTCTTAAGTAGTGCTTTATCGCAGACAATATACTAGGTTGCCATTTTGTGGAGGGTACTCGATCTTTCTCATTGGCATCTTGGCGACACCTACCGTTCTTGAGGAGGCGTTAAATGTCGTAGTACCAAGATTCATTGATCGGGTGTCCTCTTCTATGACGAGCTCAATATGGTAGCATTGGGTCGATTTAGCTTATTTTTGGACTATGAAGGGGCCATCATTATTCCCTCGAACATATCGACCATGGAGGCCAAGGTATTAAGGGCATCAACAAAGTTGTTTCTTTCTGAAGGCTGGTTATGGAAGGTGATATCTAATAACTGGGAGGCCAACACTTCTAGGTAGGCATGGAAGGGTAAGAGCTTTTCGTCTTTGACTTTTCATATTTTAAGGACCTGGTTGATGATGAGGCAGAATCCCCGTAGACATTTACATAGTGGATACCTTTCTTGAGAGCGACTTTAGGGCCTACGGTGCATGCCTCATATTCGGCCGTGTTGTTGGTACATGAAAAATATATCTTGATGGCAATGGGAGTGTGAGAGTAGTTAGGGGAAATCAAGAGTATCCCAATGTCATATCCTTTTTTATTGGCAGCGTCATCAAAGAACATTTATCATCGGAGGCTCTCTTGAGAGGTACAAAGGATATCTTCATTCGAGAATTTGGAGATCCAAACGTTAGCCTCTTCCATAGGGTACGCAGTAAGGTAGTCAGAGATGGCTCTCCCTTTCGTGGCTTTCTGCGTGACATACATAATACCGAACTCATCTAGTAGCATCAAACATTGGGACATTTGTCTAGACAAGGAAGATTTTTCAAGTAGGTATTGAATAGGATCCATTAGAGACACAAGTCTGATAGGAAAGGCAAGCATGTGGTGACATAATTTTTGGGTAACCCAAATAAGGGAGACACATGATTTCTCTAAGGAAGTGTAGTTGACTTCCTACCCGGACAATTTATGACTAGAATAGTAGATAACCCTCTCTTTGTGTGATTCTTCAGGGTATTGGGATATCACAACCCCAGCTACGGTATTTGCTACAGTTAATTATAGGAGTAGAGTTAGACCATGTTGTGGTGGCATAAGTACCCGAGGTCAGGCATGGTGCTTCTTGATTCGACCAAAGGCTCCCTAACAAGCTTTGTTTTAGACTTTTATTGAATCCTTTCGAAAGAGTTTGAAAAATGGTTCACAAATAGAAGTCAACTGGTTGATGAACCGGTTGATATACTATAATTTTCCCAAGAATCTCTGGACTTCCTTCTCTATTCGAGGTAGTGGAATTTTGAGTATGTCTTTTAGTTTGGTAGGATATGCTTTAATCCCCTTATTGCTAACTATGAATCCCAAAAATTTTCCTTTGCTAGTGCCCAAAACACATTTATATGGGTTAAGTCACATCTGATATCTACAAAGTCATATGAAGAACTTTCGAAGAGCGGGAACCTGATTGTCCCGAGTTATAGACTTAATAATCATATCATCCACATAGATCTCGAGCTCTTTGTGCATCATATTATGCAATATGGTTGTGGAGGCCCTTTGGTAGGTAGCCCCTGTGTTTTTTTGGAACAAAAGTCATAACTGTGTAATAGAAGGTTCCCCATGGGGTGATGAATGCAATTTGTTCTTGATGATCAGGATGCATCTTGATCTGATTATATCCGATAAACCTATCAATGAATGACTTGAGAGAGTGACTGGCCGTGTTGTCTATAATCGTGTCGAAAATGGGCAGCGGGTAATCGTCTTTCGGAGAGGCTTTGTTTAAATCTCAACAATTAATGCACATGCGGACCATTCCTTCTGATTTTCGCATGGGTACAATGTTGGCTAACTATATTGGATATTCGATCACCTGAATGAAGACTAAATTCAACTATTTAACTGCCTCTTCTTTACCTTGAGTGACCATTCGATGCAGAGCTTTCACAGTTTTTATTTAACCAACTTACATTTTGAGAGAGTTTTAATCTCGTGTTGAGCTATTTTGGGATCGATGTCGGGCATCTTATCATAAAACCATACGAATACATCCACAAATTCCTTCAGCAGTTCTTTAAATTATGTGCATTCATGCTCGTTAAGGGTGGACCCTATCCTAATCTCCCGCATTTAGCCACTAGAACCGAGATCGATAACAACAGTTTCATCTTCATTAATTTGAACGCGGTTATGTTGTTTGTTATTAAACTTTTTAAGATCAGTTAAGAATTACTCATTTGTAAAATGATCATCATCAAGAGTTTGATTACAATCAAGACAAACAATGTAAGGCACAACAAGATACTCAAAATCATTGTTCATTTCATTTTTGGGAAAAATAGCATTGAGAACCTCATCGAAGGAGGTCTCGATTACATTATGATCAGAATAAGGAAGAACAACAAAAGAAGAAAAAATAGGATAAACATTTGGGTTGGGTTGCATTTCAACAGGTGGAATTGGAATAGCATTCTAGTTGAGGAGGGGTACATAAGCAGTCTTGATTAGGATGGACAGATTCGATGATGTAGCACTTGAGTGGATCATGCAGAGTGTCAGCCCCAGTGTCTACCGATTGAATGAGTCCTCGAGGTCACTTCCTTTGGAAATATCGATATCAGCTATGGCATTCTCAACGAGCGATTGCACATGATACTGAAAGTCTTTAGCCCAGGATTAACTATCTTGGAAGAAGATCTCCATTCTTGGCTTCATCTTCTTGTCCACATGATCGTACTACGGTTCAGTAAATCCATGAAAGGGAATATCTTCACCCTCTTTGACGAATCTCCCATTCAAGGAATCTCCTGAAATTTTTGTGTATTGGGGTTCCTCACATAGCACCCCCTCGCTAGCTTGGGTCCACCAGCTTGGAACCCCGTCGCGAGTTGGGGTATCTTGCTCAATATTTTTTACTTCTGTTTTGGACCCTCTCATTTCTAAACTTATTTATTATGAGAGGTTAAGTGGGTGCCCCTCTATAATAGAAACTCAATTTACTTTATTGTGCGATAACGAGATCGTTATAAACATAACTAAAAATCATGTTCAACATTCTCGAACCAAATATATAAAAATATATCATCATTTTATTAGGTACTTAGTAGAATCCAAAAAACTTTTAATTGAGTATGTTAGCACTGAAAAAACACTTGACGACTTTTTAACTTAGCCTCTAGATAATATTCATTTTGAAAGTATAAGAAGAGCAATAGGGATTTTTATTCTTGTTTTATTAATCTTTTATACATGAACCTATATATTTGTCTTCATCATGTTAATGAATTTCTATATGACTTTATGTGGTACGTATGTTAGTGAACGATAAAAAGCACCTCTCATAACTTGCTAATGTAGCTTAAACACTTGTTTAGACATGTTTTCCATGTTTATTCCTTTACACCCTTGTCTATTTGAGCCAAAGAGGATGAAACTCTGCTCTTAGATTAAGACTTTAGTTGGGTATTTTTAGTCTTGATTGTTGAAATATTACGAGTAGGATGTTTGTGATGGGTTTTCTAGTAATAATGATGAAATTGTTAGTTTTGTAAATAAAATAAAGAGTGGATAATTATTTCATGTCTTTGAAATAATGAAAGTTGATGTTCATGAAAATGGTGTAATTTTAAGTAATTTTGATGAAAAATATTTTATGGAATAAAATGTTGGCAAATAATGTGATTTAGTTGGAAAATGATATTTTGTTGAAAATAAAGAATAAGTAAATATCCAGATTTTAAAATATTGAAAGATGATATATTTTGTAAAAATGGGCATTTTTAGAAATATTGGTGTTAAACATTTTATGGAATAAAATGTTTGGAAATAAACATTTCTTTGGCAAATAATTTGTGAGAAAATATGTTTAAACCAGGTAGCAGGATTTTTGGGTTTAAAATCCATCTCCTCTTGCATATAAACCCGTAGTATTTTGACATAGAATGTATAAACAAGTTTAAAAAGGATTTTGTTGGGTTTAAACAAGAAATAATCAAAGTTTGAATTTTAGTCTTCAAGTATGTGTAATTGGGACTAAAAGACACATTGGGTATGAAGTTAAAAAACTACATGTTAAATAAAAGAAATGAAAAATTTCTTATAAAAGTAGTCTTAAGTATAAATATATTTTTTGAACAAATAAGTAAAGAAATGCGAATGTTGGTAAAAAGTACCAATTAAATGTTAATGGACAAACATGGAACGGTTAGTGAGTGTAACTTACTAATGTTGTGAAATATTAACACTTGTAATGGTTAGTGAGTGTAACTTAATAATCTCCCTATGACATATTACAAACACAATTTTGTTCAAAAAATTAAGTCAAAACAATACATGGACTCAATTGGAAATTTATGTCCTTACAGATATTATTGCTCTCTATTTTAGTGAAGAAGGATACCAAGCTTCCAATAGTATTGCAAGACTTGGTTGAGGCTTAATATGTCCCCAACCCTCCTAAATTTGAAGATTTATTTTCTTTTTCCAAATTCATAAGTGTTGGATACCATACTCCTCCTGCTGGATCCCCTAGTAGAGGCAATAGTCCCCTTCGAAGACGAAGTGTTGTTTGCAACGAACCCAAACGTTGAGGTCGCCCATGATGTTGAGGCCAAAGTTGAGACATGTAATAACTTTTACCATACATGATCTTCCTTAATCTACCTTTACTACTTGGCTAACTTCTTATTTATTTGTTCAGCTCATTCTCTTACCACTTCAGAACAACCATATGAATCTTTATTTGAAATGGCTCCCAAACAGCTTGATTGGAATCATATGGAATAGACTCATCATAGGAAGATTGAGATTGAGCAAAAAAAGGTTGACGGGGAAGACAGATCAGAAAAGAAAGTGGATACCTTAAAAGAGCATATGCTAAGGACCGCAAGTAGGATGAAATTACTACACGACGAGCTATTGAGGCCAAGACTGCTGTAAGGGCTAAAGCGTAGGGGTAATCCCCCATATCCTCCATTATTTTTATAGTGGGGGACAAGATTCCCCTTAAAATCCCAATGTCTCAAGGTGTTTCCAAGGTTCTAAGAGTTGGAAGGGGGACTAGCTCGTCAGCTCTTTCGTGCCCAAGGGTCGGCCTCTCGCTATGGAGAGGTTAAAGACTTCAAATTCTATCCCAACCATATAATGGCATTTGAAGATCTTCAAAATGACCCACACTCAATCTACGAGCACATGAATAATGCCACTGATCTATATGGGTACTATGGGCAAAACAAAGCCTTTGAATTTCTAAAGGCTTATAAATCAGATGCTCTGTGAAAGTTGGCCCAACATCATTTTGCTATGGTAATTTTTTTGAACTTATGTTCATCTTGTATGTTCCATGTTTTATTTCTTTTCTTGACTTCATTCTTTGTCGATAGAGCTCGATGGCAGCCATAATTTTGAGGGAGAAGGCGGTGACTAATTATATGGCATATGAAGAGAAAAAGAACACTATTGAGGCATTGACTAAGGAGAACACTGGTCTTAAAGATAGACTATGAGAGACAAAAGATTACCCTAAGAATACTTGTACTGAGCTATAACAGAAGGATGAGGAGGTCATCTTTAAGATGAAGTCACTCATCCAAGTCGAGGATGAGGTTCGCAAGTTGAAGGACCAAGTGAACACAGATGCTGTTAAGTTCAAGATCTTGGAGGAGGCCTTAAAAAGGACTAATAATAACCTGGAAGTATCTAACCAAGATTTAGACATGGCCAATCAGAATATCGTGCAGGCTGAAGAGGCTTTGGTCAAAGCTGAAGAGGTATTAGTGGAGAAGTATAGGTAATCAGGTGATTATAGCATTGAGAGCATATTCTTCTTCCTTGATGTCCATGAAGAACTGAAGTGTTATATACATATAGTCCCAAAGAATTAATAAATATGTTCGACTTCACTCCAAAATGAGGTTGGCTCAGTGATAATCTTCTCAGACAACATACTTAACAGTTGTCTGGTCGGGTGGGAGATCTATATATCATATTATTGAGCCTGGCCAAAGGGAAAGAAGAGATGTAGGAAAGTGTCAAGAAGTCAACACACACCCTTCAAACGAGATTTGTGCAGCCCAATCCTAATGATACAACCCCTGGACTAGAGGTATAGAGGAACGATAGGGAAGAATCCCCCTAGATCCTCACAAGGAGTGGAATTAAGAGTACCGCAAGTAAGGAATAGAGAATCCCAAGAGGTTATACTTGGGATCCTATGGAAACACCATCTCCTCCCTACGGATCGGGTCGTAGAGGGATAGGTCCTATCACCCTGGAGCCACCTCCTCCATCCAATCACATAACCATTTTGATGATCATTCATACTCGGAGGAGCACCCTAGTATGCTTGAAATTTTGAGCAATGAATTAGCATTTGATCAACTAGGCCCACATTACAATCACTGGCAAGGAACGACGACCTCGCGCGACTAATCCTAGAGGAACGAATCAGGAAGATTCGTCACTAAAGTATTTCATCGCTCTTCTAGAGCATCAGCTGAAGCTGAGAAGACTTCTAAGGAAGAGAGCTCAGTGAAAAGTTGAGGATGAGTAGAAAAACCAATTGAAGGCAATACCCAAGGTGATATCCAATCATAGAAAGGATCCATCTAATGCGTGGAGGACCTCCTTGGAAAGATGGCCAAGTCAAAGAATACCATATAGAGGGATTTCAATAAAGGGTCCCCCTTCGTCTCTTCTATCGTGGCGTATCCCACTCTAGAGAAATTTAAGCCACCGATTATCATGCGAAAGTATGATGGGAAGACGGATCCTATTTTGCATATAAAACAGTACCAAGATTCTATAGACATTTATTCCATCCCGAATGAAATGAGGTACAGAGCATTCTCCAGCACTATAACTAGCTTTGCCCAAACCCGGTACAATAGTCTGCCCAGGGGGCAAATAAAAAATTTTCAATAACTGGACGACCAGTTTATTAAAATTTTTGTTGCCTATTTGCTCGACGTTCGGTAGAGGGAAGATGAGAGCACTCGTGATTAAATCACTCGATTTAACACTGAGAAGTTAGAAATGGTGGATTACAATGAGCCAATTGATATAACGTCTCTCATGAGCGGATTACGATTGGGAAAGCTATTTTGGGAGTTAGCTAAGGAGCCACCCAAGACTATGACTGAACTTCTGGTTAAAGAAAGAAAGATAATGAATGCAGAAGAGGCAATGGTGGCCAAAGAATCTGACATCCCTAAGCCACCGACTGGCTAAACCGCCAGTAAATAAGAGCATAAGGATAGAAAGGCTGATAAACCAAGAAAGTGCAATGGGTACACGCCTCCTACATTTGGCGTCCACCACATCCTGGAGGAAATCTGGGAAAGCAAACACCTCTGATGGCCAAGAAAATTAAAGATGCCGACAAATAGGAGGGATAGAATCAAGTACTGCTAATTCCACAAGGACCACGGTTATAGCACAGACAATTGTATAGCTTTGAAGAATGAGTTCAAGGGCTTAATCAGGAGGGGAAAGTTGTCCAAGTATGGAGATGGAAATGGCCGATCAAATCCTAAAGAGAGTAAAGCCAAGAGACGATCTGAATTGCCTTGACGAAGGCTGAATGACAAGAAGAGGGAGAGGGATGAAGACTCGGATAACGACTCGTATCTCCCTAAAAAACCCAAAGAACACATGCACGACGTCGACATGCTATCTTTTTATTGTCATTTCATCACGGGAGGGAGAGATAGTAAGGGAAAAGACCCTGCAGAAATGACAGCCTACTTGAATGAGGTCTAATCTTGCGTGCATACACAAGTTAACCTGATAGCCAGTTCAGACAAATGACCCCATAAAGTGAACAAAGATTAATCGATCGTCGGATTTTCAAAAGACAATTTATTTGGGGTATTGTACCCCCACAATAATCCTCTGGTCGTCACCATGGCCATCCAAGAAGTTCGGGTAGCCAGGATACTGGTGGATAATGACAGCTACGCAAAGTGATGCTTCATAGCTGTTACAAGAAACTGAAGCTTCAAAATATCAAGCTAACACCCTATCACCGACCTTTGATTAGTTTTTAGGTGAAAAGGTGTACCCACTAGGTATGGTGGAACTGAAATTCATAGTGGGAACTTGGCCAATCAGTCAAACAAAGAAAATACATTTCTTCGTCCTTGATAAGAATGTACTTTCCGCCTACAACGTGATATTTGGCAGGATCAGCCTGATGAAGTTTGAAGTCGACTCGTCTATAGTGCACTAATGTTTGAAGTTACCAACCCACTTAGGGGTAGGATTCGTCAAAGATAATTAAAAAATAGCGCGTGAGTGCTACTTCATCTCAATAAATAAGGAAAAATATAAGAAGTTAACAACCACCTATCACATCAAAACTATTGATCCTCGAGACGAAGCAAAACTAGTCAAGGAGTAGCCTGGTTAGGAGAATGAAGCAGGTCCACTTGACGCTGACCACTCAGAACGAATGGTTCAAATTGGGTCATCATTAGACACGTGTTTAAGCAAGAACTCATAGAATTTCTGCAGCAATGTAAGAGTGTATTTGCGTGGCTCCATGAGGACATGCTCGACATAGATCCTGACTTCATATGGCATGATTTAAATGTGATGGAAGGTGCCAAGTCGGTCAAATAGAAATAGAGGTTTTTTTATGCCGACAAGAACCTTGCCATTCAGGAAGAGGTCCATAAATTTTAGAAAGCTAACTTCATTTACGATGTCAAATAATCAGATTGGTTGGCTAACGTGGTCATGGTGCGTATGAAGAATGACAGATGGAGGATATGCGTCGATTTTATCTGTATAAATAAGGCATGACCAAAAGATTATTTCCCTCTCCTATGGATTAACTAGTTGGTCGACGTCACTGTGGACCACGAGTTCCTCACCTTCATGGATGCCTACTCTGGTTATAGCTAGATCAAGACGAAGCCTTCCGATAGAGAAAAGACGTCGTTTATAACCCATAAATGTACTTACTATTATAATGTTATGCCATTTGGTCTTAAAAATGCAGGAGTCACCTACGAGAGACTAGTAAACAAAGTCTTTGAAGACCAAATTGGGGTCAACATGGAGGTTTAAGTGGACGGCATGCTCACTAAGAGCAAGGAATTCGTCGACCATATTAAAGACCTAGGGCATACCTTTAGAAAGTTGGAAAAGTACCAAACGAAGTTGAACCCGCCAAATGCATTTTTGGGGTAAGGGAAGGCATATCCATTGGTTTTACCGTCAATCAGCGGGGTATTGAGGCTAACCCAAACGAGATTCAGGCTCTACTCAACATGAAATCTCCCACAACAAAGAAGGATGTGCAAAGGCTAATAGGGCGAGTGGTTGCACTTAATAAATTGGTTTCTAGAGCTACCGATAAGTGTTTGTCTTTCTTTAAGATGTTAAGGAAGTCGTTCGAGTAGAATGAAGAATGTAAAAAATGCCTTTATATAAATGAAGCGTTATATGGGTTCCCCACATCTCCTATCACGCCCAGTTATTGGAGAAAAACTCTACCTATACCTTATAGTGTCCGAATCAGCTGTTAGTTCGGCACTAGTGAGGTAGGAGGAAGGAGTTCAAAAACCAGTTTACAGGAGGGACTAAGAGAAGATGTGAAGAGGGTATCAGGGATCTAAAGTATGATACCCGTGAATGGAGAAATTGGCATTGGCACTAAGAGAATCTTCAAGAAGAATGAAGTCATATTTCCAGACCCACACTGTTGTGATCTTCACAGATCTTAAGGCAAGTCCTGCATAAGCAAGAGAAATCTAGTCAGCTCATGGTTTGGGCGATTGAGCTAGGTGAATACGATATATAGTATGAACCCAGGACCTCCATAAAAGGGCAAGCGTTTGTAGATTTCATTAGTAAGTTCACTTATAAGGATAAATCATCTGAACAGACTCCCCCGCGAGAGAGTTCGAGTCTTAACAATGAACAGTCTCCCCCGGAGGAAACCATATATCCTAGTAGCACCGAGCAGAATCCAAAGGCATATATCTCCCTCAAAGAGGCTAAGGGAAGCTATGACGAGTCCCATAATAAGTTTTTAAAGTTCGACGGAATGAAAGAAGTAGACTTTGAACAAGTTAGTGCTATTTGGAAGTTATATGTTGATGGATCATCTTGTTCAGCAAGAAGTGGGGAGGGAATTATCATCACCACGCCAGATTGAATAGATGTGAAATATGCTCTACGTTTTCAATTTGAAGCCTCTAATAACAAAGCTCAATATGAAGATGGGATAAGTTTATCTTAGCGACTCCCAGCTAGTTGTCAACCAAATATTAGGTTCTATGAAGCTAGCGAGGATTCTATGGCAAAATATTTGGCCATTGTGCGACAAATATTGGAAAGGTTCGTAGAGGCAAAAATAGTAATGATTCCCATATTGGAAAATATTCGAGCAGATGCCCTGGCTAGGCTAGCCTTGACAAATAGAATGTCTTCATGAAGGACGATACCAATCGAAGTATTGGCGCATAGGAGCACTGAGGAGGATAGTTTGAGAATAATAGAAGTGAATTTAGGACCAGCATGGATGGACCCATATGAGCATACATTGAAGATGGTGAACTCCCTGCTGATCTGAATAAAGCTAGAAAGTTGCACTATAAGGCATCGCAATATGTGATGGGAGCAGGAGTACTATACATAAGAGGGTACACTAACTCACTATTGATAGGTGTTCACCCAACGGAAGTCAACAAGCTTATTAAAGATGTGCATGAAGGATGTTATGGAGCCCATTCTGCCAAAACTTCATTGGTCAAGCGTATAACGACTCAAGGGTATTATTGGCTGACCATGAAGGCCGACTGCATGAATTATGCGAAGAAATGTGACAAATGCCAGTAGTTTGCAAAGATGAACTGTCCCCTAGAGCCCTATTGACTCTGATCGTATCACCATGGCCATTCGAGATGTGGGGAAATGATTTGGTCATTCCATTACCGAGGACGAAAGGGCGATACACATACCTAGTGGCAGTAGTGGACTACTTTACGAAGTGGGTGGAGGCCGAGTCTGTGGAAGAAATGACTTATGAAAGGGTCTTCCAATTTATTTGGAATATGATCATATGCCACTATAGCATGCCCTTCGCATTCATCACAGACCACGATACGCAATTTGATAACCAGGATTTTGAAGACTATTGCATTAGGTCGAACATCCAAAAACTGCACTCTGCACTGAGGCATCCACAATGCAATGGTCAAACTGAGGTCACCAATAGGACACTCTTAGACGAAATCAAGAAGATATTATATGATGTAAAAGGGAATTGGATCAATGAACTCTATAGCATGCTCTGGGCGTACATGACTACTCCACGAACAACTATCAGAGAAACTCTGTATATGCTCACCTTTAGCACTAAGTGGTCGTCCCTACTAAAATCGGACTCCCAAGCCACAGAGTCCTTAATTTTGATTCCCTGAGAAGTGATCTGGCAAGGAGATTAGATCTTGATCTATTGGAAGAGGTTAGGGAGAATACATCGCTACGGGTGGTTGCCTACCTGCAAAGGGTCACACGTGTGATAATCCATTGAAATTTGTATCCTCGTCAGTTTCTTTAATGTTTGAACAACACTGATTAAACGTTTTATACCAGATTCATAAAACAACACTGAAACGTTTTATACCATCAACATTGATTAAACGTTTAAATAAGAATTTTAAGTAACACTGAAACATTTTACACCAGAATCGTAAGCAATAGCTATAAGAGTGTTTAGTCATAAGCAACACTGATTAAACGTTTGTGTGTTTAATCGACCAACAATAAGCAAACAGCAAACAATAGATATAACAGGGTTTAATCAACCAACGCATGGAGCAAACAACAAATAAAAACTCATGGAGAAAACAACAAATAAAAAATGCATGGAGCAAACAGCAATCAATGATCTTACCATGAGTTTTTGTGGAGCTGTTAATGGGAAAAAGAAGAGGAGAGGAGAGGGTTTTTGCGCCGCTTAGGGTTGGAGAGAGAGAGAGAGAGATTTTTGTGGTATGGAAAAAAGAAGTGGGGGGGGGGGGTTACTTTTGTTCTTTATGCGTGCCTTTTTAGTTTGTGTGGGTGTGTACCGTGCGAGTCAAAAATAGATATAGGAGGATTTAATTTAAATTTAATATATTTTATTTAGTTAGGGTGTTTATATTATATAAAAAATAATATTAATTAATAAATATGTATTTATGTTACGGATACGGATATCTGATGAAATGGATATTCGCTAATACGAATAGTCCACCTCGGATACGGATTATCCTCCACGGATACTATCACTATCTGTATCCGTATCCATTTTTTTCAGATAATAAAAATGGTTATCCATATCCTCTCTTTCAGATACTTATTCGGATAAATATTCGCTAAATTCAGATACGAATAGCGGGCGGATTCAGATTTTTGAATATCCATTTTTGCCCCTAATCCAGAAGAACAACAAGATTAAGACCAACTGGCACGGACCTTAAATCCAGAAGAACAACAAGCTCAAGACCAACTGGCACGGGCCTTACCGGGTAACCATCATCGAAACTTATCGCATTAAAACTTTAGAGGACGAACAGTTTAAGAGCCCCTGGAATTCGAAACATTATCAGTAATTTTTTTAGTCATTTTTTTTATATAGTTTGCATTATCACAATTAATAAAACTATGTTTTCATCCCTCATTTTATTGTTTTCTTTCTGGTATAAGATATAGAGAGATATATTCAAACATATCTAAACTTCATTGTTCCCCCAAAAATGATAGACTCCGAATAAAAATACTTATTCCTTATCTAGACAATTCTCATAAGTTTAAAAACAAGGAGCTCGAATAAACCCTTGTGCGACCTCGCAGTTCGCGAACTAGGTGGTCGGCCAAAACACTGCACAACCTTATAGGTCGTGAACAGTTAACTTGTACAAACTTGTTGTCACAAGTTTACCAAACCTTGTACGACCTCACAGATTATGAACAAGGTAGTCGGTCAAACGATTGTACAATCTTACACATCGCAAACAGTTGAACTTGTACAAATATTTTCTCACAAGTTTACCAAAGCCTTGTACGACTTCGCAGGTCGCGAACGAGGTGGTCGCCCAAAAGACTATATGACCTCATAGGTCGCAAACAGTTCAACTTGTACAAACTTATATCATAGGTTTGCGAACAAGGTGATTGGCCTAAACACTCTGTATGACCTCTTGGGTTGGGAACAGAACGGAATCGAATATTGTTTAAAGGGATAAAAGTTCCATCATTTTTAAAAAGCATCTAGCAAAAAGATATATGCAAGAATATTGATAAGCCACGTTTAAATAAAGAGATATTGATGCAGCTAATAAAAACAATTCCATACACGTTGTACTAAAAATTTAAAACCATGACTCAGCAAACGCAAGATAATATAAGAAAAAGATCTATAAAAATTCCATCAAACGTGGTCGGGCACAAGACCATCAGCTGGAGGTTCACCACATTCCTCATCAACAAAGTTCGCAGTATGTTCATCGTCTCCTTTCCATTCATTCACCATCTCGGCGATATCAGGATGATGGGTTGCCACCCTCTTCTTCAACTCCTCGTACACATCCAGAAAATAACCAAAGCACTCCGTGTTCAACTCATCCGAGGACTTATAGGCCTCGACAACTATTGCTCCAACAGAATTGAGGGCATCATGAGAAACATGTAACTCCGTAACAAAGGAAGTCTTTTCTTTCTCAAACTTCTCTCGCTCAGCAGCAAGAGCTTCATTCAAACTCTGAATTTAGCATCATCAATGTCGAACTTTTCCTCAAGGGCAGTATTTTTACTTTCCACCTTGCTTAAATCCTCACTCATTGCCACTAACAACTCATCTCTCTCCTTTAACTCAGCAGATATCTTATCTTGCCCATCTTTTAATGTATTTTTCCCCTCGACTATCTCATTATAGGCCATGTGATTCACCAAGGACTTCTCTCAAAGAACGGTGCATGCATGTATGCCTGGAGAACAAATGGAGGAACATAATTAAGACATGATGATCAATACTAAGTCATAATAAACAACTCAAGAAAGATTTATAACACTGATAATCTGTTTTACACTAAAGTCCACAAGGAATTTGGGTCATAACATCTCAGGAACTCGAAATCCTTCACATGACCGTGATAACTAAGAAGATTAATGAAATTCTTAGCGTGGTAGAATATGGAGTCCTGGTCGACCTTCAGATCTTCATAAATGAACTTATATTCAGGATCGAACTCAAACTCAGGAACTTTACCATATCGAGAAGTGTGACCAGGCTCAGAAGTACAATCAAGTATCCTCAAAAACTTACGCAGAGACTGTGTATCTTCGTCGTCATCCTGAGATCTATTACCTCCAGCTGAAGGATGCATAGGATCTTTGCCCTTCGCTTTAGTAGTAACTTTAGCCTCCTATTGGTGAGTAGCTTATCCAATTGTCTTAAAAGTTGTAGGCTACTCGGCACCAGTGTGCTTTTGTCCAGCACCAACTCTTTTTTGCCTAACCAAAGCCAGGGATTTTGATCGATGGGACGAGGAGCCATTCTTAATGTCTCTTCTGATAGATGCTCCCCTACATTTGGAAAAATGACAAGCGGATGCATCAGCATACAGACTCAAACCATTTGAGGATAAAGAATGGGGTGCCAGTATAACGTGCCTGCTTCAAAGCTTCCTTCCTTACTTGTAGGATGCTCACCTGCGTCAAGATGGGTATCTTGTGCCACACAAACTTCTAAGGGCACCTCAAACTCTAACTTGGAACTACCATCGGGGGGATTATGGTAACCAGCAGTAATAAATTTCTCAACAGAAAATAATCTTCAAACTTTGGAGGCTTCTTTTTGCAATATGTCGCAACAAGGTCAACCAAAGACATGGCAAGCCCGGGGTATCATTTCACTAAAATGAGCAAACATAATGGAAAAATAAGAACAATAAGACGACTAAAAATGGAGCTATCAAATGGCAGGAAATTTTTTTACCTATGTTGTTGGGTCCATTCCACTCCTTGGGGACCCTACATGATCTATCCACATCATGGGACCTAAATTCCCAATCTCCTTTAATGAACACATTATGGCCCTTCCAACTATGATTGATAGCCTGGACTAAGGTAACCATCCTATATTCAGGCTTCCGAGGGAAAATAATAATACCCAGGGGCTTTGGCATTGTCTTTTAAACTATGAAGATATTTGAAGATGTCCTCCGTTAAATCAAAGCATGTTGTGAGTTTACAGAACATCATGGCCCCTGGTACATTCCTATAGGTGTTAGGGGGGCAGTTGGTTAAAAGTCACATCATAACCCATTATAATGGAATGAATGGTAGGATCAAGAGGCAGCCTCAACCCCACTTAGAGAGCCCACAAGGGGAATGAATCTCCTCGGTATCCTTCACAGAATAACACATCTCTAAGATACTAGGCAGTCTAGTTTGGATGGATATAGGAAGGGAAAATTTTCTCTCATCACATCAAGATCCTCCTTAATAATAGTGCACTGATACCATCAAGCATCAATATCTGAGATTATAAGTGTTAGAGTACCCGATAGGACCCTCTTCCTCTTCATCCATAGCCTCATCTTAGGAACCATTAACAAAGGAAGCAGATGAATGGGAACCATTTTTAGGCCTAATGTACTTAGCCCTATCATTAGAGGCCTCCTAAAAAAGGGAATCATGATTAATGGGGCCCATGGATACGGTATTCACATAATCACCCTTAATGGAAGGGGTATAACAGGGACAGTAGAAGAAGTATCTAAAATAGGGGAAGGAATGTAAGGAGCCCTAAGATCAATAAATGAGCCATAACTAGAGGTAGCCCTAGGTGTGTAACAAGGGTGACCAGGATCTTCCTCTGATGTAAAAATATGTAAAGGGAAGGCAGACCTCCTCTCGGTAATTCCAGGGCGTTCCGAATCAAGTTCGCGAATAAAGTTATAAATTCTTTAGATGTGTGGGGGAAAACTCATAAGAACTTTATCGCTATATGATAAACCTAGGCTAACCAACTTAATGGCCCGTCTAACACCACAATATCCAAACAACAGCAAAATACCATCCAATGAATGGAAGAACGGAGAAACTGCGTACCTGTTAAAATTAATTAATGGCAAGATAAGCTATGAAATATAGGGAAGAAACCATATAAATACTTTAGGCTATAAAAGGACTGATCCACCAAAAAAACCTGACGTAACGATTGAATATCTCTCTATATTTAGATCTGTGTAAGTATTAAAGTGGCGATAAATGGGATATGTGGTGTGAATTTATACTTTTTCAAAAAGGGAGTGAAAAGACGCAGCATACTAAATGTCAGCAAATCTGCAAAAATAGAACGGCGGTAAAGAGTACCAGTACGCATGTCTTGTCACCATCATTACAAATAAGATGCTTTAGCTACTAGACAAGTGTCCTTAAAATTTTTTAAAACCCTAAAGGAAATGTGTTCGACCTACGCCGACCCAAAGCGAGACGACCACAAACTCCTTAATGTGAGAAGCATGTAACACCTCATCCAATCACCCTGCATCAAATTGCAGAGTCTGCATAAGAGGTCTTGGGGGCTTTCTGTTTTACCCATATAGTCCCAAAAAAATAATAATTGTGTTCGTCTTCACTCCAAAATGAGGTCGACTCAGTGATAATCTACTCGAACAACATACTTGACAGTTGTCCCATCTGTGTAAATAGAGTTTGACACACCATATACTCTTATGGACACCTACGGACTGGACATCCCTCATTAATCACATGCGAATATGAGAAAGTGGTTGTTCTAAATTAATCACCCACACACCTATCCATAATGTTATCACATGATCCAAGGCACACTAGTTTGTTATTTTGATAAGCATGTATATTCAGGTGTAACTACCCAACTTATAATGGCAATCCACTTGTGCTCTTGATATTCCCCACAAATCACCTATAAATAGGGCACTAATCCACTGAATAAGGGGACTCTGGTTGGATTCCTCTCAATCATCGAGTAGTAATAGAAACCCTAATTATAACTTTGGCAATACTGTAATAAAATCGTAGCAACATTGCGGACGTAGGTTTCCTCAAGAGGCCGAACCACGTAAAACTCATTGTGTTTTCTCTATCTCTCATCCCCGTTCTCTATTATCATTATTTCTCTCTTTATTAATTTACTTATTATTTATTGTCTCCATTTCTGGACGTCAACATGAATAAGTGGGTTATGAAACATTTCCCTAACATAGTGGAGGAAGTCAACAAATGGGAGGATGGTGATGAAGAGGTCATAAACCTTGCCACTGAATAGTTGATAGTGGTGGAGGACTACACTGCTAAGCCTAATCCTGCTAGTGAAGTTGGACAGGTCCGTGATAATGAAACTGTTCTTCTCCCTGTTGAGGATGTTTTCATGATTGATGCCTTTGGTAATACTCTAACTCAAGGTGCTGGTGCTACAGAAACTAGCGACGTTCTGCTAACTTAATCCTCCTAGTGAAGCCCGTCTTACGTTTTTTTGATAATTATCTTCATACTTGTTTCCTTGGTTTGTAATAAACAAATTGATATTTGTGGTTTGTAATGAATTCGTGCTTTGATATGCATATGTTCATCATTTGAATGTCTTTCCAACATTTTTTGTTTGGCTAGATTTTTTACCACTTATGACCAGTGTTTTTTGAAAAGTATTTTTTGGCAAGTAAATGTGATTGTACCTCTTTAACCTAGGTAGTTTAGTCTTATGGACTTACTGTAGTGTTTCACTTATTCTCCATGTCAACTTACTAGCCATTCGGTATTTAAAATGGGTATGCTAGTAGTTTAGTCTTATGATCATTTGGTCGGCTATAGCCTACCTTCTCTGCATTGCTAAATACATGTTTTGGACTAACATGGGTTGTCTTGACTTAGGTTTTACCAATGATTCTGCCAACTTATTAGTCGTATGGATAGATCTTGTCATCTTGACCATGTGTCAGCATTGGTTACCCGGGTTAACTAAATATGTTAGGGTCTATCCCTACATTAGTCAATCATGGTTGGATCTTATTATTCATATGACCGTAATGGATTTTTCAAATTTCGTAAACTTCTTATTCGTGGCCGATCAAAAGACGGGGTCATACATGACGTTAAACTTCTTATTCGTGGATTATCCAAGACGAAGTCAGACATCAAGTTTGGTTTTGGTTGTGCATATTGAGATGTACTGCTAAGATGTCTTCAACCTAGGTTTTTTTCACATCTCCCACCCTAACAAAAAAATAGAAAAACTTGAAAGGTCAGCAGGCATGGGGGAATCAAAGATTTTTATTTATCACTGAATGGGATTATAAGGAATGGAAAAGCCTTTACAATTTATTACCACTACTAGTAGTTTTTTTAGGTGTTCAGCATTCCATGGATTCTTAAACTGCTCTCCCTCCAAGGTATTAATTCGGTATGTTTTTGGTACGGAGTGTGCCAGTTAGGCTCTAACTTATTCCCCTTATGGATGACCATTTTTAGCACGTAGTCTCTCTCTTTTAAAATGCTCAGTTTTACTCTTTCGTTATAAAATTGAGAAGTTCGTTGATGGTACACTGCCACTTGAAGTGATGCGTGTTATTTAACTTATACTACTAAGCCTAAATCCAATCTTTTCATCAGGTTGCTCTGTGGTGGGTCAAAATTGAGGGCTTGGTGACTAGGCAGACCAAAATCTGTTAGGACCACCGCCTCTATTCCAAAATTTAAGGGTGTGTTTGATTGGAAACATGGAAAATGTGTGGAAAATAGTTCATTTGGATGAGAAGTTGGAAAATGAGTTAAAAAACATGAGTTTTTGGTCTTACTTTTTCTATTTTCCATGGCAATCAATTCTTTGGTGAGTGGATAAGAAATATTTACCACTAAAAATGATGTTTGAGATGAAGTACTCGTTATGTGGATAAGTGTTGTTCTTCCGTGAAGTATTCACAATCAAGGTACTACAAAGTCAGAACATGAATCAAAACACCTATTTTCCATGAAAACATTTCTATGGCAATCAAACACACCCTAAATATAAAAAATCTCACCTATTGATATTCTCAGTTTTGTTCTATATGCCCATAGGATGCTTTGGAGCTCATTGATCTAATTCCCCTTTGCATCGTCAAACTTTTTCTTCATTCCATCTAGTAAGGTTTTTTTAGTCGCCTATGTTTATCCATTACATTGTGGATGACCCAGTGCCAAGTGCAGTTTCTGGATTCTGGAGCATATATAATAGTCTTAGAACTCTTGGTTATCAAATTGAATGATATGGTTAGTGATGAAGGCATATGGAATAATAAATAATGTTCTTCAATATGAATTGAAAAACCTTCTCGTATGGCATCTCTACTAGTAGCTCGGCCTCTACCCATTTAATGAAATAATCCACTGCCATGATTACGTACTCGAATCTATCTCTGGTCTTTTGAAGAGGGCCGACTAGATCTATCTCAAACATGGTGAAAGGCCAAGGGGACTTAATTGGCATAAGTTAGGCTGTTGGGCTTTTGTGTATTGTGTCATATTTTTTACCAGCGTAAGTGTGGCTCATGGAATTTTTTATATTATGTAATATTTTTACCCTTATTATGTTTCCTTGCATAATATGTGCAGTTTGCCTTCATGGTAGCCTAGTAGTAGCCTTGCTTAGCTACTCGCTTCACTAGTGATCTGCCTGTCGAATGTGCTCCACAAGATCCTTCATGAACTTCCTTCATCACGTCATTGACTTCTGCTGGATGAACACATCTGAGCATTGATTTGATGAACCCCCTTCTAAATAGGACTTATGGCACATATCTTGTTGTCTTGTACCAAAATCTCCTTGATTCTTTTGGATCTGTTGGGACCGCACCGATCTCCAAGTATGTTTGTATATGATCCATCCAATATGGCCCCAAATCCAGCACCATCATATTAATACTATCTTCATTGGTATTGCGATGAATGAGCATTTTTATAGGCACTGGTCTTCTTAGTTTTGTCCTCTTAGTTGATGACAGACGAGCGACTGCTCATGTGTTTTCAGCCCTTAGGATTTTGATCATCCTGACTGCTGAGAATCTTAATAGTAATTCTTTCACCTTGACTAGGTACTTCGCTATGGATTCCTTTTTCACCTCATAAATACCTAGAACTTAGTTTACCATGATTTAATAATCATTGTGTACCACTAACTATTCGTTGCCCAGAAATGATGCTAGATCGAATATTTATATGAGTGCCTCATACTCTGCCTCATTATTGGAAGCCTCAAAGTGAAACCTAAGGGCGTACTCCACGTCAGCATCATTTAGCATTGTAATTTTCAACCCTACTCCACTACCAATAGTGCAGGGTAAACCATCTATGAATAATTTCCAGGCAGGAGGTTCCTCTTTGAAGTTTCCCTCAACCAAGCTTCTGTATTTGAATAATATTTTCATTTGCTCTAGGTCGCAAGCAATTTCTTCTTGCTTGGTCGATGACTCCAGTATGTCAAGAATCTAATCGGCTAGTCTTACCAATGAGTTATCTCTCGCAAAGGTCTGCTCATCTAGTTGAACGGATGATCTCTCTTTCAGATAAGGCTGATCGATTTGCTTTGGGGATAATCTCTCTTTTGTAGAAGTCTTCTTTTCACTTTTTTTGCTAGGATCTCTCCCTTAAAAAAATTCTTGGAGGGCTTTTCTTTTTATATGAATTCTGTAATGAAATTGACCACTGCTTGGCCCTTTATTTTCGTTCTCAGTTTATAATGAATGTCATACTCTCTTAACTTTTTTGCCAAGGCCATCAATTTTCCTGATTTCTAGGGTTTAGAACGTACTGACGCATAGGCAAATCTGTATAGTCAATAATTGTGTGAGCCTGGAAATACGGCTTTATCCTTTTCGAGGATTCAATTAAGGCTAATGCTAGCTTCTCCAACCTAGGATACCAAATTTTTGCTCCATAGTATGCCTTGCTAGTGGAATATATAGGGCTTTATACCCCCTATTCATGTCGGACTATAGTCGAATTGACTGTATATTCAAACATGGATAAATACAATTAAATCTTTACACAAACTGGCCTCGAAAGCAATGGTGTAGACCCCAAATATCTCTTCAATTCTAGAAACTCAATCTCGCACTCATCGTTCCATTCGAAGGTATTTCGTAGAATCTTGAAGAATGGAAGGCATTTTTACATAACTCTTAAAATGTATCTATTCATTATGGCTACGCGCCCCATTAGCCTATGAACATACTTCTCATTTCTTGAAGGTTGCATATTAATTAGCGCCCGAATCTTGTCAGGATTAGCCTTAATGCCTCTTTGATTTATAATTAAGCACAAAAATATCCCTTCCTTTACCTCAAAGACTCACTTCGTCGGGTAGATCGTTATCTGGTGTTTCTTCAAGTCAAAAGTTTGCCTTAGGTCTCTGATGTGGTCGGCGGTCATTTTGCTCTTTGTTAGCATATCATCGACATGCATCTCCATATTTTTATCGATCTGATCGCCAGAAACATTATTCACCAGCCTATGATACATTTCTCTAGTGTTTTGAACCCAAAGGTCATAATATTATAATAGTAATTACCTCGACTGATGATGAATGAAATCTTATCCTAATCTTCTAGTTCCATCTTAATCTAGTTATACTCTGAATAAGCATCCATAAAGCTGGGCAGGTCATGCCCTGAAGTAGCCTAGATTAGCTGCTCAATCCTAGGTAAAGGGTAATTATCCATTGGGCATGATTTGTTCATGTCGATGAAGTCAATATACATGCACCACTTATGATTCTTATTCTTGGCCATGACCACATTTGAGAGCCATTCTGGGTACTTAATGTCCTTAATGAAGTTTTCCTTCGACAGCTTGTTAATCGCCTTTTGTATAGACATGTACTTTTCTAAACTAAAGACACGACATTTTCTCTTCCTAGTCTTGGCATCCTTTACTATGCTCAACTCGTGGAAAATAAACTCTGGATCAATCCCCGGCATATCCTCATGACTCCATGCAAAAATGTTCTTTCTTTGCCTAAAAATTTTTGCTAACTCCTTTTTTAGATCAAGATCTAGTGACGAATTGATTTAGGCCCTCCTCTCGAGGTGTTCATCGTCCAAGATAATTGGTTTGATCTCCTCTACGACCTGAACTTTGACTATATTTTCTTCATCTCAAGGGCCTAATGTATCGATCTGATAAGTTTTTATCAACTTCTTCTACTCTTTCTAACCTGCTGAGGTGTAGTATCACTCTATGGCTTCAGCTTGGTTTTCTTTTACTACGTCAACCCTATACTATGTGGGGAATTTCAAGCATTGGTTCACAGTGGAAGGGAAGGCCTCAAACTTTTTCAACTCGACTCTGTGGAATGTGACGTTGTACGCCAAATGATATTTTTTGTATCCAGGATGAAGAAATGGATCATTTATGTTCAACTTATGGGCCAAATACCAATCACAACTTGTAGCTCAATTATTCCCAAATGATACTCCTTGTCCCCAGAAAAATTGATCAGAGGCCTATGATAAGCCTTAAGTTTGCAATCCCTTAACCTCGGGCTTTCAAAACAACTATAAAGTAAGATATCTATTGAACTACCCTTATTGATCAGAATTTTCTCCACCGTATTCTCATATACCATCATCGTAATGACCAGAGGGTCTTCATGTGGGTAAAGCACACCAGATAAGTCATCTTTGGATAAGACAACTCTTAAGTCGTATTTATTCACCTTCCTAGGGTGAGTATCCACTTTGCCTATCAAGTTGATTTATTTGATGTGAGCACAAGACTTCACTTTATTAAGGTAGGCTTTCCTCTCAACGGGTCCATTGCCACCTCCATAGTCTCCTCATATAATAACGTTACACCCAAAAGAGATCCCGTTGACTCATGTATAGGATCTTTTATTCTTCTAGTAAGGTGTGGACCATCCTCTGAAGCATCATCTCTACCCTTTTTTATCAGCCTTCTAGCAATGGGATTCTAATCATATCCTGAGTTTTTGCTCATCCCTATGATCAACACGGCTTCCCTTGTCCATAAACTTTGATATTATTTCGCATGTAACCAAGTTTTCAATCTCGTTCTTCAAAACCAAGTAGTTATTTGTGTTGTGGCTTGATCTTTAAAAACTCGTAATACTTTCTTTTATCCCTTATGTTTGTTAGAGCCTTTAGCATTTCGGTCCATTTTAGGTCCTTGCTTCCACAAATCTCATCATAAATACGGTGCATGCCAATGATTAGGGGGATATACTATCATATCTCTTGGCTTATCATCATTCTTGTTTTTTGTCTCCTTTTCCTTAAAACTCTTACTAGTGTTGGTCTTGGAGTGGTTAACTCCTTGGCAGCCATGGCCTCCTCAGCATTTATAATATTACCTACCTTAGACAACATCTTAGTCATCGTTCTCGGTGGATCCTTAGCCAATGCCCAATACAACTTTCTCTGTAACAAGCCACTCATCAACATAGTTATTATGATCTTCTCATCATAATCGATCATCTCTAGCTTCTCACTCTTAAATGAATGATGAAGTCGCGGGTCATCTTGTTGACTTTCTTCCAGACACTTAATAGATAAGCCACCCTCTTACTAGGCTTATATCTAAAGTGTAAGTTATTGACAAGGAGATCGGTCAGTTCTTGAAAATTTGAGATTTATCCTCGCGATAAACAATTATACCAAATATGTGTCGACCTGGCAATCATACTGCAAAATGCTTAGCACCACATCTCGTTGGGGATCGAGTACATATTGGTAATATCATGGTACTATTGCACATGCAATACTAGGTCATTTTTGTCTTTGTACCTCGGGGTGATGACTAATTTTGCGAGCATTGGATAGCCCATAATTTTCTCCTTTGCAATCTCCCCTAGGTGATCCTCTAGGCGCTGAATTGACCCCTTCCAGGTTTGATCTTCCTGATCGACCTTAGTTGCAATAGATTTTCCTAATTAGCCTCGACTTTGAGATGAGCTCTCTTCCTTGTAAGTCTTCTCATATTAAGTCAATTCTTATACGCTAATCCTAGACTTGGTCGAGCATTCAGTTCTTCTAGTAATAGATCTCCTTGGTTCCTCCCTATGCTCCCACGACTCTCTATGATGTTATCCTCTCACTGCTCATAAGCCTAAACAATCAAATGCATAGCATATGTTCAGCCTTTCTAACACACTAGTCTCTCTTCGGAGCAAGTTTATTCATCACCATAACTTGTCGACCTGGGGGTTAAAGTGTCCCCTGGATGATATGATTTGTCATCTCCCGATCCAAAGTACCTGAATCTGCTTCCTTCATCTTATGAACTTAAATTTAGCCTTCCTGGGTTCTCCAATGCCCAATCACAGTAGGTTTGCCTCATATCTCTGTAAGGGGCTTGAGGTGGCATTTCACACTTGCTATCATAGGCTCACCCCCAGATGGAGTGAGGGGATCTATTCCAGGCCTTCCTTACCTGGCTAAAAATTTCTGCATCAACTTATGCTTGCTTGCATTTCTTCTTGTCCTTTAGCCAAGTTCATTGAGATTCCCTGTATGTCTCTTATGACAGTAGGTGTTAAGGGAAGGATTTCTACTATAGTGCTGCTGCTTTTGGGTTTTCTCCCATATTCCCAAAATTTGAAAAAAACAGAGTATCACAAATGTAGAAAACAGGGTGTACTAAAATAGAAATAGGGATTGTAAGACAATAAATTTGGAATTAGGGGAAAAGGGCTAGGATAATTTAGTTAAAATTTAAATGGATTTGTCCATTAATGATGATAGGAAATGACAAATGGCTTGTCGAAGTTCTCTCAGACGGAACCAATCTATTATTATCTAAAACTAATATATGAATTTGTGAGTCTTACCTGGAATATAACCATAATAATTTATAACATATAAAGAAATAGTTGTTACCGATATACCAGATTAAGATGAATAGGGAGATGAAAGATAAATAAGGAAATCAGGGGTTTACATGCTTTGGCCCAAAGTGGTTCCTATGTCCACAGGTGCAGGGATGATTGTATTTCTTTCAATGGGAAATATCCATGGAAATTGATTGGATACAAGCTCTTGTGTTCTTTCTAAGTTTTAGCAGCATAACGGTTTGGTAGAATAGTTCTAGATCCCTTATTGAGTGGGATTGCTTGTTATTTATAGGTCGTTATAAGAGAGAAAAAGTGTAGTGGGACAGGTGGAGTTCCTTTATAGGTCATACAGTTATACCTTTTACATTCCAAGGTGTGGATAACCATGAGTTTGTTATAGCATGATAAAGGTGGAATATTACATATCTCATTCACGTGTGCATGTGGGATAAACATGACTGCTGGTATTCGATCACATGTGAAAATTGGTGCAAGTTTGGTAGTCGCAGGTTTAATTAACACTGTTAACTAGCACCGTGTTAACAATAATGATGCAGTTGATAATATGGCAAGGCCGAGTACCTTTACACCTGAGCCGACCTCATTGTCCAATCCAATAAAATTTAGTGTCGAACTGACCTCGCTTTCTGTCCTTAATGAGGACATACGTATCCTTCTGAGAGGCCCACAAGTTATCCCATATTTAGGGTATAACAATGACCATTCATGAAATTTAAAGTGAAGGAGGGTAGTGGTACTGGGATCTATAAATGTGTGTAATGGGTAGACATGACCCACTCAAATGGAAATTATTCTATAAAGTACTAATATTTCAAGAATAAGAGCAGAGACAAAAAAAAACTTTTCTAATAAAATAATAATGTTCAGATTATAAAAATGAGCAACTAGTGATTTATTAAAATTTTTAAATAATAAATAAAGGATTGAACACTCTTGAGAGCAGTGATTCTCTGAGATTGGAGAGATAAGCACCTCAATATCTAGGAGAGAGCTGGGAGAGATTATCTGTGTGGGAGTTTGTGCAACATAACAGTGCATGTTATGTCATTGTCAAAAGTTGTGAACCTAGTTCTCTATTTATAGTAAAGGTTATAGGGAATATATGACACTTGCATGCCCAAAAATATTCCTTTAACTGAAAATATTTTTGTCTTTAGTACTTTTTCCCACTCCCTACCACTATTTGTCTGTTGTGGTGTGACATCTAGTGTAAAAGAGATTTTATCAACCATATTGCCAAAAAGTATTATTTTGTCTATTTATCAAAGTTTCTTAATGAAAAAGTTTTTAAACTTGTGAGTGACCTCGAGTGTCACTCGTTATTTGTACTGTTAAAAATGTCTTGCACGTAAGTCCTATGTAATTGCTCGCTATTTTACATGTAAACAATGAATTGTGTGAGTGACCTATTGGGTCCCTTGCCTCAATATTCTACGTTTCTTAAGATATTGAAGTGGTTGAGCCTTCGTTTTCTCAACAAAACTTACCTCTTAACCTCCAAACCAAAACTCTCAAGAGGTTCCACTTAACCATCTGCTGAAGTCATGCTTGCTCGACCAAGGATACTTGCTAAGTAAACCTGTGGAAGATAAAAAAAACTAAGTGTTAGTGAGGAAAGTGCTAGTTCAGTTATTTATGTGTTGCTGTAGTAAATACCCACAACTAACTTCATTAAGCAGCCAATGGATTTCTCATATACTTTCCCTTATTTGAGAGATCTATGACTTGATGTTTCTCATGCAGCCTCTTTACTAGAATGGATTGTGTACCTTCTATAAACAAAGGGGTTGTTCGTGCTCTTGTTACTCTTTTGAGGAGATGCACTTATTCCCCTTCTAATTTAGTGATTGATCGTGTACGCCTCTACATTGCCCCCTCGTGCAGAAGTCTCTCATTCACTTGAAATGATAGGGTTGTGCATGAAAAGTCACTTATTGGGGTTTTGAAAGTATTTTTTATTTTTCATCATTACCTTTTGTGTTTCATTTAATGCTCTAACACGCTTGGCTTTTTATTACACCTTTCTTAGTACCCTAGGAGTCAGTTGTCTCATTGGGGAAGGTTACTCTCGATTCAGTAATCCTTACTCTCTTTTTTTAATTGATGGTGCCTTTTCACATTCCACGAGTATAAATCCTCCCTAAACCCTCTTACAAAACTTTTACCTTCACTTTACTTATTTTAGAGAGAGAAAACTTTTGATATTTCTTCATTTTCTTTATTTTTGTCAAGATGAATGTGTCATTTCTTCACCATCATTTGATTTCAATGGCCTCTTCTTCCACTAACATTTCAATCGATGTTTCTACCACCATTATTGAGGTGATGATGGGTTCTTTACAAATTCACATTTTAAAGGTGACCTCTTCCATAACTGGAACCACAGTCGTTTCCACCACTATATTTTTTGTTTCTTCAATCGCCTTTACCCCTACTAGTGGTGATGGTACCTCTAGGCCTCTAGGCAGGGTTAGTGGTTCATCTTCGATTAGAAAATCTCATTCAAAATACTTGGAGGCATGATCAAATAGGGATTTCACCACTTATAGGTGCGCTTCGTCTTTTGACAAGGATGATCATTTTATTACTTTAATTGAGGGGTTTGAAGTTGGCTTTGTTGCCATGGTGGTCGAGCAACCCTTTTTAGGGGTTCCATAATCTGAGGATACCTTATTTGTTTTGCTCAATAGAATTTTGCGTAACTGAGTGGATAGGGGAGATTTTCCCTTCTCTGACATCAATTTTGACGTCTATGGTGGAGTCCCCATGGAGTGGGAGGTTAGGGTTGATTACGTCCTATTTGTGGATAGTTATCACAAGACCGTCGAAGGGTTAGGTTTATAATGAACTCTTAAAGGTTTGAAGAATTTTATAATTAGCAAGATCACAAGAACTAATTCTGTATTACTTTAGAGGATATATGTGAACTCATGGGTATGCTTATTTTAGGAAACCATGTCTTTATTTATGGTTACGAAGATAATGAAGAAACGTCCTTACGCGAGGAGTTGCACAAATCACTGAGGGGATGAATACATTATGTGTGGCTTACTCATACAGGTATTAACAAGCATTCATTTGCCAAATGGAAAAGGTATTGGTTCAAATAATTAGAACCGTTATCCAAAGATGAAGCCAAGACCAAGATTCCCAAGAGTCAGGATGGTCCTAAATTAAAAGCCAAAAGACATCTTGTTGCATTATATATCACCTTTTGATCAAGGTTTTCATTCCAGGGAGGCTCAATTATTTCCCTCATGAACTTATATTCAGTTTAGTAGTTATACTTTCTCCTGGAAAGAATGTACCACCCACCGCTTTAACTTTGGGCTTCATGTCCACTTGCTTAGATCAAACATACATCGATATGGATAGGTCTCATGGATGGTACGATGTGTTTAACTTTGACAACTCTTTTATTCTTATCGTATTCTTATTCGAACGGTTCCCAAATTAGGCCTTGGAATCTTCCTCGTTGCATAATAGTATTGAACGGATTTTTAAATGGCATAGAAATACTCCCAACAACTCATGCAGCCATTTTTGGACAATATTGATGAGTTTTTCTTTCGAGCTTACAAGAGGAGGCTTGGAGGTATATTTATTTATACTTTCTTTACTTTTAACTCTCAACCTTTTAATCATCCCCTAAATTTTATTCTATGATGATCTTCCCATTCGTATTTTCCATGGCATTAATTTTTCCTAGCATTCTTCCATCTTTAATAGAGTTAGGACAATGAGTGGAATTTTATCACTCCGAGTAGGTAATAAGACAATTTGGGTACGATCAAGGCACCTTTTCCCAAGACATCCTTACTAATCATTCCCCTAAGCAATTGTATATGAAGTCATATTCGAATTTCACTACAGAGGATATGGTTCGCACGACTGCTAGATTTTGGAATTTCCCCATGCCTGCTAGTGACTATCTGCCTTCTATCAGTCGCTCATGGTTTGTACTTTGGCAACGTCAAATCTAGCTCATTAAGTCTTACATTCAAGACGTGCCTCATTAGTCATTTATTGAGACTATCCCCACCTTTGGTAAATATTTGACTAATCACACTCTCAAGGAAGCCTAGCATTACATCCATGTTACGAGGCCTTCTCTGGATAAAGTCACTCATGTCGTGGTTAGCTCCATTCATGAGTAAACGATCTACTCAAAGCATCCTGGCGTAGAATCCAAATAAATAAAATCCAAGGGTAAGGAGAAAACCAAAGCTTTCTATAAAATGAAACATTCAAACACTGATGTTTCTAAATTTATTCTAATTGAAATTGGTGGGTCATCCTCGCCCATGTCTCCTGTCAAAACTCCAACAGCTAGAAAAAACTCGAGCAACTAAATCTATTAGTTTACTATTATAGAGAATTAAGGATCTGATTCAAACATATTTGGTATTGAAAATACATACTAGACTGTCCGCGAGCAATGACACGAGTTTATTGAAGCAACACTCCTCATCTATACATCCCAATTACTTCTCAGTTGGTGGCATGTACCTTTCTTATTTCCCGCTCACTTTATAAAGATAAAAGTAATAGAGATGCGACTGATTATTGAACATCATTTCATCTGAAGACGAACTTGTTGATTGTGAAAGTACACCTTTATATTATTATCATAGTTCATCTTTAAATGGCATTGGATCACTCACTCGATTGATACTTTATCTTTTTCATCGGTTCCACTAAATGTGATACTATACATTGAGTAGTATTCTGCGAGTGACCATGATGATTCAATGATTCCTTCTCCAAATAAAACCATCCCCGCCACTAGGTTGTTTCCCTCTTGGAAAGTACCTCGTTAATAGCCTGTAAGTACTGTCACATTTCTCAATCAACTTTTTTATTTCATTAGTATCTATTTTATGATTAACGTTGTTTCTATCTTTAAGAAGGTTTCATCTGTGGGGACGAGTGGTGCCCTAAGAATAAATGTCGTATCTTCACCCACCCTTTCACCTTGTCATCCTCACTGTTGGATTAATTCCAATATTTAATGATTTTAATTTTTAGTTGTTAATATTTTATTATATTATTTGTGTTTTATTTTAAACATAGTTTGGGTTTTAATTTAGAAAGTAGAAACATGAGCAAATGGGTGTGAAAGATATGGGGAATGCTCAAAATCCCATATTGTCCCACATTGGAAGAATACTACAAAAGGTAGTGGTATATCAACTAAAGGACAACTAAGATTCTTAGTTGACAAATCAAATAAGAGGCTATGATCCTACGCATCGCGGTGGTGCTTAAGCACCACCAATCGCGACACGCGTAAGCGCGTAAGCGCGACACGCGGCGCGCGAAAGGGCGATTGGGCGACTTAGGGCGCATTGCGCGCTTTGACGCGCACTTGGCACTTCGCATCGTCGCTTGGAGCGTGGGAGCCTAAAGTTTTGACGAGGTAAAATAGATCAACGGTTGTGATTAAATGATCCGATCAAAGGGTTTAAAATCCGAAACGGCTTGATCTAAACCGTTAGATGAACTCGTGGCGTTTCGTGTAGGGGATGTCCATTCGCTTACGATGGGACGCCTAATCTAAACCATTAGATCGTAGCTGTTCCAAACAGGCACGATCCAACGGTTGCTGAGTCACTTCATGAAGAGCTGTGACTGTTGAAGAACAGTCACAGAAATGGCTATAAAAAGAGTTCCAGACCTCTGTTTTGGACACCGAAAATTGCTAGTTTCTCCTCTCTCCGTCCTCTATACTTTGGCATTATCAACTTACAAATTCAGAGTGTTCTCGGGTTTGATCAAATAGTACATAGTTTGAATCAAACAACTGTTCATACACTGCATTGTATCCTGAAGGCAGATTCTACAAAACCCATTGTGTACTCGCGGTTCTGGTTCTGTCTCAACCGGATTGGGAGAAATTTTGCCTAAAAGAAAGCGTTCCAAGAACGTGCCTTGCAGAAAAAATTATTATATTTCGTTCTTTCCATAAGAAAACTCCAACAGTTTTAGGCAAAAATAAATATTCTTATATTCTTATTACTCCACTCAAATGGAAGGAACTGTGGCACAATCTATCCAAGTCATGACTCAAGACTTAATCCGACTCGACCGTTTTGATGGCGGAAATTTCACCCGTTGGCAAGAGAAAGTTATGTTCTTCCTCACATCACTAAAACTTGCATACATTCTAGATGATAACCTTGAACAAATTCCCGAGCCCACACCCGAAGACACCGAAGGAATAAAGCAAAAACGTGTGAAGAGGAAAGAAGACGAATTTATGTGTCGAGGACACATCCTCAATGCTTTGTCTCAAACTGTTTATAACGCTCATAGAATGATTCCGACGGCAAAGGAATTATGGAAGGCTTTGGAGATAAAGTATCAAAACGAGGAAGCGAGCAATCGTAAGTTTCTAATTTCAAACTATATGAATTTTAGAATGAATAATGATAAATCTATCGTTGCACAAGCCCATGAACTCCAATAAATTGTTGGTGACCTTAAAGCCGCTGGTATTAATCTGCAAGATGAATTTCAAGTAGGGGTGATTGTTTCAAAACTTCCATCCTCTTGGAATGGCTTTAAGAAGAAAATTAATCATGATGAAAAGACTTATACTGTGGAATCCCTTCTTCGTCACCTTCGTATTGAAGATGATACTCGTATTCGAGAAAAGAAGGATGAACAAAGTGAGGGTCATTCAAAAGCTAATATGGTTGAGGATCAAAAATCCAAGATTACCAAAGACTCAAAATTTAAAGCAAAGAATGATTCCAAATTCAAGAACCAAGGTGCAAATAAGAAAAACAAGGGAAAATGTTTCTTCTGTGACAAACCGGGCCATTATTCTCGAGAATGTCGTCTTAAAAAGAAGGCATTTAAAGAAAAACAAGGGTCGAAGGAAACCAACAATGTTGAAGATCTTATTGCTACTGTTTGCGAAGCAAATTCAATTGATAATGAAAGTGGATGGTGGCTGGATACCGGCGCAACGGTCCACATATGCAAAGACCGCTCTTCATTCAAAACATATCAAGAAATTGATGGAAAAGAAGTGAAGATGGCAAATAATCTTCGCGCAAATGTAGTTGGAAAAGGCACAGTGGAATTGAAGCTAACTTCTGGAAAGACACTTACTCTAAATGAAGTACTTCATGTACCTGATATGTGTAAAAATCTTGTGTCTGGGGACCTTCTCAATAAGAGAGGTTTCAAACTAGTGTATGAGTCTGATAAGTTTGTATTGTCTAAGAATGACCAATTTATTGGCAAAGGGTACTCTTGTAACGGCATGATTAAAATTAATGTAATCAATGATATTAGTTCTGCTTATATGGTTGAGTCTATTTCTTTATGGCATAGTAGATTAGGTCATGTGAATTATAGAAGTATAAAAAATATGACTAATCTCGTCTTAATCCCGGATTGTAAATTTGATAACCTTTCTAAATGTGAAATTTGTGCTCAATCGAAGATAACTAGAAAGTCGTTCAAATCTGTTGAGAGGAAATCCGAAATGCTTGATCTTATTCATAGTGATGTATGTGATATGAAGAGTAATATGACTCGTGGTGGAAATAAATATTTCTTAACTTTCATTGATGATTACTCTAAGTATGCATATACATATTTACTTAAAAGTAAAGATGAAGTTTTCGAGAAATTCCTAATTTTTAAAGCAGAAGTTGAAACTCAACAAAATCGAAAAATTAAAGTCCTACGATCCGATAGGGGTGGTGAATATTACCCGAGTGAGTTTATACAATTTTGTAATACTCATGGGATAATCCATCAAGTTACGGCGCCATATACGCCACAACAAAATGGAACGGCGGAAAGGAAAAATAGGACTTTAGTTGAAATGATAAATTCAATGTTAATCAGTTCTGGTTTACCTTTGTCGATGTGGGGAGAAGCGGTTTTATCCGCATGTTATATTTTAAATAGAGTTCCATTGAAAAACAAGGATATTACACCATATGAATTATGGTTTAATCGTAAGCCTAATCTTAGACGTCTTAAAGTTTGGGGATGTCTTGCTTATGTAAGAAAACCCGAACCTAAAAGACCTAAACTAGGAAATAGGACTTACAAATGTGTTTTTATTGGATACTCTAGTAACAGTACGACTTATAGATTTTTAAACCTTGAAACTCAAGAATCATTGAGTCGGTAGATGTGCAATTTTTTGAACATCTAACAAAGTTTAGTACTTTGAATCAAGGTTTAGAAAATAATAATTCGACTGTTGACTCCTCAAATTTAGAATAAAATTCACAACCTATATCTTCTTCAGAAACAATGAATGACGTTGAACCACGAAGGAGTAAAAGACAAAGAACTGAAAAAACATTTGGGCCTGACTTTGTTATTTATTTAGTTGAAGGGGATTTAAATGAGACTAAGAACAAAACTAAATTTGTTCTTAATGTAGAAGATGAACCGACCACATTTCATGAAGCGGTAACATCTAGGGATGCTGTCTTTTGGAAAGAAGCAATAAATGATGAAATGAACTCAATTTTGTCAAATCAAACTTGGGTTATTTCCGATCTTCCCCCCGGGTCTAAACCTATTGGGTGCAAATGGATATTTAAAAGAAAATTAAATCCGGATGGTTCTATAAATAAATTTAAGGCAAGACTAGTTGCTAAAGGCTATAAGCAAAAATATGGAATTGATTACTTTGATACATATGCTCCTGTTACTCGAATCACTTCCATTAGGATATTAATATCTCTTGCTTCTATTCACAATTTAGTTATTCATCAAATGGATGTTAAAACTGCATTTTTAAATGGTGATTTAGAAGAAGAGATTTATATGGAACAACCCGAAGGGTTTGTATTGCCTGGCCAAGAAAAGAAAGTGTGTAAATTGGTTAAATCTCTTTATGGCCTTAAACAAGCTCCTATGCAATGGCATGAGAAGTTTAATAATATTGTTATATCCCATGCATATAAAGTTAATGATGCCGACAAATGTATATATAGTAAATTTGAAAATGGTGTTGGTGTTATTATATGCTTATATGTGGATGACATGTTAATATTTGGGTCTAATCTCAAATATGTTGAAGAAATCAAAAGGTTTCTTTCATCAAAATTTGATATGAAAGATCTTGGAGAAGCTGATGTGATTTTAGGAATCAAAATTGTGAGAAAAGATAATTCTTTAGCGTTATCTCAATCTCATTATATAGAAAAAGTTCTTAAAAGATATAATCATTTTGAACTTAAGCCAGCTGCTACACCAGTGGATCCTAGCATCAAATTAATGAAAAATACTGGGCGTGCTATGGACCAACTTAAATATGCTAGTATTATTGGGAGTCTAATGTATGCCATGCATTGCACTAGACCAGACATTGCTTATGCAGTGAGTGTATTGTGTAGATTTACAAGTAATCCAGGACAAGAGCACTGGAATGCAATTTCTAGGGTGCTTAGATATCTGAAGAGGACTTTGGATTATGGCTTACATTATGTAGGATATCCTTCTGTTTTAGAAGGATATAGTGATTCAAGTTGGAATAATCTTGAATCAAAATCCAAGTCAACTACTGGTTGGATTTTTACGCTAGGAGGAGCAGCTATCTCTTGGGGATCCAAGAAACAAACATGTGTATCAGATTCAACAATGCAATCTGAATTTATAGCCCTAGCAGATGCATGTAAAGAAGCAGAATGGCTTAGAAATGTGTTGTATGATATTCCTTTATGGAAAAAGCCATCACCTTCTATTATGATAAGTTGTGATAACCAAGCCACAATTTATAAAGTTTCAAACAAAACTTACAACGGAAAATCTAGACACATTAGTCTAAGACATCAAATTATAAGAAAATTACTCAAGGAAGGAGTAATTACAGTCGATTATATTAAAACGAACAAGAATTTAGCAGATCCTCTGACTAAAGGTCTTGTGAGAGAGATGATATATATCACCTCAAAAGGAATGGGACTAAGGTCTATTAAATAACACAACTATATTTAATGGGAACCCAACTCATATCTTGAAAATATAGATAGAGTTCAATGTGGTACAAACAAGTTAAATTATAGTTATGGAACACTAGGAATTTATACAAAAAGTTCCATTCCTATATGCCTAGTGTTGGTTTTCTGCATGTTAGAGGATGAAGTTCACTTCTTAATAAATCATATAAGTGTGACTCGCAGAATCACTAAAGTTAATTTACCTATTCGAGTGTCGAAAGTGTGGCCGCTTTCTATGAAATCAAGACCGATCCTAAAGCGCTCGTGAAATCAGGATTAGCACAAGGCCATAAAAGTGCATGCTAGAAGAACACTTATAAACTCAGAAATCGGTATGTGTGATAGTTCCTGCTAGTCTCAAAAGGTCCTTGGTTCAAGATACGTTCACCACAGCACCTTGATGAAGCTTTGAATTATTTTCACTATATGGAAGTTCAAGTCCGAAAGACACTTCTCATTTATGTACTAGATTTTAGCGATAATGCCAAAAGTTATTTATTGTCTTTTTGCTTTGCTCTCTTGTGTATATTGAAATTGGTGGGAGAATGTTGGATTAATTCCAATATTTAATGATTTTAATTTTTAGTTGTTAATATTTTATTATATTATTTGTGTTTTATTTTAAACATAGTTTGGGTTTTAATTTAGAAAGTAGAAACATGAGCAAATGGGTGTGAAAGATATGGGGAATGCTCAAAATCCCATATTGTCCCACATTGGAAGAATACTACAAAAGGTAGTGGTATATCAACTAAAGGACAACTAAGATTCTTAGTTGACAAGTCAAATAAGAGGCTATGATCCTACGCATCGCGGTGGTGCTTAAGCACCACCAATCGCGACACGCGTAAGCGCGTAAGCGCGACACGCGGCGCGCGAAAGGGCGATTGGGCGACTTAGGGCGCATTGCGCGCTTTGACGCGCACTTGGCACTTCGCATCGTCGCTTGGAGCGTGGGAGCCTAAAGTTTTGACGAGGTAAAACAGATCAACGGTTGTGATTAAACGATCCGATCAAAGGGTTTAAAATCCGAAACGGCTTGATCTAAACCGTTAGATGAACTCGTGGCGTTTCGTGTAGGGGATGTCCATTCGCTTACGATGGGACGCCTAATCTGAACCGTTAGATCGTAGCTGTTCCAAACAGGCACGATCCAACGGTTGCTGAGTCACTTCATGAAGAGCTGTGACTGTTGAAGAACAGTCACAGAAATGGCTATAAAAAGAGTTCCAGACCTCTGTTTTGGACACCGAAAATTGCTAGTTTCTCCTCTCTCCGTCCTCTATACTTTGGCATTATCAACTTACAAATTCAGAGTGTTCTCGGGTTTGATCAAACAGTACATAGTTTGAATCAAACAACTGTTCATACACTGCATTGTATCCTGAAGGCAGATTCTACAAAACCCATTGTGTACTCGCGGTTCTGGTTCTGTCTCAACCGGATTGGGAGAAATTTTGCCTAAAAGAAAGAGTTCCAAGAACGTGCCTTGCAGAAAAAATTATTATATTTCGTTCTTTCCATAAGAAAACTCCAACAGTTTTAGGCAAAAATAAATATTCTTATATTCTTATTACTCCACTCAAATGGAAGGAACTGTGGCACAATCTATCCAAGTCATGACTCAAGACTTAATCCGACTCGACCGTTTTGATGGCGGAAATTTCACCCGTTGGCAAGAGAAAGTTATGTTCTTCCTCACATCACTAAAACTTGCATACATTCTAGATGATAACCTTGAACAAATTCCCGAGCCCACACCCGAAGACACCGAAGGAATAAAGCAAAAACGTGTGAAGAGGAAAGAAGACGAATTTATGTGTCGAGGACACATCCTCAATGCTTTGTCTCAAACTGTTTATAGCGCTCATAGAATGATTCCGACGGCAAAGGAATTATGGAAGGCTTTGGAGATAAAGTATCAAAACGAGGAAGCGAGCAATCGTAAGTTTCTAATTTCAAACTATATGAATTTTAGAATGAATAATGATAAATCTGTCGTTGCACAAGCCCATGAACTCCAACAAATTGTTGGTGACCTTAAAGCCGCTGGTATTAATCTGCAAGATGAATTTCAAGTAGGGGTGATTGTTTCAAAACTTCCATCCTCTTGGAATGGCTTTAAGAAGAAAATTAATCATGATGAAAAGACTTATACTGTGGAATCCCTTCTTCGTCACCTTCGTATTGAAGATGATACTCGTATTCGAGAAAAGAAGGATGAACAAAGTGAGGGTCATTCAAAAGCTAATATGGTTGAGGATCAAAAATCCAAGATTACCAAAGACTCAAAATTTAAAGCAAAGAATGATTCCAAATTCAAGAACCAAGGTGCAAATAAGAAAAAGAAGGGAAAATGTTTCTTCTGTGACAAACCGGACCATTATTCTCGAGAATGTCGTCTTAAAAAGAAGGCATTTAAAGAAAAACAAGGGTCGAAGGAAACCAACAATGTTGAAGATCTTATTGCTACTGTTTGCGAAGCAAATTCAATTGATAATGAAAGTGGATGGTGGCTGGATACCGGCGCAACGGTCCACATATGCAAAGACCGCTCTTCATTCAAAACATATCAAGAAATTGATGGAAAAGAAGTGAAGATGGCAAATAATCTTCGCGCAAATGTAGTTGGAAAAGGCACAGTGGAATTGAAGCTAACTTCTGGAAAGACACTTACTCTAATTGATGTACTTCATGTACCTGATATGTGTAAAAATCTTGTGTCTGGGGACCTTCTCAATAAGAGAGGTTTCAAACTAGTGTATGAGTCTGATAAGTTTGTATTGTCTAAGAATGGCCAATTTATTGGCAAAGGGTACTCTTGTAACGACATGATTAAAATTAATGTAATCAATGATATTAGTTCTGCTTATATGGTTGAGTCTATTTCTTTATGGCATAGTAGATTAGGTCATGTGAATTATAGAAGTATAAAAAATATGACTAATCTCGGCTTAATCCCGGATTGTAAATTTGATAACCTTTCTAAATGTGAAATTTGTGCTCAATCGAAGATAACTAGAAAGTCGTTCAAATCTGTTGAGAGGAAATCCGAAATGCTTGATCTTATTCATAGTGATGTATGTGATATGAAGAGTAATATGACTCGTGGTGGAAATAAATATTTCTTAACTTTCATTGATGATTACTCTAAGTATGCATATACATATTTACTTAAAAGTAAAGATGAAGTTTTCGAGAAATTCCTAATTTTTAAAGCAGAAGTTGAAACTCAACAAAATCGAAAAATTAAAGTCCTACGATCCGATAGGGGTGGTGAATATTACCCGTGTGAGTTTATACAATTTTGTAATACTCATGGGATAATCCATCAAGTTACGGCGCCATATACGCCACAAAAAAATGGAACGGCGGAAAGGAAAAATAGGACTTTAGTTGAAATGATAAATTCAATGTTAATCAGTTCTGGTTTACCTTTGTCGATGTGGGGAGAAGCGGTTTTATCCGCATGTTATATTTTAAATAGAGTTCCATTGAAAAACAAGGATATTACACCATATGAATTATGGTTTAATCGTAAGCCTAATCTTAGACGTCTTAAAGTTTGGGGATGTCTTGCTTATGTAAGAAAACCCGAACCTAAAAGACCTAAACTAGGAAATAGGACTTACAAATGTGTTTTTATTGGATACTCTAGTAACAGTACGACTTATAGATTTTTAAACCTTGAAACTCAAGAAATCATTGAGTCGGTAGATGTGCAATTTTTTGAACATCTAACAAAGTTTAGTACTTTGAATCAAGGTTTAGAAAATAATAATTCGACTGTTGACTCCTCAAATTTAGAAGAAAATTCACAACCTATATCTTCTTCAGAAACAATGAATGACGTTGAACCACGAAGGAGTAAAAGACAAAGAACTGAAAAAACATTTGGGCCTGACTTTGTTATTTATTTAGTTGAAGGGGATTTAAATGAGACTAAGAACAAAACTAAATTTGTTCTTAATGTAGAAGATGAACCGACCACATTTCATGAAGCGGTAACATCTAGGGATGCTGTCTTTTGGAAAGAAGCAATAAATGATGAAATGAACTCAATTTTGTCAAATCAAACTTGGGTTATTTCCGATCTTCCCCCCGGGTCTAAACCTATTGGGTGCAAATGGATATTTAAAAGAAAATTAAATCCGGATGGTTCTATAAATAAATTTAAGGCAAGACTAGTTGCTAAAGGCTATAAGCAAAAATATGGAATTGATTACTTTGATACATATGCTCCTGTTGCTCGAATCACTTCCATTAGGATATTAATATCTCTTGCTTCTATTCACAATTTAGTTATTCATCAAATGGATGTTAAAACTGCATTTTTAAATGGTGATTTAGAAGAAGAGATTTATATGGAACAACCCGAAGGGTTTGTATTGCCTGGCCAAGAAAAGAAAGTGTGTAAATTGGTTAAATCTCTTTATGGCCTTAAACAAGCTCCTATGCAATGGCATGAGAAGTTTAATAATATTGTTATATCCCATGGATATAAAGTTAATGATGCCGACAAATGTATATATAGTAAATTTGAAACTGGTGTTGGTGTTATTATATGCTTATATGTGGATGACATGTTAATATTTGGGTCTAATCTCAAATATGTTGAAGAAACCAAAAGGTTTCTTTCATCAAAATTTGATATGAAAGATCTTGGAGAAGCTGATGTGATTTTAGGAATCAAAATTGTGAGAAAAGATAATTCTTTAGCGTTATCTCAATCTCATTATATAGAAAAAGTTCTTAAAAGATATAATCATTTTGAACTTAAGCCAGCTGCTACACCAGTGGATCCTAGCATCAAATTAATGAAAAATACTGGGCGTGCTATGGACCAACTTAAATATGCTAGTATTATTGGGAGTCTAATGTATGCCATGCATTGCACTAGACCAGACATTGCTTATGCAGTGAGTGTATTGTGTAGATTTACAAGTAATCCAGGACAAGAGCACTGGAATGCAATTTCTAGGGTGCTTAGATATCTGAAGAGGACTTTGGATTATGGCTTACATTATGTAGGATATCCTTCTGTTTTAGAAGGATATAGTGATTCAAGTTGGAATAATCTTGAATCAAAATCCAAGTCAACTACTGGTTGGATTTTTACGCTAGGAGGAGCAGCTATCTCTTGGGGATCCAAGAAACAAACATGTGTATCAGATTCAACAATGCAATCTGAATTTATAGCCCTAGCAGATGCATGTAAAGAAGCAGAATGGCTTAGAAATGTGTTGTATGATATTCCTTTATGGAAAAAGCCATCACCTTCTATTATGATAAGTTGTGATAACCAAGCCACAATTTATAAAGTTTCAAACAAAACTTACAACGGAAAATCTAGACACATTAGTCTAAGACATCAAATTATAAGAAAATTACTCAAGGAAGGAGTAATTACAGTCGACTATATTAAAACGAACAAGAATTTAGCAGATCCTCTGACTAAAGGTCTTGTGAGAGAGATGATATATATCACCTCAAAAGGAATGGGACTAAGGTCTATTAAATAACACAACTATATTTAATGGGAACCCAACTCATATCTTGAAAATATAGATAGAGTTCAATGTGGTACAAACAAGTTAAATTATAGTTATGGAACACTAGGAATTTATACAAAAAGTTCCATTCCTATATGCCTAGTGTTGGTTTTCTGCATGTTAGAGGATGAAGTTCACTTCTTAATAAATCATATAAGTGTGACTCGCAGAATCACTAAAGTTGATTTACCTATTCGAGTGTCGAAAGTGTGGCCGCTTTCTATGAAATCAAGACCGATCCTAAAGCGCTCGTGAAATCAGGATTAGCACAAGGCCATAAAAGTGCATGCTAGAAGAACACTTATAAACTCAGAAATCGGTATGTGTGATAGTTCCGGCTAGTCTCAAAAGGTCCTTGGTTCAAGATACGTTCACCACAGCACCTTGATGAAGCTTTGAATTATTTTCACTATATGGAAGTTCAAGTCCGAAAGACACTTCTCATTTATGTACTAGATTTTAGCGATAATGCCAAAAGTTATTTATTGTTTTTTTGCTTTGCTCTCTTGTGTATATTGAAATTGGTGGGAGAATGTTGGATTAATTCCAATATTTAATGATTTTAATTTTTAGTTGTTAATATTTTATTATATTATTTGTGTTTTATTTTAAACATAGTTTGGGTTTTAATTTAGAAAGTAGAAACATGAGCAAATGGGTGTGAAAGATATGGGGAATGCTCAAAATCCCATATTGTCCCACATTGGAAGAATACTACAAAAGGTAGTGGTATATCAACTAAAGGACAACTAAGATTCTTAGTTGACAAGTCAAATAAGAGGCTATGATCCTACGCATCGCGGTGGTGCTTAAGCACCACCAATCGCGACACGCGTAAGCGCGTAAGCGCGACACGCGGCGCGCGAAAGGGCGATTGGGCGACTTAGGGCGCATTGCGCGCTTTGACGCGCACTTGGCACTTCGCATCGTCGCTTGGAGCGTGGGAGCCTAAAGTTTTGACGAGGTAAAACAGATCAACGGTTGTGATTAAACGATCCGATCAAAGGGTTTAAAATCCGAAACGGCTTGATCTAAACCGTTAGATGAACTCGTGGCGTTTCGTGTAGGAGATGTCCATTCGCTTACGATGGGACGCCTAATCTGAACCGTTAGATCGTAGCTGTTCCAAACAGGCACGATCCAACGGTTGCTGAGTCACTTCATGAAGAGCTGTGACTGTTGAAGAACAGTCACAGAAATGGCTATAAAAAGAGTTCCAGACCTCTGTTTTGGACACCGAAAATTGCTAGTTTCTCCTCTCTCCGTCCTCTATACTTTGGCATTATCAACTTACAAATTCAGAGTGTTCTCGGGTTTGATCAAACAGTACATAGTTTGAATCAAACAACTGTTCATACACTGCATTGTATCCTGAAGGCAGATTCTACAAAACCCATTGTGTACTCGCGGTTCTGGTTCTGTCTCAACCGGATTGGGAGAAATTTTGCCTAAAAGAAAGCGTTCCAAGAACGTGCCTTGCAGAAAAAATTATTATATTTCGTTCTTTCCATAAGAAAACTCCAACACTCACTGTGCTCCTTTACAAAGGGAAAATAACTCTATGTTAGTATCTTCCTTTATTTTTGGCGTGAGAGTTATGTTTCTTCTTTAAAACTTTCATTCGTAAATTTTGTAGAATATGATGATGTAAGTGTTCATAAACTAACTTCATGATTTCTTTTGATGCTTTCAATTATATTTCCCATAACTGTTGGGAGTTCTTCAATGGCTGCTCATGCAACTGGTCATGTGACGACCACCTCTTTTGAGGTATCGAGAAATCTCACACTTTGTCTATAATGTTAAACTTTTTTAAACATTGTACTTACTTGTCTTGGTTGTCATACGTCTATTATACCTTTCATTTCCTCTCGTGGTCCTATTCCTTCTCAAGGGGCGAGCAGGTCATTCATCCAGCCCCATGCAGTGCTGCCACTCGTTTGGTTAAGGTAATTTTATCCACCTACCTTCTTTTTCTTTAGGCATCTTTCTATCGAAAAAAAATAACTGGTAACTTTCTATCTTTGTAGATACCTTTGGCGAGCAGCTTCCTTGCATTTGGGGGCATCCTTTTGCTCAAAAGGTTGAAAATTCCAGAGCTCCTCCCTCGGGAAAGATTTATGTCCCAATGGTGTTCTTGTCGATAGACAATAGGAGTCGTATTCGGGCCCTATCTATTAGACAATTTTTTTAGTGTAGCATCAAGTGGCCCTTCATTGCCCATTTCCTTCTCAGAACAGTAATCCACTACTCTAGTTTCTTTCTTGTGATAAAAGATAAATTGATCTCTTTTGTTCTTTACTTGAGCAATCACTTGATATATTTTATCCCCTATTTTTCTAGGTTAATTCTAGTGACCCCTCAATCTTTGTTACTTATACTACTGAGTCCCAATCAACTATGGTGAATTTCTCAATGATTCCCTTTGTTACTAACTTAAAGGCCCTTGCCAGCCATATTCAATGGCTCATAATAACTCCTCCAAGAGAGATCATACATGCGGATGCTCGAACCTTTTTTACTTCCATTAAAGACTTAAAGGAATGATACCATTAGAAATTGGGTTGGTTAGATGTCGTTGTTCGCAATCTTATTCATCCTACTATGAGGAGGTTGATAAAGGATCAATTTTTTGAAAATACTAAAGTCGGAGCAACTTCATTAATTCTAGCATTGCCAAAATTGAGGAGGACTAGTTTTAAATCCCGCGCGATGCGCGAGCGTAGTATAATTTTATTCGTAAAATATATGCCACATAAATAATATTATCATTACATTTAAACTAATGTTAATATGAGATGAAAAAATGAATAAAAAATTTGGGACATATGAATATGCCTTTATTTTAAAATTACAAATTAATTATATATTTATATTTTTTAGTACAGATGGTAGTTCTATGATTAGTATACACTAAACACCGAGATACTTTTTTTATTTAAGACATAATTATATTTTATGTCTATTTGACACATTATATAAGTATTAATTAATAATAGATGGAGAGAAAATGGACACTCATATATAATGACGATAATTACTATCATATATATATATATATTTCAAAATATTTTACTTAGGCACTTAATCAACTTTACATAAATTATACTTTAACCCCTAATTTTTAAAAAATATAATGAATAGTATCATGGATATGATAGAAAGAAATGACAAACAATTAGAACTTGTGTATTAAGAAAATAAAGCATAAAGAGTATAATTTGTATAAAAAAATCTGAAAATGTGTCAAAATAAAAATATCAAACCTTATAACAAAGCAAAAAAATAATTGTGCAATCACAATATAAAAAGAGAAAAATCCAAAAGGAATATTATATATTTTATTTAAAAAACAATGTTATTAAACATGGAAGTATACCTCACTTCCTTTAAAATAGAGCAACAAACACCATATGTTTCCAACTAACTAAATTCACATCATATGCTTCTAACTAATTAAACTCACATTTCTATATAAAGATTCAATCGAAATTATCTTAAGAAAAACACTATTTCAATCTTCACATAACACATTCTACTTAAACAAAATCACAGTCTATTATATGGCTCCTTGTCAATTTTGTAAGGATTTTTTACTATTTGGGGTTCAATAGTTATTTAGAGTTTTATTCCATTTGTTTACATTCTACTCGTTTGGGATTAAAAATCGACAAAAAACGTTAGTTAGCTAGTTTGATGGTCAGTTGACTCATTTTCCAATCAAAAAGACTATTTTACCCATTAGTATAAGTATTTATTAATGTATTAAAACAAATTTTACATTATATCTTATTGTTTTAAATAGTAAAACTTTTTTTACTAACACTTTTTTATAAAATGAGAAAGTTTTATAAAATGAAAAAGTTTTATACACTTTATTTATTAAGTATTTTTTTTTAAATCAAAAAGTTTTACAAAATCAAAAGTTTTTTTTATAAACTTTTTTTAGCACTTTTTTTTACAAACATTAAAAAATATTGTTTTTAACTGTTTTTATAAACGTTGAAAAAACTTTATATAAAAACAATCTTATAAAAAACAGTTTATGAATGTCAAAAGTTTTTTTGTAAATTGTTTTCAACTTTCTTCATAAAACCAATTCTTTATATGAATAAATTAAAAACGTAAAAAACACTTAATATAAAAACATTAAAAACACTGTTTTTTTAACAGTTTTTTATATAAACGTTAAAAAAAATTATGTAAAAACACTGTTTTAAAAAAAAAAACTCTTTTAAAAAAATATTAAAAAATGGTTTATATGAAAACAACATTTTTTTAAAGAGAATTAGAAAACTGTTTTTGAATGTTTATAAAAAACAGTTAAAAATTCAGTGTTTTGTAACGTTTTTTAAAAACAGTGTTTTTTCCTTAAAAAAATAGTGGTTTAGATAAACATTTTTTTAACATTTATAAAAAATAGTATTTTTAACATTTTTATATCAACTGTTTTTGAATGTTTTACGTAAAAAAATAAATTTATAAAAAAAGTAGAAAAAATTGTTTATAAAAAAACCGTTTAACGATTATAAACTGATTTTTTTTAAAAACATTGATTTTATATAAATTGTTTTTTGATGTTTATAAAAACAATTTTTTTTAACGTTTAAAAAAAGTGTTAAAAAATAATCCAAAAAAGAGAGAAAGTAAGAATAAGAAAGAGAAAAGCTCTTATAGTTTATATAAAAACACTTTTTGTTAAAAACACTGTTTTTTAAAAATGTTAAAAAAACACTATTTTTTTTACTGTTTTTTATATACGTTAAAAAATTGCTTATACAAAAACCCTTTTTTTTAAACAGTTATAAACATCAAAAGGTTTTCTAATAAACTCTTTTTAACTATTTTTTATAAAATCAATTTTTTTTTATAAAAAGACATCAAAAATGTTAAAAAAAAAGTTTTTATCAACTATTAAAAACAACTTTTTATATGAAGAGTTTTCATATAAAATGTTAAAAACGTTAAAAAAACTGTATTTTTCAACGTTATTATATAAACTGTTTTTTAATTGCTTTTGACTTAGTTTCATAGTTGGATTAAATTGAAGGAGAGAGAGAGAGAGAGAAAAAACTCAATAGTTCAATGCATCTATTAAATTGCTTGTATAGTATTTTATAGAAATATAAAATATAGAGTGCCACGTGACACTCTCAATGAGGAGGAATCTTAAATGTTCATAAATGCCTTTTTTTGCATTTTATAGTATACTAGTTGAAAACTCTCGCGATGCGCGATTCATACGTTAAAGTAAAATATACATCCGAGAAATTCCAACCACATAAAAAATGATAAACCAAAATAGGAACTTGATTAAATGTAACAAAAATATAACTAAAACTCCCAAAGTAGTGAACTTTAAAACTTTACATACATAAAATTTATAGTTATTAGGTAATAGTTTTTTAAAATATTAATTCAACCATTGGTTTAACGGAAATAGGATAAATGAAATATCTTATGAAAAACTATCAAATTCTCAGTTGTGGGACTTGAAAATAAAAAATAAAAAATAAAAATATATATATTTTAAACATTAATCTGAACCAAAACAATTTACAAAAAAAAAACGAGCAGATTGGTGAACTCAAAACCTCATCTCAAAAAAATATATGATCGAAATATCAATTGAATGTAAACAGTTTCTGAAAAATCTTCCTAACGATAAATTAGAAAACATATAAATTGTAAGAACAATTGAGATATTAAATCAATCGAAAGATATATCTTATGAGAATGGGAAATCCAAAGAATCAAAACAATGAAAAGCACAGGACAACTATATACCTTAAGCAAGAAGAATTAATAATCGATCTATTTTTTCGATAAAGCATAATAGCATATGGAAAATACTATCACATTGCATATAATTAGTATCACCCCATTTAGAGACTCCTTAATGGTAGACCACAAGTTGAAGATAAATGTGTGTTAAGATTTATAGAAAGGAGAGAGATGGGGATGTACGAAAGTTTGTGATTTTTTTTTCTTCAACTTAAAATGGAACATACACAAAAGCATATCTGATATTTCTTTTCAATTAAAAACTCAAGAAAACAACAAACTATATTACCCAGTAAATATAGATTACCCTAACAGATCAGAAAAAGGAAATGAAAGACAAACCTTGTTGTTAGGAGTAAGATACGTAAGCCTTCAAAATATTTAAAACTGCACTCTTTGTGTTTTTCACCTACACTAAAAAATTTTAATTTATTTTTCTTAACTGAAAGACCAAACCTTCGTAGAAATAACTGTAATTTTTTTTTTACATTCAAACACATCAAACAACTAACTACATATTATAGATATGATTAGGTATCCCTAAATAAATGAGAAGATATATGAATAGTTTTATATGAGAGGGCATGAAAACCTTTTAGATTCCAACTAAGATATATTATGTGAAAATGCCGTAAAAAGAGGAATTTGTAAAGGTAGATGAGATTTATAGTAAACTTTCTTCTTGCCACGTGGACGCTCTCTTTTCAAGTGAGATATAAATGCATGTATTGCATTTTAGAAAGACTAAAAAAATATGTTATTCAAACATTATAGAAATATGTATCCAAATATTTTTAATGAGCAAAATTTTGTATTAGTTGATAATTACATAAAAATTGGAGTTAAATTTACATAAAAAAAACTAATTGGCATGAAATTCACTTATAATTTTAATTAAAAAAAATAGATGTCCACAATGTGCATTTTTACAACCCTGGAAAAAAATTTCTTAAAGAAAAATTTACACAATCAAACACACCCAAAGTTGAAAGGTAAGAATCATAAAAAATATTCTCAATCAAACACACCCTATCACTCATTTTCAAAAGATTAATCTGATAACGATGATAGTTAGCATCTCATAAATTAGGGTTTTTTATAAATATTTGCAAGTTATCTAAATGCCTCATGCAAAATTATTCTCACATGACATCACCTTAGGATGCTGCATTGCAAGCCTGGTTCTCTGTCTCATCCGTTGGAGAGTTTCTGCACATGATTAAAGAATTTATAAATTTGCATCTTAAAGAACAAAAAGGGTCAAACATATCCAAAAGCTAGTTTCAAACATATATTAAGTTACAGTTACCTAGACTATGCTTCTTACCTTTATTCCAATGTTTTTCCCTTTATTTGATCGGGATATCCTCATCTGTCTCAACTTGTCTCTCTCATCGACTTCTGAGTCGCCTACGGATTGATCATCAACCACTTAAAGGCTTTTAGAATCAACATCCAAATTTAAATTATGGTAATCCCTTTGCCCATCATTACTCTGACTTAAGCATTTGGGTTCAAGGGTATCAACTGCCTTAATCATAAGTCTATCCTTCCGCATCTCAATATGCCCAACATTAAATGTTTTCGATGATTCTGAGCTGTGGAATGATTTCCATGAAGATTCCAATCTCTTTTATTGCCAAATAGAGATGTCCCATGGTAGAAGATTTGAGAACTAATCGAATATAAAAAAAAAATTGGGAAGAAGACTATGTAGTAGAAATATCTGCACAATAGATGAAATATAATGTCAAAAGAGATGCGCATAAATTACCATCCCTTTTGTATCATTTGAAAGGGGAGATGAATTGATTTTAATAAAGAAAATAATGTGTATCCCTTCAATTACAAATAGCTTTAGGAAGACAGAGGGACAAAAAAAAGCATTCAATTTAAAATGGCTAATACGGAGATGAAATTAAGAGATTGGCACTATGAATGTAGACGATTTGGATACAAAATAAGAAAACGAAGAGGCTTTTCTTGGAAGGAGAAAAGGCAAGACTCTCAATGAGGAGGAGTCATAAATGCTCATAGAGATAGAGATAAAGAAGATTAAAATATAGAGTGCCACGTGGACACTCTCAATGAGGAGGAGTCTTAAATGCTCATAAATGCCTTGTTTTGCATTTTATAGTATATAGAGATGTGAAGTGAGAGGTCGGTGATTCTTATGAAGGTTTTTATAGGAGATAGAACCTCATTTTCCTTATAATAGGTGATTATCTTTACGTAATTTTTTTCTTGTACATTTTGTTGTTACTGAACATATGTAACATCATGGTCTACTCCTTAAGCAGGTTATTTTTTTGTGAAATGGAATGTCAATGACTGTTGTTTATCTTGTGCTTTTACTTTGCACTTTCTTTCATTACCTTCTAGGAAATGATATTAGTCTACGAAATAACTTATGCGCTTACTTTGCACTTTTTATTTCTTTTAAGCAAATAAAATTGGTATGTGAGATATTGTCCTTCCCTTATACTTTGGGATTATCTGCTCTTAAAACTTTATAATTTGTAAAATATTTTGCGAGTAAGTTTTGATAATATGTAATATTTTCTCTTGTGCTTGGGGATTTCATTGTTATGCTCATATTTATTCTGATTTTAATCTATGTAATTAGAATTAAGAAATTATATCCCCTCTGAATATTACGAGCAAAGATAAACTTATTATATAAAGAAAAATTTGTGTCCTTATATTTCGAAAATTCTGAGGTGTCTTGCTCGCAGTGTTTTGTTATTTTTTTAATGGACATTAACTTAAAAATATATCCCTGAAAATATGGCCAGCAATACACTATTTTTTAGAATATATTTTCCCCTTTTATTGTGGGAATCATGGGACTAGTTTGCTCATTATATTTTATTAACTGAAGCGGTATAATCCAAAGTTTGAAAGGTATACCCTCGCACATAAAGAAAAAACTTGATGGTTATATAGTGTAGTACATATAAGTAATATAATCACTATTATAAAACTTTGAAGAAAACTTTTTATAACCAAACATGATCCATTGCATTCATTATATCAAACTTGATATTCTTTGAAATTTCTCATACAAAACGGGGTTTCTTTCTCATAGAAGAAACTTTAATTTTCATAAATGATAAAATAGATGAACATTAAGATACCTCATACATAGTACTTCTTGAGCTCCTTTAAATTATTCAATTGGATGCAATCACTCTCAAGCTCCGAAATCTGACAATGCCTTGACTTGATCAATCCTCTAACTACGAATGGTCCTTCTAGTTAGTCTTGAACTTGGAGGCAAACATACTCCTCAAGTGATGAGTGGATTCTCAAAGAACTAAATCCTCCACTTGGAATTACCTTAGCTTAACCAAGTTTTCATAAGCCCTTGAAACATGTTAGGTGTATACTTTGAAGTTCTCCTTGGCTTTATCCCTATGCTCATACAAGGCCTCCGACTGCATGTGCCTTGGGTCTAGTAGAAAATCATTATTTAAGGCCATTTTCAGAGAGGGTGCTCCCAATTACACTGGCATGATAGCTTATATTGCATAAAATAAAGAGAAATGATTAAACCTTCTCAGATTCCTTTTTGAAGTTTTATAGTCCCACAAAACCATTAGCAATTTGTCATCCTATTATCCAAGGAGATCTTCTACCATTTTCTTCAAAATAATTATCAAGATTTTATTGGTTGCCTCTATCTATACATTCCCTTTTGGATATGAAATAGTTTAACTATTGTGAATGATCTTATTTATGAGGATAAACTTTGGGATGCTTAGCCTCCAGATAATGTACTCACGAATGAATTGAGTAACGACTTGAACGACTATCCTCCTCAGAAGGATTGTTTCTTCCCATTTAGTGTACAACTCTATGGAAACTAGGATGAAAGTTTTTCCACGAGAAGCTATGGTGGTCTTTACTACCAGATCAAACGCCTAATTGCAAAACGAGTAAGGAGTAGCCAAACTCTACAAGCTCACTGATGGGGAATGTACCATGTTCCCATGCACTTGACACACGCTGAATATATTCACAAAAGTAATGGAATATGCTTCCATTATGGTCCAATAGTACCCTAGAGTCATAGACTGATCGTATAACTTTTCTACATCCATATGCAAGGGTTCATGATCATTTTTTAACACTTTTGTCACTTCTTCCTTGGCAACACACTTCAAAGCCTTCCCATCGTACCCTTTTCTATACAATTCACATTTGACTAAGTAAAATAAAATGAACATCTTCTCTAGAGAGATATCATCTGCTCACTCAATGGGAAATTCTCAATCCTTCAAATAGGCAATATATGGTTTCTTTCAATTATTTTAGGCCTCTAAAAAAATTTCTTGAGCTAGCTGGTCAAAATGGATCTACCATTTCAAAAAACCTTACTGCAATCTAGCATCATATCTTCTCATGATGAGCCAATAGTACCCTCATCACTATAAATGCCTATAAAGTGGAGTATCTATATCATAAGAATTTGTTACATGCATCGCTTGTAACTTCTCATGGGCTTCTTCTATAAAACCTATGTGTGATAAAGATTTGAATAGACGCGCAAATTTTAATCACAAACTTATTTAATTAGTGTCAATTTATGAATCAAATTAATTCAGCCCATAAAATCAACTAGATACGTGCGTGCATGTGTCAAATCAACATAAATAAAATATGCGACACAAAGTTCAGAACAAATCTCCTTAGGGAAAAACCTTTTATTTCACTATAATTTGTAAATCGCAACTGACACGAATTACAATGAAATAAAGTTATTTGACACACGAATACCCGCGGGCGTCGGTCGGCATCATCAGCAATGAATTACGCGCATCAATCCACAAGAACCACAGTCCTATCTTCAGCAAAGATCCACACGCAACGAACATTAATGACACGCAGCGATATGATGTTGAAATCTTCTCCACAAAATTATGAACACTAGAAAATTGTGTTCTTAAACTCCAAAATAATTCACTACCAAATTGGGACTTTTGTGAATTGAAAAAAAAAGGATTTAATCCCTAAAAGAAAAAGACAAAAGTGTTTTTCCGATATAGCATTGTTTTGCAGAATGAAAAATGTACAGACTTCTTATGGAAAATGGAGTTTAAGAGACCCTTTTATAAAAAACTTAAGGCGGTGGGTTGTTTGAGCGAGACACACTGTCGTTCGAGTGAGATACGCTGTCGTTTGAAGCATTGCACGACACACGATGTCATTTGAACGATATACGGTGTCTTTTGAACGAGATGATTAAAATAATATTTTTTTCATTTATCTTTTCCTCATTAAATGCACCGCTTTAAACACTCAAAAAAAAATATTCTTTAACAAAAAACATTTAAAGCTCCACTCCAACACTTAGAAAATATTTTGTGAAAAATATCCCAATATCCTAAGTGAATTATTAACGAATTAAAAGCACAACTTTACCAAATTCAATTTGCGGATGCTTGATTGTTAATGAAGCTTGATATTCGGAGCCGTCTGATTGCCTATTTGATCTTGAACCTCTTTGACGGTTGTAGCAGTATACGACATGCTTAATTATGACGGACTATGTCATTACAAATCTCCCCCTATGTCTATGCTGGTACAAAATAAAAAATACCAGAATTATGAATCTAAAAAATGACCTATACAAATCTACCCTCCCATAAACTCAAAAGTGGAACGATAAACTGTCAAGTCTTCAAACTTTGCTTCAACAATCAAGTCTGCAAAACTCCAAGATTTTCTCATTAAGGTGTGCAACATAATGATCTTCAATTGTACCTACACACATGAGACAGAGCAAATACCTCGTGCCATATCGAGTTTGAAATTATATAAGTACAAACATGAAAGCATAATCAATTCTCCCCCATACATAAACTCCCCCATAAAGTCATAATTCATTCTCCCCCTTTTTATTTGTCCAAAATAGACAAGGAAAAGAATAAATAACAAAAATCAAATCAGGGTGTCACGGTAAACAAGGCAAACAAACTATTTTTAGATTTTTTAGATTTTTCATACAAAAATGATGTTACAAAAATCACACACCATGAATTTACACTAAGATAACCAAATCATGGAAATGAAATGAATGGTTGTGAATAAATTCAATAGAAAAATTGACTCAATCATAACATGTGTGAACAATGCATAAGTGTACTTCTAACGAATGAACATCAAAATATTCCTTAGGTGTAAAAATTGTTGAATTTAGATGACAACGTCTTAATCATATCAACAAATCAAATTATAAATGATTTCCACACCAATAACGTCCAAAACTATGTAATGCCTTTTCATGACTTTTAAGGACGTGTAAACCGCTTTAAATTCTATCCAAACTCCCTTATTAAAAGATAATGCTTTTTATTTTTCTTATGAGGTGATGAAACTAAAACCTATTGGCCCCTTTTTGGCATAAATTTTTTTTTATTGCCTTTCAATTTTTTTGGGCTCTTTTAAACCTCATTGGACCCCGGATAATTTTCAATTCCTCACTTTTTTAGGTCTATTTAAATGGTGGCTTTATCGCAAAGGAAAAAATAAAATACCTTTTGCAACCCTTTTCTGTTTTTCAAAATAAATCACACAAACTCACAAACAGTCTATAACATGCACTACTTTCTTGTCAAGTTTTATCGCATTTGGTTCGTTATATAGACAAAATTGAGATGGAAACACTCAACCAATATGTGATAGATAAGCAAAGAAGTAAAACAAATCCGTGCATGTGTGAAATAAAGGACAAATGAGACAAACATATAGGTAGCAACACTATATAGCATCTCAAAGACTCCAAACTTTGTAAAGCACATGAATGACACAACATATTGTCTCAAAACACTATCAAATAGTCACATGGATATGGAATGATATTGTGACTCGCTCATCCTAAATGTCCATTCATATATGGTGTAAAGAAAATGAAAAACTCTTTTTGGAATTTTTTTCAAAACTTTTGTCAAAATAAATGAAAATATTTTTGTATTTTTTTAATACTGTTCAGAATCAACCCAGCAGTAACAATATGAACTAGAGGACTGCAAACGAATAAGTGCATAAAATCAACCAGGTTATTCAAACGAGACTCAATATCGCTCGAACGAAAGTGCTCGTCGTTAGAACGACAGCTTTGCGCAATAGTATATCTCAGTCGAATGAGAAAATAAAAATCCCCCACTCCACCTAGAATTTTAAACAGAATTGACCAGTGGAAAAAATTCCAAAAAAAAGTACCTAGAAGGTGCTGATAGGTCCAAAACAGTGCTAAAAGAGTAGCAAAATTAATAAAATCAAAACTTTAAAGAGTTATATGCTAACAAAGTACAAAACAAATGGTACATACTAGAAACAGGAATAAGATAACATTATGCAAATTAACCAATGCTAGTAAACATGTCTAGATCTCAATCGGTAGGTGCGGTTGAGTTTTTCAAATTTGGAGACATCCTATGAAAACTTCCATTAAATCATGTAAGACCTTGACTAGAAACTTTACCTGCTCCCAAATATGTGAAAACTCTCTCAAGTAATCATCCAAAGCGTTCGGTGTGGGTGTGTGCTGTGGACACGTGTAGTAGCATAACGTGGCACATAACCCAACTTAAAAAAAACTCTCTCAGGTGTCCTCTTCTCTTGCAGTGTGCGTAAACATAAATTGGTCTAGGTACACCTCTCTCAAAATGTATCCTACGCACTCCCCTAATAGGTATGGGATGCCTAGGTGGGTCGGGTCAAAAGTCATATGGATCTAACACTAAAGTAGGAGCCGGATCAGGTGCAGCATGTGAAGTAGATGCACCATCATGACTTATTCCTAAGCTCTCACCATTACCCAAAATGGGATTGAGAACCATATTTCCACCTTCTTATATGCATTCTCCAAAGTGACTTTAGACTCCAAGGCGTGCTTAAGACCTTTCTCTAATTGTGACATGCGAGCTATAAGTTCACTCTTTTCCCTATTCACAACAATAAACTGCTTACTCAAATTAATCTTCACCTTCTCAAGTTGACTCGTCATAGACTCAAAACCTCTCAAACTCTCAAACTCTCACTCCAAATCTCTCACCTTAAGACCTAACTCCTTATTCAATTTCTTAGTCTTTAAGGTCTAGGCGTACAATTCTCTAAAAACAATCTTGAGCTCACTTTCATCTCCACTTTCACACTCACTCATAGACTCGCAACAAATACTCAAATCCTCCTCGGGGGTCTCACGTGCACAAGTGTCCTCATTGTCGTGGGTGTGCTCTCGTGACTGACTCAAAAAATAACAAACTTTCCTTGTGAAGACTCATCCTCGGAATCTTTCACATCTTCCTCACTGGATCGCTGGCATAGTAACTTTCTTGCTCTCTCTCCTAAGTCTTCTGTGACACTCAAATGACTTATGCCCTCTCCACTCACACTCAAACATTTCATATTTTCAAAATTTTCTTCACCCTCTTTCTCTTTCTCGCCGCTTTCTTTGGCCTTGTCTTTATTTTTGTTTTTCTTCGAAAACTTTTTATTGGAAGAAGTTTATTTTGAAAACTGGAGAAACTTTTTGAAATTCTTTGCAAGAAGGGCCATGTCAAAATCAGACTCACACTCATAAAAACTCACTTTATTTTTCGTGGACACTTACTTTCCCTTCCTAGTTTGGGCTTTAAGCGCTATCCCTTAATCCTTAAGTTTAACAGTGTCAGGGAGCATGTCAATTTCATATGTCTGGAGGTCTCCTACCAACTCTTCTAATTTCAGACGAATCAAATTTCTTAAGGTATTTAAAACAGTTTCTTTTGGGATAACACGTTTAAGCAGCGATCTTAAAATATTTTTGACCACGCGTGCATTAGGTATAGGCCCACTAAGATTAAAACTAGTGTTGACAATATCAAACAAATGTGCATAAAAGTCTTCAAAACACTTAGTCTCTAACATAGTGATCGTCTCAAATTGAGTGGTAAAATTTTGAATTTTAAACTCTTTGACCGCATTAGTATCTTCGTGGGTGAGTTGCATAATATCCCACGCTGCTTTAAACTTGGTGCACGTCATAATACGTCGAAACTTGTTGGGGGTGACATGTCCAGAAATTGCACTAAGCCCTCGTGAATTGTAAGGGCTCCACCTAAACTCATCCTTGGTCCAGTCTAACACAGGTTTTAAATTTGTGACATTATTCGCGGTGACAGTGGGAGGATTCCAACCTCTTCACAAATGACCCAAATGTAATACCCCATAATTTTAATGACTTTCAATATGCGATTAATTAAAAGTAAAATGGGGATTAATTGGAATTAATTACGAATAATTGGAATTAAGCCGGATTGAATATTATTAGAAAATAAAGTAATACGTGATTTATATTGAATATTACTTAGTGATAAAAAATTAATATATGATTATATGGTCGCGAGTGGATAATACACGAATTATTGAAATTAAGTCGGGACGCGCGTGTGAGTCATGTCGGGAATAAATTAAAAGGGGAAAAAAGAGAAATTATCTTTAAGTCATTCAAATGGTCATTTCGACTCCGCCGATGAGTTCGAAAGGGTCGAAATAGGCAGAAAAGTCTACCCATGGGTTTGATTTGGGTATAAGGTTAGTTGGGAATCAAAAGGACACCCTGGAGGGGTATTTTGGTGATTTTTCTTGGGAGGTGAATAGTACTTGCAGGATTTAAGTTTTATTATTTAAGTTTAGAGTTTTTTAAACCAAGATATCATTTACCAAAAGGCTAAGGAGAGGAAGGGGGACAATTCTCTTGGAAGAGGAAGGGTTATGCGAGCAAACCAAGGGACAACCACCTTACACCACCATCGAAAAAGTGATTGGAAAGGAGGAGGAAATATCCTACACACATCTTCTCCAAAGGATCAGACCTACACCTTAAGGCAAGTGTAATTCTTATTCCAATTAGTGAGTATAATATCCATGTTAAATTAGGAGTGATAAACATCCATGAAAACTATATACCAAAGATGAAAATTTGATGATTCTGATGTAATTCTTGAAATGAAATTTATTTAGGATTATTCCTTTGATGAAATTAGAATTAACATCATGAAATTTTGGGTTTAATTGGTGAGGGAATTTGGGGTTTATATGTGTTCTTGAGAAAGAATTTTACCAGGTAGATTTTCTTGAATTTAAAATAAGATTAATATGATTTATCGAAATTCCATGATGATTTTGATATTATTTGATGTTATAAATTTTGTACATACTTGGGTATATCATAAGGAATGAATTATAAGGAGTTTGGAATCATTTGGTGGAGGTTTTAAGGATGAAAAATGTTACAACCCGTAGGTAAAAATATGTAGAAAAAGGACAGACATTGTATAATAATTTGTGAAATGTTCTAAGCGAAATTTGGTAGTGTGCATGTGGGTTTTTGTATAAAATCACATTCTGCACAACTTTGTAGTTTTAAGTTTTTCCAAAATCGGAGCAGAAAAGCCTTAAAATTATAATTTTATATTTCTGGGCAGATTGTAACTTTATAAAAAAAAGGATTATTGGGAATTAAAATATAATCTGGGCTTGTTAAAATGAGTCTGTGTTTTGGACCAATAAGTATGGCGTGAAGGTAGATACTGGAATAATTAATTAAATCCTTTCGGTTGACAAGATAAGTTAGGGGTAATGGGAAGTGTGAATTAAAATGTGAATTATTAGTTTATGGGATAAACTTGTAATATACTACGTGTAGGATTTGTATATGGAATGAGAGTGTACCCATTTATTGATATATATATGTAGGTGGAGCGAGTACCTATAATATAATTGAGGTTTAAAATACCATGATACGTAGGATATTATAGATATAAGTATACTACATATGAGACTTGTAATATGGGATGCGCTTATTCCCAATTGTTGATATATTTATATATATATATATATATATATATGTTGAGTGTATACCTATATGATGATTTATGTGTATGGCATACCTAGCCTACTTGCTATCGATGAGAGATTTGCACGTTGAGGACAGTCATATCCTGATGAGCCTTTGGGGGGATTTTTGACTTGTGCCTCAAAATATAAAACCTAGGTACGGGCTATCTAAGATAATGATAGTGATGACGGTCATATGGGTGCGTAGTTATGTGCATAACCCATAGGCTTGGAACTATATTCACCTCCAATATGTGTGATTTGTGATGATGGTTCGAGTGAGATACTAAACCAATGGTACTTTGTACAGTGACGAGATGTACCCGGACATGATAGCAGAGTAGTGCATGCACTGCTGTTGTGTCTCGGGGTGCAGTATTATATATATATATATATATATATATATATATATATATATATATATATATATATATATATATATATACACACACACTTGTGATGTTATCTATTGTGTGAATTGAGTAAACATGAAAGATAATGAAATCTGAAAATAATTAAGTATGAGAACACTTAATTATATTGAGAATTGAATTAATACATTTATTTATTACATGTATTGTGAAGGAAATACGTGGGGAGAGATAAGGGATACGGTCAGTTGATACAATGAGATAATCTAGTGAAAATGGGAGTAGTAACTAGAATAATTTGGGTATACGTTAGGCGTGCACATTAGTTGAGATGTGAGAATCTCAAGTGAGATTCCGAGAATCTAACATGTATATAATAATTGCTAATTGTAGCAATTATTCACTTGTTGTTTTTAAAATCTCTTTACAAACGGGATCTAACCCGTTTTCTCTTGCATATTCTCTTCTCTCTTGTATATATATATATATGTGTGTGTGTGTGTGTGTGTGTGTGTGTGTGTGTGTGTGTGTGTGTGTGTGTGTGTTATATCAGGTGTCCAAACACAGGGACGCCCAGTATAGAGGATTGGATATTTATTTGCTATGAAAACTGTGGAGTTGTGGACCTTGCATTAGAAGCATCATTCTATTGATCCATGTACTCTATAGTCATTTCTCTTTATGGCATGTTGCCAAAGGATTCGTGTCATTTCCATTCTATCTCAGTCAGTGGTCTTATTGGTGTTGGTTTTGGATACATTTGGTTTATTTGGTTTATTGTATTGAGATGTTTTAAACTGGGGAGTTTATTCCAGTTATACTAAATAAGTTGTGATGATTAATATTTATTATTCATTGTGGTGGATTGAATTATATGTTAAATTATTGGTATTGTTAAAAATGAATTTTACTTAAAACTAAAATTAAACGTGTTAGCACTAGTTTAATTGATTACTAGGTGGTTAATAAAGAAAGAAATTTATTTTTCTGACAGTGATGCTAAGAATGAGCCAACTGAATAATTTGATTTAATTGGGTAAAGGATTGGCCACCCGGTATTTAATTAAGCAGTTGATGCAGGTGGTATCAGAGCATCAGGTTTTAGTGTCCTTTGGATATGTACATCTTTTTACGTTTTAGCGTAGCGTTCTTTAATTTAGAGCCCTATTATTAGGATGTTGTATTCCTCTACATATTACGACTTACGTGCTACTTCCAGGAAATATAAGTGATGTAATTATTATACGAGCTCGATGGGGCATCAATGACTTGCGAGGGTCGTTAGAAGAACAGGAGGAGGAGGAGGACTCTATCAAAAACTTAGAAGATTTTGGAAATGGTGACTTAGATAGAACCCACTAAAATTATTGTTCAGACTGAGGACGATATAGAAGTCGCTCGGGAGATGTAGTTTTTAGTAACCGTTATGGATGATATTTGTGATATTTCAAAACCTACCCAGCACTATTAGTGAAAGGTTATTGAGTCGAAAGGACTCTTGTTAAGGAAGAAATCCAAATACAATTATGTAGGGTGAAGTGTAGAAACACCCAGGACTTGAACATTTCGGGTGAAATTTTTCCTCATGGGAAGTGATGAGAGTTAGACATCGCATATAAAAAACCATGTGGGAAGCTAAAATGAGACATTATAGTATGGTTCGACTGTGAAATCGTGCATTTGATGTTTCATCAGGATATGAATAGAATTTCAAAACTTATTTTATATAGGAGAGAAAGAAAGCCCAACGCGAAAGAGCAGTGAACTTGTTTAACGAATTCCTTACCCAACAAAGAACGGGGTACATCGCAGATAAGAAGAGTTCATTGTGTGGAAGAACTCGGGATTTAAATACTCAAGTGTAGATGGGAAACTCTGATGAAGATGACTAGGGTTGATATCGCCAAAAAATTAGTTAACGCCCCAAGGAGAAAGGGAGCCAGGAGGGATGGGGAAAACCTAACCGCAATGCAAAGATTGAATTCAATGGTGATAGTGAGATATTACCATAAGGTATACCCAATAAGGGATCTATTTAAATTCTTACTAAGCGACGATGAATTCAACCAAGACCAGCGAGGTTGACCATGTGTTTCATGGGACTAGTAGAGTCAAGGGAATAGTGGAAAAAGAAATTGGGAGCTAAGACTGCCTGGACCAAGACAAGAACATTCCAAAATAGTCAGTAGTACCACTGACGGGGGAATGACAAAGGAAATTGCCCTATATGTAGAAAGAGAGACTACTAGTGTTGAATGTGTCCACGTTCAGAAGTGAGACCGATAAGTTTAGGAATAGTAAACCATGCTAGTTAGGCCTAACAACTGGAACAGTGAAATTTCCAGTGGAGGAATTGGGTCAAGAGAATTAGTCCCAGGAAATTTACAACCCGAGAGTAGTGGGATTAGGCAGAACCAGTGGAGTCCTCAACAACTGTAGCATACCGTATTTCAGGATCAATGGAACCCAAGAAGTAAAAGGGAGGCCAGTAAAGTCATAATTGAGGCCTAGATATTTGGGACCAACGTTTCAATAATGGGCGTGTAGCCTTAGAATAGAATAATTTTCCCACTTGGAGGAGGGGCAACTATTGGATGAAATCCTAAATGTATAACGATTGCAGATGCTCTTGGGTCGTGTTGGCAGTTAAGTGCTGGGACCCTACGATTGGGCGAGACTAGTGAAGTTTTTTTTCATCCTTGTGAGTAAAGGATTAATTCAAGTGGCACGGGTGTGTCACAATATATATGAATTATTTACACTAAAAATTCATGTACGAGTGGAGTTTAGTGGGTGTGTTGGTTTTAACAATAGGGTTACAAATGTATTTATAATTGACAATGGGACTTTTTTATGTCGTCCGTGAGTGAGCCGGTGGGCATTAAGAACATATTTTATCATTATAATTTACTACTACTTTGAGTTAGCAAAGTAGATCTTATTATGCTAATGTGTGGGGATTAATTTCCAAATGTTTGAATGATAGTAGATTTAATGATAAGACTATCGTGCTGGATATTCTGAGTGAATAATATTACTGTGGTGAGGCACCACTTGAAATAGGGTTGGGACTATAAACATATATGAAAATTTTATGGTATCGTCAACTTCAGTGAGTATGTTATGTAGTTATATGTAAACCCGGTGTATAGGAATTTATTTACCGATGTGACTCAAGATACATTGTGATCTTTATTGAGCAGCAAAATATAGCTCATGAGAGCGCTATGTTTCATGTTATTTCTAAGGGGAATAAGTAGATTTTTTTAACATATGGATATTGTGGGAAGGTACATATTATGGACTGAGGGCCGCCTTATGAATCTCGATGATCGACTATGTTAGGTAGTACTGTATCGGGAGGGTTACTTGTTTAGATTTCGCTTTGCAAGATATCCCACACATGAAACTAGCGAATGTCAGGAGTTTGAGAGAAGTTTGGTCGATAGTACATAAGTTTCGTATACATATACAAGAATATAAATGAGATCTAATAATTATATTATGACTTAAGGCCAACAGAGACGCCTAGTCCCGGTATCATTATGAATAGAACAATGATTCCACTGTAATACCCCGTATTTTTATGCTATATTAACTTGGGGATTTATTAAATTTAATGTGAATTAATTATTTAATAAAAATTCAGAAATTAATTATGTTATAATTATTAACGTGATGAGAGTTAGTAATTATGGGAAAATTTGTTGAATATTACTAATGAGCAAAGTAATATATAATAGTGTCCATATTAAATGTCACGAGTGAATAAAATGACAATTTTAGAAATTTGAGTCGAGACGCGCCCGTGTCGCGTCGGGACTAAATATTGATAAATAAAAGTAAATATTTTATAAGTTATTCGTATGGTCAGTTTGAGTGCGCCAACGCGTCCGGAAGGGTCGAGATAGTCAGAAAAGTATACCCGGGAGTTTGATTTGGGTCTCGGGGTGTTTTTAGGCCTAATTAGTACCCCGTGAGGGCATTTTAGTCATTTTGTATTTTTGGGTAACTAAACCCACGAAAATTAAAGGGGTTATATCAGATGTTTAGGTTATCTCCTAGGGTTAGATAACTCAAAACACTAGAACAGCCATTGGAGAGGAGAGGAGAGAGCTCTCAAGGCATTCCAAGGCTCAAAAATCACCATTTTGCACCGCCGCCACCGCGTAGATCGCGAGATGGGGAACGCAACCACACCAAATTCAACACCAAACCAAATTTCTGAAAATCCCAGGCAAGTGTTTATCTTTCTTATTTCGTTGATGCATCATCCATATTAGTTTAGGAGTTATTAGGATGAGATTTATGGAAGAAAAACCCAATTTGAGATAGGAAATTTTCATGTAGTGATGATTTATATGATATTCTGGAAACCCTTTGTCATGTAAAGGATTAAGAGTTTGATTAAGAAAAGAGTTCTAATCAGATACAAATACTAAAAAAAAAATTATTTCGGACGATCGGACCATTGGAATTGGATGAAATTTTACAGAGAATTAGCTGAAGAGAGAGGAAGCTACAGAAAAAAATTCAGCTCGATCGGACCGTTCAATATTTTTTAATATTTTTTTTTGCCAGACAGTTTTATGTTTTGAGGACTCTTAGAGATAATAAAAAAATTCAATTAAAACTCCATTTTAATTCCGATTTCGAAATCGTTTGAAATTCTCACCTTTGAAAATAAAATTCAAAATCCTTTAATGTAAGGCGAAATCTATATTTTTGGGATATTTTGCATAAGGGATAATGTAAGTATATATTAAAGGGGAGAGACACGTAAGAGAGTTACGTTGGAACATAAATGGATATCTACTGAATGGTACATTTGGAAGAATAGAGTCCATGAGGGTTACGTAGTAAGTTGGAAAAACCCTTCGAATTAAAGTTAGAAATGAACCATTATACTTGATAAATAATAATGGGAAAATAAGGATAAATGTTGTGAATGTGGGCTATTGGATAAACCTAAATTGATATAATAAAAGTGGTTTATTTATATGATTGTGTATGCATATATTATATACTTGTGAAAATCATGACCGCGCTACTTGTTATCCCTGAGGTTTTCGCGCTGGGACGATCTTATCTCGTATGCCTTATGGGGGATATTGACTCGTACCCTAGAAGATAGAAATCCTAGGTACAGGCTATCGAATCGGTAGTCACGGTCCTAAGAGACGTGAGGGTATGTACTGACCTCTTGGACTTGGAAACTATGCTTCGCCTCAATATTGTTTGTGTATGTATTTATACAGTTCGAGAGTGATTCCGAACTTGTATTCCCTTTTTTACGATTGATACGGGGATTGAATAGCAGAGTATGACCGTACCATAAATTTTTTATGTGGGGTGCTGTTAGAATATATATATTATACGAGTATTTAATATATATATGACCTTGTGAAATATGAGAAACTGCCTACTGTGTTATGGTAAGTAAGACATGTATAATGACTCAAATTGGAAATACTTATTTTGAAAAGTATAATATGATATTGAAAAACTTTATGAATCAACAAAGTTAAAATGAGCGTTTTGTGCTAAATGAAATTATCATTTTTAAACCAAGATGTTGTTAAATCTTAAATTTTGAGAGTCACCTAAGATAAGTTAAATCCTTGGGGAAGGATAGTGTGATATATGATGAGATAAACCATTGGGAAGATTAGTGCGATAGGAGTGCACATTAGAAGAGAGGCGAGAATTTCTCAAGAGAGTGTCGCACTAATATGTTGTTGCATTGGCCCGTATCAATTTAAATACTTGCTAAATGAATTTTTAAATCATATACACTATCGGGCTCTGACCCGTTTCTATTCCTTTTTCTCTCTTGTATATACATATGTATATATTACAGGTGCCCATCCACAGGGGCGTCTTGTTTAGGATCCCTTGGAAGTAACGTGATGCAGCTTAGGTGGGAGTTGCAGGCCACTTGCTTAGACGATTTCATTTACTTGATTCCACTTCTATCATTCTCCTTATTGGGCATGTGTCGCCCTTTCCACTATTTATCTGTTTTATTGGGACATTTGTATTTCAGTTATTTCTAGTACTGTTACTTTGGGATTTATTCAGCATGTATGTTTTTCTTTAAGTTTTAAATGCTGGGGTTTAGTTGTTGAATGTTTAAATTAATTGGATTATATGTTCCAGGATTATTGTGGTGTGATTCTTTAAATATTGAATTATTGTAGATAATTAAATCTTTATTTTCAAAATAAAATTTGGAAAGTAATGTTAAAAAATGGTTTTGACACTTAGCTTAATTAAATAGGGTGTTAAATTGGAAAAGTTATTTTTACGACAGTGATGCTAAGAATGAACCAACTGTTCACCTTAATTTTAATTTAATAAAGGAGTGATCGCTCGGTATTTAATTAGGCGGGGTGTCACAGGTAGTATCAAAGCATCGGGTTCTAGTGTCCATAGGATCTGTACGGATTATTTTCGCTTTCAGCTTAACGTTTTTTCTATAGAGCCCTATTTTTAGGATTTTTGTATTCCTGCTTTTACATTTACGTCTCCAGCCATTTGGGGTTTGATAATGACTGGAGACTAATAAACTTCTTCATGTTTTAGATGCCTCCGAGACGTGCACCGAAGGATAGGCGTGCCCAGGCCGAGCAGCGAGCAGCTCCGGCACAAGGCACTATGAATGCTAATGAAGTAGCCGCCATTGTTGCTCAGGCGGTGAATGTCGCGCTAGCGGTGGTTCAGCAGGCTCCACCCCAGATTCAGGCAGTGGCGCCAGTACCAGCACAGCTTCCATCTGCATGGGAGAGGGTTAGGGATGCTTTTCAGAAGGCGCATCCCCGTGAGTTCTCTGGTAGCTCAGATATCGTCACAGTCAGCCAATAGAAGAAAGACATCCAGCGGCATCTTCGTATGTATGAGTGCACTGACGTGAAAAGGCAGTTATTGGCTTCCTTTAAGCTGGTGGGGGCCGCTTTGCAGTGGTGGGAGTCCACTACCACCTTGGAGGAGAGGGACACGGTCCCTATTCAGTAGTTTTGGGAGCGGTTTGACCGCAAGTACTTTCCACCCGCCGTGCAAACTGAGATGAGGTGGAAATTATTGAATTTGAAACAGGAGAACTCTACCGTTGCTGAGTATGAGGAGGAGTTCATGAGAATTCTCACCATAGTGCCAGATGAGGCACCTACTGATAGTAAGAAGATAATGTTGTTTGTGGACGGGTTAGCTTGGAGGATCCGTCAGCATCTTATAGGGATTCTATCTCTGAGTACTTTCACTGATGTACTCAATGCTGCGTTACTACATTGCCAGGATCACCGCTTCCATCTGCAGGGAAGCAGGAGAGCAGGAGAGTCCAGCCAGCAGGGTAGGACCGGGGGTACTAGTGCTAGTGGGTCACCATCTCATGGACAGACTCGTCAACACGAGCAGAGTTCCCATCAGGGGGACCCTGCTAAGCGATTTCGTTCAGGTGATTCCAGGCATGGATTTGGGGGCGGGACCAGCCTAATCAATAGGGCCAATAACGTGCTAATCAGGGCCAACAGGTCCAGTGGCGGGGAGGTAACGGACAGCAAGGCCGTGGTCAGCAGGGTCAGAGGGGAGGTAACTTCAGAGGCCGGTGTTTTGTATGCGGCAAGCATGGTCATAAGCGCTAGGATTTCTCAGAGGGTAATAGGGCCCCACAGCAGCAGGGTGCTCGTAATGAGCCACAGAGACCACTTTTCCAGCTGCCCTCCCAGCTCGAGCCCAGGTGCCAGCCCTACCAGCCGTTCCAGCAACTCTAGTGCAGCAGGGGCAGTTACAGTACGGATGTGTCTATAATGTCCACCAGGCAGCAGCTCCACAGGCACCACCCGCGATTGAGGGTATGTTTCCTATCCATGGAACTATGGGTCGGGTTTTGTTTGATACTGGGGCGACGCATTGTTTTATAGATACGCATTTTACGAAGGCCTTAGGGTTGTTAGCCATAGCAGAGAGCACAGTGACGTGTGTAGACTCACCACTGGGGAGTGGGTCGCTTATCTTCTTTATATGCCGGGGAGTGGGGGTAGAGATTGGTAGTTTGGTATTACCTGCAGACATGTTAGTCTTAGATATGCATGAGAATGATGTTATTATCGGTATGGATTGGCTCACAGCTTATAGAGCCATGATTGATTGCTTCGGTGGGAGCATTGGTTTTGCCATTCCGGGGCAAGAGATGTTTGTAGTGGCGATGCCTCGCCCAGAGGGAGGTTCGATCGCTCATTTGTATTATATAGAGGAGGATACCTCTAAGGAGGTTGTGATTCCTTTAGACTCGAACCCAGTCGTTCGTGAGTATTTCGATGTATTCCAGGAGATACCAGGCCTACCCCCAGTCGAGATATAGACTTTGTCATAGATTTATTGCCAGATACGAGACCGATAGCACGCGCTCCATACCATATGGCTCCGGCGGAGATGCGAGAGTTACGAGATCAGATAGAGCAGCTGTTAGGTCAGGGCTTCATTCGCAGGAGTACCTCACCTTGGGGCTCTCCAGTCTTGTTTGTGAAGAAGAGAGCTGGTTCACTGAGGTTATGTGTGGACTACCGGGAGTTGAACAAGGTCACGATACGGAATAAGTATACGTTGCCTCGAATCGATGATCTGTTCGACCAGCTGAGGGGAGCAACTTTCTTTTCAAAGATAGATCTGAGGTTGGGGTACCATCAGATACGTATTAGAGAGCAGGATGTTTCAAAGACTGCCTTCTTGACGAGATATGGGTCTTACGAGTTCAGAGTGATGCCATTTGGTCTCACAGATGCTCCAGCCGTGTTCATGGACTTAATGAACCGAGTATTCAGAGAGTTCTTGGATCAGTTTGTCATCGTCTTCATAGATGACATTTTGATATATTCATATTCTGAGGAGGAGCATGCCGAGCACTTGAGGCAGGTTCTTCAGACTTTACGAGAGCATCAGTTGTATGCTAAGTACGAGAAGTGTGGATTCTGGTTGCAAGAGGTACAGTTCTTGGGGAATGTTGTTTCTGAACAGGGGATAGCCGTTGACCCGAGTAAAGTGTCAGCGGTGAGGGAGTGGGGATAGCCCACGACACTGAAGGAAGTGCATAGTTTCTTGGGGTTAGCCGGATACTACAGGAGATTCATTCAGGGATTCTCCAAAATAGCGGGTCCATTGACAAACCTGACTCGCAAAGGGGTACCATATGTTTGGGATAAAGCTTGTCAATTGGCTTTCGACGAGCTGAAAGACAAGCTTACTTCAGCACCAGTCCTTGCTTTATTAAAGCCGGGTGTGGAGTACCTGGTTTACACTGAGGCCTCTTTATGGGGACTTGGGGGAGTACTTCAGCAGGAAGAGAAGGCTATAGATTTTGCCTCCCGCAAGCTTAAGCCGCATGAGAAGAATTACCCCACCCACAACCTGGAGTTAGCAGCCGTCGTTTTTGCATTGCGGATATGGAGACACTATTTATTGGGGGAGAAGTTCCGTTTGTTCACAGACCACAAGTCACTGCAGTACCTGTTCACTCAGCGAGAGCTGAATACGCGTCAGCGCAGATGGTTAGAGTTTGTGAAGGACTATCAATTCGACATACAGTATCATCCGGGGAAAGCCAACGTAGTTGTTGATGCATTTAGCGAAAGACTGGTAAATGAGGTAGCGTACGTCTGGAAAACGAAGTGGAAGGAGTTGGGTCACCAGGACGCAGTAGCCCGTTCCTTCATATCTGTTATGACAGTCACACCCGAGATTGTTACGAGGCTAATACAGGCCCAAACTACAGACTCGTTTTGCCAGGAGCAGATTGTACGACTTTTAGCTGAGGGTGCTGAGTCCTATTCTATTAGTTCTGATGGGGGTTTGAGGTTTAATGGGAGGTTAATGGTTCCGTAAGGGGCAGAATTGCGTCATGCAGTGATGACCCAATCTCACGGGTCTCGATTTGCGGTACATCCTGGAGGAGATAAGATGTACCAGGATATGAGGAGGCAATACTAGTGGAGTGGGATGAAGAAGGACATTGTTGAGTTCGTGTCCAAGTGTTTTACCTACCAGCTGGTGAAGGTGGACCATCAGAAACCGTCAGGATTGCTTCAGCCATTGGAAGTACCCGCGTGGAAGTGGGAGAGTATTTCCATGGATTTTATTACAAAGTTGCCTACATCACAGCGGGGCCACGACTCTATCTGGGTGATTGTAGACCGTTTGATCAAAGTGGCTCATTTTCTGCCAGTGCGGAAAGATTATACCACAGGTCAGTATGCTCAGTTTTTCATTGCTGAGATTGTCAGATTACATGGGGTGCCCCTTAATATTGTGTCAGATATAGACAAGATTTTCGTGTCACATTTCTGGGAAAGATTTCAGGAGGCTATGGGTACTGAGTTGAGGCTGAGTTCAGCTTATCACCCACAGACAGATGGACAGACAGAGCGTACTAATCAGATGTTAGAGGATATGCTACGCATGTGTGTTCTTGATTTTGGAGGAGGTTGGGAACCACATCTTCCACTGGTAGAGTTTTCTTATAATAACTCTTATCAGTTTACGATTGGTATGGCTCCATTTGAGGCTTTGTATGGCCGGCCTTGTCGTTCTCCAACTTGTTGGCTCGAGGTGGGGGATAACAAGTTGCTAGAACCAGAGGTAATTCAGGAAACCTCCGCGAGGATTGAGATGATTAGGAGTCGCATTCGAGTAGCCCAGGACATGCAGAAGAGCTACGGCGATGCGAAACGGTTCTTTCGGGAGTTTAATGTAGGGGACCAAGTGTTACTGCGTGTATCTCCTATGAAGGGAGTGATGAGGTTCGGGAAGAAAGGAAAATTGGCCCCGAGGTAGGTGGGACCATTTCCCATTATCGAGAGGATTGGGCCGGTAGCATACAGATTGGGACTACCAGAGCATTTACATCGCATCCACGATGTATTCCACATCTCTTCGTTGAGACGGTATCTTCGGGATGATATGGCCCATACTCACATCGCGATAGATAAGATAGACTTACAGCCTGACAACTCTTACGAGGAGAGACCGGTGGCTATCCTAGACTATATTGAGAGGAGATTGAGGTCGAAGATAGTTCCACTTGTACGGGTCCAGTGGGAGCATCATAATGTGGAGGAATCCACTTGGGAGCGCGAGGTCGATAAGCGCGAGAGATATCTAGATTTGTTCTTACCATGTATGCCTTATTTTCTGAATTTCGGGACGAAATTCCGTTATTAGGGGGGAGTATATAATACCCCGTATTTTTATGCTATATTAATTTGGGGATTTATTAAATTTAATGTGAATTAATTATTTAATAAAAATCCGAAAATTAATTATTTAATAAAAATCCGAAAATTAATTATGTTAAATTATTAACGTGATGAGAGTTAGTAATTATGGGAAAATTTGTTGAATATTACTAATGAGCAAAGTAATATATAATAGTGGCCATATTTAATGTCACGAGTGAATAAAATGACAATTTTAGAAATTTGAGTCGAGACGCGCTCGTGTCGCGTCGGGACTAAATATTGATAAATAAAAGTAAATATTTTATAAGTTATTCGTATGGTCGTTTTGAGTGCACCGACACGTTCGGAAGGGTCGAGAAAGTGAGAAAAGTATACTCGGGAGTTTGATTTGGGTCTCGGAGCGTTTTTAGGCCTAATTAGTACCCCGGGAGGGCATTTTAGTCATTTTGTATTTTTGGGTAATTAAACCCACGAAAATTAAAGGGGTTATATCAGATGTTTAGGTTATCTCCTAGGGTTAGATAACTCAAAACACTAGAACGGCCATTGGAGAGGAGAGGAGAGAGCTCTCAAGGCATTCCAAGGCTCAAAACTCACCCGTTTGCACCGCCGCCACCGCCAACGCATAGATCACGAGACGGGGAGCGTAACCACACCAAATTCAACACCAAACTAGATTTCTGAAAATCCCAGGCAAGTGTTTATCTTGCTTATTTCGTTGATGCATCATCCATATTAGTTTAGGAGTTATTAGGATGAGATTTATGGAAGAAAAACCCAATTTGAGATAGGAAATTTTCATGTAGTGGTGATTTATATGATATTCTGGAAATCCTTTGTCATGTAAAGGATTAAGAGTTTGATTAAGAAAAGAGTTCTAATCAGATACAAACACTAAAAAAAATTATTTCGGACGATCAGACCGTTGGAATTGGATGAAATTTTACAGAGAATTAGCTGAAGACGAGAGGAAGCTACAGAAAAAAATTCAGCTCGATCGGACCATTCAATATTTTTTAATATTGTTTTTGCTAGACAGTTTTATGTTTTGAAGACTCTAGAGATAATAAAAAAATTCAATTAAAACTCCATTTTAATTCGGATTTCGAAACCGTTTGAAATTCTCACCTTTGAAAATAAAATTGAAAATCCTTTAATGTAAGGCGAAATCTATATTTTTGGGATATTTTGCATAAGGGATAATGTAAGTATATATTAAAGGGGAGAGACACGTAAGAGAGTTACGTTGGAACATAAATGGATATCTACAGAATTGTACATTTGGAAGAATAGAGTCCATGAGGGTTACGTAGTAAGTTGGAAAAACCCTTCGAATAAAGTTAGAAACGAACCATTATACTTGATAAATAATAATGGGAAAATAAGGATAAATGTTGTGAATGTGGGTTATTGGATAAACCTAAATTGATATAATAAAAGTGGTATATTTATATGATTGTGTATGCATTTATTATATACTTGTGAAACTCATGCCCGCACTACTTGCTATCCCTGAGGTTTCCGCACTGGGACGATCTTATCTCGTGTGCCTTATGGGGGATATTGACTCGTACCCTAGAAGATAGAAATCCTAGGTACAGGCTATCGAATCGGTAGTCACGGTCCTAAGAGACGTGAGGGTATGTACTGACCTCTTGGACTTGGAAACTATGCTTCGCCTCAATATTGTTTGTGTATGTATTTATACAGTTCGAGAGTGATTCCGAACTTGTATTCCCTTTAGTACGATTAATAAGGGGATTGGATAGCAGAGTATGCCCGCACCATAAAATTTTTATGTGGGGTGCTGTTAGAATATATATATTATACGAGTATTTAATATATATATGAACTTCTGAAATATGGGAAACTGCCTACTGTGTTATGGTAAGTAAGACATGTATAGTGACTCAAATTGGAAATACTTGTTTTGAAAAGTATAATATGATATTGAAAAACTTTATGAATCAATAAAGTTAAAATGAGCGTTTTGTACTAAATGAAATTGTCCTTTTTAAACTAAGATGTTGTTCAATCTTAAATTTTGAGAGTCACCTAAGATAAGTTAAATCCTTGGGGGAGGATAGTGTGATATATGATGAGATAAACCATTGGGAAGGTTAGTGCGATAGGAGTGCACATTAGAAGAGAGGCGAGAATTTCTCAAGAGAGTGTCGCACTAATATGTTGTTTCATTGGCCTGTATCAATTTAAATACTTGCTAAACGAATTTTTAAATCATATACACTATTGGGCTCTGACCATTTTCTATTCCTTTTTCTCTCTTGTATATATATGTATATATTACAGGTTTCCAGCCACAGGGGCGTCTTGTTTAGGATCCCTTGAAAGGAACGTGCTGCAGCTTAGGTAGGAGTTGCAGGCCACTTGCTTAGACGATTTCATTTACTTGATTCCACTTATATCATTCTCCTTATTGGGCATGTGTCGCCCTTTCCACTATTTATCTGTTTTATTGGGACATTTGTATTTCAGTTATTTCTAGTACTGTTACTTTGGGATTTATTCAGCATGTATGTTTTACTTTAAGTTTTAAATGTTGGGGTTTAGTTGTTGAATGTTTAAATTAATTGGATTATATGTTCCAGGATTATTGTGGTGTGATTCTTTAAATATTGAATTGTTGTAGATAATTAAATCTTTATTTTCAAAATAAAATTTGGAAAGTAATGTTAAAAAATGGTTTTGACACTTAGCTTAATTAAATAGGGTGTTAAATTTGGAAAAGTTATTTTTACGACAGTGATGCTAAGAATGAACCAACTGTTCACCTTGATTTTAATTTAATAAAGGAGTGATCGCCCAGTATTTAATTAGGCGGGGTGTCACGGCCACTAAAAGAGTGATTAAGTTATGACTAGTGGTGTGGTTGAGTGTACTCATATCTTTATCAGCATGCCAAGTGCGCGAGAATCGATTTACGAGTGGTATATATTATTGGGGCGATAATGCGTGAGCTATAGGGTATATGGGAGCCCTAGGTGATGTAATCAGGAAGTGGATTATGATTGTTGTGTGAATTCGACAACATTTAGCCGGGGAAGCCGAAGCTTATTTCATAAGATTTGTCAGAAGCTTACGTTTCACAAGAAACTGATTTTTAGAACAGGAAAAGGACTTCTAACACGTAGTGAGGCAAAGTCACATGGATCACAGTTAGAGGTACATTTAAGAGAATATAAAATGTATTAGGTTAAAAATGACAATGGTGATGGGATTTAATGAAGAGGAATATTGCTAAATTCCTCTTGCACTGGGCCACTTGTCTGTTGGTAAAAGGGTGGATCATTAGAAACCACCAGGGGTTTCTTCAACTGTCAGGGATTCCTATGTAATAATAGGAGATATTCCCATGGATTTTATCACTAAGGTAAATAATTTATAAAGGGGTTACGATCCTATATGGTGATAGTGGATCGGTTAACCAAAGTAGCTCACATTATGCCAGTAGGGCTGATTATACTACGAGACAGTATGAGTGGATTTTTAGCCGCGATAGTGAGGTTACATGGGATACCACTAGATATTGTGTCAGATCGGAATGAGATTTTTGTACCCTGATTTTGGGAAAGTGTTCACAAGGCTATGGGTACCAAGGTACGATTGAGTATATCATATCACTCGCAGACTGATGGGTAGACTGAGCATACTAACTAGATGCTTGAGGATATGTCACGTATGTGTATCCTAGATTTTGGGGGCAGTTGGGAATAGTATTTTTCACTCGTGGAGTTTGCATACAATAACTCCTACCAATTCACCATCGGTATGGATCCATTTGAGGCTTTATACAATAGACCTTGTCGATCTCCTGTGAGTTTCTTAGAGGTGGGGGATAACAAGTTACTTGGTCCAGAGGTGATAATGGATACATCTTTAGGGATGGAGATGATTCGTAGTCATATTCGGATAGCTTAGGACCGATAGAAGAGCTACTTCGATGCAAGTTCTTTTGCGGGTGTCTCCTATGAAGGGGATAATGAGATTTGGGAAGAAAGAGAAATTGGAGCCACAATACGTAGAACCATCTCCTATTATCGAGAGAGTTGAATCGGTAGTATATAGACTGGGGTTTCCAGAGTACTTGCACCGTATACGGGAAGTATTTCATATTGCTCCATTGAGACAGTATCTCAGATATGAGCTGACATCTATAGTATATATTGTGTGTGTAATCTATACTGCACAAATAACCTACTTGTGTGCGATCGTCTTAAGATAAGATCGTACGTATCTTAAAAACGATTAATTTACTAAGGTGTGAATATCTAAAATAAAGTTTAAGCAATGAAACTTAATTGGTAGTGTTTGGGCAAGAACTTGCACGTCAGGGTAACTTAAGAATTAAAAGAAACCTACATGAGGTGATCATTATTAAGGATATTTTATAGCATAAAGTATGGACGGTACGGAGTAGCTTACTTGTGAGCGCGAGGATGCGAAGCGAAACATATAGCCAGAGTTGTTCTTATCTGGTATATTTTTTTCAAATTTCAGGAGAAAATTTCGTTATTAGGGGGAAGTATGTAATACCCCGTAATTTTAATGACTTTTAATATGCGATTAATTAAAAGTAAAATGGGGATTAATTGGAATTAATTATGAATAATTGGAATTAATCCAGATTGAATACTACTAGAGAATAAAGTAATATGTGATTTATATTGAAAATTACTTAGTGATAAAAAATAATATATGATTATATGGTTGCGAGTGGGTAATACGTGAATTATTGAATTAAGCCGGGACACACGTGTGATTCGTGTTAGAACTAAATTAAAAGGGGAAAAAAGAGAAATTATTTTTAAGTCATTCAAATGGTCATTTCGACTACGCCAATGAGTCCAGAAGGGCCAAAATAGGTAGGAAAGTCTACCTGGGGGTTTGATTTGGTTCTAGGGTCAATTGGAAACCAAAAGGACACCTCAGAGGGCTATTTTAGTCATTTTTCTTGGAAGGTGAATAGAACCTGCGGGATTTATTTAAGTTTAGATTTTTTTAAACTAAGATATTATTTACCAAAAGGCTAAGGAGGGGAAGGGAAATAATTCTCTTGGAAGAGGAAGGTTTATGAGAGCAAATTAAGGGACAACCACCTTGCACCACCACAGAAAAAGTGATTGCAAAGGAGGAGGAAATATCCTACACACATCTTCTCGAAAGGATCAGACCTACACCTTAAGGCAAGTGTAATTCTTTTTCCAATTAGTGAGTATAATATCCATGTTAAATTAGGAGTGATAAACATCGATGAAAACTATATACCAAAGATGAAAATTTGATGATTTTGATGTAATTCTTGAAATGAAAATTATTTAGGATTATTCCTTTGATGAAATTAGAATTAATACCATGAAATTTTGGGTTTAATTGATGAGGAAATTTGGGGTTTATATGTGTTCTTGAGAAAGAATTTTATCATGCAGATTTTCTTGAATTTAAAATAAGATTAGTACGATTCATCGAAATTCCATGATGATTTTGATATGATTTGATGTTATAAATTTTGTAAATATTTGGATATATCATTTGGGATGAATTATAAGGAGTTTGGGATCATTTAGTGGAGGTTTTGAGCACATTATATGATAATTTGTGGAATGTTCTAAGCGAAATGTGGTAGTGTGCTCGCGAGTTTTGAATAAAATCACATTCTACACAACTTTGTAGTTTTAAGTTTTCTCAGAATCAAAACAAAAAATCCTCAAAATTGTAATTTTATATTTTCTGGGCAGATTGTAACTTTATCGGGAAAAAACGATTATTAGGAATTAAAATATAATCCGAACTTGTAATAATGATTATAGATTTTGGACCAGTAAGTATGGGTTAAAGGTAGATACTGGAATAATTAATTAAATCCTTTCGGTTAACAAGATATATTAGGAGTAATGGGAAGTGTGAATTAAAATGTGAATTATTAGTTTATAGGATAAACTTGAAATATACTACGTCCGGGATTTGTATATAGGATGAGAGTATACCCATTTGTTGATATATATATAGGTTGAGTGTATACCTATATAATGATTTATGTGTATGACATACTTAGCTTACTTGTTATCGACAGGAGGTTTGCGCGTTGAGGACGGTCATATCCAGATGAGCCTTTGGGGGGATTTTTGACTTGTGCCTCAGAATATAGAACCTAGGTACGGGTTATCTGTGATAACGATAGTGATGACAGTCATATGGGTGCGTATGTATGTGCCTAGCCCATAGGCTTGGAAATATATTCACCTCCAATATGTGTGATTTGTGATGATGGTTTGAGTGAGTTACTGAACCAATGGTCCTTTGTACAGTGACGAAATGTACCTGGACATGATAGTAGAGTAGTGCATGCACCACAGTTCTGTCTCGGGGTGCAGTATTTTATATATATATATATAGAGAGAGAGAGAGAGAGAGAGAGAGAGAATGTGTGTATATATATATACGTGTGATGTTGTCTACTGTGTGAATTGAGTAGACACGAAACATAGTGAAATCTAAAATTAATTAAGTATGAGAACACTTAATTATATTGAGAATTGGATTAATACATTTATTTATTACATTTATTGTGAATAAAATACGTGGGGGAAAATAAGGGTTATGGTCAGTTGATACAATGAGATAATATAGTGAAAATGGGAGTAGTAACTAGAATAATTTGGGTATACGTTAGGCGTGCACATTAGTTGAGAGGTGAGAATCTCAAGTGAGAGTCCAAGAATCTAACATGTATATAATAATTGCTAATTGTAGCAATTATTCACTTGTTGTTTTTAAAATCTCTTTACAATCGAGCTCTGACCCGTTTTCTCTTGCATATTCTCTTATCTCTTATATATATATATATATATATATATATATATATATATATATTATATCAGATGTCCAGCCACAGGGACGCCCAGCATAGAGGATTGGATATTTATTTGCTATGGAAACTATGGAGTTGTGGACCTTGCATTAGACGCATCATTCTATTGATTCATGTACTCTATAGTCATTTCTCTTTATGGAATGTTGCCAAAGGATTCGTGTCATTTTCATTCTATCGTGTTCACTGGTCTTATTTGTGTTGGTTTTGGATACATTTGGTTTATTTGGTTTATTGTATTGAGATGTTTTAAACTAGGGAGTTTATGCCATTTATACTAAATAAGTTGTGATGATTACTATTTATTATTCATTGTGGTGGATTTAATTATATGTTAAATTGTTGGCATTGTTAAAAAGGAATTTTATTGAAAATTAAAATTGAAATTTTAACACTTGCTTAATTGATTATTAGGTGGTTAATAAAGAAAGAAAATTATTTTTTCGACAGTGATGCTAAGAATGAACCAACTGAATAATTCGATTTAATTGGGTAAAGGATTGGCCACCTGGTATTAAATTAAACGGGTTGATACACCAAATTCTTTCATCGATTTCATTTAAATGGGATTTCATTCGGGCTTTCCAGTAAGCTTAATTAGACCCGATAAAAGTTGGCAACCAATTATATAAGTTTTCATTTGGAAACATTTGGACAATTTTAAGAATATGATTTTTCAAAAAAAAAATCAATATCATACAATATTGCGAACAATAGGAATACACGATAAATTAGCGTAACCTACTCTGATAGCAATTTGTAAAACCTATGTGTGATAAAGATTCGAATAGATGCGCAAATTCCAATCCCAAACTTAATTAATTAGTGTCACTTTATGAATCAAATTAATTCAACCCACAAAATCAACTAGCTACGTGCGTGCATGTGTCAACATAAATAAAATATGCGACACAAAGTTTTAAAAAATACCCTTAGGGCAAAACGTTTTATTTCACTATAATTTGTAAATCGCAACTTACGCGAATTACAATGAAATACAGTTGTTTGACACAAGAATACTCGCAGGCGTCGGTCAGCGTCATCAGTAATGAATTACGCGTAACAATCCACAAGAACCGCAGTCCTATCTTCAGCAAAGATCCACACATAGCGAACCTCAATGACACGCAGCCATATGATGTCGAAATCTTCTCCACAAAAGTATGAACACCAGTAAAGTGTATTCTCAAACTCCATAATAATTCACTACTAAATTGGGAGTTTTGTGAATTGAAAACAAAAGAATTTCATCCCTAAAAGAAGAAGCCAAAAGTATTATGTCGATATAGCACTGTTGTGCAGAATGAAATACGTACAGACTTCTTATGGAAAATGGAGTTGAATATACCCTTTTATAAAAAACTTAAGTCGGTGGGTCGTTTGAGTGAGACACGCTGTCGTTTGAGCGAGATACGTTGTGGTTTGAAGTATCATGCGTCACAGGATGTCGTTTGAATGATATACGGTGTCGTTCGAACGAGATGACTAAAATAATATTTTCTCCTTTATCTTTTCCTCATTAAATGCACCGCCTCAAACACTCCGAAAAATATATTCTTTGACGAAAAACATTTAAAGCTTCGCTCCAACACTTAAGAAATATTTTGTGAAAATATCCCAATATCCTAAGTGAATTATTAAGGAATTAATAACACAACTTGATCAAATTCATTTCGTGGAGGCTTGATTGTTGATGAAGCTTGATATTCGGACCCGTCTCGATGCGTATTTGATCTTGAGCCTCTTCGACATTTGTAGTAGTATACGACATACTTAATTGTGACGAATTATGTCCTTAAAATTCCTCTCCCAAGCGCCTTACTAAGTATCCCCCATGACCTTTAAAGTAGAGAATGTCGAGGATCATGTAAAAATTTACTAACTCTAATTACCTCATTTTTCCTTCATATGTTTCTAGTTGCCTGACTATGGAGGTTCTCGAGTCTTTGGGCTCCTCGCTTGGGGTTATAGGGATTGTTCTTATCCGAACGATGATTGTATCTTCGAGATCATCCATCTAAAACTTCTGAGCAATTTTTGTTAGAGCATTAGGATGCATGGTCATCATCCTGGGGTGCCTTTCTATCTTCATAACTAGAAATTGATTCAATAAATGTTCGATGATTGCTCGATAAGGAGAAAGGTTAGAATGCTTGATAGAAAATTCTCTATTGAATTATTTAGCCACGAATTTAGTATTTCCTCATATGTACATAACTCTAACCCCCCCCCCCCCCCCAAAAAAAAAAAAAAAAAAAAAAAGCTTCCAGTAGCCCAAGGATGAATGCTTGATGATTTGCTTGATTGTTTGAGCACTTAAAGTCTAACTTGTAAAAGAGAGTTATCTTCTCTTTGGTATTTGAAAGTAAGAATCCCTCTCCTGTGATACCTTGTGCAAATTAACCATAAAATTTCATCTCCTATTCTTCCATTTCTTCAACCAAGAAAGCTTGAAAGCTATCCATTGGTAACTCCTCACTCGGAGGTTCAAAGACTTAGCTTGGAAAGTTGGCCAAAAGATTAGCCAAAGCTTGAATTTTGATAGCCTTAGTTTATAGACACTTCAAATCACATTCAGAGAGGATGAGAAACTACTTGGATGCTTGCCTAACAAATTGGTTCTTGCGAGAAAATATTTAATAGGATCACACTTGGAATGATATGAACTCTGACCGCAAGAAGATAGTTCCTTAACTTAAGTGCCACAAATAACAAGGCCAAAAAATATCTTTCCACGCTTATGTATCTGGAATCAGTCCTAGATATCACCCGGGACAAGTAATATAGATGTTTTCCTGTCGTTCTTTCTTTTGGGTAAAAAAATCACTAATAGATATTTCTATAGAAGTAAAATACAAGGACAAAGGCTTACCTATTATGGGGAATCATAGTTAAGGTAGGGTTCAGAATCTCCTTAATCATCTCAACTATCTTCTGGTGATCATCCCCCTAGACCCACTTCACCATATCTTTCATGAGCGGAGAGAAACGATGGGTAATCTTTGCCAAAGCTAGTATAAATCTTCTCAAATGAGAAACTTTTCCCAAGAAACATTCTATCTACCTCTAACTCCTTTGCGGTGGCATCATCAAAATCACCTTTTTCTTCTCAACATCTATTTGCATGCCTTGCCTGTTCATGCCTTGTCTGTTGATAATAAACTAATAGAAATTTCATGTAGTAACCCCAAAGGCATACTTTGAGGGGTTCATCCTCATCTTATATTTCCAGCAATGTTCAAAATTCTTCTCAAATCTTGATTGTCCCTGCTCTCTATTTTGGATTTCACTGCCAAGTCATCCACATATAATTCCAATCTATCATGAAATAATCATGAAATATTTCCATCATAGTTCGTTGATACAATGATCTGGCATTCTTCAAGCCAGATGGCATAACAGTATAGTAGAAATTACGTAGAGGAGTCCAAAATGTTGTCTTCTTCGGATCTGCAAGATCCGTTTTAATCTGATTATATCCAATATATCCATCCTTAAAAGTGTACATTTCATGTCCAACACTTGCATCCACAAAGATATCAATGCCCGATAATGAAAATTCATTGGACATGCATAGTTCAGGTCTTTAAAATCCACATATATTCTGATTTGTTTCTTATCATTTTTGGCAATGGGCACAATGCTCAAAAGCCAAATAGGATGTTGGATGGGTTTAATAAAACCAACAGCAATCAACTTCTTTACCTCTACCTTAATTTTAAATCTAGCTTAGCCTTGTAAATACGAGTAGCTGTGACACCCTGCTTAATTAAATATCGGGTGATCAGTCATTTACTAAATTAAATCAGAATATCCAGTTGGTTCAGAATATGCATCACTGTCGAAAAATTATTATTAACACTAACCACCTAATATTTAAAAAGGTTGATATCAAAATTTTATCTTTTAATTAACATAAAATCGAATTAATCAATTATTAACACACACCATTCAAACTAATCTCATATGGAAAAAAATGACTGAATAATAAATTTGACTGGAGTAAACACATCCAGCCTAAATACTGAATACAATAATCTAACAAAATAAACCATCAACTAAAAGGAGTAAATAAATAAATCCACAATCTTTGACTGTCTGAATAAGTAAAAGGAGCGACATGCCTTAACTGAAGTAAATAACTCAAGATGAAGAAACAAAAGTCATGGAGGCATCTACTACCAAGTCATGTAACTTCCACAGTATCTATAGCTCGTCAAATGAATGAAACTCCTATACTTGGCGTCCCTGTGACTGGGCACCTGAAATAATTTGACAAAAAAAAGAGATTTGCAATAAACAGGTTAGAGCCCGAGTAGAAAACATTTTAAAAATCAACAAGTGTTTAAATGAAAACAATAGCACATATTGTGTACGTGTTAGATTTTCGTACTCGCACTTGAGATGCTCACCTCTCATCTAATGTGCACATCTAACGCGTATATTTAACCCATCCTAGTCATGGTACCTCGCTTAACTAGCCCGAAGATGACTATTATCACACCCATAATCACATGTGTTTACCCATATCACCCGTATCCTATATTACCATATGTTTAAGGATAGTTATTCATATACATAACCGTTATTCTCATAGGTATTCATTTTTCTCACTAAGAATATTTTTAAATATCATTAATTACCTATCTAATAAAGACGAATAATAGAATAAGTAACAGGTATACATATATTTATCTCTCTATATATATATCATTATAGCACCCCTGGGTTAAGGCCCCCATTGGTGCAATGCATGCTCTGCTATCATGTCCGAGTGCATTGCTCATTGCATGAAGGACTATCGGTTCAATCTCTCACGAACCATCAAAATAAACACACATATTGGAGGCAAACATAGTTCTAATCCCATGGGTTACGCACATATCTAAGCACCCATATGGCCATAAACACTATCGTTCTCACTGATAGCCCGTACCTAGGTTATATATTCTAGTGATACGAATCAAAATCCCCCCGAAGGCTCCTCAAGATATGATCATCAACAACGCGCAACCTCCACCCGATAGCAAGTAGCGTAGGTATGTTACACACACAATAATTCAATCAATAGGTACATACACATAACCTATAACAATCATTAGGTATTCACATAACCCAAATCCCCAAATTTATACGTAATATTATTATCTCTAATACTCACGTTACTCTATCCGTACGATTAATATCTCTATCGTATGTATTCCATAAGGACCTCTTATTCCAACATATTCCCTTAGTAGTTACACAATCATCTCACCACTAGACTATGTAATGAAGTCACTCAAGAATAGCGTAGGTCATTATCTCTCACTCGAATCAACCTTGTAAGGTTTTAACTTGTCCGAGAAAAATTTGAACTTCTGAAATCTCGTTAGAAGCTGGGGAAAATATCGTTCGAACAAAACATCGAACGAACTAGGGTCTAAATTTTCGTTAGAAGCTTGTTCAAACAAGGTAGTTCGAACACCTTTGAACGAACCTACTTTGAATTCTCGTTGGATAGGTCGTTGGAAATCTCGTTTGAACGGACTCAAGTCGTTCGAACAAGAATTCCGCAAATCGACCCTGTCCTCTAAAAACTGCATTTTCTAGAGTTTTTCAACACTCGAATCACATCAAACTTTACCTAACACAAAACCAACGATTTTAAATCATAATCACTAGTATTTGAATGCTTTCAAACACCTTTTTAACATCAACTCCTTATAATTTCATCATAGATACAGACTAATTTCCTAAATCCTCAAAAAGCCCTACGTTCATATAATCACCATTAGCCACAATTAAACCCAGATTTTAATTCGTGATTTCAACATATAAAATTTATATTACTAACCCCTAATAAATGGTTATTCAACTACATGCAATACATATGCCACAATCATGGATTAATACCCAATTTTAGTCCCAAATTTCATAATATCATGAATAAATCATCCACTAGTCTAACATGGACATTATATGCTCTAAATGAAGCAAGATAAACACTTGCCTTTTCATGAAGGTCTGATTCATCGCTTGAAATTGGTATAGATGCGTTCTCCTCCTCCTGATCTACATGTTGATGATATTTTTGGTGAAAGGTGACTGGGTTTGGCCTTGGAACTCCTAGGAACCTCTTCTCATTCTTCCTCTTGGACTCTCTCTTGGGTTTACCAGTTATTTACCCTAAATATCCCACATACATGAAGATATTTCTCCAATTTTCATCAATTAATTACTCCTGATTTTTCAAAAGACAAAAATACCCCTCTGGGGTGTCGGGTTGGCCTAAAGTTGTCCCAAACTCCAAACTAAACCCCCGAGTAGACTTTTCTGACTATCTCGAGCCTTCTGAACACACTGGCATACTCAAAGAGGCCATTTAAATAACAAAAAATAAAATTACATTTTAATTCCTCATTTAAATCTCGACACGACTCACACGTGGTCCCAACTAAGTGTATTGTAACTGCCGTATTTTTTACTCGCGGTAACTATAATATAATCATAATTATATATTACTTTACTCACAAAGTAATATTCAACATAATTCTCACCAATAAATACTAACTCGCATCACGCTAGTAAATATTTACTCAAATTCGGATTAATTATAAATAAATTTCCCAATTAAATTAATTAATCCCATAATTAAAATAAAATCTTCCAAAAATACGGGGTATTACAGTAGCCTATCGTACAGGCAAAGCATTAGGAAAAATGTTCATCTTATGAGAACTTACCTTTAGGTCAATGCCCAACATTTTTATATATTTCCAATTAAACACGTCAGTGAATTCCTTGAGAAGCTTGACAATCTCTTCTTGCTACTTTGGACTCAAATCATTAGAGATGAAAATGGGCCACTCGTCTCCACCATTTTGCCCAAAGTTTAAATGCTCTAGTTTTTAAAGTTGCTCTCTAGCTCCATATTTCATGAACTTTAGCACTTATTTTATCTATTCAAGATGCTCGATTATATGAGAATCATCAATCATAAAATATTCTGGCATTCGGTGGCTCGACACTCTTTTTCCCAAAATGCCACCCGTGTACATTATGATAAATGGTAATCAACCTTGATATTATGCAAGACCACTTTCTTGCACTTCCGAGAAGGAATTGCATTTTCTTTTATCATTCTCTTTCGTTTATCCTTTATTTTAAGGGGTGCCACTCGTGGGCCCAACCTGTCATGACCAGATCTCTTTTCTTGGCCTCCTTTATGAACTGCTCGGGGATCTTCATCTCCCGTAATCAAATGAGATTTTTTTTTTCATCATGCTCAGTGTAGATTACTACAATAACTAAATGATATTCCTCCATCGAGAATGGCCTCTTTGTAGCCTTGATCACTATCTATGTTCCACGAATATTGGCTTTCGTGTACTGGTGAAACGTGGAAGGAATTATGCCATGCGTATTCATCCACACACTTCCAATCAGTAGTCAGTAATTGTTCTGGCATTAATGACATGAAATTAGATGTGAGAGGTGAAGTTCCACAAGCTTATCCCCACATTCACATATCTGAATTATGGCATTCCAACGCTATCAAATCCTGAAATCACTAGGGGACTAGTACAATCTTCTCTTATGATATTCCTGTTACATAAATAGTTCTTAGGGCATAATTTTTATCGATGCCCTTCCATACTGTAGCCCTCATAGGAAACTAATCACATTTACCATAGTAGTAACATACAAAGGTCTGTTAAGAAAGAATGGTACTTGTCTATCATCCTCTTAAAACACCACTTCTAAGGAGATTCCTATTTGAGTGAAAAGAACTTATTTACCTCCTATAGAGAATTTTCTTTGGAAGGTGACTCCTCCACCTTATCTTTCTTTATCGTGGGGGATACAATAGGCATAGGGGTATACTCGACTGCAACTTTCTTCACTAGTGCCAATCTTTGGTGACACTGCTCTTCCAATAGGAACCCCCACTGGTGTATCACATACTTGACTCAAACATGACATGTTTACACTGTGATTCTTTTAAAAATAAAAGAATAAACTTATAAACATCACCCATGTCGATTGTGGAGAAATTAAGTTGCTCATTTAGCCCACAAAAGGACTAGAACCTCGCGTCCAATGTCCTCATTGGTAGTTTTGTCATTTTGACCTCTATTACCTTCTAGAGTGTCTTCAAAGACTATCTTCTTAGAAACATCGTGACATTTTTTACCCATGGCAGTGAGGTTACCTCCCCATCAGAGTCACCAAATGTAGGTGGGTAGTGGTATTGAGGTTTACGAAGTTGTGTAAATGGGTGAGGCGTGACTCACTCCAATGGAAACTTTTCTGTAAAGTAACAATGTTTTAAAAATAAGAGCAGAGATAAAAACAAACCTTTTTAATATAATAATATTATTCTTATTACAATAACGAACAACTAATGATTAAATACAACTTTTTAACAATAAATAAAGGAATATGCACTCTTGAGAAAAGTGATTCTTTGAGAATGGATAGATAATCACCTCAATATCTAGGAGAGAGCATGGATAAAATATCTATGTGGGAGTTTGTGCAATATAACAATACTTATTATGTCATTGTCAATAGTTGTTCCATGTGATAAATTTATAATTAAAGTTTTAGGGCATACATGGCACTTGCATGCCCAAAAATTTTCCTTTGAGACAAATATCTAAAAATATTTTTATCTTCATTACTGTTTGTCACTGTCTACCGTGATTTGTCTATTGTAGTGTGACACCTGGTGTAAAAGTGATCTTATCGTCCAATATGCCAAAAAGTAATGTGTTGTATGTTGATCAAAATTTTTAAATAATCGAGTTTAAAAACTTTTGAGTGACCTCGAGGGTCACTCACCATTTGCAGTGTAAGAATGTCTTGCGAGAAATTCTCAGGTATTTTCTTGCTATTGTACATGTAAATTGTGTCATGTGTGATTGAGTTCAAGTGACCTCTTGGGTACCTCTGCTTGATATTCTTTCTTTCTTGAGATATTGAAATTGTTGAGCCTTATCTTACTCAAAACTACTTGACTCCCAGCCTCCAAACCAAACTCTTAAGAGGTTCGAAATGGCTATCTACTCGAGCCCTACTTACTCGACCAAGGCTACTTACTAAGTAAACCTGTGAAAAATAATAAAATTGAGTGTTAGTGTGGGAAATGCTCGTCCACTTTTTTGTGTGTTGCTTGAGTGACTGCTCGTAATTTACTTCATTAGGTAGCCAAGGGGTTGCTCGTGTACTTATCCTTATCTCAGAACTCTATAACTTGAGTTTTCTCGCATAGACTCCTTACTATCATTGCTCGTGGAGTTTATATAAATTAGAGTGGTTGCTCGTGAACTTGTTCCCCTTCTGGTTTGGGGGTTGCTCGTGCAACCTCCTTACTTGGGCATTGTTCCCATAACCCAGTGGTAGCTGAGGAGTTGCTCGTGTACCCCTCTATATAAATATTTAATATATATTTAAACTTAATCTTTTCAGATTGGGCAATCGTTGTGTGAGTAGGTCTAAGATCATATTATAAAGGAATCTGCATCCAAGAAAGATCTTGGATTACGATACCTCTTCATAGACTTATAAGATTCGTTTTCACAAGTTAAACCTAATTAATGGATTATCTTACAATCCTAGGGAGTAACAAAATAAGTGAAGTCTAAGAATCCATGAATTGGTTAGATGTGGGTTAAAATAGACTAGTGACAAATTAACTTGATCAAGCGGGTATTAGAAGCTTAACGTGGGGAATCACATTATGTACCATAATCGACTTTGCAAATAAGACCTCATTATATCCGAGTGATTTTTGAGGTTATTAAATTGGAGTGCAGTGATAATTATTTAGTGAAATTAATTATTATTATTAAATAAAGAAATTACGAGGATTGCAATTTGGAATTTCTGAGTATTTATATGGAAGTTAATTAATTATTTGTCTTGGGTCCCTAGTATAGTCCATATGTCCAAGTAGTTAAACCCATCTGGAAGACCTATTTAGTCCAAGTCCATAACTTCTACCATTATATTAGCTTAAGCTAGGGTTTTGAGTTGAATATTTATTATTAAGAGTTAGAGAGGGGGTGAACAAACACTTTTCACATTTTTTGAAAAGGCTAAGATAGAGCGTCCAATATCTCACTCAAAACTAAGCATATTAATCTAAAAATGTGCCAACACACTTATCAAGATTTGGGAGGATCATATACTACAAGATCCTAGCATTTCAATGGGCACAAGAAAGCTTTGGGAGAACCAAAAGAAGGCAACCATTTATCTTTAACGAATACCATTCTCCAACCGGATTTGCAAAGGCATTATATGCGTGACCTTAGGTTTAGTTTTTGAAACCTAGTTTTTTTTTTCTCTTTATATTATATAATCGTTCGAACATTAATGGGATAAATCATTTTATTCCCCGTATATTATGTAATACCCCGTACTTTTATAGAGATTTAAATTGCATAAGTGGGAGTAATTTGGAAATTTGAGGAAATTACTGTGAATAGTAATTTTGGAATTTATTAGTATAATTTGATTAATTTAGAATTTAAAGTGAGTAGAAAATATTAGTTTGCTGATGTCAGATTAATATTTACATAAATTAGATTTTCTTACGGGACTAAGTAAATGAGTTGGATTATTTTAATTACATGTTGCAGTTGGGTAAAGCGACAAAGGATAATATTTTATTTGAAAAACACGCGTATTGGAATATGTTGGGTTTAATTAGTGAATCTTAGTTAAGTGACTCGATGGATATTCCGAGTGCGCGGTTGGTTTTGGAATGGCTGAGATAGTAAGAATAGAGTATCCGAGGGTAGCATTTAGGTTTCGGGAATTTTTGGACTAGTAGGGACTCGCATTTGAGTATATAATTCAATTTTGGGTATAATAAGGGATAAGCTTTATAAACCCTTATAACCCTTATTTCTCTCACGAATCATCCCTAAGAGAGATAAAGATAAGAGAGAATAAGAAGAAGAGAAGAGAGGAAGGAAGAAAAGGGGATTCTGGGCCAACTCCGCTGGATTCGACTCGAGGTCGTCGAATTTTATCCACGAGGCAAGTGTTTAACTTGCTTTAATGATTTAATGTGTTTATTTATCATATTGTAGTTGGTGTATAAAGCTATAAAGATTTTTGGGTTGGATTTTCGTGAATCAAAGTTTCGGAAGTTTGAACGAGTAAAACTCGGATAATATTCGATTCGAGAAACGTAGAAATTAGTTGTTGATTCTTGGTTCTAGGATGATTAGAACCTATTTTCTTTGAGAATATATAGTTGGTTGTGATTAAATAACATTGGGAGAAGAAACAAAAAGCTTGGAGGTATGTTAATGGCTGAAACAGTCATGGAAAAGACGATGAACAGTAACCAGCGTCATTTCCAAATCGATTCGGCCTAGAAGCGAATCTATTCGGCTCTTGGTCAAAAAATAAAATTTGTATATCTTTTCGATACGGTCGTGTGGGAGATGACCGCATATTTTTTTGATTTTTTTTAATTTATAATGATTTTTATACGGAAGGCTGTCCGAGATCGAAATCGTTAGTTAGAAATCAAACTTGTTATTGGGAGAATTAAGGCTAAAATTGTTTGGAGATTATTTTAGAGGATTCTAGAAATGATATTAGAACTCCTAGATAATTGTATTGAGGGTGAGTAAACCTTAGATCGAAAGAGGGAACCTCGGATTAATTTAGTGTACGATCCGGGGTATGGATTTAATGAATGTTTGGGACGAGAGATATTCGAGAGAATCATTCGGCAAGCGTGTATAAATATATTTATGCGGTTAAAATAAATATGGGTCGATTATAATCGATAAAATCCTAGGATACGATTAGGATGGAATTTGGGAAATACGCTAAGGAGAATTGAGCGGATATCCCATACGTCTATTGACGACTATTATTATAGGTAATGCGATACCTATGGAATGTAATACCCCTTATTTTTAAGAAATTGTTTTTATATTAAATTGCCATGCGGGTTAATTATATAAAATAAAATAAGTTGGAATAAATATTATTTTAAGTGATTTAAGAGATAATATTTACTGAATTTTTCATATTTACTGTTAAGTGAATGTAAATAACATCATATTATGCTTTGTTGCATCGTAGTGCCTAAAGCGACGGTTATAATTTAAAATTATGTTGGAACATGAAATAATTTATGTTATTCCGGATGCCAATTTAGGGGCGCGGCTAGTCCGGAAAGGGTTGAGATAGTCAAAATAAGTGTCAGGTTGTATTTTTGGGTTCCGGGCACTGTTGACCGGTTATGACTTAATTATGTAGTTACGAGTCATTTTAATGGTGTAGTGATATTTAAAGGTGGAATTTAGTGTTAATGGGCATTTAAGTCTTCCAACAACATTTTATCCTCATTTATATGTCTTAAACCTAGAGAGAAAGAGAGAGAAAGAGAAATTGAGAGAAAAGAAGAAAAAATGAAGAGAATTGAAGATTTGGGCTTTGGATTGGTTGCTACTGGAAAAAAATTCGAGATTACAAATCTAAGGCAATTTTTTAACTTGAAAATCTATGATTTACTGTGGATAAATTGTATTGATAGTTGCATATTTGAAAGAATTGAACAAATTGTGGGTTTTGAGAAGTTTGGTGTTTAAACCCTTAAACGTGGTATTAGATTTTATTTAAGTTGGTTTTAGTAAGTGTTGTGTAACAACCCGCGTAATTTTTGGGGTATTTTCGAAATTAAGAGGAAAAAAATAAATTTTGAGATAAAATTACTTTTATTGCTCAAATATGTTGGTTATTATTTTTAAAGGCGAGAATTTCAAACGGTTTCGAAATCGGAATTAAAATGGAGTTTTAATTGAATTTTTATTATTTAGAAGAGTCCTCAAAATATAAAACTCTCTAAGAGTCCTCAAAACATAAAACTGTCTAGTAAAAATAATATTTTTAGAAATTCGACCGTTAGATCAAGCTGAATTTTTGTCAGCAGTCCTGTCTCGCCGTTCGCTACAACATACTAAAATTTGAAGCGATTCCAACGGTGTGATCGCCCGAAATAAATTTTTTAGTGTTTGTATGTGATTAGAACTCTTTTATTAATCAAACTCTTAATCCTTTATATATCAACAAATTCTTTTCAAATCACTTTTTCTCAAACTTTTCAACCAGAAAACCTCTCCAAAATTACTCCCTTTCATATACAAACCATAGCCCCAAACTTATTCAAGATTTCAACCTTAGATTAGAAAGCTTATTTGGTGTTTTCTCGAGTTTGGGCTAGAACGAGATTTGATTATTTTCGCGAGAGGAACGTGATGGTGTGATTAGATTTTGAGGCTGAATTATGTGATGATTCATGTTGGTTCTTTTTGGTGATTTTGAGGTATGGGGTTTTACACAATATGCTCCTGAAATCTCGCGAGTGTTTATTCCGTTGAATTCTTGTTAATTGAACTCATATTTTGAATTGTTAAATTCTTGGAAATCTGGAAAAATAATTGTTGGAATTATTTTCATTCATGAGGTGTTATTCATGTTGTTTTGAGCATGTTGTCATGAGATTTTAATATGGCACTGATGTTGGGCAGCCGCCAAGACTCCTTTTTCGGCTAAAGTATGGAGCGGTATGATGAGGCCTGGTGACTCTGGTTAATGTGTTGTTGAGAAATTTATTGATAAAATGCTATTGAGATTTGCATTATTTGATTTGAGTATTCGTAGTCGTATTGTTGCGCTTTGTTCATCGCTGACATCTTTGTTGAGCATATTCTTGTCGTATTGTGTACTTCCCCATCTTTTTCTTAGTTGGCAGGTGAGTATGGATTTGAGTGCTATGGACCAATTGGGATGATTTTAGCGAGGATTATTTGGGAAGAATTTTTAATACAAGAGATGAGAAGACTTGTATTTATTTTGATGTATAGAGCATTTGGAGATTTATTTATTTTCGAGATAGTTAAATTGTTGTAATTATTTCGAGAGATTTGTTGTATTAATTTGAAGATGAGAATAGTGGTTTCTTGTTTTATTGTGGGATTTAGATGCTCTATACCTTGTTATTTGTGGATTAGTTTAGTTTTATCGATGTATAGCGCTCCGTTCGCTCTCCCTGGGCGGGCGGGGTGTTACAGAATGGTATCAGAGCTTAGGTATACGACCACCCTCGGGTCTTGGGTTTTGGGTCTGTTGCGTTTTTGTGGCGCGTATTTTTGGAGATAGAAATTTTTAGAGAATCGTTTTGCGTTAGGCATCTAGATTAGATGTGAGGAAATTATTATTTTGGAGACAAGATTATTTTTGGAGATTGTTGGCCTGATTTTTGAGAGTTAGGTATTCGGCGAATTTCGAGGGCGAAATTCCATTGTTAGTGGGGAAGTGTAACAACCCGCGTAATTTTTGGGGTATTTTCGAAATTAAGAGGAAAAAAATAAATTTTGAGATAAAATTATTTTTATTGCTCAAATATGTTGGTTATTATTTTTAAAGGCGAGAATTTCAAACGGTTTCGAAATCGGAATTAAAATGGAGTTTTAATTGAATTTTTATTATTTAGAAGAGTCCTCAAAATATAAAACTCTCTAAGAGTCCTCAAAACATAAAACTGTCTAGTAAAAATAATATTTTTAGAAATCCGACCGTTAGATCAAGCTGAATTTTTGTCAGCAGTCATGTCTCGCCGTTCGCTACAATATACTAAAATTTTAAGCAATTCCAACGGTCTGATCGCCCGAAATAAATTTTTTAGTGTTTGTATGTGATTGGAACTCTTTTATTAATCAAACTCTTAATCCTTTATATATCAACAAATTCTTTTCAAATCACTTTTTCTCAAAATTTTCAACCAGAAAACCTCTCCAAAATTACTCCCTTTCATATACAAACCATAGCCACAAACTTATTCAAGATTTCAACCTTAGATTAGAAAGCTTATTTGGTGTTTTCTCGAGTTTTGGCTAGAACGAGATTTGATTATTTTCGCGAGAGGAACGTGATGGTGTGATTAGATTTTGAGGCTGAATTATGTGATGATTCATGTTGGTTCTTTTTGGTGATTTTGAGGTATGGGGTTTTACACAATATGCTCCTGAAATCTCGCGAGTGTTTATTCCGTTGAATTCTTGTTAATTGAACTCATATTTTGAATTGTTAAATTCTTGGAAATCTAGAAAAATAATTGTTGGAATTATTTTCATTCATGAGGTATTATTCATGTTGTTTTGAGCACGCTGTCATGAGATTTTAATATGGCACTGATGTTGGGCAGCCGCCAAGACTCCTTTTCCAGCTACTTGATAAAGTATGGAGCGGTATGGTGAGGCCTGGTGACTCCGGTTAATGTGTTGTTGAGAAATTTATTGATAAAATGCTATTGAGATTTGCATTATTTGATTTGAGTATTCGTAGTCGTATTGTTGCGCTTTGTTCATCGCTAACATCTTTGTTGAGCATATTCCTGTCATATTGTATACTTCCCCATCTTTTTCTTAGTTGGCAGGTGAGCACGGATTTGAGTGCTATGGACCAATTGGGATGATTTTAGCGAGGATTATTTGGGAAGAATTTTTAATACAAGAGATGAGAAGACTTGTATTTATTTTGATGCATAGAGCATTTGGAGATTTATTTATTTTCAAGATAGTTAGATTGTTGTAATTATTTCGAGAGATTTGTTGTATTAATTTGAAGATGAGAATAGTGGTTTCTTGTTTTATTGTGGGATTTAGATGCTCTATACCTTGTTATTTGTGGATTAGTTTAGTTTTATCGATGTGTAGCGCTCCGTTCGCTCTCCCCGGGCGGGCGGGGTGTTACATGTTGTTGGTGTAGAAATGATTTGGGGTTAATATGAGTTGATTTGGTTGAGATTTGAGTAGATAAGAATGAATTTTGGGTAAATTAGGGTTCATAACCCGTAGCCCCAACTTAGCAAATTTGCCAGGGTGAATCGATTCGCCCTCCTTAGCGAATCGATTCGCTAAGAAGGGAGGTTACAAGTCGAGGAAGCCAAATTGATTCGGGTTAAGGCCGAATCGATTCGGCATGAGACAGGAAGTTTAGTATTCTCAGCCAAATCGATTCACTTTTAAGGGTGATTCGATTCGCTGGGGAGAATCGATTCAGCCCCTAGGGCGAATCGATTCGAAAACTTACTGTTTTAGGATGTTTTTCTAGGTTAGTTTTTAGCCATTTTCTTCTATGTTTAAGGCATAGGAACCTTCTATTATGAAGTAAAATAGGGTACTAGAATCTTGTATTAGGAATATGAATACTCTAGACTAGAAGGGGGATTATTGGTCTTACTTCGGGAGCTATAAAATGGATGTTAATGTAGTTTCTCTATTTAGTAACTAGCTTAGGACTAAGGGAAAGTAAGTTTACATAGTTTTAGACTTTTAGAGATTGGTATGAGGTAATCCCACTTGATGGCTTATTGGGTTGTCGTTAAATTCATGGAGACGAAAACGAAGATAAACTGGATATTAAGTTATACGTTGTTAAACACATACGGCTCCGGATATAATGTAATGTAAATTTTAATTTGGCATATCTTATTAATATTGATTTGCATATACATACTGTTGATGTAAAAAATTAGACTATCTCTAATTTGTTTAGTCACAGATAAAAATAAATAAGACAAGAGATTTTAAAGTGGTTCAGTCTTGAATGAATGGCCTACGTCCACTGTTTGTGTTATTATTGACTGTTTAAGAATTCCTGAAGTAGGATTATTCTCAAGAAATTCCAGTCCCCTTGCAATGAGGATGATACAATGTATTTATAGCCATGAGACTGTACATGTGAATGGGTAATACATAGCTGTTCAATAAGCGTATACATCCGTATGATAATATTTAGCATTTAATGCTCATTTAATCCTCTTAATTGCCTGAGAATAAATGCTCTGATCGAGGTGCATCTCGGACCGCCTAAGCTGCTCGGACCGCCTAAGTATCTCGGTATCCATGAGTTGCTCGGTGCAATAAAGTTCCTCGGTGAGCATCTACTGTTCGGAGTATCTGAGTTGGTCGGGGAAATTGAATTCCTCGAAGTCAAGATATTGTTCAGAAATGTTTGTTAGTTCCATGTAGATTGACACGTGTATCCACTTAATTGAGCCATGTCAGCAGACTAAATTTGGTATCAACAGGAGCCCCCAATGTTTCACAGTTCGAGACTGAGGAGTATGGAAAATTCTTCTTGAAAAATGGCGGGATTAAATGGTCATCCTGAATTTTAAGAGCGTCTTCTTTGGATTTATTTTTCTTTTCAAATTCATAGAATCAGACTTTTCAATTTTTTCTAACTGCTTCGATCTCCGCGCCCTTTTTGTCCTTTTAGCCGCCGGTAGCGTAAACGTCTCCCTTTGTAATCATTATTTTTACCTTTTCCCAAGGTAAGGTATTTAAGCATTGCAGAAAATCATTTTGTCTTTTACTTTTTCAAATCTATATCTTTGAGTTTTCCATTTTCTTTCTCTCTTGTGCATTCATCCTTTTCATCGTTCGTTGTCAACAGATCCATCCTTTTTCTATAAAATCTTATTCATTCTCTTTTATTTCCTTTATTCATCATGGTTTACCTTGTTGATTCGCTTGATAAGTTTCGTTCTGATTTCTCTATTCCTTCATGGGTTACTTTGGAAGAACTTTCTGAACCTTCTGACTATTTTCGTTTGGCTGAGGGACATTGGTTCCCGAGTCTCTTTGTAGCTGAATGTGGCTTTTCTTTTCCCCCAAACCCTTTGTGTCTGGAATTCTGTCAATATTTTGAAGTGGTCCCTCCAAAAATAGCCCCCAACACATGAAGAATAGTTAATGGAGTTCATAGATTGAATCAGATTCATGGAACCCGTATAGGAATTCCAGAAATTATGTTTTATTATAGATGGGATGTTGGTGACAATACTTTTTATTTAAAAACTAGGTTTTTAAATAGGGCTTTAGTGGTCAATCTCCCAGATGCCAATAGGGATTACTTCGAGCACGGTGTTGTTATGAAAAATTGGCAACACCCTCCACTAACTGGAAATGATGTGTACCAGGGTCCTAGATGCCCTTTCTATGGCAATGGGATAGGTTATTTTTATTTTATTTTTGAAATTATGCTTCCTTTGTGTTTGATAAAATGTGTCATTGATATTTTAATTTTGATTTATTTGCAGTTGACATCAAGAGAAAGTCTCCAAAAGAGACAGAAGTTAACTTAAAACATCTGAAACTTATCTGGGGTTTGCATCAGACTGTTGCCGACGAGCATATCAGATTAGCTTCATATTTGTTGCAGTATAAGAGTTATACCTCGTCTTTTACTGCTCGTCCGGTGATAAGTGACGTAGAACCAGTACTAGCTTCTGCAAGTTCTTCACCTGAGTCACATATTCCTCTGAGTGAAAGAATGAAGAAAAGAAGAGCTCCTACCCTCTTCGAGAAATCTGCCTCTATTGCTGGAGAGGCAGAGAAAAGCAAGCATGATGTCCCAGAAGAAGGGACAAGAAAAATCGATGCACCTCCTCCGGCTGCTATTGTGAAGATTGCCGAGAAGCCTCCAGTGGCTTTGAGCAAGGTCGCTGCTCCAAGCGAGGTTATAGTCATATCCCCGACTAAGACTACAACCTTCATTGAGACCGTTGATACTGCTCTGAGAAGGTTGAAGAAGAGCTCCTCGGTCAATTTGGCTGAATCCATCTCTCAGCCTCCAACTACTGGAAGTGGTGTTCCCACTTTCATTGCTCCGAGCTCTGCCATGAGCTCGGTGAAATCTTGGATCATCCCCGAGATCCAAGGTATGGAAGAAAATATTTCTCAGGATATGGTTACCACATTGGCTGCTTGTCATATTGCTTCTGTAAGTATTATTATCCTAAACTTTCATTTTTCCACTGTTATATCTTTGCGCTCACTTGCTATTGTTTTCTTTTCCCAGTTGGTAACCTGTTTCAATACAATTTTGAAGAAAGATAAAGCTATTAAAGCTTCAAGTTCCTCATCAGGTGTAGAGGAAGATTTGGTGGGTCTGACGCAGTCTCTGAAGGATTCACATCAAAAGTATGTGGATGATAAAGATGCCTGGGATAAGCAGCTCAATTCGGCCGAGCAGGAGAGGGATCGGACGGTTGAGGTCTCCAAGGGATTGGAGAAGAAAATAAAAGAATTGTAAAGTAAGAATAAAGAGCTCAAGGGGAAGCTCCAAAATGCTGGGGAGCTTGAAGGTAAGCTCAAGGATGCTGAGGAAGAGTTGGGCAAACTTCGTGAGGTGGATCGCCAGAAGGACGAGGCAGAAAAGAAATTGAAAGCTGCCGAGGAACTCATGACTGAGAAGATTTCCTCAGAGAAAGTGAAAAGGAAAATGTCTATTAAGAAGTCCTTCAGCGCTGGCTAGGATAAAGGATGGAATAATGGTCTGGCTGCCATGATGTCGCAGGTGGAATATGGTAGCCTTAAGTACTTTAGGGATGGCTGGGTCGCTGCTCTAAAAGAGATGAATGTTGATGAAAATTTTAACCTATTTTAACGACACATCCCTGGCCCCCCCTCCAACTCCTGAAGAAGAAGAAGAGGACGAAGCTGCCTCTGAGGAATCCTCTATGGTGATGGGAGATCAAACTTCTCATCCCCCAGTTGTCCAGTCCTCCTGCGAGCAACTTTAACCATCCATTATTTCAACCGACAAGATCCCAGCATCCGTCAAGCAACCATATGTGCCATCCGAGCAACCTACCTCCTCGTGCCAGCCTCCCGAGAAAGTTTTGGGAGACAAGGAAAAGGTGTAGAGTTGTTCGAATTTTTCTCCCTATTTATTTTTGCCAATTGTATCTTTGAACTATGTACTTCTCTTTTACAATATAATAAAATTTAAAGTTTCGACTATTCATACTGTTGATTCTCTTTTTCTTGCTTCTTATTGATTCTTGCTATCTCTTCTTTTCACTAGTTTATGGCTAGGATGGAATTATTATCTGCTCATGATACAAAATTATTGAGATAATGCAATGTGTACTTCAAAGTTGGTCATACAGATATGACTGATGCTCAGATTGTTGATATCCTCGGTCCAAATGCTTCAGAACAAGCAATTGAAGCCTACCAATACTTAAAGTGTCTGCTCGACTGGGCAGTGGCTAATAATGTGGCATATTATGACATGATTGAAGACCTCCAGGGTACTCTCGAGGAGCTTCAACAACAATACAAGGAATCTTTAGCCCTCTTGCCCCAAGGAAATGAGAAGAAGTATCAGCAACTGAATGCTGATAAGGGATACGATAAATTATTTGCTGCTTATGAAGTGAGGGAGAGAACTTTAAAAACCGAGGTCGAGGAGCACAGGCAGATAGCCAAGTTGCTGGAGCAGGAAAATAATAACTTGCGAGGAGAAGTATCCTAGCTGAGATCTGCTGTCTCTACCTCAAACGCTTTGGTCCCTGTAAACGACGAGGTATTCTCTTTCTTGGAGGTCGAAAATGCCAATCTGAGAGATGAATTAGAAACCTTGAAGAGGATTGGGCCTTCTACCTCTGCTCGGGGATGAGCAAGAGCTGCTCGGATTACTGTCGAGGAACAAAGAACTCAATCGGCTCTGGAGAACCAAGCCTTCCAATTGATGGAAAAGAACCAGGCATTGGCCGAGATGTCTAAGAAAATCATGAATTTGGACGAGCAGCTCTTTGCTCAAAAGTCTGCTTTGGAGAATAAAATGAATTTGGTGAAGAATCTCCACGAGCAGTTAGAAAGATTAACCTACCAGTTTCACAAACAACCTAGGGAGTTCTGGATGGCTGGTTATAATGAAGCCCTCTACCATCTAGATGATCGGATCCAAAATGCAAATAATGTGGGTTATAAGCAAGGATGGTTAAATGCTTTGGGCGTGCTGAAATTGGAACAAGGTCATTACTTGTGGGATTACCACAATCCTGGGTTGCTCGACCTACCAGTGCCTCCTTTTAAACTTGACATGAGTTGGATTCCTGCTCGGGCCATTCCACAATGCCTAATTTCCAAGTATCTCGGCGACTACAGTCTTCACTCCAACTTTGAGATATCTCGCCCAGAGCACCTTCTTGATCGGCCATTAGTTATGAACATCAGGATGCTTAAAGATTTGAACTTCATAAACTCCCCCTATGCCTTAGACGATCCTCCTGCTGGTGAAGATCATGTTTCAAAGGCAGAAGGGAAAAAACTATAGAATAGGATTCTTGATGTAATAATTTTTTATCTATTTTATTCTTAATGTACTTTGTTTTGGATTTAATGAAAAACTTCTATTTTTCTTTGCACTCTTGATTGTCATTGTCTTGTAGGTATTTTGTAAAACACTTTACCTATTTACTAATGAATGTGCATGTATATCTGTTAAAAATATAACAACATTGTGTTATTTGTCGATCAACTAAAGTCGATGAAACTTATTAATGATAATCATTTGTCGACCAACTAGAGTTGATGATATTTTGTTTCTCGAACAACTTGGTGAAATGTTTCAAGTATTAAAATTTTGCTTGATCACTTTTTAATTCTAAGCCATTATTTATTTAACCAACTATTTCCGACCAAAGAGAGTTGGTGTTTTTAATTTTCGACCAACCTTAGTTGATAAAAAAAAATTATTCCCGACCAACTATAATGGGTGAATCTTCTTCCCAACCAACCAGAGTTGGTATTTCTGGGAAATATTTTTCTTCCCAACCAACTAGAGTTGGTATTTCTGGGAAATATTTTTCTTCCCGATCAACCGGAGTTGGTGGATTTTCTTCCCAATCAACCGGAGTTGGTATTTCTGGGAAATATTTTTCTTCCCGACCAATCGGAGTTGGTGGATCTTCTTCCCAACCAACCAGAGTTGGTATTTCTGGGAAATATTTTTCTTCCCGACCAACCGGAGTTGGTATTTCTGGGAAATATTTTTCTTCCCGACCAACCGGAGTTGGTGGATTTTCTTCCCAACCAACCGAAGTTGGTATTTCTGGGAAATATTTTTCTTCCCGACCAACCGGAGTTGGTGGATTTTCTTCCCAACCAACCGGAGTTGGTATTTCAAGGAAATATTTTTCTTCCCGACCAACCGGAGTTGTTGGATTTTCTTCCTAACCAACCGGAGTTGGTATTTATGGGAAATATTTTTTTTTTATCCCGACCAACCGGAGTTGGTGGATTTTCTTCCCAACCAACCGGAGTTGGTATTTCTGGAAAATATTTTTTATTCCCGACCAACCGGAGTTGGTGGATTTTCTTGAGTAGTGTGTAGCACTAGTATTCCGCGAAAAAAAAATTCAACAAAAGGAGAGAATTAGATAGAATATTCACATTTATTCATACTGATGAAACTGCATTACATGATGGTTTACATTACTGATAATATTTGCGCAGGTGCTCCGCATTCCATGCATTCTTAAATTCCTCCCCTTCTAAAGTTTTTATTCTGTAGGTTCCTGGTCAAACAACTTCTGTAACTCGGTAAGGTCCATGCCAATTTTCTTCCAGTTTGTTGTGCTTTTGAAAATCACTTTCTTTAGCACATAGTCTCCTTCTTTCAGGTCGCATTTCTTCACCCTCTTGTTGTAAAACAAAGCTGTTCGTGGCTGGTAAGCAGCATTTCTGATGGCTGCTTCTTCTCTAACTTCCTCGAGCATGTCCAAATCTAACCTTCTCATTAAATCGCTGACAGGGGAATTGAAATTCAGTACTCTGTGTGTTGGGAGACCCAACTCGGCAGGTATAACAGCTTCACTTCCATATGCCAGCATATATGGAGATTCTCCAGTTGCTGCTCGGGGTGTAGTACGATAAGCCCATAGTACTGAATGTAGCTCGTTGATCCAGTTTGCTTTCGCGTCATTTAGACTTTTCTTCAAGCCATTTAGCAGCGTTCTGTTTGTCACTTCAGTTTATCCATTGCTTTGGGGATGGCCTGGTGCCGAGTGGGTTTTCGGGATATTTGACTGATGACAATAGGTAGCGAATTCCTCGTTGTCAAATTGTGTTCCATAGTCGGTGATGAATGCATGGGGAAGACCATATCTACAAATGATATTTTTCCAAATAAATTGGTACACCTTTTTATATGTCATGTCGACAAGAGGTTTGGCTTCAACCCACTTAGTAAAGTAATCCACTGCGACGACAAGATATTTAATTCTTTCTCTGGTCGTTGGAAGTGGCCCGACCAAGTCAATACCCCACATGGAAAATGGCCAAGGGGAAGTAATGGGTGTGAACAATGCTTGGGGAGTTCTTCGAATAGTGGAGAAGCGTTGACACTTGTCACATTTCTTAGCATAAGCTATACAATCAGCCCTCGTAGTTGGCCAGTAGTTTCCTTGCATCATCACTCTTTGCAAAAGCGTCCGACCTGCTACATGGGCTCCACAGGACCCTTCATGGACCTCTTCAATCAAGTCTTTTACCTCGAAGGAATGTACACATCTTTGTAAACCTGCTATAATTCCTCGTCTGTATAGAATACCATTAGTTAATACATAACGAGCAGCTTTAAACTTCAATTTCTTGGCTGCGAGTTTGTCAATCGGTAATTCTCCCTCCTCAATATATGCCCTGATGGGATCCATCCAAGATGGCCCTAAATCAAGGGCAATAAAATTCATCGTCAGATCTTCATCTATGCTCCGACCAGCTAGAATTTCAATTGGGATTATTCTTCGTAGCTCAGTACGAGTAGCTGATGCTAATCGAGCTAAAGCGTCTACTCTTGCATTCTCCATTCTTGGTATTCTGACCAGTTGAACAGTAACAAATTCCGATACCAATTCCATTGCGTTTGCATGGTACTTAATCATCAGCTCTCCTTTTGCTTTATATACACCAAGCATTTGGTTTACAATCAACTGTGAGTCACTGCATACGATTACCTACTCTGCCTTCATGGTTTTTGCCAAACTAAGACCTATAATCATCGCTTCATATTCGGCCTCATTATTAGAAGCTTGAAATTGAAAGCGCAGAGCATATTCTATATCGACCTCGTCTGGACTTTTCAATACAATCCCAGCTCCACTACCTGAGGTGCATGATGAGCCATCCACATATAGGTTCCATACCTGTATTTCGTCCTCAAACTTCTTATTGGACAAAGTTCCTCGATGGAATATTTGTTGCTCCTTTATCTCCATTTCTACCACACCTCGCTGCTCGTCGATCTTCTCCTTTGGCTCTCCGACCAACTTAAGTTGATCGGGGTTTAAATTTGATGATCCTATAACATCCATAGGTTGGTCGGTGTTCAGCTTTTGCTCCTCGAGGATATCAGGATAAGTGAACTCTGCTATAAAATTCGCTACTGCTTGCCCTTTTAGTGATAATCTAGGCTCATAAATTATATCATATTCACCGAGTTCTATTGCCCAATACATCAATCTCCCTAATTTTTCTAGTTTATGAAGAGCTTGCCTCAACGGTATATCGGTAGATACGACTATGGTATTAGCCTGGAAATATGGCTTCATTCTTCTACTCGCTTCGATCAGCGCCAATGCCAACTTTTCCAGTTTTGGATATCTGACCTTTGCTCCTCAGAAGGCCTTACTGGTGTAATAAATTGGGTTTTGTACTCCATCCTCTACTCTTATTAACGCCGAGATAACTGCATTTGAAACTGCCAGATACAAGTACAACCTTTCTCCCATCACTGGCCTGGACAACAGTGGAGGTGCTCCCAAATATTTCTTCAATTCTTGAAAAGCTTTCTCTCATTCTTCATTCCATTCAAAAGTCTTTCAGAGCATTTTGAAGAATGGGAGGCATCTATCAGTTTCTCGCGATACAAATCTGTTAAGTGCTGCTACTCGCCCTGTAAGACTTTACACTTCTTTCTTCATCGTTGGAGATCGTAGTCCCAATAGAGCTTTGATTTTTTCAGGGTTTGCTTCAATGCCTCGTTGATTGACAATATACCCAAGAAACATGCCTTCTCATACTCCAAATATGCACTTGGTCGGGTTCAACTTCATTTGATATTTATATAATTGATCAAAGGTCTGGCCTAAGTCAACTAGATAGTCAGCAACTCTCTCGCTCTTTGTCAGCATATCATCAACATAAACTTCCATATTGCAACTGATCTGCACTGTAAACACCTTGTTCATCAGCCGCTGATATGTTGCACCTGCATTTTTCAAACCAAAAGGCATAACATTATAATAATAAGTTGCCCTTGGGGTAATGAAAGAGGTATTCTCTCTATCTTCAGGTTTCATTTTAATCTGGTTATATCCAGAATAAGCATTCATGAAGCTCAACATCTCGTGTCCCGAGGTAGCCTCCACTAATTGATCAATTTGGGTCAAAGGAAAATGATCCTTTGGACATGCCTTGTTGAGGTCGGTGAAGTCTACACGCATCCTCCATTTTTTGTTCTTCTTTTCCACCATCACTACATTTGCTAGCCAGTCTGGATATTTAAAATCTTTAATAAAGCCAGCTTTTTGGAGCTTCTCGACCTCCTCCTGTATAGCTTGGTTCTTCTCGGGGCTGAACACTCTTCTTCTTTGCTTCACTGGCTTGATCTCCTTATTCACATTGAGCTCGTGACATAAGAAATTTGGATCTATTCCGGGCATATCCTCATAACTCCAAGAAAAAGTTTATTTTCTGCTTTTTAAGAAACTTATCAATTCTTGTTTTAGTGAGGCATCTAACGACGAACCTATCGGAGTTGTTCGTTCAGGGTGCTCGTCGTCCAGAATGATGTTTTCAGTAGCTTCCATCACCTGACCTTTCACGAGTTGCGACTCATCTCTAGGATCCAATGTTTCAATTTCTGCACCCTCATCCACCTGATAGGTAGTAGTCTTTTTCCTAGATTCCTCCAGTTCCTCCTACTCGGCAGATGAATAGTAGCATTCCCGAGCTACTTTTTGATCACCCTTCACAACTCCTACTCCAAAATTAGTTGGAAATTTTAGGCATTGATGTACCGTAGATGGTACTGCTTCAAATTTCTTCAATCCTACTCTTCCCATAATGATATTGTAGGCTGACTGGACATTCTTATCCATCACGAAGAAGCGTACTCTTTCTGTTCTACAAGAAGGCCATGTACTAATGAACATATCCAACTTGATCGTCCCAAGTGGAAAAACTTTCTCGCCAGCAAAACCGAGGAGGGGCCTATGATAAGGCTCCAACTGAGATAACTTTAGATTTAACTTGTCGAAGCACGAGTAGAACATAATATCAGCCAAGCTACCATTATCAACCAGTACTCCTGAGATCATCACTTCCTTCATTCTCATTTTGATCACCAATGGGTCATCATGAGGATACAGCACACCTGCGAGGTCGTTCTTTGAGAAACCGATGACCAGTTTTTCTTTATTGACCTTCCTCGGGCGATCATCTTCAGCCAAATTTATTCGTTGAATATATGAACAGGCTTGAACCTCATTGAGGTAAGCTTTTCTTTCCGCAGTAAGGTCTCCACCTCCTTCATCTCCACCTGTAATAACATTATAATCAAATGATCCAAAACGTATTGAAAATACCTCACGTTCTGGCTGCCTTGGTCTTTTGGGAAGATCGGGGTTGTCTTCTGGATCATCTTTATGGTATCTTTTCTTGTTCTCCTCTTCTTGACGAGGAGATCTAGACCTCTCTCTTGCTCGGTCGTTGTTTCTTCTTTCATTTCTACGATCAACATACTTTGCCAGTTTTCCTCGTCTAATGAGTGCTTCGATCTCGTTCTGAAGAGCTATGCAATTTTTGGTCGTATGGCCATGATCCTTATGGAACTCGTAATATTTGGCCTTATTCCTCTTGTCAGGATCCGACTTCATTTTCTCTGGACAGTTTAACTCCTCGTTGTTCTTGATTTCTTCTAGAACATGGTTGATATCTACCTTCAAAGGAGTATAATTTTCAAATTTCTTTAATACCTCCCATGATGGCTTTGTCTTTGAGTGCTTGTCGCCGCCATTGTTCTTATGCTCTTTCTTTTTGGCCTCATCAACCTCCACCTTGGTCTCTTTGGTATCCATATTCTTCTTTGCAGCCACTGCCTCCTCGGCATTCATGATCTTGGCCGCTTTTGCCATCAGTTCTGACATGGTTCTGGGTGGATCTTTAGCCAAAGTGTAGTACAACTTATTGGGCAACAGCCCACTCATCAGATCATTAATCATTGTTTTTTCCTCATAATCAATAACTTCGAGTTTCTCGTTATTAAAACGAGTTATATAATCCCTGGTGCTCTCACCTGCCTTTTGTCTAACACTTAACAAGTGTTCTACTCGTTTAATAGGTTTTGCTCCAAAATAGAAGTTTCCAATGAAGAGCTCGGCCAGTTGAAAGAAAGTGGAAATCTTACCTCGAGGAAGATTATTGTACCATATTTGAGCAGATCCTGTAAGAGTTCCCGAGAATGCCCTGCATCTCATCTCATCTGGCACAGTATAAATGTCGGCAGCAGCTTGATATTTCTCTATATTAAGGACGGGGTCAGTTTTTCCATCGTATTTAGGAGTCACAACAGGTGCTTTAAACTTTGATGGTGTGGGAAAGTCCACAATTGCTTGGACAAAAGGTGTCCCTTGGACAAAAGTTCTTTGTAGAGGATTCTTGGCCTTAGCCATTTCCCCTAATCTATCTTCTAACCTCTGAATAGAGCCTTTCCATGCATCATTTCCCTCTTTGGGCCTATTGGTCCGAGCAATTGATCATGTTGAAGTCGCTTCGTGGGATCTATCTTGTCGAGCAACTGGTTGTGATTGGGCAGAACCCTCTCTTAGATCAAATGGTCGTCGAAAGTTTCTCGACATAGCCTTAGGAGGACTTTTATTCTTCCTAGGACCCAATCGATCAAAAGGAGAGACTCTACTTAATCTTTCCAGTACACTGGTCCTTTTTGGAGAGAGAGTGATGTGTTGTTCAGTATATATGGCTCGTACTGACGAAGTTTGACCCGGTTGATAAGAAAAATCTTCAGATTTCTCAGTGCGATATGAATCGCTTTGTCTAATGCGTGAAGAAAGTAAATGAGTATTTCTTTGAACACTTCGTTGTCCTGAATAGGTTGATGCTCCACCCTGGATAGTTTGCATGAGTTGTCGCATTGTTTCTTGCATGGCTGTCTGACCTTGAGCCAAACTGGCCATGATTCCAGCCAGATCTTGGATATTTGGAGGAGCGGATGGATTTGGGGGGTTTCCAGCGTTTCGATTGCTGGATTCAGGATTGTCAGCCATTGGTGATGAATTGTTTTTGGTGAAAAATGAAAATTACAGTGGTTTTCCACAGACGGCGCCAATCTATTGATGTAAAAAATTAGACTATCTCTAATTTGTTTAGTCACAGATAAAAATAAATAAGACAGGAGATTTTAAAGTGGTTCAGCCTTGAACGAACGGCCTACGTCCACTGTTTGTGTTATTATTGACTGTTTAGGAATTCCAGAAGTAGGATTATTCTCAAGAAATTCCGGTCCCCTTGCAATGAGGATGATACAATGTATTTATATCCATGAGGTTGTACATGTGAATGGGTAATACATAGTTGTTCAATAAGCGTATACATCCGTATGATAATAATCAGCATTTAATGCGCATTTAATCCTCTTAATTGCCTAAGAATAAATGCTCTGATCAAGGTGCAGCTCGGACCGTCTAAGCTACTCGGACCACCTAAGTATCTCGGTATCCATGAGTTGCTCGGTGCAATAAAGTTCCTCGGTGAGTATCTACTGTTCGGAGTATCTGAGTTGGTCGGGGAAATTGAGTTCCTCGAAATCAAGATATTGTTCAGAAATGTTTTTTTAGTGCCATGTCGATTGACACGTGTCTCCACTTAATTGAGCCATGTCAGCAGACTAAATTTGGTATCAACACATACCTCTCTAAATGCTATCATAAGGGAATTTACGCGCATGAGGTGATGTCCCATGGCTAATGAATGCAGGGTGAATATAGTCCTCAGCCATATGATATGTTGTTATATTGTGATGTTATTTTATTTAAAGTGAGGTAATTCCGAGTATGGTTATGACTCACTGTCGAAGGTATATGGCCGCTTCTCACGTGACTTGATTTAGGGTGCCCAGGTTGTCTTGGCGATAGGCCCTGGAATATGATAGCTATTTAGGGGCGCATCCAATGGGGTGTCTCCCGGAAGGATGGTCTTAGAATCGTTATGTATTGTAATTATATTGATTCTCATGAATGTTAAGTCAATTGTTTCAAATAAGTTTGTAAATGAGAACTTGGACTTGTGAAATCGTATTTTGAAAATTGAATTGTAAGCTTACTAAATTGAAACTGAGTTATTTATCTTTCATTAATGCGTAGCTATCATTATAAATGACTTTTTGCTAGGTTGTGCATTTAGATGAGTGGTGAGGATTATTTTATTGTGAAGAGCGAGATAAACTTGTTCATGATGCTAGATATTCATAAATGTCATACATTTTATTCACATGTATATCATATCAAATCGGGCCCTGGCCCGTTTATATCTCTTTGTTTTTCATGGATTCCTTTTACGCCCAGGTGCTCCGTCGCAAGGATGCCCGTGTTGAACTTTCCATCCAAGTGTCCTGGAGCTATAACATTTTTCCGGATGTTGTAGGATATTTGTTATAGACTCCTCTATCTTTTGTGTACTCTAGTTAAGATCAGTTTAAACATTCGGTTATGTTGCCCAAGGTTTGTACATGCTTATATACTGTGATATTTATCTTTATTGTAATACTCGGTGTAACCGCTTGTTATGGTCCATTAACCGACAGCTAATTTGGTTATTATGTTGTGTATGATTGCAATATAGTTAAATGTATTTATTTATATCCACCTTCTTTTTAAATTAGTTTATCTAAATCGTTTTCTTTAAACTTACAAATTAATTTGACATCCGTTTTCTAAAATAATTGGTGGTTATGCTTATAAGTGGTTAAGGTGCGAGTTATATATTAAGTGAGAGAATACTTATATGATTAGTATTTTATGTGGGTAAATACTTATATACTATTACGAATGGGAACATTCGGGGTTTCGGGTTATTGCTATAAGAGTTTGGAAATTATAGCCATATATATATTGAGAAGTGATATAGATTATATATACGATGTGTTTACAGTATATATAATATGATACGAATAAATATATCTGTGTGTGATTGGTATATTTATACTTTAGAGGTTGATTCCACGGGCTTTCCTTTGGCGTAGGGTTGGAACGGCCAGATTATATATTTTTTCTAGTGCGATCCGGGGAGGCTGCGCGATGTAGGTGAATCCCCTAGCTTGAGGAGCAAGGAGAGTATATCCCCAAGTCATATCGTCCCGTGTACGTGTGCGATGTGTGTACTCCACTTGCAGAGGGAACATGATTTCCTACACCGTTGTGTATTTTTACCATGACCATGACTGAGTCTGGCTTGGTACCGTGGTTGAGTGAGTAAACCTGAATTCGGATAAGCACTATGAGACTGCATCCTCGAGTTATAGCTCGGTGGGATGGTTATTATACTTATGATTGTGATAGGTATAATTATACTTGTTCCGTATAGTATATTGCTTGTATGTGAAGATGAGATATCATATAAAGTAAATATATGTATATGAAGTGAAAAGACTGATAAGGTGTATTTCCCTTTTCGATCGATTTATATCCGGATTTATATGAAAATGAATTATAGGTTCTAGTGAGAACTATATATATTTACATATGGGATTTTATTATATGTGTTATGTACTGAGGGCCTAATAGATCTCGACGATCAACATTGTCATGTAGTAGTGTATCGGGGAGGTTCCTTGTTCGGATTTCGCTTCGCGAGACACCCCACCCACGAACGTAGAGCAATGTTGGGAATGGGGAGAAGTTTAGCCCTTAGTACTCGGGTTGATGAGTATTTTTAAAAGATGGGTGAAATAGATTAGTTAGGTCGGGTAGCTTAACTAGGTTGTGTAAAAGATATGCATTAGGTGTGCACTATTAGAAGAGGGGTGAGGTGTATCTCATGAGAGTGCGATACCAATTTAAATATGAGAGATTTCATATTTTAATATATGGATTTTAAGCACTTGCTAAAATATTTTCAAAACTCGGGCTCTGACCCGTTTCTCTATTTTCCCCTCTCTTGATATATATATATATATATATATATATATATATATATATATATATATATATATATATATATATATATATATATATATATATATATATATATATGTATATATATGTAGCTTAACTAGGTTGTGTAAAAGATATGCATTAGGTGTGCACTATTAGAAGAGGGGTGAGGTGTATCTCATGAGAGTGCGATACCAATTTAAATATGAGAGATTTCATATTTTAATATATGGATTTTAAGCACTTGCTAAAATATTTTCAAAACTCGGGCTCTGACCCGTTTCTCTATTTTTCCCTCTCTTGATATATATATATATATATATATATATATATATATATATATATATATATATATATAGGTGTTCAGACACAGGGACTCCTGGATGATGATTCCTTTGAGTCAGATGTTTGCTGCAGCAGCTGTAGATGCATGCAGGTTTACTGTAGACGTTTCTACCATTTTAATCTAGATAGGAGGTACTCTAGAAACACTCGGGCCGATAGCCCAACAGTATTTATTTATTCTTTTATCGCCTTTTAGTGTGGCATTTGATTTGGTTGTATTATGTTAAACCGAGTGTTCGGTTATTTTATTTCATTTCAGTTTCGTGCATATAAACTGTGTGAATGTTTTATTTAGTTGGTTTGGATAAAAAGATTAGTTAAATAAAATTTTGACGCCAGCCAAATAGATTATTAGTAATTCAATTTGTTTTTGACAGTGATTCTTAGAATGAACCATATGAGACTCCTATTTTAATTTGGTATAGAATTGATCACCTGATATTTTATTAAGCGGGTTGTCATAGATGGTATCAGAGCACCAGGTTCTAGTGTCCTTAGGAATCTGTGCGGACGTACTACGCTTTCAGCGTTGCTCTTGATTTGATATAGATCCTTATGATTAGGATTGTTGATTCCTCTTGTGAGATTTCATTCTCCTGCAATTATATAAGATTATAGTAAATATTTTGCGCACTCGTTCGAAATTCGTGTGCTGATCGAGGAAGGGTGACTGAGGAAGGCCATGACGAGGGCCCAGGAGGTGGGGCTTAGTTAGAGTTGTAAGTTGAAATTTAGAATGAGGAGCGCAATATAGTTCACTCCCCTAGTGGCATTGTCAAGTATTGCTGCAATGACTACTAAAGTATAATAGTTATGAGTATCCAAGTACCGCTATAGTAGAGAGTGGTGCTAAAGTTGAATTACCCAGTGAAGTCAAATTGGGAAAAGATTCAAAAGGGTCTTTTATAAGGACCATAGGTTGAAGTTAAGTTGGGCGAAGGAAGTGTAGCTTGACTCAGTGGAAGTGTAAGGCTTAGAAGCTTTGGCTTAGATCAAGGTATGGAAATGCCCAGATGTGAAAATTTGAGGAAAATTTTTTCACTCGTGGGAGCAATATTGAAATGGTGGGAACGGTGGTCACCATGTTCGAGGGATCTTATGGGTGGTTTTAACCACAAGTTCCTATGGTTTATCAGAAATGAAGAGAATGTAGTTTCTCGATTATTCACATAAGGATCGGTTAGAGGTCGGCAGTGAATAAAGAGTAATATGGAGAAGTGAACCTTGTACCGAAGTAAGGTAGGTACAACGAGGAGAGAGTCCTTAAGTGGAATGATAGGCTCACTCATAAGTGTTGCTAACACTTATGGAGAATTTGTGTTCGTGGAACCCCATTGGTGGACATCCACCCGAGGGATTCATTGAAACGGGGCAGTTGAGGCTGATAGTATGTTTGTTTTTAGTCGGAGGAGCTAAGGGAAATGTGAAAGTGATTATCAAGATCGAGTCTATTAGTGTTCGAGATACTGATAATTTAATATGGTCAGAGTGGCCAACGAGGGGGAATCAGGTGAGGTGGAGTGTAGAACCACACAGTTAGTCCTTACCCGATAGGAGTTAAAGGACAAGAGTAGAGTGCTTAGATGGAGCATTGATCAAAGTAGTTTTTGGTTTGGTTAAGACAAGTGTACTATGTCTGGAAACCAATTGGAGCAGTCAGGGAGATTGGCGAAGTTATTGTTATGAGTTTCACCTCGATTAAAGGAGGTATAGTTTGTGTGGCTAGATAGAGTCGCGGTATTTTGTTATCCCTTGATTCGTGTGTGTAATTCGAGCTTTGTGGCAGTATCGATAATATTATAGAGGGTATGTCTATATATTTTTCCGGGGTAGCGAGTGTTGGTAATTTAAGCTTATGTTTGGGCTTGCAGTGCTCGTTTTGTGTGTGTTATACGAGTATGGTACTATTATAAGAGTAATGTATTTGTGGATTTTCGGAGCGATAGCAGGCAAATGATTGCAAGACTATCATATCCACGGTTCCAAGATGGAACAAGTTGTTGTTGCGATATCTCATCTGGATACAGATTGAGCTCGCCTTTATTATACGTTTAGATGGAACTTCAGTAAGTAGATGTTTCACTAGAATGACTTTAGTTCATGGGGACCTTATATATATAGTCTAAGGTATGCAGTATTTATTATTTTACATGTTTTATGCTGACATACCTCCATTACCGATAAAGTTAAGTAGTAGTGTATTGGAGGGGTTCCTTGTTTAGATTTCGCTTGTGAAACACTCCACGCATGAACCTTAACGACATGGGGAGTGGGGAGATGTTAGTGTATGCTAGGATGTTGGTTTTGGAGAAATTAGCCGAGAGTCATGTGATGATTAGGGGCTAATAAAATACAAGTACATGTGCGGTGGAAAATCACTGGGAATGTTTCTCTCACCGCAAGTATGTGGGTGAGGCAAGGTAAAAGAAATTGATTTGAGGCTTATAGCCAGGCCTTGAATAGAAGGTTAATTCAGAGGAAGTATGTTTTGGGTAGAATGCTCGTAACACCTTTGCAGAGAGTAGGCACCCCGATTAGTTGGACTTTCCATTTCGCCAAGATAGGAGGACATAGTGGTAGAAGAGCGTTAGTAGGTTAGCGAGGTAGGTTTTTAGAACGTCCCGATGGTGTGCCTTAGGTCGTTATATCTCGATGACCGACGATGCGAGGAAGTAGTGTAATGGGAGGGTTCCTTTTTTGGATTTCTCTTTGTGAGACATCCCACGCATGAAACCAAGCGAATGTCAGAAATTGATATAGGTCTTGGGCACTAGGGATATAGTTAGTCTAGTACTCATTTTACGTGTGTAGGAAACACATTGATCTTAGGATTTTTGGGAAGTAAGGCCTGAACGATTGGATTTCCAGGTATAGGAAGAATTGAATTTTAAATTTTTCGGGTTAGGAAAACCCAGGTGTTAGTACTAAGCCGAGGAAATAAGGCCCATTGTTTAGAGAGAGTGTTACGTGTCGAACGTTTACAATGGTTGTGCAGATGAGCACAGGTTAAAAAGGTGTATGGGCACCTTGGTAAGTTAATTTTATATACCGCCCAAAATAAAAGGGACGTAGTATATAAATCTGATGATTATGAGGCAGTTATAAATGGATTTAGAATGGGTTGGATGGAACTTCGTAGAAGGTATGCAATGATCCAATTATATTTGCGCAATAAGAGTTAGCACACCTAAGATAAGCGATGAGACTGACGGGAGTAGTCAAGCGCTAGTGTAGTTTCCTTTTTTAGGGAAATTATATGTCCTGATGTAGATGAGTGGATGCCTAGAATATCAGATCTCCGATGGGTACAATAAGTTAGAGCGGCGGTTATAGGCTAATTTTCTTTATATGCACTTATCGAAGCAATAGGTGTGATGTGACATTATTAGAGTCAACCTTATGACCGAGGCAGTGTTGTAGCATATAGAGATTTAGTTAAGCTTGTGGTTAAGATAGTGCGTTAGAGCATATTCCTCGAGATAGGTGGGTACCATTAATATGTACATGGTAGGGTACCATTGGGTAGTACCATTCGACTTAGGTGTACTAGGACATATGTAATTAGCGATCCTAGGTTGGTGGTGCAGGTTATATCTGAATTTCGAGGACGAAATGCTGTTTTGAGAGGGGAAGTATGTAATACCCTATACTTTTATAGAGATTTAAATTGTATAAGTGGGAGTAATTTGGAAATTTGAGGAAATTATTATGAATAGTAATTTTGGAATTTATGAGTATAATTTGATAAATTTAGAATTTAAAGTGAGCAGCAAATATTAGTTTGCTGATGTCGGATTAATATTTACATGGATTAGATTTTCTTACGGGACAAGTAAATGAGTTTAATTATTTTAATTACATGTCACAGTTGGGTAAAGCGAAAAAGGATAATATTTTATTTGGAAAATACGCGTATTGGAATGTGTTGGGTTTAATTAGTGAATTTTAGTTAAGTGACTTGGATGGAGATTTTGAGTGCGCGGTTGGTTTCGGAATGGCCGAGATAGTCAGAAAGGGTATCCGGGGGCAGCATTTAGGTTCCGGAGATTTTTGGACTAGTACGGACTCGCATTTTAGTATACGAGTTAATTTTAGGGATAATAAAGGATAAGCTTTATATACCCTTATAACCCTTATTTCTCTCACAAATCAGCCCTAAGAGAGAGAAAGAGAAGAGAGGAAGGAAGAAAAGGAGATTCTAGGCTAACTCCGCGGGATTCGACTCGAGGTCGTCGGATTTTATCCACGAGGCAAATGTTTAAATAGCTTAAACGATTTAATGTGTTTATTTCTCATATTGTAGTTGGTGTGTAAAACTAAAAAGATTTTTGGGTTGGATTTTCTTGTATCAAAATGAGGGTTTCGAAAGTTTGAACGAGTAAAACCCGGATAATATTCGATTCGAGAAACTTAGAAATTAGTTGTTGATTCTTGGTCCTAGGATGATTTGAACCTATTTTCTTTGAGAATATATAGTTGGTTGTGATTAAATAACGTTGGGAGAAGAAACAAAAAGGTTGGATGTATGTTAATGGCCGAAACAGTCTCGGAGAAGACGATGAACAGTAACCAGCGTCATTTCCGAATCGATTCATCCTAGAAGATAATCTATTCGGATCTTGGTCAAAAAATAAAATTTATAGATCTTTTTGATACGGTCGCGTGGGAGCCGACCGCGTATGTTTCTTATTTTTTTAATTTATAATGATTTTTATACGGAAGGCTATCCGAGATCAAAATCGTTAGTTAGAAATCAAACCTGTTATTGAGAGAATTAAGGATAAAATTGTTTGGAGATTATTTTAGAGGATCTAGAAATGATATTAGAACTCCTAGATAATGGTATTGAGGGTGAGTAAACCTTGGATCGAAAGAGGGAACCTCAGATTAATTTAGTGTACGATCCGGGGTATGGATTTAATGAATGTTTGGGACGAGAGATATTCGAGAGAATCATTTGGCAAGCGTGTATAAAAATACTTATGCGGTTTGAATAAATATGGGTCGATTATAATCGATAAACTCCTAGGATGTGATTAGGATGGAATTTGGGATATGGGCTAAGGAGAATTGAGCGGATATCTCATACGTCTATTGACGACTATTATTATAGATAATGCGATACCTATGGAATCAAGATAAGTAGTTAATATGCTTATCTAATTGTCACGAGTTTGTATATTCGGGTTTATATCAAAATTCTTAGAAGTGATTAAGGTGTGAGTTATATATTAAGTGAGAGAATACTTATATGATTAGTATTTTAAGTGGGTAAATACTTATATACTATTACGAATGGGAACATTCGGGGTTTCGGGTTATTGCTATAAGAGTTTGGAAATTATAGCCATATATATATTGAGAAGTGATATAGATTATATATACGATGTGTTTACAGTATATATAATATGATACGAATAAATATATCTGTGTGTGATTGGTATATTTATACTTTAGAGGTTGATTCCACGGGCTTTCCTTTGGCGTAGGGTTGGAACGGCCAGATTATATATTTTCTCTAGTGCGATCCAGGGAGGCTATGCGATGTGGGTGAATCCCCTAGCTTGAGGAGCAAGGAGAGTATATCCCCAAGTCATATCGTCCCGTGTACGTGTGCGATGTGTGTACTCCACTTGCAGAGGGAACATGATTGCCTACACCGTTGTGTATTTTTACCATGACCATGACTGAGTCTGGCTTGGTACCGTGGTTGAGTGAGTAAACCTGAATTCGGATAAGCACTATGAGACTGCATCCTCGAGTTATAGCTCGGTCGGATGGTTATTATACTTATGATTGTGATAGGTATAATTATACTTGTTCCGTATAGTATTGTGGTGACAATTATTATGCAACACAAATAAATATGAAAGAGGTAACAACCAAGAAAAGATAAATAACAAGCCAATCACACAACAACGGAGGTACGTGGTTCAGCAAAGAAGTGCCTACGTCCACGGTGGTTCAGTCAGTGTTATTTCTCTATATTCTGAGGAATAAGTACAGAGAATACAACTTGTCCTTTGCCCCGGACTTAGGGTTTAATTTATACATGTGTATGTTGGAGTAGTGGGGGTGATGGTTTCCTTCTTATTAGCCATCTCCCCTACATGGAATCGTGTTTCCCCATAACTTCCCTTCATGGGATCGTGGGGTAATTGGATTGATATGAAGGTGATGGGCCTGGACTTTGGGCCGCTAGGGAGAGGCTACTCGTCCAGGCCTATGGTGCTAAATTCAAGGTCCCCACAATTGCCCCTAAATTTGTTGGGCCATCTTTTCAGGTCCAATGAATTTAAATAATCAGCTATCATGGTTGATTTCTTTGAAAACTGTGAAGTTACTTTGGCGGCACCCGCTTCGCTATCCGTGCGCTATGATTAGACTTGAAGGCTCGTTGGAATAAGGCGCATTTCTTTTTGTCGCTTCAGGATTTTCCAGCAATCTTTCATCTTCTGAGAGCTCTTGCGCTTAGTACCCTCTGTTTTCGATTTCAACTTTCGTTGCTTCTTCGCCATTTGACCTGATCTTCTGTCTTGTAAGTCTCTCGTGCTTTTTTGCATTTTATCTTTGGTTTGTAGTTTTTTTTGTGTTTTTCTAATGGCGAAGATTGGAAATAGGTCTGTGGCTGAGTTTAGAAAATTCTATAGTATTCCTAAGTGGGTAGAGATTGAGTGATGTGCCTCGCCTCCTAGGAACGTTAGGGATATAGAGGATGCACATTGGATTCACGTCCTGTTGCTCTCCCAGGGGGGACTTACCTTCCCTCCCAATGATCTGTTTCTGCACTTCTTTAGATACTTCAGTATTGTGCCTGCACAATGTTCGCCTAACGTATGGAAAATAGTGAACGGCGTGCATAGGATAAATCAATTGTATGGCACGAAGTTAGGGCTTGCCGAGGTCTGTTTTTGTTACTCCTTTTCTCGAACGAGTTCAGGTGTTCTGTACCTTAAGGCTAGGAGCCCTGATAGGGTATTGGTAGTAAATCTACCTGATTCCCATAAGGACTACTGGCAAGAAGGTTTTCTTGTCAGGAATTGGCAACTTTCCCCCCAATTTGAAGGGTCGAGGTCTGAGAGGTTCACTGTTCCTTTTTATGGGGAAGAATATATAGGTAGATGCCAGATTATTATTTCAACCTTTGCTGACTTTGTGGTTTTTCTAACTTCTCCTTGCTTTTTCTTTTACAGCGAAGATAAAGAACTTGGAGCCTGCTCTCAGCGAGGTTCGTATCTCGGAACTGGTGAAAGCTTGGAACATCAGGGAACCCTTGGGTGATGGCGAGCATCCTAGGTCTGCTACTTTTCTGCTTGAATACAAGAACACAGGCTCCAGCTTCATAGCCCGACCTGTGGATACTGTTCCAGACTTTGACTCTTCCGAAGAGATTTCTGCTGAGCCTATCCAATTGGACGAAGAGGAGAGCAGCTCGGAGAGTGAGCCTGCAGGTGTTGTGAGTAATTTGGGTGGAGGTAGTGCTGATAGCAGCAGTTCCTCGAGTACTACCAGCAATTCAAGTGAAGAAATGCCTCCCAGGAAGAATTTAATCCGAGATGATGATGATGATGATGATGATGATGTGCTTCTTGCACAGAGGTCCAAAAAATCGAAGACTGTCTCCGGGGCCATAGCTACTGGTTCTCGGCCTTCCCCTCAAGAGTAAGAGAAGAAGAAGAGGGAGGAGGAGCAGGCGAGGGAGAGGGAGAAGAAAAAGGAGGAGGAGAGGAAGAAGGTGGAAGAGAGAAAGAGGAGGGAGAAGGAAAAGGAGGAGGAGAGGAGGAAGATAGAACTGAGGACCAAGACCGGTCAAGCCTTGGTCCCAGTATCTGCTCTGCCTGAGAGGGCTTCGGTGGCCACCTCTCCTCAGCTCGCCCCTGCGCTGCTTGAGAGGGCAGTCCTCCCTGCAGATCGTGAGAGGGCGTCAGGGTCCGATCAACTGGCTTTGCAAGCTAGCCAGAGGCTTGCCTTGGTAAGGTTCCTTTTCTACTTCTCAACTTTTTCTAATCCGTTTTGATGGTTTCTTCTTTCTGATCCTTTCCTTGTTTTTTGCAGTTTGTGACTGACTTTGCTGTGCTCAATCGCTCCCGCGACGAGCTTCTGAGAAGGAACACCGAGCTGGAGCAGCAGAAGTCTACTCTGGTGGCCAGAGGTTCTCAGCTGGAGGCCGATCTGAAGGCTGCTGATGCGGCTCGAGCTTCTTCTGCCTCGGCCCTTGCTAATTCTGCTCGCGAGAGAGATAATGCTGTTAGGGAGCTCGGTGAGCTGAGGAAGTCATATGATCAGGTCTTCTCGAGCAAGCTGGACTTTGTAGAGAAGAACAGGGTTCTTGCCGAGCATCTGGAGGCGGAGAAAGCCCAGGCAGCCACTCTTAAAGAACATTCATACAATTCTGGCTGGGTTGCTGCGTATGAAGACGCCGAGGTTCAGATAGGCTATATTAGCCGTCTGAACTTCAAGAAAGGGTGGAACAAGGCCCTTGTGGCCGCTGGGGTGGATGTTGCATCCCCACTCTTTGACGAGCATGATCCAGGGCCAAAGCCGGTCGTGGATGAGGACCCAGCCCCAACTGCTGAAGGCAGCAATCCTGTTTCTCAGGCGACCTCTTCTGATGCTCCCTTGGTCGAGGAGGCAGTGGATGCCCCTGCAGAGGGTAATGCCCCTGCCGATGCTGATAAAGACAAAGGTCCATCCACCGAGGTTGCTAAGTGATAGGGATTCTTTGTAATTTTTTCCTTTTTTGTTCTGATGTAACCTCGCTCGTTATCAATGAAAAGACTTTATTTTTGTTTATGCTGATCCCTTTCTTTCCTTTTTCTTTTAGTTGTAGTTGGTTGATGTGGATGACTATGTTCCTGTTACCTCCCAATTAGGTAGGACTCTGGGTCCTAATGCAAGCCCTGCAGTTCGCCAGGCTTTTGCTAGGCTTTGCAGGTTTGCTAAGTCAAGGAACCAGAAATATAAAGATCAGTCCGAGCTGGTGGCCAAATTGAAGGACAGGCTCCAGGAAATGGAAGAGATCGGAGCTTCAGTGCAGGAAGAAGTTAGCGAGCTGAGAGCAAAGTTACTGGAGGCCACCGAGATCAATCAAGTCGTGGAGTTTCTTCAGCAGGAGAATGACGACCTGAGGCGGGAGGTCTTGAAGCTTAAGGAGCATTCGCCGAGCACCGCTTCGGCAGTCCTACAAGGCTCTTCCTCGTCGCGAGTTGCTCGGCCTTCCCTCCCGCGTGCTGGTAGGAGTACACGGGGTAGGAGTAGGGAAGTTGAGGAGCAGCGTGAGAGGGAAATGGAAGAGCTGCGCGGCGATGTCCGGCGAGCTTACGTAACTGCTGTTGGGCTCCAGAGGTATGTCACCCGACTGCGGCATCTATTCAAGAAGGGCCCTCGCCAAGTGTGGACTGATGGCTATGATCAGGGCTGGTTGGATGCTCCCACGAGATTATCAGAGTTCGAGGAGCTTTCCTTCATCAGGGGGTGGTTGAGTGCTCTCAAAGAGCTGCAAGTCCCAAGGAACTCGATATTGTGGTATCGGCACGAGGTTTCTCCCTCTACTCTGATGCCCAATCCATTCAGGCGAGATGATCGATGGATTCCTATCGATGCTATTCCTCGGCGACTTATGGAGTTGGACACAAATGAGGTTGTTGAGGAATTCGATCCTGCCCCTGATGACGGGAGGAGAGCCAAGGTTGCTGACTACCTTGCTCGGAGGCTTCCACCTTCTTGATATTTTTTTTTTTAAATAATTGTAAATGCTTTGGGCGAGCCTTTGCCGACTAAATATGTACTATTATTGTCTGTAAATATAAAAGATTAATGGAAAGTTTGAGTTTTGGGCGATTTTGCCGACTAAACGTGTTTATCCAATCTTTGTTATATTGTTGCAGCTTCGCAATCTTTATCTTGTCATGTGAGTGTCCGCCCAGTCCAGTATTAAGAATACCATTGTGCTCTCTCTTTACCTTTGAGGTCGTGTCGTCACACTCCCTTAGGTCTAAGAGGGGCAATTGGCGAGGACACACCTGTCATTGGATGTCTTCATCCGGTCAGGATTTTGTTTAACCAAAGTAGGTTTGATACTCTGTAGGGCTTCATATATTGCCATGGGCAATGCTAAGAGGTCTGTCGTGCTTCGTGACGATGACCTGAGGAGGGGTGTTCCCCTGCTATGTCAACCATTATACCTGTGATTTGAAAAGGATGTGCAATAAGATATAATTGTTACTTTTTAGAGATTGATCAACTGAGAGATTTTTATTGATAAATAGAGAAATAAACTGTCTTTTCTCATAATGAGTACAATAAAAGATCTAATCAATTGAACTCCTAAAAGTAGAATTTCTTGAGATTAGCTGCGTTCCATGCTCGTGGTATCTCTCTGCCCTCCATTATTTTCAGATGATAGGCACCTTGCAGATCGTCTCTAATTATCTCATAAGGTCCTTCCCAGTTTGGGCCCAGTTTACCATTTGTTGGCTTCACTGTGTTGCCCAGGACCTTTTTTAGGACATAGTCTCCAACTTCGAACTTCCTCGGATTGACCTTTTTGTTGTAGTGCTTCGCGAGCTGTTGCTGATAGCTCGCTAGTTTTACTAGGGCTAGTTCCCTGCGTTCGTCGGCCAAGTCGAGTTCAGCGAGCAGAGCCTGATCGTTCTGACCCTGCTCGAGAAGGTCGGATCTCATTGTAGGAAATCCTGCTTCTAATGGGATGACCGCTTCCATACCATATGCTAGTGAGAATGGCGTTTGACCTGTGGCTCGCCTAGGAGTCGTTCTGTATGCCCATAGGATATGTGGTAGCTCGGTTGCCCATGCGCCCTTTGCTCGCTCTAACCGCTTCTTCAACCCAGTGATCACTGTTTTGTTGGAAGCCTCAACTTGTCCGTTGCTTTGAGGATAAGCTACTGAGCTGAAGTGGTGCCTGATCCCGTGCTGGTCGTAGAAGTTCTGAAAAGGGCCACTCTCGAACTGTGTTCCATTGTCAGTGATGATGGTTCTGGGGATCCCGAATCGAGTGATTATATTTCTCCATATGAACTTCATCATGTCAGCATCTCGGATATTAGCCAGTGGTTCTGCCTCGATCCATTTGGTAAAGTAATCAGTTGCGACCAACAGGTATTTACGATTGCCGGTAGCGGTGGGCAGTGGTCCCACGATGTCCATTCCCCATTGGGCGAAGGGCCAGGGGCTAGTCAGGGATTTTAATTCGCTGGCAGGCTGGTGGACCATGGGGGCGTGAAGCTGGCATTTCAGGCATCTGCGGACATATACTGCGGAGTCCCTTTGCATATATGGCCACCAGTAGCCTTCCTTTATTGCTCGGAAGGCTAGAGACCTTCCTCCGACGTGGCTCCTGCAGATTCCTTCGTGAAGCTCGTGAAGCACTGTCTTGACATCGCCTGGGTGGACGCATCTAAGGTAGGGGCCGGAGAAAGATCTTTTATACAAGTCGCCTCCCGTGGATAAGTGAAAGCGAGCAGCTTTGACTCTTATCTGGTGGGCAGTCCTCTTATCCTCTGGGAGCGTTCCGTTCTTTAAATAGTCTCTCAAGGGATCCATCCAGCTTGGGGCTGGTTCCAATTGGAGTATTTATTTCTCTTTGGTCAGCTCGCAGTTGGGGTAAATGCTCGGGCAGCTAAGGAAATCGATAGGGATTATCCTTTTAAGGGTTGAGTCAACTGCCGAGCTTAAGGCTACCAAGGCGTCAGCGTGGCTGTTTTGCCCCCTGGGAAACTGTTGGATGTTTATTTCTTCAAAGTTTGTCATTAAGTTTCTTACCAAGGAGAGGTAGGCTGCCATCCTCTCGTCCTTCGCGTTGTAGTCTCCACTTATCTGATTGGAAACTAGTTGCGAGTCTCCGAATACTTGTAAATGCTTTGCTCTTAGAGTTTGCGCCCTTTGGAGACCTGCTATTAAGGCTTCATATTATGCTTCGTTGTTGGAGGATGCAAATCCCAGCCTGATTCCTTGCTCGAGGATTGTATTTTCTGGAGTGATGAGAACAATTCCTACTCCTGCCCCCTTTGAGTTGGAGGCTCCATCAACAAATAGTTTCCAGCCTTCCCTTGTAGCCTGGTTGCTTTGTTCTGTTGGTTTAGGCTGGTCGAAGGGCTCTTCGCCTGTGAATTCTGCTATGAAGTCAGCAAGGATTTGACCCCTGATAGTCGTCCTTGGTTGAAATTGGATGTCAAACCGGCCGAGCTCGATTGACCATTTAGACAGTCTGCCCGACAAATCCGCCTTCCTTAGGACAGCCTTGAGGGGGTGTGATGTAAGGACAATGATCGTGTGATCTTCGAAGTAATGCTTCAGTTTCCTCGAGGACATTACCAGGGCGAATGCGAGCTTTTCCAATGGCAGGTAGCGCTGCTCGGCGTCTAGTAAGGTTTTGCTCGCGTAATAGACTGGATGTTGGATCCCTGTAACTTCACACATTAGCGCTGAGCTGATAGTATGGCTGGATACAGAGAGGTAGAGGTACAAAGGGTCCATTTGCTGTGGTATGACAAGCAGTGGTGGGGAGCTTAGGTAGGATTTGAGCTCGCCTAATGCTTGCGAGCAACTTGGGGTCCATTCTACCGTTTTTTTGCCTTTTAAGAGTTGGAAGAAGGGCTTGCATTTCTCAGAGGATTTAGAAATGAAACGATTTAGAGCAGCGAGCATTCCAGTGAGCTTCTGTACATCGCGAATTGTGCGAGGAGGTTGCACCCGTTTAATTGCATCAATCTGGTCCGAATTTGCCTCTATGCCACGCTTGCTGACCAAATACCCAAGGAACTTTCCTGACTGGACACCGAAGGAACACTTGCTCGCGTTGAGTTTCATTCGGTATTTCCTGAGGATTTCGAAGGTACTTGCCAGGTCCGAAAGGTGGTTTTCTTTCTCCTTGCTCTTGACGAGCATGTTGTCGATGTAGACCTCCATCGTGTCTCCCATCTGATTCTTGAACATTTTAGTAACCAGCCGCTGATAAGTTGCCCCTGCATTTTTTAGCCCAAAAGGCATGACCTTGTAACAGTATAAACCAACCGTCGTGATAAACGCCGTTTTATCCTGATCTGGTGCATACAGGGGAATCTGGTGATAGCCTGAGTATGCATCCAGGAAACTCAATTGCTCGTGAGCTGCAGTGGCGTCTACTAGTTGGTCTATTTTCGGAAGAGGGAAGCTATCCTTGGGGCAGGCTTTGTTGAGGTCAGTGAAGTCTATGCAAACTCTCCACTTCCCGTTGCTTTTTGGAACTACCACTGGGTTGGATAACCATTTGGGGAATTGTACTTCCCGTATGGATCCTGCATCCAGCAGTTTTTCGACTTCTTGCTCTATTGCTTTGGCTTTCTCGGGAGCAGTTCGTCGTGCCTTCTGTGCTATTGGCTTGAATGTGGGATTGACGTGCAACCGATGGCAAACCATATTGGGATCGATTCCAGGCAGCTCATAGGGTTCCCAAGCGAAAACATCTATGTTGCTTCTGAGTAAGGTTAACAAATCTTTTCGCTCTTGGTCGGTGAGTGAGGCCCCGATCAGGAAGACTCTGCTGTTGTCGCCTTCTCTAGCAATTGCTTCTACCAGGTCCTCTACAACACGTTCGAAGGGGAGGAGCCTGGTCTCTTCCACTCCGGGCCTTCCATATTTTAATTGCTATTTGGAAGGGATTGCACCTTCCTCCACTTTCTTGCTGGTTTGAACGTCTTTTTTCTCTGGCCTTGGTCGGATGGCCGCTATGAAGCACTTTCGCGCCATCGCCTGGTCGCCATGTATCTCCATCACTCCCCGCTCGGTGACATATTTGAGCTTCTGGTGGTAGGTCGAGGAGATTGCCCTCATTGTATGAAGCCATCCCCTGCCGAGGATGGCTTGGTACGGTGAATCGATGTCGACCACCAAGAATTCGATCATTTTCGAAACATTTCCAGCGAGCACTGGTAGTACTATCTTGCCTAGAGGCATGGTCATTTTTCCAGCGAAGCCGACCAGAGGAACAGTGGTTCCCTTCAGGTCGGCGATGTTCAACTTCAATTTCATGAACAGGTCGATGTACATTACTTCGGATGAGCTTCCTTGGTCGACGAGCAGCCTGTCGATATCAAAGTTGGCTATCCTGAGTGTAATGACTAGGACATCGTGATGTGGGGTCCTCACTCCCACAAGATCTTCATCCGTGAAAATAATATGCTTGTTGTAGTTGATGTCCTCTGCTCGGCCGCGTTTTCCTGCCTGTGATTTCGCTGGATCAATTTGAAAAGCTTGCATTACTGCTGTCAGCTTCTTTACCTCCATCCGAGCTGAGTTGCCCTGGATTTGCTTAACATTGGATACTCCATGGATTACTGCGAATTCGTGTCCGGTGTCGTCTTCTAATACGTTGTCGGGTTTTGCCTCCTTGTGGGCAGTCACTCTCTCTACCTTCCTATCCACAAAGTCATTCAAATGTCCGGATTGGGCCAACTCCTCGAGGTGGGACTTAAGAGCCTTGCAGTGCTCGGTCTTATGTCCTCCCTCTTTGTGGAAGGTGCATCTCAGCGCATTGTTTCTTTTCGATGGGTCTCCTCCCATTTTCCGGGGCCATTTGATGAACGTCTCATCCTTGATCTTAGCGAGAATTTTGTAAATTGGTTCTTTGAAGATGGTGTTGACCGCCTGGAACGACTTTGCAACGTCAGGGCTTCCTCCGTTCTTGGGGCCATTCTTGCTCCCATTCTTTCCTCCTTTTTTCTGGTTATCAACTTTCTCACTTCCCTTCGTGGCAAGCTTGGCTCGACCGTTCTCACCTACGTTAAGGCGGGTGACATCTTCCACCTTTGCGTATTTCTCAATCCGGGCCATCAGGTCATCAATGGTGGTTGCTTCCTTCTTTGTCAAGGACTGGTAAAGGAGGGAAGAGCTAGGTAGCCCAATTTTGAATGATGCCACTGCCACCTCTTTCGCGCAGTCTTCGACTTCGTTGAATAACTCCCAGTACCTCTTCGCGTAGTCTCGAAGTGTCTCCTGAGGAGTTTTCTTCATCGTCAATAGAGCATCCATCCTTTTGGGATGGGAGCTGCTGGTGATGAACCGGGCCGTAAAGAGCTCGGCCAGGGATTTGAAATTTCTGATGGATCGGTGAGGGAGTTTCTCGAACCATTTTTGGGCCACGTCATGAAGGCTCGAGGGAAAAATACGGCACATCAGTGCATCTCGGTGATTCCAGAGGGTCATAGCCTACCGGTACTGCCTTACATGATCAATGGGATCAGTCTTCCCGTCGTAAATCTTGAACCTTGGAATAGCAAACTTTTTGGGAGCTTCTTCTTCTTCAATTTCCCTTGTGAAGGGCGATTTTATCTGGGTCTTGAGGGCTCTCCTGGCGAGTTCTCTGGTTGACCTGGTGCCGCGGTGCGCTGGATGTTGGTCCATTTCTCTGCGGACTAGGTTTCGTATGTTGTCGTCGCTGCGAGCAGGGCTCTGATAGCGGCGAGCTTTTCTCAGTTGCTCGTGGAGGTCGTCGTCTGAGTCGCCACCTTCGAACCCTTGATATTGCCGCCTAGGGCTCCTTCCTCGGCTGCGAGATTTGCTCGCCTGAGGGCTAGGATTGCGATAGGGGCGTCTCCTGGTATCAGGACCTAGTTCTTTTTCCAGTTTTTCCAGTCTTCTTTTCAGGCGAGCATTCTCAGCCTCAAACCTGCGAGAAGACTCCCTCTGCTCGTGGAGCCTTGCTTCGTATGCATCGATCAATCTGGATATCTGAGTGGACCTTGCTGGTCCTTGACTTTCTTCTAAGGCTGGCCTTTCTAAGCGAGCCCCTTGGTCTGAACGTCGGACTTCAGACCTAACCCTGCGAGGAGCGGGTGGCTCCTGAATATCTCCTGCTTGAGGAGCGTTGCTGCCGTGACCAGACATCTTAGATTTTTTCTTGGCGTGGGCCCTTCTCAAGGAAAGATAAACGGTTCCCACAGACGGCGCCAATTGTGGTGACAATTATTATGCAACACAAATAAATATGAAAGAGGTAACAACCAAGAAAAGATAAATAACAAGCCAATCACACAACAACGGAGGTACGTGGTTCAGCAAAGAAGTGCCTACGTCCATGGTGGTTCAGTCAGTGTTATTTCTCTATATTCTGAGGAATAAGTACAGAGAATACAACTTGTCCTTTGCCCCGGACTTAGGGTTTAATTTATACATGTGTATGTTGGAGTAGTGGGGGTGATGGGTTCCTTCTTATTAGCCATCTCCCCTACATGGAATCGTGTTTCCCCACAACTTCCCTTCATGGGATCGTGGGGTAATTGGATTGATATGAAGGTGATGGGCCTGGACTTTGGGCCGCTAGGGAGAGGCTACTCGTCCAGGCCTATGGTGCTAAATTCAAGGTCCCCTCAAGTATATTGCTTGTATGTGAAGATGAGATATCATATAAAGTAAATATATGTATATGAAGTGAAAAGACTTATAAGGTGTATTTCCCTTTCCGGTCGATTTATATCCGGATTTATATGAAAATGAATTATAGGTTCTAGTGAGAACTATATATATATTTACATATGGGATTTTATTATATGTGTTATGTACTGAGGGCCTAATAGATCTCGACGATCAACATTGTCATGTAGTAGTGTATCGGGGGGGTTCCTTATTCGGATTTTGCTTCGCGAGACACCCCACGCACGAACGTAGAGCAATATTGGGAATGGGGAGAAGTTTAGTCCTTAGTACTCGGGTTGATGAGTAGTTTTAGAACATGGGTGAAATATATTAGTTAGGTCGGGTAGCTTAACTAGGTTGTGTAAAAGATATGCGTTAGGTGTGCACTATTAGAAGAGGGGTGAGGTGTATCTCATGAGAGTGCGATACCAATTTAAATATGAGAGATTTCCTATTTTAATATATGGATTTTAAGCACTTGCTAAAATATTTTCAAAACTCGGGCTCTGACCCGTTTCTCTATTTTCCCCTCTCTTGCTATATATATATATATATATATATATAGGTGTCCAGACATAGGAACGCCTGGATGATGATTCCTTCGAGTCAGACACTTTCTGCAGCAGCTGTGGATGCATGCAGGTTTACTGTAGACGCTTCTACCATTGTAATCTAGATAGGAGGTACTGTAGAAACACTCGGGCCGATAGCCCAACTGTATTTATTTATTCTTTTACCGCCTTTTAGTGAGGCATTTGATTTGGTTGTATTATGTTAAATCGACTGTTCGGTTATTTTACTTCATTTCAGTTTCGTGCATATAAACTGTGTGAATGTTTTCTTTAGTTGGTTTGGATAAAAAGATTAGTTAAATAAAATTTTGACCCCAGCCTAATAGGTTATTAGTAATTGAATTTGTTTTCGACAGTGATGCTGAGAATGAACTATATGAGACTCCTGTTTTAATTTGGTATAGGATTGATCACCCGGTATTTTATTAGGCGGAGTGTCACATATTGATCCCCAATGGCCCCACTATCCCAACTCGGGAGACGAAAACCTCTACGTAGGATCGGGGTAATAAGACCTAGGCAAAACACATGCGCACATCGGGATACCACACGCAGTCACATTATACGCTCCCCATCAAATCCCTACTAATAGGTTTCCAATAAGAACGCGCACACACAGACATATACACACTATGTATGATTCACATAATCAAAAAATCAGCAACAAACCCTACTCAATGTTTATAAATATAATCTCTTTTATTTCATGTTATGACACATGTTTAACATTAATCATCTATATAAACTTTATCCCGAACCCTAATGTTCCTAAAACAGGTATCATTATCCAAACCTATAATTCATATATAAATATAAATTTATCTCAAAGTCCCTAACATTATACTAAGTCATAATCTAGACATAAAATTTCTAAAACACCCCAATTAGGCCAAACTAATGAGGAGAATTGATTATACGCCGGCAGAACTGATTCTTCCCCCTTGTAACATCTAAGCTCGTTCCAAATTCATCCATGGATGACTTATCCCAACCTAAATACTTTAAATATAAATAATAACCCATCCTTCAAAATATATTCAACATATTAAGGTTTGTAACAAGTTTTTATAAGATTTGGAGTGATTATAATAATATTAAGGGTTCAATTTCAGAATTAAGAAAATTAAACCTAACTTCTTCTTCTTCAATCAAAAAGGCTGAATTAATCTTTGTTTTCAAATATATTTATGCAATTGACTTAGATCTTTTGAATGTTACAACATGCGTAGAACATATCTAATGATTTATGACACATATTACAAGGATTCATATGTTAATTAGTCCATTCAAAGATCTATTTCGAGTGTTCATCAACTAGTTAACTAGGGGTTTTAATTTAGTCAAAACTAATTACCAAATTCACTTTAATAATTAAGGAAGTGAAATTATATAATCATATTTAAATATTCCATTTACTAATATAACACAAATCTAATCATACTTTTACACAAAGTAAACTTTTCTCGAGGATAATTATAAGAATCAACCCTCCAAATCCCAAAATCTTAAGAGCTAGGGTTACTTCATCTTCCTCCTTGGAAGATAGGGTTTCTCCAATGTTTGTTATGTGTTTTAGGTTAGGTTAAGTAGTCTATTATATTAATGAAATTCATAATTAGGCTTAGGCTCTAAATTGGCCTCAACTTAAAATGACCAAAACAATCCCCAAATTGTCTGAAACTTGGATTAATATAAATACTAACCCAATGGACCTCCACTATTTTTAAGTTACTATGGACTTTCTAAACATCCTACAAACTTACTTAAAGTTTAACATATTCTGCGAGTCAAGTTTTATAATTGAAATTATTAATTAGCCATTATGTGTCGCTTATAACTTTAAATCATAATTATTAATGGATTAAATGTGACTCGATATTATAAGAACCTACTGCACGATCGGTGGAACCCAATGCTAAGGGAATAATCCAAACAAGCAAACCCCCGATACTTAGCCCCATAATCACTCCATAGCCGCTCATAATACTAAGTCACTAAATATTTTTCTTAAGAAATTAATAAGAGTTTGCTAATTACTATAATACTATCTGACTAATCAACACGCGACTAAATTACATAACACTACATATGCAACAAGTAAATCTACATAATGAATACAGAATGTCATATGAAATATGAAATAATTAAATATATCTAAAATGGATAGATGGAAAGGTGGAAACCTTTAATGCTAGTCTTATTATGAAAGGTTTTACTCGGAAAGAAAGGGATTGATTATGAGAAAACCTTATCGTAGGTAGCCATGATAAAGTCTATCGAGATTCTTTAAACGTCGGGATTGCGTTCTTAAATGATGGTCTTGATCAATGCATTTATATGATTAAACCCAAGGGATTCACTGTAGGAAGTCAGGAAAACAAAGTATGTAAGCTCAAGAGATCCATTTATGGATTTAAGCTAACACCAAGGTCTTGGAACATTCGGTTTGATTAGGCAATCAATGTTTTGACTTTGATCAAAGCCTGAATAATATTTGTTTTATAAGAAGCATGACATAAACATGGTCATATTTGTGGTACATTATATGGATAATATCATCCTCATCAATAACGAGTTGAGTGCATTATCTAACATGAGAGTGTTGTTGCCTAGGTAACTCGATATAAAGAACTTAGGTCAAGCTAGTAACATCCTTTGGATCAAGCCTTAGCTTGATTACATAAATAAGATGTTAGGATTATCCCAAGATACTTATATAGATGGTGTGCTTAGTGTGCGGGATTCCATGAAAGGATTTGTCCCTTTTGGGAATGGAATCACTTTATCTAAGAATCAGTTCCATAAAATACTAGATTAGATAGAAAGGATGGGGAATATACCTTATGCTTAGGCGATGTGCAACCTCATGCATGCTATACTGCATATAAGACCAAATATTTTCTTTATTGTTAACATGGTCATAATATTTCAATCTAACCCAGATAAGGAGCACTACACTATAGTAAAGTGCATTTTTAAGTACCTGAAAAGCATAACAGTATAGTAAAGTGCATTCTTGAGTACCTGAAAATGAAAGGGAATATGTGATGGCTTACTCAGTAAATAGTCATATTGGTATATCAGGAATGTATTAAACATGACAAAGGTGATATTCAAGTCTAGGAGACGATAAGATTAAACTTACACAATGTCACAACTGAAAATCTCATTCTTCCTGTATTGGCTCGTTTTTTAGGCAAACAAATTTTTTTTATGCTCCTGCATTATTTATTTTTTTTAAATCTATTTTTTTTTTATAAATCGTATTTTATATTATAATGATTTAATATGTTTTTGTATTTAATATTTTATTTGATCTTATTTTATTCCTTAAGTCTTATATAACTTATTTTACTTAATGTATAAAATATTTGCAGAATGTTTTTTATAAAAAAAATATTTATTGTGTCTATTATTATATCTATTTTATTTTATTTTCTTCGAATTTTAGATTAATTTTTTAGCATGTTATTATTTTTTTGGATTTTAAATGGGATAAATAAACATTTAAATAAACATAACTTTTGTTTATTTTAAACTTTTTTCCCCGAAATTACAGCGACAGTTTTTTTGTAGGTGTCATATTTGGTTTTTAAAAATCGTGGGTTGTCTGGCTTTTTGTTGGCTCGAGCTCTGTTGCGTGTGATTTGCATGAGATTTATTTCTGAGATTGTATCCCCATTGATTTTACCCCTTCTATTGCCTTGAGATTTTACCCTTGTATCCTTATTCTTGCCGGTTTCTACGAAATGGCAAGGCTGTTGTGTTTTGGGCTTTATATTACTTGTGTGAGTTTGAGGTAAGTTGAGGGTTTTTCTCTTCTTCTCTCTCTCTAAAAAGAAAAGTTGTCGAACACCATTTTTTCTCAACTTTTCTCATTTGGATACCCAATTTGTTGAGAGTTTCCCCTCAATTTATTACCAACCTATATGCACATCTTATAGGTATATTGTTTGAGAATTTTTTATGTTCTTATTGTAACGATTTGGGTTTTTGTTGGTTCGTGTGCTTGGTTTTGGGGAGAGAAAAATCTTGTCCTCTTCACTGGTTTGGAGTGTACCAGCTCTTGCTGATTTTGAGCTTGGCTCAATTTTCTTTGGAGATCGAAGGTTCTCATTTTGCGTACAAATCATTGATTAGGGGTTTACGGTTTGAGGTGGTGTGTTTTCCGGTGAGACTGGTTTTCGGTGGCTCTTCCCGGTGGTCCATTTTTTTAGTGTGGAGTCCATTTCGATTTTTTTGAAGATTGTTGAGGTAACAGTTATATATATATATATATTCTATTTATCTCTTATACGAGACATATATTATATGCTTATATATATAATACATCTACTATATATATTTTGTTTTGTTTTGTTCAGTGCATGTTTATATCTGACCAAGATCTAAAAGGGTTTTTTTATTTTATTATTAATTACAATCAAATTTAATCAATTAATATTGTAAAATGAATTTAGTCTACATGTTAGTGTGATCTATTTGGTTTAAAACGTTAACATATTCTTTTAAAAAAATACCTTAACTGATTTAAGGGGGTGTTGAGCTTTTGTGTCTTCACTGTTTTGTTTTGCTGCTGAAGACTTATATGGTTTTTTGTTAACATACTTTGTTTTTTTTTTGTTTGATATTTAGATCCGTATTCTAATATTATTTTCTTATGTATAATATTCATAAACATAAACGTGTTTTTTTTAATGTTTTTTATCTGGTTAATTTTTTTGGTGCCACTAGTGTCAGTTTGCACCTGATCTAGTTTGTGTTTAAGGAAGTATAATTTTTTATATAATAAAACCTTGTGTGGTTTTATAAAAATTATTTCAGATCTGGTTTTGGTTGAAGATTTCAAAACTGTTTTATTTTTCTTTAAAAACTATAATTGTGTCACTTATCTCAGTTTAAAAGAAAACAGGACCTAATGTGTATTTGGTTTCAGTTGCGTAAAATCATTCGATTTATGTACTCTTTGTTGTGAGTGTGTGAACTTATAAACTATTTGATTTATATTAATCACAACCGTTATTATTCTTGTTAACTAAACTAAGATAAAACCTAGTGTGTGTTTAATTTTCTTTTGTAAACAAAATAATTTTTTTATGTTCTGATTAAAACAAATCTTTTTTCTAAATTTGTGTGTTGCATAACTTCACTGGTTTCCTGGTATTAGGTGTCTAATTGTGTGTGAGTTCAAGTTGTCACTACTTGGATATTATTGGGTTTCTTATTTTCAATCAAGTTGTGTTAGATAAAGTAATTTATTTCTCTCATAAATCACTAAGTTTTCATCTCCGAAAGTTGACACACACAACAATTACTTTGAGAGGATCATGTACCTAAACATTCAAGGCATCCATGGAACTCTAGGAAGGATTTGGAGGAGAAAATAAATCAATTCTTCATCTTCTAAAATAAATATATCTCCTCATTTGTATCACCTATAAGATCCACAAATGTATCGTGATTTGAACCTTAGATTTATTTTTTTGAATCTAGTTGTTTTTTCTTACTTCCTTAATCGTGATTAATAGAAATTCTTAGGGTAATAAAGTTTTTTGTAGTGTTAATCCCCAATATAAAAACCTCAATACCCTAATCCATTGAATATGGAGTCTCATTCATTAATCTTATTTGAGTAGTGCTATAGGGCCAGAGGACCGTGGGGAGTTTGTCTACCCATTTCCCTTTATCTCCTTCTCCCATCGATATTTTATTATGAAATTTTGTTAGAAATCTCGACAAGTCTATTTATCTTGGGGAAGATCGTTGAGGCATAATAATTGTGAATTCTATATTCTACACAAAAGTATTTACACCGGTCATTTTCAAATTGGGTCCACTTGTGTCATACAAGATTCTTATCGAGACTAATTTTGGTGATGATGTTCCTTTATGGAAAACTCCTTGCATCTGCTTCTCTAATGTAACTGAGTGACTTAGCTTCAATCCACTTTGTAAAGTAATCAGTTTCATTAATAAGAAATCTTTTATCACCAAATTCCCCGGGTAAAGGATCAATTATATTGGGTGAACAACCTAGGACTTGTAAAGGTATTTGTCACACCCCAATTCTGGGGGTCAATGCGAAAAACCTTTCAATACTTTGATTTCTTTTAAGAGCATCCTCCTTTTGGAATAAATTTTTCTTTCACATTTTTTCCATAAAATTCACTAAATCTAATTAAGGAAATGATGTCCAACTTTATGAAATTTATAAGAACACTTAATATAGAAGAATTTTGCCCACTTCATATAATAAATAATAATTTAAGAAAGTCTAGGTCATCCTGTCTTATTACAACCTGAATTTAAAATACTTTCAAATAATTACAATCAAGCAAAAACTCCATTAAAGAAACACATTCAAAGTAAATAGTAAATAGAGCGGTACTGGCGCATAAATCCTTCCCCTTCCGTTGTTGTTTCCTTTCCTTTATTTTTTCCCGAAGTACATGGGGTTTAGCAAATGGTGGGGTATGAGCGTGCGCCCAGTAGGAGAAATACTAGCAGAGTAATATATAGAAAGAATATTTATACACATATAAAGTATATTTTAGCAATTCTGAAATCACACATCATTTGATTAATTTTTCTCATGCAAAATGCAATGTGACATGCAATTGACGTTTTGACCATATTACCTGGGCAATAAGCCTACTCACACTTAATTCTTAATGTCAACTATACCAATATCCCGTTAATTTAATCATTAATATACTCGCACATTTTTTCAAGTTGTTTCATAAACTTGCATTTATATTAAAAAGCATTATTGCAATGCCCTGGATCGAATTTATGGGCTACCCGTAGTAAACCCAGTCTGAATCGAGCATTAGGTTGTGAAGTGCAATGAAACACCCTATATAATCCGTTTTATTCAATTAACATTTCACTTATTTATCATGTGGTTCCAATTTTAAATCAACTACATAACGGACCCATGGGAAGTATCCCTAGAATCCAAGCCTATAAAGATACTAATGTAAAAATAAAAGGAGAATATTTACATGTATAATGCACTCAAAATACGAAGTCGCACCCCACCAGCCGTAACAAAGACGAGGGAATAAGCCGAATGCCCAGTTAAAAATTACAATAATGTAGTATAGAATCGAACGGCAAAAAGAAGACTTTAACACGTTATATCTACGTGCACATGCAACTACCATATATATATATATACACTTACGCACATGAAACCGTTTTTATTCCAAACACGTTGCTTACCCCGAATAAGTTACCTTAATCTTGTAAAAGAATTTTCTTTTTACTTGACTTGACATTTATTTCTTGATTTAACACACCCAGTTTAATAGTCGAAACAAACACACCTTGTTTTAAGAAAAAATTATTTTTTCTCCGAAATCTCCCCTTCATTCATTCCAATTCACATTAGTATTTTCATTGAAATTCAATCATACAATACATGCAAATATCATGTTAGAAAATACTTATTTTTCCTTTGAAAACCTTTCATAAAACTACTATTGTGTTAATTATGGGTTAAACCTCTTTAGGTTGCTTAACCACCCATTTCATCACTACACTTTACCATCCCTTTACTTTATGGACATGAATCAATTTTCACATTACTTGTATACTTTATCTTTTGTCAAAACATTTATTAATTCATTCAAGTTAGGTTTTCTTTTTACATATTCACTACACAACCGATTTCTTCATATGTTCCATTTTCATTATTTTTTTTTCTCGGAATCTTCAAATAACCACATACTTAATGGGCTCCACACCACTGGTTATGTTACTATATTCTCTCGCCAATGATTTTTTATCTTTCACCTTTGGGCTCCAGTCCCTCATTAATTATTCCGGTGTCATTTGAGTCCTTATTAATATGTTTAACATTTTACAAAAGTCCACTATTATTTCACTATTCCTTTTTTTCAGCTGAAGCCAAAATTCGAGGTTTCATCCCAATTGTGTTATACTTTAAAATCCTCATTTCTTGTCCGCTTTACTCTAACATCGATTTTATCCCAAAATCATGTTCATAAAAATATTCCACTTAACTTAAAATTACAACTTTACCCATTTGTTTCCAAGCTTGTCTTTTTCTCCATTTTCACAAGTGTTATTTCTCAAAACACCATTAAGTTACCCACACTAACTTTTTAAGTACTTTTAATACATTAACACCTCTTTAATATTTTGGAGTAATATTCTTCTCAAGTTGGAAATGTCTTTATTTCATCACTTTCTTTTTCAAGAAATCGTTAAAAATCTAAGACTACTTTATAAGAAAAATACTATTTTCTTTATCAATATATGTAGTCCTAAATCCTTACACTTATCATATTTTTAACACCTTTTTCACTCCCTTTAAAAGATGAAATTTTTATTTTCTCCATTTCGTGTTTAATCCTAATAAAAACCCTCCTTAAACTTGTTTATATGCTCAACCTCAAAATACTACAAGTTTATATGCATGAAAAAATGGATTTTAAGTCCAAAAATCCTATCAATGGGTCTAACATGTGATTTACTGTAGAAATTTCATAATGTTTGTACAACATGCTTTTCAAGGCAAAAGACTTTTTTTGTTTACTTTAAAACTTGAATAAAATTTCCATTTATACAGAAAGTCAAATTTTTTCAAGAAAACTTGAAACATTATTTCATAAATCACTCCCAACAAAAAGAACCATTATTTCTATATTTTTACTTCATAAAAATGTTAAATACCAAGTTTTCTTGAAACACATCATTTTACTCAAAATCATTGAAACCCATTTGTAAATCCATTTTCACAAATTTTAAGAAATATCATTCTTGAACCATATATGCATCCTACTCTTAAACTCTATATACAAGATCAGATACTAATAACATAGAGTCTTAAACTTAAGAGTAGAGTTTTTTACACCTCAAAAGGAGTTACAAAAATGGTTGGATGAAGAAAAAGGTGATGTCAACCCCTCGCCTCCTAAGGTGGCCTCAAAGAGGTTGCCTAGCTCTAAAAAGTTTGCCTCCATAAAAACTCCAAGCAGAAACCCCTTCGAACTCTATTAATTTATATTCTTATTCTCTCCAAAAACCCTCCCAACAACAGCTCCAAAATTTGTAGCTTTGCTCAAGAATGGTGGAAATAGGTGTCTTTGGCTTATTTATGGTGGAATATTTATGAAATATGGTGGCACATGGTGGAGGGATGGTGGTGGCATGGTGTAACAATGATGAGAGGGGCTTGGGAAAGATGAATCATTCTTGAAATTAGAGAGAGAAATAGATGCAAATGTTAGCATGAAAATGGTGGAGAGAACCCACCATTTCTCTCTCCTATAAAACCCCAAACGAGCCCAGAAATGGTTATAAAGACCAAGGGTGTCACCATTAACCTGTTTTTACAATCTCAAACCTTCTAAACTCAACACCTCATCAATCCAAGGGTTCACAATACGATAGCACACAAAGGCAATCCGATCTTAAATTTTTTGGGGAGGTCCTTCGAATAATAGTTGGACCACGTTCGAACGAGAATGGTTTCTCATTCAATCAATCCTTCAAATGAACTTCTAACTAGGCTATATACCCATGCAGTGGAGGTTCATTAGATAGTCGTTAGAACCAAACTTTAAATAACATTGGATTCTTGTTTGAACCAACTGATTATTGTTCGAACTAAATAAGGATCTCGTTCGAACGATTTTAAGTTCGTTCGATCTAGCCACCTTCTTTAAATCTCCAATTTCACCCACAAACTTCCAACAATTACCATCAGGCTAAAGGATAATCGAATAGAGATAAAAGCCCATATAATAATGATCAAATTTTTCATGGGTTTCATATGATTATAATTTACATGGGAAAATTAATAAAATATTGGGCACGAGTATTACATTCTTCCCTCCTTGGAAAATTTCGTCCCCAAAATTATCGATCCACCAATTCCTCATGTTCATGGAATTTTCCAACTCTTATTCTAAGTCATAAAAATCCTCCAAGACAAAATACTTAAAGTCCTCAATAGCTAAAATCACACCACACGCTCTTACACAAAGGTTGTCACCAAAAGTTCAACATGTGACATCCTCTAAAGCTCATCGGCAATCTAACCATCAACATTACACAACTATCTCGAGTCTATTCTCACTTGATCATTATGCGCAATCTAACCTCAAATCATAAGTGACTCACTCCGTGGAGCGACACACAACCAAGTCACAATTTGTGTGCCCAACTACCACCCTTCGTAAGATTCTTCCATGAACCTAAGATAACTCTAGGCGTCTAACTATGTGATGCACCTGAGTATTATGCCAATCCATTCACCGTGGTAGATAACATTATGTGCTAAGTTTTCTCAAGTTTTAAAACTATACAATGTCCTCAAGTCATCATCATGTTCTTTATAACCAGAGCCACTGACTGTCATGCCAACCAATCATAAGGTCACTAATTCTAAGGTGAATAGATACTATAAGAAAACTGTATGGCTGAAAGTGCAACCACCCGTACACAGAGCTTTGTGCAATAGTAAGGATACCTTAGACAAGAGCGCACCCAGTTACAGAGCTGCGTTGACCATGCCAGATTCAATAGCACTCTATTAGGAAAAGGTGGGCCATAACATAACCTGGTACATATTCGGGCTACCGCAATCACAAAAACATAATTCTTGGTTACCGAAACTAAAGGGAACAAAAGGACTCAAAATAATGAACAACCTTTCTAAAATCTCATTCTCACGCAAAGGACTATGAGTTATAAAAGGCAAACCTACGCCACACGCTTTGAAGTTTACGACTCCTCCCAGACATTCTCATTGGGTCCCGACCTAGCTACACACCCTAGCTCGAGTCACCAACTATGATGAATCGGATCACACATCGTTCATTTTTACAAGACAAAAGCAACATACGAACCTATTGTTCTTTGGTAAATTAAACATTGGATTGTGACACCCCGCTTAATTAAATATCGGGTGATCAGTCCTTTATTAAATTAAAATCAAAGTGTCCGGTTGGTTCATTCTTCGCATCATTGTCGAACAATAATTTTTTTTCATTATTAATCACCTAATAATTAATTAAGCTAAGTGTCAAAACATTTTCCAAATTAATTATACCCAATTAATCCATTAATCAATTACATGCTTTAAGATATAAGCCATTCCCATTCCACAAGAATAAATACTGAACATGAATTAAATACTAAAATAAATGAGACTGGATAAAACATTCCAGTTCAAAGTCTAAAATCAATAGAATCATAATACTCAATCCAACAAGAAATGAAAAGCTAAAAGAAAATACAATCTCTAAAATAACTAAGTTGGAAACGGGCGACACATGCCCTAACGGAAATGTCTGAACTAAGAACTGAATGAAAAGAGAGAAGCATCTAATATCAATAACCTACAGCTTCCACAACGGCTGCAGCTCGTCGAATGATCATGCGTCTAAGTCTGGTGGTAACCCTGTGGCTTAACACCTGGTATAATACATATATATATATATATATATATATATATATATATATATATAGAGAGAGAGAGAGAGAGAGAGAGAGAGAGAGCAAAAGAGAAGAGAAATAGCAAGAAACGGGTCAGAGCTCGATTTGTAAAATAATTATTTTATCAAGTATTTAAAACTGCATTAATGCAATTATTATGTGCATATTAGTTCCGAACTCTCGCTTGAGATTCTCACCCCTCTACTAGTGTGCACACCTAGCGTATGTCTATCCCAACCTAGTCATCTATAATATTCCCAACTAGGTTATTGACATGAACTCCTAAATATAACTCAAGGGAGTAACCCGTATCGCCCATACAATACGCTAATAATATTCTTGTATGTCAGTTACCTATTTTATATTCACCATTTTGATAGGAAGTCTTTTATCCACTGGAATTACTTTACTTATCCATACTCCTACATTTTCTAATTTCACACATTAGAATCATTCATTCTCAAGTATGTATATATATATATATATATATATATATATATATATATATATATATATATATAACCTGTGCCCCTTGGTTAGGACCACTTGGTGCAGTGCATACTCTGCTATCGTGTCCCGGTGCATCACTCGTTGCATAAAGTACAATTGGTTCGGCGTCTCTCACGAACCATAAATCTCATAATACAAATATTGGAGGCGAGCATACTCACAAGCTAAATGGGTCACGCACATACCTACGCTCTCATTCAACCGTCGAAACTATCCTATGTAATAGATAACACGTATTTAAGTTCATATGCTCTGGGTACAAGTCAAATATCCCCCCATCGGGTCAACCAGGATACGACTATCCACTGCGCGAAACCTCCGCTCGATAGCAAACAGCGTAGGTATGCTATACACACAATAATGATAGACATATAATAATAGGCATTCCCGAGGCCTTACAACAATTTAGGTATTCCCCCAACCCATATTTATATTTCTTCACGTAGTATATTTCTCTCTAATCCTTACGCAATTTACTCGATTACTCACACTCTCGAATTTCCCAAGGTTAATTCACCTATTCAATACTTAAGGTCTCATTCTAGGATTAATTTCCAAATAATTATGCACTATGTTAATATGAGTAAATGGAAGTATCCCAAGCATAATTAACTGGGTAGCCTGATTTGGGGAAAATGGAATTTCTGGGCATTCTAGGACCTATCGTTCGAACGAGTTAGCAACTCGTTCGAACGACTACTTCTCGTTTGAACGAGACCCCATCTTGTTCGAACGAGATGGAGTATTTTCCTGCTTTGGCCAGACCTGTTACGTTTTACTGTTCATACTTCGTCTTCCTCAAACTTTTAGTCCTAAAACCTCTAAATTTCTCAACCCCAGCACCAAAACATCAATTCTAATTAATGTTCAAACATGCATAAATGATTTCCCTTAAGTTTGAACCATTAATTTATCATAAAATAGTTATAAAATCCAAAATCCCCAATTTAACAATTCAAAACCCTAGTTCATCAAATTTCCATACAAGAACATCAATTTCAATTTCTTCCATCATCAATGCTCATCAATTTGGGATTTCTAAACTATCTACATGAGGGGTTTATCCTAATTCATTTTTTAGATTTCAATTCATATTCTTAAATCTCTAATTTCATCAAAACTCATAAACCAAAAGTGAATATAATCTACCTACACCAATATGAACATATTTATTGTTATGAATCGCAAGTAATAAACACTTGCCTTAATTTCGACCGTCTGATCCACGGTTGATATGGGAATGAGTGTGTTCCTTGTCTCGCAATCTACACTTTGGTATAGTTTTTGGTGTGTGTTCTTGAGTTAGGCACCAAGAACACCAATAGCTTCGTCTTCCTTCCTCTGTGCCTTTCGCTTTTCTCTCATGTAGGTTTAGAGATGATAACTCCTCAATAACTTTTATTTCCCAATTTTCGTCCATATTATTACTCCAAAATTTCAAAGGACAAAAATACCCCTACGAGGTGCCTATTAGGCCTAAAATTACCCCGGAGTCCAAATAAAATGCCCGGGTAGAGTTTTCTGACTATCTGGACCCTTCCGGACTCAATGGCATACTCGAAATTACCATGCAAGTTATACAAAAATAATTTATCTTTTTATTTCATACAATTAGTTCCGACACGACTCACACGCGCCTCCTAACTTAAAATACCAAACTGTCATATTTCACACTCCGACAATTTATACATATTATATAATTACATATTACATATACCCACAGTAATAATCAATGATTTCCATTAATAAGTATTAACCCTTGGCCCGCTAGTTAATAATTATTTTAAATTCGAATTAATTAACAATTAAATTTTCCGACCTTTTTAATTTAATTAATCCAACGATAATAATTAATCCCATAATTATTCAATATCATAAAAATACAGGTTATTAGATGGACTTCCCTCCTTAAGGGTAAGGCTCCCTTTTTACATCCTTGGTGAATGTGAGCCACTCCTGCTGACGAATGCCAATGCTTTTGTCTATGTAGACTTTGTCCATCCTTTAGTGTTGTCTTGACCAACCTAATACACCTAGATCATTATTGATATTACCATACCAAGATCGTATCCCAAGTTCTCCTTAGGAAGAACCCCATTAAGTGAAACATTCACCTTATAGTATTTTTTACCTACACAAGATCCTCCCTGAGCTTATCTTAAGGTTCTACCCAAACTAAACTTATGTGACGGCCACATCGGTCTCTATTGGCATTCTAAGGGTAGTAACTACCACACAGGGTTACATCTTTTAATCTGTATCGGCTTGGCAAGATATGCCAAGAACTAGTCCCTACCTTGGTAAGGCTATCTTAACTTATGTTGTCGACACACGCCAACATTTGAATCATGCTTCGATACCCCCCCTTGGGGCGCCATTTTTAAAATCTTTATTGTGACATCATCGATCTAAGTCCCAATTATATTTCTTAGTACCCGTCAAAATTAAGCACTACACTTCCTAAATTATCCATCTTATGACAAAGGTATTATTTCCAATCAGGGTATTAATCTTAAATTATCCTTGAAAGGTTACCTCACCTACTTACATCAAATTGAATGAACTCACCAAGGACTACACGATTCAACTCATTAAAATTTTATGAATAACCTTAGATCATTACCTGACCTTTAATACGATCATCACTAAGACACTAGCACTTCTTCATACCGGACTTAACTAGTTTCCTATGGATACCAAAAATACTCCACGTAAAGGTCCTCAAAATTCAACAAGATTTCATCATCTATGACTTTCTCATCGTAGGGCGCTCTGTAAATGTCTCAATACCCACATCGTGATTACAAGGTGCTGGAAAAGACACTAGTCTACAGGCCTCTACATATGGTGCACCTTGACCATTAAACACCTTAAGACGTCACAACAAGTTGATTTTTATTTCCAATGATGCCACATACAATTAGTTTTATGGACACTCCAAGACGCCCTTAGACCACACTCACACTGGAATTACCTTGCATCTAGACAACACTTAAGTCGCTAAAATGGGTTCTGACACTGAGATAATAATCTTATCTTCCTTACAAACGGCTATGGCCATAAGCCATGTACCAATCATAGACTGACACTAATAAGGATTTCAACAGGACATGGGATGTCGCATTCAACCTATAAGCCTCTAGGTTTGCATCATCGACATCACTAGGGTTTCTATTCCTCAAAATTTTCATCATATCACTTAAAACCCTGACATAGAAGACTATCTAGAGTTAACTCGAAAGTCTCTTCAACCATCATTCTTGTATATGCAACATACTTACCGCAAATTTCCTATGACTCTCATGATACCTTGCGAGGTACAACTTTCAATTAACAATCACAAAGACACCTACTTATGACAGTAGTATTTTACCAACTCAGATCGAGTACAAATCCCCAAGTGTTGACCAACACGGTTCATCATGTTTACTGAATCATCAACTATCTTAAGACGTGATATTACCCCAAGGATCGAATTCGCATAATTACATAATCATTATTATCTATCCGAAAGTACCTCACCTGGAACTTAATGTATCTTCATCACAATTCAATATTGCTTAGGCATGACGCACTAGTCACTTAATCTCCACGATTGACTTTACACAATTCATGTATCTAATTCAACGGACGTCATTAATCTCTATCAACATCTTACCCGAAATATTTATTAATTCATTCAAGTTAGGTTGTCTTTTCACATATTCACCACACAAACTATTTCTTGATATGTTCCATTTTCATTATCTTTTTCTCAGAGTCTTCCAATAATCACATATTTTAACGCGCTACACACTGCCGATTATGCTACCATATTCTCTAGCTAGTGATTTTGGGTCTTTCACCCCAGGGCTCTGGGCCCTCCTTAATTATCTCGGTGTCATCTGAGTCCTTATTAATGTGTTTTACATTTTATAAATGACCAAAATATTCCACTTTTCCTTTTTTCGGCCGAAGCCAAAATCTGAGGTTTTACCCCAACTTATGTTACACTTTAAAATCATTATTTCTTGTCAATTTTACTCTAACATCGATTTTAACCTAAAATCATGTTCATTTAGGATCAGGTTGTGTAACACCATTTTCAACATTTTTATTTCATAAAAATGTTCCACTTTATGTAAAATTATCGTTTTACCCATTTGTTTCCAAGCTTGTCTTTTCCTCCTTTTTCACAAGTGTTAGTTCCCAAAACACCATTAAGTTACCCGCATTAACACCTCTTTACCATTTTGGAGTAACATTCTTCTCAAGTTGATGACATTTTTATTTCATCACCTTCTTTTCCAATAAGTCATTGAACATCTAAGACTACTTTATAAGAAAAATACCATTTTATTTATTAATACATATAGTCTTTTTTTATAGGAATGGGCCCTAGCCCTATTTATTAGCATGAGGAGAAATAGCCTCTCCAAGTGGCTTTACAAAAGATAAAAAACTTACAAAAAATACATGTAATCTTGAATCTTTACACTTATCACATTTTTAACACCTTCTTCACACACTTTAAAGGCTAAAATTTCTATTTTCTCCATTTCATGTTTAAACCCAATAAAACCCTCATTAAAGTTGTTTACATGCTCAACCTCAAAATACTATAAGTTTATATGCATGATAAGATGGATTTTAAGTCCAAAAATCCTATCAATGGGTTTGACATCTGATTTACTCTAGAATTTTTGTAGTGTTTCTACAACATACTTGTCAAGGCGAAAGACTTTTTTTGTCTCTTCAAAACTTGAATAAAATGTCCATTTATACCAAAAATTCAATTTTTCTCAAGAAAACTTTGAAACATTATTTTATAAATTACTCCCAACAAAGTAACATTCTTCCAATATTTTTATTTCGTAAAAATGCTATATAGTAGGTTTTCTTGAAATACATCATTTTACTCAAAATCAATGAAACCTATTTGCAAACCATTTTCAGAAATCTTAAGAAATGTCATTCTTGAAAGATATATGCATCCTATGCTTAAACTCTCCATGCAAGATCAAATACAAATAACATAAAATCTTTAATTTAAGTATAGAGTTTTTCCACCTTAAAAGTAGTTCCAAAAATGTTTAGATGAATAAGAAGGTGATGATAACCCCCCACCACCTAAGGTGGCCTCAAGGAGGTTTCCTAACTCCACAAAGCTTGCCTCCATAAAATCTCCAAGCAAAACCCCCTTCAAACTCCATTAATTTGTACTCTTCTTCTCTCCAAAATCCCTAACAATACCTCCAAAATTCGTAGCTTCACCCAACAATGGTGGAAGTAGGTGTATTAGGCTTGTTTATGGTGGAAATATGGTGGCACAAGGAGGAGGGATAGTGGTGGCCTGGTGTAATAATGGTCGGAGGGTCTTGGGCAAGATGAATCATTCTTGAACTTAGAGAGAGAGAGGTGTAAATTCTGGCATGAAATGGTGGAGATAACCCACCATTTCTCTCTCCTATAACACCTAAAGTGAACCTAAAAATGATTTTAAAGACCAGGGGCATTACACTTAACATGTTTTTACCATATGGAACCTTCTAAAATCCACACCCCATCAATCCAAAGGTCAAAAATTCAACAACAAACAAGGGCAATCCGATCTAAACTTTTTATGGGCAGGTCATTCGAATGAGATCCGGACCTCGTTCAAAAAATACTGGATTCCCGTTTAATCAACCCTTCCAATGAGGATGTGTACCCATATAGTGGACGCTCATTCGATCATCGTTAGAACCCAACTTCGAACGACATTGGGTTCTTGTTTGAACCAACTGATTATTGTTCGGGTGAAATACGGATCTCGTTCAAACGACTTCAAGTTTGTTCGATCTAGCCAGCTTCTATAAATCTCCAATTTTACCCACAAACTCCCAATCGTTACCATCAAGGCCAAAGGATAATTGAATAAAGATAAAATTACATATATTAATGATCCATTTTTTTATGGGTTTCATATGATTACAATTTACACGGGAAAATAATAAAATATTGAGCACGGGTATTACAGTCATGCTCAAAATCATCTTATCACTTTCTTAATCGGGATACCAATCCACGAGTGTTATACAGCCTTTCGCCGACTCCCACTATATCGAAATATGATTTTGATCAGTTGTTTAGGGTTTAAGGATTAAGCCGCACCCTAAGGCTCTGGGCCTTCCTTAAATTTCCCAGCTACCTCTGAGGGTCTTTTACTTGTTACATCTTTATATCTTTTTTCTCTTTCTTTTTTATTCACTTTTAAACCTTTTTTCTTTATTTCCTTTTTACCGACCGATGAGGCTAAATACCCGGGATAAGACAAATCCTGACACTCGTTATTTCTAAGTTTCACACTTTATTACACTTTTCACTATTCTCGCACACTCGTAAACTTGTGTTTTATAACTATTACCAAAAATGCCTCTTTTCACTTTTATTTTAGAATATTAATTTTTACCATTTAAAATGAAACTATTTTAACTAGAGTCCTTTATTTTGGAAAGTATACTCATAAGTCCAACTATTTCATAAAAATAACACTTTTGCACTAAAACATCATTTTTATCATTTTAAGACTTATATTTCTAACTTATATACTTTGCACCTTTTATATTACTTATTAGCATTTTATGTGGTTATAGTTCTTCATTTAAAACAAACTTATTAAAACAATACCCATGGTTGTAAAAAGTTACAAATAAACCTACACTTTACATAAAATGACACTTTTGTACTAAAAACTATGCTTTTGACATTTGAAGATTTATTCTTAAAAATTTATAACTTCTCATTTTGTTATTTTATCATTGTCATTTTATGTGTAAATATTATTATATTTATTGTTTTAACCTCAACACTTTACTATTTTCACTTTTAGTCCCTTAATTCTTAAACTTATTGAATTGTTTACCACATAAAGTAGCGTCATTTTATGTGACTAATATGCTGATTTTTCCAACATTATTATTTCATATTTTAGGGCTTGTTTGAATCTATTTTTGGCATAATAAATTTATTTATCCCAGCCACATGAGTTTATGTTCATGAATGTTAGGTTTTATACCCATAAGACCCATATTTACATACTAACATTTCTTAATCAAGTTCAACTTAATATTAGACTTGAAATAACTATTTCAAATATAGTTTTCATAAGGAATCACTTTCTCAAACATTTTGAAATTTTAACTTAATTCCAACTAAAACTTTAATTATTTTTATCATATCTTTATCAATTTATATTATATATAGTGATAATAAATATAAATAGTCATGTAAATCATATATATATATACATATAACTAGCATGCTTGATTTTAAACTTGAAAATAGTGTAGAACCCCCACTTCTATAAGATATAAATTTCTTTTTATGAAGACTTTAAAGGAAAAAACTATGACACCCCGCCTAATTAATTGCCGAGTGGCCAGTCCTTAATTAATTAATTTCAGAATATCAAGCTGGTTCAGATAATGCATCACTGTCGAAAAACTAAAATTTTAATTTAATAAAACTAACCACCTAATATATAAAAAGGTTGGTGTCAAAATTTTATCTTGTTATTAACCATCAACATCAAAGTGAATATATAAAGTCGTCATCATACATCACAATAGCATAAAGAAAAACTAACTGAATATAAATAAGGAACTAGAGCAAATACATCCTGTCAAATCCCATACAATAATTCAATGATATGAAATTAAAGTATAATGATGAAATAAAACAACTCTAAATCTCTGAATGTAAATAGGATGGACGACATGTCCAACTGAAATAGAAGACTCGTAGATAAGAAGCAATAGACCTAGAAATGTCTACTACCAATACCCTGTAGCTTCCACAACAGTTATAGCTCGGCAAATGAATGGAAACTTCTAAGTTTGATGTCCCTATGGCTGAGTACCTAAAAAAATAAAACGAGGTCGTTCTAACAACCTGGGCAGGTCTTCTAACAAAAATTCCATACAGACCCAGTTTTTCCCCAACTTCGATTTTTCTCAATTTTTAATCCTCAAAAACATATGAATACTCAACCCAATCCAAATCAAATGTTCCTACACTATTCCAAATCACTTTAAGACACTTTTTAACACGAATTAAAGGTCAAATCCTTATAAAATCAATCGAAATTAAACAATCTCTTAAAATTCTAATAAATCTCTTGAATATGGACCTAGAATTTTAATTGTCCAAAACTCTTATTTTAATTCGTGAATAAGACATAAAACTCCCAGATTTTATTAGTCTAATCAAGGGCAAGACCTCTACATGCATACCCATCTCCAATTCATAAGTTTTCTTCATCATTTAGTCTAATTAAACCTAAGTTTTCATTGCATCAATTTATATGATCAAACCTAAATTAACAAGAACAATATATGATAAAAAGGGGAGCAAGATAAATACTTGCCTCGAAATAAACTTCTGATTATCGGACTAAAATTGGTATGGGAATGATCCTCTTGACACGATCTATGCGTCGGTGTAATTTTTGGAGTATAAGCTTGAGTTCTTAGCTTAGGGCTCCAATGGAGTCTTCTTCTCCCTTGGGTCTCTCTGTCTTTTCTCTCTTTCTCATGTAAGTTGAAACTGATAGACCACTAACCCTCAATCCTTTTAATTAAACTCAATTTTCATCCATTTAATTACCCAAAAATTCCAAAATACCCCTACGGGGTGTCATTTTGGGCTAAAAATATTCCGAACTTCAAATAAAATACCGGAGTAGCCTTTTCTGACTATTTTGACCCTTCCGAACACTCTGGCGCACTCAAAATACTCATTCGAGTTATATAAAAATAATTTACCTTTTTAACCCTCACATACATAATAGTGACGTGACTCATACGCGTCCCAAATATTTATAACATAACTGTCGTGTATCTCATCCCTGGCCATAATATTATTTCAATAACTACCAACTCTCGTCACGCTAGTAATTATTACCATAAAATCGGATTAATTACAATTTAAATTCTCTCCCTTTAATTTAATTAATCCCCATTTTTCATAATGCAATAAAAATAAATTTGCGTGTGTAAAAAATATGGGGTATTACATACTTCCCCGTAATAACAGAATTTCTTCCCGAAATTAAGAAAAGAATATATACCTGGCAAGAATAACTCTGGATAACATTCACGCATGTCATTCTCGTGCTCCCAGGTCAATTCCTCAACCTTATGGTGCCGCCACTGAATGCGGACAAGTTGTACTATTTTCGACCTTAACTTCCTCTCGCTACGGTCTAGGATAGCGACCGAACCCTCCTCGTAGGAGCTATCAGGCTGTAAGTCTATCTCCTCCAATGCAATGTGTGCGTGGGACAAATCATCTAGAAAGAAATCTCCTTGGTGAAGATATATGGAACACATCATGGACTCTATGCAAGTGCTCTGGTAACCCAAGTCTATAAGCAACTAGCCCAATCCTCTCGATAATGGGGAATGGCCCTACATACCTAGGCGCCAACTTTAACTTCTTCCCAAAATGCATAACTCCCTTCATAGGAGACACCGGAAGTAACACCTGATCTCCAATGTTGAACTCTCAAAAATACCTTTTGGCATCAGCGTAGCTCTTCTGTCAAACCTGAGCAACCCGAATACGGCTCCGTATCAATTCTGTCCTCTTTGAAGTATCCTGAATCACCTTCGGACCAAGTAACTTGTGGTCCCCCACCTCTATCCAACTCACTGGGGAACGACAAGGTCTGTCTTATAGTGCCTCGAATGGAGACATACCGATAGTAGATTGGTTAGAGTTGTCATAGTAAAACTCCACTAGTGGAAGGTACTACTCCCAACCTCCACCAAAATCAATGATGCACATACGTAACGTGTCCTCCAACATCTAATTCGTCTGCTCGGTCTGCGGGTGATAGGTTGTGCTCAGTCGCAACTCCGTACCCAACGTCTCTTAAAAACTCTCCCAAAATTGAGACACAAAACCCTTATCTCTGTCAGACACGATATTAAGAGGCACTCCCTGGAGTCTCACTATATCTACTATGAATATCTGGGCGTACTGTCCCATGGTGTAGTCTGTCTTAGCTGGCAAAAATTGGGATACCTTGGTCAGCCGATCCACGATAACCTATACCAAATTGTGACCCCTCTGCGATGTGGATATTCCCGTGATGAAGTCCATAGAAATGCTCTCCCATTTCCACATAAGAATCTCTAATGGTTGCAGAAGTCCCGTCGGTCTCTAATGATCCACCTTTACTAGCTGACAAGTAGCACATTTCGAAATGAACTCGGTAATATCCTTCTTCATCCCGCTCCATCGGTACTGTCTACGCATATCCTGGTACATCTTATCCCTATCGGGATGTACCATAAATCGAGAATCATGCAACTCTATCATCACCTTGTGTCATAAATCTCACCCTCGGGAATAACCAATATCCCATTGAAACGTGGACCCCCATCTGAACGCACGATATAAGACTCAACCCCCTCGGCTAGTAGCTTCACTATCTGATTTTGGAAGAACGGATCATCTCCCTGAGCCTATACTACTCTCATAATAATCTAGGGCATAACCGTTATCACAGATGTAAATGATCGAGCCATCGCATCCTAGTTCCCTAACTCCTTCCATTTTGCTTTCCACACCTCGGCCACCTCACCGACTGGCATATGGCTCAATGCGTCTGCTACCATGTTAGCCTTCCCCGAGTGGTATTGGATATCAAATTGATAATCCTTCACGAACTCAAGCCACCGACGTTGATGCATATTTAACTCCTTCTGCATGAAGAGGTACTCTAATGACTTGTGATCCGTGAATAAACAAAATTTATCCCCTAGGAGGTAATGTCTCCAAATCTGAAGTGCAAACACCACCGTCGCCAACTCTAAATCTTAGGTAGGGTAATTCCTCTCATGAGGCTTAAGCTTACGGGAAGCATAAGCTATAGCCTGATCCTCCTGCTGCAGTACACCTCTACGTCCTAACAAGGACGCATCAGTGTAGACTAGATACTCCACTCCTCGCTTGGGTAATACAAGCACTAGTGCTGAGGTTAACTTATCTTTCAACTCATCAAAGGCTAACTAAAAGGCGTCACTCCAGATAAATGGCACCCCTTTACGAGTCAAATGCGTCAATGGACCCGCTATCTTTGAAAACTCTAGAATGAACCTCCTGTAGTATTCGGCTAAACCCAAGAAACTGCGTATCTCGGTTGGTGTCATGGGCTGTCCCCACTCCCTCACCACTGACACCTTCCCCGGATCCACTGATATCCCTCTGTCAGAGAGAATATGCCCCAAAAATTGAACCTCTCTCAGCCAAAACCCGCATTTCTCATATTTTGCGTGTAACTCATGCTGACGCAAAGTTTCTAAAACCTGTCTCAAGTGCTCGATATCCTTTTCCTCGGTCTGCGAGTAAATTAGAATGTCATCTATGAAGATGATGACAAATTGGTCCAGGAACTCTCTGAACACCCTATTCATCAAGTCCATGAACACGGCTGGAGCATTGGTTAGCTCGAAAGGCATAACCCTGAATTCATAGGAACCATATCTTGTCAAGAAGGTAGTCTTCGACATGTCCTGTTCCCTGATACGTAACTGATGGTATGCCGATCTCAAATCAATCTTCGAGCAGAAAGTCGCTCCTCTCAACTGGTCGAATAAGTCATCGATTCGAGGTAACGGATATTTGTACCGTATCGTGACTTTATCCAACTCCCGGTAATCAACACATAACCTCAACGATCCATCCCTCTTCTTAACGAACAGTACGGGAGCACCCCACAGCGAAGTACTCCTACAGATAAACCCCTGCCTCAACAACTGATCAATCTGGTCACGTAACTCCCTCATCTCTGTTGGAGCCATACGATAAGGTGCGCGAGCTATCGTTCGAGTATCTGGCGCTAAATCAATGATGAATTCTATCTCTCTACTCGGTGGTAACTCCGAAATCTCCTAAAATACATCGGCAAACTCTCGAACTACAGGAATCGAATCAAGCAATACCACAACCTCCGTAGAGGTCTCCTCCTCTATATAGTATAAAAGAGTGGACGATCCTCCCTCAGAGCGAGGCATCGCCACTAGGAATATCTCCTGCCCGGGTATGGAAAAAAATATACTCTTACTAAAATAATCAATCATGGACCTATACCTGACAAGCCAATCCATACCCACAATCGCATCATACTCGAACATATCTAATATGAGCATTTTAGCGGGTAAGATAAACCTCCCAATCTCTATACCCACTCCCTAAAAAATAAAAGAAATAACGTAACCCCTACTCAACGAAGAATCCACACAGGTGACTGTACCCTCTGCTTTTTTAAATAACCTCATAGTACGTGCAAACCCCGTGGCAATAAAATAGTGTGTGGCTCCCGTGTCAAATAAAATGCGCCCCAAAGTTCCCTGGATAGAAAACATACCCTCAATTACTGGCGGATCCTGAGGGACTGTGGCCTGGTGAATATTATAGACTCACCCATACTGAAGTTTCCCTTGCTGAACTAGGGCGGCTGGAATGGGTGGTAGTGATGTCATCTGTGGAGGTGCTGGAAGTGATGCAGGAAATAAAGGTCTCTGGGGCTCCTGACAAGCACCCTATTGCTGCTGCTGCTGGCCTCTACCCTTCTGAGGGCAGTGTTGGCATTTGTGGTCGGTGTTTCCACACGTGAAGCATCTCCCTGGGAAGGGTCTTCCCCTATGTCCCTTCTGTCCCCGGCCCTGATGGTCATTACCACTCCTCTCTTGGCCATTCTGGTCCTGTTAAACCTGTTGTTGGCCCTACTAGCCCTGATGGTCGTGTTGACCCTATTGGACATATCAAAAGCCCCCTGCCCATGGCTAAAACCTCATGATCTGAACCTCTTAGGATCCCCCTACTGGGAACCCTGGTCATTGTGCCTATGCTGACCCTGAACTGCCTATGCCCCACTGGAACCATTCCCTCTTGTCCTGCCCTGTTGGCTAAACTCTCCTTCTCGCTTAATCTTTGTCAGATGAAAACGGTGGTCCTGGCAGTAGAGTAATGCTGCATTAACCACGTCCGAATAAGTGGCCAAAAAAAGATTGCCTATCGAATGTCAGCGTATTCTTCATGTCAACCCATCCATAAAATGCTAAATCTTATTTTCCTCAGTTGGTATTTCATTCGGTACAATATTTAGAAGATTGATGAACTCCGCCTCGTATTTTGCCACTATCTTTCCCTCCTGCTTTAAGTTTACCAATTTTCGTCTCATATCTGTCTGGACGGCCGATGGAAAATACTTGTGGCCGAACTACACCAAGAAGTGTCGAATAGTGAGTGTGTCTCATTCCTCAGTAGTGCTAATAGACTCCCACCACTGTAACGCTTATCCCACTAATTTGAACGTGTCCAGTATCTGACTCTGCACCTCCGTGCACTCATGCATACTTAAATGCCTCTGGATATCCTTCTTCCATTGGCTCGCTACTATAACATCAGAACTCCCTGTAAACTCTAGAGGATGAACCTTCTGGAAGGCATCCTTAACACGTTCCCAAGCAGATGGGAAGGCCTGGGCCTGAACTGGAGCCACCACCAGTGCCTGAGGTGGTGTTTGCTGCACAATTGCTAATGCTGCATTTATTGCGTGAGCTACAATGGCGGCAACTTCATTGGCATTCATTATGCCCTGAGCTCGTGCAGGCTGAGGTTCGGTTGGCATCTGAAGAACATAATATGCATAAAGAGTACAATAATCCTAAAATATAGGGCTCTATATTAAAGGACATTACGTGGAAACACAATAAGCCGTACAGATCCTAAGGACACTAGAACCTGGTACTCTGATACCACTTGTGACACCTCGCCTAATTAATTATCGGGTGATAAGTCCTTAATTAATTAATTTCAGAATATCAAGTTAGTTCAGATAATGCATCACTGTCGAAAAACTCAAATTTTAATTTAATAAAACTAACCACTTAATATTTAAAATGGTTGGTGTCAAAATTTTATCTTGTTATTAACCATCAACATCAAAGTGAATATATAAAGTCGTCATCATACATCACAATAGTATAAAGAAAAACTAATTGAATATAAATAAGGAGCTGGAGCAAACACATCCAGTCAAATCCCATACAATAATCCAACAACATGAAATTAAAGTCTAATGATGAAATAAAACAACTCTAAATCTCTGAATGTAAATCGGATGGACAACATGTCCAACTGAAATAGAAGACTGATAGATAAGAAGAAATAGACTCAGAAACGTCTACTAGAAATATCATGTAGCTTCCACAGCAGCTACAGCTCGGCAAATGAATGGAAACTTCTAAGTTTAGTGTCCCTGTGGCTGAGCACCTAAAATAATAAACAAGAGAAGAGATTTGCAGAAAAATGGGTCAGAGCCCGAGTAGAAAATAGTTTAAATATAGCAAGTGCTTAAATTGATTTAATTAGAACATATATTATCCATGTAGCGTACTCACTTGAGATGCTCACCTCTCATCTAATGTGCACACCAAGCGAGTCTAACTACCCATACTAGTCTCGTCACTCTACCTAACATTATGTAGGACAATCACTATGCCTGATACCATAACTAATAACCTGAAACCAATGTATTATTATTATTTAGGAATAGGTTTAAGGATGTTATAACTCATTATTATAGCATTGTATTCCCAACTAGTGACCCAATAAGTATATACTTTAATAAATTATCCAACAAGAAACAAAGAATGAAACTTAGTATAGATATATAAAATTTCACTATGTATACATACTAACATATCTATACAGTACCCATGGTTAAACCCCTGGTGCTAGGCATACTCGGCTATCTAGTCCCATTGCAACGCTCACGCATAAAGGACAACAGGTTCGATCTTTCAAGAACCAATGAAACATATACACATATTGGAGGCGAACATAGTCCTAAGACGGTTGGCTACGCACATACCTACCCACCCATACGACTGTCATCACTATCATTCTCACAGATAGCCCATACCTAGGTTCCATGCTCTAGTGGTATGACTCAAAATCCCCCGAAGGCACACAAGATATGGTCGTCCACAATGCGTTAACCCCCATTCGATAGCCAGTAGATAGGTATGTCATACACATGATATTCCGAGTAATAAGCATGCACACAACTTATATACATTAATAGGTAAACACATAGCCCAAATACTATAATCCGTAAGTACTATTAACGCCATTACTCTCCTCGATACCCGTATATATATAGCCTCTCTAGGAATTACATCCCATCCTAGGTTTCCACACAAATTCAATACCCCAAGTATTATTAGGCCATTTCCAATGATGGTTTCTATCCTTCTTAATTTCTATCTTAGAAAAGAAAGAAGAAAAAAATATTCTCCAACCACAATTTCTATCCGATGGAAGACATGATGTGGAAGCTGAGTCACTTAGAAAATTTCTATCACAATTTCTAGATGTGGAAATTCATATACAGTTATTCTATATAACATGGAATGCCATTATCTATTTTTACCATAAATTTTATTGGATAGAAACTGCTATTTATATATGGCACCGTTGGATTGTTTCAAATCTAACAAACTTTTTAAAACAAGATGCCATATCATGTAGAATGACTCCACCGATGGAGAAGTAAAATGAATAAAGCAGCCCACCAATTTAGGAGGTGTTCCAACTCAGCAAGAAAAGGCTTTTAACCTCCGTGTAGAAATAGACTTTGGGAAAAACAATTGGAGATGGTGTTACCCCTTAATTCCTTAATACTTTGGAAATTTAAGCCACCCATTACTCATGAAGGTTAATACACTTATATAGATAACCCTAGGAAGATTTTCAACCCAAACAAACCCTTAAAACCCATTCTGGAATTTCGTTCCAGTATTGTCGTTCGAACGAGGTTGTTCGAAGGAGTTCGTTCGAAGGAGTTCGTTCGAACGAAGTTCCCACTTATAACGATCTCAGCAACTCGTTAGAAGGGTCATTGGAAATCTCGTTAGAAGTCTCATTCGAACGAGGTCGTACGAACGACCTGGGCCGGTCTTCTAATGAAAATTTCGGACAGGTCCAGTTCTTCCCCAACTTCGATTTTTCTCAATTTTTAATCCTCAAAAACATATGAGTACTCAACCCAATCCATATCAAATGTTCCTACACTATTCCAAATCACTTTAAGACACCTTTTAACACGAATTAAAGGTCAAATCCTTATAAAATCAATCGAAATTAAACAATCTCTTAAACTTCCAATAATTCTCTTGAATATGGACCTAGAATTTTAATTGTCCAAAACTCTTATTGTAATTCGTGAATAAGACATAAAATTCCCAGATTTTATTAGTCTAATAAAAGGCAAGACCTCTACATGCATGCCCATCTCCAATTCATAAGTTTTCTTCATCATTTAGTCTAATTAAACCTAAGTTTTCATTGCATCAATTTATATCATCAAACCTAAATTAACAAGAACAATATATGCTAAAAAGGGTAGCAAGATAAATACTTGCCTCGAAATGAACTTCTGATTCTCAGACTAAAATTGGTATGGGAACGATCCTCTTGACACGATCTACATGCCGGTGTAATTTTTCGAGTATAAGCTTGAGTTCTTGGCTTAGGGCTCCAATGGAGTCTTCTTCTTCCTTGGGTCTCTCTCTCTTTTCTCTCTTTCTCACGTAAGTTGAAACTGACAGACCACTAACCCTCAATGCTTTTAATTAAACTCAATTTTCGTCCATTTAATTACCCAAAAATCCCCAAAGACCAAAATACCCCTTCGGGGTGTCGTTTTGGGCTAAAAATGTCTCGGACTTCAAATAAAATACTCGAGTAGTGTTTTCTGACTATTTCGACCCTTTCGAACACTCTGGAGCACTCAAAATAATCGTTCGAATTATATAAAAATAATTTACTTTTTTAACCCCCAAATACATACTAGTGACGCGATTCATACGCGTCCCAAATATTTATAACATAACTGTCGTGTATCTCATCCCCGGACATAATATTATTTCAATAACTACCAACTCTCATCATGCTAGTAATTATTACCATAAAATCATATTAATTACAATTTAAATTTTCTCCCTTTAATTTAATTAATCCCCATTTTTCATAATGCAATAAAAATAAATTTGCGTGTGTAAAAAATACGGGGTATTACAAAAATGAATAAGCTTCTGTGACACCCCGCCTAATTAAATACTGGGTGATCAGTCATTTATTAAATTAAAACAGGCTCCTTATTTGGATCATTCTTAGCATTACTGTCGAAAACTTTTTAAAACTTACTAACCACCTAGTATTCCAAAAAGTTGGTGCCTAATTTTATCTTTTTCAAACAACAACAATAAGCGAAATATATATAATTTAAAATATTCACACAATCATAGAGTCTATCAGTACTGAAAATGAATAAATAAAATCCTTGTCAAATAAACCATTGGCTACAAATCCCAAGTCCGAAATAATAAACCAACCGAATAATAATTTGAATACATCATTTGGCTGGAATAAGTTAAATAACTAGGGCGACAAGCCCAAATGAAATACTAATTGCATCCTACTCTAGGAATGAAATATCTGAAACGACTAAGTCTAAATCCTGCAATATCCACATCCGCTGCATATACGCATCCCAGGAATAGATCATCAAGTTTTGGCGTCCCTGTGTCCGGACACCTAAAAGGTTTTGAAAATATTTTTCAAGTATGGGTCAGAGCCCAAAGTCCTTTTGAAAATATTTAGCAAGTAATTAAAATGCAGAAATTTAAAATGCATGAATTAAGCAAGTGTCGCACTCCCTTGAGGACCTACTCACCCCTCAACTATTATGCATACCTAACGCTTTTCTTTATAACCCACTTAGTCATCTACCCCGTAACTAGTCCTGGTTATAACTCCTCTCTGTCACACAACTCTAGCCCGAGTATGTTTAATAAATGATTTATAAATTATTTATCACATTAACTTAACTAATCATTTTTCATTTAAGACCATATTATATTGTCACGAGTTATATATAATTAATACAGTTCACTTCATGTATTTTACCCACATATATTATTCACTCCATTATATACGTGGAACTATAATACAACGTTCACACATATGGCGTATATATATATATATATATCAAAATCCATCCTTTCGAGTAATACCTCACCGAATGCTTCTCAAAGTGCTATCATCCCAGGTTTACTCAGCCCCAACTGAATTCTCGAAACAACTCAATAATGTTGAATCGGAACATATAAAAATATAAACTTAATGGAGGCGGTCATATTTCCCAAGCGTGAAGACAATCATATCACATGCCTCGCCTCTATTGGACGCTATGACCTGGAGATTATACTCTCCCTACTCCTCAAGCTAGGGGGATTCATACATATCGCGCAACCTCCTAGGATAGCACTGGAGGGTTATGTATTCCTATAAATATTATTCACACCAATATTCATAAATCATACAAATATATATATATATATATATATACTACATAATCACCGCATATACATATTTAATCAATCCTGGCCTAACATTCCTAAGTCTATATACCGACTTGTAATTTAAATAAATCCCACATTTATATATTTATCACTCAAGTTGTGTCACTCAACTAAAATACCCAGACTCACTCCTTCAGTCCGAAATCCCATCTCTCAGAATTTATTCCTCAAAATACCATTATTCCGGTTAACACCTTTTTTATTTCTAATATTTCATAATTTATTATATAACCCTATAATAAATTAACCCGGCCAAATCTGTGCCTAAGCGCTCGTAGCACACGCCTAAAATATCCGAGTCAATTCCCCGACTCTAAACTTTAATTAACGTTCCCATTAATTAATTTGTTATCATTGCATCACTCAACCAAAATACTCGAACACATTCCCTTGGTCCATAATTCCTTCCTTATAATTTATTACTTCAAATTCTCTAATGTAGATTTAGTCCCTTTTTCCTCTACACAAATAAATATACTAAACCCCCTTTTTAATCCCTAATTATAAAAGGGTAAAATTCCTTATTGTTAACTAAAACCACTCAACCTATGTCTTCCGGACCAAAACAGAAGCTAAACCAACCTGGGCCCGGCCCACTGCATCGCTCGAACGACCCACCATGTCGTTCGAACGACAGGTGGTGTCGTTCGAACCAATACCAGGTCGCTCGAACGACCCCTGGTTTTCTTTCTCCTCTTTCTTATTCCCCAGTTCGTCCGCCATTGCAGCCCAAAGTCCTTTAGTTACCCAGAAATCCTTCTGTAATTACCTTCTGAGACTACACGATTTATACGAGGTTTATACATCCAAATTTCATGATTTACTAACAACTCCAATTGATAATTATTGATAAAAACTTGACACTGGCACAAAGAACCTCTACCACAAGTTGATTTCACAAATCCTCAATTTAACAAGATAACATTTGTGTTTAATCTACACAAATCTAAATCCCCAATAGTACACTAGAAAGATTAACCCTTCACAATATTAAATTTACACTTGATGTTCCATAAATTGAGAACCCAATTTATATGTCAATCCAACCCAAAATTAATTGTTTGTATCACACCCACTATGATATGAATTGATTATCACTGATTTACATTGAAACAAATTAATCACTTGCCTTATGGATTTCGTAGAGTCTGAATCCTTTGATGTAGATGGTGATTTGATGAAGAACACACACACTTGTTCTTGATTTTTGGCTTCCAAGGGTTCTCTAATTTTTCCTTATTTTCCCCTCTACATACTTAGGGTTTCTTGAATGAGTTATGGCTGCCACACCCTATCACTTTTATGGTTTATTAAGTTAATCCCGTTTTTAGGCTTGTGGGCTTTATTAAAATGGTCCAAACACTTCCGTGTGGGTCTGGTTACGCCTAAAAATGTCTCGAGACCCATTTACCACCCTTGGGTACTCATTTTCACCTATCTCGACCTATCCGGAATCAACCGTGCACTCAGAATCGTCATCCGGATTATTTTACTCAAATTCCTTATCTCGATCCCAATATAGTCCATATCCGACTACCAGTTGAGATATTAATTGCCATGTCACTATCACTAGTTATAACGAAAATAAATTATTATTCACTTAATAAATTTCATAGGTATTAACCATTTACTCTCCATATTAATATTTAAAATATATTCTAATAATAATTAAACCAATTAAAGTACAACACATAAGTAATTTAAAATTAGCTGAATTAATTAAATAAGAAATGCACAGAAATACGGGGGGTTACAGCTTCCCACTTCCAAGCTACTTGCAAGTTTTATTCTTTAAATAAATAACCTTAATACCCTCCTTAAACCTTACTAATTGAAACTTAGAATGATTGTCTTATAACCTTGATATATGGAGAGAGTATAAAGAACTTTGGCTACTGATTTTGAGCAAGGAGTGAAGAGCTAAAATAATACCTAAGGGCTGCCCAAACTCAGAAGGATTTGTGAATGATTTGTGAGGACAAAGTGTCACGGTCTTCCCCCATTTAAAGTCTCCAAACCTATTCCAATGTCCCACTCACTAATCAATAATGGTTTCACTAAGTATAATGGGATAGGAGGCCAGATAATAAAGCTAAAAAATCTGATGATGGTTGCCTCCATTATCCCTTAAATATGCAAAACATTGACAACTCAAATTAAGCATAATTAGGTGATAATTTCAGACAAAAAAAACACCTATACTGGGGTCTAAATTATATAATCTGACATCATCGAAGAAGAAAAAATTGTTCATAATTTAATTTTATAATTTAGGTAAATTATAAAAAAAATCTGAGTACTTTTAATTTTGACCATATATATATATATAGGGAGAGGTTCACAATTGAACCTAAAAGATGAACTTTTTAATGAACCTTAACAAAATAACACCTAACAACTCATTGCTTTTAATTTCTATGTTTTAATTGGTCCGCGTCAGCGGCAACAAACACGCGTGTCGATCGATCCCCAACTCCCTCACCCCCCCGGCACCCCACCCCAACCCCCTAACCCCACCATCACCATGGTAGCCCCTGTAGCAGCCCTTATGGAAGCAGGGCTGCCATGGGGGTGGGGTGGGGCGTGGGGGGCACTGGGATTGGGGGGATCAATCGACACATGTATTCGTTGTCGCTGGCGCTGGCGCTGACCAATTACAACATAGGAATTAAAATTAATTAATTGTTAAATATTTTTTGTTAAGGTTCATTAAAAAGTTCACCTTTTAGGTTTACTTGTGAACCTCTCCCTATATATGTAATACTATTTTTCTTTTAATTTCCTTATTTTATCCTTATAATATTTTACTACATTATTAAAAATATTGAAATTATTCCAATTAATTTATTTAAGCGGCATATACCGAATAGTTCCTCGAATATTTTTTAATATATGTTTAGCACAATCCATTTTATATTGTTTTAAAAAGTCCCTCACCACATAAAAACACTCAAAACAAGGACACACAAATTCATTTACCCACCTCCCTCCACCCCTACCCCCACCCCTCACCTCACCCCCATTGTCGAAGCTCCAGTGAAACAAAGCTCTGCAAAGGGTGGGTCAGAGGTGGGGAGGGGGTCCCGCTAGCGCGGATCTTTAAAAATAAAATAATATACGGTAAATGGGTGCTTGAGGGACTAAGTGAATTAAACAAAAATATGTGTCTTTTGTATTTTTATGTGGTGAGGGACTTTTTGGAATAAATAAAAAGGCTTGGACTAAATATGTATTAAAAAGTATTTGAGGGATTTTTTTTTTATTATTGATCCCATATTTAATCTCCATTAAAATCCATAACTCAATTTTAACATGCGTAACGCGATACGTGACATTTTTTTTAAAAAAAATCTTCTTAATTTTAATTACAAGAATTTATAATATAAGTAAAACCCTAATTTTTCATAACACGATTTTTCATTAATTTACGAAAATTCGGACACTATAGATTTCAAGTCGACCATTCGTTGCCTAATGGCGGGGGGAAATTCCTAACATTTGGGATACTTTTAGACGAAATGCATCCTTTTGCATGAAGGTCCACAAATATTCATGAGAAATGGCGCTTCATGACAGTGATAGTCCGCCACAACTTTCTTCATGCATCTCTCTCATGTATTCTCCCACTTGATATTTGTGCACACAATTAAGGAGTGGTCCTATAAATGATCTATGGTGGAGGGATCCCTCCTAATTAAGGCAAAATTTGTTTGATGGTACCTTCAGCTTGTGAGTTTCCTTTTTATCTAAAGGGTGCTCCCCATTTTTTGAGATAACTAATGATTGGGTCCATCCGGGTGGGTGGTCGATCAATCTCCACACCCATTATCTCCAATTATGGATATTTTATACTTGGTCGATCGATGTACTTCACTTAAATTTTCCTTCTCAAGTCGGTGCTAAACGTTAGGGCTAAGGTGGTCAGGGCATCAACGTGACTATTGTAGTTTTTTGGCAACTTCTATACCAAGACCGACTTGAAATACCTATGAAATATCCTAGCCTTGTTAATGTAAGAAAGAATATTGGAATCCATATCTTTATATCTCCTTTCATATGGTTGGTGACCATTCACGAGTCATAATGAATGGAAATTCTCTCAATGTGGTTGTTCAATTGAGGTCAAAAATCATTGTTTCATACTTAACTTTATCATATAATCCTTTGGACCCTAACTGAATTATTTGCTCGATCATGGCGCCTTTTGGTGCAATGAGGATAATGTTAATACTAGTTCCTTGCTTATTGGAAGCTCCATGCATGAATAACTTCCACCTTAATAGTTTACTAGTTGGTTCATAGAGAGACTACCCTCCTAGACTTATATTAAATATATTTAAAAATTGGTTAACCTGAATTGCTTCCTCCTTTAGTGTATGAAAATTATGCTTTAAAGTCAGTCAAGATCTCCCCCTTGATGTTTGTCCCGTTCTTATAGCTGATATCGAATTATGTCAGATCCAAAGAGAACTTTTTCATTCTATTGCCGAGGTCAACATTCTTCAGAACATCCTTGAGAGGTAAGGAAAACAATAAAGTGGGCATGAAAATTATGCCTTAGCTTTCTAGAAAAGATTAGCAGAGTGAGGATAAGATTTTCTGTGGTTCTATATATTTTCTCCACGTCAAAGAGAGTATGACTGATGTAGTATATCTTCCATTATTTTCCGTCTTCAAGATGGATCAAATATCAACTAATTGCATGCTTTAAGATGACCAAATATAAACGGAGCTTCCCTCCACTAACTAGCTTTAACAATAAAGGAAGGGATCCTAGGTACTTTTAAATATGCCCAAGTGCCTTGTTTCACTCTGGGGTCTAAATCGTTGTATTGGCCTTTTTAAAATATTTGAAGAATGGAAGAAATATATTTGATGACCTGAAAATGAATTAATTAAGGTTCGTAAGTATACCAGCAAGGATTTGCACTTCACCAACTCTAGTTTGTCGCTTAGTTTCCTACAATGCCTTATATTTTGGGTTAGCCTCAATAACCCTTTGAGTGAACAGGAATCCAGGAACCTACATGACCAGACCCAAAAGGCACATTTGGAAGCAATTATATTCATTATACAACCTCTTAAAATATTGAAGGTGCTGGTGAGATCTTTGATATAATTGACAACAAGATTTCTCTTTACAAGCATGTTGTCGATATAAACCTCAATGGTTGAGCCAATTTTCTTCCTGAACATCTTTATAGAGAGCCTTTAATAAGTCACCTATACATTATTTAGGCCTAATGACATCACTATATTGCAGTATAAACCCAAAGTGGCGACGAAGGAAGTTTTCTCCTAATCTGGTCAAAACGTAGGTACTAATGGCACCCAAAGTAGGTGTTCATAAAACTCATCTTCTGATGGTTGGTTGTTGAATCCACCAGTTGATAAATCTCGATCAAAGGAAATTGTATTTTGGTAATCTTTATTAAGGCCAGTGATATCCACACTGACCATCCACTTCCTGCTGTTCTTTTAAACGATCACTGTGTTTGAGATCAAATTTAGGAATTGGACCTCTTTGACAGAATTTACACAAAGTAGATTTTCAACTTCCTTTAAGGATGATTTTTTGGATTTTTGCTTAACCGACCAACACGTTGGGTCTACATGCAAATGATAACAAACGATCTTCGGTCAATTCTCTAAAAATTATAAGGTTGGCATGCTAAAACATTCAAGTTCTTCAAAAGAAGTACGACTAGTTGGTTGGCCTCATCTTTCCGTATCTATGAGCTGATTAGGAAGAACTTCTCTGGATGATTTGAATCAAAATGAACTACTCATATCACTTTCATTGCCTGGTCGATATAGGCCACTCTATTTTTTTCGGCCCATGATCGAGCACCCTTTCGTTGATATTTAACCTGATCAGCCAAAGAGTCATCACCCTTTAGGAATTTTTTGGATCGGGCCTACTTTTATTTTATTGATCCAAGAAAACAACTCTTGGTTTATTCCTGATCACCCTTAATCTACCATTATCCCCAAATGTCTCATAAATTTTAACTTTTATTCGAGGGATGATGGCACAACCCTCGTAACACACTGCCAACCTCTATTAAGGATATCATTATAAGACGGCTCAGCCCCATGACATGAAATTCTATCTTGCGATAAACTAGGTTGACTTTTATTGGAAGCATGATGTATCCCAAGGATGTCTCCACGTTGTCGTTAAAAGCGATCAATGGACCGACCTTTTTATCAAAGTCTAGGGTGGTCTATCCAAATTTATAAATCAGATATACTTACATAATTTCTGGAGAGATGCCTTAGTCGAACAAAATCCTCTTTAAATCATAGTTGTCAACTCATAGTGTAAGGATTAGGGCATAATTTTCAGGTAAATTTATCCCGACTAAATCCTCATCTGAAAACATAATTACTCACTCAGGATCGATTTTTTTTTATCTTTCTCATTGTGGATGGATTTGGATACTTTAACTTGAAAATCTTCCTCTATACTTGTTGCGACTTTAGGTTTCTTTCAAAGTTTCTTTCTAGTACTTTAAGATGGTTTTGTGTATCCATGAATGCTGATGACTAACCCTGAAAGTGGAAGGTCATCGTCGTCTATTTTCTTTTGGGCAGTGTTAACTCATTTGGTCGTATTTGTCTCATTATGTATATGTATTCTTTGAAGTATACTCATTGAACAAGATCTTCTAAGTAATGCTTGACCATCTTGTATTGCTTTATTCAGTGTCCTTGATCATCATGATAAGTGTATCATAAATTGGCGTATCTTTCACTTAGATCAAGAGTCATCTTATGAGGCCTTTTTAATAAGGGATTATCCTTGATCTAGGAATGATCTTGTAAATGGGTTCCTTGAAGAAATTATCCACTACTATATATGTGTTCTCATTGGTTGGTGTCTTGGTCATGCCTTTAGCACTCTCATGCTCCTCCTTTTGTTGGCCTGGTTCGAATTAAATCCTCCATTTTCCTAGATTCTTCGGATTCCCTTTTTTTGGCACTTTTAGAGATCAATAATTTTGAACTTCTACATTGAGTAACTCGTCCTCCACTTTAGCATACTTCTCAATATGTGTCATAAGGTCGTCCATGGAAGAAGTTGGCTTCTTTTTCAAAGATCAGTACAAGTTATTCGACCTGGATAAGAAAATTTTGAATGAAAAAAATAACCAATTGTTCATTACAACCATCAGTATCATTGGACATCTCGTAATAACTATGGGCATAATTCCTGAGAGATTCCTCATGTTTCCTCCGAAGGGTGATCAAGGATTCAACCTCCTTGATAACCTTACTGCTAGTGATGAATCGAGTCATAAACTACTCAACTAATTCTCTAGATAGATCCCATCTGCTCGCTCAATGGGCAACTCTCTATCCTTAAAATAGGAAATGTATGATTTCCTCTAATCTTTAAGGCCTCTAAAAAATTTATTTCAGTTGGCTGGTCAAATTGGGTCTGGCATTTTAAACAACCTGGCTACAATTGATCATTATATGTTCTCATGATGGGCTAATAGTACCCTCTTCATTGTAAAATCCTATAAAGTGGAGTATCTATATCACCATCAACATTTAAATTTTTTTCTTAAATCTTGAATGTACCTACACTCTATTTTGGATTTCACCACCAAGTCATCCACATATAATTCCAATATATTATGAAATAATCATGAAATATTTCCATCATAGTTCATTGATACAACGCTCCAACATTCTTCAAGCCGAATGGTATAACTTTATAGTGGAAATTACGTAGAGAAGTTCAAAAAGTTATCTTCTCTAGATCCCCAAGATCCATTTTGATCGATTATATCCAACATACCCATCCATAAAATTGTACATTTCATGTCTAACAGTTGCATCCACCAAGCTATTAATACCCGGTAATGGAAATTCATCCTTTGGACATGCACGATTTAAGGATCTAAAATCCACATATATTTTGATTTCGATATTGAATGGGTTTAATACAACTAACAGCAAGCAACTTTTCTACCTCTGCCTTAGTAGACACCACATTCTATGACCCTCCTAAGCATATCCTTAGGTCCCTAGCACTTTCTCCTTCATCATAAATCCTAGGTCATACTCCGGGTACTGATCTAGAGGCCACAAGGTTATCCTAATCCCCGATCGACTCTGATCAACTATATCATCTAATTTAAAGCTCAGTGAATATTCAAAGGGCTCTGAATCCCCATTCCAATGGTATTCCCCGTGCGCAAATCAGCCTTACGGTTTGAACAAACGGTGCATTTTATTATTAAAAATTGATCTGGAGGCCATCGGGCACTTTCGGGTCTTATTTTGACCCCAATTAACTCCCTTGCTTGAGCAAAAGCTCAATGAATCTTTGAAGGGCTCTGAATCCCTTTTTTAATGATTTACCCCATGCACGAATCGACCTTATGGTTCGGACGAACAATCCGTTTTTCCTCGAAAACTGATCCAGAGGCCATAAGGTGCTCCCAAACTCCATTTGACTCCCATCAACTCTTCAGCTCGAATGAGACTGAATGAATCTTTAAAGGTCACTGAATACACTTTCCAATGGTCCACCCCGTGCATGAATCAACCTTATATCACGGACGAACGACCCATTTTACTCTGAAGGGTCATTGGGCGCATCTGGGCCCCGTTTGATCGAGGTTAACTCTCCAAACCAAATGAGACTAAATGAATCTTCGAAGGTCTCAGAATACCCTTTCCAATGGTCCATCCCATGCATGAATCAGCCATATGGTTCGGACGAATGATCCATTTTTCTCTGGGAAACTCTTGTCCAAAAGTTTAGTAGGTGCTTTCGAGCACCGCTTGACCATAGTCAAGTCCCTAACCTAAGAGCAGAACAATGTATTCTTAAAGGGCTCTGAACCTCCTTTCCAACGGTATGCCTCGTGCGCAATTCGAACTTACGAATTGCATTTTACGAACATTTTTTGGAAAATCTGCATGAGACTGTCGAAAGGCAAACCCATTTCCCTGCCTATCAGCAGTGTGTCTGGGGTTTCCTACGAAGAGGAAGGTCAAGTACAATACCGATTGACACCCCTATACCCTATATAATGAGATCATGATCTCACTTTCAAAGTCACCACAGAAATATCCCTCTCAGTGATCTCAGCAACATTCTCTCAAAGTCAATGTGGTTTCCCTATTAAAACCTTTCCTACACATTCTATTCCCATCCTTTTCACACTTAATTTAGAAAAATTCCTTCCCTCTCCTCCTACTATATTCACCCACTTGCAAGGTAAGCCCTTCAACAATCTAGATTAACCTTTAAGCCTCCAAACAAGGTCCAACTTTTCCCCCTCTATTTAAATTTCCTTCTTTTCGCATTAGTTCAATTATTACTTTAGCATTTCATCTTTGTTATTTCACACCCCTTAGTATTCAACTTTTTATTAGTAATATTGCACGTGCTATATTTTCTATAAACACAAAAGAGGGTTTGCTTGTAAATTCCAAACAGGGATCTCTCACTACACTTTCTCACACTAAAACACCATTTTTGTACACACACATAAATAAAATCCCCGATTAGATTTATGGGATAAACCCCACCTCCATGCTGCATGCGAACTACGTGGACTTTGATGCCTTTTTAGGCTACGTAGGCATCTTGGGTCAAAACTCGAGACTCGAGTCCTTTTTTTCCATTCTTATTCATATATCATTTCCACATATTATATTTGTGATTCACGCTTTTGTTTTGTCCAACATATACTATCGTTTTTCCATAAACGATCAGTGACCCGACATATGAACACATTGTATTTTTAATTACTATTTTGGGAACACTTTTACGGATGACCTCACTCCACCTTTCTCCATAACGCAACCTGATTAATTCCACTCTCCATTTATATATAATTTTTTTACAATGAATCAAGAACAAGTGACACTAAAGTCTAAAATAAAAGAATGAAAAATTTTAGTCGTGGTTCCTTTGTAAGGCTTTACATGAAATGCTAAAAAAATATCATCTTTGATTTTTTGGATTATCTGCGATGAATTAATAGGAATATCTTCAAAATGAATTGAATTTCTTTCTTTCCAGATATTACAACAAGTGAAGAAGGTGTGATTTTGCAAAGTAATCCCCGAATTAAATTTCCTCTAGCATGTATCCACCAAAGCCTGAAATTGCCTTTAAAAGTCGATGCTCGAAATGAGAGGCCCATCATAGATTGAAGTGATCCCAAATATTTTTTACCAAGTCACTAACAAAGAATAGATGTGTCCGAGATTCTTTTTTTGGAATGATATTGCATCTACATCTAGATGGGAGACTTCTGTGTATTTTTTTTTAAATACTCATCTATTGGAATACTTTGTAGAAGAAATTTCCACATAAACGTTGAGACTTTAGGTTGGATTTTACAATTCCAAATGCAAGAGAAGAAAGAGTTGAAAAGATAAATGACGAATAATCTCCCAAGCTAATTTAATGGTGAATCAGGAAGGATTAGGTTTCCAAGTAATCGTATCCATAAGAATAATGACCATGAGAGACCGAATGGGCGGGATGGGTTCCTAACACCTTCCTATTTCATAACTTAGCCCCTGAACCTATAAACTAATTGGTTTCGCAAGCATCAATATGTCTTTGATTCTGTTCTCTCGAAGCGACAACATTTATTTTGCCTATTTTGTGTAAAATAGATTGGCGACTCTATCTCTTTACTTCACCCCAAATTGACGACATCCGAAGCATCCTAAGGAAGGGCGTGAGACCTTCAATCTCCCTCACCACGTGCATAAATACTGACCCTGTGGAGGAGAATGGGATTTCCATATCCTTTATCTTTAAATCTAGCTCAGCCTTGTAAGTACGAGTTGCCTGTCTCGTAAGTAGAGCATTATGAAAAATTACCTCTTATTCAATTCCCAATATTTATTAATATTTCCATGTAAACACGTCAGTGAATTCCTTGAGAAGGTTGACAATCACTTCTTGCTGCTTTGGACATAAACCTTTAGAGATGAAAATGGCAGATCGTCTCCTACATTTCCCCCAAGCTTAACTCCTCTAGTTCTTAAAGATTCTCTTTGGTTCCGTCTTGGATCCACTCTGGCATTTTTTATTCTTTTCACATGCTCAATTATAGAAGAATCATCAATCACAAAGAATTATGGCACTGGGTCGACACTCTTATCCCAAAATGCCACCCATGTACACTATTATAAATGGTAAATCACCTTGCCATTAGGCAAGACCACTTTTATGCATGTTCGAGCAGATCTTGTATTTTCTTCGAGTTTCCTCTTTCTCATTATCCTTTGTTTCAGGGGGTGTCACATGTGGGCACAACCTTTCATGAATTTCTTGCACCCCTTTATGAACTGCTTGGGGATCTTCAACTCCTATAATTAAATGAGCTTTTCTTTTTTTGTCAAGCTCAGTGAAGAATACTGCATTAACTAGATTAGATTCCTCTACCGAGAAAGGCCTCTTCGTAGCCTTGATCACTATTTATGTTCCACGAATATTGACATTCGCGTACTGGTGATACGTGGAAGGTACTATGCCATGCGTATGTATCCACTCCCTTCTAATCTGCATTTAGTAAATTGTGCTGGAATTGATGATGTGAAATTTGATGTGAGAGGTGAAGTTCCCCAACTTTATCCCCACATTCATGTATCTGAGTGATTGCGTTCCAAGGCTATCAAATCCTGAAATTACTAGGGGAGTAGTACTATCTTCTTTGATGAGATCATCGTTACATAAATAGTGCTTATGGGTATCATATTAACCGATGTCCCTCCATCCTGCAGCGCTCTTGGGAAACTAATCACATTTACCACAATAATAACATACAAAGGTCTGTTATAAAAGAATGGTACATGTTTATCAGCCTCTGAAAACACCACTTCTAAGGTGTACCTTTTGATGGGCTTTCCAATACTTCTATGCTAGTTGATGGATGGATCCCCTCGATCTTATACTGTTTCAAGAATTTTTTTAGTAATCCCCAATCTAGTCTCAAACTTAAACCCAATTTGATCAAAAAAGCATTTAAACTTTAGATTTTTTGCAATCACCGCGAACTCAGAATCAATCTTTACCTAGTGGGTTTGGACATTGCAGACATATTCAGCCTCAAAGGTTCCTAATTAGTCAAGTGCGAGCACCACACCGATGTTCCCCTCTTCAATTTCTAACTTCTCATCCTAATCAAACCTATAGTCTGAGTTGGCCAAATCGAGCACCCGCTCACTGCATGCTTTATGATTTTCCATCCACTACTCAGACTCCATCATTTTGTTTAAGTCATGAGCTATAACCATATTTATAAAACTATACTGCTGGGTTGGCAATGGATTCTCGTTGACATCCATTGAATAAATTTGAAGAGCGACATTAGAAACTTGCTCATTTATTATCTTACGTACATAATAACAATCATTTGTCGAGTGTTGGACCATTTGGAGTATCTTGCAAAACTTTACACATTTTTTGCGGTTGGAAATTTAACCATTAGAGTAAGGTGGGCTTGCCACTCCCTCTCGCACCAATATTGGATAACAATTCACGGCTACTATAACAGTGCATGGCAATGGTGAAGGAACATCATTTCCAAAGTTTTTTTTCCTGAAGTGTCCTTCTTTGATCCTTGACCATTTTTTTCCTTTGGGAATTTGTCCACATAATTAATAGCTTCTTGTCGAGCGACTTGAAACCTTCCTAATTGAGGAATAACTGGGTCCTCCAACTTTGAGCTATTGGCTTTATGATCATCGTGATGTTTTTTGCTGCTCGAGTGAATTCTCAAAATATGACACAAGAGTTTCATTGATCATGTGACCTTTATATTCTTCGAGAAGTCATTCCACATAAATTTTTAGAAACCTTAATTTTGTGTCTTCCTCATGGACATCTAGAGATTTATCTCAAAAATGCTTAATATACTGCATCAGATACTCGCCCGATTTTTGTATTTCTCGAGCTAAGTGTCTCAGAGTGAATTCATTTTTAGCCAAAAAAAATTTAGAGGAACTGTCTATGCATGTCTCTCAAGTGGGAATGTTGTTTGATGGCAATTGGGAATACCAAGAGTAGGCCTTCCATGTGAAATTTTTTGAGAACTCTCTCAACCTCAGGTTCTTATCATTATTGGATTATATCCTTTACCATTGATCTTTACGAACTTTGGTGGGACGTACCCCTCGAGGTATTGTATCTCATTGATACTATCTGGATAAGCATTTTTCAACTCTTCGTATTAAAGAGGAGATTACTGTTTGAGTGAGAGGAGTTTATTTACCTCTTATAGAGAAATAACTTTGTAAGGTGACTCATCCACATTAGCTTTCTTTGTTGTTGGGGATACAGTAGGCGTAGGGGTATGCTCGACCATAACTTTCTTCACTAGTGCCACCTCTAGTTCCACCGCTGCTTCAATAGGAACCACCACTGATGTATCACATACTTTACTCAAACATGTCATTTCTACATAGTGATGTTTTTTACAATCAAAGAATAAACTCATAAAGTTCACCTATATCGGCAATGGAGAAATTAAGTTGCTCATTTAGCCCTCAAAAGAACTAGGACCTCGCATCCAACATCTCGTTGGTAGTTTTGTCATTTTAACCTCTATTTTCGGCTGGAGTGTCTTCAAAGACTATCTACTTAGAAATATCATGACATTCTTTACCCATGATAGTGAGGATACCTCCCCATCAGAGTCGCCAATTGTAGGAGGGTAGTGGTATTGGGTTTTATGAATTTGTGCAAATGGGTGAGGTTTGATGCACCCCAATGGAAACTTTTCTATAAAGTAATAATGTTTTAAGAACAAGAGCGGAGACAAAAAAAAAATTTCAGTATAATAATAATATTCTGATTACAAGAATGAAGAACTAATGATTGAATAAAACTTTTCAATAATAAATAAAGGAATAAACACTCTTGAGAAAAGTGATTCTCTGAGAGTGGAGAGATAATCACCTCAATATCTAGGAGAGAGGAGGGACAAAATATCTATGTGGGAGTTTGTGCAATATAGTAGTGCTTATTATGTCATTTTCAATAGTTGTGCCCCTAGTGATAAATTTATAGTAAAAGTTTTAGGGCACACGTGGCACTTGCAAGCCCAAAAATATTCCTTTGAGACAAATATCTGAAAATATTTTTATCTTTATTACTGTTTGTCATTGTCTGCCACAATTTTTCTATTATGGTGTGAACACCTGGTGTAAAAGAATCTTGTCGGCCAATATGCCAAAAAGTACTATTTTGTATGTTGATCGAGGTTTCTTAATAAATAAGTTTTAAAAACTTGTGAGCATACAATCAAAAGAAAAAAATTGATCTTATTGATAAATCGATGTCTTACTCCAGAACTTTGAGGGAACACTAGTCTCACAAAAGGTTCGGTCCTATTCGGGTGCCCATTTAGGTTCCAAATAGACCCCATCATTGATTTGAGATATTGATAAGGTGAATACCGAGTCTATTCAATGCTAATCATAATGAGTATAAGGACCTCAAAAAAATGTCTTGCAAGAAATTCTCAGGTGATTTCTTGCTATTTTGCATGTAAATTATGTAATGTGTGATTGAGTTCGAGTGACCTCTAGTGTGCATCACCTCGATATTATATCTTTCCCAAGATATTGAAATGGTTGAGCCTTAGTTTACTTAACAAGACTTGTTGTAATACCCCGTATTGTTACTGATTTTAATATTTGAATTAATTAAATTAATTGGTAATTAACCTGGATTTGAATCCTAGCGAGACGAGAGTTAGTATTTGATTATGATAATTATGCTGAATATTACTGAGTGAGTATAGTACTATATGATTATGAACTTATTAAAAAAATTATCACGTGTGGAAAATACGACAGTTTTGGAAATTAAGTTGGGACGCGCGTGTCAGTCGTTCGGGACCAATTTAATAGATTATAAAATAGTTTATTTTTATGTCATCCTTATGGTCATTTTGAGTGCGCCAATGTGTCTGTAAGGGTCGAAATAGTCAGAAAAGACTACTTGGGGGTTTAGTTTGGGTCCCGGAGCATTTTTAGGCCAAAACGACAACTCAGGAGGGTATTTTGGTCATTTTACTATTTGATGAACAGTGACCTACATAATTTAGGATTAATATATCAGCCAACCCTTAGGATCTTCAGGTTTATTGGCTTCTATAAACTTAAGAGGGAGAAGTAGAGGGAAAGGAAGGGTTTCCAAAGGTTGCTAGCACCAAACAACCACCTTGCACCACCACCACCGTCGGATTTGTGACCGAAAGAGAACATCACCACCATATCACCTTGTACAAAGGATCAGAACTTCCCATTCCAGTCAAGTGGTTTAACTTGTAATAATCCAGTGTATATATTATCCATGATAGTTTAGAATTGGAGAAAAACTTTGAAGAATGATGAATTAATAGATTTGGAGATTTAAATCTTAATCTTGGTAGGTTTTGCATGTAAATTAACTTCTGGAAAAATAGTAGCCACGAAATCATGATCCGTGTTTAGAGAATACGAATTTATGCTGAGATATATGATGTTCTTGAAGAAAATAGAATAAATAGGGTTTTTATGAAATATACATGATTTAATCCAAGAAAATTACAACCCATAATGATTTGATGATTCTAAGACGTTAGAATTTATATGTGTGTGTTAGTATAATGTGTGGTATAAACATTTGAGACATTATAATAGAGGATTTGAGGGTTAAAATTGATGAAACAGGTAAGAAAAAATATGCAGAAATCGTAGGACAATATTTGATGGATCGATCGATCAACTCAAGAATGTCGATCGATCGACTGGATTGATCGATCGACCCTTTCCTTCGATCGATCGACTCCCCATGTATTTGTGATAAAATTTCCTTTTAAGGTTTAACCAATTTCGACTTTTAATAACTATTTGTGTGGACAATTTGAACATATTGGGACTTACGGAAGGTCAGTAGGGGTGTATTTGAGGTCCGAAAAATATTAGTTTGATTTGGGATTAAATGATAAACTTACGAGCGTCCGATGAGTGAGTTAAGGTTGAAAATTATGGGAACTTGAATTTAGTTCGGATAAACAATAACTTAAGGTTAGAGACAGGAGTAGGGGGGACTTTAAATTACTGAAATAACCTTAGAGGCAAGTAGGAGACTTAATAACCTTTTAGAATATGTTTAAGTACTCGGATTTATACGACGAGAGTTGTCGCACTAAACATATTACATAGAATAATCGGGATGAAATTATACTGCGTATGAGACTTATAATATGGAAAGTGAGAAGACCTATATTAATTGATAAATAATTAGGTTGCTTGATTTCCAAATGTATGAATAATTTTGTGTATGATATACCTACCGTACTTGCTATCACGGGAGGTGGTAGGAAGAGGAGAATCTTGTCTTGTGTGCCTTTGGGGGGGATTTAGATTTTTTACCTTAAGAACATAGGACCGTGAAGACTTAGTTAGTTAACCATGGGAGCGTAGGTATGTGTGTGACCCATGGGTATGTGAACTCTGTTCGCCTTCAATATGTGTGATTTGTATTGTTACGGTTCCTGAGTGATTCGAAACTCATGATCCTTACGTACGTGATGTACTGGGATTCGATAGCAGAGTATGCATGCACCGCAGCTCAGCCTAGGGGTGCCATATGTGTATATGTGACACCTCGAATAATTAAATATCGGGTAGCTACTCCTTTATTTAAATTAATACAAAATGTCAAGTTGGTTCAGTTCATAGCATCACTGTCGAAAATATTTTCATTAATTACTAACCACCTAATATTTAAAATAGTGAAGTGCCAAATTTTATTAATTAAATTAATCAGCAACCAAATAATTTAAAACATCATTCAACAATCGCATAAACAATCTCATAAGGATATCCAACATAACGAAATAAATGATGTCAGGAGTAAACACTCCAATAGATAGTAGCAAGGCAAAATAAACCTAATACAACCGTCTGAATAAAATAAATAAATCCAACAACTGAAATGGAATAGATGACTGAACACTGCCTCTGGATAGAAATGGGTGACATGCCCTAACAGATGCACATAATCTCTGAATAGAAATCAAGGGAATGTGGAGGCGTCTAATACTGAGGTCCTGTAACTTCCACAGGAGCTACAGCACGTCAACAGAATGGAACTCCTACGCCTGGCATCCCTGTGGCTAGGCACATAAAAGGTTTTTACAAAAATAGATTTGAAAGAAAATGGCTCAGAGCCAGAGGTGAAAATATTTTAAAACAGCAAGTGTTTAAATTACAATATAAACAACACATATATTAAACATGTTAGTCACGTGGCCTCACTTGATAATCTCACCCCTCAACTATTGTGCACGCCCAACTCATAGTTATATACATCGATATACCTAATTTCTAGTTACACTATCTAGCCTAACCCGTCTCTAACCGTTCTATAATTAATCAGATTACCTTATGTTTTTACTCGATAAACCCCCAACTATTAAATACTATCATATTTTATATTTCATTAACCGAATTCACAAAACTTAAAACCCTGGTTTATTTCTCACGTACTTTCATTATTTTAGAATCTCATTATTTCTACTCAGCAACATAGAAGAACAATTACAAGTATATATATTTATCATACTCAATGTATATATATATATATATATATATATACGGCACCCCTAGGCTGAGCTGCGGTGCATACATACTCTGCTATCAAGTCCCGGTACACACGTATATGAGGATCACGAATTTCTAATCTCTCAGGAATCGAATCAAAACAAATCAGACATATTGGAGGCGAAAATAGTTCACATACCCATGGGTCATGCACATACCTACGCTCCCATGGTCAGCTGACTTATTAACTCACAAATAAGTCTTCACAGTCCTATGTTCTTGAGGTACCAGTCTAAATCCCCCCGAAGGCAAACAAAGATGAGATGGTCGTTTCCCGAAAATCAACCTCCCGTGATAGCGAGTATGGTAGGTATGTCGTACACATAATAATCAACACACTAGGAGGTCACACAACTAAGGTAATCATCAAAGTAGTATAGGTATATTCCATCCCTATATCATAAGTCTCACACGTAACATAGTTCCATCCCTATTATTCTACGTAATAAGTTTAGCGCGATAACTCTTGTCGTATAATTCCGAGTACTTAAACCTAACCCAAAAGGTTACTAAGTCTCCCACCTATCTCTAAGGGTATATTAGTAATTTACGGTCCCCTTACTATAGTTCCAACTCTTAAATTATTTTCTAACCGAGTTAAATTCCCCTTTTATACACAGTTTCGAATCGCATCCGTTCGATTAATCACTCTTCTTTTCCCCTAAGTCAATCCCATATCCACTAACATTTCCCGAGTCCTAAGTGTATCCTACTAGTCTCCCCTAAGTCCCAACATGTTAAATCAATCATCTCTAATAAGTTCTAAAGGTTGGGTATCAATAAATTTAATAAGGGAATTAATTCCCGAGGGGTTGATCGATCGAAGAAATGGGTCGATCGATCGACATTCTTTAGTCGATTGATCGAGCGAGCAGTTTTCTGCCCATAATTCTTTTAACAGTTACGGGTTTCCTATTTTTACACTTCCAATTCTCCATTACAATGTCCCAAACTCCCAAAAAAGTATATAGATCATTACACCAACATATATATACAGTTTTTAACGTAAAAGAATCATCGAATCCTTACTTAATATTGATTTCTTGGATTAAAAGCCATGAATATTTCTATAAACCTAGTTATTCAAGATTTATTCAAAAGCATCTTAAATCTCAGATGTTTCTCGTAATTTACAACACTAAGATTATGATTTCGTCAATCCATAATTTCCATAAACAAATCTGCATGAAACGTGCCCTTATTCAATGATTAATTCTCCAATTTCACAATATTTCTATTTTACATAATTGTTCCACAATTGTAAACTATCATGTAAAATATATGCCTTAAATCATTGCAAGATATATCACTTGCCTTGAATTAGAGGTTCTGGTCCTTTGGAGCTGATGGTATGGGAGTAATTATCTCTTCTCGATCTATCCGGTGGTGGTAACGGTGGTGCAAAAAGCCTCTAAGTGTGGTTCTTCTTTGGAAACTTACTATGTTTCTTCTCTAATGGTCGTTTGTGAAATTTTGATGGTGAAACCCTGAGGACCCTAAGTGTTGGTTGATATAATTAACCTAAAATTCGTGGGTTACTATTCCTCAAAAGTCAAAATGATGAAAATACCCTCCCGGGTTGTCGGTTAGGTCTAAAATGCCCTGGGAACCGAACTGAACCCTCGGCTAGTGTTTTCTAACTATCTCGACCCTTTCGGACACGTTAACGCACTCAAAATGACCATATGGATGATATAAAAATAAGTTACTCATAATTCCATTGGGTCCTGACATGACTGACACGCGCGTCCCAACTTAATTTCTGAAGTTACTGTATTTTTAACTCGCGACAATCTTAATAAATCCATAATCATATATTACCATTCACTTAGTAATATTCAACATAATCGCCATAATCAAATACTAACTCTCGCCTCACTAGTATTTAAATCCGTATTGATTTTAATTAATTATCCCATTTAATTCAATTAATCCCAATAAATAAAATCAATAAAAATACGGGGTATTACATACTTCCCCCCTAATAGCGGAATTTTGTCCCAAAATTCGGAAATAAGATATACCTGGTAAAAATAACTCTAGATAACGCTCGCGCGTCTCCTCTCCGTGCTCCTAGGTAGATTCCTTGGAATTATGATGCCGCCACTGAACACGTACTAGCGGTACTACCTTCGACCTCAAGCTCCTCTTGCTACGGTCTAGGATAGCAATGGGGACCTCCTCGTAGGAACTATCAGGTTGTAGATCAATCTCCTCTAAAGCAATATGAGTATGGTCCAACTCTTCTTAAAGATATCTCCTCAATGAAGAAATATGGAACATGTCATGGATCCTATGCAAGTGTTCCGATAACCCAAGTCTATAATTAACTGGCCCAATCCGCTCGATGAAAGGGAATGGCCCCACATAGCTAGGCTTCAACTTCCCCTTCTTCCAAAAATGCATAATACCCTTCATAGGAGACACTCGTAGCAATACTTGGTCCCCCACATTGAACTCTTGAATGAATTGCTTGGCATTGGCATAACTTTTTTATCGATCTGGAGCAACCCGAATACGTCTTCGTATCATCTCTATCCTCATCGAAGTATCCTGAATCACCTCCGGCCCAAGTAGCTTATTTTCCCCGACCTCTAGCCAACATGCTGGGGAACAACAAGGTCTACCGTACAATGCCTCGAATGGATCCATACCAATATTAAACTGGTAGGAGTTATTGTAGGCAAACTCCACCAGTGGAAGATACTACTCCCCGCCTTTTCCAAAGTCGAGGATGCACATACGCAACATGTCCTCTAACATCTGATTCGTCCCCTCGATCTATCCATCAATCTGCGGGTGATAGGCTGTGCTTAATCACAACTCCGTACCCATAGCTTCCTGGAAACTCTCCCAGAATTGAGACACATATATTTTATCTCGGTGAGATACGATATCGAGAGGTACCCCCTACAGTCTCACTATCTCAGCTATGAAGATCTGGGTATACCGTCCCATAGTGTAGTATGTCCGGACTGGAAGAAAGTGAGCTACCTTGGTCAACCGATCCAAAATCACCCATATGGAATCGTGACCCCTCTGTGATGTAGGTAATCCGGTGATGAAGTCCATGGAAATGCTTTCCCATTTCCACCTAGGGACCTCTAATGGCTATAGGAGTCCTGCCGGTCTCTAATGGTCCACCTTTACCAGCTGACAAGTGGCATATTTTAACACAAACTCGGCAATATCCTTCTTCATCCCGCTCCACCAGTGTTGTCACCTCATATCCTGGTACATCTAATCCTCATCGGGATGTACCACGAATCGTGAACCGTGCAACTTTGTCATCACCTCATGTCGCAACTCTTCCCCCTCGGGGACAATCAATCATCTATTAAAATGTAAGCCCCCATCTTAACCAACACTATAAGGCTCGGCCCCCTCTTCTAGAATCTGCCTGAGATTGTACTACTCTCATAATAATCTTAGGCATAACTGTTGTCACAGACATGAATGATCGGGCCACTGCATCCTGGTGTCCCAACTCCTTCCATTTCGCTTCCCAAACCTCGGCCACCTCACCTACTAGCCTACGGCTCAATGCCTCTGCTACCACGTTAGCCTTCCCTGGATGGTATTGGATATCAAATTGATAATCCATCACAAACTCGATCCACCGACGCTGACGCATATTCATCTTTTTCTACGTGAAAAGGTATTGTAGTGACTTGTGGTCTGTGATCAAGAGAAATTTCTCCCCCGAGAGATAATGTCTCCAAATTCGAAGTGAAAACACGACGGTCGCTAACTCCAAGTCGTGGGTGGGGTAATTCTTCTCGTGAGGCTTAAGCTTACGGGAAGCATAAGCTATAGCCTGACTCTTCTGTTGTAACACACCCCCAAGTCCTAGTAAGGATGCATCAGTGTAGACTAGATACTCCACTCCTGATCTGGGAAATGCTAACACTGGTGTTGAGGTCAGCTTGTCCTTCAAGTCATCAAAACCTAATTGGCAGGCATCACTCTATATAAATGGCACCCCTTTACAAGTCAGATGTGTCAATGGACCCGTTATCTTTGAAAATCCCTGAATAAACCTCTTGTAGTATCCTGTTAGGCCCAAGAAACTACGTATCTCTGTCGGTGTCATGGGTTGTCCCTACTCCCTCATCACTGACACATTCCCCGGATCTAAAGAAACTGAAACTGAACCTACTTCAGCTAGAAACTGAACCTCCTTCAGCTAAAACTCACATTTCTCATATTTTGCAGACAACTCATGCTAACGTAGTGTCTGTAAAACCTACCTCAAGTGCTCAGTATGCTCCTCCTCAATCTGGGAGTAAACCAAAATGTCATCTATGAAGACAATGACAAACTGATCCAGGAACTCTCTGAACACCCTGTTCATCAAGTCCATAAACACGGTTGGGGCATTGGTTAACCCAAAAGGCATAACCCTGAACTCGTAGGAACCATATCTCGTTAAGAGGGCAGTCTTCAACACATCCTGCTCCCTGATACGCAACTTATGGTATCCTGATCTTAAATCAATTTTTGAAAAGAAGGAAGCTCCCCTCAACTGATCGAACAAGTCATCGATTCGGGGCAACGGATACTTATTTTATATCATGACTTTATTTAACTCCCGATAATTAGCACACAACCGTAAAGATCCATCCCTCTTCTTAATGAATAGTGCGGGAGCTCCCCATGGAGAAGTACTCATACGAATAAACCCCTGACCCAGTAGCTGCTCTATTTGATTCCGTAACTCCCTCATCTCTACTGGAGCCATACGGTAAGGTCCACGGTCTATTGGCCAAGTGCCCAGCACCAAATCTAAAACAAAGTCTATCTCTCTACTAGGAGGTAATCTCGGAATATCCTGAAACACATCAGCGGACTGTCGAACAATAGGAATCGAATCAAGTGGTATCAGCACCTCCTTAGAGTTCTCCTCCTCTATGTAGTATAAATGAGTGGACGATCCTCCCTCAGGATGAGGTATCGCCACTAGAAACATCTCCTAACTAGGTATGGAAAAAATAATACTCCTTCTAAAATAATCAATAATAGCTCTATACACAACAAGCCAATCCATATCGATAATCGCATCATACTCAAACATATCTAATACGATCATGCCAGCAGGTAAAGTAAATCTCCCAATCTCTATACCCATGCCTCTACATATAAAAGAAATCATGGAACCACTACTCAACGGCGAATCTACACAAGTAACAGTACTCTTCGTTGTATCTAACAATCCCATAGTACGTGCAAATCTCGTGGCAATAAAGCAATGTGTGGCCCCTATGTTAAATAAAATACGCTTTAAAGTACCCTGGATAGAAAACATACCCTCAATCGTCGGTGGGTCATGCTGGAATGTGGCCTGAAGAAGATTGTAAACTAGTCCATACTGAAGCTACCCCTGCTGAACTGGGACTGTTGGAATAGGTGGAAATACTGGCATCTGTGGTGGTAGTGGGAGGGCAGCGGGAAATATCGGTCTCTCGGGCTCCTGTCGGGCACCTTACTGCTACTGTTGTGGGGCTTGCCACTCTCAGGACACTCATGGTGCTTATGGCCAGTCTTTCCACATATTAAGCACTTTCCAGCAAAGTTTCCCCCTCTCTAACCCTACTTCCCCCAGCCTTGATGGTCGTTACCACCTCTCCCCTGTCCATGTTGGCCCTACTGAAACTGTTGCGGGCCCGAATGGCCCTGATGTTCGTGTTGGCTATGCCTGAAACTTCCCTGGCCATGTCAAAAACCTCTTGATCTGAATCTCTTAAAATTCCCCTGCTAGGAACTCTGATCACCCTGCCTATATTGACCTTGAGCTCGTTGTGCCCCACTGGCACCACTACCTCCTGTCTTGCCTTGCTGGTTGGTCTCACCTACTCGCTTTCCCTCTGACAGATGAAAGCGGTGGTCCTGACAGTGAAGTAGCGTTGCGTTAACCATATCAGAGTAGGTGGCTAATGAGAGATTCCCTAGTAGGTGCTAGCGAATCCTCCAAGTCAACCCATTTATAAACTTATGGATTTTCTTCTCTTCGGTTGGGATCTTATCTGGTATTAAATTCAAAAGGTTCGTGAACTCTACCAATGTCTTCCCTTACTTCTTAAGATACATCAATTTCCACCTCATTTTTGTCTGAACGGCAGAGGAGAAATATTTACGATCGAACTGCACCCAGAACTCCTGAATAGTGAGAACATCTCTCTCCTCAGCAGTGGTAATAGACTCCCACCACTGCAATGTTACTCCAACTAGCTAAAACTTAGCCAGTATTTGCCTCTTTACACTTGTGCACTCATACATCCTCAAGTTCCTTTGGATGTACTTCTTCTATTGGCTCACCACTACCACATCAGAGCTCCCTGTAAACTCCGAAGGATACACCTTCTGAAAGGCATCACGAACACGTTCCCAAGCAGATGGGAATGCATGATCCTAGACTGGGGCCACCACCGGTGCCTGAGATGGTGCCTGCTGCATAACTGATAGCGCTGCATTTACTGCCTGGGCTACAATGGCAGCAACTTCAGCGGCGTTCATACTACCCTGAACTAGTGCAGGTTGGGCCTCGGGTTGGACATCCCTAGGAACTCGTTGTGCACGTCGAGGAGGCATCTGAAATGAGAGAGAGAAGTTTTATGAGTCTATAGTTGATATCTTAAAATATTTAAAGAACGTAAAATGCACAAAAGAATACAATAATCCTAGAATATAGGGCTCTATATCAAAGGACACTATACGGAATCCATAACAAGCCGTACAGATCCTAAGGACTCTAGAACTTGATGCTCTGATACCACCTGTGACACTCCGACTAATTTAATACCGGGTAGCTACTCCTTTATTTATATTAATACAAAATATCAAGTTCGTTCATTTCATAGTATCACCGTCAAAAACATTTTCATTAATTACTAACCACCTAATATTTAAAATAGTGAAGTGCCAAATTTTATTAATTAAATTAACCAGTAACCAAATAATTTAAAACATCATTCAACAATCGCATAAACAATCTCATAAGGGTATCCAACATAATGAAATAAATAATGTCATGAGTAAACACTCCAATAGATAGTACCAAGGAAAAATAAACCCAATACAATCGAATGAATAAAATAAATAAATCCAACAACTAAAATGGAATAGATGACTGAACAACTATCTCTGGATAGAAATGGGCGACATGTCCTAACAGATGCAGATAATCTTTGAATATAAATCAAGGGAATGTGGAGGCGTCTAATACCGAGGTCCTGTAACTTCCACAACAGCTACAGCCCGTCAACAGAATGGAACTCCAACGCCTGGCGTCCCTGTGGCTGGGCACCTAAAAGGTTTTTACAAAAATAGATTTGAAATCAAACGGGTCAGAGCCTGAGGTGAAAATATTTTAAAACAACAAGTGTTTAAATTACAATATAAATAACACATATATTAAACATATTAGTCACGTGCCCTCACTTGAGAATCTCGCCCCTCAACTATTGTGCATGCCTAACGCATATTTATATATATCGATATACCCAATTTCTAGTTACACTATCTAGCCTAACCAGTCTCTAACCGTTCTATACTTAATCGGATTACCTTATGTTTTTACTCAATAAACCCCCAACTATTAAATACTATCATAGTCTGTATTTCATTAACCGAATTCACATAACTTAAAACCTTGGTTTATTTCTCACGTATTTTCATTATTTTAGAATCTCATTATTTCTACTCAGCAACACAGTAGAATAATTATAAGTAAATATATTTATCATACTCAATATATATATATAATTACGGCACCCCTAGGCTGAGCTGTGGTGCATACATACTATGCTATCAAGTTTCGGTACATCACGTACGTGAGGATCACGAATTCCGAATCTCTCAGGAACTGAATCAAAACAAATCACATATATTGAAGGCGAACATAGTTCACATATCCATGGGTCACACACATACCTACGCTCCCATGGTCAGCTAACTTATTAACTCACAAATAAGTCTTCATAGTCATATGTTCTTGAGGTACCAGTCTAAATCCACCCAAAGGCAGACAAAGATAAGATGGTTATTTCCCGAAAATCAACCTCCCGTGATAGCAAGTCTGGTAGGTATGTCGTACACATAATAATCCACACACTAAGAGGTTACACAACTTAGGTAATCATCAAAGTAGTATAGGTATATTCCATCCCTATATCATAAGTCTCACACGTAACATAGTTCCATCCCGATTATTCTATTTAATAATTTTAGGGCGATAACTCTCATCGTATAATTTCGAGTACTAAAACCTAACCCAAAAGGTTACTAAGTCTCCCACCTATCTCTAAGGGTATCTCAGTAATTTACGGTCCCCTTACTACTGTTCCAACTATTAAATTATTTTCTAACCGAATTAAATTCCCCTTTTATACACACTTTCGAATCGCATCCATTCGATTAATCACTCTTCTTTTCCCCCAAGTCAATCCCATATGCATTAACATTTCTCAGGTCCTAAGTGTATCCTACTGGTCTCCCCTAAGTCCCAACATGTTAAATCAATCATCTCTAATAAGTTCTAAAGTTTGGGTATCAATTAATTTAATAAGGGGAATTAATTCATATTTTCCAGAGGGATCGATCGATCGAAGAAATGGGTCGCTTGATCGACATTCTTTAATCGATCGAGCAGTTTTCTGCCCAGCATTCTTTTAACAGTTACGGGTTTCCTATTTTTCCACTTCCAATTCTCCATTACAACGTCCTAAACTCCCAAACAAGTATATAGATCATTACACCAACATAGATATACAATTTTTAATGTAAAAGAATCATCAAATCCTTACTTAGTATTGATTTCTTGGATTAAAAGCCATGAATATTTCTATAACCCTAGTTCGTCAAGATTTCTTCAAAAGCATCTTAAATCTCAGATGTTTCTCGTAATTTATAACACTAAGATTATGATTTCGTTAATCCATAATTTCTATAAACAAATCTACATGAAATGTGCCCTTATTCAATGATTAATTCTCCAATTTCACAATATTTCTATTTTACGTAATTTGTATACAATTCTAAACTATCATGTAAAATATATGCCTTAGATCATTGCAAGATAAATCACTTGCCTTGAATTAGAGGTTTTGATCCTTTGGAGCAGATGGTATGGGAGTAATTCTCTCTTCCCAATCTATCCGGTGGTGCAAAAAGCCTCTAAATGGTGGTTCTTCTTTGGAAACTTACTCCTCTTCCTCTCTAATGGTCGTTTTTGAAAATTTGATTGTGAAACCCTGAGATCTCTAAGTGTTGGCTGATATAATCAACCTAAAATTCGTGGGTTACTATTCCTCAAAAGTGAAAATAACTAAAATACCCTCTCAGGTTGTCGTTTAGGCCTAAAATGCCCCGGGACCCAAACTAAACCATCGGTTAGTTTTTTCTGACTATCTCGACCCTTCTAGACACGTTGGCACACTCAAAATGACCATACGGATGATATAAAAATAAGTTACTCATAATTCCATTCAACTGGGTCCTGACACGACTGATACGCGCGTCCCAACTTAATTTCCGTAGTTATCGTATTTTTAACTCGCGACAATCTTAATAAATCCATAATCATATATTACCATTCATTCAGTAATATTCAACATAATCTCCATAATCAAATACTAACTCTCGCCTCACTAGTATTTAAATCTGAATTAATTTCAATTAATTACCCCATTTAATTCAATTAATCCCAATAAATAAAATCAATAAAAATATGGGGTATTACAGTATATATGTATTGAGAGTGATATAAATATACACTTGTGATTATTCACTGTTGCTTAGTAGATGAGAATGGCTAAGATGTTTAAATGACTTAAAGATGTGGGAACTTAATTAATACTTGAGATAATTGATTCAATTGATGAGTATTTTAGATGTAATTATGTCTTAATTGGGTAATATGGGTAGGCATCGTAAAGAAGTCCGTAAAGACAGATTTAATACAGACTAGTTAGATAGTAGCATAACTAGGATGGGTTAAGAGTATGCATTAGGCGTGCATAATAGTTAAGGGATGAGAATCTCGAGTGAGAGTACTTGACTAACATGTATATAATATTTACTGTTTAATGCAATTAAATACTTGTTGTTTTTAAAATATTTTCACCTCGAGCTTTGACCCATTTTCTTCCAAATCTATTTGGTTTTTGTAAAAAAAAATTAGGTGCCCAGCCACAGGGACGCCAAGTATAGGAGTTTCATTATGTTGACATGATGTAGCTACTGTGAAAGTTATGGGATCTCGATAATAGATGCCCCCACATCTATCTGTCACACCCCGCCTAATTGTGGCGTCGGCCGCCACCAAAATTAAGTCGGGCGTGAGTAAATAAAATACCATTCTTAGCATGAGACAGATATGAGACATAAATAAACCAGTCCATGAGATAAATAATTGAATCAATCTCAAATGATCATGAACAACTAAGCGATAAAAGATCCATCACATGCTAACTTCGAAAATCCAATCTCCAATAATGATTAAATAAAATCTGAAATAATCCCAAAATAAATCCTCTAAACAAATTTGGAACCGAATGGCCCAATAAAACTCAAATGAAGTCTCATAATTCAATACGACTCGAAAATAAAGTCTAACTAAACTATTGCATGAAATGAATAACTCCAGCTGCACCTCCAAATGATAACTCCGATAAACTTATGCAGCTTCTCCAATTATAATCTTGAAAAAGATTAGTCAACGCATGGGTCAGAGCCAAAGCCCCGAGCAAGAATACACACTACTCCCCTCAAATAGGATCCTTGAATCCAGACAGTAGCATTATACGCAATACATATCACAATAGAATATTTTAAATTAAACGCGATAATTATAAAATACTAACTACCCGCAAAAATCCCCATTTATAAAGGCACACCAATATGATTTTAAATTCCCAAGTCCCACGATGTTAATTTAATTAAATTAACCAGATTTTATTATAGTTATCACTTTTTATTAAAGTGTCACACTTCCCCTTGTTAATCTCCCTCCCGTTTAAACTGTTGGCCCCGACACATGACAAGGTTCCCCTTGTCAATCGCCCTCTGACCCGTTTAACTGTCGGCCTCGACACATGACAAGGTTCCACACACGACACGACATAAATCGTCCTCTGGCCCGTTCCCCGACACATTATGTCGCCACAAATTTTAATACCCGTATTTATCTTAGGCATTAATTCTCAATTTCTCAATTTATAATCACCCCACCCTTTTAATTGATGTGAGATCCTCAAAATACCCATTAGTCCCATACCTAAGGGTCCCCAAGTTATCAATACGTCCTAACCTATGTATAGGAGGATTTTCTAACATAAATCTTAACTTAGTCTCGTACTTAGACTACCGTAACGATGATAAAGTAATAAAAATCAGCCCACCCTCAAGATGATAAAAACGCAATAATCTACCCTCACTAGTCCCATACCTAGAAGGCGTAAATCATAAAAGGTCTACCCGCTAGTCCCATACCTAGAAGGCATCTTAAAGTATAGGGAGAGAAAAATTACCCATCAACCCATCGTCACAAAGGCAATATAATAATATCAAAAAGTCACACAAATAAGCATAATTGATCAACGTATAAAACTACGCATGATAGTCCAATTCAATTAAATCTTAAATTTAATTATCACAACGTCAACAATACCCAAATAATCACATTTAATTATTTCAAATTAAATATACCAAGTCTTCATCATATATTCATCAAAAACCAGATTTTATTATCTCTACATGTATTACATGAGTTATACGCACCCAAAAGTCAATTATTTTAAAGCTAGGGTTTTTCTACATGCAACCTACACCAATAAAACCCAAAATCACTCATGAATCCTACGTACCCAAAGGGTTATGAATATATTTCAGATTAAAAGGTTTTATAAAAATAGCCCCATAATTAGTGTTCACTTTTTCTAATTAAGTTACTAATTATTTTTAAGAAAACATAAAATTAAGTGTTTAGGGGACACTCAAAACGCATAATACTAAAGGAAAAGAATAGAGTATTCATGCCTATAAAGATCGTATTGAAAATCTGATTAGAAGTCTGGATTCCTCTCGAAAAATTAACAAAAGAGTGTTCTTGAACGATCTTGATTAAACCCCAATTAAGCCTTCAAAAACTTGTGACAAAACTTGTGACAAAAACTTGATTTTGTTGAAGATTGATGATTATGAGTGAGAGGAAAAATATTTGGAAGTGTTTTCTGGTGAAAAACTGGAGAAAAAGTGATTATGAGAGGTCCCCCCTACAGATTAACAAGGTTATATAGTGATTAGGAGTCATAATCCTACACAAACTCTAAAAACAGCTTGGGAGGGTCGATCGATCTACCCCCAGGGGTCGATCGATCGGTCACCCCGAAAAACTGACAGTTATGCTTAAAAAATATAAGGGACAAATATTTCAAAAATCATATAAAATCCATTTTAACTCCGATTTCAATTCCGCTTGAAGTTTTATTCTTCTAAAATCATAATCAACATATTTATCTAATAAAAATTATTAAATTCAAAAATTTATTTTTCCCAAAAAATCCAATTAATTAATTAAATAATAAATAAAAACACGGGGTGTTACACTATCTTTGCTTCTTTCAGAGTCATTCATATCAGTTAGGGCATGTTGCCCACTCTTATTCAGAGATAGCAGTTATCAGACTTTTATTTATTTTAGATGTTGAATTTATTTAGTCAGACATTTGTATTGGGATTATTTGGCATTGAGACTATTATTGGAGTGTTTACTCTAAACTTTGTTATTTCTTTCTATTAATTATTCCATTGAGATTGTTTATGTGAATGTTGAATGGATGGTTATTGATTACTTAGTTGTAAGTTAATTCAATTAATAAAATTTGGAATCTTACTTTTTAAATATTAGGTGGCTAGTAATTAATTAAATATTTTTCGACAGTGATGCTAAGACTGATCCAACATGATATTCTGTATTAGTTTAATAAAGGAGTAGCTACCCTATATTTAATTATACGGGTTGACACACTTACCACCCAACCTCCAAACCAAACTCTCAAGAGGTACCAACTTGCCATCTACTTGAGCCCTACTTTCTCGACCAAGGCTACTTGATTAGTAAACCTGTGAAAGATAATAAAATAGAGTGTTAGTGAGGAAAATACTCATCCACTTATTTGTGTGTTGATTGAGTGATTGTTCGCAATTTACTTCATTAGCTAACCAATGGGTTGCTCCCATACTCTCCCTTATCTGAGATCTCTATAACTTGAGTTTTCTCGCATAGACTGCTTGCTAGTATTGCTCTTGAAGTTTATATAAAGTAGGGGGTTGCTCCTGCATTTATTCGCCTTGTGGTTTAGGGGTTGCTCATGCAACCTTCGTACTTGGGAATTGTTCTCATAACCCGTTGGTAGCTGAGGAGTTGCTCGTGTACCCATCTACATAAATATTTAAACTTTATTTAATCTCAATCTCCGCAAATTGGGAAATCATTATATTAGTAGTTCTAAGATCATAATTCGGAGGAATCTACATCCAAAAAAGATCTTGGATTGCGATACCCCCTTCATAGACTTATAAGATTTATTTTCACTAGTTAAACCTAATTAGTGGATTATTTCATAATCCGAGGGAGTAAAAAAATAAGTTAAGTCTAAGAATTCTTGAATTGATTAGATGTTGGTTAAAATCGACTAGCGATAAATTAATTTGATCAAGCGGGTATTAGAAGCTTAATGTAGGGAATTACATTATGTACCATAATCAACTTTGCAAATAAGACCTCATTATATCCGAGTGATTTTTTACGTAATTAAATTAGAGTGTCCTCATAATTATTTAGTGAAATTAATTATGCTTAAATAAAAAAGATAATAAATTATGGGGATTGTAATTTGGAATTTCTGAGTATTTATCTGAAAGTCAATTTAATTATTTTTCTTGGTTCCCTAATATTAGGGGTGTGCAAAAAAACTGACAACCTGAAGAACCGAACCAAACCGACCTTCATGGGTTGGGTTGGTTCGGTTTTTTTCTCCACTGGTTGGTTCTAGTTCCAAAAAATTGAGAACCGAAGTGTTCGGTTAGGTTCTCGGTTTTATACCTGAACCAAATCGAACCAAATCGATAATTGAACCCATTGAACCGAACCGAAAAACTGAACTGAAGAACCGACCCATGAACTTGAACCATTAACCAGAACCAGAGAACCAACCCGCGAACCAGAACCATTAACGAAAATCACGAACCATAACAATGAACCAGAACCACGACCCAAACCGCGAACCAGAACCAAGAACCGACCCGAACCAAACCGAGAATCGATGGTTCGATTCCGAACCAAACTGACCAATTTTGATTCTGGTTCTGGTTCCAAAACCACATAATCGATCAATTTCGGTTCTAGTTCTGGTTCTGTAGTGGAACCGAACCGAACTGAACCATGTGCACCCCTACCTAGTACAGTCCATATGCCCAAGTAGTTAGACCTGAACTATCTGGAAGCCCGATTTAGCCCAAGTCCATAACTTATACTATTATATTAATGTAAGCTAGGGTTTTTGTAATACCCCGTATTTTTATGGCTTTTAATTATGTGATTTAATAAATTAAATTGCCTTGAATTATGAAATTTATTAAAATTAATTTGGATTAATTAATTAGAAATTAATCTGGATTCAAATGCTAGCGAGATAAGAGTTAGTATTTGATTACTATAATGTTGTTGAATATTACCTATTGATTATGGTTATATGTGATTATTGTATTAATTATTATTGTCGTGAGTTGAAAATATGGCAGTTTCGATAATTAAGTTGGGACGCGCGTGTCAATCGTGTCAAGACCCAATTTAATGGATTTTAAATTATTTTATTTTTATATCATCCGTATGAGCATTTTGAGTGTGCCAGCGTGTTCGGAAGGATCGAGATAGTCACAAAACACTAGCCGAGGGTTTAGTTTGGGTCCCGAGGCATTTTTAGGCCTAACCGACAACCCGAGAGGGTATTTTAGTCATTTTTATTTTTTGGTGAATAGTGACCAACGAAAATGAGGTGATATTTATCAGCCCACACTTGAGTTCCTTAGGGTTTTCATAACCATAGATCATAACGGTAGTTAGAGAGGAAGAGAGGAGAAGTCCAAGGGCTTCCATGGCCAAAACCACCACACACCACCACCATCGTCGGATTTATGACCGAAAAGAGAGGAGGAAACAACCAATAATGTCATCATCGGATCATAATCTATATTTTTCCAGGCAAGTGATTTATCTTGCAAAATTTATGGCATATGTTCTACATGATAAATTAAATTTGGAGACAAATTATGAATAATATGAAATTGGGGACTAAATCATGAATTTGGGTAGGCTTGCATGTAGTGGACCTTCTGGAATCATTAAGGGAATGAATTATAAACTAAGAGTTAGGAAAATTCAAAATTTCATTGAGGTTTTAATGACTTATGAAGAGATGAGGAAAAACTAGGGTTATGGTATTTTAATGACTTTTAATCCAAGAAATCGATAATATATGATGTTTTGATGATTGTTGAACGTTAAGACTGATGTAGTAATGTTGGTTCATGAATTATTATACTCATTTGGGGAGTTTGGGACGTTATAATATGATTTGGAGGTGTAAAAATGGAGAATCCCATAACTGTTAAGAAATTCTGGGTGAATACCTGCTTGATCGATCGATCGACTCAAGAATGTTGACCGATCGATCGACCTCTTTTCTTCGATCGATCGACCCATTCTAATTTTTGGCAATTGTTTCCCTTTAAAGTTTAATGAAAATCCCAAAGTCGATGTTGATTCTTAGGGTGATTAATATAATATTGTGGGACTTAAATAAGGTCAGTAGGGTCTTAGTTAGCATCGGAAAATGTTATAACTTATGGGATCGAGCATTATAATTACGAACGCTTACCGAGTGAGGACGATGTGAGGTCTTTCGATTTTGGGACTGAAAGTGGAATGAAAGATAATTTAAGGGATTATATGTATATTTACTGAGATAACCTTAGGAACAAATGGGAAACCTAGTATTCACTTGGGATATGTATAGGTACCGAATCCGTATGATGAGACTTGTCGCGTTAAATAAATATTACGTAGAATATCCGAAACGTAAATATTATGGGTGAGATTTAATATACAGGGGAGGAGTATACCTATATTGAATTTGTATATATATACTGATTGTGTGAATGCCTAGTGTATGGATTTCTTATGTGTATGACATACCTACCATACTTGCTATCACAGGAGGTTAGTTTTCGAAAAAGGGCCATCTTATCTTTGTGTGCCTTCGGGGGGATTTAGATTGGTACCTTAAGGACATAAGGCTGTGAATGACTTATCTGTGAGTTGATAAGTCAGCTGACCGTGGGAGCATAGGTATGTGCGTGACCCATGGGTATGTGAACAATGTTCGCCTCCAATATGTGTGATTTATATTTAAACGGTTCCTGAGTGATTCGGAACTTGTGATCCTTACGTACGTGATGTACCGAAATTCGATAGCAGGGTATGAGGGCATCGTATCCTTGTGGGGTGCCTAATTTGTATATGATATATATATATATATATATATATATATATACTTGAGATAGTTCTGTTGTGTTGCTTAGTAGATGTGAATAACTAAGAAAATTGAATGGGCTACGAATGTGGAAAATTAAATAAAACTTATGATAAGCAATTTAATGAATGTGGATGTGAGTTATAATTATACTTGGTTGCCTAATACGAGAAGTCACCTTATATTAGTATGAGATAGCAGGGGCAAGTAAGGGCTAGTTAGATAGTGGCATAACTATGAGGGGTTAAGGGTACGCGTTAAGCGTGCACATTAGCTGAGAGGTGGGAAACTCATGTGAGAGTACCTGACTAACATGTTTAACATATGTGTTGTTTAATATTGTAATTTAAACACTTGCAATTTTAAAATATTTTCACCTCGGGCTCTGACCCGTTTGCTTTCAAATCTATTTTTTTTGTAAAAATATTTTAGGTGCCCAGCCACAGGGACGCCAAGCATAGGAGTTCCATTCTGATGACGTGTTGTAGCTGCTGTGGAAGCGACAAGGTCTTGGTAATAGACGCCTTCATATTCCTCCTTGGTTCCTTCAGAGTCATTTGTATCAGTTAGGGCATGTCGCCCATTCTTATTTAGAGGTTGTAGTTACAGACTTTCATTATTTCAATTATTGGTTTATTTATTCAGACTCTTGTATTGAGACTTTATGTACACTAGTATTAATAATATTGGAGTGTTTACTCCAGACTCAGTTGATTTCATTTCATTGGTTATTCTTATGAGATTGTTTATGCGATTTTTGGTTAATGATTTAATTATTGGTTATTTGTTATCTTAATTTATAAAATTTGGCATCTCTCTTTTTAAATATTAGGTGACTAGTAATTAATTAAATATTTTTCGACAGTGATGCTAAGACTTAACCAACTTGATATTCTGTATTAATTTAATAAAGGAGTAGCTACCCGGTATTTAATTAGACGGGGTGTCACAGGTGGTATCAAAGCATTAGGTTCTAGTGTCCTTTAGGATCTGTGCGGCTTATTATGCTTTCAGCATAGCTTTCTTTGATATAGAGCCCAACGTTTAGGATTGTTAATTTCTTTGGTGAGATTTCGTTATCCTGCTATGATGTATATGATAGTGAATTTTATTTGCATTCGGGTGTGCTAGTGTGCCGAACAATGCAGTACGTCAGGCGAAGACAGTTGGGTGGAGAGTAGGAGGCAAAGATCAGTTGAGGTTATTTGATTTATTAAAGAAGGATGACCGTAGTTGAAGTCACCTATATTATGGCACGGAGGTCCAGGACGGTAAAGACGTCTAAGACGCGACTTGTGACTTCCAGGTACATCGATAGTAGGAAGTGGGGTTAAATTAGACTCACCCATCAAGGTTGGATTGGGAGAGAATCAGACGAAATATTTAAAGAACCAGCATTAGAAATACTAGAAATGCAGAGATGGCGTGTACTAGCCAACCAACGTAAAATATCCGAAGGCTTGGACATATGACGGGGTATGGCTAATCGGGAGTGAAAATTTAGGGTAAAATTTTTCCTTGGCTCGTAAGAGCGGAGTTTCAATGGTGAAAGGCAACCACCACCCTTAGAAGTGGAATGTTTTGTCAAGAGAAGGCGCATACGTATGGTTTGACCATAAGTTCCTTCATTAGATGTTCAGAGTGAGATACGAACGTTGTTCTGAACTCTCACCAGAGGGTTGGACATAGGTCACTTTGTGAAAAGAAATTTAATTAATTAGCGAACCTTACACCGGATGAAGTAGGTGAAATGGACAAGAGGACATTAAAAGGAAAATTTACATGCAAGAAGAATTGTTAGCACTTCTAAGGAATTCTTCTTGGATGGACAATGCAGATGGTAATAATGTCGCATTGTGTTAATATGGAGGTAAACGTTTTCTTAGGTGGGGAGATGCAAGAATCGAGGAATTTATATAGAGTAAGACTGGGGGAAATGGTGTTGGAGAAGCACCACAAGGGGGAGACCCAACGGGGGACCCGTTAAAATGATTCGGATAGATAAATTGTTACCGAGCGATGGTGATTTAAATAAGATATGTGAAAACTAGTAGGGTGTTCCCTAGAGCCATCAAAGCTAAGGGAACAACGGAGGGAGTCATCAGAGTCGAGACTACCAACGTCCGAGAGAAGGACCACCTTAACATGGTCAGGGTGACCGGAGATAAGTGGAGTATGTGTAAAGGTATTTTGTGGGGAGTGAAAAATGTGCGTTATATATGTTTCCCGAAGCAAGTATAGGGATAAGGGTATGGTTCCTAGCAAGGGCAATAGTTATTAAAATTTTCGGTTTGGTACGAATAGGTGTGTAAGTCCAGGAACTATTTGAGCAGCCAGGGCAATTGACTTGATAGAAGTATGAGTTATATCCTCACATGGTGTTGCGTGTTGTATGTATCAGGAACGAGTTACTACTTTTTCTATTTTTATTGCTATATTCGCTTGAGAGTCGAGTTTAGTGAATATCTCGGCAATGTTATTGTTTATGTGGATATTTTTCCTTGTATAATGGGGTTACCTTAGTGTTATCCGCGGAGGATGAATGCTTATATTGATAGTGGTATATACTTTATTGAAATTACTCGTTTTAGTGATGTGTTATATGAGTATGATATTATCCTTATTGTGGTTTTATGATAATGGTTAGACCGATAGTGTGCGGTTATTGCAAATCTATCGGGGTTACTACCTTGGTGTAGAATGTTTTGTTCTAGTGAGACCCCATCTGTGAGAAGGTCGGGCTCCCGTTTATATATTTATATATATGTATATATATTATCGAAATTTCGAAAGGTATAATGGTATCGTATAATGGATCCCGGTATGTATAGGGAATTAATTATTATGATTCGGGATATAATTGGTTTACTATTCAGCGAAAAGATTTAGCTGGTTATTATAATTAACGCTCAGGACGTAGTAATAAGAAGAGTACAATGTTTCATCACCCTTTAGAGACGTGGGAGTTAATACTCATAGTTGTAAGTCTGAAGGACGGGATTTTTTTTAGAACCCCGATTATATTTGCATGATATTTATGGAAGGTGATTTCCATCAATGTTAAGAGACGGTGTCTTTCAGAAGGAGTTCCTTGTTTAAGTGAAATTGCGGAAGGAGATGTAACTTTATTGTCAATAAGCGGGAATATAGGGGTACATGTTATGGACTGAGGGCCTAACAGATTCCGATGACCGACAATGCTAGGAAGTAGTGTATCGGGTGGTTCCTTGTTTGGATTTCGCTTTGCGAGACATCCCACGCATGAAACTTAGCGTAAGGTTGGTAGTAAGGAGATGTTTGCCCATTCTTCCATGATTTGGGTACCTCGATCGTTATGAAGATATGTAGTTAGAACTGGAAGTTAAAGGGAAAATTAAGATATAAGGCCAGTAGAGCCAGTGGTGTGGTGAGGAAGTACTGATAATTTTGTTTTATTCTGGCAGATTGAAGGATGCAATGAGGTTAAGGAGGATTTAGGATTTCAAATTCGGGGGTGATTGAGAACGCCCAAGTGGTATAGCCACATTACAAATGTAGGGGCAATAAAGAGTTTGGAGTACGTATGAAGCGTATAGGATGTTTAAATTCGTATGCACCGGTTATAAGGGGTGTAGACATCTTAGTTTACTAATTTAGTAATCGTCGGAAGAAGAGACAGAGATGGGTGAAATTATTACTTATGGGATTAATATAACGAAATGGAAGTGGTAGAATGGGTTAAGCATCGTACGAGAATGTGATATTCAGTATAATCATGTGCAATCAGAGTAGCACGTCCGAATTTGGTGAAAAGGAAGTGAGAAGCCATTTAAAAAGGGGGTATTCTTTGAGAAAACAAATATTTAACTATTATGTACAATTTGGAGCGGAGTTCCACCCAATCGAATGTTGTGGGTGGCTTACGCCTAAATAGAGAGAGGATGTTGATAAAGTATAAGAGTCTAGATGTGCACAACGTGGTGAAAGGTGCACGGGGCAAAATTTTGGTATACGTCAAGGGAAGAAGGGGGTTAGTAATTATCACTTAACGGGAAGAAGTATACGTGAAATTTGCCATTGAAAGGGGTATAGTAAGTAGTAGATCGGTTGGGTTAAGATGATCAACCAGATAATTTTGAATCACGCCGATGATTCTAGTGATGGAAGAGTCAAGTTGGAAAATTTCCTTGAGGGGATTGCCAACTTATAGATAAGTAACGAGTTCCTTCGAATATGTGGGGCAGGTTATCCACAAGGAGAGGAATTGTTATATCCTTAGGTGATTTACACTATTAGAGAGTGAACACGTCGCTACGTAGTCCTATACAGTATTATTCAGAACTAGGATGAGATCCCCGAAATCCACCTTCAACATAGGGTATCAACAAGTAGTGGAGATAACGCTTCGTTATAATAAGGTTGTATCATCTATAGCCCGAGGAGTAGGCGCAAGGTGATTGACGACTAGTGGAACTATATGAAAGAAATTTTGGAATCATTGCGATCATTTCATTTCCAAAATGGGTATAACTAGTAAGTGAGGTATATTGTGGTAAGGGTGAGAAGATATTACCTGATGGTAAAGTTGGGTGAAAGCACCCGTATCTATTCATAGTGGACAAGGTGCTTACTAAGGTTTCGTGTGGATAAACCTTATCATTATTTCTCTGGATGTTTAGAGGTGAGTGAATTATCAGAGTTTTGGATCAGTAGAGTTCGACGACAAAAATGGGATAACCACCAATAGTCGTGAGTGGCTTTCCCTTGTGTAAAAGTCATAACACCAGCATAGAGATTTAAAGAACAAACAAGAGTAGTCAGATGTTCTATGGTTTCTCCTAGGATGGGAGTTTTGTGTCTAGTTAAATGCGGGAGTTGATACGTAGTGAAGTACGGACTCATAATAATAATCTATAGGCTATTCTTATTCGAATGTTTTTTAGTAAGAGCATAACGTGAGGTGCATTTATTGAGGTATAACCCTATAACTGATAAAGTGTCAAGAGTATTCAACAAGCTTGTTGTGAAGCGAGGGTTGTAGTGATTGAGCCTTTTTTTGTATTTTACTTTGAGTACAGGAGGATTATAAATTTTTCCAGATATGCCTATTTTCTAAATTTCGGGACGAAATTCCGTTATTAGGGGGGAGTATGTAATACCCCGTATTTTTATGGCTTTTAATTATGTGATTTAATAAATTAAATTGCCTTGAATATGAAGTTTATTAAAATTAATTTGGGATAATTAATTGGAAATTAATCCGGATTTAAATGCTAGCGAGACAAAAGTTAGTATTTGATTACTATAATGTTATTGAATATTACCGAGTGATTATGGTAATATGTGATTATTGTCTTTATCAAAATTGTCGTGAGTTGAAAATACGGTAGTTTCGGTAATTAAGTTGGGACGCGTGTGTCAGTCGTATCAAGACCCAATTTAATGAATTTAAAAGTATTTTATTTTTATATCATCCGTATGAGAATTTTGAGTGCGTCAACGTGTCCGGAAGGGTCAAGATAGTCAGAAAACACAAGTCGAGGGTTTAGTTTGGGTCCCGGGGCATTTTTAGGCCTAACCGGCAACCCGGGAAGGTATTTTAGTCATTTTCATTTTTTGGTGAATAGTGACCCACGAAAATGAGGAGATATTTATCAATCAACACTTGAGTTCCTTAGGGTTTTCACAACCATAGATCATAACGGCAGTTAGAGAGGAAGAGAGGAGAAGTCCAAGGGCTTCCATGGCCAAAACCACCACACACCACCACCATCGCCAGATTTATGACCGGAAAGAGAGGGGGAAACAACCAATAACGTCATCATCGGATCAGAATCTATATTCTTCCAGGCAAGTTATTTATCTTGCAAAATTTATGGCATATGTTCTACATGATAAATTAAATTTGGAGACAAATTATGAATAATATGAAATTGGGGACTAAATCATGAATTTGGGTAGGCTTGCATGTAGTGGACCTTCTGGAATCATAAGGGAATGAATTATAAACTAAGAGTTAGGAAAATTCAAAATTTCATTGAGGTTTTAATGATTTTTTAAGAGATGAGGAAAAACTAGGGTTATGGTATGTTAATGACTTTTAATCCAAGAAATCGATAATCTACGATGTTTTGATGAATCTTGAACGTTAAGACTGATGTAGTAATGTTGGTTCATGAATTATTATACTCATTTGAGGAGTTTGGGACGTTATAATATGATTTGAAGGTGTAAAAATGGAGAATCATGTAACTGTTAAGAAATTCTGGGTGAATACCTGCTTGATCGATCGATCGAATCAAGAATGTCGATCGATCGATCAACTTCTTTTCTTCGATCGATCGACCCATTCTAATTTTTTGCAATCGTTTCCCTTTAAGGTTTAATGAAAATCCCAAAGCCGATGTTGATTCTTAGGGTGATTAATATAATATTGTGGGACTTAAATAAGGTCAGTAGGGTCTTAGTTAGCATCGGAAAATGTTATAAGTTATGGGATCGAGCATTATAATTACGAACGGTTACCGAGTGAGGACGATGTGAGGTCTTTCAATTTTGGGACTAAAAGTGAATGAAAGATAATTTAAGGGATTATATGTATATTTACTGAGATAACCTTAGGAACAAATGGGAAACCTAGTATTCACTTGGGATAGGTATAGGTACCGAATCCGTATGACGAGACTTATCGCGTTAAATAAATATTACGTAGAATATCCGGAACGTAAATATTGTGGGTGAGATTTAATATATAGGGGAGGAGTATACCTATATTGAATTTGTATATATATATATATATACTAGTTGTGCGAATGCCTAGTGTATGGATTTCTTATGTGTATGACATACCTACCATACTTGCTATCACGAGAGGTTAGTTTTCGAAAAAGGGTCATCTTATCATTGTGTGCCTTCGGGGGGATTTAGATTGGTACCTTAAGGACATAGGGTTGTGAATGACTTATTAGTGAGTTGATAAGTCAGCTGACCGTGGGAGCGTAGGTATGTGCGTGACCCATGGGCATGTGAACTATGTTCGTCCCCAATATGTGTGATTTATATTTAAATGGTTCCTGAGTGATTCGGAACTTGTGATCCTTACGTACGTGATGTACCGGGATTCGATAGCAGGGTATGAGGGAATCGTAGGTTCTATCCTTGTGGGGTACCGGATTTGTATATGATATATATATATATATATATACTTGAGATAGTTCTGTTGTGTTGCTTAGTAGATGTGAATAACTAAGAAAATTGAATGGGCTACGAATGTGGAAAATTAAATAAAACTTGTGATAAGAAATTTAATGAATATGGATGTGAGTTATACTTATACTTGGTTGCCTAATATGAGCAGTCACCTTATATTAGTATGAGATAGCAGGGTCCAGTAAGGGCTAGTTAGATAGTGGCATAACTAGTAGGGGTTAAGGGTACACGTTAAGCGTGTACATTAGTTGAGAGGTGAGAAACTCATGTGAGAGTACGTGACTAACATGTTTAACATATGTGTTATTTAATATTCTAATTTGAACACTTGTAGTTTTAAAATATTTTCACCTCGGGCTCTGACCCGTTTGCTTTCAAATCTATTTTTTTTGTAAAAATATTTTAGGTGCCCAGCCGCAGGGACATCAAGCATAGGAGTTTCACTCTGATGACGTGGTGTAAATGCTATGGAAGGTACAGGATCTTGGTAGTGGACGCCTTCATATTCCTCCTTGGTTCCTTCAGAGTCATTTGTATCAGTTAGGGCATGTCGCCCATTCTTATTTAGAGGTTGTAGTTACAGACTTTCATTATTTCGGTTATTGGTTTATTTATTCAGACTCTTGTATTGGGACTTTATGTACACTGGTATTAATAATATTGGAGTGTTTACTCCAGACTCGGTTGATTTCATTTTGTTGGTTATTCTTATGAGATTGTTTATGGGATTTTTGGTTAATGATTTAATTCTTGGTTATTTGTTAACTTAATTAATAAAATTTGACATCTCTCTTTTTAAATATTAGGTGCCTAGTAATTAATTAAATATTTTTCGACAGTTATGCTAAGACTGAACCAACTTGATATTCTGTATTAATTTAATAAAGGAGTAGCTACCCGGTATTTAATTAGACGGGGTGTCACAATTTTAAGTTACATATTCATCATTAAGGGATAAAGAGTGGGTAAACAAACACTATTTACATTTTTTGAAAAGGCTAAGAGAGAGAGGCCAATATCTCTCTCAATTCCAAATGTATTAATCTAAAAATGTACCCACACACTTACCTAGATTTGGGAGTATCATATACTAGAAGATTTAAGCATTTCGATGGGCACAAGAAAGCTTTGGAAGAACTAAAAGAAGGCAACCCTTTATCTTCAACAAATACCTTTCTCCAACCGGATTTGCAAAGGCATTGTATGCATAACCCTAGGTTTGGTTTTTCGAACTTAGTTTTTTTCTATTCTTCCAATTACATAATCATTCGAAGATTAATGGGCTAAATCTTTTTATGCCCCATATATCTATCCCCAATATCCCTACTATCCCAACACGAGAAACAGGTGCCTCTACGTAAGATCGGGGTAATAAGACCTAGGTAAAACCCGTGCGCCCATCGGGATACCACACGTAGTCACGTCATACGCGCCACATCGAATCCATACTAATAGTTTACCCACAAGCGCGTGAACACACACACACACTATGTACAATTCAAATTATCCAAATAAATCAGCAGCAAACCCTACTCAATGGGTTATAAATATAATCTCTTTTATTTCATAGGATCACATATGTTTATCATTAACCTAGGACATAAACTTTATCCTGAACCCTATGGTTCGTAAAATAAGTATCATTATCCAAACCTGCTGTTCATATATTAATATAAATTTATCTCAAAGGCCCTGAGACTATAATAATTCATAATCCACAGATAAAATCTCTAAAATACCCAACCTACGCCAAACTAATGAAGATAATTTATTCTATCGAGGCAGAATCAAATACTCCCCCTTTAAATATATGTATACAACCCATTCTAGCACCCCCTAACCTCTCCATAGGTCCCTAGCACCTCCCTTCATCACTACAAACCAAAGTGATACCCCAGGTATTGACCTAGAGGCCATCGGTCACTCCCAGGATCCGTTTCACCAAAAGTAAAACTCTTCAAATTGATCAATACTAAATAAATCTTCAAATGGCACTGAAACGGTCTACCCCGTGCATGATTCTGACTTACGGTGCGGACGAACGACCCGTTTTCCCTCAAAAATTGACTAGGAGGCCACCGGACGCTCCCGAGGTACATTTGACTAAAGTTAACTCTTTAGCTCAATCGATACTGAATGAATATTTAAAGGGCGCTAAAACGGCTTTCCAACGATCCGCCCCGTGCGCGATTCTGACTTACGATACGGATGAACGATCCGTTTTACTCCGGAAGGTCATCGAACGCTTCCAGGCCCCAATTGACCAAAGTCAACTCCCCAAACGGAGTCAAACTCTTTGGAATGACAAAATTCATCTCCTAACCTTTCCAACGGTCTGCCCCGTACACGATTCAAACTTACCATACGGACGAATGATCCGTTTGCGTCCGACAATCCCCCGTCCAAAGGACCAATGAGCGCTTTCGAGCCACATTTGACCCAAAGTTAACTCCCGAACCTGGGATCAGTCCAAGGACTTTCAAAGGTCTATGAAGTACCTTTCCAGCGGGTCACCTCGTGCACAATTTGAATCAATAGTTTGCGTTCTACAACCATTTTTTCGAAGGAACTGGAAAGAGACTGCCAAACGACAGGCTCAAAATCCTACCTATCGACAGTGTGCCTAAAAACACCTGCCGATTGGCCGGACCAAATCCATGCCGATCGGCAATGCCCTAGGCCTATAAAAAGGAGGGTCTAACCTCATTGCAAAAGGACCCCAAGATCTGAAATCCATCACTCTCAGCGAACTCAGAAAACCTCTCTCGAAGTCAGCGTGATTTCCACGTCTAAATCCTTTTCCAACCTTCACTTTTCATCAAACTTGGTGAATTAACTACCCTTCATCATCATCCAAGTGCAAGGGCTTATCTCCAACGATCAAGATCTTCAATAAGGTCCAACTTTCTCAACTCTCACTTCAAATTCTCTTAAATTTTCAGCAACTTATTTTATTGCTTAACACTTTTATTCTCTCCATCTCACATATCCTAATATAATTTTAATTTAGTATTATTGCACATCTCTTTTTTTCATATAAATAAAACCCAAAAAAATAAGAAAAAGTGGTTTGCTCATAAATTCCAAATGGGAATTCTCTCACTTTTCTCATAACTAAAACACTTTTTTACAAACACGCACACACACATAAGAGAAGTCCCCAATTGGATTTATGGGATAAACCCCACCCCTCGTTTTTTATATGAACTACGTGGACTTTGATGCGTCTATAAGCTACGTAGGCGTCTCGGGGTAAAATCCGAGACTCGAGACCTATTTCTTTTTTTCCATTTTCTACTTTTCTAATTCTTTAATTTAATTCTCATAGTATTTATATATTTACATATACATATATTTGTTCTTAATGGCGTAATATTCCATATGCGTTATCGTTCCATTATAACGATCAATGCTAGGATAATCGCGTAAATCCTATTTTCTAATATTACTTTTAGGAACATTCCTATAGATGACTCGCTTTATCTCTTCCATGATACAAGTCGATGATTCCTATCTCCACTACATATACACATGCACACATATCACGGGGAAATAGAAGAAAATAACAACAATCCATGAGAGACCGCAAGGGCGGGGTGGGTGCCTAACACTTTTTCATTCCGTAACTTAGCCTCCGAACCCTACTTGAATCATTTTTGGTTTCGTATGTATCAATATCTCTTTGGATGCTTTCCTTCGGGATGGATCCACCTTCTTTTGTCTATTTTGAATAAAATAGGCTGGCGACTCCATCTCTCTACATTTTTCACCTCACACATCATCGACGACGGCCGAAGCGCTCTCGAGAGGGATGCACGGGACCAATATCCTCTCACCATGGAGATGACCCTCCTCTCTCTCTCCGCGAGGATCGGGGATGGCCACAATGGCGACTCCGTTGGGGACATGTTTTCTTTATGAGGGCTAGACTCTATTTACATGGGTGTTTTATTTTCTCATATATTTCCCTATTTGCATGTCCCCCTTTATTATTCATGTGTACCTCATACTTATGCTTCTATTCACACACTTGTAGAAGATTCTCCATGTACACTTCGCACCATGTGCACCTAAGATCATATATATCCACATGTTGCACACATTACCCATCCATACTTGGTATACCATTGGTACTTGTACTTTTCTCCCTGTTTGGCATAATCAAGAAAGATACTCTCATCATAAGATACTAATAAGAGAATCATGCGTGATTCACACAACATCACCAAAGATCATTGTGATTTATTAAATTTTTTCTAGTAACTGGAGGGTCACTTCGTGATGGGCACCGGTCCCACTGGGCACAGTTATCCTACGCGATATGACTCTCACCTTCCATTGGCCAAGTACCTTCGACGTATATTGAATGGTTACCCCGCATCTTACCGCTTGACCGAAGTCATGACGAGAGGTATATCACAGGGAACTCATTCACGTACATCGAGTATATCGAATTCACTCTCACACGTATCGTCCCCATGAGGTATATAGTGAGTCAATTCGCATATACTTAGGTATATCAAATGGCTTGTCCACACGTACTGATTGCTCTTAAAAGCAAGACGTATATCGTGGAAGTCACGCCAAAGGGGGGAACCCTTTACAATTCACCCAACCAACTGCATACCAACATATAGGTGTCAAGCCTAGGACACACATGTTAGATTGTCGATTTAGACCCGAAACTCTGCCAAAATTCCGGGTCGGCCTGCCACCCAAATTTTTGCGCATTTTTAAAATAGGACCCTACCCGTGAGCCTGGTTACAAGTCAAACTATAGCTTTGAATATGTTACAAACCTAATTTTTCCAGGCTCGGGGCCCGTCTGGCATTTCATTTTGCATTTAGGAGAATTTAATATAAGTGAGAACATAATAATTATAATAATCATACTGAGACTCGTCTCCCAAAAAAATTCTACTTTCTTTATCAAAAATCCAAAAACATTTTTCCTTTCTTTATCAAAAATCCAAAAAAAAATGTCAAAAATATTTTCATTCTTCTTTTCTCAAAAATAAATCTCTTTTTACGCCTTCTCAGGTCGATTACACGTCCTTGTCCTGGCTCCTTATTGGCTTTTGTCTTTAGTCAAATCACCCCGGAGTTTCATTCGTTCCCCTGCTACTTATTTCGAGTCCGAAATCCATCCTCTTTCCATGGAGAACACAAATCAAGTACTGGTTACGCAGCTAGATCTGACGGCAGTCATAGCTCAGCTCATGCCCAAGATTGACAACCTCCAAACTGAAGTCCGTGAGATGCAACAAAACCAGGTTCCTGTTCCCTAAGGTCTCGAGGCCCTATTCCCTCACGCTATGGGTCAACCTGAGCCTATCTGGGTTCCCGAAGAGTATCAACACGCTCCACATGCCCCTCTTGTTAATGGGTCATCGCCTGCCCAGCTTCCTATGGCAAACCTTGCCCAGCCTGGGGCTAACTTGCCTATGATCATGGATCCAAAAGAGGAAGATTTGAACAAGGTCAAAGAAGATCTCAAGATGCTAACTAAGAAGTTCGACCAAGTCAGAATCTCTAAAAATTATATGGACTACACCCACATGTCTCCTTATCCTAAGGCGAGGTTACCCGAGAAGTTCAAAATGCCAAATATAGAGAAATTCGGAGGAAGTGGAACCCCGATTGTTCATCTTCACAGTTATCACCGTCCTATAACTCTCTTAGGGGCTTCTGAAGAAGTGATGGCCCAATTATTTCATCAAACTTTGAAGGATAGCGCCCTCCGATGGTTTTTGTCTCTCGAGGAGTCCAGAATCCGTAGCTAAAAGGATGTAGCCCGAGAATTCATGTCACATTACAAATACAACGAAGAGCTTGAGGTCACCCGTCATGATTTAGAACTGCTCAAACAGAACTCTGGGGAATAAGTAAGTAACTTCATAGCCCGATGGAGGGAAAAAGCAGCCACTATGACCAATCGTCCATCCGAGGAAAAATAAGTAAACATAGTGAAGAAGAACTTCTTACCCCATGTTCGAGAAATAATGGGAGGACAATATTATCCCCACTTTCGAGATCTCAGAGAAGCAGAAGTAGAAATCGAGGAAGGTCTTTCTAAAATAGAAGTTGAACCAAAGAAAGTGTCTAAACAGTTCACTCCTAGAAAATATGATAAACTTGTCAATGTTGCAGTCTCAACCATCAACAATATATCCCAACCAACCACCTCGTGGGCACTAGAAAGCCACCATGTCCCTGTTCGAAAGGAATACACCGAACTCCGTGCTCCCCTCTTTAAAGTTTATCAGGCCCTGTTAAGCCGAAACCTCATCAAACCCTTAGACCCCTGTCCATTGCCAAATCTACTTCCAAGAAACTTCAAGGAAGATGCCCATTGTACCTTTAACTAAACAGTTGTCCATACCACCGACCAATGCTTTCACCTTCAAAACATAATCCAAGGTCTAATTGACTGAGGTACCATTGACCCACCAGTCAATCCTAAGCCAAACACTGCTCACAACTCACTCCCAAATCATGCCAATGCCATCTTCTTAAAAGAGAACCCATAATTTGATCCCTCAACTCAAATCACGCCCATATACTCTCCCGAATCTCTTCAAACATTCCCATATTTCCTCCTACACCCTGTTAGCCTCGCTGATCAGGCACCATCACTCATTACCAGAGCATGCATTATTGTCCGTACCCGTTCTAAAAATGGAAGCATGGAATTATCAGACATGTTAAACCAACTCCTAAAGTTCGGGCTGAAATTTCCCTCGTAGATGATCATTGATTTCCAGAGGTTCAGTACGTTGTTCTTGGAAGTGCAGAAATGGGCACGAGAGTCAGACAGTTGGGTAGTACCGACCGATGAAGTCAGCCTAGATGACGTTGTCCAGATCATGGAATTATTATTCAGGAAAACTAATAATATTTTTAGTATGAGTGAGTTACTCAATACTCTGAAGCTACAAGGGCGCCTGGTCCCTTCACCCTTACATCTCCCCGCAGCATGGGAGGACCTGTATGAGGAAGTTATTAAAGTCGTGGAATGCATTGACTTTACATGGAAAGATAAAATTATTGTCACCGAATGGGAGGAGGAATTCAAAGATTCAAATAAAGAGCAAGTTTCAAAGAAGACTGGCCCGGTGGTCGACATGTGTAGCATGATATCATTTTAAGAACTCCTCGAAGAAATAAATAAGATAGCAGAACAACCCGAGATTGATGAGGAAACAGGGTTCATTTTCTTCCCTTCTTCAGTAAATCACATTACCAAATCAGGGAGGCATTACCAGATCCCAAGCTTACCACCAGCCAATGACAAATGGAACGGCATTGAAAACCTTTTTATGCCAGAGATGACCCTCGAGGAAAGTAAGATCCTCGATCAAATAAAGAAAACTCAATCTAACATCACTATATGGGGGATTTTTATGTCTTCCCAATTGTACAGAAATGTTTTGATCAAGTTGCTTACTGAACCCACAGTTCCACCTTCAACCACACCAGAAGAAGCGATAAATTTAGTCAGATCCTTAACCTCTAAATGAATGCTATCCTTTTCCGAAGAAGAAATCCCCAGAATTGGGCCAAGCCACAATCATGCACTCAACATCTCCGTCAAAGTTATAGGGAAGATCGTACCACTCTCTCTTGTTGATAATGGATCCTCCTTGAACGTCTACCCATTAAGAACCTTAAAATGATTAGGACTGAAGGAGAGTGACCTCGCTCCAACCTCCGTTGTTGTATGTGCCTATGATAATACCCGTCGAGAGGTGATGGGATCCATAAAACTTATAATAGGGGCTGGCCCTATAAACCCTGTCGTTTAATTCCAAGTTATTAATATCCCATCTTGTTTCAACTTGTTTCTTGGACGACCTTGGCTCCATAGTATCAAGGGTGTGTCTTCCTCGCTCCACCAGAAATTGAAGTTCTTCGTCGACGGATGAGTCATCACCATTTTGGACGATGACGACAATGCCAAGGGTGCAAGTACCAGCAACCCAATACTTGAGATACATCACGGGTCAAATGATATGCTTCTATCAGGATTCTGAGTTAATACACTTCTACTCCCGGCAGGGGATGATTTCAAGGAAAGGGTTTGTCCAGAATATGACCCTCATAGCAACGTCAATGTGATTCAAATGTTCAAAAACATGCACTTCATGCTCGAACTAGGGCTAGGACAAAGACATCAAGGGATAATTGAGCCCATTGAAATGAAAAAATCTTTCTCTCCTTATGGTTTGGGGTATCAACAGTTAGAACAAGAGCTCCGAATGATCCTCCAATCTCGACCAAAGAAAATATTAGACTGCATCCAGACTATCCCAGGTGAATCGTTGAATGAACGAGTCATTAAAGAAGGCAAAGAATTCCCCTTTTGTGGCTTTTCGGAACCATGGTATGACCATACAGACAAGAAGATAAAGCCTGGAATGGATATTTTTTTCCAATACAGCTACCCATGGGCCAAACGTTCCCAACACCATGTACAATCGCTCATCAAAGATACCGAAGAGATTGAGGAAAGTGACTCCGAGGATTCGTTTAACTTACACACACTGGGGCTGACACTCTGCATGGTTCATTCAAACACTACATCACTAGATCCATCCCACCTGATTAAATCTGTTGATACACCTCTCCTCAATCGGCATGTTTCGCCAGTTCTACCTGTTGAAATCCCACCTAACCCTAATGTTTACCCCATCTCTTCTTTTGTTGCCTATCTTTGCTCTAATGTAATCGAGACCTAATTTGATGAGGTTCTCAATGCTATTTTTCCAATCAATGAAATAAATGAAGATTTTGAGTATCTAGTTGTGCCCTATATTAATTGCTTAGATTCTAATCAAACTTTTGATGATGATGATTTTGCAAATGAACAATTCTTAACTGATCTAAATAAGGTTAATAACAAACAACATAACCGCATTCAAGTTAATGAAGAAGAATCTGTTATTATTAAACTCGGTTCTAGTAGCCAACTGCGCAAGATTAGGATAGGGGCTACCCTTGACGAGCATGAGCGGGCACAACTCGAAGAATTACTAAAGGAATTTATGGATGTCTTCACGTGGTCCTATAATGATATGCCCGACATTGATCTTGAAATAGCTCAATATGAGATCCCCACTCTCCCAAATTATAAGCCAGTTAAACAAAAGTTGAGAAAGCTCTGCATCGAATGGTCACTCAAAGTCAAAGAAGAAGTGGTCAAACAGCTGAACGTGGGCTTCATTCGTGTGATCAAATATCCCACATGGCTAGCCAACATAAAGCACGTGCTGAAATCAGGAGGGAAATTTTGGATGTGTGTAAACTACCGGGACTTGAACAAAGCCTCTCCAAAGGATGATTATCAGTTACCCAATATCAACATGAACATGAATGTAATACCCCGTATTTTTATGCTATATTAATTTGGGGATTTATTAAAGTTAATGTGAATGAATTATTTAATAAAAATCAAGAAATTAATCATGTTATAATTATTAACGTGACAAGAGTTAGTAATTATGGGAAATTTGTTGAATATTACTAATGAGCAAAGTAATATATTATATTGGTTATATTGAATGTCATGAGTGAGTTAAATGGCAATTTCAGAAATTTAAGTCGGAACGTGCTCGTGTCGCGTCGGGACTAAATTTTGATAAATAAAAAGTGAATATTTTATAAGTTGCCCCTATGGTCGTTTTGAGTGCGACAACGCGTCTGGAAGGGTCGAGATAGTCAGAAAAGTGTACCCGGGGGTGTAGCTTGGGTCTCGGGACGTTTTTAGGCCTAATTAGTAAACCGGGAGGGCAATTTGGTCATTTTACATTTTTGGGTAATTAAACCCACGAAAATTAGAGAGGCTATATCTGATATTGAGGTTGTCACCTAGGGTTAGAATACCCAAAAACTTAGAACATCCATTGGAGAAGAGAGGAGAGAGCTCTCAAGCAATTCCAAGGCTCAAAACTCAACGGTTTGCACCGCCGCCGCCACCAACGCGTAGATCGCGAGAAGGGGAACGCAACCACACCAAAATCAGCCGCAATCCAGACTTTTGAAAATCCCAGGCAAGTGTTTATCTTACTATTTTCGTTGGTGCAATTTCCATATTAGTTTAGGAATGAAATATATGGAAGAAAACCCAAATTGTGATAGGAATTTACATGTAGTAAAGACTTAAACCTTATTCTGGAAGTCTCTTGTGATGTAGACAGATAACCCACGAAATTTTGGTGTAAATAAGAAGGAAATTCTGGGATAAAACAGATTAGAAACATGAGTTAGAGATTTTTAGGGTTCTTGAGTTTTAAATGAATTATGGCATGATTAATCCATGTTTAGTGATGTAAATTGACATGTTTTACGTTGAAAATACCTGATATGATGTTATAAGGTTAGTAGTATCAATTCTGGGGCGATTGGGATTAGAAAATATGGAATTGGTGTAAGTTTGGAGATGAAACCCGTAACTGCAATTCTGCAGATTTCGCAGACCTGCTTGATCGATCGATCGAGCCCAGAGCTTCGATCGATCGAAGGTTCGATCGATCGAACCCCAGACCTCGATCGATCGACCCCTCCTGGCAGACTCCTATTTCCCCTATTAAATGAGTAAAATTTAATTTATCATGAAATAATTCTTGGGCATCCTTAATATAATGTTTTGGGAGATAGGGGAGACCAGTAGGTTATACGAATGAATTTTGGTGACACTTAATGTGGACTAAGAATTACATTTTGGGATAATTACTTATAAATCGATTAATCTATGTATTGAAGGGTAAGGTGCGTAAGAGAGTTACGTTGGAACATAATAAGGACACCTACTGAATTTTATACATGTGAGGATAGAGTTCACGAGTGTCGCGAAATGAGTTGGAGAAACCCTTCGAGTTAAGGTTAGTGACGAACCTTATAAGAATACTTAATGTGAAAATTAAGGATAAATATTGTAATTATGGGTGATGAGAGAAACCTATATTGATATATTAATAAGTGGTATATTTATATGGTTGTGTATGCATATATTATATACGTGTGAAAAACGTACCCGTGCTACTTTCTATCCCTGAGGTTACCGCGCTGGGACAGTCTTATCTCGATGGGACCTTTATGGGGGATATTGACTTGTACCCTAGAAGATAGATATCCTTAGTACAGGCTATCGGACCGATAGTTCAGACGGTCCTAAGAGACGTGAGGGTATGTACTGACCTCTTAGAGACTTGGAATCTATGCTTCGCCTCAAATCTTGTTTGTGTATATATGTTGATACAGTTCGAGAGTGATTCCAAACTTGTATATCCCTTAGTGTGAGCGATACGGGGATTGGATAGCAGAGTATGCCTGCACCATAGTTTGTATGTTGGTGCTGTTAGAATGTATATATTATACGAGTGCTTAATATATATATCTGAAATTTGGGAAATTTAAACTGTTGTTGTGATATGGTAAGTGAGAAATAATCCTGGACTATAAATCGGAAATACTTGTTTGAAAAGTATAATGTGACACAAGGAAACTTTATAAATTAATGAAGCTAAAACGGGAGTTGTGCTACTAATTGGAAGTATCTTTTTAAACAATGATATTATTTGGTTTTGAAATCTTATGAGTAATTTGAGATAAACTAAATTGTTGGGAAGGTTAGTGTGATAAAATGATAGGATAAACCGTTGGGAATGTTAGTGCGATAGGTGTGCACATTAGAAGAGAGGTGAGAATTTCTCAAGAGAGTGTCGTACTAATATGTTGTTGCATTGGCCTGTATCAATTTAAATACTTGCTAAACGAATTTTAAATCATACACACTATCGGGCTCTGACCCATTTCTTTTTCTCTCTCTCTCTTGTATATATATGTATGTATTACAGGTGCCCAGCCACAGGGGCGTCTTGCTTAGGATCTCTTGGAAGGAACGCACTGCAGCTTAGGTGGGAGTTGCAGGTCTCTTGATTAGACGATTTCGTTCATTCGGATCCACTCTTAATACTTTCATCTAGTTGGGCAAGTGTAGCTCTTTCCATTATTCCGTTGTTATTGGACATTTGTATTTCAGTTATTTCTAGTATTGTTACTATGGGATTTATTCAGTTTGGATGTGTGACTTTAGATTTCGTATGTTGACATTCGATTGACGAATGTATTAAATTAATTGGACTATGCTGCAGAATTTAAATGTGGTGTGATTCTTACCTATTGAATGTGGTTAAATAAAATAAATAAATAATTTTTCTTTAAATAAAATTTGGAAAGTTATGTATGAAAATGGTTTTGACACTTAGCTTAATTATTTAGGGTGTTAAATTGGAAAATTTATTTTTATCGACAGTGATGCTGAGAATGAACCAACTGTTTACCTTGATTTAATTTAATAAAGGAGTGATCGCCCGGTATTTAATTAGGTGGGGTGTCACAATGAACAACACAGCCAGTCATGCTCTTAAGTCATTCATCGTCGGGTTTGTCGGATACAACCAAATCAAAATGCATCCAGATCACCAAGAAAAAACCACGTTCATCACACCGTTGGAAACCTTTTACTACATTGTTATGCCATTTGGTCTCAAGAATGTTGGGGCTACCTACCAGAGGGCTGCCATAACCATCATGCACGATCTGATTCATAAAGAAGTCGAGGTCTATGTGGATGATATGATTATCAAATCCAAAACTAGATAAATTCATATTCTCGCTCTCCGATAGTTCTTCGAACGATTGCGACGGTATTAGATGAGACTCAATCCATAGAAATGTGTCTTCGGTGTTACCAATGGGAAACTCTTGGGATTTATGGTCAGTGAGAAGGGTACAGAAGAAGATCTTGCCAAGATGAAAACCATACTTGAGATGACACCTCCCCCAACAGACAAAGAAGTCCGTAGTTTCCTTGAGAAATTACAATACATCAACCGGTTCATCAGCCAGCTAACTTCCATTTGCGAACCTATTTTCAAACTCCTTCGAAAGGATTGAACCAAGGTTTGTAATGAGGCCTGCCAAGAAGCTTTTGATCGAATCAAAAAATATCTAACCCAACCTCCGGTACTCATGCCACCACAGCCTGGTCTCCCCTTGCTCCTATACCTAACCATAACCGACAGTGCAGTTAGGGCTTTGCTAGCCCAATACCATGAAGATTACTGTAAATAAAGATCCATTTATTACGCCAGTCGCAAATTGACCGGATACGAAGTCAACTACACTGCTTTGGAAAAGACATGTGTCACGCTTGTTTGGGTCACCCAAAAGTTGAGACACTACATGCTCGCCTTCCCTATCAAACTTGTATCCCAAATGGACCCCATCAAATACCTGTTTGAAAAACCCTCGTTATCCAGCTGAATGGCTCGATGGTTGATGATCCTGGTCGAGTTTGATATCATGTACGTCATGCAGCAACCTATGAAAGGAAGATACATCTCTGATTACCTCGCTGACTACCCCATGGAAGAAGCTGATGCTTGGATCTCCGAATTCCCAGATGAAAACATCCTCTGCGCTGCTTAAGATAACCTTCGATGGAAAATGTTATTTGATGGCGCTGCCAACAAAAAGGGATATGGCATAGGGATACTTCTAATCGCCCCAGATACTCCCATCTCTATCAAATTGGATTTCCCCTGCACCAACAACATGACTGAATATGAGGCGTGTACGGTAGGCCTCAAAGTTTCTCTTAAGAAAGGTATCCAATAGGGTTGTGCATGGTTCGGGTTGGTTCAGTTCCATTATAGAACCAGAACCAGAACCATAACCGAAATGGTTTGGCTCTCTGGTTTTGGAACCAGAACCGAACCGAAATATATATAGAATCGAACCGAACGAGTGGTTCTCAGTTTGGTTTGGGTAGGTTCACGGTTCCTGTTCATTTGTTCCTATTCAATGAAAGTGTTTCTGCAAATTTCCAATTGAACTCATACTAACATATGCTAAAATTTATAATATGACTTATAACTGTTATACTAACTTATGCTAACATACTACTATTATAACTCAAAAAGAGAATTATAACTGTTAACAATACTAATATTATACTAACTTATGCTAACATACTAATGCGAACATACTAATACATACTAACAGTTAAACTAAGGAACTACTATTATACTAACTTATGCTAACAGTTAAAATATTATACTAATAGTTAAAATATGGAACTACAACTACTATTATACAAACAGATAAAATATTATACTAATAGTTAGCATAATAGTAGTTCTAACAGTTAGTATTACTAACATTTTTAAATCACAAATGAACAAATATGAAATAAATGGCAGCAGTAAACAACACTTTTTTCTACGAAAAATAATGTATCAGTTATGATTCGTCTCTAACATTTTTTTCCTGACTAAATCTGCTAAATTAGTTATGGTAGAAATAAAACATTTTTTTTCATTTACTCTCAGTAAAATAGTAAACGAAAACTGGAGAAGACGTTTGATTTAGCAACAGTAGTAGACGCTTGAAACGAAATCAGTAAACAAAATGTTTACCTAAATCAGTAAATGAAACCAAATGAAATGTTTTAAACTGGAAAAGATGAAATCAGTAAACGAAATGAATGAAATGAAATTAGTAAATGAGTTACCTTCACTGGAGAAGACGCGCGCGCGCGAGAGAGAGAGAGAGAGAGAGAGACGAAACCCTATTTTTTGAGTTTGACGGTTGCTCCTCTTATGAATGAAATGAACCCTATATTACATTTCCTTGTATTAGCTGCTAAAGGACTAAAATGTCTGGGTCTAACTTCGATTCAAAATACCGATTTTAGGTTCAAATTTTTGATTCGGTGCGATGGTTCAATTTTCGGTTAGGTTCGGTTTGGTTTACATACTATACCGAGAATCGAACCGACTGCATCAGTTTTTTTTTTGTAACCAGAACCAACCCAAAACTAAAAAAATGACCCAACCCAAACCATAGAGGTCGATTTTGTTCGATTCTTTGGGTTTATGGTTTCGATGCACAACCCTAGTATCCAATGCCTAGATGTCTACGGGGATTCTGCCCTCATCATCTGTCAAGTGCTTAGAAAATGGAAAGTCAAGGACGAGAAACTCCAACCCTTTTATGCCCACTTAGAAAAAGTAGCCTCACAATTCCAATATATCACCTTCCACTACTTACCTCAAGCAAAGAATAACCTAGCAGATGCCCTTTATACCTTGGCCTCCATGGTCGACATGCCCAAAGTAATAACAATGACCCCCTTCCTAGTTCAAAAGCAAGATAAACTAACCCACTACTACCACATTGAGCTCATCACCAAAGAACATCCCAAGCTAGCCAATTGTTGGTACTATGATATCTGACACCTCCTCAAGCATGGTAGGTACCCCGAAGGTTCCAACAAGAAAGTTCGAGCAACCCTCCGAAGACTGGTCGCCCAATACATCATCTATCACAAAGCACTGTTCAAAAGAAACTTATATGGAACCCATCTACACTGCATCGCAGGGGCTGACAGTAAAGAGATAAAGCTAAAGATCCACAGCGGGGAATACGAGCCCCACATAAATGATCACATGCTTGCCAAAAAGATCATCCGAAAAGGTCACTACTGGACCACCATGAGGAGATGCCTCAAATGCCAACAGTTTTCCAACCTTCAACACCTGCCTCCGCAAGAATTATACAACATAACTTCCCCCTGACCGTTCTCCACCTGGGGCATCAACATCATAGTAAAGGTTACACCTAAGGCTTCCAATTGGCATGAATTCATCCTAGTTGCCATTGATTACTTCACCAAATGGGTCAAAACTTAGTCATACATAGTTTTGAACGCCAAAAAAGTGGCCAAATTCATTAGGAATAACATCATATGCCGATATAGGGTCCCGCACAAACTAGTGTCAGATAACGGGTTGCACTTTGAGGCAGAAGTCACAAAAGTGGTCAACGAGTATGGGATTCAGAGACACAAATCTTCTCCCTACTGACCTCAGAACCATGGCGCAGTCGAAGCGGTCAACAAGAACCTCAAAGACATCATCAGTAAGATGACCGAAAGCTGTCGAGATTGGGCCGACTGAATCCCATACGCCCTCTGGGCCTACCGAACCTCAATTTGAACCTCTACTGGGGCTACCCCTTACTCTCTAGTCTAGAGCATGGAAGAATTCCTACCCGTGGAGCTGTAAATACCCTCGTTGCGCCTCATGCTTGAAAGCAATGTCATCGAAGAAGATTGGTACCAAAGTCATCTTGACAAGCTGAACCTCCTAGATAAAAGGAGATTAAAATCTCTATATCACATATAAGGATACCATCGACGTATAACGCGGTCATTCAATAAGAGAGTCAAGGATCGAGGTGTCCGAGAGGGGGATTTAGCCCTCAAAGAAATAGTAGAGCCCATATGGGACCCCAGAGGAAAATTCAAGCCCAATTGGAGTGGCCCATACATTGTGAAGAAGATCTTGTCAGGAGGTGTCGCCATGCTCACCGACCTTGATGGAGAAGAGATGTCTCCTCCAGTTAACCTGGACCGTCTGAAGAAATTATACCCCTAGTCCGAAATCTTGGCGAGCTACCACTCTTCTCTTCTCCCTATTCTAAAAAAATCTTCATTTCTCTCTACCCAGAACTACGTGGACCTGATCCTCTACAAAAAGTATTTCTAGAAAAATTAAAACTTTTCAAAAAAAACAGAGGTACGTTGGCAGCTCATACATCTTACATCATCACGGGCCTTTCTCTTTCACAAAAATATACTTTTCTTATCTCCGAGAACGACAGTTCATTCTAACATATACTTAAACAAAAGGATTATGCATGCCTTAACGATCAGTATAGATAATTCAAAAATACAAAATTCATCAAAAGGCACAGCTGGATGATCAAAAACTTATTTATTTCACTAATAAAAAATTACAGTGCAATTACATAAGAAAAGGAACGGATAACTTCCTTCCCCCCTACCTTCCTAAAAAGCCAAATAAATTCTCAAATTTATTCCCCATTACAAAACAAACTCCCCCGCAGAATCTAACCCATAGTGTAATACCTCGCATTTTTTATTGAATTGAAATTGGAAAAAAAAAACTATTCCAGTGTATTTATACGAAATATTTGGAAATGAAACTATGTCGGTATATATATTCAAAATGATTGGAAATGAAAAGTTAAAATGAATTCATTGAGATACGAATATGCTACTTAAATATTAGAAGCGAATTAACGCGTAAAAGAATCGAGAGAGTTAAATTTGGGGCAATGGCATTTTTATAAATAAACTAACCCTAGGTATAAATAGAAAAGAAGAGAAGAAGTCTTCGTTTTATCATTTCACAATGGGGGCTAGGGTTTGGTAGAGAGAGAGATTAAGAAGAGAAGAAAGCTAAGAGGATTTCAAGAGGATCTCAAGAAGATTCAACTTCTCCATACAATCTAAGGAAAGTTAATAACCTATATGTGTATATTATGTATCTATAATAAAATTTCACATGAACATGTATTTGGATCCCTAAATTAATAAAAAAATTGATGTTAAAAATTATATGCAATGTATTAGGATCATCATCCATGTAGATTCAAATGCAATAACATCATTATAGGGATTGAGATGTAGAACAACCTCTTGAATTTTAGAAATCTATGAAATTAAGTAAATCGTCATATTAAAAACTATTTTGAGCTATTTTGGTTCCGAAAATGGATGTTTCGTCCGCGTTGCCCGGTAGAAAATCATATTCTTAACAACTTTGTAGTTTTAAGTTTTTTGAAAACGGATCGAAAAAGTCTCAAATCGGCGTTTTAAAATTCTGCGCAGAAAGTTGTCGTGAACAGGTCCGAACTGTATATGTTAGTTTCGGGTCTGTTTTAACCAGGCTACGGTACCATGCTCGTGTGTCCTTATAGAAAATTTTTAAGTTTTACCAAAAACGGATCGAAAAAGCCTCAAATCGGCGTTTTAAAATTCTGGGCAGAAAGTTGTCGAAAACATGGGTGAATATTATATATTAGTTTTGGGTCTGTTTTATGAACGCTATGGAAACGTGCCCGAGTGTCCTTATAGAAAATCACGTTCCGGACAACTTTGCAGTTTTAAGTTTTTCCAAAAAAGGATCGAAAGAGCCTCGAATCTGCATTTTAAATTCTGGGCAGCATGTTGTTGAAGTAAGAGTGATAATATTTTTCATGTTGTTAGTAAGATAATTGTGGTGTTGTGCCTAATATCCTAACTTGATCACATACTTAAGGTTATTAGGGATATATAACCTTGAAATGATTTGATGTTGAATTAGTAAATTAATGATGTAAATTATGTTATATTATAAATAATGACTATTGTATAACTCGAGCAAGAGACTTGACACGATTATATATATACATAAGCGTGAAATTGTTTTACATGTATATTGTCGAGTATACACTAGACTAGTCCTCCGGTCGACGTAGGCACATGTTGAATGCGATTGTTTGTGATTGATCCGGTTAGGTTCCGCTCGAGTGCCGTGTCGGAGATAAACCACCGGAACCGGACACATGGTTGTAATGCGGGTCGGATAGAAAGACCTTGAAACGCCATGTGATTTAGGACTTAGTACGATTGCCCTTGCCACGTAATATTGGGGAGTATTCGTGTGTAGGCCTAGTGTTACGACTTGTTCCCCCGGGTAACGATAGTGACCCGATATGACTTGTTGTGTGAGATATTATGCTTGTTTCTTAAAATAATATTCCGAATCGATGCATTTGATATTATACTTGAAGGAAATATTTTGATGCGTTAAATACTGAAATGAGATTAATAATAATTAATCATGATACGATATGAGACTACACAATACTCGAGTTTGGGTTGGGTAGTCACGACATAGGAACATTGGTTGGGTAATTGAACAACTTAATTACTGGAGACGAGTAATGACTAGTGTACTTTCATTATAAGTACATCTTCTAATCTTATAGCTTATTTTCTTGCTTTGACGTTCGTCTATCTTGCTTCTTGCTCCTCTCATATATATATAATATATGACAGGTCCTCGTCCTGATGGACAATAGACTATGGAGCTTGATGAGATCATATCAATCTTAGGATTGTTGTAGCTGTGGAGCTATTCTATTTTAATTTATGTCGCTTGTTTCCCTTTTTCTTGAGGGTGGTATCAGAGATTAATATCCTGTTATTGATACTTGGTATTTGAGAGAATTGTTGTATCATTCTTTCCCGTTTTGTGTCGGGCCGCATGTATTGGCATTTTATATTTTCAGTTTGAGATTGTTATGAGTTGGTTTCACTTGTTATAGTTGTTATTATATGATTTGGTTACACATATGAGAGTGTACATGTTTACTTTACTGTATTTATTTAAATTTTATTTCTAATGCCAACGTATTGACGCTCCGCTTTAATTTAATTGGGCGTAGCTAACCGAATTAGATATAAAAAGCAGGGTTGTCACAGTTGGTATCAGAGAACGGTTTTAGAGACTTTAGGGATCTGAGGGCGTCCGTTACGTTTTTCGCGCATCGTTTCCTTGATACGTAGAGCCTTACGATTAGGTATTGTATTCGATGACTTGGAAGATCTTCACGCTACGATTTTGACAGACGATTCGGAGCTAGCCTTGTGTATAGGGAGGATTCCTTGTTTGGATTTCATTCGTAAGACGTCCCACGTATAAGGTGAATTTTTGATCGACCACCAGATAGTACGCGTGAGGTCTGTGTGTGATACTTGTTGTAATTATGACTAGTGCTCCACTTGAATAATTTTTTTTTAGGATACGTGTTCACTTACTATCTTTTAAGATGGTGATTTGAGGAGACGTGGACTCTGGGAGAGCAAAGGGTCCAAGAATTTTAAGAGACCGTAATTCGCGTGCAACTATCGTAGTTTCATCGCCCACTAGTAGGCGAGAAAACCGATGTTGAACTCAATGATTGAGTTGACTTTTGGTGCTTTAAGGGGAGGAAACACCCGTACATTTGTTGTGCATTATCAACTTTGAATATCGTCGCTCTTATGGCCATAAAGAAGTTGGTATAAGTTATAGCCCATCCTGTAGTACCACTAAGTTGTTGGTACCACTTGCGCGTGTAGTTGTCTGAAGTTGTTTCCAATATGGAATGGTAGAGATTAGATATGGCACACCTCAAAATGATGTGGTCCAATTGTTGTTGTGGAATTTTCCTGAGAAGAAATTATCGTGCTCCACCCGTAATGGACAGACTGTTGAGGCAATCGATGACGTATTAATAAGTGAATGGTTAACGAAGTAAGTCTTGTGATAATAAGAGTATATTATTACTCATGAACATGTAAAGGAAGGGTTGTGATTTGAGAGAGGACTACTCCAAATCGGTGCATGTCCCACGCCATCAAAGGATGACCTGAGGGGGCCAATTTTGGTTTATGCAAGAGTGTTATCATACTTGTGAAAAGCACGAACTAGATTCATCCGTTTGATGATATTCAATAGGAGATTCATGAGTTTGAATCTGGAATGGATAAGTGATTATCCTTCAAATATTGTATTGGTATCAGGGAGGTTTGGTAGGTGATTCGTATCGAATATTGCATATTTTCACCCGTTATCTTTAGGCATTCTAGCGCTTTTACGATCCTAAATTCCTATATTTATGCTAATTAACCAGACAACCTTGGATTTGGATATATACATGTTTTGCAGGGGTTAATTGTGCTTTTTTAGGTATTGGAACGCTAAATGTGAGGTTCGATTGCATTTCGGAGAAATTTCATCGCTGGATGCTACTTCAAGGGCATTTTAGTCAATTCACATTTCTTATTCGGCTCATGGAAATTCTACATATGCGTAGTTCATTGAGTTAGCATCGCATGGCCGTAAACGGTGCGTCGTTTGGAGTTCGAACGAAGAAGATATGCCTGATTCCGTATTGAAACTTTTCTTCCTTCTGATGACCAAATGCAGCCTGAAAATAGAGTACCGATCGACCGCGTCCCTGGGACCGGTCGACCGTGGTTTGGAATTTTGCCGTGGGAAGGAGACAGTGTGCTTTGGCTTAAGGGACCGGTCGACCGCGCCCCTGCGATCGATCGACCGGTAGTGCCAGATATTTTGGGCTTTTTCCTTCTTCTTTCCTTTTTTCTTTTATTTTTTCCCACTTACTATAAATACCCTTTTTTGTTGTAAATATGGATATACTTAGTTAGAATAGATTATAGAGAGTGGTAGTTAGGGTTTGGGGGTTTTGAAGAGTTTGGCTTTGATTCTTCTCGGTTTGACACCCGATTGGGTTGTAAGTTACATTATTCATCGTCCCTACCATTTAATATAAGTTTGTATTTCTTCATTTCTTGCTTTCTAGTTAATTTACAAGCTTTCTAATTTAGGTATACATGCTTTATTTACATGCTTTGATTACTTGCTTTGTAGTGTAATTTTACCGCGTTTATTTACCGCTTTCCATTTATCGCGTTTTTAACATGCTTTCTAGGTAACTTAAATTAGGTTGTGTTTGAATTGAACTCACTCAGGTTGACGCGTTCCTTTGCTTTGGTGATGGAGTTTACGGGTCTATTTCGAGTGTGTTGTCCTAGTTATTACGCCTAGGAGATTTGACGAGGCATATCATGTATGTCCCGTGCTTACGACCTTTCGCGCGTAATTTTCGGGATATTTGTTGACGCCAAAATCTTATTAGGCTTTTATGATGATTTAGGGCGTAACAACCCTTGATTTAATTAACTGTCGAAACGAGACACACTTGTAATAACTCGTCGACCCATGTAACCATTTTATACTAATTAACTCGGGTGAGGGATATTCAACGCAACCTATAGTTTTACTCTCTTTGTTAATCTAGTTTCAATACCTTGCCTAAATTAATATTTCCCTTTATGCATATTTTTCTTTTTAGTTTATAATCGTCTTTTACACTTTTATTTCGGAGTATTAGATCACCTAAATTCTAGCAACTTGTCCCTGTGGATTCTCGATACCCGACTTACCTGTGTGCTTGCCTCGCAAGTGTAGTAGTAATTTAGGTTTTTGTATTGAGTTGGCGAAACGAAAACAACGACTGTGCACTTTACAAGCGCACACTTTTCGCACCTTGATCAAAATGGCGCCATTTTGGTTAAGGTGCAAAAAGTGTGCGCGTGTAAAGTGCACAGTCGTTGTTTTCGTTTCGCCAACTCAATACAAAAACCTAAATTACTACTACACTTGCGAGGCAAGCACAGTGGTAAGTCGGGTATCGAAATCCACAGAGACGAGTTGCTAGAATTTAAGTGATTTAATACTCCGAAATAAAAGTGTAAAAGATGATTACAAACTAAAAGGAAAAGTTAATCTAGGCAATGTATTGAAACTAGATTAGGAAAGCGAGTAAAAACTATAGGTTGCGTCAAATATCTCTCACCCGAGTTAATTAGTATAAAATGATTACATGGGTCGACGAGTTATTTCAAATGCGTCTCGTTTCGACAGTTAATTAAATCAAGGGTTGTTACGCCCTAAATCATCATAAAAGCCTAATAAGATTTTGGCGTCAACAAATATCCCGAAAATTACGCGCGAAAGGTCGTAAGCACGGGACATACATGATATGCCCCGTCAAATCTCCTAGGCATAATAAATAGGACAACACACCCTAAATAGACCCGTAAACTCCATCACCAAAGCAAAGCAACGCTCTCTGTGGATTTTCGATATCCGACTTATCGCTGTGCTTGCCTCGCAAGTGTAGTAGTAATTTAGGTTTTTGTATTGAGTTGGCGAAACGAAAACAACGACTGTATACTTTACACGCGCACACTTTTCGCACCTTAACCAAAATGGCGCCGTTGCCGGGGATGAGTTTGTTTTAGACTTTATTTGATTTAGTATTTCATAATATTTTCTTTCTATTTGTATTATTTGCTAATATTTTGCAGGACTTCCACATTTGAGCACTTAGAAACGCTCGAATTCTTTTCACACGCACCAATTTTGTGGAATTCGCCACTTGATCCATTATTGGGGTAAGCATGTCTTATTCCAATTCTTTCGGTAATCCTTGTTATAATTCTCAAAATTCTCGCAAACCTATGACTTTCGGTGAATACTTAGAATCCCAAAGTATAACAAATTCAAATATGACTTTGGGTGAGTATAACGAAAGTCAAAATTTGGGTTATTGGAATTTTGATGATAATGATAATGATTTTGGGCCTTTACCTCCTTATAATAGGAATTTTGAAACGAATTGCAACAGTTTTCAAAATTCCTATAATAATGAGTTTTCGTTTAAGTCCGATAGTAACTTTCAAAGTTCCCATTTTCATGCATCCGCACCTCGACCCGTGACATTCGGTGAGGGTTTGCGTATGTATGAGAATGAGAAAATTGAAACTCGTTATCAGGAAGAAAATCGTTCGTGGGAACATGAGTTGGATTTATATTTTGAGTCCGACGACGATTTTGCTTCCGAGACTTTCGAGGTCGAAGGATGTTTTGAACCAAATGAGGCACTTGTGCCTACTTTGGAACAAACCATTCTAGACTTTGCCCATTGCGTAATAAATATTGAAAGCGAGGATGAAAATGACGTAATATCTATTTGCAATGAAATGATTTCTTCTTTGGCCTCCAAAGAAGAACATTTCATTGAAAATGATATTATTTCCTTTGAAATTCCAACTTCATGCGATGATGATTCATCTCATGATTTTGAATTTCTTTCATCCCCATTTTCATTCTCTATTATCCCACCGGAACAAGTACCCGATGATTCGGTTTCGAACTTTAATGTTTTAAACCCTATCGCCGATGAGGAGTACTTGCTCAAGTCGCCCTCCACGATCGCATCTTTGCCTTTGTGTGCGTCGCCTCCCATTCCAACTTCAAAATCCTTGGGAGTATATTCGGCTTTTCTCGGTCCCCATATGTTTTTGTCACCCGCATTATCCAAATCCCCCATCCTCCCTCCCAAAATTTTAATTGGCGATGGTTCCTTTCTTCCGCCTTACACATGCCTTCCGTCGTTCAAACGGAATTCATATTTTTCGGAAGGCATGCTTGTATGTGAGGGTACACCAGTTATCCTCCAAAGTCAAATTTTTCTTATGGTGGACCCTCAGCTATTTAGACTTCTAGTGTATAGTTAGTGTGAAGTCTAAATAGTAGGTTGTATATAGCTAGCTTTTTATTCTTTATTTCTTTTTATTTTTCTTTCCTTTTTAATTTAGTCTAATGTAATTAATTAACTTTTTGTTATTTGTTTTTGTTATGCTCGGTACTAACTTGTTTTGTAGATTCTTTGGACTTGTTCTTATGGGGATCGCTCCACTTTTGGATAATATCGCTCTTTTCCTCTCTTTGACTTGGTTCTTAATTTACATTGAGGACAATGTCAAGTTTTAAGTTAGGGGGTGTGGGATATTCTATCCATTTCAATATTTTAGTGCATGTTTTTGCTCACATGTTAGTTACTTAGTATGCTTTTCTTGGAAAAATTAAAAAATTTAAAAAGATTTTCTTTCTTTTTTTCTCCTTTATTGGGCATTTTGCCTTTGTTTTCGATGATAAATTTCAATAATTGCCCGATCCAATAGACAACCCAATGATGCATGTTCTCAATTTTAGAAGTTATTAGACTTTAGTCTCGATTATTGATATTATGAATAACTTCATGAATTAAACTTTAATCCCATGAGCACATGCACTTTCCTTGCTTTATTGATTTGGTTTAAGATTTTTATAACTCGGTAATCTTTTGTTGCATTGTATATACTTACACTGAGTAAGCTTTGTACCTTTCATCGTTTGTGAGTGTTATACACTATTCTTTCCTCTTTGAAAACGTTGAATTCGTCGATAATCTCACTATTCTTTCATTTGACCGTTCATTAATTGAGTTCATACTTGAAATGTGTTACTTGAGCATGATTTTCATATATTGTTTTGATTCGAGAATTGCGTAAACTTTAGGAAATGATCATAGGCCATCTTTGTTATACCACCCATATTAGCCTTGACCTCACCCTTATATGTTTACCCTCATTAACCCCTTTGAGCCTAAATATTAGCCTTTCATTTCATACCCCATTCCCATAAACAACTCTAAATTGGAGTTATATACCATACATACACCTTCCACACCTTTGTTTGGAATGTTACTTGGGATTGAATGATGATGTTGTGATGTCGGTTGCAATTTAGGCATATGAGAGTTTGATAAGTAAAGAAAAGAAAGTAGTGAAAAAAGTGAAGAAAAAGAGAAAGCAAAAAAGCAAAAGAAAAGAAAAGAAAACATGACAAAAAGAAGAAAAGAAAAAGAAAGAGAAAGTTGTAAATGTTGTATATAGTTCAATAAGCTTTGATTACTCTCCCCGATGATATATTCAATGCCTTTTTGGAACTTGTTTTCCAATTTTGATATTGCCCGCATTATCCCATTATCCCGAATTTTCATTCCGAACACTTTGAATCCGTACATACATTCCTTTCATTTCATACCCCAGCCATACCTACATTACAACCCTAGTAAAGTCCTATGTGATCTTTGGTTGATGTAATTTAAAATTTTAAATAGTTTTGATAATCTGTGAAAAAGCATTTCACCTCTTTTAGTGTGCAGTATCTTTCATTGAGATTACAGTTTTTCAGTTTATATATAGCGTTCTTCATTTGTGACATGTGTGCGGCCTAGTTTCCATTTACATTTACTCTTTAGCCCACATGTTCTGTGTGTTACCTCCCTGTTTCGAGTGAATTCGCTTGATGAGTGTGATTCCCGTGAGGATTGAATGTATGCTTGCTTTAACGTTTATCCGATTTATATAAGTTTTTCTCCAAATCACACTTTGCATGTGCTCACTCCCCTCCCATATTTTAAGGTTTCAATTCTATGAGGTGCATTCTATAATGTTAATGATTTGGACTTTTGTTTGAATTCATTCACGTTGCTAATAATGCGTATGAAATCCTTTTCGCCATTGTTGGGCTTGTCGCATGTTGGGTTGGGCATATTTTGAGGAAACCATGTGATGTTTGTGGGTACCATCCCTGAAAACCCTCACGAGATGACACTCGTCCACTAGGGTGACCTAGGAGTTTAACGGCTTATTGCATATGCTAAATGCAATCGTGCTCCCTACGAAAGTGGCATTTATATTTTGATGCATATATATGTCTTGTACCGCCTTCTGTGGACTGGTTTTGTTTGTTTCATTACTAGGGACTAGCAATGTGTAAGTTAGCAGGCATGTAAACGTACACATTGTCCACACAAGCGATAGATGTCGCATTAGGGTGGCATAGTGGTTTTTAGTGTTCTGATCGTATAAAATCTGCAATGGAATCAACTTAAGGACGGTTAGGTGTGTGTTCGGTCATGCACAAGATATATTAGTGGGTTGGGTACTCACTTGTTCAGAGTAGAATGGTTCAGCGAGTTATCTCGAACAAGGTCGTGAGAATGTATCAGTAATGTTACGATATCTTGGCCATGGACACTAGGGATAAGGAAGTCCGTATCGCAAGGTCATACGAATATTGACATTGGTGAAGTCCAGAATTTTTTTTTAGTAGTTTTATTTTCATATTTGACAATGAATGGAGTTCAGTGTTCTTCTTAAATCCCTAGATTAAAATTGGTGTTCGATAAGATGTGATTATATTGCTTTGTAGAACCGTGTTATTTGTTAAATGATGTCGAGAGAGGAACATGAATATGGGTGTGCTAAGGGATGGACTTGAGTTGGAGTTACCAGTTGTGAACCCTACAATGAGTAGCGAATCTCTAGGGACGATTTGTTGAGTGAGAACATCACGAGGGAGTGTTCAATAGGAGTTTCATTTTATGCGAGTGTGATTGCTTGAGTTGGTGATATATCCACGAGTTCGATTTTATGTTATCACCCGGTGATTGGGGCTACTAATTTGTTGCACCGTGATAATGGTGGTGCTTGATTTTGAATCCATCAGATATGGGAATGTGGCTATATTGTGGCCCTCGTTATGTATTAATGTGAATTATAACACGAGTGAGTAGTTAGTAACATAATGTTTACTTGGATCATGTGTGATTAAAGACGCGTTCCGAAATCAGTGTAAGATGTTCGATTTTGGTGATGTCTAGACTAGTGAATAGTCATAGAATGGTCTTGATGGTCTTTTGATAATGGTAGAGTCGTGTGTAGCTCGGTTAGTTTTCAGTTGACTGATGATAGTGTTACCAACTGAGTGTCGTCATTAATGGCAAGGATTGAGACATTTTGGGATTTCAAATGTCGGACCATTCATTGAAATGGTTGTCATAACCTCCATTGTAGGGGGACAACAAAAGAGTGTTTTGACCGTTGTTGAGAAGTTTTGTAAGGAGGGTGTGTACTCTTGGTAAAACACCCGCGAATGGGTTCGTAAGATATTTAATTTTTACTTCAGTTATGTGTGGATTATTGAGTGTTAATTGGGGTTACGGTACGTGAAGGTACCCGCTACCTTATATTTACGACCCTTGACATGTTGGACAGCACACCGTTCTTCATAAAGATCAGGTAGCGTTAGTGTTCTGGAAGATGAGTATTCGGATGGTGAGTGTGCCAAATCCTATATTCTAATTTGGTAGGATAAGTGGGAATTTTGATCTTACCTCGTTGCTTGGAAAATGTACAAGCCTTATTTGTGGTTTGAAGAACCCATTTCATTTCATGTTCGGTGAGAAAATTCTAATATACTCACAGTCCAAGGAAAATCCTGTCGGATAGGTTGAATTACTATATGTGTTTTTAACAAAAGAGCGGTATGTCGAATCTAGCGAGGGTCTATAAGCTTGGGTTAGAGCTACCAAACCGTGAGAAGTGAGGGTGTGCAAGGGGGAATATTGCATCTTGGGTTAGTTCGAAACCTTTGTGTGAGGGATCGTTGACCATCGAGAAAGCAACTTTATCGGTGCTGTCTTGTTCGAGAGAGTATGAACCTTGTTGATATTAGTTACCTAAGTCTAGACTTGGAAAGATGGAACAATATTCGCACGTGCATAGAAGTTGTATGCGTATGCACATGTGCAACCTTAGTGGATCCTAAGGGTTGCCATATCGGTTAACTCACCATCAATATAAGTGCAAGGCAAGTGTTATTGACAACTCGGAGTAGAGTTGGCTTTTGAGCTTTCAGTACCATCTGTTAGTCGATTCTGAGTTGAGTATCGAGGCATGATTGATGAATAGTGACATCTGTATTGAATAGGCGAAGTTGGATTATTTGTTGTGTGATGAACCGTTGAGTCCAGAGCTAAGTGTTTTTTTTGGAGTTAGATGATTCTTGTACCAGTAGGGGCCTTGAGTTGACAAATTCCTTATCTCGACAAGCTGACAGTAGTGTGTCGGAGGGGTTCCTTATTTGGATTTCGCTTGCGAGACATTCCACGCATAAAACTTAGCAAGTCGGGACTTGGGGGTATTGATTTCTGGATTAGCTTAGTAGTTCAGTTATGTTAGGCTTTGTGGTGAGACTTCGGTTGAACAGTTAGAAATGGGAAAGTATCTCCATGGATTTTATTATTGGGCTGCCAAGATCGCAGCGCGGTCATGATTCAATTTGGGTCATCATCGACAGACTGTAAAGGTCGATCTTTCCTTCTAGTGATGACGGATTATATGGTAGCACAGTATGCCATGATTTTTATTAACGAGATTGTGAAGTTGCATGGGGTACCACGTGATATCGTGTCCGACCGTGGCAGTGTCTTTATCTCACACTTTCGGGGTGGTCTTCAGGAGGCGGTGGGATTTCAGTTGAGTTTAAGTATTACGTTCCACCCTCCGTTTGATAGTAAGACGAAGCGGGTAAACCAAATTTTGGAGGACATGCTATGATTTTGTGTGTTGGACTTCAAAGGTGGTTGGGATACACATTTACCACTTGTGGAGTTCGCATACAATAATAGTTATCAAACAAACTATTGTCATAGAACCATATGAGAATTTTTACGACAGGCCTTGTCGATCCCCTACATATTGGTTGGAGTTCGGAGAGCACCGGATGTTGGGTCCGAATATTGTTAGGGAGACCTCGGAGAAGGTTGACTTGATTTGTGCACGGATGAAGACCGCACAAGTTCGTCAAAAGACTTATGTTAACATAAGGCAGAGGAAGTTAGAGTTTGATGTTGGGGACCAAGTGTTGTTGGGGGTCTCATCCATGAGAGGCGTTGTTCATTTTGGTGCCAAAAGGAAGCTTTCAACGCGATACGTGGGTTCATTTACAGTGAAGGGTAGGGTGGAATCAGTTGTTTACCGTTTAGCCCTACCCTACCAGCTCCAACGGGTACACGATATTTTTTATGTATCTATGTTGAGGAAGTTCTTATGTCCCGAGGACTCACACCTACACATAGAGTTAGATGGGGTTGAGTTGCAGCCCAATGGAAGATATAAGGAGAGGCCGATCAGGATCCGAGCTCGTCGTGAGCAGCAGTTGAGGTCAAAAGTTATTCCTCTTGTTTGTGTTATGTGGAGTAATCTAATGCCACTTGGGAGAGAGAGGATGACTTGCGAATTAGTCACACATATCTCTTCATGGAAGGTACGTGCGAAACTACCTTACTTGACTTGAATTGATTTGTTTTAATTTGGATTTCGAGGACGAAATCCCGTTCGTAAAGGGGGAGAATGTAATACCCCGCATTTTTGATTGAATTGATATTGAAAAAAAAAACAAAAAAAACTATTCCAGTGTATATATTCGAAATATTTGGAAATGAAACTATGTCAGTATATATATTTAAAATGATTGGAAATGAAAAGTTAAAATGAATTCATTGAGATACGAATGTGCGACTTAAATATTAGAAGCGAATTAACGCGTAAAAGAATCGAGAGAGTTAAATTTGGGGCAATGGCATTTTTGTAAATAAACTAACCCTAGGTATAAATAGAAAAGAAGAGAAGAAGTCTTCATTTTATCATTTCACAATGGGGGCTAGGGTTTGGTAGAGAGAGAGATTAAGAAGAGAAGAAAGCTAAGAGGATTTCAAGAGGATCTCAAGAAGATTCAACTTCTCCATACAATCCAAGGAAAGTTAATAACCTATATGTGTATATTATGTATCTATAATAAAATTTCACATGAACATGTATTTGGATCCCTAAATTAATAAAAAATTGATGTTAAACATTATATGCAATGTATTAGGATCATCATCCATGTAGATTCAAATGCAATAACATCATTATAGGGATTGAGATGTAGAACAACCGCTTGAATTTTAGAAATCTATGAAATTAAGTAAATCGTCATATTAAAAACTGTTTTGTGCTGTTTTGGTTTCGAAAATGGATGTTTCGTTTGCGCAGCCCGATAGAAAATCATCTTCTAAACAACTTTGTAGTTTTAAGTTTTTCCGAAAACGTATCGGAAAAGTCTCAAATCGGCGTTTTAAAATTCTGCGCAGAAAGTTGTTGTGAATAGATCCTAACTGTATATGTTAGTTTCGGGTCTGTTTTAACCAGACTACGATAGCATGCTCATGTGTCCTTACAGAAAATCGTGTTCCGGACAACTTTGTATTTTTAAGTTTTACCAAAAACGGATCGAAAAAGCCTCAAATCGGCGTTTTAAAATTTTGGGCAGAAAGTTGTCGAAAACAGGGGTGAATATTATATATTAGTTTTGGGTATGTTTTATGCAGGCTATGGAAACGTGCTCGCTCGTCCTTACAAAAAATCACGTTCCGGAAAACTTTGTAGTTTTATGTTTTTTCCAAAAAAGGAACAGAAGAGCCTCGAATCTGCATTTTAAATTCTGGGCAGCATGTTGTTGAAATAAGAGTGATAATATTTTTCATGTTGTTAGTAAGATAATTGTGGTGTTGTGCCTAATATCCTAACTTGATCACATACTTAAGGTTATTAGGGATATATAACCTTGAAATGATTTGATGTTGAATTTGTAAATTAATGATGTAAATTATGTTATATTATAAATAATGACTATTATATAACTCGAGCAAGAGACTTGACACGATTGTATATATACATAAGCGTGAAATTATTTTACATGTATATTGTTGAGTATACACTAGACTAGTCCTCCGGTCGACATAGGCACATGTTGAATGTGGTTTTTTATGATTGATCCGGTTAGGTTTCGCTCGAGTGCCGTGTCGGAGATAAACCACCGGAACCGGACACATGGTTGTAATGCGGGTCGGATAGAAAGACCTTGAAACGCCATGTGATTTAGGACTTAGTACGATTGTCCTTGCCACGTAATATTGGGGAGTATTCGTGTGTAGGCCTAGTGTTACGACTTGTTCCCCCGGGTAACGATAGTGACCCGATATGACTTGTTGTGTGAGATATTATGCTTGTGTCTTAAAATAATATTCCGAATCGATGCATTTGATATTATACTTGAAGAAAATATTTTGATGCGTTTAATACTGAAATGAGATTAATAATAATTAATCATGATACGATATGAGACTTCACGTTACTCGAGTTTGGGTTGGGTAGTCACGACATAGGAACATTGGTTGGGTAATTGAACAACTTAATTACTCGAGACGAGTAATAACTAGTGTACTTTCATTATAAGTACATCTTCTAATATTATAGCTTGTTTTCTTGCTTTGACGTTCGTCTATCTTGCTTCTTGCCCCTCTCCTATATATATAGTATATGACAGGTCCTCGTCCCGATGGACAATAGACTATGGAGCTTTATGGGATCATATCAATCTTAGGATTCCTGTAGCCATGGAGTTATTCTATTTTAATTTATGTCGCTTGTTTTCCTTTTCTTGAGGGTGGTATCAGAGATTAATATCACGTTGTTGATACTTGGTATTTGAGAGAATTGTTATATCATTCTTTCCCGTTTTGTGTTGGGCCGCATGTATTGGCATTTTATATTTTCAGTTTGAGATTGCTGATGGAATATTCAAGTTAATAGTTATGAGTTGGTTTCACTTGTTATAGTTTTTACTATATGATTTGGTTACACATATGAGAGTGTACATGTTTATTTTACTGCATTTATTTAAATTTTGTTTCTAATGCCAACATATTGATGCTCTGCTTTAATTTAATTGGGCGTAGCTAATCGAATTAGATATAAAAAGCAGGGTTGTCACACACAGCTACCAGAGGAGCCTGCTCCATCATAATCATCTACATCCTAGGGTTATTAAGCTTCCCTTACCTGAGTAGAGTGCCGCAAACGCTCTATAGACCGATAAGCTCGAACCAGCCTCGGAAAAACCACAACACCTCTCTCCATGGTATCAGGTTAGACAAGCCACCTTTATCCAGTCTCCACTACCAACATCGTGTTAACTACTGTTCTCCACAACCACTTCATATAATCCCCGGGGATGTGCCAGACTCTCCTAACGGACTGAGAAAGACGAGTCGAGGGATGCCGACTCTCCCACAAAGAGCCAAGCCACATGCACATATGCTCTGTCAGATCTTCTATCGGAAAGAAGTCTAGTGTTCGAGGTGACACGATCTTCTCCCAACCAAATTGGTGCAGAAGCCTCTAAGGGAAATAGAAAGAGGTATGTCTGAGACAAACCAGACAAACGTACGGGTATTCTCCAAGCTCCAGAATAGGCAGCAGCCCCCACCAAGGCACTGACCAGTGCAGATTTAAAGCCCCATGCTCTACAAACCAGTTCTCCCAGCTCTCGATATCCAGGCCAACACTAGTGAAATGGCACGAAAAGAAGTTGGGCACCGCCGACAAATGATATTTCGGGGGAGTCACCAGGCGGAATCTTTCAAACAACCACATGAATAGCATCACAGGGCTACCCCTCAGAAAGTCTGAACGACCTTCTTATCAGGCATCCAAGACATTCAAAGTCTCCGACAGTATCACTACCGCGGGATTACGAAGGTATGACATCCATGAAGTAATGGCTACAAGTTATAGGTCCACCAGCAGTTCCCCAGTCACCAGCAACAATTTTAAAACCAAGCCCAGAACGACGGCTCCGTCATATCCGTCATCACCAACCTCCTGTAAATGCACTGATCGCAGCACTGCCGGAAGGGAAAATCATTCCTCCAATAACCAAAGATCTACCCGTCGAGGGTAAGACGCAGAGAAGTCCAGCCAACAACTGCCAGGGAGACCGGGAAAACTCGGGCATAATAGCCGCCACAATAGGATTTACTCCCAACATGGCAGAAAATTCCTCGTAAGTTGGACAGACTTCTTCCAAGCCAAAGTAGAATACATGGTCTTCGGGGTACCAAAATTATACCGCCTCCATGAGTATGTTCCACTATATGGGTCGATTACGCCATAAAGAGACTCGGCGCATGTTGAAAGCATCGTAGTCGACGTTGTAAGAGCACATCGCCTCCAAAGTCTCGAGGTAGTTGGCAAACTCAACACTACGAGGGAGAGCCATCTCACAGAGTAAGAAAGTTAGAATGTGAAGGTGTGATGAAAACACTCCACCCTTACCTCTTTTTATACTTGAAAACCCTCACAAAAGACACAACCCTTGCAGAAATCGGAGCGAATCCTACCCCACAAGGTACCAAAGACTGAAGAGGATACCAATCAAAGCCTTGAATTTATGGGACTAGACCTTCCGATAGGCAAGACAAGAGGCTTGCCGATCAGCAACCTCCTATTTTAGAAACTCATATTTTTCCCCTTTTGTCAAAATTAGAAAACTCAATAAAAATAAATTGATATTCTCAATAGAATTTCAAAACGCCCTTCCATCTTTATGTAATTTCTCATTATGAATAAAACTTTCTTACAAACTTCCAAAAATATTTCTTTTTACGGTCTCAGCACCAAAGTAACAAGCGCATATGCATGCATTCATTCATTACTAACAGAAGATAATAAAAAACTCCATTGCATTGCATAGATATTTTTCTGTGTTACATCAATTTTGCAGGAAATAAGGAAAAGTAGAAAAACAACGGGACTCAGACCGAACCCATGTTCTCTCTCTCACCTACCATTTTCCCTCTCTCTCCTGAGAGCTTCCATCCCTACGACGTGCTCTTTTTCCCCTGTGGCGAGATGACACACCACTGCTACCCGAACCAGACTCCTCCCTGAATGAGGCAGACGGCACCAAGAAAGAAGGAACAAGAACCGCGTCCCGAATATGGGCAGTCGTCGAAGATATCCAATCCCTAATGTCCCTCAGCCAAGTGGTGGACATCCGAACTTACTGCAAGAAAAGGTCGAATCAGTATCAGGCAAAGAAGATCAAAAGAAACCAGAAAAGGAAGAAGAAAACCCCAGAAAGGTTTACCATAGGATGAAGGACCTCCTTTGTCCATCCCAACTCCTCTAGGTCCATCGCATGAGGATAATGCAACATAGGCACCATCCCTCCATCAGCCCACCGAATGTTGTATGAAGGAGTATGCAACCACACAAAGGGAACCACTGAAGTCTCCACCGTCGCAGATGATGAGAGACACCACCACTGTGGGAGGACCTCACTGGCCGACTTGAACCCAAATGAGGGGAGGGCAACGCATCATATATGCTAGGCGCCATCAGCCAACTCGTTATGAAGTTAATATAATCATACGGGACAACTGTGTCGATATACAACAGATAAGGCTCGCCAATCATCGTCGTAATCCTCGCGTCCTATGGCGGTATCCGTTCTCGCCTCATAGACATAGGGGGACTCGCAGGTGGCACCACCACTTCCTCCTCAGTAATCTATCGTACCACCCTCTCCTTGAGATACCATGGGTGGCCAAACTCATGCTTCAGTAAATGCCTCATATGCGCATTCATCCCAGTCGACCTCGTGTCCTAAACAGCCGTCCCCCAAGGGTAAAAGGTCACCTGAAAAATCCCCAGCAGATATAAGTCAATATGGAATCATAGCACGCAAAGACTAAGACTGGAGAAGGACAAGGTCTTACTCCACCACTGGTCAGGCCATTCAAGACCTGACGTACCGCCTACAGAGAAAGAGACTTCCTCGATTGCCAATTAGCCGTCCGCTACCGGTACAATAGGTAAAAGTCTCCAATGATCTCGTCCTTCAAAGCGATCAGCTGGGTATTACACCCAATCACCTCATAGAACCACGCCTGCCAAATATAAGAATCCGCGATCAAAAGAGACGCACAAGGAAAATGCGAATGCATGAAAGGAAAGTGCGTAAACTAAAGAATACCTCAAGAAGATACGTGGCTCCAGTGAAATCCAAATGCATCCATAGAAAAATAAAGGGTAGCCAAAGTCAGGCTCCCCCAATCATAGAGATGGATATTCGAAAACATCCTCAAGTATGGCAAAAACATCAAGCGAACGACGTCTCTGCTCGATGCCACCAGAAAGCCCCCAAACACCAGCAAAATATCTAGTCGGGACATCTGCCTCACCTGCAGCCCATCCTCTGCATCAATCACCCTACCCAGCAGAACATCCCTCAGCATGGACAAATGTATAGAGTCCCCAGATACTATCCTCCCCACATCACCTAGCGCCTCCCGCACTGCCTTCGGCCTCACCCATAAAGAGCGATCCACCTCTATCTGCTCTCCATCACAATCCAGACCTAGTAGCTGCTGCACATATATGGGAGTCACAGTCATCTCCCCAAAATCAAAATGGAAGGTATGGGTAGTGTCCCACCCCTCTCCCCCCAAAGCACATAAGATCGCCGTCAAACGGGGCATCTTATCTCGCACAGATGCCAGCCTCCCAAAGACGGCTGATGATACTACCCAATGACCCATAGGTGGAAGATGCTCCCAGACATCCTTAAGCCCCGTCGTCCCGCGAGCACGCATAGTTGACAAAGAAACATCAGACTGTCAAAGAAAAAAAGACTTGTGAAAATCAAAGAAAAAAAAGGAATCACCAAAAAAGGATGCCAAAAGTCATTTTGTACTTACATAACCACCAGGGTTCACCACCCTAGAAGAGAGATGATGCAATGGCTCCCGCAGTAAAGTCCGCTCATTTGCAACTGGCTCAAATACATCAAAAGCGTTCTCACTCTCCAAAGCAAGAGGCGCCCTAGCCCTCCATTCCACATTCGCCCAGTCATCAACAACCAACCACTTCCTGTGTACCGTACTGCTCACAAAAGCGGCCATTTTTTAGGTTGCGGAATGTTAGAACGATTCACAGGAGAAAATCACAGAAAAAAATAAGGCAAGAAGATGTGAAAAATGAGGGGAACTCGCCCCCTTTTTATAGGAAGCCAAAGGTCATTCTGATCGGCACTGCACCCCCACATACCGATCGGCACTGACCTTTTACCTTCTAGAGGCAGTCCAAAAGTCCGTGCCACTACCGAATGGCACCCTCCACACCATGCCGACCGGCACCCCCCTTAAATTTTCGTATAAAAATTCTCAAAAAATACCAGCAAACCTTGAAAAATCTTCAGAAAATTCCTAAAAATCCCAGGGAGGATATAGAACATTTTCACCAAGAAAATTTATATTTCTCTCACACTCCCTCAAGCGAAACCCCTGCTTCCCCAGCGGAACCCTCAAAAGCTAAGTGAATCTCTCCCCGACAACGTCCTCAGAGGACCTCTAAAGCATCCCAAACTTCAGGTTATCTCTTATTCCCCAAAAGTCTCAAATTTATCGGAGCAAAATGTCCAAATCCTAAACCACCTAATCACATCCCTAGTGGAATTTACAGCATCAAATTGGTTGTTCCCCCGCAAAGTCTCCAAATGATACAAAAGTTCCCCCAGCAATCAACTCCCCAACTCAAATCAAAATCATGAGGAAATTTCCCCCGCAGAGTTTTTCGAGAACATCACAATTTAAGCCCTTAGAATTGACTTTGACCCGTAGAATTGGTCATCATAATCTAAGCCCTCAGCATTGGCTTCGACCCGCAGAATTGGTCATCTCAATTCAAGCCCTCATAATTGGCTTCGACCCGTAAAATTGGTCATCATAACTTAAGCCCTCAGAATTGGCTTCGACCCGCAGAATTGTTCATCACAATTTAAGCCCTCAGAATTGGCTTCAACCCGCAGAATTGGTCATCACAATTTAAGCCCTCAGAATTGGCTTCGACCCGCAGAATTGGTCATCTCAAATTTAATCCCTTAGAATTAGCTTCGACCCGCAGAATTGGTTATCACAATTTAAGCCCTCAGAATTGGCTTCGACCCACAGAATTGGTTATCACAATTTAAGCCCTCAGAATTGGCTTCGACCCGCAGAATTGGTCATCTCAAATCAAGCCCTCAGAATTGGTCATCATAATTTAAGCCCTCGAAATTGGCTTCGACCCGCACAATCGGTCACCCTCGACTTTACTTTAGGTCCTCAGAATTGATCTAAATCTTTAATCATCACTTCCTTTAGACCATACCCAGTATGGCCCCTTCGGTCCTCAGAATCGGCCTCGACTCTCTGAATCGGTTATCCTCATCCTTAGGTCCACAAAATCAGCCTCGACCCTCTGAATTGGTCATCCTCTTTAAAAGGCATCATACGTTGTCTATTCGATGGCTATCGTTTGTTTCAAACTCACCCATCGAGGGGATCTATAGACACCCCATTCTATCACCCCCTAACCTCTCCTCAGGTTCCTAAAACCTCCCTTAATTACTACAAACCTAAGTCATACCCCGGGTACTGACCTAGAGGCCATCGGTCACTCCCAGAATCAGTTTGACCAAAAGTCAAACTCTTCAGCTCGACCCAGACTAAATGAATCTTCAAAGGTCACAGAAACCCCTTTCCAACGGTCCACCCCGTGTACAATTCTAACTTACAGTGCGGACGAACAACCCGTTTTCCTCCGAAATTATATCAGGAGGCCATTGGATGCTCCCGATATCTATTTGACCAAAGTTAACTATTCATCTCGATCAAGACTGAATGAATCCTCAAAGGGCGTTGAAACCCCTTTCCAACGGTCTGCCCCGTGCATGATTCTGACTTACGGTACGGATGAACGATCCGTTTTACTCCGAAAGGTCATCGAATGCTTCCAAGCCCTGGTTGACCAAAGTCAACTCCCCAAACGGAGTCAAACTCTTTTTAATGTCAAAATTCATCTCCTAAACTTTCCAAAGGTCTGCCCCATGCGTGATTCTGACTTACCATACGGACGAACGATCTGTTTGCATCCGATAACCCCCCGTCCAAAGGACCGACAAGCATTTTCGAGCCACATTTGACCCAAAGTCAACTCTCGGACCCAGGATAAGTCCAAGGACTTTCAAAGGTCTCTGAAGTACCTTTCCATTGGTTCGCCTCGTGCACAATTCAGATCAACGGTTTGCGTTCTACAACCATTTTTCCGAACGAATCTGAAAGAGACTGCCAAACGGCAAGCTCAAAATCCTGCCTATCGGCAGTGTGCCTAAAAACACCTGTCGATTGGCAGGACCAGATACATACCGATCGTAGACCTGGCAAAATGAGGCACGACACGATAACACGACACGAACCGACACGAAGTTATAAGTTAATGGGTTGACCCTTAATGGGTTCGGGTTATATCGGTGCCAACCCGATAAGACACGATAGTTAACGGGTCGGTTTAGGGTTGACCCCCTTCACCCGTTAATACCCGATAAAACCCGTTAATACCCGATAATTTAAGTAAATGAGATATTTTTTTGGAACTTATAGATAATTTATGTAGCATAATGTTAATTTAATCATAATGAATTTTACTAAATGAGAGATTTAGTAATGTCAATGAATTAATCGATCTATTTGGGTTCAAATATGAGATAATATGTCAACTTGTATACAATTAAAAGTAATTCATTATCCTAATGGGTATTAACGAGTGAACACGACACGAAACGATAAGATAACGGGTCGGGTTTGGGTATGATTTTTTCACACGATAAAAAAGTCACCCGTTTAGACACGAACCCAATAAGACCCGAACACGATAAAAAACGACACGAACACGACTCGAAACGACCCATTGACAGGTCTAACCGATCGGCAATGCTCTGGGCCTATAAAAAGGATGGCCTGACCTCATCGCAAAAGGACTCCAAGATCTGAAATCCATCACTCTCAGCGAACTCAGAAAACCTCTCTCGAAGTCAACGTGATTTCCACATCTAAATATTTTTCCAACCTTCACTTTTCATCATCTTTTTCATCAAAATTGGTGAATTAACTACCCTTCATCATCATCCAAGTGCAAGGGCTGCTTTCCAACATTCAAGATCAAGCTCAAGATCTTCAAGAATGTCCAACTTTCTCAACTATCTCTTCAAATTCTCCTAAATTTTCATTAACTTATTTTATTACTTAACACTTTTATTCTCTCCATATCACATATCCTAATATACTTTTTATTTAGTATTATTGCACATCTCTTATTTTTATATAAATAAAACCCAAAAAAATAAGAAAAATAGGGTTTGCTCATAAATTCCAAACGGAAATTCGCACACCTTTCTCACAACTAAAATACCTTTTTACACACACGCACACATAAGAGAAGTCCCCGATTATATATATGGGATAAACCCCACCCCTCGTTTTGTATACGAACTACGTGGACTTTGATGCCTCTATAGGCTATATAGGCGTCTCGGGGTAAAACCCGAGACTCGAGTCCTATTTCTTTTTTTTCCATTTTTTATTTTTCTGATTCTTTAATTTAATTCTCTTAGATTCTATATATTAACATATACATATATTTGTTCTTAGTGGCATATTATTCCATATGCGTTATCGTTCCATTATAACGATCAATGCTAGGATAATCGCGTAAATTCTATTTTCTAATATTACTTTTAGGAACATTCCTATGGATGACTCGCTTTATCTCTTCCATGATACAAGTCGATTATTCCTATCTCCACTACATATACACATGCACACATACCACGGGGAAATAGAGGAAAATAACAACAATCCATGAGAGACCGCAAGGGCGGAGTGGGTGCCTAACACCTTCTCATTCCGTAACTTAGCCTCTGAACCCTACACGAATCATTTTTGGTTTCGTATGTATCAGTATGTCTTTGGATGCTGTCCTTCGGGATAGATCCAACTTATTTTGTCTGTTTTGAGTAAAATAGATCGGCGACTCCATCTCTCTATATTTTTTACCTCACACATCACCGACGACGGCCGAAGCGCTCCCGAGATGGATGCGTGGGACCAAGATCCTCTCACCATGGAGATGACCCTCCTCTCTCTCTCCACGAGGATCGGGGATGCCCACAATATCTAAGCTCATTCCAACTTCATACATGGAGGATTTATTCCAACCCAAATACTCTAAATATCAATAGTAACCCATCCTTCAAACATATATTCAAATATTAAGGTTTTTAACAAGTTTTCATAAGATGTGGAGTGATTATAATAAGATTAAAGGCTCAATTTCATGATTAAGCCAATTAAACCTAACTTCATCTTCTTCAATAAAACTGGTTGAATTAATCTTTGTTTTCTAATCCATTTATGCAATTAACTTAGATCTTTTAAATGTCACAACATCCATAGAACATATATAATGATATATAACAAATATTACAAGGATTCATATGTTAACTAGTTCATTCATCAATCAATTTCAAGCGTTGATCAACAAGTTAATTAGGGTTCCTAATTTAGTCAAAACTAATTATGAAATTCACTTTAATAATTAAGAAAATGAAATTAGATAATCATATTAAAATATTCCAATACACAATTACTATTATAACACAAATCTAATCATATTTCTACACAAAGTAAACTTTCCTCAAAGATAATTATAAGAATTAACCCTCTAAATCCCAAAATCTTAAGAGCTAGTGTTCTTTCTTCTTCCTCCTTAGCAGATAGGGTTTCTCCAATGTGTATTACGTGTTTTAGGTTACTTTTACTAATCCATTATATTAATAAAATTCTTAATTAGGCTTAGGCCCTAAATTGGCCTCAACTTAAAATGCCCAAAACAATTCCCAAATAGTTTAAAACTTGGCTCAATAAAACTACTAACCCAATGGACCATTTTCCCACTATTTTTAACTTAATATGGACTTTCCAAAAATCCTAAAACTTACTCAAAGTTTAACATATTCTGTGAATCAAGTTTTAAAATTAAAATTATTAATTAGCCACTATGTGTCGCTTATAATATTAAATCTTACTTATTAATGGATTAAATCTGACTCAATATTATAAGAACCTACTTCATGATCTGTGGATCCCTATTCTGAGGGAATAATCCAAACAAGCAAACCCCGGATACTTATCCCCGTGATCTCTCCATAACCGCCCATAACACTAAGTCACTAAATATTTGTCTTAAGAAATTAATACGAGTTTTCTAATATCTCACTAATCAACACGCTATTAATTACATAACAATACATATGCAACAAGTAAATCTACTGAATGAAATATGGAACGTTATATGAAATGTGCAACAAGTAAATCTACTGAATGACATAACGAATGTCATATGAAATATCTAATAATTACGCAACTAATAATTAGTTTAATAGTTAAACGAATTCTAATGAATGTTATGAAATATGGGGTATTACAATAAGTGGATCTACAAGAAGTTATAAAATGGATAGAAGGAAAGGTGGAAACCTTTAATGCTAGGCTCGTTGAGAAAGGTTTTACTTGGAAAGAAAGGGATTGATTTTGAGAAAATCTTCTCGCTGGGAGCCATGCGAAAGTCTATCGCAATTCTTTAAACGTCAATATTGTGTTCTTAAACGATGGTCTTGACTAATGCATCTATATGATGAAACCTAAGGGATTCACATTAGGAAGTCAGGAAAATAAAGTGTGTAAGCTCAAGAGATCCATTTATGAATTTAAGCTAACACCAAGGTCTTGAAACATTCGATTTGATTAGGCAATCAATATTTTGATTTTGATCAAAGCCAAAATAATACTTGTTTGTATAATAAGCATGACATAAATGTGGTGATATGTATGGTATATTATATGGATAATATCCTCCTAATCGATAATGAGTTGGGTGTATTGTCTAACATGAGAGTGTTATTTTCTAGGTAACTCTATATGAAGAACTTAGGTCAAGCTAGTAACATACTTTGGATCAATCCTTAAGGTGGTTATGGTTGGATAAAATGATATTGAGTATTGAAATATGAATGCATAAATTAGAGAAAACCCAAAACAAATTCAAGGAATGTGTTGATTTTCTTCATGTCATGGTTTTGCGCTCTTATTCTTAAATCGACGAGATTTTATAGATTGTATAATTTAAACAAATATTATTCAACGGAATCCAACATAAACTAATTTGGGGTTCTTTGGTTTCTGATTTGTAGCTTTTGATTTGGGTCCCTCTTTTAAGATTTATAACTTGGAATTTTTACTTTGATAAAATTGGATAATTGATCGAAACTGATCGAAAATGAATCTAACCAAAATCGTTCGGTTTTCTCGCCTTTCAGTTCAGGTTTGATTTGTATCTTTAAAAAACTGACATAGTTAGTTCGATCCAAATGCCCCCCAAAATTGAACTGACCGAACTATGCACACCCCTAGTCTAGGAGGTGGAGTTGTTAGTTGGAGGAGTATGAAATAATCATCCATTGCTGACTCCATCATGGTGGCCAAAGTTGGTACCACTTCAGAGAGGAAAATAAAGAGGTTATATGCCTCGACAACTTCCCAAGTAACTTGGGTGCGATTTCTTGAGTACAATCCATTACACAGTATTGTGTTTATAGAGGAACAATTTCAAGTTCAAAATAACCCATAACTCATAAAAAAAGGGTTAAGCACGTTGAGCATAGGTTTCACCTAGTTCGAGCGATCAAATGAGGGAGGCGATAAGTTTGTGATCAAAGTTGCATTAGATAACAATAGATTTATCATTCTACGACTTTGGATATAGACTTCCATATAGATGGGTTGAAAGTTAGATGCATTGGCACATGGCTTTAAGACTAAGTAAAAAATGTTAGGGTTTTATTCTTAAAACTAAGCATTCTAGTAAGTTGGGTTTGTCCTGATCATAGAAGATTGAAATTCCAATTCTAGTTCAAATGAACAATTCACAACCTAGATAGGGAGTTGACATCACATCGGTAAAGTTACGAGTTACGAGTGCAATTTTAGTTATTTATCTTGACGTTGGACGATGTCTAATGATTCGGGAACTTATATGATAGTTCAGAGAGGATTATACCGGTACATTAGGAATGTATTAAATGAGACAAAGGTGAGATTCAAGTCTAGGTGACGACTAGATTAAACTTGACAAAATCACAGTTTTTGCAAAGGATGCATAAATTCTCAATCCTGAGGATTACGAGGATTAAAGTATCCACTTAGTTTTTTATTTGATTATTATGTGTGCGATTTAATTCATTGAGTCTTAATTTCCATAAGTTGAAAAATCATTGTGTGAATATACTTGAGATTATACTTCGGAGGAATATGCCACTGGGAAATATCTTGGATTGTGATACCCCCTTGATAAACTTATAAGTTTGATTCCACTAGCAAACTCGATCAGTGGATTTTTAAATCCAGTATAGTATAAAAAAAGTTAAGTTTGAGATCAAGGAATACATAATAAGTTGGTAAAAATCAATTAGCAGCGAATATAATTTCACCAAAAGGGTATTGTATGCTTTATGTGGGGATCATATTATGCGCTATTTAACTTTACAAATAAGACCTCACTATTCGAATAATATTGGGATATTTAAATTAGAGTGCAATTATAATTATTTTGTTGAATTAATTATATTTAAATGGGAAAAAAATATATTATGGGTGTAATATGGGATTTCCATATTTTTGTTTGGAAGTCAATTATAATTATTAGTCTTGGGTCCCTAATATAGTCCATTACCCAAGTAGTAGGCCCAAACTATCAAAAAACCTTAATTGGCCCAAGACCAATTCATATGCCTATTTATATAGGTCAATGGAAGTTATTTAGGCTGCATGTGACTTTCACTGGGGTTAAAGAGGGAGGGAAAAAATACCATTCGCATTTTTTTGAAGGTAAAAGAGAGAGTAAGTGATTTCTCTCCAAAAGTTTACACACACACGGCTTACTTTGCGGGGATTTTATGTCTAAAGATTCAAGGCATTTATGGCATTCTAGCAAGAAATTGGAGGAGGGAAAAAAATCAAGCTCTTCATTTTTAAATTAAATATATCTTCTCATTTGGATAACCTACAAGATCCATAAATGTATCATGATCGTCTTAGATAAAATAATATTGAATATTATAAGTGCTTACATGCCCCAAGGAGCTTTAGATAAAAATGAAAAGAAAATATTTTGGGAATTATTGGATGCAGTATTACAACACATTCCTACGCACAAAAACATATTTTTGTGAAGTGACTTAAATGTACATGTAGAAGTAGAACGGGGTGGTTATCCAAGGATACACGGAGGTTGTGGTTTTGGTGAGAGAAATGAAGGAGGGGAAGCTATCTTAGAATTTGCTAAGACATAGGATCTAGTGTTAACCGATACATTTTTAAAAAAAAGGGAAGAACATTTAATAACTTTAAAAGCGGAGAGAATAAAAATCAAATAGATTATTGCTGACTTATAAGAAGAGACTTGTACACATGCAAAGACTGTAAAGTTATACCAGGTGAGAGCTTAACAAATCAACATTGTCTATTAGTAATAGATTTAGCAATTAAAGTATTTAAGTACCGAAAAGAGAAAATATGTTATCAAAATATACAATGGAAGGATTTGAAAGGATGCAAAAAGATTGAATTTAGACAAAAGTTCGTGTTAAACATGAAGTGGAATTGGAACGACAATGTTAACAACATTTGGTCAAGAACAAAGAATGATATCAAGAAAATAGTTAAGCAAGTTTTAAGTGAGACTAAAGGAAAACGATTGATAAAAAAAAAGACTTGGTGGTGAAATGAGGAAGTGAAAAAGATAATACAAAAGAAATGAGTAAGTTTTCAAGAGTGGCAAAAGAGTACAAATCAAGAAGTTTTAGAAAAGTATAAGATGTAAAAAAATTAAGTAAAAAATATTGTTAAAAATGTGCAACAAAACGCATTAGATAATCTTTATAATAAATTAGGTACAAGGAGCGTGGAAAGTAAATATATAAATTGGCAAAGAAGAGAGATAGATTGACAAGGGATATGGGTTCAGTTAAGTGTATTAAAGACATAAATCAAAATATATTAATTAACGATAAAGAAATTCTAGATAGATGGGAAGAGTATTTTCAAGGCTTATTAAATGAAGAATATTCGAAAAAATATGTCGAGAACATTAAACCAAATATAAGAATGGTATGTCCGATTACTGAAAAAGAAGTGAATATATTAATAAGTAAAATGAGAAAGAATAAAGCGATTGGCCCGGAAAAAATAACCATAAAGGTGTGGAGAACCCTTGGAAGTCTGGGGATAGAATGGTTAACAAGCTTATTTAACAAAATTTAAGAGAAGAAAATATGCCAGATGAGTGGAGGAAAATCATCATAATACATTTGTATAAAAATAAAGGGTATATACAAAACTGTGGTAATTATACAAAAATCAAACTGATGAATCATACTATGAAATTATGGGAAAAGCTTATAGAATAAAAATTAAGAAATGAACCAACTATTTCGAATAATCAATTTGGATTTATGCCAGGGTGATCCACCACGGAAGTTATTTACTAATTAAGACAGTTAATGGAGAAATGTAAAAGTATGAATAAAAATTTATATATGGTATTTATAGATTTAGAAAAAGATTATGATAGAATACCTAAGGATATAATTTGGCGGGCTTTAAGGAAGAAAAGAATCCCCGTGAGTTATATTAAAGTTATTGAAAATATGTATAATAACAAAAAGACTAGAGTAAGGACCAGTACTATATGTGGAAAAACTAATGATTTTACAATTAAAGTAGGTTTACATCAAAGATCGGCCTTAAATCCTTATTTATTTGTCATAGATTCGGATGAGATTACTAAGGACGTACAAGAAGATGTCCCATGTTGAATGTTGTCTACGAATGATATAGTTTTAGTAGACACTTCAAAGGAAAGATTAATGATGAGAGTAGATAGTTGGAGAAAAGCCTTATAGTCAAAAGGAATAAAAATCAGAATACCAAACTAATAAATTTTGTTATCTAGGTTAAATGTTACAAAGTAATGGGGATATTGATGAGGGTGTTACTAGTAGAATATCAACTGGTTGGATGAAATGGAGACAAGCGAGTAGGGTGTTATGCGATAAGAGGATAACTAATAAATTAAAAGGAAAACTTTATAGAACAGTTGTTAGACCAGCGACCTTGTATGGATCAGAGTGTTGGGCGTTAAAGGAAAAATATGAACAAAGTCTCCATGTTAGTAAGATGAGGATGCTCTAGTGGATAATAGGAACTACTAGAAAGGACAAAATTAAAAATCAATACATAAAAGAAAAGTTAGGAGTATCTCCCATTTGTGATAAATTAAGAGAAAGTAGACTTAGGTGGTACAGACATGTGTTACGTAGACCATTGGATGCCCTTATAACAAGAGGGAGATTGTTGGAAATGGAGGGTAAAAAAAAAGAGGTCGTTCTAAGCTATCGTGAGAGGAAATCATTATGAGTGACCTTAAGGAATTAAACTTGAATGATAATAATGCATATAATATATTAGAATGGAAAAGAAGAATCCATGTGGCCAACCCCATATGATGGAATTAAGGCAACGATGATGATGATGATGATGATGATGATGATGATTTGAACCCTAGATTTATTTTCGAATCTAGTTATTTTTTCTTACTCTATTAATAATGATTAATCAAAGTTCTTAGGGTAGGAAAGTGTTTTTATAGTGTAAATCCCTAATATAACAACCTCCATACCATAATCCATGGAATAAGGAGTCTCGTTCGTAGATCTTATTTGAGTGGTGTTGTAGGACCAGAGGACCATGGGAAGTTTGTCCACCCATTTCCCCTTATCCTCTTTTCTAATTGACAATTTATTATGAAATTTTGTTAGAGATGTCGACATGTTTATTTCTCTCGGGGAAGATCGTTGACGCATAATATTTGCAATATCTATATTCTACATAAAAGTAGCTGAACTGGTCGTTATCGAATTAGGTCCACTTGTGTGATATAAGATTCTTAGAGAGACTGAATTTGGTGATGATGTTCCTCTGTGGAAACCTCCTTGCATCTCCTTCTCTAATGTGACTGAGTGACTCAACTTCAATCAACTTTGTAAAGTAATCAAATGGATTAATAAGAAATATTTTATCACCAAATTCCTCAGGTAAAAGATCGACTATATCCATACCCCATTGGGTGAATGACCTAAGACTTGTGAGGTGATTTGTGATGACCCAATTCTGGGGGTCAATGATGAAAACCTTTTGGTACTTTTATTTTTTTAAGAAAATCTTCCTTTTGGAATAAAATCTTGCTTTCACATTTTTCCATAAAATTCATTAAATATAATTAATGAAATGAGGTTCAGCTTTATGAAATTTATATGAACACTTAAAATATAAAAGTTTTGCCCACTTTATTGGATAAATAATAATTTAATAAAGTTCAGGTCATCTTGTCTTATTTCAAACCGAATTTAAAATAATTCCAATTAAACAAAAACTCCATTAAAGGAACGCATTTAGAGTAAATAGTAAACATAATTCTACTGGGGCATATATCCTTACTTGTCCAACACGATTTTCTTGCCTTTATCTTTTCCCAAAGTACCTAGGGGTTTGGCAAATGGTAGGGTATCAGCGTGAGCCCAGTAGGAGAAATACTAGCGGAGTATTACGTACAAAGAATATTTATGCATATAAAGTATATTTTAGCAATTATGAAATCATCCATCATTTGATTAATGAGCGCCATGCTCAAAATCATCTTATCACTTTCTTAATCGGGGTACCAATACATGAGTGTTATATGACCTTTAACCGAATCCCACCATGCCAAAATATGCTATGGATCAGTTATTTGGAGTCTAAGCATTAAGTCGCACCCTAGGGCTCCGGACCCTCTTAAAATTTTTCTGTTACCTCTAAGGGTCTTTTACTTGTTACATCTTTGTATTTCTTTTCCCTTTCTTTCTTTCTTTATTGTTCACTTTTAAACCTTTTTTCTTTATTTACTTTTTACTGGACGATGAGGCTAAATACCCGGGATGAGACAAATCTCGACACTCTTTGTTTCTAAGTTTCACACTTTATTTACTTTTCACTATTTACGCACACTCGAAACTATTTTATACCTTTAACCAAAAATGCCTCTTTTCACTTTTACTTTAATAAATATGAATTTTTACCACGTAAAATTCAACTCTTTTAACTAGAGTCTTTTAGTTTGGAAAGTATACTCATAAGTTCAACCATTTCATAAAAATGACACTTTTGCCCTAAAACATCATTTTTGTCATTTTTAGACTTATATTTCTAACTTATTGACTTTGCACATTTTATATTATTTTTTATCATTTTGTGTGGTCATATTAATTCATTTAAAACTAACTTTTAAAAACAAAACACATGTTTGCAAAAAGTTACAATTAAACCCACACTTTACATAAAATGATAATTTTGTACTAAAAACTATACTTTTGACATTTCAAGATTTATTCTTACAAATTGATAACTTCTCATTTTGGACTTTTATCATTGTCATTTTATGTCTAAATATTATCGTATTTACTATTTTAACCTCAACACTATACTATTTTCACTTTTAGTCCCTTAATTATTAAACTTATTGAATTTTTTACCACATAAAGTAGCGTCATTTATGTGACTAATATGCTGATTTTTTCAACATTATTATTTCATATTCCAAGGTTTGTTCAAATGTATTTTCAACATACTAAATTTTTTATCCTAAGCACGTGAGTTTATGCTCATGAATTTAAGGTTGTATACCCATAAAACCTATATGTACTTCCTAACATTTCTTCATCAAGTTAAACTTAATATTAGACATGAAATAACTAGTTTAAATATGGTTTTCATAAGGAATAACTTACTTAAACTTTCTGAAATTTTAATTTAATTTCAACTTCAACTTTATCCATCCTTATCACATCTTTATCAACCTATATTCATTTATAGTGATATAATAATCATAAATTGTCATATAAATCATACATATGTATACATATAACTAGCATCCTTGATTTTAAACTTAAAAATAATATATAACCCCCACCTCTTGAAGATATAAATTTCTTTTGATGAAGAGGTTGAATGAAAAATTAAATATGTTTCCTATTTTCAAGCTACTTTCAAGCTTTCTTCTTAAAATAAACACCCTTAATACCCTCCTTAAACCTTACTAATTAAAAGGTAGAATGGTTGTCTTACAAGCTTGGTATATGGAGAGAGTATAGAGGACTTTGGCTACTAATTTTGAATAAGGAGAGAAGAACTAATATAACGCCTAAGGGATGCCAAAACTCAAAAGGATTTAAGAATGATTTGTAAGGACAAAGTCTCACATTCTTCCCCCTTTTAAAGTCTTTAAACCCATCCCAATGACCTCCTCACTATTCAATAATAGTTACACTAAGTATAATGGAGTAGGAAGCCAAATAAAAACGGCAAAAAAATCTGATGAAGGTTGGTGTTGATGTAAAAAACTAGATCGCTCTAATTATTCAATCACAGATAAATAAATATGACAAAGATTTTTAAAGTGGTTCGGCTAGGAATAAAGCCTACGTCCACTGTTATGTTATTGCTGAGTGTTTGTGGAATTCTTGATTACAAGTTCTCTCAAGAAATTCCGGCCTCCTTGAATGGGTATGATACAAGGTATTTATAGCCTTGAGGCTGTACATGAAAGGTTCGATACATTAAATGACATACATGTGAAATGGTAATACATTTAATGCAGCGTACGTGCTAAGAATATAAGCATTCAATGAATATCTGAACTGTTGATTATCTGGCAATTAATGATATGACCGAGATGCAGCTCGGACCGCCATAGCTGTTAGCTGATCAGGAGTTCCTCGGAGCATTAGAGTACCTCGGTGCGCTAGAGTTCCTCGGTGTGCAAGACTTCCTCGGTGTGCTAGAGTTCCTCGGTGTGCAAGACTTCCTCGGTGTGCTAGAGTTCCTCGGTGTATTCTCGTTGCTTGGAAAGAAGCATGGTTGGTCGGGAAATGATCTTCCTCGCTGCTATTGTGCCACGTAGATTGACACGTGTCTTCGTATTATTCGTCCACATCAGCATATTAATTTTGGTATCAACCGAAGCCCCCAATGTTTCATATTTCGAACTTTGAGGAGTATGGAACATTCTTTCTCGGTATATGGCAATATTAAATAATCTTCCTGGGTTTCAGGAACATTGTATTCAAATTTCCTTCTTATTTCGCAGTTTTCGCCTTTTTTATAAGCGTTTCGATCTTCGTGCAATTTTTGTCCTTTTAGCCGCCGGAAGTTCAGTAGTTTCTTTTTGGTAATCATTTCTTTCGCCGCTTCCCAATGCAAAGTATTTAAACTTCTTTGGTAACCATACCGTCGTCTACGTTTTCCATTTTCTGCATTCAAACTTTCTATTCTCTTCTTCTCTCTTGTGCGTTCATCCTTGTTTCCGTTCGTTGCCAACATACCTCCTTTCTTTCTGTAAGATATTCTTCCTTTCTTCTGTATCTCTTTTATTCAATATGGTTTATATTGTGGAGTCTGTTGAGAAATTCCGTTCTGATTTTTCCATTCCTTCGTGGGTAACTCTAGAGGTTCTTTCTGAGCCTTTAGATTACTTTCGATTGGCTGAGGGACATTGGTTCCCCAGTCTTTTTGTTGCTGAATGTGGTTTTTCCTTTCCACCAAACCCATTATGTCTTGAGTTTTGTCAATTTTTTGATCTTGTTCCTGCAAAAATAGCCCCCAATTCATGGAGAATAATTAACGGGGTGCACAAATTAAATCTAACTCATGGGACTCGTATTGGGATCCCTGAAATTATGTTTTGTTATAAATGGGCCACTCTAGATAATATTTATTATTTAAAAACTAGGTATCTGAATAGGGCTCTTGTAGTTAATCTCCCTGACTCAAATAGGGATTACTTTGAGCATGGGTTGGTCATAAAAAATTGGCAACATGCGCCTTTAGCTGGGGATGAAGTATACAACGGTCCCAGATGCCCCCCATATGGCAATGGGATAGGTTTATTTTTCATTTTATTTTACTTATAAACTTATGCTTTCATTATGTTTGATAAAATGTATGACCGATATTTCATTATGTATTTATTTGCAGTTGATAGCAAAAGAAAAACTCCAAAGGAATCAGAAGTGAATATTAAACATCTGAAACTTATCTGGGGTTTGCATAAGAACATTGCAGACGAACACATCAGATCTGCCTCATATTTGCTACAGTATAAGAGTTACACAACCTCTTATACTGCTCGCCCTGTTGAACCAGCTTCAACACCAGAAGGTTCATCTTCAGATTCTCATATCCCCTTATCTCAGAGAATGGGCAAGAAAAGAGCTCCTCCTGCTCTATTTGATGAAATTTCCTCTGCTGTTGGAGCCAAGAAAGGCAAAACTGATGTCCCAGAAGGGACTAAAAAAGTAGATGCTGGGTCCTCCAAAGCTGCCGAGAAGCCCCCAGTGGCCCCGAGCAAGAAAAATGCTCCTGTAGATGTAATTACAATTTCCCCGACCAAGACCTCTTTGGTTGAAGGCTCTGATCGCCCGTTGAAGAGATTGAGGAAATCATCCTCAGTTACTCCGGCTGAAACTACCTCCTCCTTACCTGCTGGTGGTACTGATGTTCCAAACATCACTCTTCCAAGTTCTGCAATGAGCTCGGTCGTACCCGAGGTCCATGGTATTAATGAGAGAATTCCTAGGGATATGCTGACATCCCTAGCTGCTCGTCACCTTGCTTCAGTAAGTTTCACATACTTATGATTTCTCTTTCTTCGAAAGATTGCATTTTATATTGACTTCGCTATTTTTCTCATCTTTCAGCTGGTGAATTATTTCAATAATATTGTGAAGAAGCTCCTCGTCAGGTGTAGAGGATGCTCTGTTGGGTTTGACCCAATCTTTAAAGGAATCTCGTCAACAATATATTGACGAAAAAGCTGTTTGGGAGAAGAAATTAGCTGCGGCTGAGGCTGAGAAGGCGAAAATGGCCGAAACCTCCAAGAATTTGGAGGAGAAAGTAAAGGGTTTAGAGGTTAAACATCAAGAATATGATGACCAGCTGAAAAAGGCAAATGAAGAGTTATCTACCTTGCAAGATATCAAGGTCAAAAAAGAGGAATTGGAGGTGAAACTCTCCTCGGAGAGATTGAGGAGAAAGGTCGCAATCAAGAAACATTTCAGTGTTGGTTGGGAGAAAGGATGGGAGAGAGGGATAGCTGCAATGACATCCCAAGTCCAATATGGTAAGTTGAAATACTTCCACGATGGCTGGGTAGCTGCTCTGCAAGAGCTAAAGGTCCAAGACGATTCTGAGCTATTCCAACAACATCTCTCTGGTCCTCCTCCACCAATTGTGGAAGAAGAAGAAGATGAGCCTGCCTCAGATGAGTCTTCTATGGCTATGGGTGACCCAATCTCTGCTTCTCAACCCTCTATAGTCGATGACGTTTCCTCTATGCCTCCTCCTGCCGAGAAGATTCCTGCTGATCAACCCGTTGACACCACCGAGCAACCGAGCTCCTCGTCCCAGCCTCCCGAGAAAGTCTTGGGGGACAAGGAAAAGGTGTGAAGTTGTTCGGTATCATTTCTTTTTTCAATTCTTGTAATCGAACAATGTAACCTTTTGATGATCTAATAAAATACATCTTTGCTCATCTCTGTTGTTGATGATTTATATTTGTTGATTGTTGTCTTTTTCTCGTCCTTAGTTTGTTGCTAGAATGGAATTGATCTCTTCACATGATACCGAGCTGATGCAGCAATGTCACCAATACTATAAGGCTGGTCATACATTCCTTAGTACATCAGAAATTGCTGATATTCTTGGCCATGGTGCCTCAGAGCAGGCAATTGAAGCTTATCAATACTTGAAAGCTTTACTCGACCGAGCAGTAGCCAACAATGTCGCTTACTATGACTTGATTGAAGAGCTTCATGGTTCCATAGAGGATCTTCAAAATCAACACAACGAATCAATGGCTTCGTTGCATAAGGATTATGAAAATAGATATCAGCAGCTCTCTTCAGAAACAGGCCATAAGAAGATCATTGCTGGGTACGACATTAGGGAGAGAACCTTAAAAGGTGAAGTTGAAGCTTGTAGGCAGATTGCCGAGATCCTGGAACAAGAAAATAATAATCTGCAGAAAAAGTTGGCTCAATATGAATCTGCTGCCTCATCTTCCACTGCATTAGTACCAGTTACTGATGAAGGTTTCTCGTTCTTAGAAGCCTAAAACGCCAAGTTAAGGCAAGAACTGGATGAATTAAGAAGATCTGCTGTTTCTGGAACTGCTCGGGGATGAGGAAGAGGTTCTCGTGGGCGAGGAGGAACTGTCGAGGAACAAAATTCTCTAGTTGCTTCTCGGAGCCGATCAAGAGTTCTCAGTCGCAATGTTGAAGATGCTCGTACCCAATCCACTTTGGAAACTCAAGCATTCCAATTAAACGTCAAAGATCGGGCCCTATCAGAAATGTCCAAGAAGAATCTATCCTTGGAGGATCAACTTACAGCGATGAAATCTGCTCTGCATAATAAGGATCTTTTTGCTAAAAGCCTTCATGAACAATTGGATAGATTAACCTTCCAATTCCATAAACAGCCAAGGGAATTCTGGATGGCAGGATACAATGAAGCCCTTGTTCACCTGGATGCTCGTATTGAACATGCCAATAATGAGGGTTACAAGCAAGGATGGTTGAACGCACTGGGTGTGTTAAAATTGGAGCAAGGGCATTATTTATGGGATTATCATGCTCCATCATTATTAGACTTGCCTGTACCACCTTTCAAATTGGACATGGCATGGATCCCAGCTCGTTCCATTCCTCGTAGCTTGATTTCAAAGTACCTTGGTGATTACAGCCTTCATTCTCAGGTTGAATTGTCTCCACCTGAGCATCTCTTGGACACACCTTCTGTGATGAACGTTAGAATGCTCAGGGATGTTAATTTCATTAATTCTCCTCTTTGCCTAGAGGATCCTCCTGCTGGCGAGGAGCCTGTTTCAAAAAATAAAGGAAAGAAACCAATAGAATAGGTTTTCAATGTAACAGTTAGTACATTTATGTAACTTGTAATTTATTCCAGATTTTTAATGAAAAGACTTTCATTTTCTGTTTGCCAATTTTGCTATTGTCTTGTGTTTATCAAACACCTTTATATTTGTGCATATGTATCTGTGTATTTAAAAAGATGGCAATATCGCGCTATTTATCAACCAACTTAAAAATTTACAAGTATCAAGGTTGATCAATAAAGTAATGAATGTAAATTGTGCAAACTGTTTCCAACCAACCAAGGTGGGTAAATAATGTTTGTCGACCAACTACAGTTGATGGGTTTTTATCCCCGACCAGCTATACTTGGTTCAATTATAAAAATGCGTCCGACCAACTAAGATCAATAATTTGTCCTCGTCGTCCAACTACAGTTATTGGGTTTTTATCCCCGACCAATTATACTTGGTGTATTTTTTGAATATTTTGTTCTTCAAAGAACTCTTTGTAATAATATTACCTCCCGACCAATCATAAGTTGTAATATGAGAGTATATTTTTATCTTACCAACCGTAATTGATCATGCTGGTGTACACCTTTTAACCAAAGGAATATTTTTTGGCTCCTTGGAGCTTTTGGCTACTTATAGCTGTCCTCCTAACCAAAGGAGGTTGGCTCCTTAGAGCACTTTTGGCTACTTATAGCACTTTTTGGCTCCTTAGAGCTGTCCTCCTAACCAAAGGAGGTTGGCTCCTTAGAGCACTTTTGGCTACTTATAGCACTTTTGGCTCCTTAGAGCACTTTTGGCTACTTATAGCACTTTTTGGCTCCTTAGAGCTGTCCTCCTAACCAAAGGAGGTTGGCTCCTTAGAGGACTTTTGGCTACTTATAGCACTTTTGGCTCCTTAGAGCACTTTTGGCTACTTATAGCACTTTTGGCTCCTTAGAGCACTTTTGTAGGGTATTACACTAGTATTCCCCGAAAAACTTTCAACGGAAAGAAAATGGTGAAACATCCTCGTTTTATTCATACTGAAGGAAAAGCTTTACATTTTACATTACTGATAATACTTGCGTAGGTATTCAGCATTCCACGCATTCTTAAATTCTTCTCCTTCTAGAGTTGCTATTCTGTAAGTTCCTGGACGAACAACCTCTGTAACTCGGTAAGGTCCATGCCAGTTTGCTTCCAACTTATTTTGCTTCTGAATGACTTTCTTTAGCACATAATCCCCTTCTTTTAGGTCACATTTCTTCACCCGTTTGTTGTAAAACAGAGCTGTACGTTGTTGGTAAGCAGCATTTCTAATGGCTGCCTCTTCTCTAACCTCCTCGAGCATATTCAAATCCAATCTCCTCATCAAATCACTGATCGGAGAGTTGAAATTCAACACCCTGTGTGTCGGTAGGCCTAACTCGGCAGGTATTACAGCCTCACTTCCAAATGCCAGCATGTATGGTGATTCTCCAGTTGCTGCTCGGGGAGTTGTTCGGTAAGCCCACAAAACTGATTGTAGCTCATTAATCCAATTTGCTTTGGCCTCACTTAGCCTCTTCTTCAATCCATTTAATAATGTTCTGTTCGTCACCTCAGTCTGTCCATTGCTTTGGGGATGGCCTGGTGCTGAATGAAACTTCAAAATGTTCGACTGATGACAGTAGGCAGCAAATTCTTCATTATCGAATTGTGTTCCATGGTCTGTGATAAAAGCATGTGGGAGACCATATCGACAAATGATATTCTTCCAAATGAACTGATATACCTTCTCGTACGTCATATCAATTAGTGGTTCAGCCTCTACCCACTTAGTAAAATAATCCACTGCAACGACGAGGTACTTGAATCTTCCTCGGGTGGTCGGCAGTGGTCCAACCAAATCAATTCCCCACATGGCAAATGGCCAAGGGGAAGTTATAGGTGTTAGCAATGCTTGTGGCGTTCGTCGGATGGATGAAAAACGTTGGCACTTGTCGCACTTCTTAGCATATGCTATACAATCAGCCCTCATCGTCGGCCAGTAATATCCTTGTGTCATCACCCTTTGCAGAAGAGTCCGACCTGCTACATGAGTTCCACATGATCCTTCATGGATTTCTTCAATCAAATTTTTGACTTCTGATGGATGCACACATCTCTGCAAACCTGCCATAATTCCTCGTCTATACAAAACACCATTAGTTTGTACATACCGAGCAGCTTTATACTTCAGCTTTTTGGCAGTGGGCTTATCCTCCGGTAGCACTCCTTCTTCAATGTATGCCCTGATAGAATCCATCCAAGATGGTCCTAAATCAAGGGTAATAATTTTCACCATCAGGTCTTCCTCTATGCTCCGACTTTCCAGTACTTCAATTGGTATTGTCCTTCGCATCTCGGTGCGCGTAGCTGATGCTAATCGGGCCAATGCATCTGCTCTAGCATTCTCCATCCTCGGTATTCTTACCAATTGAATGGCTTCAAAGTCTGCCAATAATTCCATCACTTTTGCATGGTACTTCATCATTAATTCCCCCTTCACTGCATATATTCCTATCATTTGATTCACAATTAATTGAGAATCACTGAAAACAATTACTTGTCGTGCCTCCATGACTTTCGCCAAACGAAAACCTGCTATCATAGCCTCATATTCAGCCTCATTATTGGAAGCTTTGAATTGGAATCTCAAGGCATACTCCATGTCAATATCATCTGGGGTGTTTAAAACAATCCCTGCTCCACAACCGGCTGTGCAAGATGATCCATTTACATATAATCTCCATGTGGGTACCTCGTCTTCAAATTTCTTGTCTGTCAGAGTTCCTCGGCAAAATACTTGTAATTTTCTTTCATCATCCCCTGCTATCTTTCTCTTCTCCTCTGTCATCTGTTCGCACCCTTTTACCAACCTTAGTTGGTCTGGGTTTGAACATGATGATTCTTCTACATCCACAAGTCCTTTTACCAACCTTGGTTGGTTTGGACCCGTGTCTGCTGATCCTGTATCGTCCACAGGTAGGTCAGCAAGCACCTTTTGCTCCTCGGGGGTATCAGGGTATGTAAACTCTGCTATAAAATCTGCTACAGCTTGCCCCTTTAATGATGATCTGGGTTCGTACACAATATCATATTCACCGAGTTCTATTGCCCAATACATCAATCTTCCTGACTTTTCTGGCTTGTGAAGGGCTTGTCTTAATGGCATGTTGGTATACACTATGATGGTATGGGCCTGGAAGTATGGCCTCATTCTTCTACTTGCTTCAATTAATGCCAATGCCAATTTTTCCAGCTTTGGATATCTGATCTCTGCACCTCGGAAAGCCTTACTTGTGTAATAAATTGGCTTCTGGACTCCATTCTCCAATCTGATCAACGCTGAGCTAACTGCATTTTCTGATACTGCCAAATACAAATACAGCTTCTCTCCAGTTATTGGCCTAGACAACAACGGTGGGGCTCCCAAATACTTCTTCAAATCTTTAAAGGCCTTCTCACATTCATCAGTCCACTCAAAACTTTTTCGCAGTGTTTTGAAGAACGGGAGGCATTTATCAGTTGCTCGGGATACAAATCTGTTGAGAGCTGCAACTCGTCCGGTAAGACTCTGTACTTCTTTCCTCGTCGTTGGGGATCGCAGCCCTAAAAGAGCTTTGATCTTTTCTAGATTTGCCTCAATACCTCGTTGATTGACGATGTATCCGAGGAACATTCCTTCTCGTACTCCAAAGGTACACTTTGTCGGGTTGAGCTTCATTTGGTATTTGTCCAGTTGATCAAAGGTTTGGCCTAAGTCAACTAGATGATCAGTAGCTTTCTTGCTTTCGGTGAGCATGTCGTCGACATAGACTTCCATATTGCAACTGATTTGTTCGGCGAAAACCTTGTTCATCAGCCGCTGGTACGTTGCACCTGCATTTTTTAAACCAAAAGGCATAACATTATAACAATAAGTTCCCCTTGGGGTAATAAAAGAAGTACTTTCCCTGTCTTCAGGTTTCATTTTGATCTGGTTGTAGCCAGAATAAGCGTCCATAAAGCTGAGTAGCTCATGTCCCGAGGTAGCATCCACTAATTGATCAATTCTGGGCAATGGAAAATGATCTTTTGGGCACGCCTTGTTGAGATCAGTGAAATCAACACACATTCTCCATTTGTTGTTCTTCTTTACCATCACCACATTTGCCAACCAATCTGGATATTTCACATCTTCAATGAATCGGTCTTTCTGGAGTTTCTCGACCTCCTCTTGTATGGCCTGGTTCTTCTCAGGACTAAACACTCTTCTTCTTTGCTTTACAGGTTTGATCTCCTTATTCACATTGAGTTCGTGACATAAGAAGTTTGGATCTATTCCTGGCATGTCTTCATGACTCCAAGCAAAAGTATTCTTCCTGTTTCTCAAGAAAGTTATCAACTCCTGTTTTATTGAAACATCCAACGACGATCCTATCTGAGTTACTCGTTCAGGATGCTCGTCGTTTAGGATGACAATTTCTGTAGATTCCACCACCTGCCCTTTTACGAGTTGAGATTCATCCCTAGGGTCAAGAGTTTCAATTTCTGTACCTTCCTCCACTTGGTAAGTAGTAGTCTTTTTCTTTGACTTTTCAAGTTCCTCTTGCTCGGCAGACGAATAATAGCATTCCCGAGCTACTTTTTGATCACCTTTCATAATTCCAACTCCAAAATTCGTTGGGAATTTCAAACACTGATGTACTGTAGATGGAACTGCCTCGAACTTCTTCAATCCAACTCTTCCCATGATGATGTTGTAGGCTGACTGCACATTCTTATCCATCACAAAGAAACGTATTCTTTCTGTTCGACAAGCAGGCCAAGTTCCGATGAGTATATCCAACTTGATCGTCCCAAGTGGAAAGACTTTCTCGCCAGCAAAACCCAGAAGGGGTCTGTGATAAGGTTCCAATTGAGATAATTTTAAATTCAAGCTATCGAAGCATGAATAGTACATGATGTCTGCCGAACTACCATTGTCTACTCACACCCTTGAAATGACCACATCCTTCATCCTCATTTTGATCACCAAAGGATCATCATGAGGGTAAAGAACACCTGCCAGGTCGTTTTTTGAAAAACCAATCACTAACTTCTCTTTGTTCACCTTCCTCGGACGATCATCCTCGGCCAGATTTATTCGCTGAATATATGAACAAGCTTGAGCCTCTCCGAGGTAAGCTTTTCTTTCTGCAGTAAGGTCTCCTCCTCCTGCATCTCCTCCTGTAATAACATTACAATCAAATGACCCAAAACGTATGGAAAATACTTCTCGTTCAGGCTTCCTCGGCTTCTTGGGAAGATCAGGGTCATCATCTAGATCATCTTCATGGTCCATCTTCTTTTTCTCCTCTGCACGACGAGGAGATCTAGATCTCTCTCTAGTTCTGTCATCATTCTTCCTTTCACCTCGGCGATCTACATACTTTGACAACTTTCCTCTTCGGATGAGTGTTTCAATCTCGTTCTGAAGGGCTATGCAATTTTTTATCATATGGCCATGATCTTTGTGAAACTCGCAATATTTGGCCTTATTCCTCAGATCGGGATTTGTCTTCAGTTTCTCTGGCCACTTGATTTCCTCGCTATTCCTGATTTCTTCCAAAACATGATTAATACCCATTTTCAATGGAGTATAATTATCATACTTCTTTAGGACTTCCAAGGCCATCCTGTTATTCCTGGGATGCTTGTCACCACCATTACCTTTCTGATCTTTTTTCTTAGACTTGTCAACCTCCACCTTGATTTCTTTATCCATATTCTTCTTCGCAGCCATAGCCTCCTCGGCATTCATGATTTTGGCCGCTTTAGCCATTAACTCCGACATAGTTTTAGGTGGATCTTTGGCCAAAGTTTAGTACAGCTTATTAGGCAGCAAACCACTCATCAAAGCAGTGATCGCTGTCTTTTCTTCATAATCTACGACTTCCAACTTCTCGTTATTAAAACGAGTTATGTAATCTCTAGTACTTTCACCTGATTTTTGTCTAACACTTAACAAGTGTGCTACTCATTTTATCGGCTTCGCCCCAAAGCAAAAATTGCCAATGAACAACTCGGCTAATTGAATAAAAGTTGAAATCTTACCCCGAGGAAGATTGTTATACCATATCTGTGCAGATCCGGTAAGAGTTCCCGAGAATGCCCTACACCTCATCTCGTCGGGTACGGCATAGATGTCAGCAGCAGCTTGGTATTGTTCTATATGAAGTACAGGATCTGTCTTTCCGTCGTACTTAGGGGTCACTACTGGTGCTTTGAATTTCTATGGTGTGGGAAAATCCACAATGTCTTGCACAAAAGGTGTCCCTTGAACAAAAGTTCTCTGTAAGGGGTTTCTTGCTTTAGCCATTTCGCCCAGTCTATCCTCCAACCGCTGAATGGAACCTTTCCATGCTTCATTTCCTTCCTCAGGCCGCTTAGTCCGAGCAACTGAGTGTTCTGACGTAGCTTCCTGAGATTTATCTCGACGAGTAGCTGGTCGTGATTGTGTTGATCCTTCTCTCAAACCTGATGGTGGCCGAAAACTTTTCGATGGAGCTCTAGGTGGATTCATATTCCTCCTTGGTCCTAATCGACTGAAAGGAGACGCCCTGCTTAATCTTTCCAAAGCGCTGGTTCTTTCCGAAGAGAGTGTGACACGTTGATCTGTATCCGTAGCCCGTATCGATGATGTTCGCCCAGGTTGATACGTAGAATCAGTAGACTCCCCATTGCGATATGACCCAGTACGTCTGGATTGTGATTGCCCACGATCACTCCTATACCCTGAATAGGTAGGTGCACCGCCTTGAAGAGTTTGAATGAGTTGCCCCACAGATTCTTGCATGGCGGTTTGTCCTTGAGCCAGATTTGTCATAATTCCAGCCAGATCTGGAGGTGCAGATGGATTTGGAAGATTTCCAGTATTTTCAGCATTTCGATTACTGGATTCGGGATTATCTGCCATTGATAACAAATGATTTTTGGTGAAAAACGATTGCAACAGTCGTTCCCACAGACGGCGCCAATCTGTTGATGTAAAAAACTAGATCGCTCTAATTATTCAATCACAGATAAATAAATATGACAAAGATTTTTAAAGTGGTTCGGCTAGGAATAAAGCCTACGTCCACTGTTATGTTATTGTTGAGTGTTTGTGGAATTCTTGATTACAAGTTCTCTCAAGAAATTCCGGCCTCCTTGAATGGGTATGATACAAGGTATTTATAGCCTTGAGGCTGTACATGAAAAGTTCGATACATTAAATGACATACATGTGAAATGGTAATACATTTAATGCAGCGTGCGTGCTAAGAATATAAGCATTCAATGAATATCTGAACTGTTGATTATCTGGCAATTAATGATATGACCGAGATGCAGCTCGGACCGCCATAGCTGTTAGCTGATCAGGAGTTCCTCGGAGCATTAGAGTACCTCGGTGCGCTAGAGTTCCTCGGTGTGCAAGACTTCCTCGGTGTGCTAGAGTTCCTCGGTGTGCAAGACTTCCTCGGTGTGCTAGAGTTCCTCGGTGTATTCTCGTTGCTTGGAAAGAAGCATGGTTGGTCGGGAAATGATCTTCCTCGCTGCTATTGTGCCACGTAGATTGACACGTGTCTTCGTATTATTCGTCCACATCAGCATATTAATTTTGGTATCAACAGTTGGTATCTTTACCCCCTCAATTATGCAAAAAATTGACAACTCAAAATAATCATAATTGGATGATAATTTCGGAGAGAAAATACATATACGAGAGTCAAAACTATTTTCTTACGTCGTTGAAGAAGCAAAAAAAATTCTGAATTTAATTTTACGTTTTTGGGTATTTTTTTAATTTTTTTTAAGTAACTTTACTTTTTGATGAAAACCCAATTAATATATTTATTTATTATTATTATCATTATTACCATTTTTATTTGAAATTACTTATTTTATCCTTATGATATTATAATATATAATTACACATATTTAAATTATTCAAATTAATTTATTTAAGGGGCATATACCGAATAGTCCCTCGAACATTTTTAATGCACGTTTAGTCCAAGATTTTTTTATTTTGTTGCAAAAAATTTCTCACCGCATAAAAACACTCAAAACAAGGACACGCACAAATCCATTTACCCACCTCCCTCCACCCTCACCCCCCACCTCACCCCCATTACCGGAGCTTCGGCGAGCCAGAATTCTGCAAAGTGGGGTAGAGAGGTGGGGAGGGGTGCCGCTAGCGTGGACCTTTGAAAATAAGAGAATATTGGGTAAATGGGTGTTTGCGAGACTAAATAAGTCAAACTAAAAATAGTTTTTTGTGTGTTTTTATGTGGTGAGGGACTTTTTGGAATAAATAAAGAGGTTTGGATTAAACGTGTCTTAAAAAAATATTTTAGGATTTTTTTGGTAATTAACCCAATATTTAATCCCCATTAAAATCAATAACTCAATTTAACACGCGGTATGCACATTTTTTTTTTAAATTTTCTTCTTAATTTTAATTACAAGATTTTTATGATATGATTAAGACCCTAATTATTCATAACACGATTTTTCATTAATTTACAAAAATTCGGATATTACAGGATTCAAGTCAACTGTTGGTTGCCTAATGGTGAGAGAAAATTCCTGACATTTGGGACACTTTTGGACGAACCGATTGCATAAAGGGCAACCAATATTCATGAGATATGGCTATGTAGGACAATGATTGTCCGCCATAACTTTCTTCATGCATCTCTCTCAGTTATTCTCCCACTTGATATTTGTCCACACAATTGAGGAGTGGTCCTATAAATGATCGATGGTGGAAGGACCCCTACCAGTTAAGGCAAAATTTGTCTGATTGTACATTCAGCTTGTGATCTTCCTTTTAATCTAAAGGGAGCTCCCCATTTTTTGAGATAATTAGTGATTGGGTCCATCCGGTTGGGTGGTTCATCAATCTCTATACCCACTATCTTCGATTATGGATATTTTATACTTGGTAGGTCAATTTAATTCACTTTGATCATCCTTCTCAAGTCGGTGTCAATTGCTAGGGCTAAGGTGGTCAAGGCATCAAAGTGACTATTGTAGTTTTTTTCTAACTTTTATATCGAAACCGACTTAAAAGCCCTAAGAAAGATCTTAACTTTGTTCACGTAAGCCAACATCTTGGAATCGATATCTTTAAATCTCTTGTCATATGGTTGGTGAACACTCACGAGTCGTAGTGAATGGAAATGATCTCAATGTGGTTGTTCTATTGAGGTAAAAAATCATTGTTTCATACTTCATTGGGCATAAATATTGTATATTTATCCCCCTAATTTCGGTACTTTTGTGAGCCCGAGTGATGTAACATATATGGATTTGATTCACATTTATGCTACTAAACTTTGTGGTGAGTATTTCGTGTTTTGTGCTTCTCTTATTAGTGTTACAGGTTAATTATGCAAGCAGTGCAAAAGAGGAAGCAAGACAGTGCAAGAAAAGCTAAGAAGGCAAGTTCAAGGGCAATTCGGTAATTTCTCAGCTCGATCCGGAAGGAGAAGTCAACTGGAAAGTTGAAGATCTCGGAAAAACGAGAACACTGGAAGAAACGACACCCAAATCCGAGCTACGGTTGAAAAGTTATGCTCAGTTGAAGTTGAAGAAAAATCCAAGAAAAGAAGAGAAAAGTCAGAAAAATTCTAAGTGTTGAACTCCAGGCCAGCACACATTCGCGAACCCCAACCTGAACCGGTTCAGGGGGGCGAACCGGTTCGCAGGTACACCCGAACCGGTTCGGAGTACCTGATGCACGAATTTTGTCTTTTATGCTGATTGGTTCCCAAGTCTCCTATTAGGTTTTAAACTCTCCAATATTGTAGGGAACGGAGGTCACAACTTTGCAGCAGCCATTAGGAGTAGTTTAACTCAGTTTTTGATAGATAAGAAGAAGGAGAAACATCTAGGAACATCAAGAGATTATATTTCTTCAAGATTTCACTATTTCGGGTTTGCTTTTCACGTTTTAATTCAAGATTCTTGTTATTGTTCTTGCATGCGTATTTTCCGTAGTTGATTCAAAGTGTTGCTGCATTCATCATATATATTTACATGTTTAAATCTATTTTTATCATGAATTCATACACATGCAACGTTATTCTTTCATGCGTTAGTCCATTTAACATGTCCGGCTAGGTTTTAAAGGTTGGGATGCATGAACCCAACCTGATGTGTTAGTGCATGTGTATAACGTTAATCCTATGAATTTAATGATTAATTTTGATCGTATGGTGTAATTTCATAATAATTGTGGATCTTTATATCTCGTTTGCCCTTGGGTACTCGTGATGATTTAGAGTATAATTTGAATATAATTACCGCGATACCGATTTACTCATCCTCAGATTAGGTATAACGCGGGCTTGAACCTCGTATACATAATGCTTGGGAGTACTAAATTCCGGGTTTGAATTAATCGGATAAATTTATGATTAACGTTGTCACTACACTACACTAGGGTTGGGGGATTGTATTCCCATCCTATTTTCTCATCATTTAAGTTTAGCAATTTCAATTTAATTCTTCATTCCTCATTCAGATAATTTAGTTAGTTGCATATCTCATCATAATTTCATAATTGCATTTAGTTTAATCAATCCCAAAGACCAAAATCAAATCTTTTCCTTTCTTTTTAGAGTCATCGTTAGGATTCCTCCGTCTTATCCCGTCGTCACAACTTCGTTGTCCTTTTTCCCTGAGGATCGATACCCGACTTGTCGGATTATTACTTGAACGATAGGCTTGCACTTGAGCCTAGAGAGTACACACTTTAGAGACACATTCTGAGTCGTGTCAAGTTTTTGGCGCCGTTGCCGGGGAATTAGGTAAACTTAGGATTAGATCGAGTTAATCCAAAGCTTTGACCAAAAAAAAAAAAAAAAGCACAAAAAGATTCACAATTATCCTCTCTCCTAAGCTTTAATGCAAAATTCTGAAACCACTCCCACACCCCATAATACTCCAACCAGCATTCACGAAAATCCACTCGTTGAGTATAATCCTGATAGTCCCCACACTCCGAACGCCCCACAATTTTGGATCTCACCGCCTACACCGTCGCAGTCAATCTCTAGTAACACTCCCTTCTCCTTCATAGGACACACTTCGTGTACACACAGTGAGAGCGTCGAATCGTCAAGTGAGAGAGAGATGTCGCAACATAGTAATGCACCTACCGGTGAGGACGAGCTTCCGTACCGCCCGTTGAGAGAATTCTTATATCCTGAGCGCACTGTCACTCCAGGATGCATTATACTCCCGTATAATGCCGGGCAATTCCATTTCAAAAATGGGATGATCCAGACACTACCACATTACCACGGTATGGATTCTGAAAAGCCATACCTCCATATAAGGGAATTTGAGGACATGTGTGATACCCTCAATGATCAAACCTGCACACAAGAGATAATCCGCCTCAAACTCTTCCCCTTCTCGCTTAAAGATAAAGCCAAAGCTTGGCTATGGTCTTTACCTCCAAGCTCGATTCCATCCTGGAATGAGCTACAGTCTAAATTTCTCAAGAAATTCTTCCCAACACATCGAACAATCTCTATCAAGGCTCAAATTCAAGCGTTTAGACAACATGAAAATTAGCCATTCCATCGATGTTATGAACGTTTTAACGAGTTAGTGGCTTCATGCCCCCATCATGGATTTGATCCGTCGCAAATCATCTCCTTTATCTATAATGGATTAAATCTTAACTCCAAATAACTTGTTGAAACTATGGGAAGCGGCCCGTTTGTCGATCTAGATGCCCATGATGCTGATCTTCACATGAGGTATGTCGCCGAGACTACCCAATCTTGGGATACCTCTGACCCGAACGCTCAAAATCGAAATCGACAACCCACCACTGTTCCATCGGCGTCCGGCCTATTCCATGTAGATAAGAATTTAATGACGGACAGTTGGTTGGACACCATGGAGAAAGGATTGTGAGACTTATGTGAGATAGTTGGATCTATCCAAAACCCTATCGTGAAGGTGTGTGCAATTTGTGAGGCGGGACATTCAACTGAGGAATGCCCGACGATAACCGCCTACAAAGTAATGTTGCAAGAGCAAGTTAGTGGTATAGGAGGCTATAAGGGTAATTTCGGTGCCCCGCACGGGAATTCACACAACCCTTCGTGGAAGAATCATCCTGGTTTTAGCTACGGGCAACAACATGCCGCAATGAACCCTCCTTCACATGTTGCCCCTCCTCCACCACAACAATTTCAACAAGCTCCACACATGCAAGGACATGTGCAAGCACCGCCACCCCATGGAAATTATATCCCGCCACAGCGGAGAACTCTCGAGGATACCATGAATCAATTCATTGCAAGTCAGACTGCAAACAATGCCAAATATGATCGTCTGATCGGCGACATAAATGCAAATCTGTCAAAAATACAATCCTCGTTGAGTGTTCAAGAGAAGGGCAAGTTCCCTGCCCAAGGCCAACGACCTCCCCAAGGTCAAACTAGTGTTAGCTCCACATCCACCGAACATCAGGAGCAATGTCAAGCAGTGACCACTCTTCGTAGTGGAAGAGTCGTTGATTTATCACCTCCTCCACACGACACAACAAAAGACAAGGAGATTTCGCCCGGCACGAAAGAGGCCGAAGATGTCCCCTTGAACGAGAGTAATAAGGAAGACACTAGTGAGCCTGAGGTGGTAGTGAAACCACCCTCCGCAGCACCATTTCCTCGAAGATTGATTCCCGCTCAAAAAGGGAATCCACGTGATGAAGTGCTAGAAGTACTTAAGTAAGTAAAGCTAAATTTACCCTTTCTCGATGCCATCAAACAAATTCCAGCTTATGGCAAAGTTATCAAAGATTTGTTGACGGTAAAAAGGAAGATGAAGGTAAAAAAGAATGTATTTCTAGCTCAGAATGTGAGCTCTATTCTACTAAATGATCTCCCGCCTAAATTCAAAGATCCCGGTGCACCCACCATATCCTGCATCATTGGAGATAATAAAATTGAGAAAGCCTTACTTGACTTGGGAGCAAGTGTAAACATACTCCCTTACTCCATCTATAGGCAACTCGATTTGGGCGACCTCAAGCCCACAAAGGTCACTCTCCAATTAGAGGATCGATCAGTGAAGATCCCTCGAGGCATAGTCGAGGACGTGATCGTCCAAGTTGACACTTTCTACTTCCCGGTAGATTTTGTCATTTGGGACACGGAGCCCTCCTTTAACTCGAGCAATCATGTTCCCATCATCCTTGGGCGCCCTTTCTTAGCTACAGCTGATGCAATCATCAACACAATAAATGGGCGAATGCAACTCACTTTTGGGAACATGACCTTGGATACTAACATCTTCCACATAGGTCAAAATGCAGGGGAGGAAGATGATCTTCACGCGGTGAGCCTCATCGACGAAGTAGTCGAAGAGTACTTTGAGGAAAATTTCTGTGGCGACGCTTTAGAGTCCTGTCTAGCGACGAGCTATGAGTGTGAGGGGACGTATACCCACTTCGAGAGGGAGGTTGGAAGGTTGAGAGAATTACTCGATGAGAGTATGCCGAACGGGGACGTGAGAGAGGTTACTTGGGTTTCTAGGTTCGAGGAATTACCTCTGAGGGATACACACATGGCTCCCTACAGTGAAAAAATTCCAACCCTCGAACTAAAGAAACTCCCCTCCCATATTAAATATGCATACCTAGGAGAGGATGAGATATTTCCTGTTGTTATCTCCTCTAGCCTAGATGAAGGGCAGGAGGGTAAACTGTTGAGAATTCTGAGGAAGCACCAAAGTGCTTTTGGTTGGTGCATCACTGATTTGAAGGGGATAAGTCCTCTGATTTGCAATCACAAGATTCATCTCGAAGAGGATGTGAAGCCCTCTAGAGAAATGCAAAGAAGACTGAACCCCAACATGAAAGATGTTGTGAGAACCGAGATCATCAAACTATTGGATGCCGGGATTATCTACCCAATTTCGGATAGCAAATGGGTGAGCCCTATTCAAGTCATCCCGAAGAAGTCGGGTATGACTGTGATTGAGAATGCTAAGGGAGAGCTTGTTCCCCAACGCACCACCACCGGTTGGCGCGTTTGCATTGACTATCGGAAACTCAATGCGGTAACTAGGAAAGATCATTTCCCCTTGCCATTCATTGATCAGATGCTTGAGAGAGTTGCGGGCCACCCTTATTATTGCTTCCTTGATGGTTACTCCGGATATAACCAAATTGAGGTGGATGTACTTGACCAAGAGAAGACGACCTTCACTTTCCCTTTTGGTACGTTTGCCTACAAACGAATGCCATTTGGCTTGTGTAATGCACCCGCGACTTTTCAAAGGTGCATGTTGAGCTTATTTAGATACATGGTCGAGAGAGGACTCGAGGTGTTCATGGACGATTTCAGCGTTTTTGGCACCTCTTTCGATCATTGTTTGGACAAGTTGGAAAAAGTACTTACCCGATGTGTGGACAAAAACTTAGTGCTGAATTGGGAGAAGTGTCATTTCATGGTCACTGAGGGAATAGTTCTTGGCCACATTGTTTCATCCAACGGAATAGAGGTTGATAGGGCTAAGATAGATGTCATAGCTGATCTTCCCCCACCGAAATCGCTAAAAGACGTGCGCTCTTTTTTGGGCCACGCGGGGTTTTATCGAAGGTTCATTAAGGACTTTAGTGCCATCGCTAGGCCCTTAAGCAACCTACTTATGAAGGACAACTCATTTGAGTGGACAGAGGCATGCCAAAGCTCCTTTGACAAGTTAAAAAACATGCTAGTGTCCGCTCCCATCATGCAAGTTCCGAATTGGTCCTTACCATTCGAACTTATGTGTGACGCAAGCGATTACGCAATCGGGGCCGTTTTGGGCCAACGTAAAGATAAGCAAGCTCATGTCATCTACTACGCTAGCCGGACTCTTACCGGACCTCAACTCAATTATTCTACCACGGAGAAGGAGTTGCTAGAGGTAATCTTTGCCCTTGATAAGTTCCGTTCCTATCTCATTGGTTCTCCCATTACCGTTTTCACCGACCACGCGGCTTTAAAGTACCTACTTGAGAAGAAAGACGCCAAGCCGCGCCTCATAAGGTGGATCCTACTCCTACAAGAGTTCAATCTCTCCATCAAGGATAATAAAGGAGTAGAAAACGTCGTTGCCGACCATTTATCTCGGCTTTCGTCCGACGTACCTAGTGATCCCATACCCATAGACGAGCACTTTCCGGATGAGCAACTATTTGCCACTTCTTCGTATCCCTGGTTTACGGACATAGTGAACTATCTTGTCACGGGAGCCGTCCCTCCCGATTGGACACCGCAAGATAAGAAGAGGTTTCTTAATTGGTCGCGCATGTTCTTCTACGATGATCCTTTCCTCTTTAAATATTGCGCCGAACAAATCATCCGACGATGTGTACCGGATGACGAGATCCCGAAAGTCATCTAGTTTTGTCATTCGGAAGCATGTGGAGGCCATTTCTCGACGAAAAAGATGGCCGCTAAAATTCTGCAATGCGACCTCTATTGGCCCACAATCTTCCGGGATGCAAATGACGCTTGCAAGTCATGCAAAAGGTGCCAACAAATGGGAGCCATTTCTCGACGCGACATGATGCCCCTTACCCCCATACTCATCATTGAGATATTTGATTGTTGGGGTATTGACTTCATGGGTCCTTTCCCCCCGTCCTTTGGCTTCCTATACATCCTAGTCGCGGTAGACTACGTTTCTAAATGGGTGGAAGCTATAGCTACTAAGACTAATGACAACAAGGTGGTGATAAAGTTCCTACAGGAACACATACTTTCTCGCTTCGGTGCACCGAAAGCGATAATTAGCGATAATGGCACGCACTTTTGCAATAGGCCATTCGAGAAGCTCATGAGAAAGTATGGCGTCGTCCACAAGGTTGGGATGACATATCACCCACAGACGAATGGGCAGGCCGAGCTAGCAAATCGGTAGATCAAGAACATTCTTGAAAAGACCGCCAATCCTACCCGGAAAGATTGGTCCCTTAGATTGACCGATGCGCTATGGGCCTATCGTACCGCATTTAAGAATCAACTTGGCATGTCTCCTTTCCGTTTTGTGTATGGCAAACCTTGCCACCTTCCTGTTGAGCTCGAACACAAATCGTATTGGGCAATTAAGCAATTGAATTATGCTTTAGACAAAGTCGGTGAAGCCCGTAAGATTCAATTGAATGAGCTAGAAGAACTACGCAATGATGCGTATGAGAACGCCAAAATTTCAAAAGAGAGGATGAAACTTGCTCATGATAGCATCATTCGAAGAAAGGAGTTTCATCCCGGGCAAAAAGTTCTTCTCTACAACTCTAGGCTTCACCTCTTTCTAGGCAAGTTGCGGTCACGATGGTCCGGCCCGTTCATCGTTAAGAACGTTTTTCCCCATGGAGCTGTTGAACTAGACGATTTAAAAGGGGAAAACACGTTCAAAGTAAATGGACAACGCCTAAAGCCATATCTAGAGGCGTGTGCTGAAGAGGTCGATAGAATTTGGTTGTCGGATCCCATTTACGGGATCAATTGAGCTGAGAAAGTGAGGTCGTCGCACCCCCGATGCGTATGGGGTGAAATTGTGTGTATAGGAGTCATTTGTGAATAGGTTAGTTAGGAGTCAAGAGCCTGAGTTACAAGAGAGATCGGTTAGCACGCATTTCGAGGGAGCTAGCACGTATCACGATGTTGAATTCGAGGATTTTTAGGGAGCCCTAGGGTCTAGAAGGTTTTTAGGGGCCTTATGCACAAGTTAGAGGATGAGAGAGCACTTCAAAACGGAGAGAATAGTGATTTCCAGCGTTCGGACCAGCTTGCTACCCCGAACCCCAACCTGAACCGATTCGGGGGGGCGAACCGGTTCGCAGGTACACCCAAACCGGTTCGGGGTACCTGACAGATTCTTCCCCCTTCTTTTCCAAATTCATTCCCTTCCCTCCATTCTTTCCCCCTTCTTTCCCCTTCGTTTTTCTTCCCTCCAAATCCTTCCCCCCTTCCCAAATTCAACCCAATTCACCCTTTCCCTCCTCTCCTTCCCACCCTTTCATATTTCCCACCAAAAACCCACCCCTTCACACCTATAAATACCCCACCACCCCTCCTCCATTTCTCACACCAAAACAATCTCCCTCACTCTATTCTCTCCCATATTATCCCCCATATTTTCTCCCTCTCTCTCCCTCTTTCCGTCAATATGCCGCGCCAACGCCGCCCCAACCTCCGCCCAAAGAAATATGATGATACCACCATCCTTGCCGACCCGGGTAAGGGGGTCTTTCGATGCGTCCAAGAACGCCATTGGGCCGAGCACTACTTCTCACATACGCGCCCCATTCACATTGAACGTTTCGTGGATTGGGACCACCTTCCGGGCGATGTCACCGCCCTATTTGCTCGCCGCGGGTGGTGCTCTTTCCTCTCCCCTACGAGCAATAACGTCTTTGATGCCGCCATTCGCCAATTTTATGCGACCTTGGTTCGCAAATCCTCCACACTTCACGAGGCGTACCTTGACGGCATCACTATTCCTTTCTCGGCGGCCATCATCGCACGCAAAATGCGTGCCAAAGGGGTGATCCTCCCCGTACCCTTCCAATACCCCAACAACACTACCCCCTATACCAAAGAAGAATGCATCGCACTCATGGAACCCGGGGTAGAATGGGTGCGCGAGTCCTTTCCTATTGGTGGTTTGGCCGCCACGGTGCGCTTCACGCACCTCATTGCTTGTGGGGCCATCCACCAAACCACTAATGACTCGGTGGTCCGGTTACGGCACGCTAATTTTCTCTATTACTTTTTGGACCCCGAGAGCACCATCAACCTAGCCCAACTCTTCTATGCAGATATCCTCAATGCCGCCTACGATGAGAACGACAAAACTGCACTACCTTACGCCCGTTTCATCACGGAGCTATTGATGGAAGCGGGAGTGGATGACCCCTCGGGAAACAAATTTGCCTTCCTCGCCCCATTGGCGGCACTTCCACCACTAGAAGCGAATGCCAAATGCGCGTAGCTCACCCCGACCGTCCCATTCATGAAGAGGATGTGCCCGAGGAAGCTCATGACGACCCGATGATGGACGTAGACGAGGAAGAATTTGAGGATGATGAGGAGGATTCCGATTTCGAGCCCCCGGGGGCAAACTTCGATAGTCGCCTTTCGACGGTTGAGGCCCGTCTCGACGGGTTCATCAACCAATACAATCAAGACCAAGCGGACTACCGAAGGGACACCCGGATGATGTATTAACTCCAAGTCCACCTTCACCAGCTCAACTTTGGCGGCCCGCCTCCTCCCTTGTATTATGACCCATATGATCCGAATGCACCCTCCACCTCCCACCCACCTCCACCATGATCTATAATTGTTTTTATATTTTGGTGTAATTGTTAGTGGTGGTAGGGCTTTAATATTGTTCACAGTTGTTTCCCCATTTCTCATGTAACACAGGCTTCTCATTGTTATAATACAAGCTTGCATTTTTTTTCATATTTGTTTGTTTTATTTTTCCGCACTTATTATTCGCTTTGAGTTAGATTTTAGTCCTTTTTGCTTGAGGACAATGCAAAAGTCTAAGTTAGGGGGGGTCACAAGTGCGTATTTCTAAAACTTTACAAATTTTCAAAAATGCCCAAAATTTCCAAAAAAATCATAAAATTTTGAAAAATCCAAAAATATTTTTGTTCAAAATAAATAAAAATTGGAATTCAAATTTTTCAAAAATATCATTAAAAGTCGAATTGGAGTCTCAAATTGTAAATATCCAACTTACACAAAGCCGAAATTGTCCAAAGATGGAAATTGTGCAAAAATTGACGACTTAACGAATAAATGTGGAGATTAACAAACCCGGTGAGATTCGAGCCTATCACGTTTTGCGAGGTTTTAAATCAATCCGAGTTAATTGTTAACTCAAAGTTATTTTTAGCGCCTAATAAGTTGTCAAGGATCTCAATTCTTTCATTTTGATCGGTTTTGAAAAATGTGTGCAATATTGCCTTGAAAAACGTGCCAAATTAGTCTCTAAATTTAAATTTACCTCGAAACGCATATGGAAACGCAATTGGCATTTTGGATAATGAAGTAGGCCCTCGTTTGTCACCCCAAAAATATTGGCCAGAAAAAGTAGCGAAAAATCACCCTTTGCAACCCAAATTGAGCCGAATAATTTTTCCTTTCGTTTGACAACTCGAAAAACCCAAAAAAGCCGGAATTGTGAAAAATGAGAAAATTCAAAGTTCAAGTCCAAAAAGTGCATATAAAGGGGCAAGAAACAAAATAATATGCTCAACAAAAACAAAAAAAAATAATAGAGAAAGAAGAAAAAAATGAGCAATAGCCCGGAAAAAGCACAAATGGACATCACGAATGACTTTTCTAATTCCAACCTTCCATACCTCCTTCATTTTACCCAATGCAACCTTCAACCCGAAAAAGTCCTAACCGAGTCCAAATTGCGAAAATTGATTACCGCGTGGAGAGCTAAGACACGAAAAGATAATATAAGAGGCTAAATGCGCGAAATAGAGGCAATGTTCCCGTTTTTAAAACCGTAATCCTTTGAAGAGATCATTTCGCCATAAAATTTCCGTCTTTCTAATTGCATGCGTGAATTTGCTTCAATTACATTTACTCTTTATATCACGCAGGCCGAGAGAATAGCCATAATCCGAGAGGTTCATTTGAGAGAGTATTCCGTGAGAAATTGAAATCAAAACGAATTTTCGGATAAGTAACGTAATGATCAATCGATGGAAATTGGCGGTTATATTTCACTCTTCGCACACACGCACTACGGTTTGAGACTTGTAAATATGACTTGATGATGACTATTTTGTGTAAAAATTGAATTGCACAATTTTTGCGTATTTTGAATTTTCTTTGAGTCGAATTTTGTGGGTATATTCACTGCAAACCCTCACGAGACACAACTCGTCCTACTAGGGTAGCCTAGAGGTTTAAAGGCTTGTTGCATGCGCTAAATGCAATCGCTTGCCCGCGAAAGAGGTACTCTATCCCAATAAAGTCTTTGATGGTTCCTTAACTCATACTCTCATTCTTTTACATTGCTCGGGACGCGCAAAGTTCTAAGTTAGGGGGGTTTGATTGGGCATAAATATTGTATATTTATCCCCCTAATTTCGGTACTTTTGTGAGCCCGAGTGATGTAACATATATGGATTTGATTCACATTTATGCTACTAACCTTCGTGGAAAGTATTTCGTGTTTTGTGCTTCTCTTATTGGTGTTGCAGGTTAATTATGCAAGCAGTTCAAAAGAGGAAGCAAGGCAGTGCAAGAAAAGCTAAGAAGGCAAGTTCAAGGGCAATTCGGTAATTTCTTAGCCCGATCCGAAAGGAGAAGTCAACTGGAAAGTTGAAAATCTCGGAACAACGAGAACACTGGAAGAAACGACACCCAAATCCGAACTACGGTTGAAAAGTTATGCTCAGTTGAAGTTGAAGAAAAATCCAAGAAAAGAAGAGAAAAGTCAGAAAAATTCTAAGTGTTGAACTCCAGGCCAGCACACATTCGCGAACCCCAACCTGAACCGGTTCGGGGGGCGAACCGGTTCGCAGGTACACCCGAACCGGTTCGGGGTACCTGATGCGCGAATTTTGTCTTTTATGCTGATTGGTTCCCAAGTCTCCTATTAGGTTTTAAACTCTCCAATATTGTAGGGAACGGAGGTCACAACTTAGCAGTAGCCATTAGGGGTAGTTTAACTCAGTTTTTGATAGATAAGAAGAAGGAGAAACATCTAGGAACATCAAGAGATTATATTGCTTCAAGATTTCACTGTTTCGGGTTTGCTTTTCACGTTTTAATTCAAGATTCTTGTTATTGTTCTTGCATGCGTATTTTTCGTAGTTGATTCAAAGTATTGCTGCATTCATCATATATATTTACATGTTTAAATCTAGTTTTATCATGAATTCATACACATGCAACGTTATTCTTTCATGCGTTAGTCCATTTAACATGTCCGGCTAGGTTTTAAAGGTTGGGATGCATGAACCCAACCTGATGTGTTAGTGCATGTGTATAACGTTAATCCTATGAATTTAATGATTAATTTTGATCGTATCGTGTAATTTCATAATAATTGTGGATCTTTATATCTCGTTTGCCCTTGGGTACTCGTGATGATTTAGAGTACAATTTGAATGTAATTACCGCGATACCGATTTACTCATCCTCAGATTAGGCATGACGCGGGCTTGAACCTCGTATACATAATGCTTGGGAGTACTAAATTCCGGGTTTGAATTAATCGGATAAATTTATGATTAACGTTGTCACTACACTACACTAGGGTTGGGGGATTGTATTCCCATCCTATTTTCTCATCATTTAAGTTTAGCAATTTCAATTTAATTCTTCATTCCTCATTCAGATAATTTAGTTAGTTGCATATCTCATCATAATTTCATAATTGCATTTAGTTTAATCAATCCCAAAGACCAAAATCAAATCTTTTCCTTTCTTTTTAGAGTAATCGTTAGGATTCCTCCGTCTTATCCCGTCGTCACAACTTCGTTGTCCTTTTTCCCTGAGGATCGATACCCAACTTGTCGGATTATTACTTGAATGACAGGCTTGCACTTGAGCCTAGAGAGTACACACTTTAGAGACACATTCTGAGTCGTGTCAATACTTAACCTTATTAAATGATCCTTTAAACCCTAACGGAATTGTTTGCTCGATTATGGAGCCTTCTGGTGTAATGATAATAATGTCGATGCTAGTTCCTCGCTTATTAGAAGCTCCATCCACGAATAACATCCACTTTGATAGTTTATTGGTTAATTCATAGAGAGACTTCCCTCCTATACTTACATTAAATATATCTAAAAGTGGGCTTACCATAATTTCTTCCTCCTTTAGTGTGTATGAAAATTTTGCTTTAAAGTCAGTCAATATCTACCCTTTGATGTTTGTCCCGTTCTCATAGCTGATATCGAATTGTGCTAGCTCCAAAGAGCACTTTGTTATTTTATTGTTGAGGTTAACTTTCTTCAGAACCTCCTTGAGAGGATGAGAGGTAAAGAAAACTATGACGTGGGCATCGAAATGATGCCTTAGCTTTTTATCAGAGATTAGAAGAGCGGGGGCTAACTTATATATGGTCATGAATATTTATCTATGTCCAAGAGAGTATGACTACATCCATTATTTTGCATCATCAAGAGGGATCAAATCTTCACTAACTTCATGCTCTGAGACGACCAAGTGTAAATGGAGCTTCTCTCCACTAACTAGAATTAACAATAAAGGCGAAGATCCTAGGTACTTCTCAATATGCTTAAGTGCCTTATTTTACTCCTGGTTCTAAACCCTTGCATTGACCTTTTTTAAAGCTTAGAAGAATGCAAGAGAGATATTTGATGACCTCGAAATGAATCGATTAAGGGTCGTAAGGGTACCAATGAGGACTTGCACTTCCTGATTCTAGTTTGTCACTTAGTTTCCTATGATGACTTGATTTGTTTTGGGTTTGCCTCGATGACCCTTTAAGAGACCAAGAATCTAAGTAACTTACTTGGCCAGACCCAAAGGCACATTTAGAAGAACTGATATTCATCTAAAGATTCTTAAGATCTTGAAGGTGCTGATGAGATCTTTAATATGATTAATAACAAGATTTCTCTTTACAAGCATGTTGTTGATATAAACCTCAATGGTTGAGCTAATTTTATTCCTGAACATATTTATAAAAAGCCTTTGATAAGTCACCCATTGTAACACCCCGCCTAATTAAATACCGGGTGGCCAGTCCTATACCAAATTAAAACAGAATATACAGTTTGCTCATTCTTAGCATCATTGTCGAAAACATTTACAACTCACCCAATACCCAATTAAGCTGGTGTTAAAAACTTTCCAAATTTTAATTCAACAAAATCCATTTTTAGTTTACGAATAACACATAACATACGATTATACAACACAAATAACCGAATAGATAACACAAAAGAATTTAAATGCAATTGGAAAAAACATTCCCAAATAATCCATTACAGTAATCCCAACAATATTAAATGAATTAAAATGACACGAATACAAGAGTATTTGACTCAGATAGAATAGAGATAACTAAATTCCTTTGGGCGACATGCCCTAACCAAAAGAATACTGTGAATCAAATGAAGATGGGCGTCTAAGAAATACTCCATAACTCCACAGCTCGTCATAATCAACTAAGGTTGGCGTCCCTGTTTCTAAACACCTGATATAGGAGGTACAATAGAAAAGAAAATATGCAAGAAAACGGGTCAGAGCCCGATGTGAAAATGATTTTTAAAACAGCAAGTATTTAACAAGTGCAATAAAGCATTTATTATGTACATGTCCAACTCTCACTCGCTATTCTCACCTCTCATCTAGAGTGCACACTTAACTTTTCCTATTAACCTCCTAGTTAATGGTTCCTCTTCACTAAATTCCATAACATGATTACCATTCCATATCCTAACCCTGTATGTCCCATACCATATGTAATATAATCATTCATATACATTTCTCATTAAAATGAGTTAAGCTTTTCAAATCTATCAGAATAATATTCATTAACTTAATTCAATTCTTTTTCTCTATTCACCGTCATCTACAATTATCACACAGTAGATTAATCAAACCACTTTATATACATTCATTTAATTCATTATATATATATATATATATATATATATATATATATATATATATAATACGGCACCCCGAGACACAGCTGCGGTGCATGCATTACTCTGCTATCACGTCCCAATATCGTTGGTCGCCGAATAGGGGACTAAAGGTTCGGTAAGGATTCCTCGAAACATAAACATTAACACAATCATTGGAGGTGAACATAGTTCTCATATCCATGGGTCACGCACATACCTACGTACCCACAGTCAGCGGACTTATCAACTCCCCGATAAGTCTTTCATAGACCTATGTTCTCGAGTGACAAATCAAAATCCTATGGATTCATCAAGATATGACTGCCCTCACGCGCAAACCTCCCTTCGATAGCAAGTAATCTAAGTATGTCATACACACAAATTATCAATCAATCAAATAGGCATTATCATCTACCTATAGATATAATATCAACAAGGTAATCACGCTACCATAAGATAGTTCCCATACATAGCAATCTATCTCTTAAATCCCGCGTATTAAAATATTATGACTTTACATCTTAATTTAATTATCCCCGAGCCTCACTCATTACTCAAGGTTTAAATAGGTTTTCCTCAATACATTTATTCAGTAAGAAATCACTAATATCCTACTGGTCCATATCATCTTATCTCCCGAATTACTACGAATTAAACTCCCATTTAATTTGGGTTATAACCAATAGTTTCACATCTTCTATCAACTAGGATTGAGTACCATCATCACATGGCTCATAGTCTATAGTGTTTCATTCACACTATATGACTAATCAACAAAATCAACAACCTCGCATCCTATAACATCTCTCCACTCCCGACGTCGTTAAGGTTCATGCGCGGAGCGTCTCGCAAAGCGAAATCCAAACAAGGAACCCCTCCAATACACTACTACTTAACTTTGTCAGTCGTGGAGATATGCCAACTTTAAATACGCAACCGGGATAACCTCATCCCCCTCTTTCAACCAAATGTGGTCTGAAATACCAATTCTATCCATGAACCATACCACTAAGCGCTTGTAATACACTCAGTTCTTGCGCAATCAATAATGAGCTTAAACTCAATCCTTGATGTTCAAATTGTAACCCTAAGGCTACCCAAGTATTATATTAAATCTCCCCTACTAGACCTATCCTTAATCCTCAAGCATACCAATTAGAATCCAACACATGAATCTAGCAACTAAAATTTCTTTCAATCTAATTAACATCATTCTTAATCAATTAAATCCCAATCAAATCAATTTTGATTCTAATCTAGGGCTTAATGATCTTCCCTAAGTCCCATAATATCCAATTAATAATCACCAAAGATCTACAAAAGGTATGGGATAAGAAATAACTTTAATAATTATGGGGAGGTCGATCGATCGAAGGCAGGGGGTCGATCGATCGATCGCCCAGATAACAGCCCAGTTTTTTGCATTTCGTCTACTACGAGTTTCATCACTTTTAATCATTCAAACCTTCATATTAACAACCCAAATTCCTTATAAGCCTTACTATATGATATAGCAACATATGTGAATGATTTCTAATGCTCTAAACATCCTAGAATCATCAAGAGTTTGAATTAAAAGCATATGTTTATCCTCTTTTTCCAGAAAATTATATATATGATATCTTCAAGAACACACCATTGATTCTTAACATTTCTTCAACGGATTTATGATTATTTCGTGGATTACTATCTACCTACAACATGAGTTTGATTCCTATAAACTTCTATTTTGAAAAATCCATTAACAACTCTTCATTATATTGATTTAACCACTATATACAATCATTTATTATATATGTTGTGATAAATCAGAGTATTATGAGGGTAATCATATCCATATTATAATGAAAGATGTACGATAGGGTGTATGGGAGCCCTGGATGGTTAGATTGTAGTAGTTTTCATAATTGTGAAACTGTAAGAAGTTGTGACTTTAGGATTTATTTGTTTAATAAGTGAGGATCATTTTTCCTGAACTTTGTCACGAGGATGGTATAGGGAAGATTGGATAAAGTTTAAATTCGATTCAGTTGAAACTATATGGTGAGGCTTGGCGTATAACATCAATGGGGGATTTTCGTTAATGTATTGTATGGGCGGTACGACATAGATTACTTGCGATGTGAGATTTATACACAGAGTTGACCTTACCAGTATGATTTATCTTTTTGAATTTCGGGACGAAATTCTGTTATAAGGGGGGAGTATGTAATACCCCGTGATTTTAATGACTTTTAAAATGGGTTATATTTTAAATTAATGGATTAATTGGATTTTATTATAAATTAATTCATTTGGATTTTATTCGAATTGTGGATATTAAAATGAATGATTCTGAATATTTCTCAAAGATATTTAGGTAATATATGAATGTGATGTCATTGATATGACTGTGTGATATTCATTCAGTTATTTGAATTTTTAGTCGGACGCGGTATGGGACGTGTCGGGACTAATTTATTAAATTAAAAAGGAAACTTATTTTATATCGACCTTATAGTCATTTTGACTGCGTCATTGCATCCGGAAGGGTTGAAATAGTCAGAAAAGTCTATTTGGATGTTAGTTTTGGGTCTCGGGTCATTTGGAAATGAAAAGACAACCTAAAAGGGCATTTTGGATATTTTTACAAGGGGGATGATAGTGATTTTGGATTTTGTCTTATTATAAGTATTTGGAGATTAGTGTACGTAGGTTCATTTCATCTCTTCTACACAAAATTGAGAAGACATCTTCCTAGAGAGAGTGAAAGGTTGCTTGGGAGAAGAAAAGCTTGCTTGGAAAGGAGGAGAACCAAAGGTCAAAGGTCACCACCACCGGAAGTGGGCCGGAGAAAGGGAGAACCACCTATGTTATACAACCCCAAAGGATCATATCTTCATTAGAGGCAAGTGTTTGATAATTGCAATCTAAGTTTGTATATTGTCCATGTTAGGATAGTTAAAAAATGATGAGATTTTTACATGTTTGGAAGATAATGAAGAGTTGTTAATGGATTTTTGAAAAATGGAAATTTATAGGAATCAAACTCATGTTGTAGGTAGATGGTAATCGACGAAATAATCATAAATCTGTTGAAGAAATGTTAAGAATCAATGGTGTGTTCTTGAAGATATCATATATATAATTTTCTGGAAAAAGAGGATAAACATATGCTTTTAATTCAAACTCTTGATGATTCTAGGATGTTTAGAGCATTAGAAATCATTCACATATGTTGCTATATCATGTAGTAAGGTTTATAAGGAATTTGGGTTGTTAATATGAATGTTTGAATGATTAAAAGTGATGAAACTCGTAGTAGAAGAAATGCAGAAAACTGGGTTGTTATCTGGGCGATCGATCGATCGACCCCCTGCCTTCGATCGACAGACCTCCCCATAATTGTTAAAGTTGTTTCTTTTTAATGTTGGTTCTTATCCCAAACCTTTCGTAGATTTTTGGTGATTATTAATTGGATATTATGGGACTTAGGGAATATCAGTAAGCCCTAGATTAGAATCAAAATTGATTTGATTGGGATTTAATTGATTAAGAATGATGTTAATTAGATTGAAAGAAATTTTAGTTGCTAGATTCATGTGTTGGATTCTAATTGGTATGATTGAGGATTAAGGATAGGTCCAGTAGGGGAGATTTAATATAATACTTGGGTAGCCTTAGGGTTACAATTTGAACATCAAGGACTGAGTTTAAGCTCATTATTGATTGCGCAAGAACTGAGTGTATTACAAGGGCTTACTGGTATGGCTCATGGATAGAAATGGTAGTTCAGACCACATTTGGTTGAAAGAGGGGGATGAGGTTATCCCGGTTGCGTATTTAAAGTTGACGGACCTCCATGACTGACAAAGTTAAGTAGTAGTGTATTGGAGGAGTTCCTTGTTTAGATTTCGCTTTGCGAGACGCTCCGCGCATGAACCTTAACGACGTCGGGAGTGGAGAGATGTTATAGGATAAGAGGATGTTGATTTTGTTGATAAGTCATATAGTGTGAATGAAACACTATAGACTATGAGCCATGTGATGATGGTACTTAATCCTAGTTGATAGAAGATGTGAAACTATCAGTTATAACCCAAATTAAATGGGAGTTTAATTCGTAGTAATTCGGGAGATAAGATGATATGGACCAGTAGGATATTAGTGATTTCTTACTGAATAAATGTATTGAGGAAAACCTATTTAAACCTTGAGTAATGAGTGAGGCTCGGGGATAATTAAATTAAGAAGTAAAGTCATAATATTTTAATATGCGGGATTTAAGAGATAGATTGCTAAGTATGGGAACTATCTTATGGTAGCGTGATTACCTTGTTGATATTATATCTATAGGTAGATGATAATGCCTATTTGATTAATTGATAATTTGTGTGTATGACATACCTAGATTACTTGCTATCGACGGGAGGTTTGCGCGTGAGGGTAGTCATATCCTGATGAATCCATAGGATTTTGATTTGTCGCTCGAGAACATAGGTCTATGAAAGACTTATCGGGGAGTTGATAAGTCCGCTGACTATGGGTACGTAGGTATGTGCGTGACCCATGGATACGAGAAATATGTTCGCCTCCAATGATTGTGTTAATGTTTGTGGTTCGATGAATACTTACCGAACCTTTAGTCCCCTATTCGGCGACCAGCGATATTGGGACGTGATAGTAGAGTAATGCATGCACCGCAGCTGTGTCTCGGGGTGCCGTATTATATATGTATATATATATATAATTAATTAAATGAATGTATATAAAGTGGTTTGATTAATCTATTGTGTGATAATTGTAGATGACGGTGAATAGAGAAAAAAAATTGAATTAAGTTAATGAATATTATTCTGATAGATTTGAAAAGCTTAACTCATTTTAATGAGAAACGTATATGAATGATTATATTACATATGGTATGGGACATACGGGGTTAGGATATGGAATAAAATTATATTATGGAATTTAGTGAAGAGGAACCATTAACTAGGAGGTTAATAGGAAACATTAAGTGTGCACTCTAGATGAGAGGTGAGAATAGCATGTGAGAGTTGGATACTAACATGTACATAACAAATGCTTTATTGCACTTGTTAAATACTTGCTGTCTTAAAAATCATTTTCACATCGAGCTCTGACCCGTTTCCTTGCATATTTTCTTTTCTATTGTACCTTCTATATCAGGTGTCCAGAAACAGGGACACCAATCTTAGTTGATTATGACGAGTTGTGGAGTTATGGAGTATTGCTTAGACGCCCATCTTCATTTGATTCACAGCATTCTTTTGGTTAGGGCATGTCGCCCAAAGGAATTTTGTTATCTCTTTTCTATCTGAGTCAAATACTCTTGTATTCGTGTCATTTTAATACATTTAATATTGTTGGGATTACTATATTGAATTATTCGGGAATGTTTTTTCCAATTGCATTTAAATTCTTTTGTGTTATCTATTCGGTTATTTGTGTTGTAGAATAATATGTGTTGTGTTATTCGTAAACTAAAAATGGATTTTGTTGAATTAAAATTTGGAATTTTTTTAACACCAGCTTAATTGGGTATTGGGTGAGTTGTAAATGTTTTCGACAGTGATGCTAATAATGAGCCAACTGTATATTCTGTTTTAATTTGGTATGGGACTGGCCACCCGGTATTTAATTAGGCGGGGTGTTACACCCATATATTATTTAAGCCTAATGACACCACTTTGTAGCAGTATAAACCTAAAGTGTCAACGAGGGGAGTTTTATCCTAATCGAGGTCAAACATAGGAATTTAATGGCACCCAAAGTATGTGTTCATAAAACTCATCTTTTGATGGTCGGTTATTGAATCCACCAGTTGATAAATCTCAGTCAAGGGAAAATTATGTTTTTTCTAATCTTTGTTAAGGTCAGTGAAATTCACACAGTCCATCCTCTTCCCCTGTTCTTTTGAACGACCACTGTGTTTGAGATCTAGTTTGGGAATTGGACCTATTTGATAGAATTTACACAAAGTAGATTTTCAACGTCCTTTAAGGACGATTTTTTCCACTTTTGATTAATCGATCGACACATTTGGGTCTATATGCAACTGATAACAAGAGATCATCGGCAAATTCTCTGAAAATTATAAGGTTGGCATGAAAAAATATTCAAGTTTGAAAACGAGAGTTTTTCTAAATCAATGCTCTGATACCAATTTGAAGGACCCCCAATTTTAAAAAAAATCAAAATGAATTTCGTTATACGTGCAGAATAGAGATGGTTCAACTAAACAACTACATAAACTAAGAATAAATTTCTTCACAAATTCAAACTAAAGTATACCAAATTTTAATTTACTCAAAATTAAAATTATACTAAAAATCAAATTTGTGAATTTTTACTTTAAGTCCAAAAATCAATTTAATCCAAGTCCTAGAAATTTGCGTAACGATAAATATTCATTTTGCAATTTAGGCCAAACAAAATTTTATCCAATAAAATTAATGACTTGAATTAAATTAATATTTACCCAAATTAAATTAGCACAAAATTAAATATACCAATTTTATCTTTTTACCTAAGCATGCATCTAATGTGATTTTGCAAAAGATGAAATAAGCAAACCACTACGCCGCGATGTACGAGGAAAAACTCACAACGGGAAAAAAATCTCGGACGGCCCTAGCCTTAAGTCCACTAAGTATGGTTTTATGATTATAAGACAGATGACTTACACAACATGACTTGACTCTGTCCAAGCCCCTGACGCGTCTTCTTGCAACTACCTCCGCCTAGTTGATAATCCCGGAGTCCACCAGAACCTAAGAGTCCACCAATGAGGCATTTGGAACAACTGTCAACCGGCACCCGAAGCCTTTCTCCCAGTGGGAACGCCGCAACAACAAACACGTATTCGTCTTTGTGGGATGTTAAAGTAAACCCAAACAACTCTTCAAACGGTAGAGTAGAACCCGGTGCCAAAAAAACTCCCCGCAAGATATATATATATGTAGGGACTTGGATAAACTAAAATGGGTGTAAACAAAAGTGTTTAAGAATTTTCTTGAAAAACAAACACTCAAAACTTGAACCTTTTCATGGAGGAATTAAACTCTCAAAAACTCTCTCTGTAGAAGATGAAAAAGTTAGTTTGAAAAGGTTGGTTCCCGCACCTCTTAATTCTGTCAAAAATTAGTGGGGAAAAAGTAGTGGGAACATGGAGAAAACTGTCAAAAACTGCCAAAAAACTGTTCCCGCCAAACTCGTTCGAACGACTTTTTCGTTCGAACGAATTTACTAACGATGTTGCAATGAGAAAAAGGAAATCTCGTTAAAAGTTTCGTTCAAACGAGATTCCAGTTCGTTCGAATGACTTGTCAAAAAATGAAAAATTCTTTGTAAGCCCAGAACTTTTTATGAAAAGTTCTAAAAAATATTTTTTGAGTAAAACAAAGTCGTTAAAACTATTTATAAAAAATTTATAAAATACACCCAATAAATTTTCAAGCTCCTATATATATATACTGCATTCATACCTTAGGAGCATTTGAACCAATGTTGTTGACGTAGAAACGAGGCACAATAAACCCGGCATATGATGACGCTTTATAATCTTGGTCACTACGTCTTCAACTAACACGTCATAGGCTTGGACGGATACACTTGAACACTATCCTATGACTCAAATGTTTTTGTCCGAAATTGAGCCAACACTACATTAAGACTCAATCGGAGACTTATGTCCTTACAAATCTCCCCCTTTGGCTATTCCGGGACAAAAAACAAATAAAGATCCTAAAGGGTCGTCAAGCTCCACTAGACTTAAAAAAATATCCCACCCAAAATAAAAATTACATAGCTTGACTCAAAACCAAAGGATCAATATCTTTTCCGATGAAAGTTTCCATTTAGAAGAATTCCTGCACTCTTAAGCAAACTATCAAACACATAGAGAATGAGAATATTAAATGCATATAAAATAAATACTCCCCCTAAATTAATTCTTCCTTTATCAACTATGATCAACCTAAGAAAGTCGCGACTCCCCCTAAGTTAAATCTCATAAACTAAGATATGATTATAATAGGATTAGATACCATTTCTCCATCTATCATTCTCCCCCTTTTTGTTCAGGAATATACAAAGGATAAAAACTAATTTAAACATGATGTAGCTTAGAGTGATAAGAACAAGAAAGCATATGGGCAACAAAATCATAACTTATCCATACAAATAACAACGGATACCAATTAAGATGCATAAAAATGATACCAATGTGATACATAAGATATTAAGCATGGGATATCAACAACAATATGCAACAAGATAGATAACAATTATGAACTAGAAGCATAGATGGACTAGAGAGAAAGGCAAAGAAAAAATACCATATATATGTAGACATAATGACTATCACTAACGCACAAGCACATATATATAAGTATAGACACCACACATGACACAAAATACAATAAGTTTTTTACACTCGTATAGCAAAAATGTGTCATATGAAAATGGAAGTGTAGGGGTGTGAACTAGCAACAATTAAATTTAGACCCAATCACTTAAAACATGTTCACGGAGTTCTCATTTGATTGCAAACTTTATCACATTTGAATATAACCTCATGTGACAATATAGATTGAACTCAATGAACAAACACACACAATGCATACAAGCCTAGAATTTTCATGATTCTACAAACCAATAGAGTCATGACAATGAAAGTACAACTAGGATAAACGGACATTGTGCAAACCGTTGATATATCATCCAATCTCCCTCAAAATATGCATATATAGTTTAATATTTTGAATGAATAAATCAACTACACAAAATAGGCCTTGGCAAATATTTTATTTTAATGACATTATTCTTTTAGGCCTTTGGACCACGTATTTCTTTTAGGTCTAAGCAAACGGTGGCTTACTCGCAAATGATGATATTTCCTTTCGGATCCCTTCCCCGTGCACATTTATATATATATCATTTTTATGTCTCACACAAATCTCAAGTGCAACGAATTTTAACATGCACTAGTCCTCCTCGGTCACATAGCATGTAGATGACTAGATTGGTAGGAGAACACCTCACAAAGCTCAAATATACGTGTGACGTTATAATTTCAAAAGAGTTTGTGCATGTGTGAAAAGAGGCATATAAAAATAGAATCCATTAAAGCAACATAATATCCAACTACTCCATGTAAGCATAGTAAAGAAAACTTTAAGGATTTATAATCTAAACCAAAAGTTCAAGCCACATGGAAGCGAAAATGAAGGGATTCAAACATAAGTATATACCACATAAAGTGTGTCAAACTAAAATACACAAAAAAAAACTTTTTCAGTTTTTAACGTTTTTTAACCAAACAAACAAAAATATTTACTCAAAATACAAACAAAAATCATTTGTATTTTTCATTAGGCCTAAATTGCTAAGAAGGTAAAACATAAATGATAAACAAAAATCTTTTTGTATTTTTTTCATTTAATGCAAACTAAAATGAAAGAACTATAATACAAAAGATAAACAACAATCATAATTCTAGCATGTGATAAAGCATGAAGTATAGACTACAACAATGATTAAGAAACATACAATTATCATGATAATTTAGTATTAAGCACAAAAGCTAAAGTGTGCAAACAACTAACACATTCAACCTTTAGATTTTGCAAGGGAAGAAGCATGTGAAACTAAATGAGAATAAAAAATCCTATCTTGCAAAGCTACGAAGTCGGATCTCCTAACCCAAACTAATAACGAATCACGATCTCGGGATTTAGGAATCTTGGCTACCTCGGTTGTCTTACGTAGGGATTTTCTAGGACCTCGTTTAAGATCAAAATAAAATTTCTTAAGATGATCTTTTCGACCACAATGTAAGCACCTAAATACTCGGCGAAAAGACTTACCTAAGGAATGATCTATAACATTGTTCCTAGATGATTCTCCTAAAACATTGGTTTTGGCTTTAAGAGTTGACTCATTACAAGTATCGAAGCCTAAACCACAAGTGTCATTTTTAATTTGGACCGTTCCTAATATTTTATCTAATTTCTCCGAACGACACTCCAAATCAAATTTGACTTTACTAGAGTTTTTTAATTTATTTTCTAATTCTAAAATGTTAGACTCTAATAAAACATTTAGCTCTTTAAATGCAAGAAGCTCCTTTTTCAAATTAAACCTTTAAGGCTATCTCTCCCGCCTTCTACATATTCAAGCTTCTCACGAAGAGTTCTCTCACGTGTCCTAAGGTTTTCCACTAAAACACTCTCATTAATGACCTCGACACGCTCTTTTAAACTAGCTTCTAACTTTAAATTTATTCTTTTTAATTTAATATATTCTTAATACAATTCTTGAAAAGCAATTTGAAGTTCACTCACATCAACCTCCTCATCACTTTCACTCTCTCTTTCTTCTCCACTCTCACTACCATTATCTCTTTGGGATTCACAAACAATGGCCTTGGAAGTGTCACGTGTTAAAATTTCATCAATAAAGGAGTTCTCACTTTCACTCACATAACTTGCCATAAAAGCCACAAAGTTGGGCTTAATGGGGGAATCGGGTCCCTCTTCCTTATCACTATCACTAAGGGTTGCATTATAAGAAATTGGTTGCTTACCCTCTCTCTTTACTTTAGTGGGGCACTCAAAAGTCATATGGCTATACCGTTCACAACCATAACACCTATTTGACACAGCCCTATTCAAATTTTCAATAAAAGTTTTAGGGATCTTTTCGGCTTTGTCATGCTTAGAATTTTCAAATTTCATAAAATCATTTTTAAATTTATCTTTGTTAAATTTAAGAAATTTATGAAACTTCCTAGCAAACATAGCCACATCTTTTGAGTCACTCTCACTTTCACTCTCTACTACTTGTTTTTCCTTCTTTCGGGCTTTCAAAGCAACGCCTTTATCTATTTTCTTTTCAGTTTTAGAGGAAAACATGTCTAGTTCAAAGGTTTTATGACACCCCGCCTAATTAAATACCGGGTGATCAGTCCTTTATTAAATCAAAATCAAGGTGAACGGTTGGTTCATTCTTAGCATCACTGTCGCAAAATAAAATTTCCAATTTAAACACCCTAAATAATTAAGCTAAGTGTCAAAACAATTTTAAAACCTTATTTCCATTTTATTAAATCCAAATATGAAAACCTTTTTTTTTAATAACCAACAATTTAAGAACTCTGACATACTAAAGATGGATAATAACACACAAGAATTAGATTCATCCAGATAAACCAAACCAGTTTAAACTATAAATAAAACCATTCTGACAGTAATTAAATCCCAAAGAGTACCAACTAATGGAAATATAAAGGAACGTAAATCTCTGAAAAAAATCCAAACTGAATAGAGAAACAGGTGACACATGCCCTAACTAATAAGAACTAAAAGTAGGAGTAGAATCAACAACGAGGTCGTCTAAGCAATGGCCTGCAACTCCCACATAAGCTGCAGCGCGTCCGGTCCAAAGAACATAAGCATGACGCCCCTGTGGCTGGGCACCTGTATTATATACATATATATACAAGAGAGAAGAAATAATAGGAAACGGGTCAGATCCAGTGTGTAAAACAGTTTAAAATTAGTTTAACAAGTATTTAAAATGCTTAGCGGCTAATGTAACAACCATGTTAGTATGCGACACTCACTTGAGAAATTCTCACCGCTCATCTAGAGTGCACGCTACCGCACTATTAATCCCATAAGTTTATTTTAACTTAACCTCCCCCATAAGGTTTCATTCCGTCATATACTATGACTAATATAATTAATTTCTGAAAATCAAGCTTTCTCATATATCTTAGGTTATTTGAACTAACTCAGTGATGTCACAAAATTTCCAAACACTTATAATAAAATTGGAGTAATTATTAATTACTTAACTACATTTGCGCACAGTAGTAAGTTCCCATATAGATATACGTATATATATTAGTCATACATATGATATATATACTAACGACACCCAGATAAAACCTATAGTGCTGGCATACTCTGCTATCAAATCCCCGTATCACACAAACTAAGGGAAATACTGGTCCGGAATCACTCTCGGACTGTATTAACACAATACAAAAACAAATGGAGGCGAAGCATAGTTCCAGGTCCGAAGAGGTCAGCACATACCCTCGCGTCTCTTAGAACATCTGACTATCACTTTCGGATAGCCTATATCAAGGATACTATATTCTAGGGTACGAGCCAATATCCCCCATAAAGGTCCAATCGAGATAAGACCATCCTGGCGCTGAAACCCCCGTGATAGCAAGTAGCATGTGTATGATTTTTACACAGATATATAATATATGCACAATCACACAGTCATATATATATATATATATATAAATATCCACATTTCTAAATTAGGTGCGCTCACGACCCATAATTATAATTATCCGCTCTTAGCACATTTTTACTTGATTATCTCGCATAACGGATTTGTCACTTTTATTCTCATATATATAAGTTACTCCATACCTACTTCTCGTCCCTCGAAGTATTTCATCTCCCTAAGTATAATTTCAGTAGACACTCTCACTTGCCTTCTAGTCTAACTTCTTTACAAGTCTCGACCTTTTATTAAACGTACACATGACTTCATATGTGTGAATAACTCCCCGTTAACCCTTAATTTCATCTTACATTAAATTCTCACTCAACGGAGTTTACCTAGACCCTACTGGTCCTATTTATATCCCATTATTTTCTAACAATAATAATCAAGGGTTACTACGCATTTTAATCGGATTAAGACAACATAAGAGGAATATGCAGTTTTCCAAGAGGGGTCGATCGATCGAGGAAATTGGGTCGATCGATCGATGTTCTTGGGTCGATCGATCGATCAAGCAGTTGTGACAAAAATTGCATTAACCCAGTTACAGGTTTGCCTCTCCAACCTTAACCAAATCTCCGTTTATCATTCCCAAACTCCAAACCAACGTCACTACAAATACCATATTCCTGAACACATTATTTTCTACGTAAAATATGTCCCAATTCATCAATTATAACAATTTAATGGGTAAAATTTACCTGAACTTCAAGAACCCTAATTTTTCTTTTTCTTTCAATTATTCCAATTCTTTTCTAGATTTTCTACTTCTAAATCCATACAAATTCGTGGTTTATCCTCTATATGCGATTTAGATGTTCAGAATATGATTACTTCTTCTACAACATGTGATTTTAAGTCTCAAAACTATACTTTCTTTCATGAAACAAGTTATAAACAACCCTAAACTAAAATGATTGAGATATTAACTAAAAATAAAGCAAGATAGATACTTGCCTGGGATTTGAGTTTCTGATTTGTGGACGAAAAAGGTATGGTTGCGTTCCTTGTCACGCGATCTACGCTTTGGTGGTGGTGGCGGTGCAAACGGATGAGTTCTTGGCCTTTGATTGCTTGGAAAGCTTCCTATCTTCTTCTCTAATGGTCGTTCTAAGGTTCTGTATCTGTTAACCCTAAAAGGCAACTCCTAATGGCCGATATAACTATTGAAAATTCGTGGGTTTAATTACCTAAAAATACAAAATGTCTAATATACCCTCCCGGAATGTCAATTAGGCCTAAAAATACCCCGAGACCCAAACTAAACCCCCGGGTACAATTTTCTGACTATTTCGACCCTTTCGGACACTTTGGCGCACTCGAAATGACCTTACGGGTGACTTATAATTTATTCACTTTTAATAATAATAATTTAATCCTTACACGATACAGGCGCGTCCCGACTTAAATTTCCATAAGTGCCATTTTATTCACTCATGACGATTTTAATAAAATCAATTATACATATTACTTTACTCAATAAATAATAATTAACAAATCAACCAATTTACAATAATTACTAACTCTCATCACGCTAGTAAATATTTAAAATAAATTTTCGGATTAATATTAAATTAATAGCTCAATTTAAATTTAATAATTCCTCAAATTTAAAGGCCATAAAAATACGGGGTATTACAGGTTTGTAAGTCACATACGAGCACTTCTAATTTTGTAGAGGCTAAAGTGGGTAAAGAATTTAACACGGTCACCTTAGGAATAAATCTATCGGGTAGGGACCTTAAAATTTTCTTTACTACTCGGTTGTCGGGTATTTTCTCTCCTAAATTAAAAGATGAATTAGCGATATCGGAAATTCTAGCATAGAATTCATCAAATGTTTCTTTTTCATTCATTTTGATGGTTTCAAATTGAGTGGTGAGGTTTTGGATTTTAGAAGCTTTTACGACACTAGTTCCTTCATGAGTGAGTTGTAAAATATCCCAAGCTTCTTTAGCGGTTTCACATGTTATAATGCATCGGAATTCATCCGGTGTGACCGCGCTAAACAAGGCATTTAAACCTCGGGAATTAAAATTTGCAAGTTTAAATTCATTCTCACTCCATCTATCGGTGGGTTTGGGAACACGTTTATTTTCAACTAAATATGTAGGTGGGGACCACCCGTTAACGACTGACAACTAAACTCTTTCATCTAAAGACCTAAGTGCCGATTTCATACGCATTTTCCAATACGCGTAGTTAGAACCATCAAAAACAGAAAATTTTAAAAATGGGGAAAATTCCATTTTAGCTAAAAATATTTGAATGGACCTTAAAGCAATAAATTAGCGCTCTGGCTCTGATACCAATTTGAAAACGAGAGTTTTTCTAAATTAATGCTCTGATACTAATTTGAAGGACCCCCAATTTTAAAAAAATTCAAAATGAATTTCCTTATACGTGCGGAATAAAGATGGTTCAACTAAACAACTACATACACTAAGAATAAATTTCTTCACAAATTAAAACTAAAGCAAACCAAATTTTAATTTACTCAAAATTAAAATTATACTAAAAATCAAATTTGTGAATTTTTACTTTAAGTCCAAAAATCAATTAATCCAAGTCCTAGAAATTTGCCTAATAATAAATATTCATTTTGCAATTTAGGCCAAACCAAATTTTATCCAATAAAATTAGTGACTTGAATTAAATTAATATTTACCCAAATTAAATTAGCACCAAATTAAATATACCAATATTATCTTTTTACCTAAGCATGCATCTAATGTAATTTTGCAAAAGATAAAATAAACAAACCACTATGCCGCGATGTACGAGGAAAAACTCACAACGGGAAAAAACCTCGGGCGGCCCTAGCCTTAAGTCCTCTAAGTATGGTTTTATGATTACAAGACAGATGACTTACACAACTCGACTTGACTCCGTCCAAGCCCCTGATGTGTCTTCTTGCAACTACCTCCGCCTAGTCGACAATCCCGGAGTCCATCGGAACCTACGAATCCACCAATGAGGTCTTTGGAACAACCGTCAACCCGCACCCGAAGCCCTTCTCCGATTGGGAACGCCACAACAATAAATACGTCTTCTTCTTTGTGGGATGTAGAAGTAAACCCAAACAACTCTTCAAACGGTAGAGTAGAATTCGATTCCAAATAAACTTCGAGCAAGATATATATATGTAGGGACTTGGATAAACTAAAATGGGTGTAAACAAAAGTGTTTTAGAATTTTCTTGAAAAGTAAACAATCAAAACTTGAACCTCTTCATGAAGGAATTAAACTCTCTCTAGAGATTGTAGAACATAAAAAAATTAGTGTAAAAAGGTTGGTTCCCGCACCTCTTAATTCTGTCAAAAAGTAGTGGGAACATGGAGAAAACTGCCAAAAACTGCCAAAAAATTGTTTTTGCCAAACTCGTTGGAACGACATTTTCGTTCGAACGAATTTACTAACGATGTTCTAGTGAGAAAAAGGAAATCTCATTTCAAATGAGATTCCAGTTCGTTCGAACGACTTGTCAGACAATGGAAAATTCTTTGTAAGCCCAAAACTTTTTATGAAAAGTTCTAAAAAATATTTTATGAGTAAAACGAAGTCGTTAAAACTATTTATAAAATACACCCAATAAATTTCCAAGCTCCTATATATATATAATGCATTCATGCCTTAGGAGCATTAAAACCAATGTTGTTGACGTAGAAACGAGGCACAATAAACCCGGCATATGATGAAGCTTTATAATCTTGGCCGCTACGCCTTCAACTAGCACGTCATAGGCTTGGATGGATACACTTGAACACGATCCTATGAGTCAAATATTTTTGTTCGGAATTTAGCCAACATTACATTAAGACTCAATCGGAGACTAGTTTCCTTACAAAGTTCTTCAAAAAAAGTACGACTAATTGGTTGGCCTCATCTTTTGGCTACGAGAATATTAAGAACTTCTCTGGATGATCTGAATCAAAAGGAACTGCTCGTAGCTCCTTCATTGCTTGATCGATAGGTGAGAATGTCGTGCGTGATACCGATTCAAATAAATGCACAAATTCCCAATTTAAACTTGTTTAACTGGAGTCAAATTAAATCAACTCTTAAACATGCAACTATATGTGGGTAGGTGGGTGGGTGGGGGAGTGTCAAACCATCACAAATAAAATTGTTAACCCGCAGATTTCAGGAAAAAAACTTTCGAGTAAAACCTTTATTTCACTATAAATGTGTAAATCACAACTTACAATAATTACAATGATTTCTACAATGATCATTCCTCGAAACAACCACATAGACACGCAGTCTAGAGTCAACAAGAACCGCAACCCTAATTCAACCCAGGAATCCCCACGAGCACTCCCTATGAGACGCAGCCGACGTCAACCTAGTACTCCCCTCAAGAGAATCTAGATCAGTAGATCTTCTCTACAAGAGATACTTCAACAAATATGTGTTCTTGGGTTCCAAAACAATTTACACAAAGTAATTGGAATTTCGTGAATTGAAAACAAAAAGGATTAAAGCCCTAAAACTGAGAAGACAAAGTATTCTGCGAAAGCAGTTTCGTCTATTAAAAATTCGCAGGTCTTCTGATAAAAAACGAAGTTGAACAAACCAATTTATAGAAAATTTAAGGCAGCAGCTTGCTCGAACGGAGACACGTGTCGTTAGAAAGACACTTCGCGCGAGAAGCGTTGTCGCTCGAACAAGCAGGTATGTTGCTCGAACGAAAAAAATTAAAAATAAATTCGCTTAAATTTATTTTTAAAAGTTAGTATGTCTCTTATTTTTATTTTTCCAGTAAATACTCCACCTCAAAACCTTTTTAAAAAAACTTTTGACGAAAAACTTGAAAAGTCCGCTCCAACACATAGAAAATATTTGATAAAAAAATATCCCAACACTCTAAGTGAAATGCTAAAGAATTAAAACACAACCTTTGCCAAATTTATCTCACGGAGGCTTGAATGTTGAAAATTTTTTATATCCGTATCCGTCTTAATGCCTGAATGATCTTAAATTATTCTTCGACATTTGTAGCGGTATACGACATACTCTAAAGGTAACGGACAATGTAAAATAATGTCCTTACAAATCTTCCCCAATGTCTATGCCGGTACAAAATAAAAACATTTGAATTATCGAAACATAAAATGCCTATACGAATCTAATACCCTCCTATGAACACAAAACTGAAAAGTTACTAAACATGTAGGTCTAAAACTTTTCTTTAAAAATCTACAACATCAAATCTTCAAATCTTTAAGTTTTTCTCATCACGATGTGCAATAATGAACTTCAATTTTGTACCTACATACATGAGACAAAACAAATTCCTTCGTGATGCATCGAGTTTGAAATGACATAAGAATAAATCAATCAATAATCAAATCTACCCCAAAATGCAAAAACTCCCTCACAATTCGTTCTCCCCCTTTTTATTTGACCAAATAGACAAGAAAATGAATAAACCAAATAAACATGGAGTTGTTACGACAAACATGCATAGCAAAAATGATCAAACTATGCTCATGTAAAGAGAAACCCAAAAGCTTCCACAAACTATTTTTTATTTTTCAATTTTGTCACACAAAAATACAAAAATACAAAAATAATTTTACAAAAATCACACCCCATGAATTTTCACTAAGACAACCAAATCATGGAAACGGAATGAATGGGTGTGAACATATTCGATAGGCAAATCAAAGCAATCAAACATAACATATGTGCACAATGAATACGTGTACTCCGAACGAATGAATGGCAAAATAGTCCTTAGGTGTTAAAAATGTTGAATTTATATGACATCGACTCAATCCATCAACACATCAAAGTCAAGAATGATTCCCACACCAATAACGTCTAAAACTATGTAAATGCTTTTTCATGATGCTGTCAGGTCGTGCAAACCCGTTTTTCATTTATTTACATCCAAACTTCCTCTTAAATAATAATCATTTATTTTTCTTTTGAGGTGGCCCCTTTTTTGGCATATTTATTTTTTTATTACCTTTAAATTTTTTCGGGCTCTTTTAAACGTTGGATTTCACGACGATTTAATTTTGTACTCTCGCAACCCTTTCCCGTGATTCACTCATCATATTTTGTTGTAATTAAATCCTTATGGTAAACGGTTCCTACATGCATTATTTCCATTGTCAAGTTTTATCTCAAATGGTTCATTTTAAAGACAAAATTGAGATGACAACACTCCGACCAATATATGATAAACAAGTACAATAATCAAATAAATCCGTGTAAGTGTGCATTAAAAGAACTCATGAGTCAAGCACGTAGGTAGAAACAACTAATCACATCTCAATGACTCCAAGCATTGTAAAGCAAAAAAATAAAATGATGATGCCTATCAAAACACTATCAAATCGCCACATAAATATGGAATGAAATTGTGACTCGGCCATCCTAAAAGTCCTTTCATATACGGTTAAAAACAAAATACAAAACTCTTTTTGTCATTTCAAAAATTTAATCAAAATAAAAGCTTTTTCTATTTTTCAAAAAATTTCAAAAATAAAAATCTAATACAAAAATGATACAATATCAATAGGCAAAATTATCATCATGAAAATAAACCTATGCTAGAAAACAAGTCTAAACCCCAATTGTTAGGTGCGGTGGAGTTTTCCAAAGGTGGTGACATCCTATGAAAAACCTCTATCAAGTCATGTGAAGTCTTGACCAAATTTTTTTCTTACTCCTTAATATGTGCAAACTCTCTCATGTAATCATCTGGAGCATCATGTGTGGGTGCGAGTGTGTGAACACGTGTAGTAGCAAAACTTGACACATCACCCAACTTAAAATAAAACTCCCTAAGGTGTCATCTGTTCTTGAAGTGTGTGCAAACATAAATAGTCCTAGGTACACCTCTCTTAAAATGTCTCTTACGCACTCTCCTATCAGGAACGGGATGCCTAGGTGGGTTGGGTTGAGAGGTACATGGATCAATCACAAAGTCGAGAACCGGCTCGGGTGCAACATGAAAAGTGAATGCACCGTCATGACTTATTCCTCGTCTCTCAACATCACCCAGAACGGGATTGAGAACCATCCTTTCAAACTTCTTAGATGTGTTCTCTAAAGGGACTTTGACCTCCCGAGAACATTCGAGATCACTCCGGAGATGGGATACGCGTGTCGTCAGACTAGACACAGTGTTGGTCAAACCACTCTTTTCCCAATCTAAAGCAATTAACTATTCACTCAAAGAAAAAATCCCCTTCTCGATTTGACTTGCTTCTGCCTCAAATACCCTCAAACTTTCTAACTCTCTATCCAAATCTCTCACCCTAAGAGTTAGGTATTTGTTCAACTTTGGTCTTTAGGGTCTAGGCATACAAATCTCTAAATGCGATCCGGAGTTCACTATTACCCTCACTAGTGCATTCACTCTCAAAGTCACTAAAAAAACTCAAGTTATCCTCAGGGGTCTCACGTGCACAGGTAACCTCATCGTTGCGAGACAAACTGGTTGTGCTCACGTGACTTATAGAAAAAGCAACAAACTTCCCATGTGACGACTCATCCCCGGAATCTATCACCTCTTCCTCACTATGGCTAAGAGTGGCTGGCATGGTAATCTTTTTGCCCTTTCCCTTTATCCTAATGGGACACTCAAATTCTCTATGGCCTTTCCCTTCACACTGAAAAAACTTCTCCTCTTCCTCTTTCTCACTTTCTTTCTCACCGCTCTCTTTGGCCTCATTTTTATTTTTCACAAAAAATATTTTATTGGAAGAATTTTATTTTGAAAACTAGAGAATGTTTTTGAAATTCTTTGCAACCATGGCCATATCAAAATTAACCTCACCCTGAGAGTCGGACTCACAAACTTTCACTTTCTTTTTTCTTTTTAGACTGGGCTTTAAGTGCTATTCCTTTATCCTTAAGCTTGACAGTGCTAGGAAATATGTCAATCTTATATGTCTAGAGATCTCCTACCAGCTCTTCTAATTTCAGACGACTCAAATTACTCAAGGTATTCAAAACAGTCACTTTAGGGATAAAAAGTTTTGGCAGCGATCATAAAATCTTTTTAACCACTCGTGCATCGGGTATAGGCTCACCAAGATTGAAACTAGTGTTGATATTGTGAAACAAACGTGCATAAAAGTCATCAAAACACTCAGTCTAAAGCATGGTAATAGTTTCAAATTGAGTAGTTAAATTTGGAATTTTAGACTCTTTGACGGAGTTAGTGCCTTCGTGGATGAGTTGAAAAACATCCCACGCTTCTTTAGACGTGGTGCACGTCATAATACGTCAGAACTCGTCGGGGGTGATGTGTCCGAAAATTGCACTAAGCCCACTTGAATTAAAAGTGATCCACCTAAACTCATCCTTAGTCCAGTCTGACACAGGTTCTAAATTCGTGACATTATTCGTGATGATAGTGGGAGGTGACCATTCACTTCACAAATTATCAAAACTCGCTCATCGATTGCTTTTTAATGCGATTTCATGCGGGCGATCCAGTAATCATAATTAGACCCGTCAAAAATTGGCAACCGGTTATATAAGCTCTCATTCGAAAACATTGCAATAATTTAAAAAAAAATCAATATCACATAAATTTTGCGAAAAAATAGGGATTCACAATAAATTAGTGAAACCTGCTTTGATACCAATTTGAGAATGTCGTGCGTGATACCGATTCAAGTAAATTTGCAAATTCTCAATTTAAACTTATTTAACTGGAGTCAATTTTAAACTAAATTAAATCAGCACCTAAATATGCAACTACATGTGTGTGTGTGTCAAACCATCACAAATAAAATTGCTAACTCGCAGATTTCAGGAAAAAAAAACCTTTCGTGTAAAATCTTTATTTCACTATAAAAACGTAAATAGCAACTTACAATAATTACAATGAAATCTGCAATGATCATTCTTCGGAACAATCACATAAACACGTAGTCTAGAATCATCAAGAATCGCATCTCTAATTCAGCCTAGGAATACCCACGAGCAATCCCTATGATACGCAGTCGACGTCAGCCCAGTACTCCCCTCAAGAGAACCTAGATCAGCACTGGAGATCTTCTCTACAATAGATACTTCAACAAAGATGTGTTCTTGGGTTCCAAAACAATTCATATAAAGTAATTGGGAATTTGTGAATTGAAAACAAAAAGGATTAAAGCCCTAAAAGTGAGAAGACAAAGTATTATGCCAAAACAGTTTCGTCTATTAAAAAATCGCAAGTCTTCTCATTAAAAATGAAGTTAGACAAACCAATTTATAGAAAATCTAAGGCAGTAGCTCGTTCGAACGAAATCAGAGTCTCGCTCAAATGGAGACATGTGTCATTTGACCAACACTTCGCCCGAGAAGGCACTGTCGCTCGAATGAGCAGGTATGTCGCTTGAATGAAAAAATTTAAAAATAAATTTATTAAAATTTATTTTTTTAAATTGGTATGTCGCTTATTTTTATTTCTCCAGTAAATACTCCGCCTCAAAATGTTTTTAAAAAAAACTTTTAATGAAAAACTTAAAAAGTCCACTCCAACACTAAGAAAATATTTAATAAAAAATATCCCAAAACTCTAAGTGAAGTGATAAGGAATTAAAACATAACATTTACCAAATTTATCTCGCAGAGGCTTTAATGTTGAAAAAAATTGATATTCGGATTCGTCTTAATGCTTAAATGATCTTGAGTTATTCTTCAACGTTTGTAGCGGTATACGACATACTCTAAAGGTAACAGACAATGTAAAATAATGTCCTTACAAATCTCCTCCTATGTCTATGCCGGTACAAAATAAAAACATCTGAATTATCAAAACATAAAATTCCTATACAAATCTAATACCATCCCATGAACCCAAAATTGAAAAGTTACTAAACATGTAGGTCTAAACTTTTCTTCAGAAATCTTCAACACCAAAACTTTAAATCTTCACGCTTTTCTCATCAGGATGTGCAATCATGAACGTCAATTTTGTACCTACACACACGAGACAAAGAAAATACCTTCATGACGCATCGAGTTTGAAATGATATAAGAATAAATCAATCAATAATTAAATCTTCCCAAAATGTAAAAACTCCCCCATTATTCGTTCTCCTCTTTTTTATTTCACCGAAATAGACAAGGAAACGGATAAACTAAATAAACATGTAGTTGTCACGATAAATATGCATAGCAAAAATGGATCAAACTACGCTCATGTAAAGATAAACCAGAAAGATTCCACAAACTATTTTTCAATTTTCAATTTTTCACACAAAAATGCAAAAATAATTTTAAAAAAATCACACACAATGAATCTACACTAAGACAACCAAATCATGGAAACGAAATGAATGGGTGTGAACAAATTCGATAGGCAAATCAAAGCAATCAAACATAACATATGTGCATGATGAATACGTGTACTCCTAATGAATGAATCTCAAAATCGTCATTAGGTGTTGAAAATGTTGAATTTATATGGCATCGACTCAATCCATCAACACATCAAAGTCAAGAACGATTCCCACACCAATAGCGTCTAAAACTATGTAAATGCTTTTTCATGACGACTGTCAGGACGTGCAAACCCGTTTTTCATTTCTTTACATCCAAACTCCCTCATAAACAATCATCGTTTATTTTTATTTTGAGGTGGACCCTTTTTTGGCATATTTATCTTTTTATTACCATTAAGTTTTTTTGGGCCTTTTTAAACGGTGGCTTTCATGACGAGTTAATTTTGTACTCTTGCAGCCCTTTCTCGTGATTCACACATCATATTTTGTTGCAGTTAAATCCTCACGGTAAAAGGTTCCGACATGCACTACTTCCATTGTCAAATTTTATCACAAATGGTTCCTTTTAAAGACGAAATTGAAATGACAACACTCCGACCAATATGTGATAAACAAGTACAATAATCAAACAAATCCGTGTAAGTGTGCATTAAAGGAACTCATGAGTCAAACATGTAGGTATTAACAAATAATCACATCTCAATGACTACAAACATTGTAAAGCAAAAAAATGAAATGATGACGCATATCAAAACACTATCAAGTCGCCACATGGATATGGAATGAAATTGTGACTCGGTCATCCTAAATATCCTTTCATATACGGTGCAAAATAAAATACAAAACTCTTTTTGCCATTTCAAAAATTTTATCAAAATAAAATCTTTTTCTATTTTTCAAAAAAATTCAAAAATAAAAATCTAATACAAAAAATGATACACACTAGCAATAGGCAAAATTATCATCATGCAAATCAATCTATGCTAGAAAACAAGTCTAAACCTCAACCGTTAGGTGCCGTGGAGTCTTCCAAAGGTGGTGACATCCTATGAAAAACCTCCATCAAATCATGTAAAGTCTTGACCAAAATTCGTACTTACTCCCTAATATGTGCAAACTCTCGCGTGTAATCATCTGTAGCATCATTTGTGGGTGAGAGTGTATGAACATGTGTAGTAGCAGAACGTGACACATGAACCAACTTAAAATAAAACTCCCTAAGGTGTCCTCTCTTCTTGAAGTGTGTGCAAACATAAATATTCTTAGGTACACCTCGCTTAAAACGTCTCCTACGCACTCTCCTATCAGGTACGGGATGCCTAGGCGGGTTAGTTTGAGAGCCATATATATCAATCAATAACTGCAAGACCGTCTCGGGTGCAATATGAGAAGTGAAGGCACCGTCATGACTTATTTCTCGTCTCTCAACATCACCCAAAATGGGATTGAGAACCATCTTTTCAACCTTCTTAGATGTGTTCTCTAAAGGGACTTTTACCTCCCAAGCACATTCGAGATCACTCTCGAGATGGAATACATGTGTCGTCAAACTAGACACTGTGTTGGTTAAATCACTCTTTTCCTGATCTAATGCAATCAACTGTTCACTAAATGAAATTTTCGCCTTCTCGAGTTGACCTTCTTTCACCTCAAACGCCCTCAAACTTTCTCACTCTCTCTCCAAATCACTCACCCTAAGAGTTAGGTATTTATTCAACTTTGGTCTTTAGGGTCTCCACATACAAATCTCTAAATGCGATCTGGATCTCACTATCACCCTCACTAGTGCACTCACTCTCAGACTCGCTAGAAACACTCAAATTATCCTCGGAGGTCTCACTTGCACAAGTATCCTCATCGTCACGAGACAAACTGGGTATACTCACGTGACTTGTAGAAAAAGAAACAAACTTCCCATGTGACGACTCATCCCCGGAATCTTTCACCTCTTGCTCACTATCGCTAAGAGTGGTTGGTATGGCAATCTTTTTGCCCTCTCTCTTTGGCCTAGTGGGACACTCAAATGCTCTATGGACTCTCCCTTCACACTCAAAACACTTATCCTCTTCCTCTTTCTCACTTTCTTTCTCACCGCGCTCTTTGGCCTCATTTTTATTTTTCACAAAAAATCTTTTCTTGGAAGAATTTTGTTTTGAAAACTTGAGAATGTTTATGAAATTCTTTGCAAGCTTGGCCATATCAAAATCAACCTCACCCTCAGAGTCGGACTCACAAACTTTCACCTTTTTTTTCTTCTTAGATTGGGCTTTAAGTGCTATTCCTTTATCCATAGGCTTGACAGTGTTAGGAAACATGTCAATCTCATATGTCTGGAGATCTCCTACCATCTCTTCTAATTTTAGATGACTCAAATTACCTAAGGTATTCAAAACAGTCACTTTAAGGATAAAATGTTTTGACAGCGATCTTAAAAATATTTCCAACTAATCGTGCATAAGGTGCAGGCTCCCCAAGATTGAAATAAGTGTTGACAATGTCAGAAAAATGTGCATAAAACTCATCAAAACACTCAGTTTCAAGCATGGTAATAGTTTCAAATTGAGTAGTTAAAATTTAAATTTTAGACTCTTTGATCGCGTTAGTACCTTCGTGGGTGAGTTGTAAAACATTTCACGCTTCTTTAGACATGGTTCACGTCCTAATACGTCAAAACTCGTCGGGGGTGATGTGATCGAAAATTGAACTAAGCCCACGTGAATTAAAAGTTCTCCACCTAAACTCATCCTTAGTCCAGTCTGACACAAGTTTTAAATTCGTGATATTATTCGCGGTGACAGTGGGAGGAGACCAGCCACTTTCACAAATTATCCAAACTCGCTCATCGTTTGCTTGTAAATGCGAATTCATGTGGGCTTTCCAGTACGCATAATTAGACCCGTAAAAAATTTGCAACCGATTAAATAAGTTTACATTCGAAAACATAGCAATAATTTTTTTTAAAAATTTGAATTTTCAAAAAATTCAATATCACACAAATTTTGCAAAAAAAATAAGAATTCACAATAAATTAGTGAAACTTGCTCTGATACCAATTTGAGAATGCCGTGCATGATACCGGTTCAAATGAATTTGCAAATTCTCAATTTAAACTTATTTAACTGGAGTCAATTTAAAAAAAAATCAAATCAGCTACTAAACATGAAACTACGTGTGTGTGTGTGTGTGTGTGTGTGTGTGTGTGTCAAACCATCACAAATAAAATTTCTAACTCGCAGGTTTCAGAAGAAAAAAACCATTTTGGGTAAAACCTTTATTTCACTACAAAAACGTAAATCGCAACTTACAATAATTACAATTAAATCTGCAATGATCACTCCTTGAAATAATCATATAGACACACAGTCTAAAGTCAGCAAGAACCGCAACACTAATTCAGCCCAGGAATACCCACGAGCAATCCCTATGATACGCAGTTGACGTCAGCCCAGTACTCCCCTCAAGAGCACCTAGATCAGCACTGAAGATCTTCTCTACAATAGATACTTCAACAAAGATGTGTTCTTGGGTTCCAAAACAATTCATATAAAGTAATTGGGATTTTGTGATTTGAAAACAAAAAAGATTAAAGCCCTAAAAGTGAGAAGACAAAGTATTATGCCAAAGCAGTTTCGTCTATTAAAAATTCGCAAGTCTTCTCATTACAAATGAAGTTGGACAAACCAATTTATAGAAAATCTAAGGCGGTAGCTCGCTCGAATAAAACCAGAGTCTCGCTCGAATGGAGACACGTGTCGTTTGACCGACACTTCGCCCGAGAAGGAGCTGTTGCTCGACCGAAAAAATTTAACATAAATTCGTTTAAATTTAATTTTAAAAATTGGTATGTCATTCATTTTTATTTTGTCAGTAAATTCTCTGCCTCAAAATGATTTTTAAAAAAAAACTTTTGATGAAAAACTTAAAAAGGCCACTCCAACACTAAGAAAATATTTAATAAAAAATATCCCAAAACTCTAAGTGAAATGCTAAGGAATTAAAACACAACCTTTACCAAATTTATCTCACGAAGGCTTGAATGTTGAAAAACTTTGATATTCGGATCCATCTTAATGCTTGAATGATCTTGAGTTATTCTTAGACGTTTGTAGCGATATACGACACACTCTAAAGGTAACAGACAATGTAAAATAATTTCCTTACAAATTTCCTCCTATGTCTATGTCGGGACAAAATAAAAACATCCGAATTATCAAAACATAAAATGCCTATACAAATCTAATACCCTCCCATGAACCCAAAACTGAAAAGGTACTAAATATGTAAGTCTAAAATTTTTTTTCAAAAATCTTCAACACCAAATCTACAAATCTTTAAGCTTTTCTCATCAGGGTGTGCAACAATGAACTTCAATTTTGTACCTACACACATGATACAAAGCAAATACCTTCATGACGCATCGAGTTTGATATGATATAAGAATAAATCAATCAATAATCAAATCTCCCCCAAAATGCAAAAACTCCCCCATAATTCATTCTCCCCTCTTTTATATGACCAAAATAGACAAGGAAACGAATAAACCAAATAAACATGGAGTTGTCATAACAAATATGAATAGTAAAAACGGATCAAACTACGATCATGTAAAGCGAAACCCAAAAGCTTCCACAAACTATTTTTGATTTTTTAATTTTTTACACAAAAATGCAAAAATAATTTTACAAAAATCACACGCCATGAATTTACACTAAGAGAACCAAATCATGGAAACAGAATGAATGGGTGTGAATATATTCGATAGGCAAATCAAAGCAATCAAACATAACATATATTCACGATGAATACGTGTAACCCTAACAAATGAATCTCAAAATCGTCCTTGCGTGTTAAAAATGTTGAATTTAAATGACATCGACTCAATCCATCAACACATCAAAGTAAAGAATGATTACCACACCAATAATGTCTGAAACTATGTAAATGCTTTTTCATGACGCTGTCAGGACGTGCAAACTCGTTTTTCATTTATTTCCATCCAAACTCCCTCATAAATAATAATAATTTATTTTTCTTTTGAGGTGGCCCCTTTTTTGGCATATTTATCTTTTTATTGCCTTTAAATTTTTTCGGGCTCTTTTAAACAGTGGCTTTCACTATGAGTTAATTTTGCACTCTCACAGCCCTTTTCTCGTGATTCACTCAACATATTTTGTTGCAATTAGATCCTCATGGTAAACGGTTCTCACATGCACTACTTCCATTGTCAAGTTTTATCGCAAATGGTTCGTTTAAAGACAGAATTGAGATGACAACACTCCGATCAATATGTGATAAACAAGTACAATAATCAAATAAATTCGTGTAAGTGCGCATTAAAGGAACTCATGAGTCAAACATGTAGGTATTAACAACTAATCACATTTCAATGACTCCAAACATTGTAAAGCAAAAAAATAAAATGATGACGCATATCAAAATACTATCTAGTCTCCACATTAATATGGAATGAAATTGTGACTTGGTCATCCTAAATGACCTTTCATATACGGTGCAAAACAAAATACAAAACTCTTTTTGTCATTTCAAAATTTTTATCAAAATAAAATCTTTTTGTATTTTTCAAAATAAAAAATCTAATACAAAAAAAGATACACATTAGAAATATGAAAAAATATCATTATGCAAATCTACCTATGCTAGCAAACAAGTCTAAATCTCAACCGTTAGGTGTGGTGGAGTTTTTCAAATGTGGTGACGTCCTATGAAAAAACTCCATCAAATCATGTGAAGTCTTGACCAAAAATTTTACCTACTCCCTAATATGTACAAACTCTCTCATGTAATCATCTGGAGCACCATGTGTGGGTGCGTGTGTGTTAACACGTGTAGTAGCAAAACGTAACACATGACCCAACTTAAAATAAAACTCCCTAAGGTGTCCTCTCTTCTTGAAGTGTGTGCAAACATAAATAAGAATTGGTACACCGCTTTCAAAACGTCTCATATGCACTCTCCTATCAGGTATGGGATGCCTAGGTGGGTTGGGTTGAGAGCCATATGGATCAATCACAAACTCGGGAACTGGCTCGGGTGCAATATGTTAAGTGGATGCACCGTTATGACTTATTCCTCGTCTCTAAACATCACCCAAAACGGGATTGAGAACCATCTTTATAACCTTCTTAGATGTGTTCTCTAAAGGGACTTTGACCTCCCGATCACATTCTAGATCACTCTCGAGATGGGATACACGTGTCGTTAAATTAGACACTTTGTTGGTCAAATCACTCTTTTTTCTATTTGAAGCAATCAACTCTTCACTCAAAGAAAATTTTACCTTCTCGAGTTGACTTGCATTCGCCTCAAACACCATCAAACTTTCTAACTCTCTCTCCAAATCTCTCATCCTAAGAGTTAAGTCTTTATTCAACTTTTTGGTCATTAGGGTCTCGGCATACAAATCTCTAAATGCGATCTGGAGCTCACTATCACCCTCACTAGCGCACTCACTCTCATACTCGCTAGAAACACTCAAATTATCCTCGGGGGTCTCACGTGCACAAGTATCCTCATCGTCGCGGGACAAACTGAGTGTGCTCACGTGACTAGCAGAAAAAGCAATAAACATCCCATGTGATAACTCATCCCCATAATCTTTCACTTCTCACTCACTATCGCTAAGAGTGGCTGGCATGGCAATCTTTTTGCCCATTATCTTTTGTCTAGTGGGGCACTCAAATGCTCTATGGCCTCTCCCTTCACACTTAAAACACTTCTCCTCTTCCTCTTTCTCACTTTCTTTCTCACCACTCTCTTTGGCCTCATTTTTATTTTTCACAAAATCTTTTATTGGAAGAATTTCGTTTTGAAAACATGAGAATGTTTTTGAAATTCTTTGCAAGCATGGTCATATGAAAATTAACCTCACCCTCAGAGTCGGTCTCACAAACTTTCACTTTTTTTTCTTCTTAGACTGGGCTTTAAGTGCTATTCCTTTATCCTTAGGCTTGACAATGTTAGGAAACATGCCAATCTCATATGTTTGGAGATCTCCTACCAGCTCTTCTAATTTCAGATGACTCAAATTACCTAAGGTATTCAAAACAGTCAGTTTAGGGATAAAATGTTTTGGCAGCGATCTTAAAAATCTTTTTAACCACTCGTGCATCAGGATTGAAACTAGTGTTGATAATGTCAGATAAATGTGCATAAAAGGCATCAAAACACTCAGTCTCAAGCATGGTAATCGTTTCAAATTGAGTAGTTAAATTTTGAATTTTAGACTCTTTGATCGGGTTAGTGCCTTCGTGGGTGAGTTAAAAAACATCCCACGCTTCTTTAGACGTAGTGCAGGTCATAATACGTTAGAACTCGTCGAGGGTGATGTGTCTGGAAATTGCACTAAGCCCACGTGAATTAAAGTGATCCACCTAAACTCATCCTTAGTCCAGTCTGACATCGGTTTTAAATTCGTGATATTATTTGCGGTGATAGTGGGAGGAGACCATCCACTTTCACAAATTATCTAAACTCGCTCATCGATTGCTTTTAAATGCGATTTCATGCGGGCTTTTCAGTAAGCATAATTAGACTCGTAAAAAATTAGCAACCGATTATATACGTTTTCATTCGAAAATATTGCGATAATTTTAAAAAAATCAATATCACACAAATTTTGTAAAAAAAATAAGAATTCACAATAAATTAGTTAAACATGTTCTGATACCTATTTGAGATTGTCGTGCGTGATACCGATTCAAATAAATTCGCAAATTCCCAATTTAAACTTATTTAACTAGAGTCATTTTTAAACCAAATTAAATCAGCCCCTAAACATGCAACTATATGTGTGTGTGCATGTGTGTGTCAAACCATCACAAATAAAATTGCTAACTCGCAGATTTCAGGAAAAAAAACCTTTCGGGTAAAACTTTTATTTCACTATAAAAACGTAAATCGCAACTTACAATAATTACAATAAAATCTGTAATGATCTCTCCTCGGAACAATCACATAGACACTCAGTCTAGAGTCAACAAGAACAACAGCTCGAATTCAGCCCAGGAATACCCACGAGTACTCCATATGACACGCGGTCGACGTCAGCCAAGTACTCCCCTCAAGAGTACTTAGATCAGCACTAGAGGTCTTCTCTATAAGAGAAACTTCAATAAAGATGTGTTATTGGGTTCTAGAATAACTCATACAAAGTAGTTGGTATTTTGTGAATTGAAAACAAAAAGGATTAAAGCCCTAAAAGCGAGAAGACAAAGTATTCTGCTAAAGAAATTTTGTCTATTAAAAATTCACACGTTTTCTAATTAAAACCGAAGTTGGACAAACCAATTTATAGAAAATCTAAGGCGGCATCTCGCTCGAACCAAACTAGAGTCTCGCTCGAATATAGACACCATTCATTTGAATGACACTTAACATGAGAAGGCGCTGTCACTCGAACGATCAGGAATGTCGCTCGAACGAAAAATTTAAATATAAATTCATTTAAATTTATTTTTAAAAATTGGTATGTCGCTTATTTTTAATTTTGCCAGTAAATACCCTGCCTCAAAACCTTTTTAAAAAAAACTTTTGACGAAAAACTTAAAAAGTTCGCTCCAACACTTAGAAAATATTTGATAAAAAATATCCCAACACTCTAAGTGAAATGCTAAAGAATTAAAACACAACCTTTACCAAATTTATCTCGCAAAGGCTTGAATGTTGAAAAACTTTGATATTCGGATCCGTCTTAATGCTTTAATGGTATTGAGTTATTGCATACGACATACTCTATAGGTAATGAATAATGTAAAATAATGTCCTTACAATAGGGGTCGCTTTAGTTTTTTTGACCCGTGATCGAGCACCTTTTTGTTGTTATTTAACCTGTTCAGCCTAAGAGCCATCACCTTTTAGGATTTTTTTTGGATTGAGCCTACTTCTATTTGATAGCTCTAATGAAACTACTCTTTCTTTCTTCTTAATCACCCTTAATCTCTATTATCCCTAAATGTTTAATAAATTTCAACTTTGCGTGGATGAATGATGGCACAACCCTCATAAACAGATTGCCATCCTCTATTAAGGATGCCGTTATAAGAGCGTCAGTCCCACGACATGAAATTCTATCTCGCGGTAAACTAGGTCGAAGCATGATCTATCCCAAGGACGTCTCCATATTGCTGTTAAAAGCGATCAATGGACCAACCTTTTTATCTAGGTCCTGGGTGGTCTATCCAGATTTATAAATAAGATCTACTTACATAATCTCTGGAGAGATGCCTTAGTTGACCAAAATTCTCTTCACATTATAGTTGTCAACTTATAATGTAAGGATTCAGACATCATTGTCAGGAAAATTGATCCTGACTAAATCCTAATTAGAAAATATAATTACTCGCTCGGGATCAATTTTTTTTTATCTTTCTTATTATGGATGGGTTTGGATACTTTAACTTGAAAACCTTCATGTATGCTTGTTGCGGCTTTAATTTTCTCTCGAAGTTCCTTTCTAGTGCATTGAAATGGGTTTGTGTATCCACGAATGGTGGTGACTAACACTAAAGGTGGCAGGTCATTGTCGTCTATTTTCTTTTAGGCAGTGTTAACTTATTTGGCCGTATTTGTCTTCACTATGTCTATATATTATTTGAAGTATCATGTCCGAACAAGATCCTCCAAATGATGTTTGACCATCTCGTATTGCTTTATTCAGTGGTTGTGATCATTACGATAAGTTCATAAGAGATTGGCATATCTTTCACTTGGATCATGAGTCATCTTATGAGGCCTTTTTAAGAAGGGATTGTCCTTGATCTAGGAATGGGGTTGTAAATGGGGTCCTTGATGAAATTATCCACCACTTCATTGTGTTCTCATTGGTCGGTGTCTTGGCCATGCCTATAGGCTTCTTATGCTTCCCCTTTTGTTGGCTGGGGCCGATTTAAATCCTCTATTTTTCCTAGATTCTTCGAATTCCCTTTCGGAACTTTTATAGATCAAACGTTTTGATTTTCTACATTGAGTAACTCCTCCTCCACTTTAGCACACTTCTCAATACGTGACACGATGTCGTCCATGGAATAAGTTGGATTCTTTGTTAAAGATCGGTACAAGTTATATGACCCGGATATGCCAAATTTGTATGAAAAAATAACCAACTGTTCATTACAACCATCAATATCGTTGGAAATCTCGTAATACCTCTGGGCGTAGTTCCCGAGAGATTCCCAATATTTTTTTCGACGGGTGATTAAGGATTCCACCTCCTTGACAACCTTACAACTGGTGATGAATCGAGTCGTAAACTACTCAACTAATTCCTTAAACTTAAAGATTGACTTAGGGACCCATTTCTCCAAAAAATTTAGGCCAATTTCTCTTAAGTAAATGAGGAAATGTGGCACATAAGAGCATCATTATGGCACCATAAGGACATGGGTTACCTGTAATGACGAATATGGTGACCGGGGACTATTTTACCATTATATGTGATGATTTTTGGGACTAAGAATTTCCTTGGAGGATCCTCCATCTTAATATCCTCAATATCCTCAACGAATGGTGATACCGATCCATGACCCAAAGCTTTTCTTGCGCGATCCCTTAGCGTGTGAATGCAATTTATCTATAATTGACTCTCTAATTCTTGCATGATGAAATATTGTAAATCATTTTGTCCCGGGGCCTCATTAAGTGATGGGTGTACAGTCTATGAACTACTCTTCTTGCTAAAGGGGGTTCATTCAACAGTTAAGTTAGCCCTACTGACTAATTGATGAGTCGATGGGCATCCTTCTTGACGTTGATTGGGATGACCTCTCTTAGTTTCTTTAATCGGGTCAACCTCCCATTATCGTATGAGAGGGATTCCTGGGATAATTGACAACCCTTCTACGATGTTGGTTGATTATGCGAGAGTTAAACACGTGCCCAATCCACTTGTTCAGTTCAGTTCAGTTCGGGTTAGCGGGTACAGTTGGCCTTAACTTTCCTAATACCAAGATTTTCCTGCCTAAAAACTCCTATTGATAGGCCAATGGACTCAACTCATTTGCCGTCCCAAAGAATAATTAGCTGATATTCGAAGTAAGCATGTTCGCTCAATGCTTATTCCATCCATGATGACCATATCGCCATGTAAGGTGACTTGATGCATCACTGAATAAAATCCGCATGCCGCAACCAATTTGAAGCATTCTTGGTTAGTGGCTCCAAGCTTGAAAGTCATGACGATGATTGCGTCGAATAGGGATAGATCGACGGGAAGCTATCCCACGCGATCTGGCGTGACCAGGTGAAGAGGGTGACTAGACCGGTGATCGGTTCAATCTCCAAATACAAATCTTAAAATGGATCCGACTTGCCCCTGGAGTCCGGTGAGTATGTTTAGCATTCAGAGTAAATAATAAGACAAGTCAGGTGGTGGAGATCGAAATGTTTCCAATAAACGACTGCAAAGTGTAGGGGGTTTCAACACTATAATATCTTAAATTGCCTAAATTAGCCAGGAATGCAATTAAAAAAAGGTCTGTTTGGTTGTGTAAATTGTATAATTTTATAAATTGATCCATTTGAAATGAATAGATTGTCGATGTATTCATTTAAAATTGGTTTAAATCTAATTTGTGGTGTGTTTGGAAAAGAAAAATGGGTTTATTTACTTTTGACACACACACACACACACATATATTATATATATATATATATATATGTGTGTGTGTGTGTCAAAAGTAAATAAACCCATTTTTCTTGTTATGATTATAAATTGTGCAGTCAAAAGTATATATGTGTGTGTGTGTCAAAAGTAAATAAACTCATTTTTCTTGTTATGATTATAAATTGTGCAGTCAAAAGTATATGTGTGTGTGTGTGTGTCAAAAGTATGGTGACACAAACCCAGTTGTCATATATGTGTGTGTGTGTCAAAAGTATATATATATATATATATATATACAGAGAGATAGAGTGGTATGGTGAGAGTACTCTATGAGAGTGGTGCATTTGAGATTCTTGTTATGATTATAAATTGTGCAATTTCAAGATTTTGGTGAAATGAACTAATTTAAGTTTTTGTGAATTGACATGAATTGGTCTAGTTTGGAATTTGTTCATTATTGTAACCAAACACTAATAATAAGGCAATTCACGAGTGAGTCCATTTTAAGTGGGTTAATTTACAATTTTGGGAACAACCAAACATGCACAAAGTAAATGACACCAAGTGCACGTGGTTTAACCTTAATTAGCCTACGTCCACGGGGTAAAAATGACTTATTGCACGAGATGAAGATAAGAAGATTGATGTGCTAGAGAATACTAGTTGAGAGCCGAACCTACGAGTACAAAGTATCTTCTCCATGGGTTTCTCACACTCACCTTCCCTCATAGAAATGTGGGGTCTTATTTATAAATACTAAGAGTCCTATCAACCTATTTTATCTTGGAAAATAAGTTAATCCCTATTCAACCTCAAATAAAATTTTGCCATGACATATCAAAATGTACAGTGATATGTGATACTTTAATATTAATTGAAAGTTTTTATCACGACAAATGAAACTCATCAAAAATAACAAATACAGTTTTTTTTTATTTGACCTGCCAAAATATGCTTCGATGATAATTTTTTTTAAAGATTTTTTTTATAGCATACCGTGAGGTGTCCGGACCAACTTACGTGTGTGACAACCCGACTAATTAAATACCGGGTAGCTACTTCTTTATTCAAATTAATACAAAATGCCAAGTTGGTTCAGTTCATAGCATCACTGTCGAAAACATTTTTATAATTACTAGCCACCTAATATTTAAAAAGTGAGTTGCCAATTTTAATTAAATCCGATTAACATGACATCCATTTAAATTATGAATTACTGATACCACAACCACATCACAGTCTTAAATAAATAACGATGTAACAAACTAAATCTGGAGGAATACACCTCACAACAATCCAAATACTGAAATGAACAAATATAAACCTGAATCCTTAATTTAATTACAACCCAAAATATGAAATAAAGGCTGAGTAAATAAGATGTCTCTGAAAGGAAAGGGGCAACATGCCCTGCAGATGAATGAATCTGAAGTAGAGTCAAGATATAAAGTGGAGGCGTCTACTATCAAAGTCCTGTAACTTCCACAGCAGCTACATCACGTCGCGGGAATAGAACTCCTATGCTTGGTGTCCTTGTGGCTGGGCACCTAAAAAGGTTTTTACAAAAATAGATTTGAAAGCAAACGGGTCATAGCCCGATTGTGAAAAAAGTTTAAAATACAGCAAGTGGTTTAATATAATTAAATAGTGAATATAAAGTACATGATAGTGCGTGCACTCACATGAGTCCCTCACCTCTCAACTAATTGTGCACTCCTATCGTACCCGTACCCGTTCTATGCAGTAAAATTCAGAGATTTAGACTTGTCCAAATCAATGACTAATAGACTAATTAGATGGCAACAATTGCTTAATGGTTATGACTTCTCTGTTATACATATTAAGGGAAGTAAAAACACCATTCCAGACATTATATCAAGAGAACCAATGTTTGCTAACACTAATATGATTTCATGTTTTATGTTGAAAACAGAAGACCTAGAAGACATGAGTTCCTCTGGAACGAATAGACTGAACAGGGAAGACGTTGCAGACTATCTTAGATGCGTAAGACCAAATGCTGGTGTAATGCAAAGACCGACTCATATTCAAGACTCTCAAGAAAGACCAATCCTAGAAAACTTTGATGATATCTTAGTTCCTCCAGGAAAATCTAGACTAGAGATTATTTCTCAAAATAGACTCATTGGGAAGATGTATTTTCCCCAGTATAGACCCGATCAAAGATACCCAGACCTGATCAAATTTTGACGAGAATTTTCAGAAGACGAAAATACCCTTATAGATGCCATATGGTGGAACGTAAAGAATAGACTTTGGATCGAGTTCAAACAAAATTTGGTAGCTATTGCCAGATTTATGAGAACTCAAAGACTTGCAGTTACCCAACTCAGTGATACTGTTATACCTAGACCTCAAACTCAAACCTATGCTCAGACTCTTGGAGAATCCTCCAAAGCTAGACCCACTGATAATTTTTGTTATCAGAAAAAGACCTTTAAGACTAAGATTGTTATACCATTTGGTCATAATAATCTTTCATTAACAGAAGACCATAAGAAAGAATCTAATAGCATTATTGAATATTTCAATATGTTATTATCTGAGACTAATGGAGATGCCTTAATAATGAAAGGTTTCTTCAAAGACGTTCCAAAGATTTATCTTGCTGGGAAAGCAGAAATTGCCCAGATAACCTTAACAGACTATGGGTTCATCGGACTCATCCAAATTGAGACTATAGAAGGCTCTGTTGCTTTGGAAAAATAGTCCATGAGTATGTTAAAAAGGTAGAAGATTTCCTTCCTTTATTTGCTAGAATCTATCAGATTGCTCCAAGTTCCTGCAGAGGAATGAGAGTGAAAGGATTTATACTTGTTAGATTTTCTAACTATACATTTGAAGATGTTGAGATCCTATCAGAAGACGAGATTAAAGATTTAATTATTGATAAGTCCAAGCTCCAGATTGTTCAAGCCATGGAGACAATTGAAATCACGGAGTTGTTAACAGGAGAAGACAGGTGGTACACTGCCTACCACAAAGAAGACCTGATAATCCAAGCTGATGAGCCATTAAATGGAAGGCTCAAGAAAGAATCCAAAGAAATGGTAGAGATAGCTTTGCCAGCCAACCTTAAAACAGTAGGCCTTATTGATGAATTTTTCAATAATACCCTCCCAAACCAGGACAAGGCAGAAGAAGACACAGACACGAAAAAAAAGGGCCCCTCAGTGGTGGATGAATTATTAAAGACGGAAGAATCGTTTGCCTAGACCATGCTTTCCATAAAGCAAAAAGGATGCCTGCCCCACATGGGCCACCAGACTGATGAAAAAGACGAAGACTTTGTTTGATGCTCTTGCATTATTACAAAACGATAAGACCCATGATGAAGACTTGGCACGCCTTTCTTTTCATAAAGAAAGAGGTACCCCCAAATTATCAAAAGACGATAAAAGCTTGTAGACTCAGCTGATAAAGATTCTGAAGATACCAGTCATATTGTAAGCGCCCTTGTGCTATAAAAGGGAGCGTCTATTTGTGTTTTAGATATAAGGAGTTAGAGAGTGAGAGATTGTTAGACTTCTAGAGAGAGTATGCTTGTAGAGAGTAATATGTATATGAGTGAGTAAACCTCTCATAGTTAGCGGAGAGGGGAGAGTTGTATTTACTTATGCAATGCAATAAAAATATTTTCTTTTCCAGAAATCTCTTATACTAAGTTGTTATTATTTTTCAAATTGTCTCCAACTTTCTGTTCATAGAGGACTATTGTGTGGAACCTCTGGTGTAGCTAGGACTGTGTTTCGGCCGGATTGGATCGGAAAATGCCTATTCCGAAAAAATTCCGATTTTTTTCGGAAATAAAATAACTATTCCGATTTCCAATCCTATTTTTTTGAAAAATTAAAAAAAAATTCGAATTCGAAAAAATCGAAAAATCGGCAAAAATCGGCAAAAATCGGAAATTCACAAAATATATTAAAAATCCAGAAATTTCGGAAATTCCAAAATTTCAAAAAAATAAATTATGGATTTTCGAGTACTCGAAATTCTCATTTTAAAGAAACAATGAAAATAGCTTAACCCAACATGTAAACACATGAGGATTTGCCTCATTTTTCATTTGTGTAGAAGTTAGGAGGATACTCTCCTTTTATAAAGCATATTTTGGAGCCCTCTCCCTCTCCCAACCGATGTGGGATATGGGAAACTTTCAAAAAATCGGGAAAAAATCGGATTCCAAAAAAATCGGAAATAATTCGAAAAAATCGGATCGGCATAGTTTCGAAAAAATCGGATCGAAAAAATCGAAAAATAGGAAATTCAGAATTATTTCCGATTTTCGATCCGATTTTTTTCAAAAAAACCGGAAATCGGAAAATCGAAAATCGGCAAACTAAAATTTCATTCCAAATTCGGAAAAAATCGGATCGGAAATCGAAAAAATCGGAAAGTTCGAAAAAAAAACACAGCCCTAGGTGTAGCACACAAGGTGTTATACTGGTGAACCGACGTCAAGTGCCGTTAGCCAGGTGGGCGTTAGGCGTGAAGGCGTACAGGCAGGAAACGGGTCAACCGCCAAATTAGTGGATTGAGGTTCGACACATAAAGAGAGAGTTGTAGGAGGCCGAGACCGGAGAAGAATAGTGACAAAGCTGAAGAGACAAAGGGAAGAAGATAAAGATATTGCAGACCAGAAGGAAGGTATAAACTCGAACCAAACCCTTAACTATTTTACATATTATTGTTTTAAGAAGAATCTTATATGAGCTTACAAATCTCTAAAGACTTTTTAGAATTTATTAATCAAACAAGTTTAGACTTAACTAGAGAAATTCAAGACTGGACTCTTACATACCCTAAAGATAAAGAACTTATAAAATCTGCTTTAGTATATGCAAGTGGTACTTTTAAATACATAGACCAGATCATTGAGTGGTTAGGAAGAGAAGTACCTAGAATAGAAATAATTAGATCCGAGATCTCTTTAGACAAAAACTAATAACTGAAGGTTTTGCAGAAGAACTATCAAGACCTAAAAATATCAAGAATACACTAGGATACTTGAAGATAGTATAGACGTATTAAAATTTATTAGACGAAAAAGGTTAGCTGAAACAAAGGTTACTTTAATTAGAGCCGGAGGAATCTGTCCTCTCCTTAAAAACGTAGAAACAGCTGCCCCTAGAACATATTGTAGATTTTGTCATCTTATGGTGATAATAATTTAGACGAATTTATAGATAACGATATAATTGATATTGTTAATCAAATATATAAAGAAACTAGACAGATAAATCCACGATACCGTATAAGGTATTTAAGACTATAATATTTTCCATCAAAACCTCTTTCAGTTTCTAGACTCCCTGAAGAAATTATTTATATAGATAATCCTCGCTATTCAGAACTCCAGTACGATAGTGACGAAAGAAGCTTGAGAAGTAGCAGTAGCCCTGAAACTTCCACACTTAGACTTCCAGATTAATTAAGCGTTAAAATAAGCTTAAAAGACCTTAGAAATCATTTGGGTAAAAATTGATATTCCCTAAAACTTAGAAGAAGTTAAAAGACATCGCGGTCCCAAAAGGTGGTCCTAAAAAGACAAAATGGTCCCTAGATAATTCTTGGACAGTAACGGTCCGTAAACTAGGTCTGTATACGATCCAGCCTCTCTCTCTCTCTCTCTCTCTCTATATATATATATATATATATATATATATATATATATATATATATATATATATATATATATATATATATATATATATATATATATACACACACAGTGGATCCAAAACCCTTTTTCTGATATTGTCTTACTTTTAATGGCCCGCTCTAGTGGTATCTAATCCCGACCACCATCAACCCCAATTGTCGGAGCTCCAACAACCTTCATCAGAGTTCTGATTTGGGGTGACATGGAGTGCCGCTGGCGCGGACCTCAGGAAATAAGAGAATATTGGATAAATGGAGTTTGGATACACCAGAGCTCCAGTTTGAAGTGAGTAGGGGTATCATTGGATTAGGTTTATCTCTGTAATATTTTCACAAATAATAAATGTTACTGTTTGTGAAAATGTTACTTCGGCATCCCATGCCACCTCAAATCAAAGCTCTGATGAAGGTTGTTGGAGCTCCGATAAAGGGGGTGGGTTGTGGTGGGGATCGGATGCCGCTGGCGCGGACCGTTAAAAATAAGATAATATCAGAAAAAAGAGGTTTGGATATATATATATATATATACAGTGTTATATGAACACAGTAAATGTTAATGCTTGTGAAATGTTATAGATATAAACCTAACTCAATGTCACCCCTACTCACCCCAAATCTGAGCTCCGGTGGATCCAAACCCCATTTATCTAATATTCTCTTAATTTCAGAGGTTAGCGCCAGCGTCACCCTATGCCACTACTACCAACCCAAATCAAAGCTCTGATGAAGGTTGTTGAAGCTCCGACAATGGGGGTGAGTAGTGGTGGGGATTGAATGTCGTTAGAGTAAACATTTAAAAATAAGATAATATCAGAAAAAAAAGGTTTGGATATATATATATATATATATATATATATATATATTGTGTTATATGAACACAGTAAATGTTAATGTTTGTGAAAATGTTATAGATATAAACCTAACTCAATGCCACCCCTACTCACCCCAAATCGGAGCTCCGGTGGATCCAAACCCCATTTATCTAATATTATTTTAATTTCAGAGGTCAGCGCCAGCGTCACCCTATGCCACTACTACCAACCCAAATCATAGCTCTGATGAAAGTTGTTGAAGCTCCGACAATGGGGGTGGGTAGTGGTGGGGATTGAATGTCGCTAGAGTAAACATTTAAAAATATGGTAATTTTGAAAAAAAAATAGTGGTTTGGATATACCGTGTGTGTGTGTGTGTGTATATATATATATATAATATAATATTAACTCAGTAAATGTTATTGTTTGTGAAAATGTTATATATATATTGTGTAATATTAACTCCGTAAATGTTACTGTTTGTGAAAATGTTATATATATAAAACTATTTCATAAATATATTAACACAGTAAATGTTATTGTTTGTGAAAATGTCACAGATATAAAACTATTTCATTTTCTGGTGTATACAAAAAAGTTTAATATCTATGACATTTTTACAAACAATAACATTTACTGTGTTATGACATTATATATATATATATATATATTCAATATGTTTTTATTTTTAAAGCTCTGCGCCACCGGCACCTAATGCCACTCCTACTCATCCCAAATCGGTGCTCAAGAGTATCCAGATCCCATTTATCCAATCTTATTTTCAACGGTCCACGCCAGCGGCACCCCATGACACTCCGGTCGATCCAAAACCCATTTATTCAAAAGTCTCTTATTTTCAAAGGTCCGCGCCAGCGGCACCACATGCCACCCTTACCCACCCCAAATCAGAGCTCTGACGAAGGTCGTTGAAGCTCCAACAATGGTGGTAAGGATTGAATGCGGTTAGCACGAACCTTTAAATATAAGGTATTTTTGAAAAAAAGAGGGTTTGGATCCATCGGATATATATATATATATATATATATATATATATATATATATATATATACTGTGTAGTATTACCACAATAAATGTTACTGTCTGTTTGTGAAAATGTCACATATATAAAATTATTTTATATTCTAGTGCATACAGTAAAGTTTACTGTTTGTGTAAATTTTTTTCTTTGGAATTTTATAGCGTTCATGGATCTTGTTTGATAGATCTCGTCGAGCAGATTTCAAAAATAGTAATTTTGCGAAAAACGGATTTGTGAATCAAAAGGAATGATCATTTAAAGATTAAAAAAAAAAGTCCAACCACTTATGTAACTTCCTAAAGGAAGTTACGGATGATTAATTATAAAAGGGTAAAATGGTGAAAAAATTCCCTAAAAAATTGGAATAGGACCTATGGAATTATTGAAAAGTCAATAGGACTTATAAGAATGTTGACCCGATAAATGAGACCTAAATATAATTATCCCTAATAATAATAATAATAAAGTAAAAATAATAATAATATGAATAATAATTTATATGGTAATATAACAATTTTCCTTGAACTTTCATAATTTAGACTTTGGCAGGATGTGTTTTGTGAGAAAATTTTTTCTGCAAAAAATTTTTTTGATCACTTTCTCACAACTTTTTTACTAATCAAATATAATAAAAGTGAAAGAAAAATTATTATTTTTTTAATTTTTTTGTTTTTTTCTTGACAAACAAACGCAGGGTAAAAAGGGCTTACGTGACACTTTGACATTGAATGGAGCGGCAAAGGATAAACGGTTGGTCGTTCCCCATCATATACTGTCGGCCTCTCATATGAAGAAAGGTGGCAACTTGCACCCCAAAGTAGAGGCGACTATTGTTCCTTTAGCAACTCATCCTTTCTTTCTTTTATTTTATTTTCATTTTTCATCAAATCTTTAGTAAGATGGATCTGTTTTTCCCTTTTAATCATCAAACCCAATATTAAAATCTGCTGGTCAGCCGCAACCTTGAGTCCCTCTCTGGCTCTTTCGTTTCTTTGTCCCTCTCCTTTTCAAACTCCCCCCTCGTAGGCCTACCTTCCTTTCTCCGGGAGCCTTCCTCCAGCCTACTTCCTCCGGACGCCCCTGACTCTCGGTGCTCCGACACTCGCCCGCCCCCTCCCTCCCTCCCACCGGCCAGAGATCTTTCGTTCCTCTCTCCTCCGGCTCAAAGATTCACATACGGCAGGTAATTTTTTTTCTCAGTTCATGGTTAAATATTAAATGGGTCTTAGGCTAAGTTCATGGTTAAGACTCTTAGTTCTTAATTTTAAGTCCATGCTTAACTATTAAATTAGTTTAAATCTTCACTTTTAAGTGTTAATTAAATAAATAAAGGATCAAATACCAAAAAGTCTCTCACATATTTTTTAATACATATTTAGTCCAAGCGTTTTATTTTGTACCAAAAAATCCCTTATTCTCGTGGTAAAGCTTTTTTGGCATGGCGAAGGACTTTTTGGTGCAAAATAAAAAGGCTTGGACTAAAAGTGTATTAAAAAAAATTCGAGGGACTATTTGGTATATGCCCCATTAATAAATGCACAATGTTTAATTGCCCAATTTTTTGTTTACTTTTAATTGTTGTGCTTATATTTGTTTAAAATTTTGAAAATATAGATTTGTTGGGTATTGATTTATTGGTATTTTAAAAATAAAAGTATTGATTATTTGTTATTGGGTTGTTGCCTATTCCGTGATTATATTAATTTTCTCATTTTTTTTGCTAATTTTAATTGTAGAAACATAATTTAGAATATATTTTCAAATTTGGGGCAATTATGTTGAATTTTTTTTATTGTTATTTAAAATTTAGGGTAATATTTTGTTGAGGTATTTTGAAAAAAGTCCAAACAAAGCGAGAGCAAAAAATAGGTGAATATAAATATTAATATTGTTATGGTTAAAAAATTGCAAAAAAGGTAAAAATGACCCTAAAAAAATAGCCTCGGGGGCTCCTGCCCTGAATCCCGGACTTTGTAAAAAAAAATTCGCACCCCCTAACCGGAAATCCTGGGTCCACCACTGTATTTAACAACACCCTTGTTTGTATATATTAGTTTCGGAATTAATTTTGCACCTATGATTGCCCAGAATCTGAGATTTAGGGTTTTAATTTCATGTTACGTAAACGTTGTTGTTTATTATTATCTAGGGCTTCATTGGGTGTAATTATATAGGGCTAAAGCTATATTGTGTATTGTTGAAATTGATTGGGTATTGATATTTAGTTGGGTATTGTTATTTATGGAATGAAGTTGATTGGTTATTCTTAATATATATCGAGCATTGTTATTTAGTACACGAAAGCTTCTTTTTATTTAATAAATGTTGACCTTTATACATTATGATAGTATAATGCAAAGTTACATCACATGCAAACCTTATAATTTTATAGAAGTCAACTGTATATGCTTGTGATATATTTATTTCTTATGTCTTTGATAAGTACCATTGATTTATGCCAAAAAGTTGGGTAAGATAAGACCTCCTTATTTCTTTTATGATTAGTGTATCTATTAGAGCAAAGATTTTTACCAAGTATAAACAAAATCTATTTGTTGGATGTATCTTGGAATAAAGACAATTGGAAAAACTTTAAGATTTTCTTATTGATGATTTGACAAATGGAAAGTTAATATTGAAGTGAAAAATGTTGAAAAAAGTCTATTCTGTTATCATTGATTTTGTAATTATTTTCTTGGAAACACTGATTTTTGTGATTCTTGCAATTAAATTTGGTTGGGAGTTTAAACTTTGATTTTAGAGTAGTAGATTTTATTACATCTTATATTCTGATGGGATGAATATGATCTGTTGTACTTTAGTTTTTAGTGATTTACATCAACAGTCTGATTAATGAACCTTTGTGCTTAATTACTTTAAATTGATTTTGATTTTAATTTAAAATACGCAAGAAGTAGGCATTTATTCTTATTTTGATTTAATTATGAAGTCATCCTACTTTGATGTTCTCTTTTATTTGAACAAAAAGGTTTAGAATCGTTTCTCTCATTCAATCTTCAAGTCATCCTGCAAATCTTATCTAATTATTGTCTCTCTCTTTGTATAGTAATCTTATAACTTTAATCATGGTTACTAATCTGATCCATCAGGTAACACGAAGGCATATCTAACTCCTATGTATTGCTATTTTGCAGAAGTTTTAGAGAAACTAAAGCATTGTGAACTACATTATCATCCTTTCTGCGTATAAATACAATGCATTTCACTTTATGCTCATCTCTTTCTGAGATTACCTCGGCTTCCTTCGAAAGTTTGCGAAGCAAAAACATGAATTCAATACTCTTCAGACCTTATATTAGAATTGGCGACTTCAAGAAAGAACACGTACAGGCGTTTGACTATGATGCTAGAAATGCAGTGATTTCTAGTCATTTGGTTCCTGGACATGTAGAAGGAACACATATTGGGAAAAAACGTCTGAAGGAGCCAGGTCGGAAGTTGGATTGTGTGCGGACATTGTTGATTGACAATTATGATAGTTACACATACAATATATACCAAGAGTTGTCTATCATCAACGGATGTAAGCTCTCTCTCTCAGACATATGCACACACAGAAGTTCACTTTGTGAGTGGCAGTGAGTGTGTGCGCGCGATGTGGTTGCGTGTGTACTAACTTGCTCATAAATATTCACGTAACTCAACAAAACAAAGCTCTTCCTCTATTAGCGGGGGACGTCTGCTAATAATTTTTCACATTTTTTCCCTTGCATGTCTTATCTCTTTTCCTAATGGTTCATAGTCTTAAATTAATAACTTTACTCTCTGCGACTCACTTTTTTGTAACTTCTCCAAACACTTATTTCCTTCGTCTCAAATCAAGAGTCCATGTCTTCATTTTGTATAGATTAATGATATTCTCAATCAACGGCCAAGATTAACCCTAGTTCACTATCGTGGTATTTGGTCCGTTGATTATGTTAAAAAAATGAAAGTGGACCCTTAATTTGGGACCACCCAAAAAGGAATAGTGAACTCTTAATTTGGGGCGAAGGGAGTAATTATCTTTATCGGGTTTGGGTATGTGCCGAGCATTATGGTCACTGGTGTAATTGTGCTCCTGTTCAGCTTGAAGTGCTTCCTTGCATTGCATGTAAACTTTTATCCAACAAACATAATAAATTAATTGTTAATATTAATATCCATGTAACAATTTTGCTTATTATAACTGAAGCACACTGCACAATTTTGCGGTATGGTGGGAAATTGTGATCATTTTCTATACCCTAGTTGTGGAGACTTTCGTTGAGGCCCATATGCAAAAATCACCTGGGGTGGTATTGGGGTTGGAGGTATTGTTTGTTGGATCTGGTGCTTTTAACGTGCAACATATTTTCCTTCATTACGCTTGTTGAATAATTGGTTTTAACTTTATGTGCTAAAATCCATAATATATTAATTTGCTAATATATTTGTTAATATGTTACATCTGCTGATACCTGAAGAGGCTTTATGAATTTGATTGATAATGTCACTACTGTACTTTTTGATAACTGCTGCCACCTTATGTGAGAGAGTCTTTTTTTTTTCCTAGTATTGTATGAGTCAAAAATCCTAGTATTGATTGCATTGTGATTCTTGTTTTAAACGTTTTCCTCTTGGCGTATTACTATGTCAGTGCCTCCTGTGGTGGTGCGGAATGACGAGTGGACTTGGAAAGAGGCTTGCTATTACTTGTATGAAGAATGTGCCTTTGATAATATTGTTATATCACCAGGGCCAGGCTCTCCAACATGTCCAACAGATATAGGTTAGTTTTAGAAAACTCTCTTGTGCATTTCGTTTTTGTTTGCTGATTGTAAATAGTTTCAATACTGTGGATTGGATTACCCGCGATTATTTCACTGATTGCACTCAGGGGGTGTGGAATGCACTACCTTTCTGAAAGTCCTGTAGGCCCATATTTGATACAGTAAGATTAACTTTGACATGTTCTACTTGAGATTTCTCAATATAATCCAAGCATCTAAAAGATTTGAATGTCACTAACAATGGCCATATTATATGATCAGGATGTGACTGATCATATGTCCTGCTGAAGGGAAGAAGAGTCTTATTGGTTTGCATCTACGAAGCACAGACACGGACACGCCGACACGGCAAATCTAAAAAAATAGGACACGACACGGCAGAGACACGCGAAAAATAAATATATTTAAAATTATACATAGGTGTATATATATATATATATATATATATATATATATAGAGAGAGAGAGAGAGAGAGAGAGAGAGAGAGAGAGAGAGAGAGAGAGAGAGTTTTTAACGGAGCCTATAAACGACATTGTTTTGCATTAACATGAGCATTCTTCTTCTTCTTCTTCTTCTTCTTCATTTTAATGAAAAACGACATTTTTGAGGAGTCCAGTTTAAAGTCCGCTATTTGAGTCTGCATCTTATTGGTTTTGAGTATATATATAATTGTCAAACTAATTTATCAAAATTAAGATTAAATATTTGTTAATAACGGTTAAACCGTAAATTAAAAGTATGCATTGAAATCGAGTCAAAGACTATCTTTCATTTTTAACTTTTTTTCTTACTATGTATAAATTTAAAAAATATTTACTTTTTACATGATGACACTAAGTTTTATTAAGCTTAATTAGTTTTTGACGCCTAGCCGTGTTTGCAGAGTGTCTTAGTTGTGTCTGTGAAGTGTCCGTCTTCTTTAAAATGTCAAATAAGTCTGACATGCCACGTGGAGTGTCGAACATGTGTCCGCGCAGTGTCGTACGTGTGTTGGAGTGTCCGACACGGGTACGTCACCTCCGGAGAAGTGTGCATGCTTCATAGGTTTGCATATTTATATTAGAACACACAATTTCTAGAATCAGACTAATGAATTTTGGTAGCTTTGCTTGGTACTTTTTTTTATTTTTTATTTTTTATTTTTTATAATAAATGCAAAATGTCATTAAAACACTCCCCGGTGGGTGGGTGGGTGGTGGACCTATACAGGAAATCTGCATAAAAAACAACCAAACCCGTGGGTCTATATGCCCTCACGATATAAAAAAGGGCCATAAAGTCCATCCCTAACCACAAATCATCCTAAGATACAAAGGATTAGGGGGACTAGCGGTACACCATAAATATAATGTACACCAATGTTATGAGGATTGTGGGTCGCATTGGTATGCGATACGAGTTCGGTTACATGGTACGCTGCCATGGCCGGTACAAGTACGTTGGGGGTATACTTAGCCGGAATGCTTTTGGGTCGTAATTCGTTTTGAATTTCTATTGGGTTCGTAGTTGGTACGGTATACATAATACATACTATATAGTACATATGTGGAGATAATAATACCATTACATTAAACATTTATATAAAATTAAATATGTTAGCACCAAACAATAATTGTAAAATAAATAAGAAGTGAAATAATTTGGGTGTTTTGAGGAGTTGAGACGTGAATGAATCAGTTTAAGTATGATTATTGGATTTTGAGGTACTGATTGACCATGATGGGGAAAAATAACTCGCAAGCATAAACATACTAATAAATATTTAATTAATGAATGCCTTATATATATAGGAAATGATGAGGGAGCTCAAATCTTTTTCTGTTCTTCTTAGTTTGGTGCGTGTAAATAAGGAGCTCAAATATATTTTTCTTTCTTTCTTTTTTGCCTACAGGAGCTCAAATCTCAAAAAGATACTTTTTAGATTTTATTTAAATATCAAATTTACCCTTTATTTGTTTATTTCACAGCTTATGCAATGGGGGTAAAGTGGTATATATGTCTTAATACTAATGAGAACCAAATGCCAACGGTCCTACTCTCTTGACAACGAGTGCCAACTATTTGACTACTATCTTTGAAACCTTCAATTTTTTTTTTAATTATACAGATGTACTCTATACCCAAGAAAAAACAGTCAAAAGTCGTTTTCTCGCCCGTCTCTCTCTCTGGTTTTGGTTTTAGCTTCAATCCATTAGTAGACGATAAAAAAGAAAAAGGAAAAAATCTTCAATCCATTGACAAAATGAGCGGCAACTTAAAACTACAGATTTTACTTTCAGAATCAGAATCTCTACTTTCATGAATAGATTTTACTTCAAATTTCGGAATTATCGTCTCTAAGTGGAAGACAACGCTGATGTATGTCGATGTTCATCAAAGGGTGATGAATCCAGTTGCTGGCGGCACGTCTATGTTTGTTTTTGTGATGCAAACACTAGCAATTGGATCCAAAGAGAGAGAAATCACAAACACAAATTTGAAAATTGTATTAACAAGCCAAAGAATAATGAGATTTCTATTACATCGTTACCTATTTATACTACGAGTAATCCTACTCTAACTAGGAAAACATTGAAAGACTAAGAGGCCTTCACTTATTCTAATATCTACTAAGGAGGACTAAACCCCTTTCATTATGTTTAATATTAACAAAATAAAACATTAAAAACCCTATTTTACATCATTCTCTCTCCTTGGAAAAAGTTTGCCCTAACAACTTGAAAATGTTGGGACCGAATATCAAATTCCAAAATTTGCAGCCGAGGTGGGGTCCCAAACTAATTTGTTGCGAATTTAGGAGGCCCAAACAGCCCACTAAGTTTGCTGCCAAAATCCGGTCCAAATTTGCCTAATGTTAAAGCCTGATTTGGCTCCAAACTGCCCAGATTATGACGTGAATTACACGTCAATGACCTAAAAAAATGAGAGCTCCTTTCAATGAAGACTATAAAGCTATTTATAGGTGGGTTATTACTTTCTAATCAAGTAATAGCCTAAATGACTAACTAAAAATAAAAGAATGCCTAATTAGTCCCAAACATGCTTAGAGGCTAATTAAGGAGAAAAAAATACCTAAAAAGAACTAAAAATAGAATAAAATAAAAAATAAAAGGAAAATAACAATGGATTTTCATCACTCTCCCCGTCTTCAAAAAATTCGTCCTCGAACTTGCAAAATCGGAGAATCGCGTGAGAAGTTCCAAAAATATGCTTGAAAAGGAAACACAAAGACTTGTGAGGCCAAAAATATTTTCTGAAAATTTGAGGAAAGGTCATTCTTCAATTTTTTATTTCAAGATTCATCATCTTCCTCTTGCCTCTCATGTTAACCAACAAAAATAGTGCCCACCCGGGTCAAAAATCAAATTTGGGCTTCTTGAACGTGGGTAGCAATTTCTTGAAGTTTCCGTGAATCTTGAGTTGTTCGGGGGTCGATCGTGCTTTGATCCCCTAGGTATGATCTTTCATTAGTTGCAAAACCCATCCATGGTTGTATATGAAATTACTTACCTACAATTACATATTAAATTATTAAAATATGAAACGAATTAAAAATTAAAAATTAATAAGCCACTGAGAGATGAAATGAATTAATACTTTCTTTGACTTTATCAAGGAATTCTTGTGTTGCGGTAACTTCCCAAATTTTCTCCAATTAAGTCGATGCAATGGGCGGCACATGGTGTCCACCCCAAACGTGTCCTCTTCTTGATCAACAACTTTTCAGTCGCCTTATAATTTGACGCATTGTCGGTTACAACTTGAATGACTAAATTCTCCCCCACCTCCTTAACAACACTATTAAGAAGCTTAAACAACATGTTTGCATCCTTTATAGCGTTCGATGCATCAACTGAGTGCAAGAAAACTGTGCCATGTGAATTATTAACAAGAAAATTTATCAAATGTCGACCTCGAATATCCTTCCATCCATCAAATAATATGGACACCCCTGTTTGCATCCATGTTTTGTTCACATCATCGACTATCTTTTTGGCACGTCTTTCTTCCTCATTCAATATCCACGTGCTAAGCTCATATGCGGTAGGAGGTTTTCACCCACGACCAAACTTTCCAATTGAACGCACCATACTAATTATAGATGGACTATTGGCCACATGAACAGGAAGTCCATTTTCAAAGAAAAATCTACCAATAGCAAGGCATGCATCTTCTCTAGCCGCCTTTTCAGTTTTAGGTTTTGGTTGGTCATTACAACCCTCATCATCAAGGTCAACCACAAACCTATCCATGGGTTCCCTAATCCCCCTATCAGTACCACCCATGCTTGAATCATCCTTTGATGGATGGCTTTGACTGATGAAATACGCATCACTCCCAATCCTTTCCTCTTTTTTCTTTGCGGCACATCGCTTTCAAACATTTTGTTTTTCATATACTTCCTATTTTCCTCTCTCACATCCCGGGGACTCTCTCAGATATTTTAACATTTCTTTTTATTCCCGCAAGATGATCTTTCATTTTTTTGATAACCCCCTTTACAATCTTATTGCAATAATTGCATTGAATATAGACATACCCCTTCCCATTGTCGACCCTCGTACCATATTTCCAAGCAGGATCATTTCTTGACATAATTCAACTACACCACAAATATAAATAAGACATATCAAGCTAAGTTTATTAAAAAAGCATTAACATTATTAAAGAATAGTAAATTAAAAAACAACTTTATTAACAAAAAATAAAAAATAGTGAATTAAAAAAACATATCAAGCAAATTTATTAAAAGGTAATGATTTTCAAGTTAAGATTTAAAAAAAACAACTTTATTTAAAAAAACATATCAACCTAAGTTTATTAATAAAAATATCAACCTTTAAAATATTGATGTGAATTAGAAGTTTATGGGCTATTTTTAGTAATTTTAGGCATTAGGGGCATTTTTGTTATGTTCTTTATTTTGATGTATTTTCTTTTAGTAATTGTTTGCTTGGTATTATAGGAAGGAAGTTGCAAAGGCTAATAAGGGTACATTTGTAATTAGATGATTGCTTGGAGCCTAAGCTACTTCCCACCTATAAATACCCGTATTGTAGTCTCATTTGGGACATTCTACATTTTGGAGAGTTGTTGATTGAGGGTTAAGGTGTGAGATATCTTCCTTGTATTACCCATTTGGCGTCATTTACGTCAATTAGTATCAGATCCTTGTTGGTTCTACCCGTTGTTATTGTAAAAAAACAAAAACTCGTAAACAACGTCAAAATGGATTTTGAGAGGAGATATGCTCCCATGAAAACTCGTAATAATCGAATTGCGAGGGCCTTGGATCATCTCTTGACACGAATGGAGGATCTTGAGACCCGCCTCCCTCCACCACCACCAAAATTACCATCACATCGCCATTTTCCATTCCCTCACCTTCCACTACCTCGCGTTCTCGTATCGTCCCATTTACCCCCGCAAACCCTAAAACCCCACCTTACCACCTCGAACCATGATCCTCACCTCCTCCAAAATTCGACCAATTTGCCGCCCCCACCCTAAAGGCACCTTGACCCACCCACCATTATTAGCTTTAACCCTAACTACCAAAATAATCCCACCCACGCTTCCGCAACCCATTTGACACCTCTACCCCCCCAAAATCAAAAACCTAACCCTAATTCACTCACCACCACATCAAGAATAGCCATCCAACCACCTTCTGCCGCCAATCTCCCCACCCAAGTTAGCGGACTGATGGTCAGACCTTGGAAGTCTATTCTGACGCCGGAGATTGATTTTCCAGTGCAATAAATCACGAGTCAGGGCCGTAATTCATCTTCCCTAGGTAGGACCACCATGGTGTTGGTCGACGTAGGCCCAGAAGGCACCATGCTGCCCCGTTGACCCCGATCAACCATTTTCGGCCTTTATCCGGCACCGATCAGTATACTTGAGCAATTTTCGGCCTCCAAATACATTGGCCGACCACTAACACCTATTTTGAAAGCAATTCCGGCACCGGAGGGAGGTCCCACAGTCTCCGACACTCTCTGCCTATCAATCGCTCGCACTGCATCGCACCATCCAGGTTTTCCACACAGTGACCGACAAAGCTCCAAACAAGGCCGACCTGCTCCAATCAGGGCCGATCTGTTCCTCCGGCTTGTGTCTGGCCATTTTCTACAAATCCGATCAATTTTTGGTGGAAAAACAACCCGGACAACCTCTGTTGACTCCGATCTTAACAGATGTGCAACTTTCGGCTCTGATCGACGCAATTTCTGTGATAAAAACCATTGGGTAGCCTTGTCATCCCCTATGCTCTGATCGGATCACCAAAATGGTGTCAATTACAATTTTTTTGTTTAAGAACCCGTGTTTCTTTACCCCGACCCATCCAAGATCCGCCCGAAAATCCCAAAGAAACCTTCTCCCACAACTTCAATCCAATATCAACCCCTTTTGACCCACTCCCCTTCCTATGCTAACCAGTCAATTTTCTACCCTAGGTGAAACCCTCCAACATGTGCAAGAACTAGGGTTTGACATCAAGAAAATGGTTTTTGATCTGTGGGAAGATATTTTTGATGATTCACATGAGAGGCAAGAGGAAGATGATGATCTTGACGCAAGAATTGATGATTCTTCCTCAAATTTTTTAGAAATTACTTTTGGCTCCACAAGTTTTGCTTCTCTTCCACACAATTTTGGTGCTTGTCACGTGATTCTCCAATTTTGAAGATTTTGTGCATCCTCAACTTTAAAGCTCGTGGATGAGCTTTTTCGAAGGTGGAGAGAATGATGTGAATTTGAAGTTTAGGGGTTATTTTTAGTATTTTTAGGCATTAGTGGCATTTTTGTTATTTTCCTTATTTTGATGTATTTTCTTTTAGTAATTGTTTGCTTGGTATTATAGGAAGGAAGTAGCAAAGGCTAGTAGGGGTACATTTGTAATTAGATGATTACTTAGAGCCTAAGCTACTTCCCACCTATAAATACCCCTATTGTAGTCTCATTTGGGACATTCTACATTTTAAAGAGTACACACACCCGCACCCACACCAAGGAGCTCAGAGACTTGGATACTAATTTGATGCAAACACCACCAATTGGATCCAAAGATGAGCGAAAAACACGAACAAATCTGAAAATTGTATTAACAAGGCAAAAAATAATGAGATTTCTTCTATTACATCATTACCTTAATCCTACTCTGACTAGGAAAGCATTTTAATATCTACTGAAGAGTACTAAACCCCTTTTATTACATTTAATACTAGCAATTAACAAAACAAGGCATTAAAACCCTATTCTACATCATTTTGGTAAACCAATCTTTTCCTCCTGGAAATTGGGTAAACCTTGGGTCGCCAATCTTAGTGACTTGGGTCGCGAATGCACCCCATTTGGGGTCAAGCGTTCTGATTCACAGGACAAAGGGGTTAGGGGTGAATTAGGTAACAGTGATGTAGACATCCGATTGAGCAAAGAGGACTCCATATCCTTGAAACATTCCAAACAGTTCACATGAGACACAAGGGTGATACATCTCAAGTCACCTGATCGTAGTACTTTTCAGGCCTTATTATCTCCTACGAATTAACTCACTTCACTCCAAATAAAGCAAACAATGCCTCCTGTAACCTCCCAGTGAAAGTGCAATGAAGTAATAAGTGATTCACTAACTCTGCATCTCTTTTCCACAACAGGCAAAATTAACAACCAGCCTCAGGTTATCAATGGCTAAATTTAGGGATGACAGCTGGTCTGGTTTCGTGAAACCCGAACCCCGCCTGAACCCGAACCGGGTTATATTTCTAAAAACCTGAACCGGGTTATATTTCTAAAACCCGAATCCGCCCCGTCTCGCCTCCCTTATTACACTTTTGTAATGTAATGAACTTATATTTTTACACATAAAAATTATGCACAATTACCTTACCATGATTACAAATTTATATGAATTGTAATTTAGAATATATAAGTTAAACATATTTATTTAAAGATATTTCTTGTAAAATATGCAGTTAAATATATTTTTTTTGCTAAACTATGAATAAACGGGTCGGGGTAGGTCTTTTTACACCTAAACCTGAACTCACCACAGGTTGATTTTCTTAACCCGTGCCACGCCACGAACCTGTATAAATCATTCACAAGTCCTCCCGTTAAAATTGCATTTCTAGTGACCATCCAAGTAAATAACGCCATTTTCGGAGAGGATGTCTTGCACCACACTACCTACCACAAAAAAAGCCTCTCACCCACACACCTCCTAGAGAGAAACGACTTCAACGAAAAATGACCTCTCTTCCCCTTCACAAAACACATCTCTGCCTACCCTCGGGAAGCTCACACTATCTAATACCTCCATAAGCCCTCCATTCTTCCAACTCCCAATCGTTAAGCTGCCATCTGAATGAGGGATCCCAAATGCGCCTCCCCCCACACCATCCCCTATAGTCCTCCATGGAAGACCCTATTTCCTCCGCCATCAGGTATAACTCTCAAATCCTCTTTTTTAATAAAACTTTTCCACACCACGGGTCTTGTCAAAATCTAACCCTACTACCATCTCCCACCTTTAAGGACACAAAATTCTAGAAGTTCCACTTCCACAGCCCTATCCGTGCGAAGCTTAAGTGTGGCCGATTAGACGCACCCCATGTCTAGCCACCACAACTGACCTCCACAACCCCTCTTCCTTCGACGGAAAGCACCATAGCCATTTCCTAAGCACGGCTTGGTTGAGGGGCGAGAGATCCTTTACCTTAGCCCCCCCGTTGGCTAAAGGATTGCCCACATCTCTCCACCGTGCCAAGCTATATTTGAAATCCCACTCGCCGCCCTTCAAAAGGAAGTTTCGTGTGCACTTCTTTAATCCAATTGGAGTCACACGACAAACTCCTCTCCATTTTCTTTGACACTAGATCCGAGCTCGACTTAGCCTTATAGCTTGTCCAAAGAGGGAGTTCGATTTAGCCTCATAACCTGCTCCTTAGGCTAATAGTCTTAAATTTACCGATATACTTCCGCCCTCTTTTCTTTGGATCAGAGTGATGAAAGTAGCATTAAAGCTTCTCTCAAAAAGCTCGCTCCCATAAAATTCGTTAAACACGCCATGACATCCTCTCTTACCACTCCCCACCACGATCAGAGGAAAGCCAACAAGAAACTATCTGGGCAAGGGACCCTATGGAGCGTAACGCCAACATTACCTCCTCCGAATATTCCTTTTATTCCAAAAGAATCCTTTATTGCAGTCTTAAGAAAAAAAGGCATTCCATCATATTGAAGAACAGATCTTAACTTATACAAGTTAATAACTTGGGTTTGTGATGATTTGTAAAATACATATGCTTGTGACAAGGAAGATGAGTCACAAAAAATATGTGAATTCTTCTTACCATTACCCCTCAGGGCACATGCCCTCCACTGCCCTTTTGAAAATAACCTCCTCCTCTGATAACACTGTCAATGTGATTATTCCATTTGTGGAAGTTGGCCATTTTATGAAAAGTCTTTGTTTCCACCCCCCAACCACAATGAATTTCTGCTTACAATCAATCTCCTCCTTACCATCTTCCTCAGCGAATCATAGCAAGATAACGAGCCTTTCTCCTTCCTTTGACCGATCCCCCAAGTCTCCTCCAATGCCATATTGATGATAAATCTAACATTACCAAACACCTCCATATTCGATCTCTTCAAATCCCCTTCCAATAACTTAAGCTTCCGTGCTAACACATGGGCCGCATTCTCATCAATCCTAATCCCCTACCACCCCTCCCTCACTTTCTGAACAAACTCCTTTTTTAATTACATATTGTTGAAATGAAATGGACCGGGCCTCTACGCCACCCCCCCCAAAATCCAAGAATATAAGAATGTGATTGGACGTCTGTTTGGAGTGGCATGATTGAGAGAATGTAGGAAAAAAATCCTCTCAATAATGCGAATTGAGAAAACCTTGGAAGGGTGTGAATCTTCTATCCACTTGACCAAGTAAATTTTCCTTCTCCTTGAGATAAATGTACAAGCTCCATCTCCAAAATGAAGTTACAAAAAGCACTCATGGCACTGAAATATTTACCTCCACCTCTACGCTCAAAAGGGAAGTGCACAACATTGAAGTCTCTTCCAATGTACAACGGAACCTTATAAATACCCCTCACCCCGCCAACCCCTCTCGTAGGCCCCACCTGTCCTCATCTTCTAACTGGCCATACAATAGAGAAGCACCACAAAAAAAAATATTCTTTACACATTTAAATCGGTAAGGCAAAGAGAGACTTTAATGAAGGTAAAAGGTAATTTGTCAACTCCACTACTCTTGAATCGTATATGACTAAGACTCCCAAACCTCCCGCAAGCAATCAAAGAAAATCTAATTTATGAAAATCTAATTTATCTCGCCACCCTAAAACTCCACCAAATTTTAGTTTCATGAAGGCATACGACATCCACCTTCTCGGAGTCGTTCTCCCCCCTCACATTCCACGAAATGATTTATGCTTCACAAGTATGAAAGCCAAGCAATACAAAAGAACCCGAGAAACCCACTCTAACAATCTATTACCCCTTCTTCTTTCTACCCCTAGCTCCTTCATTATCGAGAGAGCACTCCAGTTTCTTAAGTTCTCTCAAACGATGCTTACCGAAATTGTGTGGAGGCACTTGACTTTACCTCATTTTTCACTCGTCTTCATCCACTCTTAATGACGTAAATGGTGTTAATGGCACTCAAAGAAAACGTTCAAGCACAAGAGACAAACCTTAAAATATCTATTAATTGAATGCCTTTCCCAAATGGGGGTATTACACTATTTATAGGAATAAGGGAATGATCTAGAAGGGGTCTATTACTTGCCCACAAAGGAATGCTTAGGTCGCATGTGATGTCACGGGTGACATTATTAATAACATCACATGGACTAGAACATTCCTTTTACATAATACCTATTCTACCCCTTTCTTATCCAACTAACTACCGCAACCTTACAAATAGTAAAATAATGCAAAAATACGAAATGGAAAAATGATAGAATCAACAAATGATGAATACGTCCTCGGGGTCATAACACTCTCTTCTCCATGAAAAGAGTTCGTCCTCGAACTCACAGGGGGATCAAGTTGGATAAAATGTGCGATCAATGCATTGTAATGCCCCATGTCCTCTTCTTTGGGTGGGTCCATGTCGTCTTTCACGAGAACGGTCTTCCTTCCTTCCTTTGGGACACTCCGAAGCTTGGTGGCCAAACATGCCACAACCGAAGCACTTCACAACAATAATAGGAGTATCGGTTGCCTTGGTAGGTGGTGGAGGGAACGTGGCTCGGGCGAAGGTAGATGAACTTCGGTGGCGCTCGCATATTCGACGGCTTTGACAAATGTTGGAATCTCGTGTAGGCTCAAATCCTAATGGACGTAGGCCCCACAATCGAGCAAAGAGATCCCTTTCATATGTCGGGGTATAAAAAATGCTCGCATCTCCGCCTTCATTCGCGGCCAAGTGTTGATCGGGGGTTAGTGGGCCATAAACTTCGTTGGGTTGTGTCATTCCACCACACTTTCTCTTAGCCCTGTAGTTTGGTGACGATGAGTTGAACACACTTGCGGTCGGAGAGTTGTTTGTACAAATAACCTTTTCCATCGAATCAAGCCAATCAATGAAGTTGTCAGGGTTGATGGCCATCAAACATCGGTACATTAACCCGGATAGCTTCGTGAAGGCTCTTGGCAAGGAGTCAAAGCACATATGACAAATGATCACTACCTGGTGGGTGCTCCAAAAGGTCCCTCTCCTCATCAACATCAATCGGGAGCCGCTCTCACCTATCAATGGCGGGTATGGGGGGTGGTGGGCTTCGAAACATTACTACCCCTCTCAGATTGGTGGATAATCATGCTTATCTTTACGCTTCAAGGGTACTCGTCCATTTGGTGACCTTTTTCATAGCAAATAAAGCAATTGCGTAGCTCTATGGGGACAAATGGGGTTATCTTTGGGATAAGCGACTTGAATGGAGATGAATTTGAACGCCACTCGTCGGGCATCTGTTGTCGACCATCCCCATGCAAAGACGTGTGTCGGGGGTATTTCTTTCCCATTGTCCAAACTGAATGGGGGGAGGGTGTCAATGAGTGGTTGATGAAGCCATTTTTGAACTTTTTAATAGTCTCTACCTATATTTAAGTGGTTTATAGGGGCAGTAGCAATAAATTGGACATCTCACTGGGTTTGCGGTAGCTTAATCGGGGTTTTACTGACATCCAGGTGTACCTTAGAGGTCAACGAATGGTGTTGGAGCGGTTTCGGGCAGTGGGGTGGCTTAATGGGGTGATATGGTAGGTCCATACTTTGGCAGTGTCCGGGTTGGGTTGCCTGGGTTTGGGTGGGATTCCAACAAAGTTGGGTGATTTCAGGGTAAGAGTTAGTTATGGTTTAGGTTAGTTTGAGCTTGGGTTTGATGTCGGGAGTACCGGATCTGTCTAACTTCGTGAGGAGCTAGGGTTTGATCCCCTGTTGAACACGTTATTTTTCCTCACAGTGTCGCCGACTGTCGTTTTCTTCCTTCTGTGGTGGATCGCGAGTGGCGTGCGACTAGATCCGTCGTTGGGTAGTTGTTGAGAAGTCCTCTGGCTGGAACTGGAGCCGGAGGAGGTCGTCTGCTGATTTCGACGATCGAGACTGGTGGTGGTCCGGTGTTAGATCCTTTGGTGACTACTATGGACGTTGAGGGATTGGTTCCGGCGGAGCAGACTGCTGCTGGACGACAATATGGTGGCAGTTAGATTTTCAAGCCTACAGGATGGAGTCCAAGGACTACTCTAATCGGGCAGTTCGATTCTCGATCTCAGTCTGGGCGTTCTTCCTCGATGCCATTGTTGGTTTGTTTACGATTTTTCCAACAAAACAATAACAACGGGTGGAGCGACTCGGCTGTGATACGTAAATGGTGTCAATGGCACTCAAAGATAATACAAACACAAGAGACAAATCTCAAAATATCTATTAATTGAATGCCTTCCCCAAACGGAGATATTGCATTATTTATAGGGATAAGGAAAGGATCTAGATTAGGTCCATTATTTGCCCACTAAGAAATGCTAATGTCACATGTGATGTCATGGGTGACATTGTTAACGACATTACATGGACTAGAACATCCGCTTAAAATAGTACCTATTCTACCCCTTTTTTATCCAACCAACCACCATAGGCTTACAAAAAGGAAAAGAATGCAAAAAGTACGAAATGGAAAAATGATAGAAACAACAAATGACGAATTCACCCTTGGGTCAAATCACTTAATCTTATAAGACAATATAATAGACTCCTTTTTATTCCCCTCGTAGGAGAACCTCAAGAAATGGCTAAAGCCTTCCATGGTCTCCGATGGACAAACATTGTTCAAACTTCAAAGACGAGGGGAAACCAAACCTATATAACTTAGTTGACTTGGTTTTGGTCTTCACTAATCCGAAACCGTTACTCGTACCTATATATTAATGAAATTAAATTGAATTGGCTTGACTCGTGGAGTTTGATCCCGAAACAGCTGATATATTGCTGAATTGCGGAGTACTATTGATTTTTTCAATTTGTTTTGATCCTCATAATAATGTATCAATTCGTCTCTCCCATAACTGAAACCTTGTAAAAAATTGGATTGTCAAGTTCTAGGTCGAAACCATGTCTTTGAACCATGGACATAGATGACTAGGTTGACTTGTTATACTATGATAATCTAACTAGTTTCTGCATGATCAATTTCTCTCTCTCTCTCTCTCTCTCTCTCTCTCTCTCATAGGAATGACCATTATGGATATTTAAAACTTGCAGGAATCTGTCTTAGGCTGCTACTCGAGTGCAGGGATATCCCTATTTTGGGTGTTTGCCTTGGACACCAGGTATACCTTACCCCCTTTTGTAAGATGTTGGCCTCCTCGGTATCTTTTGTTTTGATTAATCACTTCTATACATGTCTGTTATTGACATGTTTTCCCTTTGATCTCGTTTTATAGGATTTTTTAGGCTACAACTAGAGCTGTATTTTTCTGATCTGAAATCTCTGTTTCATCCACTTTTTCTGATGCCAAGGATATATAGAAGTTCTGATCAAAATATGACTAAATTTGAAGGTCTTCCTTTTCTAATAATGAGGTTAGGAGATATGAGATCCGAAACTTCAACATTATAATTTTGATTCTCTCAAAAATTTTGAGAGATTAGGACATTAAAAGAAGAAATAGATTAGGATAATCTTTGTATCAGTAGTAAAATTCGTCAGTCCAACTATATATTTAAATTCTTGTAGTCATTTTTTTCCTTTAACTTTCTATATAATTGTTGACACTTAAAATGATCATATTGAAAGCCTTGAAGTTTTATGCCAAGAATTCCAATATAAAGTAGCATCAGAGAAGTGTAGTTTCCATAAACCAATTTAAAAGAGATTTGAAATATTGTAATTCAGTGTCTCTGGTATTTGGGTGTTGAAACAAGACTCGAGTGTTTGGGTGCTGTGGCACATGACCTCTCTCTCTCTCTCTCTCTATATATATATATATATATATATATATATATATATATATATATATGTATGCACGCATTTCTCGGGGGTGGTGTTATGATATAACCTTCAATTGGGGATCTTAAAGTATGAAATGGAAAACGTGAACCATAAGGAGAAGAGAGCACTGGAAAAGGATTGTTCCAACGTCTGCTATTCAATTCTTACTTGGAAATTTTCTAGGGACGAAAATAGCAATAAATCACCTGAAATAACCTTACTGATTCAACTCTAAGCTCCTATGGAAATTTTGACAAATCATTAAATATAGGTTTATTTACTTGAGGTATAACATATCAAAAGATTATAGGATTTTCCAGTATGACCAGTTCATAACAAGTCACCCCTGCATCAAACTGTATCTAACTGGCTGCAGCATGTCTTTCTTCTTTTATCTCAGATTATTATGTTTTGTTTTCATATCCTTGTTTCCTACCTTTTGTTATACTAACTTTAATACCATATTAAATGGGAGTGCATAAAGCTATACATTTAAGGATTAGGTTGATCTCTACTTCAACCATTTTCCTTATATAACCAAGAAGTTTTGTCAACAACTCTGTTCTTGTGCACTATTGACCAGAACTACTCAAACGATTTGACAGGCTTTAGGATATGTTCACGGTGCTCAAGTTGTCCATGCATCTGAACCTGTCCATGGACGTCTGAGGTATTGTGAACTCTAATTGTAATATTGTACAATTTTTGTTTGCTCTGAACCGACACTTATCATTCTAACAGAAAGCATGTTCTATAGCCGTGTTTAAAGATCTGGCTATTTTTTGGTTTTTGTTATTTTCTGTCATTTTGCTGACAAATAATTTATGATGGCAGTGTTATAAAGTGAGGTTATTCAAGTTTTCTCTTTAAGTCAGTGATAGTTGATTCCACCCTGTTGACTCCATTCCTTGTCATTCGCAGTGAAATTCTGCACAGTGAATGTAGACTATTCCATGATATTCCTTCTGGCCCTAATTCAGGATTTAAGGTCAGTCTAATAATACATGTAAAAGAGTGTGAATTTATTAATGGCCTTCTATTGTGCTAATTATTATTTTTTCATGAAGTATGACTTGTATGCGGAGTCACAAGTGCCTCCATTTAAACTACCTCGTACTGATGCACACGACACATGGCACACAAGAGCAAGCACGCTATTAGAAATAAACTCCTGTCTCTCTCTCAAATATAATGTGTTTACAAAGAATGGCCAAAGGCCTTGTTTATAGGCTGAGTCTTGCTAACAAAGAAACCCTAAAAAGGTAAAAAGACTAAAAGTGATGTGAATAAGGGCCTTATAGTCATTTTTGTCATTTTTAGCCTTTCTTTTATTTTTAGTATTTCATTGTATTTTTCTTTTGCTTAGTCTTTAGAAGAAGAAAGGTTATTGGCTCCTAGGGACATAATTGTAATTACATTGTTAGCTTAGAGGCCAAGCAACCTTCTTCCTATAAATACTCATTTGTAGCCTCATTTGAGGCATTCTTCTATTTTGAGATATATTGAATTGAGAGAGTTTAGACGAGAGTCCTCTTTTCTTGTTCCCATTTGACGTCATCTATGTTAATTGGTATCGAAGCCTAGTCGGTTCTACCCGTTGTTGTTATTGTTGTTATAAAAAAACAAAAAAAACTCGTAAACGTCAAGATGGGTTCAAGAAAGGTGCAAACCTCCGTGGAAACTCCCAACGAGAGACTCGTAGAGGTCATCAACTGATTGATGGCCCGAATGGATGAAATCGACGCGCAACTTTCTCCACCAACAACCACCGATGGCCGCCCTCGCATTGCCCCGGTATCATCTCAAAACCCTAACCCTAATTCCCCCAAATCAACCCATTCTACACTCCTACCACAAAAAAGCCCTAACCCTACAAATCCTAGCTCCATATACATCTAAGAAAGCACCGCCACGAAGAGTGACGCCCCACCACCACAACCAGCTAGCCGGAATACCCAAAAAAACCCTTGAACAAAATCACCCGGACCCGAAACAACCCCACCACCCACCGAACCCCAAACCGCACAAATCCGGACCCAAAACCAGCCCGCCCCACGCCCGACGTTACCCTAGCCCACCAGAAACCAACTTCCAGCCACCGGTTACCTCCTCCGAAGCCGAACGACCCAAACCCAGCCACAAACCAGACGAACCAAGCCCCAACCCTGTTCGACGCAGCGGCCGCCTTGGGCCGAGGCCAACGATGGCCAGACGACCCTACCGAGGGTCTTCTAGCGCCTTCAACTCAATTCGACACTTTTCCAGCTTCTTCTTCATTGTGTGTTCAAATCGTACCACCCATGATTGGAATGTACTCTCCAACAATAGCCGAGATGATCCGTGATATTCGGCACGCAAAGGGATCAAATCCGACTCAACCACATGCAAAGGTAACAATCCCGATGCTAGATGAATCCACTATGCATTTAAACCCAAATCTTGAATAACAAACCTTAGAATTTCAACCCCCACACATCCCAAATACCTTCCCCCTCCAAAATTCACTAGAATCCTCTAAATACCCTCCACCACCATCCAAACTCTCATCACACCACCTTGTTCCATCACCACACCTTCCTCCACCTCGCATTCTTTGTCCCACCTCATTCACCACCACCCTTCAACATGACCACCCCCTACATCACATCTCCATTTATCCACGCCATCACCCAAAAAAATACCTCGAACCTTATCATCTTCCCTCCATGCTCTCGGCCCCATCTACTACTATTAACCCTCACCCACCCCATGTTGCCTTCCCCACGCTTCCGCCCCCACTTGTTCTACACACATCCCCATTACTCGGCCACCCGACACATGTACTGTCACAACTCGCCTAATTTTGGCATCGGCCGTCACCAAAACTAGGCCGGGCGTGAGTCAATAAAATACCATTCTTAGCATGAGACATAAATAAATCGATCCTCTAGATAAATAATTGAATCAAACTCAATTGATAACAACAACTAAACGATAAAAGATCCATCACATGCTAAACTTCAAATCAAAACTAATCTCCAATAATATAAAACTCAATAAAACCCATACAACTTTGGAACCGAATGGCCCAATCAAAACCATAAATCGTGTCTCAAAGTACATACGAAGGAATGGAAAACCAAACTAAATCAACATGCATAAGGTAGAGCAACTCCAACTGCACCTCCAAGCAAATCCTCAAATAACTCTATGCAGCTTCTCCAATAACTAATTCCTGAAAAGTTAGTCAACGCACGAGGTCAGACCCCCGAGCATGAATACACACTACTTCCCTCAAATAGGATCCTTGAATCCAGACAGTAGCATTATACGCAACAAATATCATAATAGAGTATTTTAATTAAACGAGAAAGTTAAACGCGATAAATATAAAACCATCTACCCGCAGGAATCCCCATTTAAAAAGAACACACCAATATGACTTTAAATTCCCAAGTCCCGCGGAGTTAATCTTTTATTAATTAACCCAAATTACCAAAATTTTCAATTATTTATGTTCTTACTTCAATAATTATTAGGTATGGCGGTCCTCCCGCCTCGGGTTATAATTCACCAAAATTCATTATAGCGGTCCTCCCGCCACGGGTGATTTCTCTACCAAAATATACATCCCCTCGTCAAAACGCCGACTGACCCGTTTAAACTGTCGGCCCTCGCTGATTGACAAGGTTCCACACACGACACGACATAAAACGCCGGCTGACCCGTTTAAACTGTCGGCTCTCGCTGATTATGTTGCCTATATATTTTAATACCCGTCTTATTATCTTAGGTATTAATCCACAATTTCAAATTACCCCACCCTTTTATCGATGTGAGATCCTCAAAATACCCTTTAGTCCCATACCTAAGGGTCCCCAACTTATCAATACGTCCTATCCTATGTATAGGATGAAATTCTGACATAAGCCTCGACCTAGTCTCATGCCTAGGCTAGCGTAACGACGATAAAGTATCGAAAATCAACCCACCCACAAAATAATAAACACGCGATAATCTACCCTCACTAGTCCCATACCTAGAAGGCGTAAATCACCAAAAGGTCTACCCACTAGTCCCATATCTAGAAGGCATACTAAAATATAGGGAGAGCATAAATACCCAACAACCTGTCGTCACAAAGGCAATTAATAAAACCAACAAGTCACATAAGTAAGCACAATTAATCAATGTATCAAACTACGCATGATCGCCCAATTCAATTAAATCTTAATTTAATATCACATCGGCAAAAAACCCAATTAATCTCATTTAATTATTTTAAATTAAATACACCGAGATTACATCATTAACACATCATATTTTCAATTTCATCATCTTAACACAAATCACGTGAGTTATACGCCCCCAAATCAATTAATTCAAGACTAGGGTTTTTCTACATGCAACCTGCACCAACAAAACTCAAAATTCACTCATGAATCCTACGCACCCAAGGGTTATGAATATTATTCATATTAAGAGATTTCATAAAAATAGCCCCAAGTTTTATGTGTCCACTTTCTCTAATTAGATTCCTAGTTGATTTTAAAAAGAAAATGAGATTAAAGTTTAGGCAACACTTAAAACGCATAATACTAAGGGAAAGGAATAGAGTATTCATGCCTGTGATTAGTTGGACAAAAATCTGAGTAGAAGGTTGAACTCCTCTTGAGAAAACACCAATTAAGCCTTCTAATCTAAGGTTGAAATCTTGAATAAGTTTGGGGCTATGGTTTGTAGATGAAAGGGAATAATTTTGGAGAGGTCTTCTGGTTAAAAAGTTTAAGAAAAAGTGATTTGAAAAGACCATCCACGAAATAGTTATGATATATAAAGGATTAAGAGTTTGATTAAGAAAAGAGTTCTAATCATATACAAACACTCGAAAAATCATTACGGACGATCAGACCGTCAGAATGGCTTAAAATTTTAGTATGTTGTAGCGAACGACGAGACAGGACTGTTGTGAAAAATTCAGCTCGATCGGACGATCGGATTTCTAAAAATATTTTTTTTATTCTCCTTAGCTCGGATCCTCCCCCGATTTTTATACAAAAAGTTATAATTTCCAAATTTTAATCCCGATTTAAACTCCACTTAAAACCTTATTTTTATATATAAAAAACAACATATTTAATTATTAAAAATAATTAAATTCAAAATTTATTTTTCTCGAATTTTTCAAAATTAGTTTAAAAATATCTATTTATAAAAAAATCGGGGTTGTTACATGTACCCTATGAAGCACGGACACTCTTCCGAATGCCACGAGTCATGCTTGATTCGAGTCGGACATGTGATACGCCCGGACACGCTCTACACACGTGTCCCAACGTGTTCTAGAGTATCCTATTTTTTTTACCTTTTTTTTTAAGACGGATACGTTGAGACACGTTTTTTGGGGTCATAAGTGAATAACTAAAAACAAAATATTACTAACAAACCCTAAACTTTCCCCCAACGAGAACACATAGTTGTTTCCCCACCCAAAAAGCTTTGGAGAAGACAGATCGGTAGAAGAAGAAATCAAAAAGTCAGATCGGTAGAAGAAGAAATCAAGAAGAAAGCAGTCTCTGTGTATGGTTGTTGGTGGAAATCTGTTGTCTCCTTACGTATTAAAAAAAAGAGGGTTTCATCTGATACTTTGGCTTTTATATATACACTAAGATGGTAGTGTAGGGTTTGAAAGTATAGGCCTTTTACGTTTTTGCCCTTAGTTCTCTTGGGCTGTCAACTTTGACCAGCTCCTTCTTTAGACTGTTTGGTGTTAGCAGTCTGTAGACTCTGTATATTATATAAAATATAAAATTGGGACTGACAAGTTACTTTTTAACTTATCATGTTAGCTGGCAGCTACATGTCTTGTGTCTTTTCTTGGACTACAAAAAAGAAACGTTATATATACATTGCAACAAAATTGAATATTATTATAACTAATAAAATATGTTGTGTAAATATAATTATATATACATTGCAACAAAATTATTAAAAATTGGAGTATATTCAATATAACTTTGCAACTTATAAATAAGTATCCAATATAATTTTTATTTCGTTAATATATATATATTTAAATATATATTATATATTATATGTATCCTAGCGTGTCGTATCCTACTTTTTGGAAAAATCACGTATCGCGTGTCGTGTCGAAACCTGTATTACGTGTCGAGTCCATGCTTCATAACATAAAATCACGTATCGCGTGTCGTGTCGAAACCTGTATTACGTGTCGAGTCCATTCTGTGTGGGATGCACGCTCCATCCATTCTGCCTCCGTTGATTCACATGAGAGAGTACGAGAGTGGATTAGCCTACCCCCACATGACGGCCCACCATCACCCTGACCCCACTCCGCCCCAGTGTTCAAGCCTCCCCATGGTTCAAAGTCAAGGCCGACACCGCGACGATACGACCGAGTTGACTAGGTATCGGTGCCCACCGATCCGATTCCGAGTTACGAGTTGAGTTTTCAATTATTGATGTGAATTTACCCTATATCGGTAATTTCTCGGTAGTATCGGTGATATAGCGGTATAATCGGCCCATATCGACGATATCGCAATAAAATCGGCCCATATTGGCGATATTGCGATGGAATCGGCCCATATTGGCGATATCGCGATGGAATCGGCCCATATCTGTGATATATCGCCCGAGGTGGTATAAGTTACTAAGCATCAATCTCTCTCTCTCCCCATTGTTATGTTGGTAAGCGTGGTTTTTTGGGGGGGTTACGAAATGCTAATTGTTTTTTTAATTTAGTGTGCTGTGTGTGTGGGTTATATGGTCATCGTGTGGGTTTAATTTAGTGCGTTGTATATGTACCAGTTTTTTTTTTTTTAAAGAATGCAAATGATCCAAATGTTATTTGTTATTATTTTTTATAATAATGTTCCCAATGTTATTTGTTATTATTTTTTATAATAATGTTCCCAATGTTATTTTTTAATATGTTATTATTTATAAAAAAACGTAAATGTTATTCTTTTACAAACAAATATACAACTGTAATTATTGTAAAAATAATATTTGTATCCTCCAAACATTTGTAAAAATAATATTTGCATCCTCTTTGGAAAAAAACAACATTTCCATCAATTTAAAAAAAACATTTGCAAACCCCCCCCAAAAAAAACATTTACATTCCTTTATAAAAAAATAACATTTGCATCATTTTTTGTAAGAAAATAAAATTTGCATCCTTTTTATAAAAAACGCTTGTAAAAAAAATGTAGTGTTTTGTCAAAATCACTATTTGTATCCTTTGTAAAAAAGTAACAGCACTAAAAAAGAAACATTTCTATCATTTTTAGAAAAATATTACATACTTAAAAACAAATTTGTATCCTCTTACTAAAAATAATACTAAGAATATAATAGTTGTATCCTCTTCGTAAAAATAAAATAAAATTATCCTCTTACTAAAAAAGTAACATTTGTTTTTCTTTGTAAAAACATAATATTTGTATCCTCCGTGAAAAAAAAACATTGATTTATTATGGAACATTGAATCTGCCAAGTTCGCAGCACGTCAATATAATCAATTGTACAATGTTATGCATATTAAAGGATAGTTTTAAACTTATCTGATTGGTCCACATTGTTAATCGTATTTTTTTAAAATTTTCTAGATTTTTTTCGGAATTTTTTGCGCTTTCTAAGTTGTGTATCTTTGCGTATCGCCCGATATCGTGACCGATACCGCGACCGAGTTGAAAATCGAGTGGCTGATACCGGGACCAATACCGAGACTTTGAACCATGAGCCTCCCTCTCCCACTGAGTGGCGCACCGATGTGTCCCCTTTTGATTCTTTGGGCTCAAAGGTCACTCCGTATGTACCTTTCTCGGAGCAACATTATTTTTTGTGTTATCAGAAGGAGCACCAGATGGATCACTGCTCCTACCACCAGCCATTAGTTCCCGCTCCACCTCCTTCCCCGCCACGGGAGGCCCTTCCGCCTTATATTCCTCCTCCACCAGCCACTTTACAGGCACCTCCAAAAGCTCCTGGTCCTCCTCATCCACCGCTTTGGAAACAGCCACAGAGAGCACAGTTAAACACACCTTCGCTAGTCGATGATAACCTAGATGAGGATATCTTGGTTTCATAGGGCGGTGACACCATTACACACTCAGCCCTTCAGTTATTATCGAGGAGTCTGCATGGTGATATTCAGGTGGATGTCCCGATGTTTGATGGCCACTTACAGCTCCATGCCGTTGTTGACTGGCTTATTGTCATGGAGAGGATATTTGAGCACAAGCGGCTGAAAGGTCACCGGTGTGTCCTGTTAGCAGCCACCAAGTTTCAGGGCTATGCGAGTGTATGATGGAATGATTTGGAGCAGAGCCATGTTCTTAAGGGTCAACCTCCTATACAGTCTTGGGCCGAGCTTCGGGCACAGTTGATGACCGCTTTTGTTCCCGCTACTTGTGAGCGTGATCTCTTTTTGCGGATCCAGTCTCTTCGGCAGGACACAACAGTTTTAGACTGCATGGAGCGCTTCAGCTTCTTTGTACTCGTGCCCACCTCGGTGAGAGTGATGAGCAACAGATTAGACGGTATATCCACGGTTTTCAGAGTTATATCCAGCGAGATCTCGCTTTGTGTTATGTCACCTCCTTTGGTAAGTTCGGTCGAGTATGCTACTAAAGTCGAGTCATTCCATCAGACTGTCCCTCCACCCCGTGGCCACCCCACTCCAGCTCCTCCAGCACCCGTGACTTCTACTGCTCCTGTGACCCCGCCTACCTCAACCTCTAAGCTAACAATCTAATTCAACCTAAAGGCTAAGCAACCTCCTTCCTATAAATACTCATTTGTAGCCTCATTTGAGGCAGTTTAGACGAGAATCCTCTTTTTTTGGTTCCATTTGACGTCATTTATGTCAAAAAGGGACAACCTAGAATATTCCGAAGGACTTATCCAAAAAAAAAAAGGAATATTCCATAGGAATTTAACCCACTAACATACCTAAAATACTACCCAAATTAAAGGAAACACAATAAAAGGAAACTATATAAATGAGTGCAATTTTGACTTGCTAAAATTAAGCCCCTATACTCTATTCTCATCACCCGTTCATCCAAAAGAGAGAGGGAAGGGGCCTATATACTTGCATGATCCCCCCCGATACAATCAATGGACCAATTTTAAGTCGTATCGCCAACCACATAATTTTTATAGTAAATGTGACCATTATATGACGCTGTTTCTCCCATGTACATAAAGATTTCCTAGACAAGCGAATCTCTCTTTTTATTTTCTGAAGAAATACATGTATATTGGTTGATAGGTATCATGAGCCCGGATTTAAGACATGCACGGAGGAAACGTAGAGGATACTAGATTTTTTATTTTAGTTATTTTATTTTACTTATTTATGGTTAGTAGGTTTTAATTAAAGTCTTATTACTATTAGGGTTCTAGTTCATGTCTACTTTGAGTATTAGGGTCCTTTTGGTTGCTATGTTTTGCCATGGTAAATGTCAAATATGAAAATTTGCCCACTTTTTGGCTGTTTGGTAGCTCAATTTGCCGTGGCATTGTTTGCTAGTGTACAACACCCTTAATGCATAAGGTGTTGGCAAACTTTGCTTATCTATTTGAGTGAGAAATATTTGTCAACGAATTTGCTAACTTCTTAAAAGGCTTTAATGTTTTAAAAAGCAATTTAAAAGCTGTTTTAAATAATTAAAAAAAATGTTGTGAATATTTAAAAACTGTTTTGTAATGTTTTAAAAACTGTTTTTAATATTATAAAAAAATTGTTAAGAAAATGTTTTACAAATTTTTTTAAAAACCGTATTATAAAAATATTGTAAAAACTGTTTTAACATTCTTAAAAACTGTTTTGAATATATTATAAAAAATGTTTTAATGTTTTAAAAAACAATTTTAAAAATTGTTTTAAATAATTAAAAAAACTGTTATGAATATTTAAAAACTGTTTTGTAATAAAAACTGTTTTTAATATTATAAAAAATTGTTAAGAAAATGTTTTACAAATTTTTTTAAAAACCATATTATAAAAATATCGTAAAAACTGTTTTTAACATTTTTAAAAATTGTTTTGAATATATTATATAAACTGTTTTAAAAAACAATTTTAAAAATTGTTTTAAATAATTAGAAAAGCTGTTATGAATATTTAAAAACTGTTTTGTAATGTTTTAATAACTGTATTTAATATTATAAAAATGTTAAGAAAATGTTTTACAAATTCTTTTAAAAACCGTATTATAAAAATATTGTAAAAACTGTTTTTAACATTTTTAAAAACTGATTTGAATATATTATAAAAACTGTTTTAAACTTTTTAAAAACAATTTTAAAAACCATTTTAAATATTTAGAAAACTGTATTGTAATGTTTTAAAAACTGTTTTTAATATTATAAAAAATTGTTAAGAATATGTTTTAGAAATTTTTTTAAAAACCGTATTATAAAAGTATTGTAAAAATTATTCTAAAAATTTTTAAAAACTCTTTGAATATATTATAAAAACTGTTTTAAAAACAATTTTAAGAACATGTTATGAAAACGTGTTATTAAAATGTTTTGTCTAAAAAACTTGTTTTACCTCATTTGGTTGTTTGATAGCCTAACGTGAGAAAAACAACTTTTGTCTTGACAAAGTTTGCCACGGCAATATTTGCCATGGCATGTACCAAATGGACCCTTAGTTGCCTAGTTTATTTTCTACTCGTTTTACATTTGTAAGGCCAATAAATTAAAGGCCAAGCGTTAGGGAAAGACACCTTATTATTGAAAAATGATATTAAACATTGATTTTGGAATTAATAGATTCTAGATAATTTTAATTTTTTGCATTTCTATTATTGGTTCTGGGCAACCCTCGGTCCGCCATCGTTGTTATGCTGCTGCACTACTACTATCAGTCTTAGTCAAATCACACCACCAATTATATTGCTTGTGACGACTCATAGTCACCATCCAACCACGTTTCAAACTCCAAATCGGCCATAGCCATCACCATCCTGGGATTCCCATCCATCCGTCAACTACAGAAGAAGTGAATCCCGTTCACTTTTCCCTCTAGCTTTTCGTTATGCTGCCCACTGAAGAAGTGAATCAAAAGTAGAAATCTTAAACTATGATCACGATGCAATAAAGAAAACACTAATTAAATTAAATCAGACCTGGACAAATTGAAAGCAGGAAAGCGAACACCATCTAAAGCAGTTGAAAAATTGTTGGACGGCAGAAAAATTTCTATTAATCAGATAAACTCCCTCTGTTGTTACTCTCCAAATCGAAAGTGGAAGGGGGCATAAGCCGCGGTATGATATTTGAACTTAGGTTAGAGAACACGTTAAGCCTTTATATCAGTCTCGCCGTCGCCAGTTACAATGACGAAATGATCGAAGTACAAGACAAGGGCCGCCGCCGTCGAAGTGTTGGCATGTGTGTGGTTCGGACGATGTCCACAAGTTTGAGGATGGCGAGCGGGATACATGAGTGAAGTGGGAAAATCGCATGATGACGAGGTGAGACGCTAGCGAACCCGAAATTAGTTGGTATCATTGGAGCTAGTAATAGTTAGAAACGGTATTTTGGCCCATAGGTAATAAGAAGGAATGTACAAGTTCTGAATGAGGTCATGACTTGTGTCAATACTCGAGTGATGTTAACCGTGACATTAATGTATTGAGAGTTTTGAGTTGAATTCTTCTTTATTGCTTGCTTGTTATTTATTCTATTTACACTTCCGCGTACACATCAAATTGGTCTGCTCAACCCGGTATTTGTTGTTGTTATAAACCCAAAATTGTACAACACTTCAATGGCGCCAAATAAATATGTTCGAGTGGTCCAATTAGAGCAAAGACTTTTATCCCTTGAAAATACTTTGCATCTTTTGCTGGCTGAATTCCAAGGCTTCACTACCACACACAAATACCAAACTCAACCCATGCTTCTGCTCTACCCAAACCCCTCTAACCAGTGCACTACTCAACCCTACCATGAACTGCCCCTCACTACCACACCTCTAACCACAACCCTAGACTTACTGCAACCCAATAACTCATGAGGAAATGAAGGATGAAATCCCCTGGTTCGCAAAATCATTCCGCCAGTAGAGCAGCAACACAGAAATTTGGGCCCCAGGAGAAGCAGCACTTCAAAGAGTACAATTAAAACATATTACGATTAAGCCCTAGTGCACTCTTTTATTCCCGTTTAAGCCCTAATGCACTCTTTTATTTTCTTTCTCTTATATTTATTTTCTTTCTCTTATATTTATGTCCTTAATGGATTAGTATTATATTTAGGTGGTAATTTTATTCGTAAGGGCTCTCTTTAGTCTTTTTTATTTCTAGGGTTATCAGCAAGATAGCTAAGCAAAAAGCAAAGGGGCGTTGCTCACTCTTCTGTTGAGACTGACTATTGTGTTATGACTGCTATGTTGGAGATTATTTGGCACCTACTTACTGCGTTTGATTGCCATTTAGTGCATCATCATCTTCAACATGGCGTTATTTCTTCTCTTTCTTCCTTGTGCATTGCAGTTGGCTGATTTCTTTATGGAGCTCATATGATTGTTCTCCTCTATTTTCTGATTAACAAACTCTTGATGCTTCTTGCACTCACATGTTTGTATTATTATGTACTCAGGGTAGTTTAGTCTTTTAGTTTTCTTGTTTAACCCTATTATATTAAAGGTTATATTTTATCTCTGCAATGTAGTATTCTAAGCTTTACAGATATTCTAGCTGAGAGTATAAATGTTTTTACATTTCAAGTTATTTTCAGGGTCGCACAAAGCAATAATGTTATAGACAATTTTATTGTAAAGGTTTTTGTACGTTAAACATGTTCATAGTGTGATACATTTTTGAATGGAATGGCTGGGGCCAACTTGCAAGTAGGGAGTTAAAAATTATCTCATTGATGGCTACTTGTTTAGACTTTCATGAAGAACTTGTGATGTTTCAAAATTTCTATTACTACATTGCAATTTTGCCATTATCAATCTTTTCACAATTTTCCAAATTTTGATAGCTAAGCTATATATATATGGAAAGTTGGTCTGATAATTTTTTAATGGAAAATTGAGAAATTTGAAGTTTTAATATAGTTCCTTTTGACTTTCTGTGATAGAGTGAAATGGCATCACTCTGAACATCTGTAGGTAATGACTTTATGCAGGTGGTTCGATATCATTCCCTTGTTATAGATGCAGAATCACTTCCGAAGGATCTCGTACCTATAGCATGGACTTCTACTGATACACTTCCTTTTCTCGGCAATGACAAGTCGGCTGTCATACCTGATGCTTATGAGAGTCAGCTCAACCAACAAAGTTCAGTTGGTTATTTCTCAAGAGATATCAAGAATGGGAACACTTGGCCTTCAAGTGGCACAGAAGGGGTTCTGAGAAGAGAAGTCCTTATGGGCATCAAACACTGTACGCGGCCCCATTATGGTTTGCAGGTATGGTTTTGATCATTGTGTTTGTCACCGTCACAGTTTTTTTTGGGTCACTTGATGAGAAGTCCCTCAACATTCTTATATTTAACGTTTATTCCAAGTTTTTTTTTGTCCAAAAAGTCCCTCACCATATGAAGCACTTACAAACATCTCTCCTGAACCCTAAACTTCCCTAAAGAACTAAACAAGAAAACCTAAACTTTTAAAAATCTAAACTCTAACCCTTAAACCAAGAAAAACCTGAATCCAATAAAACCCTAAATTAATCATGAAACCCTAAAACCTCTCCCCAAAATAAAAATTGTTGCAAAAATAGATGAGGGACTTTTTGGAACATTGAAAAATAGAGTGGACTAAATGCAAATGTACTTCTCCCCTAAGGACTAAACATTGATTGTCCATTTTTTCCCTGGGTAATATATAGTTATTTATTTTGTGGCTAAACTATTTGCTTTTTTGTCTTGAGCTTCAGTTTCATCCGGAGAGTGTTGCGACTTGTCACGGGAGGCAAATTTTCAAGAATTTTCGAGAAATTACTGAGGATTATTGGCGCAGGCTACGACCACCCTCCATTAGTGAGAGAAAGATTCATTTTACTGGTAAACTACTTTAAGAAAAGTTAAATTATCATCTATTTTATTGTGTATATATGGGTTTGTTTTGTCTTGACAAGTGTTCATGAACTACAACTGGAATACCTATAAGGAGATCCGCATGTTACTTTATATGAGGTTTTTATAACAGTGTATTATCATCATGATTCATACATGATTTGTTGCTAATTGGTGGTTTGATACACCTTAAAGGTTTGTGAAGGCCTCTTCTTTTGTTTGACCTCTATGTTGAGTGTCTTGGTTGATGAGCCGTTTTAAACTCCTCTCTCACCAGTATGTGACCCTACCAAAATTATGGCTTTGCTGGACAGTGCCCTAGATGTATTTTATTAACTGACATTTCTCATTTTGCTTTTGGATTTGTGTAGCACGATACACCATGTGTTGTAACTCCGAGCAGTAAACTTTACTTAGCATGCATGCAGGTGCCCAATCGAAGCAGGCTTTTAAAAGACACCCCGAGAATAAAGCAGTTTGTGTTAAAGTCAGACGAGAGGAACATGTGCAATATGGTGAATCTATCACATTCGAGTAATGGTGGTAAATATCTGAAATTAAAATGGAGGAAACTCGAAAGTTTGGCTAGTGAAGTTGGTGGAGCAAAAAATATATTTTGTGAACTGTTTGGAGATCAGAAGGCAGAGAACACCTTTTGGTTGGATAGTTCCTCAATAGAGAAGGTCTTTTTCTTACTACAAGATGCCTCTCCATACATGATTTTGCATTTTCAGCTTTCTCACTATTTACCCATTAATATTACATATCAGGCACATATAGTTTATTTTCATTTTTATATCAAGAAGTTATTTATAATTCTTATTCCCATCTTAATATAAAGGAGAGTGATGCACACCAATAATGATAACAACTCAACCAAGATGGAAGCTCCCTCTAATATATTTAATATCTTCTTAAATGAGACTATAATTTCCATATATTTCATAAGGAGTTTGGGGGCCAAGAAACCCTAATAACAAAAGGACCTAATTACCGTCTAGAGAATATCTGTTATTATAACAACAAAAATTTAAAATATTCCTAACTAATTTCTTGGACACATTCGCATGTCTCGATACTCCATCATTGCATCAGTGAGCCTTCACATCATGAATGTTTCGATGAAGGCCTTATTTGCTAGTCTCTCATGCAGTGTTATCTCAAAGTAACCCAAGATGGATAGCTGAGCATCATTGTATGTTGTAGTGTATTTGTAATGTTTCCATTATGCCTTCTTAGAGTGGTTTTAGTGAAAGCTCTTTGTACTTATCTTATAGTAATTGTAGAAATTCTATTTGCATAACAACTCTTTACTTTTTTGTAGAAAAGAGCCCGCTTTTCATTTATGGGTGGTAAAGGTGGCCCCCTATGGAAGCAAGTCACATATAGATCATCAAATCAAAGGTGTGAACACAAATTAATTTAGTTAGCCATGTAGTGTTTGACTGGAGAAACATCTAAACCTTTTTTGTTATTCGTTTTACTTCATTTAAATATGATGTTTGAAGCTTTCCTTTTCAGTGATATGACAATCAAAGGTGGAGGACATCTATCAATTGAAGATGCTCAAGGCTCTACTACAAGTACAATTTTGGAAGATAGTTTCTTTGATTTTCTGAATAAGGTTTAGAATGATCTTGCTCTAATGATTTTTTCTCTGCTTGAACGCCCCTCACTTTATGACATGACATTATGAGAACGTCTTTTTATGAGGTCACTTCGTTTCAAAGTAAGGAAAACAATTTTATTTCCTGTAGCTTAAAATGGGTTTCCCAATATTTGTTGGGTTCTTGAAGTCATTTAAGAAATTTTGACTAAAAGTGGCAAATGTTACTGTATTTTATTTTTTTGCTCGAGGTGATATATGTCCATAATATTCTTCTGACGTATCATATTTTCTTCTTTACGAAGACTAACTTTAACTAAAATCAATCAGTGAATGATTAATAGGTTTATCTAGGCTCAAATTGCCTTAAACTCTATGTCTTTATTTGGCCTCTGGTTCACCTCTCAGGAGAAGCCTTCAGCATGCACAGTTACATGGTTACATGCCTTCACCTCTTGAAGCCTTTAGTTTTGTTGAACATGCGAATCATATCTGTAGATATTGGCACCCACACACACTCTCTCTCTCTCTCTCTCTCTCTGCATTGCATGTCCATCTCTTATGTATAAAGTGATTGGTACCAATTTTGAGAAATTGGTGGATTTGTCTCAATCTGTATACGATCAGTGGGTTTGTGGCTCGATGTAGGTGAGTGTTGATTGATGAAGGTTTAGTTGTCCAGTGGTGGTGTTAATAATAATGGTGGTGTTCGTTTGATTGATTTACAGATTGAAATATAAGGATTTATAGATTTATTGGTGGTGAAGTGGTGATGATGGTACACTACTGGTACTTGGTGGTGGATGAAAGTGGTGGTGCTGCAAAATTAGTCGATATTTTTTAATATTATAAGTCCAATCTTGGGATTTAAAAAAAAATATGACTTTTGAAATTGGGAATGGTTTTCTGAAAATTGAGTTTGGTTAAGCATTTGAGTTGACTATACATGGACAACTTTGTATTTTCCACAATCTGTTTTACATCTCAACTCAACAAGTACTCGGGGTCGGATATATGAATGAATCCTGTTTCTCCATTCAGTTCTGTTTAGTGGAATGTGCCAAGTTAAATCATATGATATCATGTCCTTAACAATCTCCCAACATTACATTTGTACAACAATCACATATACAATAATACAACAATAACACTTTCCACTTGCCCCAACTAGCTATAGTTCTTTGTAACATTGTCACCAATATCAACCTCTATGGATAATCAACCCTAAATAATGAAAAGGGATTTTAAGTATTTAGTCCAATTTTTTAAGATTTATTTGTTGCCATTCCCATGTTTTTGCTTTTTTAGTTGTTGGTCCTATTGTAACCACTATGGGACAAATGTCATTCTCCACAGAAAGGAAGTGGAGCGGTTATAGAGTGGTTATTAGCGGTTTTGGGTGGTTATGGGACTTGCTACAATTTTAAAAACACATGGGATGAGAGCCTAACAAATCTTAGGAGATGGAACTAAAGCCAAAAAAATTATAATGAAAATGATCATTTTTAGATTTATCTTGATCTTTAAGTTTTACGTGCATCTGTTCTCTTCAAGTTCAAGGCAGCAGCCTCATCCCTTGCTTAGTCCGTCAGCGAAATCCTTCTTTAATTCCATTTTTTTTCTATAACTTCTTTGCCAGCGAACCTCTTGCTTGCTCAGCGATTCCCATCTTTGAATGGAATATAGATCCTACCTTTATTATATGTGGTAATAGATCTCCTGCTTCTACTAAGGTAAGGCTTGCAAGGGTTTGTTTGTCATGGTATATGGAAAAAAAAGGCCCCTCTTATCGTCTTTTTTCATTAGGCTAAGTGCAAAAGACACTGATGAGAATAGGGGAGTATGGGGTCTTAATTGTAATATGCTAAAATTGTACTTACATATTTTGTTTCATTTTATTGTTTTTATTTTTATTTTTAGGGTAGTATTTTAGGTATAGTTGGTGAGTGGGTAATATTCCTTTGAAATATTCTAGTATGCCTATTTTATAGTCTTTTAGCCTTTTAGGGTTTTTTTGGCTAGTAAGACACCTTTTCCCTATAACTACGGCCGTTGGACACTCATTGTACTCGGTATGCATTTTAATGAGAGAGTGAGTTTCTTTATTTGGCTTGTTCTTTTGTGCCATTTGTCGTGGTACGTCAAATTAGTATTAGAGTCTGTCTCATCCAAAAAAAAGGTGGTTGTCGTAAAATCATGACAGTTTCAATGGCACATGGGAGTTCAAGCCCAGTTAGACTCCACGAACTCGTGGCAGCTCTTTGCTCCAACATCTGCTACCTCGTGGTGGCGGGGCTCTCTCCCTACAACCACCGACACCCATACCACCACCTATTCCGCCTGTCCTACCACCACGACACACACTCCACCACCAATTTCACTACCTACTGTTTTTCCACCACCATTACTCAAACAGCTTTGAACACCAAAACTGTGTACAAACCGCTACCATCACCACTGCCCCACTTTGTGAAATGGAACCGGAGGACCCAGGGGCATCCGGCAAGACCGCAACGAGCTACCGCCACCCCTAAACCAGAAAAAAGAGAACAGTAAATTGGACAGGAGGGCTGAAACAACAAAGCCCGCCGTCGGTTCTACCCTGTCACCCCACCTCGTGCTCCGGCTACCCTCGGCACCAGCAGATTTGGTCTCAATTGGCCATGGAAGGGTCAAATTAGTGTTTCGCATCCCTAATGCCATATTTGAACCAGGTGGAGGGAAGAAGTGTGGGCTGTTCGGGCCTTATTTTTGGTCGTTTCTTATTCTTTTTGAAGCTTTTGGTCTTAATGAAGGTTGGGGTCTGTGGCCATCTGCTGGGTTTGCAAATCAAAAGGAAATGGACCTGTTTTGGGGCTTAAAGGAAATAGTGAGTGTTGGGTGCAATATTTTTTGGGCCCTCCCTAATTTTTCAGTAACTTAATTTTCCAAAAATTTTCTTCTCTTTTCGTCGCATATTTGGAAATTTGTCCACTTGGCTCCAACTTTTAACGCTCGTGGACGAGCTTTTCCATAGAAGAGGAGAGTGATGAGAATACGGGAGTTTGGGGCTTAATTATAATATACTAAAATTTTAATCTTTTATAATGTTATTGTATTTCTTTATTTTTAGTGTAGTTTAGGTATAATAGCGTTCCCATTTTAGTCTTTTTGCCTGTTAGGTTTTCTTGGCTATCAATACACCTTCCCCTATAATAATGTCATTGGCGTGAGAATTTCTTTATATGGCTTGCTCTTGTTTGCTATTTATCATGTTACATCGCTTTATAGTTGAAGGAGGTTTTGTTATAATATTCCCGTAATAGATAATTTCTAGGTAGGAATTCATGCGAGAGTGAAACACTATATTTAAGGAGAGGGGGATAGCCTTACCTCCTGAATACATAAAGGCTAAGAAGAACGAACTCGACACGTAATACGGGATACGACTCGATTCGAGATATGGGATACGTGATTTTTCAAAAATGTAGGATACGGATAAGCTAATATTTATTAATGATAAACTTGAATAAAATGAAAGTAAAGCATCAAACACCATTATATTAAAGTGCTCAAATATGATGATTGTTGTCACCAAACAAATACCATTACAATAAAACATCATCAACATAAAAGGTTGTTCCAACAAAAAACACAAGACAAAAATAAAGATAAGGGGAAAAAAAGCTCCATATGAACAACACTAAAAGCTTCAAATGAGGTTTAGAAATGAAAAAAAATTACATAGAGCAGCTAAGGGAAAAAAAAAAGAACAACACAGGAATAAAAAGGAACAAAACATTTAAGAAAAAAGAACAGCACTAAAAGCATAAAAGGAACAACATTATTAAGGTAGGAAGAGAAAAAAAATCTCCAAATAAGGTCAGAAGTGAAAAAAAAAACATACTAGATGGGTTTAAACCCTAGCCGGAATTCCAGATGGGTTGGATTGAGACCGAATAGTCTTGGATTGAGATCGGATTGAGATCAGGACTGAAAACCCTAGCCGGAATTGCTATTGGGGTTGAAAACCGTAGCTGGGTATGAGTTATCTTAGCCGTCGGGGGAGAGAAAATGAAAACCTAAATGGGTCGTGAGTTTTGTTATGACTAAAAGTAGGTAAAGTTATTTAAAGTTGTGTTGTAACTTAAAAACTTTTCATTTTTATGTTTTTGGCACAAAACTTGTGTTTTAAAATCTCATCAAGACCCCACGTATCCTAAAACGAATCCTAACGTGTCCTCAACGTATCCTAAACGTATCCGAGCCATTTAAAAATTAATAAAAAATGGGATACTCTAGGATTCGCGTATTTTAGCGTATCCCGTATCCTATACGTGTCCAAAAAAAATTCTCGATCTCCCGAAAGTATCCGTGCTTCATAGGTTAACATAGATAGTGGACACTTCCTCAACATGGATACTATTGTATGGATTTGCTTACTTTATTTGAGATAATGTGATGTAGTCTAGAATTATGTAGTACTTAATGAACCTATCACTCGATTTAAAACACTGATATACATACAAATTTCTACATATGCATACACTATACATAGGCTGCTTTAGTCATAAGCCCTTAACACTCGCCACTTTTGTGTGCTACCAGACAACTTCTTCACTTTAGGTTGCGGTCTTAAAATCTAATATAGCATTCCGTGCGGTCCCTGATGCAATATTATGCCACTCGTATATAACAATATAAATGTGTCATATTAGATTTATTTTTGTCAGACTATAAAATTTTCTATCATATTTGTGTTATCTTAAACACTTGAAAACTTGGCTGCACACAAAAACAACCCTAACTCTAGGGAGTTTAGACAAGTTCTCTATATTAAGTATACATATATGATATACATAATTACATAGTATGTCAAGCTTTTGAACTTGATAATGGCAGAAAAGTAATGGAAAATAAGAACAGAGAAAGATAGAGATGAGAATCAGATTAGAGAAGAGAATAAGTGAGAGTTTGAAGAAGAGTTGGGTATCATTTCTAAGATGCCTTGTTACAGTTGATACCTCCGTATTTATACAAAATGACTAACAACAAACTAACAACTAAATCTTGTTGACTCAGCTTTCAGTTACAACTAACTTCTTGCTCAAAATATAAAACAACAACTTATTGATTCTGAAGCATTAACGCAGCTGGCATAACATTACCCCCTCCATTTTCAAATCTTTGTTCTCAAGGATCGAAATCTTGAAATCGCTGGATCAATTGTGTGCAGTCTTTTCAAAGTGACATCAGCTAGGGAAGTACCAAACTATTGTACCTTAACATGTAGGACTGCGACATTACCACGTCGTATTGCACGGAGCTCCAAAATAGCTACTGGCTCCACAATGAATTGTCCCAGAATTTGGTAGTCCTTCAATAAAATCGAGGGATATATGGAATGGAGAGAGGATGTAAGAGTCCCGGATAAGGAACATGTCCTCCTTTAGTTCTTTGACAAGTGTCACATTCAGCTACAAACTTCTGTACTGATTGCTTAAAAGTTGGCCAGAAGAAAAACTGTTTTACCCTCTTAATAGTTGCCTTTACTCCCAAGTGACCTCCTTTACCTGAATCATACAAGGTAGTGATGATTTTGTTTCTCAATTCTCCCGTGCTGCCCATATATAGTCTCTCTTGAAATCAAAGAGTGTCACTGTTGTATGTATAGCCCATCACCTCTTCTGGTCGGGTAGCAATTTAGAGGATTATTTGTTGTGCTGCTTCATCCCTTATAAGGTGGTTGTGAATTTCTTTCAACCATGTTTATTGTAGGGTTGTGATTACGTTGCATGAGGCTGTCTCATTATCTTCTCCTCTTCTAGATAGGGCATCAGCAGCCTTGTTTTCAACCCCTCTTTTAAACACAATGGTATGATCAAACCCCAATAGTCTGCTCATACATTTCTTTTGTAGCATAGAAGAGACCTCTTGCTCCATGAGATATTTTAGACTTTGGTGATTTGTTTTAATCACAAAATGGTGACCAAGGAGACAAGATCTCCATTTTTCCACGGCATAAACCACAGCCCATTGTTTCTTTTTCATATGTAGACAAGCCCTTCTTTCTTGGGGGTAATGCTTTGCTGAGAAAGAATAAGAGTCTGTCTTACTGCATTAGAACTGCTCCTATATCATCATTAGAAGCATCAGTCTCCACTATAAAGTATTTAGTAAAGTCAGGCAATGCTAATACAGGTGTAGAAGCCATTGCCTCTTTTAACCTGCTGAATGCCTCTATAGCAGCTATAGGAGACCATTTGAATTGTTCCTTCCTCAATAACTAGGCAAGGGATCTACTTATATGCTATGAAGCACGGACTCGACACGTAATACGTGTTTCGACACGACACTCGACACGTGATTTTTTCAAAAACTAGGATACGGCACGCTAGGATACGTATAATATAAAATATATATTTAAATATATATATATTAATGAAATAAAACAGATTTTTCCCATAAAATACATTATTAGAGCATTCTCAACATGAAATTAATAAAATAAACCATACAAAACAAAATTCAAGCACACTTTAACATTAAAAATCATAAATAAAACAGAATCACCATCACATAAGGAAAAAAAATTAAAAATAAAATAAAAAATAAGTCTCCTTTTTCATGTCCAGTCGTGTTCTTTTACGTGTCCCGGCGTGTCGGCATCGTGTCCCAACATGTCCCAGTGTGTCGCGTGTCGGAGCCATGGCTTCCGGGAGAGTGTCCGCGTTTCATAGTTAAAAACCGAGCGTTTTAGTGTTCGACCTGTTCTCGCCAATTCCACATATTCATGTTATAAGATTTTGCAACAAAGGGACTCTTTCTCCGTAGTAAACGTCCACTACCACTTAAGATAAAATTTCCAATAACTAGGTAAGGGATCTACTTATAACTTAAAGGAGCGGGGCATGTACCTGGCGACTCAAATAATACAATAGAAAGTGAGCATAGACCAAAACCTTCAAAGAATAGAGAACAATTAATACTGTCACTCTATATGACAGAGAAGTAGAGAACTTGGAATATGTAACTCAAAGTTCTCCACCTAGAAGCGTGATGCCAAAACAATGCTGAGGTTACAAAGTTTGAAACCATTCCCTCCCCTCCTCCCATTTTTCGTTTCACATTCTATTCAAATATCATCCAAACGCATCTGCCATGCTATCTCAATTCTCGTTAACATGAATAGCAGCACTGACCTTGCCATATGATACGCCTAAAGTACACAGAAAAAAGGCACCCTTCACAAAACCCTTGGGAGTGTAGAACATTCCACAACAACCAGCTGTATCCCAAGCTGCACTATTTGTATCAATTTTAATCCATGAAGGAAGAGGAGGATGCTATCCACAAGATTAGGGGCCTTCCAAGGGTAACCCTTCACTCCAAGTGACTTCCATAATACTTGCATATTGCTTCTCGTTGTTTGTGGTAGTCATTAGTAGATGCGTGTTGATTTAAGATGCATGTACAGGAAAATTGTATATCAGTTCTGAGAAAAGATAACAGAAGAAATTTTGTATATACATTTATTTACTTCCCCTCTTTTGTTTACTGTTGATGTTAGTATAATAGTTCTTGTTATATTGGCTTGGGAACTGAAATATTATTTTTTATTTTTATTTTTATTTTACACACTTTTTAATATAATTATTTGTATCACAACTCTTCTTTTGTGACCACATATTCCTATAGCTTGTTTTTGGTTGTGATTATGTGTTCATTCTGATGTGATATGTCAGATTCTATGAATGTTTTTACAGGTTCACTTCTAATATATTTTGTGAATGTGTATCAGGAGCTCCATTCATTTTGTTACGAAGAAAAGGATTATGAAGGATTGCCATTTGATTTTTATGGTGGATATATTGGTTACCTTGGGTACGTACGTATGAGAATTTCTCTTATCGTTCTTCTTATTGAAAAATCGATGCCTTACATCACAAACCTTTAAACTGAAGCATTAATATTGGCATCGAACAATCTATTTTCTACTTTTCTTTTTGGCTTCATTGTGCTTACCTATTTCTTTTTACCAAGTCCACTTAAGTCACCTTTTTTGGACTCTTCAACATATTTCTTGTGCCACGTATGGTTTTTTACCGTCCTTTTGATGTGAATGAAGAAAGTATTTTATTGTATTTTTGTTATTTTCTAGTCTTTTATTTTTATTTTTAGTATTTCATTGTATTTTCCTTTTTTGTTACTATTTAAAAGGAGGGTTATTGGCTCTTAGGGACATAATTATAATTAGATTGTTAGCTTAAAGGCCAAGCAACCTCCTTCCTATAAATAATACCCATTATGTAGCCTCATTTGCGGCATTCTTCCATTTTGAGATATTGAGATTTGAGAGAGTTTAGAAACAAAATTATCTTTTCTTGCTCCTATTTGACGTCATTTACGTCAATTGGTATCAGAGCCTAGTCGCTCCACAGGTTGTTGTAAAACAAAAACTCGTAAACAACGTCAATGTGGGTTCAAGAAAAGATGAACACCTTCGCGAAAAACTCTTACAATCAAATCTTGGAGGCCCTCAAGCGATTGACGGCTCGGATTGACGAACTCGATGTGCGTACTCCTCCACCAACAATAACCACCGCTCACCTTCCTCCACCACCACCTAAATTGCCACCCACCACCATTAACCCTAACCCTAGCCCCCCAAACCCCTTTATTTATGCTTCCACAACCCCTTTCTCACCACCCCAAGAAAATCAAAACCCAACCTTATTTCACCCACCACCACATCAAGAACCACCATCCAACTACCCTCTACCACCCCTTCCCCACATTAGCAAGGGCAAAACCCTTGCCCATTCCCAACAGGCTCTTCCGCTACAGCCCACAACCTCTGACAACCCACACACTGCTCGACAGCTCAGATTCGATTCCCAATCCCTCCGAACTGCTCCACTGGAGGCCGTACAACAGTGATCAGACCTCCAAACCCTTCCCTAGTGCAAAACGCTCCAATCTAGAGCCACAGTCAACCGATATGTCCCGCCGCAGGTCGCCTAGGTCCGACCGACCAGTCTTTCCCTTCTCCAAGACAGAACACCCCAAATCGGGGTCAATCCACCCCTCCGATGACTAGCGATCCCTCTCCGACCATTGTTCACCATGTACAAAGCCTCCAACATCAAGACACCCATCTAAAGGGTTGGATTCCACCTCTAACAAGGTCAGATGCTTCGATCGTCCAAATCTAAAGTCCGAAGCAGCAGACCTGCTTAAACAAAAGCTGTTAGACGCCGACAGTCTCCTCCTGCCCCATTTTGATACCTTCCTCTCCCAGATTTGGCCAGACCGTTCCACCAATGATTGGAACTCCCTCCCGACCAATCGCCGACATCATCTGTGGTCTCCAATGACCAAAAGAGGACATAAAACCCACCGAGGGTGTTCAAGAGTGTTTCGATCTCCATCCGGCACCCATAAAGACTAATAATCAAAATCTTGATCAAGAAACCCGAGGGTTTCTACTCTCCCTTGTTCAAGAACCCACCCAAATAAACCCTAGCCTCCACATTTATCCTCTCGTGTTTGGAGATCCTCAAACACATACCCCACCCTCTGAAACCCTAAGTCAACCCACCCAAACCCTCCAAAATTACCAAGAACCAATCAAGAATCCTCCTCCCACAAATTCAATCCAAATTCATCCCATTTTGACCCAATCCCATTAAGATCAATTGCAAGAACTAGGGTTTAGCACCAAAACCTTGGTTTTTAACCCCGGTGGTTGATATTTTTTATGATTGGACATGTGTGGTATGAGGAAAAAGATGAAAATTAATGCAATAAACGAGGAGTCTTCCTCAAATTTTCAGAAATTACGTCTTGGCCACTCAAGTTTTGCCTCTTTCGCAATTTTGGGAATTTTCGCATTCGACCTCAATCTTAAAGTTCGAGGACGAACTTTTTCGAAGGCGGAGAGAATGATGTGAATGAAGAATTAGGGGTTATTTTTAGTATTTTTGTTATTTTTTAGTGTTTCTTTTATTTTTAGTATTTCATTGTATTTTCCTTTTTTGTTTGTATTTAGAAGAAGGAAGGTTATTGGCTTTTAGGGACGTAGTTGTAATTAGATTGCTAGCTTAGAGGCCAAGCAACCTCCTCCCTATAAATACCCATATGTAGCCTCATTTGAGGCATTCTTCCATTTTGAGATTGAGATTTGAGAGAGTTTAGAGAGATAATTATCTTATTTTGCTCCCATTTGATGTCATTTACGTCACTTTTACTTTAATGTTATCATAAAATAAGAGCCCTTTATGGTCATCTACTATACTGTTATCATGCAATGTTAGGATGGGAAGCCCGTCTGCCAGTAATGGTGAAGTCTCAGGTTAGTTTGAGATCAATCTAGGAATTGTATGCTGGGATTGAGGCTGCTTTACTATATAATCAAAGAAGTTGTTGATCTTGTGAGATTAGATGTAATTGATGGTCCAAGAATGGTTAAGATTGGCCTTTGAGTGGTCACTTCTACGCTTCTATAGCACTACTTATGTAAGGGGTGGGTTGGAGAGAGATGTATTAGGTACCTGACAATCAACTTAAAACCTTCAAACTAAAACCTTGTCAGCAACTTAGAACATAGATTACACAAGGAAGGTGGTGGAGTCATTGAATACCATGATTATAAGAAAAGTAAATATAATGTGTTAAAGAAACTGAGTTGGAGAGAGAAATAAAAAGTACAGGTTAATAGTTATATTATATTAGCAAATATAGGCATGGTTATTCTACGTTTGAGTGATGGTTACTCAAAATGAATTTTGTTCTATGTACACTGTTAAATTTGTTGAAAAATAAGTACATCTTGAAGTTTAAAATTAGGGAACGTACATTACCCCTTTTGGTAACCTGAATAATAAATTAGAATGTTAAAAAAGTTATAAAAAACAAATTATATTATACTGGCGAACATAAACATAGGAATGTAGTTGAAATAATAGTAATCAAGAATCTTAAAGAAGAAATTGTTACTGTTACTAGGACGGACAATAGAATAATGCTTCAACACACTAAAAAGTCTATTTGTCGCGAAAACAGTCTCTCTGCATATGCAGGGGTAAGGCTGTGTACATCTAACCCCCCAGTACCCCGCAGTGGCGGGAGCCTCATGCACTAGGTTTGCCCTTCTAATTGATGAGCTAATTTAAGAAATACTTGTAGGCGAGATAATATATTTTGGGGGAGATTTTAATGGCTTTGTATATGATATGAGATGGTGTATGATGGATATGGTTTTGGATATTGAAATGGTGGTGCAGGATGAATGAACTATGATCTTGTACTAGTAAAAACATTTTCTTAAAGAGGGGTGAGCATTTGATAACTATTGAAAGTTGAACAAATAAAAGACAAATAGACTTTTTATAACCGGGAAAGTAGATCAATTAACGTGTAAAGACTATAAGGTTATTTCGGGAGAGATCTTAAACTCACAACATAGAATAATGGTGTTGGATATAAACTTCTAAAAACAACACAGAGTGAGAATTAAACAACGAACTAGGTGGAACGTGAAAGAATAAATATTAAAATTAGAATTATTTATAAGATACAATATAAAAATGAAGTGGCATGAAATTTTAAGATTAGTTTAACAAAATGTGGAATAAGATGACTACTGGAAGGTGGTCCTTGGCTAATCATAAGGTAGGGGGACATTTAAAAGAAGCTTGAGAGGGATTTAAATGCATGTTCAGGTTGGGTAAACATAAAAAGTTAAAAGTTTGGAATAATGAAGTTTTTGGGGATGTAAGGTTGGGCTAAAGTGAAATGGATAAAGAATGGGATAATAGCTAAACTTGAGAGAAGTAACAAATTGATATCTAAACTTGAGAGAGATGATTGGAGTTTTGCAAAGGGTAATAAGACGTAGTGAAGGAGATTTTGGGTTTCTTCGAGAGGTAAAAGGTACTGATTAGAGTCCTATAGGGTGATCAGGCAAGGTGTGGATAAAGAAACAAGTTGTGCGGCAGTGAAAAGTTTCAAAGATGGGAGAGGTAATATTAAGTTGTCACACTTAAACTTAAAATTAGATGGTTCTATCTTTTTTTTTCTTCCTATGATCATGAGAACTTAGTGGCTTGTATCTGATTGTTTAGTTAAGTGTCGGGTTTGAAAGTGAACATGTCAAAAGTTTGGTAGTAGGCATTAATGTCGATTGAGTTCTGCTAAATGACCTAGCTGGTAGGATGTGGTGTGGAGGATTGATCTTTGACTTACGCAGGCTTGCTTTTGGAAGGAAATATTTTCTTCTCAAACTTTTGGAATCCAATTGTAGAAAAAGTGGGGTCGAGTATTGGAAATTTTATCTTAAGTGGTCGTGGAGGTTTACTACGGAGAAAGAGTCCCTTTGTTGCAAAATCGTATGACTTGAATATGTGGAATTGGCGAGAACAGGTCGAACACTAAAACGCTCGGTTTTTATCTATGAAGCACGGACACTTTCCCGAAAGCTACAAGTCGGCTTTGACACGAGTCCGACACGCTAGGACATGTTGGGACACGTTGCCGACACGCCGGGACACGTAAAAGGACACGCCTGAACGTGTAAAAGGACACGTCTGAACGTGTAAAAGGACAAGTATTTTTTATTTATTTTTTTAAATTTTTAAATTTTTTTTTCCCTTATGTGATGGTGATTATGCTTTATTTATGATTTTTAATGTTTAAGTGTGCTTGAATTTTGTTTTGTATGGTTTATTTTATTAATTTCATGTTAAGAATGCTCTAATAATGTATTTTATGGGAAAAATCTGTTTTATTTCATTAATATATATATATATATATATATATATATATATATATATATATATATATTTAAATATATGTTATATATTTAAATATATATTTTATATTATACGTATCCTAGCGTGCCGTATCCTAGTTTTTGGAAAAATCACGTGTCGAGTGTCGTGTCGAAACACGTATTACGTGTCGAGTCCGTGCTTCATTGCTTATAAGTAGATCCCTTACCTATTTATTGAGGAAGGAACAATTCAAATGGTCTCCTATAGCTGCTATAGAGGCATTCAGCAGGTTAAAAGAGGCAATGGCTTCTACACCTGTATTAGCATTGCCTGACTTTACTAAAGACTTTATAGTGGAGGCTGATGCTTCTAATGATGATATAGGAGCAGTTCTAATGCAGCAAGACAGACTCTTATTCTTTCTCAGCAAAGCATTACCCCCAAGAAAGAAGGGCTTGTCTACATTTGAAAAAGAACAATGGGCTGTGGTTTATGCCGTGGAAAAATGGAGATCTCGTCTCCTTGGTCACCATTTTGTGATTAAAACAAATCAGCAGTCTAAAATATCTCATGGAGCAAAAGGTCTCTTCTATGCTACAAGAGAAATGTATGAGCAGACTATTGGGGTTTGATTATACCATTGTGTTCATGGTTCAAAATCTCGGCCGAGATGACTCGACCGAGTTGACTCGGTCTCGAGGGACACCGTTCCGATCCTGTATCGCGATTCAAAAAAAATATTGAATCAGTAAAATATCGCATGATCTCAGCGATTTATTGGCGATCCCGAGATAGTACTAGATATATCGGCTTGAGAGCACAAATCGGACGAGATATCAGGCGAGATCATATTTGCTGCAAAAAAAAAAATAAGGAGCAAGGAAGAAGGGACCCAATTTATGCACAGTTGTCTTCTTCTTCTTTCTTAATTGGCAAACCTCTCTCTCTCCTCATTCTTCTTAATCTGCAGTTTTGTTCCTTACTTTTCCTCTCGTCGGCAGTAGCCTTGTTTATTTTGGGTTTGGGGGTACGAAACCCTCTTGGGTCAAAGAAACCCTCATCTACTTTTTTCTTTAAATCTTGGAAACCCTTGTCTACCCTTTTTTAAGGAAAGAAACCCACTTAGTCTTGTATATTGTTTAAAAAAGTTCCACAAGTGCACGCTGCTTTTTTGTTTTTCATGTTAGTATTTTTTTTTCTTTTCTCTTTGTAAGAACCTGAATGTTCAAATGCCACCACTTTTTTAAGGAATAAATCCATCACTTGTGCAAATAATTATTTTGTAATATGTTTAAATCCCATCACTTTTTTAAGAACCTGGATGTTTAAATGCAAATAATTATTTTTGCCTTTTCTGTTAGGGCTCGTTTGGCAATCCAATTCCAAGGCATGGAATTGGATTGCCAAACGGACCCTTAGTGTTTTTTTTTTCTTTTCTCTTTTTAAGAACGTGAATGTTTAAATGCCACTACTTTTTTATGGAACAGATCCATTACTTGTGCAAATAAATATTCTAAAATATGTTGTCAATAATTCTTAAAATCTTTCTTTTATCATTGTTTTGTACAAATAAAATTTACACTATTATTTTGTACAATGTTTTTTTAAAAGAAAACTGTTTTGATAAAAAAAGTGAAAAGTTTTGTGAAAAAAAACTTACACTTCTTTTTTTATTAATAAACATGTCAGTTAATGAACAATTGCTAACAAATAACATTTGGTAAAAAATATTTATAACTCTAAATATAATGTTTATAAATCCTAATAAAAAATGTTTAGATTTTCTAAAAATTTCCTAAAAATAAAGTTTTGTGCAAAAAATGTTTAGAATTTTTAAATTTTTCTAAAAATAATCTTTTGGACAAACAATGTTTAGAATTCTTTAAATTTTTTTTAGAATTTCTAAATATTCCTAAAAATAATGTTTGGTACAAATAATGTTTGGAATCCTAATACAAAATGTTTAGAATTTCTAAAAATAATGTTTTGTACAAAAAAAGTTTACCATTCCTAAAAATTATGTTTAGAATTCTTAAAAAAAATGTTTAGAATTCCTAAAAAATTGCTAAAACTAATGTTTTGTTCAAAAAAATGTCTTGAATTCTTTAAAAAAATGTTTAGAATTTCCAAAATAATCCTATAAATAATATTTATAATTCTTAAAAAAATGTTTAGAATTTCTAAACAATTCCTAAAAATAATGTTCTGTAGAAAAAAATGTTTAGATTCTACGAAAATGATTGGAATGTAATCATTTTTGTGTATCTTCAATGTAATTTTTTTTTGAAAAATTCCTATAACTTGTGTTCAAATAATGTTCAGTAATTCTAAAAATTCTTAAAATAAAGGTATTTTTCAAAATTGAATCTGAAAAGTCCGTCGCACTTCGGTATAACCAATTGGACAATGGAATGCATATTAAATGATGGTTTTGAGCGTATCTAATTGATCTACATTGTTAATCTTATTTTTTTTAATTTTCTATATTTTTTTCATAATTTTTTGCGCTTTTTAAATAACGTATATTTGCGCATCGCCCGATACCGTGACCGAGTTGAAAATAGGGTGTCTGATACCGGTACCGATATCGAGACTTTGAACCATGATTGTGTTTAAAAGAGGGGTTGAAAACAAGGCTGCTGTTGCCCTATCTAGAAGAGGAGAAGATAATGAGACAGCCTCATGCAATGTAATCCATGATTCAAAGTCTCGGCCGAGTCAACTCGGAATCGGCCGAGTTGACTCGGGATCGGCAATAGACGAGACGATAACGAGTCACGATACGAAAAAACAGCAGAAACATGCCATATCGGCTTGACTCGCCGATATATCGGCCAGTCCGAGATGATGGCCCGATATATCGGCCGAGTTAAAGAATCTCGGGCGATATGTAGAAAAACAGTGGAAAAAGTAAAAATCTTGGGAAAAAAGCAACGAATCTTGAAAATAAGAGGAAAAGTAGAAAACACATACCTTTTACAGCTGATTGGGACAAAAGTAAGTCACGGATCTTGCAAAATTTGAGCTATAAAACCAAATCTCTGTAACCCAGCTACAAACCCACTTTAACCCAGCTGCAAACCCAGTTACGGACTCTCTTTAACCCGCCGACCAAACAACTTGCAAACGACCCGCCGAAGAAGACGATTACGAGCTCAGGTACCGCCGACCAAAACTTCTCTCTCTTCCTGTTTCGTGCGTGTTTTGTTTCTTGTTTCGTGCGTGTGTTTTGTTTCGTGCGTATGTTTATATTAGTGTGTGCGTGTGTTTTGTTTATTAGGTGCGTATGTTTTGTTTTTGGTGTTTATATTGAGCTCAGGTACCGCTACTAGTGTTTATAGTGTTTATTAGGTGCGTGTGTTTATATTGGTGTATTTAAGGTATTTAAGGGTTGGTGTTTATATTGAGTTAGTTTTTAATAAAAGTAGACTTATTTTTTTAGTAGACTTATTTTTTTAGAAGAGTTATTTTTTAACACAAGTAGAGTTATTTTTTAGTAGAGTTATTTTTTAATAAAAGTAGACTTATTTTTTTAGTAGACTTATTTTGTTAGAAGAGTTATTTTTTAACACAAGTAGAGTTATTTTTTAATAAAAGTAGACTTATTTTTTTAGTAGACTTAGTTTTTTAGAAGAGTTATTTTTTAACACAAGTAGAGTTATTTTTTTAACAAAAGTAGAGTTATTTTTTAATAAAAGTAGACTTATTTTTTTAGAAGAGTTATTTTTTAACACAAGTAGAGTTATTTTTTTAACAAAAGTAGAGTTATTTTTTAATAAAAGTAGACTTATTTTTTTAGAAGAGTTATTAATAAAAGTAGACTTATTTTTTTAGAAGAGTTATTTTTTAACACAAGTAGAGTTATTTACAGATGGAGTCAAGAAGGTTGGGAAGGCCATTAGCAAGTTCTTTCACTTTAATGCCATCCCGTTTCATGCGGCTGATAGTGGACCTGCCTATCAACATATGATTGATACGATTGCTAAGGCGGGTCCAGGGATTAAAGGCCTTAGTTATTATCAGATTGGAGGTGTTTACTTGGATGAGGAGGTAGAAGAGGTGGATGCATACATAGCAACTCTAAAGGAGAAATGGCCTGAGTATGGTTGTACAATCATGTGTGACGGGTGGAGTTCAAGGACGAAGAAGCCTATCATAAACTTCATGGTATACTGTGATAGTAATATGATATATCACACTTCTGTTGACACAACTAACAAAATCAAGTCGGCGGATTATATTTTTTCCCTTATGGATAAAGTTGTGGAGGAAATTGGTGAGGCTCACGTCGTACATATTGTCACTGATAACGAGCCAAATTTTAAGGCAGCTGGCGCGTTATTGATGGCAAATAGGAGACACTTATTTTGGCCACCTTGTGCAGCACACTGTCTTGACTTGATGCTCGAGGAAATTGGAAATATGAAGTCAATCAAGTCGGTATTGAATGATGCCAAATCAATTTCCTCGTTCATATATAACAGTCAAAAAGTTGTGAATTTAATGAAGGAGTATACCAGAGGTAGGGAGTTGCTAAGACCAGGCATTACGAGATTTGGCATTACGAGATTTGCTACCGAGTTTATTGTCCTTGAGAGTCTCATTCGCTATCAGTCTGAGTTGAAGCGAATGTGTACCACGAATGAATGGCGTGAATTCAACCGTGAGAGGACCCGAAGGAGTGCGACCACTAAAGTGTCGGATTTAATTCTGGCAGATCGATTCTGGCAACGGGCTGCCGAAGTTGCTAAGATTATGGAGCCCTTAGTATTGCTTTTGAAGATAGTAGATTAAGATAAAAAGCCTACACTCTCTATCATTTACGAAGGGGTGGATAAAGCAAAACTAGCAATCCAGGCGAGTGTTAAAAACTGGAAGAAGTATTGGCAGGTGATCGATGGAAGATGGGAGAGACAATTGCACCGACACTTGCATGCCACGGGATATTTCTTAAATCCGGTGTTTCAGTATTCATCCAATTTTTCAAATCATCCCGAAATAAGAGCCGGACTAAAAGAGGTCATCAAAAGGCTAGAGCCAGACGTACAAAAACAAACCTTGGCAATAAATGAGGTATAGGAGAGGGGAGTTTGGCTCAGATCAAATCTTCTCTTCCAGCTGAGTGTTGGAAAAATTACGGTGAGGATGCCCCCAATCTTAGGCGCATTGCTATCAAAGTATTGAGTCAAACATGCTCATCTTCGTGTTGTGAGAGAAATTAGAGCACATGGTCTCTCATCCATACAAAACTTCGCAACCGATTGGCAATAAAAAAATTACATAAATTAGTGTATGTGCATTACAATCAGAGACTTAAAGTTAGGAATCTGATGTACATGCGAGAGACCGAAGATTTCTACAATCCGATAGACTTGAATTTAATATTTGAGGAGGATGACATATTGGATGAATGGACCCGAGAGAATGATGAAGGGGTCTTACCGACCGATGACTTAGACTGGTTGGATGAAGGTATTCAACAAAGCGAAGGGGAAGGACGACGGGGGGGGGGGGGGGGGTCACAATCAACCGGCACCGGTCAGTGTTCTTTCCAGTTCTGATGATGATCATGGTGGTGATGATAGTTGGCAAGATATTCCTGGTACTTATGGTAATCATGTAGACGACGACGACGACGATGATGATGATGATGATCAAGGTGGTGGCAAGGGAGATGTTAGTAGGGGAACAACGAGTGGTAGCCGACAAAGGAGTGGAGTTGGTGGTAGCCACCAAAGGGGTGGTTCTTACAATACTGGTACACAACATGATGGTGGTATGACATGGGCACAAGGAGATGAAAACTACTATGCCACGCAAGACACAAATCATGGTTATCACCCGAGAATCAGTGAACAACGAAGGCATTTAGACAATTTAACGAGATTCCCTAGTAGTGACGAGTATTCAAGCGGATATGATCAACAACGTCTTGATGATCAACTACGGGAAATGGGTTTAATGACAGATCATGCATACCACGGTGGAAGACATAGTATCTCTGGGAATGGGAGTAGCACAGATAATTATGGTCCGGCACAACTTTCAAGATCTACTAGTACTAGTACAGGTGGTTATTATGATCGTTATAGAGACCATTATGGATCTACTAGTAGCGGCACATCAGGTGGTGATTATTATGGATATAATAAAGGGACGCAATATGGTGGGTCTTCAACTGATAGTTCTGGGTACAGAGGTTTTGGATATTATCATCATGGTAATCAACCGGGAGATCGTCAACCACAATTTCCAAATTATGGATCATCTAGCCAGTCATCCCAGCCATCTGAGCAGCAATATGGTTCATATTTCTTTCCTTACCCAATTGAAAGAAATTACCCCTATCCAAATCCGTATGATCGATACCGCAACTAGATAGGGAGATGAAAATGATGAAACATTGTAATCATTCCTATTTATCTTCCATACAAATTTTTTATCTAAGCTTATGTGACATTAGATTGTTTTCAATATTATTATTGGTTTACTACGCAATATTGAATCTGACAACTCTGCTGCGGTTCAGTATAACCAGTTCTACAATGCAATTCATATTGAATGATGGGCTTAAATGTACATCATTGGTCCACTGTGTTAATCTTATTTTTTTAAAATTTTCTATATTTTTTTCGAAAATTTTTGCGCTCTCTAAATAGCGTATCTTTGCGTATCGCCCGATACCGTGACCGATACCGCGACCGAGTTGAAAATCGGGTGTCCGATACCGAGACTTTGAACCATGATGTAATCACAACCCTACAATCAACATAGTTGAAAGAAATTCACAACCACCTTATAAGGGATGAATCAGCACAACAAATAATCCTCTAAATTGCTACCCGACCAGAAGAGGTGATGGGCTATACATACAACAGTGACACTCTTTGATTTTAAGAGAGACTATATATGGGCAGCACGGGAGAATTGAGAAACAAAATCAGCACTACCTTGTATAATTCAAGTAAAGGAGGTCACTCGGGAGCAAGGTTATAAAAAACGTAGGGCATGACCGAGGCGTGGAGGCCAACCTTTACGCCTTAGAAGCCTAGGCGGGTTTTAGGCGTAAAAATGTGTGAAAAGGCGTTTAGGCATTTTTTTAATATATTTTAATATTTTTAACCATAGCAAGAGTATTAAAAAGACTAAAATTGTACATATTTTAAAAATATGTCTGAATGTATGGAAATTAAAATACTATTTGATTGTTTTGGACGAGATATTGGTCCGGTTTGTAAAAAAAGTCTTTAAAAGGCGATATCGTTTCACTAAAGCATTTTTGTTTTTAAAAAAAGTGCGCCTTAAGACTTTTACCAAGAATAAGGCGTAAAAGGCTTAAAGCGAGGGGTTTCTCCCAAGCCTTAAGCCTAGGCGGAGCCTAGGCACGCCTTTTAGAACACTGCTCGGGAGTAAAGGCAACAATTAAGAGGGTAAAGCAGTTTTTTTTCTGGCCAACTTTTAAGCAATCAGTACAGAAGTTTGTAGCTGAATGTGACACTTGTCAAAGAACTAAATGGGGATATGTTCCTTATCCGGGACTCTTACATCCTCTCCCCATTCCATATATCCCTCGATTTTATTGAAGGACTACCAAATTCTGGGACAATTCATTGTGGAGCCAGTAGCTATTTTGGAGCTCCGTGCAATACGACGTGGTAATGTCGCAGTCCTACATGTTAAGGTACAATAGTTTGGTACTTCCCTAGCTGATGTCACTTTGAAAAGACTGCACACAATTGATCCAGCGATTTCAAGATTTCGATCCTTGAGGACAAAGATTTGAAAATGGAGGGGGTAATGTTATGCCAGCTGCGTTAATGCTTCAGAATCAATATGTTGTTTTATATTTTGAGCAAGAAGTTAGTTGTAACTGAAAGCTGAGTCAACAAGATTTAGTTGTTAGTTTGTTGTTAGTCATTTTGTATAAATACGGAGGTATCAACTGTAACAAGCTATGAAGCACGGACACGGATATGGGTGTCGTGTCCGACACGACACGTAAAATTTATAAAAAATTGGACACAACACGCCGGGGACTCGGATACACATAAAGATTTTTTTTAATAATATTCATGAATACTTCTATCTAATTATCTAAAATAACATGGTCAAATATGCTATAAAATCATTTTAACCATAAGTCAATATTTATATATCCATATAAAGTCTTGTATCACAACTAACTCCATTGCTAGCAAAGTAACAAGTAACAATTAATATACAAAAATATCCCATTCTAAAAAAAATATTAATAATTTCAATTCGTTAAGTGCTTTAATGCTCATCATTTATCACCATCTCCGGCTAGACCGAAAACTTCATCATCACTCCCATAAGTCTCCTAGAAGCGTTTGTGAAGTGTCACATAAGTGTCCGGCTTTTTTTAAATGCCAAATCAGTTCGACACGCCATGCGGAGTGTCGGGGGAGTGTCCGACATGGGCACGTCACATCCGACGAAGTGTCCGTGCTTCATAGGTAACAAGGCATCTTAGAAATGAATACCAATTTTTCTTGCTCTAACTCTCACTTTATTCTCTTCTCTAATCTGATTCTCATCTCTATCTTTCTCTGTTCTTATTGTCCATCACTTTTCTGCCATAATCAAGTTCAAAAGCTTGACATACTATGTAGTTATGTATATCATATATGTATACTTAAAATAGAGAACTTGTTTAAACTCCCAAGGGTTAGGGTTGTTTTTGTGTGCGGCCAAATAGTTTTCAAGTGTTTAATATAACACAGATATGATAGAAAATTTTATAGTATGACAAAAATAAATATAATATGACACATTTATATTGTTATATACGAGTGGCATAATATGACTTCAGGACCGCACGTAATGCTATATTAGATTTTAAGACCGCAACTTAAAGTGAAGAAGTTGTCTGGTAGCACATAAAAGTGGCGAGTGTTAAGGGCTTATGACTAAAGCAGCCTATGTATAGTGTATGCATTTGTAGTATGTATATCAGCGTTTTAAATCGCGGTCACGCAAGGTATCGCGTTTTGGTCTCGGGTGCGCGTCGCGTAAATCGCGCAAGCAATTCGAGCATTTCAATTTTATAAAAGGGGACAACTCTTTTAGAGGTTGCTTAAAATTGTAGAAGCTTTATATGTTTTATGAAATTTTAAAAAAATAATTGGCTCGTAGATGTTGTCATGAAAATGTGGTTTCGAGTTAGTAATCAAAATATGCCATTGAGTGTGCGAATATTAGTAATTAAAATGTACGTGATTTCTCTCCATATATATATATATATATATATATATATATATATATATATATATATTTATTTTTTTTCTTTTTTATCTTGTGCCATTTTTTATTGATATTAAAAAATTTACGTGTTAAAATTGATGTTCCTATATGCAGGTATGGCCTAAAAGTTGAATGTGGCATGTCACTTAACCGTCATAAAACAGGAGCACCAGATGCATGTTTTTTCTTTTCAGATAATATTGTAGTTATAGATCATTGCTACGATGACATTTATATTATGTCCCTATGTGATGGTACTGCAATAAGTGGACCATGGCTGGATGATATAGAGCAAAAGCTTCTCAGGTTGAAGCCTTCCAGAACAAAAGATTTACCATCTCAGATTTCAGGATCAACCACAGTTGCCCCAATTAAAGCAGGCTTTGTTTCCGAGAAATCTAGAGAGGAGTACATCAAAGATGTTGAGAAATGTCAGGAGTTCATTAAAGACGGAGAAAGCTACGAGTTATGTCTTACTACTCAGATGAGAAAGAGGGTAGGCGAGATAGATTCTCTGGGGCTTTACCTCAACCTCAGAGAAAAGAATCCAACACCATATGCTGCATGGCTTAATTTTTCTAGTGAGAATCTATCCATCTGCTGTTCTTCCCCCGAGAGGTTCTTACGATTGGATAGGAATGGTATTTTGGAAGCAAAGCCCATCAAGGGTACTATAGCTCGTGGGTCGACACCTCAGGAAGATGAACTGCTCAAAATGCAATTACAATACAGGTAAAATGAATTTATTACATGGACTTTAGAACTGCCGATCTCTGAGTGTTCACTTCGATAATAGTTTCTTTTAAAGTTATCAGCCAACCATCTGATATAGGTAGCATGCTTGTCATTTGTCTTTTAGTTCTGTTTGGTTCAGGGTGATTTTTTCAATTTTTATGTCAAGGCAGAAAGTAAAATGCTTTAAAGTATTCTCATCTGTTGGAAGGTCATAGTATTGTTTGTATAAAGTTGTAAATACGTGTGCAGAGAGTTTTATGTTATTTTGAAAAAAATTGTGAGCAAAATTAAATTTTGAGTAGGTGAAAATCTCACCAGTCATTATATATGAAATCCTTTTGGAGCGAAGGTAAAACAACGTAAAAATATTTTCACACATGCGCACACACACACAGTTAAAAATCAGCCAGAATATCAAATGATTGTTGATTTACCAAGGAATAACAAGGTGCATAAGCTATAGTTATGTGATTTTGGATAAAATATTGAACACATTTAATTTTGTATACTTTTCACTTGGTGAATTATTAACAGAGCCTGCAAATGGGTTACGTTCTTTTAGGATTCTATCTTTTAATAATGTCATTTAGGTAAAATCTTTTTTGAGCAGAAGTATGCAAAGTAAAAATATTGCCCCGTGTTATGTGGCTGATTCTCTCTCTCTCTCTCTCTAACAGTGAGAAGGATCAAGCAGAGAACTTGATGATTGTTGATCTACTAAGGAATGACCTTGGTCGAGTCTGTGAGCCTGGCTCTGTTCACGTGCCCCATCTTATGGAGGTGGAATCATATGCAACGGTTCACACCATGGTGAGCACAATACGTGGAACTAAGCAATCAAGCGCAAGTGCAGTCGATTGTGTGAGAGCGGCATTCCCCGGAGGCTCAATGACGGGTGCCCCAAAGTTGAGATCAGTCGAACTTCTTGATTCTCTCGAGAGTTGTTCCAGAGGCATCTACTCAGGCTGCATTGGGTTTTTCTCATATAACCAAACCTTCGATCTCAACATCGTTATAAGGACAGTTGTCATTCATGAGGGTGAAGCTTCCATTGGAGCAGGAGGGGCCATTGTAGCTCTTTCGAATCCTGAAGATGAGTACAAAGAAATGATTCTTAAATCAAGGGCCCCAGTTAATGCCGTTAATGAATATCAAAGCACTCCACATTAGAACAAGAGAACATAAAGCTGTCATGAAGTATGAGAGCTGGTCACTAGACTTGATTTATTTGTCTATTAAACCTCTTTGAAGCGATTATGATAACACGATCTCAGCTTTCAGGCGGTATATCGTATATTGGGTATGATGAGGTTTGGGAAAATAGAGGTCATTTGGTTATACTTGCTTGTTTATCAATACCTCGATTGATGTCATTTCGCTTGAGATTGTGAAAGTAATGTAAAACACAACGGGCCTGCAGATAACTGAAGAAGCAATGTCGTAACCTGCAGTTTTATTTTTCAACTTGTTATGTGTTTATTTTTCCCCCATTTTTTGTTAAACAGAAAGTGGAAACAATAATTGGTTCATTAAAGATATGTTGCTGGAATTTTTTTCAAAATTCTATTTGAATTAATATAATATTAAAATTAAACTATGTTGTAAACAGGGTCCCGTAATTGTATGAGCTGTGGCGGCTGTTAGTACTTTGATTGCATATAATATATAAATCATTTTCTTTGTCAATGGCAGACATGTATATATACATTGGTATATTTCTATGAATTTTTTTATTTTTATTTTAAGGAAAAGTTTGAATACATTTCTTACACCTCATTCCACTACTTTTCTTCATATGCATATACTAAATTACTATGCGGGGGCGAGTTAGTAAAAACAAAACTACAAGATAACAAATGTACCAATAAACTTTAGCATGTATTTGTAACTTTTTTTTACTGATCAATGCAATACTATATATAGAGGGAGGATTATTTGGTATCTCAACTAGTTTGGCACCTCAGGAACGCACCACCAGTATCAAGACCAAATGATTATATTAAGAAAAAGAAGTGGATAGATACAAAGTTTTGTGAGGGTACAAAGCACAAAAACAAAGAACCAGTCATCTAAAGCAATGGCTAAATAAATAACCGACTGAAGCAAGACTAAAAGAAATTAAAATTTGGTGCCCCAATCATAACTTCAGTCAGCAAATGCTGTAGGAACCGAGGGAGGGAAGCTGCTCCATAAAATAAACTGTTGGTCTTTGATGCCTTCATTAGCAGCTCTATCTGCAATGCTCTTTCCTTCTCTACAGATCTGTGACGCCCTAACATTCATTTGTTGACAGAACCTTCTACAGTTGATCCACCTTCTACAAAGTTGCCATGAGGGAAGGTAATTTTTGCTGTAAAAAAAACATTGTAAACTAACCGTTGAATCACATTTAGTGCATAGATTGTGCCATCCCTCATCATATGCCACTTCTCAAGACTTAATAACAATTTATTCCAGCATAAAAGACAGTTATCTATAATTCTTAAACACCCCTCACACAAGCAGCCTGCCCCCGGTTACCTTTAGGCAGTCCATCCGTCTTCTACTTGATCCAATCAAAGGTGGAGGCAACGACATAACTAGGATGCCTGTAACAGGAGACATTGGCCTACCAAGAACTTCAATGCCCCTCAAAATAAGTAAATCTGATATTGTTTATTCATACTACCAGAGCATAGAGATGCAGCTTCTTCAATTCCTAATTTGACATCTGCAAAAGAGAATGAAAAGAATGGGGGGTATTCTCCAACTTCTCGCCATTTTGATAGAAAAAATTAGGGATAATTAAGCGGTCGTCCTAATTCAGTCACGCGAGTGACTTAAATTCCATCATGTCCGTAGGTTTAACCCTAACCCTTTTTTTATTGTTGCAGGAGGTCCTTTTTATCGTTACAGTGGCTACGGTTTCAAATTTGTTTACCGTTTTGCCCCTTCAACCTTTGATTCACAACCGTTTTGGCAGTTTTGGTGTGATCAATGTGTTATTTTTGAAATCGAAGTTAATTAAGCAAGTGAAAGTCATTTTTTAAAAAAAAATTGAAGCTACATTCGTTATTAGTTTGTAACAATTGATTCAAGGTATGGAGTGTTTAAAATTGAAGCAACATTCGTTATCGGTTTGTAACAATTGATTCAAGGTATGAAGTGTTTGTATGATCAATTTGTTATCTTTGAAATCGAAAATAATTGAAGCTTATTTAAATCTGTTTTTTTTTCCAAATTGAATCCACAATGTCTGTCGATTTTTAATAATTGAAGCAATTCAAAAGTCTTTTTTTCTTGAAGGCAAGTCGTGTGTCGATTTGTAATAATTGATGCAAATTTATGTCAATTTTATGATTTTATTCATTTTGATGGTATATTTAGGTTACTAAGACGTAATTTGATTTGTTTTGTTTGAAACGACTATATTTTTCATTTGTAATTGTATACTTGATATATTTGTTCGTTAGCCCTAATTTGATGTACTTAGCTTCGCAATACTAATTAGATACATGCATGATGCAATTGTTTTGATTTTTTTGTTCTATTATTTTTGTAATTTGTATATTGAAACTTTTTAGTAAATTGTTGAATTGTTTTGTGATTGAATGGTGACAGATAAGTTTGAGCTTCTTGTATTAATGATTAGTATAAATATCAGTTGTTTCATATGTTCATATTTATTTGTTAATAAGATTTGTGTAATGTATTGAATTTATTTGATTTAAACTATATGCCATATGAAATCATTATCAGATAACGTAGTGAATTTATCTGGTTGAAAATCCACATAGGAGGAACTTTTTGTTTTCTTTTTTTAACACTTTTTGTAGTTTGCATGCTAAAATTATTAAATGCAAATTAAATCAGTTTCATTTTGTAGTTCATATGTGATGATATACTCTACGTATTGTTTTGTAGGTGTTATGGATTTTCTCGTGTTGTTGATGTCAAAATTTAAAGAGAAAAGTTGTTTGAGAAAGTGTGGGAGGAATACACGATTTGATTGATCATATATGCACAAAATGGAAGGAGTTATTTGCTGACATTGTTGGTTTGTGTTATAATCTGCCCGGGCATTCGTTTTGTGCATTGGATGTTGAGTCGGATTTGGAGAATTTGATGTTTTATTATCAGTGTCATTCAGTTCGTAGTATTGATGTTTCTGTGTCAAGTAAGATACTAGTTGAAGGGCATGATCAATTTTCGAGTGGTAGTGGTACTGGTGTTCAGTCGTATGTTGAGAATGAGACTAATTATAAAGTCAGTTGGGTCCGTTCTTTTTCCAAACATGGAGTGAAGGTTTTGATATATGTTGGTTGGTTGAAAGGTTTGTGTCATGTTGGTCAAAGGTTTAAAGGAGGTGTTAGTGAATTTTAGAGAGTTTTGTGTATGTTTTCAATTGAGATCGGATTTAAGTTTCATTACTTAAAGAATGACAATTTTAGGATAACGGCTGGATGTTTTTATAAGGCAAGTACTGGGTGTGCATGGTATGTTCACGGTCGTGTTGAGAAGGGAAATTCATTTTTTTATATAAGGGATCTTGTACATGAACATACGTATGGCCCACATACAAGACAACGAAATATTCAAGAATTACTTCGGAACTTGTAGCATCTCTTATTGTTGAGGAGATTAAAGAACGACCCCTTACACGCCTCGTGGATATCATTTACCATGTTCAAAACAACTATGGATTGATTATCAATTATCATCTTCCATGGGTGGGCTGTTGAGAGAGCTAAGCAACAAATATATGAGGTTCAATCTTTGTCATTTGATAGGTTTCGATGGTATAAGGAAACTTTATTAACTTCTAATCTGGGTAGCATATTTGAGATTGATTATGATGATGATTCAGGATGGTTTAAAAAGTAATTTGTGTCATGTGACACTACGTCTAATTAAATACCGGGTAGCTACTCCTTTATTCAAATTAATACAAAATGTTAAGTTAGTTCAGTTTATAGCATCACTAACGAAAAATATTTTAACAATTACTAGCCACCTAATATTTAAAAAGTGAGTTGCCAATTTTAATTAAATTAGATCAACATGCAACAAGTTAAATTATGAAATAATGATACCACGGTCACATCACAATCACAATAGAATAATAATGGAATAAAAATGAATCTGGAGGAAGACTCCTCTGAATAATCCGAATACTGAATAAACAAATACAAAATCTGAAACACTAATTAAATTAATCCAAAACTGAAATAGAACTGAATAATTAAGCTGTCTCTAAGAGAAAAGGGGCTACATGCCCTACAGATGAATAAATCTGAGATGGAGTCAAAGCATAAAGTGGAAGCGTCTATTATCGAGATCCTATAACTTTCACAGCAGCTACAACACGTCACTGGAATGGAACTTCTAAGCTTGGTGTCCTTGTGGCTGGGCACCTAAAAAGTTTTTACAAGAAAATAGATTTGAAAGCAAACGGGTCAGAGCCCTATAGTGAAAACAATTTAAAATATAGCAAGTGTTTAATATCATTAAACAGTGAAAATAAAATACATGATAGTGCGTGCACTCACATGAGTTCCTCACCTCTCAACTCAATTGTCCACTCCTAACGTACCCGTACCCATTCTAGTTATTCTACTATCTAACTAGTCCAATCCATAACCTGACTTTACTTTACAATTCAAAGTTCAATTCCCGACATCTTAATATACTGAGAGTCTTATTGTTATTACTAAAAATTTTCCATCTTTAACTCTACTTAAAATGTTACAATCATTCACACTTACACTTTAATAAACATTCCATCTCAATTATCAGTATATTAAACTCATCATAAATATACAATAACGGCACCCCTAGGCTAAGCTGCGGTGCACACATACTCTGCTATCGAATTCCAGTACATCACGTACATAAGGACCACGTGTTCCGAATCTATCGGGAAACGTTTCAATATGCAACAAACACATATAATGGAGGCGAACATAGTTCACATACCCATGGGTCAAGCACATACCTACGCTCCCATGGTCATTTGACTTATTAACTCACCAATAAGTCATTCTCTGACCTATGTCCTTGAGGTACCAATCTAAATCCCCCCGTAGGCACACAAAGAATAGATGGCCCTGATAGAAAGCCGACCTCCCGTGATAGAAAGTATGGTAGGTATGTTATACACATATAAGTCCATATACCAAGCATTCACATATCTTAGATATCTTATAATATTAATAGAGGTATATTCCACCCCCTTATACCGTCATTCAAGTTTGCACGTTTATAAGTATTTGGATAATATACAATATAGACCGCCGACACATCTCACGTCATAAATCTCAATTACTTAAGTCTTATATGCATTTCTCCAAAATAAAATCCTAAGTTATACTCTGGTCTCTTAAATATACCTACTAGTCTTCCTCGAGTCTAGTTGTTCACAAATTTCCCAACATCAACTCTCTAGGGTCAAAATTATGGAAGTTCTCCCAAAAATAATACCTATAAATAAACCTATGTGAAGTTCGAAACAAAAATCGGCCGAATAAGGTCATTCTGCCAACTCGTTAGAAATCTCGTTCGAACGAGTGTCGTTCGAACGAAGGGCTTCGAACGAACTCGTTAGAAGGGGTAATGGAATCTCGTTAGAAGCTCGTTCGAACGAGGTCGTTCGAACGTCCTGGGTTGGTCTTCTAACGAGATGGCAGAGAATGCCCAGAATTTCCCCAACTTCGTTTTTCACCAAAATTCCTTTCTCCAAATCCATCCTAAGTTCATACCAATTAAGTTTTTATGTTTTTAAACTACTCTAAGTCACCCTAGGTCACTTGTTAACATATTTTTGGGATCAAATCTTACTAATCAACATACAATAACCATATATCCTCAAATCTTGCCCCAAACCCTATGAACATGAACCCAAAATTTAATTGCATATAAAGACTCCATATTAATCCGTTTTTAAATCATCAAAAGTTATATTTTGGGTACTGAATTCGTCTATAACCATTCTGCATGCAATCCCTATCCAAAATTATGAGTTCCACAACAATCCTATTTGGGTTTTCATAAAAACTTTCAAGGTATAAAAAGTTTCTACACTAAATATGGAGGAAATATTCATTGAAATTAATAACATCAAATCACTTGCCTTATATTTGTTCTTCTGATTTATTGTTGGTGATTAAAGTCTGAATCTCTCCTCTTTCCGGTCACAAATCCTTCCCAATTGGTGGTGGCGGGTGGTGGTTTTTGTTTGGAACCTCTTGTAACTTCTCTCAAACTCCCATAGCCCACTTCTATTATTTTTGCCTGATAATGGCCTTAGTGGCCTCTCTAATAATATATAATTAAGCTCTGAAATTCGTGGGTTTTAATTTCTCAATTTTTAAAATTACCAAAATACCCTTCTGGGTTACTGGTTTGGTCTAAAAGTGCCTCTGGACCTAAACTAAACTCCCGACTAGTGTTTTCTGACTATTTCAACCCTTCCGAACACGTTGGTACACTCAGAATGACCATTTGGTTGATAAAAATATAAATTACTTTTTAATCTAATTAAATTTATTCCTGACACGACTAACACGCGCGTTCCGACTAAATTTCCCAAATTGTCGTATTTCTGCCTCGCGATAATTTTAATATTTTCAATACTCGTATATTACCATATATTCTCAGCAATGTTTTATTTTAACATCATAATGAAATACCAATTCACATCTCGCTAGTATTTACCTCCGGATTAATTTCCAATTAATTCTCATTTAATTCAATTAATCCCTTAAATAAAAATCAATAAAATTACGGGGTATTACATACTTCCCCCCTAATAACAGAATTTCATCCCGAAATTTGGAACTAAATAATACCTGGTAAAAATAACTCTGGATAACGCTCACGCATCTCATCCTCGCGCTCCCATGTGGACTCCTCAGCATTATGATGCCACCATTGAACACGTACTAATGGTACTATCTTCGACCTCAGTTTCCTCTCGCTTTGGTCCAGAATGGAAATCGGCACCTCCTCGTAGGAACTATAGGGCTGTAGATCGATATCCTCTAAAGCAATGTGAGTATGGGCCAAATCGTCCCTAAGATATCTCCTTAGCGAGGAAATATGGAACACGTCATGAATCCTATGCAAGTGCTCCGGTAACCCAAGTCTATACGCTACTAGTCCAATCCGCTTGATGATAGAAAATGGCTCCACGTATCTTGGTGCCAATTTTCCCTTCTTCCCAAAACGCATAATCCCCTGCATCGGAGATACTCTGAGTAGCACCTGGTCCCCCACCTTGAATTCTCTAAAGAACCTCTTGGCATCAGCATAGCTCTTCTGTCGGTCTTGAGCTACCCGAATACGGATCCGTATAATCTCTATCATTGCCAAAGTATACTGAATCACTTCTGGCCCAAGGAGTTTGTTATCCCCCACCTCTAACCAACATGCTGGGGAATGACAAGGTCTACCATACAACGCTTCGAATGGAGCCATGCCAATGGTGAACTGATAGGAGTTATTATAAGAAAACTCCACCAGTGGAAGGTACTACTCCCAATCACCTCCAAAGTCTAGGATGCACATACGCAACATGTCCTCTAACATCTGATTAATCAGCTCGGTTTTCCCATCTGTCTGTGGGTGATATGCCGTACTCAGTCGCAACTCCGTACCCATGGCTTCCTGAAAACTCTCCCAAAATTGTGAAATAAATATCTTGTCTCAGTCAGACATGATATTGAGAGGCACCCTGTGAAGTCTCACTATCTCCGCTATGAAAATCTGGGCATACTGTCCCGTAGTGAAGTCTATCCTAGTTGGCAAAAAAGAGCAACTTTGGTCAACCGATCCACGATTACCCATATGGAGTCGTGAACCCTCTGCGAAGTAGGTAACCCCGTGATAAAGTCAATGGAAATGCTCTCCCATTCCCACATAGGAAACTCTAATGGCTGTAGAAGTCCTGCCGGTCTCTGATGGTCCACCTTTACCAGCTGACAAGTGGCGCATTTAGAAATGAACTCAGCAATATTTCTCTTCATACCGCTCCCCCAGTACTATCGCCTCATATCCTCGTACATCTTATCCCCACCAAGATATACCGTGAACCTCGATCCGTGCGACTCTGACATTACTTCGTGTCGCAAGTCTTCCCCTTTTGGAACAACCAGTCTCCCATTGAAGCGTAAGCCCCCGTCTGAACTAACGGTATAGGACTCGGCTCCCTCTGCTAGTAATCGAACTATCTGCTCTTGACAGAACGAGTCTTTTGCTTGGGCCTGTATCACTCTCACAACAATATGAGGCGTAACAGTCATCACATACATGAATGATCGGGCCACTGCATCCTGGTGTCCCAACTCTTTCCACTTTTCTCTCCACCCTTCGACCACCTCACCTACTGTCCTACAGCTCAACGCATCTGCTACCACGTTAGCCTTCCCTGGGTGATATTGGATATCGAACTGATAATACTTTATGAACTCAAGCCACCGATGTTGACGTATATTAAGTTCCTTATCTGTGAAGAGGTAATGTAGAGACTTGTGGTCTGTGAACAAACGAAATTTCTCTCCCAGGATATAATGCCTCCATATACGAAGAGCAAATATGACTGCTGCTAACTCCAAGTCGTGGGTGGGGTAATTCTTCTCGTGAGGCTTAAGCTTACGGGAAGCATAAGCTATAGCTTGACTTTCCTGTTGCAGTACACCTCCAAGTCCTTGTAAGGATGCATTGGTGTAGACTAGATACTTAACTCCCGGTTTGGGCAAAGCTAACACTGGCGCTGAGGTCAACTTGTCCTTCAACTCATCGAATGCCAACTGACAGGCATCGCTCCAGATGTATGGCACACCTTTGCGAGTCAGATTTGTCAAAGGACCTGCTATCTTAGAAAACCCCCGAATAAACCCCCTGTAGTATCCTGCTAGGCCCAAGAAACTACGTATTTCAGTTGGTGTTATGGGTTGTCCCCACTCTCTCACCGCCGATACCTTCCTCGGATCAACTGATATCCCTTTGTCTGAAATGATATGCCCCAAAAACTGTACCTCCTTCAGCCAACACCCACACTTCTCATATTTTGCATATAACTCGTTCTGATTGCAAAACTTGTCTCAAGTGCTCGGCATGTTCCTCCTCTGTCTGGGAGTAAACCAGAATGTCATCAATAAAGACGATGACGAACTGGTCTAGGAACTCTCTGAACACCCTATTCATCAAGTCCATAAACACGGTTGGAGCGTTGGTTAGGCCAAAAGGCATAACTCAAAACTCGAAACTCGTAGGAACCATATCTTGTCAAGAAGGCAGTCTTTGCGACGTCCTGCTCCCTGATACGTAACTGATGGTATCCCGATCGCAAGTCAATCTTTGAGAAGAAGGCCGCTCCTCTCAACTGGTCGAATAAGTCATCGATTTGGGGCAACGGATACTTATTTCGTATTGTGACTTTATTCAACTCCCGGTAATCTACACACAACCTCAAAGATCCATCCCTCTTCTTCACAAAAAGTACAGGGGAACCCCATAGAGAGGTACTCCTACGGATAAACCCCTGACCCAATAGCTTCTCTATCTGATCTCGTAACTCCCTCATCTCTGCTGGAGCCATACGGTAAGGCACGTGGGATATCGTCCGAGTGCCCGGCGTCAAATCGATAACAAGGTCTATCTCTCTACTAGGAGGTAATCCTGGAATATATCAGCAAACACCCTAACAACTGGAATCAAATCGAGTGGTATTACCACTTCCTTAGAGGTCTCCTCCTTTATATAATACAAGTGAGTGGACGATCCTCCCTCAGGATGAGGCATCGCCACTAAGAACATCTCCTGCCTGGGTATGGCAAAAATAATACTCCTGCTAAAATAATCAATCATGGCTCAATACACAACAAGCCAATCCATACCAACGATTGCATCGTACTCAGTCATATCTAATACTAACATATCAGCAGGCAAAGTAAATCTCCCAATCTCTATACCCACGCCTCTACAAATAAGAGAAATCACAGAACCCCTACTCAACGGTGAATCTATGCAAGTAATCGTGCTCTCTGCAGTATCTAACAACCCTATAATATGTGTAAATCTTGTGGCAATGAAACAGTGTGTAGCTCCCGTATTAAATAAAATACACCCCATAGTCCCCTGAATAGAGAACATACCCTCAATAGAAGGTGGATCCTGTGGGACTGCGGCCTGCTGGAGCTGATAAACTCGCCCATACTGAAGCTTCCCCTGCTGAATTGGGACTGCTGGGATGGGTGACAAAGTTGGCATCTGCGGTGGTGCTGGGAGGGCGACGGGAAACATAGGCCTTTGGGGCTCATGTTGAGCACCCTGCTGCTGCTGTTGTGGGGTCCTGCCCTTATCAGGACACTCCTGGCGCTTGTGGACAATCTTGCCACAAATGAAACATTTCCCCTAAAAGTTTCCCCCTTTTTGACCCTACTGCCCACGGCCCTGATGACCATTGCCATTCCTCCACTGGCCATGCTGGCCCTGCTGAAACTGCTGCTGTTGGCCATGCTGACCCTGTTGACCCTGATGGCCGTGTTGACCCTGCTGGCCATGACAAAAACCTCCCTGATTATTTCTGAAACCTCCAGATCGAAATCTCTTAGGATCCCCCTGCTGGGAACTCTAATCACCCTGTCTGTGCTGATCCTGAACTGATTGTGCCCCGTTGGCACCATTTCCCTCTGTCCTGCCCTGATGGCTAGACTCTCCTGATCACTTACCCTCTGACAAGTGAAAGAGGTGGTCCTAGAAGTGAAGCAGTGCTGCATTAACCACATCAGAATAAGTGACCAACGAGAGATTTCCCAGTAAATACTGATGGATCCTCCAAATCAACCCATCCATAAACTTCTGTATCTTCTTCTCCTCTGTCGGAATCTCATCGGGGATGATGTTCAAGAGATTTGTTAACTTGGCCTCATATTTAGCAACTGTCCTCCCCTCATGCTTGAGGTTCATTAATTTTCTCCTCATCTCGGTGTGAACGGCTGAGGGAGAATACTTGCGGTCGAACTGCACCCAAAATTCCTGAATAGTAAGAACATCCCTCTCCTCCGCGGTGGTAACGGACTCCCACCACTGCAATGCTGACCCTATTAGCTTAAAAGTAGCTAGTATCTTCCTCTGTACATCCGTACACTCGTACATCCTCAGGTGTCTTTGGATGCCCTTCTTCCACAAACTGGACACAACGATGTCGGAGCTACCTGCAAACTCCGGAGGGTGTGCGTTCTGAAAAGCATCACGAACACGTTCCCAAGCAGACGGGAATGCATGAGCCTTTACTAGTGCTATTACCGGCGCCTGAGGCAGTTCCTGTTACACAACTGCTAGAGCGTCATTTATCGTTTGGTCCAGAATAGAGGCAACCTCGGCGGCATTCATGGTGCCCTGAATTGGTGCAGGCTGTGGCTCGAGCTGAGCATCCATGGGAACTCGCTGTGCACCTCATGGAGGCATCTAAAATGAAAGAGAAGTAGTATAAGTCTACAGTTATTTTCTCAAAATAGCTGAAGAGTGTAAGATACACAAAAGAGTACAACAATCCTAAAATATAGGGCTCTACATCAAAGAGCGCTCAGCGAAAAGATAACAAGCCGTACAGATCCTAAGGACACTAGAACTTGATGCTCTGATACCACCTGTGACACCCCGTCTAATTAAATACCGGGTAGATACTCCTTTATTCAAATTAATACAAAATGTCAAGTTGGTTCAGTTCACAGCATCACTAACAAAAAATATTTTAACAATTACTAGCCACCTAATATTTAAAAAGTGAGTTGTCAATTTTAATTAAATTAGATCAATATGCAACAAGTTAAATTATGAAATAATGATACCACGGTCACATCGCAATCACAATAGAATAATAATAGAACAAAAATGAATCTGGAGGAACACTCCTCTGAATAATCCGAATACTAAATAAAATGAATACAAAGTCTGAAACACTAATTAATTTAATCCAAAACTGAAATAGAACTAAATAATTAAGCTGTCTTTAAGAGAAAAGGGGCGATATGCCCTACAGATGAATAAATCTAAGATGGAGTCAAAGCAGAAAGTGGAAGCGTCTATTATCGAGATCCTATAACTTCCACAGCAGTTACAACACGTCACTGGAATGGAACTTCAAAGCTTGGTGTCCTTGTGGCTGGGCACCTAAAAGGTTTTTACAAGAAAATAGATTTGAAAGCAAACGGCTCAGAGCCCGATAGTGAAAACAGTTTAAAATATATCAAGTGTTTAATATCATTAAACAGTGAATATAAAATACATGATAGTGCGTGCACTCACATGAGTTCCTCACCTCTCAACTAAATGTGCACTCCTAACGTACTCGCACCCGTTCTAGTTATTCTACTATCTAACTAGTCCAATCCAAACTTGAATTTACTTTACAATTCAAAGTTCAATTCCCGACATCTTAATATATTGAGAGTCCTACTTTTATTACTAAAAATTAGTTATAAGAATTACTAAAAATTTTCCATCTTTAACTCTACTAAAAATGTTACAATCATTCATACTTACACTTTAATAAACAGTCCATCTCAATTATCAGTATATTAAACTCATCATAAATATACAATAATGGCACCCCTAGGCTAAGCTGCGGTGCACACATACTCTGCTATCGAATCCCAGTACATCACGTACATAAGGGCCACGTGTTTCGAATCTCTCGGGAAACGTTTCAATAAGAAACAAACACACATAATGGAGGCGAGCATAGTTCACATATCCATGGGTCACGCACATACCTACGCTCCCATGGTCAGCTGACTTATTAACTCACCAATAAGTCATTCTCTGACCTATGTCCTTGAGGTACCAATCTAAATCCCCCCGTAGGCACACAAAGATTAGATGGCCCTGATCGAAAGCCGACCTCCCATGATAACAAGTATGGTAGGTATGTTATACACATATAAGTCCATATACCAAGTATTCACACACCTTAGATATCTTATAATATTAATAGAGGTATATTCCACCCCCTTATACCGTCATTCAAGTTTGCACATTTATAAGTATTTGGATAATATACAATATAGACCGCCGACACATCTCACGTCATAAATCTCAATTACTTAAGTCTTATATACATTTCTCCAAAATAAAATCCTAAGTTATACTCTGGTCTCTTAAATATACCTACTACTCTTCCTCGAGTCTAGTTGTTCACAAATTTCCCAACATCAAATCTCTAGGGTCAAAATTATGGAAGTTCTCCAAAAAATAATACCTATAAATAAACCTATGTGAAGTTCGGAACAAAAATCGGCCGAACAAAGTCATTCTGTCAACTCATTAGAAATCTCGTTCGAACGAGGTAGTTCGAACGAGTGTCGTTCGAACGAAGGGCTTCGAACGAACTCGTTAGAAGGGGTAATGGAATCTCGTTAGAAGCTCGTTCGAACGACCTGGGTTGGCCTTCTAACGAGATGGCAGAGAATGCCCAGAATTTCCCCAACTTCGTTTTTCATCAAAATTCCTTTTTCCAAATCCATCCTAAGTTCATACCAATTAAGTTTTTATGTTTTTAAACTACTCTAAGTCACCCTAGGTCACTTGTTAACATATTTTTTGGATCAAATCTTACTAATCAACATGTAATAACCATATATCCTCAAATCTTGCCCCAAACCCTATGAACATGAACCCAAAATTTAATTGCATACAAAGACTCCATATTAATCCGTTTTCAAATCATCGAAAGTTATATTTTGGGTACTGAATTAGTCTATAACCATTCTACATGCAATCCCTATCCAAAATTATGAGTTCCACAACAATCCTATTTGGGTTTTCATCAAAACTTTCAAGGTATAAAAAGTTTCTACACTAAACATAGAGGAAATATTCATTGAAATTAATAACATCAAATCACTTGCCTTATATTTGTTCTTATGATTTGTTGTTGGTGATTAAAGGCTAAATCTCTCCTCTTTCCGGTCACAAATCCTTCCCAATTGGTGGTGGCGGGTGGTGGTTTTTGTTTGGAACCTCTTGTAACTTCTCTCAAACTCCCATAGCCCACTTCTATTATTTTTGCCTGATAATGGCCTTAGTGGCCTCTCTAATAATATATAATTAAGCTCTGAAATTCGTGGGTTTTAATTTCTCAATATTTAAAATTACCAAAATACCCTTCTGGGTTACCGGTTTGGTGTAAAAGTGCCTCGGGACCTAAACTAAACTCCCGGCTAGTGTTTTCCGACTATTTCAACCCTTCCGGACACGTTGGCACACTCAGAATGACCATTAGGTTGATAAAAATATAAATTACTTTTTAATCTAATTAAATTTATTCCTGACGCGACTAACACGCGCGTCCCGACTAAATTTCCCAAATTGTCGTATTTCTGCCTCGCGATAATTTTAATATTTTCAATACTCGTATATTACCATATATTCTCAGTAATGTTTTATTTTAACATCATAATGAAATACCAATTCACATCTCGCTAGTATTTACCTCCGAATTAATTTCCAATTAATTCTCATTTAATTCAATTAATCCCTTAAATAAAAATCAATAAAATTACGGGGTATTACATGTCATTCCATGCATGCATTGAAGGATTTAAGTTTTGTCGTCCTCTATTATTTCTTGATGGGACATTTATGATATCCCGATATAAAGTAATTCTTCTTGCGGATACAAAAAAGAACGAAAATCAAGGTATACACTATTTTGTTTTGTCCACTGTAAATTTATATGTTTTAATTTATGTTCTTGTTTACTATAAGTTTTGTAATTTTTTTGGTTCAGGAATGTTTTCGTTGGCATTTGCTATTGTTGATTCTGAAACATAAGAAAATTGGGAATGATTTTTGGAGAAGTTATCACATGTTACTTCTTCACGCGTTATTAGTTATTATCAGATAGGAATAAAGGACTTTTGAAGTCGGTTCTGAAAGTTTTTCCTAATTCTTACCACTTCTATTATTTTCAACATTTGAAGAAAAACCTTAAAGACCACTTATCCAACTCATTTTCAAAGCCTGTGAGGGACAATCTTGTGAATATGTTTCGAAATTGTGCATATGAATTGAATCAATTCAAATTTCACCAAAAACTATATTTGTTTCTTACGGAAGGATTCGATACAATTCGAAAGTTCTTGCAGAGTTTGAGGAGGGAAAATTGGACTAGTTTGTATATTGAAGGCCAGAAATACGGTGAGATGTATTCAAACGTTACAGAGTCCTTTAATTCATGGATCCGTGAAGCTCGTCATTTGTCGATAATGGAGTTAGTTGATTATATTAGAGGTCAGATTATGAAGATGATGGCTGAGCGTAGGGATATAGCTAATTGATGGAATGGATGTTTATGTCCGAAAATTGACAATCGAATTGCTAATTTGTTGAAAGAAGGTAGGAGTTGGAGAGTTAGTAAAGCATCTGAATTTGCGTTCGAGATTCATTCGAAAGAGAGTGTTATGGTTGATCACTTGAAAAGAACTTGTTCCTATTATTAATATCAAGTCAATGGATTTTTGTGTGTTCATGCTGTTGTTGCTATTCAAAAGTTAGGGAAGGATTTGAATATGTTCATTGATAATTTTTTCAACAAGGAGTATTTTGTTCAATTTTATAGGGAAGTGATCTATCCTGTTATAACCTTTGGAAAGGATAATGAATCTGATACAAAAATAATCATTAGTCCGCCTAGTGCGAAGCGGATGGCTGGGAGGCCAAGAAAGAAGAGGATTGATTCTCGTGGTGAAGAAAATAGAGAATTTAAGTGTGTCACTTGTCGGAAAGTTGTACATAACAGAAAAAGTTGTCCAAAAAATGTATAGATAGGGAGAGATTTACATTACTTTTACAAAATTGTGTAGTTGATTGGATCATTTATGTTTTCATATTTTGAAATGTGAATAATAATATGTTACTGATTTCTTATATTTGTTTTATATGCTTTCTTGGTTTTTTAAATGTCTTGTATCAAATTTCAATTATTTTACTTGTAGATTTATTAAATGAGTATGTAGATTACGGTAATTTATTTTGTTATTATACAAAATGTGAATTTCCCTATTTTTACAAGTAAGTTGTTTTCTGTCTTTTAGTTACCGTGTTTTGTTTGTTGGTATCAAATTCAAATTTTCTCTTCAATATAAGCCTAGTTTTTTACTATAAGAAATAAAAAGTGTTTAAATCCCCCAAAACAAGATAGTTTGTAAAAGAAAATTTTCAAATTAGTAGCCTTGTTAGAAATGTTAGGAAATAATTGAAATAAGCTAAATGAATTTGAGATTGAAAATTAAACATATTAAAAGAACATTTTGGGTAGTAATACTAATGACAGGTGGTGATGTTGAATAACATAGTACAGAGTTACTGGGCATTCTCAACTGTGACAGCAGTGGAAGGCATAAAAAATTACAGTAGCAAGGGAGCTCATCCCTCTATTAGAGCAAGAAGTGGTTGATAGTAATAGGTCCTACAATATTGGCTACAATGGAGGCCTAATGGACTATACATTTAGGTTCATTATACCCAATGGTGAACTAGTCTTATATTGATATTGAATAGTAAAAAAATTGTATTAGTTGCACATAAATAAAATTATTAGCTTTGATAATTAACTGTAAAATATTTTTGTTATTCTGTTGAGTTTTAGTGTTCTTTTCAAAATTTTGTTTTGGATTGATAAGAGGAGTAAAATTATTTTGGGGTTATACTTATTATACTTATGTAAGTAATTAAGATCAACTATAAGACAGATCATTCATGGAAAAGAAACAATAGGAATAAGTGAAATTTATCAGTATGAGATTAATACACTGAATTTATTAGCATGAGATTAATACAGCAAATTTATCAAAACTACATTAGGAATAAGTGATCATTACATGAAATTGAAACAATCGTTGAATTGTAGTAATGTTCATTTTTATGGGCAACCCCAATTATGAATATGTTGAAATTTTGGCTATTGGCAAAATATAAAGATCAAATAATGAAAATATTTAATTTTCATTTGTTTGTGTAGTAAGTTTGCAATACAAAATACTATTTTACTCGAATAAGTTGTACTAACATTCAAAATATCCATTCAATATTCATATTCAAAATATCTATTCAATATTGATCTTCAAACACATTCAAAATAAAAATATTCATTTAACATAGCCCATGGAAATATGACAAAAAATACTACTACTAATAAACTTACAATGCAATATTTTATCTTCAATCCAAAACAGTTGTACTCGTGTTCACACTATACCTAATACATGCATAAAGTACAAGTAAGAAAGCCAAAAATCTATTTTCATTCAACTTTGAAAATGCCTTGATCCATTTACAAGTCATCAATGTTTTGACGCTATGCGAGAAGTTTCTTGATCATTAATGACCTTACATAGCACATGTGATTCTTCTTGATGCCAATTAACATCGATTTTCTCTCGGACATCTTCTTCATGACGTAGCAAACAATGACTTCACAATCAACCCTATAAAAAGAAAATAATTTATTAATTGTCAATATAGCGTCAATTTAATGATACATAAATAAAATATATTGGATAGATGTTTACGTATTAGGGTCTTTTTGTGGATAATTTTATTCTATTTATCTTGCATTTGAATCCTTTCCTTATCAATCCATTTTCCTTTAGCTTGCTAAATTTTTCTTCATCAATAAGCAGTGCCTTCCTTCAATGTTCCTCGACATAGTCTCTACAAAACAATGAAAAGCAAATTATTAAAATTTCTAATTAGTGTAGTATAATTATAAACTACTCAAATAGTCGCATAATATCTCAGTAAGTGGGGCAAGAAGTGAAAATAAACACCAAAGAATAAACAATGAAATCTTTGGTTGCCTAAGTGAACAACAAAAAAAGAAAAGGGGGTCAAAGACCAAAATGAATCGAATATTTATGATGTTTTGGGGACTCAGAGGCACCCAAAATGAACTAGGACAAAATAAATTGGGGCCAAAGTTCAAATCACCAAAAAATATAACACATAATTTATGAACAAGGGATTTTTTTGTAAATAATAGTTCTTGAAATTATACTTATTTGTCCAAGTATAACATAGAAAACTGATGATTTCCTAGAACCAGTTGTCCCTCAAAAACTGCAATTTTCTACCCCATCTTACTTCTAAATTTACATCTCTAAGTGTTGGAGTGGCTGATTTTAAATCCTACCTAAATTTGGCATTTAATATTCTAATACAACTATCCAAATCTTGCAATGGAAAATATCTCTTCGCCCCACATTATTAAGTTCATCGTCAAGAATAAAAGAATCAATCCTTTCAAAAGAGACTATAACTTGTATTAACAGATAAAGAGCCTTAGGAATTATTGTAACAGCCTCTGACATAGTCCTCAAGGAAGAGAAAATTATGAAAATAGTGCAAACATCTAATGTTAATCATTAAAAGTTATTTAATGCATCATCCATGTAATGGTCTTGGTTTGAATTTCTTGGAAGCATTGAATTGAAGTGCATCCATTGACCTTCCTCTATGTCCAATATAAGCAGCGCCCAATGGAATGGGGTTTTGTTATTTTTATTATTTCCTAAGTTTATGGAAAATAATAAGTACCTGAAATGAAATTATGTCTTATATCATTATCAAAAAATAAATAAAAAAGTATTTAGATAACATATACATATAAGGAGTAAATTAAGGTACACACTTGTAATTTTTCACTTCATTCAGTTTATAATCAACCAAATATTTCGTTGAAGCCATTTTATCTCGTATTAAAGGCTTTTAACAGAAATTTGATAAAATTATAATAAGCTAATCTAATAGATCACGATATATTGTTAATAAATGAAAATAAATATATACCCAATCCATTGAACTGAAAAAATGGTCTCGTTCCCTTAATAGCTTTTGCGATGGTGATAATTAAGTTGTAGACTCCATAAGTCTTTGATCATGTTCTAAAACAAGCATGTATGCATCCATGACCTGAAATTACATTTCAAAGAAAAATGATCAATTATGTACAAATACATTATCAAGTGTAGTAAATAGATATTGATAAATTTATCTTTTCCTTACATTATCCCTTAAAGGTTCCAAGTCTATCAATTCTTGTATATTAGAAAAAGTAACACTACCCATTCTAGAATCCTCATAAAATATTGCCTTGAAAATTAAAATAAAATATTATTAGGATTAGTAATGTACATGGTCATGTAATAATCCATCACAAATAATAAAAATAAAATTCCATTAACATGAACTTACGTAGGTCCACTCTTCTTATACAACAATTCCAGAGTGAATATAAATGTCGGTGGTAACCATTCAACAACAGGACTATTAGACGGAAAAGTAAGGTTCTTGAATGTTTATTTAACAGGTGATGCCGAGTTTATAAAGTTGATATTGATTGGGGATGTTTAACTTGCTTGAATATCTTTAGCTTTGGATGCCCTTGTGACTATTTCAATTGGTTGATATTCGTAATCTTGCAACTCCTTTTTTTTTTCTCTCTTATTTTTTTTTTTATCTTGGCCAATATTGGGTTTGCTCTTTTTTTGCTCAATCCATTTTCAACATATCGAGATCCTCAATTTCTTCATGCTTTCGCTTTCTATCCTCTAATTTTTTACTTTTCACTTCGGTCAGCACTTTCAAAATTAAATTCCATTGGACTTGCTTTGTCAACTGGGGTTTCCTGTACAAACAACTACTTTATTATTTCTTCTTTATCTTTTTTTTTTCATACAGTGAATTTATCTCTTTCTCTAAGGTTGCATACTGCTCCTTTTATTGTTGAAGTTAATTCTTTAAAAGCTGAATTTCAGTTCTTTTTCTTAAGCTTCTTTTCTTCGTGTTTTTCTTTCTTCACTTTCATTTTGAAATCTTTCTTCATTACTTTCAATTTTTCCCTCATATCCCTCCTCTCTACCCTCATTTTTCTATTTTTGTCTTTCCGGTGCTTCAATTCTTCCATCTTTAGTTGAGCATCATCACGAAATTTAATGAGAGATTGAATTTTGACAGAAGTGAGATGATGGTCAGATAGGTAATCTGCTGCCAACTCTTCAGTTAAATCATCTAAACCTCTAACATTTCTGTAATCAATATCATTAAGTTGTTCATCATCATTTTCAGCATTTACATTAGCTGGTGATGCCTAATCTTTTTCAGCAAAATCTTCCATGGGTAATGATGGTGTTTTCTTATCAACTTTACTTCTTCTTCCGTTTGAATCAGCTCTGCTTTTATGACCTAGATATATAAAAAATACTTTTCTTTATAAGTTAAATTATCACATAAATATGATACAACAAGTTCTTCAAAGAATATATTATTACTTGCAATGCAAGAACTGTTTCAACAAGTCTGTCTTTCATTGCCTTGTTCAATGCAGGAAGGTTCCATTTCACAAAGCGAGGATGTCGAGTTGAGTTTTCATATTTCAAGACTGTTGTGTGCTCACACTACCAGTACTACCAAAGTTTAAAATATAAAAATTTTAAGCATATAAGATGTACAAATTTTATAATGAACAAGGATATGAAATAGAAAATATATATTAGTGTATTTTGTCACTTATAAGTAGTAAAATAACACAACCGAAAACCTTCTCCATCTCTTTGTCAAAATTATGATAAACAGAAGATGTCAATGTATCTAGTATCGGAGTTGACCAATTTAGGTTTCTCATCTCCTTGAGATTTTCAGTGTACTTCACTGAAAACCACTTAACAGTATTCTTGATTGATGTGAAGAAAAGAGTTGCAAACAAATATAGACATAGGAACTTTGCTACATCTCTATAATCTTCTACTATGTTTCCTTTAACTGCAATCCTTAACTCTTTTTGGATAGCTGTGACAGTTATGATACTAGCATCTAAACCTTCTTCAAACAAACAGTGTGTCGAGCTTGAACCCATATCCCAATTCACTTCTTCTGTTCCGATCGGTATTCCAAATATAAGAGACACATTGTTAATTGTCATTCGAGCCAACTCTTTTCCAATTCTGAATCCCTTATTTCACATATTATAAGACTTTATCAACGATATGACACTATGGTTATATTTTCAACAGTCTTCCTTTGTATCAGCTTTGGTAAAAAAAGCATTAAAAATACTCCCCAAAGAATTCTTTTTCAATTCCTTCTTGTGGCAAGGCTTGAATTTCAACTTTTGCAACAAGCGATCAATTTCTAACACATTTGATCGAAATTGAATTTCTTTTTTGGGACATGGCTTTAAAGTTGTTGCTACTTGGTTTCTCTTCTTCGCCTTCTGTGTTAACTTCTTAGTAGGTTTTTTTGGAGTCTGACTATCCTCAAAGTCAGAGTCACTAAGTGTAAAAGTTGGTTTGTCAGCAGAATTTCCAACTTTTTCTTTGCCTTTTTTGATATTTTGTAGTTCATAATCCCGACTTCTCGTACTCATTAATCTTTTAGCCCTTGCACAATAATTTAAAACATCATATAATTAGGAAATATATCTAAGTTTGAAATAATTTTAGTATGTAAGATGAAAGATGTATATGAGGGTGTAAGAAAAACCAATAAAATTACGAATATGAAAGAAAAATTTATCTTGTATGTGATGCCTTACAAGTATTGTATAAAGATAATTTGTATAGACACTCATAGCAATATCAAAACAATACATTAGTACTAACTGAGTTCCAATAAATTTTTTCAAATAAAAAATAAGTAACACATCTGTTCTTAGATATATACCAAGCATATCAATACCATAGTACATTATTTTTTGAGACTGTATAGAACAATAGAAAACCGTGGTAAATACATATAATTTGAAACATAATTTTCTAATTGAGTTCCAACAAATTTTTTATATGTTAGATACAAGATGTATACGAGTGTAGGAAAAATAAGTAAATTTATTACAATATCAAAGTAAAGTTATATTTTATTTGTGATGGTAACACAACAATAATTGTTTATAAGAAATAGATAAAATTATATTAAACAATATAATTTATCGTGGTTCATTCCAGTATCTTCCCGTAATCTATTATCCCAATAAACAACATAATATTCACTATAAGCAACAATTCGCAATGCTAACTAATAAAGATAAAAATTGTACATTGAACTTGAACTAGCTAATGGAACTTTCGATTCTTTCCCTTTTCTCATTTGATCCTTGTCCTTGCGGAAACTTCTTGCAGTTACCATTTTTAAATCTTTCAAAACGATAAGAAACCATTTTATTAAGTGTAAATATTCTAAGTTTAAAAATTTATTTAAGATTTTGGTATTTCAAACTACTAAAGCCTTCTATGCTAGCTCTACACATTTAAGGAAAAACATAGATAAATTTACTAAAAGATTTAACAACTGTTAAGTGAAAGCCTTTATAATGGTTGTATATATATATATATATATATATATACACACATTTTCTAATAAGTTAAATGCATACAGTGAAGATAGATATACTCTTTCACACAATCTAATCAACTCTTTTATTTGTCGTGGTCCGCGCCAACGGCATCCCGTTAGGACAAATCACAACTAATAACTGAGTATATTAGTATATGCAACTAAGTGTGACAACATCACTTTTAATCTCTCTGCCCATTCCGTGAAGAACACAGATAAATTTAAAAAAAACTTTAACAAGTGTTAAAGGAGTTCAAAATGGATGTGGTATTGCCTATATAATAGGTCAAATAATGTATTCGAGTCTCTTATTTGTTGTTGTATGCGTGAATCAAATTTAATACCAGAATTAATTAGCATAAGTAACAAACTTCAGATTCAATACCAGAATTCATTAGCCTAAGCAAGAAACTTCAACAATATTATGTGTTTTCATTATATTCCTACATATTACACTCCGCTACCTATGGCTTTGTCAAACACATGATATGTACTGAAGATATTAGCGTATGTACAAATACAAACATTATCATTGCTCTGCACATTTGACGAAGAACTTAGAAAAATCTAGTAAAAATCTTAACAAGAGTTACTGATGTTCAAAATAAAAGTTGTATGCACATTCAATGATGAAGATAGATAGATTACCTAATGTATAAGAAATAAACTTCAACATTATTTATGTATTCCTGATATTCCTAGATATCATTGATAGCTACATATTGCTTTGTTAATCAAAATAACATATGCATTAAACTTATTGACCTATGTATATTTATACATCCAATCATTTTAAAGGCTTTGCACATTCAAGGAAGAACATAGATAAACTTACTAAAAAGTTTATCAAGTGTTAAGTGAAAATCCTTTATAATGGTAATAACTTAAATGCATAAGGTGAAAAGAGATAAATTGTTTCACAAAATCTATTCAACTCTTTTATTTGTTGTGGTCCGCACCAATAGTATTCCGTTGGTATGAATTGCAACCAATAAGAGAGAACACTAGTATATGCAACAAACTATGACAAAACACAGATAAATTTACTAAAAACGTTAACAAGTGTTATGTACAAAGCCTTTATAATGCCAATAACTGAAATGGATACGATAAATATATATAAATTAATTCGCACAATCTATTCAACTCTTTTATTTGTTATAGTTCGCACTAGGGGTATCCCATTGGAATGAATCACAACCAATAATAGGAAACATTAGTATACACAACAAAGTGTGATAAAATACTGAAATATCTAGTAAAAATATCAACAAGTGTTAATGATGTTCAAAATAAAATTGTATGCACATTGAGTGATGAAAATATATAGATTACTTAACGTATAAGCGACAAACTTCAACATTATTCTATGTATTCCTCATATCCATCAATATCATGGATAGATACATATTGCTTTGTTAACCAAAACATCATAGGCATTCAACTTATTAACCTATGTATATTTATACATACAAACATTATAAAGGCTTTGCACATTCAAGGAAGAACATAGATAAATTTACTAAATTTTTTATCAAGTGTTACGTGCAAAGCCTTTATAATGCTAATAACTCAAATGCATACGGTGAAAATAGATAAATTGTTTATCAAAATCTATTCAACTCTTTAATTTGTTTTGGTCCGCGTCAGCGGTATACCATTGGCACGTGACCCAACCAATAATAGAGAACATTAATATATTCAACAAGGTGTGAAAAACATAAATAAATTTAATAAAAAATTTAACAAGTGTTATGTGTAAAGCTTTTATAATGCTAATAACTTAAATGCACACGGTGAACATAGATTAGCTATTTCACACAATCTATTCAGCGCTTTTATTTATTGTGGTCCGCACCAGTGGTATTCCATTGGAATTAATTTCAACCAATAACAGGGAGCATTAGTATATGCAAAAAAAGTGTGCCAATACACAAATAAATTTAATAAAAACTTTAACAACTTTTTAATAATGTTCAATATAAAATTTGAATGCACATTCAATGATAAAGATATATAGATTACGTAATATATAAGCAATAAACTACAACATTATTCTATGTATTCTTGATATTCGTAGATATCATTGATACCTACATATTGCTTTGTTAACCAAAACAACATATGCATTCAACTTATTAACCTATGTATATTTATACATCCAAACATTATAAAGACTTCGTATATTCAAGGAAGAACATTGATAAATTTACTATAAACTTTATCAAGTGTTATGTGCCAAGCCTTTAAATGCATACGATGAAAATAGATAAATAGTTTCACAAAATATGTTTAATTCTTTTATTTATTGTGGTTCGTGCCAGCGATATACCGTTGGCATGAATTGCAACCAATAACATAGAGCATTAGTATATGCAACTAAGTATGATAAAACATAAATAAATTTAATAAAAACTTTAACAACTTTTAATGATGTTCAAAATAAAATTTGTATGCACATTCAATGATGAAGATAGATAGATTACCTAATATATAAGTAACAAACTTCAACATTATTCTATGTATTCCTGATATTTTGACGTATCATGGATAGCTACTGTTAATGTCAAAGAATGGACTAGATCTAGATTTATAATAATAGATAAAGTATAATATGCAATATAAATTAATACACAAGAGACAAAGGTTTTTAAAGTGGTTAGGCTATGAAGAAAGCCTATGTCCACTGTTTGTATTATTTTTTGTGGTTACAATAACACAATTGGGTGTGCTGGAGAATGATTCACATGTACCTTTGAGATTTGGGAGAACATGTATTTATAGTGGTTAGGAGTCCAAGAGATGGAATGCCTTTATATATTCAGGCATTTACATCAATATACAATAAATATAACAATTGATATTCACGGGTACAATGACTATTGGTGACTCCACACAATTGTATTTTGATATTCTTGATGGTTCATATTCTTTAGGTTGGTCGGACGATTAGTCGACCGATTGTCTCGAGTGCCGACCATATAAGTAATCAACTACCTCAGGAGCCGACCACGTAAATAATAACTATGAAGATCTCCACGTATGAGAAAGGATGTCCATTTCTCATTGGTCCATGTAGGGGGTAAATGATACAATCAACAAAATCCCCAATGCTCCATGCCTGATGATTGAGTGAAAGGATGGAGTATTTACTTCGAAAAGTTACATCCGCACATAATGAATGAGGTTATTAGCCTTCTACAACACTTGTGGAATGTCTCTTGATAATTCCCATGCATATGGCCCTTATTATTATTGATGTTTTACCTTATAGAATTGATCAGTCGGTGTACCGACCAATTAGGTCTAGAGCCGACCAAGTTCTGATGAAGTGCTGGGGAGTCTACTTGGGAGGACAAATGTCCTGATGCTATTGGCTCAACTGGTACTGTTTGATGTCATCAATTTTTACTTTCCATAATGTGCCACTTGAAATATCTTATCAATATATGATAGGCATTCTTGTATCATTAATCCATGTGGTACGAACAATTTAACCGACCAAAATCTCCCCATGCTCCATTCTTGAAGATTTGTTGAAAGGAAAAAGTATGAGATCTGAATACTTTCTCAGCCTTTAATTATGCTGGTGGTCGACGACCAAATTATTAGACTTTGTAAAATATTTCAAACTGCGAATTGCCAAAATGTACTCTAGTTTCTACGCCCTTGATGTCTCTCTTGCTAGGATAAATGTCGAGGAAAAATGCCATATGAAATTACTACTAAGATCTTTGTTATTTCATGCTGAAGTCATTGGTGTTGGAATAATTAGAATAATTTGTTGATCTTTATTAAGCTTGTGATTATTTTTTTAATTTGTTGATCTTTATTTAATCTTTATTTGTTGATCTTGTCGACTAGGTAATCATTGTAGACTAGTTAGTCAGGTCAGTGATGATTGTAAGGCCTTAGATTCTACTAATGCTATCTTAGATAAAACTGTAAATAGTTTTGTTGATCCAAGTTGTAGCATTAGTAATCAACGACGACCAAGTGTATTAGGATTGTATAGTTATCACTGTATTTTAACTCGATCAAGCAAAACTTCTTGTGTTTATAGATGTAGTTTTACGGACTTATTGTTCTTAACTTCTAAAATACGAAGTCATACATGAAGTTTGATGTTAGGATTTTCTTCGTGCGTTAGTAAAGTATGGTCGGATCTTATTGTACATAAGATTGAAATGGATATCCTAAATTTGGTGAACTTCTTATTAATGATCTATCCGGAGACGAGGTCATACATGAAGTTTGATTTTGGCCATGCAACTGAGGTGCTTTACTGAGATGTCTTCAGTTCTAAACCAATTTTTGCTGGGATGTGCTTCTTCTGCATTTTCTTTGTCCGACTGACAAGTCGTGAAAGTCGGTGTTATCCGTTGATTAGATAAATGAATCTGTTGATCGGGTAAATGGCCCAATTCAAGAGGCCGACCAAAGGTCTGTAAAGTATTAATGCGCCGAGGCTTGCTTGACTAACATTTTAGTGAACAGGTCAACATAACTATGGATCCCCCATTTGGTGTTATGGCGAGTTGATTGAATAATAATAATAATAATAATAGTAATAATATCATGCCAATAATAATAATAATGCCCGATCATCCATCAGGGCTTCGTTTCGATATAATGAATGAACATGTAGTCATTAGCTAAAGTTGAATCAAATAAGAATGATAATGCATAATAGTCCATTGGGGCTAAATTGTGATGATTCACATAATTATAATTGATAGCTGAATATCCACTAAATCTAGTGAGAAATCCAGGAAAATAATGAAAGTGCCGACCATCCGTCGGGGCCATTAAATAATTCCTGAAGGGACTAAATGATCCTGCATTGTTAGAGAAAAATATATTTCCAAACCATTCATATCAATAATAGATGTCGATTAATAATAGACTATGCCGACCATTTTTCGGGACTGGATATAGATAAACATTATCCCGACCAACCATCCGTTGGGGATAAAATATAATTGGCGTGGCAGATGTCTTCGGGACTAAATATATGATAATAAATATTTTGCCGAGATGAATCTTGAATATGCACAACCATCCATTTGTCGGGTCTTAAAGTGTTGTAGCGTGCTCGACCATACGTAAGAGTATTAATAAGATAAATAGTGCATGGCTGATCCATGGAGGAAAAATTGTACAGTACCGAGCATTAATAATATTTTTCATAGCTTAATATTGTGGACGAGCATTCGTCAGAACTAAATCTTGTACTTGTGGAAGTTAATAAATTGTCCGACCATCTGTTGAGGCTAAATCAAATAAAAATTATTATGAGATTTGTTTATTCAGTCAAAATTTATATGATGTGTATTTGCTCGAACTTTGGCAATGAAAATAATAAATTTTATGCTGAATAGCTGTCGTGTGAGCAGATGATATGTTTTATGCCAAATACATGTCATACCCAAAACGTGTCAGATAAGCAAAATTTTTATCAAATATGTATAAGATGTAGGGAAAAATCGTTGAGTCTAGAATTTTGCAAAAATTATTTTAACTCGAGTAAATACTCAAATATAATTTGGTTTCAAAAATTTATATTCACATGAAGCTGTGAAGTATAGAAGATTGGTGTAAAAAAATAAAAGCCTTTAAACAACATATTATGATTGAATAAAGTTAAATATAGGGAACACCAAAAGCCTTTAAATGGCAGAATGTCTGCGTTTTATCTTTTATCCTCCCACTAACTTTCACCCAAATTTGCTTTACAAAAAGAAACTAAAAAGAGTATCAAACAGGTTGTAAACCAAAACTTTAATTTGGTCGGCCCTATTCATAGGCAATTTTGTTTGTTGTATGTAAACAACAACTTTAAACGTCAAATGTTATTTTAATAAAGTCAAACAAGTATGAAACTTATGTGCCACCCCTCCCCCCCCCCCCCCCCCCCAAAAAAAAAAAATTATCTGTGTTTAATCATTTGCTGCCAACCAGTGATGTTGGTCATCATACACTGATCGCCGACCACCAGGGACTGTTCGGTAACGTCGTCGAGGTTCTCCTCTTTATTCATGAGCATCAACCAATGAAGAGTGATAGCCACAGGTCGCATGGAAAGTCGCAGGTCGACTGAGAAATGATACTGTCGTTGGTCGGCGAGGTTTGAAAAAAGGATCGGAGGAGGGATACGAACCGCCCATCGTTGTTCGACGAGGTCCATGTGGGTGAGATTCATATTTTGCAAGATAAAATTGCAACCCTCAATGGGTGTTTCTCGACAAGATGAATGCTACCATGGGTTGTTTAGTGGTGCCGCTGATGTATCTTCATCGCTAAATTATTTCTGACCAGTATTAGATGCCACCGACCAGTAATAAATGGTCGAAAACCTGTGCAATTGTTATGTTACTAAGAACACACATAAAAGAAGAGATTTTTAGAGTGGTTAAGCTGTAAAATAGCTTACGTCCATTGTTGGTTTAATTTAGTAGGTTTACAATAGCTCAATATGGTGTCCGTATGAGTGATTCGAGTTATTATTTAAGCTAAGGGAGTAGTTTGTATTTGTCGGGTTGTAAAACCCTAGAGATGGAGCGCCTATTATATTGGCAGGCATTTACATATGTGTTCAATAAATTAAACTCTTGGAATTCAGTGCTAGTTGGCATCCCATCTGAGTAACTATTGGTTGGCCTTCTAGAGTTGGTCGGCCTCCCACCCGACTAAGTATCTCTGATGCCGATCAAGTAGGTTGGTCGGCCACGTAGGAGGATAGTTGTCTATTCATCATTGGTCCACGTAAGAGAGTAATTTTTACCTACAACAAGCCCCAATGCTCCATGCTTGATGCTTGATGTATGGAGTATATAGTCCAGGAAGTTATTCGGCGTACTATTTGAGTGTTTGGTCGATAGTCGTCCTCCCATACTTGTAAAAATTTCCACTGGGACTGTTTGATAATGGCGTTTTTGTAAACAATTCAAACTTTTTTGAATTGCCAAAGGATATAATAGTCTTTTGATTCTTCAAAAAGCGTGCAGCTGGTGGTAATTATACGGTTCGTTCAGTTAATCATTTCATTCCCATTTATCGAGGCAACCTATAAATAGGTATGAAATTCCCCTCCTTTTTTTTTTACCTTAAACCTTATGAACTCTAGCACATTCTCCAAAAAATAATGAAAGTGCCGACCATCCGTCGGGGCCATTAAATAATGCCCGAAGGGACCGAATGATCCTGCATTATTAGAGAAAAATAGATTTCCAAACCATTCATATCAGTAATAGATGTCAATTAACAATAGGCTATGCCAACCATTTTTCGGGACTGAATATAGATAAAGATTATCCCGACCAACCATCCGTTGGGGATAAAATATAATTAGCATGGTAGATATCTTCGGGACATAATATATGACAATAAATATTTTGCCGATCTTCTGCCGAAATGAATCTCGAATATGTACAACCATCCATTTATCGGGTCTTAAAGTGTGGTAGCGTGATCGACCATCCGTAAGAGTATTAATAAGATAAATAGTGCCTGACTGATCCGTCGAGGCAAAATTGTACAATACCGAGCATTAATAACATTTTCCATAACTTAAGATTGTGGCCGAGCATTCGTCGGGAGTAAATCTTGTACTTGTGAAAGTTAATAAATTGTCCAACCATCTGTTGAGGCTAAATCAAATAAAAATTATTACGAGATTGATTTATTCGGTCAAACAACATATGATGTGTATTTGCTCGAACCTTTGGCAATGAAAATAATAAATTTTATTCTGAGTACTTGTTAGATGACCAGATAATAGGTTTTATGCCAAATACATATCATGCACAACACATGTCAGATAGGCAAATTTGTATCAAATATGTACTAGATGTAGGACAAAATTATTGAGTCTAGAATTTTGCAAAATATTTTTAACTCCAGTAAGTACTCAAGTATAAATTGGTTCCAAAAATTTATTTTCACATGAAGTTGTGAAGCAAAGATTGGTGTAAAAAACCAAAAGCTTTTAAACAGCATATTGCGATTTAATAAAGTTAAATATAGGGAACACCACAAGCCTTTAAACGACAAACTTTTATCGCGAGTGATGCTAGACACAGCGGGAGGAAGAATCGGGTTAGTACCGGTTGATGAGTTGTCCTTCTTTCATTGGGTGTTTTTTTTGGAGAAAATATGATATAGTTTTTAATAGGATTATTTGACTTTTTTTTTTATATAAAAAAACAGTTTTATTGGAAAAGATTTTTTTTATAAATCAGAAAAAATGTATTGTTAAAAAACACTATTTTAATATAGATCTTTTTTTGAAAAAACCTTTTAAATGGTAGTTTAATATAAAAGCTAGTTTTTTAATATAAAAGCTAGTTTTTAAACAGTTATGAGAAATACAAATATTGTTTTAAATGTTGTAAAATAAAATAAAATTTAAGTTTAAAAATAAGGGGTGTCGCTAGCGCGGACCTTAAAAAATAAGATAATATTGGGTAAATGGGTGCTTGATGAACTAAATGAGTTAAAAATAATTAAAAAAATAATTTCTTATTAGAATAGTTTTTAACGTGGACCTTTAAACAGTTTTAAGAGATACAAAATTTGTTTTAAAATTAAAAAAAAAGTTTAAAAAAAGGGGTGCTTTTGGCGCGGACCTTTAAAAATAAGATAATATTGGGTAAATGGGTGTTTGAAAGACTAAATGAGTTAAAAATAATAAAAAAAGACAATATCTTATTAGAATAGTTTTTAACGTGAACCTTTAAACAATTTCAAGAAATACAAAAATTGTTTTAAATGTTGTAAAATTAAAAAAAGAGAAGTTTAAAATAAGGAGTGTCGCTGGCGCGAACCTTTAAGAATAAAATAATATTGGGTAAATGGGTGTTTGATGGACTAAATGAGTTAAATTTTTTTTAAAAAAAATAATTTCTTATTAGAATAGTTTTTTAAAATGGACCTTTAAACAGTTTTAAGAAATACAAAAATTGTTTTAAATGTTGTAAAATAAAAAAAATTAAGTTTAAAAATAAGGAGTGACGCTGGCGCGAATCTTTAAAAATAAGAGAATATTTGATAAATGGGTGTTTAAGGGACTAAAAGCGTTAAAAATAATTTAAATAAAAAATAAGAAAACTAATTAAAAAAAACTAGTCTAATGAGAATTATGGGGATCTTCCTATTAAGTCCTATTTACAACTATGTTTATTCTAATTAGTCCCGTAGTTAAAAAAATTCCCTATCAGATCCCACTAATTAAAAAGGGATGATTTCCCCCAAATTTGCAAGACAATTATACCCTTCCTCTAATTTAGGACCACTTGTACACGTTTCAACCAGCACACACCTCTCTCAATATTCTCTCTCCTCTCAACAAACATTAAAAACCCAAACCAAACATCAGAAACCTATTTCTCTCTCCTCTCGGCATACATTTAAAACCTAAACATCACAAACCCGTTTCTCTCTCCTCTCTACAAACATCAAAAACCCAAACATCACAAACCCGTTTCTCTCTCCTCTCGACAAACAAGACCAAACGAAGCATCACAAACTCGTTTCTCTCTCCTCTCGGCAAAAAAATCATACCAGTTAGTAATCATGCACTGCCATTTTCGTTTTTAAGAATTTCGTATTCCTCTTGTAATCGATACAAGATAAAGGTATATAATTTTATCTCTTTGGATACTATTTGGTTCAAATATAACTTGTGGTTTTGATTTTGAATACGAACTATTTTGGTCGACTTTTGCAATGTTTGTGGTTTTTTTATTTTGGCTCGTTTTTTTGTAAAGCTTTGGGATTATCTTTTTGAAGCTCTTTCTTTTTCTTTGAGAAAAAATTGTGGTTCTATATTTGAAACTGAGTTAATGTATGTATTTACGAACTTTATGTATTCTTATTTTCATCTCTTAAGGAATTTTTATGGAGTATAAATTTTTTGGAGTAAAAATTTATCATTGCTTTATTGAAGATAAAACATTTATTTTTTTCTTCATATGTGACACATGTAGTGAACATTGAATTTTGAGAGATAATTTTGTATTTGTCATCGTTCAAATATTTGTGCGACAATGTGACAGATTATTATAGTCATTTGTGAATATTCATTGTTAGATATTACATGCACTTGAATGTTTATGAACTCTATGTATTCTTATTTTCATCTCTTAAGCAATTTTTATCGAGTAGAAATTTTTTGAAGTACAAATTTTTCGTTGCTTTATTGAAGATCAAATTTGTTTTTTTCATATTTGACACATGAAGTGAACATTCAATTGTGTGGGATTATTAGTCATTCAATGAATATTCACTGTTTGAACACTTCTCATATAATATGCATTTTTTGAAAAATTGTTGTCCTTTAATGTGTGAATATTCACTATTTGAATACACATGCGATGACTTAAAACATAATTTTAATACACATGCGCTGGTTGAAAATTTGTTGTCCTTTAATATGTGCATATTTTAGCTTCATTTGTTGGAATAATTCTAGTTGTGTTTTTTGCTATTGAATTATATATGCTATACTTAAATGTATTCTTATTTTCATCTCTTAAGCAATTTTTATCGATGTTGATACCAAAATTAATCTGCTGACATGGACCAATCATATGAAGACACGTGGCTATCTACATGGTAACAACAAACACTTCCGAGGAACCCACTCGTTCCGAGGAACAAGACTACAACGAGGAAGACTAGTTCCCCGAGGAACTCACAAGCTCCGAGGAACAATGTCTCTCCGAGGAACTCTTAAATAACCGAGAAGCTTAGGCGGTCCGAGCAACTCATGGCGGTCCGAGCTGCACCTCGAAGCAGGATACCAACAGTTTAACTGCTCATTAAATGCTTATCATTTGGATGCACACGCAAAGAGGGCATTAAATGTATTACCCTTTCATATGTATATCATTTAATGTATTACCCTTTCACACTACAGCCTCAAGGCTATAAATACATTGTACAATCCTCATTGTAATGGGGACCGGACTCCCAGACCGGAATTTCTTGAGATAACTTGTAATCGAGAATTCCCATACAAAACAGCAATAAAGCAACAGTGGACGTAGGCCATTCTTATAAGGCTGAACCACTTTAAAATTCTTTGTCTCATTTATTTATCTGTGATTGAATTATTAGATTGATCTAATTTTTTACATCAACAATCGAGTACAAATTTTATGAAGTAGAAATTTTTGATTTCTTGATTGAAGATCAAATATGTTTTTTTCTTCATATTTAACACATGAAGTGAACATTCAATTGTGAGATTATTAATCATTCGTTGAATATTCACTGTTTGAACACTTCTCATATAATATGTACTCTTTAAAAAATTGTTGTCCTTTAATGTGTGAATATTCACTATTTTAATACACATACGCCGACTTAAAACATAATTTTAATACACATGCACTGATTGGAAAATTCTTGTCCTTTAATATGGGGTTTCATAGCAGTTCTATATGCAAAATTTGAAGTGTGCATAGAGTGAATATTCATTGTGTGGGATTTTTTCAAAGCAGTTGTATACGGAATATGAAGTGTGCATATAGTGAATATTCACTGTATGGGTTTTTTTCACCACTGCTATATACAAAATTCAAAGTGTGCATAGAGTGAATATTCACTGTATGGGTATGTTTAATAGCAGTTCTATATACGAGGTGTGCATAGAGTGAATATTCATTGTATGGTTTTTTTTTCAAAACAGTTGTATAAGTGTGCATACAGTGAATATTCATTGTATGGTTTTTTTTCAGCACTGCTATATACGAAATTTGAAGTGTGCAAAGTGAATATTCACTGTATGGGTATATTTGTGCATAGAGTGAATATTCATTGTATGAGTTTTTTTCAAAGCAATTGTATAAGTGCATATAGTGAATATTCACTGTATGTTTTTTTTTTCACCACTGCTATATACGAAATTTGAAGTGTACATAAAGTGAATATTCAACATATGAGTTTCTTTCAAAGCAGCTATATATGAAATTTGAAGTGTAGATTGAATATTCATTGTATGATTTTTTTTCAAAGTTCCAAAGTTGGTGTGCAGACAGTGAATATTCACTGTGTGGGTATGCTTCATAGTAGTTTTATATATGAAATTTGAAGTGTGCATAGAGTGAATATCCCTACACCAAATCCTGCAAATGGTCACGCCCAGTTAGTCACAGCCCAAGTCCGCGACCAGATGGTCGCGGATTTGGGCCGTGACCAACTCAATTTTTAGCGTGACCATATTTATTACCACACTAAATCATGGATGCTCTGGAAGTGGTCATGGACCAAATGCGTGACCACTTTGGGTCGCGAACTTGGGCCGTGACCAGGTCGTGACTATCTTGGCACCAAAATTCCCTCCAAAATTGGTCGGGGATGGGTCACGAACTTGGGCCGTGACCATAGGCATGATGAAGAACAATACACACAAATACTGGGTTACAGGTGGGGGCCGTGACCAATTTTTGGCGTGGGTCACGGACTTGGGCCATGACCATAGGCATGACGAAGCATAATACACACAAATACTGGGTCACGGCTGGGGGCCATGACTATTTTTGGCGTGGGTCACGGACTTAGGACGTGACCATAGGAATGACGAAGCACAATACACACACATATTGGGTCACGATTGGGGTCCGTGACCAATTTTTGGCATGGGTCACGGCTATGGGCCGTGACCAGTAGATTGTATACACGAAATTTACTTTCATTAATGGGTCGCAAGGTGGGTCACGGCTGTAGGCCGTGACCAATGTCAATCCTAAACCAAAACTCAAATGCCTCATATTTTCATTACCCCACTCATATCTTATTTTTTTTCCTTTACCAAATGCTGGTTCCCCAAACGATGTGATGTTGCTATGGAAAAGTTGCGATGTTGGTGATGGAGTGAGGAGCGATGGGTAGCATTTGTGGAGATTTCTTCCCCAAACGCTGGTAGCATTCGTGGAGATTTCCCCCCCAATCTGTATGGAAGTTCTTCCCCAATCTGTATATGTAATATATCCATATATGTGTGTGTGTTTGTTATATGTAATGCTATGGAGGTTTCTTCTCATCCTCCACCGCCCGCAAGGACGAGAAGGTTGTCAACGCCGCCCGTCGCAGGACTGGGCTAAAGACGAGATTTCTCTTTCTTCCATAGCAACTCAATGATACACTCTGTTGCTATTAGTTTAGTAATAGCAACTCGACAACTCAATGGTACCCCTAACTGGAAATCTATTACTATGTTTTCTTCTTCTATCATTGCTTCTTTCTTTTTCTGTTTCTTATCCTCCAATAAACCCAATGATACACTCCGTTGCTATTAGTTTAGTTTTCTGTATTGTGTCATGGAATTGCTATATTTTCACTTGTACTCACTAGTGTGGTCTCAGTGCCTCAATTAGTGTTTGATTACTCAAATTTGCTTTGATTTTTTTTTCTCGGTCTAAAATTTTCTGTTTATTATATATTAAAATGATTTGTTTTCTATTTTTTTTTGAATTACAGATGTAGTATTTTGTGTGCATCTATGTGTAGGTTGAGAAATGTTAATGCCTAATAATTAAGGCGTAAAGGATGATGTTTGGAATTGGATAGATAGTATACTTATCTTAGTCCATAAGAGTTGTTGGGTTGATTTGTTGCATACAATTTTTTTGGGACCATAATTATTTGAAGAAATAATTGTATATATGCTCAAATGCACTACTAAAGTTTTTTTTGTACAAAGTTTAGAAAATGATGATGGATTTGGAATATGGTCGACATTTAATAACAAAGGACCATTATTGTTAGTGGCAAATGGCTTTAACATTATATGGCAATGGAATATGGATATTGCGCCTTTTTTCTCCGTATGAGCTTATCAAACTCTCTTCTCATATTTTCTGAAGGCGTCCTTTTGTCACCTTATGTTACTTAAGGACACACTCATAGGACCAATGAGAAAGAATAACATTTATATTGTCAAAAGTGGATTCCACTCAGAACTATAACAAGTAAAAAATAAAGATCCCCAAAGTCGAGCTATTCTACTTAGTTAGAGCTGATATCACCACTTCTGTATGCTATTAATTAATCACCCATCGAGGAATTATGTTAAGGTGTATGGGAATATGTATTGTATTTCTCATGACTATATCTGTTTAGATTTGAGAATATTTTTTTTCAGAATCAGAGTTTACAGAGAACGTAGGTGAGTGGTGGATTGATTATCAGGTTTCTTTTTGGATATCTAGATAGAAAAATCAATCTATTCAAAGAAGACTTGAGAAGTGGAATAAGGATGTGTTTGGAAATGTGCAGTAGGGAATTGTAAGAGGTCTAGGGGGATTAAGGAGCTTGACAATAGAGAAGGGAGGGACTGCTTTCTTGGATTTTTATTTAAAGGTCGGATGAGGTTCGATATTGAAAGGGAGGATTTACCCCTTTTACCTTTTTTTAATACAATGTATTTTAGTCAGAATATGGGCTCAATTAGTAATAATATAAAAATTTGTCCAACTTGTTTTGGAGAAAATAAATAAATAATTGTTGCTCTCATAATCATATATCATTTTCTGCTGAAAATTTTTGGTTTTGAATCTCAATTACCATGTTAATATATAATTTGTTGTTAACCATGATTGTTCCTATGGACTTGTCGAGTAAATAGTGTCTCACCTAATTTTATATTCATCTCCATAGTAACTTTAAATTAACATTTTTGATATTTTTGATTTTGTAGAAATTGTGAAAATGGAGAAAATTGTGTTCACCACTTCTTTAGAGATCAAGGGGATATGCTGACCAAGCCTTTCTTAGATGTTTGCGAACTGATATTGCCTATTCAAGGTGTGGTGGGTAGCAATCGTGGGTAGCAGGTGCGATGGAGGAAAATGAAAAAAAAAACGAGGTGCGATGTTCATATCTAAGCCTCATTCATCAATCAAGCCCTACAATTATTGATAAGTTTGTATTTACCCCTATTATAATGTTTTTACTAGATTTTGATAATTTGGGGGATTTTCTCTTTGCATCGAGGTTTCTTTAATCATTTTTTGCATCTAGATTACTAGAGTATATTTTTGTGTGTTCGGACTGTGTATTTTCTTGTCATTTGTTCTATTTTGTAGGTATACACCCTTGATGTTCTCTCTCTCAAACAGTTTGATTTGGCTTTCTCTGTGTTTGAGAGGTATCAAATTTTTTATTTTTTTGTATTCGAGTTTGGGTTCTAATCTACAATCAATTGTGTCTCACTGCATCACTGGCAACATTGCTATTTCATTTATAATTTATTCAGAATGTATGAATTTTACATTTGGTGTGAAAAATGGTTTGAGCTTTTAGCAAGAAGTTCATGGTTGATATACTTTCTTGTTCATCTTCTTCAATTCCTTGGAGAATTAGATCTAATTCCATTGAGATTCAATAATTTATCAAGAAGTAGAAGATATCCTTCAGATGATGCAACATAGCAAGGAGCCAAGTAGCATGTCTTTTATCTTCATTTGGAGCTGAAACAAAAACTTTTAACTCTTTTTTTAGCATTAAAGATCTCCCTCGAGATATTAAGGTAGAATTATGGTTAAATTCATCTAAAATTTCTTATAACGGGAATACTTGATGTTTTGTTTCTTTTCTTGATTATAAATCCTCCTAGAGAGGGCTATTCTCTCTTTATTTTCTAATAAACTCTTAATTTATCAATAAACAAATAAATTAATAACAATAGATACATAACTGTTGTTATATAAGATTGCGGCTTTCTTCGTTTGAAGTTGCATACATATATGTATGTAAATTGGTTGTATCCATATTTTTTTACCTTTTTTTATCTGATGAGCCGAGTTCAGTGTTCTAAAAAATCTTCAGCTTGGAAAGAATAGGTTGGCGAGACTTCTTTCTTAGTGGATTTGGGTAGGGTTTGCATAAATTCCATTTGACAATGTATTGCATTTTTTTATTTTAGAATATCATACATATTTTCTCATGGTTTTTAATGAATTTAGTTATGGCTTAATGCAGGGATTGTCACAAGGAGATATTTGGTTTTTGCAATTTCAAAAGATAAATGAAGGGAATCAAGATTACGCTGAATTTGGTCATACGCCTCGAAGGAAATTCAGTGATTTTGGTATGTAATTCCAAACTAGTACTCATATGCTTTTTTTAATTATTCTTGTACATTCTAAATCAGATAGTATGTAAGGTTTATCATCATTTGATTTATTAAGTACATAAAAACCCAAAACAACACCCGAACGTCCCCGTGAGAGGCACCAACACCTCGCATGGGACCAATGTAACTCGTACAAACAGACCGCGCGATCACGAGACTCACGGTTTGAGAGTACAGGGATAATTTGCATATATCAGGACTTAGAGGCTGAAAACAAAAAAATAGCCCCCGAATGGTCCCGTGGGTGGAACCAACACCTCCCACCCACGGAACCAATATGACTCGAAAAAACTGACCGCGCAGCCGCGGGACTCCCGGTTTGAGAATATAACGTTAATTTGAATATTTCTAGACTTAGGCAAAATATGGCGTTACTGGGGGAAAACCCGAAACAACCCTCGAACGGCCCCGTGGGTGGCACCAACACCTCCCACGGGACAAATGTGACTGGTAGGCATTGCTGCGCAGCCGCGGGACTCCCGGTTTGAGAATACGAAGGTAATTTGCATAATTCAAGACTTAGGCATAAAAACATGGCGTTAGAGGGGGAAAACCCGAAACAACCCCCGAACGGCCTCGTGGGTGGTACCAACACCACCCACGGGACCAATGTAACGCGTAGGAGCTAACCGCGCAGCCGCGGAACTCCCGGTCTGATAATATGATGGTAATTTGCATATTTCTAGACTTAGGCTTAAAAACATGGCTTTAGAGGGTGAAAACTCGAAACAGCCCCCGAACGGCCCCATGGGTGGCACCAGCACCTCCCACGGGACCAATGTAACTAGTAGGAACTGACCGCGCAACGGCGGGACTCCCGGTTTGAGAATACGACGGTAATTTGCATATTTCTAGACTTAGGCTTAAAAACATAATTTTAGAGGGGGAAAACCCGAAACGACCCCCGAACGGCCCCGTGGGTGTCACCAACACCTCCCACGGGACCAATATAACTCGTAGGAACGAACAACGCAGCCGCGAGACTCTCTGTTAGAGAATACGATGGTAATTTATATAATTCTAGATTTAGGCTTAAAAACATGGCGTTAGTGGGTGAAAACCCAAAACAGCCCCCGAACGTCCCCGTGGGTGTCACCAACACCTCCCACGGGACCAATGTAACTCGTAGGAACTGACCGCGCAGCCGCGGGACTCCCAGTTTGAGAATACGACGGTAATTTGCATTTTTCTTGACTTAGGCTTAAAAACATGGATTTAGAGGGTGAAAATCCGAAACAACACCCGAACGAACCCGTGGGTGGCACCAACACCTCCCACGGGACCAATGTGACTCTTAGGAACTGACCGCGTAGCCGCGGGACTCCCAATTTGAGAATACGATGATAATTTGTATAATTCTAGACTTAGGCTTAAAAATATGGCTTTAGAGGGTGAAAACTCGAAACAGCCCCCATGGGTGGCACCAACACCACTCACGGGACAAATGTAACTCGTACGAACTCACCGCCCAACCGCGAAACTCCTGGTTTGAGAATACGATGGTAATTTAAATATTTCTAAACCTAGGCTTAAAAACATGGTGTTAGTGGGTGAAAACCCGAAATAGCCCCTAAACATCCCCGTGGGCGGCACCAACGCCTCCTACGGGACCAATGTAACTCGTAGGAACTGACTGCGCAGCCGCGGGACTCCCGGTTTGGTAATACGATGGTAATTTGTATTTTTTTAGACTTAGGCTTAAAAACATGGCTTTAGAGGATGAAAACTCGAAACAACCCCCGAATGCCCCCGTGGGTGGCACCAACACCTGCCACGGGACCAATGTGATTCATAGGAATTGACCGCGTGGGACTCACGGTTTGGGAATACGATGCTAATGTGTATATTTGTAGTCTTAGGTTTAAAAACATGGCTTTAGAGGATGAAAACCCGAAACAACCCCCGAATGCACCCGTGGGTGGCACCAATACCTCCCACGGGACAAATCTGACTCGTAGGAACTGACCGTACAGCCGCGGGACTCCCGATTTAGGAATACGATGGTAATTTGCATATTTCTAAACTTAGGTTTTAAAACATGGCGTTAGAAGATAGAAACCCAAAATAGCCCCGGTACGGACCCGTGGGTGGCACCAACACCTCCCACGGGACAAATGTAACTCGGAGGAACTAACAGCGCAGCCACGGGACTCCCGATTTGAGAATACGACTATAATTTGAATATTTCTAGTCTTAGGCTTAAAAACATGGCGTTAGGGGTGAAAACTCAAATCAACCACCGTACGTCCCTGTGGGTGGCACAACACCTCCCACGGGACCAATATGACTCGTACGAACTGATCGCGTAGCCCCGGGACTCCCGGTTTGAGAATATGACGATAATTTGCATATTTCTAAACTTAGGCTTAAAAATATGGCTTTAGTGGGTGAAAACCCAAAATATCCCCCGAACGGCCCCGTGGGTGGCACCAACACCTACCATGGGACCAATGTATTAGAAATTGACCGCGCAGCCACGGGACTCCCGATTTGAGAATACGACGGTAATGTGAATATTTCTAGACTTAGGCTTAAATCATGACTTTAGAGGGGGAAAACCCGAAACGACCCCCGAACTGCCCCGTGGATGGCGCCAACACCACCCATGGGACCAATATAACTCGTAGGAACTGACCGCCCAGCCGCTAGACTCCCGGTTTGAGAATACGATGGTAATTTTTATAATTCTAGACTCAGGCTTAAAAACAAGGCATTACTGGGTGAAAACCCAAAACAGCCGCCGAACGACCTCGTGAGTGGCACCAACACCTCCCACATGACCAATGTGACTCATAGGAACTGACCGTAGCCGCGGGTCTCTCAGTTTGAGAATGCGCCGGTAATTTGCATATTTCTAGATTTAGGCTTAACAACATGGTTTTAGTGAGCAAAAACCCGAAACAGCCCCAGAACGGCCCCGTGGGTGGCACCAACACCTCCCACGGGACGAATGTAACTCGTAGGAACAGACCGCGCAGTCGCGGGACTCCCGATTTGAGAATACGACGGTAATTTGCATATTTCTAGACTTAGGCTTAAAAATATGACTTCAGAGGGGGGAAAACCCGAAACGACCCTCGAACGGTCCTGTGGGTGGCACCAACACCTCCCCCGGGACCAATGTAACTCGTAGGAACTGACCGTGTAGCTGTGGGACTCCCAATTTGAGAATACGATGGTAATTTTCATAATTCTAAACTTAGGCTTAAAAACATGGCGTTAGTGGGTGAAAACCCGAAATAGCTCCCGAACGGCGCCGTGGGTGGCTCCAACACCTCCAACGGGACCAATGTAACTCGTAGGAAGTGATTGTTCATCCGCAGGACTCCTGATTTGGGGATACGATGGTAATTTACATTTTTCTTGGCTTAGGCTTAAAAACATGGCTTTAGAGGGTGAAAACCCGAAATAACCTCCGAATGGCCCCGTGGGTGGCACTAACACCTCCCACGGGACCAATGTAACTCATAGGAACTGACCGCGCAGCCACCAGACTCCCGATTTGAGACTATGATGGTAATTTGAATATTTCTAGACTTTGGTTTAAAAACATGGCGTTAGTGGGTGAAAACCCAAAACAACACCCGAACGGCCCTGAGGGTGGCACCAACACCTCCCACGGGACCAATGTAACTCGTAGGAACTGACCGCGTAGCCGTGGGACTCCCGATTTGAGAATATGATGGTAATTTGAATATTTCTAGACATAGCCTTAAAAACATGGCTTTAGTGGATGAAAACCCGAAACAGCCCCCGAACAGCACCGTGGGTGGTCCAACACCTCCAATGGGACCAATGTAGCTCGTAGGAAGTGATTGCGCAGCCGCGGGACTCCCGATATGGGGATACGATGGTAATTTACATTTTTCTTGGCTTAGGCTTAAAAACATGGCTTTAGAGGGTGAAAACCCGAAACAACCTCCGAATGGTCCCGTGGGTGGCACCAACACCTCCCTCGGAACCAATGTGACTTGTAGGAACTGACTGCGCAACCGCGGGACTCCCGATTTGAGAATACGATGGTAATTTTCATATTTCAAGACTTAGGCTTAAAAACATGGCTTTAGTGAGAAAAAACCCGAAATAGCCCCAGAACGGCCTAATGGGTGGCACCAACACCTCCCACGGGACCAATGTAACTCATAGGAACTGATCGCGCAGCCGCGGGACTCTCGGTTTGAGACTATGATGGTAATTTGAATATTTCTAAACTTAGGATTAAAAACATGGCGTTAGTGGGTGAAAACCCAAAACAACCCCCAAACGGCCCCGTGGGTGGCACCAACACCTCCCACGGGACCAATGTAACTTGTAAGAACTGACAGCGCAGTCGCGGGACTCCCAATTTGAGAATACGATGGTATTGTGAATATTTCTAGGCTTAGGCTTAAAAATATGGCTTTAGTGGGTGAAAACCCGAAACAGCCCCCGAACGGCCCCGTGAGTGACACCAACACCTCCTACGGGACCAATGTAACTCGCAAGAACTGACCGCCCATCCGCAGAACTCCTGATTTGAGAATACGATGGTAATTTGAATATTTATAGACTTAGGCTTGAAAAAATGGCATTAGTGGGTGGAAATCCGAAATAGCTCCCGAACGGCCCTCTGGGCGGCACCAACACCTCCCACGGGACCAATGTGACTCGTAGGAACTCACCGCGCAGCCGCGGGACTCCCATTTTGGCAATATGAAGGTAATTTGCATTTTTCAAGACTTAGATTTAAAAACATGGCTTTAGAGGGTGAAAACCCGAAACAGCCCCTGAACGGCCCCGTGGGTGGCACCAACACCTCCCACGGGACCAATGTGACTCGTAGGAACTGACTGAGCAGCCGCGGGACTGCGAGTTTAAGAATTTGATGGTAATTTGAATATTTCTGGAATTAGGCTTAAAAACACGGCGTTAGAGGGGGAAAACCCGAAATAGCCCCCAAACGGCCCCGTGGGAGGCACCAACACCTCCCACAGGACCAATGTCACTCGTAGGAACTGACCGCATAGCTGCGGGACTCCCGGTTTGAGAATATGATGGTAATTTGCATTTTTCTAGACTTAGGCTTAAAAACATGGCTGTAGATGGTGAAAACACGAAAAAGCCCCGAACGGCCCTTTGGGCGGCACCAACACCTCCCACGAGACCAATGCGACTCGTAAGAACTAACCGTACAGGTGTGGGACTCCCGATTTTGGAATACGATGATAATTTGCATATTTCTAGCCTTAGGCTTAAAAACATGGCGTTAGCGGGTGAAAACCCAAAACAACCCCCGAAGGTCCTCGTGGGTGGCAACAACACCTCCCACGGGACTAATGTAACTCGTAGGAACTGACCGCGCAGCCGCGGGACTCCCGATTTCAGAATACGATGGTAATTTAAATATTTTTAGACTTAGGCTTAAAAACATGACATTAGAGGGTGAAAACCCAAAATAGCCCCCAAACGGCCCCATGGGTGGCACCAACACCTGCCACGGGACCAATATAACTCGTAGGAACTGACCGCGCAGCCACGGGACTCCCGGTTGGATAATACGAAGATAATTTACATAATTCTAGACTTAGGCTGAAAAATATGGCGTTAGAGGGTGGAAACCCGAAATATCCCCCGAACGGCCCCGTGGGTGGCACCAACACCTTCCACGGGACCAATGTGACTCGTAGGAATAGACCGCACGGACTCGGTACTCCCGGTTTAAGACTAACACGGTAATTTGAATATTTTTAGACTTAGGCTTAAAAACATGGCGTTAGCGGGTGAAAACCAGAAAAAAAACCCGAACGGCCCCATGGGTGGTAGCAACACCTCCCACGGAACCAATGTAACTCGTAGGAACTGACTGCGCTGCCGCGGGACTCTCTATTTCAGAATACGAAGGTAATTTTCATATTTCTAGACTTAGGCTTAAAAACATGGCTTTAGTGGGTGAAAACCCGAAACATCCCCCGAATTGCCCCGTTGGTGGCACCAACACCTCCCACGGGACCAATATAACTCGTATGAATTGACCGCGCACCCGAGGGACTCCCGGTTTGAGAATAAGACGATAATTTGAATGTTTTTGGACTTAGTCTTAAAATCATGACTTTAGAGGGGAAAAACTCGAAACGACCACCAAACAACCCCGTGGGTGGCACCAACACCTCCCCCGGGACCAATATAACTCCTAGGAACTGACCGCCCTGCCGCGGAACTCCCGGTTTGAGAATACAACTGTAATTTGCACAATTCTAGACTTAGGCTTAAAAACAAGGCGTTAGTGGGTTAAAACCCAAAACAACCCCTGAATGACCCCGTGGGTGGCACCAATACCTCCCACGGGACCAATGTGACTCGTAGGAACTGACTGCGCAGCCGCGGGATTCTCGGTTTGAGAATACGATGGTAATTTGCATTTTTCTTGACTTAGGCTTAAAAACATGCATTTAGAGGGTGAAAACCTGAAACGGCCCCCGAACGGCCCCGTGGGTGGCCACAACACCTCCCATGGGACTAATGTGACTCGTAGGAACTGACCGCGCAGCCTCGGGACTCCCGGTTTGAGAATATGACGGTAATTTGCATATTTTTATACTTAGGCTTAAAAATATGGCATTAGCGGGTAAATAAGTCGAAACAGCCCCCGAATGGCCCCGTGGGTGGCACCAACACCTCCCACGATACCAATGTAACTCGTAGGAACTGACCGCGCATCCGCGGGACTCCCGGTTTGAGAATATGATGATAATTTGCATATTTCTAGACTAGGCTTAAAAACATGGCTTTGGAGGGGAGGAAAACCCAAAATAGCCCCCGAACGGCCCCGTGGGTGGCACCATCACCTCCCACGGGACCAATGTAACTCTTAGGAACTAATCGTGCAGTCGCGGAAATCCCTGTTTGGGAATATGACGATAAATTGCATTTTTCTAGACTAAGGATTAAAAACATGGCTTTAGAGGATGAAAACCTAAAACAACCCCCGAACGGCCCCGTGGGTGGCACCAACACCTCCCACGGGACCAATGTGACTCGTAGGAACTGACCATGCAGTCGCGGGACTCCCGTTATTGGAATACGATAGGAATTATCATATATCTAAACTTAGGCTTAAAAATATGGCGTTAGAAGGTGGAAACTCGAAATAGACCCCGTACGTCCCGGTGAGTGGCACCGACACCTCGCATGGGACCAATGTAACTCGTAGGAACTGACTGCTCAGCGCGGGACTTCCGGTTTGAGAATATGACAAAAATTTGAATATTTCTAGACTTAGTCTTAAAAACATGGCGTTAGTGGGTGAAAACCCAAAACAACCCTTGAACGGCCCCGTGAGGGGCACCAACACCTCCCACGGGACCAATGTGACTCGTAGGAACTGACCGCGGGACTCTAGGTTTGAGAATATGATGGTAATTTGTATTTTTCTTGACTTAGGCTTAAAAACATGGCTTTAGAGGGTGAAAACCCAAAACGTCCCTCGAACGGCCCCGTGGGTGTCCACAACACCTCCTACGGGACCAATGTGACTCTTAGGAACTGACCGCGCAGCCGCGGGACTCCCTGTTTGAGAATACGATGGTAATTTGCATATTTCTAGACTTAGGCTTAAAAACTTGGCGTTAGCGGGTAAAAAACTCAAAACAGCCCCCGAACGGTCCCATGGGTGGCACCAAGACCTCCCACGGGATCAATGTTACTCGTAGAAACTGACCGCGCAGCCGCAGGACTCCCAGTTTGAGACTATGATGGTAATTTGAATATTTCTAGACTAGGCTTAAAAACATGGCTTTAGAGGTGAGGAAAACTCGAAACATCCCCCGAACGGCCCCGTGGGTTGCACCATCTCCTCCTACGGGACCAATGTGACTCGTAGGAACTGACTGGGCAGCCGAAGCTCTCCCGATTTGAGAATATGATTGTAATTTGCATTGTTCTAGACTTAGGCTTAAAAACATAGCTTTAGAGGGTGAATACCCGAAACAGCCCCCGAATGGCCCGTGGGTCGCACCAACAACTCCCACGAGGCCAATGTGACTCGTAGGAACTGACCGTGCAGTCGCGGGACTCCCGATATGGGAATACGACGGTAATTTGCATTTTTCTAAACTTGGGATTAAAAACATGGTGTTAGTGGGGGAAAACATAAAAAAAACCCTCGAACGACCCCGTAGGTGGCACCAACACCTCCCATGGGACCAATGTGACTGGTAGAAACTCACAGTGCAGCCGCGGGACTCTCGGTTTGAGAATACGAAGGGAATTTGCATAATTCTAGACTTAGGCTTAAAAACATGGCATTAGAGGTCGAACAATCGAAATAGCCCCCGAACGGTCCTGTGGGTGGCACCAACACCACCCACGGGACACATGTAACTCGTAGGAACTAACCGTGTAGCCGCGGGACTCCCGGTTTGAGAATACGATGATAATTTGCATATTTCTCGACTTAGGCTTAAAAACATGGCTTTTGTGGGTGAAAACAAGTAATAGCCCCTGAACGGCCCCGTGCGTGGCACCAACACCTCCCACGGGACCAATGTAACTCACAAGAATTGACCGCGCAGCCGTGGGACTCCTGGTTTGAGAATACGACGGTAAATTGCATAATTTTAGACTTAGGATTAAAAACATGTCTTTAGTGGGTGAAAACCCGAAACAGCCCCCATACGGCCCCGTGCATGGAACCAACTGAAGCACCTTATACCTTTGACTTACTTAAGTCTATATTGTATAAGTGTTCATCTAATTTGGAAATAGTGACAAAATTTGTTTTCTAACCTAGAATCCAAAGAACCTCAGACTTATTCTCTCTAATCCTCTTCAATGATCCAAACAAGGTATAAATTGAATCACACTACACACATTAGAAGTGCATACATGTGTATATATTGCTCATAATTGATTGTGTGTTAAATTCCCCTTAAAATGTTGTTTTAAGAATTTTTGGGAATTTTTAAACTTTTTTAAAATAATGTTTTCTTTAATAAAAGTGTGTTTAAAAACTTTGTGGGGTTAATATGCTATTATGAAAAGTTAGTTTTTTCATCAGAATGTTTGATTGGGTAGAATATCAATGCGCTAGAGACTTTAGGGTGTTGCATGTAATTACTTTGGACGCGCGTTTGCCAGCCAATGAAATGACAACACTTGTCATGCTCTTGTTATCTCATTTGTGTTTGTTTTGTGAGAGAACTGCCTGGTGTATTGTGGATCGTTAGATCAAACCTTATCTATGTCCTGCATGTGTTTTAAGTCTATCCATGTGCTATCACTATGGACCAATCGCCTTCGTTTTAACCCACCGCTTTTTTACCACCCTTGGATCAAAGTCAATATAAGGAAGACTGAATCTCAACCGTTGATTGCTATCAGCGATCCAGAACCTTCCTTGGCTCCTATATAAACCCTCTCATTCTCAGCATTTTAAGACTTTTGGCATTCGTCCAACTTGAGAGAAAAAAGATAGAAGAGAGAAGTGAGAGAGAAGAGAGAAACAAAAAGAGAGAAGAGAGAGAAAGGGAATTGAGTTAGAGAAATCCTAACCCTAACCCTAAACAACTTCAAACCATATTCAAACCTTCGTACTTTCAGAAATCCAAACACAACCTCGAGTGTTTGAGAGAGATTGGTGTTACTGGTTTGATCGTTTGTAGCTGTAACCTCTTGATCTGTGATCTTGTTAACAACTAAAATATTTTCGTGAGATCTGTATTTCTTTTTCATAGAAATCTTAGATCTACACTATTGCATGTTATATATCACTATATCTGCATATTTGCTTCTCATTTTAAGAAAATATTTGTTGATTTAGATCTGTAAATGTTTTACATTTTCTGTTCTTGTGAAACTAAACCTTGACCTAGTTGGATTCTCACTTGGAGATTTTCAATCTCAAAAATATTTTCAAAACTGAGATTAATTAAGATCTTGACCGATTTTAAAGAAAGATATCCGTGGAATTTGGGATAGATTAAAAGGTCAAAAAGGTTCTAAGTTTTGTAAGAAAGAAAGAAAAGAAAATCACAGCATATAGTCTTTATATGTAATTTTCTAGGACTGTTTGTAAAAACTAAATGTGTGTGAGTTCATGCATGTGAGTAGAAATCACATCACAAACACTTGACACACTACCACACTGAAAGTGTTGGGTATAAGATCAAAGATTCTTGAGTCGACGCAAAGAAAGCTAAAGCAAAGGGGAAGTCATCAAACTGGAAGAACATCATCAACAATCAGATCTACAAGAAGTTAGAAGGACACCAAGTGGGGTATATTCCTAAACTTAGAATAGGCTGAGTTGTGAGCATGTATGTTGTATTGTTTGTAACTGCTATTTGTTTTAGTGGATTTTTTACTTTCGTGACTTAGAAGTCACCGTGGATGTTTCCTCTATTGGGAGAGGTTTTACCACGTTAAAAATAGTGTGTTCTGATTATCTTCATCTCCTCATCTCATTCTATAGTGTGCTGATATTTTGAAACTATCTTAGTTTTAAAACTGATTACAAAGTCTTGGTTATTCTCGTACATAAGTTTTTTTTTGTAAACACATCTTGTTGTTTATCATTTTTATTTTCAAAAGAAAAGGGTTTCTTCAACAAACATCTCGGAGTTGCTTATACAGTTTAATCATTGTATTAAAGGACATTAGTAACGTTTTTCAATTGGTATCAGAGCCCTGTAAACTTTTATTTCAAAAAGGATCTTGTGTTTCTGAAATCGTTTTCTAAAAATCCTAACTATGGACGAGAAGAATGAAAGGTTTGGTAATCTGTACCGACCTCCACTCTTTGATGAAACAACTTTGCTTACTGGAAAGTAAGAATGGTTGCCTTCATCCAAGGGACTTTAGGAGATGATGTCTGGGACATTATTGAAAATGGATATACTTATCCTACTAAACCAGCCACTGAAGGAAGTGATGAGAGGGTAAAGAAAATCTTAAGTGAGTTTACCCAAGAAGAGAAAACTATTTCTCGTAATAACAATAAAGGCAAGAATGCCATCTTTATGTCTATTAATGAGTATGAGTTCAAGAGAATCTCATCTTGTGCCACTTCCAAGGAAGCTTGGGACACATTAATCACTGCCCATGAAGGAGACTCCAGAGTTAAAGCTGCTAAAACTCAAATGCTTACCCAGCAGTACAACTCTTTAATTATGTCTGACTCTGAGTCTTTTGACGACTTTTACATGAACCTAACTGATATAGTTACTAAGTTTCATGCTAATGGTATAATATATGATAGGAATGAGATTGTTTCTAAAATCCTAAGATCATTACCACAAAAGTTTGACAGCAAGAGGTATGCTATTGAGGAGACGAGTGATCAAAACCTCACCCCTGAGTTACTCAGTAGCAAACTTAGGACTGTGGAAATGGAATTAGACTTTAAGAAACAATTAAATCAGTCTCAAAGAAAACAACCCAATTCTAACTTGAGTTTTTCCTATAAGATATCTAAACATGAGACTAATTTGACAAACTGTGACTCTGATGAGGAGTGTGATATAGACAAACTAGATAATCAGATTGCCTTAATGTCCAAACAATTTAAGAAAATTATTAAATTTAGAAACAAACAAGCATCTAAACAAGGCAAGCCTAATTATCCAACTGTGTCTAATCCCAAACCTCATGAGAGAGGTCTTGACAAACATCCTAAAGACAATAACTTCAGACCTAACAGAGATCTTAAAAAGATTGAATGTTTTAGATGTGGGAAACTAGGTCACATTGCTCACGATTGCAGAGTTAATCTGAATAAAACCAACACACAATAGAGCCAATGTATGTAAATCTTGGGATGAGTCAAGTGACTCTGATGAAGAGGAACTTGAGTCATCAAATGTACTTGACCCTTGCATGTCCTTTTTTGCTAAGATCATTTACAATGATGATATGCCTGTGTGTGATAATGATACCTCTACTCCTGCTTTTGTGAATACTGCTTTGACTGGCCTAGATGCCTTGTTATCTGAAAATGTTGCTAGCTCTAGTTCCGTGTGTGTGAGTCAAAGAGATCTCGACAACGACGATGTAAATGGGTGCGTGAGTACTAAAACTGAATCGTTAGGGGTCACTACACACACTTCACTTAGCGACTCAGACACAGATGACCTCCCAGATATTCATACTTTGTATGCTAAAACTCTTAAAAAAGTCACAAGACTGGAGAAGACTGTTAGAGACCTGACTAAGAAATTAGATGATCTAAGTCTTATTGTGAAGCTGAATGCTGAAGAGTACACCAACCAGTGTCTGACACATCAATCTGAAATTGAAACTTTTGATCAAAAATTAAAAGAGTTGACTAAAACTAATGAAACCCTTGAAAAGAAATACAAGGGAACATTATTAGAACTGGAAGAAGTAAAAATAAAGACAACAACTGTTTTCAAAAAAATTTCTAGGTTTGAAAACAATTCAAATTGTTTCACTGACTTTGTTGTTGACTCCAAGACCAATTCTGATGATAGAACCGGTATTGGATTCTGCCCTAAGAATAAACCACAAATTAAAAATCTTGAACCTATTAAGTTTGTGTCTGGGGGCAAAATATCAATCGAAACATGTCCATATTTTCATTTTATTAAAAAGGAATATGATCAAAAGCAACAACAGAAAGACATTGGAGAGTCTAGTAACTCTACGGCTGACAGTACACTTGAGACTAAATACATCTGTCCTTTGATCAGAAAGGCTGAAACTACCTTTAAAACCATACCCCCTAGGAATAAGACTTCTGAACAGAATCCTGTTAAACCCATCTTTAGAAGTTTCCCTAAGGAAGTACATCCCTCAAGCAATCAATATTGCTCCTACTGTGACGTTTATGGTCATTCTTTTGAAGGTTGTTATGCTAGGCGTCTAAACACCCCTGTGTACAACACTCCTGTTTACAAGAACTTTAACTATTCTAGGAAAAATCGTAACCATTATGTCCTTCCAAGAAAACCTGACAAGAACTTTAACTACAGGAATAGAAAGACCAAAACTAAGAGTTCATTTAAGAGAAAGGCTCCCAGAAACTTTCCTAAACCAAAAGCTCAACTTTTCCACAAAAATCAGTTTGTTGCTCCAAATGTTTTTCGACAAAAAGCTGCTTCTCGAAAATTTTATCAAATGAGAGCAAACTTGCGCAAAATTAAAACTAGAGCTATTTGGGTTAGAAAAGATGATCTTTTACCCCAAATGAAGTGTAACATTGTTATCGCTGCCTTAAAGGCTGAACACACTTCATCTGGTTGGTACTTAGATTCAGGATGCTCCAAACATATGACAGGAGATGAAACCAAACTCTTAAACAAAACCAGATTTGCTGGAGGTAAAGTAGTTTTTGGCGACGGAGTTTCATCCCAGATCATAGGTAAAGGAACCCTAAAAGAAGAGGGAATGCCTATTTTGGAAAATGTACTTTTAGTTAAAGGCCTTAAAGCCAACCTCCTAAGTATATCACAATTTTGTGACTCAGACCATACAGTTACCTTTTCAAAGAACAATTGAAAAATTCTAAATGATAAAGGTGAATGCATTATTACCGGATTTAGAACTCCTGACAACTGTTATACTGTCAAGACTAGTTCTAAAACCTGTAACATTGTCAGAATGGATGACAATGAAATCTGGCATAATCGTATGGGTCACCTAAGTTATGATATCCTTGGTAGATTGTCTACTCAAGAGATAGTTAGAGGAATTACTAAAATTAAACCTATTTCCAGTGTTGTTTGTGGTCATTGCCAGGAAGGAAAAATAGTTAAGACTTCGCATAACAAAGTTAAAGACATTCTCACCTCTAGACCTTTAGATCTCATCCATATGGACCTTATTGGTCCCTCTAGAACTGTTAGTCTTTATGGACACAGTTATATCCTAGTCATGGTTGATGATTTTACACTATTCACTTGGGTTGCCTTCTTGAAACATAAATCTGACACGTTTAGAAAATTTTGAAAATTTTACTAAGAATTGAAAATGAGAAGGACACACAAGTCAATCGCATTCGTAGCGATAGAGGGGGAGAGTTCATAGACACGGGAATAGTTGAATATTGTGACTACAATGGTTACAAACACGAATTCAGTGCCCCTAAGACTCCTCGGCAGAACGGTGTTGCCGAAAGGAAAAATCGAACTCTTTAAGAGATGGTGCGTGTCATGTTGCATGCCAAATCTCTACCTAAGTACTTCTGGGTAGAATCTATTAGAACTGCATGTCATATCATTAATCGGGTTTACCTAAGGAAAAACACTAAACAAACCTCTTATGAGTTGTGGTACGGTAAGAAGCCTAATCTGAAATATCTAAGAACTTTCGGAAGTCAGTGTTACGTCTGTAAAGACAGAGAATATCTGTCCAAATTCGAGATGCGTGGAGATAAAGCCATCTTCTTAGGTTACTTTCCAAACAGTCGTGCATATCGTATATACAATCTGCGTACTAAGACCCTTATGGAGTCGATAAATGTAATTGTAAGCGACACTATTGTCGAAAATAAGATATCTGAATCACCTATTGTGGTTGAATCTGAAAATGATTTCAAAACTGATTCACCAGAAATAGATGACTCATTACCTATTGAGAATCCAGAAGTACCTGGCTGGGTCTCTAAAGATCATCCCATTGACAACGTGGTCGGTAATCCTAATGAGCCAGTCCGTATTAGATCCCAGTTAAGAAATTATGCTAATTATGCATGTTTCGTCTCCCTTGTGGAACCGAAAAATGTTAATGAAGCATTGAATGACACACACGGGATTTCTTCTATGCAGGAAGAACTTTTACAATTTGTCATTCACGATGTCTGGCATCTTGTACCGCGGCCTCAAAACAAAAATGTTATTGGCACACGTTGGATCTTTAAGAACAAATCTGACGAAAATGGGGTAATCCTTAGAAATAAAGCTAGACTAGTTGCTCAAGGTTACTCACAAATAGAAGGGATAGATTTTAGCGAGACATTGGCCCCAGTCACTCGTCTTGAATCTGTTCGACTTCTTTTCGCCATAGCGTGTCACTTAAAATTTTCACTTTATCAAATGGATGTCAAGTCTGCCTTCCTCAATGGAATTCTATCTGAAGAAATGTATGTAGAACAACCCAAAGGGTTCATTGACCCAAAATACCCAGACCATGTCTTTTGTTTAAAAAAGGCTTTGTATGGCTTAAAACAAGCTCCTAGAGCTTGGTATGAACGCCTATCCAACTTTTTATTGGATAAGGGTTTTAAGAGAGGAGGAAATGACCAGACCCTCTTTGTCAAACATTTTGACAAAAACATTATTATAGCCCAAGTCTATGTAGACGACATCATCTTTGGGTCAACTTCAACATCTGAAGTTAAATCCTTTTCTGCTATTATGCATAAGGAGTTTCACATGTCCCTTATGGGGGAGCTACATCTTTTCTTAGGATTTCAAGTGAAACAGAATTCTGATGGATTATTTGTCTCTCAAACTAAGTATGCCTTAGATCTTGTTAAGAAATTTGGTTTAGATAATGCTAAAGTTGCCAAAACGCCAATGAGTACTACTGTTAAATTATGTAAAGATGAAAATGGAAAGTCAGTTGATTCCACACTTTATCGTAGTATGATTGGTAGTCTACTCTATCTAACTGCCTCACGACCAGATATAATGTATGCTGTATGTCTGTGTGCTCGTTACCAGAATAACCCTAAAGAGAGCCATTTATCTTGTGTAAAACGTATAATAAAGTACATAAAAGGCACTCTTAATCTTGGACCTAGGTACACTAATGATACCTGCAGCACCATCATAGGGTATACTGCTATTGATTGGGCCGATTGTACTGATGACAGTAAGAGTACATCAGGTGCCTGTTATTATGTCGGCAATAATTTAGTAGGTTGGAGTAGCAAAAAATAGAATTGCACATCTTTATCTACGGCTGAGTCCGAATATATAGCAACAGGAAGTTGCTGTGCTCAATTGTTATGGATAAAACAAATGTTAAGAGACTATGGGATTAAAGAAGATCAGTTACAATTGTATTGTGACAATCAAAGCGCCATTACCATATCTAAAAACCCGGTTCAACACTCGAGAACTAAGCATATTAAAGTAAGACATCACTTTATACGCGAACTTGTTGAGACTAAGGAGTTAGAAATTCATTAACTACCTATTGATCTGCAACTTGCAGACATGTTCACTAAACCCCTAGACTATAACAAATTTCTGTATTTGTATAATTCTATAGGTATGGTATGTGCTGATTAAACTCTTAAGACCGTAATTTTTACCCTTTGTCCATTTGAGACAAAATGGGGGAGAAATTTGAGTCTTACGGGTTCAATGTTTTGTTCACATTTCATCTAAACTGCTTGATCTTAGTGCATATTTTCAGGAACCGTTTCTACTGATTTTCTACCATTTCTCTCTAGTGTACAAATTTGTAAATAGTTGAGTTATGTAATTTTTGACTTTCTAGGAAATGGGTAGATAGTATCTTTTGTATAGGACTAGGTTTTATTTTTTTTGGTTCCCTAAGAGTTTAAGCTAACTCAAAGGACATTTTGTCTCATATTTCCAAAGGGGGAGATTGAAACACCTTATACATTTGACTTACTTAAGTCTATATTGTATAAGTGTTCATCTAATTTGGAAATAGTGACAAAATTTGTTGTCTAACCTAGAATCCAAAGAACCTCAGACTTATTCTCTCTAATATTCTTCAATGATCCAAACAAGGTATAAATTGAATCGCACTACACACATTAGAAGTGCATACATGTGTATATATTGCTCATAATTGATTGTGTGTTAAATTCCCCTTAAAATGTTGTTTTAATAATTTTTGGGAATTTTTAAACTTTTTTAAAATAATGTTTTCTTTAATAAAAGTGTGTTTAAAAACTTTGTGGGGTTAATATGCTATTATGAAAAGTTAGTTTTTTCATCAGAATGTTTGATTGGGTAGAATATCAATGCGCTAGAGACTTTAGGGTGTTGCATGTAATTACTTTGGACGCGCGTTTTCCAGCCAATGAAATGCCAACACTTGTCATGCTCTTGTTATCTCATTTGTGTTTGTTTTGTGAGAGAACTGCCTGGTGTATTGTGGATCGTTAGATCAAACCTTGTCTATGGTCTGCATGTGTTTTAAGTCTATCCATGTGCTATCACTATGGACCAATCGCCTTCGTTTTAACCCACCGCTTTTTTACCACCCTTGGATCAAAGTCAATATAAGGAAGACTGAATCTCAACCGTTGATTGCTATCAGCGATCCAGAACCTTCCTTGGCTCCTATATAAACCCTCTCATTCTCAGCATTTTAAAACTTTTGGCAGTCGTCCAACTTGAGAGAAAAAAGAGAGAAGAGAGAAGTGAGAGAGAAGAGAGAAAAAAAAAGAGAAGAGAGAGAAAGGGAACTGAGTTAGAGAAATCCTAACCCTAACCCTAAACAACTTCAAACCATATTCAAACTTTGTACTTTCAGAAATCCAAACACAACCTTAAGTGTTTGAGAGAGATTGGTGTTACTGGTTTGATCGTTTGTAGCTGTAACCTCTTGATCTGTGATCTTGTTACCAACTTAAACATTTTGGTGAGATGTGTATTTCTTTTTCATAGAAATCTTAGATCTACACTATTGCATGTTATATATCACTAGATCTGCATATTTTCTTCTCGTTTTAAGAAAATATTTGTTGATTTAGATCTGTAAATGTTTTACATTTTCTGTTCTTGTGAAACTAAACCTTGACCTAGTTGGATTCTCACTTGGAGATTTTCAATCTCAAAAATATTTTCAAAACTGAGATTGATTAAGATCTTGACCGATTTTAAAGAAAGATATCTGTGGAATCTGGGATAGATTAAAAGGTCAAAAAGGTTCTAAGTTTTGTAAGAAAGAAAGAAAAGAAAATCACAGCATATAGTCTTTATATGTAATTTTCTAGGACTGTCTGTAAAAACTAAGTGTGTGTGAGTTCATGCATGTGAATAGAAATCACATCACAAACACTTGACACACTACCACACTGAAAGTGTTGGGTATAAGATCAAAGATTCTTGAGTTGACGCAAAGAAAGCTAAAGGAAAGGGGAAGTTATCAAACTGGAAGAGCATCATCAACAATTAGATCTACAAGAAGTTAGAAGGACACCAAGTGGGGTATATTCCTAAACTTAGAATAGGCTGAGTTGTGTGCATGTATGTTTTATTGTTTGTAATTGCTATTTGTTTTAGTGGATTTTTTACTTTCGTGACTTTGAAGTCACCGTGGATGTTTCCTCTATTGGGAGAGGTTTTACCACGTTAAAAATAGTGTGTTCTAATTATCTTCATCTCCTCATCTCATTCTATAGTGTGCTGATATTTTGAAACTATCTTAGTTTTAAAACTGATTACAAAGTCTTGGTTATTCTCGTACATAAGTTTTTTTTGTGAACACATCTTGTTGTTTATCATTTTTATTTTCAAAAGAAAAGGGTTTCTTCAACAAACATCTCGGAGTTGCTTATACAGTTTAATCATTGTATTAAACGACATTAGTAACGTTTTTCAATTGGTATCAGAGCCCTGTAAACTTTTATTTCAAAAAGGATCTTGTGTTTCTGAAATCGTTTTCTGAAAATCCTAACTATGGACGAGAAGAATGAAAGGTTTGGTAATCTGTCCAGACCTCCACTCTTTGATGGAAACAACTTTGCTTACTGAAAAGTAAGAATGGTTGCCTTCATCCAAGGGACTTTAGGAGATGATGTCTGGGACATTATTGAAAATGAATATACTTATCCTACTAAACCAGCCACTGAAGGAAGTGATGAGAGGGTAAAGAAAATCTTAAGTGAGTTTACCCAAGAAGAGAAAACTATTTATCGTAATAACAATAAAGGCAAGAATGCCATCTTTATGTCTATTAATGAGTATGAGTTCAAGAGAATCTCATCTTGTGCCACTTCCAAGGAAGCTTGGGACACATTAATCACTGCCCATGAAGGTGACTCCATAGTTAAAGCTGCTAAAACTCAAATGCTTACCCAGCAGTACAACTCTTTAATTATGTCTGACTCTGAGTCTTTTGACGACTTTTACATGAACCTAACTGATATAGTTACTAAGTTGCATGCTAATGGTATAACATATGATAGGAATGAGATTGTTTCTAAAATCCTAAGATCATTACCACAAAAGTTTGACAGCAAGAGGTATGCTATTGAGGAGACGAGTGATCAAAACCTCACCCCTGAGTTACTCAGTAGCAAACTTAGGACTGTGGAAATGGAATTAGACTTTAAGAAACAATTAAATCAGTCTCAAAGAAAATAACCCAACTCTAACTTGAGTTTTTCCTCTAAGATATCTAAACATGAGACTGATTTGACAAACTGTGACTCTGATGAGGAGTGTGATATAGACAAACTAGATAATCAGATTACCTTAATGTCCAAACAATTTAAGAAAATTGTTAAATTTAGAAACAAATAGGCATCTAAACAAGGCAATCCTAATTATCCAACTGTGTCTAATCCCAAACCTCATGAGATAGGTCTTGACAAACATCCTAAAGACAACAACTTCAGACCTAACAGAGATCTTAAAAAGATTGAATGTTTTAGATGTGCGAAACTAGGTCACATTGCTCACGATTGCAGAGTTAATCTGAATAAAACCAACACACACAATAGAGCCAATGTCTGTAAAACTTGGGATGATTCAAATGACTCTGATGACCCGTACGACCCCGTGGGTGGCACCAACACCTCCCACGGGATCAATGTAACTCGTAGGAACTGACTGCGCAACCGCTGGACTCTCGGTTTGAGAATACGATGGTAATTTGAATATTTCTAGACTTAGGCTTAAAAACACGACGTTAGTGGGTGAAAACCTGAAACAGCCCCCGTACGGCCCCGTGGGTGGCACTAACACCTCCTACGGGACCAATGTGACTCCTAGGAACTGACCGCGCTGCCTCGGGTCTCCCGATTTGAGAATACGATGGTAAATTGCATAATTCAAGACTTAGGCCTAAACACATGGCGTTAATGGGTGAAAACCCAAAACAGCCCCTGAACAGCCCCGTGGGTGGCACCAACACCTCCCACTGGACCAATGTAACTCGTAAGTATTGACCGCCTAACCGCGGGACTCCCGGTTTGAGATTACGATGGTAATTTGTATTTTTCGAGACTTAGGCTTAAAAACATGGCTTTAAAGGGTGAAAACCTGAAACAGCCCCCGAACGGCCGCTTGGGCTACACCAACACCTCCCACGGGACCAATGTGACTTATAGGAACTGACCGTACTGCCGCGGGACTCTCGGTTTGGGAATACGACGGTAATTTTCATATTTCTAAACATAGGCTCAAAAATATGGCGTTAGCGGGTGAAAACCCCAAACAGCCCCCGAACGGCCCCGTGAGTGGCACCAACATGTCCCACGGGACCAATATAACTCGTACGAACTGACCGCGCAGTCGCGGAACTCCTGGTTTGAGAATAAGATGACAATTTGAATATTTCTTGACTTAGGCTTAAAACCACGGCTTTAGAGGGTGAAAACCCGAAATAGCCCCCGAACGGCCCCAAGGGTGGCACCAACACCTCCCACAGGACCAATGTAACTCGTAGGAACTGACCGCGCCGCCGCGGGACTCCCGATTTGAGAAGACGAATTTAATTTGCATAATTCTAGACTTAGGCTTAAAAACATGGCGTTAGAGGGTGGAAACCCGAAGTAGCCCCCGTGCGGCCCTATGGGTGGCACAAACACCTCCAACGGGACCAATGTGACTTGTAGGAACTTACCGCGTAGCCCCGGGACTCTCAGTTTGAGAAAACGATGGAAATTTGAATATTTCTAGACTTAGGCTTAAAAACATGGCGTTAGTGGGTGAAAACCATAAACAACCGTCGAACAGCCCCGTGGGTTGCACCAACACCTCCCACGGGACAATTGTAACTCGTAGGAACTGACTGCGTAGTAGCGGGACTCCCGGTTTGAGGATACAATGGTAACTTGAATATTTCTAGACTTAGGCTTAAAAACATGGCTTTAGTGGGTGAAAACCCGAAACAGCTCCAGAACGACCCTGTGGGTTGCACCAACACCTCCCACAGGACCAATGTAACTAGTAGGAACTGACCGTCTAGCCGCGGAACTCCCGGTTTGAGAGTACAACGGTAATTTGAATAATTCTAGACTTAGGCTTAAAAACATGCCTTTAGAGGGGAAAAACTCGAAACGATCCTCGAACGGCCACGTGGGTGGCACCAACACCTCCCAGGGACAAATGTGACTCGTAGGAACTGACCGCCTAGCCGCAGGACTCCCAGTTTGAGAATACGACGGTAATTTGTATAATTCTAGACTTAGGCTTAAAAACATGGCGTTAGAGGATGAAAATCCGTAATAGTCCCCGAATGGCCCCGTGGATGGCACCAATACCACCCACGGGACAAATGTAACTTGTAGGAACTAACCGTGCTGCCGCAGAACTCCCAGTTTGAGAATATGATGGTAATTTGCATATTTCTAGACTTAGGCTTTTAAACATGGCTTTAGTAGGTAAAAACCCCAAACAACCCCTGAACGGCCCCATGGGTCGCACCAACATGTCCCACGGAACCAATGTAACTCATAGGAACTGACCGCGCAGCCGTGAAACTCCCGATTTGAGAATACAACGGTAATTTGAATATTTCTAGACTGAGGCTTAAAAGCACGACTTTAGAGGGTGAAAACTCGAAATAGCCCCCGAACGTCCCCAAGGGTGGCACCAACACCTCCCACAGGATCAATATAACTCGTAGGTACTGATCGTGCAGCCGCGGGACTCCCGGTTTGAGAAGACGAATTTAATTTGCATAATTCTAGACTTAGGCTTAAAAACATGGCGTTAGAGGGTGGAAACCCGAAGTAGCCCCCGTACGGCCCTATGGGTGGCACAAACACCTCCAACGGGACCAATATGACTCGTAGGAACTTACCGCGTAGCCTCAGGACTCTCAGTTTGAGAACACGGCTCAATTTGAATATTTCTAGACTTAGGCTTAAAAACATGGCGTTAGTGGGTGAAAACCATAAACAACCCTCGAACGGCCCCATAGGTTGCACCAACACCTCCCACGGGACCAATGTAACTCGTAGGAACTGATCGCGCAACAGCGGGACTCCCGGTTTGAGAATACGATGGTAACTTGAATATTTCTAGACTTAGGCTTAAAAACATGGCTTTAGTGGGTGAAAAGACGAAACCGCTCCCGAACGACCCTGTGGGTTGCACCAACACCTCCCACGGGACCAATATAACTCGTAGGAACTGACCGTCTAGCCGCGGAACTCCCAGTTTGAGAATACGATGGTAATTTGAATATTTCTAGACTTAGGCTTAAAAACATGCCTTTAGAGGGGGAAAACCCGAAACGATCCTCGAACGGCCCCGTGGGTGGCACCAACACCTCCCAGGGACCAATGTGAGTCATAGGAAATGACCGCCCATCCGCAGGACTCCCGGTTTGAGAATATGACGGTAATTTGTATAATTCTAGACTTAGGCTTAAAAACATGGCGTTAGTGGCTGAAAACTCGAAACCACCCCCGAACGGCCCCGTGGGTGGCACCAACACATCTCATGGGACCAATGTGACTCATAGGAACTGACCGTCCACCAGTGAGACTCCCGATTTGGGAATACGACGGTAATTGGCACATTTCTAAACTTAGACTTAAAAACATGGCGTTAGAGGGTGGAAACCCGAAACAGACCCCGTACATCCCCGTGGGTGGCACCAACACCTCCCAGAGGACCAATGTAACTCAAAGGGACTGACTGCATAGCCGCGGGACTCCCGGTTTTAGAATACGATGGTAATTTGAATATTTCTAGACTTAGGCATAAAAATATGGCGTTTGTGGGTGAAAACCCGAAACAGCTCCCGTACGACCCCGTGGGTGGCACCAACACCTCCCACGGTACCGATGTGACTCGTAGGAACTGACCGGGCAGTCGCGGCTCTCCCGATTTGAGAATACGACGGTAATTTGCAATGATCTAGACTTAGGCTTAAAAATAAGGCTTTAGAGGGTGAAAACCCAAATTAGCCCTCGAACGCCCCCGTGGGGTGCACCAACATCTCCCACGGGACCAATGTGACTCGTAGGAACTTACCGTGCAGCCGCGGGACTCTCGGTTTGGGAATACGACAATAATTTTCATTTTTCTAGACTTGGGCTTAAAAACATGGCTTTAGTGGGGGAGAACCCGAAACAACCCTCGAACGGCCCCGTGGTTGGCACCAACACCTCCCACGGGACAAATGTGACTAGTAGGAATTGACCGTGTAGCCGCGGGACTCCCGATTTTAGAATACAAAGGTAATTTGCATAATTATAGACTTAGGCTTAAAAATATGGTGTTAGAGGGTGAAAATCCGTAATAGTGCACGAACGGCCCTGTGGATGGCACCAACTCCACCCACTGGACAAATGTAACTTGTAGGAACTAACCGTGCTGCCGCAGAACTCCCGATTTGAGAATATGATGGTAATTTGCATATTTCTAGACTTAGGCTTAAAAACATGGCTTTAGTAGGTGAAAACCAGAAACAACCACCGAACGGCCACGTGGGTGGCACCAACACCTCCCACGGGACCAATGTAACTCGTAGGAACTGACGCGCAGCCGCGGGACTCCCGATTTGAGAATATGACGGTAATTTGAATATTTATAGACTTAGGCTTAAAAACATGACTTTAGAGGGAGAAAACTCGAAACGACCCCCGAACGGCCCCGTGGGTGTCACTAACACCTCCCACGGGACCAATGTAACTCGTAGGAACTGACTGCGCAGTCGCGGGACTCCCGATTTGAGAATACGAAGGTAATTTGCATAATTCTAGACTTAGGCTTGAAAACATAGCGTTAGAGGGTGGAAACCCGAAATAGCCCCCGTACAGCCCCGTGGGTGGCACCAACACCGCCCACAGGACCAATGTGACTGGTAGGAACTTACCTCACAACCCCGGGACTTCCGGTTTGAGAATACGACTATAATTTGAATATTTCTAGACTTAGGCTTAAAAAGATGGCGTTAGTGGGTGAAAACCCTAAACAACCCCCGAACGGCCCCGTGGGTGGCACCAACACCTCCCATGGGACCAATGTAACTCGTAGGAGCTGACCGCATAGCCGCGGGACTCCCGGTTTGAGAATACGATGGTAATTTGAATATTTCTAGACTTAGGCTTAAAAACATGGTTTTAGTGGGTGAAAACTCGAAACTGCCCATGAACGGCCCCGTGGGTGGCGCCAACACCTCCCACGGGACTAATGTAACTCGTAGGAATTGACCGCGCAGCCGCGGGAATCCCTATTTGAGAATACGATGGTAATTTGAATATTTCTAGACATAGGCTAAAAAACATGGCTTTAGTGGGTGAAGACCCGAAACATCCCCCAAACGGCCCCATGGGTGGTACCAACACCTCCCACGGGACCAATGTAACTCGTAGGAACTGACCGCGCAGTCGCGGGACTCCCGGTTTGAGAATACAAAGGTAATTTGCATAATTCTAGACTTAGGCTTGAAAACATAGCGTTAGAGGGTGAAAACCCGAAATAGCCTCCGTACAGCCCCGTGGGTGGCACCAACACTGCCCACAGGACCAATGTGACTGGTAGGAACTTACCGCGCAGCCCTGGGACTTTCGATTTGAGAATACGACCGTAATTTGAATATTCTAGACTTAGGCTTAAAAAGATGGCGTTAGTGGGTGAAAACCGAAAACAACCCCCGAACGGCCCCGTGGGTGGCACCAACACCTCCCATGGGACCAATGCAACTCGTAGGAGCTGACCGCACAACCGCGGGACTCCCGATTTGAGAATACGATGGTAGTTTGAATATTTCTAGACTCAGGATTAAAAACATGGCTTTAGTGGGTGAAAACCCGAAACTGCCTCCGAACGGCCCCGTGGGTGGCACCAACACCTCCCACGGAACTAATGTAACTCGTAGGAACTGACTATCTAGCCGCGGAACTCCCAGTTTGAGAATACAATGGTAATTTAAATATTTCTAGACCTAAGTTTGAAAACATGGTGTTAGTGGGTGGAAACCCGAAATAGCCCCCGTACAGCCTTGGGGGCGGCACAAATACCTCCCGCGGGACCAATGTGACTCGTAGGAACAGACCGCGCATCCGCGGGACTCTCGGTTTGGGAATACAACGGTAATTTGTATTTTTCTAGACTTAGGCTTAAATACAAGGCTTTAGAGGGTGAAAACCCGAAACTGCCCCCGAATGGCCCCGTGGGTGGCACCAACACCTTCGACGGTACTGATGTGACTCGTAGGAACTGACCGTGTAGCCGCGGGTCTCCCAATTTCAGAATACGAAGGTAATTTGCATAATTCTAGACTTAGGCTTAAAACATGGAGTTAGAGGGTGGAAACCCGAAACAGACCTCGTACGGCCCCGTGGGTGGCACCAACACCTCCCACGGGACCAATATAACTCGTAGGAACTGACTACACAGCCGCAGGACTCCCGGTTTGAGAATACAACATAAATTTTAATATTTCTAGACTTAGGCTTAAAAACATGGCATAAGTGGGTGAAAACCCAAAACAGCCCCCGTACGGCCCCGTGGGTGGCACCAACACCTCCCACGGGACCAATGTGACTCGTAGGAACTGACTGTGCAGCCTCGGGACTCCTAGTTTGAGAATACGATGGTAATTTGTATATTTCTAGACTTAGGTTTAAAAACATGGCTTTAGTGGGTGAAAACTCGAAACGGCCCTGTGGGTGGCACCAAGATCTCTCACGGGACTAATGTAACTCGTAGGAACTGACTGCGCAGTCGCGGGACTCCCGGTTTGAGAATACGACGGTAATTTGCAATGTTCTATACTTAGGCTTAAAAATAAGGCTTTAGAGGGTAAAAACCCGAAACAGCCCTCGAACGCCCCCGTGGGTTGCACCAACATCTCCCACGGGACCAATGTGACTCGTAGGAACTTACCATGCAGCCGTGGGACTCTCGATTTGGGAATACGATGATAATTTTTATTTTTTTAAACTTGGGCTTAAAAACATGGCGTTAGTGGTGGAAAACCCGAAACAACCCCCAAACGGCCCCGTGGTTGGCCCCAACACCTCCCACGGGACAAATGTGACTGGTAGGAACTGACCGTGTAGTCGCGGGACTCCCGATTTGAGAATACAAAGGTAATTCGTTTAATTCTGGACTTAGGCTTAAAAATATGGCGTTAGAGGGTGAAAATCCGTAATAGTCCCCGAACGGCCCCGTGGATGGCACCAACACCACCCACGGGACAAATGTAACTTGTAGGAACTAACCGTGCTGCCGCAGAACTCCCGGTTTGAGAATACGATGGTAATTTTCATATTTCTAGACTTAGGATTTAAAACGTGGCTTTAGTAGGTGAAAACTCGAAACAGCCCCCGAACGGCCACGTGGGTGGCACCAACACCTCCCACGGGACCAATGTAACTCGTAGGAACTGACCGTGCAGCCGTGGGACTCCCGATTTGAGAATACGATGGTAATTTGAATATTTCTAGACTTAGGCTTAAAAACATGACTTTAGAGGGAGATATCCCGAATCGACCCTCAAACGGCCCCGTAACACCTCCCACGGGACCAATATAACTCGTAAGAACTGATCGCGCAGCCGCGGGAATCCCGGTTTGAGAATACGATGGTAATTTCAATATCTCTATACTTAGGCTTAAAAACATGGCTTTAGTGGGTGAAGACCAGAAACAGCCCCCGAACGGCCCCATGGGTGGTACCAACACCTCCCACGGTACCAATGTAACTCGTAGGAACTGACCGCGCAGTCGCGGGACTCCCGGTTTGAGAATACGAAGGTAATTTGCATAATTCTAGACTTAAGCTTAAAAACATAGCGTTAGAGGGTGGAAACCCGAAATATCCACCGTACAGCCCCGTGGGTGGCACCAACACCACCCACGGGACCAATGTGACTGGTTGGAACTTACCACGCAGCCCCGGGACTCTCGGTTTGAGCATACGATCGTAATTTGAATATTTCTAGACTTAGGCTTAAAAAGATGGCGTTAGTGGGTGAAAACCATAAACAACCCCCGAACGGCCCCGTGGGTGGCACCAACACCTCCCACGGGACTAATGTAACTCGTAGGAGCTGACCGCACAGTCGTGGGACTCCCGGTTTGAGAATACGATGGTAATTTGAATATTTCTAGACTTAGGATTAAAAACATGGCTTTAGTGGGTGAAAAACCGAAAAAGCACCCGTACGACCCCGTGGGTGGATCCGACACCTCCCACGAGACCAATGTAACTCGTCGGAACTGACTGCACAGCCGCAGGACTCCCGGTTTGAGAATACGATGGTAATTTTAATATTTCTAGACTTAGGCTTGAAAACATGACTTTAGAGGGGGAAAACCCGAAACGACCCCCGAATGGCCCCGTGGGTGGCACCAACACCTCCCACGGGACCAATATAACTCCTAGGAAATCACTGCCCAGCCGCTGGACTCCCAGTTTGAGAATACGATGGTAATTTGCATAATTCTAGACTTAGGCTTAAAAAACATGGCGTTAGCGGGTGAAAACCCGAAATAGCCCCCGAACGGCCCCGTGGGTGGCACGAACACCTCCCACGGTACCAATGTGATTCGGAGGAACTGACCACGCAGCCGCGTGACTCTCGATTTGAGAATACGACGATAATTTATATATTTATGGACTTAGACTTAACAACATGGTTTTAGTGAGCGAAAACCCAAAACGGCCCCAGAATGGCTCCGTGGGTGGCACCAACACCTCCCACGGGACCAATGTAACTCGTAGGAACTGGCCGCGCAGCCGCGGGACTCCTGGTTTGAGAATACGATGGTAATTTACATATTTATAGACTTAGGTTTAAAAACATGACCTTAGAGGGGGAAAACCCGAAACGACCCCCGAACGGTCCCGTGGGTTGCACCAACACCTCCCACGGGAAAAATGTAACTTGTAGGAACTGACCGCGCAGTCGCGGGACTCCCAGTTTGAGAATTCGACGGTAATTTGTATAATTCTAGACTTAGGCTTAAAAACATGGCGTTAGTTGGTGAAAACCCGAAACATCCCCCGAACGGCCCCGTGGGTGGCTCCTACACCTCCCACGGGACCAATGTAACTCGTAGGAACTGACTGCGTGACCGTGGGGCTCCCAGTTTGACAATACGATGGTAATTTGTATTTTTCTTGACTTAGGCTTAAAAACATGGCTTTAGAGGGTGAAAACTCGAAACAGTCCCAGAATGACCCCGTGGGTGACACCAAACCTCCCACGGGACCAATGTAACACGTAGGAATTGACCGCACAGCCGCGGGACTCCCGGTTTGAGAATACGATGGTAATTTGAATATTTCTAGACTTAGGCTTAAAAACATGGTGTTAGTGGATGGAAACCCGAAATAGCCCCCGTACGGCCCCGTGGGCGGCACTAGGGGTGAATATGGTTCGGTTCGGTTTGGTTCGGTTCCACTATGGAACCAGAACAAAAATCAAAATTGATCGGTCCCGTGGTTTTGGAACCAGTACTAGAACCGAACCATCGGTTCTTGGTTTGGTTCGGGTCGGTTCATATTTCTGGTTCTTGGTTCTAGTTTGCGGTTCTTGTTCGCGATTTGGGTCGTGGTTTTGGTTTGCGATTCCGGTTCGTGGTTCTGGTTCGGGGTTTTCATTAACGGTTCTGGTTCGGGGGTTGGTTAATGGTTCTAGTTAATGGTTCTGGTTAATGGTTCAGGTTCATGGGTCAGTTCTCGGGTTGGTTCTAGGGGTAGGTTCTTTGGTTCAATTTTTCGGTTCGATTCCATGGGTTCGATTCTCGGTTCGGTTTGGTTTAGGAATAAAACCAAGAACCGAACCGAACACTTCGGTACTCAATTTTTTGGAACAAGAACCAACCCATGGAGAAAAAAACCCGAACTAACCCAACCCACGAATGTCAGTTTGGTTCGGTTCTTCGGGTTGTTGATTTTTTTACACACCCCTAGGCGACATCAACACCTCCAACAGGACCAATGTGACTCTTAGGAACTGAATGCGCAGCCGCAGGACACCCGGTTTGGGAATACTATGGTAATTTTCATTTTTCGAGACTTAGGCTTAAAAACATGGCTTTAGAGGGTGAAAACCGAAATAGCCCCCAAACGGCCCCGTAGGTGGCACCAACATCTCCCACGGGACCAATGTGACTCGTAGGAACTGACCGTGAAGTCGCGAGACTCCCGGTTTGGAAATATGACGGTAATTTGTATATTTTTAAACTTAGGCTTAAAAACATGGCGTTAGAGGGTGGAAACCCAAAACAGCCCCCATATGGCCCCGTGGGTGGCACCAAAACCTCCCACGGGACCAATGTAACTCGTAGGAACTGATTGCACAGTCGCGGGACTCCTGATTTGAGAATACGACGGTAATTTGTATTTGTCCAGACTTAGTCTTAAAAATATGGCTTTAGAGGGTGAAAACCCGAAACATCCTCCGAACGACCCTGTGGGTGGAACCAACACCTCCCACGGGACCAATGTGACTCGTAGAAACTGAACGTGTAGCCGCGAGACTCTCGATTTGGAAATACGATGGTAATTTGCATATTTCTAAACTTAGGCTTAAAAATATAGCCCTAGAGGGTGAAAACCCAAAACAGCCCCCGTACGACCCCGTGGGTGGCACCAACACCTCCCACTGGACCAATGAAACTCGTAGGAACTGACTGCGCAGCCGTGGGACTCCCGGTTTGAGAATACGATGGTAATTTGAATATTTCTAGACTTAGGCTTAAAAACATGGCGTTAGTGGGTGAAAACCTGAAACATCGCCCGTACGGCCCCGTGGGTGTCACCAACACCTCCCATAGGACCAATGTGACACGTAGAAACTGACTGCACAACCTCGATCTCCCGATTTGAGAATACAACGATAATTTGGATATTTCGATACTTAGGCTTAAAAACATGGCTTTAGTGAGCGAAAATTAGAAACAGCCCTCGAACGACCCCATGGGTGGCACCAACACCTCCCACGGGACCAATGTAACACGTAGGAACTGACCGTGCAGCTGCGGGACTCCCGGTTTGATAATATGATGGTAATTTGAATATTTCAAGACTTAGGCATGAAAACATGACTTTAGAGGGGGAAAACCCGAAACGAGCCCCGAACGGCCCCGTGGGTGGCACCAACACCTCCCAGGGACCAATATAACTCGTAAGAACTGACCGCCCAATCGTGGGACTCCCGGTTTGAGAATACAACGATAATTTGTATAATTTTAGAATTAAGCTTCAAAACATGGCATTAGTGGGTGAAAACTCGAAACAGCCCCCGAACGGCCCCGTAGGTGGCACCAACGCCTCCCACGGGACCAATGTCACTCGTAGGAACTGACCGCGCAGCCGCGGAACTCCTGGTTTGAGAATATGATGGTAATTTGTATTTTCTTTACTTAGACCTAAAAACATGGCTTTAGAGGGTGAAAACTCGAAACTGCCCCCGAAAGGCTCCGTGGGTGGCCACAACACCTCACACGGGACCAATGTGACTTGTAGGAACTGACCGTGCAGCTGCAGGACTCCCGGTTTGAGAATACAATGGTAATTTGCATATTTATAGACTTAGTCCAAAAAACATGGAGTTAGCGGGTGAAAATCCGAAACAACCCTCGAACATTCCCATGGGTGGCACCAACACCTCCCACGTGACCAATGTAACTCGTACAAACTGACCGCAAAACCGCGAGACTCCGGGTTTGAGAATATGACGGTAATTTGCATATTTTTAGACTAGGCTTAAAAACATGGTTTTAGAGGGGGAAAACCCTAAACATCTCTCAAACGGCCACGTGGGTGACACCAACACCTCCCACAGGACTAATGTAACTCGTAGGAACTGACCGAGCAGCCGCGGGACTCTCGGTTTGAGAATATGACAGTAATTTGTATTTTTCTAGTTAGGCTTAAAAACATGGCTTTAGGGGTTAAAAACCCAAAACAGCCCCCGAACGGCCCCGTGGGTGGTACCAACATCTCCTATGGGACCAATGTAACTCGTAGGAACTGACCGTGCAGCCGTGGGACTCCTGGTTTGAGAATACGATGGTAATTTGCATAATTCTTGACTTAGGCTTAAAAACATGTCATTATTGGGTGAAATCCCGAAACAGCCCCCGAACAGCCTTGTGGGTGGCACCAACACCTCCCACATGACCAATGTAACACGTAGGAACTGATCGCGCAGTCGCGGGACTACCGGTTTGAGAATACGACAATAATTTGCATTTTTCTTGACTTAGGCTTAAAAACATGGCTTTAGAGGATGAAAATCCAAAACAGCCCCTGAATGTCCCCGTAGATGGTTCTAACACCTCCCACGGGACCAATATGACTCGTAGGAACTGACCACGCAGCCGCGGGACTCCCGGATTGTGAATACGATGGTAATTTGCAGAAACTTAGGCTTAAAAAATTGCGTTAGAGGGTGAAAACCCAAAACAGCCCCCAAACGACCTCGTGGGCGGCACCAACACCTCCCACGAGACCAATGTAACTCGTAGGAACTGACCTCGTTGCTGCGGGACTCCCGGTTTAATAATACGAAGGTAATTTGCATAATTTTAGATTTAGCCTTAAAAACGTGGCGTTAGAGGGTGAAAACCTAAAATAGCACCCATACGGCCCCGTGGGTGGCACCAACACCTCCCACGAGACCAATGTCACTCGTAGGAACTGACCATGCAGCTGCGGGACTCCCGATTTGGGAATACGACTATAATTTGCATATTTCTAAACTTAGGCTTAAAAACATGGCGTTAGAAGGTGTAAACTTGAAATAGCCCCCGTACAGCCTCGAGAGTGTTACCAACACCTCCCACGGGACCAATGTAACTTGTAGGAACTGACTGCACAGCCGTGGGACTCTCGGTTTGAGAATACGATGGTAATTTGAATATTTCTAGACGTAGGCTTAAAAACATGGCGTTAGTGGGTGAAAACCCGAAACATCGCCCGTACGGCCCCGTGGGTGTCACCAACACCTCCCACGGGACCAATGTGACACGTAGAAACTGACTGCACAACCTCGATCTCCCGATTTGAGAATACAACGATAATTTGGATATTTCGATACTTAGGCTTAAAAACATGGCTTTAGTGGGCGAAAATTAGAAATAGCCCTCGAACGGCCCCATGGGTGGCACCAACAGCTCCCACGGGACTAATGTAACACGTACGAACTGACCGCACAACTGCGGGACTCCCGGTTTAAGAATATGACTGTAATTTGAATATTTCAAGACTTAGGCATGAAAACATGACTTTAGAGGAGGAAAACCCGAAACGACCCCCGAACGGCCCCGTGGATGGCACCAACACCTCCCAGGGACCAATATAACTCGTAAGAACTGACCGCCCAATCGCGGGACTCTCGATTTGAGAATACAACGATAATTTGTATAATTCTAGACTTAGGCTTAAAAACATGGCGTTAGTGGGTGAAAACTCGAAACAGCCCCCGAACGGCCCCATAGGTGGCACCAACACCTCCCACGGGACCAATGTCACTCGTAGGAACTAGCCGCGCAACCGCGGAACTCCCGGTTTGAGAATACGATGGTAATATGCATTTTTCATGACTTAGGCATAAAAACATGGCTTTAGAGGGTGAAAACCCGAAACTACCCCCGAAACGCTCCGTGGGTGGCCACAACACCTCACACGGGGCCAATGTGACTCGTAGGAACTGACCGTGCAGGACTCCCGGTTTGGGAATACAATGGTAATTTGCATATTTCTAGACTTAGTCCTAAAAACATGGAGTTAGCGAGTGAAAATACGAAACAACCCTCGAACGTCCCCATGGGTGGCACCAACACCTCCCACGGGACCAATGTAACTCCTAGAAACTGACCGCACAACCGCGAGACTCCCGGTTTGAGAATACAATGGTAATTTGCATATTTTTAGACTAGACTTAAAAACATGGCTTTAGAGGGGAAAAACCCTAAACATCTCTCGAACGGTCACGTGGGTGGCACCAACACCTCCCACGGGACCAATGTAACTCGTAGGAACTGACTGAGCAGCCGCGAGACTCTCGGTTTGAGAATATGACGGTAATTTGTATTTTTCTAGACTTAGGCTTAAAAACATGGCTTTAGGGGTTGAAAACCCAAAACAGCCCCCGAACGGCCCCGTGGGTGGCACCAACACCTCCGACGGGACCAATGTAACTCGTAGGAACTGACCGTGCAGCCGTGGGACTCCTGATTTGAGAATACGATGGTAATTTGCATAATTCTAGACTTAGGCTTAAAAACATGTCATTAGTGGGTGAAATCCTGAAACAGCCCCCGAACAGCCTTGTGGGTGACACCAACACCTCCCACATGACCAATGTAACACGTAGGAACTGATCGCGCACTCGCGGGACTCCCGGTTTAAGAATACGACAATAATTTGTATTTTTCTTGACTTAGGCTTAAAAACATGGCTTTAGAGGATGAAAATCCAAAACAACCCCCGAATGTCCCCGTGGGTGGTGCCAACACCTCCCACGGGACTAATGTGACTCGTAGGAACTGACCACGCAGCCGCGGTACTCCCGGATTTTGAATACGATGATAATTTGCAAAATTCTAGACTTAGGCTTAAAAAATTGCGTTTGAGGGTGAAAACCCAAAACAGCCCCCAAACGACCCCGTGGGCGGCACCAACACCTCCCACGGGACCAATGTAACTCGTAGGAACTGACCTCGTTGCTGCGGGACTCCCGATTTAAGAATACGAAGGTAATTAGCATAATTCTAGACTTAGCCTTAAAAACATGGCGTTAGAGGGTGAAAACCTAAAATAGCACCCGTACGGCCCCGTGGGTGGCACCAACACCTCCCACGGGACCAATGTGACTCGTAGGAACTGACCGTGCAGCTGCGGGACTCCCGATTTGGGAATACGACTATAATTTGCATATTTCTAAACTGAGGCTTAAAAACATGGCGTTAGAAGGTGGAAACTCGAAATAGCCCCCGTACAGCCTCGAGAGTGTTACCAACACCTCCCATGGGACCAATGTAACTCGTAGGAACTGACTGCACAGCCGCAGGACTCCCGATTTGAGAATACGATGGTAATTTGTATATTTCTTGACTTAGGCTTAAAAACATGGCGTTAGTGGGTGAAAACACGAAACATCCCCCGTGGGTGTCACCAACACCTCCCACGGGACCAATGTGACACGTAGAAACTGACTGTAAAACCTCGATCTCCCGGTTTGAGAATACAACGATAATTTGGATATTTTGATACTTAGGCTTAAAAACATGGCTTTAGTGGGCAAAAATTAGAAATAGCCCTCGAACGGCCCCATGGGTGGCACCAACACCTCCCACGGGACCAATGTAACACGTAGGAACTGACCGCGCAGCTATGGGACACCCGGTTTAAGAATATGACTGTAATTTGAATATTTCAAGACTTAGGCATGAAAACATGACTTTAGAAGGGAAAACCCGAAACGACCCCCGAACGGCCCCGTGGATGGCACCAACACCTCCCAGGGACCAATATAACTCGTAATAACTGACCGCCCAATCGCGGGACTCTCGGTTTGAGAATACAACGGTAATTTGTATAATTCTAGACTTAGGCTTAAAAACATGGCGTTAGTGGGTGAAAACTCGAAACAGCCCCCGAACGGCCCCGTAGGTGGCACCAACACCTCCCACGGAACCAATGTCACTCGTAGGAACTGACCGCGCAACCGTGGGACTCCCGATTTGAGAGTATGATGGAAATTTGCATTTTTCTTTACTTAGGCCTAAAAACATGGCTTTAGAGGGTGAAAACCCGAAACTGCCACTGAATGGCTCCGTGGGTGGCCACAACACCTCACACGGGACCAATGTGACTCGTAGGAACTGACCGTGCAGCCGCAGGACTCCCGGTTTGGGAATACAATGGTAATTTGCATATTTCTAGACTTAGTCCTAAAAACATGGAGTTAGCAGGTGAAAATCCGAAACAACCCTCGAACGTCCCCATGGGTGGCACCAACACCTCCCACGAAACCAATGTAACTCGTAGAAACTGATCGCACAACCGTGAGACTCCCGGTTTGAGAATACGACGGTAATTTGCATATTTTTAGACTAGGCTTAAAAACATGGCTTTAGAGGGGGAAAACCCTAAACATCTCTCGAACGGCCACGTGGGTGGCACCAACACCTCCCACGGGACTATTGTAACTCGTAGGAACTGACCGAGCATCCGCGGGACTCTCCGCTTGAGAATATGACTGTAATTTGTATTTTTATTGACTTAGGATTAAAAACATGGCTTTAGGGGTTGAAAACCCAAAACAGCCCCCGAATGGCCCCGTGGGTGGCACCAACACCCACGGGAGCAATGTAACTCGTAGGAACTGACCGTGCAGCCGTGGGACTCCTGGTTTGAGAAAACGATGGTAATTTGCATAATTCTTGACTTAGACTTAAAAACATGTCATTAGTGGGTGAAATCCCGAAACAGCCCCCGAACAGCCTTGTGGGTGCCACCAACACCTCTCACATGACCAATGTAACACGTAGGAACTGATCGCGCAGTCACGGGACTCCCGGTTTGAGAATACGACAGTAATTTGCATTTTTCTTGACTTAGGCTTAAAAACATGGCTTTAGAGGATGAAAATCCAAAACAGCCCCCGAATGTCCTCGTAGGTGGTGCCAACACCTCCCACGGAACCAATGTGACTTGTAGGAACTGACCACGCAGCCGCGAAACTCCCGGATTGTGAATACGATGGTAATTTGTAGAATTATAGACTTAGGCTTAAAAAATTACGTTAGAGGGTGAAAACCCGAAACAGCCCCCAAACGACCCCGTGGGCGGCACCAACACCTCCCACGGGACCAATGTAACCCGTAGGAACTGACCTCGTTGCCGCGGGACTCCGGTTTAAGAATACGAAGTTAATTTGCATAATTCTAGACTTAGCCTTAAAAACATGGCGTTAGAGGGTGGAAACCTGAAATAGCACCCGTACGGCCCCGTGGGTGGCACCAACACCTCCCACGGGACCAATGTGACTCGTGGGAACTGACCGTGCAGCTGCGGGACTCCCGATTTGGGAATACGACTATAATTTTCATATTTCTAAACTTAGGCTTAAAAACATGACGTTAAAAGGTGGAAACTCGATATAGCCCTCGTACAGCCTTGAGAGTGTTACTAACACCTCCCACCGGACCAATGTAACTCGTAGGAACTGACTGCACAGTCGCAGGTCTCCCAATTTGAGAATACGACGGTAATTTGAATATTTCTTGACTTAGGCTTAAAAAAAAGGCGTTAGTGGGTGAAAACCCAAAACATCCCCGTACGGCCCTGTGGGTGGCACCAACACCTCCCACGGGACCAATGTGACTCGTACGAACTGACCGCGCAGCCCTGGAACTTCCGGTTCGAGAATGCGATGGTAATTTCCATTTTTCTTGACTTAGTCTTAAAAACATGGCTTTAGAGGGTGAAAACCTGAAACAACCCCCGAACGTCCCCGTGGGGGGCACCAACACCTCCCACGGGACCAATGTAAATCGTAGGAACTGACCGCACAGCCGCGGGACTTTCGGTTTGAGAATACGATGGTAATTTGTATTTTTCTAGACTTAGACTTAAAAACTTGGCTTTAGAGGGTGAAAATCCGAAACAGCCCCCGAACGGCCCCTTGGGCGGCACCAACACCTCCCACGGGACCAATGTGACTCGTAGGAATTGACCGTACTGCCGCGGGACTCCCGGTTTGGGAATACGACTGTAATTTGCATATTTATAAACTTAGGTTTAAAAACATGGCGTTAGCGGGTGAAAACAAAAAATAGCCCCGAATGGCCCCGTGGGTGGCACCAACACGTCCCACGAGACCAATGTAACTCTTAGGAACTAACCGCGCAGCCGCGGAACTCCCGGTTTGAGAATACAACGGTAATTTGCATAATTTTAGACTTAGGCTTAAAAACATGGCGTTAGTGGGTGAAAATCCGAAATAACCCACGAACGGCCCCGTGGGTCGCACCAACACCTCCTACCGGACCAATGTAACTCTTAGGAACTGACCGTGCAGCCGTGGGACTCCCGGTATGAGAATACGATGGGAATTTGCATATTTCTAGACTTGGGCTTAAAATCATGGCTTTAGTGGGCGAAAACCCGAAACAGCCACCGAACGGTCACATGGGTGGCGCCAACACCTCCCACGGGACCAATGTAACTCGTAGGAACAGATCGCGCAGCCGTGGGACTCTCAACTTTAAAATACAATGGTAATTTGAATTTTCTTGACTTAGTCTTAAAAACATGGATTTAAAGGGTGAAAACCTGAAACAACCCCCGAACGGCCCGTGGGTGGCACCAATACCTCCCACGGGACTAATGTAACTCGTAGGAACTGATCGCACATCCGCGGGACTCCCGGTTTGAGAATACGATGATAATTTGCATTTTTCTAGACTTGGGCTTAAAAACATGGATTTAGAGGGTGAAAATCCGAAATAACCCCTGAACGGCTCCTTAGGCGGCAACAACACCTCCCACGGGACCAATGTAACTCGTAGGAACTGACCGTACAGTTGCGGGACTCCCGATTTGGGAATACGACAATAATTTGCACATTTCTAGACTTAGGCTTAAAAACATGGCGTTAGCTGGTAAAAACCGAAAACAACCCCCGAACGACCCCGTGGGTGGCAGCAACACCTCCGACGGGACCAATGTAACTCGTAGGAACTGACAGCGCCGCTGTGGGACTCCCAGTTTGTGAATACGACGGTAATATGAATATTTCTAGAGTTAGGCTTAAAAATATGGCTTTAGAGTGTGAAAATCTGAAACAACTCCCGAACGGCCCCGTGGGTGGCACCAACACCTCCCACGGGACCAATATAACTCGTAGGAACTCACCGCGTAGCCACGTGAGTCTCGGTTTGAGAATACGAAGGTAATTTGCATAATTCTAGACTTAAGCTTATAAACATGTCGTTAGTTGATGGAAACCCGAAATAGCCCTTGAATGGCCCCGAGGGTGGCACCAAAGCCTCCCATGGGACCAATGTGACTCGTAGGAACTGATTGCGCAGTCGCGGGACTCCCGATTTGAGAATACGATGGTAATTTGCATAATTTTAGACTTAGGATTAAAAACATGGCGTTAGTGGGTGAAAACCTAAAACAACCCCGTAAGGCCCTATGGGTGGCATGGACACCTCCCACGGGATGAATGTGTCTCGTACGAAGTGACAGCGCAGCCCCGGGACTCCCGGTTTGAGAATACGATGGTAATTTACATATTTCAAGACTTAGGCTTAAAAACATGGCTTTAGTTGGTGAAAACCTGAAACAACCCCCGAATGGCCCCGTGGTTGGCACCAACACCTCCCACAGGACCAATGTAACTCGTAGGAACTGATTGCGCAACCGCGGAACTCCCAGTTTGAGAATACGACGGTTATTTGAACATTTCTAGGCTTAGGCTTAAAAACATGACTTTAGAGGGGGAAAATTCGAAACGACCCCCGAACGACCCCTTGGGCGGCACCAACACCTCCCACGGGACCAATGTGACTCGTAGGAATTGACCGTACTGCTGCGGGACTCCCGATTTGGGAATACGACTGTAATTTTCATATTTCTAAACTTAGGCTTAAAAAATTGGCGTTAGCGGGTGAAAATAAAAAATAGCCCCGAACGGCCCCGTGGGTGGCACCAACACGTCCCACGGGACTAATGTAACTCTTAGGAACTGACCGCGTAGCCCCGGAACTCCCAGTTTGAGAATACGATGGTAATTTTCATAATTTTAGACTTAGGCTTAAAAATATGGCGTTAGTGGGTGAAAACCCAAAACAACCCCCGAACGGCCCCGTGGGTCGCACCAACAGCTCCTACCGGACCAATGTAAGTCTTAGGAACTGACCGTGCAGCCGTGGGACTCCCGGTATGAGAATACGATGGGAATTTGCATATTTCTAGACTTAGGCTTAAAAACATGGCTTTAGTGGGTGAAAACCCGAAACAACTCCCGAACGGCCCCGTGGGTGGCACCAACACCTCCCACAGGACCAATGTAACTCGTAGGAATTGATCGCGTAGCCACGGGACTCCCGGTTTGAGAATACGACGGTAATTTGAACATTTCTAGGCTTAGGCTTAAAAACATGACTTTAGCGGGGGAAAACTCAAAACGACCCCCGAACGGCCCCGTGGGTGGCACCAACACCTCTCACGGGACGAATATAACTCGTAGGAACTGAGCACCCAGCCGCGGGCCTCCCAGTTAGAGAATACGACGATAATTTCCATAATTCTAGACTTTAGCTTAAAAATATGGCGTTATTGGGTGAAAACCCGAAACAACCCCCGAACGGCCACAAGGGTGGCACCAACACCTCCCACGGGACCAATATAAGTCGTAGGAACTAACTGCGCAGTCGCGGGACTTTCGGTTTGAGAATATGAAGGAAATTTGAATATTTCTAGACTTGGGCTTAAAAACATGGCGTTAGTGGGTGAAAACCCAAAACAGCCCCCGAACGGTCTCGTGGGTGGCACCAACACCTCCCACGGGACCAATATGACTCATAGGAACTGACTGCGTAGCCGCGGGACTCCAGATTTGAGAATACGATGGTAATTTGCATATTTCTAGACTTTGGCTTAAAAATATGACTTTAGTGGGCGAAAACCCAAAACAGCCCCAAAACGGCCCCGTGGGTGGCACCAATACCTCCCACAGGACCAATGTAACTCGTAGAAACTGACTGCGAAGTCGCGGGACTCTCGGTTTGAGAATATGATGGTAATTTGTATATTTCTAGACATAGGATTAAAAACATGACTTTAGAGGTGGAAAACCCAAAACGACCCCCGAACGGTCCCGTGTGTGGCACCAACATCTCCCACGGGACCAATGTAACTCGTAGGAACGGACCGTGCTGTCGCGGGACTCCCGATTTGAGAATACGATTGTAATTTGGTTAATTCTAGACTTAGGCTTAAAAACATGGCGTTAGTGGGTGAAAACCCGAAATAGCCCCCGAACGGCCACAAGGGTGCAACCAACACCTCCCACGGAACCAATGTAAGTCGTAGGAAATGACCGCACAGCCGCGGGACTCTCGGTTTGAGAATAGGATGGTAATTTACATTTTTCTTGACTTAGGCTTAAAAACATGGTTTTAGCGGGTGAAAACCCGAAACAGCCCCCGAACGGCCTCGTGGGTGGCACCAACACTTCCCACGGGACGATTGTAACTCGTAGGAACTGAACTCATAGCCGCGTGACTCCCGATTTGAAAATACGACAGTAATTTGCATTTTTCTAGACTTAGGCTTAAAAACATGGATTTAGTGGGTGAAAACCCTAAACAGCTCCCGAACGGCCCCATGGTTGGCACCAAGACCTCCCACGGGACCAATATAACTCGTAGGAACTAACCGCTAGCGACGAAACTCTCAGTTTTAGAATACGAGGGTAATTTGATTATCTTTAGATTTAGGCTTAAAAGTATGGGTGGAAACCCGAAATAGCCCCTATACGACCCTGTGGGCGGCACTAATACCTCCCACGGGACCAATGTGACTCGTAAGAACTGGTCGTGCAGCCGCGGAACTCCCGGTTTGGGAATAGGACGATAATTTGCATTTTTCTAGACTTAGGATTAAAAACAAGGGTTAGCGGGTGAAAACCCGAAACAGTCCCCGAACGGCCCCGTGGGTGGCACCAACACCTCCCACGGGACCAATGTGGCTCGTAGGAACTGACCATGTAACCATGGGACTCCCGGTTTGGGAATACGACGGTAATTTGTATATTTCTATACTTAGTCTTAAAAACATGGCGTTAGAGGGTGGAAATATGAAACAGCCCCCGTACGGCCCCGTGGGTGGCACCAACACCTCCCACGGGATCAATGTAACTCGTAGGAACTGACTGCGCAGTCGCGGGACTCTCGGTTTGAGAATACGATGGTAATTTGAATATTTCTAGACTTAGGCTTAAAAACACGGCGTTAGTGGGTGAAAACCTGAAACAGCCCCCGTACGGCCCCGTGGGTGGCACTAACACCTCCCACGGGACCCACGTGACTCCTAGGAACTGACCGTGCAGCCCTGGGTCTCCCGGTTTGAGAATACGACGGTAATTTTCATATTTCTAGGCTTAGGCTTAAAAACATGGCTTTAGTGGGTGAAAACCCGAAACATCCCTCGAATTGCCCCGTTGGTGGCACCAACACCTCCCACGGGACCAATTTAACTCGTAGTAATTGACCGCGCACCCGCGGGACTCCCTGTTTGAGAATAAAACGGTAATTTGAATGTTTCTGGACTTAGGCTTAAAAACATGAATTTAGAGGGGGAAAACCCGAAATGACCACCAAACAGCCCCGTGGGTGGCACCAACACCTCCCACGGGACCAATATAACTCGTAGGAACTGACCGCCCCTGAATGGCCCCGTGGGTGACACCAACACCTCTCACGAGACCAATGTGATTCGTAGGAACTGACTGCGCAGCTGCGGGACTCCCGGTTTGAGAATACGATGGTAATTTGCATTTTTCTTGACTTAGGCTTAAAAACATGGATTTAGAGGGTTAAAACTAGAAACGGCCCCCGAACGGCCCCGTGGGTGGCCACAACACCTCCCATGGGACCAATGTGACTCGTAGGAACTAACCGCGCAGTCGCGGGACTCCCGATTTGAGAATACGACGGTAATTTGCATATTTTTATACATAGGCATAAAAACATGGCGTTAGCGGGTAAAAAAATCGAAATATCCCCCGAATGGCCCCGTGGGTGGCACCAACACGTTCCACGGGACCAATGTAACTCGTAGGAACTGACCGCGCAGCCGCGAGACTCCCAGTTTGATAATGTGACGATAAGTTGCATATTTCTGAACTAGGCTTAAAAACATGGCTTTAGAGGGGAGGAAAACCCGAAACAGCCCCCGAACGGCCCCGTGGGTGGCACCATCACCTCCCACGGGACCAATGTAACTCGTAGGAACTAACCGCGCAGCCGCGGAAATCCCGATTTGGGAATACAATAATAATCTGTATTTTTCTATACTAAGGCTTAAAAACATGACTTTAGAGAGTGAAAATCCGAAACAACCCCCGAACGGCCCCATGGGTGGAAGCAACACCTCCCACGGGACCAATGTGACTCGTAGGAACTGACCGTGCAGCCGCGGGACTCCCGTTATGGGAATACGATAGATATTATCATATATCTAAACTTAGGCTTAAAAACACGGCGTTAATAGGTGGAAACTCGAAATATCCCCCGTACGTCCACGTGAGTGGCACCAACACCTCGTACGGAACCAATGTAACTCGTAGGAACTGACTGCGCAGTCGCGAGACTCCCGGTTTGAGAATCCGATGGAAATTTGAATATTTCTAGACTTAGGCTTAAAAACATGGCGATAGTGGGTGAAAACCCAAAATAGCCCCGTACGACCCTATGGGTGGCACGAATACCTCCCACGGGACGAATGTGACTCGTACGAACTGACCGCACAGCCTTGGGACTCCCAATTTGAGAATACGATGGTAATTTGCATATTTTTAGACTTAGGCTTAAAAACATGGCTTTAGTGGGTTAAAACACGAAACAACCCCCGAACGGCCCCATGGGTGTTACCAACACCTCCCACAGGACCAATGTGACTCATAGGAACTGACCGGGCAGCCGCGGTTCTCCCGGTTTGAGAATACGACGATAATTTTCATTGTTCTAGACTTAGGATTAAAAACATAGCCTTAGAGGGTGAATTCCCAAAACAGCCCCCGAAAGGCCCCGTGGGTCGCATCAACACCTCCAACGAGACCAATGTGAGTCGTAGTAACTGACCGTGCAGTCCCAGGACTCCCGGTTTGGGAATACGATGGTAATTTGCATTTTTCTAGACTTGGGACTAAAAACATGGTGTTAGTGGGGAAAAACTCAAAACAACCCTCGAACGGCCCTGTGGGTGGCACCAACACCTCCCATGGGACCAATGTGACTGGTAGGAACTCAAGCGCAGCCGTGGGACTCCCGGTTTGAGAATACAAAGGTAATTTGCATAATTCTAGACTTAGACTTAAAAACATGGCGTTAGAGGGCGAAAAAATCAAAATAGCCCCCGAACGGCCCCGTGGGTGGCACCAACACCACCCATGGGACACATGTAACTCATAGGAACTAACCGCGCAGACGCGGGACTCCCGGTTTGAGAATACGATGATAATTTGCATATTTCTAGACTTAGGCTTAAAAATATGGCTTTAGTGGGTGAAAACCGTAAACAGCCCCCGAACGGCCCCGTGCGTGGCACCAACACCTCCAACAGGACCAATGTAACTCATAGGAATTAACCGCGCATCCGCGGGACTCCCGGTTTGAGAATACAACGGTAATTTGCATAATTCTAGACTTAGGCTTAAGAACATGGCGTAAGTGGGTGAAAACCCGAAACAGCCCCTGAACGGCCCCGTGGGTGGCACCAACACCTCCCACGGGACTAATGTAACTCGTAAGAACTAACCGCGCAGCCGCGGGACTCCTGGTTTGAGAATACGATGGTAATTTGCATTTTTCTTGACTTAGGCTTAAAAACATGGCTTTAGAGGGTGAAAACCCGAAACAACCCCCGAACGACCCCGTGGATGGCACCAACACCTCCCACGGGACCAATGTGACTCGTAGGAACTGACCGCGCAGCCGCGGGACTCCCGGTTTGAGAATATGATGGTAATTTGCATAATTCTAGACTTAGGCTTAAAAACATGGCGTTAGAGGGTGAAAACCTGAAACAGCCCCCGAACGGCCCCATAGATGGCACCAACACCACTCATGGGACCAATGTAACTCGTAGGAACTGACCGGCCTACCGCGGAACTCTCGGTTTGAGAATACGACGATAATTTGAATATTTCTAGACTTAGGCTTAAAAACATGGCGTTAGTGGGTGAAAACCCGAAATAGCCCCAAACGGCCCCATGGGCGGCACCAAGACCTCCCACGGGACCAATGTGACTCACAGGAACTGACCGCGCAGCCGCGGGACTCCCGTTTTGGGAATACGACTTTAATTTGCATTTTTCTAGACTTAGGCTTAAAAACATGGATTTAGAGGGTGACTACTCGAAACAACCCCCGAACGGCCCCGTGGGTGGCACCAACACCTCCCACGGGAATAATGTGACTCGAAGGAATTCACTGTGCAGTCGCGGGCCTCCTGGTTTGGGAATACGATGATAGTTTGCATATTTCTAAACTTCGTATTAAAAACATAGCGTTAGTGGGGAAAACCCGAAACAACCCTCGAACGGCCCCGTGGGTGGCACCAACACCTCGCACGGGACCAATGTGACTGGTAGGAATGAGTAGCGGAGTCGCGGGACTCCCAGTTTGAGAATACGAGGGTAATTTTAATTCTAGAATTAAGCTTAAAAACATGGTGATAGAGGGAAAAAATTCAAAACAGCCCCGAACGGCTCCGTGGGTGGCACCAACACCACCCACGGGGCAAATGTAACTCGTAGGAACTAACCGCGCAGCCGCGGGACTCTCGGTTTGAGAATACGACAGTAATTTGCATATTTCTAGACTTAGGCTTAAAAACGTGGCTTTAGGGGTTGAAAACTCGAAATAGCCACCGAATTACTCCGTGGGTGGCACCAACACCTCCCGCGGGATAAATGTAACTCGTAAGAACAGACTGCGCAGCCGCGGGACTCCCGGCTTGAGAATAAAATGATAATTTGAATATTTCTAGACTTAGGCTTAAAAACATGACTTTAGAGGGGGAAAACCCGAAACGACCCCCGAACAGCCCCGTGGGTGGCACCAACACCTCCCACAGGATCAATATAACTCGTAGGAGCTGACCACCCAGCAGCGGGACTCACGGTTTGATAATATGACTATAATTTGCAAAATTCTAGACTTAGGCTTAAAAACATGGCGTTAGTGGGTGAAAACCCAAAACAACCCCTGAACGGCCCCGTGGGTGGCACTAACACCTCCCATAGGACCAATGTGACTTGTAGGAACTAAGCGCGCAGCCTCGGGACTCCCAATTTGTAAATACGATGGTAATTTGTATTTTTCTTGACTTAGGCATAAAAACATGGCTTTAGAGGGTGAAAACCCGAAACGGCCCACGAACGGCCCCGTGGGTGGCCACAACACCTCCCACGGGACCAATGTGACTCGTAGGAACTGACCGCGCAGCCGCGGGACTCCCAATTTGTGAATACGATGGTAATTTATATTTTTCTAGACTTAGGCTTAAAAAAATTATGTTAGCGGGTAAAAAACTCGAAACTGCCCCGAACGGGCCCACGGGTGGCACCAAGACCTCCTACGGGACAAATGTAACTCGTAGGAACTGACCGCGCAACCGCGGGACTCCCAGTTTGAGAATATGATGGTATTTTGCATATTTCTAGACTAGGCTTAAAAACATGGCTTTAGAGGGGAGAAAAACTCGAAACACCCCCGAACGGCCCCGTGGGTGGCACCAACACCTCCCACAGGACCAATGTAACTCGTAGGAACTAACCGTGCAGCCGCGGGAATCCCGATTTGAGAATACGATGGTAATTTATTTTTTCTAGGCTTAGGCTCAAAAACATGGCTTTAGGGGGTGAAAACCCAAAACAGCCCCGTGAGCGACACCTACACCTCCCACGTGACCAATGTAACTCGCAGGAACTGACTGTGCAGCCGCGGGACTCTCGATTTGGGAATACGACGATAATTTGCATTTTTCTAGACTTAGGCTTAAAAATATGGCATTAGTGGGTGAAAATCAGAAACAACCCCCGAACGGTCCCGTGGGTGGCACCAACACCTCCCACGGGACCAATGTGACTCTTAGGAACTGACCACGCAGTCGCGGGACTCCCGGTTTGAAAATACGATGATTATTTGCATATTTCTAGACTTAGGTTTAAAAAAATGACTTTAGAGGGGGAAAACCCGAAATAACCCCCGAACTGCCCCATGGGTGGCACCAACACCTCCCACAGGACCAATGTGACTCGTAGGAACTGACCGGGTAGCCGTGGCTCTCCCGGTTTGAGAATACGACGGTAATTAGCATTGTTCTAGACTAAGGCTTAAAAACATAGCCTTAGAGGGTGAATACTCGAAACAGCCCCCGAACGGCCCCATGGGTGGCACCAACACCTCCAATGGGACCAATGTAACTCGTAGGAACTGACTGCACAGTCGCGGGACTCCCGGTTTGAGAATGTGATGGTAATTTCCATTTTTCTTGACTTAGGCTTAAAACATGAGTTTAGAGGGTGAAAACCCAAAATAACCCCCGAACGACCCCGTGGGGGGCACCAACACCTCCCACGGGACCAATGTAACTCGTAGGAACTGACCGCACAACCGCGGGACTTCCGATTTGAGAATACGACGGTAATTTGTATTTTTCTAGACTTAAGCTTAAAAATGTGGCTTTAGAGGATGAAAACCAGAAACAACCCCCGAACGGCCCCTTGGGCGGCACCAACACCTCCCACGGGACCAATGTGACTTATAGGAACTGACCGTACTGCCGCGAGACACCCAGTTTGGGAATACCACGGTAATTTGCATATTTCTAAACTTAGGCTTAAAAACATGGCGTTAGCGGGTGAAAATAAAAAATAGCCCCCGAACGGCCCCGTGGGTGGCACCAACACGTCCCACGGGACCAATGTAACTCTTAGGAACTGACCGCGCAGTCGCGGAACTCCCGGTTTGAGCATACGACGATAATTTGAATATTTCTAGTCTTAGGCTTAAAAGCACGGCTTTAGAGAGTGAAAACCCGAAACAGCCCCCGAACGGCCCCAAGGGTGGCACCAACACTCCCACGGGACCAATGTAGGTCGTAGGAACTGACCGCGCAGTCGCGGGACTCACGATTTGAGAATACGAATTTAATTTGCATAATTCTAGACTTAGGCTTAAAAACATGGCTTTAGAGGGTGAAAGCCCGAAGTAGCCCCCGTACAGCCCTATGGGTGGCACAAACACCTCCAACGGGACCAATGTTACTCGTAGGAACTTACTGCGCAGCCCCCGGGACTCCCGGTTTGAGAATACGACGATAATTTGAAAATTTCTAGACTTAGGCTTAAAAACATGGCGTTAATGGGTGAAAACCTTAAACAACCCTCGAACGGCCCCGTGGGTTGCACCCACACCTCCCACGGGACCAATGTAACTCGTAGGAACTGACCGCGCAGCAGCGGGACTCCCGGTTTGAGAATAAGATGGTAATTTGAATATTTCTAGACTTAGGCTTAAAAACATGGCTTTAGTGGGTGAAAACCCGAAATAGGTCCCGAACGGCCCTGTGGGTTACACCAACACCTCCCACGGGACCAATGTAACTCGTAGGAACTGAACGTCTAGCCGTGAAACTCCCGGTTTGAGAATACAACGGTAATTTGAATATTTCTAGACTTAGGCTTAAAAACATACCTTTAGAGGGGAAAAACCCGAAACGATCCTCGAACGGCCACGTGGGTGGCACCAACACCTCCCAGGGACCAATGTGACTCGTAGGAAGTGACCGCCCAGCCGCAGGACTCCCGGTTTGAGAATATGACAGTAATTTCTACAATTCTAGACTTAGGCTTAAAAACATGGCGTTAGTGGCTGAAAACTCGAAACAGCCCCCGAACGGCCCCATGGGTGGCACCAACACATCTCACGGGACCAATGTGACTCGTAGGAACTGACCGCGCACCCGTGAGACTCCCGATCTTGGAATACGACGGTAATTGACACATTTCTAAACTTAGGCTTAAAAACATGGCGTTAGAGGGTGGAAACTCGAAATAGAACCTGTACATCCCCGTGGGTGGCACCAACACCTCCCAGAGGACCAATGTAGCTCATAGGGACTGACTGCATAGCCGCGAGACTCCCGGTTTGAGAATACGACGGTAATTTGAGTATTTCTAGACTTAGGCTTAAAAACATGGCGTTTGTGGGTGAAAACACGAAACAACCCCCGTACGGCCCCGTGGGTGGTACCAACACCTCCCACGGGACCAATGTGACTCGTAGGAACTGACTGGCCAGTTGCAGCTCTCCCGATTTGTGAATACGACGATAATTTGCAATGTTCTAGACTTACGCTTAAAAATAATACTTTAGAGGGTGAAAACCCGAAACAACCCTCGAACGCCTCCGTGGGTTGCACCAACATCTCCCACAGGACCAATGTGACTCGTAGGAACTTACCGTGCAGCCGAGGGACTCTCGGTTTGGGAATACGATGATAATTTGTATTTTTCTAGACTTAGGCTTAAGAACATGGCGTTAGTGGGGGAAAACTCGAAACAACCCTCGAACGGCCCCGTGGTTGGCACCAACACCTCCCACGGGACAAATGTGACTGGTAGGAACTAACCGTGTAGCCGCGGGACTCCCGATTTGAGAATACGAAGGTAATTTGCATAATTCTAGACTTAGGTTTAAAAACATGGCGTTAGATGGTGAAAATCCGTAACAGTCCCCGAATGGCCCCGTGGATGGCACCAACACCACCCATAGGACAAATGAAACTTGTAGGAACTAACCGTGCTGCCGTAGAACTCCCGGTTTGAGAACACAATGGTAATTTGCATATTTCTATACTTAGGCTTAACAACATGGCTTTAGTATGTGAAAACCCGAAATAACCCCCGAACGGCCACGTGGGTGGCACCAACACCTCCCACGGGACCAACGTAACTCGTAGGAACTGATCGGGCAGCCGCGGGACTCCCGATTTGAGAATACGATGGTAATTTGAATATTTCTATACTTAGGCTTAAAAATATGACTTTAGAGGGGTAAAAGCCGAAACGACCCCCGAACAGCCTCGTGGGTGTCACCAACACCTCCCACGGGACCAATGTAACTCGTAGGAACTAACCGCGCAGCCGCGAGAATCCCGGTTTGAGAATACGATGGTAATTTGAATATTTATAGACTTAGTCTTAAAAACATGGCTTTAGTGGGTGAAGACCCGAAACTGCCTCCGATCGGCCCCATGGGTGGTACCAACACCTCCCACGGAACTAATGTAACTCGTAGGAACTGACCGTGCAGTCGCGGGACTCCCGGTTTGAGAATACGAAGGTAATTTGCATAATTCTAGACTTAGGCTTAAAAACATAGCGTTAGAGGGTGGAAACCCGAAATTCCCCCGTACAGCCCAGTGGGTGGCACCAACACCTCCCACGGGACCAATGTGACTCGTAGGAACTTGTCGCACAACCCTGGGACTCCCGGTTTGAGAATACGATCATAATTCGAATAATTCTAGACTTAGGCTTAAAAAGATGGCGTTAGTGGGTGAAAACCCAAAACAACCCCCGAACGGCCCCGTGGGTGGCACCAACACCTCCCACGGGACCAATGTAACTCGTAGGAACTGACCGCGCAGCCGCGGGACTCCCGATTTGAGAATACGACGATAATTTGAATATTTCTAGACATAGGCTTAAAAACATGGCTTTAGTGGATGAAAACACGAAATTCCCCCCGAACGGCCCCGTGGGTGGCACCAACACCTCCCACGGGACTAATGTAACTCGTAGGAACTGACTGTCTAGCCGTGGGACTCCCGGTTTGGGAATACATCGATAATTTGCATTTTTTAGACTTAGGCTTAAAAACAAGGCTTTAGAGGGTAAAAACCCGAAACATCCCCCGAACGGCCCCTGGGTGGCACCAACACCCCCCACGGGGCTAATGTGACTAGTAGGAACTGAACGCGCAGCCGCGGGACTCCCGATTTGGGAATACGGCGGTAATTTGCATGTTTCTAAACTTTTGCTTAAAAATATGGCGTTAGAGTGTGGAAACCCGAAACAGCCCCTGAACGTCCCCGTGGGTGGCACTAACACCTCCCACGGGACCAATGTAACTCGTAGGAACTGACTGCACAGTCGCGGGACTCCCGGTTTGAAAATACGACGCGGTAATTTGAATATTTCTAGACTTAGGCTTAAAAGCATGGCTTTAGAGGGTGAAAACCCAGAACGGCCCCATGGGTTGTACCAACACCTCCCATGGGCCCAATGTAACTCGTAGGAACTTACCGCGCAGCCGGGGGACTCCCGGTTAGAGAATACAAAGGTAATTTGCATAATTCTAGACTTAGGTTTAAAAACATGGCGTTAAAGGGTGGAAACCCGAAATAGCCCCCGTACGGCCCCGTGGGTGGCACCAACACCTCCCGCGGGACCAATATGACTTGTAGGAACTTACCGCGCAGCCCCGGGACTCCCGGTTTGAGAATACGACAGTAATTTGTATATTTTTAGACTTAGGCTTAAAAACATGACTTTAGAGGGGGAAAACCCGAAATGACCCCCGAATGGCCCCGTGGGTGGCACCAACACCTCCCACGGGACCAATGTAACTCGTAGGAACTCACCGCATAGCCACGGGACTCCCGATTTGAGAATATGACGGTAATTTACATTTTTCTTAACTTAGTCTTAAAAACATGGCTTTAGAGGGTGAAAATCTGAAATAGCCCCCGAACGGCCCTGTGGTTGGCACCAACACCTCCCACGAAACCAATGTGACTCGTAGGAACTGACCGCACAACCGTTAGACTCCCGATTTCAGAATACGAAGGTAATTTGCATATTTATAGACTTAGGCTTAAAAACATGGCGTTAGCGGGTGAAAACCCGAAGCAGCCCCCGAACGGCCCCGTGGGTGGCACTAACACCACCCACGGGACAAAGTAACTTGTAGGAACTCACCGCGTAGTCGTGGAACTCTCGGTTTGAGAATACGACGATAATTTACATATTTCTAGACTTAGGCTTAAAAACATGACTTTAGTGGGTGAAAACTCGAAACAGCCTCCGAACGGCCCCGTGGGCACCAACACCTCCCACGGGACCAATGTAACTCATAGGAACTGACCGCGCGGCCACGGGACTCCCAGTTTGAGAATACGATGGTAATTTGCATATTTTTAGACTTAGGCTTAAAAACATGACTTTAGAGGGGGAAAACCCGAAATGACCACCGAATGGCCCCGTGGGTGGCACCAACACCTCCCACGGGACCAATGTAACTCGTAGGAACTGACCACGCAGTCGCGGGACTCCCGGTTTGAGAATAAGAAGGTAGTTTTATTAATTCTAGACTTAGGCTTAAAAACATAGCATTAGAGGGTGGAAACACAAAATAGCCCCTGTACAGCCCCGTGGGTGGCACCAACACCTCCCACGGGACCAATGTGACTCGTAGGAACTTGTCGCTCAGCCCCAGGACTCCCGATTTGATAGTACGTCCATAATTTGAATATTTCTAGACTTAGGCTTAAAAAGATGGCGTTCGTGGGTGAAAACCCAAAACAACCCCCGAATGGCCCCGTGGGTGGCACCAACACCTCCCACGGGAACAATGTAACTCGTAGGAACTGACCGCGTAACCGCGGGACTCCCAGTTTGAGAATACGATGGTAATTTAAATATTTCTAGACTTAGGCTTAAAAATATGGCTTTAGTGGGTGACAACACGAAACAGACCCCGAACCTCCCCGTGGGTGGCACCAACACCTCCCACGGGACCAATCTAACTCGTAGGAACTCACCGTCTAGCCGCGGAACTCCCGCTTTGAGAATACGATGGTAATTTGAATATTTCTAGACTTAGGTTTAAAAACATGGCGTTAGTGGGTGGAAACTCGAAATAGCCTCCGAACGGCCCCATGGGCAGCACGAACACCTCTCGCGGGACCAACGTGACTCATAGGAACTGACCGCACAGCCGCGGGACTCCCGATTTGGGAATACAACGGTAATTTGCATTTTTTTAGACTTAGGCTTAAAAATAAGGCTTTAGAGGGTGAAAACTCGAAACAGCCCCCGAACGGCTTCGTGGGTGGCACCAACACCTCCCACGGGACTAATGTGACTCGTAGCAACTGATCGCGCAGCCGTGGGACTCCCGATTTGAGAATACGATGGTAATTTGAATATTTATGGACTTAGGCTTAAAAACAGGGTGTTAGTGGGTGGAAACCCAAAATAGCCCCCGTACGGCCCCGTGGGCGGCACTAGGGGTGAACATGGTTCGGTTCGGTTTGGTTCGGTTCCACTATGGAACCAGAACCAAAATCAAAATTGATCGGTCCCATGGTTTTGGAACCAGTACTAGAACCGAACCATCGGTTCTCAGTTTGGTTCAGGTCGGTTCATGTTTCTGGTTCTTGGTTCTAGTTTACGGTTCTTGTTCGCGGTTTGGGTCATGGTTTTGGTTTGCGATTCTGGTTCGTGGTTCTGGTTCGGGGTTTTCATTAACGGTTCTGGTTTGGGGGTTGTTTCTCGCTTTGGTTAATGGTTCCAGTTAATGGTTCTCGTTAATGGTTCAGGTTCATGGGTCGGTTCTCGGGTTGGTTCTAGGGGTCGGTTCTTTGGTTCGGTTTTTCTGTTCAATTCCATGGGTTCGGTTTGGTTTAGGAATAAAACCAAGAACCGAACCGAACACTTCGATACTCAATTTTTTGGAACCAGAACCAACCCGTGGAGAAAAAAACCCGAACTAACCCAACCCACGAAGGTCAGTTTGGTTCGGTTCTTCGGGTTGTTGATTTTTTTACACACCCCTAGGCGGCAACAACACCTCCAACAAGACCAATGTGACTCTTAGGAACTGAACACGCAGCCGCGGGACTCCCGGGTTGGGAATATGATGGTAATTTTCATTTTTCGAGACTTAGGCTTAAAAACATGGCTTTAGAGGGTGAAAACCCGAAATAGCCCCCAAACGGCCCCGTAGGTGGCACCAACACCTCCAACGGGACCAATGTGACTCGTAGGAACTAACCGTGAAGCCGCGAGACTCCCGGTTTGGAAATATGACGGTAATTTGTATATTTTTAAACTTAGGCTTAAAAACATGGCGTTAGAGGGTGGAAACCCAAAACAGCCCCCGTACGGCCCCGTGGGTGGCACCAAAACCTCCCACGGGACCAATGTAACTCGTAGGAACTGATTGTGCAGCCGCGAGACTCCCGATTTGAGAATACGATGGTAATTTGTATTTTTCTAGACTTAGTCTTAAAAATATAGCTTTAGAGGGTGAAAGTCCAAAACATTCCCCGAACGACCCCGTGGGTGGCCACGACACCTCCCACGGGACCAATGTGACTCCTAGGAACTGACAGCGCAGCCGCGGGACTTCCAATTTGGGAATAAGATGGTAATTTGCATTTTTCTAGACTTAGGCTTAAAAACAAGGCGTTAGCGGGTGAAAACCCGAAACAACCCCCGAACGGCCCCGTGGGTGGCACCAACACCTCCCACGAGACCAATGTAACACGTTAGAACTGTCCGCACAGCCGCGGGACTCTCGGTTTGAAAATATGTCGGTAATTATTATATTTCTAGACTAGGCTTAAAAATATAGCTTTAGAGGGGTAAACTCGAAACAACTCCCGAACGGCTCCGTGGGTGGCACCAACACCTCCCACGGGACCAATGTAACTCGTAGGAACTAAACGTGTAGCGGGGGGACTCCCAGTTTTGAGAATACGACAAATTTGTATTTTTCTTGACTTAGGCTTAAAAACATAGCTTTAGAGGGTGAAAACTCAAAACATCCCTCGAACGGCCCCGTGGGTGGCACCAACACCTCCCACGGGAATAATGTAACTCGTAGGAACTGACAGTGTGGCCGTGGGACTCCCAGTTTTAGAATACGATGGTAATTTATATTTTTCTTGACTTAGGCTTAAAAATATAGCTTTAGAGGGTGAAAACTCGAAATAGCCCTCGAACGGCCCCGTGGGTGGTACCAACACCTCCCACGTGACCAATGTGACTCGTAGGAACTGACCGTGCAGCCGCGGGACTCCCGGTTTGGGAATACGATGATAATTTGAATTTTTCTAGGCTTGGGTTTAAAAAGATGGCGTTAGTGGAGGAAAACCCGAAACAACCCTCGAACGGCCCCGTGGTTGGCACCAACACGTCCCACGGGACTAATGTGACTGGTAGGAACTGACCGCGCAACCGCGGGACTCCCGATTTCAGAATACGAAGGTAATTTGAATAATTCTAGACTTAGGCTTAAAAACATGGCGTTAGGAGGTAAAAACCCAAAACAGTCCCCGAACGGCCCCGTAGGTGTCAGAAACACCACCCACGGGACAAATGTAACTTGTAGGAACTAACCGCGCAGACGCGAAACTCTCGGTTTGAGAATACGATGGTAATTTGCATATTTCTAGATATAGGCTTAAAAATATGAATTTAGTAGGTAAAGATCCGAAACAACCCCCGAACGACCCCATGGGTGGTGCTAACACCTCCCACGGGACCAATGTAACTCATAGGAACTGACCGCGCAGCCGCGGGACTCCCGGTTTGAGAGTATGAAGTTAATTTGCATAATTCTAGACTTAGGCTTAAAAGTATGACTTTAGAGGGAGAAAACCTGAAACGACCCCCGAACGGCCTCGTGGGTGGCACCAACACCTCCTACGGGGCCAATGTGACTTGTAGGAACTGACCGCGCCGCTGCGGGACTCCTGGTTTGAGAATACCACGGTAATTTTTATAATTCTAGACTTAGGCTTAAAAACATGGCGTTAGTGGGTGAAAACTCGAAATAGCCCCTGAACGGCCCCGTAGGTAGCACCAACACCTCCAACGGGACCAATGCAACTCGTAGGAACTGACCGCGCAGCCCCGGGACTCCCGATTTGAGAATACGATGATAATTTGCATTTTTCTTGACTTAGTCTTAAGAACATGGCTTTAGAGGGTGAAAATCTGAAACAGCGCCGTGGATGGCACCAACACCTCCAACGAAACCAATGTGACTCGTAGAAACTGACCGCGCAGTCGCGGGACTCCCGATTTCAGAATACGAAGGTAATTTGTATATTTCTAGACTTAGGCTTAAAAACATGGCGTTAGTGGGTGAAAACCCGAAACAGCCCCTGAACGGCCCCGTGGGTGGCACCAACACCACCAACGGGACAAATATAACTTGTAGGAACTAACCGCGCAGCAGTGGAACTCTCGGTTTGAGAATATGATGGTAATTTACATATTTTTAGACTTAGGCTTAAAAACATGACATTAGTGGGTGAAAACTCGAAACAGCCTCCGAACAGTCCCGTGGGTGGCAGCAACACCTCCCACGGAACCAATGTAACTCGTAGGAATTGATCGCGCGGCCGCGGGACTCCCGGTTTGAGAATACGACGGTAATTTGTATATTTCTAGACTTAGGCTTAAAAACATAACTTTAGAGGGGGAAAACGCGAAATGACCCCCGAACGGCCCCGTGGGTGGCACCAACACCTCCCACGGGACCAATGTGACTGGCTGGAACTTACCACGCAGCCCCGGGACTCCCGATTTGAGAATACGACCGTAATTTGAATATTTCTAGAATTAGGCTTAAAAAGATGGCGTTAGTGGGTGAAAACCCAAAACAACCCCCGAACGGCCCCGTGGGTGGCACCAACACCTCCCACGGGACCAATATAACTCGTAGGAACTGACCGCGCAGCCGCGGGACTCCCGAATTGAGAATACGACGGTAATTTGAATATTTCTAGACTTAGGCTTAAAAAGATGGCGTTAGTGGGTGAAAACCCAAAACAACCCCCGAACGGCCCCGTGGGTGGCACCAACACCTCCCACGGGACCAATATAACTCGTAGGAACTGACCGCGCAACCGCGGGACTCCCGAATTGAGAATACGACGGTAATTTGAATATTTCTAGACTTAGTCTTAAAAACATGGCGTTAGTGGGTGAAACCCGAAACATCCCCCGAACGACCCCGTGGGTGGCACCAACACTTCCTACGGGACCAATGTAACTCTTAGGAACTGACCGCGCAGCCGCGGGACTCCCGGTTTGAGAATACGACTGTAATTTGAATATTTCTAGACTTAGTCTTAAAAACATGGCATTAGTGGGTGAAACCCGAAACAACCCCCGAACGGCCCCGTGGGTGGCACCAACACCTCCCACGGGACCAATATAACTCGTAGGAACTGACCGCGCAGCCGCGGGACTCTCGATTTGAGAATACGATGGTAATTTGAATATTTCTAGACTTAGGCTTAAAAAATGGCGTTAGAGGGTGAAAACTCGAAATAACCCCCGAATGGCCCCGTGGGTGGCACCAACACCTCCCACGGGACCAATGTAACTCATAGGAACTGACCCCATAGCCGTGGAACTCCTGGTTGGAGAATACGACTATAATTTGCATATTTCTTGACTTAGGCTTAAAAACATGGCGTTGGAGGGTGAAAACTCGAAACAGCCCCCGAACGGCCCAATGGGTGGCACCAACACCACCCCCGGGACCAATATAACTCGTAGGAACTGTTCAGACAGCTGCGGGACTCCCGATTTGTGAATACGATAGTGATTTGAATATTTCTAGACTTAGACTTAAAAACATTGATATGTTAATAATTTTAACTCATATATGCAATTTTTCAGCTTGATTAAATTTTTTGCAAAACTACTTGGTTACTGATATTTTTTTTTTGTATCCTATCATTTGTAGGATTTTTGCACATGGAACAAATGAAGGTGGCAATGGTTTACAACATGAAGATTATGTTTTTAATGTGTTATAGCGTTGCGGGCTTTTATTGTTTAGTTTTATGGCCGTACGAGCTTTTATATTTTGATTGTTCAATTTTATGGCCGTGCGGGCTTTATAAAAAGCAGGTTTTACATTTACAGGGTTTGGAATGTCAAGAAAATAGAGGAAACTCTGCCCAATTTTTTTTTGGTCTGTGAATTATTAAGAGTTGTAATATTTTTAAGTTGTATATATATTTCTTTATTAACAACGTTCTCGATTCGCAATTTGTGATTTGTTTTATTGTTTTGCCATTAATAAATATTTGTAACACCTCGTACGCGTCCAACGTTACACGTAGCAACCAACGGTGCACTCACAGGACCCCAAATTTTAGAATTTGATCAAAAAAATACATTTTTTTTAAAATTATAGTTAAATATGGTCATGGACTTTGTCCATGACCATTTTTATTTTTTCCATCGTGCATAAAAATAGTCGCGACCAAAGTCCGCGACCATTTTATTCTTTCTTTTTTTCGTCACGGTTGTGGGTGGTGGCTCAAGTCCGCGACCAATTTGTCACGGTTGTGGGTCACGGACTTGGGCCGCGATCATTTTATTTTTTATTTTTTTTGGTCACGGTTGTGGGTCACGGACTTTGGCCGCGACTAATTTATCACGGTTGTGAGTCACGGATGAGGGTCGCAACCAATTTTTTTGTCACGGTCGTGGGTCGCTGACTTTGGCCGCGACCAATTTGTCATGGTTGTGGATCACGGACGAGGACCGCGACCTGTCACGGCATGGGTCACGGCCCAAGTCCGCGACTATCTATCGTGACCCCTGTGGGCCATGACCATATTTTTGTCACGGACTTGGGTCGCGACACACGAAATTGGTCAAGGCCGAACTCTGCGACCCACAGTTTTAGTCAGGGATTTTGGCTGTGACCAATCGCCAGTTTTGGTGTAGTGTATGCACTGTATGGGTCAACAACTCGTATGTTTTGATTGTCCTCAACAGGATGCTAATTCGTATGTTTTGATTTTTTTCATTTACAAAATATATAGATGTAAAGAAATTGTTATTAATTGTGAAATTTCTTTGAATTGTTGCATATTAGATTGTGGTGTTGCAATCTGCTACTTCATGGAGAAAATATATAAGGGGGAGGAGATAACTTTTCTATCTTGAGCGATGATGCGGGAATATCGTGCAAAACTGATAACCAAAATCAATCATAATTAGTACAGATTAGGAAGTCCATCACATTGACTTGTGGGCATTTTGTTATTCATTTATGTACTTTTAAATGGATGTACAACGCATTAAAAATTACTAATGCCATTTAGTAAATATAAACAATACCATGTTCAAAATTTTGTATTGGTTTTATTTGATTGCATAATGTGAATGTTAAGATCTCGAATCAATATTTGATGTCTCTACGATATCAAACTTTGATGACCTAGATTCATGATTGGCTAGTGCATCTAGCGCGGACCAACATTGAACAATGGATATGGTTTTGCGCTAAGTATAATGTCGTGTTCAAACAGTGAATGCTCACCGAATTATTTTCTGATGTCTTTAAAGATTGAACTTTGATGATTTAGATTCGCAATTGGTTAATGCCGTTGGCATGGACCAATATCATCTAATGGATGTGGGTTTGCGCCAACAACGCTAAACATTCACGAATGCAAGAAATTCAGTACAGTGGTGTTATAGTAAAAAAATTATTCATTCAGAATTACAAGTGTATCTACAAATAGTGAATAGTCACTGAATATTTGTCAGAAATTACAAATTATATTTGTGTTCAATATTCATTTAATTGGGTTTGAAAATGGGTGGAAATCGATGTTCAAAGGGTGAATGAATATTCACTTAATTGGGTTTGATGGATGTGGTCTGCGCCAACGGTATAACCAATTCACGTATACAAGGCATCAACATTGAATAATGGATATGGTTTTGCTCCAAGTACAATGTCGTGTTCAAACAGTGAATATTCACTGAATTATTTTTTGATGTCTAAAGATCGTACTTTGATGATTTAGGTTCACGAATGGTTAATGCCGCTGGCGCGGACCAATATTGTCTAATGGATGTGGGTTTGCGCCAGCGTCGCTAAACATTCATGAATGTAAGAAATTTAGTACTTTGGTCTTATAGTAAACAAATTGTTCATTCAGAATTACAATCATTTCCACAAATAGAGAATAGTGAGTGAATATTTGTCAAAAAGTGTAAATTATAATCGTGTTGAATATTCACTTAATTGGGTTTGACAAAGGGTGAAAATCGGTGTTCAAAGGGTGAATATTTACTTAATTGGATTTGATGGATGTGGTCCGCGCCCGTGGTAGTAACCAATTCACGTATTCAAGGCATCAACCCCAATGCAGTGAATAGTCACTGAATACTTGTCAGAAAGTGCAAATTATATTAGTGTTGAATATTCACTTAATTGGGTTTGAAAAGGGGTGAAAATCAATGTTCAACGGGTGAATATTCACTTAATTGGGTTTAATGGTTGTGGTCCGCGCCAGCGGTGTAACTAATTCAAGCATACAAGGCATCAATATTGAACAATGGATATGATTTGCTCCAAGTGCAATGTCGTGTTCAAACAATGAATATTCACCGAATTATTTTCTAATGTCTTTCAAGATCTTACTTTGATGATTTAGATTCGCTATTGGTTAATGCCGCTAGTGCGGACCAATATCGTCTAATGGATGTGGGTTTGCGCCAGCATTCACGAATGCAAGAAATTCAACACATTGGTCTTATAGTAAACAAATTGTTCATTCAGAATTACAAGCGTGTCCACAAATAGTGAATAGTTAGTGAATATTTGTCAAAAAGTGCAAATTATATTCCTGTTGAATATTCACTTAATTGGATTTGAAAAAGGGTGAAAATCGGTATTCAAAGCGTGAATATTCACTTAATTGGGTTTGATGGAAGTGGTCCGCGCCGACGGTAGTAACCAATTCACATATTCAAGGCATCAACCCCAATGAAATGAATATTCACTCTTTGCACACTAAATTTTGTATATGGCTGCTTTGAAAAAAAATAAAGTAGCGAATATTCATTGCTTGAACGAGACAAATCCCAACTCAATTAGAGAATTTCAATAAAGCTGCTTTTAATTTCGTATATAACATTGCGGACATCAAGTAGCGAATATTTACTGTATGCACATCTCTACAAATTTCGCATATAGAACTGCTTTAAAATATACCCATACATTGAATATTCACTGTACGCACACCAATTTTCATATAAAGGCATTGAATAAATTCATATACAGTGAATATTCACTATAGACAACATATTTCGTACTTTGTAAAAATACCCATACAGTGAATATTCACTCAAAATACCCATAACCATAAAGTTAATATCCACTGTCTGCACACCAAATTTCAAACTTTGAAAAATAACCATAAAATTAATATCCACTGTATGCACACCAACTTTCTATCTTTGAAAAATATTTAATGCTTTAAATTAATATGACACTTGGTACATAATTTCACTGTATGAGAAAAATTATGCAATATGAAAAAGCAATTGCTCACTTAAATATTCACTTTAAATTTTTTGACAACTACCAATTCAGTGAATATTCACTGTTGGAAAACATGCACAACATATGGGTCTAAACACTAATATGCAATATATGAACACACTGAACTTTAAAAAAGCGAATGGTTTTGTAGTAATGTTTAATACATCTAGAAAGCAGCTAATATTATAACGTTCAAACACCTAAAGTAATGAAACTAAACAATAGCAATAATTATGCAAATCTAATCGTGCATTGGCTCTGTACAAGTTTGTCTATTGTGATTTCCATACTTTCCACATCTACCACACTTGATTTATCTTCGTTTTTCACCCTTTGACAAAAAAAAAATTCTTCGGTCTACCCGGTGGACGCTTTGATATGGGCGAATTAATTTCAGCAGGGAATCCCAAGTCGTTCCCTTTATCAACTGTCGAAATTGGATAAATAGTATACGAGTAAGTCTTTATGAAGCTTGAAATTGAAAAGAAAGAATCTACAACTTCACTCATTTCAAACAGTGCAAACTATATACGAAGTCTTCAAACAGTGCATATTCACTGAATGACTGTAATAATCTGTCACATTGTCGCACATACGGCTAAACTAATATCGTAAAATTTACTACAATTATGAATATTTCACTATAATCTTGTAAAATAAAAAATATTTGAACGATGACAAATAAAAATTTCGAGTTATCTCACAAAGTTCAATGTTCACTACAGTGTTAAATATGAAAAAAAAACATATTTGATCTTCAATAAAGCAACTCAAAATTTCTATTCCATAATTCTTTGTTAATACACAAGTTTATAACCTGTTAATAGTAAATTTTTTGTTCTTAAAGAATAATGCAATGAAAAAAAATCCTTGATTGGAGAATAATCCCTAAATTACTAATCATCAGTTGTGAATAATTCATAACTTATATTTGAACCCAAAACTAGGGCAAGAAGATAGTTTGTTGTTTATCACGTTTTAATATTTTTAGACATAACTAATTGTTGGATATAACATTATCTCTTTAAATGCAATATGGTACATTATCACTATATGCACATATAACTAAGTGTTTGTTAAATACCTTATATAAATGGGGTTTCTCACAAGCAAAGAAGTGATTTGGATATTAATCCAAGCAAGGAACGAATATGTTGCGAGTCGTATTTGTTGAATATTAACAGAGATGATAGAGAACCAGGTTTATTGAATATGACCCGATATGAGAGAGAAACAGGTTTGTTGAATATTAACCAAGATGAGAGAAACGGATATGGTGGAGAAGAGAGAGAAACGAATTTGTTGAATATTAATAGGGATGAGAGAGAAACGAAAATGGCGGAGAAGATAAGTGCAAATTTTATTGTTGGGAGGGTTAAAAGAGTAAAAGAACCCCTAAAAACAGACTCACGTTTTATTATTGGGACTTATGAGACTAAGGACCCGTTTGTTTGACCTCTGAAATCTGAATCTAACCCATTCAGATTTCAGAGGAAATGAAAAGTTGTTTGTTTTCTACATGATTCAGAGATTAACGGTAATATCGTCCTCTTAACGATTCAGAGGTTCAAACCCATCTGAATCTGATCACTTATATCTGAACGAAAATAAATTTACAACAATATCCTTATCATTTACTTAAAATCACATGTAGGAATCGTTTTCAAATACAACACAAAGAGTTATACATGCATTACAACTCTTTATTCACACGAGTCTCTCATAAAGTCTATATATAGACACCCAAATACACAATAAATGTGTAGAAAAATTTCAGCTCAACAATTTGGAAAAAAAATCAAAACAGGTACATCTGTCCTTTCGTTTCTCCAACGATATTGCTTTTATATTTTTATAACTGTAAAAAAAATTGCAAAACAAACCTCATAAATAAAATCATTAATCGTTGATGATTCTATGAAATGGCACAACCAAAAAAAATCAGATCAATCGATTTTACTTCGACTTTGTAGTTGCGTTTCGAATTTGTAGTTGGATTTGTAGATGCGTAGATAATGGAGTTTTCTAGCTGGGTTTGAATATATATTCTGTGTTGTAGATGATGGGGTTTTCTAGCTCGAACCTTTTTTCTAGTGTGTTGTAGCTGATGGGATTTTATTGCGTGTACTTTGTGGTTCTCTACTATTTTGACACATCTCTACTTTTTCTGTACTTTTTCATTGTGTTGTTTTGAATATACATCACATATCTGATGACACATAATGCATTTTATATATTTTGAATATAAATCCATGACGACACATGTACCTAATGCATCTCACATCTCCTCCTGGCCATATGTATGTTGTATAAAAAGGATATAAATTGCATCAGATATGGGAACATATGTACCTTATGCATTTTATAAGTTGATGCATTCATATGTACCTAAGGCATTTTATAAGGTGATGCATTTTATATCTTTCAGGATCATATGTACATTTTATATCTATTTTTTTTTGTAATGTTGATCGCCAATAATAATTAAACATCTTATTTTTATAATGAAAGAAATTATGTGTAACTAGGGTTGAAAATTTTAGAAACGACACGAAAAATGACACGGAATGACGCGAAATTAACCCGAAATTAAAACGATATGTCGTGTTCGTGTCGTGTTTTTTTTACACGAAATCGTGTTCGTGAGTGAATTATTAGTCGTGTCGTGTCATGTTATCGTATTTTTTAGGCGTGAAATTATGGTATTCGTGTCGTGCCGTGTTATTTTTTATTCGGGTCGTGTTCGTATCAACTAAAAAAAATACGAATTCGTGACGTGTCGTGTTTGTGTCCGAAAAAACCTTGTAGTTTTACTCTTATATAATAAACAAAATTAGCGGTAGTTACTTTAATTGCTTTAAATTAGTAAGATTTTCCAAATAGCTATTTTCTTTTTTTTTTATAATTTATTTCTTTCATCAAGAAACCTATTTGCTTTAAATTAACGGCCAGTTAATTATAAACATCTTGTTTTTTTTAATTTATTTATTTCATCCAATAAACTAATTACTCTAAATAATTTTAGATATGGCTTCAAAAGAATCGAAAGTAACTCCACGATCAAAATTTGCGGGCACTAGTTTAGGTAAAGATCTTTTAGATATGTGTCTGAAAGAAGTTAGCAGGGAAGGGTATAGTGGAACTTCGTTGAAGACTGTGTCGTGGAATAGCATGATCGAAGAATTGAAAACAAAATATAATCATGAATTTGATCAAAAACAGTTAAAGAACCAGTGGGACTATCTTCGTAAATCTTATTCTTCTTGGAGAGTGCTTGTGAATAGGATTGGTCATGGGTACAATGCAGAAACAGGAACTTTCAATTGGCCAGATGATGTTTGGGATGACATTGTAATGGCAAGCATTAAACATTTATTTTGTTTATGTTGTTTTTTTTTTATCGTTAACTAGATATTGGTTAAAAATTTCGTTCTTAATTTCATTGCATTCAACAGAAGTACCCCGACATGAAAAAGTTTAGAAATAAGCCTCTGGAAGATAGAGATTTGCTTACGACGTTGTTTGAGGCTACCATGGCAACCGGGGATGAGACATTTAGCCCTATGCATTCTTTACCTCAAGAGAACCCTCGCAATCAACGTTCACTTGAAGATGATGATGTAGACATTTTCGGACAGAACGAAACATATGATACTCAAGGAGACGAACCAATTTATGATACCTATTTCACTGATTATACCTTTCAGGATGTACGAACCAATGCTTCTTCTGAACAGGGAGGAAGAAAATCTGTAGACCCAAAACAAGAAGGGAGAAGTTACGCGGGCTCCTCACGCCAATCAAAAAAGCGTAATAGAAGAGAGAATGTTGATGACCCCTTCATGAAAAAAGTTGATGATCTTATTGATATTATCAAAAGTGATCTTGGTGAAGATAAAAAAATCTTAGATGATTGTGTCACATCTATGAAGGAATTGATGGTCTTAGGTTTACTGGATATCAATATTTATATTGCAGCCATGAAAGCGTTTGGGGATAATGTGGAGTATAGAAAGTTATTTTTGATGATGGAAAGTAATGAGCATAAAGTGTGCTTCCTCAATAGTATAATAAAAGATATTTGATTAGTTATGACACTTGTTTAATTTAATTCATTCATGTTCATTTTTACATATTGGTTTAGTTATCTCCCAATTATTATTTTACCGTTTACAAATTTTTTTCATGCAGTAAAATGACTCCAAAGCAAAGGTTGTTGGTGTGCGTTGTTGCAATAATTATAATTTTTAAACTTATTAAACAGCGTACGCGTGTGAGACAAAAGTTGTGTACATCATTGCTTTCGGGAAAGGCATATTTACAAGAACTTTTAGATGGATCTCCCACACAAATGTTTGATTTATTTAGGATGAGGACAAATGCATTTATTGAGCTATGCGATCACTTCTGCGAACGAGGGTGGCTTATTGATAGTAGACATATAGACGTTGAAGAGAAAATGGCTTTTTTTAGGAATTATTGGTCACAATCGTCGAAATCGAGTAATAAAATACCGATTCCAACATTCTGGACAAACTATAAGCAAGTATTTTCATGAAGTATTGTGGACAGTGCTTCATTTTTCCAAAGAGGTTATAGTGCCTCCTGCATTTAATGGATCTGGTGGAGAAATTCGATCACATCGACGTTTTAGGGAAAGACCATTCAAAGGGGCTATTGGAGCACTTGACGGTACACTAATTAATGCACATATTCCGGTGGATAAACAAATCCCTTTTAGAGGACGAGGCGGAAAGGAATGTTTTCAAAATGTTATGGCCGTATGTGATTTTAATATGAAATTTATATATGTTATGGCCGGATGGGAGGGGATAGTGCACGATTCACGAGTGTTAAATGAGACTTTGCGCCATCCAAGCAACAAATTTCCATTACCCCCTGAAGGTGATATTTGTTGTTATTATTATTTTTTCTACAACTATTACATTTGTTAATCACTATTTGTCTTATTTGAATTTTCGTATTGTTGCAGGTATGTATTATTTATGTGATGCTGCATACACCCACAGTAGGGGCTTTATGTGTCCCTATAAAGGCACACGGTACTGGTTGTCGGATTTTAGTCGTGATGGTCAAGCTAGAGATAAAAAGGAGAAATTCAACCATGCACATGCTAGAATAAGAAATGTAATTGAGAGGACATTCGCTGTTTTGAAGAATAGATTTGCGATATTGCATAGAATGACTCCTTGTAGTTATCGAACCCAAGTACACATTGTTGTTGCATGCATGGAAATACATAACTTCCTTCGTCGAGTATCACTTAATGATCCATTATTTCATATATATGAAGATAATGATGTGGACTTGCCGGTCGAGCCTTCAGTAGATAGTGAACAAGCAGAAGCTCCACCAAATTATGATCAAATATTTGGACGAGCACCGCAACAAGAAATGATTAATTTAGGTGATCAAATTGCCGATCAATTATTCAGTAGAAATTATGATTAGTGGTTCAACCTTATTAGTATTTTTGTGACTTTTAATAGCTACTCAGTCAGTTTTTACATATTTTTAAACATTTTAAACTACGCAAATTCCCTACTACTTAAAATGCCAAATATTATTTACCTATTAAATTGCATATTGTGTGTCATAATATTTACTTAAGGCCATGGATGTTTTTAAATATATGTTTTCTATATAAAATAAATGTAAGGATATAATGGTCCAAATAATTTGCATTCAGATTTCAGACATAAATCTGCAAACAAATAATATACATTCAGAAGTTTCATTCAGACATTAAACAAACAACTTTTTTAGATTCAGACTTCAGATTTCAGATTTAGACTTCAGACTTCAGATTCAGACTTCAGATTCAGACAAAAAAACAAACACAACTTAAATCTTAGACATGGAACTTATCTCTTAATACTATAAAATGCAAAACAAGGCATTTATTATGCTTTGCAATTAGCGTATCCACTTGGCACATCATTTCACTATAAATCTTCTAAGGATGACACGTGGCATTGACATAAATGCAAATCTATATTACCCAATTTCCTCCTAATTGCTACTTAAGAAACGTTGGAGATTGACAGTTAAAATAGACGTGGGTGTTCGATGTACCACATAAAAAAACGTGGATGTGGGTGTTCAATGTATCGCCCAAAAAAAACGTAATAAATTAAATGCTCAGCCCCAAGTCACTTAAATATTAGTTAGGCTTTTTCTGAATGTTTACATGTCTACGTACTTCAAACCTTGCTCTTCATTGTAGTTTTCTTTTGGGGAATATCAAAGGTAACACAGATTACCAAACAAATACCCAACTCATTCTTTAATTCTGCCCTTTCTCTTTCTTCAATAGATCCTTTCTTTTTCTAAATTAAAAATCACAACACCCCACTCTCTCCCCTATAAATTGATGGACAACCATCCTTTTTTACACACACTCTCTCTTCATTCTACCTATTTCACATCTTTGTTGGCAGTGCCTTATAAACTTGGGAAAAAAATTAAATGGGTTTCTCGTGAGAGAGTCCTTTTATTTTTAATTATAATAAAGCATGATTTTTTTTCTTTCATATATTTCATCAATCCCATGTTTGTTTATAATATGGATATTTCTGTTTTTCACAGGAATGGGAGAAAGTGGGTTATAAAGAAAATGTGAGAAAATGGTTTTCACCTGATTTGTTTTCCATGTTTGTTTACACTACGTATCTGTTTGTTAATAACATTCATCTTTTTTGTTTTCACAAGTATGAAAGTCATTTTCTATTTTCACCGGAGAAAATGGTGCTTCTTCTCTCTCTCTCTTGCGAATATCTTCTTATTCTCCTTCCCATTGTTGGGTATGTGAAGAGAAAGCTGTGAAAAGCTTTTGTATAGACTTGGGTGGAGTCTTTATATCTTTTTCAGTGAGTTTGTTGGGTAGCGAGTGAAGAAGCCCAGGGCACTTGAGAAAAAAACAGCCAAGCAAGATACAGAACTAAAAAAATTAAGTGGGTATTTTTTTTTTCATTTTACACTGTGTATGATTTTTTTTATTGCTTCAAATGTATTGATTTTTTTTTCTCACTCACCATAATATCTTAACATCTTAATATCATATGTTTAATATAATTTATAATCAATTTATAAATGGTGCTTTGGATTATTTTTCTAATTTCTTTGCTGCCTTTTCACATTATGCACTAAAGTGCTTTCTTAATAATAAAAAAAATAACATGTTGAATTGAGGGTAGTTTAATCTTTTTTTTTTTTTTTTTCTGTAAGTTGATGTTTTAATCATATTTTTAAAGGTATTATGTTAGTTGTGGTGGGTCAGTATTTCAAGGGGATCGTTGTCGGGTTTTTAAAATGAGAGAACCTATAAATATAAAATAATCTCGGGGGTTTATTGGTATTGACACTTATTTTTAACAAACATAAAACTATGTTAAATAAATTAAATCCATTAAACCCCAATATGACCAATTATCAAGCCGAATTATTATATTTTGTCGGTCATAATAGATTTTGTTTGATGGAGTACTTTACCCTCCACTACATGTAAAACAATTTTTATACTTATTATTATTATTTTGGTGCATATTTTTAATAGGCACTCTACTTCAGTAAATGTTATAAATAAATTGGAAACATTTTTCTATTTATTTATGTGCTTTTATATTTAACTCCCCCCATTCTCAGTGCTTATTTTCCTTTAATTTAGATTTATTTTTTTAAAATTTGATTAAGGGAAATTTCTAATTTAACTTATCGAGTATAAGTTTTAGGATCATTCGATGAAAAGTCCATTAACATTTTTAAAAAACAAACTCACATTGAAACTAAACATGTATGCAAAAATTGTTATAATTTAATAGTATGCTATCTTGCCTTAGTAATGATGACACTTTTTCAAGAGAACTTTTATTTTTAACTTTGTATACACGTTTTCATAATTCGCGCATCGCGCGAGTTTACAACTAATTAAACTATTACTCTAATAAACAAGATTGATTGGTAAAACTCCATATTTTTTTTTTTTCTCATTTCACGTGAGAAAGCAATGGGAGGGAAAAAAAAAAAAAAAGTAGCCTGCCTCCATGTAGTAACCCGGGCAGTGGGCGGAGATTCAAATTTTGCAAGATAAAATTGCAACCCTCAATGAGTGTTTCTCGGCAAGATGAATGCTATCATGGGTGGTTTAGTGATGCCGTCGATGTATCTTCATCGCCCAGTAATAGATATCGTCGAGCAGTAATAAATGGTCGGAAACCTGTGAAAATGTCAACTTACTACGATTCTGGTACCATGTTTGTCGGAGAGGTAACTAGGGGAAACAATTAACCGCCGACCAGCGATTATGGCCCAATGACTATCTCCCTCCGAACTCGTCGTTGTAGTATAGAGGTCGCCGACCACGAAGGATGGTCCGGCGATGTGTGAAACGCTTGTTATAGTGGTCGCCCACCTCCAATCAACATTCTTGGTCGAAGTTTAGCAGGTCGGCGGTGCTTGGCTTTATGTTTTCAACTTCATTTCTGATCAAATGGACGAAGCAACTGGAGATTATAGGAGAACACAAAATGTTTATAAAGTTATTGTGAGGACCAAAGATCCTAAAATAGTGGCACAGAGTGGAAATTGCAAATTCTGTGTTTTATTTCATGCTTTTTCAAATGATCTTGGAAGTTGTGCTAACTCCGGATATTTTAGCTGTTCGAACTCTAGCTGTCAAGATTGATTGTGAGATTGTTGAATTTGTGAGATCCTGCTTGTTGGATGCGTCCCTTTTGATGAATACAATTGATTATTGTGAAGATTGTCTTCTTCTCCGATTATATCTATGTATACGCTGTTAACTTTTCTTTTATACAAATCCGTTTTTCAACTATTATTCCTCTCTCAAGATGGAATCTCTTGAAGAAAGAGACGGAGGATATGTATCCTCGATTTTCAAGTTGCATAGAGAATAAAATGAAGAATTATAAAATTTATTTAAAATAATATTGTTATGTGAATTCTAAAAAATATACGGTTCGTGAAAGTAGACACGAGATTTATGATAGAACGAAACGATGGTTATATATAATGTAATCGTTCATATGCAAAAGACAGAAAGACTCACCTTTTGATGACGCTTCATATAAAACATTGCCTTATGAATATAAATCTTCGTCTCTTTAACTAGTAGGAAAGACTTTTCACGTCTATTTTCACAGACGATGCCAATCTGTTGATGTAAAAAAATGGACTAGATTTAGATTTTTACTAAAACTCGTCAATATCATCAATCAATACTCCCAAAGGTTTCTTGGGAATTTTCTTGTTCCATCGGAGAAGTCATGCAGCATTGCTATGACAGGCCAGAGCCTCTGAGGTAAGGTGGGGTAAATGCTCGAATAAAAAGGCCATTAAGAGAGCGGCATTTGCATAACTAGTAGCATCATAATGACCGCAAGACCTCTCTACATCTATATCTGCTCGGTTCATCCAGGTGTAAAGGGAACCCAGAGTCAAGGCGATTACAGGTACCAACCTGTCGCGAGATAACCATACATCCAATTTAAAAAGAAGTTCGCGAGGGGAATCTTCGGGCATACCTAGAAGAAGGAACCGAGTCAAGAATGTAACTAAGAAAGCGGCTAAGTGTGAAGGAGAGTGGAGTTTGGGGCCATCCTGGGTTTTAGGGGCTGCGCCGGAAGTCTCCCCCTTCTGCAGCTGCTTGAAATCTCTAAACCATTATCTTTTCCATTTAGCAAAGGAATGCTTGGTGTGACCAGTCATATTTATAGCTACATACTTGGAGCATTCTCCCAGAGATGATTGTAGTTCTCCCACCATCTCCCTCTCTAAAGGATCCTCATAGTCATCAGAAAAGGCCTATTGCCCAAAGAAAGGAAGGGCATACAGCTCACATACACCCTCTAGGGTGATGGTGAATTCGCCCTAACCCGTGATAAATGTGTGAGTTCCATACTCCACCGAGATAATAAAAGATTGAGTGAAGAGTTGTGCTTAGATACCGTGCAAGACTTCACGTTACTGACGGTAGTAAAAAAACCCACTTCCCTAAGAACAACCACATAATCAAGAATGCTCATAACATAGTCAACCCAGCTAGCCCATTCCTCCATGGCACTCCTCGCAGCTTTAACTTCAACATTGGAATAAGGAAAATCACCGCGGTCGACTCGGACCCGGAGAATAGAGTCTGAAAGGATAGTAGGAGAATCAGCAGACTCACTCAACCCCACATGAGGGCGCTCGAGAACAGTGTTAGCAAGTTTTTCCTCAAATTGAGTAAGGGAAGCCAAAAAATTATCAACTGGACCAAAAAAAGGAGCACGGTGATAAATGCCAAAATCTCTCCCTTAGCGAATGTGCACATAGTCTTGCCATGCCTGAGAAGAAGATGGTGTAGATGAAGAAGTACCAAGATCCATTAGCTCAAGAAAAGAACTCACCACGGTAGAAACTCCAAGTGAGGAACTCTCAACTGCAGCAAACCCTCTAGAAACATCAACTCGCGAGGAACCTATGGATGAGAAACCCTGGGTGTTTCTCGCCGCTAAAAAAGAAGTGGCAGCAGCAACCCCCGTAGAGATGTCAAATCGTGAGGAACCCTGGGTGTCCCTCGTCATCAACAAAGTATCTATGGAAGCAGCAACTAACAATGAAGGACCCCCGACAGTGAGTCCCATAGTTGAAACTCCAAAAGATGTGAAACATCTAATTCCTAAATCGCCAACACGTGATGAACTCACCGGAAAGGGGGGTCGCGAGGAATCCTTGGCCAGTAGTGCGCCCCCCCATAGTGCCAACAGTTGGCAAGATACCCTCAATACCAATGGGCGACGGGTCTCGCGAGGAACCTTTGACTGTAGTGGAGGTCGAGACACCCTCTTCCAAAATAGTTGAGGCACCCCCTTCCCACATGGTTGAAGGCGAGACACCCCCTTCCAAAATACCAACCGCAAATGGCTCTTCCAACGAGACACCTTCAGGCACGAGGTAAATACACAAGGAACCCTTGGTAGAGCTGGTAGTCGGTGAAACACCCTTAGAGATGAAGTCGACGCACGAGGAACCCTCGACGCGACATGAGGTTGAGACACCACCACTTGAAACAAATCACAAATTACTCATTTCCCCAAATGCAATATCACCAGTCGAGGAACCGTCGACGACACATGAGGTTGAGACACCCTCATCTTCCAATAGTTGATTCGACGAGGAACCCTCAGTTGTGTGACGCGAGGAACCCTCCATATCTAGGGCAAAGCGCTAGGAACCACTACCAACATCGGCAGATGTCGAGACACCCTTAGAGGTGAAGTCGTTGTACGAAGAATCCCCAGAAGAATTAATCACCTGCGAGAAACCCTCGGGTATTATGTCCACCCGCGAGGAACCACTTACATAATGGGGTTTCCCACCCATTTCCAACAAAGAACCACCCTCAAATGTGAAATCAGCTCGCGAGGTACCCTCAGGCGTAGAATCAGCGTGCGAGGAACCCTAGGGTGTGGAATCAGTGTGTGAGAGACCTTGAACGACGTGCGATAAGCTGAGCTCAAGGATACTAACAACGCGTGAGGAACCCTCGCTGCCTATGATAAATGACGAGGGACCACCATCGCCTTTATCCCCACATTTCAAATCGCTCCCAGCAAAAACTCTCAACTCAGACACATCACCAACTAAAGGACTACCGACTGTCGAAAAATGATTAGTGGGTGCCTTGACGACAGAACCACTTTGAGTGGTGGCCATGGTGATGGTGTTATCCATCGATGGTGAAGACAGAGAAAGGGAGGTTGGGATATACCCTATCATAATATGAACAAAGGTGTTGGTGATATTGGAAGAAGTGTTTGAAGGTGTAGAGGCCATTAATGGTGTATTTGATTAAAATGTAGAGAAATTTTTTTGGGGGGCTATGGTGTTTAAGTTTTTTTTCTCTCACTTTCTCTCACTATAAACTTAAAGAATCTCTATGAGGGTTTTGAAGAAGATGAAAGGTTTTAAGAAATGGGCCTTATGTTTTTTTACATCAAAGTGGGAAAACGTGCAGGAAGGCAAAAAGGTTATGACAATTTTTTCTCAAATGATGAGAGGATAGTTCCCACACTGACGCGTGGGGTCTCAAAAATCAAAGAACCTCGGATGAAGGGGCAGTGCATTTAATGACCCTAGGGTCCTTCAAAATTTGAAAAAAATTGAAAACCGACTTTATGGCGTACAAAGCCTTTTGGTCTACCCAACACAAAAAACTTTGCACGAGGGCCTAATGTAGAAGGGTGTCTTCCCCAAAATACTTTTTTTGGGTATTGAGGGGGAACCTCACCTAGGTGGCGGCAGAAGCCCATGTTAAGAGACACTACACCAAAATGGGCAAATTGGCACCCTTTCAGCGGCTAACCTTATCACGATCATTGACCGTGACAAGTTTGTGATAAGTACGGTTGTCACGGACTTGCCACGGTCATTGACCGTGACAATGCTATAAAGTTATCACGGTCAATGACCGTGACATATCTGTGATAATTATGTCAGTAAAAAATCCTCCCTTTTTTTTCCCATCGATTCTATTCCCTCCATTTCTCTCTCTCTCTCTCTCTCTCTAGCGGCTGGGCACTCTCTCTCTCTACAACTTTGGTATATTTTCTCTCTCTATTTCTCCTCCATTAATGTATATGTGTATGTATATGTGCGTGTGTGTATATATGTATGTGTAAATATATGTGTGTGTGTGTGGTGTATATATGCGTGTGGGGGGGAGGCAGCAGGGCTAGGGGGAGGGGAGGAGGGTGTATGTGCGTGCGTGTGTGTGTATGTGCACATGTGTGTATATGTGCGTATGTATATATGTGTATGTGTGTGTGTGTGTGCGTGTGGTGGGCAGGGGCAGCCGGGGGAGGGGGCGGGCAGGGTGTGTATATGTTCGTGTGTGTATTTTTTTTAATTAAATTTTTATTGGTTTATTAGATATTTCCCCTCATATTGTAGTACCCCTTGTAAAAGAATTGATTAATTTAATATTGATTGGTTGTTAATTTTTTTTGTAAATTAATAATTAGTCTCCCTTTCATATACAAGTAGGATTGCCTCCTCATTGTAAATTAGTAAATTAATAATTGTATACTTTAATTGTTAGTTTAATTTATGAAAATAATTAATTGAGTAGATGAATTAAAAGGAGTACGGGATACACATTTATTATTGCCATTGCAGTTGGATTATAGTGGATCGATGTTGAATTGGTTAATTTTAAAAGTGGCATAACCACTGGATTATTGTCTATATGGGGGTAGAATTTTTAAACTTTTTTTGAAAATTACTTTGTATAACGAAAAATATATATATAGTATGATAATTAAATGAAACATACTTGAAATTACATATAGTGCGCATATATACTAGCCTTCTAGTTCTTATGCGTACGCATTCAATAGATCTTAGACCCGTTCGAGAGTCATTACCCCTGTAATGAGATCTCTCGAATTGTCCCATTTGGACAATTTGGGACTGCATAATTTCTTATGATAACCCGAATTTGAAATAATTTTTCAATTTGTAATAAATATTCCAATTTGTATCGAAACATCCATTTTTAATGCTTTTAATTGATTTTCACTTTATCATTTTCACTCTTGTGTAGTGTGCGTGTGTGGGCATTAGGGGTGGGGGTGGTGATGTTTCGGATTTTTAGTAATTGTACATATTATGAGCTAGATGCTGTTGTTTTGGAATTCAAAATTGAGGTGTTTAACAATAAAAATTCATTTTTATTTGTAGTAATTGTATATATTTGCATGTCTTCTTCTAATTCATTTTGATTTGTACTAATAACATTTTTTTACAGCAAATGTCTCCTTTAGGTATTAAGGCGAGGATGATGATGCTGGTTATGATGATGTCGTCTGGGCTCGGTGGTAGCGGAGGCGACGAAGGCTCCTTGGCCCCTAGGCTCCCAAAATATGGCAAATTGGGGATGGCCATCGAGAACAAGTCGGGGATATAAGCGAGATCCCTCGAGCTGATAAAGACGATCATCGACCCGGGGTACACTAGTTGGAAGGAGGTGCCATATGAGCTCAAGTTAGCTATTTGGGTGGCACTACAGGTAATGTATTTATATTTATATGAATATTTCAATTTCAATTTCGATTTCGATTTCGATTTCGATTTCGATTTCGATTTCGATTTCAATTTCGATGTCAATTTCGATGTCGATTTCGATTTCGATTTCGATTTCGATTTCGATTTCGATTTCGATTTCGATTTCGATTTCGATTTCGATTTCGATTTCATTTTATATTTATATTTATATTTATTCGCAACTAACATTGTATTTGTTGGACAAGAACAATTCAGATTGGATCCAAAGCTACGCGATTCCGTCTTGGAGCAGTTGAGGGAGCAACATAAGACGTGGAAGAAAAATATGCGGACCCGGTACTTTGGGAAGAAACGAGAGTCCATTATTCTAATGGGTGAATTCGTCCCACCGAAGGAGCCGATGTCATTGGCACAATGGAAAAAGTTCATTGACAATGAGATCGGGGAACGACAATTGGCATCTCGCCAATCGGGGACGGGAAATCGGGCAAAAAAAAATGAACATGCACTACTCCGGACGAACGTCTTACGCCGAGGTGGAGCATAGGATGATGGTAAGATTTAATTTTTCTATAACTACAGAAATATATTATTCTGCATTATTTTACTTTGCGGGGCCGATACTAATTTTACTTTATTTTATTTCAGGGGACAGGGAGTGGCCCTAGGGGTAGGCCACATAGGCTCGATACTTATGTGGCTCTTCGGACGAAGAAGGGTAAGTATAAGAAGGTGTCCCGAAGCATCGCGGCCACGATTATAAGTAATCTGACAGTTTACTTTTTATTAATTACTATAATTTTTAATTTACTTATTTTACTAATCATGTGCTTTTTGTCATTTCAGGTAAATCTTAAGGAAGTGCATGAGTCGCAGTCTGATGCCGACAAGGCATCTTTATCCACGGATGCACTCAGCCAAGTGCTTGGCGCTGATCGTAAGGGGAGGACAAGGGGGTGATCTCGCGGGTGGCCAAATATAGGATCATCAGATTGGAGACGAGCGACACCGGGTTGGCTCGAACGGTGGACTCACATGGCGTGAAACTATCCCATTTGGAGGCGATGATCCAAGATATGTTCTCATTCATGAAACGTTCATTCGGCGGAAATCGTAAGGGGAAAGGGAAGGAGAAGGTGGTGGAGGACGAGGTGCAGGATGATGAGGATGTGGACCTCGTTGCTTCATCACCGACACGTGCGGACTTTGATGATCCACTCCACTATTTAGCTCCCTTCGATCGACTGATGTCGATACTTGGTTGGCTGAGCATATTTATACTGGACATATTTGATGGCCAGCAGATAGGGCGGGGATTGAGTAACCCGAATGTGACACCCCGCCTAATAAAATACCGGACGATCACTCCTATATCAAATTAAAACAGGAGTCTCATATAGTTCATTCTTAGCATCACTGCCCGAACACTCGGTACAATAATACAACCAAATCGAATGCCGCACTAAAAGGCGATAAAATAATAAATGAGTACAGTTGGACCATAAGCCTGAATGTTTATATAATACCTCCTATCTAGATCTCAATGATAGAAGCATCTAATATAAACCTGCTTGCATCCATAGCTGCTGCAGCAAACGTCTGACTCGAAAGAATTATCATCCAGGCGTCCCTGTGTCTGGACACCTATATATATATATATATATAGATATAGCAAGAGAGGGGAAAATAGAGAAACGGGTCAGAGCCCGAGTTTTGAAAACATTTTAGCAATTGCATTAAAATTCATATTTTAAAAAATATGTTATTTCTCATATTTAAACTGGTATCGCTCTCACATGAGATACACCTCACCCCTCTTCTAACAGTGCACAACTATCGTATACATTTTTAAATAACCTAGTTAAGCTACCCTGCCTAACTAATGTAATTACCCACCTTCTAATAATCCTCATCAATTCGAGTACTAAGGACTAAACTTCTCCCCATTCCCAACATTACGTTACGTTCGTGCGTGGGGTGTCTCGCGAAGCGAAATCCAAACAAGGAACCCCCCCGATACACTACTACGTGACAATGTTGATCATCGGGATCCATTAGGCATTCAGTACATACCCTATTTATACCATCCCGTATTTATTAATAGTTCTCATTAGAACACAAGATTCATATTCATATAAATTCGGATATTCATTTACCGGAAGTAATATCACACTTTATTCATTCTTTTCATTTTATACAAGGTTAGGTTATATGATATCTCATCTCATATATATAAACAATATACTACATGCAACAAGTATATTAATCATCCACTGAACTATAATATAAGTGGCTTAGTCATTCTCATTTACTAAGCATCAGTGGATTATCTCAAGTACACATATATGTTAATCACAATACATATATATACATATATGGCATCCTTAGGCTCAGTTGCGGTGCACTCATACTCTGCTATCAAATCCTTATACATCGCGCACATAAGGATCACACGTTCCGCATCACTTAGGAACCGTATCAATACAAATCACACATATTGGAGGCAAACATAGTTCACATACCCATGGGTCACGCACATACCTACGCTCCCATAGTCAGCAGACTTATCGATTCACAAATAATCCCTTCATAGTCCTATGTTCTTGAGGTACCAAATCTAAAATCCCCCCGAAGGCAACACAGGATAAGATTGTCCTCACACGAACGCCAACCTCCCGTGATGAAAAGTATGGTAGGTATGTCATACACATAATAAATAATCATATAGGTGCACATTCCACCTATATAAATATATCATCAATTTGGTATTCACACAACCATATTATAATTATAGATATTTCTCTCACCTATACATAATTCCCCATAGGTAATTATTTAACCCATGTATATAATAACATTCGGGCATACGCACAACCCGTATAATAAATTTCCTACGTAGTATATTTATCTCTCGAATACCCTACGCATTTTTCAATTTTGACTAATCCTCAATATATTATTTCCGAGCTTTTCTCACCGCACGATGATAATACCAACAAGACCGATATATTTATTCGTCCCATAAATAACGATAGGCATTCCTCACACCTATAATAATTGTCATAAATAGACGTATCAGATGACTGCTCAATTCTCTTTAACACGTATCCTAAATTTCATCCTAGTCACCTCATAGGATTTTACTCAATCAAAATTGGCATGTAAGTGTGTTTTCTACGCGCACAATTACTTATATAAAATTTTGTCCACCTAAACATCACCCCTAGTGTTACTCCTCCTAAACACCCCTATTTGGGTAAATTTTGGGGTTTACTTTCATCTAACCCAAGATACACACCTTACTAAAAAAAAATATTTAGAAGTCCCCACACTATTTTTAGGAACCCCAAATATTTATCTCCAAAGAATTTTAGCCTTTATTTTTTTTTCAAATTTCTGAGTGCATTTCCGAGTTGGTGGTTTCACCCCGGAACTTCCATCTTGTAAAAATCATAACAATTTGTAAAAAAATCAGAGATTACGCGGTCGGCGTCCACGTGATCGTATCGAAAAGATCTACAACTTTCATGTTTTGACCGAGAGCTGAATCTGCCCTCTTCCTGTCCGAATTTATCCCGCAAACTACGGAATTACTATTCATCATCTTCGCCAAAATCCCAAACCTCCATTAATACACTTCCGAGGTTTTTATTTTCTCACCCATTATCATACACCCTCAATCAATTTAAATACACACATAGAAATGGTTCTAATCATTCTAGAACCCAGATTCAACAATTAATTTCAATTAATTGCTAAATTTCTCAAATTTGATTATATTCGGGTTTTACTCGTTAATCTTCCGAAAAACCCATTTTGATTCACGAAAACTCATCCAAAAAATCTTTATAGTTGTATACACCAAATATAATATGACAAATAAACACACTAAATTTATAAAGCAAGTAAACACTTGCCTCGTGGATTAAATCCGACGATCCCTAGTCGAATCCCGCTAATTTTGGCCGAAAATCTCTTCTTCTCCCTTCTTCTCTTCTCTTCTTCTTCTTCTTCTTCTTCTTCTTCTTCTTCTTCTTATCTCCCTTCTCTCTCTTAGATCTGATTTTGTGGCAAAAATGAGGGTTTTCTATTATTAAATCCGAAATTGGGTGTATACCCAATTATTAAATGACTCGTGTACTCATTTACGAGTCCCTACTAGTCCAAAAATGCCCGGAACCCAAATACTACCCCCGGGTACTCTATTTTGACTATCTCGACCATTCCGAACCCAATGGCGCAGTCGAAATCTCCATCCGAGTCACTTAACTAAAATTCACTATTTTGACCCAACACGTTTAATACACGTATTTTTCCATTTAAAATATTTCCTTTGTCGCTTTACCCAACTTGCGACATGTAATTAAAAATAATCCACTCATATACTTAGTCTCGTAAGAAAATATAATCCATGTAAATATTAATCCGACATGTTGATGTAAAAAATTAGATCGCTCTAATTATTCAATCACAGATAAATAAAATGAGACAAAGATTTTTAAAGTGGTTCAGCCTTATAAGAATGGCCTACGTCCACTGTTATGTTATTGCTGAATGTTTGGGAATTCTCGATTATAAGTTCTATCAAGAAATTCCGGTCCCCTTGAATGAGGGTAGTACAATGTATTTATAGCCTTGAGGCTATCATCTGAAAGGGTATTCATTAAATGATATACATATGAAAGGGTAACCCATTTAATGCTCTTAAAGCGTGTGCGTCAAGATGATAAGCATTCAATGAATAGTTGAACTGTTAATTATCTGGCAATCAATGCTGTGGTCGAGATGCAGCTCAGACCGTCTTAAGTTGCTCGTCGTTCAGGAGTTCCTCGGGGTGCTGGAGTTCCTCGATGTATCCTTGTTGCTCGGAGCGAACATGAGTTGGTCGGGGAAATGAACTTCCTCGCTGCTATTGTGCCACGTAGATTGACACGTGTCTTCGTATTATTCGTCCATATCAGCATACTAATTTTGGTATCAACAGAAGCCCCCAATGTTTCATATTTCGAACTTTGAGGAGTATGGAACATTCTTTCTCGGTATATGGCAATATTAAATGACCTTCCTGGGTTTTAGTATCTTTTTCTTCGTATTTAAATTTCCTTCCAAATTCGCAGAATCTGCCTTTTTGCATTTTTAAAAGCGCTTCGATCTTCGTGCATTTTTTGTCCTTTTAGCCACCGGTAGCGTAATAGTTTACTTTCTGTAATCATTTCTTTCACAGTTTCCCAAGGCAAAGTATTTAAACTTCTTAGGTAATCACATCGTCTTCTACCTTTTCCAATTTTCTGCTTTCGAGTTTTCCATAGCCTTTCTTTCTCTTGTGCGTTCATCCTTGTCTTTGTCAACAGATCTCCTTTTTTCCCTGTAAGCTTCTCTTCCTTCTTCTTCTATTCATCATGGTTTATATTATTGAATCTCTTGAGAAGTTCCGCTCTGATTTCTCTATTCCTTCTTGGGTAACTTTGGAGGATCTTTCTGAGCCTTCAAATTACTTTCGTTTGGCTGAGGGACATTGGTTCCCTAGCCTTTTTATTGCTGAATGTGGATTTTCTTTTACACCAAACCCTTTATGCTTAGAGTTCTGTCACCACTTCGATGTTGTTCCTGCGAAAATATCCCCCAATACATGGAGAATAGTTAATGGGGTGCATAGGTTAAATCAAACTCATGGAACTCATATAGAAATTCCTGAGATTATGTACTGTTATAGATGGGCTATTCTAGACAATGTTTATTATTTAAAAACTAGATTTTTGAATAGGGCTTTAGTAGTCAACCTCCCTGATGCTAACAGGGATTATTTTGAACATGGGGTAGTTATAAAAAATTGGCAACATGCCCCTTTAGTTGGAGACAAAGTATATGAAGGTCCCAAATTCCCTCCATATGGCAATGAGATAGGTTGTTTTCATTTTATTTTATTTCTGAACTTATGATTTCATTGTGTTTGACAAAATGTATGACTGATATTTCACTATGTATTTGTTTGCAGTTGACAGTAAGAGAAAAATTCCAAAAGAATCAGAAGTAAATATTAAACATTTGAAATATATCTGGAATTTGCATCGAAGAGTTGCAAACGAGCACATCAGGTCTGCTTCATATTTGTTTCAGTATAGGAGTTATACTACATCCTTTACTGCTCGTCCTGTGGTCAGCATAAGTGAACCATTGCCGGCTTCTGAGGATTCTTCACCAGACTCTCACATTCCTCTGAGTCAAAAGATGGGCAAAAGAAGAGCTCCTGCTATCTTCGAGGAGACCTCCTCTGCTGAGATGGAAAGAGAAAATAAGGCTGATGTCCCAAAGGGGACAAAGAAAATGGATGCTGCCCCTTCTGTTGCTACTCAGAAGGCTGCCGAGAAGCCCCCAGTGGCTCCTATGCAGAAGGATGCTCCTGTGGAAGTAATCACCATCTCCCCAACCAAAAGTTCTTCTTTGGTTGAGGTTATTGAAAAGACATCGATGAGACTGAAGAAATCCTCCTCGGTCAGTTTTTTTGAAGCCATTCCCCAGCTCCAGGCTAGTGGAGCTGGCGTTCCAACCATTATTCCCCCGAGTTCTGCAATGAGTTCGGTAAAGACTTGGACTATTCCTGAAGTCCAAAGGATCGAAGAAAACATGTCTAGGGATATGCTAACATACCTAGCTATTCGTCACATTGCTTCAGTAAGTTTTTCTTACCCTGAATTTTTCTTTCTTTCAGTCAATATATGTATCTCGGCACTGACTTATCATTACCTTTTTTTTTCAACTGGTGAGTTGCTTTAACACCATAGTGAAGAAAGATGAAGCACTCAAGGCTTTTAGCTCCTCGTCTGGAGTGGAAGATGCCTTTCTGGGTTTGGCCCAATCTCTGAAGGAATCTCGTCAAAGATACGACGAGGATAAAGGTGAATGGGAGAAGAAGTTGACTGCGTCTGAGGAAGAGAAAGTGCAGTTGGGAAAGAAAGTGAAGGACTTAGAGAAAGAGAATAAAAAATACGCCGAGAAGCTCACAAGTTTTGGGGAGCTTGAGAATAAGTTGAAATCGGTCGAGGAAGAGCTGTCCCTTCTGCGAGAAGTAAATCGCCAGAAGGAGGAGGTGGAGGCCAAATTGAACGCCACCGAGGATCTTCTATCTGAGAAGCTCTCCTCGGAGAAAATGAAGAGAAAAATGGCTGTGAAAAAATCCTTTCGAACCGGTTGGGACAAAGGATGGGATAGGGGGTAGCAGCAATGATGACTCAGGTGCAGTATGGGAGTTTGAAATACTTCCGAGATGGTTGGGTTGCTGCCTTGCAAGAATTGAAGGTGAGCGAGGACTCTGAACTATTTCAACAACATCTCCCTGGTCCTCCTCCAGCTATTGAAGATGAAGAAGAGGTTGAAGTTGCATCCGAGGAGTCTTCAGTGATAGTGGGTGATCAAGTCCTTGCTTCACAACCCAATCAGACAACCACCGAGGAGATTTCTTCTTTGCCTGCTCCTCCTGAACAAGTCCCAACTTCTGTCAACCAAATCGTTGTTCCCACCGAGCAACCAATCTCCCCATCCCAGCCTCCCGAGAAAGTCTTGGGAGATAAGGAAAAGGTGTGAAGTTGTTCGGTATTCTCTTTTATTTTTCTTTTACTTGTACTTTGTATTCTGAATGTTGTACTCTCTTTGATGATGTAATAAAAGTCACCTTTTTTGTTTCTCTACATTGTTGATGCTTTATCTGCTTCTTTTATTAACTCATGCCTTCTCTTTTTTACTAGTTTATAACTAGAATGGAATTACTATCTGCCAATGATACAAAGCTGATGCAGCAATGCCATGAATATTATAGAGCTGTTCACACAGACCTAAGTGCATCTGAAGTTGCCGACATCCTTGGCCATGGTGCTTCAGAGCAGGCAGTGGAGGCATATCAGCACTTGAAGGATTTACTTGATCGAGTTGTGGCCAATAACGTGGCCTATTACGAAATGATAGAGGATCTTTAATATACCTTAGAAGACCTTCAAAATAAGTATAAAGAATCAACTGCCCTGTTGCATGAGGGGTATGAGAAGAGATATCAACAGCTTTCTGCCGAGACAGGCCACAAAAAGATCCTTGCTGGGTACGATGTTAGGGAGAGAACCCTAAAGGGTGAAGTTGAAGCTTGTAGACAGATTGCCGAGCTGCTAGAGCAAGAAAATAACAATTTGCAAAAAGAGCTGGCACAGTATAAGTCTGCAGCATCTTCTTCAACAACTGTAAACCCAGTGACTGACGAGGGATTTTCCTTTCTAGAGGTTGAGAATGCTAAATTAAGGCAAGAGTTGGATACCTTGAGAAGGTCGGGTACTTCTACTTCTACTCGGGGATGAGGAAGAGGTTCTCGTGGAAGAGGAAGAGCTGCTCAAAATGTTATCGAGGAACCAAGTTCTCGACCTGCTCGGGGAGGATCAAGAGCTCTTAGTCGTAATGTTGAAGAAGCTCGTACTCGATCAACATTGGAAACTCAAGCGTTCCAATTGAATGCAAAAGATCGGGCTTTGTCTGAAATGTCCAAGAAAATCCAAACTCTGGAGGATCAACTTGCTTCGACAAAGTCTGCTCTGGATAATAAGGATGTTTTTTCCAGAAACCTTCATGAGCAGTTAGAGAGAATAACTTTCCAATTCCATAAACAACTTCGTGAGTTCTGGATGGCAGGCTACAATGAGGCCCTTTGTCACTTGGATGCTCGCATTGAAAATGCCAATAATGAAGGTTATAAACAGGGATGGTTGAACGCCCTGGGTGTATTAAAATTAGAACAGGGCCATTATTTATGGGATTACCATGCTCCTGGGCTGCTTGATCTACCAAATCCACCATTCAAGCTTGACATGAGTTGGATCCCTGCTCGGGCCATCCCTCGTCATTTGATCTCCCAATATCTTGGTGACTATGCCCTTCATTCGCAGATTGACTTATCTCGTCCTGAGCATTTACTGGATACACCATCAATAATGAACGTCAGAATGCTGCGAGATCTTAACTTTATTAATTCTCCCCTTTGCTTGGAAGATCCTCCTGCTGGCGAGGAGCCTATTTCAAAAGCTGAAGGAAAAAAGCCAATAGAATAGGAAATTCTGATGTAATGATTAGTACACAATTTAATATCAGTGTAATGAACTTGTGTAATTCATTTTGACTTTAATGAAAGAATTTCATTTTTGTTTGCAAATTTGTATAGCTATTGTCTTGTGCTTGTCAAACACTTTATATTTATGCATATGTATCTGTTAAAAAGAGAACAATTTTGTGCTGTTCATCAACCAACTTAGTAATAAAAAGTTACAAGTATCAGTAATGTTGCTCGATCACTTAATAATAAAGTAATGAGTATAAAACTGTTTAAAATTTTTCCAACCAACCAAGGTTGTTAAATTGTGCTCGTCGACCAATTATAGTTAGTGAGAATTTATACCCTATTAACCATACTTGGTAAATTTTTGTCCTTTTCATAAAATGTATTCGACCAATCAAGGTTGATAAATTCTCCTCGTCGACCAACTACAGTTAGTGGGTTTTTATCCCCGACCAACAATACTTGATTCAGTTTGGAATATTTTGTTCTTCGAGGAACGTTTTGTAATAATCTTACCTCCCGACCAACATAAGTTGGCATTTGAGAGCATATTTTGTTTTCTAACCAACTGAGATTGGCCTTTTTAAGAGTCTCGTGTTCTCGCTCTTTTACCAACCGGAGTTGGTCTGAGTTTGAACTATCATGTCCACTTGCTCTTTTACCAACCTGAGTTGGTCACGCTAGTGTACGCCTCCTAACCAAAGGAGTATAGTTTGTTCTCGCCCTTTTACCGACCGGAGTTGGTCGTGGGTTTGAACTATAATGTCCACGAGTTCTTTTACCAACCTAAGTTGGTCACGCTAGTGTACGCCTCCTAACTAAAGGAGTATAGTTTGTTCTCGCCCTTTTACCAACCGGAGTTGGTCATGGGTTTGAACTATAATGTCCACTAGTTCTTTTACCAACCTGAGTTGGTCACGCTAGTGTACGCCTCCTAACCAAAGGAGTATAGTTTATTCTCGCCCTTTTACTAACCGGAGTTGGTCGTGGGTTTGAACTATAAGTGTTGCCATAAATTGCTGAACAGCGTAGTGTTGTACACTAGTATTCCCCGAAAAACTTTCAATAAAAAGAAAGAGGATGGTGAAACATCATCATTTTATTCATATTGATGGAAACTGCTTTACATTTTTCATCACTGATAATACTTGCGTAGGTGTTCAGCATTCCATGCATTCTTAAATTCCTCTCTTTCTAGAGTTGCTATGCGGTAAGTTCCTGGTCGAACAACCTCTGTAACTCGGTAAGGTCCATGCCAGTTTGCTTCCAATTTATTGTGCTTCTGAATGACTTTCTTTAGCACATAATCTCCTTCTTTTAAGTCGCATTTCTTCACCCTCTTGTTGTAGAACAAAGCTGTTCGTTGTTGGTAAGCATCATTCCTAATGGTTGCCTCTTCTCTAACCTCCTCGAGCATATCTAAATCCAATCTTCTCATTAAGTCGCTGACTGGGGAATTAAAGTTCAGCACTCTATGTGTTGGAAGACCCAACTCGGCAGGTATTACAGCTTCACTTCCAAATGCCAGCATATATGGTGATTCTCCAGTTGCTGTTCGGGGAGTTGTTCGGTAAGCCCACAATACTGACTGTAGTTCATTAATCCAATTATCTTTAGCCTCACTTAGCCTCTTCTTCAAACCATTTAGTAATGTTCTGTTCGTCACTTCAGTTTGTCCATTGCTTTGAGGATGGCCTGGTGCTGAATGAGTCTTCAAAATGTTTGACTGATGACAATAGGCGGCAAACTCCTCATTATCAAATTGTGTTCCATGGTCTGTGATGAAGTCATGAGGGAGACCATATCGGCAGATGATATTCTTCCAAACAAACTGGTACACCTTCTCGTATGTCATATCAATAAGTGGCTCATCTTCTACCCACTTAGTAAAATAATCCACTGCAACGACGAGGTACTTGAATCTTCCTCGGGTCGTTGGCAGTGGTCCAACCAAATCAATTCCCCACATGGAAAATGGCCAAGGAGAAGTTATGGGTGTCAATAATGCTTGTGGAGTTCATCGGATGGAGGAAAAACGTTGACACTTATCACATTTCTTGGCATAGGCTATACAATCATCCCTCATCGTTGGCCAGTAATACCCCTGTGTCATCACCCTTTGCAAAAGTGTCCGACCTGCTACATGGGCTCTACAGGACCCTTCATGGATCTCTTCAATCAATTCTTTTACCTCGGAGGGATGTACACATCTCTGCAAACCTATATATAAAACACCATTAGTTAGTACATACCGAGCATCTTTAAACTTCAATTTCTTGGCCGCGAGCTTATCCTCTGGCAATTCTCCCTCCTCAATATATGTCCTGATGGGATCCATCCAAGATGGTCCTAAATAAAGGGTAATAACATTCATCGTCAAGTCTTCATCTATGCTTCGACTTTCTAATACTTCAATTGGTATCGTTCTTCGCAGCTCGGTACGAGTAGCTGATGCTAGTCGGGCCAGTGCGTCTGCTTATGCATTTTCCATTCTTGGTATTCTGATCAACTGAATGGCATCAAATTCTGCCAACAATTCCATAACCTTTGCATGATACTTGACCATTAATTCTCCTTTAACTGCATATGTTCCCATCATCTGATTCACAATTAATTGAGAATCACTGAATACCATCACTTGTTGTGCTTCCATAATTTTTGCTAAATTAAGACCTGCTATCATGGCCTGATACTCAGCCTCATTATTGGAGGCTTTGAATTGGAATCACAGGGCATATTCCATGTCAATCTCGTCTGGGGTTTTCAAAACAATCCCTGCTCCACAACCTGTTGTGCAAGATGATCCATCTACATACAATCTCCATGTAGGTAATTCGTCTTCAAATTTCTTATCTGACAGAGTTCCTCGGTGAAATATCTGCTGTTTTCTTTCATCCTCCCCTGGTAATTTTCGCTCCTCGTCGACCATCTCTTCTCGCCCTTTTACCAACCGGAGTTGGTCTGGGTTTGAATTTGATGATCTTTCTACATCCACAAGCCCTTTTACCAACTGGAGTTGGTCTGGACTTATGTCTGTTGATCCTGTAACGTCCACATGTTGGTCAGCGAGCAACTTTTGTTCCTCGGGGGTATCAGGATATGTAAACTCTGCTATAAAGTCTGCTACAGCCTGCCCTTTTAATGATGATCCGAGTTCATACACAATATCATATTCACCGAGCTCTATTGCCCAATACATCAGTCCCCCTAATTTTTCTGGCTTATGAAGGGCTTGTCTCAATGGCATGTCGGTATACACGACGATGGTATGGGCCTGGAAATATGGCCTCATTCTTCTACTTGCCTCAATTAACGCCAATGCCAATTTTTCCAGCTTTGGGTACCTGATCTCTGCACCTAGGAAAGCCTTACTTGTGTAATAAATTGGTTTCTGGACTCCATTCTCCAATCTGATCAATGCCGAGCTGACTGCATTCTCTGATACTGCCAGGTATAAGTACAACTTTTCTCCCGTTATTGGCCTGGAAAACAGTGGAGGTGCTCCCAAATATTTTTTCAAGTCTTGAAAGGCTTTTTCACATTCATCATTCCACTCGAAAGTTTTTCGAAGTGTTTTGAAGAATGGAAGGCATCTATCAGTTGCTCGGGATATAAATCTGTTGAGCGCTGCGACTCGTCCTGTAAGACTTTGCACTTCTTTCTTCGTTGTTGGAGATCGCAACCCTAAAAGAGCTTTGATCTTTTCTGTATTTGCCTAAATGTCTCGCTGGTTGACAATGTACCCGAGGAACATTCCTTCTCGTACTCCAAATGTGCACTTCGTCGGGTTGAGCTTCATTTGGTATTTATCCAGTTGATCAAAGGTCTGACTCAAATAAACTAGATGATCAACAACTTTCTTTCTCTTTGTCAGCATATCATCGACATAGACTTCCTTATTACAACTGATTTGTTCGACAAAAACCTTATTCATCAGCCGCTGGTATGTCGCTCCTGCATTTTTTAAACCAAAAGGCATAACATTATAGCAATAAGTTCCCCTAGGGGTAATAAAAGAAGTACTTTCCCTGTCTTCAGGTTTCATTTTGATCTGGTTGTAGCCAGAGTAAGCATCCATGAAGCTGAGCAGCTCGTGTCCCGAGGTGGCGTCCACTAGTTGATCAATTCTGGGCAATGGAAAGTGATCCTTTGGGCACGCCTTGTTGAGATCGGTGAAATCAACACACATTCTCCATTTATTATTTTTCTTCTTTACCATCACCACGTTTGCTAACCAGTCTGGATATTTCACATCTTCAATGAATTGGGCTTTCTGGAGCTTCTCGACCTCCTCTTGTATAGCTTGATTCTTCTAGGGGCTAAATACCCTTCTTCTCTGCTTTACAGGCTTGATCTCTTTATTCACATTGAGCTCATGACATAAGAAGTTTGGATCTATTCCTGGCATGTCTTCATGACTCCACACAAAAGTTTTCTTCCTGTTTCTCAAAAAAATTATCAACTCATGTTTTATTGAAGCATCTAACGACGAACCTATCTGGGTTACTCGTTCAGGGTGCTCGTCATCCAGAATAACATTTTCTGTAGATTCCACCACCTGTCCTTTTACAAGTTGGGATTCATCTCTGGGATCAAGTGTTTCAATTTCTGTACCTTCCTCCACCTGGTAGGTAGTAGTCTTTTTCCTTGACTCTTCAAGCTCCTCTTGCTCGGCAGATGAATAATAGCATTCTCGAGTTACTTTTTTATCACCTTTCACAACTCCTACTCCAAAGTTTGTTGGGAATTTTAAGCACTGATGTACTGTAGATGGAACTGCCTCGAACTTCTTCAAACCAACTCTTCCCATGATGATGTTGTAAGCTGACTGCACATTCTTATCCATCACAAAGAAGCGTATTCTCTCTGTTCGACAAGTAGGCAAAGTTCCAATGAATATATCCAACTTGATCGTCCCAAGTGGAAAAACTTTCTCGCCAGCAAAACCCAAGAGGGGTATATGATAAGGTTCCAATTGAGATAATTTCAAATTTAAACTGTTAAAGTATGAGTAGTACATGATGTCTGCCGAACTACCATTATCTACCAGAACCCTTGAAATCACTACTTCTTTCATCCTCATTTTGATCACCAAAGGGTCGTCATGAGGGTAAAGAACACCTGCCAGGTCGTTTTTTGAAAAACCAATGACCGGCTTCTCTTTGTTTACCTTCCTCGGGCGATCCTCCTCAGCCAAATTTATTCGCTGAATGTATGAGCAAGCTTGAGCCTCTCCGAGGTAAGCCTTTCTTTCTGCAGTAAGGTCTCCTCCTCCTGCATCTCCTCCTGTAATAACATTACAATCAAATGACCCAAAACGTATGGAAAATACCTCTCGTTCTGGTTGCCTTGGCTTCTTGGGAAGATCGGGGTCTTCATCTGGATCATCTTCATGGTTTCTCTTCTTTTTCTCCTCTGCTCGACGAGGAGATCTATACCTCTCCCTAGTTCGGTCATTATTTCTTTTTTCACCTCCCCGATCAACATACTTTGCTAGCTTTCCTCTTCGGATGAGTGTTACAATCTCGTTCTGAAGAGCTATGAAATTTTTGGTCATATGACCATGATCTTTATGGAACTCGCAATATTTCTCCTTGTTCCTCAAGTCAGGGTCTGACCTCAGTTTCTTCGGCCACTTTACTTCCTCGCTATTCTTGATTTCTTCCAAGACATGATTAATACTCATTTTCAAAGGAGTATAATTATCGAATTTCTTCAGGACTTCCCATGACGACCTATTATTCTTGGAATACTTATCACCACCATTGCCCTTATGCTCTTTCTTCTTAAATTTGTCGACTTCCACCTTGGTTTCTTTATCCATATTCTTCTTCGCAGCCATAGCCTCCTCGACATTCATGATTTTGGCCACTTTTGCCATCAACTCTGACATAGTTATAGGTGGATCTTTGGCCAAAGTGTAGTACAACTTATTAGGCAACAACCCACTCATCAAGGCAGTGATTGCTGTCTTTTCTTCATAATCTATGACTTCCAGCTTCTCGTTATTGAAACGAGTTATGTAATCTCTAGTACTCTCACCAGGTTTTTGTCTAACACTTAACAAGTGTGCTACTCGTTTTACTGGCTTTGCTCTAAAATAGAAATTTCCAATGAACGACTCGGCCAACTGAAAGAAAGTTAAAATCTTACCCCGAGGAAGATTGTTGTACCATATCTGGGCAGATCCAGTAAGAGTTCCTAAGAATGTTCTGCATCTCATCCCTTCGGGGACAACATAGATGTCGGCAGCAGCTTGATATTGCTCTATATGAAGAACAGGATCTGTCTTTCCATCATATTTGGGGGTCACCACAGGTGCTTTAAATTTCGATGGTGTAGGAAAATCCACAATGGCCTGTACAAAAGGTGTCCCTCGAACAAAAGTTCGTTGTAAGGGGTTCTTTGCCTTAGCCATTTCTCCCAATCTATCCTCCAACCGCTGAATGGACCCTTTCCACGCATCATTTCCTTCCTCGAGCCTATTAGTTCGTGCAATTGATTGTTCTGAAGTAGCTTCCAGAGATCTATCTTGACGAGCAACTGGTCGTGATTGTGCTGATCCTTCTCTTAGATTTGATGGTTGTCGAAAACTCCTCGACACAGCTTTAGGTGGACTCCTATTCCTCCTAGGGCCTAATCGACTGAAAGGAGACGCCCTGCTCAGTCTTTCCATGGCACTGGTCCTCTCTGGAGAGAGAGTAACACGTTGCTCAGTATCTGTAGCCCGTATTGATGAAGTTTGCCCAGGTTGATAAGAGAAATCATCAGATTCTTCATTAAGATAAGTATCTGAACGCCTGGATCATGAAGAAAGTAAATAAGTTTGCCTCTGACCACTTCGCTGTCCCGAATGTGCAGGTGCACTGCCATGAAGGGTTTGTATGAGTTGCCGCATTGTTTCCTGCATGGCGTTTTGTCCTTGAGCCAAATTCGTCATAATTCCAGCCAGATCTGGAGGTGCAGAGGGATTTGGAGGATTTCCAGCATTTCCAGCGTTTCGATTGCTGGATTCCGGATTATCTGTCATTGATGATGAATGATTTTTGGTGAAAAACGATAACAATAGTCGTTTCCCATAGACGACGCCAATCTGTTAATGTAAAAAATTAGATCGCTCTAATTATTCAATCACAGATAAATAAAATGAGACAAAGATTTTTAAAATGGTTCAGCCTTATAAGAATGGCCTACGTCCACTATTATGTTATTGCTGAATGTTTGGGAATTCTCGATTACAAGTTCTATCAAGAAATTCCGGTCCCCTTGAATGAGGGTAATACAATGTATTTATAGCCTTGAGGCTATCATCTGAAAGGGTATTCATTAAATGATATACATATGAAAGGGTAACCCATTTAATGCTCTTAAAGCGTGTGCATCAAGATGATAAGCATTCAATGAATAGTTGAACTATTAATTATCTGGCAGTCAATGCTGTGGTCGAGATGCAGCTTGGACCGTCTTAAGTTGCTCGTCGTTCAGGAGTTCCTCGGGGTGCTGGAGTTCCTCGGTGTATCCTTGTTGCTCGGAGCGAACATGAGTTGGTCGGGGAAATGAACTTCCTCGCTGCTATTGTGCCACGTAGATTGACACGTGTCTTCGTATTATTCGTCCATATCAGCATACTAATTTTGGTATCAACACGACACTTGAAAACTAATATTTACTATTCACTTTATAACATTAAATTTATTTAATTTCACTCATAAATTCCAAAATTATTATTCAAAAAAATTTCTCAATTTACCAAATTACGCCCACCTTTGTAATTTAAATATCTTTAAATGTATGGGGTATTACACCGAATACCGTCCAGGGTATGCTAGTTCATAGACGTTCGCTTCAAGACATCGAGTCCAAGGTGCTCATCACGAATGTGGTACTCGGGAAGGAGAACTCCCCATTGTGGTTGCGCGAATAATACGGCACGATGTATATTAATGGGTGTGTTAATTCGTATATCATGTGACCTACTCACCTCCTCAGAGCTAACCTTACCTCAGACATTTAATGACATTATTTGAATTGAATTGTTTTAAGTTGTTACATTTGAATTATATTTGGATTATATCGTTGTGCATATTGTCTCTATTTTAATGTATATTTGCATTATCTCTATTTTATTTGGATATATGATGCTTGAAAATGTACAAAGTTGCTATAGCAGGTACAAATATACTACTAGGCAGTGGCAGTGGCCAAACTGCCCAGCATATTTTTTTTAATTCTGCCCAGAATTGTCACAGTCATTGACCGTGAGAAGTCCATGACAAAGGACAATTATCACGGACTTGTCACGATCATTGACTGTGATAATTTTTTAAACATTGACACGGGTTTGTCACGGTCCTTAACCATGACAAAACTTGACAAGGTCAAGGACCGTGACAATTCTAACGAACTTATCACGGTCAATGATCGTGATAAGTCCGTGACAAAAAAGTTGTCACCCCAGGAATTATCACGGTCATTAACCTTGACAAGTTGAACTTGTCAAGGCCAATGACCGTGACAATTCGACAGATTCGGTGTAGTGAGGGACCCCCTCCAAGGTCCCTAAAGAAACTCAACTTGAGAGGGAACCCCACCTAGGTGGCAGCAGAAGCCTATGTTGAGAGGGACCCTCATAAGAGTCCCTATAGAAATTCAAGTTGAGAAGGGAACTCTGTTGAGAGGGACTTCCCACAAGGTCTTCGCAGAAACTCACATTGAGAAGGAACCTCACTTAGGCGGAGACATAAGTCCACGTTGAGAGGGACTCCCCCAGGGTCCCTGCAGAAACCCAAGTTGAGAAGAAAACCTTACCTAGGTGGTGGCAGAAGCACATGTTGAGAAGGACTCCCCCCAGGGTCCCTGCAGAAATGACATTTGAGAAGGAACCCCCTAAGACTTCCTCAACAGCAAAAATGATGTTTGAGAAGGAACCCCCCCCCCCCCCAGGGTTCCTCAATAGTAGAAACTTACATGGGAGGAGGGACCCACAAGGTCCTCCCCCATCAACTCCTAGAAAACCAGGTTAGGATGATGGGGTGTCTACCATAAGCAACCCCTCATCATGAAAAAGAATAGAAGTACTAACACTTATTTTCTTGTACAGTTTGCCTAGTTGAGCAAGCAGGGCTCAAGTAGACCAGTTGGGATCTCTTGGGAGTTTTGGCTTGGCGGTTGAAGGACAAGGTATGTTGAGAAATCTCAACCACTTATCACTATAGGATTGAGAGAATACTAGTAGGAAGACCCAGAAGTCACTCAAGACTACACACACCTCACACTTGGTCACAAGTGAAGTGGGCAGCCAAAGAGCTGGCTGCCCACAAAGAATAAACTCTTTACAAAAAATAACTTTCTCAGAAGAGGGGGTCCTCAAGGTCCCTCTCAAGAAAAATAAGGATTTTAGAGGGGGGGGAGGGGGGGGGGGGGTCCTTAAGGCCTCCCCTCTCAAGATTTGCAAAGATTGCACCACAAGTTACCGTTTCAAAGGATATTTACCAAATCAGATATTTTATCTTCATTGGGAGACATATTTTATTTTTGACTTTGGTTGGCACTAGGTGGCGCCTGAAGGAGGGGACATGCAGAGTTTCCTACAGGTAGGGACAAATGATACATTTCAGACATTGTCCCCCCACCAACCCTCTCAATTTTGGAGCCCAAAAGTTCCAACTCAACCCTAATGCTCAAGTATAAATAGACCTCTCGGCAAGGTCAAATAGATATAATTGAAATTGCACTATTACTCTATCAAAATCACACCAGACCTATCTAGTATTCTCCCCCTGCTCTTTCTCTTAGTGCTAAGTGCCTTGTTCTTTCACTCCTCAACTAACAACCATCATTCTCAGGTGTTTCCCTAAAGAAAATTACTATTTTTGCTGTGAAAGTTAATCTTCTTGTAGGGAGTGAGTTGAAGCTTGAGCTCTATTGTTACCAGAAAGAGAATGTTTCTTAAGAAGTTGCACAAGAAGACCTTGAAGACCTTGCAGGCAGTGTCCATTGGAGTGGGTCACGCCTCATCTTTTCCAGATATTCATAGACCACAGTCTCACTACCCTCCTACAGAGAATAATGCAACATTTTCTGAAACAGTTTATCTATTTTCACCTTATGCATTTAAGTTATTAGCATTATAAAGGCTTTACACATAACACTTGATTAAGTTTTTAGCAAATTTATCTGTGTTCTTCGTTGAATATTCAAAGTCTTTATAATATTTGGATGTATAAATATACATAGGTTAATAAGTTGAATGCATATGTTGTTTTGGTTAACAAACCAATATGTAGTCAATGATATCTAAGAATATCAGGAATACATAGAATAATGTTGAAGTTTGTTGCTATACTTTAGGTAGTCTATCTATCTTCATCATCGACTATGCATATAAATTTTATTTTGAACATGATTAAAAGTTGTTAAAGTTTTTATTAAATTTATCTATGTTTTGTCACACTTTGTTGCATATATTAGTGTTCTCTCTTATTGGTTGCAATCCTAGTATTGAAATTTATTCACACATATAACAATAAATAAGAGACTTGAATACATTATTTGACCTATTATGTAGGCAATACCACATCCATTTTGAACTCCTTCAACACTTGTTAAAGTTTTTATTAAATTTATCTGTGTTCTTCACGGAATGCATAGAGAGATTAACAGTGATGTTGTCACACTTTATTGCATATAATAATCTACTCTGTTATTGGTTATGATTCATCCCAACGGGATGGTGCTTGCGTGGACCACAATAAATAAAAGAGTTCAATAAATTATGTGAAACATTTTATCTTTTCACTGTATGCATTTAACTTATTAGAAAATGTATATACATACATACAACCATTATAAAGGCTTTCACATAATAGTTGTTAATGTTTTTAGCAAATTTTTCAATGTTTTTATTTGAATGTGTAGCTAGCATAGAAAACTTCAGTAGTTTGGAATAACAAAATCTTACAAAAAAAATTAAAACTTAGATATATTTACACTTAATAAAATGGTTTCTTATTGTCTTGTAAAATTTTAAAAAAATGGTAAGCACGAGAAACTATGGCAAGGACGAGGATCAAAAGAAAAAATGGAACAAATATGAAGTTCCATTGGCTAGTTCAAGTTCAAGGTTCAATTATTCTCTTCATTAGTTAGAATTGCAAATTGTTTCTTATACTAATATTGTATATTATTGGTTGCGTCACGTGCCAACAGTATACCGCTGGAGCGGACCACAACAAATCAAAGAGTTTAATAGATTTTACAAAATAATTTATCTATTTTCACCGTAAGCATTTAAGTTATTAGCATTATAAAGGCTTTGCATATAAAACTTGATAAAGATTTAAGTAAATTTAACTATATTCTTTCATGAATGGGTAAAGCCTTTATAATGTTTGGATGTATAAATATACATAGGTTAATAAGTTAAATGCCTATGATGTTTTGGTTAACAAATTAATATGTAGCTATCCATGATATAGGAATATGAGGAATACATAGAATAATGTTGAAGTTTGTTTCTTACACGTTAGATAATTTATCTATCTTCATCACTCAATTTACATACAATTTTATTTTGAACATCATTAACACTTATTGATGTTTTTACTAGATATTCAGTGTTTTGTCACACTTTGTTACATATACTAATGTTCCCTGTTACTGGTTGCGATTCGTTCCAATGGGATACCACTAGTATGAACCACAATAAATAAAAGAGTTGAGTAGATTGTGTGAAATAATTTATCTATATTTTCAGTATCCATTTCAATTATTAGCATTATAAAGGCTTTCCACATAAGACTTGTTAAAGTTTTTAGTAAATTTATCTGTGAGTTGTCATAGTTTGTAGAATTTACTAATGTTCTCTCTTATTAGTTGCAATTCATACCAACGGAATACCGTTGGTGCTTACCACAATAAATAAAAGAGTTGAATAGATTTTGTGAAACAATTTATCTATTTTCACCTTATGCATTTAAGTTATTGCAATTATAAAGGCTTTGCGCATAACACTTGATAAATTTTTTAGTAAATTTATCTATATTCTTCCTTGAATGTGAAAAGCTTTTATAATGTTTAGATGTATAAATATATACATAGGTTAATAAGTTGAATGCATATGTTGTTTTAGTTAACAAAGAAATATGTAGCTATCAATGATATCTAGGAATATCATGAATATATAGAATAATGTTGAAGTTTTTTCTTATACATTAGGTAATCTATCTATCTTCATCATTGAATGTGAATACAACTTTTATTTTGAAAATCATTAACACTTGTTAAAGTTTTTATTAAATTTATTTGTGTTTCGTCACACTTTGTTGCATATACTAGTGTTCTATCTTATTGGTTGCAATTCTGGTACAACAACAAATAAGAGACTTGAATACATTGTTTGACCTATTATGTAGGCAATACCACATACATTTTGAACTCCTTCAACACTTGTTACAGTTTTTATTAAATTTATTTATGTTCTTTAAAAAATGCATAGAGACATTAACAGTGATGTTGTCACACTTTGTTGCATATACTAATCTACTCTGTTATTGGTTATGATTCGTCCCAATGGGATGTCGTTGGCATGGATCACAATAAATAAAAGAGTTGAATAGATTGTGTGAAACAGTTGATCAATCTTCACTGTATGCATTTAAATTATTAGCAAATGTATATATACATACAACCATTATAAAGGCATTCACATAACAGTTGTTAAAGTTTTTAGTAAATTTTTCTATGTTTTCCTTGAATGTGTAGCTAACATATAAGACTTTAGTAGTTTGAAATAACAAAATCTTAAATAAATTTTTAAACTTAGATATATTTACACTTAATAAAATGGTTTCTTATTGTTTTGTAAGCGTTAAAAAATGGTAAGCACAAGAAGTTCTGGCAAGGATGAGGATCAAAAGAAAAAAGCGAACAAATTGGAAGTTCCTTTGGCTAATTCAAGTTCAAGGTTCAATTCTTCTCTTTATTAATTAACATTGCAAATTGTTGCTTATACTAATGTTGTCTATTATTGGTTGCGTCAATGGTATACCGCTGGCATGGACCACAACAAATAAAAGAGTTGAATAGATTTTGTGAAATAATTTTTCTATTTTCACTGTATTAAATTAAGTTATTAGCATTATAAAGGCTTTGCACATATTACTTGATAAAGATTTAAGTAAATTTATCTATGTTCTTTCTCGAATGTGCAAAGCCTTTATAATATTTGGATGTATAAATATAAATAGGTTAATAAGTTGAATGCCTACAATGTTTTGGTCAACAAAGTAATATGTAGTTATCCATGATATATAAGAATATGTAAAATACATAGAATAATATTGAAGTTTGTTTCTTATACGTTAGGTAATCTATCAATCTTCATCACTCAATGTGCATATAATTTTATTTTGAATATCATTAACACTTGTTGATGATTTTACTAGATATTTCAGTGTTTTGTCACACTTTGTTGCATGTACTAATGTTTCCTACTATTGGTTGCGATTCATTCTAATGGGATACCGCTCGTGCGAACCACAATAAATAAAATAGTTGAAAAGATTTTGTGAAATAATTTATATATATTTATTGTATCCATTTCAGTTATTAGCATTATAATGTCTTTGCACGTAACACTTGTTAAAGTTTTTAGAAAATTTATCTACGTTTTGTCAGATTTTATTGCATTTACTAATGTTCTCTCTTATTGGTTGCAATTCGTGCCAACGGAATACCGATGGTGCTGACCACAACAAATAAAAGAGTTGAATAGATTTTGTGAAATAATTTATCTAGTTATACCTTATGCATTTAAATTATTACCATTATAAAGGCTTAACACATAAGACTTCATAAAGTTTTTAGTAAATTTATTTATGTTCTTACTTGAATGTGCAAAGCCTTTATAATGTTTGGATGTATAAATATATTTAGGTTAATAAGTTGAATGCATATGCTGTTTTGGTTAACGAAGCAATATGTAGCTATCAATGATATCTAGGAATATCAGGAATACATATAATAATCTAACTATCTTCATCATTGAATGTGCATATAACTTTTATTTTGAACATCATTAACACTTGTCAAACTTTTTACTAGATTTTTCTTAGTTCTTCGACAAATCTGTAAAGAAATTATAATGTGTGTATTTGTACATACGCTAATATCTTCAGTGCATATCATGGGGTTAAGAAAGCCATAGGCAGCAGAGTGTAATATGTAGGAATATAATGAATACTCATAATATTGTTGAAGTTTCTTGCTTATGCTAATGAATTCTTATATCAAATATGAAGTTTGTTGCTTATGATAATGAATTCTATTATTGAATCTGATTCATGCATACAATAATAAATAAGATACTTGAATACATTGTTTGACCTATTATGTAGGCAATATCATATCCATTTTGAACTCCTTCAACACTTGTTAAAGTTTTTATTATATTTATTTGTGTTCTTCACGGAATGGGCAGAGAGATTAACAGTGATGTTGTCACACTTTGTTGCATATACTAATCTACTCTATTATTGGTTGTGATTCGTCCCCACGTGATGCCGCTGGCGTGGATCACAATAAATAAATGAGTTAAATAGATTGTGTGAAACAGTTTAGCTATCTTCGCGATATGCATTTTATTTATTAGCAAATGTATATATGTAAATACAACCATTATAAAGGTTTTCACATAACAGATGTTAAAGTTTTTAGTAAATTTATCTATGGGTTTCCTTGAATGTGTAGCTAACATAGAAGACTTTAGTAGTTTGAAATACAAAAAACTTAATAAATTTTTAAACATAGATATATGTACACTTAATAAAACGGTTTCTTTTTGTTTTGCAAGATTTAAAAAAAATGGTAACTACAAGAAGTTCTCGCTAGGACGAGGATCAAAAGAAAAAAGGGAACGAATTGGAAGTTCCATTGGCTAGTTCAAGTACAAGGTACAATTCTTGTCTTTATTAATTAGCATTGCAAATTGTTGCTTATACTGAATATTCTATTATTTATTGGGATTAGAGATTGCGGGAAGATACTAGAATGAACCCTGATAAATTATATTGTTTAATATAATTTTATTTCTTTCTTATGAACAATTACTAATGTGTTGCCATCACAAATAAAATATATCTTTACTCTGATATTGAAATAAATTTATTTATTTTTCCTACACTCGTATACATCTTCCATCTAACATACTAAAAATTTGTTGGAACTCAATTAGGAAATTATGTTTCAAGTTAGATATATTTACTACGATTTTCTATTATTTTGTACTATCTCAAAAACATTGTACTATGATATTGATATGCTTGGTGTAAATCTAAAAACATCTTACTCTGTTACTTATATTTTATTTGAAAAAATTTGTTGGAGATCACTTAGTACTAACATGATGTTGGCGAAGCCAAAGAGGCTTAAGAAGAAGTATGAGAACAATGCAACATTTTGTGAAATAATTTATCTATTTTCACCTTATGCATTTAAGTTATTACCATTATAAAGGTTTTGCACATAATACTTGATAAAGTTTTTAGTAAATTTATCTATGTTCTTCCTTGAATGTGCAAAGCCTTTGTAAGGTTTGAATATATAAATATACATAAGTTAATAAGTTGAATGCATATGATGTTTTGGTTAACAAACCAATATGTAGTTGTTGATTGTAAAATTTACTCCCCTATATGGACCAATGAGAAATGGACACCAGTTTTCCTACGTGGCGATCTTCATAGTAATTACTTATATGGTCCTCTCCCGAGACAGTTTTTCACTTACGTGGTCGGCACTAGAGATAGTCAGCCGGCTAATCGGCCGACCAACCTAAATAATATGAACCACCAACAATATTAAAAGTCATTTGTGTGGAGTAACCAATAGTCATTGTACCCATGAATATCAATGGTTATATTTATTGTATACAAATGTAAATGCCTGAATATATAATGGCATTCGATCTATTGGAGTCTCAACCACTATAAATACATGGTCTCCCATAGCGCAAAGGGACAGGTGAATCATTCTCCAGCACATCGAATTGCGCTATTGTAATCACCAAAAATAATACAAACAGTGGACGTAGGCTTTCTTCATAATCGAACAACTTTAAAAACCTTTGTCTCTTGTGTATTTGTTTATATCGTATATCATAATTTATCCGTGATTTTGACCTTATAACAAGCGCCCCGGGGCATCTTCAGATGGATTTCTTTTCCTGGCGATGGCGAGACTTTCTATTGTTCTTCGGTCATGTGGTCTGTTTCTACCTGCCCTCATATTAATGTGGTGAGGATGCTGTTACCAGGCCTCATTCCTTCTTGGACGAAGTTAGGTTCGTGTGCTGAGTTCTATCATTCTGAGAGGGAAAGACGACAGTTTGGCTATGATCAGGGCATTCACACCCCTCCTCTTCCTTCTTGCAGTGGTCCTTTCGAGGCATTTTTAGAGGCGTGCACCAGCATAACTCTCCCGGGACTATTCCATAGAGTCAGTGGCCTAGGGGGACTCTTCGTGCCTCCCTGCGATTATCATCCCTCATTTACTTCATCTTGGTTCCTGCTTTAGCAGGGAAGGTCCATTTGATCCGAAATTGTGTAGTTGGTCCCCCTCATGAAACTAACCCAGTCAAATATGTTAAGGCTCAATTTTTGGTCAAGCGGACGCAGAAGGATTCTTGGTTTCTTAGCACCACTTCCAGGCCACCCTTAGAGCAGGTCATCCCCATTTTAGTGAAACCTCTTCTCGACGAGTCACTTTCGCCCCTGCCGACTAAGATCCCCCCTGTGGAGTCTAAAGGCCGATCCAAAAGCAAAGGTAAAGTGAACACCCCTACAACAAGAAAGAGGAAGCACCCAGATACGGATGTGTCTAATTTCATTCCTTCTACTGTCTCTTCTCCTCCCTCTTCTCCTATGAGGACCCGGGCTAAATAGAAGAAGAAAGGGAATGGTGCAGGCATTGAGGCTTCGTCCACGATGGACCAAGGGTCCTATACTGATGATCTTGGGGTGGAGGAGACCTACAAAGTTGGGAAAGAGAAATTTTACGGAGCATTGGGCATTTCTTCCCAGGAGGCACGGGTCGCATCTATTCCCATAGCAGAAGGTACTATATCCCAACATTATTTACTTAGTGGAACTGTTTCTCTCAGAGTTTCACCCCTGGATATCCCCCCTCATTGGAAGAGGAACTAGTTGACTATGGAAGCACCCATTCCTATGATGACCATAGTTCTTCTCCGGGTGATGTGGGCGACTTGGATTTCCATATCGAAGGCACTACTGGCACTTATGATTTGTTATCAGTCTCAAGAGAGTCTTCCAACGATGATGAGGCATCCTATTCTCCTGGGGGAGTTAGTTCTACCACCCGACCTCTTCCTTATGGCCAGACTATGCGCCCTGCTGCTGTAAGTGTTTTTTTTGTTGGAAATTTTATGCATATGATTTTATTTCTTTCCCCGCATTATTTTATTTACTAATGAAAGTATTCTTCCATATTTTGCAGGTCACTTCCACAAAAGCAAGTAGTTCTCCACTTCCCCCACTACGACTGACGCCTTTTCAGCGGGAGAGGAACTCTATGATCGTTTCTTCATGAGGCCTCTTCAGAGAGGTTTGCTACCTCCTTATTTCTTTTATCATTGAATGTACTTTGTTAATCCACCAATTACATTTTGGTTGCGTATGCTAGTATTTCCCTGCAGCTTTCATCTGTGCATCCTACCAGCACCAGAACCACCTCTGTGACTTCTCCTTTTGCTCAGGTATGCCTCGCCATTTTCTCAATTTTCATTGTGCCCTTCTCCTATTTCTTTTTTTCTTTCTTTTCTTTACTCATTTATAACGTGCATAAGGTTGTGCCTTTCAGCGCCGTCATTTCATTTTCTCTTACTTCGGCGGTGGGCACTTCTACATCTGAGCCCCTAAGCACCTCCTCATCTAAGGTACGTATTTTTTTGAAAGTTTGCTTTCTTTCAATAAAAGGTAAGCATTTTCTTAGGGCCTGATAGATTTTGGATTTTTTTCTCAGGGAGGGAATCTTCCCTTACCTAATGTTACCATCCCAGGGTTATCCTCTTCGGGGAGGATTTCTACCCCTCGGGTCCGCATATCTATGGACGGTAGGCCCTTGGTTCAGGAAATCTCTCGCGGCCCGATATTTACTGTGGCTTCAACTATTAAGCCCACACTTCAGGTTAGGCCTTTCCATTCGATCATGGAATCTCCTCTTTCTCGGACATGTGACAAATAACCTATTTTAACATTTGCAAGCTATCAGCACAGCCCCTACTACGTCGACCATCTTTTTCCATTCCTCCTCTTTGGATAGGGCTCAGGTACTTTCATATCTTCTAGTTAGACATTTCTTTTCTAATCGGCATGTACTTATCTTTCATTTACGAGGTAGGCGACTTACTAACTCTTTACCCCTTCTTCTCATTTGCAGCCTCGCCTATCCACTGCGACTGTCGTTGCTAAGGTTGCTCCTTCGGGAGCACCTGCAACTGAGGTAGCCTCTTTAAGAGAACCGGTTACTGAGATAGCCCCTTCAGGAGCATCCGTTGCGGCTACCGTCCTTGAGGTATCTCTTTTAGGAGCACCCGAGATTGAGGCAATCTCTTTAGAAGTACTAGTTTCCGAGATAACCCCTTCAGGAGCACCAGCCACTGAGGCGGCCCCTTTGGGAGCCCCTGCACCTCCTCCTTTGACTGCTATGGGGGGCGTTACTCAGGTACAGTATATAAGAATATCCATTTTCCTTACGCTATTTTTACAATGACAGTTTATTTTTTTTTGTTTAAACTGTGCAAGAAGCCTCATCTTCGCTCTTGTTGCATTATTTCTAGGTGAGTAATATTGCCCTGATGACTATGGAGTCTGATGATGTTGCTCCGATATTTGTGGAGTTTGAGAGTGGGATGGATGTGAGGGAGGTATTAAATTGTCATACCCCCTCCTTTTACTGTTCCCTATTTTCTTCTTGCATATATTATACAAGTGCTCTCATTTCACTTTTGTCTCATTATTTCTAGGTGAATGAGATTACTCTGATGACTGTGGAGTCTGGCGGTGGGGTGGCTATGAGAGAGGTATTAAACTAAAATACCCCCTCTTTTTACTATTCCCCTCTTTTCTTCTTGCATATACTGTGCAAGTGCTCTCATTTCACCTTTATCTCATTATTTTCAGGTGAATGAGATTACTCCGATGACTGTGGAGTCTGGTTGTGGGGTGGCTGCGAGGGAGGTATTAAACTAGCATACCCCCTCTTTTTACTATTACCCTATTTTCTTCTTGCGTATACTGTGTAAGTGCTCTCATTTCACCATTGTCTTATTATTTCCAGGTGAATGAGATTACTTCGATGACCGTGGAGTCTGAGAGTGGGATGGCTGCGAGGGAGGTATTAAACTGTCATACCCCCTCTTTTTACTGTTCCCTATTTTATTCTTACGTGTATTGTGCAAGTGCCTTCACCTTTACCCTTGTTTCATTATTTCCAGGTAAGTAAGGCGACTGCTCCGATAACTGCGGAGCCTGTTGAGGGGATGGCTATGAGAGAGGTATTATTCTGGCATACCCTCTCTCCTTTTACTGTTTCCCCTTCTTTTTTTTCTTGCATATACTGTGCAAGTGTTCTCATCTTCACCTTTGTTTCATTGTTTCCAGGAGAGTGAGATTGTTCCTCCGGTGATGTCTATGGAGCAGGAAGAGAGAATGATCACCCCTTTGAGTTTGGGGGTAAGCTTTCTATCATATCTAGGGCTTGGCTCGTAATTGTCTTTCCTTTCTTTTGACTTATCACAAGTATTTCTTTTCAGGTCCTTATTGATGAGTCCGTCGGGGCAGCTGCTGAGAGAGATTATAGTTCTGAGGCCACTCCCACGGTCGGTGATGCTGATTCTGGTGGGGATTCTTCCTTCCCCCTGAGGTAGGGTCTCATCATTCCGATGGCGATGGTGAAGTAGAGGCTGCTGCAACCATTGCAGGAAGGCTATGGGATGAGGAGCTACCTGGACAATTCAGGACACATGAGTGTCAACTTTTGGATCTGATCTTAGAGCATCACCCCGAGACATTCACTCCTCAGAGCATACTTCAAATTGAAAGTCTCACGACGTTCAACCTAAAAGCTCTGGCCAGTCATGTTCATGAGTTCTTAGCTACCTCCCCTGTTAAGATGAATAGCTCTTCCATTTTACTATTCTTGGATCCTATTTGCGACTTGCAGCAGTTATATCATTTTCACTTGGATTAACTTGATACGGGAGTTCGCCACTTTCTAAGTGTTCCTTTTCGGAAGATGGTAAGACTTCACACTTCCAGGAAGTTCAAGGCCGAACAACGGCAGGCTGAGGCCACGAGAATTCAGAATCAGATCTCCTTCTTCAGGCGAAGCTTACCAGGCTTGAGTCTGGTGACCATGACGACGAGGCTAAGTTCGTCAGGTTAGAGGAAGAGTTCCTATGAGAGGCTGGTCCGTCATATACCGATGCCATTACTCGCGATGAATTATTTTTTATTATTTCTAGCTGATAGGCTACTTCTTGCTTTGTAGTATTTTTTATTCCATGTGTACGTCACCGATCATTCATGAATGAAAGAAATGACACTTTGTTTCTCCTGCACTTTTCTTTTCCCTTGCTCTCCATCTATATTGTCGGTATTTGTTTTATATGACTTGCTCTAATTTCTATGAACATTTGGTCTACTGATGGATGCCCGATGTACCGCGGGGAACTTGCATTAATATGAGCAAGTTATATATATATATACATTTTTTCTTTTTTTAAAATGCGCCTCTTGTGACTGCGACGCGTTTGCATGTTACTATTTTGGGATCACCCCTCCTGTCTGTGGGGGTGCTCCTGCACACTATTACTTATGTTCATAAGAACTATATTAGAGAGGGGGATGACCCCTGTCTCCTTCCTTCAAGTTTTGTTTCATTGAAAACTATTTGGATTAGCCAGCCCCTAGTCTTTGGGGTCCTTGCTCTATACTCTCTCTAAGAGCTTCTCTATTCCTTAAAATATTAAAGAGGAGAAATTTAACCCCCTTCTACATTTTCTATTAATTTAGTAAAATAAAGTCATTATTACTTGGAGGTTTCCCTCATACTAGTCATGTGACTAAAGGGGAAACTGTCTTTTATGTCTGGGAGGACTTTGCTAAGTATACTTTCTCTTAGGATGGACTTAACCCCCCAAGTGTAGTGAGCAAAGTTACAATTTTTTGTGTACTCTCTTTTATCTTAGTAGAGAGTGTATATATATATTTATGTGTATGTATATAGACAAGTAAACAAGGCAAGCATCAACAATGATAAAAAGCGTTGCTATTTGTTTTCTTTACTTTTCTGTGATGTTTACAATGCGGTATTGCTCTATAATTGTTTTTACAAAAAAAACTTTTCTGGTATAGTAGCAATCCTCAAAATCCATTATAGAAATGAAAAACAAAAAAAATAAAATTTGTTAGCTGTTACTAAGCATAGTACCTCTTTAGCCACTTGCAGTTGATGGACTGGAGGCAATCACTCTCTGGTTTTGAGATCTGGCAATAACCCGACTTCCCCACCCCTCTAAAGACAAAGGGGCCTTCCCAGTTGGGTTTGAACTTTAATGCTGACATGCTGCGGAGATGGTCAGTGGATGCTCGCAGGACTAAATCTCCCACCTGGAACTCCCTAGGTTGGACCAAGTTCTCGTAAGCCCTGGACAGTTGCTGGGTATAGACTTTGAAATTCTCCTTCGCCTTGTCTCTATGATCGTCCAGTGCCTCCAGCTGCACATGCCTTGGGTTAGGGATGAGCCTGTTGCTGAGACGAACTCTAGATGAGGGTTCACCAACTCCACTGGTAGGACAACTTCGGTCCCGTATACTAGGGAGAATGGGGTGAACCCTGTCGGATTTCTTTTCGAAGTACGATAAGCCCATAACATCATGGACAACTTCTCATCCTATGCCCCTAGCATGTCCTCTAGAATTTTCTTCAAAATGTTTATCAGGGTCTTGTTGGTAGCTTCTGCCTGGCCATTGCCCTTATGGTAGGATATGGTTGAGCTATTATGCATAATTTTATATCTGTCCATGAGGAGGGCGATCTCCTTGCATACGAATTGCTTCCCATTATCTGTTAAGATTACCTTGGGTATACTAAACCTGTATATGATATACTCCTTTATAGACTGGGCTACCACTTGGGCGGTCACTCTCCTTAGAAGGATGGCTTCTACCCATTTGGTGTACAATTCTGTAGCCATAATGATAAAAGCCTTGCAGTGAGAGGCCGGGTTGATCTTTCCTACTAGGGCGAATGCCCATGTATGGAAGGGATAAGGAGCTTCCAGACTTTATAGGCTGATGAAATGAGCATGCACTATGTTTCCATGCACTTGACAGGCTTTGTACTTCTTCATATACCCAATGGAGTCAGCCTCCATGGTCGTCCAGTAGTACCATAGCATCATTAGCTGGTCATACAATTTGGCGCCCCCATGTGGGAGGGCTCATGAGCTTCTTTCAGCACCCTCTCCACATCCTCTTTGTCTATGCACCTCAGTACCTTCTCATTGTACCCCTTCCTATATAACTTTCCTTCGACCAAGTAGAAATGGGCTATTCTTTTTCTAAGATAAATTTCTTCTGCTCTCTCTACGGGTAGCTCCCCATCTTTCAGGTATGATATATATGACTGTCTCCAATCTTTGAGGGCTTCCATAAAGTTGGCCTTTGCAGACTGGTCAAAATTAGCTTGTCACTTTAAGCAACTTTCTTGCAAGTGGGCCGCTTCTGCGCTCATGATAGGCCAATAGTACCCACCTCGCTGCAGTCGTTTATAGAGAGGAATGTCAGTATCTCCACAATGCTTTTAGTGCATTTCTATCAACCTTTCCTTGGCTTCTTACTCACCGACGCACCTTGCTAAAAACCCTTCGGGACTCTTGAAGTAGAGATTTCCCTATAGCACATGATAGTTGGCTAACTCTAATATCTTCATCGTCCCTTGTTTAGTTTCAAGATGCTTCACTACTAGATGCCTCCAATCTTCCGACTCATTACTTGGGAATAAAGATTTTATTGTAGTGGATACTATTCATCGCCGTACTATGATGGTTGCTTCTGACTCCTGCATGTCTAGATTTTGCTCTATGGTGGCGAGCGCATCGGGGTGCCTGTTCATCGTTCACACCTGCCTCTCCACAGTTAGTTCCAAGAATTATCCCAACAGCCTTTGGATGATGTGTTTGTAGGGTTCCAAATTGGCATGCTTAAGGGAGAACTCCCCATTGACCTGCCTCACTACTAAGTTGGAGTCCCCTCGTATACACAACACCTTGACCCCTCTCATGATTGCTTCCAACATCCTTAGAATGAGGGTCTCGTACTCAGCTTCATCATTTGACCATTTAAAATCCAACTTGAAGGAGAGAGCGATCTTCTCTTTCCCATCTGATAGTACGATGCCAGCTCCACCTGTTCCTTGAGCACTAGAACCATCAAACTCCATAGACCATTTCTTCACCTCGTCCGCCATGCATGCTTAAAAGCTCTCCCCGGGTAGCTCTTCACTAGGTGGTTCAAAAATTCCACTTAGGAGGTGAGCAAGAATATCTGCCACTGCTTAGCTTTTAATGGCCTTAGGCACTATACATTTTAGATCATATTCTGACAAGATAAAAAACCACCTTGCTGCTCATCCCATGAGTACAGTCCGCGCGAGGAAGTACTTAATGGGGTCGCATTTGGTGACTATGTGAACTGTAAAGGCTAGAAGAGAGTGTCTCAACTTCTGGGCTATAAAAACCAATGCCAGATAATGTCTCTCCATGCTGGTGTATCTAGATTCTGTTCCAGAGATTACTCTTGACAGGTAGTAGATCATCTTTTCTACTCCTTCCTTCTCTTGTGCCAAGAGGGCCCCTATCGATCTCTTTGTTGAAGTGAGGTAGAGAAGAAACGGTGCTCCGGCCTCTGGGGGGATCATCGTGGATGGAAAAGCTAAGATTTCTTTAATCTTCTCAAACTCTTTCTTCTGTTCTTCTCCCTAATTCCACTTGGCCTTGTCTTTCAATAGGGACGCAAACGAATGAGTTACTTCTGCTAGTGTGGGTATAAACCTCCGCAGGTAGCATACCTTTCCCAGGAAGCTCTTAAGCTGCCTCTAACTCTTAGGTGGTGGCATCATCATAATGGATTTCTTCTTCTCTGCATCTACTTGCACCCCTTTTCCATTCACCACAAAGCCTAAGAACCTCCCTGCGGTAACCCCAAAGGCACACTTTGAGGGGTTCATCCTCATCTTATACCTGTGGCACCTCTCGAATACTCTCCTGAGATCATGTATATATTTTCTTTCTTTGTTAGATTTCACCACTAGGTCATCCACATAGAATTATAGTATATCATGAAATAGGTCATGAAAAATCGCCATCATGGTCTGCTGGTATGTGGCCCCGACATTCTTCAATCCGAAAGGCATGACTGTGTAGTGAAAGTTCCCTAATGGTGTGCAGAAGGCAGTCTTCTCCGCGTTGACAGGATCCATTTTAATCTGGTTGTAGCCAATGTACCCGTCCATGAAGCTATATATCTTGTGTCCCGCGGTGGCGTTAACTAAGCTATCTATGCTTGGTAAAGGAAATTCATCTTTAGGACATGCCCTGTTCAAGTCACGAAAATCTACGCATATTCTGATTTGGCTCTTATCTTTTTTCACCACTGGCACTATGCTGGAAAGCCATATGGGGTGCTGGATAGGCTTGATTAACCCTGCCACTAACAACTTCTCCACCTCAGCTTTTATCTTCAAGTCACGGTCTGCTTTGTATATGCGTGTGGCTTGCCTTACTGGGAGGGCATTGGGGAGGATATTCAATCTATGGGAGCTCATTTCTGTATCTATTCCTGGAATCTTTGTGTACTTCCAGGCAAACACATCAGTGAACTATCTAAGTAACCCAATGATCTCTTCCTTTTATTTTGGTTCCAGACCCTTGGAGATTAGAATGGGTCTGCTCTCACCCCCTTTTGGCCCCAAATTGATCTCCTCTAATTCTTGCAGCTGCTCTCTGGGCCCATCTTGCATGCATTCTGGAGCTTCTTTCAGTTCCTTAACATGATCAATGATATAAGATTCATCAATAATTAAACACTTAGGCGCCGGGTAGATGCTCTCATCCCTGAACACCTCCCGCATAGAGCGTAATAAGCGGTAGATTACCTTTCCATCAGTCAAGACTACCTTCTTACAGGTTTGAGGGGGCTTAGCCACCTCCTTTACTTTCCTCTTTCCCGTTGCTACGTGGGGGATCACCCTCCCCCTAGACGATCATGACCGGACTTCTTCTGCTGGACACTTCCTTCGGCTACTTGCCTCCCTTCTAGATTTCTTGCAGAGACCTTCCTTTCCTCATCTAACTCAGTGTAGAATGTATCATCCACCAAATGGGCCTCCTCGGTGGCGAAGGGTCTCTGCATGGCCTTGATCACTATCTCTGTATCTTTAATGTTGGCCTTTGCACACTGATGGTAGGTGGAGGGCACTATGCCGTGGGTGTGCATCCATACCCTCCCAATGAGTAGTTGGTAGCTAGTGTTATCATTGATGACGTGGAACTTAATGTGGGAGGTGAAATTTCCCAACTTGATTCCCACATTCACATATCTAATAGATTGCATTCCAGCATTGTCAAATTCAGAAATTACTAGTGGTACCGACACCACCTTCCCCTGGTCAATTCCTATTTCTTACAATGTACTGATGGACATAATGTTAATAGATGCTCCCCCATCCATTAACGCCCTAGGAAATGAGACTCGATTGACTATGGCTGTAACATATAGTGGGCGGTTGTGGAAGTAAGGCACCTGCCTATTATCTTCTGAAAACACAACCTCAGAAGTGTACTTCTTAATCAATCTTCTAATTGGCCCCTGCCAATTTAGCAAATGATCACCATGCTGTTGCACTGCCTTCAAGACGTTCCTCATGATGGCTATCCTTGTGTCATACTTCACCCCTATCTGGTAGAAAAACCACTTGAACTTGGTGCTTCTTGCTTTGGCCTCACATTCAGAATCTTGGTCTACCTCATACGTCTGGGCAATGCAAACATACTCTGCCTCGGAGGTCCCCCCCTCATCTAGAGCAAGAATGACATCTACCTCACCTTCTGAGAGGGTCACTTCATCAACTTCCCCATTTCCATATTCTTGTTCCGGAGTGAAGAACCACTCCTCTCTCTTCCTTTTTAGCTCAAATATGCCCAGTGATAGCTTTTTCAACTCCTCACATAACTGATCGTCACTCTCCCACTCCATCAGATCTTTGGTAGCTTCTTCATCATAAACAACCACTATGTTGGAGGTACCGAAGTGATGTGTGGGAAGTGGATTCTCATTAACACCCACAGGGGGGGATCTGCAAGGTACCATTGGCCACCTACTCGCTAATGATCCTTCGTAAGTAGTAACAATCTTTGGTAGAGTGCTGCACCTATTGGTGTAACTCATAATACTTTGAATTGGCTTTGTCAGTTTCAGTCGGGGTTTCTTCTTTCAAGTGAGGAGGACCTATCACCCCTTCTCATACTAAGGTACGGTAATAATCCATATCCTCATCTACGCTGCAAGGTAATGGTGGTGGGGCATCTTCCCTAAAATTTCTCTTGTTATTGGGACTGCTATTCTTGGCCCCAACGCCTCCCTTATTTCCTTTGGGATTCCCATCCACATAGTTGACCGCTTGCCTCCTCGAAACTTGAAACCTCCCGAAAGTCAGTGGAACCTGCTTCCTCCATCCAGGGGCCCTTGGTTTGATTATCATAGCTATGTTGCTAGCAGCCTTGGTAAACTCTCTAAAAGTTTCGCCTCTAGTTTCATTGATCAAGTGACACTTGTATTCCTATAAGAGTCCTTCCACACATATATGCAGTAACCTGGCCTCCACCACATCCTCGTGGATATCTAAGGCTCTCTCATGAAATCATGTAATGTAGTGCATTAACTCCTCCCCTGGTTTCTGGACCCCTTGTGCTAGGTGCCTCAATGTGAATTCATCCTCCGCTACAAAGAACTTCTGGAGGAACTGCCTGTGCATATCTTCCCAAGTAGGGATGCTATTAGGTGCTAAATGGGAATACCATATATAAGCCTTCCTAGTGAGGGTCTTAGATAATTCCCTCAACCTCAGGTTCTTGTCACCACATGCACTCCCAAGTACTCGACAAACCTCTTCACGTGTTCTCTAGGGTTCTCCCCTTTGACGCTGAACTTGATAAATTTTGGTGGGATATACTCCTCAGGGTATGGATTCTCATTTACTTCCCGCGGATAAGGATCTTGTAACTTCTCATAAAGGTGAGGACCCTCTCTCTGGGAGGAGGAGAGCAGCTTCCTCACTTCCTCCATGGTAACAGCCTTAGAGGGTGACTCCTCCAAACTCATTGCGCCACAGCCTGCTCCGGCACCACCTTCCGGGAAGGAATCGTCTCCACCGAAATCGCGACAGGGGTGGCTACCCCTCTAGAAGGGGCAGAAACTGGTGTCACATAACCTTAACCCAAGTTTGATAGGTCTACATTATTTTGAGAAAGAAATCAAAAAGCATTGCCATAAGATTCATACCTGCCATCGAAGCCGCTGCCGGTGAACTAGTCTGCCCTCCCTGAGGAGCAAGCACCCTGGATCCGATCACCACCACTTCTTCCTGGGTAGTCTGGTCACTGTGAACTCCATTACCAAATGGAGTGTCCTTAAAAACTAGCCTCTTAGAGATGTTGAAACCTTCTTTGTCCATTAAAGCAAGAATACCTCTCCAACGGAGTTGCCAAATGTAGGAAGGTAGTGAGACTGGGGTCTATAAATATTTGGAAAAGGTGAGGTGTGACCCACTCCAATGGACACTTCTTGCAAGGTCTTCAAGGTCTTCTTGTGCAATTTCTTAAGAAACCTTCTCTTTCTGGTAACAATGGAGCTCAAGCTTCAACTCACTCCCTGCAAGAAGATGAACTTTCATAATAAAAATAGTAATTTTCTTAAGGGAAACACCTGAGAATGATGGATTTCAGTTGAGGAGTGAAAGAACAAGGCACTTAGCACTAAGAGAAAAAGCAGGGAGAGAATACTAGGTTGGTCTGGTGTGATTTTGACAGAGTAATAGTGCAATTTCAATTATATCTATTTGACCTTGCCCAGAGATCTATTTATACTTGGGCATTAGGGTTGAGTTGACACTTTTAGGTGCCAAAATTGAGAGGGTTGGTGGGGGACAATGTCTGAAATGTACGATTTGTCCCTACCTGCAGGCATCTCTGTCTGTCCCCTCTTGCAGGCGCCACCTGGTGCAAACCAAAGTCAAAAAGTAAATATGTCTCCCAATGAAGACAAAATATCTAATTTGATAAATATCCTTTGAAACGGTAACTTGTGGGGAAATCTTTACAAATCTTGAGAGGGGAGGCCTTAAGGACCCCCCTCCTCTAAAATCCTTATTTTTTTAGAGGGACCTTGAGGACCCCTTCTTGTGAGAAAGTTATTTTTTGCAAACACTTTATTCCTTATGAGCATCTAGCTCCTTGGTTGCCCACTTCACTTGTCACCAAGTGTGTGGTGTGTGTAGTCTTGAGTGACTTCTGGGTATTCTCACTAGTATTATCTCAATCCTATAGTGCTAAGTGGTTGAGTTTGCTCAACATACCTTGTCCCTCAGCCGCCAATCCAAAACTTCCAAGAGATCTCAACTAGCCTACTTGAGCCCTGCTTGCTCAAGTAGGCAACTAGTACAAGAAAATAAGTGTTAGTACTTCTGTTCTTTTTCATGATGATGGGTTGCTTATGGTAGACACCCCATCATCCTAACTTGATTTTCTGGGAGCTAAAGGGGGAGGACCTTGCGGGTCCCTCCTCCCATGTAAGTTTCTGCTGTTGAGGAACCCTAGGGGATTCCTTCTTAAACATCATTTTTGCTGATGAGGAATCCTTGGGGGGTTCCTTCTCAAATGTCATTTCTGTAGGGACACTAGGGGGGGGGGGGGGGGGAGGGGGGAGTCCTTCCCAACATGTGCTTCTGCCGCCACCTAGGTGAGGTTTTCTTCTTAACTTGGGTTTCTGCAGGGACCCTGGGGGGAGTCCCTCTCAACGTGGACTTCTGCCACCACCTATGTGAGGTTCCTTCTCAGCGTGAGTTTCTGCAAAGACCTTGGGGGAAGTCCCTCTCAACAGTGGTTCCTTCTCAACTTGAGTTTTTGCAAGGACCCTTATGGGGGTCCCTCTCAACGGAGGCTTCTGCTGCCACCTAGGTGGGGTTCCCTCTCAACTTGAGTTTCTGCAAGGACCTTGGAGGGGGTCCCTCTCAACATGGGCTTCTACTGCCACCTAGGTGAAGTTGCCCCTCAATACCCAAAAAAGTATTTTGCAGAAGACACCCTTCTACATTCTCATACTTCTTCTTAAGCCTCCTTGGGTTCTCCAACAACTGGTTCTTGTTAACATCAACATGCACTGATTGCTTGATAAAATTATGAAAATGCAGCATATCCTTAAATGGATCACACCCCTTTATTGTGGTATACTCAATCATTTCCTTTAATAGCGCAATCTCATCCTACTCACTCCATATTTTCTGAAATATTTTTTTTTCACCCCATTCTAATTCTCATTGGGAATTAGGGTAGAGTTATTTTTCTTAACCCTCTTTAACACCTTAACCTCATTTTCCATCGGCCTTTTTATTTCGGCCACGGTTGTTGTGTGTTTGGCCTCGATTTTTTAGTAGATGGACTATGCATGTTTTTTATGATAAATTTACTTTGATATTGCAGTAAATTTATACAGGAATAACATAGATTAATTTTCTAAAAAGTTTAACCACTTTGAAAGCTGTTTAAAATTGAAGATGTACGTTCAAAATTAATTGTTATGAACATAGATAGATTTGTTTCGTCAGTGCTTTTTTAAACGTTAACAAACTATTTTGTTCAAGAGAATATGAAACCTTTAAACACTAAATGAATAAGAGACTAACAAAGTCTAAACATATGAAAAACATAATTAAAATAAAAGTATGAACTTAGTTTAATTTAAAACCTAACATACTATTTTGTGTAATAGAAACTCTAATAGATATTGAATCACTTGAGAAATGATGAAGTTACAAATGTAAATTCAAAATTAGATGAATGATTGCTCAAATTTGCCCCAAATGCACTGATTAAAGGTTATAAAGATGATATATGGATGAATTTACTAAAAAGTTTAACAACTTTTAATGCCGTTATAAATAAAAGTTGCATGCACATTCAGTGATGAAAATAAATACATTTGCTTCATCAGTGCATATTTAAAAGACAACAAATTGTGTACAAGAATATCATCATCATAATCATCATTGTCATCCTCCTTGCCTTAATCCCATCACATGGGGTCGTCCACATGGATTCTCCTTCTCCATTCTAATCTATTATAATCAGTGTTATCATTCAAGCTTAATGCATTAGGATCTCTCCTAATAATTTCCTCCCACGCTATCTTTGGGTGTCCTCTTTCTCTTTTACCCTCTATTTCTAATAATCTTACTCTTGTTATAGGTGCATCTTTTGGTCTACGCAACACATGCCCATACCATCTAAGTTTACTCTCTCTTAATTTATCGTCAATGGGAGCCACTCCTAACTTTTCTCTCATGGATTTTTAATCTTGTAATTTCTAGTAATTGATATCATCCTTTGGAGCATTCTTATCTCACTAACATGGAAACTTTATTCATGTTTTTTCTATAAATCCTAACATTCCACTCCATATGGAGTCACTGGCCTAACAACTGTTCTATAAAATTTTTCTTTTAATTTATTAGTTATCCTCTTATCACATAAGACCCCACTTTCTTGTCTCCATTTCATTAAACCAACTGATATTCTGCTAGTAAAATTTTCATCAATACCCCCATTACTTTATATCACTGACCCTAAATAATAAAATTTATTAGTTTGATTTATCACTTTTTATTCAATCTTTATCATGGTGCTATCAAACGCCTCATTATTAAATTTACATTCCATAAATTCAATTTTATTTCTATTGATTTTTAGTCCCTTAGACTCTAAGGCATTTCTCCAAGTATCTACTCTCTTTGCTAAGGCCTCCTTTAAAGTGTCAACTAAAACTATATCATCTGCAAATAACATACACCATGGACACCTTCTCGTATGTTCTTCGTAATATCATCCAATACTACGGCATATAAGTAAGGACTTAATACCGATCCTTGATGTAAACCCTCTTTAATCGTAAAATCATCAATTTCTCCATAAATAGTTCCTACTCTAGTCTTTGTGTTATCATACACATCTTCAATAACTTTAATATAACTCATAGGGATTCTATTCCTCCATATTATATCCCTAGGTAATCTATCATACGCCTTTTCTATGTCTGTAAAGACCATGTATAAATTTTTATTCTTACTTTTACATTTCTCCATTAATGATCTTAATAAGTAAATAGCTTTCGTGGTGGATCTCCCTGGCATAAATCCAACTTGATTGTTCGAAATACTTGATTCATTTCTCAATCTTTATTCTATAACCTTTTCCCATATTTTCATAGTGTGATTCATCAGTTTGATTCCTCTATAATTATCGCAGTTTTGTATATCCCTTTTATTTTTATACAAAGGTATTATAGTGCTTTTCCTCCACTCAGCCGGCATGTTTCTTTCTTTAAAGATTTTATTAAATAACCATGTTAACCATTCTACCCCTATACTAAATTGTGTACAAGAATATGAAACCTATAAATACTAAGTGTATGAAATCCTAACAAACCGTAAGCATATGAAACCCTAATTTAAATATAAGTAAAAACTTAGTTTAATACAAAGCGTAATAGACTATTTTGTGTAATAGGAACTGTAAATATTTAGATATTGAATCACATGGAAATGATGAATGTACCTATGTAAATCCAAAACTAGATGAACGGTTGCTCAAATTTTCCCAAAATGAATTGATGAATGTAATGATGGTTTTTAGCTTTTCATTGTCGATACAATACTAATGAAACACATGAAATTTTATAATCATGGTCGGATTTTAGAATTGAATTGGATAGAGAATCAAATCAGCGTGTAGATTGCATTTTTTCATGGTTTTGAGTATTTGCAAGGGTAATTTTGGGCGAACAAAATAAGTGAGTTATTTTGTTCAACGGATGGGACCGATTGACATATTTTTACGCGCGTGGGACTTGATGCACCACTAGATGCACGCGAGGTACTTATGAATAATATCACCCAAAAAATCACTTTATGAAAATTCAAAATCCAATGCCACCCTTATCTAGAAAATTTAGTCCGTAAACAAGTGCTATACAATCTCATATGCACTATGATTGGAGAAGAGAGGACAAGAAGAAACCAAAACCATGCCACATAACTCAAAATCTGTATTATTTCGAGATGGATATTCTAGGGATAATGACTCAAATATCATCCTAATTTTTTTAATGCATTATAAAACCTATAGTTGATTATAATTGCCTCGACCCCCTTTTCTTTGGATGTTTAGATGTCTCTATGGTTTCTATTAATGATAAAGCTCATTTTAATCAACATTTAATTTTTTATTTCCCATAAAGTTTTCTCTTTGAGAGTTATTGAAAATTCTCAGCAACACATTTCCTTTTAATTAGTTGAAGATGGTTTCTAATTTCTTGTCTTTTTGCTTCAACTTCATATATTCATGGAAGAAAATTTTGGGTTCAATTGGCAACTATAATTAACTCGAGTTCCTTGGACTGTCTACGAGGTTCAACATAGTTCTGGGGGTTTATGAAGCCATGTGTGATCTTCCTCTTTCTAAAATATCTTATTTCGGGAGTTTTATGATGCATGTGATCTTGTTCATGTTCCCACCCATGGATCTTTGTTTGCTTAGGCCTTATATAGTTTTGTGCTTCAATAATGGTCCCCCTCTTCTTGTCACACTCGTGTAAAATCCGAGTCAGATCATAATCCTATACTTTTAATATTAAAGATGTTGTAAATGATGGCCCATCATATTATAGATTCTTAAGTGAATGTTTCAAAGTATTTTATTGAGACTCCAATAGATTTATGGGACACCACATGAGAGCTTTAACGCATCAATTGAAAGTTGTCAAGGTTGCATTTAAGACTTGGAAAAAATGGTTCTTAGGGACATACACAAAAGGATAAACATACTCATAGAAGATTTAGTTGATATACAGCCATATTCTGATGAAAGACCTTTAGAGGAGTTATTTAATCAAGAAAACTTTGCGAAACCAAAATGCTCGATGTCCTTGATTGTTTGGGAGCTATTTTGGAAACAAAAAGCTAGAATTAAATATGGTGATGGAAACATTTCTTTCTTTCAAAATTTAGCAGAGGTTAAGGTCGCTAAGCATAAAATTACTTCACATATGGATGGTTATTTTGTTATCTTCGAGTATAAACCTATTAAAGAGCATGTTTTGACATTTATCAACATTTATACTCTTTTATCCATGTGTAGTTGGATACTGTAATTAATTGACGGATCCATTAATCCTATAATCATAGAGGAGGAGAATGCCTCCATAACCTCCATTGCTTTTGAGGAAGAAATTAATAAGGTAGTATGAGACATGTGTTTATCTACTGCAGCAGGCCTATATGGTTTTAATTCCTTTTTCTTTTATGCGTGATTGGACATTGCAAGGACCAATCTTACTTAGTAATTCAAACATTTTTCAAAATTGGTGTCATTATTGCTGGTCTTGATTCAAACCTTTTCATTTTGGCTACCAAGGTTAAAAGATAACTGCATCTATCAATTTAGACCAAGAACTTTAGCTAATTTTATCTTTAATGTAATTCAAAAATTCTTGCTTATTGTTTTATTACTTTTGCTTTGCTTTAGACTGTAATACTGTGATGGAAATAAATTGTTATAGAGGGAACATGGTCTTTAATGTAGATATTGCGAAGGCATTTAATAAAGTAGAAAGATGATCATACCTCAATCTCACCAAATATTCATCATTGGAAGAGGATGAGGTGCTGTTTAGTTAAAATAACAACACAAGGATATATAGTGGTTTGGTACCCCTTCTAAGTTACCTACGTCCATTATTAAGGCGTTTCTCTTTATTATATTTAATATAGTGGTGAATAATACAAGTAAACCGAACCTTGGGCTTTGGATAAGGACGGGAAGAAGTGTTTGAGGTCTTTAGAATGAGCAGGAACTTTTGGGAAGTAACTGAATGACTTATTTAAGTACTTCTTACTCTACTCACAATACTAACTTAAAGCTAAGTGTTTTAAAAACCCTAGCTCTAGAGATTATTTGAGGTGATTTACGATGATTAAAATAAAATATCCATTTATCTTTATAGATTATGTTGTTTTCTTTATTATTTAACCTTAATCATGTATTATGCACACGTAAATTTGGACTTTCCATGAATTTTTTGTAATCCAGATGTGGTTGCACTGCAAGAATAACCTCCCATGAACACAACTTTCATTGACAGAGGAAAATAGTAACTGGTTGATTCTATAGAGGCATAGATTACCAAGAACACTACGGCAGTTTGTTCATACGCAAATGTTATTAACTAACCTGATGTTGTGGATGTTAAACTATCATTGACATCAAAACCATTTTTGAGTGGTAGTCTACTAACCATTCAAATATTTGAATATGAGTTTCAACAATCTTTAATAGATGTTCAAACCAATCTCATTGGACAGATTCTTATTTCAAAAGGAGATTGAATTTGGAAAACCCAAGATTTAAAAGCTTGATTAAATCAAATATGGAAACAATCACATTAGTTGAGATATACACCTATTGGTAAGGGCTTATTTGAAATATAATTTCATTATGTTGATGTTATGCACAATGTTTGGGCTAGAAGCTCCATATCCCTCAACCCAAGTATTTTTAAGCTATTCAAACGGTAGCCACATTTTAAATCTTCAAATATTAAGCCTTCAACTGCCAACGTTTAGGTCCCTGGGTGTAATACCCCGCCCTAAACATTTTATTTAATCCCCATTTAAAACTGTGATAATACAAAAAACATGGGGACTTGGATGGGTATGACTAGATTATATCCCTAATTATTTTGATTTAGGGACTTGATGATAATTATTGAAAAATAATGAGTAAAAGATTTAATTATATATATATACATATATATATGAATTCAGAACTTTTGGAGAAAAATGTGTTAAATAAAAGAAGATTGTTGAGCCGAGTTGGGTCAGATGCAAACATAAGAAGAAGTAGGGGTGTGCATAAACCCTAATGGACCGAAATAACCGAACCGAACCTACATTTGCGGGTTTTTATGAATGCGGTCTCAATGCGGTCTAAAATTACAAAGGACCGAATAATTCGGTCCGGTCTCGGTCTTGGGTCATAAAAAACGGGTTTGGACTGGACCGGACTGCTTTTATTATATATATATATATATATATATATATATATATATATATATATATTTATTTTAATTTAATAGCTTACACAAGTTTACACACTTTAACCAACCCTAATCTCTTCTTTTTTTTTTACTCTCTCTAAGGCCGTCATTTCCCTCATTCTCATCCAACCCAAGAATCCCAAAACCAATTGATATCATCTCTTTCCCAAAACCAATTGATATCATCTCTTTCGCTGCTCACAGGTTGTATGGGAACAAGTGGGCCTTCATAGCAAAGCTTTTCCCAGGTAGTACAGACAATGCAGTGAAGAACCATTAGCATGTTGTGATGGCAAGGAAGTATAGAGAAAGCAGATGGGTCAACAACAACAACATTCTGTTGCTAGTAATTACAGAAGATATAAGGAGGATCCCAGCTTTCTCTTTAGAACAATAGTGAATGAGGATGTTGGTTATGCAAAGTGGTACTTTTAATTTTTAGTTACAGAAATCTATCTGTTTTACCAAAAAGTGTCAACAATGGTGAAAATAGTTTGACTTGGGAATTAGTTTCAAACTACTAAACACACTATTAAAGGTAGACAAATTTGGATTGTCTTTAGAAACTTAAATAACATAAAAACAGTATGAAACCATTTGAATCAGTTTTCTGAAAAATAGTTTGATCACATAAAATTCCGAAAAATAAAAAGAGAAAGAGGTAGGACGCCACTGCAACAATGTAAAAAATTCTCCACCTTAATATTTATAAAAAACTATCATATAACCCCACATAAAAACAATTACACATTTGACCAATAATTAAAAAATATAGTCCTTTACCAATAATTAATGCTATAGCAGCTTGAGAACAAATTCAGTATTCATCACCGCATTTTATTATATATGCTTGGGTTGTTTCGGGATTTCAAAATTTCTAACGTCGGACCGAATAGGACCGAGACCGAACACGGACCGCTTAAAAATCGAATAGGACCGAAACCGATTATTCCGGTCCGGTCTCGGTCCATAATTTTTTAGGACCGATTAGTGCGGTACGGTCCTGAAAATACCTCAAAATCGGACCGAACCGGACCGCGAACTCCCCTAAGAAGAAGTGGTATTTTTTTAGGAAAAGACGTCATCCCAGTGGATCGTTCAAACGACATTCTAACGATATTTGAGTGGCGTTGTCATTTGAATGACGTTTTAAACTCCAGTGCCCCTTTTTGTGTAGTCGTCCTCTTATTCGCTGCTCAATATTTCATTTCAGGTTGTCTGACATGGGAGGAGAAAACATTTTTAACTAGTGGGCCTGTGAACATTCGTGTATAAGAGAAATGGAACCTATAATATTAAAACACATCTACCACTCTTGCTCTCAACACAACCACCGCCAGATCAAATATGCTGTCAAGCTAGAATGGATTGTCACCAGATATGGAAATATTTGGGATATGAACCTTCCCTTTTAAGTCACAAAGGGCTGGTCGATTATTATAAAGAGAGAAGAGGAGACCGTGTGTCCATACACACTTCTTTTAGCTGAGAGACTTAAACTCTCTCTTCTCTCTAGCTTTAGCCTCATGTGTCTGTGTGGGGGGGGGGGGGGGGGGGGGGGGGGGGGGAGGGAGATGAAACCCTTCTGTAATCGGTGAGTTAGAATCCTCACGAATTTACTTACACCAAAATATATTTATTCTGCCCCAATGGAAAGAAGATAGAACTACGAAATATTATATTGTTGGAGGGTTTGGTGTGTATTTGAAGGGGTTTATTTTAGAAGAAGAAGATGTATATTGTTGGAGGTTTTGAAGGGGAATTTTATTAGAGTTTCTTGGAGGTTCTATGGATGACTATTAGTGGAGATTTTGTGACTCACATTAGGGCCACCTTTTAAGGTGGGGGAGTCACCCATCTTTACCATCACCGTCATTTTGGAGTCATTTGAGGTGCGTAATCTACTCTTACTGTATTTGTGACCCTATTTGATAAATATGGTAACCTTATTGCTGTGTATGATTAAGAGTAATATTGTGAGAAATAGTGGTGTATTTTTAGTGAACTGAAATTAAACATTTTTATGGAAATCAAAATATTAGAAAATAATATTTTAGTGTGTTTCTTAGTAATCTAAAAATAGGTATTTTTATGGAAATAAAAATGTACAAAAATATTATTTGTGTGTATTTATAGAAAAAGAAAATACTAAACATTTTTATGGAATACAAATGTTGAGAAGAAGGTTATTTTATGAAAATAAAGAATGGATAGATATTTCAAGGTTTTGAAATACTGAAAGTAATGTTTTATGAAAATGGTGTACTTTCTAGTAATTTTGATGAAAAGTTTTTTATGGAATAAAATGTTGGCAAATAAATGTGATTTTGTTGAAAATGATATTTTGTTGAAAACAAAGAATAAGTAAATATTTCAAGGTTTTAGAATATTGAAAGAAAATATATTTTGTAAATGGGCATTTTTGAAATATTAGTGTCAAATATTTTATGGAATAAAATATTTGGAAATAAACAATCATTTGACAAATAATTGGTGAGAAATATGTTTAACCATGTAGTAGGATTTTTAGGTTATAAAACCCATCTTCTCATGAATATAAACTTGTAATAATTTGACATAGAATGTATACACAAGTTTAAAGAAGATTTTGTTGGATTTAAATAAGAAATAACAAAGGTTGAATTTTTAGTCTTCAAGTATGTGTGATTGGGACTAAAGGACATAATGTATAAGAAGTTAAAAGACTACATGTTAAGTAAAAGAAATGGCAATTTTCTAATAAAAGTAGTCTCAAGGGTAGATGTATTTCTTTAATAAGGAAGTAAAGAAATGTGAATGTTGATGAAAAGTATTGATTAAGTGTTAATGGAAAAACATGGGAAGGTTAGTTAGTGTAACTTACTAATATTGTAAAATATTAACACTTATGGAAGTAAAGGTGTAAAAGTATTTCCAATTAAGTAAAAGAATAATCCAAGTGTAAAAAGGTGTCAAAGGGTTAAAACACTTAAGAAGTTGGTGTGTATAACTTAATAATATTTTGGGTGAAATCAACACTTGTGAAATGGAGTAAAAAGTGATTTTGGAAACAAAAAGCATAAAATGGTAATTTTACTTAAAGTCGAACATTTTTATGGAATAAAAATGTTGGAAAAAGGGTGCTACACAAAGTTGTCCTAAATGAATATGATTTTTAGAATAAAAATCAAGGTTAAAGTATAAAGGACACAAAATGGTAAATTTTCTAGTGTAACACAAATTAGGGCGGTAAAGTTCCGAGTTTTGGCTTCGGCCGGATAAAGAGGAAAGGAAATAATATGGACATTGGTAAAATGTTAAAACACATTAAAGGTACTCAGATGATACCGAAATAAAGCAAGAAGGGCCCGGAGCCCTTGGGTGAAAATATCTAAACCACTGGCTAGAGCATATGGTGTGCATAGCCGTCGGTGTAGAGCTCGTGTAAGTATGCGGTATAGGAAGATTCTGAGAATGCTAAATGAAACTTGGAACATATCAAGAAATGAGTTGTGTAGTAAATGTGTTAAAACAACCTTACTTGAATGAATGTAATAAATGTTTCGGTAAAGGTGAAATGGACAAGTAAATGCGTAAATCTATTAACGTCCATAAAGGAATGGAAAAAGGGTTAAAGGAAGTGGATAAAAGGGTGGTTAAGCAACCTAAATGGTTGAACCCATATTTAACACCAGAATTTGTTGTAAAGGGATTTTGCAAAGTAAATATGTATTTTCTAACACTATGAAAGTGTGTGTTGAAATGGTGATTTTCAATGAAAATACTAAAGTACGATCAAATGAATAAAATGGTTAAATTTCGGTAAGGGAATGGAGTCGAATCAAATAAAGTGTTGTGGTTTTAAGTGTTGAATCAGGTGTGTTGAATGAAGTGAGAATTGCTAAATGTGAATAATGAAAACCTTTAATAAGAGTAAGGTCTATTAATCTGGGTATGTAAGGTTTTCGGAAATGAATTGTCTAAGGCATTGGCATTTGTATTTCAAAGGTATATATATATATATATATATATATATATATATATTTGCATGTAACGTGTGAGTAATCATTTCTGCTGTTCGCTTCAACTGTTGTATAAATCCCATTGGGTTTAAGATCAAGTCCCCACTTTGTTATGACATGTTGGGAGCGGTTTTGTATTTTGAGAGTATTTTACAGGTAAGAATACTTTAATTATTTTTACGTTAGTAGCTCTGCTTACTTAGACCTCGTGCACGTAGTTTATCTTGTAAATTGGAATCTCATGCTAACAAGTGAAACTTTAATTAAAATAAAACTGGACTAGCAATATTATTTAGGTTGTTTCATCTCACTTCACACCTAACACTTGGGTCGGACTGGGTTGACTCACGGGTAATCCATAAATCCGAGTCAGGGCATTACAAATGGTATCAGAGCTCTAGGTTCAAGGTTCCTTTCGGTTGTGATGTGGTGAGGTCTATATTGGATCTTTCGACGGTGGTGTGGTTTGGGTTGGTTGTATTAATTTGATAACAGTTTAGTTCGTGCCCTCGGCGGTAAAGTCTAAGAGGTTAGAAGAACAAGTTAGATTTATTCCAAGCGACACATGATTAGATTGATGGATATTAATCGCTTCCGCATTTCTGATTAGAATGGCAGTAGTTTACGGGTGTCCCTATAAGCCAGTAAGTGGTTAGTGTGAGGTGATTGTGTTCCACCCTTATTAACATAGAATATTTGGAGACATTGATAGAATGAAATGATGCCCATTGGGCAAGTGGTACCAAAGATTATGCAATAAATTATAGATATTGATAGTTAGAGCATCATAATTATATAAAGTGAAATCATGATTTAAATTATATGTAGCCTTAGGTGTGACACACATGAGAGGTCAATATCTATGTGATAATTAGGTAATTCCGATCCTTGGGGTAATATCGTGATTGATGGTGAGGTCAATAAGCATATAGATTTATGAAGATCAATGCTAGAGGATGCGTCAGTCTTAGTTGAAAGAATGCTATCCTTATGGGTGAACACCTTAGTGGGTTATTGGCCAATGAATGTACCTTACGAGTTGACGATTAGAGTTATGGGCCATTTGCGGTAAGAAATCACGTAAGTAACAATGATGAGTTGTAGTGACAAGGCAGTGAACCTTAGGTAACCCTTCAGAGTAGTAATTGAAGGAGTAATGAAACATTTGATGAATAGGATGCTTAGTGACATCGACGGTGTATACATGCGGGTGCACCGGTTACACATCATGTCCTGTATTCTACCAAGTAGCCTTAACAGTAGTAGTAACGGCTTATAGGGTTCATTACGACTTAACTGGAAAGCTTTTGAATTTACCGATTGAAATTAAGTGACTGGGTAATGTGTTTATAAGTGTTATCCCCGTGGTGAGGACGTACTAGGTCCCTTAATTATGGGCTTGAATTTAGTGTATCTCGATTTATGTTCCTTGACTATAATGTGGATTTAGATAATCATAATGGTTTGAGATAATCGAGGAGTGAACCTAGATAATCGTGGTGACTTAGTAATAAGTAATTATTCTAAAAAAGGACCTCTTGCGGTATTAATAGGGTGGGCATCCTCGTGAGCAATAGTCGACGTCCTGTGTCCTACCATAACCTAGATGATTTTAATTTAAAGTTCGGTTATTATAGTTTTTTTTTTTGGGGGGGGGGGAGAAACCCTTCTGCATCCGACCAGTTAGAATCCTCACAAATTTACTCACACCATAATATATTTATTTTTCACCAATGTAAAGAAGATAGAACTAAGAAATATTATATTTTTGGAGGGTTTGGGTGTGTATCTGAAAGGGGTTTATTTTGAAGAAGAAGATGTATATTGTTGGAGGTTTTGAAGGTGGATTTTATTGGAGTTTCTAGGAGCTTCCATGGAGGACTGTTGGTGGAGCTTTAGTGACTCCCTTTAGGGCCACCTTTGGAGGCGGGGGAGTCACCCATCTTCACCACCATCACCATTTTGGAGTCATTTGAGGTGAGTAATCTACTCTTAGTGTATTTATGACCCTATTTGATAAATATGGTACCCTTATTGTTGTGTATGACTAAGTGTAGGATTTTGATAAATAATGGAGTAATTTTAGTGAACTGAGATTAGACATCTTTATGGAAGTAAAAATGTCAGGAAATAATATTTTTAATCTGAAAATAGTCATTTTTATGGAAATAAAGATGTAAGAAAATATTATTTGTGTGTATTTCTAGAAAAAGGAAATACTAAACATTTTTATTAGATAAAAGTGTTGAGAAAAAGGTTATTTTCTTAAAAAAAAAGAATGGATAAATATTTTAAGGTTTTGAAATATTGAAAGTTAATGTTTTATGAAAATGGTGTACTTTCTAGTAATTTTTGATGAAAATATTTTATGGAATAAAATGTTGGCAAATAAATGTGATTTTATTGAAAAATAATATTTTGTTGAAAATAAAGAATAAGTAAATATTTCAAGATTTTGGAATATTGAAAGACAATATATTTTTTAGAAATGGGCATTTCTAGAAATATTAGTGTCAAATATTTTATGGAATAAAATATTTGGAAATAAACAATCATTTGGAAAATAATTGGTGAGAAATATGTTTAAACCATGTAGTAGGATTTTTAGGTTTAAAAATGCATCTTCTCATGCATATAAACTTGTATTAATTTGACTTAGAGTGTATAAACAAGTTTTAAAAAGATTTTGTTGGATTTAAAAAAGAAATAACAAAGGTTTAAATTTTAGTCTTCAAGTATGTGTAATTGGAACTAAAGGACATAATGTGTAAGAAGTTGAAAGACTACATGTTAAGGTAAAGAAATGACAATTTTCTTATAAAGTAGTCTCAAGTATAAATGTATTTCTTGAATAAGGAAGTAAATAAATGTGAATGTTGATGAAAAGTATTGATTAAGTGTTAATGGATAAACATGAGAAGGTTAGTGAGTGTAACTTACTAATATTGTGAAATATTAACACTTATGGAAGTAAATAGAAGTATAGGTGTAGAAGTGTTTCCAATCAAGTAAAAGATTGCTCAAAGTGTAAAAAGGTTTTAAAGGGTTAAAACACTTAAGAAGTTGGTGTGTATAACTTAATAGTGTTTTGCGTGAAATTAACACGTGTGAAATGGAGTAAAAAGTTATTTTGGAAACAGAAACGGTAAAATGATAATTTTATTTAAACTGAAATATTTAATGGAATAAAAATATTGAAAAAAGGGTGTTACACAAAGTTGTCCTAAATGAATATGATTTTTGGAATAAAAATCAAGGTTAAAGTATAAAGGGCACAAAATGGTAAATTTTCTCGTGTAACACAAATTGGGACGGTAAAGTCCCAGGTTTTGGCTTCGGCCGGGTAAAAAGGAAAAAAATAATGTGGACATTTGTAAAATATTAAAACACATTAAAGGTACTCGGATGACACTGGAATAAAGAAAGAAGGACCCAGAACCCTTGGGTGAAACGCCCTAAACCGCTGGCCAGAGCATATGGTATAGCCGTCAGTGTAGAGCCCGTGTAAGTATGCAGTATAGAAATATTTGGAGAATTTTAAATGAAAATGGAACATATCAAGAAATGAGTTTTGTAGTAAATGTGTTAAAACAACCTGGCTTGAATGAATGTAATAAATGTTTCGAAAGGTAAAATGGACAAGTAAAGGCGTAAATCTATTAACGTCCATAAAGGAATGGAAAAAGGGTTAAAGGAAGCAGATAAATGGGTGGTTAAACAACCTAAATGGTTGAACCCATATTTAACACTAGAATGTGTTGTAAAGGGATTTCACAAATTAAATATTTAATGTATTTTCTAACACATTAAATATGTATTTTCTAACACAATGAAAGTGTGTTGTAAATGGCGATTTTCAATGAAAATACTAAAGTACGATCAAATAAATAAAAGGGTTAAATTCTGGCAAGGGAATGGAGTCGAATCAAATAAAGTGTGGTGGTTTCAAGTGTTGAACCGAGTGCGTTTAATGAAGTCTTAATTGCTAAATATGAAAAATGAAAATCTTTAATAAGATTAAGTTCTATTAATCTCGATAAGCAAGGTTTTCGAAAATGAATTGGCTAAGGCATTGGCATGTGTCTTTCAAAGGTATACACATGTAGATATATACATATTTTCTCATGCATGTGGTTGTAGCATGTGAGTAATCGTTTCTTCCGTTCGTTTTTACTCTTGTATAAATTCCATTGGGCATAAGGTCACGTCCCCACTTTGTTACGGCAGGTTGTGAGCGGTTTTGTATTTTGAGGGCATTATAAAGGTAAGTATACTTTATTTATGTTTATGTTAGTATCTCTGCTTATTTGAACCTCGTGGTGCTCCCCATGGGTCCCTGACGTAGTTTATCTTATAAATTGGAATCACCTGCTAATAAGTGAAACGTTAATTAAAATAAAACTGAACTAAGAACATTATTTAGGTTGTTTCCTTGCACTTCACACCTAACGCTCAGGTCGGACCAGGTTGACTCACGGGTAACCCGTAAATCCGGGTCGGGGCGTTACACTGGGTTAAATGTAAGGACATATTTTCCATAGTCCATAATATACATAGAGTATGTTGTATACTGCTACAACCATCGAAGAAGTTCACGTTCATACATTCATGAATACGGAACCAAATTTCAAGCATTTTTAACATATGCGCAACATGAGGTATAATTTCATATAGAATGTGTTTAAGTTTCGTAAATGCTTTACTTTAATATTGGGATATTTTTCGAAACTATTTTTATAAAATTGTGCCATTTTTTCTTAGTCAAAATTAATTTTTTAAGACCTGTAGGCGAGCTTTTTCAAATAATATTTTCTTGCTCCTGTCGTTCAATCGACAAGGCAATGTCGTTCAAACGACAGCTTCTAACGACATGCAATGTCGTTAGAAGGGTTATTTCTTGTTTGCTTCAAACAAATTCGTACTGTTTTGTGTTTTTAAAGGTCTTTTTAAAGGTTGTTAGTAACTACATTAGATGTCGTTCAAACGACATGAACATGTCGTTCGAACGAATTCTAACGACAAGCGCCGCTTCAAAATTTTGCTCAGCTATAAATACATGTTTTGAAGACCTTTTTCATTAAGACTTTTGATACACGAAAATAGCTTTTTGTCAGACCTTTAGTCTTCATCTTTTAGGATTAAAAACCTAGTTTTGATTCACAAAAGCATCCCAGTCCTTTTTTAATCATTTGTGGAATCCAAAATACTTCTTGGAAGTTTTATCCTTGTGGAGTGTCATCTTTACTGCTGGATTAGTGGTTCTTACGGGGAATGCTTGTCGATGACTACGATCATTAAGATTCTCGAGGGGATCTTTACTGGCTACTTGGCTGCGGTCTATGTGAGTTTGCTGTGGTAAATTCATTGAAGATTTTGCTCTGTAATTGTAAGTTCTGATTTGCATTATACAGTGAAATAAATGTTTTACACAAAATCATTTTTTTCCTAAACCTCGATTTATGGTTGTTTGATTTGCATATTTGATTTATATCATATGGATGCATGATTAGGGTTTAGTTAATTTGGATCAAATATCGACTCTAATTAAATAAGTTTAAATTTGAAAATTTGGAAATTAAATTGATAATCGATATCACGCACTTTACAAATTGGTATCAGAGCAGGTTGTTCTAATTTATTGAGTTATTCTTTTTCCGCAAAATTTTTGTGATATAGTTTTTTTTGAAAAATCTAATTTTGGAAAATTTCTTAATTTTTTCGATGGATAACTTATATAATTGACTGCCCGTCTTTGATGGCACAGATTATGCCTATTGGAAAGCCCATATGAAATTTTGTTTTGAAGAAATTGATGAACGTGTTTGGATTGTTTTTGAAAGAGGGTGGACTCCTCCCGCTTTCACCATCGATAATGTCACCAATCCCAAACCTATGTTGAACTGGACTGAGGATGATTATAAATGGAGTAACTTTAACTCCCATGACATGAGAGCTATTTCTAGATCCGTCACCCTTGACGAGTTCCTCCATATTATGATGTTCACCAGGTCTAAAGCGGATTGGGATATCCTCCAATTAACACATGAGGGTACCAATGCAGCTAAGGCGTCTAAGTTTTAAAATTTGATCACCCAGTTTGAGACTATCACTATGTCAGAGTCCGAGTGTTTTAACGAGTTTTATGCTAGATTGTCAGACATAGTCAATACGAGTTTTAATTTGGGTGAGAAAATTAAGGACACTAGGGTTGTTAAAAATATTTTGAGGTCACTCCCATCCCATTTTATTCCTAAGGTCACTATTTTAAATTCTTTGGGGATATTAGATACACTTAGGTTAGAAAAACTCGTAGGAGACCTTAAAACATATTAGATTAACATGTTTCCCAAAACCGTTAAGCCTAAGGATAGAGGGATTGCAATTAAGGCACAATCTAGAAAAAGGATGTTTGAGTCTGAGGGAGAGTTTGATTTTAATGATGTGGCCATGTTCGCTAAATTTTTTAAAAAGTTTCTCAAATTTTTCAAAGAAAATTCTTCCAATGAAAGGATGTTTGAGAAAAATAAAAAGAAAGAAGAGGCCAATGAGAGTAGTGACTCATTCACCAGTGGAGGTTAAAGTGTGTAAGAACAATTTTTCTAGGATTGTTCATAGCATAGTTTTTGACTAGTTTGGCGTATCATGTTACAAATCGTCACGCATCTTCAAGACGAACCAAACTCGAGCATATCCGTGTTTGAAGACTTTTCGACATCCTGATGAGGTATAAAACAATTTAGAGTTTAAATTAATCTACGGAATTATATTTGGGATGTTTATTTTTTTTCAAAAATGAACAGGGCTTTATATTTTTGAAAAGAAAAATGTTTTTTCTTGAGGTTTACTATAGGCGGAGTTTTTATTTTCGTTGAGGTAATTCAAATGATTTCTACATGTAGTTCAAACAACATTGTATGGTCGTTCGAAGTATGCTTTAAATGTACATCAAGAAAGAGATTACTGGTTTAGTTTTTGTTATGTCATTAGTAGCGAGAGAAACTCTCATTCAAACAACATCTCTATGTCGTTAGAACGACTGCTTTATATTGTTCGAATGATTCATCACCTTAAAGTTTTTATAAATACATGTTTCATGTTCATAATGTTTAAGACTTTGGCCAACTCTGTTTTAGCATAACTTTTGAGAAAATTCTTCACTTTTTGTGTTGCAAAACACTTATTTAATTCACAACAAAACATCCTTGAATATTGTTCTTGTGAATTCGTTTAAACCATAAAAAGTTTTATATCATTGCATACACCTTGTGGAGAGGATCTCCATGGCTGACTTGTGATACCAGCGAGGATTCATTGTTGAAGACGAAGGCTGAGGTTGATGTAGGATTGCTATCTTGTGATTCTTATGAGGATCATAGTTGTTCATGAGAGATTTGCAAAGATTAGGGCTTTATGCTTGTGGCGGTTATCAATTAGTTTGTAAATCGACTATCTTATAGATTTCTAAATGAATAAAACTTTTTTCGTTTGGAGTTTTTTTGCTGAAACTTGGCCTTTGTTCATTGCTTGATTTTATTTATCTGTTTTATCACAATAAATGCATGTTTAGGATAAAAAGATGAAATCCTCTTAAAATTGGATTTCGTATTTATAAGTGATATAAGAGCACTAATTATTTCGACCCTACAAATTGGTATCAAAGCTTCCATGCATTTACAAATTGGTATTAGAGTGGGTTGCACTTAGTTATTATGTAGATCCTGATTTACAGATTTTTGGGTGGTTATTTGTTTCTCTCTCCTGGCTTGTTTTTTTTGTCTCTCGATGGATTTTCATTTGAATTGGAAGTTTGCCGAAAGAATTGAAATTCTTTTAAAAGAAAATTCTCGGATTAAAAATGTTTTGGAATTTTTGTAAACTATTCAAAATCAAAGAGATATCATTCGTGAGAAGTTTGTTACCTTGTACCATGATTTTAAAAAATTAGAATTGTCCAAGAAAGAGTGTAATGAAAGAGTCCTAAGTTTAGAAAAATAAATAGAGGACTTGAAAAATTCTAGGGTTTGTCTTTGTGCTAACGAGGATAATGTTTTGATAAATGATTTTTAAGGCATGAGAGATGGCTCTTAGGTATAAGTTTGCTCACACTGAGGGGGAGAAATATAACTTTTTAGGAATTATTAAACATATGAAGAAGGAGTCCCTAAAATTGGAAGAGTGAGATTCTTTGCTTGAGTCTAAAATTTTTATGTTAAAAAATAGTTTAAAAGACTCTAATAGTGTTAGTAGTTATGGTCCCGGCATCTCTGTTTCTAATGCTTCCATTTCTAAAGCCAAAACCATAGTTTGTTTTAGAGGGTCAACCACATCCAAGGACGTTAGAAAATGTCATAACTTAGGTAACATTCCTCACACATGTTCACATAGTGGTAGGAAAAGTCACCTTAGGAATTTTTAATTTGATCTTGGAAGAGGTCCTAGGAAGTTGAAGTCTAGTGTCCCGTTGGTTCCTAAAACCCCTATTCGTTGTTTCACATCTATTTGGGTTAGGAAATCATTTTTAGAGGCACTAGATGGTAGACTAGTTGATTCACGTTTGCTTGCACATGATTCTTCTCTTGCTATATCTTATGGATGATTGTGTTAACATGTTTGTCATACACTAGTTTGTGCTTCATGATATATGTCTTCTAGTGCCATGACATGTGTACTTTTTGCATTATATTTTTATTTTATTGAGTCATATTTGAAAGATATAAAAAGATTTTATTTTGATAATTTTTTAGAAAAATGCAATAAGATTTTCGATTTTTGTATATTTTAGTTTTACACATTTGGTATGACATACTGGTGTGTTTGAATCCAATTTACTACACAATTTCCATGTGGATAGTATATTTGCTTACGACTTTAGATGCTTAAATTGATCTTAACCATGCTTATGGAGTTGTTTCAAACTTGATTTTCTTTACGAATTCAACTTTAGAGAAACCTTTGCACACACATGCACGAGCTTATTGGATTTTGACTTCACTATGTACATTTGGGCTTTGTGAGATGTTCTCCCATCAATTTTGTCATCTACATGTTTATGTGACTATGATGGAGTGTACATGAAAAAGGTCTACAAGAGACAGGTTGACTCATCGTGAAAGTCATCGGTTTGAAAAGAGCCCAAGAAAAAAAAATAAAGGTAATAAAAAGAAAAATTTGCCAAAAAGGGGCCAAATAGTTTAGTTTGATTGATCTTGCAAAAGAAATCACTTCAAAAGAAAAGAAAAGAATATAACATTATGAATATGTTTATCTTTTGAGGGTGTTTAGTTGAAAATCAACGAGTTTGCACAATGATACCTAGTTATGTTTATTTTTTCATGACGCTATTGATTTTTAGAATCATTAATATTATAGGCTTGTGTATTTTGCTTGTTTTAATCATTAAAATTCATTTTATTTCTCACTTAAGGTTGAAGCTTAGTTTCATAAAGTTTTGCGGTCAACTAGAACTTCTTGAACATATTTGAGCATTTGGATTATAATTCATTTGTTACTAGTTCACACCCATTTATTCCATCCCACATGTTTAGACACATCAATACTATGCTAGTGTGTAAAGCTTAAGTATTTTGTGTCATATTTTGTGATCATTTATACCTATATATGTGTGCTAGATTTTATTTGATATAGTTTGCATAAATTATATATGGTACCGTATGTTGTACTCGTGAAATTTGTTTTTTTGGAAAAATTGAAAAAAATTCAAAAATAGTTGGCTGCATTTGCCATTGAGATTATCATTACATGTTATTGATTTATATCTTTTTGTGATGATATCTTATCTTAGACATGATGCTTCGTCTTTCATGTTGATGTTTCTACTTCCTTGGCTATTTCAATAAAAACAAAGGGAGAGAGCAAATTAAAAGTAGTTTTTATAATTTTGAATTATGGGGAACTCGATGCGTTACAAGGTATATGCTTTTGTCTTTTGTGTCTAGGAATTTAAAGAGGAATTCAAGACACACAGAGGAAGACAAAGTTTGCCAAAAGGGAGGAAGAAGAAGTTTGAAGACAAAGAGACATATGACATCTCGTTCTAGGGTTAGGAAAGTTTTTAGTATTTTTATCAAAGGAGATTTTGATTCTAATTTGGTGTTCGGTATGTTCGTTTGTTTTGTACTGAAATAGCCAAAGGTGGAGATTTGTAAGAAAAAATTTTCTAGGATTATTTATAGCATAGTTTTAGACTAGTTTGCCTTATCCCGTTACAAATCATCACGCATCGTCAAGACGAACCGAACTTAATCATTCCCAAGTTTAAAGACTTCCCAACATCCTGATAAGGTATGTAATAATTTAGAGATTAAATAATTTACGAAATTATGTTTGGGATGTTTATTTTTTTTTCAAAGATGAACAAGGATTTTTATTTTCGAAAGAAAAATGTTTTCAAACTGTATTAACACAAAATGTTTAATCTGTATTAACACAAACTGTATTAACACAAAATGTTTTCAAAGATGAACAAAAATGTTTTCATTACTTAACTACTTTTAGTCACAGTAAAAAGTTCCCAATTTCAAGTCTATATATATATTAATCACCCATATAATATATATATTCTATCGGCACCCCACATAAAATTTATGGTGCGAGCATACTCTGCTATCAATTCCCCGTATCACTCATACTAAGGGAAATACTAGTTCGGAATCACTCTTGAATCGTATTAACACAAAACACATACAAATTGAGGTGAAGCATAGTTCCAAGTCACTAAGAGGTCAGCACATACCCTCGCGTCTCTTAGGACCGTCTGACTATCGATCAAGTAGCCTATATCACAGATTCCTATGTTCTAGGGTACAAGTCAATATCCCCCATAATGGTCCCATCGAGATAAGATTGTCCCGGTGCGGTAACCTCAGTGATAGCAAGTAGCGCGGGCATGATTTTTACACGTATATAATATATGCGCAAACACAGTCATATATAAGTATACTACCATTAACATTTCTAAATTTGGTAACCCCACAACCCATACTTATGATATTCGTTCTTAGTACACATTACTAGGTTATCCCGTATAACGGCTGGTCTGTTTTATTCTTATTTATAAGATTATTCCCAAACTTACTTCGTATCACTCGTAGGATCCTATCTTTCTAAGTATAATTTCAGTAAGTACTCTCTTATTTTTCGCCGTAACTTCCTTATGAGTCTCACTCCTTTAGTCACACGTTCCTATTATTCCTCAAGTGTAATTCACTCCCCATTAACCCTAATTTCGTCTTACCTTAAATGCTCCTTTTTTTATAAAGTCCTACTGGTCCTCTTTATGTCCCAAAATGTTCTAACAATAATGTCCCAAGATTACTATTCATTTAAATCGAAATAAACCATTAAAAAGGGGAATATGAGTTTTCCAGGAGGGGTCGATTGATCGATGGTAGGGGCTCGATCGATCGATCGATCAAGCAGTTATGGCGGAACTGCAGAAATATCACTTACGGGAATCCGCTTCCAAACTCATCCAAATCATCATATTTGATTCCCAAACTCCCAACAAATGATACTACAAGTGTTATATACCCATATAATTAGTATTCTACGTAAGACATGTGAGTTTTCATCAAGTATAACGAATTAAAAGGGAAAAATCTACATAAATCTCAAGAACCCTAATATTTTCTTTAACTAGTTCTTCCCATTATTTTTCCAGATTTTCTACTCCTAACTCAATACAAATTCGTGGTTCAAACCTCTACATATGAAATAGATATCCAGAATATGATTTTCACCTCTACAACATGTAAATTCTAGTCTCCAATATATGCTTTCTTCCACGAAATCTAGTTCTAATCAACCCTAGACTAATATAATTGAATCATTAATAAAATAAATCAAGATAGATACTTGTCTAAAAATCTTTGTTTCTGGTTTGTGACAGAAATTGGTGTGGTTGTGATCCTCGTTGCGCGATCTACAATTTGGCGGTGACGGCGGTGCAAACGGTAGAGTTCTTGGCCTAGAACTCCTTGGAAATCTTCTACTCTTCCTCTCCAATGGCCGTCCTTGGTTTTTAGTTATGCTAGCCCTAGAAGACAACTCCTACCATCTGATATAACCTTAGAGAATTCGTGGGTTTCCATGCCCAAAAATACAAAATGTCTAAAACGCCCTCCCGGGATGTTAATTTAACCTAAAAATGCCCCGAGACCTGAACTAAACTCCCGGGTACATTATTTTGACTATCTCGACCCTTCCGGACACAATGATGAACTCAAAATGGCCATACGAATGAATTATAATATATTCACTTTTAGTAATTCGAATTTAATCCCGACACGACACAGGCGCGTCCCGATAAAATTTTTAAAATTATCAAATTAGATTCTCGTGATAATTTTACTAAATTTAATTACACATCTTACTTTACCCATAAAGTAATTTTAAACAAAATTCCAATAATTACTAACTCACATCACGCTAGTAAATATTTAAATGATTTTCGAATTAATATTAAATTAATATCTCTAATTAAATTTAATAAATCCCCAAAATTTAAACGTCATAAAAAAACGGGGTATTACATACTTCCCTCCTAATAATGGAATTTCGTATCGAAATTCGGAAAATAAGGCATATCCGGTAAAACAATTTTGGATACCTTATTAGTATTCAAACCAACTTCAAAGTAAGACGCCCAATCGCTATAGCCCCCGTTTCACATCAAGCTTGTGTAACACTCTCATTAACGACACTTCCACAATATGTTCCTATTAGACAACATTTTCATAAGATGAGTCAATACATCATTGACTTCTATTATTTTAACATCATTGGGAGGCCGCGCCTCACTACCTGACAACTACTCGAATTTATCTAAACAAAAAACTCCCATTCTGAGAGGAACCATACGAACATCTGACCGCTCTTGTTTGCCTAAAATAGTCGTGGAATTACACCATAGTCATCAGACTCTAACTCAACCAATCCAAAATTCTAATTATCCGCCCATCTCTTAACATTCAGAGTGAGAAAAGTTAAGGTTTTTCCACACCCAAAACCTCGATAAGCACATTGTTCACAATAAGTAGGTACGAGTGCTCCCACGGAACCCTACCATTAGGTAATATCTTCCCCCAATTACCGTACCATACTCCACTTGGTAGCTATAACCGTTGTGGAAATGAAACGATCACAATGAATCCAAAATTATTTTCACACTGCTCTACTAATGGTCAATCACCGCTCGCTTACTCCCCTAATAATGGGTGATACAACCTGCTTAAAATGAAATGATATCCCGGCTGCTTCCTGAAATCCCATATTGAAGGTGGGGTCCAAAGATCTCAACCTAATTCAAAAAAATACCGTGTAGGACCACGTACCGGCGCGATCCTTCCTCTCGAAGGAAGACTGGGGCACACTAGCTAATATTGCAAATCACTCCAAGGAGTGTCAATCACTTCCTTCTTAGGCATCTTGTTCCACATGTGCGAAGGAACTCTTGATCTTACCTTGAGGTTGGAAACTCATCCAAGAAACTTTACGAACTTTACCTGCCTCTTCCACTATAGGAATTGTCGATAGCCATAAAATACTCTGGTTGATCCCCTTGTTTCAACCGATTTCTATATATGAGTGGTGTATGAGGAGACCACTCACTATGTCCCACTCAACATCGACTTCTATTTTAAATGTCTCACATTAAGTGACACTTAATACTCTCTTTCTTTCCTTTGCGTATACTGAAAGTTTCGATCCGTGCACTTTTCTCTGCGATCTACACTTCTGGACCCTTTTACACCGTACTAGCATCTTCACTCTTTGTACGCGTCAGTTTCTCTCAACATTTGACTAATTACAACTCTTCTCCGAGTGTTCTCTAAAATAATTAAATTCTACCCTTATAAAGGAATACCCCCTGTTGATACCAAATTTATTCTGCTGACGTAGAACAATTATGTGGAGACACGTGTCAATCTACATGGCACTCGTAAACATTTTTGAACAACACATTGACTCTGAGGAACTCAACCTCCCCGACCAACTCAGTCGCTCCGAGCAACAAGTGTTCTCCGAGGACCACTACTGTATCGATAAACTCTTGTATACTGAGCTACTTAGGCGGTCCGAACAGCTTAGGCGGTCCGAGCTGCATCTCGTACAGAGCATTCATATCCGGATAATCAAGAGGATGACTGCGCATTAAATGCTCATTATTATCACACAGACGCATACGCCTATTGGACATCTGTGTATTATTCTTTCATTTGTACCGCCTCAAGGATATAAATACATTGTAACCTCCTCATTAGTAGGGGACTCAGAATTTCTTGGTAAAGCCATTATCGAGAATTATGCAAATAGTCAGCAATAACACAAACAGTGGATGTAGGCCATTTTTTCGAGGCTGAACCACTTTAAAAATCTTTTGTCTTGTTTATTTTTATCTGTGATTAAAGAATTAGGTTAAATCTAGTTTTTTACATCAACATATTGGCGCCGTCTGTGGGAAACGACTGTAATTATCATTTTTTACTAAAATAATTCCTCACCAATGGCTAATAATCCTGAATCCAGTAATCGAAATGTTGGAAACCCCCCAAATCCATCCACTCCTCCAAGTATCCAAGATCTGGCTGGAATAATGGCTAGTTTAGCTCAGGGCCAGACCGCCATGCAAGAAACCATGCGACAACTCATGCAAACTATTCAGGGTGGACCACCCGCCCAATCAGGACAACGAAGCATTCAGAGAAATACCCAATTTCCTTCTTCATGAACTAGACAAACGTTACTCCCAGAGGAATCTCTATCTAGACATTCCGATTCATATCGCACTGATAGATCTAATGATTTTTCTTATCAACCTGGCCAAACTTCATTAGTACGAGCAACAGATACTGAACAAAATGTCACTCTATCTCCAGAAAGGACCAGTGCTCTTGAAAGATTGAGTAGAGTCTCTCCCTTTGATCATTTGGGTCCTTGGAGGAATAAAAGTCCCCCTAGGATGGTGTCGAGGAACTCTCAACGATCCTTTGATTTAAAGGAAGGTTCTGCCTAATCCCGACCAACTGCTCGTCGTGAAAGATCCCAAGAGGCAGATTCAACACGATCAGTTGCTCGAACCAACAGGCCTGAGGAGGGAAATGATGCATGGAAAGGCTCTATTCAGAGGTTGGAAAATAGACTAGGGGAAATGGCTAAGGCCAAAAATCCTCTACATAGAACTTTTGTCCAAGGGACACCTTTTATCCAAGCAATTGTGGATTTTCCCACACCATCAAAGTTCAAAGCACCTGTTGTGACACCAAAATATGATGGAAAAAACGATCCTGTCCTTCATATAAAATAATACCAAGATGCTGCCGATATCTATGCTGTTCCAGATGAGATGCGATGCAGGGCGTTTTCAGTAACTCTCACTGGATCTGCTCAAATATGGTACAACAATCTTCCTTGAGGAAAAATTGCAACTTTCTTTCAACTGGCCGAGCTCTTTATTGGAAACTTCTGTTTTGGAGCAAAACCAGTTAAACGAGTAGCACACTTGTTAAGTGTTAGACAAAAAATAGGTGAGAGCACCAAGGATTATATTACTCGTTTCAATAACGAGAAGCTTGAAGTTATTGATTACGAGAAAAAGACAGCAATTACTACTTTGATGAGTGGACTATTGCCAAATAAATTGTACTACACTTTGGCCAAAGATCCACCTAGGACCATGTCAAAATTAATGGCAAAAGCGGCTAAAATCATGAATGCCGAGGAAGCTATGGCTGCAAAGAAGAGCATGGACACTAAGGAGACCAAAGTTGAGGCCGAGAAAATTGAGAAGAAGGATCAGAAGAATAATGGTGGTAACAAGTAGTCAAAAGCAAAGCAAGCATTAGAACATTTGAATAAATTTGGAAACTATACTCCTTTGAAGGTAGATATAAACCACGTTCTGGAAGAGATCAAGAACAACGAGGAGTTAAACTGGCCTGAAAAAATGAAGGCAGATCCTGACAAAAGGGATAAATCCAAATATTGCGAGTTCCATAAGGATCATGGCCATATGACCAAAAATTGTATAACTCTCCAGAATGAAATTGAAGAGCTCATTAGGCGAGGAAAATTGAACAAGTATGTGGATCGCCGAAATAATGAAAAACAATGACCGAACAAGGCAGAGGTCTAGATCTCCTCGATGAACACAAGAAGATAAGAAGAGAAATCATGAAGAAGACCTGGATGAAGATCAAGACGACTCCGATCTCCCCAAAAGACCAAAACAGCCAGAACGTGAGGTATTTTCTATCCGTTTTGGATCAATTGATTGCAATGTTATTACTGGTGGTGATGTAGGAGGTGGAGACCTTACTGCAGAGAGGAAAGCTTACCTCAATGAGGCTCAAGCTTGTTCATATATTCAAAGGATAAATCTAGCTGAGGATGATCGCCCGAGGAAGGTAAACAAAGATAAAATGGTAATTGGTTTCTCTAAGAATGACCTAGCAAGTGTGATATATCCTCATGATGACCCATTGGTGATCAAAATGAGGATGAAGGAAGTAGTGATTTCACGAGTCTTGGTGGATAATGGCAGCTCGACAGATATTATGTTCTACTCATGTTTTGATAGTTTGAACCTAAAGCTATCCCAGTTGGATCCATATCATCGGCCCCTCCTCGGTTTTATTGGCGAGAAAGTTTTTCCATTTGGGACGATCAAATTGGATATGTTCATCGGTACATGGCCTGCTTGTCGAACAGAAAGAGTGCGCTTTTTTGTGATGGATAAAAATGTCCAATCAGCTTACAATATCATCATAGGAAGGGTAGGTTTGAAGAAGTTCGAAGCAGTCCCATCTAATGTACATTAATGCCTAAAGTTTCTAACCAACCTTGGAGTAGGAATTATGAAGGGTGACCAAAACGTAGCTCGGGAATGCTACCATTCATCTGTCGAGCAAGAAGAGCATGAAGAATCCAGAAAGAAGACTACTACTTATCAGGTTGATGAGATAGAAGACGCAGAGATTAAGACTTTAGACCCAAGAGATGAGTCTCAGCTCGTTAAGGGTCAAGTCATGGAAGCTACTGAAAATATTATTCTGGACGACGAGCATCCAGAATGAATAACTCAAATTGGTGCCTCACTAGATGTATCAATAAAACAAGAGCTGATAGCATTTCTAAAAAGCAGAAAACAAACTTTTGCATGGAGCCACGAAGACATGCCAGGGATAGACCCAAATTTCTTATGTCACGAGCTCAATGTGAACAAGGAAATTAAGCCAGTAAAACAAAGAAGAAGAGTGTTCAGCCCCGAAAAGAACCAAGCTATACAAGAAGAAGTCGAGAAGCTCCAAAAAGCCTATTTTATTGAGGATGTCAAATATCCTGATTGTCTAGCTAATGTGGTGATGGTGAAGAAGAAAAATAACAAATGGAGGATGTGTGTAGAATTCATCGATCTCAATAAGGCATGCCCAAAGGATCATTTTCCTCTGCCCCGAATTGATCAACTGGTGGATGCTACCTCGGGGCACGAATTGCTGAGTTTTATGGATGCCTACACTGGTTACAATCAGATTAAGATGAAGCCGGAGGACGGGGAGAGTACCTCTTTTATTACCCCTAGGGGAACTTATTGTTATAATGTTATGCCTTTTGGATTGAAAAATGCAGGTGCAACATATCAGAGGATGATGAATAAGGTGTTTGTAGAGCCAGTTACAACATGGAAGTTTATGTTGATGATATGCTGACGAAGAGCAAGAAAGCTACTGATCATCTAATTGACTTAGGCTAGACCTTTTATCAACTAGATAAATATCAAATGAACTTGAACCCTACCAAATACATATTCGGAGTACGAAAAGGCATGTTCCTCAGGTATATTGTCAACCAACGAGGAATTGAAGCAAACCCTAAAAAGATCAAGGCTCTATTGGGACTACGATCTCCAACGACGAAGAAGGAAGTGAAAAGTCTCACAGGGCGTGTTGCAGCACTTAATAGATTCGTATCACGAGCAACTGACAGGTGTCAACCATTCTTCAAAACACTCCGAAAGACTTTTGAGTGGAATGATGAATGCGAGAAGGCCTTTCAAGAGTTGAAGAAATACCTGGGAGCACCTCCACTGTTGTCCAGGCCAGTGATGGGAGAAAGATTGTACTTGTCTCTGGCAGTTTCGAAGAATGAAGTTAGCTCGACATTGATAAGAATGGAGGATGGAGTGCAAAAACCAATTTATTACACTAGCAAGGCCTTTCGAGGACCAGAGATCAGATATCAAAGACTGGAAAAGTTAACACTAGCATTGATCGAAGCGAGTAGAAGAATGAGGCCATACTTCCAGGCTCATACCATAGTTGTGTATACTGATATGCCGTTGAGGCAAGCTCTTCATAACCTGGAGAAATCAGGGAGATTGATGTACTGGGCAGTAGAACTTGGTGAATATGACATAGTTTATGAGCCTAGATCATTGCTTAAAGGGCAAGCAGTAGCAGATTTTATCGCAGAATTCACTTATCCTGACACCTCCGAGGAGCAAAAGCTGAATACCGACCAGCCTATGGATGTTACAGGATCATCAAATTTAAACCCCAACCAACTTAAGTCGGTTGATGAAAAAGAGTAAATGATCGACGAGCAGCAGGAAGTGCTAGGGGAGGATATAAAGAAGCAACAAATATTTCACCGAGGAACTCTATCCAATAAAAAATTTGAGGATGAAGTACCTATATGGAATCTCTATGTGGATGGCTCATCTTGCAGTACAGGTTGTGGGGCAGGGAACTCTATCCAATAAATAACCCAGATGAAATCGATGTGGAATATGCTCCGCGCTTTCAATTTAAAGCCTCTAATAATGAGGCTGAATATGAAGCTATGATTGCAGGTCTTAGTTTAGCAAAAACCATGGGGGCAGAGCAGGTCATTGTATTCAGTGACTCACAGTTGATCGTAAATCAAATGCTGGGAGTGTACTCAACAAAGGGAGAATTGATGATCAAGTATTATGAAAAAGAAATGGAGATTGTATCGATCTTTAACGCAGTACAGTAAATTAGAACACCAAGATTGGAGAATGCAAGAGCAGATGCTTTAGCTCGATTAGCCTCAGCCACACGCACCGAGCTACGAAGAACAATCCCAATAGAAATTTTGGCTAGCAGGAGCATCGACGAAGATCTGATGATAAACTTTATTACCCTTGATTTAGGACCATCTTGGATGGATCCCATCAGGGCATATATTGAAGAAGGGGTTTTACCAACCGATAAACTCGCAGCCAAGAAACTGAAGTTTAAAGCTTCTCGTTATGTAATAACTAATGGCATTTTATATAGATAAGGAATTATAACATGTCTGCAAAGATGTGTGCATCCCTCCGAAGTGAAAGATTTGATGGAAGAGGTCCATGAAGGGTCCTGTGGAGCTCATGTAGCAGGTCGGACGCTTTTGCAAAGAATAATGATCCAGGGATATTATTGGCTGACGATGAGGGCTGATTGTATAGCCTATGCCAAAAAATATGACAAATGTCAACGCTTCTCCTCTATCCGAAGATCTCACCAAGAATTTCTAACACCCATTACTTCCCCTTGGCCATTTTCCATGTGGGGAATAGACTTGGTCGGGCCACTCCCAATGACCAAAGGAAGGTTCAAGTACCTCGTAGTCGCTGTGGATTATTTTACTAAATGGGTAGAGGATGAACCCCTTATTGATATGACATATGACAAGGTGTATCAATTTATATGGAAGAACATCATTTGTAGATATGGTCTTCCTCATGCATTCATCACAGACCATGGAACTCAATTTGATAACGAGTTCGCTGCATACTGCCATCAGTCAAACATATTGAAAACCCACTCTGCACCAGGCCATCCTCAGAGCAATGGGCAAACTGAGGTGACGAACAGAACGTTACTGAATGGTTTAAAAAAATGACTGGATGATGCGAAGGCAAACTGGATTAACGAGCTACATTCTGTGCTGTGGGCTTATCGTACTACACCACGAGAAGCAACATGAGAATCTCCATACATGCTGGAATTTGGAAGTGAAGCTGTTATACCTGCCGAGCTGGGCCTCCCCACACACAGAGTGCTGAATTTCAATTCTCCAATCAGTGACTTGATGAGAAGATTAGACTTGGATATGCTCGAGGAAGTTAGAGAAGAAGCAACAATCAGGAATGCTTCATACCAACAACTAACATCTCTGTTCTACAACAAGAGGGTAAAAAAGTATGATTTGAAGGAAGGAGACTACGTGCTAAAGAAAGTAATTCAAAAGCACAATAAATTGGAAGCTAACTGGCATGGACCCTACAGAGTAACAAAAGTTGTTCGTCCAGAAACTTACAGGATTGAAACCTTGGAGGGGGAAGAATTTAAGAATGCATGGAATGCAGAACATCTACGCAAGTATTATCAGTAGTAGGGATTCCTATGTAAATGAAGTTTTCTTCAGTATGAATAAAGTATTGAAGTTTTTATCCAATTCTCTCCTTTTGATGAATTTTTTTCGGAGTATTAGTGCTACACACTACGCATCAAGTTCAGAACAAAAATACTCCCAACTACGGTTGGTCGGTCCACCAACTCCGGTTGGTCGGTCAAATAAATCCTCCCAACAACGGTTGGTCGGTCCACCAACTACGGTTGGTCGGTAAAATAAACCCTCCCAACTAGGTTGGTCGGTAAAAAAAATACTCCCAACTACGGTTGGTCGATAAAATAAATCCTCCCAACTACGGTTGGTTGGTCCACCAACTACGGTTGGTCGGTAAAATAAACCCTCCCAACTACAGTTGGTCGGTCCACCAACTCTGGTTGGTCGGTAAAATAAACCCTCCCAACTACGGTTGGTCGGTCCACCAACTCCGGTTGGGAGGAAACATTTGTTTAAGCAATATCATGGGATGAAAGTCGTTTCGTGGCTTATAATTAAAAAGTGATTAATCACTATAATCAAAAAATAAAATAGAATTTCTTTACTTATGGCATATAAAATTACCACCAACTCTAAGTTGGTAGGGAAACAAAATATCACCAACTCCGGTTGATCGTCATATAATTATTACAAACTCAGAATGGTCAACAATAAATTTTCACCAACTCCAGTTGGTCGGTAATTTAAAATAACACAGGGCATTTTCGTTTCCTTGCAAGATGTAAATACACATTCATCAGAGAAAAAAAATAAATATTTTATAAAATAATGACAATCAAGATTGCAGAGAAAACCAAAAGTTCCTTCATTAAAATCAGAACATATTACATAGAGGACAAATTACATATTACAACAAAAATCCTATTCTACTGGCTTTTTCCCTTCTGCCTTTGAAACGGGCTCTACTCCAGCAGGAGGATTATCTAAGGCGTAAGGAGAATTTATGAAGTTCAGATCTTTGAGCATCCTGACATTCATTACTGATGGCCGATCAGTAAGTGCTCTGGGTGAGATATCTCAAAATTAGAATGAAGACTGTAGTCGCCAAGATACTTTGAGATCAGTCACTGAGGAATTTCCCGAGCAAAAATCCAACTCATGTCAAGCTTAAATGGAGGCACTGGAAAATCAAGCAACCCAGGATCATAATAGTCCCACAAATAATGGCCCTGCTCCAATTTTAACACTCCCAGCGCATTCAACCATCCTTGCTTGTAACCCTCGTTATTTGAATTCTGGATCCGATCATCGAGGTGATAAAGGGCTTCATTATATCCAGCCATCCAAAACTCTCTGGGTGGTTTATGAAACTAATAGGTCAACCACTCTAGTTGCTCGTGGAGGTTCTTCACTAAAAGTTCTTTATTCTCCAAGGCAGAGCTTTGTGCAGAGAGTTGCTCGTCGAGGTTCAAAATCTTTTTGGACATCTCAGCTAATGCTTGATTCTTCGCCATCAACTGGAATGCTTGATTCTCCAAAGCTGCTTGAGTTCTTACCTCTTCAATAGTAACCCGAGCAGCTCTTGCTCGTCCCCGAGAAGCTCTTGCTCGTCCGCGAGCAGATGTAGAGGGTCCAATTCTCTTTAAAGTTTCCAATTTATCTCTCAAATTGGCATTTTCAACCTCCGAAAATGAGAAACCTTCGTCATTGACAGGGACCAAGGCTCCCGAGGTAGATGCTGCAGATTTCAGTTGGGATATCTCTCCTCGCAAGTTATTATTTTCCTGCTCCAGCAGTTTCACGATCTGCCTATGCTCTTGAACCTCGGTCTTCAAAGTCCTCTCCTTAATATCATAAGCAGTGACTAACTTATCATATCCTTTGTCAGCATTTAGTTGCTGATACTTTTTCTCATTCCCCTGATGCAAAAGGGTAGAAGATTCCTTATATTGTTGCTGAAGTTCCTCGATGATACCCCGGAGATCTTCAATCATCTCATAATATGCCACATTGTTGGCAACTGCACGGTGGAGCAAGTATTTCAAATATTAATAGGCTTCGACTGCTTGTTCAGAAGTGTCTGGACCAAGGATGTCGATGATTTGAGCTTCAGTCAAGTCAGCATGGCCAACCTTAAAGTAGTCATTGCATTTTTTCATCAGATCAGTATTGTGGGCTGACAAGAGATCCATTCTAGCCATAAACTAGTAAAGAAAAGAGACCAAAAAAATCAATAAAGATGCAAACAAAGCAAGTAGAAGAAAAAGTCAATATGAACAGTCGAAAGTTCGAATTTTATTATATCATAAAGAGAAGTACATAGCCCAAAATTACATTAAAAATAAAATAAAAAGCAAAGAGAAAGGTCCAAACAACTCTAAATCTTCTCCTTGCTTCCTAAGACTTCCTCAGGAGGCTTGGACAAAGAAGTAGGTTGCTCGAAGGGCAGAGAAAGCTGATCGGTAGACATGTTGGTGGGCTGGGGCTTCTCGTAGCGAAGTTCAACAGTGGGGACCTGATCCCCAATCATCATTGAAGACTCTTCAGAGGCAGCTTCGTCCTCTTCTTCTTCTCCAGGGGAGGGAGGAGGACCATGAACATGGTGTTGAAAAAGTTTAAAACTCTCCGAGACCTTTAACTCATGTAGAGCAGCAATCCATCCATCCTTGAAGTATTTAACACTAGTAAACTCCATCTAGGAAGACATGGCAGCTAGACCTTTATTCCATCCCTTGTACCAGCTAGTGATAAAGGACTTTTTAACGGCAAGTTTTCTTTTAGCTTTATCTGAAGAAATCCTCTCAGTATGAAGTTCCTCGACAGCCTTCATCTTCCCTTCTATCTCATGCCTTTGACGATCAACATCATGAAGTTTAACAACTTCCTCTTTAGATTTCTTAAGCTTGTTCTCAAGCTCTTTAGTGCTCTTGAGCTTCTCCTCAAGCTCATTATTTTTCTTCTCAAATTCTTTCACTTTCCTCTCCAACTCCTGGGAGGCCTCCACGGCACGGTCTTTTTCTTGCTCGATGGATTTGAGTCGTGTTTCCTAGGCCTCTTTATCTTTTTCATATTTCTGAAGAGAGTCCTTTAAGGACTGAGTCAGACCTACAAAAGCTTTCTCCACACCTACCGAGGAGCTAGAAGCTTTAATAGCTTCATCCTTTTTCAGAATAGTGTTGAAACATGTTACCAGTTGGAAAAAAAATAATTGTAAGTCAGTGCAGGGACATAACATTGAAAAATTAAAGTCTAGACTAGTAATACTTACTGAAGCAATATGTTGAGCAGCCAATGAAGTGACACTATCACGAGGAAGACTGTCTTCAATGCCTTGGATCTCTGGGATAATCCAAGACTTCACCGAGCTCATGGAAGATCTCGGGGCAACAAAAGTAGGAATACCACTTCCAGCAGTTAAAGGCTGAGAGATAGATTTATCCGGTTTATCCAAGGAACTTTTCTTTAACCTCCTCATAGGATCAGGAACATTCTCAGCCAAGGATGTTGTCTTGGTTAGTGATATAACGATAACCTCACTGGGAGGAGAAATAACAACAATCTTGTTCGGAGCCACTGGGGGCTTCTCGGCAACCTTCTTAGCAGCAACTGGAGGGGGTGCATCAATCTTTCTTATCCCTTCCTCGGGGACATCCTGTTTGTTTTTCTTGGCCTCTATATTGGCAGAGTCCGATTTGTCAAAGAAGGTAGGAGCTCGTCTTCTCTTCATTCTAATATTAAGAGGAATATGTGATTTAGGGGAAGAACTCTCAGAAGCTGGTAATGGGTCGATGTCACCCACCACTGGACGAGCAGTAAAAGACGAAGTGTAGCTCTTGTATTGTAGCAACTAAGAGGCTGATCTGATATGTTCGTCAGTAACGGTTTGGTGCAAACTCCAGATAAGTTTTAAGTGCTTCAAATTGACATCAGTCTCTTTCGGGGATTTTCTTTTGCTATAAACTGCAAATAGATAAAAATTAAAATGTCAATGACGCATTTTATCAAACACAAAGAAAACACAATCTCAAAAATAAAATAAAATAAAGACAACCTATCCCATTGCCATAGGGAGGCCATCTAGGACCGTGATACACATCATTTCCATTTAATGGAGCATGTTGCCAATTTTTCATAACAACTCCATGCTCGAAGTAATCCCTGTTGGCATCTGGGAGATTGACAACTAAAGCCCTATTTAAAAACCTACTTTTTAAATAAAAAGTACTATCGCTGACAACCCATCTATAACAAAACATAATTTTCAGAATTCCTAAACGGGTTCCATGAATTTGATTTAACCTATGAACTCCATTAACTATTCTCCAAGTGTTTGGCGCTATTTTTGTAGGAACAACATCAAAAAACTGACAGAACTCCAAACATAAAGGATTTGGAGGAAAAGAAAAGCCGCATTCGGCCACAAAGAGACTGGGGAACCAATGTCTCTCAGCCAAACGAACTTATTCAGAAGGTTCAGAAAGTTCTTCCAAAGTAACCCATGAAGGAATAGAAAAATCAGAGCGAAACTTATCAAGCGACTCAACAAGGTAAACCATGATGATAAGAGAAAATAAAAAAGAAGGAAGAAGATCTTACAGGAAAAGGGTGGATCAGTTGACAACGAACAATGGAAGAAATGAACGCACAAGATAGAGAGGAAGCAAAGAAGTTCTAAGATGTAGATTTGAAAAAGTAAAACACGATCGAATTTTCTGAAGCGTTTAAATACTTTACCTCGGGAATAGAGAGAAACAATGATTACTAGGATGGACGATTGCGTATCCGGTGGCTAAAAAGAAGAAAAGGGCACAAAAAACGAAGCGGTTATGGGAATTCAAAATATTTATAAAGACTGATACTGTGCATTTGTAAAGGAGTTGTATACAACGAATGCTTTCCTAGAAACCATACAAAGCGAAAATCTAAGCAGCAAAATGTTCCATACTTTTCTTAAACATCAAAGTATGAAACATTGGGGGCTTCTATTGATACCAAATTTATTCTGCTGACGTAGACCAATTATGTGGAGACACGTGTCAATCTACATGGCACTCGCAAACATTTTTGAACAACACATTGACTCCGAGGAACTCAACTTCCCCGACCAACTCAGGTGCTCCGAGCAAAAAGTGTTCTCCAAGGAACACTACTGTATCGAGCAACTCATGTATACCGAGCTACTTAGGCAGTTCGAGCAGCTTAGGTAGTCCGAGCTGCATCTCGTACAAAGTATTCATATCCGGATAATCAAGAGGATGACTGCGCATTAAATGCTCATTATTATCACACAGACGCATACGCCTATTGGATAGCTGTGTATTATTCTTTCATTTGTACCGCCTCAAGGCTATAAATACATTGTAACCTCCTCATTAGTAGGGGACTCAGAATTTCTTGGTAAACACATTATCGAGAATTCTGCAAACAGTCAGCAATAACACAAACAGTGGATGTAAGCCATTTTTTCGAGGCTAAACCACTTTAAAAATATTTTGTCTTGTTTATTTTTATCTATGATTAAATAATTAGATTAAATCTAGTTTTTTACATCAACATCCCCTTTTAAATGGCTTCCCATAGCCTTCCAACCAAATTTAGGTGTGCTACTCTAATCGCACACGTATATATGGATCATCGTTCTTCATGCGACGCTTAATCCACTCTACCACTTCCACCTCATTATGTTAGTCCCATAAACATATATTCCACACGTATATTACCACATCCCTACAACTCGGACAATTTTATCATCAGCTAACTAGGATGCCCACATTCTGTAGCACTCCGCTCACCCGGGAAGAGAGAATGGCGCGCTACTCATCGATAAAACTAACCAAATCCATCAAAATACTAGGTATAGAGCATCTATATCCCACAACAACAAAAGAGAACCACTAATCTCAAATCTCTTCAAATAAGTACAACAATTCTCCCGAATAAATACAATAACTAAAATAAATCACCAATGCTCTATACATTAACATAAATACAAGTCTTCTCTCTTATATAATTTTTTTTTCCAAATAATCCACGCTAAAAATCATTCTTACTCTTTATTTCCCTTGTTCTCAAAACGCGATTACAACACTTGGGTATTCTCAATCACCCCTAGAAATCAAAATTTTAAATTCTCATTATCATCATCCCACCCTTCAACTCGTGGTGATAAAACCAAAACTTTCAATGCTTCCTTGCCACCCCACCGGCTCCACTGGCCTTAAAACATAATTCAACTTCCAACTTATAGATATAATTACCCGCTCCTATTATGGCCGAGGTAACGAACTCATGGACTAATGACCAAACCTATCCCTATTTCCAACTTTACCCTAAGTTTCATGCGTGGGATGTCTCGCAAAGAGAAATCCAAACAAGAAACCCCCCCGATACACTACTACCTAGCATTGTCGGTTATCGAGATCTGTTAGGTCCTCCGTCCATAGCATGTATCCCCTTATTCCGTCTCTTTACAGAAAAGTTACATCTCCTCCCGTAATTACACTTAACAAAGAACATTTCGCCAATTGCACTATCGTTCAGTTTTGGTGGTAATCGCATTCCACGAACCTTGGATACATACAATCGGGATTCTCGAAATCATGTGCCCAAACATATGGTTATAACTCTTAATTCTCACATCTCTAAAGGATAGATATATTAATGCGTTCTTCCTATCACCAAATCTTGAGCGCTAAGAATAATAATGAGTTAAATCTTTTCGCTAAACAATACCCAATATGTACTGAATCATAACAACAAGGTCCCCACACACACCGGGATCGAATATCTCGAGCCCACTATCCCCTCCAAAGTCTCTATAATAGATAATATAAGTGCGAGTCTGACCCTCTCGTAGGTGAGGTCTCGCCAGAACAAAACATGTTGCACTAATGCAACCATTCCGATAGCCTTGCAATAACTACCTTCTATCGTACTAACGATTACTATAAAGTTGAAACTAAGACAACATCATACTCGTGTATCACATCACTAAAACAAGTACTCTCAATAAAGTATATAACACTAGTAATACACCCATTCCTCCTTCGCGGTTAGCACTAAAGATAATCCCGCTACATTAGGGAAAAATATTCACATAATAGTAATATTTATAGCTGTACACATTAAACTCGTCTCACATGCTAATCTAGCAATAAACAAAATATAGTGACTTGCTCATGTCACCTAAAACACGCCTCATCCTCTGAGGATAAAAGTTATACTTCTACTTTGCCATACACTTTGGCTAGTCCTCCCTCTGGGCGGGGCATCGCCACCAAACACATCTCCTGTCCCAAAATGGTAAGGACAATACCCCTATAAAAAAATCTAGCATGCCAATAATGACATTGTCCTCATGCATATTTAACAAAAGCATATTCGCAGGTAAAGTGAAACTACCCATTTCTATATCTACACCCCGTCAAAAATAGAAAATCAAAGACTCATTCCCTAATGGTGAGTCTACACACGACACTGTACTCTTTGTCGTGTTTAATAACCCTAAGGCTCGTGCACAATGAGTAGCTATAAAATAGTGTGATGCCCCAGTACCAAGTAAAACTCGATCCATAGTACCATGTATAGGAAACGTAACCTCTATCGCGGGTGGTGCCTGAGGTGCTATTACCTGGTGGACGTTATAGACACGCCCATACTGCAATTGCCCCTGCTGATCTGAGGGTGCTGGGGTGGATGGTAGAGTTGGCCTCTACGGTTTATTACGGGCAACCCGCTGCCATGGGGCCCTATTCCCTTCTGGGCAATCATGACGTCTATGGCCATTCTTTACACATTTGAAGCACCTGCCTCGAAACTGTCTTATTTTACTACATGTTTGTCTAGTCTCACCATTTCCGTGGCCTTGCTCAGAAACTTGAGGGAAAACGATGTTAGGTTGAGGACAATCCTTCCACTCATGACCCTATTGTACACATTTATAGTAGAGTCTGGAAATTTCTCATTGGCCAGGTTGGAGTTTCTCTCCAGTATGATTCGGACAAGATTAACGTTTATGACCGTCCATTCCACATTTGAAACACCTCTTTGTGACTTCTTTCTGATCTCGACTTTGTTGGCCCTGACGCTTTTGGACCTCTACGTAAATTTTGTTACCTGTGGAGCCGTCTTGGTCTTGAGGGGTTTGTTGCCGCAATTTTGGTGACTTCGCACAATTGTCAACACTAGTCATATGAAATTGACTAATCTCTCTAGGTGTTTTGCCTCCTCTGAGCTGCATACTATGATCGTGATCCTGTAAGACTTCAATGGTAATTGCTTGTGCCACAATGCTTGCAAATTCGGCGATTGATACCCTCTTCGGAGACACCTGAGGTGTGAGTTGTACTAGCTCATTAACTTCCCCAATGTCATTAGCTTGTTCGTCTTGACGGGCCATCTGAAAGTTTAAACTAATCTAGATAAGTTCAACATTCACATCGACAAATCGCAGAAGCACGAATCTCCAACGCATAAAGATGAATACAACATTCCTAATGTTAGGGATCTAAATCAAAGACGCTAAGCTAGAAACGAGATAAGCCGTACAGATCCTAAAGGACATTAGAACCTGGTACTCTAATACCACCTATGACACCCCGCCTAATTAAATACCCGGTGATCAGTCCTTTATTAAATTATAACTATGGTGAACGGTTGGTTCATTCTTACCATCACTATCGCAAAATAACTTTTCAAATTAAACACCCTAAATAATTAAGCTAAGTGATAAAACCATTTTTAAACATTATTTCCATATTTAATTTAAACCCAATAATAAAAACCTTTCGTAATTCATAGTTTAAGAGTCACACAATAACTAGACTGGAAAAGATAATCCAAGTAATTTAAGCATTCAAATAAATAATTCCAACTCTAAAACTTCAAAGGAAAAACATCCTGATCGTAACAATCCCAAAGTAGAAATACTGAAAGTAAATAAATCACAATCTCTAACAAAACCAACTGAATAAGGAAAAAAAGGCGACACATGCCCAACTGGATAAAACAGAATTACGAGTCGAATCAATAATGAGGTCGTCTAAGCAAAAAGGCTTGCAACTCCCACCAAGCTGCAGCACGTTCCTTCCAAAGAATCCTAAGCATGACGCCCCTATGGTTGGGCACCTGTAATATATACATATATATACAAGAGAGAAGAGATAACAGGAAACGGGTCAGAGTCCGATTGTAAAACAGTTTAAAATTCAGTTTAGCAAGTATTTAAAATGTTTACCGGCTAATGCAACAATCATATTAGTATGCGACACTCTCTTGAGAAATTTCTCACCTCTCTTCTAAGGTGCACACCTACCGTACTATTAATCCCCACAAGTTTAGCTTATCTTAAATTTCTCATAAGGTTTCAAGCCGACAATTAATAGGGCTAAGATAATTTATTTCTGAAAGCAAAGTTTTCACATAAATATCATTTTATTATAAACTGTTTCAGTATTGCCTCAAACATTGCAACCACTTATAAATTCGGAATATTTATTCATTACTTAACTACTTTTAGTCAGTAGAAAGTTCCTAATTTTAAGTCTATATATATATTAATCACCCATATAATATATATATACTATCGGCACCCCACATAAAATTTATGGTACGTGTATACTCTGATATCAATTCCCCGTATCACTCGTACTAAGGGAAATACTAGTTCGGAATCACTCTCGAACTGTATTAACACAAAACACATACAAATTGAGGCAAAGCATAGTTCCAAGTCACTAAGAGGTCAGCACATACCCTCATGTCTCTTAGGACCGTCTGACTATCGATCAGATATCATGTACCAAGCATTCCTATGTTCTAGGGTACAAGTCAATATCCCCCATAAAGGTCCCATTGAGAGAAGACTGTCCCGGTGCGGTAACCTCAGTGATCACAAGTAGCGTGGGCATGAGTTTTACACGTATATAGTATATTCACAAACACAGTCATATATAAGTATACTACCATTCCCATTTCTAAATTTGGTATACCCACGACCCATACTTATGATATTCGTTCTTAGTACACATTACTAGGTTATCCCGTATAACGACTCGTCTATTTTATTCTTATTTATGGGATTATTCCCAAACTTACTTCGTATCACTCTTAGTATCCTATCTTCCTAAGTATAATTTCATTAGGTACTCTCTTATTTTTCGACGTAACTTTCGTACGGGTCTCACTCCTTTAGTCACACGTTCCCATTATTCCTTAAGTGTAATTCACTCCCCGTTAACCCTAATTTCGTCTTACCTTAAATGATCCCTTTTTTATAAAGTCCTACTGGTCCTCTTTATGTCCCAAAATGTTCTAACAATAATGTCCCAAGATTACTATTTATTTAAATCGAAATAAACCATTAAAAAGGGGAATATGAGTTTTCCAGGAGGGGTTGATCGATCGATGGTAGGGGATCGATCGATCGATCCATCGATCGATCGATGCTCTTTGGTCGATCGATCGATCAAGCAGTTATGGCGGAACTGTAGAAATACCAGTTACATGAATCCTCTTCCAAACTCATCCAAATCATCATATTTGATTCCCAAACTCCCAACAAATGATACTACAAGTGTTATATACCCAAATAATTAGTAATCTACGTAAGACATGTGAGTTTTCATCAAGTATAACGAATTAAAAGGGAAAAATCTACATAAATCTCAAGAACCCTAATATTTTCTTTAACTAGTTCTTCCCATTCTTTTTCCAAATTTACTACTCCTAACTCAATGCAAATTCGTGGTTCAGCCTCTACATATGAAATAGATATCTTGAATATGATTTTGACCTCTACAACATGTAAATTCTAGTCTCCAATATATGTTTTCTTCCACGAAATCTAGTTCTAATCAACCCTAGACTAATATAATTGAAGCATTAACAAAATAAAGCAAGATAGATACTTTCTTAGAAATCTTTGTTTCTGGTTTGCGGCAGAAATTGGTGTGGTTGTGATCCTCGTCGCGCGATCTACAATTTGGCAGTGACGGCGGTGCAAACGGTGGAGTTCTTAGCCTAGAACTCCTTGGAAATCTTATCCTCTTCCTCTCCAATGGCTTTCCTTGGTTTTTGGTTATGCTAACCCTAGAAGACAACTCCTACCATCTGATATAACCTTAGAAAATTCGTGGGTTTCCATGCCCAATAATACAAAATATCTAAAACGCCCTCCCGGGATGTTAATTTAGCCTAAAAATTCCCCGAGACCCAAACTAAACCCCTGGTACGTTATTTTAACTATATCAACCCTTCCGGACACATTGACGCACTCAAAATGGTCATACGGGTGACTTATAACTTATTCACTTTTAATAATTCGAATTTAATCCCGACACGACACAGGCGCGTCCCGATAAAATTTCCAAAATTATCGAATTAGATTCTCGTGATAATTTTTCTAAATTTAATTACACATCTTACTTTACCTATAAAGTAATTTTCAACAAAATTCCAATAATTACTAACTCTCATCACGCTAGTAAATATTTAAATGATTTTCTAATTAATATTAAATTAATATCTCTAATTAAATTTCATAAATCCCCAAAATTTAAATGTCATAAAAATACGGGGTATTACGAGGATCTCCATACCTGACTTATTATACCTGTGGGGATTTAGTGTTAAAGACGAAGGCTGAGGCTGATGTAGGACCACGGTCTTGTGATTCTTATGAGGATCATAGTCGTTCATTAGAGATTTACGATGATTAGCGCTTTATGCTTGTGGTGGTCATCAAGTAGTTTGTAAGTCGATTATCTTGTTGATTTCTAAGTGAATAAAAGGTTTTTCCCTTTGGTTTTGTTTTCTAAAACTTGGCCTTAGTTGATTTCTTGGTTTGCTTTATCTGTTTTATCATAATAGATGCATATTTAGGATAAAAAGATAAAATCCTTTTAAACTTGGCTTTCTCATTTATAAGTGATATAAGATCACTAATTATTTCAACCGTACAAATTAGTATTAGAGCTTTCCTGTGTGTACATAGAGGAGATTATTCAAGTGGAATTTTTTAATAAAATAAAACCCTCAAATACCAATCAGATGATTTAAATCATAACTAAAAAAGAATTTAATAAATCTACTACTAGACTTATAATGAATTCTTGGTCAACTCTTATGGAACTAGTGGAAATGGGTCCATGTGTTGTAAATGATGGAGTGGAAGGGGGATCCTCCCCTCATTGACCCAATAATCTCTTAATAAATTCAATACATTAAGCAATTTTCTACTACTGATGGTGTCCATGGACTGGATAACTCTTCATTTGGATCTGAGCCTGAGTTTTAGCATTTTATTTCCAGATCCCAGAAGAAGAAACTAAAAGAGTAAGGAAGTTAAGCCCATCATGCACATTCTCCGCAAAGGTACAACCTAAAACCCAAATACTCTTTTAAATGAAGATTTTATTCTAGAACGCTAGGGTTATTATTAATTTCCCACTTAAATTAATCTTAAAAATGTAAGTTCTATGCATAGACCAAATTTTATTTCTTTGGCTGAATCTAAAGTTCCTTTTCATCCACCCCTTTTTAATTTTGGAGGTCTATTGAGATGACTTTATTAGAAATAAATGATAGAGGGAATTTGATTCCTTTTTTATCAAAGAGGGATGGTACCCCAACAAATTTTATTAATTTAAAAAAAATAGATAAACAACCTCTCCATGGCTTACAAACCCAAACTTACCTATATCTAGAGGATAGGCCCATTACTCTAGATTAAAAGATGAAATATGGGGATTTATAGAATATCGCCATTACATGTAAATGAATACTTGAAAGAAATATGGGGATTTATAAATTATCCCCATTACAAATAATAGAAAGCTTCAACAATATAAATGTAGGGATTTATAATCATCCCAATTATAATGTTTTTGTTCTAACTCTAATATTTGCAAAGTTTTGTCTATCCATATCCTTTAGCCATTTTTGGGAGAGAGTTGAAACCAATATGTTGAATCCACATTAGTATTTGCATCACTTGAAGTAAAAAAATCCTCTACATAGTTGTTCTCTCTCCATGTGTGGATAATTTGAAAGTTTGATGGATATATTAATTCATTGAGGATATCTAGGGTATTCCATAGAATATTTGTTTTATTCAAGACCACATCAACTAAACTCTTACAATTAGATTCAATAAACACACTAGAGATGTTAATACTTGATAATAATTTAAGACCTTCCGCTAAAGCCATTGCTTCAGTAGTAAAAGATGTTTGAGTTCCAACAGATTTAGAGAAACCAGCAATGAAAATTCCTTAGGTGTCTCTTATGACTCCACTAATACCACTTGGCCCTGGATTATTCTTTGATGCTCCATTTATGTTTAACTTAAAAAAAAAACTGATTTAGGTATGATCCAAATACATTTTATAATTTGAACTTTATTAATAGATGTTTTGACATTGAAAGTATTGATAATGTTAACATATTCCAACTTGACTTTGTCATAAAACTTACAATGTTGAATAATATTAGATACTAGAGTGATCACATTTTTAATAATCATAACAGCAGAATAATTAATGTTTTCAAACAGCTTTTTGTTCCTAGCTTTCCATATCTCCCAACTAATGATTTTAGGAACAAGAAGGTATAAGCTTCTTAGGTAGTCTTCTTTAAGATTAAACATCCACCAATAAACAAGGTTGGTCCTGTAGGAGTGGAAGTTAGGATTTATGCCAAATAAAGTATAGAAAAATAACCATACCTCTTGACAAGTCTTACACTGAATGAGAACATAGTTGCAAGTTTCTTCTTCTGCTAAACATAATCTGCATACTGATGCAATTCTAACACCAGCTCCTTGGATGTTTGATTCAAAGGGGAGAAAATTGTTTAGTAATTTCCAAAATAAAATTTGATATATTCATAGGGCATTCTTTGCTCCAATTGATTTTCCAAGTTGAAGAGGAAGGCCTAGATTCTCTACATATATTGTATGAGGATTTAAATGTAAATTCTCCAAATATTGATGGTTTCAAAATCTTATTCTCCTATTGGACATAACTATCGGCAATGTCTTGAATAACATCTAATCTTTTAACAGTTTTAGAACCTCTGTTAAGACATAAACCTTTGGGGTATTTATTTTTTATTAAAATGGCCCAAAAGCCTTTATCAAATCTATACTTCCATTATAACTTCAGAGAGGAAGCTGGAATGACATCTTTACTATTTCTAAATTTGAGTCCACCTTCATTAAATGGAAAGCATAAGTTTTTCCACTTAATGCATTAGTATGGTTTCTCCTTTGTAGCACCTCCCCAATAAAAATTGTTGAATAAATTGATCATTCTTTTGATTACAATTTTTTTTTTTTTTTTTTTTGGGGGGGGGGGGGGGGGGGGGGGGTTAGCACTGTGATAGTATATACTGGCATAGATTGTAATACATGTCTAATAAGAATAGATCGACCAACTTGAGATATCATTTTAGTAGACCAAGTATTTAATTTATCTCTAATTTTAGAGATAAGCTCAGAAAATTGATTCACTTTGTTTCTACCTTTATTAATGAAACAACCTAAACATTTCATTGGGAGATTCTTATGTGTTAGCCCATAATAGTTAGCTATTGATTTCTTTCTATGAGGGCCATCTTTATTATCAATATAAAAGGAACTTTTGGAATAATTAACTTTTTGGCCAGATGTATATTCATAGTCCTTCATCATTTTGACAAAGGATTTTATACTATGGGAACCCCCTTTAATAAAAACTATCAAGTCATCAGCAAATCCTAAATGAGATATAAGTGTGCTGTTTTTAGGATGAGAGTATGAAATAACATTATGATTAGTAAAGAGCTTGTCAATATTTCTACTAAGGCTCTTAGAAGAAATGATAAATAGACTTGGGGATAGAGGGTCCCCTTGTCTAAGTCCCATAGAGGAATAGAATTTTATTCCTAATATCTGGAATTTTTATTCCTAAAGATTTGTCCCTCCACTATAGTGATCAATGATTATTAACATATCTTTATAAGAAAATGATAATTTGGGTCTCCTTTTATTAGTTAGGCTTATATAGATTATGTCTAAAGGATGAATTTATGGTCTGAGATTCATTCTTTGAATAATCTATTTAATACTCCATAGTCTCTTATTGGATATTTTAGTTCTGCATTGCGATCTCATGAGAAAAGTGATGTTTGTCCCCCTTTGAGAATTTCTTGTGTACACTTTCAATGTATGTATGAGAGCTATTATTTGATTTATTTAGATACCATTGATGTGGAATACACTTGGATTAGGAGTGATCAATTATTTGTTAGAAGAACAGAATAGATGTTTTTGAATCCCTATTAGCTTCAATATTGGACTATTATTTCTTGCTCCACTCTTTATAAAAGCTATTCTGATCACTATCCTATTATTTTTTCTTATTTTAATAAAACTTTATCTGGTCCAAATCGTTTAAATTCATCTCTACCCGGACTACCCATCCTTCTTTTCTTAATGTTGTTTCAATTTTTTGTAATTATGAGCCTACCACTAGTTGTCTTACATTTGTTCTCAAAGAGAAGTTTAAAAATCTCAATGGTCAGTTGGGAAGGTTTAACCTAAATGTTTTTTGGTAACATTCAGGGTATGGTCAAGCTCTAATGATATAAACTTAATGCAAGCTAAGGCTTAAAAGAATCTTCATGATGCTCTCACTTTGAAAGAAATATTTTGGAAGGAAAATCTAAGAATTAATTGGTTAGCTGAGGGTGATATAAACACTCAATTCTTCTATAAACTGGCAAAGATTAAAGAAGATAGAAGTTAAATCTGAAATAGCGTTGCTAAAGCCGTTTATTGAAAATAAACTATTTAAGCAACTCCGAAAATTTTGTTGAATAAACTCTTTACTTAAATCAAACTGATTTTGAACACAAGATGTGTTAACAAAATTATGTACGAGATTAGGACAAGATTGGATAACAAGTTTTAGTAAACAGTTTAAAATATTTTAAACTCAGCACACATCAGAATGGGATGAGAAGATGTAGAAATATCAATACTCAGGATTTTTAACG